>CANUEZ040000037.1:3820000-6587234 GCA_948099385.1 Fasciola hepatica | reverse complement strand
GTCCTTGTGCTAATATGTTACCACTCTTTCCCCGTTTCGATCGTCTTTTCACAGACAGGTGTGTGATATATAACGGAAAGATAGGAAATAGTAGCAATTCCATGTACTGATTTTAAAATAAAGTGCAGACTACCAGTGATTCGGCAAATGAATCAAATGTGCCTTCTAGGAACTTGGAAAAATATTCTTCTTTGTACTTTGCAAGGTTGACAGCAGGATGAGCACAAAATCGAACTCGTCTGCGTCCACTCCATTGTTCTCTTCGTCGTCAATAACGATCTTATGATCGTCATCATAATCGTCTTCTTCTTTTATCTCCGTGAAGAGGAGAACGAAGTGACAGGACATTTTAACATCTGCTTTTGGTTGATGTCTTCCGTCAACAGTATGTTGGCCAATCCAAATGTCTCCAACACCGCAACAGTATTCGATCTTCAAGTCCATTCATGCTGGTCGCCTAATAAACTGGGAGCATGGCAATCGTTTCTTTTTCACCGACAGGATTTTCTCCCTCATGGATGAAAACGTCTAAGCGACTTGACTCAAGCTCAATAATTATGAGTTCAAAGTGTTTTCAAATCTACCAGGCATTTTCCTTGAGAAGTGTAGAAGAGATCCAATAAAAATCTTCGTACTGTTCTCACCGTTTTCGCGACTTCCAACAATCACAACAGAAATCAGTGTGTTTCATAAATCCACGACAGGGGAAGTGCGGCTTCAATGATTTTGTGGCGTTACCGAAAGAAAACTGCTCAGATTTGGTACGTGTTTCAGTGACTGAACACTGGTTACCAACAACCTAAACCAAACTTCCCTATTGCTGACATGGTGCTCTCAACTTATTCTACCAATGGAACGGAGGGATTGATGATCAAACAACGATAATGCCGGTTTACCATATACCCCAAAGGTCGTATTTCTGAACTATAAAAAGGAACGAGATGACCTGTGACAGTGCATACTCGACCGCTGATGAACTTTAGGATATCATGCCAGCATCACCGATGACTGAGGTTGGTAAAGACCAGTGGCAGCTTCTGCATGCGAGACGACACCTGACCCGTTATCTGTTCACCTCATAAGATGGAAATGCCTCAGTCGCAAAACTTATCTACACCAGCTACGGCCTGCTTCACTAATAAAATATCTCGATCAGGGCCAAACCAGTGCAGCAGCAGAAAACAGAAAATTCTTTGTAGTTTCCTACGCAGCACATTTGATCCATTTGCGGAATGATTCGTAACCTGTATTCATTCCAAACAATAAACATGTTGACAGTTTAGTTCTTCTTTATTCATCGTGCTGAGTAGTACTAACTGTCTTATCTCAGATTCAAGCCATGTGGCCAGAAAATCAAGACAATGATCGTCCTAATACACCCGATTTAGGGTGAATTTTCAGTACATGTGCGATTTACGGGGTAATCTGAAAGAAACGAATGTAACCCTTTATTGAAAGGTCCAGAGGGATTCGTGGAGGAAAAATCAAGCAGTTAGTACACTCAGATTAATGTCGAGGCCGAATAACAAGATCGTTCATTATTGCGTCGTGGTCTACGGGAAAGTGGACATGGTTAGGGCTTAGGCTATTTCCACATGTAAACGTGTGTGAATGAGGAATTTTAGATTTCGAGCCAATGAAAGTGAAAGATGCGGCTCTAGAGAGTGTGGAGGGAAGACAATGATTTGTGTTCGATGGTGACCTGTTTGTGAATTTGTCACACGAATCTGAATGCATGTTATTGATGTAGTCAGCGAGAATGTATCTATTGTTGAGGCAGCAGAGGGTAGCAATTTTCGAGATTTGGTGGTAAGATGGGAATTAGACGGAAGAAGCGTGAGGTAGATTTCGGTTATCAGAGAAAAGGTATGGGATGTTATTGAGAACAGTATGCGAGGGAGATCCAAATCGAAGTTGAAAGGTATAATCAACGTACCTAAGGATTTTAAGGAAGAGAGAAGAGGAAGCAGATAAGTGGACAGGCTCATTCACACTGTTTCGAGGAAAATTCAATCTTTGCTTCCCAAAACAGTGACAATACAACTGAGAAATAAAATGGATGCTATTGGAAAAATAATCACAAAGGTCTTTTCAATTAAAGACATCAACCGCATTATCACGTAGAACATACAGCAGATCACCGCGATTGGGGGAACCAAATGCACGTCCGTAGTTAAGAAAACGTAGCCTCACAGTACAACCATCGTGATCACGAGTATAAGCTAATGAATGAGCAATGGATGTATTTGCATCACGTGTTGACAGACAGGGTATATAGGGAAATTGTGTCAGATCGCGAGGGTGAACTTGGAAAATTATACAATGGATGAGTGCATTCTTACTTACTTTCAGCAATGCAAATGTTCAATCTATCTGACGGTATTTCTTGGATACTTTCTTTGGTACAGGTTGAGTGCGTATAAATATCCGACGATTGACAATCACCTCAAAATCAATGAGACGAGATGGGATATGATTTCGAAAGAGCAAGCCATTAGCAACATTGGTGTTATTTAGTCGGGGCTATCAGATTCACGGCACTAGGCTTGTTATTGAACAGCAGGAACAGAGGCAAGTGTGACAGGGTTTCGTTCATGGGATTCCAGATATATATGAGGAAGTGAGGATGTGTCGGATATAACAGTGAACAGGTGATTAGAATCTACTACGCCTAGACTCACATTGAGCCTGGCACAACACAACAGTTAAATGGCGCTTCACATCTCACGGCATTTCACGTGACCCAACAGTCTGTTTGTTTACAGGTTATTCAGATGTCTTATTTCGGTCTTGATGAATGTGGATAGCCTTTTACGGCTTGATGCCAGTCAGATGTTTGTGCCTTGCCCCTAACCCTACGGGAGAAGGAAACCTGTTGTGTTGAACTTAACAGATTTCCATGGGGCAACGCAAATCATGGAGGTTTGGGTAATCGGTTAAGTGCTCACAAAACGAGAATGCCTCGTGTAAAAAATTAGGAAAATCAGTGAAGGTGGCAAATGTCCCAAGCTTTTTGAGATTCTCCAAGGTGCAAACTCGTTTGCAGACAGTGCGCGATGACTGTAGAAAGTTGGTGAAGGCTTTTTCTTAGCAAACAAACTTTGGTATCAATAAGTGTAAAACAGTGATCAGGAACTCCAATAGGAGCACGTGGAAATACTGTACAAATACTTCAATAATTAACTAATACTGAATGAAAAAGGGCAGCGAAGCAGTAAGAAAGTGAACAAGACTCAATAAGATGGGAGGTGATTAAAAAGGATAAGTCAAGTCCACTGAAATTAACTGCCATTCTGCACAAGGACTGATTAAGACTTGTATTGAAATAGTTGGGAACACAGCTAATCTACTGATTGATATCATCAGTGGGAGAATCTAGTAAAACATAAGAAATACCAGATATATGAGGTTAAAATGATCTTAAAGGAAGTGACTTTCTATGCACTCGAGGTGTAGTAATGAATAGAAAGAAAATATGATTTCCTGTGCTGTGTGCTGCGAAAAAAATGGCATCAACCAAAAGGGATCGGATTCTCAAACTGACTACTGTGATACTACCTGGTAGGCGAACTGGTAGTGAAGAACTGAAATTTTGTTTATGGCTGAGTGTGAGTTGTTTTGTGTCTATGCTGGCTTTTTGTCCAGACCACGGGTAACCAGTTGAGGAAAGTTTTTATGAAAAGTAAGGTGGTTGACCGTAAGGGAGTTTCAACTGAAGGTAACTATTCAGTTTGACTAAAAAGCAACACAAGTACAGAGATATGCAGAAATACACCGGTTAAATACAGCTAATGGAGGGAAGTAGAAATACCGTGTATGTGAACGGCTGAACGTGAAATCAGACTTTCCTTTACAATTGGCATATTTCAACAAATGTACCCATAAAGATCTTGATTTTGGGAGTTCTGTGAACTAATAATACTATTATTTTCTTACAAATGAAAGTCATGAGAGGATAGCCGGTAGTATAAACCTCTGATTTTCTTTTCATGATAGTTCCCGATTTGGATTCACCCGTGAACACTACCTTATTGTTACAACATACCGGTTAGATGATTTTGAATAATCGTAAACTGAGTGCTTTTAGGCGAATGAACATGCACGCGACCTACGGGCGCGTTTCACAAAAAAATCGATAAAAGAATGTGCATTTGTTTGGCGAATAACCGGTGAGTACATACACCGTTTCTTCTGTGCATTCACGGGCGTGTATCTGCGTATGCACATGATGTTCATTTTTATAGCGAGCGTTTGCATTTCTTGTATTTCTCGTATCGGTACTGTTTCCGTGCCACTTTATATAGGATACATTGTCGCATCTGTCCATCGGCTAGCATCTTCTCTATTTGGTCCATAGAGGTGATTTCGTTGGTACTCCGCATTGAGACAGGAATAAAGACACGTTCATAAGCCTCACTCAAACGTCTCTCAAAGTTTATCTAGCATTTGAGGTCATTCAGTGGTATATTATGCGGCGTAGTCAGTGATTATGCTCTCATGCTGCATCTGCCGATCCATCTGCTAATCATAATAGGAATACGAAACAATAAGTTGAAAGTTATACTTGACGGACAGAAAACGAACGCAACCAGTGGTACCAGGTTTGTGGCTAGTGAACGAGATGAGCATCCCAGTGGTCGATCACGATCCGCAACGTGTTGGCACGGAAAAGAGCTGTTCATTACAATGCAAACCATTGGAGAAGCGGGTAATATTTCATGGTTATTTCACACTAGAAATAGTCAGATCAATTCCTACGGATTTCATTCAAATAGAATGAAATAAGTAGATTTTATTGGAGTGTTGATACGCCAGTATCTACTTGGTCGAGAGCAACCAGCCAATAGAATTTACATCAGTCTTGATGGATTTGTACGAAAATCAGTTCCACAGGGAATCACTATCGAAACACAGGATCATTCTTTTGGCAAGAGCACATTGAACCAACACTTTCGTGCAATCATGTACCGAGTTTCTTTTCAAACCGTAACACAGCTTGAAATACAATAGAATGGAACAGAGGCTTCACATTACAAATGAGAACAAATATGTTTCTGCTGGTTATTCGTTTTATTATGGCACGGAGAAGAGAAGCAAGGTGGGTGAAGCTATCGGTAGGATATATTCCAATTTGCATTCAAATAAGGTGAAAGCATTTCACGTTCGACTTGTTTTACATTTTTAATCCGTATACTTTAAACTACCCACCGATGATTGTTATTTTTATCAACAATTCTCATGCATAAAACGCTGATACAGTTTCATTATCACTATCCGAAAAACCGTCTACCAATTTCATAACAAGCTGACAATTCGGAATTTAAGAACTTCCGAGGAAGCAAGCTTATCAATATTCTTTGGTTCATCATGGTCACCAAAACTTCTCGATCGGACGGCTCAACATATACAGTATTCAAGCATGGGGCTGGACCTCTGTCGGAAATGTTGAATAATGTGATCAGTCACGCAATTGAATCTTTCTTCATTTCTGACTCTAACCGTCCTGTCACAATCATTCTCATACCAAAAGGGTCCAGTAACCCAACAGGATCCAAAAAAGTTCACAGAGTTAAACTTTTCTCGTCGGAGTTGAAATTGTTTGAATTTCCTGTACTCCATGGCCTTCGAAACCCTGCCAGAAGTCCAACTGACGAATACCAATTTGCGTATAAATCCTGGCGGTTCACGTATGAGAAAATAGCGTGGTATCCCATTTCATTGCAGAATCACTCAATGATTCGTAAAAGTCCATTACGCCTGCCTTCGTCGATCACACACCGACATTTTATGGTTCACAGCAAACGTCGCTTCTCAAGAAATTAGAATCCATTATCTGCCCCTGTACTCAAATAACTGATTGGCAGACTTCTTCTCAGGAATAACATAACGTATCTCTCTTCGTAGATGTTTGTTTATATTCGGTCTTGTTTCAGGGCTTATGTGGTTAGCACGTAACTTCATCCATTTAATCTGCCGAAAATATCGTTGCGGACTGTTTCATCCAGTGTGATAATAAATTCAGAGAAATCAATTCAAAGATCGATTGGTAGTTCAGGCACTGACATAGCATGCAGCGTAAATATTATTTTTGTATTACTGATGATTGGTGCAGTATATTGGGTGCACAGAACAGAACACTAGATGAAACAATAAAGCTCATAAGGCCAATGTGGTTGTGAATTGTGTCCTATGTATCACTGGATAGGACAACTTGGAGGGATACTTTCGCTAAGGGAGGTAGTGTTTGAAACAAACTGAACTAAACTAAACCAAGCTGAGGAGAGCTGAACTGAACTGGACTGAGCTTTACTGAATATCGCTTCATGTTTGCATGAAGAATAATTGCCTCAAAACAAAATGCAATCTGGATTCACAATACATAGCTTTGTGAGTTCATACTAGCCCTCATCGGTCAATTACTTACAATCATATATGAACACATGACTATAGTCTACTAACAATTTCAAGTATGAAAGAGCCTTGTAGAATAAAACGTGTGGCATATCCCAAACACGTATCTTTTGGGAACAGTCCTGTACCAAATAGAACCAAACCTCATCTATCCCATTTCAAATAAATTCGCAGTAATCTGAAGTGAAGCACGTTATTGCACAGGGTAGATCGGCATTTTGAAACTGCCACTTTGATATCGTCATAATGATGGTTTTCAAGACCAACCAGAAAATGGTTTCAAAACGTGGAATGGATGCACCAATATGATGAAGGGGTTCTTCCAAATCACCTCGAATCTCCTAGAAATGCAAGTCCGATTTGCCCACCAGACAGCACATTTACCTTTGGAAATTGGACATCTTAAAGCTATGTGCTTTAAACCATCAGATACTATTATTCATTCCTTCCCAACATTGATTCCCATCAGCCTAATCTATTTTGGTCTCTTTGGGCGATTTTAATCAGTCAAAAACTCATTTTGTTATCGCGAAACAGAATTCGGACGTCGGATATCATAAATGATAGAAGTGAACCGATTAGATGATGTAAACCAGTTTTTACCCCAAACAAGTTTATTCCTTACTTACTGTTTTATTCACCCACAAAGCTTTATTGACACAATATGACCAAATTTTTCTCATATTCTCTGATGGAAACTCCCAACGGCAGTGTTGCTAACGTTTCTTTAAAAATCGCTGGGTGTGTCAAAAATACGGGAAAGAGATATAACAGAACGAGTAGTCTCATCAATGAGCAAATCTCTATGAAATAGTAAATGATCGAATGGTTCACAATGTTACGAAATTTAGTCACGTCCTGAAAGACAGTTGACCATCTACAATATTCTTTGTTCAAATATGACCTTATCTATCCCCAGCGAATATTGAGAAAATTGTTCAATTAAACGATCTGTCTTCCGGAATGAAACCTGACCGATGCACTCTCTGCACTGCAGTGAAATGGTTCCAAAGAAGTACAAGATAAACACAGTGCAAACATTGTTTCTCACCATAGTGATAATTTTGACGACAGATACACTGGATGGAGAAATCAATGGGATTAGTGAAACGCTGATATCAACTGCGTATCCAGCAATATTCCTGGCAAAGTATTATCATCTGAAGCTGATAACGAATGATCGTCCACTGTACTTGGAAGTGAATTGTGAAATTACCCACAAACAATATGATATGATCAACCTAACCATTAAAATTCTGAAGCTAAATTCAGGCGTATCTACTATAGTGCCGAACCGGTTATTGTGTTCACGTAATTCCCCGATCACACGCCTATAATAAAGGATCCACCATCTATTAACACCAGGTTCAGCTGCACATTGCAAGTAAAATATTGGATCTCAACTACCTACACTGTCCGGTTCGAATCTTAGTTACGTCATACAATGACTCAACACATTCACGTGTGACTTGAGAATTAAAATCAACACGACTGCATCATCAATCGATGAAAAGAATGGTGACTGCCTCAAGTCGTTCGGAGACAAGGCCTTACGTCACTGCCAATGATCTTCCCCAATGGAGAAACTAGAAGCACATGATATCATGAACAACGCGAAACCATCACGTGATCCAACCAATTTTCCAAACAGATAGACTCGATTCATTCAACATGATTACTCATGTCGCTGTCGCAGCAAATCTCGTATGAACCAGGTCATGTTTGCTCATGCAGCGCAAGGAGACATCAGCTTTTTGACTGCAGTCATTATATTCACCGATATTCGAACTGGTCTATCAGTTTGGCGCAAACATCGTAATTGATTGGTGATAGTGGTAAAGGTGATGTGATTGTGGTGATGCTTCATCCGACAGACTCGCCCAGAAAGCTGCCCAACCGGAGAAGACAGGCAAGTTACAAAACAATTCTACTAAGTTTATATAATGCGAGTAATGATTGTCAAACGTTTTTCCCAATTTATAGTTTGATATGCACATGTTCATTATTTTCTTGGTATGACAGGGTAAAAGATAAATTAGAGGAACGCTGTACGTATGTGAAACGAAACATGAAGTGATGGTTACCAGTGTTGTACTGACCTGTTTGTTTTGTTTCATGGTTATATTTGAACAATATTTTCCTGCAACTAAAGAATATTCATCTGATTTGGCAAATACGGTTGAGTGAGGACACTCGATTGAGACATCAGAACACTCGGTTTCAAAACTACTAGTTGTCACTGTCCCACTTGTGATAAAATATATTACACGTTTTACAGATTTTGCACACTGGATTATAGAAAAGCAGAAAGTTAGTCGATAATCTCGAATATAGCAATTGAAAAATTCGTGTCCATACAGTAGAGGTGTTGTCAGTGTTACGACAGATATTGTGTTGATAACTGTCAGTTGCATGCGGTCAGTGATAACGTCGCGTTATTTCGTGGGGGTACCAAGATAGATTCAAAGATCTGAAATGTTGCTTCTGAGCACGAAATGTGGTGTTGTTTCGTGCGAATTGAGACTCAATCGGCGGTTACCGAGATCTTGCTTTGGCATTTCCTAATGCTCCCACTTCGACAGTTTATTTGGGAAGAGCGACTCCATTAGTATTCATCTAATGATCCGGTTCTATCGAAGTGATGGTAAATGTCGTTTGTCCGCTTTTCACTAGACGTTTATTTAACCAATTCGGTTGATACGCCTGTATTCGTCGAGGTGGTCATTCTGTGTTTCTGCCTACGTCACCTGCCCCACACTGAGAGCTGGAATGCACGGATATTCTGCCTTTCAATCGTCAAATGAGAAATGGTCGAGAAGTGAACAAAACGTGGGTTCCAGCAACGTAATACATCTTTCTGTTTTCGGATATGAGTAACAGGTGATTGATTTCACTCGTTTACCATATCTGCTTCACTGCTACTTCTAAATTCAATTCATGGGTAGACAGATTGCTTTTCGACTGCTTGATGACAAGGTGTGCTATCATAATTTTTCGTGATATGATTGATTGTATATACAGGATGAGAAATGATTTCAACCTTTTTTTTATTTCTCATCGAACACATCTTAATTACTTTAATGGTCAATCAATGTATACTATGCCTATTCTATCTCAATTATACGATTCTGTAATAGTGTGTGCATGGACTTGGCAAATTTCCATTATGATTACGTGATCGTCCTAGTGAGCCGTCGGATTGATGATGTATAATAAGTAAGAAGTAAAAAGAATTTCTATTTATTTATTTCAATTTGCGTACTTATTACCTCACTTTGATTTGACATACAATATTTGGCCAGCTGATTGGGTATCAAAATTGTTTTACTAATCTGTCCAACAATGAATCACTGGAGTCTTGCTGGTGGATTGGAAACTCGGGATTTCGTGTCCATACTATCCAAGATGACCGTCAAATGTTTATTGCACAACAGTTTCGCCTTATATGGTGTCAATTTGTCACTAGCTTTACATGTGTATTGGTGATGCACATAATGGTCCACTAACGTGCAATATTGCTAATCGTTGGGTGTAAGAATTGGCGGATCGAATACCAAAACGTTCAGGCTTGATCTATGGAAAACCAGTGGAAACCTGAACCGCAGTCTTATGTTGCACTTATTTAGTTAATGCACTTTTACAGCTTCATCCAAACTAGTCTTTTTCTGTGGATTGAACGGTCATTTTAAATAGTATTGTGTTTTCTATCAATCACCAATCTCATTTTACGTGTGGCGTTGTTCAAGGTGGCTTCTCAGTTGACTTATGACCCCACGACCCAGGGTGGGAAATATGCCATCTTCGGAAACAATTACCTCTTCGGTAGCTCCCTATTGGTCTTGTGCCCATTTCAGAATCATTTGTTGTACTATTGTTGTATGAAAAGACAAAATGTAAAATGCGCACAACGGGTATACGATGCTAAAAGTGATAGTTTGGTAGTGGAAGGAGTTTGCATGTAAAACGTGCCTGCTCGAGTTCAGTGTTATTCCTGCCACATGTCTACTCTTCTGATCGAAGCTGAGAGCTTGTTGCATGTCTGCTTCATTTCTCACTGGGACTCATGTGTGACGAATTTCCACCACAGCACACGTATTCGTTAGACTTAATAGGTCCACAAAATTCTCATTTGATATTTCCACACTACTCATCTGGCAGAAAAACGAAATTAAGATTACCCTGGAATAATACAATAATTCCCACTTCTTAGAGATTTTGTTCTTGGTAAAATAATATAATATGCGAATAGCTCGTGAAGAAATCAAACAAGATCAAACCCAACGATTCCTTTTTCTTGCGCTAGACGACCAATGTATTTCATCTTCAGTTTCTAAACGTTACACGTTTTTCACGATTCTGTTTATCGGTTGTTCTGAAACTTACACGCCTATTTTTTGCATTATATGCTCAGAGATTTATACAAAACAACAAATGGGGAATGAATTTCTTTGCCATATGTCAGTTCGTGTAATCAATTGTATATTATGTATATTACTGGGTATCGATGAGATGAATTATATATACTGACAGCATTGTGTGAGCTTACATTTTCTCACTACCTGCATGATCACCACGGCGGTGGAATACCCAAAGCAGTATCAAGTATTATCGACAATGTGACCCTGAAACTTTAAGTGGAGAATTGCACGTGGTCCCAGTATGTCAAATGTGTAACAAGCCGGAACATAATGGTCCTAAGAACATTACAGTACGTGATAGTTTGCTCGAAGTGTGTTAAAAAGCAACGGGAAAGACTGAGATGCAACACGAAATGAATGGGAAGAGTAATGCTTTGGAGCTATTCATTGATTACTCCTCATGACACTGCAATAATAAATGCTGCATGTGTTTTTACTATTTTCACAGTTTTGGTTTCAATGTTGCAGTTGTTATGGTTTCATTTGCAAACGGCAATCACTTGAGAGTCACCAGGAATGGTTTGAAAGCTGTCATCGAACTTATCTTGTGTCCAATATTACCTAAGTGTTGTAGTATTGCGCCGCTGTTACTGTCAATGTAAGTATCTTCTAGATGAATGCTCATATTCATTTCGCGGCATTTATATATAAACCTGAAGTAATCACTCAAGATTCTTCTGTCCCTCTGATGGCCTATATTTATTAACACCGTTTCACACACAAATAACTGAAAGTCTCAACTCACCAATACTGAATCAAAACAAATTGTACTCATATTACCCCAGCGCACATACATAATTAGGCACAGATTTTGAGGGACAGGCAACACAGGGATGCACAAAACCGATACCTCGAACAGCAACGACACTGTTGATCACTACGAAACACTCGAACCGTCATCGCCAAAAAAGACGGCGAAATTGAGCATTTTCAGCGACGACCCGCACAAGCCCAAATAGGTCACCACTATTACCGTTTATATTGTCTGTTTGGACGATCTTACGGAAAACGTCAAATGACCAGTCGGGAAGGCAAGAACACGATGGAAACTACTACTACGGAGTGAATCGAAAAGTCCAGTTACTGGGCTACTAAACTGTGTTTCAGAAAAGATAGTCTAATGGATGGGAATGACGTGGGTCAAATGCTGAAGAAAGTTGACTTTCTATAAATATGACTACATCTGGATGGAAAACGAATTCAAACTCAGCAAATGCCCAGGCTAGGAGACGTGAGTTAAGGTTTTTGTCATTCCGCTTTTAACAAGGACACATTTATTTGAAAATAAAAAACACGCTGCCATGTAATATTTTCATGAGTAACTGAATTATAAAGCGGTATGAAAATATATTTTATCGAAAATGTCAGCCCTGGAGTCATGTACAGGCATAGTCAGCAAGATCTCGATGCAACGATTTAGCGGTTCGCATGAATACATGTAAGTGAAGGCAGATAAGAAAATCTGAAAGTGTAATAACTAATGCAGCCAAAATGGGCATCACAAAACAGCGTCAATCAGAAAACAAACGTGTTACTCACAGGAAGTTCAATGCTGATTTTTGTCTCTCGTTGATTATTCTCAGCAGTTCCGTAATTACACTTCGGAAATCGGGAATTAGAAAACAAAAAGATGAAATTTCTCACCTTCGACTTCTCAAACTGCCTTTTTTAACCGCAAACACCTTATGGCAATACTAACATATATATGGTGATGTTCACCAATTGAATTTGCACCGTTCACCTCTGCGAAAATAATTACGAGAACTTTCTTCTATCAAGGCACTGCACGTTGGAAAGATCTGTAACATTTTGAATTCCCAATTTGTGTGTTTTGTGTAGGCTCGAATTCAACGTTAGGAAGGGGATTATGTTTTATAACGTAGGCAAAGCTGGATGTTGTGCTCCAGCCAAGTCGGATGTTTATTCGAGAATCTTTCGACACCAGAGTTCCTCAGATTGGACATTTTAGGCTCGGTTTTTCTGAGCAACTGCTATTTACTTAAGTCTAACTTCACCAGTGTTTGGAACCAGAGGTCAACTTCTGGATTAGGTATTGAATTTCAACGGACTAAAGAGGCTGCCAGATCTGTAACACATGCTCACCGACAGACTTTTTCGGCGTACGCTGTTCTCTGAGGCGAGTAAGGCTTCCAAGTAGGTCGAGATGGTCAGTCCACGACATGGCAGAAATGCAATGAAACATTGACCAGTGGGCTTGGCCAAACAGGACGTGTTAGACACGTGATCGGTCTACCAAATAATTGGAAACATTAGGTGATATTGCTTGGTGTCGCAGCTTATGGCATAGTTATATTCGGACTCATTCTTTGTCTTCGTGATTTTCGTTGATTACTTTGGAATTTTGGCTTTTTTCCATGTTGTGCTCATCTTCCTGTTGCCCTTCGCTCGATGATACTGGGAAGTAGCAGCCGAAATCAAAGTGGAGAACTGCGGGGTAAACAGTTGAACAAACTGATAACTTGAAACAGCCAAATAAATGGGTTATATGATCGCTTAACCAACAGCCACTCAGATATGAAAATGATTTATCGCTGGGTAGAAAACAATGACGTGCCCTTTCTTGATAGATATAATTCACAGAAGTTATTATTGGCACGAGGAAACCGAATCCTATATAATAGAATAATTGAATTGCTTTTTGACACCTAGACGTCCAGCGCCGCGAGCAGAAGTCGAACAGGCAAGATTCCCGCGCAGAGGATTAACCTTCTGAGCGGTTGCCGCCAAGGTGTTTGAAATTTTGCAGTTTTCCAACATTTACCATTCAAAGGTGACGAAGTCATCGAACTAATCACCAAGCGCCTGATATCCGCCATCAAACACATAGTCGACGCAGTCAATATGGTCAGCATATTCACAACCAGTCGGATACCATCACCGTCAGTGAAATAGCTGCTCTCTCCCCGTACCTATTCCAAATTTATCTAATAACTCACATGGGCATGTTCACCAGTCTGCATAGACAGAAATGGGAGACAAATACGTCACAAAATAAATGATCAAATTCCGGTATGACCTCAAAAGCTGACGGATGGCAAGTTAACACAAATGATGACATCTACGAAATCAGATGCAATCAGACCATCAATTGGGCCGCATATAACTGAACAGAAACTGTATGCAAGTCCAGACAACTAGCGTAAATTCATCTGCAACATTACAAACACCAGATTATTCAGATATGCTGAGGCCTTTGCCATCCCTGAGCATAAACCGAAAGTGTGCAAATAGCGGGAATGTTCTGTCAGCTTAGTCCCACGTTGGTGACACAATTTATTCCCCTCTCATTATTGTTGGTTCCTATCCCTTATTACTGACCTCAGTTTTATCTCGGTGTCAACAGTTGCTCACTGACAATAAAAAATCACACTGACCGCAGTATACTTGTTTACAGATGCAGGGCAATTGTACAGGATGCAGTGTGATAGACTGTTTTTGAGTCTTTTATTCAAAATATTGGTGGACAGTCATTGCTTTCAATTATGGTGAATGTTTGCTGGTAAATTGATGACACTTATTTTGCTGTTTGAGATTCATATCCTCACATGTTTGCGGATCAGCGCCATATACGAAATAGTAAATTTGTTGAAGTTGTCTTGCTCACGGAGAGGAAATTCACCGAAAAGACTTTGTATGTAATAGTCATCAAGTGGTGGGAACATGTGGCCTCACAAGTTTGTGTAGAGTCCAACATTCCACTCGGAGAATGGAATTATTCAAAATTCTAAATTTTCATCTGAATTCCGACAATTCCTTGAATTTGTTTCAACAGTAGGAGATGCGAACCAGGGTTTTGCGATGAATTGCAACAAACCAAGATGCGAAGAACTAGAATCTTCCAGAGGATCCCTGGGCCTCCAACAAATTGTTTATAATAGCGGACGTTTCGCAACTGAAGCATCTATCAGCATCAGTGCAAACAGTGGATTTCCAGGTCTTACAGTATTCTACCACCTGCCGCTTTTTGCTCTTATATTCACTTTATTTTACTTTAACGCTGCTAGCTACTACGAGAGAATGAGTCAAGACGGCTTGTGCATGTCCTCAGCAGTACGTACGCGGTGTGTGTAGATGAACTGTTTATCAGGGATCTTGGGAATTAACTCCGAAGTGACGGCCCTAGCGTCATTCATCTACCAATAGGTTCAAATTGTTCCTATCAACGATTCCTTCATATTATCTATTGTGACCCAAACAGATGACCTACAGTATTGCTTCGTGAAATGACTCCTCATTCAGTAGCCACACTCAACTGACCAATAGAAACACAGCATCGCTATTCCATACATGTGAGGAGTTATTAGTAGTGCACACCTGCCGAGTTCACTCTAGGAGTGGAAACAGAACCTAAGCTACGCGAGTTCACTCTCTCAACGATTTGATTCGCATCAACATGCCTCTTCGAAGATTTGCAAAGTAAGACTGCTACTTTCGCTGTCTAGTGCTTGTGGTAAGTCTCGCGTTGGTATCGTTCGGGGCATGAAGACTGAGCGTGCACTGCTCGACTGGATTCCAATGAGCAGTCGTCTAAGTGCGATTCCGGTGAATGGTTCTATACATGTGGACAGCACTAGACTGAAGAGTCCATGCCTGTTTGTCGTGTATGTGCATGCCCCAAATGACTGCAACTCGTCGGAGGATAAAGACGAATACTACCAGGATTTGTATCAATTGCACCTTGGCGTGCGTTCAAGGGACATCATGGATGTTGTTGGTGATTTCAGTGTTCCTGTTGGAAGCCTAGAAGAGACAGAGAGAAACAAAGGAAACCTTTTCGACATTTCAACCGATGGAACCGATAACGGTGACCGACTCATTCAACTATGTCCCTACCATGGACTATTCCTAGCGAGTACAACATTCTGGCACAATAAGCTCCACCGAGTAACCTGCCTTCCTGCTGCGTCTCCACATCTTTGCACTCAGATCGACCATATTGCTTTTGATGACCGTTGGCGCGAATCAACTCTAAACTGCTGATCATTCTGTTCCCCGTCTGTTGCCAATGATCACACAGTTGTCTGTATTAGTCGAAGCCTACTTCTCGTCGGTGGCCGAAAATACATCAAAGACGAAAATCCTTGTCGGCCACTACTAGACGATATCAAAGAATGTGCCTCCAAGAAGAATTATTTTAAAATGCAAGATTGACACATTCTGTTTTATTTCACTGTATTCTCTTTGTAATAGTACATAATGATACCATACATGATACCGCCCAGATGAAACATTGAGCGATGTTCTAAGCATTCTTGATGTTTTTACTTCGCAGTGGTTGTGTGCGGGGTTCAGCCTATTGAATCTATTTGATTTCACATGTGGCGTCAATCAATAGATTCAAACTATGATTGCATCGAAAATGAAACCTCTTGATGTAAGTCCTACATCCAAACCGGTTGACGACTACATGTAATGTTTCATTATTTCGTATTAGGCCCGAAACCATTTGGATGATGCGAAGAAAACAGTGTTTTCCGTTATTCTTATTTGCAGAAATGCATACACTCCCATGAGAACGTCGGCTTTCCCGGAATCTACCATCAGTCTTTCACATAACAAGTTATGAATCAATATTTTATAGCATTTCACGTCAGTCGGCTTCGCTGCTGCTATGAAGTCCAAATTAAACAGCCTCACTGGACTTGAAAACCGATCCGTTCGTGAATTCATTCTTCAGCCGGAGACACAGGCAACGAAGTGCGACTACGGTCCCACATGGGAACATCAACTGTGCAATCACTTGCTTGTAGGAAACAACCTTCCAGTTTGGAACAGAGGCGGTTGCTTGCAACTGATCAGACCCTTCATCAAGTAAGCCAAATTCGTGAAAAGTATCTGGGAGTAAATGCTGTTTCGGAGTCCACACTGTTCAAATATTCCAAAAATCAAGTAGTTCGGCACACTCAAAATTTGCCTCATTTTACCAAGCCGATAAGTTTTCGTGGTAATCAGCCCCACTTGAGCGATCGATTCGTTCGAAATCTTACCATAACTATTTCGATTTGAGCAAGTGTATTTCATATGGTCAGTTACGTTCGTGTGTCAAATGTTCTGGCGAATTACCACATGTTTTGCCTGTGGTAAGTTTGGTCACAATGATAGTGCTTGTAGAATTAGCCCTCAATATCGACAGAAGATCTCACCAGCTTCATCAGACACTTCCATCTTGCTACCAGGTTTTCGACACTTGCATTGGCCCTCTTGCCAGAGAACGTTCCGCATATTTACCACGAATTGCATACTCAAGCGGGTATTCAACACACTTTTATTGCTGACACTGGGCGTGTAGAATCCATCATTTCACCTAAAGCTATAAATTGCGTTTATGCCATCGATAAGATTATTCCTACCATTGTGATTATTCCAGGGATTACTGGATACAAGCTCCCACATTACGGTTCTTGTATGGTTCTAATTCACCTACGTGACTCTGATCCTACTGAATGTAAGTTTTTAGTTTCTGATTCTGGACTTCCACTTCTTGGTCTTAATTTTGTTCATGAATTGCACATCGATGTTGCTCTCCTAACCTCTTCACCCGATTCATTGAGAACACAACAGCTTCTTTTAAAATGTCCTCAGGTTTCTGGTGGAATGCACATTCCTGCATTGAGGTTAGAGATATCTGGCCATTCCATGTCTCCAAAGCGCAGAATAATTCGTTTTGGTTTAGGAGCACCTACTTGGTCAAGCAATGCATTCTCTGTGAGCACGGAATTACTGGCTATGTGGAGTCGTCTGACTGGGCCACACCGATTCCGTTAGAGGATCACAACTGTCTGCCAACATCGAAAGTACAGCTAATCACTAACAGCGGCGTTTACACAAGGCACGTTCAAGAAGTTCAAAGTGACTTCCTTGACCAGTGCTCCGCGAGGCGTGGCAGCGGGAACATGGAGACTATTGTGGATCCTTCTCGGGTGAGTGCTGCCCTCCTGTGGTCATTGATGATTTTCCCCGCTGATCAAACGTATATCGAACAAATTCACCTACTGCTGACTTCACACAGACTGCGCTCAGGAAAAGATTCAACAGAGGAGGAATTCTGTTTGTGCCAGATACTGACATTGGTACCAATTTAGCTCCTAAATTCTGGGTTAATTTGCTATAAGATCTAGGTTGAAAAGTAAAACACACTGCTCTTCGTCACTCGCAGTCTAATGGTCGTGCAGATAACTTTGAATGAATTTTGTTTTGTGATTCCCCATACATTTTTCGAACCTTATCTTGCCATTGACAATCCATTAGATATCACAATTGTTCAACGAGTTGTTCACGCCCAGTATCCAGTTAAGTATTAAACGAAGTCCAGTGGGTTCTATTTGAGGCTGTTACGGCTGACCAAGATCTAACAACCAGCTACCCACAGAAGCGATGGAAATCTGCATCCTCAGTTGAGCTGTTAGATGCTCGTAGAACGATTGCTCTGGATTCAAATATGTTGGAACACTGAGGTGTTTTAAACGTCAAATGATTCTGAGCCTGAGAAACTGCCGTGATTAGTAGTGGATTGCAGAGGTGGAAAAAGCTGCAGCGATGAGCAGCAGCGACAGCGATGGGCAGCAGCTGTAATCTCATCCGTCTAAGCAAAAACACCTGTTCTCGGAAGCCAGGCGTTATTGAACTGTTCTAAGAGACAAACGGCTCACCGATTCGAACTCAGTAGCTTCGTCTAGTCCGTTGGGAGACGCATTTTAAAAAACAGTTCAACTGGCCTTCATCCCCGACAGGCTTGTTAAGAATTGTCATAGCTTCAACTGTGGTTGTAGATACCGGTCCTCTATCAAAAACGGAGGTTCTTCGTGAGCTAGGCCACCTAAATGACATGAGAATGCTTGACCGGATGAGTTGCACCCGTCTAGTTTCGAGAATGATGGCTCATAATTGTTATTGGAGTTGACAAAACCCCTCGATTTTGTAGGTCACAGGGAACAAATTCCAAAGAGTTAGAGTGAATTTGTCATTGAGCAAATTAACAAGAATTATGGTGATTCCTCTCGTCAAAACCACCCGTGAATAAGTTCGGTTAGCATCACATCTATAATGCTTGCATTTAGCATTCCCCACCACTCATCAATTACTCGAGAACAGTGCCCGAGCAAGAATCAAGAGCGGTTTAGACTTGATCGATGTTGTGTTGATCTTGTCTTTACTCTCCGACAAATTTTTGAACACAGGCACACATTTTATAGGCCAACTACCATCCTTTTTCTTGATCCTTTAAGCGATCTTAGGCTCAGTTGACCACGATGTTCTCTGACTTTGTCTCTTGTTGAAGGGTGTACGAGAGAAATTCGGTTCCACCATAAAGCCCTATTATGTGAACAGCCGAGGCTAAGTTATGGTTTACGGTTCTGCTTCACCCGAGTTCACCACGAGAAGTGGTGTGCATCGGGGTCACCCCTTTCTACATTTCTCGTTACCTTCGTGACTGATACGGTGCCAGGTACAGCACTTCTTTCAGGTGATGATAGTGATATCAAAACTTTCCCTAGTTGAAATGTCTTAGAACTTGAATATGCGAGTGACATCGTTCTCCTTTATGAAGATCCAGGTCATTTGCAAGCTATTATGAACAATATGAATAACTGTGTAACATTGATCGGTATGCGTTTTTCAATATGCTGTTGAAGGATTGGGTTAGTCCAAAACTAAAACTTTCCCTATCTGGAGAACCATAGACTTGGTTGATAAGTTGTTTTCTGGGCAGCCAGATTTTACTGAGAGAACAGATGTCGGTTGAGATGTCATTGTGTATACAGAAATTCTGCTTGGCATTTGCCAATCTGAGTCATCTGTGGATTTGATACGAAATCTGGTCATCAATAAAGAGTCGGGTGTACGCTGCAGCAGTCAAGCCCGTAATTCTCTGTGGTTAGGAAACATGGCCACTACGAGTGAAGAGTATGAGAAGATTATTGATACCTGAACGCCGATGTCGCATGTCCCCTGACAGGATTCCTCGGCATGCCATATTCGGGGAATATGTCATTTGTTGCAAAATCTTCCAGATCTAAGAATTGCAAATTCATCAGGCGCATCAAAAAGCTTCGGCGTAGTCAGAAAAACTAAATCAGGCACGGTTGACGTTATTGTGGATCAACCCAATTCTATTATAATACTTGCTTCTTGTGACAGTCCTATTTCATATTCACCCACTGAAGACTTTAAAACCTTTTCTCAATCTGACTTTTTCTAATTATTCACGATCCCTAATATTCTCATTCTTACTTAGGTCCGGATGTGATATCCTCTGAAATTCTTAGGTACAGTAGAATTCCAGCTTGTCAGCTTTGTCGAGTAAACCCTTTGGTAAACTGTTCGACGCAACTAACACAGAAAAACGCGCTCATCTAGAAGTCCTTTACTAGAAGAACCGTAATCAGTGAGAAACTCATTTCTTGTTTTCTCTAAACACACCTTCCGTCATTGTCAGTTTGTCCGCTGACCCAGGAGGTCCACAGTTGATAGTAAAGATTCCTCAAAAACACCACATTACCCCGTCCTAATACAGACCCGTCCAATCTGTACGTCGCGTATATCATGCATATTCTTCAGCCTCTGATTCAGTACACAGATCCCTTCCTCAACCGTGAAAATCGCGAAGCTTTCGAAGGTCCCTGACAAATAATTACGTGGCTCTTTATCTATAACGAACACAGAGCTGTCGGTTGTTCATGCATATGACAGCCCTAAAGGGGACTAGACTTCATTCAAGTACAGTTCTCTGATTGAAGAAATACAACGTAAACCTCAAACAAGACCTTCCGCGGATTAGTATTGGCCCAAACGAAAAAGTTATTCTCAATTGCTTGAAAATCAAGGGAGAAAAGTGACGCAAACTTCCATGTTGAAAAGGGCGGAAGGTCATTCATGCCAAATTGCAATTAAAACATCCACTGCATTGGTTCCTTCCGTAAAGAATAGGCAACGAAACACTCATAATAAAACAGGGACAGTGGGAAGGGAGTGCGGGTTATGTTCGTACGGTTTATTGTCGAGTCGACCAGTCGTTTCCACTAGATTTTTCACCACGCAGTGCAGAAATCCAGGAAAGGATACTAGTTTCCTGAGATTAATCCAAACAATTATGAATCAGTCCAAGGTTCTGTTTTCTTCCTCTTCCATATTCCACTGAAATCGGTAACCTTTGTGTATTTTCTCTATTAGAGGCGTTCAAATAATCTGACAATATTGTTCTTGTCCTGATATTTCCGGCCTATTTCTTGAAAATCTATCTTGTTTAAAGAATCGTCAAAGCCGAGAGGGTTTAAAAACTAATATCTCCAAGCACCTTGAACGTTAGTTCACGAATTGTCGCTCATTTATTCCAGTAGTTTATGTTTCTGTTACTTCTGTGGTGGAAAACTGGAGTGTCTATCTTCTCAGACAGTTTCGGTCATTTCAGCTAGTGAATTTCAAATTCAACTTCCAATGTGTTCTCCTTATACTATTTCATTTTCCCTGCAATTATCCTCGTATTTCGGAACCTGGACCTTAGCACACTACTCCGTGGCTTGGTAATTACAAGTCATACTTCATCTATGATCGGTGCAATTTTGACCTTACTCATTGGTCAGCATGATAAATCTTGTTAAATCCCTAACCAACAAGAAATGTCAGGGTCATACTCAGCCGTTACACACAGACGTAATTTGTCGCTCCCATTCATGCATTATGTCTGTATTCCGGGATCATCCACCTAGAATGATTCCATACCAAAAATTCAAACCTTGTCTGTTTCAAGTCATGTCCAAAGGAGAATAGATAAAATCTCAATGACTTGAAAAACCTCCTAATGACAGCAACTTTCCTTTTCTTTCTCATATACCTAAACACTGCACTTAAATAAATTATTCGTTTTTACCTAATTGCTTTGCCATTTGCTGAATCTCTGTTGTTCTACTTGCCTAATTCTCCCGTGTAACTTTTATGTCACTAGCATATTCTCCTTGATTTATGTGATCGTATACGCATTCGCGTTCTGCTATGTACGTCGTCGCACGTGCCTTGTGCTCGCAAATCTCATTATTTCAGCCCCGTAATGAGAAATTGAAGACGACAGCACAGCACGGTAAAACCTGTGTGTTTTATGGCAGAACGATTTGCTGGTTAAAGCGAAAATCTTGAGAGCGCTATTCCGATGGTTTTGCTCTATTGGTGGGCATGACCAATTGAGTTTTGTGTATTACTCACAACTACCTGCGAGTTGTACGTGAGGATAAGTGGTACTTTGCTTGGTTGGTTGTCGTTTGGATTTCATCTTTCCGGCCAACCCTGCACTCGGTAGCCCCAGACTCGAGCTTCGCTTCTACTTGAGTTTATTAATACTCCCTGTCATACACGGGATCTAAACCCCGGCCTTTTCACCTCAGTGGTAAGTATATTACCATTGAATCACCCAGCTTCCCTCGGGAAAGGTCCGAACTACCGAAATACACTTTGTTTAAATGTCATCTTCTTTGACACTTAAAAACGGCTGACAGCTTCGAGAAGAGACACATTATCTGTTCCGTTAATTCCAAGGGAATGACTTCCACCATATCAGGTCTTAACCGCAGGATGGGCCATCGTACCCACACTAAAACCAGATTAAGTTTTGTTGTCTAGTTTTGTCGGACAGGTATATAGTTATTGTTCACTCGGGTTATTCAGTGTCATGTGTAGTTGAAAGCGTGCTGATTAGTTGACTGGGTAAAGACGGATAATTACCTTGCTTCAGGGAGTTATTTTTCACCCTCCGATAGTAATACGTAATAGAAACACAAATATAAGTCATTTCGGCCGTTTTCCACACGTAAGATTTTCTTCAAACCTAAATGGTAAATCAGTTTGTATTTATTGTACAGTGTGAGCATTCCCTATAATGTCAAATATTGTCGGCCTTCTTAACAATCGGTGAAGCTCAAGCTGTATTCGTTGAAACATTTTTTATCCTCTTCGAGTTGTTGATGCTGTCAATATAAACAAACACGGTGATTTCGACGGCATGGTAGAGTTTTATATGAAGCAAGATGGGTTCGTAATTATTTCTGTGTGATTGATTCTATGCGACTGCTGAAACTCCTTCGAAACGAGTAACATATAATTGATGGAGAAATGTGTGCATTACTTGAAACTCACTATCTAGTCTGATTTGAAGATTCACCTTAATACCACAGGAATGTGCCAGTGAAGATTTGGCCAAAATGTCTATTCACCAGTCTTACACATTTTGACTTTATGGAATCATATTTAGGAACCGAGATTCTGGCTTTTTTGGCCTCCGAAACTATTTCGCGCCCACAAGGGAGGGCTGCATAATTCGATTTTTATTGTTTTTGCTGTAGGAAACAGATGCACCATGCCCTGTTTCAAACCGATGGGAAATAACAATTTCCATACCCACCTGCTCGAAAGTTTCGCACTCACACACCAATCTGCTAACTATCACTTGAAAAAGAAGCTCCGATGGTATTTCTAGCACAATGAACGAGTCTTCCTGTCTTCTCGTCACCTTGTGACCTAGGTTACATAATGTGATATTGAGTTATAAATTGAACCGAAATTACCGTGAATTTTTATTGATTAATTTTCTAGTGACAGTTGTTTCGTCGTCACTTATCATGCATTTACAAATAACTAACATTGGAATCAGGATTGAGATACGCAAATCAGGAGTGAGGGTGAATGGCACTTATCCACTCACAACTTACAGTTTCGGTGTAAACTAAACAGATGGGAAATAACAATTTCCATACCCAACTGCTCGAATGTTTCGCCCTCAAACACCATATTAACTAAAAAAATTAAAGTAGTATTAACAATAGATTTTGGTTAACGTGTCAAACTGCGTGCAACGGCGGAAGTTAGAATTACTGGGGTCAGTGGACGATGTGGTTGTTTGGTCTTGCTTGGAGTCCGAAATCGCGTATGGAATCGGCAAATCACAGATTTACTTTCTACCTTAGGAATGTTGGTTCCCGAGAAGTAACTGAAGAATCAAAAATGAAAATTAATCTTTTGGCAAGTATGTAGTTCTCTTTATTTCAGTTCTACTGGTTGCCAGTGCTGAAGGTATGCGGTTTCGCACAATTTTAGTCCTACCGTTTGAAGATATCGCAAACTTTTAAATTTTGACCTGACTTTGCTAATCACATGCGAGCCTAATGGATCCATCATATTCTTAAAATTCAAATGTGCTCTTCCACAGTAGCGAAAAGATACTCAGTTGCTCCTATTTAGAAGTAGATTAGGGAGTAGGCCTATTTGATATTTGGTGTGGTTTCAGAGTACATCCGACCATTTTCATTTTAAAAGCAAGTCTTGTTGAGTTTTAGGATTTTAATATCCAAATAATGGTTTGGTTGATATCATGGTGATTAGTGAAATATATATTGATACAATCATGTTGGGTTTAATATGCAAGGACTGAAGCGAGCACAGCCAGGGATTCGTGAAGCACCATTTTGTAGACAATCAGAGGCGACCAGCAAGAGAAAATGTTGCACATAGATGATGCATTACTACCTCATGGCCATCGTATGTCTCCTTTGCTGACATTAGAACGTCACGTTTGCAAAGATGGACTCATTAGCGGAACTTCATATGCTCGGTACAAACTTCCACTGCATCTCATGCATGGTATTCAACAGGATATCTGTGAAACTTTACACGATCTAACGAGTGTTCGTTTCCGGCCATCGGCCGAACAGCGGTAAAATCATTTCTCGGTCAATCCATTGGGAATATTTTCTGTTGGTTTTGTGCGTGACGAGCTTCCGCAGAAGTGCAACAAACTGTAGTCTGTTGATACTCAATACTATGTTAGAAACAATTGCGGGCATAAGAAATGCTATGTTCATGCTGATCAAAAATTCTCAGTGAAAATCTAGAATTTGCAGTAGTTAGCAGCGCTCTGGGATAAGGTATTTAGTAGTCCTAAAAGGAAATTTCGCACGGACGAAACCTGTGAGTTCTGCTATGGTAGTAACAGTGATCACGACTGTACTGACAACATCGAGAATGATGAGCATCAAAATTGCTGATTTTATGAAATAATAAATCTGCCTTCGTACTGCTACCTAAAAAGAGTCAAGTAGTATAGTCCACCCACTTACGAGGACAATCCAAGTGACTCTCTCTAACATCATTGGTTGTTCTGTTGAGTAGGGCACGATGCATCAAAATGCGAAGTGTTCACAGTATAAGAGAATGTCGTTATGCTTTCCATTGGCTTAAAGGAAATGGGTTAAATGTTTCACGTTGAATTCTGATTGACTTAAGCGAGTGCCATATTTCGTTGAATCGTACAAATGTTTCACCACTGGTTCTGACGCAAAACGCTGGGATTCGGACACCGTCGATCAACTGATACTCACAACACCTCACAATTAGATGGGTAACGTTGTTCTCTTCCACAACTGTCAGTTTTTCCAAACCAATTAGGTAATCCCTGTGATCATGAGTTCACTCAATCTTTGCGCTGATGGAATATTTCAGGGCCTTTCATCGACGTGAGGTTCGTTGGGGCTGCTTCCAACACATTCGCCTTACAGGCATTTCATGTTGTAATCTCATAAATTCTGTGAAATGCTAATCAAAGGTTTTCCAAGTATATAGATTTTTGCCAGGTTTCACTTTGTTACCACACAGGTAACATTTTTTTCTTTCATGTTTGCACACTTGTAAATGGCAATTTATTAGAGGTCTTGGATGGTTTATCATTGCTGACTGACACACTTGAGAACAAAGACAGTTGCATTGCGTCAATGATCCGGTCGCTACAGAGATAACAGGGAGGTCACACTGGAGGTTTGTTTGCCTCAAATGTATGGTCCGTGAGAAAAGGAAGAATGCATTCACATGCTACATCGCAAAACCTTGGGTAGGAAATGGAAACACGCGTGGTATCAACACAAAATATAATGTTCAAATCGAAGATTCATAACTATCAAGTCATTCATTGAGGAAACTAAGTCCCCTGCAAGTTAATTGATGAAACAACCTCTAGACTGTTCTCCTTGCTTCCCTTTTCGTTTACTTTAAACAAACGGGGTATAACAGCTACACGCGGAGTGTCTTCGTGGGTTAATCATGGTGAGTTCACAAATAACATCGTGTGGTTCATTAGTATATTAAGAGAATGATCTTACTATGCTAACTTTTGATGACTCATTGCATATCACTTCGTATATAATTTTATGTTTGGTGTTGCAAATGAAAGGTACACACCAAAACGGAACTCCAATCCCGGCTACTTGCTTTGCGAATGACATCACTGGTCATGTTTGGTATAAAGGCAGGCATGTTACCAGCACACAATACTTGGTAATATACATGAAAGAATTGTGTGATAGGAAATACTGTATCTCAATCGGATCAGCAGGGCGACAGCAAAAATCAACAGCCTTTCTAGAAGGCAAAAATGAAGCGCCACTTTGTATGGTTGCTGGATTTGAATAGACAAAAGCAGTTTGTGAGGTTTTTCTAATGTAAATGTGGACATGCACCTGATATAGCAATAGCAAACCTTATTTTACACTTGCTTATTTCATTTGGAAACAATTCATCAGAGGTTATCCATGCAGAAATGTGTTTTTATTCTGGCATTCCGTGGAATTCAAATCTACTGGAATCCTCGGCTACCTAAACGAGGCTCCCACTGCTGTTCCGCTCTTTTAGCTGGGTAGTCACAACTAATGATCACGTCAATGTTTGTCATTTACTTCACGATACGACATTTTGATTTGGTTTTACGAAGCAGTACACATACTATAGAATGAAGTAAGTTCATTGCCTACCCAGTTGTGAATGAATAAAAAGAATGAATAATCTGGTTAATACACCAAATTTACTGGAAGCAAAAATATTTTACTGACTCAGAATCGGGTTTGTTCAGTGGTATGCTCCGAATTCAGCCAGTAAGAGAAACGATTGGAATTGGTGCCTGTGTTAAATTGACGAACTATCACACACATAAGGGCAAAACACCTAACGTATTTTTAGGATGAAATGACCACAGTGAAACAACAAATAGTAGGGCGATCACTGGATGTAGCACAAAACCGTAATGGCAAAAAATATATCTTCAGATTGTGGGCTTTGAATAGAGCTAAATCTTGTTGGACAGAACAATAAGGTTTTGCAACGAATGTGTTTTGTGGCTAAATAAATCAGCGTCATGGAATTCACTGCCAACTTTTGGATAACTCGTCTGAGTGAAGTATATACCAACCTAGTCTCGAGAGAGAAAACCCAGAGGGAAATCGTGTGGATACTCCCCAATATAATTTTGTTATTCGGGCTGATTCGCAAGCGTTCCATCCATGTCACTTGTTACAGACGTTTCCAATGAAAGTAATACAATAGTAGTTACAATCCAGAAAAAAGTATTTTGTTGCTATCCTGTTAGAGTAACAGAAGCCGCAAGCGTCGAACGCACGTGCAATAAAACTTGTCAGCCTTACGAAATCATTCGTTTCAGCGACATGAGCAAATGATAGCGATGTACAGAGCAATCACACACACAGACAGACACGTGAGTACACCGACGGAAGAAATATCTTTATTCAGCCAAAAAACTGATAGGCTTGTAATCCTGCAGGCTACAGAATAACCGGTGAACATCTTATCCAAACCTACCGAGTTAATGCACGCATGCACTACTGAGTCTTCTGAGAATGTTGAAGTATTTCCCCGACCTTGCTATGCCCAAGGATTCATTTCCTTCTTCACGCGTACACCATTTCATTTTAGCAGAACCACTCAGCTTCCGGTTAGGTTGCTTCAATACTCGTAATGGCTTGTGTTTGTGTTTGTGGTCAGGCCGGCAAAGTAGACTTGTAGGTGCCCTTGGTGGGGTAGACCCAAACTCAAATAAAACACAGAATCGTTGATATTTCCAAAACAATGACAGATGTCTCTAGTGAAAATGCGATAAAACAGTGTGAAGCTACTGTTGATGCAAAACCCTAGATTATTTCAAAACTGTTTTCTGTTACCAAGGGAAATAAAACTCGTTTGAAAAAAAAATTATTGTAATGACGTTCATGACAAACAAACACTTGATTTGAATTATATATTATGCTAAGGAAAACCGAATCGTTCGTAATGATGTTCACATGATGGTGATTTATGATATATTAGGAATTTAAAAGTCCTTTCCATAGCGTGATTATTTCCATAATTCATGCGCGAATCACATTTTGAATGCGGAGCGTTCAACAGGCCATGTCAGCATAAGGCGTATTTGCAGGCACTTTGATGGAAAGTTCACGTGTTCATTCTGAGTCAATTTTATCGTTGCATAGCTGGATAGATAAGTCAACACTACCCGGGCTGCAGCATAATTACCTATCAATAAGATGCATGCTTATGCCAAAATGTCAGAAGGATATTGACTGATTATCCACGTAGTGAGTGTGAACAAAGACGTCCGATAAGGTGAAACACGATAGAAATAGTATTCCAGTATTCGGGACTTTCTGGAGTCGAAAGCAGTACATCTGACTGAGTGAAAACGTACCAATATATACATGAATTCGCTTCAAACGTCATATCGTATCAGTGATGTTCAGTGCGGCAAAGTGCGGACATTGATCACTCTGCTCCCGGTTACTGATACATGATATCTCCAAGTGCGTATTTTCCTAAAAACGCTGTGTGACTTCGTACGCATAGAAGGGAATACAATTTAGAACCATCCAGGACTGTCTAGACAAAACATTAGTGACACTTATTTTATGGACTAAGTAATAATGGGTTCTCCCGATTATCAAAATTTGATTGAGTAATTGAGATGGAGTCGAATTATATCATACCACTTCTATATAAATGTGGATGGTTGGAACTGGAAGTTGGATTGTAATACTACTACGAAATTCGGAGGTCGATCATTTACCGTTCCAGCTCAAATTACTTCTTTCACTTGTTTTCATAACATGGGTGACTTGAGGAATCAAACTGCCTCAGACCAGTGGGTTTTTGTTTAGTGTTGTTTCTTCTGCCCAAATAAGAAAGATCTTTCTCAAACTGTTGAAATTGACCAGATTAGTTTCATATCTAGACGTAAATGAATGTTGTGTTTTTCAGTCATTAGGTGTAAAAGCGTAGTTTACCGGAACCTCACACACCGGACACAAGGAAATGCAACCGAACTTTTCATGTGATGATGGATATTGCACTACGAATGCTAACTGGATAGTTTTTTTCGAATTAAGTCCGGATGAAAGATCGTATTTGGATCGAGATTTTAACCGGACACTCAAGTATGATGAACCCTAATAACCAAGAATCCAACAGCGTATTTCTGGAAAATGTCTGAATGAACTTTCGGATTACAACATGCCAGATCCACAACATAAGTTTACATTAAATATGGGAAACTGGAATTATTTGAATGGTTCAAAATTATTCTCAAAATATTCGGGATTTGAATTTCTCAGCAGTGCTTTCGTACATAAAGTTATTAGCTTGTTTTGGTTATAAGTTAATATTACCTACCATTGCAATAATGATGACGAGTTTTGTGTCATACTTAAAATACATTTTCAGTTAAATTATTCCTTAGTCCACAGTTTCCTCATAGCCATTAGTGTTGGAATATAAATCAAACGGAAAAATGTGAACAAGGCAAAGAGAAATATCGGAGCGATTCACTAGGTGAGAGGATAAAGAGAAATTAAAATAAATGATCGTGGATAGGGACCTCGAAATTTGAACACACAATTCTGAGTAACTATTTCAAGTCTGATTTTACCAAAGCTGAACTAATGCTAGCAATTTGGTCAAATCCGGATAAGGCTCGGATCATTTAAATGTACGCCAAATTCGAAGAAAACAATTTCACAAAGTGTGTATTTTGAAGAATTCTTAGTCTTCTCCTCAAACATCTGCTTTTCAAACAGTTATCGGCTATTTGTATATGTAAGCTTGAGGAAAATGATAAAAAAATTGAAATATCAGCCGTTAAGAAATGATGAACAAAAGACAAGCGGACCAATTCTGTCTCACTTTATACATCTTCCTTGGAATATATCTCTCAACTTAAATGTTGTATTTTACATAAGGAAATGCATAAATGATGAACCATGTAGGTTAGCTGATGAGTAAAAACGATTATTGTTACCTCGAATACCTTGACCAGTAAGAGATTCGGTTGGATTAATAAAAACCGCATCAATTTCTACTCGCATAACTGGGTAATAAACATATTCGAGCAAAAGTTACTTTGAAAGTGGATGAAGCTGGGAGTGGATTCCATGTGTATATGTCCAGAGATACTTTGCAAAAAAAACAGTCTTCTTCGTCAGCAGCAATGCTTTGGAAACCTGAATTTGAATATGCACTTGAGTTTAACGTAGGTGCCTCGGGTGCTGATTGCGTGACTCGAGGATACACGCACGATGCAGTAGATAAAGTCATCGTGAATTTCGATATGATTAGGATAGCATTGTATTTGGATGATAAGACAAACATTCCCCATTTCAGTCAAATAAATGACGTTGGAGGAATCGCCATGTGATTCCAAATGTGGATCTTCCAGACATGCAAACTGTATTGTGTCTGATTTGAAATACTTTGAATTGACGTTTCGTATGGTTATCCTAACTTCCAAGAGTTCCAGAAACCGATTCAAATTGCGCACTGATTTATGAAAGACAAATCCTTTATTGGAAAGTATCCCGTGTAATTGTGGATAACTAAGATTATACAAACATTTTCGTCGCTGACATGAACTATGTAGCACGATGTGTTGCTTGAAAAGGGCAGTGGTAAGTTGAGAACAAATCAGTGCACCACATATATTGATTATCCTGGGTGAAAGACTGATTTGCGGCAAGCATTATCATATCTTGTTTGTCTTTATTTTGAGCAATTTACACGTATTTGACCGTAATCTACTTTCGACGGCTATGATCCACGACATTTTGTCTTCCAGTGTCGAGTCCGAGTAGCCTCTACAAAACGGATTTGATCTCCGTTGTCCGTTACCAAAATTACTAACGAATTGAACAGGAAGGGATCAAAACACAAATCCCACGATACTAACTGCATTCAAGTAATTTTGCATGAGCCGTATGGTACTGTGTATGGATGACAGGAAAAAAATTGTCAAAAATACACACGGCTGATTTTGCGGTTGTTGCCGCCCATCTGGTGGGTGTACCCGGTGCTCCTCCGCCCAACCATTCTATACTTGACCACTAAACTGCTTCCGGTGACAATCCATATCGATCGCATTTCAGTTCTTACTACTGGAACAATAGCCAGTATCCAATACGCACGAGGCTGCCGTGGCTCTGTGGATAAATTGAATGGTTTATATTCTTGATCGGGTAGTCGATTATACTATTTCGTACTAATTATTTCTGCCATCAACGACATCACAATAAATGGTAACTCCATTTACATATAATTTTGAGGCTTGTGTATTATTTTATTTTATTTGCTTCGTCCGATCACTGCAATGAACATGAAAGAGAACTGACGCGTCAATCAGAATCTAGTTCCTCATTCATAAATTACTTCTACTTTCGCTGACTGCGAAACCAAACACTATTATTGTCATCCACGTTTATTACCCGCTAACTTCACTCGATACTTCCTGTTTAGCTTCATGATTCTACTTTACGAGGTGCATGAATTTCCATCTTTCAGATAGCATTGCGTGGATGATTCGTGTAAATAGGGAATGATAATTTATATCGTTCCGCAATGCACTGCACGAGAAACCTATACCAGACTTGAAGTATTTTAAACGAAACATTATTTTCCCATTTTCCCATTAAAAAAGCAGTGGTGAGCGTACAATTGTTTTCAATGATTCCTAATCTTTCTGTTACACATCAAATAGGTGATAGTTATGCATTTGATTGGTAGTTGGCTGTGTTGAAGGATATTTTTACAGTAGTTGTTTGGTGAGGTTGGTGGGTGGGGAAATGGTGTGGTGTTTGTCAGTTAGCGTGTGTTGATGCGTAATCTACCACTGTTATTGGGTCTTCTGAGGTCGTTTCTCGTTTCGGATACTCCGTCTTTTTCCAAGGCTACTTTAGGTGCATGAACTAGTCGGTTTGCACACACAGATCTTGGCTAAGTAGACATATGGCGATTGCTTGATCCCACCATGTCATCTCACACATGACACACACCTACTGTAAAAATGTCCTTCAACACAACCAACGGCCAATCAAATGCATAACTGTCACCTATAGGATATGTAAGAGCAAGATTAGGAATCATTAAAAACAATTTTTTGCATTCTAATGTGGATTTTGTGGATTATATTCCCGTTCTGATATAAGAAAAAATTCTCGTGACAAATCCCCAATACACAGTGTGCCAGTAAGTCGTCCAGACTCCTGAACAATCACTTCAACACTCGTCAAGCTGATGTGCTTTCGCTCCTTTCCCCTCACTTACATATGCAACCCAACGTATGGCTTCTCAGGAACTGGAACGTATTACGCCAACGGTAGAAGTATGTGCCATTTTGCGTCAACCTAAGAGGACTAAATTACCAATCAACTAATTCTCAATATATTGTAAATTATTCTGAGCAAAGTGATCCTTTCCTAACCCCTCGTATTATTCTAGGTGTTTGTTCACCTCATTTCACTCAGCCCTCCCGAATAGTGAGAATACACCGTGCACCATTCAATTACACAGATTCGAGTCTCCTTAGTACCAAGGAGTGATGTTGAGCACTGATATCCTCATATTTTCAGTTGTGTGCTCGAATTGCTCTGACTTATCTTACAAATTCGAAAGCTCAAGCAATTCTGCATTACAAATATCGACACTCTTTCTCTCGTGACATCGATAATACTGTAACTATGTGGACATGAAACGTTCATTTGTTGGTTCTCCATGAGTACTAAGTTTCTTGCTCTTTTCTCTATCATCTTGACTGAAGTGCTAATAAAATGCCTATATTCCGTCTTTTGTGAAGCACCGAGAACGATTCCGTTCTCTACCAAGTGTTCAGATATTTCAGGCGGTTATTTTCACGGTAAATCGACACTCAATTCATCCTTTGTTTCTCAGCGGATTCTGAGAAACGGACTCAATATTTTCTTTGTACTGTTTTGTATGATATCAGTGCAGAATTCAATGTAATAATGCAGTCAGTCGTATATCTTCCAAAACGACTTTTTACGCGAGCAAGAACGTATGTGATTTGTACACTAAAATAAATTTGAAAAATGATGGCTTCACGTGGAGTTGCATGTGACTCAATGGAATTAACAATGACCTAGATTCAAATTAAATGAATAAAGTTGCAATATTCTTGTCATGATGCTGTGTTTCTATTCCTCAGATCTAACGCTCGGAAGCAGCATGCCACGTCGCCAACATGTCATGTGGGATGTATATGTGCGACAGCGACCGAGACAAACCACGGATAGCGTGCTCAGCTACGTCGGTTATCGAAATGCAACTAGAATGATGTTGGCAACCTGATGGTCAAAAAGGACCACGGAGTAGACGTGCCTTGGTTGAAAGCTGGGTGACTGGTTGGACGTTTCTGTTCGTGCACACTCGTGCACAATGGAAACGCAGCAGCGAAATTGGTTACATGATTTTCTTTAACCGATGCCTCCTATCCTGACCGTAGCACAAGAATTACTTGTGTGAAAGTGAGTGGCGCGTATGTGGTTTCATGGTGGTGCTATCATCAACGTGCATGCTGCTCAACCTGGGTCTACACATCACCGCGCGGTTAACGCGTACGTCAGTCACCAGCACTGACATGCCCCGCTTTTCCCAGCTTGTGCCCACGTGTGCATGCACAACAATGGGCCTACTTAGTCAACCCAGCTTTCACACAAGGCCTGTCTGCCCTATTTTTTTTTGATCGCCAGACCTTCGCAACCAGTGTTTCGAACATTCCCACTAGTACATCATTCCACACATTCAATTCCACTCACTCTCGCTGGGGTCACATGTTATACGGGTTAAGCTGGCAGTTCAGAGAATATCTCATCGGTCCGCATATGCGTGCTCACACACACGCACCACAAAAGCGGTGACCCGTTTTGCATGCATTCTGCTGGACAACGCTTACTGGTGAGAATTTCGCCAGCATGCAAATGTACGGCCTACACAATCAGGGCGACGTTCACATCCCAAGAGGATTTTTCGGTAGTTGGCCAACTGACAACCATAAACGAACCCTCGGTGATGAAAAAGGTTTGAAAGGGTTCAGGCAAGTCTCAAGAATTTCCTTCAGGAATTAAAAACACTGTACTGTTGGGTTACAGCTGTAATCCCATTGGAGTCAAATGGAGCTCGGACTAACCGGAGATCCATTTTTCGAATCAAAAGTTGATTCCTCCGAAGATAATTCGTCGGTTACCACAGAATGTCGTACAGAATAAGGAACTATTTTCAAATTTGTGTACTTAAACTGATATCAAACGTGTTCCGTCATTGTAAAATGACGAAACCATCAACCACGGTTGGAAAATTACCGGGACATACCGACTGCAATTAGAAGTCATTGAAATTTTGACGATACCCGGTGTCCGTAAAGCTTCCATTTGGAATGAGGAATGTGATGGATTAGTCCTTGTTTATGGGTGATTGCCAGTCAGGCGTCTTAAACATGTCTAATCGGATATTTGGGTAAATTAATTTGAAAAAGGAAATCGGTCCGATAGCAACTGTGTTTAAATGTCCTTATCTGAAAAATCCATATGCGAAAGTAAATCAAATTACGTCAGCGACCATCAAATCTACGTTTATTCTGAATCACGAATTGTCAAATACTCCAGTGAGTGATTTAGTACGGATGAGACGGAAGTTGTCGAAATTACTAGGAATATCAGTAAGTATACTTCTGTTTTGACCGAGTGGTTTGTATAATTCCAGAGAATGTAGCGTTTGGCGTATCTTTCCAGTGCTAATATGAGATCGGAAACGGGAGACAGAGGGAAGAGAAAGAAACGGAGGAGTAGAATATGTAGATGAGATGGATTTAGTGGCAGACCAGGAAGCGAATTGTCAACTTTCTCATGTGGTTTACGAACAAGATCGCCAGAGGAGTTACAGATGTGAAGCAAATTGGAAGGGCAAATTCGCGGGAGACTGCTTTGGCACAAGACCAAAATATCCGGCTACCGGTGACAGATGGTTGAAATGTAGCTTAGAAATATATTAGCCAAAGTAGGTGGAGTATTGGGGCGAGTACAGTTGATAAGAAAAAGAATGATGTGGTGGAAATATAACGACGAATATATAGGTCATTCAGATGGGATATGTGCTCGGAAGAGCAAGCTATTAGAAACGTTTGAGTTAATTAGTCGGGGCCACCAAACGCATGGCACTAGGATTGTCCAAGAACTATAAGGACAGATAGAGTTGTTATGAAGTTGAGTTCATGGGATTCAAATTATATGGATGTGGAAGTGAGGCTGTGTCGAATTTAACAGTGAACTGGTGATTCGAATCCACGATGTATAGCTTCACTTTGAGTCTGGCACAGCAGAACAGTTGGAGGGCCTTTCACATTATACAGCATTTCTCGTTACCCTCTACTGTGTCTACTTGCAGGTGATCCAGATTTCGTACTTCAGTCTTGATGAGGTGGAGTAGTTTTATACGGCTTGATCCCAGCTAGATGTTTGTACCTTTCCCTTAGCTCCACTGAGGCTCTTCAAGCGAGGAGAGGGAACACTTTTGTGTTGAACATAAAATATTTCCAGAGGGCAACACAAATCATGGAATTTAGAGCAGTCAGTAAAAGTTTCACAGAATGAGGAAGCCTTGTGTAAACAAATGATAAAATTATTGAAGGTAACCAATGCTCCAAGTTTATTGAGATCCTCCAAGGTGCAAGCTGTTCTGAAGAGAGTGCGCTATGGAAGCAAGCAGTTGGTCAAAGATTTTCCTATGCAACAAACTTGAGGGTGAAGGAGTAAACTACAGTGATCAAAAAAACTAGCAGGGGAGCGTTGAAATACTGTGAAATTTTTTTCATATTTCACTGATACTGAATTCTTAAGGGTATCGATACAGTTAGAAAACGCGCAAGATTGGAAAAAATCTATAGTGAGTGAAAAGGATAAGTCCAGTTCATTGAAATCACCTGCTTTTATGAACAAGGACTGATTGAGATCCGTATTGAAGTAGTTGGAAATGTTGTCAAATAACTGACTGATATCATTGGCAAGAGTATTTAGTAAAACATAAGCATTGCAAAGAACAAGATGTTGAAAGGAATTTGAAAAAGGTGGCTTTACATGAATTGCAATGCAATTGATCTTATTCATGCTGAATTCGAACTAGAAGTGAGAAGATTTGCACCCCGTTCGATAGATGAGTATGATTCAAGCCATGATTGCTGGACAGTGTGTGGACACTTGATATGCGATTATTCTAAGTGTTAAAACTAAATAATAAAGGGATCCGTAATAACCAGCTACATGCAGTTGCTTGGCTATATATAGGTATATCAAAGTCAATTGGCATTTGAGACGTGTGGTAAATGCGGTGAGCGGTAGGATCGTATGTACCTTCTCTAAGATTTTATTTTTGTGCGAACCGATAGCCCTTTGTTTTCTGTTCTTTTCTCATTTTTCTCCCAGAGATTGAATTCACATCGAGGTATAGTATGAAATAGCAAGAAAATATAATTTCATGCGCTGTGGCCAAAATTTGTGGAATCAATCAACGGGGATGGAATTGTCAAACCGGTTAGGCAAATTGGCAATGAAGAACTGAAATTCTGCATATGGCTGCAGGAAAATAGCGTTGTGGCTTTTTATGACTAGTAAGGCGGTTGACCGTTAGGTAGTGTCAACTGTAGGCAAATATTCAGTTCGATTAAAACATATTCACAAATTTACACTTGTGAATACGCTCATGAAGTGAAAAAAGAAAAACAGTAGCTGTCAATCTCTGACCCCAAATCTGCGCTCGATGGCTAACTCCGAAATTTATGTTCCACTTGCAATAACTTTATAGATCAAACCAGAATGAACTAATTCAATCGACATTTAGTGTCCTGGATGACATGTTTCACACTTTTGCTTCACATCGGTACCGGTATACCTTCTGACCCACACTGTTCAGTTGAAGTATATCTTAGAGATTCTGAAGGAATCCCACAAACCGTCATCTTCATCGTTGTGTTTCAGTTTTTTGTCCGATCCTCCTATTGGTTCGGTTTACCAAAGAATCTCATTTGAGGGGAACCCATGGAAATGGCTTGACTAATCAGATTTCAAAGGTTTGCGTTGAAATTTTTTCAGTGATTATTTTTGCTATCAATTTTGATTTTAATATTGACCCAATGAGGCCCAATCAGCTACTACGAAAGCTGAAAGTAACACTGTTACAAACACCCACGTGTTGAAATTCGTCTATTGTGGTTCATAATTTTGTTTTTTTATCATCGAATGTGAACGCTTGTCCACATGTCCTGCAGTATACTTCTAATCAGAAAAAAAGCCCAAAATGTTTCAGTTTACGCCCCCCTGATAAGTGAATTTCATTAATATTTTACCAAACGAAAAAATATGATAGCATAGTCATCAGTTGCTGTTACGATATCGCGATTCTCAACCATTAGGCAATATAAAAAGGACATTATCCTGAACACGCTATGCAAACCAAAGTGAATGGTTTCTTTATTCAAAAACCAACAAGTCAAACGAGAACAATTTTCGATTTCGAAAGTTTGAAACACTGTGAAATACACTGTACAAATATTTTCTATTTCACTTCTCGTGTTGCATCGTAACTGTGGAACAAATTTGAAGGCGTGCGAGCATATCTCTCTTGGCATTGGGATTTCAAGAACATTGAAAGGGGATTCGTGAAATTCATCTCTTCCTCTATGTTCGCATTTACATCTCTGGATGTATTTTAGTACATCTTCAGGTTATTACTTTTCAGTGATAGATTAAACATTCTCATGAAACCAAGGGAAAATACATAACCCGAGTGATTGTAAGACTCATTCTTTATGATAAATTCATTTGGTTCATTTGGTCCTTCATGTGATCGGTAACACGAAGTTAATTTTCACACAACCAACATTACGTAAAAACGGTTCTTTCCTCTCCGGACTTGGATTACCTAATGTAATCTTGGGCTGTGAAATTCTTCACATTCGACCGAAGTTTATCGCCTAACAATAGTTGAGTATCTGATGATGACTATCCGTGCGCATCGGATGCGAATGCTACTTGAATATGCGTTTCTTTATATCTGTATTGCTTATAAAAATGCCATAATTTGCATGCCTAATGAACAATGCATTTCAGTGCAAGTTGGTGTGTCTTCTGTTTTCATTTCGGGCAAACCAGTCATCATGTGGATGATTAGTTATATGATGTATAAGAGACGGAACATGTTTTCGCACTCGTCCATGGTGTGCATATTAACGGAGATATCGTCTACTTAACGTCCGTAGAGAGTATCTTGGTATATAACTGTTTCCATTTATTGTTCGAGGTGTGAGACAAAAACATCTCCCATAACTGGTCCTAGTCGTTCATTACTAGTCGAGGTAAAACAATGGAATTACGAATCAAACACCTTACCCTCAAGGTCATCCGAGCTGGCTCTCAACGGTTTGCTGAACATCTAAACTACACTAGCATATTTTTCAATGCTGAGCTGAGTGTTGAAGCTGCATGATGAATCATATTACACAAATCTAATCACCTGTTAATCAATTGTAATTCAATATGAATCGTGAATTCACATAAAATGATTTCTCTGGATGTTTCGTCATTGATCACAAACTTGCCTGTATGTAAAATATTAGACAATTGCATGCCAACAGAAAAAATCAGCAAAAGTATCCCTGCGGGAAAATGTGAGGAACTTCTGATTTTCTGCTCTCCAATCAGTTCTATTTCGCTGATAACGTTTACAGATGGAAAGAGGACATCACAAGGGCATCTCCACTCGGTTCTTGGTGCGCCGATATATTCATGGCGAAAGTTGAATATATCTCGTTGAATCCAACTGTCAGCTGCCTGTCTCAATATAAGTCGATGATATTTTATGCCTACTAAAGGGAGAATGTAGTGTACATCCGTTCCTACAGGCATTCAGTGAGTCGCATCTGAGTCTAAGTTCACGATTGAACTAGAGGAAAACTAATTTAATCCTAAAACTGACTTTCCATAACACTTTTTACTTTTCAAATAACATGCATCTTTTTTTACATCAATTTCACGATTTCCCGCCAGTTGGATATTTCCATAATAATCCATTATTGTTGTTATATCTGCTGCTCATATGACTTCGCTGATTGGTTCATACAAGATTTTACCAAATTCGCCTGTACAGACCATATAAGCTGTACAATTTGCACCTCAGTTTTACTTGTGTTGGTCGTCACCAATGAATGCGTGGTATCGTGTCGTGTCTGACTTCCTAATCTAGTTAGCACATGGGCCTGCATCATCGAAGTTGGTTCCTTGTTTTCGGATGAGAAGCTCCGTAGGTACGTGATGGTTGGTAGAGCGTTTTGGAAAGAACAGCTGCCAGAACAAGCTCAGACGAACAAGATCTTAAGTAGTACCAACAGACGAAAGACAACGCAGCAACAGCCCGTCAATGGGGTAGTGAAGCATGTTGGAGTTTGAAGAACGGTTGTAGATCAATCGGATGACTCGTCGGTAAACCCGATCAAGATGGAGAGAGGCCGACGAGGCCCCATCCCACACGTGACTGCAGTAGTTAGGTTTGGGCCTGGTTTGAGTTTTGTATATGAGAAGATAAGCTAGTGTGAAAAAGCTTATGGCGCGAAACAGAAAACCAATTTCGCATGCAGCTCGAGAAGCAAACTGAGATAAGCAAGCTGATCAAGATAGAAGAGTTATAGATAAGCCGAGAAGAGAGGAAGAATCTGTGGGAGGCAACACAGTTGAATCGAGGGTGTGGTGGGAATAGGACGATAGTTAGTAAGGTGAGAAAGATCATCGCTTTTGGGAATATGAAAAATTGCCATGGGTTTCCAGGAATTCGGAAAAGTAGAAAGTCGGAGAATGTGTGATGGAGAGAGAGACAGAAAGGACGACGTAGGAAATAGGCCAATTCAAATTGCACCTTTTAGGGACGATGAATGGTATGCCGTTTTGATCGGGTGGTTTGCAAAAGTCCAGAGAATGCAGCATTTGGCGTATCTTCTAAAACCAAAATGGGATTGAAAATGGGAGACAGAGGGAACAGAATGAAATGATTAAGATATGTAGGTGAGATGGAGTTCGTGCCAAAATGGGATTGTAAACGGGAGGCATAGGGATCAGAAGGAAACAAAGGAGTAGCATATGTAGGTGAGATGGAGTTTGTGACAAACCAGGAAGCGAATTGTCAACTTCCTCATGTGGTTCCTAAACACAATCGCAAGAGAAATTACATATGGGAAGGAAATAGGAAAGGCGAAATTTGCAGGAGGCTGCTTTGGCAGAGGACCAACGTTCCGGGCTACCGGTGGCAGATGAGAGTAAGCGTTCGGTTTCCCAGCTGATGAAGCTTTCTTTGGCTCTCTGTATGGTTGGCGAGCATCTGTTCCTGGCTTCCACGAAACAAAGGTGAGAGTCCGTTGTGGGCGAGCCCAACCACCAGCAAAATGTTGCACACTTCAAGAGTACAGCACGATCGCATGCGTGGTTGAACCACTCGGAGGATTCGGGTTTGCCAGGTTTGGACAAGTGAGTAATAAAAAGTTGCACAACTTGAGGAACAATGTCGGTGAAGTTAGAAACGGGAGAGGAAACGTCTGAAGTAGAGCAGCATTCATTCGAAGAATAGGAGGCTGGGACATCGTAAAATCTATCTCAGTTGGTGGAATTTCAGCTCCAAAATATTTATCTCAAAGTAGGTGGAGTATGAAAGTGGGAAAAACTGATGGAACAGGAAATAATATAGTGATTAGATGAGTCAACTTGAGAAAGGGCAAATGTGCCTGAGAACAGAGAATGAACAGATGTGAGAATAGGTTTAAGGGTATGGACATAATCGCCATCTCGATCATGAATACGTGTGAGTAAGTAAACAAGTTGGCATAGGTTGTTGACCACGGAGAAGTGTTCGGCTTCACTCCCCAGAGCCGAAGTGTCCGATGAGTGAATGAACCAATCTCGCTTGTGAACATTGAAATCTCATAAGATGGTGACCAGTCAGTTGGATGTTCCACAAATTAGGTCAATGTTTGAAGGTGAGATATCAAAGAACGACGAATCGCAACTGTTGGGTGGACGGTGATCTACACAAAAGCAGTGATTACAAAAAGCCAGTCGAAGCTTCATCCACGTCAACTGAAATTAACGAGTCAATATTATGCTTCACTCCGCGAATGCTAGTGAGAGTAACAAGTTAGTGCTCATCTTCCGAGTGAGAAGAGCGAGCAAGACGGCGACTGCGTGTGTGGTTGTGTATTTTCATGATTTGTAGTGTAAAAGAAATCAGCAACCCTTATCCTGAAATCTAAATTGGCGGACCACATATGGCCTCAATAGATCAGGCGTAGTAGTTAGTAGGGCAACATCAGAGCTCTCTACCAGTTGTGTTCAGTTTTGTGAGTTTACTTGGTCTAGTGCCCTGTGTTTCGTGCAGTGTATTCATTGGGCACCGTGTCTTTTGATTGTGCTGTGTGCAATAGGCTGTGTGCTTCCACTGTGTGTGGCATATTATTGCCAAATAGATATTTTATCGAGTCTTGGTGAATTGAAACATTCTTTGTCAAGTGTGTCATCGCGTGATATAACAAAAGTTTATTGCAACTCATGCAGTCTTCGAATCAGACATCGTCATATGAACCATGATCAAGCGTACATGTGAGGATTCTTGACAAGGTCCGTCTGCGCAAATTTTCACCTGCTCTCAAGCGGAAACTCTCCTTTTTGAAAAGAATCAAACACTTGTTTTAAATAAACGTCGTTGGAAGTAGGAAGACGATAGAATTAACCTGCTCAATTTGGACCACTTGAATTGCTTTGTTTGTTGATCAGTCATTTGCGGCTTATGAAATCATATTCACCAAAACTGGCATTTGAACCAACATTCACGACATTTTTCTTGGTTTTGTCGAGGTGATTTATTAGGTTTCAATATTCAAGAGGAATCATTCGATTCGGGGAAGTGTACCTCTGACGAATATAAGCGAAGTTAAAAATATTCAGATGCCAGTGAATTTACATTTGTTTTAGAGTGCTGCCTGTATATCTCATATGTCTTAGAAAACGATAGTTTTCTTCGTGTCACCGTCCTGGTTCACAGTAATTCTTAAATAAATCTCAAACAATTGAGTATTCACATTCAGAATGAAGACAATTTTCTATTTACGGGAGATTGTTCCGTGGGTGTATGTTCATCAAACTACTGCAGTCTAGCTAATTTCGACAGGATGTAATTACTTTACGAGAAAACGTTTTATTAGTTCCCAATATTGTTGTTCACCGCCTATATTGGTAGCGAACAATAAGAAGGATTTTACAGCAATAAGAAGGCTAATCGCAGTGAAAGCAGTCTTCAGCACTTAATCAAATATATGAGCATAATCCCCTATACACGACCGTATTCAAATAAGATGAACGGCCCGGCCACATGCATGAATGCTCTACCATTTCATGCTCTTTATATGCGGTGAATAAACTTGGTATGATACTCATCATTATTGTTGGGCTGACTTGTTTCTTCTCTTTGATGTCTGAACTAAAATCTCCCACATTTAGTCAATCTTTTCTACTCTTTGAGGTCTGCTCGTATCAGTTTATATGCTAGAGGGGTTCAACTTCGATATTGACAGCTGGTTGTGAATAAACTTCATTATTATGGCATTCGGAATTGTGCAATGCCATACTGTATGAGGATCGAGCTTGTCCATTTGCATGTTATTCATCTGCGAAAATTCATTTTCAGTTGCATAATAATGACGTTGGAGTTCACTGATTCTTATATGAAAAGAACCATAGAAAGAGGAAAATGAACGAATCAAAGCCAATAATTAGGCTGACTTGATATGAATATTTTCGTAAGCCACTTTTCATACAATTCATGACAGAAATTAGCATCGGTCTTTGTCGACAATGGGAGCAAGTTGCTCATCCGTGTGAATGTTCAAGGTTATGTGTGGATTGAAGACAACATAACGATAGGTAGGATATTCCAGGAGTAGTCGGTTAAACTCAGCTCACATTTTACTGTCCATGGTAAACCTAAGGCACCAGAGCACATATGAGTGTCAACAGAAGACATTTCGTGGTCAAACGGTAATATCCCTCGAACTGACTGCATTGTTAGTTCCTGCTGCATTGTCTGATGAGCATTGAGTGGAGGAATCTAGAGAAATCAACCATTATTTAGTGAGTGGTGATGAGTAGTAGATGGTCCACCACTGCATAGGATATCTGAATGAGAGCACAGCACCATAACACGATGAAGGTAACTATACCGTTTTAACTAGAAGAATAGCCGCGGTCACTTCAAGTGGAGCCGAGAAGGTTTTCATGAAAATAGAGGAGCATGTTACATATTTGGTGACGATGCTTTTGAAAATACACGACGTATGGCAACGGATACCTCAAAATCAAACGAAATTCGTACTTTATTAGAAGACATAACTACGGAAAAGAGAAAGGATGAAAACACGCAAGGAGAAAAAACGAAAACCTCATGCTTATCTAACACGAATTCCTTGAGGTTTCGAATTAGAATGATGAGGCAACTCTGTGATTAGTATGGTACTGTGTCTCGATTAGAGAGCATATTTGCCCCGAAAACACGATTCGGATGAAAACATTACTTCGAAGTGATGCAAATTACGCCCTAAACTGTAAAGATCAGGATTTCCGCTGAAGTCAGTCTTCATATTTCCACCACTGCATTAAGTAGATTCAAATCTGTGTAGTTCATTCGTACGTGGAGTTGGAAGATCATTAGGAAAATTGGAGGTAGATGGCGACCGATTGCATGTAGGTTTACCTGCAACGGTCAATTGGATATCGGGCTGGGCAACAAGCTTTCGGATAAGTTAGTGCGTGAGACAAATGAACAAAGCTTGATCTCGCTACAAAACTATGTTTTCTTTGGACTATGCTCAACGACTCGAATGGAAGTTCCGTTTGCACAGGATCGGACGAAAGGGACCTATAACATGGCCTCAAAGATCTCGGGATATAATTCCTTTGGATTATTTCCTAGGCGGTTATGTTGAGAGAAACTTTCATGACCCCAAGTCTGAGAACCTGGATGAGTTGAATAATTGGATCCAATCTGTATGCACTGCGATTCCAACGATGATGCAGGTGGCAGTTCAACATAATATGGTTAGATGGCTGACGATTTGCCTGGCTCAAGTTGGTGGCGCTTTTGAGCATCTACCGTATTGGTAATAACGGCGCCTTTCAGAAACAGAGAACGACCTATTACATTTGCTTGGTAATCCCGGTTTGTAAAACAAAGTTTGAGTTACTCGTACTGCAGTCCCAAAGGTCGTTTTCACGTAATCGTTCTCGCTGATTAGCACGACAATACGACAATCCCAATCAAGAATATGTCCTGCTCGAGTATTTAGCCAAATGTCAAACGACCGTCATTGAGATGGGAATGACGAAATAATTTGTGGCAAGGTACTGCGAAAATTAAAGTTTATAAATATAAGACGACCAAAATCAGAAGTGATCTCTTCGGTCAAACTATCCAAGAATCAGAGTGTAAAATGGGTCAGTTCAACAGACAGCAGTCACGCTTCAATGGAATTACCAACGACCTAGCTTCAAATTAAATGAATAAAGTTGCAATAATCTTGTCATGATGCTGTGTTTCTATTCCTCAGATCTAACGCTCGAAAGCAGCATGCCCTACACACGTCGCCAACATGTCACGTGGGATGTATATGTGCGACAGCGACCGAGACAAACCACGGATAGCGTGCTCAGCTCCGTCTGTTATCGAAATGCAACTAAAATGATTTTGGCAACCTGATGGTCAAAAAGGACCACGGAGTAGACGTGCCTTGGTTGAAAGCTGGGTGACTGGTTGGACGTTTCTGTTCGTGCACACTCGTGCACAATGGAAACGCAGCAGCGAAATTGGTTACATGATTTTCTTTAACCGATGCCTCCTATCCTGACCGTAGCACGAGAATTACTTGTCTGAAAGTGATTGGCGCGTATGTGGTTTCGTGGTGGTGTTATCATCAACGTGCATGCTGCTCAACCTGGGTCTACACATCACCGCGCGGTTAACGCGTACGTCAGTCACCAGCACTGACATGCCCCGCTTTTCCCAGCTTGTGCCCACGTGTGCATGCACAACAATGGGCCTACTTAGTCAACCCAGCTTTCACACAAGGCCTGTCTGCCCTATTTTTTTTTGATCGCCAGACCTTCGCAACCAGTGTTTCGAACATTCCCACTAGTACATCATTCCACACATTCAATTCCACTCACTCTCGCTGGGGTCACATGTTATACGGGTTAAGCTGGCAGTTCAGAGAATATCTCATCGGTCCGCATATGCGTGCTCACACACACGCACCACAAAAGCGGTGACCCGTTTTGCATGCATTCTGCTGGACAACGCTTACTGGTGAGAATTTCGCCAGCATGCAAATGTACGGCCTACACAATCAGGGCGACGTTCACATCCCAAGAGGATTTTTCGGTAGTTGGCCAACTGACAACCATAAACGAACCCTCGGTGATGAAAAAGGTTTGAAAGGGTTCAGGCAAGTCTCAAGAATTTCCTTCAGGAATTAAAAACACTGTACTGTTGGGTTACAGCTGTAATCCCATTGGAGTCAAATGGAGCTCGGACTAACCGGAGATCCATTTTTCGAATCAAAAGTTGATTCCTCCGAAGATAATTCGTCGGTTACCACAGAATGTCGTACAGAATAAGGAACTATTTTCAAATTTTTGTACTAAAACTGATATCAAACGTGTTCCGTCATTATAAAATGACGAAACCATCAACCACGGTTGGAAAATTACCGGGACATACCGACTGCAATTAGAAGTCATTGATATTTTGAGGAGACCCGGTGTCCGTAAAGCTTCCATTTGGAATGAGGAATGTGATGGAGGAGTCCTTGTTTATGGGTGATTGCCAGTCAGGCGTCTTAAACATGTCTAATCGGATATTTGGGTAAATTAATTTGAAAAAGGAAATCGGTCCGATAGCAACTGTGTTTAAATGTCCTTATCTGAAAAATCCATATGCGAAAGTAAATCAAATTACGTCAGCGACCATCAAATCTACGTTTATTCTGAATCACGAATTGTCAAATACTCCAGTGAGTGATTTAGTACGGATGAGACGGAAGTTGTCGAAATTACTAGGAATATCAGTAAGTATACTTCTGTTTTGACCGAGTGGTTTGTATAATTCCAGAGAATGTAGCGTTTGGCGTATCTTTCCAGTGCTAATATGAGATCGGAAACGGGAGACAGAGGGAAGAGAAAGAAACGGAGGAGTAGAATATGTAGATGAGATGGATTTAGCGGCAAACCAGGAAGCGAATTGTCAACTTTCTCATGTGGTTTACGAACAAGATCGCCAGAGGAATTACAGATGTGAAGCAAATTGGAAGGGCAAATTCGCGGGAGACTGCTTTGGCACAAGACCAAAATATCCGGCTACCGGTGACAGATGGTTGAAATGTAGCTTAGAAATATATTAGCCAAAGTAAGTGGAGTATTGGGGCGAGTACAGTTGATAAGAAAAAGAATGATGTGGTGGAAATATAACGACGAATATATAGGTCATTCAGATGGGATATGTGCTCGGAAGAGCAAGCTATTAGAAACGTTTGAGTTAATTAGTCGGGGCCACCAAACGCATGGCACTAGGATTGTCCAAGAACTATAAGGACAGATAGAGTTGTTATGAAGTTGAGTTCATGGGATTCAAATTATATGGATGTGGAAGTGAGGCTGTGTCGAATTTAACAGTGAACTGGTGATTCGAATCCACGATGTATAGCTTCACTTTGAGTCTGGCACAGCAGAACAGTTGGAGGGCCTTTCACATTATACAGCATTTCTCGTTACCCTCTACTGTGTCTACTTGCAGGTGATCCAGATTTCGTACTTCAGTCTTGATGAGGTGGAGTAGTTTTATACGGCTTGATCCCAGCTAGATGTTTGTACCTTTCCCTTAGCTCCACTGAGGCTCATCAAGCGAGGAGAGGGAACACTTTTGTGTTGAACATAAAATATTTCCAGAGGGCAACACAAATCATGGAATTTAGAGCAGTCAGTAAAAGTTTCACAGAATGAGGAAGCCTTGTGTAAACAAATGATAAAATTATTGAAGGTAACCAATGCTCCAAGTTTATTGAGATTCTCCAAGGTTCAAGCTATTCTGAGGAGAGTGCGCTAGGCAAATTGGCAATGAAGAACTGAAATTCTGCATATGGCTTCATGAAATTAGCGTTGTGGTTTTCATGACTAGTAAGACCGTTGACCGTGAGGCAGTGTCAACTGTAGGTAAATATTCACTTCGATTACAAAAAATATTCACAAATTTACACATGTGAAAGCGCGCATGAAGTGAAAATAAAAAAGTAGCTGTCAGTCGCTGACCCCAAATCTGCGCTCGATGGCCAACTCAAAAATGTATGTTCCACTTGCAATAAACTCATAGATCAAACCAGAATGAACTAATTCAATCGACATTTAGTGCGCTGGATGACATGTTTCAAACTTTTGCTTCACATCGGTACCGGGATATCTTCTGACCCACACTGTTCAGTTGAAGTATATCTTAGAGATTCTGAAGGAATCCCACAAACCGTCAACTTCATCGTTATGTTTCAGTTTTTCGTCCGATCCTCCTATTGGTTCGGTTTACCAAAGAATCTCATTTGAGGGGAACCCATGGAAATGGCTTGACTAATCAGATTTCAAAGGTTTGCGTTGAAATTTTTTCAGTGATTATATTTGTTATCAATTTTGATTTTAATATTGACCAAATTTGGTCCAATCAGCTACTACGAAAGCTGAAAGTAACACTATTACACACACCCACGTGTTGGCATTCATCTATTGTGGTTCATAATTTTGTTTCAGGGGCCGAAATTGGACAATGACAAACAGGGTAAAAGTCGAACAGTTGGTGAGTTTGTCAGGAATATTTAGTATGGAAAGGACAAAGCGCAGTTCTTTGACACTGTATTTCAGGCAACAGTTCCCTGACTGCACCACTAGATGCATCATCCACTGGATTCCCATCGGTCGGCGCATATCGCCAACTGAAGTCTAATGAACGGTTTTCTTTGAGTCCAATTCTATTGGCCACAAAGGTAACGAATGGCACTGACATTACTAATTTACTGGAAAACAGTAAGGGAATCCGGCCATGGAATAAGACGATCTATATGCATTTGTAGCTCATCATTAATGTCGTTCAAAATGGTGTTTAGTTACCAGACATCTATTGACGCGAATGGGAGTTGTAGATTGTATGTTCTTCGACCCTTTCGTCCATCTGTGTCGCACACGTTCACTGGACTCACGGTCCCAATCCAGACACTGGTTGCATAAACCGCGAAAGATCTGCCTTGCTAGCGGCAACATAAGAGAGACCAAACCCAAATGATCATACAATGTAGCCACATGTTTTACGACAGTTAAAAAGCTAGAGTTGCTGAAAGACACGGTTTATTTTTGATACGATTTCACTGCATCTCAACAGTTCACAGGAGTTCATGTAAAACAGTATTGTGCGACAAATATAGGGGGATTTAAAATTATCACCGTGGTAAAGACACATTATCAGACAGCTGTTTCTACTGACACAATATGGGTTTCCATCGATGTGTGGCTACGGCTTCGGCAAACCTCATTAGCATGGTATTGCTTATCACGTATATGACCCGAAACACAGTGTTCTGGTCAGCTGTATATTGCGTCATCTGAAGATGATAAGCGATGGCAGACGACGGGAGCTTTTGGTTTCTAACATTGTCAATATGCGTTTTATCTGACAATGATTGGATCACAAGACATTGAGTCCAATTTGGAATGTGTTCAATTTCTCGGTTAGACAACTGTCGCTCTGCTCCACTCACGTAGGTTGCTCCGCAAATAAACCAAAATTACTAGATGAGGTTCGAGTTATTTCCACCGAAGTGTAAGGGATCCCAATCGTTCGATGAACAATTCTGAAGTCAGCTGAATATTATATTCGAACAGTCACTGAACTATTCGCCGTTTGAGCAAGCGATTGACATCGTGAACTTGAGAAGAAGACACAGAGTGTCTAGTACTTCCTCCGCCAAAAAAACCGTTTATCTGGCGACTAGAGGCTTGCTGTGTCTTTTGATAAACGCATCGGATTAGACGTTTCCGGTCGAGTCGCTTTCCAGCTGTTCAAGTTCGTAGTCCATCATGTTTCTTTTGCAAATACGTCTTGCTCTCTGAAATATGTTTCGGATCAGGCTACAGTTATATTCCACAGATTGCAGGTATAGACTTGTCCAAGTTTCTTTTCTATGAAATCAGATTTGGCGATTGTTCCGTCATTTCTTCTAGTCATAATAATCTCGAGGAAGAGAAGTGTATTGTCCACATCTGCGCCTATCGTAGTTCGTGTATTTGGATACAGAAGATTGAGTTCATCCATAACCCACGTCGTCTATTCTAGACTTTCGTGATGATGGAAATATCATCAACGTATCTTTTATAAAGCTCTGACCGTTCCGAGATTTTGCTTGCCTTCACAAGTAAGCGGATCCGAATTTTCCGAAACAATCGGTGACTGTTGTAGAGAATCTTTCATCGGTTACACTGAATGAACTTCAATTGTGGGCTGTCTCCTGAGGTCTAGGTTTCTGTATATCACGGGAGAAAATAAGCAGCACAGAGACTCAAGCACAATTCGAATATCTATTCGAACAACGGAAACTAGTCAAACCAACTTCACAAGATGCGGAAACTTAGTTTTTGATGGAGCTGGTTGACTCCGAACCACAGTAACTGGTAACATCGTCCAGACATCAGTCACTCACCACATCTGAGTGCATTTTTATTAATGAAAATCTATAGTTGCAAACTGGCTCGGTAATTTTACTCCCAAACAATGATTCCGGACCCGTGCTGTCTCATTGGAAAGAATGTGAGAGAATGTGGACTGTTTTGACTATCCCAGCAAGTTTTTGCGCCAAGATAATTGCAATGACCCCTAGAAATTATAACACGAGTTATCGGTAGAAGTACACGCTCTTCTAGACGGATAATTTACCAATGAGATCACAGCTCAAAATCTGAAGCCAAGAGGAACTAAAACTCTACAACTGCATGGTCCAGCGAAACTACACAAACCAGAAGTGTCACTTCGAAGAATACTATAGATGATAAACTCACCACAAAACGAATAAGCGAAATGGGTGTTGAAATTGCTCGAGCCAGTTCATGATTTATTGGCCAGAGACACTATCAAAGAAAGTCTGTAAATAGTAGAGCTTTTGCATCCGATCATTTCGAAAGGGAAACACACGGCTTCACTTGATGTCCAATCACTGCTCACGAACTTTCCCGTTAAGGAGACTATACGTATCATCTGAGATCATGTCGAGCAAAGCCGACTCAAAATCGGTATATCAGTATCAGTTCCGGAACGACAATTATTACCATGCTCAACAAACGTATGGTTTTCTTTCCTCGGCCGGACTTACAGACAAATTGACGTAGTCGCAATGGAAAACCCATTGGATTCCATTTTACCAGGTATATTTATGGCTCACCTTGAGGAAAATACGAGCTTGTTCATGAATGCAGTGTATGGGATATCAGGACTTTAAGCCACAAAAGCCCAGTGTACTATTAGGGATAACCGAAAACCAGACTCTCAGGCTTCGATTGGGGGACCGCATAAGGTTACAAAAGGTCAGGTGTGGTCACCAGCCGAGAGACAATGGATTTCTCTCTACCACGAAAATGATCGTCGTTCGAGGGTTTAGAACCTCTGCACCACCGATCGCCGTTTAGTGTGTCTTGCCGATAGAAAAGGCTTTTTTTCCCAGAAACCAGGAGGATAAGTACCATTAGATACAAGCTGTTTAGTATTGATTTTCGAGTACTGATTTTTTTCTTTGGGATTGGTTTTATATGAAAGTAAGGTTTGAGGAATTCCTAGGAATAACGAGGAAACATTCTACAGAGTGTTCTGGTCATCACTGTACAACTAAGATGAAGAAGGGCATTATTTGGTGGGTTATCCGGTAGCAAATCACATGATTATACAAATCATTACCACGAATCTCTTAATGAACACAGAAATTACAAAAATATATGATGTTGATCTCTCTGTACATCAGAGATGCCACGGCCACCTTACCTCAAAAATCTTGAAACTGTTCACCTACCCATTATTCTGCTCAATCATATACGTTTTATTTGTCCAATAAATTCAGAAAGAAAAGGTGTTGATGACGCTGATTTCATACCGCCTGTGATCAGGCCGTTGGAATGCATTCTGGATAATTGGCTTCATACATTTTAAATAAGACTAAGTTATTTTGGTCTATCGAAGAATGGACTATATGCTGATGTCTATCCTTGGCAGTACGGTACATTTTACAGTTAGAATTTTGTCAGAGCGCAGAATAAAAGGCCTAGACAACAGATCGGATGTTCAAAGCCCATATAGATGTTTCGATATTTTGTCTACTGATCAGTAGCCCTGTAAAGAGTGTTTTTTAAAAGGGCTTGGACAATTCTCCACCATTTTTCCACCACTTGAAAAACGAAATATCATATGAAAATGATTATTTTCGGTGGGTCCTCACCCTCTAGAAGCTCGTTACCTTTCAAAGATTTCCGTAATTGGCGAATGAAGCACAGTTCCGGTTTCATTTCCGATGAGAAACCGCTGTTGAATGAAATCATTCTGATCACATTCACATTTTGAGCTTTCCTCTGTGTAATTCTTTAACAGCAGCTCTGCTTCATGTGGGCTAGAACGGTTGCTTCATCGTAGTTGACGTATTGAATCAAAAGGACAAACTCGCAAGAATTCGTAGTCAAATTATTAGAAGCTATTTTTGATATATTAACAAACCTGTGCTGGAGTGATGGGAGTAAATTCATGATTGACACAAGTGACACAAACTACATGAATAAAGAAGGACATGACTACGGGGGAAGCGCCAAGCATACGACGCCCACATGAATCAGCAAAACAGAATCGTGATGAGTAGAGAAGAAAGGAATAATTCAAATTGAATTTGAATTATAAGGTAAACGAGCAAACCGTTAACAATACAGAAACGTCTATGATCGAGACCTTTGTTCGTTGTCACAGTTCAGAAAGCAGGAGGCAAATGAAACACGGCCAAACACTGCATAATGTAATTCTAATTCATCTCTGCTGTATATACCTAGTCAGATTACTGTATCATGTGCATTCTGATGTCCCAATTGTCCCAGTCATCGATACATGGAAACACAGAAATAATCTGAGTAGGAAATCTCCTTAAAGTTCACATGTAATTCATTTAAACCATGGTTGAATAAATTGAGGCGTTTGTTGGAGTAGCTCAAATGTGAATCAACTACTGAGACACAATTATGTTAAGAGCTATTCTGTTTCTGGTTTACCTCACAAAAATGACAAGCGTTGACGTGTCACTCTCAGCAATATACTGAATCACAGCTTTTATGACATCTTGCTGCCCAATTTACCTACAAAGCGACTGCTTATCACCAGTAGAATATAGCATTAGTTAACGGACAACAGGACCGATTACTGGCCATAATCTATATTTATTTGAACTGTCAACAGCCATCGGACAACACGTACGTGGACAACCCATTGATCAATGAAACGAAGGATCGTTCCAGATTTGCATGAGACAAGTAGTCAGCTGATCGAATAATGGAAACGACTTTGTGGATGAATAGTGTCTGTCAACTTGCCACAAATTAGTATGCTGCGATAATTGATCAAGTTATGGTTGGATCGGCTGTCGAGCAATGTGGTTTCAATGTCTATTTGGAATGAAGATGCTGCGCGCTCGTTTGGATCGGTGGAAAGATTACGTTATTAGCTGAGTCGAGTCTGCGCAACTCTTGATTTCATAAACTTCCCCATGACCGACTATTCCACTAGTCAGCTAATTGTTACCCGATTTATTTGACGTCAGTTTCAACTTTGCTGACCGCATTACTTTCATTCCTCGGTTGCATATTTGGTTTATTTACCCAACCCTCAGTTGGTATTACTGAATTTCCTCCTCGCGGGATAAATATTTGGTTTATTTACCCAACCCTCGCGGGATAAATTATTTGGTTTCCGAATTTGATTGACCCTAATGAAATTCGTTTGTTATTAGTTCACCTGTTGCATGTGTAAGTAAAAGTCTTTGATCGTTCAAGGGAATCGTAGTGGCCACTATAGAGTTGAGAAAAAGACCGGTATCTGGCCACAATATTAACCTGAACTGATTTTTCCAAGGTTTCTGTCGATCTCTTTATCATATCCAACTGTACTCGGTCGCGGTTCGCTTTCTGATTCGTCGTTGAGTTCGTTTGCATAGTAGCTCATAGTCATCCTGAAGCCCTTGTTCCCCAGCGTCTACGAAAAACCGCATCATTTCCTCAGCTTTCGTGAACCCATGAAGTGGTTTCGTCAACGGTGAGATTTTCAGCACCCGTGACGCCAACCGTGACTTTCGCTTGAAACTCAATTAAACGTTCCGTCATTCACGGTCGGCATCGCATCATTTTGAACAAACTGATAAAACATTTAGTTGATTCACTCTCGAACCAGAACGCACACTACAGTAGGCGTTCGAATAGCGGCTCAGAAACGTGTCTTCTATCGAGTCCTGAAGCAAACTATGAACAAAATTCACCTAAACGAATCAATAGAGAAGACCAGTGTCCATAGACAAATACGATCGTGCATTTCATATATCGTGGGACCGAAATAGTACCGGGGCAAGAAATACACGGAAAGTAAACGGGGGCAACGGCGAAGCGAAAGTCGGACCACACACCTGCAGTCGGTGAGAACCGAAAATGTGTCAAACGTGAGGTGGATGGAAACCTCGGGAAAGTCAATTTAGTAAAACGTATGCAACCGAGGGAAAAACAGTGAAATCAAAATCAGGCACCAGAGATTATGAAGAAAATACATCCATTACGCTTTCTACTGTGTTCTTTTCAATGCTTCACCAGATTGAATCTGGGTTTTCAAATCAGGACAGCACCCTTTGTCCGATCCTTCATGAGAAACGTTATATGGACGATTGCACCGATAAGTAATGGATTGTAAAAAGTACATGCATACTAAGTAGATAAATGTATAATTAATCTTCGTGAATTAAAACGAACTCCGTGACTGTGGTTTGAAAGCGTAGGAGTGATCGTTCGGGCAGGATTAGATCATATCTAACATAAAATGGTGGTATCTTCTAACAGCTGTTACTAATTAGGGTGGTTACGATTATCGGTTTGTAAACGGGTGCATATCGTAATCAATGTAACGTAATCCAGTCGTTCTATCATTTTCTTGACAGCGATGGAATCAGGATAGGCATGAAAACGTCAAGAAACAGGTTTATGTTTCTCTGGGAGTAAAAGGGAGCCATACACAGACTGCTGATCACAGTGCTCCAAAATGCCAGAATGTCAAAACCGTCTGGCAAGAAATCGAGAACAACTTCAGATCTGCCAGATCAGTCGGATTTGATGTGCGTTACAACATCAGAGACTGTCACCACCTTGTATTGTTTTCTGTATTGTAGAAAGCACTCAAAGTTCCCAGGGAGATAAGGCCTGCATCCAAACTATTGTTTTACCGAAAATCTTGGATACGGGTCACAAGGCTGTCCGCGCTAAATTCAAGTCAAGCAGAATAAATACTCTACGCACCTGGAGAATTTAAAACAATGGTTATAAATAACAGTTTTCCAAACACTGACCGGACATTAACATTGCATAGCGCGGGAACTGTCATCTCCCTTGGGGGTGGTACAACTAGAGGTAGTCCTCCAGCTAGTGTGCATGCCTTTCTTAGTCCAGTCGCGTATACTTCTCTGCCCCTTGCCTGCCTGCTTGTGCTCGTTACCCTATTTCTCGGGATATTTGATCTTCCCTGATTAATTTGTATTCGGTTTTGCGGTTGTTGGTTCTCATCAGGTATGCGTACCCGTTACTCCTCTGCCTAGTCGTCTTCATACTTGTACACTCATATTCCATAGTCACAAGGATCTAACTTTGATCGTCTGCAGTGTGAATGTATACTTTTCACTGAAAAGCCCACAAACGAATCACAACTGAGAATAATCATAGTTATTCGTGTCTGGGTCACTACATACTACTTACGTTCAATATGAGTGCCTACACTTGCAGCCTCGCCGCTATACTTTATTTATTGAGATGAATGTGAGCATCAGTATATCATTATATATATATATATATATATATATATATATATATATATATATATATACATTTATATATGTATATATATATATATATATATGAAGCGATCAGAAGTAAACTGACAATACTGAGTTGTGGCAAATTTGACATATAATCAGGTCCTTGTGCTAATATGTTACCACTCTTTCCCCGTTTCGATCGTCTTTTCACAGACAGGTGTGTGATATATAACGGAAAGATAGGAAATAGTAGCAATTCCATGTACTGATTTTAAAATAAAGTGCAGACTACCAGTGATTCGGCAAATGAATCAAATGTGCCTTCTAGGAACTTGGAAAAATATTCTTCTTTGTACTTTGCAAGGTTGACAGCAGGATGAGCACAAAATCGAACTCGTCTGCGTCCACTCCATTGTTCTCTTCGTCGTCAATAACGATCTTATGATCGTCATCATAATCGTCTTCTTCTTTTATCTCCGTGAAGAGGAGAACGAAGTGACAGGACATTTTAACATCTGCTTTTGGTTGATGTCTTCCGTCAACAGTATGTTGGCCAATCCAAATGTCTCCAACACCGCAACAGTATTCGATCTTCAAGTCCATTCATGCTGGTCGCCTAATAAACTGGGAGCATGGCAATCGTTTCTTTTTCACCGACAGGATTTTCTCCCTCATGGATGAAAACGTCTAAGCGACTTGACTCAAGCTCAATAATTATGAGTTCAAAGTGTTTTCAAATCTACCAGGCATTTTCCTTGAGAAGTGTAGAAGAGATCCAATAAAAATCTTCGTACTGTTCTCACCGTTTTCGCGACTTCCAACAATCACAACAGAAATCAGTGTGTTTCATAAATCCACGACAGGGGAAGTGCGGCTTCAATGATTTTGTGGCGTTACCGAAAGAAAACTGCTCAGATTTGGTACGTGTTTCAGTGACTGAACACTGGTTACCAACAACCTAAACCAAACTTCCCTATTGCTGACATGGTGCTCTCAACTTATTCTACCAATGGAACGGAGGGATTGATGATCAAACAACGATAATGCCGGTTTACCATATACCCCAAAGGTCGTATTTCTGAACTATAAAAAGGAACGAGATGACCTGTGACAGTGCATACTCGACCGCTGATGAACTTTAGGATATCATGCCAGCATCACCGATGACTGAGGTTGGTAAAGACCAGTGGCAGCTTCTGCATGCGAGACGACACCTGACCCGTTATCTGTTCACCTCATAAGATGGAAATGCCTCAGTCGCAAAACTTATCTACACCAGCTACGGCCTGCTTCACTAATAAAATATCTCGATCAGGGCCAAACCAGTGCAGCAGCAGAAAACAGAAAATTCTTTGTAGTTTCCTACGCAGCACATTTGATCCATTTGCGGAATGATTCGTAACCTGTATTCATTCCAAACAATAAACATGTTGACAGTTTAGTTCTTCTTTATTCATCGTGCTGAGTAGTACTAACTGTCTTATCTCAGATTCAAGCCATGTGGCCAGAAAATCAAGACAATGATCGTCCTAATACACCCGATTTAGGGTGAATTTTCAGTACATGTGCGATTTACGGGGTAATCTGAAAGAAACGAATGTAACCCTTTATTGAAAGGTCCAGAGGGATTCGTGGAGGAAAAATCAAGCAGTTAGTACACTCAGATTAATGTCGAGGCCGAATAACAAGATCGTTCATTATTGCGTCGTGGTCTACGGGAAAGTGGACATGGTTAGGGCTTAGGCTATTTCCACATGTAAACGTGTGTGAATGAGGAATTTTAGATTTCGAGCCAATGAAAGTGAAAGATGCGGCTCTAGAGAGTGTGGAGGGAAGACAATGATTTGTGTTCGATGGTGACCTGTTTGTGAATTTGTCACACGAATCAGAATGCATGTTATTGATGTAGTCAATGAGAATGTATCTATTGTTGAGGCAGCAGAGGGTAGCAATTTTCGAGATTTGGTGGTAAGATGGGAATTAGACGGAACAAGCGTGAGGTAGATTTCGGTTATCAGAGAAAAGGTATGGGATGTTATTGAGAACAGTATGCGAGGGAGATCCAAATCGAAGTTGAAAGGTATAATCAACGTACCTAAGGATTTTAAGGAAGAGAGAAGAGGAAGCAGATAAGTGGACAGGCTCATTCACACTGTTTCGAGGAAAATTCAATCTTTGCTTCCCAAAACAGTGACAATACAACTGAGAAATAAAATGGATGCTATTGGAAAAATAATCACAAAGGTCTTTTCAATTAAAGACATCAACCGCATTATCACGTAGAACATACAGCAGATCACCGCGATTGGGGGAACCAAATGCACGTCCGTAGTTAAGAAAACGTAGCCTCACAGTACAACCATCGTGATCACGAGTATAAGCTAATGAATGAGCAATGGATGTATTTGCATCACGTGTTGACAGACAGGGTATATAGGGAAATTGTGTCAGATCGCGAGGGTGAACTTGGAAAATTATACAATGGATGAGTGCATTCTTACTTACTTTCAGCAATGCAAATGTTCAATCTATCTGACGGTATTTCTTGGATACTTTCTTTGGTACAGGTTGAGTGCGTATAAATATCCGACGATTGACAATCACCTCAAAATCAATGAGACGAGATGGGATATGATTTCGAAAGAGCAAGCCATTAGCAACATTGGTGTTATTTAGTCGGGGCTATCAGATTCACGGCACTAGGCTTGTTATTGAACAGCAGGAACAGAGGCAAGTGTGACAGGGTTTCGTTCATGGGATTCCAGATATATATGAGGAAGTGAGGATGTGTCGGATATAACAGTGAACAGGTGATTAGAATCTACTACGCCTAGACTCACATTGAGCCTGGCACAACACAACAGTTAAATGGCGCTTCACATCTCACGGCATTTCACGTGACCCAACAGTCTGTTTGTTTACAGGTTATTCAGATGTCTTATTTCGGTCTTGATGAATGTGGATAGCCTTTTACGGCTTGATGCCAGTCAGATGTTTGTGCCTTGCCCCTAACCCTACGGGAGAAGGAAACCTGTTGTGTTGAACTTAACAGATTTCCATGGGGCAACGCAAATCATGGAGGTTTGGGTAATCGGTTAAGTGCTCACAAAACGAGAATGCCTCGTGTAAAAAATTAGGAAAATCAGTGAAGGTGGCAAATGTCCCAAGCTTTTTGAGATTCTCCAAGGTGCAAACTCGTTTGCAGACAGTGCGCGATGACTGTAGAAAGTTGGTGAAGGCTTTTTCTTAGCAAACAAACTTTGGTATCAATAAGTGTAAAACAGTGATCAGGAACTCCAATAGGAGCACGTGGAAATACTGTACAAATACTTCAATAATTAACTAATACTGAATGAAAAAGGGCAGCGAAGCAGTAAGAAAGTGAACAAGACTCAATAAGATGGGAGGTGATTAAAAAGGATAAGTCAAGTCCACTGAAATTAACTGCCATTCTGCACAAGGACTGATTAAGACTTGTATTGAAATAGTTGGGAACACAGCTAATCTACTGATTGATATCATCAGTGGGAGAATCTAGTAAAACATAAGGAATACCAGATATATGAGGTTAAAATGATCTTAAAGGAAGTGACTTTCTATGCACTCGAGGTGTAGTAATGAATAGAAAGAAAATATGATTTCCTGTGCTGTGTGCTGCGAAAAAAATGGCATCAACCAAAAGGGATCGGATTCTCAAACTGACTACTGTGATACTACCTGGTAGGCGAACTGGTAGTGAAGAACTGAAATTTTGTTTATGGCTGAGTGTGAGTTGTTTTGTGTCTATGCTGGCTTTTTGTCCAGACCACGGGTAACCAGTTGAGGAAAGTTTTTATGAAAAGTAAGGTGGTTGACCGTAAGGGAGTTTCAACTGAAGGTAACTATTCAGTTTGACTAAAAAGCAACACAAGTACAGAGATATGCAGAAATACACCGGTTAAATACAGCTAATGGAGGGAAGTAGAAATACCGTGTATGTGAACGGCTGAACGTGAAATCAGACTTTCCTTTACAATTGGCATATTTCAACAAATGTACCCATAAAGATCTTGATTTTGGGAGTTCTGTGAACTAATAATACTATTATTTTCTTACAAATGAAAGTCATGAGAGGATAGCCGGTAGTATAAACCTCTGATTTTCTTTTCATGATAGTTCCCGATTTGGATTCACCCGTGAACACTACCTTATTGTTACAACATACCGGTTAGATGATTTTGAATAATCGTAAACTGAGTGCTTTTAGGCGAATGAACATGCACGCGACCTACGGGCGCGTTTCACAAAAAAATCGATAAAAGAATGTGCATTTGTTTGGCGAATAACCGGTGAGTACATACACCGTTTCTTCTGTGCATTCACGGGCGTGTATCTGCGTATGCACATGATGTTCATTTTTATAGCGAGCGTTTGCATTTCTTGTATTTCTCGTATCGGTACTGTTTCCGTGCCACTTTATATAGGATACATTGTCGCATCTGTCCATCGGCTAGCATCTTCTCTATTTGGTCCATAGAGGTGATTTCGTTGGTACTCCGCATTGAGACAGGAATAAAGACACGTTCATAAGCCTCACTCAAACGTCTCTCAAAGTTTATCTAGCATTTGAGGTCATTCAGTGGTATATTATGCGGCGTAGTCAGTGATTATGCTCTCATGCTGCATCTGCCGATCCATCTGCTAATCATAATAGGAATACGAAACAATAAGTTGAAAGTTATACTTGACGGACAGAAAACGAACGCAACCAGTGGTACCAGGTTTGTGGCTAGTGAACGAGATGAGCATCCCAGTGGTCGATCACGATCCGCAACGTGTTGGCACGGAAAAGAGCTGTTCATTACAATGCAAACCATTGGAGAAGCGGGTAATATTTCATGGTTATTTCACACTAGAAATAGTCAGATCAATTCCTACGGATTTCATTCAAATAGAATGAAATAAGTAGATTTTATTGGAGTGTTGATACGCCAGTATCTACTTGGTCGAGAGCAACCAGCCAATAGAATTTACATCAGTCTTGATGGATTTGTACGAAAATCAGTTCCACAGGGAATCACTATCGAAACACAGGATCATTCTTTTGGCAAGAGCACATTGAACCAACACTTTCGTGCAATCATGTACCGAGTTTCTTTTCAAACCGTAACACAGCTTGAAATACAATAGAATGGAACAGAGGCTTCACATTACAAATGAGAACAAATATGTTTCTGCTGGTTATTCGTTTTATTATGGCACGGAGAAGAGAAGCAAGGTGGGTGAAGCTATCGGTAGGATATATTCCAATTTGCATTCAAATAAGGTGAAAGCATTTCACGTTCGACTTGTTTTACATTTTTAATCCGTATACTTTAAACTACCCACCGATGATTGTTATTTTTATCAACAATTCTCATGCATAAAACGCTGATACAGTTTCATTATCACTATCCGAAAAACCGTCTACCAATTTCATAACAAGCTGACAATTCGGAATTTAAGAACTTCCGAGGAAGCAAGCTTATCAATATTCTTTGGTTCATCATGGTCACCAAAACTTCTCGATCGGACGGCTCAACATATACAGTATTCAAGCATGGGGCTGGACCTCTGTCGGAAATGTTGAATAATGTGATCAGTCACGCAATTGAATCTTTCTTCATTTCTGACTCTAACCGTCCTGTCACAATCATTCTCATACCAAAAGGGTCCAGTAACCCAACAGAATCCAAAAAAGTTCACAGAGTTAACCTTTTCTCGTCAGAGTTGAAATTGTTTGAATTTCCTGTACTCCATGGCCTTCGAAACCCTGCCAGAAGTCCAACTGACGAATACCAATTTGCGTATAAATCCTGGCGGTTCACGTATGAGAAAATAGCGTGGTATCCCATTTCATTGCAGAATCACTCAATGATTCGTAAAAGTCCATTACGCCTGCCTTCGTCGATCACACACCGACATTTTATGGTTCACAGCAAACGTCGCTTCTCAAGAAATTAGAATCCATTATCTGCCCCTGTACTCAAATAACTGATTGGCAGACTTCTTCTCAGGAATAACATAACGTATCTCTCTTCGTAGATGTTTGTTTATATTCGGTCTTGTTTCAGGGCTTATGTGGTTAGCACGTAACTTCATCCATTTAATCTGCCGAAAATATCGTTGCGGACTGTTTCATCCAGTGTGATAATAAATTCAGAGAAATCAATTCAAAGATCGATTGGTAGTTCAGGCACTGACATAGCATGCAGCGTAAATATTATTTTTGTATTACTGATGATTGGTGCAGTATATTGGGTGCACAGAACAGAACACTAGATGAAACAATAAAGCTCATAAGGCCAATGTGGTTGTGAATTGTGTCCTATGTATCACTGGATAGGACAACTTGGAGCGATACTTTCGCTAAGGGAGGTAGTTCGTAGAAGAGATCAATGAAGCTGGTCAGTCCTTGGCATGATACGGAAGAAAGGTATGGAAAGGCCATGTGAATTGCGTTAGACTTCCTGGGTGTGGTCCTACATAGGGGTTTAATGCATTCGAGTAGCGCTTTCGTAAATACGTTAATTATCTACTTGATAGAGTTATTTGTAGTTTTCTCGTTATATTGTTTGTACCATTGGTTGTTTGAGTTCCGGTTGAGATTCCAGTTATGAGATAGAAACGAGAACTATCGTTCCCACTTCGTGAATAATAGGTGTTTGAAACAAACTGAACTAAACTAAACCAAGCTGAGGAGAGCTGAACTGAACTGGACTGAGCTTTACTGAATATCGCTTCATGTTTGCATGAAGAATAATTGCCTCAAAACAAAATGCAATCTGGATTCACAATACATAGCTTTGTGAGTTCATACTAGCCCTCATCGGTCAATTACTTACAATCATATATGAACACATGACTATAGTCTACTAACAATTTCAAGTATGAAAGAGCCTTGTAGAATAAAACGTGTGGCATATCCCAAACACGTATCTTTTGGGAACAGTCCTGTACCAAATAGAACCAAACCTCATCTATCCCATTTCAAATAAATTCGCAGTAATCTGAAGTGAAGCACGTTATTGCACAGGGTAGATCGGCATTTTGAAACTGCCACTTTGATATCGTCATAATGATGGTTTTCAAGACCAACCAGAAAATGGTTTCAAAACGTGGAATGGATGCACCAATATGATGAAGGGGTTCTTCCAAATCACCTCGAATCTCCTAGAAATGCAAGTCCGATTTGCCCACCAGACAGCACATTTACCTTTGGAAATTGGACATCTTAAAGCTATGTGCTTTAAACCATCAGATACTATTATTCATTCCTTCCCAACATTGATTCCCATCAGCCTAATCTATTTTGGTCTCTTTGGGCGATTTTAATCAGTCAAAAACTCATTTTGTTATCGCGAAACAGAATTCGGACGTCGGATATCATAAATGATAGAAGTGAACCGATTAGATGATGTAAACCAGTTTTTACCCCAAACAAGTTTATTCCTTACTTAATGTTTTATTCACCCACAAAGCTTTATTGACACAATATGACCAAATTTTTCTCATATTCTCTGATGGAAACTCCCAACGGCAGTGTTGCTAACGTTTCTTTAAAAATCGCTGGGTGTGTCAAAAATACGGGAAAGAGATATAACAGAACGAGTAGTCTCATCAATGAGCAAATCTCTATGAAATAGTAAATGATCGAATGGTTCACAATGTTACGAAATTTAGTCACGTCCTGAAAGACAGTTGACCATCTACAATATTCTTTGTTCAAATATGACCTTATCTATCCCCAGCGAATATTGAGAAAATGGTTCAATTAAACGATCTGTCTTCCGGAAGGAAACCTGACCGATGCACTCTCTGCACTGCAGTGAAATGGTTCCAAAGAAGTACAAGATAAACACAGTGCAAACATTGTTTCTCACCATAGTGATAATTTTGACGACAGATACACTGGATGGAGAAATCAATGGGATTAGTGAAACGCTGATATCAACTGCGTATCCAGCAATATTCCTGGCAAAGTATTATCATCTGAAGCTGATAACGAATGATCGTCCACTGTACTTGGATGTGAATTGTGAAATTACCCACAAACAATATGATATGATCAACCTAACCATTAAAATTCTGAAGCTAAATTCAGGCGTATCTACTATAGTGCCGAACCGGTTATTGTGTTCACGTAATTCCCCGATCACACGCCTATAATAAAGGATCCACCATCTATTAACACCAGGTTCAGCTGCACATTGCAAGTAAAATATTGGATCTCAACTACCTACACTGTCCGGTTCGAATCTTAGTTACGTCATACAATGACTCAACACATTCACGTGTGACTTGAGAATTAAAATCAACACGACTGCATCATCAATCGATGAAAAGAATGGTGACTGCCTCAAGTCGTTCGGAGACAAGGCCTTACGTCACTGCCAATGATCTTCCCCAATGGAGAAACTAGAAGCACATGATATCATGAACAACGCGAAACCATCACGTGATCCAACCAATTTTCCAAACAGATAGACTCGATTCATTCAACATGATTACTCATGTCGCTGTCGCAGCAAATCTCGTATGAACCAGGTCATGTTTGCTCATGCAGCGCAAGGAGACATCAGCTTTTTGACTGCAGTCATTATATTCACCGATATTCGAACTGGTCTATCAGTTTGGCGCAAACATCGTAATTGATTGGTGATAGTGGTAAAGGTGATGTGATTGTGGTGATGCTTCATCCGACAGACTCGCCCAGAAAGCTGCCCAACCGGAGAAGACAGGCAAGTTACAAAACAATTCTACTAAGTTTATATAATGCGAGTAATGATTGTCAAACGTTTTTCCCAATTTATAGTTTGATATGCACATGTTCATTATTTTCTTGGTATGACAGGGTAAAAGATAAATTAGAGGAACGCTGTACGTATGTGAAACGAAACATGAAGTGATGGTTACCAGTGTTGTACTGACCTGTTTGTTTTGTTTCATGGTTATATTTGAACAATATTTTCCTGCAACTAAAGAATATTCATCTGATTTGGCAAATACGGTTGAGTGAGGACACTCGATTGAGACATCAGAACACTCGGTTTCAAAACTACTAGTTGTCACTGTCCCACTTGTGATAAAATATATTACACGTTTTACAGATTTTGCACACTGGATTATAGAAAAGCAGAAAGTTAGTCGATAATCTCGAATATAGCAATTGAAAAATTCGTGTCCATACAGTAGAGGTGTTGTCAGTGTTACGACAGATATTGTGTTGATAACTGTCAGTTGCATGCGGTCAGTGATAACGTCGCGTTATTTCGTGGGGGTACCAAGATAGATTCAAAGATCTGAAATGTTGCTTCTGAGCACGAAATGTGGTGTTGTTTCGTGCGAATTGAGACTCAATCGGCGGTTACCGAGATCTTGCTTTGGCATTTCCTAATGCTCCCACTTCGACAGTTTATTTGGGAAGAGCGACTCCATTAGTATTCATCTAATGATCCGGTTCTATCGAAGTGATGGTAAATGTCGTTTGTCCGCTTTTCACTAGACGTTTATTTAACCAATTCGGTTGATACGCCTGTATTCGTCGAGGTGGTCATTCTGTGTTTCTGCCTACGTCACCTGCCCCACACTGAGAGCTGGAATGCACGGATATTCTGCCTTTCAATCGTCAAATGAGAAATGGTCGAGAAGTGAACAAAACGTGGGTTCCAGCAACGTAATACATCTTTCTGTTTTCGGATATGAGTAACAGGTGATTGATTTCACTCGTTTACCATATCTGCTTCACTGCTACTTCTAAATTCAATTCATGGGTAGACAGATTGCTTTTCGACTGCTTGATGACAAGGTGTGCTATCATAATTTTTCGTGATATGATTGATTGTATATACAGGATGAGAAATGATTTCAACCTTTTTTTTATTTCTCATCGAACACATCTTAATTACTTTAATGGTCAATCAATGTATACTATGCCTATTCTATCTCAATTATACGATTCTGTAATAGTGTGTGCATGGACTTGGCAAATTTCCATTATGATTACGTGATCGTCCTAGTGAGCCGTCGGATTGATGATGTATAATAAGTAAGAAGTAAAAAGAATTTCTATTTATTTATTTCAATTTGCGTACTTATTACCTCACTTTGATTTGACATACAATATTTGGCCAGCTGATTGGGTATCAAAATTGTTTTACTAATCTGTCCAACAATGAATCACTGGAGTCTTGCTGGTGGATTGGAAACTCGGGATTTCGTGTCCATACTATCCAAGATGACCGTCAAATGTTTATTGCACAACAGTTTCGCCTTATATGGTGTCAATTTGTCACTAGCTTTACATGTGTATTGGTGATGCACATAATGGTCCACTAACGTGCAATATTGCTAATCGTTGGGTGTAAGAATTGGCGGATCGAATACCAAAACGTTCAGGCTTGATCTATGGAAAACCAGTGGAAACCTGAACCGCAGTCTTATGTTGCACTTATTTAGTTATTGCACTTTTACAGCTTCATCCAAACTAGTCTTTTTCTGTGGATTGAACGGTCATTTTAAATAGTATTGTGTTTTCTATCAATCACCAATCTCATTTTACGTGTGGCGTTGTTCAAGGTGGCTTCTCAGTTGACTTATGACCCCACGACCCAGGGTGGGAAATATGCCATCTTCGGAAACAATTACCTCTTCGGTAGCTCCCTATTGGTCTTGTGCCCATTTCAGAATCATTTGTTGTACTATTGTTGTATGAAAAGACAAAATGTAAAATGCGCACAACGGGTATACGATGCTAAAAGTGATAGTTTGGTAGTGGAAGGAGTTTGCATGTAAAACGTGCCTGCTCGAGTTCAGTGTTATTCCTGCCACATGTCTACTCTTCTGATCGAAGCTGAGAGCTTGTTGCATGTCTGCTTCATTTCTCACTGGGACTCATGTGTGACGAATTTCCACCACAGCACACGTATTCGTTAGACTTAATAGGTCCACAAAATTCTCATTTGATATTTCCACACTACTCATCTGGCAGAAAAACGAAATTAAGATTACCCTGGAATAATACAATAATTCCCACTTCTTAGAGATTTTGTTCTTGGTAAAATAATATAATATGCGAATAGCTCGTGAAGAAATCAAACAAGATCAAACCCAACGATTTCTTTTTCTTGCGCTAGACGACCAATGTATTTCATCTTCAGTTTCTAAACGTTACACGTTTTTCACGATTCTGTTTATCGGTTGTTCTGAAACTTACACGCCTATTTTTTGCATTATATGCTCAGAGATTTATACAAAACAACAAATGGGGAATGAATTTCTTTGCCATATGTCAGTTCGTGTAATCAATTGTATATTATGTATATTACTGGGTATCGATGAGATGAATTATATATACTGACAGCATTGTGTGAGCTTACATTTTCTCATTACCTGCATGATCACCACGGCGGTGGAATACCCAAAGCAGTATCAAGTATTATCGACAATGTGACCCTGAAACTTTAAGTGGAGAATTGCACGTGGTCCCAGTATGTCAAATGTGTAACAAGCCGGAACATAGTGGTCCTAAGAACATTACAGTACGTGATAGTTTGCTCGAAGTGTGTTAAAAAGCAACGGGAAAGACTGAGATGCAACACGAAATGAATGGGAAGAGTAATGCTTTGGAGCTATTCATTGATTACTCCTCATGACACTGCAATAATAAATGCTGCATGTGTTTTTACTATTTTCACAGTTTTGGTTTCAATGTTGCAGTTGTTATGGTTTCATTTGCAAACGGCAATCACTTGAGAGTCACCAGGAATGGTTTGAAAGCTGTCATCGAACTTATCTTGTGTCCAATATTACCTAAGTGTTGTAGTATTGCGCCGCTGTTACTGTCAATGTAAGTATCTTCTAGATGAATGCTCATATTCATTTCGCGGCATTTATATATAAACCTGAAGTAATCACTCAAGATTCTTCTGTCCCTCTGATGGCCTATATTTATTAACACCGTTTCACACACAAATAACTGAAAGTCTCAACTCACCAATACTGAATCAAAACAAATTGTACTCATATTACCCCGCCGCACATACATAATTAGGCACAGATTTTGAGGGACAGGCAACACAGGGATGCACAAAACCGATACCTCGAACAGCAACGACACTGTTGATCACTACGAAACACTCGAACCGTCATCGCCAAAAAAGACGGCGAAATTGAGCATTTTCAGCGACGACCCGCACAAGCCCAAATAGGTCACCACTATTACCGTTTATATTGTCTGTTTGGACGATCTTACGGAAAACGTCAAATGACCAGTCGGGAAGGCAAGAACACGATGGAAACTACTACTACGGAGTGAATCGAAAAGTCCAGTTACTGGGCTACTAAACTGTGTTTCAGAAAAGATAGTCTAATGGATGGGAATGACGTGGGTCAAATGCTGAAGAAAGTTGACTTTCTATAAATATGACTACATCTGGATGGAAAACGAATTCAAACTCAGCAAATGCCCAGGCTAGGAGACGTGAGTTAAGGTTTTTGTCATTCCGCTTTTAACAAGGACACATTTATTTGAAAATAAAAAACACGCTGCCATGTAATATTTTCATGAGTAACTGAATTATAAAGCGGTATGAAAATATATTTTATCGAAAATGTCAGCCCTGGAGTCATGTACAGGCATAGTCAGCAAGATCTCGATGCAACGATTTAGCGGTTCGCATGAATACATGTAAGTGAAGGCAGATAAGAAAATCTGAAAGTGTAATAACTAATGCAGCCAAAATGGGCATCACAAAACAGCGTCAATCAGAAAACAAACGTGTTACTCACAGGAAGTTCAATGCTGATTTTTGTCTCTCGTTGATTATTCTCAGCAGTTCCGTAATTACACTTCGGAAATCGGGAATTAGAAAACAAAAAGATGAAATTTCTCACCTTCGACTTCTCAAACTGCCTTTTTTAACCGCAAACACCTTATGGCAATACTAACATATATATGGTGATGTTCACCAATTGAATTTGCACCGTTCACCTCTGCGAAAATAATTACGAGAACTTTCTTCTATCAAGGCACTGCACGTTGGAAAGATCTGTAACATTTTGAATTCCCAATTTGTGTGTTTTGTGTAGGCTCGAATTCAACGTTAGGAGGGGGATTATGTTTTATAACGTAGGCAAAGCTGGATGTTGTGCTCCAGCCAAGTCGGATGTTTATTCGAGAATCTTTCGACACCAGAGTTCCTCAGATTGGACATTTTAGGCTCGGTTTTTCTGAGCAACTGCTATTTACTTAAGTCTAACTTCACCAGTGTTTGGAACCAGAGGTCAACTTCTGGATTAGGTATTGAATTTCAACGGACTAAAGAGGCTGCCAGATCTGTAACACATGCTCACCGACAGACTTTTTCGGCGTACGCTGTTCTCTGAGGCGAGTAAGGCTTCCAAGTAGGTCGAGATGGTCAGTCCACGACATGGCAGAAATGCAATGAAACATTGACCAGTGGGCATGGCCAAACAGGACGTGTTAGACACGTGATCGGTCTACCAAATAATTGGAAACATTAGGTGATATTGCTTGGTGTCGCAGCTTATGGCATAGTTATATTCGGACTCATTCTTTGTCTTCGTGATTTTCGTTGATTACTTTGGAATTTTGGCTTTTTTCCATGTTGTGCTCATCTTCCTGTTGCCCTCCGCTCGATGATACTGGGAAGTAGCAGCCGAAATCAAAGTGGAGAACTGCGGGGTAAACAGTTGAACAAACTGATAACTTGAAACAGCCAAATAAATGGGTTATATGATCGCTTAACCAACAGCCACTCAGATATGAAAATGATTTATCGCTGGGTAGAAAACAATGACGTGCCCTTTCTTGATAGATATAATTCACAGAAGTTATTATTGGCACGAGGAAACCGAATCCTATATAATAGAATAATTGAATTGCTTTTTGACACCGAGACGTCCAGCGCCGCGAGCAGAAGTCGAACAGGCAAGATTCCCGCGCAGAGGATTAACCTTCTGAGCGGTTGCCGCCAAGGTGTTTGAAATTTTGCAGTTTTCCAACATTTACCATTCAAAGGTGACGAAGTCATCGAACTAATCACCAAGCGCCTGATATCCGCCATCAAACACATAGTCGACGCAGTCAATATGGTCAGCATATTCACAACCAGTCGGATACCATCACCGTCAGTGAAATAGCTGCTCTCTCCCCGTACCTATTCCAAATTTATCTAATAACTCACATGGGCATGTTCACCAGTCTGCATAGACAGAAATGGGAGACAAATACGTCACAAAATAAATGATCAAATTCCGGTATGACCTCAAAAGCTGACGGATGGCAAGTTAACACAAATGATGACATCTACGAAATCAGATGCAATCAGACCATCAATTGGGCCGCATATAACTGAACAGAAACTGTATGCAAGTCCAGACAACTAGCGTAAATTCATCTGCAACATTACAAACACCAGATTATTCAGATATGCTGAGGCCTTTGCCATCCCTGAGCATAAACCGAAAGTGTGCAAATAGCGGGAATGTTCTGTCAGCTTAGTCCCACGTTGGTGACACAATTTATTCCCCTCTCATTATTGTTGGTTCCTATCCCTTATTACTGACCTCAGTTTTATCTCGGTGTCAACAGTTGCTCACTGACAATAAAAAATCACACTGACCGCAGTATACTTGTTTACAGATGCAGGGCAATTGTACAGGATGCAGTGTGATAGACTGTTTTTGAGTCTTTTATTCAAAATATTGGTGGACAGTCATTGCTTTCAATTATGGTGAATGTTTGCTGGTAAATTGATGACACTTATTTTGCTGTTTGAGATTCATATCCTCACATGTTTGCGGATCAGCGCCATATACGAAATAGTAAATTTGTTGAAGTTGTCTTGCTCACGGAGAGGAAATTCACCGAAAAGACTTTGTATGTAATAGTCATCAAGTGGTGGGAACATGTGGCCTCACAAGTTTGTGTAGAGTCCAACATTCCACTCGGAGAATGGAATTATTCAAAATTCTAAATTTTCATCTGAATTCCGACAATTCCTTGAATTTGTTTCAACAGTAGGAGATGCGAACCAGGGTTTTGCGATGAATTGCAACAAACCAAGATGCGAAGAACTAGAATCTTCCAGAGGATCCCTGGGCCTCCAACAAATTGTTTATAATAGCGGACGTTTCGCAACTGAAGCATCTATCAGCATCAGTGCAAACAGTGGATTTCCAGGTCTTACAGTATTCTACCACCTGCCGCTTTTTGCTCTTATATTCACTTTATTTTACTTTAACGCTGCTAGCTACTACGAGAGAATGAGTCAAGACGGCTTGTGCATGTCCTCAGCAGTACGTACGCGGTTTGTGTGTAGATGAACTGTTTATCAGGGATCTTGGGAATTAACTCCGAAGTGACGGCCCTAGCGTCATTCATCTACCAATAGGTTCAAATTGTTCCTATCAACGATTCCTTCATATTATCTATTGTGACCCAAACAGATGACCTACAGTATTGCTTCGTGAAATGACTCCTCATTCAGTAGCCACACTCAACTGACCAATAGAAACACAGCATCGCTATTCCATACATGTGAGGAGTTATTAGTAGTGCACACCTGCCGAGTTCACTCTAGGAGTGGAAACAGAACCTAAGCTACGCGAGTTCACTCTCTCAACGATTTGATTCGCATCAACATGCCTCTTCGAAGATTCGCAAAGTAAGACTGCTACTTTCGCTGTCTAGTGCTTGTGGTAAGTCTCGCGTTGGTATCGTTCGGGGCATGAAGACTGAGCGTGCACTGCTCGACTGGATTCCAATGAGCAGTCGTCTAAGTGCGATTCCGGTGAATGGTTCTATACATGTGGACAGCACTAGACTGAAGAGTCCATGCCTGTTTGTCGTGTATGTGCATGCCCCAAATGACTGCAACTCGTCGGAGGATAAAGACGAATACTACCAGGATTTGTATCAATTGCACCTTGGCGTGCGTTCAAGGGACATCATGGATGTTGTTGGTGATTTCAGTGTTCCTGTTGGAAGCCTAGAAGAGACAGAGAGAAACAAAGGAAACCTTTTCGACATTTCAACCGATGGAACCGATAACGGTGACCGACTCATTCAACTATGTCCCTACCATGGACTATTCCTAGCGAGTACAACATTCTGGCACAATAAGCTCCACCGAGTAACCTGCCTTCCTGCTGCGTCTCCACATCTTTGCACTCAGATCGACCATATTGCTTTTGATGACCGTTGGCGCGAATCAACTCTAAACTGCTGATCATTCTGTTCCCCGTCTGTTGCCAATGATCACACAGTTGTCTGTATTAGTCGAAGCCTACTTCTCGTCGGTGGCCGAAAATACATCAAAGACGAAAATCCTTGTCGGCCACTACTAGACGATATCAAAGAATGTGCCTCCAAGAAGAATTATTTTAAAATGCAAGATTGACACATTCTGTTTTATTTCACTGTATTCTCTTTGTAATAGTACATAATGATACCATACATGATACCGCCCAGATGAAACATTGAGCGATGTTCTAAGCATTCTTGATGTTTTTACTTCGCAGTGGTTGTGTGCGGGGTTCAGCCTATTGAATCTATTTGATTTCACATGTGGCGTCAATCAATAGATTCAAACTATGATTGCATCGAAAATGAAACCTCTTGATGTAAGTCCTACATCCAAACCGGTTGACGACTACATGTAATGTTTCATTATTTCGTATTAGGCCCGAAACCATTTGGATGATGCGAAGAAAACAGTGTTTTCCGTTATTCTTATTTGCAGAAATGCATACACTCCCATGAGAACGTCGGCTTTCCCGGATTCTACCATCAGTCTTTCACATAACAAGTTATGAATCAATATTTTATAGCATTTCACGTCAGTCGGTTTCGCTGCTGCTATGAAGTCCAAATTAAACAGCCTCACTGGACTTGAAAACCGATCCGTTCGTGAATTCATTCTTCAGCCGGAGACACAGGCAACGAAGTGCGACTACGGTCCCACATGGGAACATCAACTGTGCAATCACTTGCTTGTAGGAAACAACCTTCCAGTTTGGAACAGAGGCGGTTGCTTGCAACTGATCAGACCCTTCATCAAGTAAGCCAAATTCGTGAAAAGTATCTGGGAGTAAATGCTGTTTCGGAGTCCACACTGTTCAAATATTCCAAAAATCAAGTAGTTCGGCACACTCAAAATTTGCCTCATTTTACCAAGCCGATAAGTTTTCGTGGTAATCAGCCCCACTTGAGCGATCGATTCGTTCGAAATCTTACCATAACTATTTCGATTTGAGCAAGTGTATTTCATATGGTCAGTTACGTTCGTGTGTCAAATGTTCTGGCGAATTACCACATGTTTTGCCTGTGGTAAGTTTGGTCACAATGATAGTGCTTGTAGAATTAGCCCTCAATATCGACAGAAGATCTCACCAGCTTCATCAGACACTTCCATCTTGCTACCAGGTTTTCGACACTTGCATTGGCCCTCTTGCCAGAGAACGTTCCGCATATTTACCACGAATTGCATACTCAAGCGGGTATTCAACACACTTTTATTGCTGACACTGGGCGTGTAGAATCCATCATTTCACCTAAAGCTATAAATTGCGTTTATGCCATCGATAAGATTATTCCTACCATTGTGATTATTCCAGGGATTACTGGATACAAGCTCCCACATTACGGTTCTTGTATGGTTCTAATTCACCTACGTGACTCTGATCCTACTGAATGTAAGTTTTTAGTTTCTGATTCTGGACTTCCACTTCTTGGTCTTAATTTTGTTCATGAATTGCACATCGATGTTGCTCTCCTAACCTCTTCACCCGATTCATTGAGAACACAACAGCTTCTTTTAAAATGTCCTCAGGTTTCTGGTGGAATGCACATTCCTGCATTGAGGTTAGAGATATCTGGCCATTCCATGTCTCCAAAGCGCAGAATAATTCGTTTTGGTTTAGGAGCACCTACTTGGTCAAGCAATGCATTCTCTGTGAGCACGGAATTACTGGCTATGTGGAGTCGTCTGACTGGGCCACACCGATTCCGTTAGAGGATTACAACTGCCTGCAACATCGAAAGTACAGCTAATCACTAACAGCGGCGTTTACACAAGGTAAGTTCAAGAAGTTCAAAGTAAGTTCCTTGACCAGTGCTCCGCGAGACGTGGCATCGGGTACATGGAGACTATTGTGGATCCTTCTTGGGTAAGTGCTGCTCTCCTGTGATCATTTATGTTTTTCCCGCTGATCAAAGGTATATCGAACAACTTCACCTACTGCTCGATTCACACAGACTACCCTCAGGGAAAGATTCAAAAGAGGAGGAATTCTGTTTGTGCCAGTTATTGACATTGGCACCAATTTAGACGCTAAACTCTTGGGTAATTGGCTATGAGATCTTGGTTGAGAAGTACAACACACTGCTCTTTATCACCCGCAGCCTAATGGTCGTGCAGAGAACTTTGAATGAAATTTGTTTTGTGATTCTCATACATTTTTCGAACCTGGTCTTGCCATTGACAATCCATTAGATATCACAACTGTTCACCGAGTTATCGACGCCCCGTATCCAGATGAGTTGTAAACAAAAGTCCAGTGGGTTCTATTTGAGGCTGTGACGGCTGACCAAGATCCAACAACCAGCTACCCACAGAAGCAATGGATATCTGCATCCTCAGTTGAGCTGTTAGATGCTCGCAGAATGATTCCTCCGGATTCCAGATATGATGGAACACAGAGGATTCCTAAACGCCAATTGATTCTGAGCCTGAGAAACGGCCGTGAATGGTAGTGGATTGTGGAGGTGGAAAAAGCTGCAGCGATTGGCAGCAGCTGCAATCTTATCCGTCTAAGCGAAAACACCTGTTCTCGAAAGTCAGGCGTTATTGAAGTGTTCCAAGAGACAAACGGCTCACTGAATCGAACTCAGGAGCTTCCTCTAGTCCGTTGGGAGAAGCATTTTAAGAAGCAGTTCAATTGGCTTTTCTCCCCGACAGGCTTGTTAAGAAGCGTCATAGCTCCAACTGTGGTTGTAGATACTGGTCCTCTATCAGAAATGGGGAGGTTCTTCTTGAGCTAGGCCACCTAAATGACATGAGACTGCTTGACCGGTTGTGTTGCCTCATTTAATTTCAAGGATGATGGCTCATAATTGTTATTGGAGTTGACAAAACTCCTCGATTTGGTAGGTCACCGATAACAAGTTCCAAAGAGTCGTAAATAATCTGTGATTGTGCCAATTTGCAAGAAGGATGGTGATTCCTCTTGTTAACACCACCCGGGAATAAGTTCGGTTAGCATCACATCTCAAATGCTTGCATTTAGCATTCCCCACCACTCATCAACCACTGGAGAACAAAGTCCTCACGAGCATCAAGATGGGTTTGGACTAGATCTCGATTGTGTTGATCATATATTTACTGTTCGACATATTTTGGAACACAGGCACACCTTTATTAGGCCAACTGCCCTCCTTTTTCTTCATCCCTAAGCGATCTTAGGCTCAGTTTACCATGTAATCCTCTGACTTTGCCTCCAGTTGAAGGGTGTATCAGAGAAATTCCGTTCCACCATAAAGCCCCTTTATGTGAACAGTTGTGGCCGAGTTAAGTCTTACGGTTCTGCTTAACCCGAGTTCACCAAGAGAAGTGGTGTGCATCGGGGTTACCCCTTTCTACCTTTCTCTCTACCTTCGTGATGGATGTGGTCCCAGGTATTGCACGTTTGTCAAGTGATGATAGTAATATCAAACGCTTCCCTAGTTGAAATGTCCCAGAACTTGAATATGCGAGTGAAATAGTTCTCCTTCATGAAGATCCAGGTAAGTTGCAAGATTTGATGAGCAACATGAATAACGGTGTACCAATGATTGGTATGCATTTTGTAAGATGCTGTTGTAGGATTGGGTTGGTCTACTATACTTCTCATTATCTGGAGAACCACAGACTTGGTTGATAAATTGTTTTCTGGGCAGCTGGATTTTACTGGGAGAACAGATATTGGCTGAGGTGTCATTGTGTACAGAGAGATTTCGCTTGACATTTGCCAATCTGAGTCATCTGTGGCTCTGATACGAAATCTGGTCATCAATCAAGGTTTGGATGTACGCTGCAGCAGTGCTTCTCTGTGGTTAAGAATCATGACTACTACAGGTGGAAAATATGAGAAGATTATCGGTATCGGAACACCGATGTGCGCATGTCACCTGACAGGATTCCTCGGCACGCCATAAATAATATCTTCATTGTCTGATTTTCGATTGCCCTAATTTTCTCAGTGGTGTTTTGATAGCTCATAGTCATCCTGAAGCCCCTTGTTTCCCAGCTTCCACGAAAAACCGCATCGTTTCCTCAGCTTTCGTGAACCCATACGGTGGTATTGTCACCGGTGTGATTTTCAGCACCAGTGACACCAACCGTGACTTTCGCTTGAAACTCGATGAAAAGTTCCATTATTCACGGCCGTCATCGCATTACATTGTACAAACTGATAATCAATTCAGTTGGTTCACTCTCGAACCAGAAGGCACACTACAGAATACGTTCGACTAGCGGCTCAGAAACGTGTCTTCTATCGAGTCCTGACTGCGAACTATGAACGAAATTCCCTTAAACGAATGAACAGAAAAGACCGGCGTCGGCGAGAACTGAAAATGTTCCAAAGGTGAGGTGCACGGATACTTCGGGAAAGTCAATTCAGTAAAACGTATGCATCCGAGGAAAATCAGTGAAGTCCAAATCAGGCATCAGAGATCAGTGAGAAAATAAATCAATTACGTGTGCTACTGTGTTTTCTTTTCAGTGCTTCAACAGATTGAATCTGGGTTAACAATAAGGACAGCACCCTTTGTCCGATCCTTCATGCAATGAACGTTCCAATCGTCTTCAGTCCGTAAACAGTGTTTATGATGCATATTGAATATTCTGTCAATTGTTACTCTCAGCCATTTTCGCCATATGTTTTTGCGAAAAGGAATGGGTTGTAAAATGCGTACGCATTCTTAGTAGATAAATGTTTAAGTAATCTTTTGAATTAAAACTAACTTCGTGACTGAGTTTGAGAAGAATAGAAAGATTGGTAGTCAATATGGCTGTGGGGGGGTGGGGTTACCACCTCAAAGAAGTACCGATAAAGCTTGATGTGAGGGAGTGATCGTCCCGGCAGGAGAAACTGAAATGCCTGTGATGTTCATTTGTACTGATTGCATGAATAGATCATATCTAACAAATGATGGTGGTATCTTCTACCATCTGTACCTAATCACAAAGCTATATTTCAATAACTTAGAATGTTAACCAGACCGTTCATCTGGTAGCAAGGTAATCACAACACGTTGTCGTCAACCGACGCCAGTCTGATGAATAATTGATGGTTTGAGTGAAAGTACTTAGGGTGATTATTATTGGTCCTTCTACTTTCGATGAAAACGCCACAAATACAGAACGACCCCAATTTACTCAAAAGTAATAAGAAGTTCGTGTTTGAAGATACTGCTGAATACCCTAGCTCGAACGAGTCTTTACCATAAAGAGGTGTTAAGGCTTGAAAGATTGCATGTAAAATCCCTTCTCTGAATTTATCGCTTTGTGTATTTTAATTATAGCTGCAACCAGAACTGTGTAAATTTTAAAATCATTTACCTAGGCAATGAAAGACATCTAACGAAATATTAACATCTCGCATTTTTCGACTGAAAAATCCAGTTGTTCTCAATGGATTTACTCGATTGTATGCACGCGTGCATACACATACACACACACTATTACCGATTCAAGCCATGACAGGACAGATTTGGTTGCCGGCAGATTATGCCCGTCACCCAATGTTATATTTCTTTCATTGGGATGAAAGTAAATATCCATTATATACATATTTACATATGTATGTATAGGTATATATAATAATAGCAAGTAGTATGGAGTCGTGTGGACAAAATCTCTCGGAAGCACACGATTGGTTTCGCGGTTGTTGTCGCTCATCAGGTACCCGGTACTACTCTGCCCACTTGTCTACATACTTGTACACTCATATAGCATATGTTCAATAAGATCTAATTTGAATCGTGTGGAGTGTGAATAGATACTCTTCACTGAAGAGCCCACAAACGAATCACAACTAAGATTCATCATGGTTATTCGTGTCTGGTTCACTACATACTACTTACGTTCAATATTAGCGCCTACACGTACAGCTTCGCTATTAACATATATTCATTAGGTTGAATGTGAGCGTCAGTATATCATATATGTATATATACATATATATACTTATATGAAGCGATCGGAAATAAACTAACAATATTGAATTGTGGCAAATTCGTCATGCAATCAGGTCCTTTGCAGACTCCATAAGTTTCGACTTGTGACGTCTCCTTTCACATTTTGATCGTTCTTTTCTCAAACCGGTGTGTGATGTATGATGACAGGGTAGAAAATATTTGCAATTCCATGTATATATTTTTGAATACAGTGCAGACTACCAATCTTTCGTTAAATGGATCAAATGAGCCGCTCAGGAACTCCGATAGATTTCTTCGTTGTTCCTTGAGAAGAAAGAGGGAGTAGGATGAGTACAGAAGAACCGATGCTGACTGATCTTTGTGTGTAAGAAAGAAGAAAAAAGAGCTGGGAGATCACAACTACTGTTGTATGGTTTCGGAATTTGAAATTATTCGGTTACTTTATTTCACTTCACAATCGATGGTTCAGATCACATTCCACTTACTCCAGGTACCAGATAGTAGATCCTAAAAATTGTTTCGGAAACGGTAGAAACCGGAAGACCCAAAAGATGGTCAGCGACAATATTTATCGAAACACTAGAATGTTTCGATCACCTCCACAAGTTAGAGTAAGACCAGACGAATTGAACTATTAGAGCTACGGTTTAACAATCCGCGAGTGGAGCAGTCAAAATATTCGCAAGTAGTTGGCTGAAATCAGTTGTCGTTGGTGTGAGTGAACAAACAGCGAACAGTCCTGTGACACAGAACTGCTTATAAACTAATCAGAATCAGGAATTTGTTAGTTAATTGTGACTTTATTGATTTATGTAAGTGAATTCACGCGAGTGAATTTAGTCATCTCCGGAGCGATCCTGCCCACCGTACTCATATTCCTTACCCGAAATGTCGAATGAAACAATAAAAATGACCAGGTCAGTGCATCCTGTGTGTCCCCACTCTTTCCGTTTCAAGAACATGACTCAAGACATATAAAACATTTCAAAACAATGAACCTCCTAATAGGCATAATTTTCGTGTTGGACTTATCAAAAGTTTGCGCATCAAAAATCAGAGCTGTTCTGCACATAACACACAAATCATTTTGTGTTCAACTTATATGGATTGGTGTATTTTGCGTCTTGTGAATTACATTTCTAGCTTGAGTCTGTTCATAACTCGAAACAACCACGCAATTATAGAGTGCGAATTATCGGTGCACAGATAACTCAAATTTCGATCCCTTTTGAAGTGCTTGAACAGCCAAGAAAAGCTGCAAAATACGTTGTCTATCATATGTCAGAGAAGGCGATAGTTTTCTGTACACAATGAGTAAAGTCAAGTAAGTCAAAGCCTCCAACCCGAATTCACAGGTTACATGTATTATCACATGATCAATATCGATACCAGTACTACAAATTCAAACTGATCTGCTTACACTTCTTTGTCTTCTTCGTGGTCGATAACGGTACTATTAACACCATCATCATCATCAACTTTTATCTTTGTGGAGACGAGCATGAAGGTGACAGGGCATCATTGACATCTGCTTTTGGTTGATGTCTTCCGTCAATATCATGTTGGCTAATCTATGTAACTCCAACTGTCTTGAACACCGCAGCGGTATTCGATCTTCAAGAGACTTCATGCAGTTTGCCTAGTAAACTGGGAGCATGGCAACTGTTTCCTGTACACCGCCGGTATTATCTCCCTCGTGGATGGAAAGGCGTAACCCACTTGACTCAAGCTCAATAAATATGAGTTCAAAGTATTTTCAAATCTACGAGGCATTTTTCCTTGGAAGGAGTGGAAGTGCGGCTTCATTGATTTTGTGGCGTTGCTGAAAGAAAACTGCTCAGATTAGGTACGTGTTCCAGTGACTGGACACTAGTTACCAACAACCTAAACCAAACTTCCCTATTGCTGACACGGTGTTCTAGACATATTCTACCAACGAAACGGAGGGATTGATGATCAAGCATCGATAATGTCGGTTCAACATATACCCCAACGGTCGTGTTTCTGAACTATAAAAAGGAACGAAATTATCTGTGACAGTGCATACTCGACCGGTGATGAACTTTAGGATATCCTGCGAGCATCACCGATGAGGGAGGTTAGTGAAGACCAGTGACACCTTCTGCATGCGAGACGACTCCTGATGCGTTATCTGTTCACCTCATGAGATGGAAATGCCTCAGTCGCAAAACTGATCTACTCCAGCTAGGGCTTGCTTCACTAACAAAATATTTCGATCACGGCCAACCCATTACAGCAGCAGAAAACATGAAATTCTTTGTAGTTCCTACGCAGCACATTTGATCCATTTGCGGAATGATTTATAACCTGTAATCATTCCAAACAGTAGACACTGTGTTCGAAGAATTCCCAGTGGTTCGAAAATTTCAATCACTTGCGTCACTCAAGCAGGAGAAAATAAGATGACAGTTTAGCTCTTCTTCATTTATCGTGCAGAGTGTTACTAACTGCCTTATCTCAGGTTCAGGCCATGTGGTCAGTAAATCAAGTCAATGATCGCCCTAACGCACCCAATTTAGGGTGAATTTTCAATACATGCACGACTTGCAGAAAGGAATTGCTTGAGTTTTCCAATTTGAAAGATTAGGCCACGCTCTGATTAGTATGGCATTGTATCTGGATTATGGGACAAAATTCACTCGAAACACCATTAGGATGAGACTATAACTGTGAAGCAAAGCAACTCGTGCATACAAATGACGTTAGAATATCGTTGAACGTCGGTGTCTGAATTTCCCCGATGCATTCAGGAGATTCTAATCTGGGTAGTTCAGTGGTGTGTGGAGTTGAGAGATCATTAGAAAAATTGGAGCGCGATTGCGACCGATTGCATGCAGCCCAACATGCAACGGTCAATTGGATATCAGAATGGGCAACAAGCCTTCGGATAAGTTGGTGCGGTAAGCAAATGAACACAGCTTGATCTCGCTGAAAAACTTTGTTTTCTAGAAACAAAGCCCAGTGGCTCCACTGGAAGTCCCCTTTGCATTAGATCGGACGAAAAAGGACGTATACCATAGTCTCCAGCAACTCCTAATTAAGCTACAATGCAATATTTCCTGGGTGGTTATGTTGAAAGATAATTTAGGGACCCCAAGGCCGATAACCTGGATGAGTTTGAACATCGGATCCAATCTGTATGCGGTGCGATTCCAACATCAATGCAGGAGGCAGTTTAACATAATATGATTCGACGACTGACGATTTGCCTGGCTTGAGTTGGGGAAGTTTTTTGACACTGTATGTGTTGATTGCCCGGCCGACAACCACAAACAGTTTGAACACCTGCTCAAACGATACCTCGAATTTTTTTGCGACTAACTAAAAAAGCTGTTTCTAGTAGGAGGCAGAGTTCACATTACATCAAGAAAACTGCTTACTTTCACTCTTTCCGTTTAATTCCTCTACCCACCGTATGCCAACGGATCGAACATCTCGACAGCGATTTTCATCACTGGTACGGACCGCCACTTGACCACCGTGTTCATCGGCACCACGAATTAGTTCGTCGGTAACTCATTTTGGCCGGATCCCCATATGACTGTTTCCACCTAGAAGCAAAATGTATTCATCGATGCGCAAATCCCGTTTAGGCGATAACCATTCGTGGCACGATTGTAACGTTTGTGAGTACCCTTGTCCCCATTCTTTCTAGCAGGAACAGACCAACTACTGCACCTGAAATCGACACTTCGTATATCTTTTAATAGGAGTGGTTTCTCTATAGATGTCCGTTGGATTGGAATGTCACAGCAGTAAATCACTACATCTCAGAGCGTTTGGTGATGAGAGGTCATCATACACCAACATATTTGGCTTGACATTGATGATTCGTCCAGTCTCAGGGATACAGGTCAGCAGGGATTCATCTGTGAGAAACTGGGTAGCGCAGCCATAATCTGATAACACGACTGTGGGAGCACTTTCCAACAAAGAGAGCATTTTTGAGTTTTCAACGTACAACATCCATGCTCAGTACGATCCGAAACTCCATTTTAATTCACGCGAAAACATGAGAAGCTCTTACATGAACGTTTATCTCGTGATAAATCTTTTTAATCAGTTCAGCGATTGTACAACCTGTAGGCAGGATGAGTACCAATCAATCAGTTACGATAGGTGCCACAGGCACACAGCCGTCTAAATAAATCAGGTCTTCATACACGGTGGTTCCTAAGGGATTCAGAATACTTGTCGCCTTCGGTGGGTTTACCTTCGAAGACTTCAGATCCTTTTCAAAACATTGATCTTGGGTTATTCTGATTGATATGAGTGAAGCATCACCCAAGTACTTCACTCTCAATGGTCCCAAATGGACAGTGAACCTCCGTCCAAACCCTCATGGAAGAATGGAAATAATCAATCTTCTAAGCCGAGCTACTTTGTGCTTTAGTTAGGTCCAAGTTGAGTAACACGACACGAGGGTTCCTGCGAAAGAGCCAGTGCAGTCACTAAGAATAAGAAAACGATATTTTTCCACTTCCGGTATTTTTTTATCAGACAATGCAAACACAGATATTGGCGTCTTTTGCTAAACATCAAAATTGCTTAACAAATGGGACCATGAATCCAAACGTTCCTTTCGGGCATCCGTTCGCTGACTGCGCATCTAAATGAAACATCCGCTTGATTCCCATCGGTCGGAAGATATCGCCACCTACGGTGTGATAACCAGTTCGCTATGAGAGCAATTCCATTTCTTCACAACGAATGGAAACGAATGGCACTAGTATTATTTATTCACTGCAAAACAACGGTGGGATCCGTCCATGGAATAAGACGATCTATATGAACTTGTGTTTCGTGAGTAATTTCGTTCAAAACCGTGTTCCAAGAACAGCCGCAAATAATTCAGGTCCAGTTATGGTGAGAAATAAGCACAGTGCCACTTGAGGTTTTCCCACCATGAAAAAGTAAATAGGTCCACAGTCACATTGAAACCGCAAATACCCAACTGGACCATAACCAGACACAAGCACAATTCGAATATCTATTCGAACAACTGAAAATATTCAAACCCACTTAAAAATATGCGCAGACTTGGTTCCAAGCGGAGCTGGTTGACTTCGAACCACGGTAACTGGTAACATCATTCATACAGCAGTATCTGACACATCTGAGTGCATTTTCATCATCGAAAATCTACATTTCAAACTGGCTTGGTAATGTTCCGCCCTTAAAATGATTCCGGACAAGGGCTGACTCATTAGAGTGAATATGAGAAAATGGAGACCGTTCTTGACTATCCAAGCAAGTTTGTGCCCCAAGATAGCTGCGATGAACCTGATGAACTAGAACAAGAGTTGTCGGCATAAGCACACTTTCTACTAGAAAAACGGTTTATCAGTGAGACAAAAGGTCACCATGTGAAGCCAAAAGAAACTCGAAATCCACAAGCGTATGGTCCACCGAATCAACACAAAGCAGAATTCTCATTTCGACAAATACTATAGATGATAAATTCATCACAGCACGAATTGGCGAAATGGGTGTTGAAATTGCTTGAGAAAGTTCATGAATTATTGGCCAGAGACACTATCAAAGTAATTTTCAAAAAAGTTGAGATCTTTGGGCCAGATCATTGTGAAAGGGAAACACACGGCTTCATTTGATGTCCAATCACTGTTCACGAACTTCCCTTTAGGGAGGCCATACGTATCATATGCGACCATGGAGAGCAAAAGCGACTCAAAATCGGTATACCAGTCTCATTTCAGAAAAGACAATTACTACCATGCTCAACAGTCGTATCGTGTTCTTCCCTTGGCCGGGCCTACAGACAGATTGACGCAGTTGCAATGCGGAGCTCATTGGATTCATTTTATCAGGAAATATTTTGGCTCACTTGAGGGAAATACGAGCTTGTTTATGATTGCAGTGTAAGCGATATAAAGTCCCATAGCCACAAAAGCCCATTGCACTATTAGAGATAACCGGAAACCAGACTCCTAGGCTTGAAGATGGGGACCGCATAAGGTACAATATGTCAGATGTGGTCACCAGCCGAATCACAATGGATTTCCTCCTACCACGAAAAATATCGTCGTTCGAGGATTTAGAACCTCTGACCTCCGATCGCAGTTTGGTGCATCTTGCCGATAGAAAAGTTTTTTGCCGAGAAACAGGAGGATAAGTGCCATCAGAAAGAAGCGAATCGGTATTGATTTTGAAGTGCCGTTTTTTCTTTGGGATTGGTTTGACTTAAAATTGGGGTTACAGGAACTCATAGGAATAATGAGAAATCCCTCCACAGTGTGTTCTGATCCTCACTGTAGAATTTGGATGATGGAGAGCAATATTTGGTGGGCTGCGCGACAGCCAATTACCGGATCATACAAATGAATACCCCGAATCACTTTATCAACACGGAAATTCTAAAAATATAGGATGTTGATGTTTCTGTACACCGAAGATGCCACTCCCACATTACCTCTGAAAATGTTAAAACCGGTAACCTACCCATTTATCTACTCAAGTAAGTACGTTTTATTTTTCCATTATATTCAGAAGGAAATGGTATTCATGACGCTGTCTTTTTAATTCCTTGTGATCAGGCCGTCGGGAGGCAATCTGGAAAATTGGCACCATTAATCGTGAACAAGACTTAGTTATTTTGGACGATGTGATTGTTTGGTCTTGCTTGAAGTCCGAAATCGCGAATGGAATTGTCAAATCACAGTTTCAGATTTCTGAAATAATAAATCTGCCTTCATTCTGCTACCTAAATGGAGTCCAGTAGTATAGTCCACCTACTTACGAGGACTATCTAAGTGACTCTCTCTAACGTCATTGGTTGTTCTGTTCAGTGGGGCATGTTGCATCAAAATACGAAGTGTTCACAGTGTGAGAGAATATCGTTATGCTTTCCATTGGCTTAAGTGAAATGGGTTAAATGTTTCATGTTGAATTTTGATTGACTTAGGCGAGTGCCACAGTTCGTTGAATCGTACAAATGTTTCACTACTGGTTGTGAAGCAAAATGCCGGGATTCGGACACTGTCGATCACCTGATACTCACAACACCTCACAATTAGATGGGCAACGTTGTTCTCTTCCACAACAGTCTGTTTTTCTCAACCAATCAGGTAATCCCTGTGATCATGAGTACACCCAATCTCTGTGTTGGAATATTTCAGGGCCTTTCATCGACGTGACGTTCGTTGGGGCTGCTTCGAACACATTCGCCTAACAGGCCACACGCTCACCATCGGTGAGTTACACGAGTGCGCTGCTATCAGTTTGAGTTCCATTAAAAACACTGTGTGTGTGTGTGTGTGTTTTGTGCACATCGCAAGTAATTCAAACAAACGGGGTAAAACAGCTGCACGTGGAGTGTCTTCGTGGGTTAGTCATGATGATTTCAAAGTGAACATCGTGTGGTTCATTAGTATACTAAAGAGAACAATCTTACTGATATATTTTGATGACTCACTGCACATCACTTCCTATATAGTTTTGTTTTCAGTGTTGCAAATGAAAGGTACACAAACCAAAACGGAACTCTAATCCCGGCTTATTGCTTTACGAATTACATCCCTAGTCATGGTTCCTATAAAGGCAGGCTTGTTACCAGCACACAATACTTGGTAATATACATGAAAGGTTTGTGTGATAGGAAATACTGTATCTCAATCGGATCAGCAGGGGGACAGCAAAAAATCAACAGCCGGTCCAGAATGCAAAAATGAAGCATCGCTCTGCATAGTTGCTAGACTTGAATAGACAAAAGCAGTTTGTGAGGTTTTTCTGTTGCAGATGTGGACAGATGTAACAATAGCAAACCTAATTTTATACTTGCGAATTTCATTTGGAAACAATTTCGATGAAGTCGTTCATCACCTAGAGAAATATGTTTGTATTCTGGCATTCCGTGGAATCCAAATCTACTGGAATCCTCGGCTACCTAAACGGCACTCCCACTGTTGTTACGGTCTTTTAGCTGGGTAATCACCACTAATGATCACGTAAATGTTTGTCATCTACTTCACGATACGACATTTTGATTTGCTTTTACCAAGGTGTACACAGACTATTGAATGAAGTAAGGTCATTGCCTAACCAGTTGCGAATGAATAAAAAGAATGAATAATCTGGTGAAAACACCAAATTTACTGAAAGCGAAAATATTTCACTGACTCAGAATCGGGTTTGTTCAGTGGTATGCTCCAATTTCAGCCAGTAAGAGAAACGATTGGACTTGGTGCTTGTGTTAAATTGACGAACTATCACACACATAAGGACAAAACACCTAACGTATTTTAAGGATGAAAAGACCACAGTGAAACAGCAAATAGCAGGGCGATCACTGAATGTAGCACAAAACCGTAATGGCAACAAATATATCTTCACATTGTGAGCATCGAATAGAGCTAAATCTTGTTGGACAGAGCAATAAGGTTTTGCAACGAATGTGTTTTGTGGCTACATAAATCAGCGTCGTGGAATTAACTGCCAACTCTTGAATGACTCATCCAAGTGAAGTATACACCACCCTAGTCTCGAGAGAGAAACCCCAGCAGGAAATCGTGTGGATACTCCAAAATTTAATTTTGGTATTCGGGCTGATTCTCAATCGTCCCATTCACGTCACTTGTTACAGACGTTTCCAAAAAAGTCATACGATAGTAGTTACAATCAAGAAAATAGTTTTTTGTTGCTCTCCTGTTACAGTAACAGAAGCCGCAAGCGTCGATCGCACGTGCAATAAAACTTGTCAGCCTTACGAAATCATTCGATTCAGCGACATGAGCAACTGAAATCGATGTACCGAGCAATTCTTACATATTCCTTGTCCTTCTCTTTCACAATGAGAGCTAAATCACACACACAAACACAGATACGTGATTACACTGACGGAAGAAATATTTTCATTCAGCCCGAAAACTGAGAGGCTTGTAATCCTGCAGGCTACAGACTAACCGGTGAACACCTTACGCAAACCTACAGAGTTAATGCACGCATGCACTACTGAGCCTTCTGAAAATGATGAAATAATTCCCCGACCTTGCTATGTCCAAGGATTTATTCTCTTCTTCACGCGTACACCATTTCATTTGGGTTACTTCATTAATCGTAATGGCTTGTGTTTGTGTTTTTGGTCAGGCCGGCATAGTAGACTTGTAGGTGCCCTTGGTGGGGTAGACCCAAACGAAAATAAAACACTGGATCGTTGATATTGCCAAAGCAATGTCAGATGTCTCTGGTGAACATTCGATAAAACAGTGTGAAGCTGCTGTTGATGCATGACCGTAGAATATTTCAAAACTGTTCTCGGATAACAAGAGGAACGGAACTCGTTTGAAAAATAGAAATTGTTGTGATGACTTTCATGATAACCAAACACTTGATTTGTCACGCTATTAAGGTTTGAATTGAGTCAATTTTATCGTTGCACAGCTAGATAGATAAGTCAACACTACCCGGGCTGAAGCATAATTACCTATCAATAAGATGCAGGCTTATGCCAAAATGTCAGTAGGATATTGACTGATTATCCACGAAGTGAGTGTGAACAAAGACGTCTGCTAAGATGAAACACGACACAAATAGTATTCCAGCATTCAGGACTTTCTGGAGTCGAAAGCAGTACATCTGACTGAGTAAAAACGCACCAGTATATACATTACACGCTGTTACAACATATGAGTAAAAAACACACCATTCATTTACGTCAAGATATGAAACTAATCTGGTCAATTTCAACAGTTTGAGAAAAATCATTCTTATTTAGGCAGAAGAAACAACACTAGACAGAAACCCACTTTTCTGAGGCAATTTGAATCCTCAAGTGACCCATGTTATGCAAACACGTGAAAGAAGTAATTTGAGCTGGAACGTCAAACGATCAACCTCCGAATTTCTTAGTGGTAATGCAATCCAACTTTCAGTTCAAACCATCCACATTTATATAGAAGTGGTATGGTATAATTCGATTTCATCTCAATTACTCAATCAAATGTTGATAATCGGGAGTATCTATTATTACTGAGTCGATATAATGGATACTCCCGATAATCAACATTTGACTGAGTAATTGAGATGGAGTCGAATTATATCATACCACTTCTATATAGAGGTGGATGGTTAGAACTGGAAGTTGGATTATAATACTGCTACTAAATTCGGAGGTCGATCATTTACCGTTCCAGCTTGAGTTACTTTTTTCACGGGATTTCATAACATGGGTGACTTGAGGAATCAAATCGCCTCAGACCAGTGGGTTTGTGCCTAGTGTTGTTTCTTCTGCCAAATTAAGGAAGATTTTTCTCAAATTGTTGAATTAGACGAGATTAAATTCATATCTAGACATAAATGAATAGTGTTTTTTATTCATGATGTGTGACAGTGTAGTTTATTAGAAACTTACCCACCGGACACCAGGAAATGCAACCAAACTCCTCATGTGATCATGGATATTGCACTACGAATATTACCTGGATAGTTTTTTGAAATTAAGGACAGATGAAAGATCGTATTTTAATCGAGATTTTAACCGCACACTCATGCATGATGAACCTTCATAAACAAGAATTCAACGGCATACTTCTGCAAAACTTCTAATTGAATTTTCGGCCCACAGCATGCCAAATCCTCACTATAAGTTTAGATTGAAAAATAATGAACTAGAAGAATTTCATTGGTTCCAAATTATCCTCAAAATATTTGAGATCTGAAATTCTCAACGGTGCTGATATACATGAGTTGAAGATATGGTTTTGGTTACAAGTTAAGATTACGTACCATTGCAATAATGATGACGAGTTTTGTGTCATTTTTAAATAAACTTTCAGTTAAATAAACGCTCAGTCCACAGATTCCCCATAGCCATAAAGTGTTAGAATATAAATCAAACGCAAAAATGTGAACAAGGAAAAGAGAAATATCGGAGCGATGCAACTGGTGAAAGGATTATGGAGAAAATAAATTGAATGATCGTGAATAGGGACCTCGAGATTTGAACACTCAATTCTGAGTAACTATTTCAAGTCTATTTTTACCAAAGCTGAAGTCATGCTAGCAAATTGTTCAAATCCGGAGAAGGCTCGGATCATTTGAATGTATGTCGAATTCGAGGAAAACAATTTCACTCAGTGTGCATATTGAAGAAATTTGAGTCTCATCCTCAACCATTTGCCTTTCAAACAGTTAATGGTCATTTTTATATGTAAGCTTGAGGAAAATTATAAAAGAAATTGAAATATCAGCCGTTAAGAAATGATGAACAAAAGACAAGCGGACCAATTCTCTTTCACTTTATGCATTTTACTTGGAATATATCTCTCATGTAGGTTAGGTGATAAGCAAAATCGATTATTGTTACCTTGAATAACTTGACCAGTATAAGATTCGGTTTGATTAATAAATAACGCATCAACAGTTCACAAAACTGTGCTCACTAATGCAAATTTCAGAGGCAATCTTCGGCTGCTTCATCTTTGTTAGAAATTATCTCCACTGCACATCATTTGAGTCGTTATTGTGACTCAGTCCCGTGAATAGACGATCATGAGTTGAACACCTAACAACCAAGCCATCCAGCTCTCAAAGTCAAAAGTACATGATATCGCCGTTTTATCAGTGGTATTTCAGTGTTAACAGCCCGTTGACCGCACAACAATCGACTCCTAGGATCATCGAATTCGTAGGGAGAGTTCGTGGAAACAAAGCCGTTACGTTGCAAACACCTTTAGCGAGAGCTTGGATAAGTAATCACAGTGAACAGCTGGCGATTCCATTTCACTTTCAAATGATTCATCATATGGAAACAAATTACCGTAATCGTCCATCATAAGAATCGACTGGTGTAATGTAAACGGGTTTATTATTGTGAAGAGCCAATACCAAAATAATACTGCATCAACCAGCGATGTAATTTGTATCTCAAAATATGTGCATCGAACCGGAGAGACTAATCCAACACAACGTCTGGCGTCCCTATGATTCTCATAAAAGCTTCGTTCTTTGGAGTCACTCGGCCTCTCAATTACTGAACTTCATTAAACACAAATTTCCCCAAATAAATTAAAACTCATTCCTCTGGTGATTACAATTTCGTTCACAAGTTTAAGGGATTATTCTTCTTACTCGGATGATTTTTTGAATGGCTAAAATGTTATTCTTCTTTCATCAGTTCTCAATTTTCATTCAGGCTCTTCAGTCATCCTCCACTTTCAAATTGACCGGTTGCGGTTTTTTCAATAATACACTAAGTACCGCAAGGTTAGATTTCATTTGGTGCAGTTGAATCTTCAGCTACTAACTCTATATTCTTCTACAAATTTCGTTCGTCATTAGTTTACCACACAGATTTACATTGTCCAAGTCGAGAAATGGAACATTATTTTGCACTACTTCATTTCATTTCTTCATTATTCGAATACCCTATCCGTATTCCGGATTGATAGGCTTGATGTGTTCGCACCGTTGGTGTTTTAGAAAAATGTATAATTTCCCTATGTTTCATGTGGCTATATCGTCGCACTAGATCGTCATACCAAGGTCTCAAGCCCTTCTCTCGCGCATCCATTGCAACCCCATCATTTTGTAGCATCTGATGCTACATAACTTCTGACTGATGTTAATTCATTGATTGGAATATAATGGAGTTTGCTCTGCAATAGACGGCAAAATTCATTCCAAATCTTCTCAACCGCATCAATTCTTACTCACAGAACTGCGTAATGAACATGTTCAAGCAAAAGTGACTTTGAAAGTGGATGAAGCTGAGAGTGTATTCCATGTGTATGTGTTCAGAGGTATTTTGCAAAAGACCAGTCTTCTTCGTCACTAGCAATGCTTTGAAAACCTGAATTTGAATATGCACTTGAGTTTATCGTAGGTGCATCGGTAACTGACTGCGAGAATCGAGGATACACGCAAGATGCAGTAGATAAATGCATCACGAATCTCGATATGATTAGGATGGCATCGTATTTGGATGATAAGACAAACCTTCCCCGTTTCACTCAAGGAACTGACGTTGGAGGAATCGCCATGTGATTCCAAATGTGGATCTTCCACACATGCAAACAGTGTTGCGTCTGATTTGGAATACTTCGAATTGACGTTTCGAAGAATTCCTGAAAGCGATTCAAAATGCACACTGATTTATGAAAGACAAATACATCATTGGAAAGTAATCCGCGTAAATGTGTACAACTGGGATTATAGAAACATTGTTGTCGCTGATGTGAACTATATCGCACGATGTGTTGCTTGAAAAGCGCAGTGGTAATTTATGAACAAATCAGTGCACGACCTATATTGATTAACCCTGGTGAAAGACTGATTTGCGGCAAGCATTATCATATCTTGTTTGTCTTTACTATGAGCAATTTACATGTATATGACTGTAACCTACTTTCGAGGACTATGATCCACCAAATTTTGTATTTTGGTGTCGAACCCTATGAGCTTCTACAATACGGATTTGATCTCCGTTGTCCGTTACGGAAATCACTAACAAATTGAACAGGAAAGGATCAAAACACAAACCCCACCATAATAACTGCATTCAAATAATTTTGCATGAGCAGTATGGCACTGTGTATGGACGACAGGATGAAATTGTCCAGAATGCACACGGCTGGTATCGCGGTGCATGAATTCCCATCTTTTCGATAGCATTGGGTGGATGAATGGTGTAAATTGGGAATGATAAATTATATCGTTCTGCAATGCACTGCACGAGAAACCCATACCAGACGTGAAGTAATTTGAAGGAACAATTATATTTCTGTCCTGAATGAACACCTCTTCTGACCTACCTAGTAGTTACTACCGCTGGTTTTGACGTTCAATCATTTTTTCTGGTTTAGAGGGGAGGGGGGGGGGTGATATCCATCACAACATCTCACGATGGTATTTCAGCATGGAGTTGTCCGAGCATCGAGGTTTACCTTTGAAAGAAAAAAATAACACATACGCATTTCATAAATACATCACACAATTATAATGATGTGATACATCCTTTACAAGGGCCTCATGCTTTCGCTTGCTCACCTGGTTTATCGGCGCGATATATGAATAAATTCTCGTGACCAATTCCCAATACTCAGTATGCCGGTAAGTCGTCCAGACTCCTAAACAATCACTTCAACACTCTTCAAGCTGTTGTGCTTTCGCTCCTTTCCCCTCACTTACATATGCAACCCAACGTATGGCTTCTCAGGAACTGGAACGTATTACGCCAACGGTAGAAGTATGTGCCATTTTGCGTCAACCAAGAGGAATGAATAAACAGTCTAAAACTCCTCAAAATATTGTGAGTTATTCTGAGGAAAGTGCTCCTTCCCTAACCCTTTGTAGTATTCTAGGTGTATCTTCTTATCTCACTCAGCAATTTCGAATGGTGAGAATGCTCCGTGAACCATTCAATTAACTAGATTCGAGTCTCCTTAGTACCAAGGAGTGATGTTGAGCACTGATATCCTCATATTTTCAGTTGTGTGCTCGAATTGCTCTGACTTATCTTACAAATTCGAAAGCTCAAGCAATTCTGCACTACAAATATCAACACTCTTTCTCTCGTGACACCTATAGTACTCCAACTATGTGGACATGAAATTGTCATTTGTTGGCTCTCCAGAAATGCTAAGTTTCTTGCTCTTTTTTCTATCATGTTGACTGAAGTGCTAATAAAATGCCTATATTCCGTCTTTTGTGAAGCACCGAGACAATTTCATTCTCTACCGAGTGTTCAGATAATTCAGGCGGTTATTTTCACTTAATTCTGCGGTAAATCGACACTCACTTTGTCCTCTGTTTCTCAGCGGATTTTTAAAACAAATTACTCAATTTCTTCTTCGTAATATTTTGCATGGTATCAGTGCAGAATTCAAGGTAATAATGTAGTCAATCGTATATCTTCCAATTCGAATTTTTACGCGAGGAAGATCAAATGGGATTTGCAGCCTAATACAAATTTATAAAATGATGGCTTCACGTGGATTTGCATGGTACTCAGTTGAATTGACAACGTCCTAGCTTCAAATTAAATGAATATCGTTGCATTAATCTATGTTTCTATTCCTCAGCTCTAACGCTCGAAAGCTGCATGCCACGTCGCCAACATGTCATGTGGGATGTATATGTGCGACAGCGACCGGGACAAACCACGGATAGCGTGCTCAGCTCCGTCTGTTATCGAAATACAACTAAAATGATGTTGGCAACCTGATGGTCAAAAGAACCACGGAGTAGACAGGCCTTGGTTGAAAGCTGGGTGACTGGTTAGGCGTATCTCTGTTCGTGCACACTCATGCACAATGGAAACGCAGCAGCGAAATTAGTTTCATGATTTTCTTTGACCGATGCCTCCTATCCTGAACGTAGCACAAGAATTACTTGTGTGAAAGTGATTGGCGCGTATGTGGTTTGGTGGTGGTGCTTTCATCAGATGTTTTTGGATATCTATTTGACTTCCAAGTGTTGAACAGCGAGCAACAAAATTCTTCCAGCTTGTCGATCATGTTTTCTTTAGAACACGGCCCCGACAAATCCATTTTTGTACTTCATGGAACAGAGCTAGTTAAGTTTAGATACTTCCCTGACCACGTAGTTTTACGTGGACTGATCATCAGATTGATCCATGGTTTCGACGAGTACTTCAAATACTGAGAAGTGCAATTTTGTTGTTAGCATCTCCGATATTGGGTAGATGAGTTGTAGTGGTTCAGAGACTCATTCTTTATCATAAATTCATTTGGTTCATTTGGTCCTACATGTGATCGGTAACACGAAGTTAATTTCCACGCAACCAACATTACGTAAAAACGGTTCTTTCCGCTCCGGACTTGGATTACCCAATGTAATCTTGGGCTGTGAAATTCTACACATTCGATCGAAGTTTGCCGCCTAACAACATTCGAGTATCTGATTATGACATTCCGTGCGCTTGGGATCCGAATGCTACTAGAATATGCGTTTCTTTATATCTGCATTGCCTATAAAAATGCAATAATTTACATGCCTAATGAACAATGAATGTCAGTGCCAGTTGGTGTGTCTTCTGTTTTCATTTCGGGCAAACCGGTCATCATTTAGATGATTAGTTATATAACGTGGAAGTGACGGAATATGTTTTCACACTCGTCCCTGATGTGCATAATAACGAAGATATCGTCTACTTAACGGCCGTAGAGAGTATCTTGGTATATAACTGTTTCCATTTATTGTTCGAGGTGTGAGACAAAAACATCTCCCATAACTGGTCCTAGTCGTTCATTACTAGTCGAGGTAAAACAATAGAATTACGAATCAAACACCTTACCCTCAAGGTCATCCGAGCTGGCTCTCAACGGTTTGCTGAACATCTAAACTACACTAGCATATTTTTCAATGCTGAGCTGAGCGTTGAAGCTGCATGATGAATCATATTACCCAAATCTAATCACTGGTTAATCAATTGCTATTCAATATGAATCGTGAACTCACGTAAAATGATTTCTCTGGATGTTTCGTCATTGATCACAAACTTGCCTGTATCTAAAATATTAGACAATTGCATGCCAACAGAAAAAATCAGCAAAAGTATCCCTGCGGGAAAATGTGAGGAACTTCTGATTTTCTGCTCTCCAATCAGTTCTATTTCGCTGATAACGTTTACAGACGGAAAGAGGACATCACAAGGGCATCTCCACTCGGTTCTTTGTTTGCTGATACATTCATGGCGAAAATATCTCGTTGAATCGTACTGTCAGCTGCCTGTCTCAGTATAAGTCGATGATATTTTATGCCTACTAAAGGGAGAATGTAGTGCACATCCGTTCCTACAGGCATTCAGTGAGTCGCATTTGAGTCTAAGTTCACGATTGAACTAGAGGAAAATGAATTTAATCCTAAAACTGACTTTCCATAAAACGTTTTACTTTTCAAATAACATGCATCTTTTTTTACATCAATTTCACAATTTCCCGCCAGTTGGATATTTCCATAATAATCCATAAATGTTGTTATATCTGCTGCTCATATGACTTCGCTGATTGGTTCATACAAGATTTTACCAAATTCGCCTGTACAGACCATATAAGCTGTACAATTTGCACCTCAGTTTGACTTGTGTTGTTCGTCACCAATGAACGCATGGTATCCTGTCGTGTCTGACTTCCCAATCTAAATAGCTGGTGGGCAAACATCATCGAAGTTGGTTCCTTGTATTCGGATGAGAAGCTTCGTGGGTACGTGATGGTCGGAAGAATGTTTGGAAAGAAAATCTTCTAGAACAAGCTCGAACGAACAAAATCTTAAGTAGTACCAACACACGAAACACAGCGCAGCAACAGCCTGTCAATGGGCTAGTGAAGCAAGTTGGAGTTTGGAGAAGGGTTGTAGAACAACCGGATGACTCGTCGGTGAACCCAATCAACAGAAAGAGAGGCCGACGACGCCCCATCTCACACGTCACTGCAGTATTCAAGTACGGGGCTGGTTTGAGTTTTGTATATCCGGAGATGAGCTAGTGTGAAAAAGCTTATGGCGCGAAACAGAAAGCCAATTTCGCACGCGGCTCGAGAGGCGAACTGAGATAAGCAAGCGGACCAAGATAGAGGAGTTATAGATAATCCGAGAAGAGAGGTAGAATCTGTGGGAGGGAACACAGTTGAATCGAGAGTTGAATAAGGGACGCATGAACGATGTTATAGAGAAATTATAAGAGACATTTTGGAAGCAGTAAATGGAGCATAGCAGTGGGAGACCCAGGGGAGGAGATATGTTCGAAGTCGGACTCTGAAGATACACTGATTGCACTGCGGTCACGATCGATGTTGGTGTTGGCATGGTGGGGATTGCGGTTAGAAAAAGAAGAATGAAGGGTGGCACAATCGGCAAATAAATGGATTGAGTTGGATTTAGTGGATGAAAGATCATTAGAAAATAAAAGGAATAAGGTGGGCCAAGTACTGAACCCTGAGTATCGCCAGCATTCACAGGAAATGGCTGGGACAGAACTTCATCAATTCGGGCAGAGATGATTTGCTTACTGAGGAAACTTGATGTGCGCGATAAGAGAGTGGAGGAGAATCCGAACGTGAGCAGTTTCACCAGAACACCTCCGTACCAAACTCGGTCGACGGTCCACCTTCTCGAATCCTATTAAGGAACCATAATCTGAAAGCACGGTTGTGGGAACACTTTCCAACAACGAGAGCATTTTTTGAGTTTTCAACGTACAACATTCATTCTCAATACGATCCGAAACTCCATTTTAAATTCACGCGAAAACGTGAGAAGCTCTTACATGACCGTTTACCTCGTCATAATGCTTCACAATCAGTTCAGCGACTGTACAACCTGGAGGCAGGATGAGTACCAATCAATCACTTACGATAGGTGCCAAAGGCACACATCCGTCTAAATAAATCAGGTCTTCATACACGGTGGTTCTCAAGAGCTTAAGAATACTTGTCGTCTTCGGTGGGTTTAACTTCGAAGAATTCAGATCCTTTTCAAAACATTGATTTTGGAATATTCTGATTGACATGAATGAAGCATCACCCAAATTTCACTCCCATAGGACCCAAATAGACAGTGTACTGCCGTCCATACCCTAATAAAAGAATGAGAATAATCAATCTTCTAACCCAAGCGACTTGGTGTTTTATTTAAGTCCAAGTTGAATAACACGACACCAGGGTTCCTGCGAAATAGACAGTGCAGTCACTAAGAATAAGAAAACGATTTTTTCCCATTTATGGTATGTTTTATCAGACAATGCAAACACAGATATTGGCGTCTTTGGCTAAACATCAAAATTGCCTAACAACTTGGAACTTGAATCCAAACGTTCCTTCCAGGCATCAGTTCCCTGTCTGTGCCTCTAAATGAAACATCCGCTAGATTCCCATCGATCGAAACATATCGCCACCTACGGTGTGATGTACAGTCCCCTATGAGAGCAATTCCATTGGCCACAACGAATGGAAATGAATGACCTTGGAATTATTTATTAACTGCAAAACAATGGTGGGATCCGTCCATGGAATAGGACGATCTATTTGCAATTGTAACTCGTGAGTAATGTCGTTCAAAACCGCGTTCCAAGAACAACTGCAACTAATTCAGGTCGCGGTATGGTGAGAAATTTGCACAGTGCCACTTGAGGTTTTCCCACCATGAAAAAGTAAATAGGTCCACAGTCACGTTGAAACCGCAAATACCCAACTGGACCATAACCAGACACAAGTACAATTCGAATATCTATTCGAACAACTGAAAATATTCAAACCCACTTAAAAATATGCGCAGACTTGGTTCCAAGCGGAGCTGGTTGACTTCAAACCACAGTACCTGGTAACATCGTCTAGACATCAGTCACTCACCACATCTGAGTGCATTTTTAATAATGAAAATCTACAGTTGCAAACTGGCTTGATAATTTTACGCCCAAACAATGATTCCGGACAAGTGCTGACTCGTTGGAGTGAATATGAGCAAATGGAGACCGTTCTTGACTATCCCAGCAAGTTTGTGCGCCAAGATAACTGCGATGAACCTGATGAACTAGAACAAGAGGTATCGGCAGAAGCCCACTTTCAACTAGAAAGACATTTTACCAGTGAATCCACAGATCAACATCTGAAGCCAAAAGAACCAAAAAATCCACAACTCTGTGGTCCACCGAAACTACACAAACCAGAAGTGTCACTTCGAAGAATACTACAGATGATAAATTCATCAGAGCGCGAATTGGCGAAATGGGTGTTGAAGTTGCTTGAGCCAGTTCATGATTTATTGGCCAGATACACTATCAAAGAAAGTTTCGAAATGGTACAGATCTTTGGGCCAGATCATTGTGAAAGGGAAACACACGGCTTCATTTGATGTCCAATCACTGTTGACGAACTTCCCTTCAGGGATGCCAAATCACATGATCATGCATATGATTACCACGAATCTTCTAATCAAAACGGAAATTCCAAAAATACAGGATATTGATGTTTCTGTACACCGAAGATGCCATTGCCATATTACCTCTGAAAATGTTGAAAATGTTACCCTACCCATTTATCTACTCAAGTAAGTACGTTTTATTTGTCCCCTTTATTCAGGAGTAAATGGTTTTGATGACGCTGACTTTTTAACCCCCTGTGATTAGGCCGTCGGGAGGCAATCTGGACAATTGGCACCATAAATGTTGAAGAAGACTTATTTTGGTCCATTGAGTATTGGATTATGTGCTTATGTTACCTCTCAGTGAGCTTGATAATACGGTACATTTTACAAGCACGAATTTTTTCAGAGTGCAGAATCTAAGGATTAGACAACAGGCTAAATGCTCGATGCACACATGGATGTATTGATATTTTGCCTACTGATGAGTATTCCTCTGAGGAATATCGTTGTAGATGGCGTGAACAATTCTGCGCAATGTTTTTCACCACTTAAAAAGCAAAATGTCATTCAGATATAAATTTTATTTCCAGTGAGTCCTCAACAGCTAGATATTCATTCACATTTATAAATTTACATATTTATCGTATGAAGCAAATATTTCACTTCATTTTCAGTTTTATTTTCAACGAGAAACCGATTTTGAATGAAATCATTCTGGTCACATGCATATTTTGATCTTTCCTCTATCTATTTTTTATAAAGAGCACTGTTTCATGTTGGCTAGAACGGTCACTTCATCGAAGCGGGCATATTGGATCAGGAAGACAAACTCACAAGAAATGAAGATCACATTCATGGAAGGTATTTTTGATGTACTAACAAATCTGTGCTCGAGAGATGGGTACAAGTGACACAAACTACATGAATAAAGTAGGGCATGACTGCGGAAAAGGCGCCAAGCATGGTTGAATAAATTGAGGCGTTTGTTGGGTTAGCTCAAAGGTGAATCGACAACTGCAACACACTAATGAGGAAAGTAGAAATAGTGTTCCTGAGTAATAATAGGAAACGATGACGTGCCAAATAAAATGTAAATCTACTGTCCCTGGCAAACGGGTGGTTTTCGATTCGTTTATCTTCCCGGTTTGAGTAAGCGGCTCTCCGTCTTCCGTGTCGTCCGTACTGTTCTTCTGATGACAAAAAGAGCGTTTATAAGTTTTCAGACCATAGAAATTCTTTCGTTTGTGTGCTTATATCTACTAGTGCAGTTGATGGGTAATCTGGTGCACGTGGCAAACCCATCCTCGTGGCATCTGACCTGCATGCTCTATAAGATAGTATAGGACCTAAACGAAAAATAAGCTGTGTACTTTATAGATCACAGTTAATCATGTTGCCGTTGAAGATGGTTTTTGTTACGAACGCACAAGTGATCCTCAACGAAGACTACGAAAATACCTGCTTCTTCTGTGGTCACAGCAACCGAATCGGCCTTCCCCGGGAAGCTAGTCCGAAGAATCACGAGCGTTAACTGGAGCGTCAGCTGTGGTCGAATGAGTGTGGACTTCAATGCGCGGTACACCTTCCAACTGATGAGCTGAAAAGTCTGTTCGTATATGCCTCTGCCAGCTTTTTCACTGCATGGACAAGAGATCGGTGTATTAGTCGGGTCACATATTTGAACTCCATCAAGCAATATCATAGCCCACTCAGTTTCTTGTGTCCTCTTAAGCAATATACTGGATCACAACATTCGTGATGTTTTGCTGCCTCATTTACTCACAAAGCCATTGCGCATCACCAGTCAAATAGAGCACTAATTATTTGAAAACAGGACTGATTACCGCCTGTCATCTGCATTTGATTGAACTGTCAACTGCCATCGGACTATACACACGTGGACAACCCATTGATCAATGAAACGTAGGACTGTTGCACACTTGCTTCCGACACGTAGTCAGCTGATCAAACAGCGGAGACGAATTTGTAGATGAATAGTATCTGTAGTCTTGCAACAGATTAGCATGCTGTGATATTCGACCGAGTTATGTTTGGATCGGCTGTCGAGCATTGTGGTTTTCGTGCTTATTCGGAATGAAGACCCTGCTCGCTCGTTTAGATCGGTGGACAGATGACGTCAATAGCTGAGTCGAGTTTGTTCCACTTTTCATTTCACAATTACGTGTTGTGGGCATTTGAGACTATGGGTGTACTCATTCACGTGCACTCACGCCTAAGAGGGTAATAAAAAGAATAACCTCAGAACGGAATACATTGCGATTTAGTTATATTCTATCAGACAAACGACCAAAGGCTCAAAAATAAGTTCGGTGAAATGAGGTATAATATAAGTAATCAAGTAGTGTGAATGCTCAGCTCTTCATTGAAAACCATGAAGATGATTTTTAATGAGGAAGAAACAGCTGTGTAGTGGTTCCGTGGTTCTCCATAGTGATCCGGATCTTTAGGCTGCGTGATGAATCTATGTTAATCTCATATCTTGCTACTTATACAGAGTTGCTTTGGACCATTTATTCAATGTTTGTCATCGTGCTCTACGATTCGTTAGTCGTAGAAACATTCTTCAAAGAAAATGCTCCTCCTTATGCATGAATCTTAGCATGTCCGACTATTTCACTTGTCAGCTAATTGTTGCCCGATTTATTTGACGTCAGCTTTGATTTTGCTGACCTCAATACTTTCATTCCTTGGTTGCATATTTGATTTATTTACCCAACTCTCAGTTGACATTATTGAATTTCCTTCTCGAGGGACAATTTACTTGGTTTCCGGATGGACTTGATCGTACTGAAATCGAATTATTATCAGTTGACCTACTGCTTGCAAAAATGACCTCAGAAGTCAAACCTAGACTGTTGTTACATTTGCAAAGTAAGATAGATTTCCAGTGGCCTCGATAGAGTTGAGAAAATGACCCTTTTCTGGACACAATGTTGGATTTATTTTCCATACGGTCTTTGCTGACGTCTGATTTTGACCGCACCGTTTTGTTCGGTTGCGTATGCTTAACTGAACTAACTATTCCGAGGTTTCTTCTGACCTCGTTTTGAATAACTCTATATTCGGTTTCGCGCTGACTATACAGGCTCGCGCTTCGTTTTCTGATTCGTCGTTGCGATCGTTTGCATTTCGTTTATTTCTCGTATCAGTACTGTTTCCGTACCACTTTATTTAGAATATATTGTCGCATCTGTCTATCGGCTCGCATTTTCTCTATTTGTTCGATAGATGTGATTCCGTTGGTATTTCGCCGTGAGACCGGAATAAAAACACGTTCATAAGCCTTGCTCAAACGTCTCTCATAGTCTGTTTAGCATTTGAGGTCATTCAGTGGTATATTATGCGGCGTAGTCAGTGATTATGCTCCCATATTGAATCTGCCGCTCAATCTGCTAATCCAAATGCGGATATGAAACATTAAGTTGAAATTAATACTCGACAGACAGAAAATGAACGCAACCAGTGGTACCAGGTTTGTGGCTGGCACGGAAAAGAGCTGTTCATTACAATGCAAATCATTGGAAAAGCGGGTATCATTTCGTGATTACTCAAACGAGAATCAGTCAGATCAGCTCATACGGAATTCATGGTTAGACGAATTAAAAGAGTAGATTTTATTGGAGTGTTGATACGCCCATATCTACCTAGTCAAGAGCAACCAGGCGATGTGAATTTACATTTGTCGTGATGGATTTGTACGAAATTCATTTACACAAGAAATCACTATCGAAACAAAGGATCACTTGTTTGGCAAGCGTCCATGAAATCATCACACTCGTGCAGCCGTCTACCGAGTTTCTTTTCACACCGTAACATAGCTTGAAATAGAACAGATTCGAACAGAGGCTTCACATTACAAATGAGAACAAATATGTTTCTGCTGGTTATCCGATTTATTATGGCACGGAGAAGAGAATCAAGGTGGGTGAAGTTATCGGTAGGTTATATTCCAATTTGCATTCAAATAAGGTGAAACCATTCCACTTTCGACTTGTTTTATATTTTCAAGTCATATACTGGAACTTACCCCACCAAAGATTGTTATTTTTATCAACAATTCTCATGCGTGAAACGTTGATACAGCTTCAAGATCACTATCCGAAAAACCATTTCCCAATTTTATAACAAGCTAACAATTCGAAATTTAGGAACTTCTCAGGCATCAAGATTATCGAGATTCTTTGCTTCATCAAGTTCAGCAAAACTTCCTGGATCGGACAACTCAACATGTACAGTACTCAAGCATGGGGCTGGACTTCTGTCGGAGATGTTGATTATTGTGGTCAGTCACGCAATTGAATCGTTCTTCATTTCCGACTCTAACCATCCTGTCACAATCATTCTCACACCAAAAGGGTCCAAAAGGATCGGAGAAATATCACACATTTCTATTTTTTCGTCGGAGTTGAAATCGTTTGAATTTGCTGTACTTCATGGCCTTCGAAACCCTGTCAGAAGTCCAACTGACGAATACCAAATTGCATATAAATCCTGGTGGTTCACGTATGAGGTAGTAGCGCAGAAGTCCATTTCATTGCAGAATCACTCAATGATTCGTGACAATGTATCAGGCCTGACTTCGTCGATCAGACACAAACATTTTATGGTTTACAGCAAACGTCGCTTCTCAAGAAATCATAAGCCATTATCTGCTCACGTACTCAATTGACTGATTGGCAGACTTCTTCTCAGGAACAACATAATGTATCAAAGTTGGAAGAAAAGCTTCTACGTATCTGATAAGCAGTGACACTGTTCTTCCTGGAGCTGTTCTTTCTCGAGAACTATTCAATACTCACATCAGTCACGTAGCTCTAACCACTCGGCTTGTCTATTCAAGTAAGCCAATAACGTTGTTTTGATTCAGTCTATCTCAAAGTAGTCTGATTTCTTCTCAGTTTCATGAAAATATTTCACATATAAAAACAGTCTCGAGCGGTCTGGTCTTCTGATAAACAATCACAAATGTCAAGATTGCATTCATTCCACTGTGAGATCACGTTTTATCGAAGACAACGCCACCATTATATGTACTCTTCTTACAAGTGTAAACCATAGAAAATATCTCGGTTTAGGAAATACTATATGGGTATATGAATACAGGAATGGTTGTCTGGAGAAGTCGTCCAATGCCATTTCAAATTCATGAAATCCAACAGTTCAGTGCTTCGCAGTCTGTTATTTCTCCATTGGTATATCAGTGTATGCTTCCCGTGTTTCTATATTCTTCTGCCGTATTTATTTCTCGTCTGTTGAGAAAAGACAAGATCACTCCTCGTAGATGTCTCTACATAATCGGTCGCTTTTCTGGGCTTATGTGATAAGCATATAACATCATCCATTTAATTTGCCGAAAATATCGTTGCGGACTTTTTCATCCAGTGTGATAATAAAATCATAAAAATCAATTCAAAGAGTGGATTGGTAATTCAGGCACTGGCATAGCATGCAGCGTGAATATTGTTGTTTTACTAAGGATTGGTGCAGTGTATTGTTCGCACAGAAACCACCGTGTTTGAAGACCTGATTTTTTAGACGGCTGTGTGCCTGTGGCACCTATCGTAACTGATTGATTGGTACACATCCTGCCTCCAGGTTGTACAATCGCTGAACTGATTGCGAAGCAATAAAATTGAGTTTCGGATCGTATTGGGCATGAATGTTGTACATTGAAAACTCAAAAATGCTCTCGTTGTTGGGAAGTGTTCCCACATCCGTCATATCATGAATTCAACTCTATAAGTGTCTTTCTATATAACTTATTTTTAAATAACATGCATCTTTTTTTTATCAATTTCTAAATTTTCCCGCCAGCTGGATATTTCCTGGATAATCCATTATTGTTGTTTTATCTGCTGCTCACATGACTCTGCTGTTTGGTTCATGCATGATTTTTGCAAAATCGCCTGTACAGACCATATAAGCTGTACAATTTGCACCTCAGTTTTACTTGTGTTGGTCGTCACCAATGAATGCGTGGTATCGTGTCGTGTCTGACTTCCTAATCTAGTTAGCACATGGGCCTGCATCATCGAAGTTGGTTCCTTGTTTTCGGATGAGAAGCTCCGTAGGTACGTGATGGTTGGTAGAGCGTTTTGGAAAGAACAGCTGCCAGAACAAGCTCAGACGAACAAGATCTTAAGTAGTACCAACAGACGAAAGACAACGCAGCAACAGCCCGTCAATGGGGTAGTGAAGCATGTTGGAGTTTGAAGAACGGTTGTAGATCAATCGGATGACTCGTCGGTAAACCCGATCAAGATGGAGAGAGGCCGACGAGGCCCCATCCCACACGTGACTGCAGTAGTTAGGTTTGGGCCTGGTTTGAGTTTTGTATATGAGAAGATAAGCTAGTGTGAAAAAGCTTATGGCGCGAAACAGAAAACCAATTTCGCATGCAGCTCGAGAAGCAAACTGAGATAAGCAAGCTGATCAAGATAGAAGAGTTATAGATAAGCCGAGAAGAGAGGAAGAATCTGTGGGAGGCAACACAGTTGAATCGAGGGTGTGGTGGGAATAGGACGATAGTTAGTAAGGTGAGAAAGATCATCGCTTTTGGGAATATGAAAAATTGCCATGGGTTTCCAGGAATTCGGAAAAGTAGAAAGTCGGAGAATGTGTGATGGAGAGAGAGACAGAAAGGACGACGTAGGAAATAGGCCAATTCAAATTGCACCTTTTAGGGACGATGAATGGTATGCCGTTTTGATCGGGTGGTTTGCAAAAGTCCAGAGAATGCAGCATTTGGCGTATCTTCTAAAACCAAAATGGGATTGAAAATGGGAGACAGAGGGAACAGAATGAAATGATTAAGATATGTAGGTGAGATGGAGTTCGTGCCAAAATGGGATTGTAAACGGGAGGCATAGGGATCAGAAGGAAACAAAGGAGTAGCATATGTAGGTGAGATGGAGTTTGTGACAAACCAGGAAGCGAATTGTCAACTTCCTCATGTGGTTCCTAAACACAATCGCAAGAGAAATTACATATGGGAAGGAAATAGGAAAGGCGAAATTTGCAGGAGGCTGCTTTGGCAGAGGACCAACGTTCCGGGCTACCGGTGGCAGATGAGAGTAAGCGTTCGGTTTCCCAGCTGATGAAGCTTTCTTTGGCTCTCTGTATGGTTGGCGAGCATCTGTTCCTGGCTTCCACGAAACAAAGGTGAGAGTCCGTTGTGGGCGAGCCCAACCACCAGCAAAATGTTGCACACTTCAAGAGTACAGCACGATCGCATGCGTGGTTGAACCACTCGGAGGATTCGGGTTTGCCAGGTTTGGACAAGTGAGTAATAAAAAGTTGCACAACTTGAGGAACAATGTCGGTGAAGTTAGAAACGGGAGAGGAAACGTCTGAAGTAGAGCAGCATTCATTCGAAGAATAGGAGGCTGGGACATCGTAAAATCTATCTCAGTTGGTGGAATTTCAGCTCCAAAATATTTATCTCAAAGTAGGTGGAGTATGAAAGTGGGAAAAACTGATGGAACAGGAAATAATATAGTGATTAGATGAGTCAACTTGAGAAAGGGCAAATGTGCCTGAGAACAGAGAATGAACAGATGTGAGAATAGGTTTAAGGGTATGGACATAATCGCCATCTCGATCATGAATACGTGTGAGTAAGTAAACAAGTTGGCATAGGTTGTTGACCACGGAGAAGTGTTCGGCTTCACTCCCCAGAGCCGAAGTGTCCGATGAGTGAATGAACCAATCTCGCTTGTGAACATTGAAATCTCATAAGATGGTGACCAGTCAGTTGGATGTTCCACAAATTAGGTCAATGTTTGAAGGTGAGATATCAAAGAACGACGAATCGCAACTGTTGGGTGGACGGTGATCTACACAAAAGCAGTGATTACAAAAAGCCAGTCGAAGCTTCATCCACGTCAACTGAAATTAACGAGTCAATATTATGCTTCACTCCGCGAATGCTAGTGAGAGTAACAAGTTAGTGCTCATCTTCCGAGTGAGAAGAGCGAGCAAGACGGCGACTGCGTGTGTGGTTGTGTATTTTCATGATTTGTAGTGTAAAAGAAATCAGCAACCCTTATCCTGAAATCTAAATTGGCGGACCACATATGGCCTCAATAGATCAGGCGTAGTAGTTAGTCGGGCAACATCAGAGCTCTCTACCAGTTGTGTTCAGTTTTGTGAGTTTACTTGGTCTAGTGCCCTGTGTTTCGTGCAGTGTATTCATTGGGCACCGTGTCTTTTGATTGTGCTGTGTGCAATAGGCTGTGTGCTTCCACTGTGTGTGGCATATTATTGCCAAATAGATATTTTATCGAGTCTTGGTGAATTGAGACATTCTTTGTCAAGTGTGTCATCGCATGATATAACAAAAGTTCATTGCAACTCACGCAGTCATCGAATCAGACATCGTCATATGAACCATGATCAGGCGTACATGTGAGGATTCTTGACTGTGTCCGTTTGGGAAGATTTTTAACTGATCTCATACGGAAACTCTCCTTTTTGAAAAGAATCAAACACTTGTTTTACATAAATGTCGTTGGAAGTAGGAAGACGATAGAATTAATCTGCTCAATTTTGACCACTTGAACTGCTTTGTTTATTGATCATTCATTTGCGGCCTATGAGATCTTATTCTTCAAAACTGGCATTTGAACTAACATTCACGACATTCTTCCCGGTTTTGTCGTGGTGATTTATTGGGTTTAAATATTCAGGAGGAATCATTCGATTTGGGAAATTGAACCACTGACGAACTTATAAAATTTCTCACGCCAATAAGTTTACATCTGCTTTAGAACGTTTGCTGTATTTCTCATATCTCGTAGAAGATGATATTCCACGGTCTTGGTAATTCCTAAATAAATCCCAAACAATTGAGTATTCATATTCAGAATGATGAAAATTTCCATATACGGAAAATTGTTTCATGAGTGTATATTCACCGAACTTCAGCACTCAAGCTCATTTCGGCAGAATGTTTTTATCTTAACAGGAAAAGTTGTACTACTTCCTAATATTGATGGTCACCGCATATATTGGTAGCAAACAATAAGTAGGTTTTTACAGCAATAAGATTGCTAAACGCAGTGAAAGCAGTCTTCTGCACTGAATCAAATGTATGAGCAAAATTAGCTATATGTTGCGATTCAAATAATCCCGTTTACACGACCTCATTCAAAGAAGACGAACCGCCCCTCCACTTGCATGAATGCTCTTCCTTTTTATTCTCTGTATATGGGGCAAATAAACCGTATATGATACATATCATTGTTGTTGAGTTTACCTGTTTCTTCTCTTTGATGTCTGAACTAAAATCTCCCACATTTAGTCAATCTGTTCTACTCCTTGACGTCTGCTTGTATCAGTTTATATGCTAGAGGAGTTCAATTTCCATAATGACAGCTGGTTGGGAATGAACCTCGTTATTATGGCATTCAAAATTGTGCAATGCCATACTGCATGACGATCGAGCTTGTCTTTTCGCATGTTATTCATCTGCAAATTTGCATTTTCAGTTACATAATTATGACGTTGAAGTTCACTGATTCTTATATGGAAAGAACCATAGAAAGAGGAAAAAGAACGAATCAAAGTCAAGAATTAGGCTGACTTGATATGAATATTTTCGTAAGCCAGTTTTACCAGAATACATTACTAAAACTAGCCTCAAACTGACGCGACAATGGGAGCAAGTTGCTGATCCGTGTGAATGTTCAAGATTATGTGTGGATTAAAGAAAACATACCGATAGGTGGGATATTCTAGGAATAGTCTGTTAAACTCAGCTCGCATGTTACTGTCCATGGTAAACCTATGGCACCAGAGCACGCAGGAGTGTCAACAGAAAACATGTCGTGGTCAAACGGTAATATTCCTCGTACTGACTGCATTGTTAGTTCCTGCTGCATTGCCTGATGAGCAGTGAGTGGTGAAATCAGGAATATCGGATAACGTTGACTTGACTCGTTAATATTAGTAAAATATAGAGAAATCTACTACCGCTCCATAGGGTATCTGAATGAGAGCACAGAACCATACCGCGATAAAGGTAACTATACCGTTTTAACTAGAAGGTTAGTCGCTGTCATTTCAAGTGGAGCCGAGAAGGTTTTCATGAAAATAGAGGAGCATGTTACATATTTGGTGACGATGCTTTTGAAAATACACGACGTATGGCAACGGATACCTCAAGATCAAACGAAATTCGTACTTTATTAGAACACAGAACGACGGGGGAGAGAAAGGATGAAAACACGCAAGGGTGAAAAAAGAAAACTTCATTGATGATCTAACACATAATTCCTTGAGGTTTCGAATTAGAATGATGAGGCAACTCTGTGATTAGTATGGTATTGTGTCTCGATTAGAGAGCATATTTGCCCCGAAAACACGATTCGGATGAAAATATTACTTCGAAGTGATGCAAATTGCGCCCTAAAATGACAAGATTAGGAATTCAGTGGAAGTCAGTCCTCATATTGCCTCCACTGCATTAAGTAGATTCAAATCTGTGTAGTTCAGTCGTACGTGGAGTTGGAAGATCATTAGGAAAATTGGAGGTAGATGGCGACCGATTGCATGTAGGTTCATCTGCAACGGTCAATTGGATATCGGACTAAGCAACAAGCTTTCGGATAAGTTAGTGCGTGAGACAAGTGAACAAAGCTTGATCTCGCTACAAAACTATGTTTTCTACGGACTATGCTCAATGGCTCGACTGGAAGTTCCGTTCGCACAGAATCGGACGAAAGGGACCTATACCCTGGTCTCAAAGATCTCTGGAAATAAATCCAACGGCATATTTCCTGGGCGATTATGTTGAGAGGAAATTTCACGAACTCAAGATGGAGAACCTGGGTGATTTGAAGAATTGCATCCAATCTGTAAGTGGTGCGATTACAACATCAATGCTTGAGGCAGTTCAACATAATATGATTCGACGGCTGACGATTTGCCTGGCTCAAGTTGGTGGCGTTTTTGAGCATCTGCTGTGACTGTAAATACGGTGCCTATCAGCAACACAGAACGAACTATTCCTTTTGTTTAGAGCCGGAGAACGATCAAACGGTCTTTTCAAATATCAACACGACCTGATTTTGCTTGTTGATCCCGGTTTTTAAAACCAAGTTTGAGGTAATCGTGGTCCAGTGTCGAATGTCGTTTCCGCCTAATCGGTCTGAGAACCATAGTGGAAAATGGGGCAGTTCAATGGGCAACAGTCACGCTTCAATCGCCGAAATTTGACGATGACAACAGTGGGAGAGTCAAAGAGCTGGTGAGTTTGTCAGAACGATTCAGTACGGAAATGAAAAATGGACATTATTTGAGAATAAACTTCAAGCAACAGTTCCCTGATGAAACATCCGCTGGATTCTCATCAGTTGGAACATATCGCTACTTACGGTGTGATGGACGGTATCCTATTAGAGTAATTACATTGGCCACAAAAGAGACGAATGGCACTGACATTAATAATTCACTGCAGAACAATGGTGGAATCCATCCACGAAACATGACGATCTATATGCATTTGTAACTCATGAGTGATGTCGTCCAAAACAGTGTTCCAGGAACAGCCGCAACCTATTCAGGTCACGGTATGGTGAGAAATTTGCACGGTGCCACTCGGGATATTCCCACTATGAAACGGCAAATAGGTTCACAGTCAGATTGAAACCGCAAATACCCAACTGGACCATAACCGGTTCCTGATGCGGCACTATAGATGTGCAGCTCCAGTCACCAATATAGTGGGTATTTCGTTACCAGACATCTGTCGACGAGAATGGGAATTATAGATTATATGTTCTTCGACCATTTTGTCCATCTGTCTCGCTCACGTTCATCGGACTGACGGTCCCAATCCAGACACTAGTTGCATACGCCGCGAAAGATATGCCTTGCTGGCAGCAACACAGGAGGGACCAAACCAAAGGGATCATACAATGGAGCCACATGTTTTACGACACATAAAAAGCAAGAGTTGTTACATGGCACGGTTTACTCTCGCGACGATTTCGCTGCATCTCACCATGGGGCATACTGCAGAACGATACAGTTCACAGAAGTTCATGTAAAACAATAATATGCGACAAATATAGGGAGAATTACAATTGTCACCATGGTAAAGACACATTTTCAAACAGCTGTTTCTGCTGACACAATATGGGTTTTCATCGATGTGTGGCTACGGCTTCGGCAAACCTCAATAGCCTTGCATTTCTTATCACGTATATGACCCCAAACGCAGTGTTTCGGCCACTTGGATGTTGCGTCATCTGAAGATGACGAGCGACGGTAGACGACCAGAACTTTGACCTCGAACGTTGTGAATATGCGTTCGATCTGACACTGAGTGCATCACAAGACATTGTGCCCGATTTGGAATGTTTCCAAATAATTGGTTAGACAACTGTCGCTCTGTTCCACCCACATCGGTTGCTCCGCAAATTCGTAAATCAGATTAGATTTGGTGAACAGAGGTGAACGTTATTTTCACCGAGGGCTCTTGGGATCACAATAGTTCGATGAACAATTATTAGGTTAGTTGCATATTATGTTCTAGTAATCGCTGAACCAAGTCAACCGTTTCTGCAGGCATTGACATCATCAAATTAGAATGGAAGACAGAGAATGACTAGTGATTTCTCTGCTGAACAAGTCGTTTATCTGGTAACTATAGGCCTGCTGTGCCTTTTGATAAATGTATGGGCATGAGCGTTTTCGGTTGAGGCCTCTTTCAGCAGTCGTAGTTCGCTGTCAATCATGTTTCCATGCAAATTCGTCCTACTCTCTGAAATGGTGTCCGGACCAGGCTACTTTTATATTCCACAGGCACAAAGCTGTCAGGGTGCAAGTATAGGCTTGTCAAAGTTTCTTTTCTATGAAATCAGATTTGGCGATCGTTCCGTCATTCCTCCTAGTCATAATAATCTCAAAGAAAGGAAGTGTATTGTCCACATCTGCGCCCATCGTAGTTCGTATACTTGGATACAGAAGATTGAGTTCATCCATAATCCACGTCGTCCGTTCTAGACTTTTGTGATGATAGGAATATGATCAACGGATATTTTGTAAAGCTATGTGCTTATAACGATTTTGCTCACCTTCACAAGTTGGCCGAATCCATTTTTCAGAAACAATCGGTAACTGTTGCGGAGAATCTATCATTGGTTGCACCAAATGAATTACAATTGCGGGCTGTCTCTTGAGATCTAGGTTCCTGTATATGACCGAAGAAAATGAATAGCATAGAGACACTAGCACAATTTGAATATCTATTCGAGCAACCTAAAATATTCAAACCCACTTAAAAAGATGCGCAGAATTGGTTCCAAGCGGAGCTGGTTGACCTCGAACCACAGTAACTGGTAACATCGTCATGACATCAGTCACTCACCACATCTGAGTGCATTTTTTTAGGGAAAATCTACAGTTGCAAACTGGCTTGGTAATTTTACGCCCAAACAATGATTCCGAACCCGTGCTGACTCATTGGTGTGAATATGAGAAAATGGAGACCGTTCTTGACTATCCCAGCAAGTTTGTGCCCCAAGATAGCTGCGATGAACCTGATGAACTAGAACAAGAGCTGTCGGCATAAGCACACTTTCTACTAGAAAAACGGTTTATCAGTGAGACAAAAGGTCACCATGTGAAGCCAAAAGGAACTCGAAATCCACAAGCGTATGGTCCACCGAATCAACACAAAGCAGAATTCTCATTTCGACAAATACTATAGATGATAAATTCATCACAGCACGAATTGGCGAAATGGGTGTTGAAATTGCTTGAGAAAGTTCATGAATTATTGGCCAGAGACACTATCAAAGTAATTTTCGGAAAAAGTTGAGATCTTTGGGCCAGATCATTGTGAAAGGGAAACACACGGCTTCATTTGATGTCCAATCACTGTTCACGAACTTCCCTTTAGGGAGGCCATACGTATCATATGCGACCATGGAGAGCAAAAGCGACTCAAAATCGGTATACCAGTCTCATTCGAGGAACGACAATTACTACCATGCTCAACAGTCGGAGCCAATGGAAAGGGAAATCATTCGAATTATTAAAACGCTGATGTCACCTGCGTATCCAGCATAATTCCTGGCAAATTAATATCAACACAAGCAAATAAAGAATAGTGTTTCACTGTGTTTGGATGTGAAATCAGAAATAGCCTACAAATGAGACGTTATGATCAACCTAACCAGCAATCGTTTTGAAGCCAATTTTCAGCGAATCTGCTTTACTGCCGAACCGGTAATTATGTTCATGTTATTCCCCGGTCACACGTCATACAATGAATCAACACATTCAAATGTGGCTTGAGAAAGAAACTCAAAACGATTGCATCATCGATGGATGACAGATCACTGACTGCCACAAATTTTATGCAGACAAGGCATTACGTCACTGCCAGTCAGACAGTCGTAGTAATTTCCCTACTGGAAAAACTAGAAAAACATTTCTTCAGTGAGCGACGCGACACCATCACGTGATCCACCGAAGTTTATAAAACAATAAATTTGATTCAATCAACAGGATTACTCATTTCGCTGTCGCAACAAATCTCGCATGAACCAAGTTATGTATGCATACGCAGCGCAAGTGGAGATCAGCTTTTTGACTGCTGTCCTTATAGTCACCGAAATTCTAACTTGTATATCAGTTTGACGCGAGCATCGTAATTGATGGTTGATAGTGGTAAAGGTGATGCGATTGTGGTGATGCTTCATCCGACGGACTCGCCCAGAAAGCTGCCCAACCGGAGAAGACAGGCAAGTAACAGAACAATTCTACCACGTTTATGGAATGCGAGTAATTATGGTCAAACGTTTTTCCCAATTTATAATTTGATAAGGTGAGCTTTGAGTGAGAGATATGCACATGTTCATTATTTCCTAGTTATGCCAGGTTAGAAGATAGATTAGAGGAACGCTGTTCATATGTGAAACTGAACTTGAAGTAATGTTTATCAGTGTTGTACTGATCTGTTTGTTTTGTTTCATGGTTATATTTGAACAATATTTTCCTGCAACTAAAGAATATTCATCTGATTTGGCAAATACGGTTGAGTGAGGACACTCGATTGAGACATCAGAACAGTCGATATCAAAACAACTAGTTGTCAGTGTTTCACCTGCGATAAAATATTACACGTTTTACAGATTTTGCACACTGGATGATAGAAAGGCAGAAAGTTAGTCGATAATCTCGAATACAGCAATTGACAAATTCGTGTCCATACATTAGCGGTGTTATCAGTGTTACGACAGGTATTGTGTTGATAACTATCAGTTACGTGGTTTTATTGGTTACGTCACAGTATTTTTGCGGGTAACCAGAATACATTCAGTGATCTGAAATGTTGCTTCTGAGCACATAATGTGGTGTTGTTTTGTGCGGATCGATACTCAATCGCCGGTGGCCGAGATCCTGCCATTTGGCATTTCTTGCTGCGCTTACTTTGACAGTTTATTTGGGAAGAGGGACTCCATTAGTATTCATTCAACGATCCGATTCTATCGAATATATGGTAAATGTCGTTTGACCGATTTTCACTGGTATCTTGTTTAACCAACTGGGATGATACGCCTTTATTCGTCGATATGGTCTTCCTGTGTTTCGACCTATGTCACCTGCCCCAAACTGAGAGCTGGAATGCACGGATATTCTGCATTTCTTTCGTAAAATGAGAAATAGACGAGAGCTGGACCAGACATGTATTCCGGCAGCGTAATAACAAGGTTCTGACTTGGGATATTGAGAACAGGCGATTGTTATCGACTGTTTATCATTTCTGCTTTATTGCTACTTCTTAATTCAATTCATGGGTAGACAGATTTCTTTTCGACTGCTTGATGGCAAAGTGTACTATCGTAATTCTTCGTAACGTCACTGACGAATTACGCGGGTTGTGTATTCGGAATGAGGAATTATTTCATCCTTCTACTTACTCTTTATAGAACAAATCTTTAGTACATTAGTGGTTAATCACTGTAAATAGTGCCGTTTCTGTCTCAATAATACGAATCTATGGTAGTGTATGCATGGACTTGACAAAATGTCCTTATTATTAGGTGATCGTCTATGTTAGCCACCGGACCGATGTGAGTGAAATGCGTCCGACATAGCAAACAATATGTGGATTTCATTTCCAATGTAATTTTATACCTTTATATGCATAATTGAATTCACCAAATAAATTGAAATAACCCATCCCAAAACCAAATCTAAAATCATCTTTATGCTTTTCCTAAAATGCATTGGGAGGAGATACGTTTGACACCAGTTCTAGACAAGAGCAACTTGCTACATCATGTGATAGAACCGTAATGAAATGAAATTATCCAATCTACCAGATGGGAGATTCATTCCAATTTTCAGATTTGTCCAAAAAGAGGGTCTACTCACTCAATGTATCTTCTCTACCAGTGAGTGTCTTTCGAAGAAACAATCAAAAATATAACGACAATAAATAGTAGATGGGCCTGAAGTACCCTTCATTTACACGGAACCTGAAAGCATTCTAAAAAGAAGGTTAAATTCTATCCATATAATGACCTAATTTCAGGAGATATTTGCCTAATTAGAAAACGGTATTATCACGGAATAACTCAAGCAGCTGTAAATGTAAGGGCGTACTGTGTTCTATGCTCATCATCAACATGAGCAATATTAAGGTAAGGGATTTGGTCGGGTCAACTTTGAGACCTGATTCAATTAGGTATTTCGCAATTGATAGAGGCCAAATGTCTGACGTCATTCTCTGTGGCCGCATTGCGCGGTGTCGTCGTTTTTGTCAACCATTTTGGTATGTTCTCCGACGCTGGTTGAGTCAAGCAGCTATCCGTTCTGCCTGTGGATGCGTCACTGTAGCTGTAGGCTAAATGATAGAAAACATGTGTGACATTGGTTCAGCAAGACTGTCTGAATGACTTTTGAATCGTGACCTGTTGGTAATCAGTAACTGAAGTAGTTGCACCACAGTCTACGAGTGTCTTATGGCTGACTTAATGCACACATATGTTTCAATGAAGAGGTGGTCACCTCCGAATAGTGAAACGATAGAAACTTGCTTCTTGTTGATTGTATTTGATGTGTATGGTCGGTTAAATTTTACAACGCTTTCTGCTTAATTGCACATGTCCATCAGTCTTTTCGACTATGCACGGACCACGCGTCCGTCACTTTGATGCTTCGCATGAAAATGACGCGACAACCCGAATAACGCTTCCTGCGACTCATGAGATGAAGAACACGGTTAATAAGGGAGTAAATATGTGTGATATGTGATATGCATAATGGAGGCTTCTAAGAAACTCAAGACTTTTGAACTTTTGGTGATCCTGTCAAATAAGGCACCTGTTGCCAAATTGGTTTGAATTGTTCATTATGTTTTCGGATAAGATTCCATGTAAGTTCAGAATTTGAAGATGTCTTGATACCATTTGTTTCTCTGTCAGGATGCTGTTATCCAGTGTAGTGTCCCCTTTGCAAGATTTTATGTCTGAAGATATATCTTCCATCTTTCATGTGTGCATATCTTCTTCATGATTACACTGCCTGATTCCTTATCTGGTTGGAGGGGCACCATTTGTTCTTATTTACCTAATCCCTCTGTTACTCACGAAGAAGAACTAGTCAATAGCTTACCCCGTTTAGATGTTATAATATCCAGATGTTTGGTAAAATGTTGCCACGCACTGTATGTCTCAAAGTAACTTATGAAGGTTGCTTTTTGCAATTCTCCAGTTTCGCACCGAAGACCTGCAATCATGGTTTGGTTCGAATCCGATTCATCTTTCAGCCCTTTATGTAGCGAGATATTCACGACTCCAACTTATCCTAAACATCGCATCTAGATGTTCTGCTTGACGTCAATTTTGGTGCAAATTTCTACTGGCTTGGTCTTCCCTGCACAAAAGGATGTGTTGAGGGAAGCAATTATAAATCACTAAGTCAAAGTGCGCGTGGGTTCCCTGGGTCTCCACACACGGAGACTTAACATCCATCTTTGATGGATCGTCCAAACTCCAACATGTATGTCGATGATTCCTCGCCGTTTAGTGGTTGATGTGAACTGACTGCCGACGACATCAGTCTAGCCTCCACATAGCTTGCACCTCGTGGCTGAATGTGTCAATCAATGTCATAGTTAAACTTACCCTGTTGAAGATTTTCGCGATTATCACCGCAAACGACGCAGATTTCAATGCACATTCTGCGGCCTCAACGTTAGACTCGCCATCACTTTACATCACCTTCAGTCTACTGGTATTGGCTATAAACCGTATCATTGCCGTAAGAAATATACTCGCAGTCATATTATATGCGATTTCCAAGTGTTTTGCTCGACACCCTATCTGTTGTGCTCACTTCAATCTAACTTGATACCAAACGGTCCGAAATAATTGACACCACATTCCTCAAAGAGGTAGCTCGCACCTTTCTATAGGCAATCAGGCATGCGTGTTATTACTTCAGCTATGGGTTGGGCATATTAAGCACTCAATGAGGGTGACAGTGAAGCCTAGGAAAACTGGTTTATTGAAACCGTTTGTGTGTGCGTTTATGTTAAATGGGCTGGTTGACGAGAGCAAACGTATTGGTAGTTCACTACGTACTGTTAGGCCGTTGCATCGGATACGTCAACGAAATGCTCGCGCGTCAACCGGGCCCCAGCAGACGTGAAAGAGGGCGTCAGCAATAGCTTCAATTGCAACCTCGGCGATGTATATCGGCAGTGGGGCGTTTCTTTCATGGGATGATTTATTGAACACAAAAGTAACACTCTTCATCTAGTGTTTTTTAGTATCGAGAAGCAATCACGAAGCTCCTACTGAGACCGCAGACTAGGGAATGGAATTTTGCACTTTCTGTAACCGCAAAGCAACCATTGAATATAACTTTATGTCCTTAATACATTTTATTACTCAGACTGATTTTCGATCTCATTTGTATTTGAGAAACATGAATTTTCTCTTACTGCTCTTCAGCTTTCCAAAGAACGAGGTGCCTACGAGCAGCTCAGCATGAGTAACGCCTAATTGTCTCGCAGTTTTATGTCACTGTTTGCATAGCTTTCATGAGATACTTGTCCCATTCCAAGCTAGGCCACATGCGAAGAATATTTAGAATAATTTCATGGATTTGAAACGCATGCATGAATAACAGTCTAACCTTACGAATCTCCGAAGACTTATAAAATATGGTTGTTCTTTCAGTAAGTTTTGATATGAATCAAATCATTGAGGGAATCAGCTTGGGTAGCTTAGATGTTGTTTCCACTCCTACTAGTAATTCCTAACATGGATGGAACAGTTGTACAGCGATGCTGGGGTTTTAATGGTGAGTTCGGTGTTGATATTGAATGATGATTCATTTCAAGAAATAAATATGTAGGTCATCTATTCGGGTCACAATGGATAATATGAAAGAATCCCTTATAACATTCGCGATTGACAAACGAAGGGAAACATAGAGGTCTTGTCCAGAAATTTATAATTTATGACGATTGTTTCTGCAAAGTATATGATGGGTAATCTGCGAATACATTCGAAATTACGGATAATGTAGGTAACACACGACCCTTAAAATTGTAGTGTTCAAAAACGATACGGTAGAACCCGGTTGAATACGCCTACAAAAGCGTATGGAACAATTTGGTGGTAATCACTTATAAAAATATGCTTAACGTATTGGTATGAGATGAGTGACGCTGGGGAGGTCACATCGTACATAATTGTCAATATTTCTGATGAAAAGTTCCTCCACACACACAGTAAATTTGAAGACTTTTCAATCATCCTGATCATTGTAGCTTTTTAGTTGAAAGAGCTATTGGGGATAAAATTCTATCTCTACGTAGCTCATATAAATCAGGAAAAAGTTGTTGACTTTTCAAAGGATCTGTGATCAACGTTTTAAGAGAGTTTGGTTAGGTAAATCAGAAAGTGAGTAGTGGGCGACAAAACGACCGTGTTGATCATATTGGCTATTGAATTGGCATTAAACTTGCCGGCGCTGGTCAAGTAATCATCACGGTGGATTCCAAATCCGCTTATGATGAATGGTGAATTCGAATCCTGTCGGCACCGTCGATCACTATCCCACTCGAAAACCTCTGATGTTCCATGCCGCCTCCCAGAGACATTTTACCACCAATATACAGCAAACAGGAAATGAATAAAGAATAAGGAATGATAAGTTCCAAAAACCAATTTGCTTATGCGTTCTTGGTTTTGGTTTTCTCGCCACACTGGTAAACTCTAGGAGGAAAATGACGGCAATGGGATCATGTAGGGCAGTCAGCATATATGAATATATTCCACGTCGGACTGATATAAAAGATAACAATGCAGCAATGACGTAGAAGGGACTTATGCATTCACTTGCACAAAACAACAATTTAGTAAGCTGGATGCATTTGTTCGAATGATGGAGACTATTGTCCCATTATTCGTTCTCTGGAGTTTATTACTCATTGACCAGTTTCATCGCTTAAAGATTGTTCTGCCAGCTCATGAACTGATCTTCTTTGTTAATTCGTAGAAGTCAAAGTCGAGGAACAAGTTCAGTTGACTGGAGCTACTTAATCTAATATTAAACGTAGCTTTTTCCATTTGACTGGACTACAAGTAGACGGTGAGCAAAATTTTGTGAGTTGATTTTTCCAAGGGGACTTGCCACGTACATTAGAAAGCACACATTTCCTGCATCTTTGGTGAACTAAACGCTCCACTGTGAGTCTCCGGAAGCTGCACTAGGCCCATTTCGTTTTCAAGGGTCAACAAGTAGATAACAGTGGGGTTCAGATACATAAGCTAGAACCGTAGCACGGGTAATGAGATACGGTGGACACTGGCTTACTCTACTTCATACGAGTAAGTTGGAAATGAGCAACAATAATTATGATATAGCTTACAAACTGGGTGTAACTATCTGGGCCCATAGTAATAGTACAAACTGAGGTGAACTGCATTTCAAATTTGTACTTAGTTTAAATCACTGGCTAGCGGGATCAAGTGGAATGGGAGGTCTTTTGATTGTGTGATTTCGATGCAATATGACCGAGAGTGGTCTTGTAAAATGACCTTCACAATGAGAATCAAATACTCACAGTTCGTGTGTGATGAAGAAGTAAATAACACTGGGGACAGTGTTTATTCACGTTGAAGTTGGAGCAGTATAGAGAGCAGGCTGTTAGCAGTCGTACTGGAGTTCGAGTAATGCATTTATATGGTCCTGTTGTTGCACTCATTGAGTCTTTGTACTCATTAGGTCTCCTCCGTTTTTGTATTTTGAAGATCAAACACGAGCAAATCCCACGGAAGACACTGATCCGTGTATACTACTACCCTGTGGAAAGTCTAATTATATTAATTGTTATTGAAGGGCGTGTTAGCCTTTTTAGGCGAGGTTCAAGCGATCCCACCACTCAATGGTTAGATACTTTGGGAAATATGACTAGATGCCGTGATTAGTGGGGCTATTGCATCCACAAACTTTCTCCATCGACTTAATTCCATTACTGTGGTTCTCCTCTTACTCATTTCAAATTCTTTTTCTCCTATATTGGTCCCTTTTGAGATTGCCGCTACGAGATAACAATCAAAGCCACCACACACAATGCATGGTAATGGTTATCTGAACAGCACAAACCTGTATTTCATTGTATTGCATCGAGGATTTCAGTAGGTTAGCATACTCAACTATCAGCCGAAAAGGAGCACAATTGATTTTCGCCACAGTGAGATGAATAGAGGGAAAATACTACTGAGAAGAAAGTCAGGTTCCGTGAAGGTCCTCGGTGCATTTTATTTTGTCAATCAGAAAACGTGCTAAATGATACATTGTAGATGCGCATTGGATATTTACGCGGGATGCGATAAGTTTAGACACGAAAACGGTAAATGAAAAGGAACAGGTGACAGGCGGTGATCCATCGATCATCAATAAAGGCTCCCAACCCAGAGGCTGAAAATTGAACGAAAAACTGTTTTGTAAAATGTTGGGAGTATGATTTTTGGAAATAGGTACACCGAGGTCGGTTTTTCTCTGGGAACTCTAAGACTACAATCATCTGGGGCAACGGAAATCAGTGATCAGTAGTGGTGATAATGAAACAAACGGGAAAACACAAAATAAAATTTGGACATTGACTATCTGGCCATATGCTTCTCAACCAGGTTAGCTTAGTGTTGAATTTCATGCTGTACGAAATAAGTTTCGTCTGAAATATTACCATATTCACCAGTTGTTCATATTTCGCGTTGCGTGGAATCGTGTGTGCGGAAGGTATGTACTGAATATGTACATTTTATTCCGTGGAAAATAGTACACTCTTGTGTGTTGATGTTTCTCATTTACCTCGTTCATGGTGCTCCCTGATTGGTCAGAGAGTGACTTTTGATTGGTGCACTGTAAACGAGCAATGTGACTGATGCAAGTGACTTTATAAACCACCGAATATTTACCAATATCGATAATTCTTTGTTGCACACTGTATCAATATATTACTGCTTTTCACAAAGAACTGACTTTTGACATCATAGAGGTTTGCACCTCAACTTTAGCTACTGAAAATTGGCTGCACCAGACACGTTTTGACATTATCTAATATCAGACACGAAAAGCCGCATTTTAAAGTCGGCTTGATAACAAGGGGGGTCTGATAAAACAGAGAACGGTCCTACGGCCTTGTATACTCCTGGTTATAGGGTTTTGGATATAGTTCGTGCTTGCTGATGTTTGACATCATAGAGGTTTGTACTTCAACTTTAGCTACTGGAAATGGCTGCAGCAGGTAGGTTTTGACACTTTCTATTATCAGACAAGAAAAATCGTGTTTTTCAGTCTGCTTGATAACAAGGGTGCTCTGATGAAACAAAGAAAGGTCCTACGGCCCTGTAGATTTCTGGTTATGGAATTTTGTATTTCGTTCATGCTTGCGCATGATTGTGGTGGAAGAGGTATATATCCCATGGTCACAAAGGCCCATTCAACAATTACGGATAATCGGCAAACAGACCCTGGGAATTGAGAGAAGCGCTACCCAAGTTCCAAATAGGTCAGTTCCGGTACCCAGCAGGGCGATAGTGTAAATGCTGTCAACGAGCGGCTTTCTCGTTAATAAGCTGACTGTTGATTGTGAAATCTCATTAGTATTCGGCCGATCACAGCCATCTTTGTACTGCCCTCCGAGAACTGGAGTTTGTGGGTCCATCGTGTGGTATGATGGTCGGCTGAGGAACCTATCGACCTGCTCAACTCATCACTCTATTTGTTTTTTCGTGCTCTGGTGTAAGATGGCCGGCTGCGCTGCACAGGAATGACTCCCCCTTGCAGTGCCTATCTGATGCGTTGCGAATGAGGCGGAATAGCTTGTTGGAGTCACTAATCCCTACTGCAATCTCCACAATTTAGAATGTTTGATCCATTACCGCTTTCAATCAAGCCTAACGAAGAGCAAAGCTCCCCGTTGCAGTCTGTAGTTCTCGCCACTTCCTGATATCTGGGCTTCGTTTGCTTTGGCTGGCAGCTGCAATGGCTTCTCAGAGATCCATTCTGGCAACCGTCGTGACCTAGGACGTCTCGCGTTGACTCAACCGAGAGACTTGTGAGAGCAATCCACTTCCAACCGACGGACAGAATGTCACATTTCTTGATCTCATTGAATATCTCTTAGAGATTGGCGTCCAATTCATCATCGCAATCACTGTCGAGATTCTGTGGAAGCCCTCGAGACGTGCAAAAGGAGGTCTTAGGGTAATCGGCTCCCAAGCGATCACTGTACTTTTGGATTTACTGCTAGTATCGAATGTGAAATCGTGGCTCCCAAAGTGTTTTGCCTTGTCGCTACAATAAAGCTAGCCATAGTTAATTACGCGGACATTTGAGAAACAAGCCATGGAGATGTTTTAGTTTTAGTTCTACAGCGGCCTCATTGTGAGGCTGCCAACGTATGGTAGAGTCCTTCCATTCCAACAAGCTGCACAAGCCTGTTTTCGACAGTTCAGCATTCCAGTTTGTTGTTTTGACACCTCGACCACTGAAGCACGAGAAGCGTCATTTGCCGGACAAGCCTTGGCATGATCAGATCGCATGTTTTCAAAATTATTCATAGAGGTTCTCGGGAAAACTGTGCGTGGCGGTGTTTCCAGCACTGTTCAGCGATGGCGTATTATTCGATTGCCCAGTCAGCAGTAGAAATTAAATTAACGGTGACTGATCCAGCTTTTCTCCAGACGATCTCCTTTCAGTTTTTGCACATCCAAATGCAACCAACAGCGCAGCACAGTTGTTCCACATGAGCCGGTGGCCCGTTGTGAGGCTAATTTGCGGTTTGCCTGGGTGTGGCTACTCAAGTATGTATCAGATATTTGGGGCCGCAAGAGAGATGGGTAGCTGATGGAGACCAATAAAATGGAGGATGTCCTAAGGAACTCGACATTCTACCAACACACAGGTGCTACCTCCCAAGCAATAACTAGTGTTCCATCGAAGTCATTTATTCCCAAAATCTATCGGGCTAGAATCAAACACCACGAAAACTGAAGGTAAATCATCTTACTCATGGCCATCAGCTCAAAAGCTGTCCATCAATGACCAGCTGGTAGAGTGCGTTCCATTATTCACGTGTTTAGACTCTACACTGCCTCCGATCGCTTAGCTATGATGTGTGATATATTCATGAAGCCGTCTCGTCGTCTAGTAGGAGATCGTTGCTTGCAAGTAAAGTAAAGAAAGGAATAAGTGTATCGATGGTTTACCGTGGCGTATTGATAGAAATGAGCTTCCCTTTAATCACCATTTGTAGACCATCGTTTGTCGTGTCTCAAGAAGTGCCTGCTCTGGATATTAAAACTTCTCTCAAAGTAAAATCATGTTATTCGCGGTCATGATTGAAAAGGATAAATGACATCTATAGTTCCACAAGAAGATGCTCAAGAAAACGTGTGTACTTGCCACCCCATAACGTCTTAAGTTCGAACAAGCCCGAGAAGGTCTGAGTGGTATTCGACTGTGCGGCTGTTCGTGAAAGCATTTCCGTCAACGAAGTCCTAGCACATTTACCTGATCCAACTGATCATTTGTTAGGAATACCCGTCAGGTTCCGTTGATACTTCATTGCCCTTTTCGCTGAAATCGAAGAGATGATCTAGCAACTTAGGTTTCCAAAGTGTTACAGGTGATCTGTAGGCTCCCTTTACTGGTCAGATTACGATGTGAGAAATAGTGCGATTGTTTGCGAAAAGAAATCTCATCCGTTTGGCACTAGTTATTCACCGTTTTTTGCCAAATTGTCCTTAGGTAGAGTTGCCGAGGACAGCAACATTGACTTTTGTTCATTAGTATTATATGCGATGACTAATAACTTTTTTTGTGGACGCTTGTTTGTTGTAACTGTAGTATGAGGATTTATTGCGATAATTCAAACGGATAGGCAGCACTCAACTGAATGGGTGTCGTAAAGACCTAGACTACGAGCAGAATTGATGAACGGAAAAAATCGAGTACGTACATCAAATTTTATCAGCAGATCCTCGAGGGCCATAACGCATTAGGTTTCCAGTGGGATATTCAGTATTACTGTTTTCTGCTTTCAATTCATTTATCCGAGGTGCCAATAGCGACTGAGGATATACTAGGATTTTAAAAGCCATGCCACCGTGAGCCGCGTCCTCAGTGATTGCTTAATATGCCCAACCCATAGCTGAAGTAATAACACGCATGCCTGATTGCCTATAGAAAGGTGCGAGCTACCTCTTTGAGGAATGTGGTGTCAATTATTTCGGACCGTTTGGTATCAAGTTAGATTGAAGTGAGCACAACAGATAGGGTGTCGAGCAAAACACTTGGAAATCGCATATAATATGACTGCGAGTATATTTCTTACGGCAATGATACGGTTTATAGCCAATACCAGTAGACTGAAGGTGATGTAAAGTGATGGCGAGTCTAACGTTGAGGCCGCAGAATGTGCATTGAAAACTGCGTCGTTTGCGGTGATAATCGCGAAAATCTTCAACAGGGTAAGTTTAACTATGACATTGATTGACACATTCAGCCACGAGGTGCAAGCTATGTGGAGGCTAGACTGATGTCGTCGGCAGTCAGTTCACATCAACCACTAAACGGCGAGGAATCATCGACATACATGTTGGAGTTTGGACGATCCATCAAAGATGGATGTTAAGTCTCCGTGTGTGGAGACCCAGGGAACCCACGCGCACTTTGACTTAGTGATTTATAATTGCTTCCCTCAACACATCCTTTTGTGCAGGGAAGACCAAGCCAGTAGAAATTTGCACCAAAATTGACGTCAAGCAGAACATCTAGATGCGATGTCTAGGATAAGTTGGAGTCGTGAATATCTCGCTACATAAAGGGCTGAAAGATGAATCGGACTTGAAAGGGGAGACGTGATTCCTATAACCGATGGAAGTGCAGCATGCAGCATATGGCACAAAATAATCAATACTGAAATGTTTCCGGCTAATGATGAGTATGTTCGCCAGATCTAGTGTGGGAACCGCAACATATAATGCCGGGGGGGGGGGATAAAGAATAATTCTGTTCCTTGAGAAATACATGGGAACTGAAGGAAAATATAATTAACGTGATGCAATCATTTCGTTTGCTGTCGTCCACCGCCTACGTAAAACATTTCAGTTTATGTATCGCACACCAATTTTGCTGAAAGCAGAAATATTTTACTGACTCAGAATCGGGTTTGTTCAGTGGTATGCTCCAATTTCAGCCAGTAAGAGAAACGATTGGACTTGGTGCTTGTGTTAAATTGACGAACTATCACACACATAAGGACAAAACACCTAACGTATTTTAAGGATGAAAAGACCACAGTGAAACAGCAAATAGCAGGGCGATCACTGAATGTAGCACAAAACCGTAATGGCAACAAATATATCTTCACATTGTGAGCATCGAATAGAGCTAAATCTTGTTGGACAGAGCAATAAGGTTTTGCAACGAATGTGTTTTGTGGCTACATAAATCAGCGTCGTGGAATTAACTGCCAACTCTTGAATGACTCATCCAAGTGAAGTATACACCACCCTAGTCTCGAGAGAGAAACCCCAGCAGGAAATCGTGTGGATACTCCAAAATTTAATTTTGGTATTCGGGCTGATTCTCAATCGTCCCATTCACGTCACTTGTTACAGACGTTTCCAAAAAAGTCATACGATAGTAGTTACAATCAAGAAAATAGTATTTTGTTGCTCTCCTGTTACAGTAACAGAAGCCGCAAGCGTCGATCGCACGTGCAATAAAACTTGTCAGCCTTACGAAATCATTCGATTCAGCGACATGAGCAACTGAAATCGATGTACCGAGCAATTCTTACATATTCCTTGTCCTTCTCTTTCACAATGAGAGCTAAATCACACACACAAACACAGATACGTGATTACACTGACGGAAGAAATATTTTCATTCAGCCCGAAAACTGAGAGGCTTGTAATCCTGCAGGCTACAGACTAACCGGTGAACACCTTACGCAAACCTACAGAGTTAATGCACGCATGCACTACTGAGCCTTCTGAAAATGATGAAATAATTCCCCGACCTTGCTATGTCCAAGGATTTATTTCCTTATTCACGCGTACACCATTTCATTTTAGCAGAACCATTCAGCTTCCAGTAAGTTACTTCAATAATCGTAATGGCTTTTTTTTTCGTCAGGCCGCCAAAGAAGATTTATGTGTGTCTTTGCTGGGACAGACCCAAACTAAAATGAAACACAGAATCGTTGGTATTGCCAAAATAATGTCAGATGTCTCAAGTGAATGTTTGATAAAACAGTGTGAAGCTACTGTTGATGAATAACCCTGGATTACTTCAAAACTCTTCTCTGATAACAAGAGAAAGGAAACTCGTTTTAAAAAATGAAATTATTGTAATGACTTTCATGACAAACAAACACTTGATTTTTCACGCTATTTAGGTTTGAATTATATTTTATTGTAAGGAAAACCGAATCGTTGGTGATGAGTTTCACAAGATGGTGATTTATGATATATCAGAGATTTCAAAGTCATTTCTATAGCGTGATTATTTCGAGAATTCGTGCGCGAATCTCTTTTTGAAAGCGGCGCGTTCAAGTTGCGAACTCAGAATTAGGCGAATTTGGAGGCATGTTCATGGAAAGTTCACGTTTCCATTCTGAGTCAATTTTATCGTTGCACAGCTAGATAGATAAGTCAACACTACCCGGGCTGAAGCATAACTACCCATCAATAAGATGCAGGCTTAAGCCAAAATGTCAGTAGGATATTGACTGATTATCCACGTAGTGAGTGTGAACAAAGACGTCTGCTAAGATGAAACACGACACAAATAGTATTCCAGCATTCAGGACTTTCTGGAGTCGAAAGCAGTACATCTGACTGAGTGAAAACGTACCAATATATACATGAATTCGCTGCAAAAGCCCTACCGAATTAGTGATGTTCAGTGCGGCAAAGTGAGGACATTGATCACTTTGATCCCGGTTACTGATACATGATATCTCCAAGTGCGTATTTTCCTAAAAAGCTATGTGGCTTCGTACGCATAGAAAGGAATACAATTTAGAACCATCCACGACTGTCTAGACTAGACTTTATTGACACCAATTTTATGGACTCAGTAATAATAGGTACTCCCGATTATCAACATTTGATTGAGTAATTGAGATGGAGTTGGATTATATCATACCACTTCTATATAAATGTGGATGGTTAGAACTGAAAGTTGGATTGCATTACCACTAAGAAATTCGGAGGTCGATCGTTTGACGTTCCAGCTCAAATTACTTCTTTCACGTGATTGCATAACATGGGTCACTTGAGGATTCAAATTGCCTCAGAAAAGTGGGTTTCTGTCTAGTGTTGTTTCTTCTGCCTAAATGAGAATGATTTTTCTCAAACTGTTGAAATTGACCAGATTAGTTTCATATCTTGACGTAAATGAATGGTGTGTTTTTTACTCATATGTTGTAACAGCGTAGTTTACCGGAACCTCACCCTCCGGACACAAGGAAATGCCACCGAACTCCTCATGAGGAGTTCGGTGGCATAATGGATATTGCACTACGAATGCTAACTGGATAGTTTTTTTCGAATTAAGTCCGGATGAAAGATCGTATTTTGATCGAGATTTTAACCGAACACTCATGCATGATGAACCTTAATAACCAAGAATTCAACAGGGTACTTCTGGAAAATTTCTGAATGAATTTTCGGCTTACAGCATGCCAAATCCAAAACATAAGTTTAGACTAAAAATAATAGACTGGAAGAATTTCATTGGTTTCAAATTATCCTCAAAATATTAGGGATCTGAAATTCCCAACATTGTTTTTATACACAAATTTATTAACTGGTTTTAGTTATAAAATAAGATTACTTACCATTGCAATAATGATGACGAGTTTTGTGTCATTTTTTAAAAACACTTTCAGGTAAACTATTCCTCAGTCTACAGTTTCCTCATAGCCATAACCTGTTAGAATATAAATCAAACGGAAAAATGTGAACAAGGCAAAGAGAAAAATTGGAGTGATCCAATTGGTGAGAGGCCTAAAGATAAAATAAAATAAATGATCGTGAATAGGGACCTCGAGATTTGAACACACTTCTGAGCAACTATTTCAAGTCTATTTTTAACAAAGCTGAAGTCATGCTAGCAAATTGTTCAAATCCGGATAAGGCTCGGATCATTTGAATGTGTGCCGAATTCGAAGAAAATAAATTTACAAAGTGTGTATATTGAAGAATTTTGAGTCTTATCTTCAAACATCTGCTTTTCAAACAGTGATTGGCTATTTGTATGTGTAAGCTAGAGGAAAATGATAAAAATAAATTTAAATATCAGCCGTTAAGAAATGATGAACAAAAGACATGCGGACCATTTCGCTCTCGCTTTATACATCTTACTTGGAATATATCTCTCACCCTAAATGCTGTATTTTACATAAGGAAATGCATAAATGATAAATCATGTAGGTTAGCTGATGAGTAAAAAACGATTATTGTTATCTCCAATAACTTGATCAGTAACAGATTCGGTTGGATTACTAAAAACCGCATCAATTCCTACTCACATAACTGGGTAATGATTATTTTCAAGCAAAAGTGACTTTGAAAGTGGATGAAGCTGAGAGTGGATTCCATGTGTATATGACCAGAGGTATTTTGCAAAAGACCAGTCTTCTTCGTCACCAGTAGTGCTTTGAAAACCTGAATTTGAAGACGCTCTTGACTTTAATGTAGGTGCCTCGGGTGCTGATTGCGTGACTCGAGGATACACACACGATGCCGTAGATAAATTCATCATGAATCTCGATATGATTTGGATGGCATTGTATTTGGATGATAAGACAAACATTCCCCATTTCAGTCAAATAAATGACGTTGGAGGAATCGCCATGTGATTCCAAATGTGGATCATCCAGACATGCAAACAGTATTGCGTCTGATTTGAAATACTTTGAATTGACGTTTCGTATGGTTATCCTAACTTCCAAGAGTTCCAGAAACCGATTCAAATTGCGCACTGATTTATGAAAGACAAATCCTTTATTGGAAAGTATCCCGTGTAATTGTGGATAACTAAGATTATACAAACATTTTCGTCGCTGACATGAACTATGTAGCACGATGTGTTGCTTGAAAAGGGCAGTGGTAAGTTGAGAACAAATCAGTGCACCACATATATTGATTATCCTGGGTGAAAGACTGATTTGCGGCAAGCATTATCATATCTTGTTTGTCTTTACTATGAGCAATTTACATGTATATGACTGTAATCTACTTTCGAAGACTATGCTCCACGACATTTTGTCTCCCGGTGTCTAATCCGATGAGCCTCTACAAAGCGGATTTGATCTCCGTTGTCCGCTACGGAAATCACTAACAAATTGAATAGTAAAGGATCAAAACACAAACCCCACCATAATAACTGCATTCAAATAATTTTGCATGAGCTGTATAACACTATTTATGGATGACAGGATGGAATTGTCCAGAATGCACACGGCTGGTTTTGCGGTTGTTACAGCTTATCTGGTGAGCTTACCCGGTGCTCGTCCGCCCAACCATTCTATACTTGACCACTAAACTGCTTCCGGTGACAATCAATATCGATCGCATTTCAGCCCTCACTACTGGAACAATGGCCAGTAGCCAATAAGCATGAGGCTGCCGTGGCTCCTTGGATAAACTGAATGGTTTATACTTTCGATCAGATAGTCAATTATACTATTTCGTACTATTTTTTTCTGCAACCAACGACATCACAATTATTGGTAAAGCCATTTACATATATAATTTTGAGGCCTATGTATTAATTGAATTTAGTTGCTTCGTCCGATCACTGCAATGAACATGGAAGGGAACTGACGCGTCAAACAAAAACTAACACCTCATTCACAAATTAGTTCTACTTTCGCTGATCGCTAAACCAGACACTGTTATTGTCATCCACGTTTATAACCCTCTAATTTTACTTGATACTTCCTGTTTAGCTTCATGATTCTACTTTAATCGGTGCATGAATTTCCATCTTTCAGATAGCATTGCGTGGATGAATGGTGTAAATTGGGGAAGATAAATTATATCGTTCCGCAATGCACTGCACGAGAAACCTATACCAGACTTGAAGTATTTTAAAAGAAAGAATATTTTCCCATGGTCACATTAAGAAAAACAACATTGGAGAGCGTTTAATTGTTTTCAATGATTCGTAGTCTTTCTCTTACACATCATATAGGTGACAGTTATGCATTTGATTGGTCGTTGGCTGTGTTGAAGGACATTTTTACAGTATGTGTTTGGTGTGGAGTGGGGGGATGGTGTAGTGTTTGTCAGTTGGCGTGCGGTGATGCGTAATCTACCACTGTCAGTGGGTTTTCGGAGGTCGTTTCTCGTTTCGGATGCTCCGTCTTTGGCCAAAGCAACTGAGGTGCATGAACTAGTCGATTTTGCGCACACAGATCTGGGCTAAGTAGACGTATGGCGATTGCTTGAGCCCACCAATTCATCCCACACACCACACACACCTACTGTAAAAATGTTCTTCAACACAGCCAACGAACAATCGAATGCATAACTGTCACCTATGGGATATTTAAGAGCAAGATTAGGAATCATTAAAAACAATTTTTTGCATTCTAATGTTGATTTTGTGGATTATATTCCCGTTCTGATATAAGAAAAAATTCTCGTGACAAATCCCCAATACACAGTGTGCCAGTAAGTCGTCCAGACTCCTGAACAATCACTTCAACACTCGTCAAGCTGATGTGCTTTCGCTCCTTTCCCCTCACTTACATATGCAACCCAACGTATGGCTTCTCAGGAACTGGAACGTATTACGCCAACGGTAGAAGTATGTGCCATTTTGCGTCAACCTAAGAGGACTAAATTACCAATCAACTAATTCTCAATATATTGTAAATTATTCTGAGCAAAGTGATCCTTTCCTAACCCCTCGTATTATTCTAGGTGTTTGTTCACCTCATTTCACTCAGCCCTCCCGAATAGTGAGAATACACCGTGCACCATTCAATTACACAGATTCGAGTCTCCTTAGTACCAAGGAGTGATGTTGAGCACTGATATCCTCATATTTTCAGTTGTGTGCTCGAATTGCTCTGACTTATCTTACAAATTCGAAAGCTCAAGCAATTCTGCATTACAAATATCGACACTCTTTCTCTCGTGACATCGATAATACTGTAACTATGTGGACATGAAACGTTCATTTGTTGGTTCTCCATGAGTACTAAGTTTCTTGCTCTTTTCTCTATCATCTTGACTGAAGTGCTAATAAAATGCCTATATTCCGTCTTTTGTGAAGCACCGAGAACGATTCCGTTCTCTACCAAGTGTTCAGATATTTCAGGCGGTTATTTTCACGGTAAATCGACACTCAATTCATCCTTTGTTTCTCAGCGGATTCTGAGAAACGGACTCAATATTTTCTTTGTACTGTTTTGTATGATATCAGTGCAGAATTCAATGTAATAATGCAGTCAGTCGTATATCTTCCAAAACGACTTTTTACGCGAGCAAGAACGTATGTGATTTGTACACTAAAATAAATTTGAAAAATGATGGCTTCACGTGGAGTTGCATGTGACTCAATGGAATTAACAATGACCTAGATTCAAATTAAATGAATAAAGTTGCAATATTCTTGTCATGATGCTGTGTTTCTATTCCTCAGATCTAACGCTCGGAAGCAGCATGCCACGTCGCCAACATGTCATGTGGGATGTATATGTGCGACAGCGACCGAGACAAACCACGGATAGCGTGCTCAGCTACGTCGGTTATCGAAATGCAACTAGAATGATGTTGGCAACCTGATGGTCAAAAGGACCACGGAGTAGACGTGCCTTGGTTGAAAGCTGGGTGACTGGTTGGACGTTTCTGTTCGTGCACACTCGTGCACAATGGAAACGCAGCAGCGAAATTGGTTACATGATTTTCTTTAACCGATGCCTCCTATCCTGACCGTAGCACAAGAATTACTTGTGTGAAAGTGAGTGGCGCGTGTGTGGTTCATGGTGGTGCTATCATCAACGTGCATGCTGCTCAACCTGGGTCTACACATCACAGCGCGGTTAACGCGTACGTCAGTCACCAGCGCTGACATGCCCCGCTTTTCCCAGCTTGTACCCACGTGTGCATGCACAACAATGGGCCTACTTAGTCAACCCAGCTTTCACACAAGGCCTGTCTGCCCTATTTTTTTTTTGATCGCCAGACCTTCGCAACCAGTGTTTCGAACATTCCCACTAGTACATCATTCCACACATTCAATTCCACTCACTCTCGCTGGGGTCACATGTTATACGGGTTAAGCTGGCAGTTCAGAGAATATCTCATCGGTCCGCATATGCGTGCTCACACACACGCACCACAAAAGCGGTGACCCGTTTTGCATGCATTCTGCTGGACAACGCTTACTGGTGAGAATTTCGCCAGCATGCAAATGTACGGCCTACACAATCAGGGCAACGTTCACATCCCAAGAGGATTTTTCGGTAGTTGGCCAACTGACAACCATAAACGAACCCTCGGTGATGAAAAAGGTTTGAAAGGGTTCAGGCAAGTCTCAAGAATTTCCTTCAGGAATTAAAAACACTGTACTGTTGGGTTACAGCTGTAATCCCATTGGAGTCAAATGGAGCTCGGACTAACCGGAGATCCATTTTTCGAATCAAAAGTTGATTCCTCCGAAGATAATTCGTCGGTTACCACAGAATGTCGTACAGAATAAGGAACTATTTTCAAATTTGTGTACTTAAACTGATATCAAACGTGTTCCGTCATTGTAAAATGACGAAACCATCAACCACGGTTGGAAAATTACCGGGACATACCGACTGCAATTAGAAGTCATTGAAATTTTGACGATACCCGGTGTCCGTAAAGCTTCCATTTGGAATGAGGAATGTGATGGATTAGTCCTTGTTTATGGGTGATTGCCAGTCAGGCGTCTTAAACATGTCTAATCGGATATTTGGGTAAATTAATTTGAAAAAGGAAATCGGTCCGATAGCAACTGTGTTTAAATGTCCTTATCTGAAAAATCCATATGCGAAAGTAAATCAAATTACGTCAGCGACCATCAAATCTACGTTTATTCTGAATCACGAATTGTCAAATACTCCAGTGAGTGATTTAGTACGGATGAGACGGAAGTTGTCGAAATTACTAGGAATATCAGTAAGTATACTTCTGTTTTGACCGAGTGGTTTGTATAATTCCAGAGAATGTAGCGTTTGGCGTATCTTTCCAGTGCTAATATGAGATCGGAAACGGGAGACAGAGGGAAGAGAAAGAAACGGAGGAGTAGAATATGTAGATGAGATGGATTTAGTGGCAGACCAGGAAGCGAATTGTCAACTTTCTCATGTGGTTTACGAACAAGATCGCCAGAGGAGTTACAGATGTGAAGCAAATTGGAAGGGCAAATTCGCGGGAGACTGCTTTGGCACAAGACCAAAATATCCGGCTACCGGTGACAGATGGTTGAAATGTAGCTTAGAAATATATTGGCCAAAGTAGGTGGAGTATTGGGGCGAGTACAGTTGATAAGAAAAAGAATGATGTGGTGGAAATATAACGACGAATATATAGGTCATTCAGATGGGATATGTGCTCGGAAGAGCAAGCTATTAGAAACGTTTGAGTTAATTAGTCGGGGCCACCAAACGCATGGCACTAGGATTGTCCCAGAACTATATGGACAGATAGAGTTGTTATGAAGTTGAGTTCATGGGATTCAAATTATATGGATGTGGAAGTGAGGCTGTGTCGAATTTAACAGTGAACTGGTGATTCGAATCCACGATGTATAGCTTCACTTTGAGTCTGGCACAGCAGAACAGTTAAAGGGCCTTTCACATTATACGGCATTTCTCGTTACCCTCTACTGTGTCTACTTGCAGGTGATCCAGATTTCGTACTTCAGTCTTGATGAGGTGGAGTAGTCTTTTACGGCTTGATCCCAGCTAGATGTTTGTACCTTTCCCTTAGCTCCACTGAGGCTCTTCAAGCGAGGAGAGGGAACACTTTTGTGTTGAACATAAAATATTTCCAGAGGGCAACACAAATCATGGAATTTAGAGCAGTCAGTAAAAGTTTCACAGAATGAGGAAGCCTTGTGTAAACAAATGATAAAATTTTTGAAGGTAACCAATGCTCCAAGTTTATTGAGATCCTCCAAGGTGCAAGCTGTTCTGAAGAGAGTGCGCTATGGAAGCAAGCAGTTGGTCAAAGATTTTCCTATGCAACAAACTTGAGGGTGAAGGAGTAAACTACAGTGATCAAAAAAACTAGCAGGGGAGCGTTGAAATACTGTGAAATTTTTTTCATATTTCACTGATACTGAATTCTTAAGGGTATCGATACAGTTAGAAAACGCGCAAGATTGGAAAAAATCTATAGTGAGTGAAAAGGATAAGTCCAGTTCATTGAAATCACCTGCTTTTATGAACAAGGACTGATTGAGATCCGTATTGAAGTAGTTGGAAATGTTGTCAAATAACTGACTGATATCATTGGCAAGAGTATTTAGTAAAACATAAGCATTGCAAAGAACAAGATGTTGAAAGGAATTTGAAAAAGGTGGCTTTACATGAATTGCAATGCAATTGATCTTATTCATGCTGAATTCGAACTAGAAGTGAGAAGATTTGCACCCCGTTCGATAGATGAGTATGATTCAAGCCATGATTGCTGGACAGTGTGTGGACACTTGATATGCGATTATTCTAAGTGTTAAAACTAAATAATAAAGGGATCCGTAATAACCAGCTACATGCAGTTGCTTGGCTATATATAGGTATATCAAAGTCAATTGGCATTTGAGACGTGTGGTAAATGCGGTGAGCGGTAGGATCGTATGTACCTTCTCTAAGATTTTATTTTTGTGCGAACCGATAGCCCTTTGTTTTCTGTTCTTTTCTCATTTTTCTCCCAGAGATTGAATTCACATCGAGGTATAGTATGAAATAGCAAGAAAATATAATTTCATGCGCTGTGGCCAAAATTTGTGGAATCAATCAACGGGGATGGAATTGTCAAACCGGTTAGGCAAATTGGCAATGAAGAACTGAAATTCTGCATATGGCTGCAGGAAAATAGCGTTGTGGCTTTTTATGACTAGTAAGGCGGTTGACCGTTAGGTAGTGTCAACTGTAGGCAAATATTCAGTTCGATTAAAACATATTCACAAATTTACACTTGTGAATACGCTCATGAAGTGAAAAAAGAAAAACAGTAGCTGTCAATCTCTGACCCCAAATCTGCGCTCGATGGCTAACTCCGAAATTTATGTTCCACTTGCAATAACTTTATAGATCAAACCAGAATGAACTAATTCAATCGACATTTAGTGTCCTGGATGACATGTTTCACACTTTTGCTTCACATCGGTACCGGGATACCTTCTGACCCACACTGTTCAGTTGAAGTATATCTTAGAGATTCTGAAGGAATCCCACAAACCGTCATCTTCATCGTTGTGTTTCAGTTTTTTGTCCGATCCTCCTATTGGTTCGGTTTACCAAAGAATCTCATTTGAGGGGAACCCATGGAAATGGCTTGACTAATCAGATTTCAAAGGTTTGCGTTGAAATTTTTTCAGTGATTATTTTTGCTATCAATTTTGATTTTAATATTGACCCAATGAGGCCCAATCAGCTACTACGAAAGCTGAAAGTAACACTGTTACAAACACCCACGTGTTGAAATTCGTCTATTGTGGTTCATAATTTTGTTTTTTTATCATCGAATGTAAACGCTTGTCCACATGTCCTGCAGTATACTTCTAATCAGAAAAAAAGCCCAAAATGTTTCAGTTTACGCCCCCCTGATAAGTGAATTTCATTAATATTTTACCAAACGAAAAAATATGATAGCATAGTCATCAGTTGCTGTTACGATATCGCGATTCTCAACCATTAGGCAATATAAAAAGGACATTATCCTGAACACGCTATGCAAACCAAAGTGAATGGTTTCTTTATTCAAAAACCAACAAGTCAAACGAGAACAATTTTCGATTTCGAAAGTTTGAAACACTGTGAAATACACTGTACAAATATTTTCTATTTCACTTCTCGTGTTGCATCGTAACTGTGGAACAAATTTGAAGGCGTGCGAGCATATCTCTCTTGGCATTGGGATTTCAAGAACATTGAAAGGGGATTCGTGAAATTCATCTCTTCCTCTATGTTCGCATTTACATCTCTGGATGTATTTTAGTACATCTTCAGGTTATTACTTTTCAGTGATAGATTAAACATTCTCATGAAACCAAGGGAAAATACATAACCCGAGTGATTGTAAGACTCATTCTTTATGATAAATTCATTTGGTTCATTTGGTCCTTCATGTGATCGGTAACACGAAGTTAATTTTCACACAACCAACATTACGTAAAAACGGTTCTTTCCTCTCCGGACTTGGATTACCTAATGTAATCTTGGGCTGTGAAATTCTTCACATTCGACCGAAGTTTATCGCCTAACAATAGTTGAGTATCTGATGATGACTATCCGTGCGCATCGGATGCGAATGCTACTTGAATATGCGTTTCTTTATATCTGTATTGCTTATAAAAATGCCATAATTTGCATGCCTAATGAACAATGCATTTCAGTGCAAGTTGGTGTGTCTTCTGTTTTCATTTCGGGCAAACCAGTCATCATGTGGATGATTAGTTATATGATGTATAAGAGACGGAACATGTTTTCGCACTCGTCCATGGTGTGCATATTAACGGAGATATCGTCTACTTAACGTCCGTAGAGAGTATCTTGGTATATAACTGTTTCCATTTATTGTTCGAGGTGTGAGACAAAAACATCTCCCATAACTGGTCCTAGTCGTTCATTACTAGTCGAGGTAAAACAATAGAATTACGAATCAAACACCTTACCCTCAAGGTCATCCGAGCTGGCTCTCAACGGTTTGCTGAACATCTAAACTACACTAGCATATTTTTCAATGCTGAGCTGAGTGTTGAAGCTGCATGATGAATCATATTACACAAATCTAATCACCTGTTAATCAATTGTAATTCAATATGAATCGTGAATTCACATAAAATGATTTCTCTGGATGTTTCGTCATTGATCACAAACTTGCCTGTATCTAAAATATTAGACAATTGCATGCCAACAGAAAAAATCAGCAAAAGTATCCCTGCGGGAAAATGTGAGGAACTTCTGATTTTCTGCTCTCCAATCAGTTCTATTTCGCTGATAACGTTTACAGATGGAAAGAGGACATCACAAGGGCATCTCCACTCGGTTCTTGGTGCGCCGATATATTCATGGCGAAAGTTGAATATATCTCGTTGAATCCAACTGTCAGCTGCCTGTCTCAATATAAGTCGATGATATTTTATGCCTACTAAAGGGAGAATGTAGTGTACATCCGTTCCTACAGGCATTCAGTGAGTCGCATCTGAGTCTAAGTTCACGATTGAACTAGAGGAAAACTAATTTAATCCTAAAACTGACTTTCCATAACACTTTTTACTTTTCAAATAACATGCATCTTTTTTTACATCAATTTCACGATTTCCCGCCAGTTGGATATTTCCATAATAATCCATTATTGTTGTTATATCTGCTGCTCATATGACTTCGCTGATTGGTTCATACAAGATTTTACCAAATTCGCCTGTACAGACCATATAAGCTGTACAATTTGCACCTCAGTTTTACTTGTGTTGGTCGTCACCAATGAATGCGTGGTATCGTGTCGTGTCTGACTTCCTAATCTAGTTAGCACATGGGCCTGCATCATCGAAATTGGTTCCTTGTTTTCGGATGAGAAGCTCCGTAGGTACGTGATGGTTGGTAGAGCGTTTTGGAAAGAACAGCTGCCAGAACAAGCTCAGACGAACAAGATCTTAAGTAGTACCAACAGACGAAAGACAACGCAGCAACAGCCCGTCAATGGGGTAGTGAAGCATGTTGGAGTTTGAAGAACGGTTGTAGATCAATCGGATGACTCGTCGGTAAACCCGATCAAGATGGAGAGAGGCCGACGAGGCCCCATCCCACACGTGACTGCAGTAGTTAGGTTTGGGCCTGGTTTGAGTTTTGTATATGAGAAGATAAGCTAGTGTGAAAAAGCTTATGGCGCGAAACAGAAAACCAATTTCGCATGCAGCTCGAGAAGCAAACTGAGATAAGCAAGCTGATCAAGATAGAAGAGTTATAGATAAGCCGAGAAGAGAGGAAGAATCTGTGGGAGGCAACACAGTTGAATCGAGGGTGTGGTGGGAATAGGACGATAGTTAGTAAGGTGAGAAAGATCATCGCTTTTGGGAATATGAAAAATTGCCATGGGTTTCCAGGAATTCGGAAAAGTAGAAAGTCGGAGAATGTGTGATGGAGAGAGAGACAGAAAGGACGACGTAGGAAATAGGCCAATTCAAATTGCACCTTTTAGGGACGATGAATGGTATGCCGTTTTGATCGGGTGGTTTGCAAAAGTCCAGAGAATGCAGCATTTGGCGTATCTTCTAAAACCAAAATGGGATTGAAAATGGGAGACAGAGGGAACAGAATGAAATGATTAAGATATGTAGGTGAGATGGAGTTCGTGCCAAAATGGGATTGTAAACGGGAGGCATAGGGATCAGAAGGAAACAAAGGAGTAGCATATGTAGGTGAGATGGAGTTTGTGACAAACCAGGAAGCGAATTGTCAACTTCCTCATGTGGTTCCTAAACACAATCGCAAGAGAAATTACATATGGGAAGGAAATAGGAAAGGCGAAATTTGCAGGAGGCTGCTTTGGCAGAGGACCAACGTTCCGGGCTACCGGTGGCAGATGAGAGTAAGCGTTCGGTTTCCCAGCTGATGAAGCTTTCTTTGGCTCTCTGTATGGTTGGCGAGCATCTGTTCCTGGCTTCCACGAAACAAAGGTGAGAGTCCGTTGTGGGCGAGCCCAACCACCAGCAAAATGTTGCACACTTCAAGAGTACAGCACGATCGCATGCGTGGTTGAACCACTCGGAGGATTCGGGTTTGCCAGGTTTGGACAAGTGAGTAATAAAAAGTTGCACAACTTGAGGAACAATGTCGGTGAAGTTAGAAACGGGAGAGGAAACGTCTGAAGTAGAGCAGCATTCATTCGAAGAATAGGAGGCTGGGACATCGTAAAATCTATCTCAGTTGGTGGAATTTCAGCTCCAAAATATTTATCTCAAAGTAGGTGGAGTATGAAAGTGGGAAAAACTGATGGAACAGGAAATAATATAGTGATTAGATGAGTCAACTTGAGAAAGGGCAAATGTGCCTGAGAACAGAGAATGAACAGATGTGAGAATAGGTTTAAGGGTATGGACATAATCGCCATCTCGATCATGAATACGTGTGAGTAAGTAAACAAGTTGGCATAGGTTGTTGACCACGGAGAAGTGTTCGGCTTCACTCCCCAGAGCCGAAGTGTCCGATGAGTGAATGAACCAATCTCGCTTGTGAACATTGAAATCTCATAAGATGGTGACCAGTCAGTTGGATGTTCCACAAATTAGGTCAATGTTTGAAGGTGAGATATCAAAGAACGACGAATCGCAACTGTTGGGTGGACGGTGATCTACACAAAAGCAGTGATTACAAAAAGCCAGTCGAAGCTTCATCCACGTCAACTGAAATTAACGAGTCAATATTATGCTTCACTCCGCGAATGCTAGTGAGAGTAACAAGTTAGTGCTCATCTTCCGAGTGAGAAGAGCGAGCAAGACGGCGACTGCGTGTGTGGTTGTGTATTTTCATGATTTGTAGTGTAAAAGAAATCAGCAACCCTTATCCTGAAATCTAAATTGGCGGACCACATATGGCCTCAATAGATCAGGCGTAGTAGTTAGTAGGGCAACATCAGAGCTCTCTACCAGTTGTGTTCAGTTTTGTGAGTTTACTTGGTCTAGTGCCCTGTGTTTCGTGCAGTGTATTCATTGGGCACCGTGTCTTTTGATTGTGCTGTGTGCAATAGGCTGTGTGCTTCCACTGTGTGTGGCATATTATTGCCAAATAGATATTTTATCGAGTCTTGGTGAATTGAAACATTCTTTGTCAAGTGTGTCATCGCGTGATATAACAAAAGTTTATTGCAACTCATGCAGTCTTCGAATCAGACATCGTCATATGAACCATGATCAAGCGTACATGTGAGGATTCTTGACAAGGTCCGTCTGCGCAAATTTTCACCTGCTCTCAAGCGGAAACTCTCCTTTTTGAAAAGAATCAAACACTTGTTTTAAATAAACGTCGTTGGAAGTAGGAAGACGATAGAATTAACCTGCTCAATTTGGACCACTTGAATTGCTTTGTTTGTTGATCAGTCATTTGCGGCTTATGAAATCATATTCACCAAAACTGGCATTTGAACCAACATTCACGACATTTTTCTTGGTTTTGTCGAGGTGATTTATTAGGTTTCAATATTCAAGAGGAATCATTCGATTCGGGGAAGTGTACCTCTGACGAATATAAGCGAAGTTAAAAATATTCAGATGCCAGTGAATTTACATTTGTTTTAGAGTGCTGCCTGTATATCTCATATGTCTTAGAAAACGATAGTTTTCTTCGTGTCACCGTCCTGGTTCACAGTAATTCTTAAATAAATCTCAAACAATTGAGTATTCACATTCAGAATGAAGACAATTTTCTATTTACGGGAAATTGTTCCGTGGGTGTATGTTCATCAAACTACTGCAGTCTAGCTAATTTCGACAGGATGTAATTACTTTACGAGAAAACGTTTTATTAGTTCCCAATATTGTTGTTCACCGCCTATATTGGTAGCGAACAATAAGAAGGATTTTACAGCAATAAGAAGGCTAATCGCAGTGAAAGCAGTCTTCAGCACTTAATCAAATATATGAGCATAATCCCCTATACACGACCGTATTCAAATAAGATGAACGGCCCGGCCACATGCATGAATGCTCTACCATTTCATGCTCTTTATATGCGGTGAATAAACTTGGTATGATACTCATCATTATTGTTGGGCTGACTTGTTTCTTCTCTTTGATGTCTGAACTAAAATCTCCCACATTTAGTCAATCTTTTCTACTCTTTGAGGTCTGCTCGTATCAGTTTATATGCTAGAGGGGTTCAACTTCGATATTGACAGCTGGTTGTGAATAAACTTCATTATTATGGCATTCGGAATTGTGCAATGCCATACTGTATGAGGATCGAGCTTGTCCATTTGCATGTTATTCATCTGCGAAAATTCATTTTCAGTTGCATAATAATGACGTTGGAGTTCACTGATTCTTATATGAAAAGAACCATAGAAAGAGGAAAATGAACGAATCAAAGCCAATAATTAGGCTGACTTGATATGAATATTTTCGTAAGCCACTTTTCATACAATTCATGACAGAAATTAGCATCGGTCTTTGTCGACAATGGGAGCAAGTTGCTCATCCGTGTGAATGTTCAAGGTTATGTGTGGATTGAAGACAACATAACGATAGGTAGGATATTCCAGGAGTAGTCGGTTAAACTCAGCTCACATTTTACTGTCCATGGTAAACCTAAGGCACCAGAGCACATATGAGTGTCAACAGAAGACATTTCGTGGTCAAACGGTAATATCCCTCGAACTGACTGCATTGTTAGTTCCTGCTGCATTGTCTGATGAGCATTGAGTGGAGGAATCTAGAGAAATCAACCATTATTTAGTGAGTGGTGATGAGTAGTAGATGGTCCACCACTGCATAGGATATCTGAATGAGAGCACAGCACCATAACACGATGAAGGTAACTATACCGTTTTAACTAGAAGAATAGCCGCGGTCACTTCAAGTGGAGCCGAGAAGGTTTTCATGAAAATAGAGGAGCATGTTACATATTTGGTGACGATGCTTTTGAAAATACACGACGTATGGCAACGGATACCTCAAAATCAAACGAAATTCGTACTTTATTAGAAGACATAACTACGGAAAAGAGAAAGGATGAAAACACGCAAGGAGAAAAAACGAAAACCTCATGCTTATCTAACACGAATTCCTTGAGGTTTCGAATTAGAATGATGAGGCAACTCTGTGATTAGTATGGTACTGTGTCTCGATTAGAGAGCATATTTGCCCCGAAAACACGATTCGGATGAAAACATTACTTCGAAGTGATGCAAATTACGCCCTAAACTGTAAAGATCAGGATTTCCGCTGAAGTCAGTCTTCATATTTCCACCACTGCATTAAGTAGATTCAAATCTGTGTAGTTCATTCGTACGTGGAGTTGGAAGATCATTAGGAAAATTGGAGGTAGATGGCGACCGATTGCATGTAGGTTTACCTGCAACGGTCAATTGGATATCGGGCTGGGCAACAAGCTTTCGGATAAGTTAGTGCGTGAGACAAATGAACAAAGCTTGATCTCGCTACAAAACTATGTTTTCTTTGGACTATGCTCAACGACTCGAATGGAAGTTCCGTTTGCACAGGATCGGACGAAAGGGACCTATAACATGGCCTCAAAGATCTCGGGATATAATTCCTTTGGATTATTTCCTAGGCGGTTATGTTGAGAGAAACTTTCATGACCCCAAGTCTGAGAACCTGGATGAGTTGAATAATTGGATCCAATCTGTATGCACTGCGATTCCAACGATGATGCAGGTGGCAGTTCAACATAATATGGTTAGATGGCTGACGATTTGCCTGGCTCAAGTTGGTGGCGCTTTTGAGCATCTACCGTATTGGTAATAACGGCGCCTTTCAGAAACAGAGAACGACCTATTACATTTGCTTGGTAATCCCGGTTTGTAAAACAAAGTTTGAGTTACTCGTACTGCAGTCCCAAAGGTCGTTTTCACGTAATCGTTCTCGCTGATTAGCACGACAATACGACAATCCCAATCAAGAATATGTCCTGCTCGAGTATTTAGCCAAATGTCAAACGACCGTCATTGAGATGGGAATGACGAAATAATTTGTGGCAAGGTACTGCGAAAATTAAAGTTTATAAATATAAGACGACCAAAATCAGAAGTGATCTCTTCGGTCAAACTATCCAAGAATCAGAGTGTAAAATGGGTCAGTTCAACAGACAGCAGTCACGCTTCAATGGAATTACCAACGACCTAGCTTCAAATTAAATGAATAAAGTTGCAATAATCTTGTCATGATGCTGTGTTTCTATTCCTCAGATCTAACGCTCGAAAGCAGCATGCCCTACACACGTCGCCAACATGTCACGTGGGATGTATATGTGCGACAGCGACCGAGACAAACCACGGATAGCGTGCTCAGCTCCGTCTGTTATCGAAATGCAACTAAAATGATTTTGGCAACCTGATGGTCAAAAAGGACCACGGAGTAGACGTGCCTTGGTTGAAAGCTGGGTGACTGGTTGGACGTTTCTGTTCGTGCACACTCGTGCACAATGGAAACGCAGCAGCGAAATTGGTTACATGATTTTCTTTAACCGATGCCTCCTATCCTGACCGTAGCACAAGAATTACTTGTCTGAAAGTGATTGGCGCGTATGTGGTTTCGTGGTGGTGTTATCATCAACGTGCATGCTGCTCAACCTGGGTCTACACATCACCGCGCGGTTAACGCGTACGTCAGTCACCAGCACTGACATGCCCCGCTTTTCCCAGCTTGTGCCCACGTGTGCATGCACAACAATGGGCCTACTTAGTCAACCCAGCTTTCACACAAGGCCTGTCTGCCCTATTTTTTTTGATCGCCAGACCTTCGCAACCAGTGTTTCGAACATTCCCACTAGTACATCATTCCACACATTCAATTCCACTCACTCTCGCTGGGGTCACATGTTATACGGGTTAAGCTGGCAGTTCAGAGAATATCTCATCGGTCCGCATATGCGTGCTCACACACACGCACCACAAAAGCGGTGACCCGTTTTGCATGCATTCTGCTGGACAACGCTTACTGGTGAGAATTTCGCCAGCATGCAAATGTACGGCCTACACAATCAGGGCGACGTTCACATCCCAAGAGGATTTTTCGGTAGTTGGCCAACTGACAACCATAAACGAACCCTCGGTGATGAAAAAGGTTTGAAAGGGTTCAGGCAAGTCTCAAGAATTTCCTTCAGGAATTAAAAACACTGTACTGTTGGGTTACAGCTGTAATCCCATTGGAGTCAAATGGAGCTCGGACTAACCGGAGATCCATTTTTCGAATCAAAAGTTGATTCCTCCGAAGATAATTCGTCGGTTACCACAGAATGTCGTACAGAATAAGGAACTATTTTCAAATTTTTGTACTAAAACTGATATCAAACGTGTTCCGTCATTATAAAATGACGAAACCATCAACCACGGTTGGAAAATTACCGGGACATACCGACTGCAATTAGAAGTCATTGATATTTTGAGGAGACCCGGTGTCCGTAAAGCTTCCATTTGGAATGAGGAATGTGATGGAGGAGTCCTTGTTTATGGGTGATTGCCAGTCAGGCGTCTTAAACATGTCTAATCGGATATTTGGGTAAATTAATTTGAAAAAGGAAATCGGTCCGATAGCAACTGTGTTTAAATGTCCTTATCTGAAAAATCCATATGCGAAAGTAAATCAAATTACGTCAGCGACCATCAAATCTACGTTTATTCTGAATCACGAATTGTCAAATACTCCAGTGAGTGATTTAGTACGGATGAGACGGAAGTTGTCGAAATTACTAGGAATATCAGTAAGTATACTTCTGTTTTGACCGAGTGGTTTGTATAATTCCAGAGAATGTAGCGTTTGGCGTATCTTTCCAGTGCTAATATGAGATCGGAAACGGGAGACAGAGGGAAGAGAAAGAAACGGAGGAGTAGAATATGTAGATGAGATGGATTTAGCGGCAAACCAGGAAGCGAATTGTCAACTTTCTCATGTGGTTTACGAACAAGATCGCCAGAGGAATTACAGATGTGAAGCAAATTGGAAGGGCAAATTCGCGGGAGACTGCTTTGGCACAAGACCAAAATATCCGGCTACCGGTGACAGATGGTTGAAATGTAGCTTAGAAATATATTAGCCAAAGTAAGTGGAGTATTGGGGCGAGTACAGTTGATAAGAAAAAGAATGATGTGGTGGAAATATAACGACGAATATATAGGTCATTCAGATGGGATATGTGCTCGGAAGAGCAAGCTATTAGAAACGTTTGAGTTAATTAGTCGGGGCCACCAAACGCATGGCACTAGGATTGTCCAAGAACTATAAGGACAGATAGAGTTGTTATGAAGTTGAGTTCATGGGATTCAAATTATATGGATGTGGAAGTGAGGCTGTGTCGAATTTAACAGTGAACTGGTGATTCGAATCCACGATGTATAGCTTCACTTTGAGTCTGGCACAGCAGAACAGTTGGAGGGCCTTTCACATTATACAGCATTTCTCGTTACCCTCTACTGTGTCTACTTGCAGGTGATCCAGATTTCGTACTTCAGTCTTGATGAGGTGGAGTAGTTTTATACGGCTTGATCCCAGCTAGATGTTTGTACCTTTCCCTTAGCTCCACTGAGGCTCATCAAGCGAGGAGAGGGAACACTTTTGTGTTGAACATAAAATATTTCCAGAGGGCAACACAAATCATGGAATTTAGAGCAGTCAGTAAAAGTTTCACAGAATGAGGAAGCCTTGTGTAAACAAATGATAAAATTATTGAAGGTAACCAATGCTCCAAGTTTATTGAGATTCTCCAAGGTTCAAGCTATTCTGAGGAGAGTGCGCTAGGCAAATTGGCAATGAAGAACTGAAATTCTGCATATGGCTTCATGAAATTAGCGTTGTGGTTTTCATGACTAGTAAGACCGTTGACCGTGAGGCAGTGTCAACTGTAGGTAAATATTCACTTCGATTACAAAAAATATTCACAAATTTACACATGTGAAAGCGCGCATGAAGTGAAAATAAAAAAGTAGCTGTCAGTCGCTGACCCCAAATCTGCGCTCGATGGCCAACTCAAAAATGTATGTTCCACTTGCAATAAACTCATAGATCAAACCAGAATGAACTTATTCAATCGACATTTAGTGCGCTGGATGACATGTTTCAAACTTTTGCTTCACATCGGTACCGGGATATCTTCTGACCCACACTGTTCAGTTGAAGTATATCTTAGAGATTCTGAAGGAATCCCACAAACCGTCAACTTCATCGTTGTGTTTCAGTTTTTCGTCCGATCCTCCTATTGGTTCGGTTTACCAAAGAATCTCATTTGAGGGGAACCCATGGAAATGGCTTGACTAATCAGATTTCAAAGCTTTGCGTTGAAATTTTTTCAGTGATTATATTTGTTATCAATTTTGATTTTAATATTGACCCAATTTGGTCCAATCAGCTACTACGAAAGCTGAAAGTAACACTATTACACACACCCACGTGTTGGCATTCATCTATTGTGGTTCATAATTTTGTTTCAGGGGCCGAAATTGGACAATGACAAACAGGGTAAAAGTCGAACAGTTGGTGAGTTTGTCAGGAATATTTAGTATGGAAAGGACAAAGCGCAGTTCTTTGACACTGTATTTCAGGCAACAGTTCCCTGACTGCACCACTAGATGCATCATCCACTGGATTCCCATCGGTCGGCGCATATCGCCAACTGAAGTCTAATGAACGGTTTTCTTTGAGTCCAATTCTATTGGCCACAAAGGTAACGAATGGCACTGACATTACTAATTTACTGGAAAACAGTAAGGGAATCCGGCCATGGAATAAGACGATCTATATGCATTTGTAGCTCATCATTAATGTCGTTCAAAATGGTGTTTAGTTACCAGACATCTATTGACGCGAATGGGAGTTGTAGATTGTATGTTCTTCGACCCTTTCGTCCATCTGTGTCGCACACGTTCACTGGACTCACGGTCCCAATCCAGACACTGGTTGCATAAACCGCGAAAGATCTGCCTTGCTAGCGGCAACATAAGAGAGACCAAACCCAAATGATCATACAATGTAGCCACATGTTTTACGACAGTTAAAAAGCTAGAGTTGCTGAAAGACACGGTTTATTTTTGATACGATTTCACTGCATCTCAACAGTTCACAGGAGTTCATGTAAAACAGTATTGTGCGACAAATATAGGGGGATTTAAAATTATCACCGTGGTAAAGACACATTATCAGACAGCTGTTTCTACTGACACAATATGGGTTTCCATCGATGTGTGGCTACGGCTTCGGCAAACCTCATTAGCATGGTATTGCTTATCACGTATATGACCCGAAACACAGTGTTCTGGTCAGCTGTATATTGCGTCATCTGAAGATGATAAGCGATGGCAGACGACGGGAGCTTTTGGTTTCTAACATTGTCAATATGCGTTTTATCTGACAATGATTGGATCACAAGACATTGAGTCCAATTTGGAATGTGTTCAATTTCTCGGTTAGACAACTGTCGCTCTGCTCCACTCACGTAGGTTGCTCCGCAAATAAACCAAAATTACTAGATGAGGTTCGAGTTATTTCCACCGAAGTGTAAGGGATCCCAATCGTTCGATGAACAATTCTGAAGTCAGCTGAATATTATATTCGAACAGTCACTGAACTATTCGCCGTTTGAGCAAGCGATTGACATCGTGAACTTGAGAAGAAGACACAGAGTGTCTAGTACTTCCTCCGCCAAAAAAACCGTTTATCTGGCGACTAGAGGCTTGCTGTGTCTTTTGATAAACGCATCGGATTAGACGTTTCCGGTCGAGTCGCTTTCCAGCTGTTCAAGTTCGTAGTCCATCATGTTTCTTTTGCAAATACGTCTTGCTCTCTGAAATATGTTTCGGATCAGGCTACAGTTATATTCCACAGATTGCAGGTATAGACTTGTCCAAGTTTCTTTTCTATGAAATCAGATTTGGCGATTGTTCCGTCATTTCTTCTAGTCATAATAATCTCGAGGAAGAGAAGTGTATTGTCCACATCTGCGCCTATCGTAGTTCGTGTATTTGGATACAGAAGATTGAGTTCATCCATAACCCACGTCGTCTATTCTAGACTTTCGTGATGATGGAAATATCATCAACGTATCTTTTATAAAGCTCTGACCGTTCCGAGATTTTGCTTGCCTTCACAAGTAAGCGGATCCGAATTTTCCGAAACAATCGGTGACTGTTGTAGAGAATCTTTCATCGGTTACACTGAATGAACTTCAATTGTGGGCTGTCTCCTGAGGTCTAGGTTTCTGTATATCACGGGAGAAAATAAGCAGCACAGAGACTCAAGCACAATTCGAATATCTATTCGAACAACGGAAACTAGTCAAACCAACTTCACAAGATGCGGAAACTTAGTTTTTGATGGAGCTGGTTGACTCCGAACCACAGTAACTGGTAACATCGTCCAGACATCAGTCACTCACCACATCTGAGTGCATTTTTATTAATGAAAATCTATAGTTGCAAACTGGCTCGGTAATTTTACTCCCAAACAATGATTCCGGACCCGTGCTGTCTCATTGGAAAGAATGTGAGAGAATGTGGACTGTTTTGACTATCCCAGCAAGTTTTTGCGCCAAGATAATTGCAATGACCCCTAGAAATTATAACACGAGTTATCGGTAGAAGTACACGCTCTTCTAGACGGATAATTTACCAATGAGATCACAGCTCAAAATCTGAAGCCAAGAGGAACTAAAACTCTACAACTGCATGGTCCAGCGAAACTACACAAACCAGAAGTGTCACTTCGAAGAATACTATAGATGATAAACTCACCACAAAACGAATAAGCGAAATGGGTGTTGAAATTGCTCGAGCCAGTTCATGATTTATTGGCCAGAGACACTATCAAAGAAAGTCTGTAAATAGTAGAGCTTTTGCATCCGATCATTTCGAAAGGGAAACACACGGCTTCACTTGATGTCCAATCACTGCTCACGAACTTTCCCGTTAAGGAGACTATACGTATCATCTGAGATCATGTCGAGCAAAGCCGACTCAAAATCGGTATATCAGTATCAGTTCCGGAACGACAATTATTACCATGCTCAACAAACGTATGGTTTTCTTTCCTCGGCCGGACTTACAGACAAATTGACGTAGTCGCAATGGAAAACCCATTGGATTCCATTTTACCAGGTATATTTATGGCTCACCTTGAGGAAAATACGAGCTTGTTCATGAATGCAGTGTATGGGATATCAGGACTTTAAGCCACAAAAGCCCAGTGTACTATTAGGGATAACCGAAAACCAGACTCTCAGGCTTCGATTGGGGGACCGCATAAGGTTACAAAAGGTCAGGTGTGGTCACCAGCCGAGAGACAATGGATTTCTCTCTACCACGAAAATGATCGTCGTTCGAGGGTTTAGAACCTCTGCACCACCGATCGCCGTTTAGTGTGTCTTGCCGATAGAAAAGGCTTTTTTTCCCAGAAACCAGGAGGATAAGTACCATTAGATACAAGCTGTTTAGTATTGATTTTCGAGTACTGATTTTTTTCTTTGGGATTGGTTTTATATGAAAGTAAGGTTTGAGGAATTCCTAGGAATAACGAGGAAACATTCTACAGAGTGTTCTGGTCATCACTGTACAACTAAGATGAAGAAGGGCATTATTTGGTGGGTTATCCGGTAGCAAATCACATGATTATACAAATCATTACCACGAATCTCTTAATGAACACAGAAATTACAAAAATATATGATGTTGATCTCTCTGTACATCAGAGATGCCACGGCCACCTTACCTCAAAAATCTTGAAACTGTTCACCTACCCATTATTCTGCTCAATCATATACGTTTTATTTGTCCAATAAATTCAGAAAGAAAAGGTGTTGATGACGCTGATTTCATACCGCCTGTGATCAGGCCGTTGGAATGCATTCTGGATAATTGGCTTCATACATTTTAAATAAGACTAAGTTATTTTGGTCTATCGAAGAATGGACTATATGCTGATGTCTATCCTTGGCAGTACGGTACATTTTACAGTTAGAATTTTGTCAGAGCGCAGAATAAAAGGCCTAGACAACAGATCGGATGTTCAAAGCCCATATAGATGTTTCGATATTTTGTCTACTGATCAGTAGCCCTGTAAAGAGTGTTTTTTAAAAGGGCTTGGACAATTCTCCACCATTTTTCCACCACTTGAAAAACGAAATATCATATGAAAATGATTATTTTCGGTGGGTCCTCACCCTCTAGAAGCTCGTTACCTTTCAAAGATTTCCGTAATTGGCGAATGAAGCACAGTTCCGGTTTCATTTCCGATGAGAAACCGCTGTTGAATGAAATCATTCTGATCACATTCACATTTTGAGCTTTCCTCTGTGTAATTCTTTAACAGCAGCTCTGCTTCATGTGGGCTAGAACGGTTGCTTCATCGTAGTTGACGTATTGAATCAAAAGGACAAACTCGCAAGAATTCGTAGTCAAATTATTAGAAGCTATTTTTGATATATTAACAAACCTGTGCTGGAGTGATGGGAGTAAATTCATGATTGACACAAGTGACACAAACTACATGAATAAAGAAGGACATGACTACGGGGGAAGCGCCAAGCATACGACGCCCACATGAATCAGCAAAACAGAATCGTGATGAGTAGAGAAGAAAGGAATAATTCAAATTGAATTTGAATTATAAGGTAAACGAGCAAACCGTTAACAATACAGAAACGTCTATGATCGAGACCTTTGTTCGTTGTCACAGTTCAGAAAGCAGGAGGCAAATGAAACACGGCCAAACACTGCATAATGTAATTCTAATTCATCTCTGCTGTATATACCTAGTCAGATTACTGTATCATGTGCATTCTGATGTCCCAATTGTCCCAGTCATCGATACATGGAAACACAGAAATAATCTGAGTAGGAAATCTCCTTAAAGTTCACATGTAATTCATTTAAACCATGGTTGAATAAATTGAGGCGTTTGTTGGAGTAGCTCAAATGTGAATCAACTACTGAGACACAATTATGTTAAGAGCTATTCTGTTTCTGGTTTACCTCACAAAAATGACAAGCGTTGACGTGTCACTCTCAGCAATATACTGAATCACAGCTTTTATGACATCTTGCTGCCCAATTTACCTACAAAGCGACTGCTTATCACCAGTAGAATATAGCATTAGTTAACGGACAACAGGACCGATTACTGGCCATAATCTATATTTATTTGAACTGTCAACAGCCATCGGACAACACGTACGTGGACAACCCATTGATCAATGAAACGAAGGATCGTTCCAGATTTGCATGAGACAAGTAGTCAGCTGATCGAATAATGGAAACGACTTTGTGGATGAATAGTGTCTGTCAACTTGCCACAAATTAGTATGCTGCGATAATTGATCAAGTTATGGTTGGATCGGCTGTCGAGCAATGTGGTTTCAATGTCTATTTGGAATGAAGATGCTGCGCGCTCGTTTGGATCGGTGGAAAGATTACGTTATTAGCTGAGTCGAGTCTGCGCAACTCTTGATTTCATAAACTTCCCCATGACCGACTATTCCACTAGTCAGCTAATTGTTACCCGATTTATTTGACGTCAGTTTCAACTTTGCTGACCGCATTACTTTCATTCCTCGGTTGCATATTTGGTTTATTTACCCAACCCTCAGTTGGTATTACTGAATTTCCTCCTCGCGGGGTAAATATTTGGTTTATTTACCCAACCCTCGCCGGATAAATTATTTGGTTTCCGAATATGATTGACCCTAATGAAATTCGTTTCTTATTAGTTCACCTGTTGCATGTGTAAGTAAAAGTCTTTGATCGTTCAAGGGAATCGTAGTGGCCACTATAGAGTTGAGAAAAAGACCGGTATCTGGCCACAATATTAACCTGAACTGATTTTTCCAAGGTTTCTGTCGATCTCTTTATCATATCCAACTGTACTCGGTCGCGGTTCGCTTTCTGATTCGTCGTTGAGTTCGTTTGCATAGTAGCTCATAGTCATCCTGAAGCCCTTGTTCCCCAGCGTCTACGAAAAACCGCATCATTTCCTCAGCTTTCGTGAACCCATGAAGTGGTTTCGTCAACGGTGAGATTTTCAGCACCCGTGACGCCAACCGTGACTTTCGCTTGAAACTCAATTAAACGTTCCGTCATTCACGGTCGGCATCGCATCATTTTGAACAAACTGATAAAACATTTAGTTGATTCACTCTCGAACCAGAACGCACACTACAGTAGGCGTTCGAATAGCGGCTCAGAAACGTGTCTTCTATCGAGTCCTGAAGCAAACTATGAACAAAATTCACCTAAACGAATCAATAGAGAAGACCAGTGTCCATAGACAAATACGATCGTGTATTTCATATATCGTGGGACCGAAATAGTACCGGGGCAAGAAATACACGGAAAGTAAACGGGGGCAACGGCGAAGCGAAAGTCGGACCACACACCTGCAGTCGGTGAGAACCGAAAATGTGTCAAACGTGAGGTGGATGGAAACCTCGGGAAAGTCAATTTAGTAAAACGTATGCAACCGAGGGAAAAACAGTGAAATCAAAATCAGGCACCAGAGATTATGAAGAAAATACATCCATTACGCTTTCTACTGTGTTCTTTTCAATGCTTCACCAGATTGAATCTGGGTTTTCAAATCAGGACAGCACCCTTTGTCCGATCCTTCATGAGAAACGTTATATGGACGATTGCACCGATAAGTAATGGATTGTAAAAAGTACATGCATACTAAGTAGATAAATGTATAATTAATCTTCGTGAATTAAAACGAACTCCGTGACTGTGGTTTGAAAGCGTAGGAGTGATCGTTCGGGCAGGATTAGATCATATCTAACATAAAATGGTGGTATCTTCTAACAGCTGTTACTAATTAGGGTGGTTACGATTATCGGTTTGTAAACGGGTGCATATCGTAATCAATGTAACGTAATCCAGTCGTTCTATCATTTTCTTGACAGCGATGGAATCAGGATAGGCATGAAAACGTCAAGAAACAGGTTTATGTTTCTCTGGGAGTAAAAGGGAGCCATACACAGACTGCTGATCACAGTGCTCCAAAATGCCAGAATGTCAAAACCGTCTGGCAAGAAATCGAGAGCAACTTCCGATCTGCCAGATCAGTCGGATTTGATGTGCGTTACAACATCAGAGACTGTCACCACCTTGTATTGTTTTCTGTATTGTAGAAAGCACTCAAAGTTCCCAGGGAGATAAGGCCTGCATCCAAACTATTGTTTTACCGAAAATCTTGGATACGGGTCACAAGGCTGTCCGCGCTAAATTCAAGTCAAGCAGAATAAATACTCTACGCACCTGGAGAATTTAAAACAATGGTTATAAATAACAGTTTTCCAAACACTGACCGGACATTAACATTGCATAGCGCGGGAACTGTCATCTCCCTTGGGGGTGGTACAACTAGAGGTAGTCCTCCAGCTAGTGTGCATGCCTTTCTTAGTCCAGTCGCGTATACTTCTCTGCCCCTTGCCTGCCTGCTTGTGCTCGTTACCCTATTTCTCGGGATATTTGATCTTCCCTGATTAATTTGTATTCGGTTTTGCGGTTGTTGGTTCTCATCAGGTATGCGTACCCGTTACTCCTCTGCCTAGTCGTCTTCATACTTGTACACTCATATTCCATAGTCACAAGGATCTAACTTTGATCGTCTGCAGTGTGAATGTATACTTTTCACTGAAAAGCCCACAAACGAATCACAACTGAGAATAATCATAGTTATTCGTGTCTGGGTCACTACATACTACTTACGTTCAATATGAGTGCCTACACTTGCAGCCTCGCCGCTATACTTTATTTATTGAGATGAATGTGAGCATCAGTATATCATTATATATATATATATATATATATATATATATATATATATATACATTTATATATGTATATATATATATATATATATATGAAGCGATCAGAAGTAAACTGACAATACTGAGTTGTGGCAAATTTGACATATAATCAGGTCCTTGTGCTAATATGTTACCACTCTTTCCCCGTTTCGATCGTCTTTTCACAGACAGGTGTGTGATATATAACGGAAAGATAGGAAATAGTAGCAATTCCATGTACTGATTTTAAAATAAAGTGCAGACTACCAGTGATTCGGCAAATGAATCAAATGTGCCTTCTAGGAACTTGGAAAAATATTCTTCTTTGTACTTTGCAAGGTTGACAGCAGGATGAGCACAAAATCGAACTCGTCTGCGTCCACTCCATTGTTCTCTTCGTCGTCAATAACGATCTTATGATCGTCATCATAATCGTCTTCTTCTTTTATCTCCGTGAAGAGGAGAACGAAGTGACAGGACATTTTAACATCTGCTTTTGGTTGATGTCTTCCGTCAACAGTATGTTGGCCAATCCAAATGTCTCCAACACCGCAACAGTATTCGATCTTCAAGTCCATTCATGCTGGTCGCCTAATAAACTGGGAGCATGGCAATCGTTTCTTTTTCACCGACAGGATTTTCTCCCTCATGGATGAAAACGTCTAAGCGACTTGACTCAAGCTCAATAATTATGAGTTCAAAGTGTTTTCAAATCTACCAGGCATTTTCCTTGAGAAGTGTAGAAGAGATCCAATAAAAATCTTCGTACTGTTCTCACCGTTTTCGCGACTTCCAACAATCACAACAGAAATCAGTGTGTTTCATAAATCCACGACAGGGGAAGTGCGGCTTCAATGATTTTGTGGCGTTACCGAAAGAAAACTGCTCAGATTTGGTACGTGTTTCAGTGACTGAACACTGGTTACCAACAACCTAAACCAAACTTCCCTATTGCTGACATGGTGCTCTCAACTTATTCTACCAATGGAACGGAGGGATTGATGATCAAACAACGATAATGCCGGTTTACCATATACCCCAAAGGTCGTATTTCTGAACTATAAAAAGGAACGAGATGACCTGTGACAGTGCATACTCGACCGCTGATGAACTTTAGGATATCATGCCAGCATCACCGATGACTGAGGTTGGTAAAGACCAGTGGCAGCTTCTGCATGCGAGACGACACCTGACCCGTTATCTGTTCACCTCATAAGATGGAAATGCCTCAGTCGCAAAACTTATCTACACCAGCTACGGCCTGCTTCACTAATAAAATATCTCGATCAGGGCCAAACCAGTGCAGCAGCAGAAAACAGAAAATTCTTTGTAGTTTCCTACGCAGCACATTTGATCCATTTGCGGAATGATTCGTAACCTGTATTCATTCCAAACAATAAACATGTTGACAGTTTAGTTCTTCTTTATTCATCGTGCTGAGTAGTACTAACTGTCTTATCTCAGATTCAAGCCATGTGGCCAGAAAATCAAGACAATGATCGTCCTAATACACCCGATTTAGGGTGAATTTTCAGTACATGTGCGATTTACGGGGTAATCTGAAAGAAACGAATGTAACCCTTTATTGAAAGGTCCAGAGGGATTCGTGGAGGAAAAATCAAGCAGTTAGTACACTCAGATTAATGTCGAGGCCGAATAACAAGATCGTTCATTATTGCGTCGTGGTCTACGGGAAAGTGGACATGGTTAGGGCTTAGGCTATTTCCACATGTAAACGTGTGTGAATGAGGAATTTTAGATTTCGAGCCAATGAAAGTGAAAGATGCGGCTCTAGAGAGTGTGGAGGGAAGACAATGATTTGTGTTCGATGGTGACCTGTTTGTGAATTTGTCACACGAATCAGAATGCATGTTATTGATGTAGTCAATGAGAATGTATCTATTGTTGAGGCAGCAGAGGGTAGCAATTTTCGAGATTTGGTGGTAAGATGGGAATTAGACGGAACAAGCGTGAGGTAGATTTCGGTTATCAGAGAAAAGGTATGGGATGTTATTGAGAACAGTATGCGAGGGAGATCCAAATCGAAGTTGAAAGGTATAATCAACGTACCTAAGGATTTTAAGGAAGAGAGAAGAGGAAGCAGATAAGTGGACAGGCTCATTCACACTGTTTCGAGGAAAATTCAATCTTTGCTTCCCAAAACAGTGACAATACAACTGAGAAATAAAATGGATGCTATTGGAAAAATAATCACAAAGGTCTTTTCAATTAAAGACATCAACCGCATTATCACGTAGAACATACAGCAGATCACCGCGATTGGGGGAACCAAATGCACGTCCGTAGTTAAGAAAACGTAGCCTCACAGTACAACCATCGTGATCACGAGTATAAGCTAATGAATGAGCAATGGATGTATTTGCATCACGTGTTGACAGACAGGGTATATAGGGAAATTGTGTCAGATCGCGAGGGTGAACTTGGAAAATTATACAATGGATGAGTGCATTCTTACTTACTTTCAGCAATGCAAATGTTCAATCTATCTGACGGTATTTCTTGGATACTTTCTTTGGTACAGGTTGAGTGCGTATAAATATCCGACGATTGACAATCACCTCAAAATCAATGAGACGAGATGGGATATGATTTCGAAAGAGCAAGCCATTAGCAACATTGGTGTTATTTAGTCGGGGCTATCAGATTCACGGCACTAGGCTTGTTATTGAACAGCAGGAACAGAGGCAAGTGTGACAGGGTTTCGTTCATGGGATTCCAGATATATATGAGGAAGTGAGGATGTGTCGGATATAACAGTGAACAGGTGATTAGAATCTACTACGCCTAGACTCACATTGAGCCTGGCACAACACAACAGTTAAATGGCGCTTCACATCTCACGGCATTTCACGTGACCCAACAGTCTGTTTGTTTACAGGTTATTCAGATGTCTTATTTCGGTCTTGATGAATGTGGATAGCCTTTTACGGCTTGATGCCAGTCAGATGTTTGTGCCTTGCCCCTAACCCTACGGGAGAAGGAAACCTGTTGTGTTGAACTTAACAGATTTCCATGGGGCAACGCAAATCATGGAGGTTTGGGTAATCGGTTAAGTGCTCACAAAACGAGAATGCCTCGTGTAAAAAATTAGGAAAATCAGTGAAGGTGGCAAATGTCCCAAGCTTTTTGAGATTCTCCAAGGTGCAAACTCGTTTGCAGACAGTGCGCGATGACTGTAGAAAGTTGGTGAAGGCTTTTTCTTAGCAAACAAACTTTGGTATCAATAAGTGTAAAACAGTGATCAGGAACTCCAATAGGAGCACGTGGAAATACTGTACAAATACTTCAATAATTAACTAATACTGAATGAAAAAGGGCAGCGAAGCAGTAAGAAAGTGAACAAGACTCAATAAGATGGGAGGTGATTAAAAAGGATAAGTCAAGTCCACTGAAATTAACTGCCATTCTGCACAAGGACTGATTAAGACTTGTATTGAAATAGTTGGGAACACAGCTAATCTACTGATTGATATCATCAGTGGGAGAATCTAGTAAAACATAAGGAATACCAGATATATGAGGTTAAAATGATCTTAAAGGAAGTGACTTTCTATGCACTCGAGGTGTAGTAATGAATAGAAAGAAAATATGATCTCCTGTGCTGTGTGCTGCGAAAAAAATGGCATCAACCAAAAGGGATCGGATTCTCAAACTGACTACTGTGATACTACCTGGTAGGCGAACTGGTAGTGAAGAACTGAAATTTTGTTTATGGCTGAGTGTGAGTTGTTTTGTGTCTATGCTGGCTTTTTGTCCAGACCACGGGTAACCAGTTGAGGAAAGTTTTTATGAAAAGTAAGGTGGTTGACCGTAAGGGAGTTTCAACTGAAGGTAACTATTCAGTTTGACTAAAAAGCAACACAAGTACAGAGATATGCAGAAATACACCGGTTAAATACAGCTAATGGAGGGAAGTAGAAATACCGTGTATGTGAACGGCTGAACGTGAAATCAGACTTTCCTTTACAATTGGCATATTTCAACAAATGTACCCATAAAGATCTTGATTTTGGGAGTTCTGTGAACTAATAATACTATTATTTTCTTACAAATGAAAGTCATGAGAGGATAGCCGGTAGTATAAACCTCTGATTTTCTTTTCATGATAGTTCCCGATTTGGATTCACCCGTGAACACTACCTTATTGTTACAACATACCGGTTAGATGATTTTGAATAATCGTAAACTGAGTGCTTTTAGGCGAATGAACATGCACGCGACCTACGGGCGCGTTTCACAAAAAAATCGATAAAAGAATGTGCATTTGTTTGGCGAATAACCGGTGAGTACATACACCGTTTCTTCTGTGCATTCACGGGCGTGTATCTGCGTATGCACATGATGTTCATTTTTATAGCGAGCGTTTGCATTTCTTGTATTTCTCGTATCGGTACTGTTTCCGTGCCACTTTATATAGGATACATTGTCGCATCTGTCCATCGGCTAGCATCTTCTCTATTTGGTCCATAGAGGTGATTTCGTTGGTACTCCGCATTGAGACAGGAATAAAGACACGTTCATAAGCCTCACTCAAACGTCTCTCAAAGTTTATCTAGCATTTGAGGTCATTCAGTGGTATATTATGCGGCGTAGTCAGTGATTATGCTCTCATGCTGCATCTGCCGATCCATCTGCTAATCATAATAGGAATACGAAACAATAAGTTGAAAGTTATACTTGACGGACAGAAAACGAACGCAACCAGTGGTACCAGGTTTGTGGCTAGTGAACGAGATGAGCATCCCAGTGGTCGATCACGATCCGCAACGTGTTGGCACGGAAAAGAGCTGTTCATTACAATGCAAACCATTGGAGAAGCGGGTAATATTTCATGGTTATTTCACACTAGAAATAGTCAGATCAATTCCTACGGATTTCATTCAAATAGAATGAAATAAGTAGATTTTATTGGAGTGTTGATACGCCAGTATCTACTTGGTCGAGAGCAACCAGCCAATAGAATTTACATCAGTCTTGATGGATTTGTACGAAAATCAGTTCCACAGGGAATCACTATCGAAACACAGGATCATTCTTTTGGCAAGAGCACATTGAACCAACACTTTCGTGCAATCATGTACCGAGTTTCTTTTCAAACCGTAACACAGCTTGAAATACAATAGAATGGAACAGAGGCTTCACATTACAAATGAGAACAAATATGTTTCTGCTGGTTATTCGTTTTATTATGGCACGGAGAAGAGAAGCAAGGTGGGTGAAGCTATCAGTAGGATATATTCCAATTTGCATTCAAATAAGGTGAAAGCATTTCACGTTCGACTTGTTTTACATTTTTAATCCGTATACTTTAAACTACCCACCGATGATTGTTATTTTTATCAACAATTCTCATGCATAAAACGCTGATACAGTTTCATTATCACTATCCGAAAAACCGTCTACCAATTTCATAACAAGCTGACAATTCGGAATTTAAGAACTTCCGAGGAAGCAAGCTTATCAATATTCTTTGGTTCATCATGGTCACCAAAACTTCTCGATCGGACGGCTCAACATATACAGTATTCAAGCATGGGGCTGGACCTCTGTCGGAAATGTTGAATAATGTGATCAGTCACGCAATTGAATCTTTCTTCATTTCTGACTCTAACCGTCCTGTCACAATCATTCTCATACCAAAAGGGTCCAGTAACCCAACAGAATCCAAAAAAGTTCACAGAGTTAACCTTTTCTCGTCAGAGTTGAAATTGTTTGAATTTCCTGTACTCCATGGCCTTCGAAACCCTGCCAGAAGTCCAACTGACGAATACCAATTTGCGTATAAATCCTGGCGGTTCACGTATGAGAAAATAGCGTGGTATCCCATTTCATTGCAGAATCACTCAATGATTCGTAAAAGTCCATTACGCCTGCCTTCGTCGATCACACACCGACATTTTATGGTTCACAGCAAACGTCGCTTCTCAAGAAATTAGAATCCATTATCTGCCCCTGTACTCAAATAACTGATTGGCAGACTTCTTCTCAGGAATAACATAACGTATCTCTCTTCGTAGATGTTTGTTTATATTCGGTCTTGTTTCAGGGCTTATGTGGTTAGCACGTAACTTCATCCATTTAATCTGCCGAAAATATCGTTGCGGACTGTTTCATCCAGTGTGATAATAAATTCAGAGAAATCAATTCAAAGATCGATTGGTAGTTCAGGCACTGACATAGCATGCAGCGTAAATATTATTTTTGTATTACTGATGATTGGTGCAGTATATTGGGTGCACAGAACAGAACACTAGATGAAACAATAAAGCTCATAAGGCCAATGTGGTTGTGAATTGTGTCCTATGTATCACTGGATAGGACAACTTGGAGCGATACTTTCGCTAAGGGAGGTAGTTCGTAGAAGAGATCAATGAAGCTGGTCAGTCCTTGGCATGATACGGAAGAAAGGTATGGAAAGGCCATGTGAATTGCGTTAGACTTCCTGGGTGTGGTCCTACATAGGGGTTTAATGCATTCGAGTAGCGCTTTCGTAAATACGTTAATTATCTACTTGATAGAGTTATTTGTAGTTTTCTCGTTATATTGTTTGTACCATTGGTTGTTTGAGTTCCGGTTGAGATTCCAGTTATGAGATAGAAACGAGAACTATCGTTCCCACTTCGTGAATAATAGGTGTTTGAAACAAACTGAACTAAACTAAACCAAGCTGAGGAGAGCTGAACTGAACTGGACTGAGCTTTACTGAATATCGCTTCATGTTTGCATGAAGAATAATTGCCTCAAAACAAAATGCAATCTGGATTCACAATACATAGCTTTGTGAGTTCATACTAGCCCTCATCGGTCAATTACTTACAATCATATATGAACACATGACTATAGTCTACTAACAATTTCAAGTATGAAAGAGCCTTGTAGAATAAAACGTGTGGCATATCCCAAACACGTATCTTTTGGGAACAGTCCTGTACCAAATAGAACCAAACCTCATCTATCCCATTTCAAATAAATTCGCAGTAATCTGAAGTGAAGCACGTTATTGCACAGGGTAGATCGGCATTTTGAAACTGCCACTTTGATATCGTCATAATGATGGTTTTCAAGACCAACCAGAAAATGGTTTCAAAACGTGGAATGGATGCACCAATATGATGAAGGGGTTCTTCCAAATCACCTCGAATCTCCTAGAAATGCAAGTCCGATTTGCCCACCAGACAGCACATTTACCTTTGGAAATTGGACATCTTAAAGCTATGTGCTTTAAACCATCAGATACTATTATTCATTCCTTCCCAACATTGATTCCCATCAGCCTAATCTATTTTGGTCTCTTTGGGCGATTTTAATCAGTCAAAAACTCATTTTGTTATCGCGAAACAGAATTCGGACGTCGGATATCATAAATGATAGAAGTGAACCGATTAGATGATGTAAACCAGTTTTTACCCCAAACAAGTTTATTCCTTACTTAATGTTTTATTCACCCACAAAGCTTTATTGACACAATATGACCAAATTTTTCTCATATTCTCTGATGGAAACTCCCAACGGCAGTGTTGCTAACGTTTCTTTAAAAATCGCTGGGTGTGTCAAAAATACGGGAAAGAGATATAACAGAACGAGTAGTCTCATCAATGAGCAAATCTCTATGAAATAGTAAATGATCGAATGGTTCACAATGTTACGAAATTTAGTCACGTCCTGAAAGACAGTTGACCATCTACAATATTCTTTGTTCAAATATGACCTTATCTATCCCCAGCGAATATTGAGAAAATGGTTCAATTAAACGATCTGTCTTCCGGAAGGAAACCTGACCGATGCACTCTCTGCACTGCAGTGAAATGGTTCCAAAGAAGTACAAGATAAACACAGTGCAAACATTGTTTCTCACCATAGTGATAATTTTGACGACAGATACACTGGATGGAGAAATCAATGGGATTAGTGAAACGCTGATATCAACTGCGTATCCAGCAATATTCCTGGCAAAGTATTATCATCTGAAGCTGATAACGAATGATCGTCCACTGTACTTGGATGTGAATAGTGAAATTACCCACAAACAATATGATATGATCAACCTAACCATTAAAATTCTGAAGCTAAATTCAGGCGTATCTACTATAGTGCCGAACCGGTTATTGTGTTCACGTAATTCCCCGATCACACGCCTATAATAAAGGATCCACCATCTATTAACACCAGGTTCAGCTGCACATTGCAAGTAAAATATTGGATCTCAACTACCTACACTGTCCGGTTCGAATCTTAGTTACGTCATACAATGACTCAACACATTCACGTGTGACTTGAGAATTAAAATCAACACGACTGCATCATCAATCGATGAAAAGAATGGTGACTGCCTCAAGTCGTTCGGAGACAAGGCCTTACGTCACTGCCAATGATCTTCCCCAATGGAGAAACTAGAAGCACATGATATCATGAACCACGCGAAACCATCACGTGATCCAACCAATTTTCCAAACAGATAGACTCGATTCATTCAACGTGATTACTCATGTCGCTGTCGCAGCAAATCTCGTATGAACCAGGTCATGTTTGCTCATGCAGCGCAAGGAGACATCAGCTTTTTGACTGCAGTCATTATATTCACCGATATTCGAACTGGTCTATCAGTTTGGCGCAAACATCGTAATTGATTGGTGATAGTGGTAAAGGTGATGTGATTGTGGTGATGCTTCATCCGACAGACTCGCCCAGAAAGCTGCCCAACCGGAGAAGACAGGCAAGTTACAAAACAATTCTACTAAGTTTATATAATGCGAGTAATGATTGTCAAACGTTTTTCCCAATTTATAGTTTGATATGCACATGTTCATTATTTTCTTGGTATGACAGGGTAAAAGATAAATTAGAGGAACGCTGTACGTATGTGAAACGAAACATGAAGTGATGGTTACCAGTGTTGTACTGACCTGTTTGTTTTGTTTCATGGTTATATTTGAACAATATTTTCCTGCAACTAAAGAATATTCATCTGATTTGGCAAATACGGTTGAGTGAGGACACTCGATTGAGACATCAGAACAGTCGATATCAAAACTACTAGTTGTCACTGTCCCACTTGTGATAAAATATATTACACGTTTTACAGATTTTGCACACTGGATTATAGAAAAGCAGAAAGTTAGTCGATAATCTCGAATATAGCAATTGAAAAATTCGTGTCCATACAGTAGAGGTGTTGTCAGTGTTACGACAGATATTGTGTTGATAACTGTCAGTTGCATGCGGTCAGTGATAACGTCGCGTTATTTCGTGGGGGTACCAAGATAGATTCAAAGATCTGAAATGTTGCTTCTGAGCACGAAATGTGGTGTTGTTTCGTGCGAATTGAGACTCAATCGGCGGTTACCGAGATCTTGCTTTGGCATTTCCTAATGCTCCCACTTCGACAGTTTATTTGGGAAGAGCGACTCCATTAGTATTCATCTAATGATCCGGTTCTATCGAAGTGATGGTAAATGTCGTTTGTCCGCTTTTCACTAGACGTTTATTTAACCAATTCGGTTGATACGCCTGTATTCGTCGAGGTGGTCATTCTGTGTTTCTGCCTACGTCACCTGCCCCACACTGAGAGCTGGAATGCACGGATATTCTGCCTTTCAATCGTCAAATGAGAAATGGTCGAGAAGTGAACAAAACGTGGGTTCCAGCAACGTAATACATCTTTCTGTTTTCGGATATGAGTAACAGGTGATTGATTTCACTCGTTTACCATATCTGCTTCACTGCTACTTCTAAATTCAATTCATGGGTAGACAGATTGCTTTTCGACTGCTTGATGACAAGGTGTGCTATCATAATTTTTCGTGATATGATTGATTGTATATACAGGATGAGAAATGATTTCAACCTTTTTTTTATTTCTCATCGAACACATCTTAATTACTTTAATGGTCAATCAATGTATACTATGCCTATTCTATCTCAATTATACGATTCTGTAATAGTGTGTGCATGGACTTGGCAAATTTCCATTATGATTACGTGATCGTCCTAGTGAGCCGTCGGATTGATGATGTATAATAAGTAAGAAGTAAAAAGAATTTCTATTTATTTATTTCAATTTGCGTACTTATTACCTCACTTTGATTTGACATACAATATTTGGCCAGCTGATTGGGTATCAAAATTGTTTTACTAATCTGTCCAACAATGAATCACTGGAGTCTTGCTGGTGGATTGGAAACTCGGGATTTCGTGTCCATACTATCCAAGATGACCGTCAAATGTTTATTGCACAACAGTTTCGCCTTATATGGTGTCAATTTGTCACTAGCTTTACATGTGTATTGGTGATGCACATAATGGTCCACTAACGTGCAATATTGCTAATCGTTGGGTGTAAGAATTGGCGGATCGAATACCAAAACGTTCAGGCTTGATCTATGGAAAACCAGTGGAAACCTGAACCGCAGTCTTATGTTGCACTTATTTAGTTAATGCACTTTTACAGCTTCATCCAAACTAGTCTTTTTCTGTGGATTGAACGGTCATTTTAAATAGTATTGTGTTTTCTATCAATCACCAATCTCATTTTACGTGTGGCGTTGTTCAAGGTGGCTTCTCAGTTGACTTATGACCCCACGACCCAGGGTGGGAAATATGCCATCTTCGGAAACAATTACCTCTTCGGTAGCTCCCTATTGGTCTTGTGCCCATTTCAGAATCATTTGTTGTACTATTGTTGTATGAAAAGACAAAATGTAAAATGCGCACAACGGGTATACGATGCTAAAAGTGATAGTTTGGTAGTGGAAGGAGTTTGCATGTAAAACGTGCCTGCTCGAGTTCAGTGTTATTCCTGCCACATGTCTACTCTTCTGATCGAAGCTGAGAGCTTGTTGCATGTCTGCTTCATTTCTCACTGGGACTCATGTGTGACGAATTTCCACCACAGCACACGTATTCGTTAGACTTAATAGGTCCACAAAATTCTCATTTGATATTTCCACACTACTCATCTGGCAGAAAAACGAAATTAAGATTACCCTGGAATAATACAATAATTCCCACTTCTTAGAGATTTTGTTCTTGGTAAAATAATATAATATGCGAATAGCTCGTGAAGAAATCAAACAAGATCAAACCCAACGATTCCTTTTTCTTGCGCTAGACGACCAATGTATTTCATCTTCAGTTTCTAAACGTTACACGTTTTTCACGATTCTGTTTATCGGTTGTTCTGAAACTTACACGCCTATTTTTTGCATTATATGCTCAGAGATTTATACAAAACAACAAATGGGGAATGAATTTCTTTGCCATATGTCAGTTCGTGTAATCAATTGTATATTATGTATATTACTGGGTATCGATGAGATGAATTATATATACTGACAGCATTGTGTGAGCTTACATTTTCTCACTACCTGCATGATCACCACGGCGGTGGAATACCCAAAGCAGTATCAAGTATTATCGACAATGTGACCCTGAAACTTTAAGTGGAGAATTGCACGTGGTCCCAGTATGTCAAATGTGTAACAAGCCGGAACATAGTGGTCCTAAGAACATTACAGTACGTGATAGTTTGCTCGAAGTGTGTTAAAAAGCAACGGGAAAGACTGAGATGCAACACGAAATGAATGGGAAGAGTAATGCTTTGGAGCTATTCATTGATTACTCCTCATGACACTGCAATAATAAATGCTGCATGTGTTTTTACTATTTTCACAGTTTTGGTTTCAATGTTGCAGTTGTTATGGTTTCATTTGCAAACGGCAATCACTTGAGAGTCACCAGGAATGGTTTGAAAGCTGTCATCGAACTTATCTTGTGTCCAATATTACCTAAGTGTTGTAGTATTGCGCCGCTGTTACTGTCAATGTAAGTATCTTCTAGATGAATGCTCATATTCATTTCGCGGCATTTATATATAAACCTGAAGTAATCACTCAAGATTCTTCTGTCCCTCTGATGGCCTATATTTATTAACACCGTTTCACACACAAATAACTGAAAGTCTCAACTCACCAATACTGAATCAAAACAAATTGTACTCATATTACCCCGCCGCACATACATAATTAGGCACAGATTTTGAGGGACAGGCAACACAGGGATGCACAAAACCGATACCTCGAACAGCAACGACACTGTTGATCACTACGAAACACTCGAACCGTCATCGCCAAAAAAGACGGCGAAATTGAGCATTTTCAGCGACGACCCGCACAAGCCCAAATAGGTCACCACTATTACCGTTTATATTGTCTGTTTGGACGATCTTACGGAAAACGTCAAATGACCAGTCGGGAAGGCAAGAACACGATGGAAACTACTACTACGGAGTGAATCGAAAAGTCCAGTTACTGGGCTACTAAACTGTGTTTCAGAAAAGATAGTCTAATGGATGGGAATGACGTGGGTCAAATGCTGAAGAAAGTTGACTTTCTATAAATATGACTACATCTGGATGGAAAACGAATTCAAACTCAGCAAATGCCCAGGCTAGGAGACGTGAGTTAAGGTTTTTGTCATTCCGCTTTTAACAAGGACACATTTATTTGAAAATAAAAAACACGCTGCCATGTAATATTTTCATGAGTAACTGAATTATAAAGCGGTATGAAAATATATTTTATCGAAAATGTCAGCCCTGGAGTCATGTACAGGCATAGTCAGCAAGATCTCGATGCAACGATTTAGCGGTTCGCATGAATACATGTAAGTGAAGGCAGATAAGAAAATCTGAAAGTGTAATAACTAATGCAGCCAAAATGGGCATCACAAAACAGCGTCAATCAGAAAACAAACGTGTTACTCACAGGAAGTTCAATGCTGATTTTTGTCTCTCGTTGATTATTCTCAGCAGTTCCGTAATTACACTTCGGAAATCGGGAATTAGAAAACAAAAAGATGAAATTTCTCACCTTCGACTTCTCAAACTGCCTTTTTTAACCGCAAACACCTTATGGCAATACTAACATATATATGGTGATGTTCACCAATTGAATTTGCACCGTTCACCTCTGCGAAAATAATTACGAGAACTTTCTTCTATCAAGGCACTGCACGTTGGAAAGATCTGTAACATTTTGAATTCCCAATTTGTGTGTTTTGTGTAGGCTCGAATTCAACGTTAGGAGGGGGATTATGTTTTATAACGTAGGCAAAGCTGGATGTTGTGCTCCAGCCAAGTCGGATGTTTATTCGAGAATCTTTCGACACCAGAGTTCCTCAGATTGGACATTTTAGGCTCGGTTTTTCTGAGCAACTGCTATTTACTTAAGTCTAACTTCACCAGTGTTTGGAACCAGAGGTCAACTTCTGGATTAGGTATTGAATTTCAACGGACTAAAGAGGCTGCCAGATCTGTAACACATGCTCACCGACAGACTTTTTCGGCGTACGCTGTTCTCTGAGGCGAGTAAGGCTTCCAAGTAGGTCGAGATGGTCAGTCCACGACATGGCAGAAATGCAATGAAACATTGACCAGTGGGCATGGCCAAACAGGACGTGTTAGACACGTGATCGGTCTACCAAATAATTGGAAACATTAGGTGATATTGCTTGGTGTCGCAGCTTATGGCATAGTTATATTCGGACTCATTCTTTGTCTTCGTGATTTTCGTTGATTACTTTGGAATTTTGGCTTTTTTCCATGTTGTGCTCATCTTCCTGTTGCCCTCCGCTCGATGATACTGGGAAGTAGCAGCCGAAATCAAAGTGGAGAACTGCGGGGTAAACAGTTGAACAAACTGATAACTTGAAACAGCCAAATAAATGGGTTATATGATCGCTTAACCAACAGCCACTCAGATATGAAAATGATTTATCGCTGGGTAGAAAACAATGACGTGCCCTTTCTTGATAGATATAATTCACAGAAGTTATTATTGGCACGAGGAAACCGAATCCTATATAATAGAATAATTGAATTGCTTTTTGACACCGAGACGTCCAGCGCCGCGAGCAGAAGTCGAACAGGCAAGATTCCCGCGCAGAGGATTAACCTTCTGAGCGGTTGCCGCCAAGGTGTTTGAAATTTTGCAGTTTTCCAACATTTACCATTCAAAGGTGACGAAGTCATCGAACTAATCACCAAGCGCCTGATATCCGCCATCAAACACATAGTCGACGCAGTCAATATGGTCAGCATATTCACAACCAGTCGGATACCATCACCGTCAGTGAAATAGCTGCTCTCTCCCCGTACCTATTCCAAATTTATCTAATAACTCACATGGGCATGTTCACCAGTCTGCATAGACAGAAATGGGAGACAAATACGTCACAAAATAAATGATCAAATTCCGGTATGACCTCAAAAGCTGACGGATGTTAAGTTAACACAAATGATGACATCTACGAAATCAGATGCAATCAGACCATCAATTGGGCCGCATATAACTGAACAGAAACTGTATGCAAGTCCAGACAACTAGCGTAAATTCATCTGCAACATTACAAACACCAGATTATTCAGATATGCTGAGGCCTTTGCCATCCCTGAGCATAAACCGAAAGTGTGCAAATAGCGGGAATGTTCTGTCAGCTTAGTCCCACGTTGGTGACACAATTTATTCCCCTCTCATTATTGTTGGTTCCTATCCCTTATTACTGACCTCAGTTTTATCTCGGTGTCAACAGTTGCTCACTGACAATAAAAAATCACACTGACCGCAGTATACTTGTTTACAGATGCAGGGCAATTGTACAGGATGCAGTGTGATAGACTGTTTTTGAGTCTTTTATTCAAAATATTGGTGGACAGTCATTGCTTTCAATTATGGTGAATGTTTGCTGGTAAATTGATGACACTTATTTTGCTGTTTGAGATTCATATCCTCACATGTTTGCGGATCAGCGCCATATACGAAATAGTAAATTTGTTGAAGTTGTCTTGCTCACGGAGAGGAAATTCACCGAAAAGACTTTGTATGTAATAGTCATCAAGTGGTGGGAACATGTGGCCTCACAAGTTTGTGTAGAGTCCAACATTCCACTCGGAGAATGGAATTATTCAAAATTCTAAATTTTCATCTGAATTCCGACAATTCCTTGAATTTGTTTCAACAGTAGGAGATGCGAACCAGGGTTTTGCGATGAATTGCAACAAACCAAGATGCGAAGAACTAGAATCTTCCAGAGGATCCCTGGGCCTCCAACAAATTGTTTATAATAGCGGACGTTTCGCAACTGAAGCATCTATCAGCATCAGTGCAAACAGTGGATTTCCAGGTCTTACAGTATTCTACCACCTGCCGCTTTTTGCTCTTATATTCACTTTATTTTACTTTAACGCTGCTAGCTACTACGAGAGAATGAGTCAAGACGGCTTGTGCATGTCCTCAGCAGTACGTACGCGGTTTGTGTGTAGATGAACTGTTTATCAGGGATCTTGGGAATTAACTCCGAAGTGACGGCCCTAGCGTCATTCATCTACCAATAGGTTCAAATTGTTCCTATCAACGATTCCTTCATATTATCTATTGTGACCCAAACAGATGACCTACAGTATTGCTTCGTGAAATGACTCCTCATTCAGTAGCCACACTCAACTGACCAATAGAAACACAGCATCGCTATTCCATACATGTGAGGAGTTATTAGTAGTGCACACCTGCCGAGTTCACTCTAGGAGTGGAAACAGAACCTAAGCTACGCGAGTTCACTCTCTCAACGATTTGATTCGCATCAACATGCCTCTTCGAAGATTCGCAAAGTAAGACTGCTACTTTCGCTGTCTAGTGCTTGTGGTAAGTCTCGCGTTGGTATCGTTCGGGGCATGAAGACTGAGCGTGCACTGCTCGACTGGATTCCAATGAGCAGTCGTCTAAGTGCGATTCCGGTGAATGGTTCTATACATGTGGACAGCACTAGACTGAAGAGTCCATGCCTGTTTGTCGTGTATGTGCATGCCCCAAATGACTGCAACTCGTCGGAGGATAAAGACGAATACTACCAGGATTTGTATCAATTGCACCTTGGCGTGCGTTCAAGGGACATCATGGATGTTGTTGGTGATTTCAGTGTTCCTGTTGGAAGCCTAGAAGAGACAGAGAGAAACAAAGGAAACCTTTTCGACATTTCAACCGATGGAACCGATAACGGTGACCGACTCATTCAACTATGTCCCTACCATGGACTATTCCTAGCGAGTACAACATTCTGGCACAATAAGCTCCACCGAGTAACCTGCCTTCCTGCTGCGTCTCCACATCTTTGCACTCAGATCGACCATATTGCTTTTGATGACCGTTGGCGCGAATCAACTCTAAACTGCTGATCATTCTGTTCCCCGTCTGTTGCCAATGATCACACAGTTGTCTGTATTAGTCGAAGCCTACTTCTCGTCGGTGGCCGAAAATACATCAAAGACGAAAATCCTTGTCGGCCACTACTAGACGATATCAAAGAATGTGCCTCCAAGAAGAATTATTTTAAAATGCAAGATTGACACATTCTGTTTTATTTCACTGTATTCTCTTTGTAATAGTACATAATGATACCATACATGATACCGCCCAGATGAAACATTGAGCGATGTTCTAAGCATTCTTGATGTTTTTACTTCGCAGTGGTTGTGTGCGGGGTTCAGCCTATTGAATCTATTTGATTTCACATGTGGCGTCAATCAATAGATTCAAACTATGATTGCATCGAAAATGAAACCTCTTGATGTAAGTCCTACATCCAAACCGGTTGACGACTACATGTAATGTTTCATTATTTCGTATTAGGCCCGAAACCATTTGGATGATGCGAAGAAAACAGTGTTTTCCGTTATTCTTATTTGCAGAAATGCATACACTCCCATGAGAACGTCGGCTTTCCCGGATTCTACCATCAGTCTTTCACATAACAAGTTATGAATCAATATTTTATAGCATTTCACGTCAGTCGGTTTCGCTGCTGCTATGAAGTCCAAATTAAACAGCCTCACTGGACTTGAAAACCGATCCGTTCGTGAATTCATTCTTCAGCCGGAGACACAGGCAACGAAGTGCGACTACGGTCCCACATGGGAACATCAACTGTGCAATCACTTGCTTGTAGGAAACAACCTTCCAGTTTGGAACAGAGGCGGTTGCTTGCAACTGATCAGACCCTTCATCAAGTAAGCCAAATTCGTGAAAAGTATCTGGGAGTAAATGCTGTTTCGGAGTCCACACTGTTCAAATATTCCAAAAATCAAGTAGTTCGGCACACTCAAAATTTGCCTCATTTTACCAAGCCGATAAGTTTTCGTGGTAATCAGCCCCACTTGAGCGATCGATTCGTTCGAAATCTTACCATAACTATTTCGATTTGAGCAAGTGTATTTCATATGGTCAGTTACGTTCGTGTGTCAAATGTTCTGGCGAATTACCACATGTTTTGCCTGTGGTAAGTTTGGTCACAATGATAGTGCTTGTAGAATTAGCCCTCAATATCGACAGAAGATCTCACCAGCTTCATCAGACACTTCCATCTTGCTACCAGGTTTTCGACACTTGCATTGGCCCTCTTGCCAGAGAACGTTCCGCATATTTACCACGAATTGCATACTCAAGCGGGTATTCAACACACTTTTATTGCTGACACTGGGCGTGTAGAATCCATCATTTCACCTAAAGCTATAAATTGCGTTTATGCCATCGATAAGATTATTCCTACCATTGTGATTATTCCAGGGATTACTGGATACAAGCTCCCACATTACGGTTCTTGTATGGTTCTAATTCACCTACGTGACTCTGATCCTACTGAATGTAAGTTTTTAGTTTCTGATTCTGGACTTCCACTTCTTGGTCTTAATTTTGTTCATGAATTGCACATCGATGTTGCTCTCCTAACCTCTTCACCCGATTCATTGAGAACACAACAGCTTCTTTTAAAATGTCCTCAGGTTTCTGGTGGAATGCACATTCCTGCATTGAGGTTAGAGATATCTGGCCATTCCATGTCTCCAAAGCGCAGAATAATTCGTTTTGGTTTAGGAGCACCTACTTGGTCAAGCAATGCATTCTCTGTGAGCACGGAATTACTGGCTATGTGGAGTCGTCTGACTGGGCCACACCGATTCCGTTAGAGGATTACAACTGCCTGCAACATCGAAAGTACAGCTAATCACTAACAGCGGCGTTTACACAAGGTAAGTTCAAGAAGTTCAAAGTAAGTTCCTTGACCAGTGCTCCGCGAGACGTGGCATCGGGTACATGGAGACTATTGTGGATCCTTCTTGGGTAAGTGCTGCTCTCCTGTGATCATTTATGTTTTTCCCGCTGATCAAAGGTATATCGAACAACTTCACCTACTGCTCGATTCACACAGACTACCCTCAGGGAAAGATTCAAAAGAGGAGGAATTCTGTTTGTGCCAGTTATTGACATTGGCACCAATTTAGACGCTAAACTCTTGGGTAATTGGCTATGAGATCTTGGTTGAGAAGTACAACACACTGCTCTTTATCACCCGCAGCCTAATGGTCGTGCAGAGAACTTTGAATGAAATTTGTTTTGTGATTCTCATACATTTTTCGAACCTGGTCTTGCCATTGACAATCCATTAGATATCACAACTGTTCACCGAGTTATCGACGCCCCGTATCCAGATGAGTTGTAAACAAAAGTCCAGTGGGTTCTATTTGAGGCTGTGACGGCTGACCAAGATCCAACAACCAGCTACCCACAGAAGCAATGGATATCTGCATCCTCAGTTGAGCTGTTAGATGCTCGCAGAATGATTCCTCCGGATTCCAGATATGATGGAACACAGAGGATTCCTAAACGCCAATTGATTCTGAGCCTGAGAAACGGCCGTGAATGGTAGTGGATTGTGGAGGTGGAAAAAGCTGCAGCGATTGGCAGCAGCTGCAATCTTATCCGTCTAAGCGAAAACACCTGTTCTCGAAAGTCAGGCGTTATTGAAGTGTTCCAAGAGACAAACGGCTCACTGAATCGAACTCAGGAGCTTCCTCTAGTCCGTTGGGAGAAGCATTTTAAGAAGCAGTTCAATTGGCTTTTCTCCCCGACAGGCTTGTTAAGAAGCGTCATAGCTCCAACTGTGGTTGTAGATACTGGTCCTCTATCAGAAATGGGGAGGTTCTTCTTGAGCTAGGCCACCTAAATGACATGAGACTGCTTGACCGGTTGTGTTGCCTCATTTAATTTCAAGGATGATGGCTCATAATTGTTATTGGAGTTGACAAAACTCCTCGATTTGGTAGGTCACCGATAACAAGTTCCAAAGAGTCGTAAATAATCTGTGATTGTGCCAATTTGCAAGAAGGATGGTGATTCCTCTTGTTAACACCACCCGGGAATAAGTTCGGTTAGCATCACATCTCAAATGCTTGCATTTAGCATTCCCCACCACTCATCAACCACTGGAGAACAAAGTCCTCACGAGCATCAAGATGGGTTTGGACTAGATCTCGATTGTGTTGATCATATATTTACTGTTCGACATATTTTGGAACACAGGCACACCTTTATTAGGCCAACTGCCCTCCTTTTTCTTCATCCCTAAGCGATCTTAGGCTCAGTTTACCATGTAATCCTCTGACTTTGCCTCCAGTTGAAGGGTGTATCAGAGAAATTCCGTTCCACCATAAAGCCCCTTTATGTGAACAGTTGTGGCCGAGTTAAGTCTTACGGTTCTGCTTAACCCGAGTTCACCAAGAGAAGTGGTGTGCATCGGGGTTACCCCTTTCTACCTTTCTCTCTACCTTCGTGATGGATGTGGTCCCAGGTATTGCACGTTTGTCAAGTGATGATAGTAATATCAAACGCTTCCCTAGTTGAAATGTCCCAGAACTTGAATATGCGAGTGAAATAGTTCTCCTTCATGAAGATCCAGGTAAGTTGCAAGATTTGATGAGCAACATGAATAACGGTGTACCAATGATTGGTATGCATTTTGTAAGATGCTGTTGTAGGATTGGGTTGGTCTACTATACTTCTCATTATCTGGAGAACCACAGACTTGGTTGATAAATTGTTTTCTGGGCAGCTGGATTTTACTGGGAGAACAGATATTGGCTGAGGTGTCATTGTGTACAGAGAGATTTCGCTTGACATTTGCCAATCTGAGTCATCTGTGGCTCTGATACGAAATCTGGTCATCAATCAAGGTTTGGATGTACGCTGCAGCAGTGCTTCTCTGTGGTTAAGAATCATGACTACTACAGGTGGAAAATATGAGAAGATTATCGGTATCGGAACACCGATGTGCGCATGTCACCTGACAGGATTCCTCGGCACGCCATAAATAATATCTTCATTGTCTGATTTTCGATTGCCCTAATTTTCTCAGTGGTGTTTTGATAGCTCATAGTCATCCTGAAGCCCCTTGTTTCCCAGCTTCCACGAAAAACCGCATCGTTTCCTCAGCTTTCGTGAACCCATACGGTGGTATTGTCACCGGTGTGATTTTCAGCACCAGTGACACCAACCGTGACTTTCGCTTGAAACTCGATGAAAAGTTCCATTATTCACGGCCGTCATCGCATTACATTGTACAAACTGATAATCAATTCAGTTGGTTCACTCTCGAACCAGAAGGCACACTACAGAATACGTTCGACTAGCGGCTCAGAAACGTGTCTTCTATCGAGTCCTGACTGCGAACTATGAACGAAATTCCCTTAAACGAATGAACAGAAAAGACCGGCGTCGGCGAGAACTGAAAATGTTCCAAAGGTGAGGTGCACGGATACTTCGGGAAAGTCAATTCAGTAAAACGTATGCATCCGAGGAAAATCAGTGAAGTCCAAATCAGGCATCAGAGATCAGTGAGAAAATAAATCAATTACGTGTGCTACTGTGTTTTCTTTTCAGTGCTTCAACAGATTGAATCTGGGTTAACAATAAGGACAGCACCCTTTGTCCGATCCTTCATGCAATGAACGTTCCAATCGTCTTCAGTCCGTAAACAGTGTTTATGATGCATATTGAATATTCTGTCAATTGTTACTCTCAGCCATTTTCGCCATATGTTTTTGCGAAAAGGAATGGGTTGTAAAATGCGTACGCATTCTTAGTAGATAAATGTTTAAGTAATCTTTTGAATTAAAACTAACTTCGTGACTGAGTTTGAGAAGAATAGAAAGATTGGTAGTCAATATGGCTGTGGTGGGGTGGGGTTACCACCTCAAAGAAGTACCGATAAAGCTTGATGTGAGGGAGTGATCGTCCCGGCAGGAGAAACTGAAATGCCTGTGATGTTCATTTGTACTGATTGCATGAATAGATCATATCTAACAAATGATGGTGGTATCTTCTACCATCTGTACCTAATCACAAAGCTATATTTCAATAACTTAGAATGTTAACCAGACCGTTCATCTGGTAGCAAGGTAATCACAACACGTTGTCGTCAACCGACGCCAGTCTGATGAATAATTGATGGTTTGAGTGAAAGTACTTAGGGTGATTATTATTGGTCCTTCTACTTTCGATGAAAACGCCACAAATACAGAACGACCCCAATTTACTCAAAAGTAATAAGAAGTTCGTATTTGAAGATACTGCTGAATACCCTAGCTCGAACGAGTCTTTACCATAAAGAGGTGTTAAGGCTTGAAAGATTGCATGTAAAATCCCTTCTCTGAATTTATCGCTTTGTGTATTTTAATTATAGCTGCAACCAGAACTGTGTAAATTTTAAAATCATTTACCTAGGCAATGAAAGACATCTAACGAAATATTAACATCTCGCATTTTTCGACTGAAAAATCCAGTTGTTCTCAATGGATTTACTCGATTGTATGCACGCGTGCATACACATACACACACACTATTACCGATTCAAGCCATGACAGGACAGATTTGGTTGCCGGCAGATTATGCCCGTCACCCAATGTTATATTTCTTTCATTGGGATGAAAGTAAATATCCATTATATACATATTTACATATGTATGTATAGGTATATATAATAATAGCAAGTAGTATGGAGTCGTGTGGACAAAATCTCTCGGAAGCACACGATTGGTTTCGCGGTTGTTGTCGCTCATCAGGTACCCGGTACTACTCTGCCCACTTGTCTACATACTTGTACACTCATATAGCATATGTTCAATAAGATCTAATTTGAATCGTGTGGAGTGTGAATAGATACTCTTCACTGAAGAGCCCACAAACGAATCACAACTAAGATTCATCATGGTTATTCGTGTCTGGTTCACTACATACTACTTACGTTCAATATTAGCGCCTACACGTACAGCTTCGCTATTAACATATATTCATTAGGTTGAATGTGAGCGTCAGTATATCATATATGTATATATATACATATATATACTTATATGAAGCGATCGGAAATAAACTAACAATATTGAATTGTGGCAAATTCGTCATGCAATCAGGTCCTTTGCAGACTCCATAAGTTTCGACTTGTGACGTCTCCTTTCACATTTTGATCGTTCTTTTCTCAAACCGGTGTGTGATGTATGATGACAGGGTAGAAAATATTTGCAATTCCATGTATATATTTTTGAATACAGTGCAGACTACCAATCTTTCGTTAAATGGATCAAATGAGCCGCTCAGGAACTCCGATAGATTTCTTCGTTGTTCCTTGAGAAGAAAGAGGGAGTAGGATGAGTACAGAAGAACCGATGCTGACTGATCTTTGTGTGTAAGAAAGAAGAAAAAAGAGCTGGGAGATCACAACTACTGTTGTATGGTTTCGGAATTTGAAATTATTCGGTTACTTTATTTCACTTCACAATCGATGGTTCAGATCACATTCCACTTACTCCAGGTACCAGATAGTAGATCCTAAAAATTGTTTCGGAAACGGTAGAAACCGGAAGACCCAAAAGATGGTCAGCGACAATATTTATCGAAACACTAGAATGTTTCGATCACCTCCACAAGTTAGAGTAAGACCAGACGAATTGAACTATTAGAGCTACGGTTTAACAATCCGCGAGTGGAGCAGTCAAAATATTCGCAAGTAGTTGGCTGAAATCAGTTGTCGTTGGTGTGAGTGAACAAACAGCGAACAGTCCTGTGACACAGAACTGCTTATAAACTAATCAGAATCAGGAATTTGTTAGTTAATTGTGACTTTATTGATTTATGTAAGTGAATTCACGCGAGTGAATTTAGTCATCTCCGGAGCGATCCTGCCCACCGTACTCATATTCCTTACCCGAAATGTCGAATGAAACAATAAAAATGACCAGGTCAGTGCATCCTGTGTGTCCCCACTCTTTCCGTTTCAAGAACATGACTCAAGACATATAAAACATTTCAAAACAATGAACCTCCTAATAGGCATAATTTTCGTGTTGGACTTATCAAAAGTTTGCGCATCAAAAATCAGAGCTGTTCTGCACATAACACACAAATCATTTTGTGTTCAACTTATATGGATTGGTGTATTTTGCGTCTTGTGAATTACATTTCTAGCTTGAGTCTGTTCATAACTCGAAACAACCACGCAATTATAGAGTGCGAATTATCGGTGCACAGATAACTCAAATTTCGATCCCTTTTGAAGTGCTTGAACAGCCAAGAAAAGCTGCAAAATACGTTGTCTATCATATGTCAGAGAAGGCGATAGTTTTCTGTACACAATGAGTAAAGTCAAGTAAGTCAAAGCCTCCAACCCGAATTCACAGGTTACATGTATTATCACATGATCAATATCGATACCAGTACTACAAATTCAAACTGATCTGCTTACACTTCTTTGTCTTCTTCGTGGTCGATAACGGTACTATTAACACCATCATCATCATCAACTTTTATCTTTGTGGAGACGAGCATGAAGGTGACAGGGCATCATTGACATCTGCTTTTGGTTGATGTCTTCCGTCAATATCATGTTGGCTAATCTATGTAACTCCAACTGTCTTGAACACCGCAGCGGTATTCGATCTTCAAGAGACTTCATGCAGTTTGCCTAGTAAACTGGGAGCATGGCAACTGTTTCCTGTACACCGCCGGTATTATCTCCCTCGTGGATGGAAAGGCGTAACCCACTTGACTCAAGCTCAATAAATATGAGTTCAAAGTATTTTCAAATCTACGAGGCATTTTTCCTTGGAAGGAGTGGAAGTGCGGCTTCATTGATTTTGTGGCGTTGCTGAAAGAAAACTGCTCAGATTAGGTACGTGTTCCAGTGACTGGACACTAGTTACCAACAACCTAAACCAAACTTCCCTATTGCTGACACGGTGTTCTAGACATATTCTACCAACGAAACGGAGGGATTGATGATCAAGCATCGATAATGTCGGTTCAACATATACCCCAACGGTCGTGTTTCTGAACTATAAAAAGGAACGAAATTATCTGTGACAGTGCATACTCGACCGGTGATGAACTTTAGGATATCCTGCGAGCATCACCGATGAGGGAGGTTAGTGAAGACCAGTGACACCTTCTGCATGCGAGACGACTCCTGATGCGTTATCTGTTCACCTCATGAGATGGAAATGCCTCAGTCGCAAAACTGATCTACTCCAGCTAGGGCTTGCTTCACTAACAAAATATTTCGATCACGGCCAACCCATTACAGCAGCAGAAAACATGAAATTCTTTGTAGTTCCTACGCAGCACATTTGATCCATTTGCGGAATGATTTATAACCTGTAATCATTCCAAACAGTAGACACTGTGTTCGAAGAATTCCCAGTGGTTCGAAAATTTCAATCACTTGCGTCACTCAAGCAGGAGAAAATAAGATGACAGTTTAGCTCTTCTTCATTTATCGTGCAGAGTGTTACTAACTGCCTTATCTCAGGTTCAGGCCATGTGGTCAGAAAATCAAGTCAATGATCGCCCTAACGCACCCAATTTAGGGTGAATTTTCAATACATGCACGACTTGCAGAAAGGAATTGCTTGAGTTTTCCAATTTGAAAGATTAGGCCACGCTCTGATTAGTATGGCATTGTATCTGGATTATGGGACAAAATTCACTCGAAACACCATTAGGATGAGACTATAACTGTGAAGCAAAGCAACTCGTGCATACAAATGACGTTAGAATATCGTTGAACGTCGGTGTCTGAATTTCCCCGATGCATTCAGGAGATTCTAATCTGGGTAGTTCAGTGGTGTGTGGAGTTGAGAGATCATTAGAAAAATTGGAGCGCGATTGCGACCGATTGCATGCAGCCCAACATGCAACGGTCAATTGGATATCAGAATGGGCAACAAGCCTTCGGATAAGTTGGTGCGGTAAGCAAATGAACACAGCTTGATCTCGCTGAAAAACTTTGTTTTCTAGAAACAAAGCCCAGTGGCTCCACTGGAAGTCCCCTTTGCATTAGATCGGACGAAAAAGGACGTATACCATAGTCTCCAGCAACTCCTAATTAAGCTACAATGCAATATTTCCTGGGTGGTTATGTTGAAAGATAATTTAGGGACCCCAAGGCCGATAACCTGGATGAGTTTGAACATCGGATCCAATCTGTATGCGGTGCGATTCCAACATCAATGCAGGAGGCAGTTTAACATAATATGATTCGACGACTGACGATTTGCCTGGCTTGAGTTGGGGAAGTTTTTTGACACTGTATGTGTTGATTGCCCGGCCGACAACCACAAACAGTTTGAACACCTGCTCAAACGATACCTCGAATTTTTTTGCGACTAACTAAAAAAGCTGTTTCTAGTAGGAGGCAGAGTTCACATTACATCAAGAAAACTGCTTACTTTCACTCTTTCCGTTTAATTCCTCTACCCACCGTATGCCAACGGATCGAACATCTCGACAGCGATTTTCATCACTGGTACGGACCGCCACTTGACCACCGTGTTCATCGGCACCACGAATTAGTTCGTCGGTAACTCATTTTGGCCGGATCCCCATATGACTGTTTCCACCTAGAAGCAAAATGTATTCATCGATGCGCAAATCCCGTTTAGGCGATAACCATTCGTGGCACGATTGTAACGTTTGTGAGTACCCTTGTCCCCATTCTTTCTAGCAGGAACAGACCAACTACTGCACCTGAAATCGACACTTCGTATATCTTTTAATAGGAGTGGTTTCTCTATAGATGTCCGTTGGATTGGAATGTCACAGCAGTAAATCACTACATCTCAGAGCGTTTGGTGATGAGAGGTCATCATACACCAACATATTTGGCTTGACATTGATGATTCGTCCAGTCTCAGGGATACAGGTCAGCAGGGATTCATCTGTGAGAAACTGGGTAGCGCAGCCATAATCTGATAACACGACTGTGGGAGCACTTTCCAACAAAGAGAGCATTTTTGAGTTTTCAACGTACAACATCCATGCTCAGTACGATCCGAAACTCCATTTTAATTCACGCGAAAACATGAGAAGCTCTTACATGAACGTTTATCTCGTGATAAATCTTTTTAATCAGTTCAGCGATTGTACAACCTGTAGGCAGGATGAGTACCAATCAATCAGTTACGATAGGTGCCACAGGCACACAGCCGTCTAAATAAATCAGGTCTTCATACACGGTGGTTCCTAAGGGATTCAGAATACTTGTCGCCTTCGGTGGGTTTACCTTCGAAGACTTCAGATCCTTTTCAAAACATTGATCTTGGGTTATTCTGATTGATATGAGTGAAGCATCACCCAAGTACTTCACTCTCAATGGTCCCAAATGGACAGTGAACCTCCGTCCAAACCCTCATGGAAGAATGGAAATAATCAATCTTCTAAGCCGAGCTACTTTGTGCTTTAGTTAGGTCCAAGTTGAGTAACACGACACGAGGGTTCCTGCGAAAGAGCCAGTGCAGTCACTAAGAATAAGAAAACGATATTTTTCCACTTCCGGTATTTTTTTATCAGACAATGCAAACACAGATATTGGCGTCTTTTGCTAAACATCAAAATTGCTTAACAAATGGGACCATGAATCCAAACGTTCCTTTCGGGCATCCGTTCGCTGACTGCGCATCTAAATGAAACATCCGCTTGATTCCCATCGGTCGGAAGATATCGCCACCTACGGTGTGATAACCAGTTCGCTATGAGAGCAATTCCATTTCTTCACAACGAATGGAAACGAATGGCACTAGTATTATTTATTCACTGCAAAACAACGGTGGGATCCGTCCATGGAATAAGACGATCTATATGAACTTGTGTTTCGTGAGTAATTTCGTTCAAAACCGTGTTCCAAGAACAGCCGCAAATAATTCAGGTCGAGTTATGGTGAGAAATAAGCACAGTGCCACTTGAGGTTTTCCCACCATGAAAAAGTAAATAGGTCCACAGTCACATTGAAACCGCAAATACCCAACTGGACCATAACCAGACACAAGCACAATTCGAATATCTATTCGAACAACTGAAAATATTCAAACCCACTTAAAAATATGCGCAGACTTGGTTCCAAGCGGAGCTGGTTGACTTCGAACCACGGTAACTGGTAACATCATTCATACAGCAGTATCTGACACATCTGAGTGCATTTTCATCATCGAAAATCTACATTTCAAACTGGCTTGGTAATGTTCCGCCCTTAAAATGATTCCGGACAAGGGCTGACTCATTAGAGTGAATATGAGAAAATGGAGACCGTTCTTGACTATCCAAGCAAGTTTGTGCCCCAAGATAGCTGCGATGAACCTGATGAACTAGAACAAGAGTTGTCGGCATAAGCACACTTTCTACTAGAAAAACGGTTTATCAGTGAGACAAAAGGTCACCATGTGAAGCCAAAAGAAACTCGAAATCCACAAGCGTATGGTCCACCGAATCAACACAAAGCAGAATTCTCATTTCGACAAATACTATAGATGATAAATTCATCACAGCACGAATTGGCGAAATGGGTGTTGAAATTGCTTGAGAAAGTTCATGAATTATTGGCCAGAGACACTATCAAAGTAATTTTCGAAAAAGTTGAGATCTTTGGGCCAGATCATTGTGAAAGGGAAACACACGGCTTCATTTGATGTCCAATCACTGTTCACGAACTTCCCTTTAGGGAGGCCATACGTATCATATGCGACCATGGAGAGCAAAAGCGACTCAAAATCGGTATACCAGTCTCATTTCAGAAAAGACAATTACTACCATGCTCAACAGTCGTATCGTGTTCTTCCCTTGGCCGGGCCTACAGACAGATTGACGCAGTTGCAATGCGGAGCTCATTGGATTCATTTTATCAGGAAATATTTTGGCTCACTTGAGGGAAATACGAGCTTGTTTATGATTGCAGTGTAAGCGATATAAAGTCCCATAGCCACAAAAGCCCATTGCACTATTAGAGATAACCGGAAACCAGACTCCTAGGCTTGAAGATGGGGACCGCATAAGGTACAATATGTCAGATGTGGTCACCAGCCGAATCACAATGGATTTCCTCCTACCACGAAAAATATCGTCGTTCGAGGATTTAGAACCTCTGACCTCCGATCGCAGTTTGGTGCATCTTGCCGATAGAAAAGTTTTTTGCCGAGAAACAGGAGGATAAGTGCCATCAGAAAGAAGCGAATCGGTATTGATTTTGAAGTGCCGTTTTTTCTTTGAGATTGGTTTGACTTAAAATTGGGGTTACAGGAACTCATAGGAATAATGAGAAATCCCTCCACAGTGTGTTCTGATCCTCACTGTAGAATTTGGATGATGGAGAGCAATATTTGGTGGGCTGCGCGACAGCCAATTACCGGATCATACAAATGAATACCCCGAATCACTTTATCAACACGGAAATTCTAAAAATATAGGATGTTGATGTTTCTGTACACCGAAGATGCCACTCCCACATTACCTCTGAAAATGTTAAAACCGGTAACCTACCCATTTATCTACTCAAGTAAGTACGTTTTATTTTTCCATTATATTCAGAAGGAAATGGTATTCATGACGCTGTCTTTTTAATTCCTTGTGATCAGGCCGTCGGGAGGCAATCTGGAAAATTGGCACCATTAATCGTGAACAAGACTTAGTTATTTTGGACGATGTGATTGTTTGGTCTTGCTTGAAGTCCGAAATCGCGAATGGAATTGTCAAATCACAGTTTCAGATTTCTGAAATAATAAATCTGCCTTCATTCTGCTACCTAAATGGAGTCCAGTAGTATAGTCCACCTACTTACGAGGACTATCTAAGTGACTCTCTCTAACGTCATTGGTTGTTCTGTTCAGTGGGGCATGTTGCATCAAAATACGAAGTGTTCACAGTGTGAGAGAATATCGTTATGCTTTCCATTGGCTTAAGTGAAATGGGTTAAATGTTTCATGTTGAATTTTGATTGACTTAGGCGAGTGCCACAGTTCGTTGAATCGTACAAATGTTTCACTACTGGTTGTGAAGCAAAATGCCGGGATTCGGACACTGTCGATCACCTGATACTCACAACACCTCACAATTAGATGGGCAACGTTGTTCTCTTCCACAACAGTCTGTTTTTCTCAACCAATCAGGTAATCCCTGTGATCATGAGTACACCCAATCTCTGTGTTGGAATATTTCAGGGCCTTTCATCGACGTGACGTTCGTTGGGGCTGCTTCGAACACATTCGCCTAACAGGCCACACGCTCACCATCGGTGAGTTACACGAGTGCGCTGCTATCAGTTTGAGTTCCATTAAAAACACTGTGTGTGTGTGTGTGTTTTGTGCACATCGCAAGTAATTCAAACAAACGGGGTAAAACAGCTGCACGTGGAGTGTCTTCGTGGGTTAGTCATGATGATTTCAAAGTGAACATCGTGTGGTTCATTAGTATACTAAAGAGAACAATCTTACTGATATATTTTGATGACTCACTGCACATCACTTCCTATATAGTTTTGTTTTCAGTGTTGCAAATGAAAGGTACACAAACCAAAACGGAACTCTAATCCCGGCTTATTGCTTTACGAATTACATCCCTAGTCATGGTTCCTATAAAGGCAGGCTTGTTACCAGCACACAATACTTGGTAATATACATGAAAGGTTTGTGTGATAGGAAATACTGTATCTCAATCGGATCAGCAGGGGGACAGCAAAAAATCAACAGCCGGTCCAGAATGCAAAAATGAAGCATCGCTCTGCATAGTTGCTAGACTTGAATAGACAAAAGCAGTTTGTGAGGTTTTTCTGTTGCAGATGTGGACAGATGTAACAATAGCAAACCTAATTTTATACTTGCGAATTTCATTTGGAAACAATTTCGATGAAGTCGTTCATCACCTAGAGAAATATGTTTGTATTCTGGCATTCCGTGGAATCCAAATCTACTGGAATCCTCGGCTACCTAAACGGCACTCCCACTGTTGTTACGGTCTTTTAGCTGGGTAATCACCACTAATGATCACGTAAATGTTTGTCATCTACTTCACGATACGACATTTTGATTTGCTTTTACCAAGGTGTACACAGACTATTGAATGAAGTAAGGTCATTGCCTAACCAGTTGCGAATGAATAAAAAGAATGAATAATCTGGTGAAAACACCAAATTTACTGAAAGCGAAAATATTTCACTGACTCAGAATCGGGTTTGTTCAGTGGTATGCTCCAATTTCAGCCAGTAAGAGAAACGATTGGACTTGGTGCTTGTGTTAAATTGACGAACTATCACACACATAAGGACAAAACACCTAACGTATTTTAAGGATGAAAAGACCACAGTGAAACAGCAAATAGCAGGGCGATCACTGAATGTAGCACAAAACCGTAATGGCAACAAATATATCTTCACATTGTGAGCATCGAATAGAGCTAAATCTTGTTGGACAGAGCAATAAGGTTTTGCAACGAATGTGTTTTGTGGCTACATAAATCAGCGTCGTGGAATTAACTGCCAACTCTTGAATGACTCATCCAAGTGAAGTATACACCACCCTAGTCTCGAGAGAGAAACCCCAGCAGGAAATCGTGTGGATACTCCAAAATTTAATTTTGGTATTCGGGCTGATTCTCAATCGTCCCATTCACGTCACTTGTTACAGACGTTTCCAAAAAAGTCATACGATAGTAGTTACAATCAAGAAAATAGTATTTTGTTGCTCTCCTGTTACAGTAACAGAAGCCGCAAGCGTCGATCGCACGTGCAATAAAACTTGTCAGCCTTACGAAATCATTCGATTCAGCGACATGAGCAACTGAAATCGATGTACCGAGCAATTCTTACATATTCCTTGTCCTTCTCTTTCACAATGAGAGCTAAATCACACACACAAACACAGATACGTGATTACACTGACGGAAGAAATATTTTCATTCAGCCCGAAAACTGAGAGGCTTGTAATCCTGCAGGCTACAGACTAACCGGTGAACACCTTACGCAAACCTACAGAGTTAATGCACGCATGCACTACTGAGCCTTCTGAAAATGATGAAATAATTCCCCGACCTTGCTATGTCCAAGGATTTATTCTCTTCTTCACGCGTACACCATTTCATTTGGGTTACTTCATTAATCGTAATGGCTTGTGTTTGTGTTTTTGGTCAGGCCGGCATAGTAGACTTGTAGGTGCCCTTGGTGGGGTAGACCCAAACGAAAATAAAACACTGGATCGTTGATATTGCCAAAGCAATGTCAGATGTCTCTGGTGAACATTCGATAAAACAGTGTGAAGCTGCTGTTGATGCATGACCGTAGAATATTTCAAAACTGTTCTCGGATAACAAGAGGAACGGAACTCGTTTGAAAAATAGAAATTGTTGTGATGACTTTCATGATAACCAAACACTTGATTTGTCACGCTATTAAGGTTTGAATTGAGTCAATTTTATCGTTGCACAGCTAGATAGATAAGTCAACACTACCCGGGCTGAAGCATAATTACCTATCAATAAGATGCAGGCTTATGCCAAAATGTCAGTAGGATATTGACTGATTATCCACGAAGTGAGTGTGAACAAAGACGTCTGCTAAGATGAAACACGACACAAATAGTATTCCAGCATTCAGGACTTTCTGGAGTCGAAAGCAGTACATCTGACTGAGTAAAAACGCACCAGTATATACATTACACGCTGTTACAACATATGAGTAAAAAACACACCATTCATTTACGTCAAGATATGAAACTAATCTGGTCAATTTCAACAGTTTGAGAAAAATCATTCTTATTTAGGCAGAAGAAACAACACTAGACAGAAACCCACTTTTCTGAGGCAATTTGAATCCTCAAGTGACCCATGTTATGCAAACACGTGAAAGAAGTAATTTGAGCTGGAACGTCAAACGATCAACCTCCGAATTTCTTAGTGGTAATGCAATCCAACTTTCAGTTCAAACCATCCACATTTATATAGAAGTGGTATGGTATAATTCGATTTCATCTCAATTACTCAATCAAATGTTGATAATCGGGAGTATCTATTATTACTGAGTCGATATAATGGATACTCCCGATAATCAACATTTGACTGAGTAATTGAGATGGAGTCGAATTATATCATACCACTTCTATATAGAGGTGGATGGTTAGAACTGGAAGTTGGATTATAATACTGCTACTAAATTCGGAGGTCGATCATTTACCGTTCCAGCTTGAGTTACTTTTTTCACGGGATTTCATAACATGGGTGACTTGAGGAATCAAATCGCCTCAGACCAGTGGGTTTGTGCCTAGTGTTGTTTCTTCTGCCAAATTAAGGAAGATTTTTCTCAAATTGTTGAATTAGACGAGATTAAATTCATATCTAGACATAAATGAATAGTGTTTTTTATTCATGATGTGTGACAGTGTAGTTTATTAGAAACTTACCCACCGGACACCAGGAAATGCAACCAAACTCCTCATGTGATCATGGATATTGCACTACGAATATTACCTGGATAGTTTTTTGAAATTAAGGACAGATGAAAGATCGTATTTTAATCGAGATTTTAACCGCACACTCATGCATGATGAACCTTCATAAACAAGAATTCAACGGCATACTTCTGGAAAACTTCTAATTGAATTTTCGGCCCACAGCATGCCAAATCCTCACTATAAGTTTAGATTGAAAAATAATGAACTAGAAGAATTTCATTGGTTCCAAATTATCCTCAAAATATTTGAGATCTGAAATTCTCAACGGTGCTGATATACATGAGTTGAAGATATGGTTTTGGTTACAAGTTAAGATTACGTACCATTGCAATAATGATGACGAGTTTTGTGTCATTTTTAAATAAACTTTCAGTTAAATAAACGCTCAGTCCACAGATTCCCCATAGCCATAAAGTGTTAGAATATAAATCAAACGCAAAAATGTGAACAAGGAAAAGAGAAATATCGGAGCGATGCAACTGGTGAAAGGATTATGGAGAAAATAAATTGAATGATCGTGAATAGGGACCTCGAGATTTGAACACTCAATTCTGAGTAACTATTTCAAGTCTATTTTTACCAAAGCTGAAGTCATGCTAGCAAATTGTTCAAATCCGGAGAAGGCTCGGATCATTTGAATGTATGTCGAATTCGAGGAAAACAATTTCACTCAGTGTGCATATTGAAGAAATTTGAGTCTCATCCTCAACCATTTGCCTTTCAAACAGTTAATGGTCATTTTTATATGTAAGCTTGAGGAAAATTATAAAAGAAATTGAAATATCAGCCGTTAAGAAATGATGAACAAAAGACAAGCGGACCAATTCTCTTTCACTTTATGCATTTTACTTGGAATATATCTCTCATGTAGGTTAGGTGATAAGCAAAATCGATTATTGTTACCTTGAATAACTTGACCAGTATAAGATTCGGTTTGATTAATAAATAACGCATCAACAGTTCACAAAACTGTGCTCACTAATGCAAATTTCAGAGGCAATCTTCGGCTGCTTCATCTTTGATAGAAATTATCTCCACTGCACATCATTTGAGTCGTTATTGTGACTCAGTCCCGTGAATAGACGATCATGAGTTGAACACCTAACAACCAAGCCATCCAGCTCTCAAAGTCAAAAGTACATGATATCGCCGTTTTATCAGTGGTATTTCAGTGTTAACAGCCCGTTGACCGCACAACAATCGACTCCTAGGATCATCGAATTCGTAGGGAGAGTTCGTGGAAACAAAGCCGTTACGTTGCAAACACCTTTAGCGAGAGCTTGGATAAGTAATCACAGTGAACAGCTGGCGATTCCATTTCACTTTCAAATGATTCATCATATGGAAACAAATTACCGTAATCGTCCATCATAAGAATCGACTGGTGTAATGTAAACGGGTTTATTATTGTGAAGAGCCAATACCAAAATAATACTGCATCAACCAGCGATGTAATTTGTATCTCAAAATATGTGCATCGAACCGGAGAGACTAATCCAACACAACGTCTGGCGTCCCTATGATTCTCATAAAAGCTTCGTTCTTTGGAGTCACTCGGCCTCTCAATTACTGAACTTCATTAAACACAAATTTCCCCAAATAAATTAAAACTCATTCCTCTGGTGATTACAATTTCGTTCACAAGTTTAAGGGATTATTCTTCTTACTCGGATGATTTTTTGAATGGCTAAAATGTTATTCTTCTTTCATCAGTTCTCAATTTTCATTCAGGCTCTTCAGTCATCCTCCACTTTCAAATTGACCGGTTGCGGTTTTTTCAATAATACACTAAGTACCGCAAGGTTAGATTTCATTTGGTGCAGTTGAATCTTCAGCTACTAACTCTATATTCTTCTACAAATTTCGTTCGTCATTAGTTTACCACACAGATTTACATTGTCCAAGTCGAGAAATGGAACATTATTTTGCACTACTTCATTTCATTTCTTCATTATTCGAATACCCTATCCGTATTCCGGATTGGTAGGCTTGATGTGTTCACACCGTTGGTGTTTTAGAAAAATGTATAATTTCCCTATGTTTCATGTGGCTATATCGTCGCACTAGATCGTCATACCAAGGTCTCAAGCCCTTCTCTCGCGCATCCATTGCAACCCCATCATTTTGTAGCATCTGATGCTACATAACTTCTGACTGATGTTAATTCATTGATTGGAATATAATGGAGTTTGCTCTGCAATAGACGGCAAAATTCATTCCAAATCTTCTCAACCGCATCAATTCTTACTCACAGAACTGCGTAATGAACATGTTCAAGCAAAAGTGACTTTGAAAGTGGATGAAGCTGAGAGTGTATTCCATGTGTATGTGTTCAGAGGTATTTTGCAAAAGACCAGTCTTCTTCGTCACTAGCAATGCTTTGAAAACCTGAATTTGAATATGCACTTGAGTTTATCGTAGGTGCATCGGTAACTGACTGCGAGAATCGAGGATACACGCAAGATGCAGTAGATAAATGCATCACGAATCTCGATATGATTAGGATGGCATCGTATTTGGATGATAAGACAAACCTTCCCCGTTTCACTCAAGGAACTGACGTTGGAGGAATCGCCATGTGATTCCAAATGTGGATCTTCCACACATGCAAACAGTGTTGCGTCTGATTTGGAATACTTCGAATTGACGTTTCGAAGAATTCCTGAAAGCGATTCAAAATGCACACTGATTTATGAAAGACAAATACATCATTGGAAAGTAATCCGCGTAAATGTGTACAACTGGGATTATAGAAACATTGTTGTCGCTGATGTGAACTATATCGCACGATGTGTTGCTTGAAAAGCGCAGTGGTAATTTATGAACAAATCAGTGCACGACCTATATTGATTAACCCTGGTGAAAGACTGATTTGCGGCAAGCATTATCATATCTTGTTTGTCTTTACTATGAGCAATTTACATGTATATGACTGTAACCTACTTTCGAGGACTATGATCCACCAAATTTTGTATTTTGGTGTCGAACCCTATGAGCTTCTACAATACGGATTTGATCTCCGTTGTCCGTTACGGAAATCACTAACAAATTGAACAGGAAAGGATCAAAACACAAACCCCACCATAATAACTGCATTCAAATAATTTTGCATGAGCAGTATGGCACTGTGTATGGACGACAGGATGAAATTGTCCAGAATGCACACGGCTGGTATCGCGGTGCATGAATTCCCATCTTTTCGATAGCATTGGGTGGATGAATGGTGTAAATTGGGAATGATAAATTATATCGTTCTGCAATGCACTGCACGAGAAACCCATACCAGACGTGAAGTAATTTGAAGGAACAATTATATTTCTGTCCTGAATGAACACCTCTTCTGACCTACCTAGTAGTTACTACCGCTGGTTTTGACGTTCAATCATTTTTTCTGGTTTAGAGGGGAGGGGGGGGGGGTGATATCCATCACAACATCTCACGATGGTATTTCAGCATGGAGTTGTCCGAGCATCGAGGTTTACCTTTGAAAGAAAAAAATAACACATACGCATTTCATAAATACATCACACAATTATAATGATGTGATACATCCTTTACAAGGGCCTCATGCTTTCGCTTGCTCACCTGGTTTATCGGCGCGATATATGAATAAATTCTCGTGACCAATTCCCAATACTCAGTATGCCGGTAAGTCGTCCAGACTCCTAAACAATCACTTCAACACTCTTCAAGCTGTTGTGCTTTCGCTCCTTTCCCCTCACTTACATATGCAACCCAACGTATGGCTTCTCAGGAACTGGAACGTATTACGCCAACGGTAGAAGTATGTGCCATTTTGCGTCAACCAAGAGGAATGAATAAACAGTCTAAAACTCCTCAAAATATTGTGAGTTATTCTGAGGAAAGTGCTCCTTCCCTAACCCTTTGTAGTATTCTAGGTGTATCTTCTTATCTCACTCAGCAATTTCGAATGGTGAGAATGCTCCGTGAACCATTCAATTAACTAGATTCGAGTCTCCTTAGTACCAAGGAGTGATGTTGAGCACTGATATCCTCATATTTTCAGTTGTGTGCTCGAATTGCTCTGACTTATCTTACAAATTCGAAAGCTCAAGCAATTCTGCACTACAAATATCAACACTCTTTCTCTCGTGACACCTATAGTACTCCAACTATGTGGACATGAAATTGTCATTTGTTGGCTCTCCAGAAATGCTAAGTTTCTTGCTCTTTTTTCTATCATGTTGACTGAAGTGCTAATAAAATGCCTATATTCCGTCTTTTGTGAAGCACCGAGACAATTTCATTCTCTACCGAGTGTTCAGATAATTCAGGCGGTTATTTTCACTTAATTCTGCGGTAAATCGACACTCACTTTGTCCTCTGTTTCTCAGCGGATTTTTAAAACAAATTACTCAATTTCTTCTTCGTAATATTTTGCATGGTATCAGTGCAGAATTCAAGGTAATAATGTAGTCAATCGTATATCTTCCAATTCGAATTTTTACGCGAGGAAGATCAAATGGGATTTGCAGCCTAATACAAATTTATAAAATGATGGCTTCACGTGGATTTGCATGGTACTCAGTTGAATTGACAACGTCCTAGCTTCAAATTAAATGAATATCGTTGCATTAATCTATGTTTCTATTCCTCAGCTCTAACGCTCGAAAGCTGCATGCCACGTCGCCAACATGTCATGTGGGATGTATATGTGCGACAGCGACCGGGACAAACCACGGATAGCGTGCTCAGCTCCGTCTGTTATCGAAATACAACTAAAATGATGTTGGCAACCTGATGGTCAAAAGAACCACGGAGTAGACAGGCCTTGGTTGAAAGCTGGGTGACTGGTTAGGCGTATCTCTGTTCGTGCACACTCATGCACAATGGAAACGCAGCAGCGAAATTAGTTTCATGATTTTCTTTGACCGATGCCTCCTATCCTGAACGTAGCACAAGAATTACTTGTGTGAAAGTGATTGGCGCGTATGTGGTTTGGTGGTGGTGCTTTCATCAGATGTTTTTGGATATCTATTTGACTTCCAAGTGTTGAACAGCGAGCAACAAAATTCTTCCAGCTTGTCGATCATGTTTTCTTTAGAACACGGCCCCGACAAATCCATTTTTGTACTTCATGGAACAGAGCTAGTTAAGTTTAGATACTTCCCTGACCACGTAGTTTTACGTGGACTGATCATCAGATTGATCCATGGTTTCGACGAGTACTTCAAATACTGAGAAGTGCAATTTTGTTGTTAGCATCTCCGATATTGGGTAGATGAGTTGTAGTGGTTCAGAGACTCATTCTTTATCATAAATTCATTTGGTTCATTTGGTCCTACATGTGATCGGTAACACGAAGTTAATTTCCACGCAACCAACATTACGTAAAAACGGTTCTTTCCGCTCCGGACTTGGATTACCCAATGTAATCTTGGGCTGTGAAATTCTACACATTCGATCGAAGTTTGCCGCCTAACAACATTCGAGTATCTGATTATGACATTCCGTGCGCTTGGGATCCGAATGCTACTAGAATATGCGTTTCTTTATATCTGTATTGCCTATAAAAATGCAATAATTTACATGCCTAATGAACAATGAATGTCAGTGCCAGTTGGTGTGTCTTCTGTTTTCATTTCGGGCAAACCGGTCATCATTTAGATGATTAGTTATATAACGTGGAAGTGACGGAATATGTTTTCACACTCGTCCCTGATGTGCATAATAACGAAGATATCGTCTACTTAACGGCCGTAGAGAGTATCTTGGTATATAACTGTTTCCATTTATTGTTCGAGGTGTGAGACAAAAACATCTCCCATAACTGGTCCTAGTCGTTCATTACTAGTCGAGGTAAAACAATAGAATTACGAATCAAACACCTTACCCTCAAGGTCATCCGAGCTGGCTCTCAACGGTTTGCTGAACATCTAAACTACACTAGCATATTTTTCAATGCTGAGCTGAGCGTTGAAGCTGCATGATGAATCATATTACCCAAATCTAATCACTGGTTAATCAATTGCTATTCAATATGAATCGTGAACTCACATAAAATGATTTCTCTGGATGTTTCGTCATTGATCACAAACTTGCCTGTATCTAAAATATTAGACAATTGCATGCCAACAGAAAAAATCAGCAAAAGTATCCCTGCGGGAAAATGTGAGGAACTTCTGATTTTCTGCTCTCCAATCAGTTCTATTTCGCTGATAACGTTTACAGACGGAAAGAGGACATCACAAGGGCATCTCCACTCGGTTCTTTGTTTGCTGATACATTCATGGCGAAAATATCTCGTTGAATCGTACTGTCAGCTGCCTGTCTCAGTATAAGTCGATGATATTTTATGCCTACTAAAGGGAGAATGTAGTGCACATCCGTTCCTACAGGCATTCAGTGAGTCGCATTTGAGTCTAAGTTCACGATTGAACTAGAGGAAAATGAATTTAATCCTAAAACTGACTTTCTATAAAACGTTTTACTTTTCAAATAACATGCATCTTTTTTTACATCAATTTCACAATTTCCCGCCAGTTGGATATTTCCATAATAATCCATAAATGTTGTTATATCTGCTGCTCATATGACTTCGCTGATTGGTTCATACAAGATTTTACCAAATTCGCCTGTACAGACCATATAAGCTGTACAATTTGCACCTCAGTTTGACTTGTGTTGTTCGTCACCAATGAACGCATGGTATCCTGTCGTGTCTGACTTCCCAATCTAAATAGCTGGTGGGCAAACATCATCGAAGTTGGTTCCTTGTATTCGGATGAGAAGCTTCGTGGGTACGTGATGGTCGGAAGAATGTTTGGAAAGAAAATCTTCTAGAACAAGCTCGAACGAACAAAATCTTAAGTAGTACCAACACACGAAACACAGCGCAGCAACAGCCTGTCAATGGGCTAGTGAAGCAAGTTGGAGTTTGGAGAAGGGTTGTAGAACAACCGGATGACTCGTCGGTGAACCCAATCAACAGAAAGAGAGGCCGACGACGCCCCATCTCACACGTCACTGCAGTATTCAAGTACGGGGCTGGTTTGAGTTTTGTATATCCGGAGATGAGCTAGTGTGAAAAAGCTTATGGCGCGAAACAGAAAGCCAATTTCGCACGCGGCTCGAGAGGCGAACTGAGATAAGCAAGCGGACCAAGATAGAGGAGTTATAGATAATCCGAGAAGAGAGGTAGAATCTGTGGGAGGGAACACAGTTGAATCGAGAGTTGAATAAGGGACGCATGAACGATGTTATAGAGAAATTATAAGAGACATTTTGGAAGCAGTAAATGGAGCATAGCAGTGGGAGACCCAGGGGAGGAGATATGTTCGAAGTCGGACTCTGAAGATACACTGATTGCACTGCGGTCACGATCGATGTTGGTGTTGGCATGGTGGGGATTGCGGTTAGAAAAAGAAGAATGAAGGGTGGCACAATCGGCAAATAAATGGATTGAGTTGGATTTAGTGGATGAAAGATCATTAGAAAATAAAAGGAATAAGGTGGGCCAAGTACTGAACCCTGAGTATCGCCAGCATTCACAGGAAATGGCTGGGACAGAACTTCATCAATTCGGGCAGAGATGATTTGCTTACTGAGGAAACTTGATGTGCGCGATAAGAGAGTGGAGGAGAATCCGAACGTGAGCAGTTTCACCAGAACACCTCCGTACCAAACTCGGTCGACGGTCCACCTTCTCGAATCCTATTAAGGAACCATAATCTGAAAGCACGGTTGTGGGAACACTTTCCAACAACGAGAGCATTTTTTGAGTTTTCAACGTACAACATTCATTCTCAATACGATCCGAAACTCCATTTTAAATTCACGCGAAAACGTGAGAAGCTCTTACATGACCGTTTACCTCGTCATAATGCTTCACAATCAGTTCAGCGACTGTACAACCTGGAGGCAGGATGAGTACCAATCAATCACTTACGATAGGTGCCAAAGGCACACATCCGTCTAAATAAATCAGGTCTTCATACACGGTGGTTCTCAAGAGCTTAAGAATACTTGTCGTCTTCGGTGGGTTTAACTTCGAAGAATTCAGATCCTTTTCAAAACATTGATTTTGGAATATTCTGATTGACATGAATGAAGCATCACCCAAATTTCACTCCCATAGGACCCAAATAGACAGTGTACTGCCGTCCATACCCTAATAAAAGAATGAGAATAATCAATCTTCTAACCCAAGCGACTTCGTGTTTTATTTAAGTCCAAGTTGAATAACACGACACCAGGGTTCCTGCGAAATAGACAGTGCAGTCACTAAGAATAAGAAAACGATTTTTTCCCATTTATGGTATGTTTTATCAGACAATGCAAACACAGATATTGGCGTCTTTGGCTAAACATCAAAATTGTCTAACAACTTGGAACTTGAATCCAAACGTTCCTTCCAGGCATCAGTTCCCTGTCTGTGCCTCTAAATGAAACATCCGCTAGATTCCCATCGATCGAAACATATCGCCACCTACGGTGTGATGTACAGTCCCCTATGAGAGCAATTCCATTGGCCACAACGAATGGAAATGAATGACCTTGGAATTATTTATTAACTGCAAAACAATGGTGGGATCCGTCCATGGAATAGGACGATCTATTTGCAATTGTAACTCGTGAGTAATGTCGTTCAAAACCGCGTTCCAAGAACAACTGCAACTAATTCAGGTCGCGGTATGGTGAGAAATTTGCACAGTGCCACTTGAGGTTTTCCCACCATGAAAAAGTAAATAGGTCCACAGTCACGTTGAAACCGCAAATACCCAACTGGACCATAACCAGACACAAGCACAATTCGAATATCTATTCGAACAACTGAAAATATTCAAACCCACTTAAAAATATGCGCAGACTTGGTTCCAAGCGGAGCTGGTTGACTTCAAACCACAGTACCTGGTAACATCGTCTAGACATCAGTCACTCACCACATCTGAGTGCATTTTTAATAATGAAAATCTACAGTTGCAAACTGGCTTGATAATTTTACGCCCAAACAATGATTCCGGACAAGTGCTGACTCGTTGGAGTGAATATGAGCAAATGGAGACCGTTCTTGACTATCCCAGCAAGTTTGTGCGCCAAGATAACTGCGATGAACCTGATGAACTAGAACAAGAGGTATCGGCAGAAGCCCACTTTCAACTAGAAAGACATTTTACCAGTGAATCCACAGATCAACATCTGAAGCCAAAAGAACCAAAAAATCCACAACTCTGTGGTCCACCGAAACTACACAAACCAGAAGTGTCACTTCGAAGAATACTACAGATGATAAATTCATCAGAGCGCGAATTGGCGAAATGGGTGTTGAAGTTGCTTGAGCCAGTTCATGATTTATTGGCCAGATACACTATCAAAGAAAGTTTCGAAATGGTACAGATCTTTGGGCCAGATCATTGTGAAAGGGAAACACACGGCTTCATTTGATGTCCAATCACTGTTGACGAACTTCCCTTCAGGGATGCCAAATCACATGATCATGCATATGATTACCACGAATCTTCTAATCAAAACGGAAATTCCAAAAATACAGGATATTGATGTTTCTGTACACCGAAGATGCCATTGCCATATTACCTCTGAAAATGTTGAAAATGTTACCCTACCCATTTATCTACTCAAGTAAGTACGTTTTATTTGTCCCCTTTATTCAGGAGTAAATGGTTTTGATGACGCTGACTTTTTAACCCCCTGTGATTAGGCCGTCGGGAGGCAATCTGGACAATTGGCACCATAAATGTTGAAGAAGACTTATTTTGGTCCATTGAGTATTGGATTATGTGCTTATGTTACCTCTCAGTGAGCTTGATAATACGGTACATTTTACAAGCACGAATTTTTTCAGAGTGCAGAATCTAAGGATTAGACAACAGGCTAAATGCTCGATGCACACATGGATGTATTGATATTTTGCCTACTGATGAGTATTCCTCTGAGGAATATCGTTGTAGATGGCGTGAACAATTCTGCGCAATGTTTTTCACCACTTAAAAAGCAAAATGTCATTCAGATATAAATTTTATTTCCAGTGAGTCCTCAACAGCTAGATATTCATTCACATTTATAAATTTACATATTTATCGTATGAAGCAAATATTTCACTTCATTTTCAGTTTTATTTTCAACGAGAAACCGATTTTGAATGAAATCATTCTGGTCACATGCATATTTTGATCTTTCCTCTATCTATTTTTTATAAAGAGCACTGTTTCATGTTGGCTAGAACGGTCGCTTCATCGAAGCGGGCATATTGGATCAGGAAGACAAACTCACAAGAAATGAAGATCACATTCATGGAAGGTATTTTTGATGTACTAACAAATCTGTGCTCGAGAGATGGGTACAAGTGACACAAACTACATGAATAAAGTAGGGCATGACTGCGGAAAAGGCGCCAAGCATGGTTGAATAAATTGAGGCGTTTGTTGGGTTAGCTCAAAGGTGAATCGACAACTGCAACACACTAATGAGGAAAGTAGAAATAGTGTTCCTGAGTAATAATAGGAAACGATGACGTGCCAAATAAAATGTAAATCTACTGTCCCTGGCAAACGGGTGGTTTTCGATTCGTTTATCTTCCCGGTTTGAGTAAGCGGCTCTCCGTCTTCCGTGTCGTCCGTACTGTTCTTCTGATGACAAAAAGAGCGTTTATAAGTTTTCAGACCATAGAAATTCTTTCGTTTGTGTGCTTATATCTACTAGTGCAGTTGATGGGTAATCTGGTGCACGTGGCAAACCCATCCTCGTGGCATCTGACCTGCATGCTCTATAAGATAGTATAGGACCTAAACGAAAAATAAGCTGTGTACTTTATAGATCACAGTTAATCATGTTGCCGTTGAAGATGGTTTTTGTTACGAACGCACAAGTGATCCTCAACGAAGACTACGAAAATACCTGCTTCTTCTGTGGTCACAGCAACCGAATCGGCCTTCCCCGGGAAGCTAGTCCGAAGAATCACGAGCGTTAACTGGAGCGTCAGCTGTGGTCGAATGAGTGTGGACTTCAATGCGCGGTACACCTTCCAACTGATGAGCTGAAAAGTCTGTTCGTATATGCCTCTGCCAGCTTTTTCACTGCATGGACAAGAGATCGGTGTATTAGTCGGGTCACATATTTGAACTCCATCAAGCAATATCATAGCCCACTCAGTTTCTTGTGTCCTCTTAAGCAATATACTGGATCACAACATTCGTGATGTTTTGCTGCCTCATTTACTCACAAAGCCATTGCGCATCACCAGTCAAATAGAGCACTAATTATTTGAAAACAGGACTGATTACCGCCTGTCATCTGCATTTGATTGAACTGTCAACTGCCATCGGACTATACACACGTGGACAACCCATTGATCAATGAAACGTAGGACTGTTGCACACTTGCTTCCGACACGTAGTCAGCTGATCAAACAGCGGAGACGAATTTGTAGATGAATAGTATCTGTAGTCTTGCAACAGATTAGCATGCTGTGATATTCGACCGAGTTATGTTTGGATCGGCTGTCGAGCATTGTGGTTTTCGTGCTTATTCGGAATGAAGACCCTGCTCGCTCGTTTAGATCGGTGGACAGATGACGTCAATAGCTGAGTCGAGTTTGTTCCACTTTTCATTTCACAATTACGTGTTGTGGGCATTTGAGACTATGGGTGTACTCATTCACGTGCACTCACGCCTAAGAGGGTAATAAAAAGAATAACCTCAGAACGGAATACATTGCGATTTAGTTATATTCTATCAGACAAACGACCAAAGGCTCAAAAATAAGTTCGGTGAAATGAGGTATAATATAAGTAATCAAGTAGTGTGAATGCTCAGCTCTTCATTGAAAACCATGAAGATGATTTTTAATGAGGAAGAAACAGCTGTGTAGTGGTTCCGTGGTTCTCCATAGTGATCCGGATCTTTAGGCTGCGTGATGAATCTATGTTAATCTCATATCTTGCTACTTATACAGAGTTGCTTTGGACCATTTATTCAATGTTTGTCATCGTGCTCTACGATTCGTTAGTCGTAGAAACATTCTTCAAAGAAAATGCTCCTCCTTATGCATGAATCTTAGCATGTCCGACTATTTCACTTGTCAGCTAATTGTTGCCCGATTTATTTGACGTCAGCTTTGATTTTGCTGACCTCAATACTTTCATTCCTTGGTTGCATATTTGATTTATTTACCCAACTCTCAGTTGACATTATTGAATTTCCTTCTCGAGGGACAATTTACTTGGTTTCCGGATGGACTTGATCGTACTGAAATCGAATTATTATCAGTTGACCTACTGCTTGCAAAAATGACCTCAGAAGTCAAACCTAGACTGTTGTTACATTTGCAAAGTAAGATAGATTTCCAGTGGCCTCGATAGAGTTGAGAAAATGACCCTTTTCTGGACACAATGTTGGATTTATTTTCCATACGGTCTTTGCTGACGTCTGATTTTGACCGCACCGTTTTGTTCGGTTGCGTATGCTTAACTGAACTAACTATTCCGAGGTTTCTTCTGACCTCGTTTTGAATAACTCTATATTCGGTTTCGCGCTGACTATACAGGCTCGCGCTTCGTTTTCTGATTCGTCGTTGCGATCGTTTGCATTTCGTTTATTTCTCGTATCAGTACTGTTTCCGTACCACTTTATTTAGAATATATTGTCGCATCTGTCTATCGGCTCGCATTTTCTCTATTTGTTCGATAGATGTGATTCCGTTGGTATTTCGCCGTGAGACCGGAATAAAAACACGTTCATAAGCCTTGCTCAAACGTCTCTCATAGTCTGTTTAGCATTTGAGGTCATTCAGTGGTATATTATGCGGCGTAGTCAGTGATTATGCTCCCATATTGAATCTGCCGCTCAATCTGCTAATCCAAATGCGGATATGAAACATTAAGTTGAAATTAATACTCGACAGACAGAAAATGAACGCAACCAGTGGTACCAGGTTTGTGGCTGGCACGGAAAAGAGCTGTTCATTACAATGCAAATCATTGGAAAAGCGGGTATCATTTCGTGATTACTCAAACGAGAATCAGTCAGATCAGCTCATACGGAATTCATGGTTAGACGAATTAAAAGAGTAGATTTTATTGGAGTGTTGATACGCCCATATCTACCTAGTCAAGAGCAACCAGGCGATGTGAATTTACATTTGTCGTGATGGATTTGTACGAAATTCATTTACACAAGAAATCACTATCGAAACAAAGGATCACTTGTTTGGCAAGCGTCCATGAAATCATCACACTCGTGCAGCCGTCTACCGAGTTTCTTTTCACACCGTAACATAGCTTGAAATAGAACAGATTCGAACAGAGGCTTCACATTACAAATGAGAACAAATATGTTTCTGCTGGTTATCCGATTTATTATGGCACGGAGAAGAGAATCAAGGTGGGTGAAGTTATCGGTAGGTTATATTCCAATTTGCATTCAAATAAGGTGAAACCATTCCACTTTCGACTTGTTTTATATTTTCAAGTCATATACTGGAACTTACCCCACCAAAGATTGTTATTTTTATCAACAATTCTCATGCGTGAAACGTTGATACAGCTTCAAGATCACTATCCGAAAAACCATTTCCCAATTTTATAACAAGCTAACAATTCGAAATTTAGGAACTTCTCAGGCATCAAGATTATCGAGATTCTTTGCTTCATCAAGTTCAGCAAAACTTCCTGGATCGGACAACTCAACATGTACAGTACTCAAGCATGGGGCTGGACTTCTGTCGGAGATGTTGATTATTGTGGTCAGTCACGCAATTGAATCGTTCTTCATTTCCGACTCTAACCATCCTGTCACAATCATTCTCACACCAAAAGGGTCCAAAAGGATCGGAGAAATATCACACATTTCTATTTTTTCGTCGGAGTTGAAATCGTTTGAATTTGCTGTACTTCATGGCCTTCGAAACCCTGTCAGAAGTCCAACTGACGAATACCAAATTGCATATAAATCCTGGTGGTTCACGTATGAGGTAGTAGCGCAGAAGTCCATTTCATTGCAGAATCACTCAATGATTCGTGACAATGTATCAGGCCTGACTTCGTCGATCAGACACAAACATTTTATGGTTTACAGCAAACGTCGCTTCTCAAGAAATCATAAGCCATTATCTGCTCACGTACTCAATTGACTGATTGGCAGACTTCTTCTCAGGAACAACATAATGTATCAAAGTTGGAAGAAAAGCTTCTACGTATCTGATAAGCAGTGACACTGTTCTTCCTGGAGCTGTTCTTTCTCGAGAACTATTCAATACTCACATCAGTCACGTAGCTCTAACCACTCGGCTTGTCTATTCAAGTAAGCCAATAACGTTGTTTTGATTCAGTCTATCTCAAAGTAGTCTGATTTCTTTTCAGTTTCATGAAAATATTTCACATATAAAAACAGTCTCGAGCGGTCTGGTCTTCTGATAAACAATCACAAATGTCAAGATTGCATTCATTCCACTGTGAGATCACGTTTTATCGAAGACAACGCCACCATTATATGTACTCTTCTTACAAGTGTAAACCATAGAAAATATCTCGGTTTAGGAAATACTATATGGGTATATGAATACAGGAATGGTTGTCTGGAGAAGTCGTCCAATGCCATTTCAAATTCATGAAATCCAACAGTTCAGTGCTTCGCAGTCTGTTATTTCTCCATTGGTATATCAGTGTATGCTTCCCGTGTTTCTATATTCTTCTGCCGTATTTATTTCTCGTCTGTTGAGAAAAGACAAGATCACTCCTCGTAGATGTCTCTACATAATCGGTCGCTTTTCTGGGCTTATGTGATAAGCATATAACATCATCCATTTAATTTGCCGAAAATATCGTTGCGGACTTTTTCATCCAGTGTGATAATAAAATCATAAAAATCAATTCAAAGAGTGGATTGGTAATTCAGGCACTGGCATAGCATGCAGCGTGAATATTGTTGTTTTACTAAGGATTGGTGCAGTGTATTGTTCGCACAGAAACCACCGTGTTTGAAGACCTGATTTTTTAGACGGCTGTGTGCCTGTGGCACCTATCGTAACTGATTGATTGGTACACATCCTGCCTCCAGGTTGTACAATCGCTGAACTGATTGCGAAGCAATAAAATTGAGTTTCGGATCGTATTGGGCATGAATGTTGTACATTGAAAACTCAAAAATGCTCTCGTTGTTGGGAAGTGTTCCCACATCCGTCATATCATGAATTCAACTCTATAAGTGTCTTTCTATATAACTTATTTTTAAATAACATGCATCTTTTTTTTATCAATTTCTAAATTTTCCCGCCAGCTGGATATTTCCTGGATAATCCATTATTGTTGTTTTATCTGCTGCTCACATGACTCTGCTGTTTGGTTCATGCATGATTTTTGCAAAATCGCCTGTACAGACCATATAAGCTGTACAATTTGCACCTCAGTTTTACTTGTGTTGGTCGTCACCAATGAATGCGTGGTATCGTGTCGTGTCTGACTTCCTAATCTAGTTAGCACATGGGCCTGCATCATCGAAGTTGGTTCCTTGTTTTCGGATGAGAAGCTCCGTAGGTACGTGATGGTTGGTAGAGCGTTTTGGAAAGAACAGCTGCCAGAACAAGCTCAGACGAACAAGATCTTAAGTAGTACCAACAGACGAAAGACAACGCAGCAACAGCCCGTCAATGGGGTAGTGAAGCATGTTGGAGTTTGAAGAACGGTTGTAGATCAATCGGATGACTCGTCGGTAAACCCGATCAAGATGGAGAGAGGCCGACGAGGCCCCATCCCACAAGTGACTGCAGTAGTTAGGTTTGGGCCTGGTTTGAGTTTTGTATATGAGAAGATAAGCTAGTGTGAAAAAGCTTATGGCGCGAAACAGAAAACCAATTTCGCATGCAGCTCGAGAAGCAAACTGAGATAAGCAAGCTGATCAAGATAGAAGAGTTATAGATAAGCCGAGAAGAGAGGAAGAATCTGTGGGAGGCAACACAGTTGAATCGAGGGTGTGGTGGGAATAGGACGATAGTTAGTAAGGTGAGAAAGATCATCGCTTTTGGGAATATGAAAAATTGCCATGGGTTTCCAGGAATTCGGAAAAGTAGAAAGTCGGAGAATGTGTGATGGAGAGAGAGACAGAAAGGACGACGTAGGAAATAGGCCAATTCAAATTGCACCTTTTAGGGACGATGAATGGTATGCCGTTTTGATCGGGTGGTTTGCAAAAGTCCAGAGAATGCAGCATTTGGCGTATCTTCTAAAACCAAAATGGGATTGAAAATGGGAGACAGAGGGAACAGAATGAAATGATTAAGATATGTAGGTGAGATGGAGTTCGTGCCAAAATGGGATTGTAAACGGGAGGCATAGGGATCAGAAGGAAACAAAGGAGTAGCATATGTAGGTGAGATGGAGTTTGTGACAAACCAGGAAGCGAATTGTCAACTTCCTCATGTGGTTCCTAAACACAATCGCAAGAGAAATTACATATGGGAAGGAAATAGGAAAGGCGAAATTTGCAGGAGGCTGCTTTGGCAGAGGACCAACGTTCCGGGCTACCGGTGGCAGATGAGAGTAAGCGTTCGGTTTCCCAGCTGATGAAGCTTTCTTTGGCTCTCTGTATGGTTGGCGAGCATCTGTTCCTGGCTTCCACGAAACAAAGGTGAGAGTCCGTTGTGGGCGAGCCCAACCACCAGCAAAATGTTGCACACTTCAAGAGTACAGCACGATCGCATGCGTGGTTGAACCACTCGGAGGATTCGGGTTTGCCAGGTTTGGACAAGTGAGTAATAAAAAGTTGCACAACTTGAGGAACAATGTCGGTGAAGTTAGAAACGGGAGAGGAAACGTCTGAAGTAGAGCAGCATTCATTCGAAGAATAGGAGGCTGGGACATCGTAAAATCTATCTCAGTTGGTGGAATTTCAGCTCCAAAATATTTATCTCAAAGTAGGTGGAGTATGAAAGTGGGAAAAACTGATGGAACAGGAAATAATATAGTGATTAGATGAGTCAACTTGAGAAAGGGCAAATGTGCCTGAGAACAGAGAATGAACAGATGTGAGAATAGGTTTAAGGGTATGGACATAATCGCCATCTCGATCATGAATACGTGTGAGTAAGTAAACAAGTTGGCATAGGTTGTTGACCACGGAGAAGTGTTCGGCTTCACTCCCCAGAGCCGAAGTGTCCGATGAGTGAATGAACCAATCTCGCTTGTGAACATTGAAATCTCATAAGATGGTGACCAGTCAGTTGGATGTTCCACAAATTAGGTCAATGTTTGAAGGTGAGATATCAAAGAACGACGAATCGCAACTGTTGGGTGGACGGTGATCTACACAAAAGCAGTGATTACAAAAAGCCAGTCGAAGCTTCATCCACGTCAACTGAAATTAACGAGTCAATATTATGCTTCACTCCGCGAATGCTAGTGAGAGTAACAAGTTAGTGCTCATCTTCCGAGTGAGAAGAGCGAGCAAGACGGCGACTGCGTGTGTGGTTGTGTATTTTCATGATTTGTAGTGTAAAAGAAATCAGCAACCCTTATCCTGAAATCTAAATTGGCGGACCACATATGGCCTCAATAGATCAGGCGTAGTAGTTAGTCGGGCAACATCAGAGCTCTCTACCAGTTGTGTTCAGTTTTGTGAGTTTACTTGGTCTAGTGCCCTGTGTTTCGTGCAGTGTATTCATTGGGCACCGTGTCTTTTGATTGTGCTGTGTGCAATAGGCTGTGTGCTTCCACTGTGTGTGGCATATTATTGCCAAATAGATATTTTATCGAGTCTTGGTGAATTGAGACATTCTTTGTCAAGTGTGTCATCGCATGATATAACAAAAGTTCATTGCAACTCACGCAGTCATCGAATCAGACATCGTCATATGAACCATGATCAGGCGTACATGTGAGGATTCTTGACTGTGTCCGTTTGGGAAGATTTTTAACTGATCTCATACGGAAACTCTCCTTTTTGAAAAGAATCAAACACTTGTTTTACATAAATGTCGTTGGAAGTAGGAAGACGATAGAATTAATCTGCTCAATTTTGACCACTTGAACTGCTTTGTTTATTGATCATTCATTTGCGGCCTATGAGATCTTATTCTTCAAAACTGGCATTTGAACTAACATTCACGACATTCTTCCCGGTTTTGTCGTGGTGATTTATTGGGTTTAAATATTCAGGAGGAATCATTCGATTTGGGAAATTGAACCACTGACGAACTTATAAAATTTCTCACGCCAATAAGTTTACATCTGCTTTAGAACGTTTGCTGTATTTCTCATATCTCGTAGAAGATGATATTCCACGGTCTTGGTAATTCCTAAATAAATCCCAAACAATTGAGTATTCATATTCAGAATGATGAAAATTTCCATATACGGAAAATTGTTTCATGAGTGTATATTCACCGAACTTCAGCACTCAAGCTCATTTCGGCAGAATGTTTTTATCTTAACAGGAAAAGTTGTACTACTTCCTAATATTGATGGTCACCGCATATATTGGTAGCAAACAATAAGTAGGTTTTTACAGCAATATGATTGCTAAACGCAGTGAAAGCAGTCTTCTGCACTGAATCAAATGTATGAGCAAAATTAGCTATATGTTGCGATTCAAATAATCCCGTTTACACGACCTCATTCAAAGAAGACGAACCGCCCCTCCACTTGCATGAATGCTCTTCCTTTTTATTCTCTGTATATGGGGCAAATAAACCGTATATGATACATATCATTGTTGTTGAGTTTACCTGTTTCTTCTCTTTGATGTCTGAACTAAAATCTCCCACATTTAGTCAATCTGTTCTACTCCTTGACGTCTGCTTGTATCAGTTTATATGCTAGAGGAGTTCAATTTCCATAATGACAGCTGGTTGGGAATGAACCTCGTTATTATGGCATTCAAAATTGTGCAATGCCATACTGCATGACGATCGAGCTTGTCTTTTCGCATGTTATTCATCTGCAAATTTGCATTTTCAGTTACATAATTATGACGTTGAAGTTCACTGATTCTTATATGGAAAGAACCATAGAAAGAGGAAAAAGAACGAATCAAAGTCAAGAATTAGGCTGACTTGATATGAATATTTTCGTAAGCCAGTTTTACCAGAATACATTACTAAAACTAGCCTCAAACTGACGCGACAATGGGAGCAAGTTGCTGATCCGTGTGAATGTTCAAGATTATGTGTGGATTAAAGAAAACATACCGATAGGTGGGATATTCTAGGAATAGTCTGTTAAACTCAGCTCGCATGTTACTGTCCATGGTAAACCTATGGCACCAGAGCACGCAGGAGTGTCAACAGAAAACATGTCGTGGTCAAACGGTAATATTCCTCGTACTGACTGCATTGTTAGTTCCTGCTGCATTGCCTGATGAGCAGTGAGTGGTGAAATCAGGAATATCGGATAACGTTGACTTGACTCGTTAATATTAGTGGAATATAGAGAAATCTACTACCGCTCCATAGGGTATCTGAATGAGAGCACAGAACCATACCGCGATAAAGGTAACTATACCGTTTTAACTAGAAGGTTAGTCGCTGTCATTTCAAGTGGAGCCGAGAAGGTTTTCATGAAAATAGAGGAGCATGTTACATATTTGGTGACGATGCTTTTGAAAATACACGACGTATGGCAACGGATACCTCAAGATCAAACGAAATTCGTACTTTATTAGAACACAGAACGACGGGGGAGAGAAAGGATGAAAACACGCAAGGGTGAAAAAAGAAAACTTCATTGATGATCTAACACATAATTCCTTGAGGTTTCGAATTAGAATGATGAGGCAACTCTGTGATTAGTATGGTATTGTGTCTCGATTAGAGAGCATATTTGCCCCGAAAACACGATTCGGATGAAAATATTACTTCGAAGTGATGCAAATTGCGCCCTAAAATGACAAGATTAGGAATTCAGTGGAAGTCAGTCCTCATATTGCCTCCACTGCATTAAGTAGATTCAAATCTGTGTAGTTCAGTCGTACGTGGAGTTGGAAGATCATTAGGAAAATTGGAGGTAGATGGCGACCGATTGCATGTAGGTTCATCTGCAACGGTCAATTGGATATCGGACTAAGTAACAAGCTTTCGGATAAGTTAGTGCGTGAGACAAGTGAACAAAGCTTGATCTCGCTACAAAACTATGTTTTCTACGGACTATGCTCAATGGCTCGACTGGAAGTTCCGTTCGCACAGAATCGGACGAAAGGGACCTATACCCTGGTCTCAAAGATCTCTGGAAATAAATCCAACGGCATATTTCCTGGGCGATTATGTTGAGAGGAAATTTCACGAACTCAAGATGGAGAACCTGGGTGATTTGAAGAATTGCATCCAATCTGTAAGTGGTGCGATTACAACATCAATGCTTGAGGCAGTTCAACATAATATGATTCGACGGCTGACGATTTGCCTGGCTCAAGTTGGTGGCGTTTTTGAGCATCTGCTGTGACTGTAAATACGGTGCCTATCAGCAACACAGAACGAACTATTCCTTTTGTTTAGAGCCGGAGAACGATCAAACGGTCTTTTCAAATATCAACACGACCTGATTTTGCTTGTTGATCCCGGTTTTTAAAACCAAGTTTGAGGTAATCGTGGTCCAGTCTCGAATGTCGTTTCCGCCTAATCGGTCTGAGAACCATAGTGGAAAATGGGGCAGTTCAATGGGCAACAGTCACGCTTCAATCGCCGAAATTTGACGATGACAACAGTGGGAGAGTCAAAGAGCTGGTGAGTTTGTCAGAACGATTCAGTACGGAAATGAAAAATGGACATTATTTGAGAATAAACTTCAAGCAACAGTTCCCTGATGAAACATCCGCTGGATTCTCATCAGTTGGAACATATCGCTACTTACGGTGTGATGGACGGTATCCTATTAGAGTAATTACATTGGCCACAAAAGAGACGAATGGCACTGACATTAATAATTCACTGCAGAACAATGGTGGAATCCATCCACGAAACATGACGATCTATATGCATTTGTAACTCATGAGTGATGTCGTCCAAAACAGTGTTCCAGGAACAGCCGCAACCTATTCAGGTCACGGTATGGTGAGAAATTTGCACGGTGCCACTCGGGATATTCCCACTATGAAACGGCAAATAGGTTCACAGTCAGATTGAAACCGCAAATACCCAACTGGACCATAACCGGTTCCTGATGCGGCACTATAGATGTGCAGCTCCAGTCACCAATATAGTGGGTATTTCGTTACCAGACATCTGTCGACGAGAATGGGAATTATAGATTATATGTTCTTCGACCATTTTGTCCATCTGTCTCGCTCACGTTCATCGGACTGACGGTCCCAATCCAGACACTAGTTGCATACGCCGCGAAAGATATGCCTTGCTGGCAGCAACACAGGAGGGACCAAACCAAAGGGATCATACAATGGAGCCACATGTTTTACGACACATAAAAAGCAAGAGTTGTTACATGGCACGGTTTACTCTCGCGACGATTTCGCTGCATCTCACCATGGGGCATACTGCAGAACGATACAGTTCACAGAAGTTCATGTAAAACAATAATATGCGACAAATATAGGGAGAATTACAATTGTCACCATGGTAAAGACACATTTTCAAACAGCTGTTTCTGCTGACACAATATGGGTTTTCATCGATGTGTGGCTACGGCTTCGGCAAACCTCAATAGCCTTGCATTTCTTATCACGTATATGACCCCAAACGCAGTGTTTCGGCCACTTGGATGTTGCGTCATCTGAAGATGACGAGCGACGGTAGACGACCAGAACTTTGACCTCGAACGTTGTGAATATGCGTTCGATCTGACACTGAGTGCATCACAAGACATTGTGCCCGATTTGGAATGTTTCCAAATAATTGGTTAGACAACTGTCGCTCTGTTCCACCCACATCGGTTGCTCCGCAAATTCGTAAATCAGATTAGATTTGGTGAACAGAGGTGAACGTTATTTTCACCGAGGGCTCTTGGGATCACAATAGTTCGATGAACAATTATTAGGTTAGTTGCATATTATGTTCTAGTAATCGCTGAACCAAGTCAACCGTTTCTGCAGGCATTGACATCATCAAATTAGAATGGAAGACAGAGAATGACTAGTGATTTCTCTGCTGAACAAGTCGTTTATCTGGTAACTATAGGCCTGCTGTGCCTTTTGATAAATGTATGGGCATGAGCGTTTTCGGTTGAGGCCTCTTTCAGCAGTCGTAGTTCGCTGTCAATCATGTTTCCATGCAAATTCGTCCTACTCTCTGAAATGGTGTCCGGACCAGGCTACTTTTATATTCCACAGGCACAAAGCTGTCAGGGTGCAAGTATAGGCTTGTCAAAGTTTCTTTTCTATGAAATCAGATTTGGCGATCGTTCCGTCATTCCTCCTAGTCATAATAATCTCAAAGAAAGGAAGTGTATTGTCCACATCTGCGCCCATCGTAGTTCGTATACTTGGATACAGAAGATTGAGTTCATCCATAATCCACGTCGTCCGTTCTAGACTTTTGTGATGATAGGAATATGATCAACGGATATTTTGTAAAGCTATGTGCTTATAACGATTTTGCTCACCTTCACAAGTTGGCCGAATCCATTTTTCAGAAACAATCGGTAACTGTTGCGGAGAATCTATCATTGGTTGCACCAAATGAATTACAATTGCGGGCTGTCTCTTGAGATCTAGGTTCCTGTATATGACCGAAGAAAATGAATAGCATAGAGACACTAGCACAATTTGAATATCTATTCGAGCAACCTAAAATATTCAAACCCACTTAAAAAGATGCGCAGAATTGGTTCCAAGCGGAGCTGGTTGACCTCGAACCACAGTAACTGGTAACATCGTCATGACATCAGTCACTCACCACATCTGAGTGCATTTTTTTTAGGGAAAATCTACAGTTGCAAACTGGCTTGGTAATTTTACGCCCAAACAATGATTCCGAACCCGTGCTGACTCATTGGTGTGAATATGAGAAAATGGAGACCGTTCTTGACTATCCCAGCAAGTTTGTGCCCCAAGATAGCTGCGATGAACCTGATGAACTAGAACAAGAGCTGTCGGCATAAGCACACTTTCTACTAGAAAAACGGTTTATCAGTGAGACAAAAGGTCACCATGTGAAGCCAAAAGGAACTCGAAATCCACAAGCGTATGGTCCACCGAATCAACACAAAGCAGAATTCTCATTTCGACAAATACTATAGATGATAAATTCATCACAGCACGAATTGGCGAAATGGGTGTTGAAATTGCTTGAGAAAGTTCATGAATTATTGGCCAGAGACACTATCAAAGTAATTTTCGGAAAAAGTTGAGATCTTTGGGCCAGATCATTGTGAAAGGGAAACACACGGCTTCATTTTATGTCCAATCACTGTTCACGAACTTCCCTTTAGGGAGGCCATACGTATCATATGCGACCATGGAGAGCAAAAGCGACTCAAAATCGGTATACCAGTCTCATTCGAGGAACGACAATTACTACCATGCTCAACAGTCGGAGCCAATGGAAAGGGAAATCATTCGAATTATTAAAACGCTGATGTCACCTGCGTATCCAGCATAATTCCTGGCAAATTAATATCAACACAAGCAAATAAAGAATAGTGTTTCACTGTGTTTGGATGTGAAATCAGAAATAGCCTACAAATGAGACGTTATGATCAACCTAACCAGCAATCGTTTTGAAGCCAATTTTCAGCGAATCTGCTTTACTGCCGAACCGGTAATTATGTTCATGTTATTCCCCGGTCACACGTCATACAATGAATCAACACATTCAAATGTGGCTTGAGAAAGAAACTCAAAACGATTGCATCATCGATGGATGACAGATCACTGACTGCCACAAATTTTATGCAGACAAGGCATTACGTCACTGCCAGTCAGACAGTCGTAGTAATTTCCCTACTGGAAAAACTAGAAAAACATTTCTTCAGTGAGCGACGCGACACCATCACGTGATCCACCGAAGTTTATAAAACAATAAATTTGATTCAATCAACAGGATTACTCATTTCGCTGTCGCAACAAATCTCGCATGAACCAAGTTATGTATGCATACGCAGCGCAAGTGGAGATCAGCTTTTTGACTGCTGTCCTTATAGTCACCGAAATTCTAACTTGTATATCAGTTTGACGCGAGCATCGTAATTGATGGTTGATAGTGGTAAAGGTGATGCGATTGTGGTGATGCTTCATCCGACGGACTCGCCCAGAAAGCTGCCCAACCGGAGAAGACAGGCAAGTAACAGAACAATTCTACCACGTTTATGGAATGCGAGTAATTATGGTCAAACGTTTTTCCCAATTTATAATTTGATAAGGTGAGCTTTGAGTGAGAGATATGCACATGTTCATTATTTCCTAGTTATGCCAGGTTAGAAGATAGATTAGAGGAACGCTGTTCATATGTGAAACTGAACTTGAAGTAATGTTTATCAGTGTTGTACTGATCTGTTTGTTTTGTTTCATGGTTATATTTGAACAATATTTTCCTGCAACTAAAGAATATTCATCTGATTTGGCAAATACGGTTGAGTGAGGACACTCGATTGAGACATCAGAACAGTCGATATCAAAACAACTAGTTGTCAGTGTTTCACCTGCGATAAAATATTACACGTTTTACAGATTTTGCACACTGGATGATAGAAAGGCAGAAAGTTAGTCGATAATCTCGAATACAGCAATTGACAAATTCGTGTCCATACATTAGCGGTGTTATCAGTGTTACGACAGGTATTGTGTTGATAACTATCAGTTACGTGGTTTTATTGGTTACGTCACAGTATTTTTGCGGGTAACCAGAATACATTCAGTGATCTGAAATGTTGCTTCTGAGCACATAATGTGGTGTTGTTTTGTGCGGATCGATACTCAATCGCCGGTGGCCGAGATCCTGCCATTTGGCATTTCTTGCTGCGCTTACTTTGGCAGTTTATTTGGGAAGAGGGACTCCATTAGTATTCATTCAACGATCCGATTCTATCGAATATATGGTAAATGTCGTTTGACCGATTTTCACTGGTATCTTGTTTAACCAACTGGGATGATACGCCTTTATTCGTCGATATGGTCTTCCTGTGTTTCGACCTATGTCACCTGCCCCAAACTGAGAGCTGGAATGCACGGATATTCTGCATTTCTTTCGTAAAATGAGAAATAGACGAGAGCTGGACCAGACATGTATTCCGGCAGCGTAATAACAAGGTTCTGACTTGGGATATTGAGAACAGGCGATTGTTATCGACTGTTTATCATTTCTGCTTTATTGCTACTTCTTAATTCAATTCATGGGTAGACAGATTTCTTTTCGACTGCTTGATGGCAAAGTGTACTATCGTAATTCTTCGTAACGTCACTGACGAATTACGCGGGTTGTGTATTCGGAATGAGGAATTATTTCATCCTTCTACTTACTCTTTATAGAACAAATCTTTAGTACATTAGTGGTTAATCACTGTAAATAGTGCCGTTTCTGTCTCAATAATACGAATCTATGGTAGTGTATGCATGGACTTGACAAAATGTCCTTATTATTAGGTGATCGTCTATGTTAGCCACCGGACCGATGTGAGTGAAATGCGTCCGACATAGCAAACAATATGTGGATTTCATTTCCAATGTAATTTTATACCTTTATATGCCTAATTGAATTCACCAAATAAATTGAAATAACCCATCCCAAAACCAAATCTAAAATCATCTTTATGCTTTTCCTAAAATGCATTGGGAGGAGATACGTTTGACACCAGTTCTAGACAAGAGCAACTTGCTACATCATGTGATAGAACCGTAATGAAATGAAATTATCCAATCTACCAGATGGGAGATTCATTCCAATTTTCAGATTTGTCCAAAAAGAGGGTCTACTCACTCAATGTATCTTCTCTACCAGTGAGTGTCTTTCGAAGAAACAATCAAAAATATAACGACAATAAATAGTAGATGGGCCTGAAGTACCCTTCATTTACACGGAACCTGAAAGCATTCTAAAAAGAAGGTTAAATTCTATCCATATAATGACCTAATTTCAGGAGATATTTGCCTAATTAGAAAACGGTATTATCACGGAATAACTCAAGCAGCTGTAAATGTAAGGGCGTACTGTGTTCTATGCTCATCATCAACATGAGCAATATTAAGGTAAGGGATTTGGTCGGGTCAACTTTGAGACCTGATTCAATTAGGTATTTCGCAATTGATAGAGGCCAAATGTCTGACGTCATTCTCTGTGGCCGCATTGCGCGGTGTCGTCGTTTTTGTCAACCATTTTGGTATGTTCTCCGACGCTGGTTGAGTCAAGCAGCTATCCGTTCTGCCTGTGGATGCGTCACTGTAGCTGTAGGCTAAATGATAGAAAACATGTGTGACATTGGTTCAGCAAGACTGTCTGAATGACTTTTGAATCGTGACCTGTTGGTAATCAGTAACTGAAGTAGTTGCACCACAGTCTACGAGTGTCTTATGGCTGACTTAATGCACACATATGTTTCAATGAAGAGGTGGTCACCTCCGAATAGTGAAACGATAGAAACTTGCTTCTTGTTGATTGTATTTGATGTGTATGGTCGGTTAAATTTTACAACGCTTTCTGCTTAATTGCACATGTCCATCAGTCTTTTCGACTATGCACGGACCACGCGTCCGTCACTTTGATGCTTCGCATGAAAATGACGCGACAACCCGAATAACGCTTCCTGCGACTCATGAGATGAAGAACACGGTTAATAAGGGAGTAAATATGTGTGATATGTGATATGCATAATGAAGGCTTCTAAGAAACTCAAGACTTTTGAACTTTTGGTGATCCTGTCAAATAAGGCACCTGTTGCCAAATTGGTTTGAATTGTTCATTATGTTTTCGGATAAGATTCCATGTAAGTTCAGAATTTGAAGATGTCTTGATACCATTTGTTTCTCTGTCAGGATGCTGTTATCCAGTGTAGTGTCCCCTTTGCAAGATTTTATGTCTGAAGATATATCTTCCATCTTTCATGTGTGCATATCTTCTTCATGATTACACTGCCTGATTCCTTATCTGGTTGGAGGGGCACCATTTGTTCTTATTTACCTAATCCCTCTGTTACTCACGAAGAAGAACTAGTCAATAGCTTACCCCGTTTAGATGTTATAATATCCAGATGTTTGGTAAAATGTTGCCACGCACTGTATGTCTCAAAGTAACTTATGAAGGTTGCTTTTTGCAATTCTCCAGTTTCGCACCGAAGACCTGCAATCATGGTTTGGTTCGAATCCGATTCATCTTTCAGCCCTTTATGTAGCGAGATATTCACGACTCCAACTTATCCTAAACATCGCATCTAGATGTTCTGCTTGACGTCAATTTTGGTGCAAATTTCTACTGGCTTGGTCTTCCCTGCACAAAAGGATGTGTTGAGGGAAGCAATTATAAATCACTAAGTCAAAGTGCGCGTGGGTTCCCTGGGTCTCCACACACGGAGACTTAACATCCATCTTTGATGGATCGTCCAAACTCCAACATGTATGTCGATGATTCCTCGCCGTTTAGTGGTTGATGTGAACTGACTGCCGACGACATCAGTCTAGCCTCCACATAGCTTGCACCTCGTGGCTGAATGTGTCAATCAATGTCATAGTTAAACTTACCCTGTTGAAGATTTTCGCGATTATCACCGCAAACGACGCAGATTTCAATGCACATTCTGCGGCCTCAACGTTAGACTCGCCATCACTTTACATCACCTTCAGTCTACTGGTATTGGCTATAAACCGTATCATTGCCGTAAGAAATATACTCGCAGTCATATTATATGCGATTTCCAAGTGTTTTGCTCGACACCCTATCTGTTGTGCTCACTTCAATCTAACTTGATACCAAACGGTCCGAAATAATTGACACCACATTCCTCAAAGAGGTAGCTCGCACCTTTCTATAGGCAATCAGGCATGCGTGTTATTACTTCAGCTATGGGTTGGGCATATTAAGCACTCAATGAGGGTGACAGTGAAGCCTAGGAAAACTGGTTTATTGAAACCGTTTGTGTGTGCGTTTATGTTAAATGGGCTGGTTGACGAGAGCAAACGTATTGGTAGTTCACTACGTACTGTTAGGCCGTTGCATCGGATACGTCAACGAAATGCTCGCGCGTCAACCGGGCCCCAGCAGACGTGAAAGAGGGCGTCAGCAATAGCTTCAATTGCAACCTCGGCGATGTATATCGGCAGTGGGGCGTTTCTTTCATGGGATGATTTATTGAACACAAAAGTAACACTCTTCATCTAGTGTTTTTTAGTATCGAGAAGCAATCACGAAGCTCCTACTGAGACCGCAGACTAGGGAATGGAATTTTGCACTTTCTGTAACCGCAAAGCAACCATTGAATATAACTTTATGTCCTTAATACATTTTATTACTCAGACTGATTTTCGATCTCATTTGTATTTGAGAAACATGAATTTTCTCTTACTGCTCTTCAGCTTTCCAAAGAACGAGGTGCCTACGAGCAGCTCAGCATGAGTAACGCCTAATTGTCTCGCAGTTTTATGTCACTGTTTGCATAGCTTTCATGAGATACTTGTCCCATTCCAAGCTAGGCCACATGCGAAGAATATTTAGAATAATTTCATGGATTTGAAACGCATGCATGAATAACAGTCTAACCTTACGAATCTCCGAAGACTTATAAAATATGGTTGTTCTTTCAGTAAGTTTTGATATGAATCAAATCATTGAGGGAATCAGCTTGGGTAGCTTAGATGTTGTTTCCACTCCTACTAGTAATTCCTAACATGGATGGAACAGTTGTACAGCGATGCTGGGGTTTTAATGGTGAGTTCGGTGTTGATATTGAATGATGATTCATTTCAAGAAATAAATATGTAGGTCATCTATTCGGGTCACAATGGATAATATGAAAGAATCCCTTATAACATTCGCGATTGACAAACGAAGGGAAACATAGAGGTCTTGTCCAGAAATTTATAATTTATGACGATTGTTTCTGCAAAGTATATGATGGGTAATCTGCGAATACATTCGAAATTACGGATAATGTAGGTAACACACGACCCTTAAAATTGTAGTGTTCAAAAACGATACGGTAGAACCCGGTTGAATACGCCTACAAAAGCGTATGGAACAATTTGGTGGTAATCACTTATAAAAATATGCTTAACGTATTGGTATGAGATGAGTGACGCTGGGGAGGTCACATCGTACATAATTGTCAATATTTCTGATGAAAAGTTCCTCCACACACACAGTAAATTTGAAGACTTTTCAATCATCCTGATCATTGTAGCTTTTTAGTTGAAAGAGCTATTGGGGATAAAATTCTATCTCTACGTAGCTCATATAAATCAGGAAAAAGTTGTTGACTTTTCAAAGGATCTGTGATCAACGTTTTAAGAGAGTTTGGTTAGGTAAATCAGAAAGTGAGTAGTGGGCGACAAAACGACCGTGTTGATCATATTGGCTATTGAATTGGCATTAAACTTGCCGGCGCTGGTCAAGTAATCATCACGGTGGATTCCAAATCCGCTTATGATGAATGGTGAATTCGAATCCTGTCGGCACCGTCGATCACTATCCCACTCGAAAACCTCTGATGTTCCATGCCGCCTCCCAGAGACATTTTACCACCAATATACAGCAAACAGGAAATGAATAAAGAATAAGGAATGATAAGTTCCAAAAACCAATTTGCTTATGCGTTCTTGGTTTTGGTTTTCTCGCCACACTGGTAAACTCTAGGAGGAAAATGACGGCAATGGGATCATGTAGGGCAGTCAGCATATATGAATATATTCCACGTCGGACTGATATAAAAGATAACAATGCAGCAATGACGTAGAAGGGACTTATGCATTCACTTGCACAAAACAACAATTTAGTAAGCTGGATGCATTTGTTCGAATGATGGAGACTATTGTCCCATTATTCGTTCTCTGGAGTTTATTACTCATTGACCAGTTTCATCGCTTAAAGATTGTTCTGCCAGCTCATGAACTGATCTTCTTTGTTAATTCGTAGAAGTCAAAGTCGAGGAACAAGTTCAGTTGACTGGAGCTACTTAATCTAATATTAAACGTAGCTTTTTCCATTTGACTGGACTACAAGTAGACGGTGAGCAAAATTTTGTGAGTTGATTTTTCCAAGGGGACTTGCCACGTACATTAGAAAGCACACATTTCCTGCATCTTTGGTGAACTAAACGCTCCACTGTGAGTCTCCGGAAGCTGCACTAGGCCCATTTCGTTTTCAAGGGTCAACAAGTAGATAACAGTGGGGTTCAGATACATAAGCTAGAACCGTAGCACGGGTAATGAGATACGGTGGACACTGGCTTACTCTACTTCATACGAGTAAGTTGGAAATGAGCAACAATAATTATGATATAGGTTACAAACTGGGTGTAACTATCTGGGCCCATAGTAATAGTACAAACTGAGGTGAACTGCATTTCAAATTTGTACTTAGTTTAAATCACTGGCTAGCGGGATCAAGTGGAATGGGAGGTCTTTTGATTGTGTGATTTCGATGCAATATGACCGAGAGTGGTCTTGTAAAATGACCTTCACAATGAGAATCAAATACTCACAGTTCGTGTGTGATGAAGAAGTAAATAACACTGGGGACAGTGTTTATTCACGTTGAAGTTGGAGCAGTATAGAGAGCAGGCTGTTAGCAGTCGTACTGGAGTTCGAGTAATGCATTTATATGGTCCTGTTGTTGCACTCATTGAGTCTTTGTACTCATTAGGTCTCCTCCGTTTTTGTATTTTGAAGATCAAACACGAGCAAATCCCACGGAAGACACTGATCCGTGTATACTACTACCCTGTGGAAAGTCTAATTATATTAATTGTTATTGAAGGGCGTGTTAGCCTTTTTAGGCGAGGTTCAAGCGATCCCACCACTCAATGGTTAGATACTTTGGGAAATATGACTAGATGCCGTGATTAGTGGGGCTATTGCATCCACAAACTTTCTCCATCGACTTAATTCCATTACTGTGGTTCTCCTCTTACTCATTTCAAATTCTTTTTCTCCTATATTGGTCCCTTTTGAGATTGCCGCTACGAGATAACAATCAAAGCCACCACACACAATGCATGGTAATGGTTATCTGAACAGCACAAACCTGTATTTCATTGTATTGCATCGAGGATTTCAGTAGGTTAGCATACTCAACTATCAGCCGAAAAGGAGCACAATTGATTTTCGCCACAGTGAGATGAATAGAGGGAAAATACTACTGAGAAGAAAGTCAGGTTCCGTGAAGGTCCTCGGTGCATTTTATTTTGTCAATCAGAAAACGTGCTAAATGATACATTGTAGATGCGCATTGGATATTTACGCGGGATGCGATAAGTTTAGACACGAAAACGGTAAATGAAAAGGAACAGGTGACAGGCGGTGATCCATCGATCATCAATAAAGGCTCCCAACCCAGAGGCTGAAAATTGAACGAAAAACTGTTTTGTAAAATGTTGGGAGTATGATTTTTGGAAATAGGTACACCGAGGTCGGTTTTTCTCTGGGAACTCTAAGACTACAATCATCTGGGGCAACGGAAATCAGTGATCAGTAGTGGTGATAATGAAACAAACTTGAAAACACAAAATAAAATTTGGACATTGACTATCTGGCCATATGCTTCTCAACCAGGTTAGCTTAGTGTTGAATTTCATGCTGTACGAAATAAGTTTCGTCTTAAATATTACCATATTCACCAGTTGTTCATATTTCGCGTTGCGTGGAATCGTGTGTGCGGAAGGTATGTACTGAATATGTACATTTTATTCCGTGGAAAATAGTACACTCTTGTGTGTTGATGTTTCTCATTTACCTCGTTCATGGTGCTCCCTGATTGGTCAGAGAGTGACTTTTGATTGGTGCACTGTAAACGAGCAATGTGACTGATGCAAGTGACTTTATAAACCACCGAATATTTACCAATATCGATAATTCTTTGTTGCACACTGTATCAATATATTACTGCTTTTCACAAAGAACTGACTTTTGACATCATAGAGGTTTGCACCTCAACTTTAGCTACTGAAAATTGGCTGCACCAGACACGTTTTGACATTATCTAATATCAGACACGAAAAGCCGCATTTTAAAGTCGGCTTGATAACAAGGGGGGTCTGATAAAACAGAGAACGGTCCTACGGCCTTGTATACTCCAGGTTATAGGGTTTTGGATATAGTTCGTGCTTGCTGATGTTTGACATCATAGAGGTTTGTACTTCAACTTTAGCTACTGGAAATGGCTGCAGCAGGTAGGTTTTGACACTTTCTATTATCAGACAAGAAAAATCGTGTTTTTCAGTCTGCTTGATAACAAGGGTGCTCTGATGAAACAAAGAAAGGTCCTACGGCCCTGTAGATTTCTGGTTATGGAATTTTGTATTTCGTTCATGCTTGCGCATGATTGTGGTGGAAGAGGTATATATCCCATGGTCACAAAGGCCCATTCAACAATTACGGATAATCGGCAAACAGACCCTGGGAATTGAGAGAAGCGCTACCCAAGTTCCAAATAGGTCAGTTCCGGTACCCAGCAGGGCGATAGTGTAAATGCTGTCAACGAGCGGCTTTCTCGTTAATAAGCTGACTGTTGATTGTGAAATCTCATTAGTATTCGGCCGATCACAGCCATCTTTGTACTGCCCTCCGAGAACTGGAGTTTGTGGGTCCATCGTGTGGTATGATGGTCGGCTGAGGAACCTATCGACCTGCTCAACTCATCACTCTATTTGTTTTTTCGTGCTCTGGTGTAAGATGGCCGGCTGCGCTGCACAGGAATGACTCCCCCTTGCAGTGCCTATCTGATGCGTTGCGAATGAGGCGGAATAGCTTGTTGGAGTCACTAATCCCTACTGCAATCTCCACAATTTAGAATGTTTGATCCATTACCGCTTTCAATCAAGCCTAACGAAGAGCAAAGCTCCCCGTTGCAGTCTGTAGTTCTCGCCACTTCCTGATATCTGGGCTTCGTTTGCTTTGGCTGGCAGCTGCAATGGCTTCTCAGAGATCCATTCTGGCAACCGTCGTGACCTAGGACGTCTCGCGTTGACTCAACCGAGAGACTTGTGAGAGCAATCCACTTCCAACCGACGGACAGAATGTCACATTTCTTGATCTCATTGAATATCTCTTAGAGATTGGCGTCCAATTCATCATCGCAATCACTGTCGAGATTCTGTGGAAGCCCTCGAGACGTGCAAAAGGAGGTCTTAGGGTAATCGGCTCCCAAGCGATCACTGTACTTTTGGATTTACTGCTAGTATCGAATGTGAAATCGTGGCTCCCAAAGTGTTTTGCCTTGTCGCTACAATAAAGCTAGCCATAGTTAATTACGCGGACATTTGAGAAACAAGCCATGGAGATGTTTTAGTTTTAGTTCTACAGCGGCCTCATTGTGAGGCTGCCAACGTATGGTAGAGTCCTTCCATTCCAACAAGCTGCACAAGCCTGTTTTCGACAGTTCAGCATTCCAGTTTGTTGTTTTGACACCTCGACCACTGAAGCACGAGAAGCGTCATTTGCCGGACAAGCCTTGGCATGATCAGATCGCATGTTTTCAAAATTATTCATAGAGGTTCTCGGGAAAACTGTGCGTGGCGGTGTTTCCAGCACTGTTCAGCGATGGCGTATTATTCGATTGCCCAGTCAGCAGTAGAAATTAAATTAACGGTGACTGATCCAGCTTTTCTCCAGACGATCTCCTTTCAGTTTTTGCACATCCAAATGCAACCAACAGCGCAGCACAGTTGTTCCACATGAGCCGGTGGCCCGTTGTGAGGCTAATTTGCGGTTTGCCTGGGTGTGGCTACTCAAGTATGTATCAGATATTTGGGGCCGCAAGAGAGATGGGTAGCTGATGGAGACCAATAAAATGGAGGATGTCCTAAGGAACTCGACATTCTACCAACACACAGGTGCTACCTCCCAAGCAATAACTAGTGTTCCATCGAAGTCATTTATTCCCAAAATCTATCGGGCTAGAATCAAACACCACGAAAACTGAAGGTAAATCATCTTACTCATGGCCATCAGCTCAAAAGCTGTCCATCAATGACCAGCTGGTAGAGTGCGTTCCATTATTCACGTGTTTAGACTCTACACTGCCTCCGATCGCTTAGCTATGATGTGTGATATATTCATGAAGCCGTCTCGTCGTCTAGTAGGAGATCGTTGCTTGCAAGTAAAGTAAAGAAAGGAATAAGTGTATCGATGGTTTACCGTGGCGTATTGATAGAAATGAGCTTCCCTTTAATCACCATTTGTAGACCATCGTTTGTCGTGTCTCAAGAAGTGCCTGCTCTGGATATTAAAACTTCTCTCAAAGTAAAATCATGTTATTCGCGGTCATGATTGAAAAGGATAAATGACATCTATAGTTCCACAAGAAGATGCTCAAGAAAACGTGTGTACTTGCCACCCCATAACGTCTTAAGTTCGAACAAGCCCGAGAAGGTCTGAGTGGTATTCGACTGTGCGGCTGTTCGTGAAAGCATTTCCGTCAACGAAGTCCTAGCACATTTACCTGATCCAACTGATCATTTGTTAGGAATACCCGTCAGGTTCCGTTGATACTTCATTGCCCTTTTCGCTGAAATCGAAGAGATGATCTAGCAACTTAGGTTTCCAAAGTGTTACAGGTGATCTGTAGGCTCCCTTTACTGGTCAGATTACGATGTGAGAAATAGTGCGATTGTTTGCGAAAAGAAATCTCATCCGTTTGGCACTAGTTATTCACCGTTTTTTGCCAAATTGTCCTTAGGTAGAGTTGCCGAGGACAGCAACATTGACTTTTGTTCATTAGTATTATATGCGATGACTAATAACTTTTTTTGTGGACGCTTGTTTGTTGTAACTGTAGTATGAGGATTTATTGCGATAATTCAAACGGATAGGCAGCACTCAACTGAATGGGTGTCGTAAAGACCTAGACTACGAGCAGAATTGATGAACGGAAAAAATCGAGTACGTACATCAAATTTTATCAGCAGATCCTCGAGGGCCATAACGCATTAGGTTTCCAGTGGGATATTCAGTATTACTGTTTTCTGCTTTCAATTCATTTATCCGAGGTGCCAATAGCGACTGAGGATATACTAGGATTTTAAAAGCCATGCCACCGTGAGCCGCGTCCTCAGTGATTGCTTAATATGCCCAACCCATAGCTGAAGTAATAACACGCATGCCTGATTGCCTATAGAAAGGTGCGAGCTACCTCTTTGAGGAATGTGGTGTCAATTATTTCGGACCGTTTGGTATCAAGTTAGATTGAAGTGAGCACAACAGATAGGGTGTCGAGCAAAACACTTGGAAATCGCATATAATATGACTGCGAGTATATTTCTTACGGCAATGATACGGTTTATAGCCAATACCAGTAGACTGAAGGTGATGTAAAGTGATGGCGAGTCTAACGTTGAGGCCGCAGAATGTGCATTGAAAACTGCGTCGTTTGCGGTGATAATCGCGAAAATCTTCAACAGGGTAAGTTTAACTATGACATTGATTGACACATTCAGCCACGAGGTGCAAGCTATGTGGAGGCTAGACTGATGTCGTCGGCAGTCAGTTCACATCAACCACTAAACGGCGAGGAATCATCGACATACATGTTGGAGTTTGGACGATCCATCAAAGATGGATGTTAAGTCTCCGTGTGTGGAGACCCAGGGAACCCACGCGCACTTTGACTTAGTGATTTATAATTGCTTCCCTCAACACATCCTTTTGTGCAGGGAAGACCAAGCCAGTAGAAATTTGCACCAAAATTGACGTCAAGCAGAACATCTAGATGCGATGTCTAGGATAAGTTGGAGTCGTGAATATCTCGCTACATAAAGGGCTGAAAGATGAATCGGACTTGAAAGGGGAGACGTGATTCCTATAACCGATGGAAGTGCAGCATGCAGCATATGGCACAAAATAATCAATACTGAAATGTTTCCGGCTAATGATGAGTATGTTCGCCAGATCTAGTGTGGGAACCGCAACATATAATGCCGGGGGGGGGATAAAGAATAATTCTGTTCCTTGAGAAATACATGGGAACTGAAGGAAAATATAATTAACGTGATGCAATCATTTCGTTTGCTGTCGTCCACCGCCTACGTAAAACATTTCAGTTTATGTATCGCACACCAATTTTGCTGAAAGCAGAAATATTTTACTGACTCAGAATCGGGTTTGTTCAGTGGTATGCTCCAATTTCAGCCAGTAAGAGAAACGATTGGACTTGGTGCTTGTGTTAAATTGACGAACTATCACACACATAAGGACAAAACACCTAACGTATTTTAAGGATGAAAAGACCACAGTGAAACAGCAAATAGCAGGGCGATCACTGAATGTAGCACAAAACCGTAATGGCAACAAATATATCTTCACATTGTGAGCATCGAATAGAGCTAAATCTTGTTGGACAGAGCAATAAGGTTTTGCAACGAATGTGTTTTGTGGCTACATAAATCAGCGTCGTGGAATTAACTGCCAACTCTTGAATGACTCATCCAAGTGAAGTATACACCACCCTAGTCTCGAGAGAGAAACCCCAGCAGGAAATCGTGTGGATACTCCAAAATTTAATTTTGGTATTCGGGCTGATTCTCAATCGTCCCATTCACGTCACTTGTTACAGACGTTTCCAAAAAAGTCATACGATAGTAGTTACAATCAAGAAAATAGTATTTTGTTGCTCTCCTGTTACAGTAACAGAAGCCGCAAGCGTCGATCGCACGTGCAATAAAACTTGTCAGCCTTACGAAATCATTCGATTCAGCGACATGAGCAACTGAAATCGATGTACCGAGCAATTCTTACATATTCCTTGTCCTTCTCTTTCACAATGAGAGCTAAATCACACACACAAACACAGATACGTGATTACACTGACGGAAGAAATATTTTCATTCAGCCCGAAAACTGAGAGGCTTGTAATCCTGCAGGCTACAGACTAACCGGTGAACACCTTACGCAAACCTACAGAGTTAATGCACGCATGCACTACTGAGCCTTCTGAAAATGATGAAATAATTCCCCGACCTTGCTATGTCCAAGGATTTATTTCCTTATTCACGCGTACACCATTTCATTTTAGCAGAACCATTCAGCTTCCAGTAAGTTACTTCAATAATCGTAATGGCTTTTTTTTTCGTCAGGCCGCCAAAGAAGATTTATGTGTGTCTTTGCTGGGACAGACCCAAACTAAAATGAAACACAGAATCGTTGGTATTGCCAAAATAATGTCAGATGTCTCAAGTGAATGTTCGATAAAACAGTGTGAAGCTACTGTTGATGAATAACCCTGGATTACTTCAAAACTCTTCTCTGATAACAAGAGAAAGGAAACTCGTTTTAAAAAATGAAATTATTGTAATGACTTTCATGACAAACAAACACTTGATTTTTCACGCTATTTAGGTTTGAATTATATTTTATTGTAAGGAAAACCGAATCCTTGGTGATGAGTTTCACAAGATGGTGATTTATGATATATCAGAGATTTCAAAGTCATTTCTATAGCGTGATTATTTCGAGAATTCGTGCGCGAATCTCTTTTTGAAAGCGGCGCGTTCAAGTTGCGAACTCAGAATTAGGCGAATTTGGAGGCATGTTCATGGAAAGTTCACGTTTCCATTCTGAGTCAATTTTATCGTTGCACAGCTAGATAGATAAGTCAACACTACCCGGGCTGAAGCATAACTACCCATCAATAAGATGCAGGCTTAAGCCAAAATGTCAGTAGGATATTGACTGATTATCCACGTAGTGAGTGTGAACAAAGACGTCTGCTAAGATGAAACACGACACAAATAGTATTCCAGCATTCAGGACTTTCTGGAGTCGAAAGCAGTACATCTGACTGAGTGAAAACGTACCAATATATACATGAATTCGCTGCAAAAGCCCTACCGAATTAGTGATGTTCAGTGCGGCAAAGTGAGGACATTGATCACTTTGATCCCGGTTACTGATACATGATATCTCCAAGTGCGTATTTTCCTAAAAAGCTATGTGGCTTCGTACGCATAGAAAGGAATACAATTTAGAACCATCCACGACTGTCTAGACTAGACTTTATTGACACCAATTTTATGGACTCAGTAATAATAGGTACTCCCGATTATCAACATTTGATTGAGTAATTGAGATGGAGTTGGATTATATCATACCACTTCTATATAAATGTGGATGGTTAGAACTGAAAGTTGGATTGCATTACCACTAAGAAATTCGGAGGTCGATCGTTTGACGTTCCAGCTCAAATTACTTCTTTCACGTGATTGCATAACATGGGTCACTTGAGGATTCAAATTGCCTCAGAAAAGTGGGTTTCTGTCTAGTGTTGTTTCTTCTGCCTAAATGAGAATGATTTTTCTCAAACTGTTGAAATTGACCAGATTAGTTTCATATCTTGACGTAAATGAATGGTGTGTTTTTTACTCATATGTTGTAACAGCGTAGTTTACCGGAACCTCACCCTCCGGACACAAGGAAATGCCACCGAACTCCTCATGAGGAGTTTGGTGGCATAATGGATATTGCACTACGAATGCTAACTGGATAGTTTTTTTCGAATTAAGTCCGGATGAAAGATCGTATTTTGATCGAGATTTTAACCGAACACTCATGCATGATGAACCTTAATAACCAAGAATTCAACAGGGTACTTCTGGAAAATTTCTGAATGAATTTTCGGCTTACAGCATGCCAAATCCAAAACATAAGTTTAGACTAAAAATAATAGACTGGAAGAATTTCATTGGTTTCAAATTATCCTCAAAATATTAGGGATCTGAAATTCCCAACATTGTTTTTATACACAAATTTATTAACTGGTTTTAGTTATAAAATAAGATTACTTACCATTGCAATAATGATGACGAGTTTTGTGTCATTTTTTAAAAACACTTTCAGGTAAACTATTCCTCAGTCTACAGTTTCCTCATAGCCATAACCTGTTAGAATATAAATCAAACGGAAAAATGTGAACAAGGCAAAGAGAAAAATTGGAGTGATCCAATTGGTGAGAGGCCTAAAGATAAAATAAAATAAATGATCGTGAATAGGGACCTCGAGATTTGAACACACTTCTGAGCAACTATTTCAAGTCTATTTTTAACAAAGCTGAAGTCATGCTAGCAAATTGTTCAAATCCGGATAAGGCTCGGATCATTTGAATGTGTGCCGAATTCGAAGAAAATAAATTTACAAAGTGTGTATATTGAAGAATTTTGAGTCTTATCTTCAAACATCTGCTTTTCAAACAGTGATTGGCTATTTGTATGTGTAAGCTAGAGGAAAATGATAAAAATAAATTTAAATATCAGCCGTTAAGAAATGATGAACAAAAGACATGCGGACCATTTCGCTCTCGCTTTATACATCTTACTTGGAATATATCTCTCACCCTAAATGCTGTATTTTACATAAGGAAATGCATAAATGATAAATCATGTAGGTTAGCTGATGAGTAAAAAACGATTATTGTTATCTCCAATAACTTGATCAGTAACAGATTCGGTTGGATTACTAAAAACCGCATCAATTCCTACTCACATAACTGGGTAATGATTATTTTCAAGCAAAAGTGACTTTGAAAGTGGATGAAGCTGAGAGTGGATTCCATGTGTATATGACCAGAGGTATTTTGCAAAAGACCAGTCTTCTTCGTCACCAGTAGTGCTTTGAAAACCTGAATTTGAAGACGCTCTTGACTTTAATGTAGGTGCCTCGGGTGCTGATTGCGTGACTCGAGGATACACACACGATGCCGTAGATAAATTCATCATGAATCTCGATATGATTTGGATGGCATTGTATTTGGATGATAAGACAAACATTCCCCATTTCAGTCAAATAAATGACGTTGGAGGAATCGCCATGTGATTCCAAATGTGGATCATCCAGACATGCAAACAGTATTGCGTCTGATTTGAAATACTTTTAATTGACGTTTCGTATGGTTATCCTAACTTCCAAGAGTTCCAGAAACCGATTCAAATTGCGCACTGATTTATGAAAGACAAATCCTTTATTGGAAAGTATCCCGTGTAATTGTGGATAACTAAGATTATACAAACATTTTCGTCGCTGACATGAACTATGTAGCACGATGTGTTGCTTGAAAAGGGCAGTGGTAAGTTGAGAACAAATCAGTGCACCACATATATTGATTATCCTGGGTGAAAGACTGATTTGCGGCAAGCATTATCATATCTTGTTTGTCTTTACTATGAGCAATTTACATGTATATGACTGTAATCTACTTTCGAAGACTATGCTCCACGACATTTTGTCTCCCGGTGTCTAATCCGATGAGCCTCTACAAAGCGGATTTGATCTCCGTTGTCCGCTACGGAAATCACTAACAAATTGAATAGGAAAGGATCAAAACACAAACCCCACCATAATAACTGCATTCAAATAATTTTGCATGAGCTGTATAACACTATTTATGGATGACAGGATGGAATTGTCCAGAATGCACACGGCTGGTTTTGCGGTTGTTACAGCTTATCTGGTGAGCTTACCCGGTGCTCGTCCGCCCAACCATTCTATACTTGACCACTAAACTGCTTCCGGTGACAATCAATATCGATCGCATTTCAGCCCTCACTACTGGAACAATGGCCAGTAGCCAATAAGCATGAGGCTGCCGTGGCTCCTTGGATAAACTGAATGGTTTATACTTTCGATCAGATAGTCAATTATACTATTTCGTACTATTTTTTTCTGCAACCAACGACATCACAATTATTGGTAAAGCCATTTACATATATAATTTTGAGGCCTATGTATTAATTGAATTTAGTTGCTTCGTCCGATCACTGCAATGAACATGGAAGGGAACTGACGCGTCAAACAAAAACTAACACCTCATTCACAAATTAGTTCTACTTTCGCTGATCGCTAAACCAGACACTGTTATTGTCATCCACGTTTATAACCCTCTAATTTTACTTGATACTTCCTGTTTAGCTTCATGATTCTACTTTAATCGGTGCATGAATTTCCATCTTTCAGATAGCATTGCGTGGATGAATGGTGTAAATTGGGGAAGATAAATTATATCGTTCCGCAATGCACTGCACGAGAAACCTATACCAGACTTGAAGTATTTTAAAAGAAAGAATATTTTCCCATGGTCACATTAAGAAAAACAACATTGGAGAGCGTTTAATTGTTTTCAATGATTCGTAGTCTTTCTCTTACACATCATATAGGTGACAGTTATGCATTTGATTGGTCGTTGGCTGTGTTGAAGGACATTTTTACAGTATGTGTTTGGTGTGGAGTGGGGGGATGGTGTAGTGTTTGTCAGTTGGCGTGCGGTGATGCGTAATCTACCACTGTCAGTGGGTTTTCGGAGGTCGTTTCTCGTTTCGGATGCTCCGTCTTTGGCCAAAGCAACTGAGGTGCATGAACTAGTCGATTTTGCGCACACAGATCTGGGCTAAGTAGACGTATGGCGATTGCTTGAGCCCACCAATTCATCCCACACACCACACACACCTACTGTAAAAATGTTCTTCAACACAGCCAACGAACAATCGAATGCATAACTGTCACCTATGGGATATTTAAGAGCAAGATTAGGAATCATTAAAAACAATTTTTTGCATTCTAATGTTGATTTTGTGGATTATATTCCCGTTCTGATATAAGAAAAAATTCTCGTGACAAATCCCCAATACACAGTGTGCCAGTAAGTCGTCCAGACTCCTGAACAATCACTTCAACACTCGTCAAGCTGATGTGCTTTCGCTCCTTTCCCCTCACTTACATATGCAACCCAACGTATGGCTTCTCAGGAACTGGAACGTATTACGCCAACGGTAGAAGTATGTGCCATTTTGCGTCAACCTAAGAGGACTAAATTACCAATCAACTAATTCTCAATATATTGTAAATTATTCTGAGCAAAGTGATCCTTTCCTAACCCCTCGTATTATTCTAGGTGTTTGTTCACCTCATTTCACTCAGCCCTCCCGAATAGTGAGAATACACCGTGCACCATTCAATTACACAGATTCGAGTCTCCTTAGTACCAAGGAGTGATGTTGAGCACTGATATCCTCATATTTTCAGTTGTGTGCTCGAATTGCTCTGACTTATCTTACAAATTCGAAAGCTCAAGCAATTCTGCATTACAAATATCGACACTCTTTCTCTCGTGACATCGATAATACTGTAACTATGTGGACATGAAACGTTCATTTGTTGGTTCTCCATGAGTACTAAGTTTCTTGCTCTTTTCTCTATCATCTTGACTGAAGTGCTAATAAAATGCCTATATTCCGTCTTTTGTGAAGCACCGAGAACGATTCCGTTCTCTACCAAGTGTTCAGATATTTCAGGCGGTTATTTTCACGGTAAATCGACACTCAATTCATCCTTTGTTTCTCAGCGGATTCTGAGAAACGGACTCAATATTTTCTTTGTACTGTTTTGTATGATATCAGTGCAGAATTCAATGTAATAATGCAGTCAGTCGTATATCTTCCAAAACGACTTTTTACGCGAGCAAGAACGTATGTGATTTGTACACTAAAATAAATTTGAAAAATGATGGCTTCACGTGGAGTTGCATGTGACTCAATGGAATTAACAATGACCTAGATTCAAATTAAATGAATAAAGTTGCAATATTCTTGTCATGATGCTGTGTTTCTATTCCTCAGATCTAACGCTCGGAAGCAGCATGCCACGTCGCCAACATGTCATGTGGGATGTATATGTGCGACAGCGACCGAGACAAACCACGGATAGCGTGCTCAGCTACGTCGGTTATCGAAATGCAACTAGAATGATGTTGGCAACCTGATGGTCAAAAGGACCACGGAGTAGACGTGCCTTGGTTGAAAGCTGGGTGACTGGTTGGACGTTTCTGTTCGTGCACACTCGTGCACAATGGAAACGCAGCAGCGAAATTGGTTACATGATTTTCTTTAACCGATGCCTCCTATCCTGACCGTAGCACAAGAATTACTTGTGTGAAAGTGAGTGGCGCGTGTGTGGTTTCATGGTGGTGCTATCATCAACGTGCATGCTGCTCAACCTGGGTCTACACATCACAGCGCGGTTAACGCGTACGTCAGTCACCAGCGCTGACATGCCCCGCTTTTCCCAGCTTGTACCCACGTGTGCATGCACAACAATGGGCCTACTTAGTCAACCCAGCTTTCACACAAGGCCTGTCTGCCCTATTTTTTTTTTGATCGCCAGACCTTCGCAACCAGTGTTTCGAACATTCCCACTAGTACATCATTCCACACATTCAATTCCACTCACTCTCGCTGGGGTCACATGTTATACGGGTTAAGCTGGCAGTTCAGAGAATATCTCATCGGTCCGCATATGCGTGCTCACACACACGCACCACAAAAGCGGTGACCCGTTTTGCATGCATTCTGCTGGACAACGCTTACTGGTGAGAATTTCGCCAGCATGCAAATGTACGGCCTACACAATCAGGGCGACGTTCACATCCCAAGAGGATTTTTCGGTAGTTGGCCAACTGACAACCATAAAAGAACCCTCGGTGATGAAAAAGGTTTGAAAGGGTTCAGGCAAGTCTCAAGAATTTCCTTCAGGAATTAAAAACACTGTACTGTTGGTTTACAGCTGTAATCCCATTGGAGTCAAATGGAGCTCGGACTAACCGGAGATCCATTTTTCGAATCAAAAGTTGATTCCTCCGAAGATAATTCGTCGGTTACCACAGAATGTCGTACAGAATAAGGAACTATTTTCAAATTTGTGTACTTAAACTGATATCAAACGTGTTCCGTCATTGTAAAATGACGAAACCATCAACCACGGTTGGAAAATTACCGGGACATACCGACTGCAATTAGAAGTCATTGAAATTTTGACGATACCCGGTGTCCGTAAAGCTTCCATTTGGAATGAGGAATGTGATGGATTAGTCCTTGTTTATGGGTGATTGCCAGTCAGGCGTCTTAAACATGTCTAATCGGATATTTGGGTAAATTAATTTGAAAAAGGAAATCGGTCCGATAGCAACTGTGTTTAAATGTCCTTATCTGAAAAATCCATATGCGAAAGTAAATCAAATTACGTCAGCGACCATCAAATCTACGTTTATTCTGAATCACGAATTGTCAAATACTCCAGTGAGTGATTTAGTACGGATGAGACGGAAGTTGTCGAAATTACTAGGAATATCAGTAAGTATACTTCTGTTTTGACCGAGTGGTTTGTATAATTCCAGAGAATGTAGCGTTTGGCGTATCTTTCCAGTGCTAATATGAGATCGGAAACGGGAGACAGAGGGAAGAGAAAGAAACGGAGGAGTAGAATATGTAGATGAGATGGATTTAGCGGCAAACCAGGAAGCGAATTGTCAACTTTCTCATGTGGTTTACGAACAAGATCGCCAGAGGAGTTACAGATGTGAAGCAAATTGGAAGGGCAAATTCGCGGGAGACTGCTTTGGCACAAGACCAAAATATCCGGCTACCGGTGACAGATGGTTGAAATGTAGCTTAGAAATATATTAGCCAAAGTAGGTGGAGTATTGGGGCGAGTACAGTTGATAAGAAAAAGAATGATGTGGTGGAAATATAACGACGAATATATAGGTCATTCAGATGGGATATGTGCTCGGAAGAGCAAGCTATTAGAAACGTTTGAGTTAATTAGTCGGGGCCACCAAACGCATGGCACTAGGATTGTCCCAGAACTATATGGACAGATAGAGTTGTTATGAAGTTGAGTTCATGGGATTCAAATTATATGGATGTGGAAGTGAGGCTGTGTCGAATTTAACAGTGAACTGTTGATTCGAATCCACGATGTATAGCTTCACTTTGAGTCTGGCACAGCAGAACAGTTAAAGGGCCTTTCACATTATACGGCATTTCTCGTTACCCTCTACTGTGTCTACTTGCAGGTGATCCAGATTTCGTACTTCAGTCTTGATGAGGTGGAGTAGTCTTTTACGGCTTGATCCCAGCTAGATGTTTGTACCTTTCCCTTAGCTCCACTGAGGCTCTTCAAGCGAGGAGAGGGAACACTTTTGTGTTGAACATAAAATATTTCCAGAGGGCAACACAAATCATGGAATTTAGAGCAGTCAGTAAAAGTTTCACAGAATGAGGAAGCCTTGTGTAAACAAATGATAAAATTTTTGAAGGTAACCAATGCTCCAAGTTTATTGAGATCCTCCAAGGTGCAAGCTGTTCTGAAGAGAGTGCGCTATGGAAGCAAGCAGTTGGTCAAAGATTTTCCTATGCAACAAACTTGAGGGTGAAGGAGTAAACTACAGTGATCAAAAAAACTAGCAGGGGAGCGTTGAAATACTGTGAAATTTTTTTCATATTTCACTGATACTGAATTCTTAAGGGTATCGATACAGTTAGAAAACGCGCAAGATTGGAAAAAATCTATAGTGAGTGAAAAGGATAAGTCCAGTTCATTGAAATCACCTGCTTTTATGAACAAGGACTGATTGAGATCCGTATTGAAGTAGTTGGAAATGTTGTCAAATAACTGACTGATATCATTGGCAAGAGTATTTAGTAAAACATAAGCATTGCAAAGAACAAGATGTTGAAAGGAATTTGAAAAAGGTGGCTTTACATGAATTGCAATGCAATTGATCTTATTCGTGCTGAATTCGAACTAGAAGTGAGAAGATTTGCACCCCGTTCGATAGATGAGTATGATTCAAGCCATGATTGCTGGACAGTGTGTGGACACTTGATATGCGATTATTCTAAGTGTTAAAACTAAATAATAAAGGGATCCGTAATAACCAGCTACATGCAGTTGCTTGGCTATATATAGGTATATCAAAGTCAATTGGCATTTGAGACGTGTGGTAAATGCGGTGAGCGGTAGGATCGTATGTACCTTCTCTAAGATTTTATTTTTGTGCGAACCGATAGCCCTTTGTTTTCTGTTCTTTTCTCATTTTTCTCCCAGAGATTGAATTCACATCGAGGTATAGTATGAAATAGCAAGAAAATATAATTTCATGCGCTGTGGCCAAAATTTGTGGAATCAATCAACGGGGATGGAATTGTCAAACCGGTTAGGCAAATTGGCAATGAAGAACTGAAATTCTGCATATGGCTGCAGGAAAATAGCGTTGTGGCTTTTTATGACTAGTAAGGCGGTTGACCGTTAGGTAGTGTCAACTGTAGGCAAATATTCAGTTCGATTAAAACATATTCACAAATTTACACTTGTGAATACGCTCATGAAGTGAAAAAAGAAAAACAGTAGCTGTCAATCTCTGACCCCAAATCTGCGCTCGATGGCTAACTCCGAAATTTATGTTCCACTTGCAATAACTTTATAGATCAAACCAGAATGAACTAATTCAATCGACATTTAGTGTCCTGGATGACATGTTTCACACTTTTGCTTCACATCGGTACCGGGATACCTTCTGACCCACACTGTTCAGTTGAAGTATATCTTAGAGATTCTGAAGGAATCCCACAAACCGTCATCTTCATCGTTGTGTTTCAGTTTTTTGTCCGATCCTCCTATTGGTTCGGTTTACCAAAGAATCTCATTTGAGGGGAACCCATGGAAATGGCTTGACTAATCAGATTTCAAAGGTTTGCGTTGAAATTTTTTCAGTGATTATTTTTGCTATCAATTTTGATTTTAATATTGACCCAATGAGGCCCAATCAGCTACTACGAAAGCTGAAAGTAACACTGTTACAAACACCCACGTGTTGAAATTCGTCTATTGTGGTTCATAATTTTGTTTTTTTATCATCGAATGTAAACGCTTGTCCACATGTCCTGCAGTATACTTCTAATCAAAAAAAAAGCCCAAAATGTTTCAGTTTACGCCCCCCTGATAAGTGAATTTCATTAATATTTTACCAAACGAAAAAATATGATAGCATAGTCATCAGTTGCTGTTACGATATCGCGATTCTCAACCATTAGGCAATATAAAAAGGACATTATCCTGAACACGCTATGCAAACCAAAGTGAATGGTTTCTTTATTCAAAAACCAACAAGTCAAACGAGAACAATTTTCGATTTCGAAAGTTTGAAACACTGTGAAATACACTGTACAAATATTTTCTATTTCACTTCTCGTGTTGCATCGTAACTGTGGAACAAATTTGAAGGCGTGCGAGCATATCTCTCTTGGCATTGGGATTTCAAGAACATTGAAAGGGGATTCGTGAAATTCATCTCTTCCTCTATGTTCGCATTTACATCTCTGGATGTATTTTAGTACATCTTCAGGTTATTACTTTTCAGTGATAGATTAAACATTCTCATGAAACCAAGGGAAAATACATAACCCGAGTGATTGTAAGACTCATTCTTTATGATAAATTCATTTGGTTCATTTGGTCCTTCATGTGATCGGTAACACGAAGTTAATTTTCACACAACCAACATTACGTAAAAACGGTTCTTTCCTCTCCGGACTTGGATTACCTAATATAATCTTGGGCTGTGAAATTCTTCACATTCGACCGAAGTTTATCGCCTAACAATAGTTGAGTATCTGATGATGACTATCCGTGCGCATCGGATGCGAATGCTACTTGAATATGCGTTTCTTTATATCTGTATTGCCTATAAAAATGCCATAATTTGCATGCCTAATGAACAATGCATTTCAGTGCAAGTTGGTGTGTCTTCTGTTTTCATTTCGGGCAAACCAGTCATCATGTGGATGATTAGTTATATGATGTATAAGAGACGGAACATGTTTTCGCACTCGTCCATGGTGTGCATATTAACGGAGATATCGTCTACTTAACGTCCGTAGAGAGTATCTTGGTATATAACTGTTTCCATTTATTGTTCGAGGTGTGAGACAAAAACATCTCCCATAACTGGTCCTAGTCGTTCATTACTAGTCGAGGTAAAACAATGGAATTACGAATCAAACACCTTACCCTCAAGGTCATCCGAGCTGGCTCTCAACGGTTTGCTGAACATCTAAACTACACTAGCATATTTTTCAATGCTGAGCTGAGTGTTGAAGCTGCATGATGAATCATATTACACAAATCTAATCACCTGTTAATCAATTGTAATTCAATATGAATCGTGAATTCACATAAAATGATTTCTCTGGATGTTTCGTCATTGATCACAAACTTGCCTGTATCTAAAATATTAGACAATTGCATGCCAACAGAAAAAATCAGCAAAAGTATCCCTGCGGGAAAATGTGAGGAACTTCTGATTTTCTGCTCTCCAATCAGTTCTATTTCGCTGATAACGTTTACAGATGGAAAGAGGACATCACAAGGGCATCTCCACTCGGTTCTTGGTGCGCCGATATATTCATGGCGAAAGTTGAATATATCTCGTTGAATCCAACTGTCAGCTGCCTGTCTCAATATAAGTCGATGATATTTTATGCCTGCTAAAGGGAGAATGTAGTGTACATCCGTTCCTACAGGCATTCAGTGAGTCGCATCTGAGTCTAAGTTCACGATTGAACTAGAGGAAAACTAATTTAATCCTAAAACTGACTTTCCATAACACTTTTTACTTTTCAAATAACATGCATCTTTTTTTACATCAATTTCACGATTTCCCGCCAGTTGGATATTTCCATAATAATCCATTATTGTTGTTATATCTGCTGCTCATATGACTTCGCTGATTGGTTCATACAAGATTTTACCAAATTCGCCTGTACAGACCATATAAGCTGTACAATTTGCACCTCAGTTTTACTTGTGTTGGTCGTCACCAATGAATGCGTGGTATCGTGTCGTGTCTGACTTCCTAATCTAGTTAGCACATGGGCCTGCATCATCGAAGTTGGTTCCTTGTTTTCGGATGAGAAGCTCCGTAGGTACGTGATGGTTGGTAGAGCGTTTTGGAAAGAACAGCTGCCAGAACAAGCTCAGACGAACAAGATCTTAAGTAGTACCAACAGACGAAAGACAACGCAGCAACAGCCCGTCAATGGGGTAGTGAAGCATGTTGGAGTTTGAAGAACGGTTGTAGATCAATCGGATGACTCGTCGGTAAACCCGATCAAGATGGAGAGAGGCCGACGAGGCCCCATCCCACACGTGACTGCAGTAGTTAGGTTTGGGCCTGGTTTGAGTTTTGTATATGAGAAGATAAGCTAGTGTGAAAAAGCTTATGGCGCGAAACAGAAAACCAATTTCGCATGCAGCTCGAGAAGCAAACTGAGATAAGCAAGCTGATCAAGATAGAAGAGTTATAGATAAGCCGAGAAGAGAGGAAGAATCTGTGGGAGGCAACACAGTTGAATCGAGGGTGTGGTGGGAATAGGACGATAGTTAGTAAGGTGAGAAAGATCATCGCTTTTGGGAATATGAAAAATTGCCATGGGTTTCCAGGAATTCGGAAAAGTAGAAAGTCGGAGAATGTGTGATGGAGAGAGAGACAGAAAGGACGACGTAGGAAATAGGCCAATTCAAATTGCACCTTTTAGGGACGATGAATGGTATGCCGTTTTGATCGGGTGGTTTGCAAAAGTCCAGAGAATGCAGCATTTGGCGTATCTTCTAAAACCAAAATGGGATTGAAAATGGGAGACAGAGGGAACAGAATGAAATGATTAAGATATGTAGGTGAGATGGAGTTCGTGCCAAAATGGGATTGTAAACGGGAGGCATAGGGATCAGAAGGAAACAAAGGAGTAGCATATGTAGGTGAGATGGAGTTTGTGACAAACCAGGAAGCGAATTGTCAACTTCCTCATGTGGTTCCTAAACACAATCGCAAGAGAAATTACATATGGGAAGGAAATAGGAAAGGCGAAATTTGCAGGAGGCTGCTTTGGCAGAGGACCAACGTTCCGGGCTACCGGTGGCAGATGAGAGTAAGCGTTCGGTTTCCCAGCTGATGAAGCTTTCTTTGGCTCTCTGTATGGTTGGCGAGCATCTGTTCCTGGCTTCCACGAAACAAAGGTGAGAGTCCGTTGTGGGCGAGCCCAACCACCAGCAAAATGTTGCACACTTCAAGAGTACAGCACGATCGCATGCGTGGTTGAACCACTCGGAGGATTCGGGTTTGCCAGGTTTGGACAAGTGAGTAATAAAAAGTTGCACAACTTGAGGAACAATGTCGGTGAAGTTAGAAACGGGAGAGGAAACGTCTGAAGTAGAGCAGCATTCATTCGAAGAATAGGAGGCTGGGACATCGTAAAATCTATCTCAGTTGGTGGAATTTCAGCTCCAAAATATTTATCTCAAAGTAGGTGGAGTATGAAAGTGGGAAAAACTGATGGAACAGGAAATAATATAGTGATTAGATGAGTCAACTTGAGAAAGGGCAAATGTGCCTGAGAACAGAGAATGAACAGATGTGAGAATAGGTTTAAGGGTATGGACATAATCGCCATCTCGATCATGAATACGTGTGAGTAAGTAAACAAGTTGGCATAGGTTGTTGACCACGGAGAAGTGTTCGGCTTCACTCCCCAGAGCCGAAGTGTCCGATGAGTGAATGAACCAATCTCGCTTGTGAACATTGAAATCTCATAAGATGGTGACCAGTCAGTTGGATGTTCCACAAATTAGGTCAATGTTTGAAGGTGAGATATCAAAGAACGACGAATCGCAACTGTTGGGTGGACGGTGATCTACACAAAAGCAGTGATTACAAAAAGCCAGTCGAAGCTTCATCCACGTCAACTGAAATTAACGAGTCAATATTATGCTTCACTCCGCGAATGCTAGTGAGAGTAACAAGTTAGTGCTCATCTTCCGAGTGAGAAGAGCGAGCAAGACGGCGACTGCGTGTGTGGTTGTGTATTTTCATGATTTGTAGTGTAAAAGAAATCAGCAACCCTTATCCTGAAATCTAAATTGGCGGACCACATATGGCCTCAATAGATCAGGCGTAGTAGTTAGTCGGGCAACATCAGAGCTCTCTACCAGTTGTGTTCAGTTTTGTGAGTTTACTTGGTCTAGTGCCCTGTGTTTCGTGCAGTGTATTCATTGGGCACCGTGTCTTTTGATTGTGCTGTGTGCAATAGGCTGTGTGCTTCCACTGTGTGTGGCATATTATTGCCAAATAGATATTTTATCGAGTCTTGGTGAATTGAAACATTCTTTGTCAAGTGTGTCATCGCGTGATATAACAAAAGTTTATTGCAACTCATGCAGTCTTCGAATCAGACATCGTCATATGAACCATGATCAAGCGTACATGTGAGGATTCTTGACAAGGTCCGTCTGCGCAAATTTTCACCTGCTCTCAAGCGGAAACTCTCCTTTTTGAAAAGAATCAAACACTTGTTTTAAATAAACGTCGTTGGAAGTAGGAAGACGATAGAATTAACCTGCTCAATTTGGACCACTTGAATTGCTTTGTTTGTTGATCAGTCATTTGCGGCGTATGAAATCATATTCACCAAAACTGGCATTTGAACCAACATTCACGACATTTTTCTTGGTTTTGTCGAGGTGATTTATTAGGTTTCAATATTCAAGAGGAATCATTCGATTCGGGGAAGTGTACCTCTGACGAATATAAGCGAAGTTAAAAATATTCAGATGCCAGTGAATTTACATTTGTTTTAGAGTGCTGCCTGTATATCTCATATGTCTTAGAAAACGATAGTTTTCTTCGTGTCACCGTCCTGGTTCACAGTAATTCTTAAATAAATCTCAAACAATTGAGTATTCACATTCAGAATGAAGACAATTTTCTATTTACGGGAAATTGTTCCGTGGGTGTATGTTCATCAAACTACTGCAGTCTAGCTAATTTCGACAGGATGTAATTACTTTACGAGAAAACGTTTTATTAGTTCCCAATATTGTTGTTCACCGCCTATATTGGTAGCGAACAATAAGAAGGATTTTACAGCAATAAGAAGGCTAATCGCAGTGAAAGCAGTCTTCAGCACTTAATCAAATATATGAGCATAATCCCCTATACACGACCGTATTCAAATAAGATGAACGGCCCGGCCACATGCATGAATGCTCTACCATTTCATGCTCTTTATATGCGGTGAATAAACTTGGTATGATACTCATCATTATTGTTGGGCTGACTTGTTTCTTCTCTTTGATGTCTGAACTAAAATCTCCCACATTTAGTCAATCTTTTCTACTCTTTGAGGTCTGCTCGTATCAGTTTATATGCTAGAGGGGTTCAACTTCGATATTGACAGCTGGTTGTGAATAAACTTCATTATTATGGCATTCGGAATTGTGCAATGCCATACTGTATGAGGATCGAGCTTGTCCATTTGCATGTTATTCATCTGCGAAAATTCATTTTCAGTTGCATAATAATGACGTTGGAGTTCACTGATTCTTATATGAAAAGAACCATAGAAAGAGGAAAATGAACGAATCAAAGCCAATAATTAGGCTGACTTGATATGAATATTTTCGTAAGCCACTTTTCATACAATTCATGACAGAAATTAGCATCGGTCTTTGTCGACAATGGGAGCAAGTTGCTCATCCGTGTGAATGTTCAAGGTTATGTGTGGATTGAAGACAACATAACGATAGGTAGGATATTCCAGGAGTAGTCGGTTAAACTCAGCTCACATTTTACTGTCCATGGTAAACCTAAGGCACCAGAGCACATATGAGTGTCAACAGAAGACATTTCGTGGTCAAACGGTAATATCCCTCGAACTGACTGCATTGTTAGTTCCTGCTGCATTGTCTGATGAGCATTGAGTGGAGGAATCTAGAGAAATCAACCATTATTTAGTGAGTGGTGATGAGTAGTAGATGGTCCACCACTGCATAGGATATCTGAATGAGAGCACAGCACCATAACACGATGAAGGTAACTATACCGTTTTAACTAGAAGAATAGCCGCGGTCACTTCAAGTGGAGCCGAGAAGGTTTTCATGAAAATAGAGGAGCATGTTACATATTTGGTGACGATGCTTTTGAAAATACACGACGTATGGCAACGGATACCTCAAAATCAAACGAAATTCGTACTTTATTAGAAGACATAACTACGGAAAAGAGAAAGGATGAAAACACGCAAGGAGAAAAAACGAAAACCTCATGCTTATCTAACACGAATTCCTTGAGGTTTCGAATTAGAATGATGAGGCAACTCTGTGATTAGTATGGTACTGTGTCTCGATTAGAGAGCATATTTGCCCCGAAAACACGATTCGGATGAAAACATTACTTCGAAGTGATGCAAATTACGCCCTAAACTGTAAAGATCAGGATTTCCGCTGAAGTCAGTCTTCATATTTCCACCACTGCATTAAGTAGATTCAAATCTGTGTAGTTCATTCGTACGTGGAGTTGGAAGATCATTAGGAAAATTGGAGGTAGATGGCGACCGATTGCATGTAGGTTTACCTGCAACGGTCAATTGGATATCGGGCTGGGCAACAAGCTTTCGGATAAGTTAGTGCGTGAGACAAATGAACAAAGCTTGATCTCGCTACAAAACTATGTTTTCTTTGGACTATGCTCAACGACTCGAATGGAAGTTCCGTTTGCACAGGATCGGACGAAAGGGACCTATAACATGGCCTCAAAGATCTCGGGATATAATTCCTTTGGATTATTTCCTAGGCGGTTATGTTGAGAGAAACTTTCATGACCCCAAGTCTGAGAACCTGGATGAGTTGAATAATTGGATCCAATCTGTATGCACTGCGATTCCAACGATGATGCAGGTGGCAGTTCAACATAATATGGTTAGATGGCTGACGATTTGCCTGGCTCAAGTTGGTGGCGCTTTTGAGCATCTACCGTATTGGTAATAACGGCGCCTTTCAGAAACAGAGAACGACCTATTACATTTGCTTGGTAATCCCGGTTTGTAAAACAAAGTTTGAGTTACTCGTACTGCAGTCCCAAAGGTCGTTTTCACGTAATCGTTCTCGCTGATTAGCACGACAATACGACAATCCCAATCAAGAATATGTCCTGCTCGAGTATTTAGCCAAATGTCAAACGACCGTCATTGAGATGGGAATGACGAACTAATTTGTGGCAAGGTACTGCGAAAATTAAAGTTTATAAATATAAGACGACCAAAATCAGAAGTGATCTCTTCGGTCAAACTATCCAAGAATCAGAGTGTAAAATGGGTCAGTTCAACAGACAGCAGTCACGCTTCAATGGAATTACCAACGACCTAGCTTCAAATTAAATGAATAAAGTTGCAATAATCTTGTCATGATGCTGTGTTTCTATTCCTCAGATCTAACGCTCGAAAGCAGCATGCCCTACACACGTCGCCAACATGTCACGTGGGATGTATATGTGCGACAGCGACCGAGACAAACCACGGATAGCGTGCTCAGCTCCGTCTGTTATCGAAATGCAACTAAAATGATTTTGGCAACCTGATGGTCAAAAAGGACCACGGAGTAGACGTGCCTTGGTTGAAAGCTGGGTGACTGGTTGGACGTTTCTGTTCGTGCACACTCGTGCACAATGGAAACTCAGCAGCGAAATTGGTTACATGATTTTCTTTAACCGATGCCTCCTATCCTGACCGTAGCACAAGAATTACTTGTCTGAAAGTGATTGGCGCGTATGTGGTTTCGTGGTGGTGTTATCATCAACGTGCATGCTGCTCAACCTGGGTCTACACATCACCGCGCGGTTAACGCGTACGTCAGTCACCAGCACTGACATGCCCCGCTTTTCCCAGCTTGTGCCCACGTGTGCATGCACAACAATGGGCCTACTTAGTCAACCCAGCTTTCACACAAGGCCTGTCTGCCCTATTTTTTTTTTGATCGCCAGACCTTCGCAACCAGTGTTTCGAACATTCCCACTAGTACATCATTCCACACATTCAATTCCACTCACTCTCGCTGGGGTCACATGTTATACGGGTTAAGCTGGCAGTTCAGAGAATATCTCATCGGTCCGCATATGCGTGCTCACACACACGCACCACAAAAGCGGTGACCCGTTTTGCATGCATTCTGCTGGACAACGCTTACTGGTGAGAATTTCGCCAGCATGCAAATGTACGGCCTACACAATCAGGGCGACGTTCACATCCCAAGAGGATTTTTCGGTAGTTGGCCAACTGACAACCATAAACGAACCCTCGGTGATGAAAAAGGTTTGAAAGGGTTCAGGCAAGTCTCAAGAATTTCCTTCAGGAATTAAAAACACTGTACTGTTGGGTTACAGCTGTAATCCCATTGGAGTCAAATGGAGCTCGGACTAACCGGAGATCCATTTTTCGAATCAAAAGTTGATTCCTCCGAAGATAATTCGTCGGTTACCACAGAATGTCGTACAGAATAAGGAACTATTTTCAAATTTTTGTACTAAAACTGATATCAAACGTGTTCCGTCATTATAAAATGACGAAACCATCAACCACGGTTGGAAAATTACCGGGACATACCGACTGCAATTAGAAGTCATTGATAATTTGAGGAGACCCGGTGTCCGTAAAGCTTCCATTTGGAATGAGGAATGTGATGGAGGAGTCCTTGTTTATGGGTGATTGCCAGTCAGGCGTCTTAAACATGTCTAATCGGATATTTGGGTAAATTAATTTGAAAAAGGAAATCGGTCCGATAGCAACTGTGTTTAAATGTCCTTATCTGAAAAATCCATATGCGAAAGTAAATCAAATTACGTCAGCGACCATCAAATCTACGTTTATTCTGAATCACGAATTGTCAAATACTCCAGTGAGTGATTTAGTACGGATGAGACGGAAGTTGTCGAAATTACTAGGAATATCAGTAAGTATACTTCTGTTTTGACCGAGTGGTTTGTATAATTCCAGAGAATGTAGCGTTTGGCGTATCTTTCCAGTGCTAATATGAGATCGGAAACGGGAGACAGAGGGAAGAGAAAGAAACGGAGGAGTAGAATATGTAGATGAGATGGATTTAGCGGCAAACCAGGAAGCGAATTGTCAACTTTCTCATGTGGTTTACGAACAAGATCGCCAGAGGAATTACAGATGTGAAGCAAATTGGAAGGGCAAATTCGCGGGAGACTGCTTTGGCACAAGACCAAAATATCCGGCTACCGGTGACAGATGGTTGAAATGTAGCTTAGAAATATATTAGCCAAAGTAAGTGGAGTATTGGGGCGAGTACAGTTGATAAGAAAAATAATGATGTGGTGGAAATATAACGACGAATATATAGGTCATTCAGATGGGATATGTGCTCGGAAGAGCAAGCTATTAGAAACGTTTGAGTTAATTAGTCGGGGCCACCAAACGCATGGCACTAGGATTGTCCCAGAACTATATGGACAGATAGAGTTGTTATGAAGTTGAGTTCATGGGATTCAAATTATATGGATGTGGAAGTGAGGCTGTGTCGAATTTAACAGTGAACTGTTGATTCGAATCCACGATGTATAGCTTCACTTTGAGTCTGGCACAGCAGAACAGTTGGAGGGCCTTTCACATTATACAGCATTTCTCGTTACCCTCTACTGTGTCTACTTGCAGGTGATCCAGATTTCGTACTTCAGTCTTGATGAGGTGGAGTAGTTTTATACGGCTTGATCCCAGCTAGATGTTTGTACCTTTCCCTTAGCTCCACTGAGGCTCATCAAGCGAGGAGAGGGAACACTTTTGTGTTGAACATAAAATATTTCCAGAGGGCAACACAAATCATGGAATTTAGAGCAGTCAGTAAAAGTTTCACAGAATGAGGAAGCCTTGTGTAAACAAATGATAAAATTATTGAAGGTAACCAATGCTCCAAGTTTATTGAGATTCTCCAAGGTTCAAGCTATTCTGAGGAGAGTGCGCTAGGCAAATTGGCAATGAAGAACTGAAATTCTGCATATGGCTTCATGAAATTAGCGTTGTGGTTTTCATGACTAGTAAGACCGTTGACCGTGAGGCAGTGTCAACTGTAGGTAAATATTCACTTCGATTACAAAAAATATTCACAAATTTACACATGTGAAAGCGCGCATGAAGTGAAAATAAAAAAGTAGCTGTCAGTCGCTGACCCCAAATCTGCGCTCGATGGCCAACTCAAAAATGTATGTTCCACTTGCAATAAACTCATAGATCAAACCAGAATGAACTAATTCAATCGACATTTAGTGCGCTGGATGACATGTTTCAAACTTTTGCTTCACATCGGTACCGGGATATCTTCTGACCCACACTGTTCAGTTGAAGTATATCTTAGAGATTCTGAAGGAATCCCACAAACCGTCAACTTCATCGTTGTGTTTCAGTTTTTCGTCCGATCCTCCTATTGGTTCGGTTTACCAAAGAATCTCATTTGAGGGGAACCCATGGAAATGGCTTGACTAATCAGATTTCAAAGGTTTGCGTTGACATTTTTTCAGTGATTATATTTGTTATCAATTTTGATTTTAATATTGACCCAATTTGGTCCAATCAGCTACTACGAAAGCTGAAAGTAACACTATTACACACACCCACGTGTTGGCATTCATCTATTGTGGTTCATAATTTTGTTTCAGGGGCCGAAATTGGACAATGACAAACAGGGTAAAAGTCGAACAGTTGGTGAGTTTGTCAGGAATATTTAGTATGGAAAGGACAAAGCGCAGTTCTTTGACACTGTATTTCAGGCAACAGTTCCCTGACTGCACCACTAGATGCATCATCCACTGGATTCCCATCGGTCGGCGCATATCGCCAACTGAAGTCTAATGAACGGTTTTCTTTGAGTCCAATTCTATTGGCCACAAAGGTAACGAATGGCACTGACATTACTAATTTACTGGAAAACAGTAAGGGAATCCGGCCATGGAATAAGACGATCTATATGCATTTGTAGCTCATCATTAATGTCGTTCAAAATGGTGTTTAGTTACCAGACATCTATTGACGCGAATGGGAGTTGTAGATTGTATGTTCTTCGACCCTTTCGTCCATCTGTGTCGCACACGTTCACTGGACTCACGGTCCCAATCCAGACACTGGTTGCATAAACCGCGAAAGATCTGCCTTGCTAGCGGCAACATAAGAGAGACCAAACCCAAATGATCATACAATGTAGCCACATGTTTTACGACAGTTAAAAAGCTAGAGTTGCTGAAAGACACGGTTTATTTTTGATACGATTTCACTGCATCTCAACAGTTCACAGGAGTTCATGTAAAACAGTATTGTGCGACAAATATAGGGGGATTTAAAATTATCACCGTGGTAAAGACACATTATCAGACAGCTGTTTCTACTGACACAATATGGGTTTCCATCGATGTGTGGCTACGGCTTCGGCAAACCTCATTAGCATGGTATTGCTTATCACGTATATGACCCGAAACACAGTGTTCTGGTCAGCTGTATATTGCGTCATCTGAAGATGATAAGCGATGGCAGACGACGGGAGCTTTTGGTTTCTAACATTGTCAATATGCGTTTTATCTGACAATGATTGGATCACAAGACATTGAGTCCAATTTGGAATGTGTTCAATTTCTCGGTTAGACAACTGTCGCTCTGCTCCACTCACGTAGGTTGCTCCGCAAATAAACCAAAATTACTAGATGAGGTTCGAGTTATTTCCACCGAAGTGTAAGGGATCCCAATCGTTCGATGAACAATTCTGAAGTCAGCTGAATATTATATTCGAACAGTCACTGAACTATTCGCCGTTTGAGCAAGCGATTGACATCGTGAACTTGAGAAGAAGACACAGAGTGTCTAGTACTTCCTCCGCCAAAAAAACCGTTTATCTGGCGACTAGAGGCTTGCTGTGTCTTTTGATAAACGCATCGGATTAGACGTTTCCGGTCGAGTCGCTTTCCAGCTGTTCAAGTTCGTAGTCCATCATGTTTCTTTTGCAAATACGTCTTGCTCTCTGAAATATGTTTCGGATCAGGCTACAGTTATATTCCACAGATTGCAGGTATAGACTTGTCCAAGTTTCTTTTCTATGAAATCAGATTTGGCGATTGTTCCGTCATTTCTTCTAGTCATAATAATCTCGAGGAAGAGAAGTGTATTGTCCACATCTGCGCCTATCGTAGTTCGTGTATTTGGATACAGAAGATTGAGTTCATCCATAACCCACGTCGTCTATTCTAGACTTTCGTGATGATGGAAATATCATCAACGTATCTTTTATAAAGCTCTGACCGTTCCGAGATTTTGCTTGCCTTCACAAGTAAGCGGATCCGAATTTTCCGAAACAATCGGTGACTGTTGTAGAGAATCTTTCATCGGTTACACTGAATGAACTTCAATTGTGGGCTGTCTCCTGAGGTCTAGGTTTCTGTATATCACGGGAGAAAATAAGCAGCACAGAGACTCAAGCACAATTCGAATATCTATTCGAACAACGGAAACTAGTCAAACCAACTTCACAAGATGCGGAAACTTAGTTTTTGATGGAGCTGGTTGACTCCGAACCACAGTAACTGGTAACATCGTCCAGACATCAGTCACTCACCACATCTGAGTGCATTTTTATTAATGAAAATCTATAGTTGCAAACTGGCTCGGTAATTTTACTCCCAAACAATGATTCCGGACCCGTGCTGTCTCATTGGAAAGAATGTGAGAGAATGTGGACTGTTTTGACTATCCCAGCAAGTTTTTGCGCCAAGATAATTGCAATGACCCCTAGAAATTATAACACGAGTTATCGGTAGAAGTACACGCTCTTCTAGACGGATAATTTACCAATGAGATCACAGCTCAAAATCTGAAGCCAAGAGGAACTAAAACTCTACAACTGCATGGTCCAGCGAAACTACACAAACCAGAAGTGTCACTTCGAAGAATACTATAGATGATAAACTCACCACAAAACGAATAAGCGAAATGGGTGTTGAAATTGCTCGAGCCAGTTCATGATTTATTGGCCAGTGACACTATCAAAGAAAGTCTGTAAATAGTAGAGCTTTTGCATCCGATCATTTCGAAAGGGAAACACACGGCTTCACTTGATGTCCAATCACTGCTCACGAACTTTCCCGTTAAGGAGACTATACGTATCATCTGAGATCATGTCGAGCAAAGCCGACTCAAAATCGGTATATCAGTATCAGTTCCGGAACGACAATTATTACCATGCTCAACAAACGTATGGTTTTCTTTCCTCGGCCGGACTTACAGACAAATTGACGTAGTCGCAATGGAAAACCCATTGGATTCCATTTTACCAGGTATATTTATGGCTCACCTTGAGGAAAATACGAGCTTGTTCATGAATGCAGTGTATGGGATATCAGGACTTTAAGCCACAAAAGCCCAGTGTACTATTAGGGATAACCGAAAACCAGACTCTCAGGCTTCGATTGGGGGACCGCATAAGGTTACAAAAGGTCAGGTGTGGTCACCAGCCGAGAGACAATGGATTTCTCTCTACCACGAAAATGATCGTCGTTCGAGGGTTTAGAACCTCTGCACCACCGATCGCCGTTTAGTGTGTCTTGCCGATAGAAAAGGCTTTTTTTCCCAGAAACCAGGAGGATAAGTACCATTAGATACAAGCTGTTTAGTATTGATTTTCGAGTACTGATTTTTTTCTTTGGGATTGGTTTTATATGAAAGTAAGGTTTGAGGAATTCCTAGGAATAACGAGGAAACATTCTACAGAGTGTTCTGGTCATCACTGTACAACTAAGATGAAGAAGGGCATTATTTGGTGGGTTATCCGGTAGCAAATCACATGATTATACAAATCATTACCACGAATCTCTTAATGAACACAGAAATTACAAAAATATATGATGTTGATCTCTCTGTACATCAGAGATGCCACGGCCACCTTACCTCAAAAATCTTGAAACTGTTCACCTACCCATTATTCTGCTCAATCATATACGTTTTATTTGTCCAATAAATTCAGAAAGAAAAGGTGTTGATGACGCTGATTTCATACCGCCTGTGATCAGGCCGTTGGAATGCATTCTGGATAATTGGCTTCATACATTTTAAATAAGACTAAGTTATTTTGGTCTATCGAAGAATGGACTATATGCTGATGTCTATCCTTGGCAGTACGGTACATTTTACAGTTAGAATTTTGTCAGAGCGCAGAATAAAAGGCCTAGACAACAGATCGGATGTTCAAAGCCCATATAGATGTTTCGATATTTTGTCTACTGATCAGTAGCCCTGTAAAGAGTGTTTTTTAAAAGGGCTTGGACAATTCTCCACCATTTTTCCACCACTTGAAAAACGAAATATCATATGAAAATGATTATTTTCGGTGGGTCCTCACCCTCTAGAAGCTCGTTACCTTTCAAAGATTTCCGTAATTGGCGAATGAAGCACAGTTCCGGTTTCATTTCCGATGAGGAACCGCTGTTGAATGAAATCATTCTGATCACATTCACATTTTGAGCTTTCCTCTGTGTAATTCTTTAACAGCAGCTCTGCTTCATGTGGGCTAGAACGGTTGCTTCATCGTAGTTGACGTATTGAATCAAAAGGACAAACTCGCAAGAATTCGTAGTCAAATTATTAGAAGCTATTTTTGATATATTAACAAACCTGTGCTGGAGTGATGGGAGTAAATTCATGATTGACACAAGTGACACAAACTACATGAATAAAGAAGGACATGACTACGGGGGAAGCGCCAAGCATACGACGCCCACATGAATCAGCAAAACAGAATCGTGATGAGTAGAGAAGAAAGGAATAATTCAAATTGAATTTGAATTATAAGGTAAACGAGCAAACCGTTAACAATACAGAAACGTCTATGATCGAGACCTTTGTTCGTTGTCACAGTTCAGAAAGCAGGAGGCAAATGAAACACGGCCAAACACTGCATAATGTAATTCTAATTCATCTCTGCTGTATATACCTAGTCAGATTACTGTATCATGTGCATTCTGATGTCCCAATTGTCCCAGTCATCGATACATGGAAACACAGAAATAATCTGAGTAGGAAATCTCCTTAAAGTTCACATGTAATTCATTTAAACCATGGTTGAATAAATTGAGGCGTTTGTTGGAGTAGCTCAAATGTGAATCAACTACTGAGACACAATTATGTTAAGAGCTATTCTGTTTCTGGTTTACCTCACAAAAATGACAAGCGTTGACGTGTCACTCTCAGCAATATACTGAATCACAGCTTTTATGACATCTTGCTGCCCAATTTACCTACAAAGCGACTGCTTATCACCAGTAGAATATAGCATTAGTTAACGGACAACAGGACCGATTACTGGCCATAATCTATATTTATTTGAACTGTCAACAGCCATCGGACAACACGTACGTGGACAACCCATTGATCAATGAAACGAAGGATCGTTCCAGATTTGCATGAGACAAGTAGTCAGCTGATCGAATAATGGAAACGACTTTGTGGATGAATAGTGTCTGTCAACTTGCCACAAATTAGTATGCTGCGATAATTGATCAAGTTATGGTTGGATCGGCTGTCGAGCAATGTGGTTTCAATGTCTATTTGGAATGAAGATGCTGCGCGCTCGTTTGGATCGGTGGAAAGATTACGTTATTAGCTGAGTCGAGTCTGCGCAACTCTTGATTTCATAAACTTCCCCATGACCGACTATTCCACTAGTCAGCTAATTGTTACCCGATTTATTTGACGTCAGTTTCAACTTTGCTGACCGCATTACTTTCATTCCTCGGTTGCATATTTGGTTTATTTACCCAACCCTCAGTTGGTATTACTGAATTTCCTCCTCGCGGGATAAATATTTGGTTTATTTACCCAACCCTCGCGGGATAAATTATTTGGTTTCCGAATTTGATTGACCCTAATGAAATTCGTTTGTTATTAGTTCACCTGTTGCATGTGTAAGTAAAAGTCTTTGATCGTTCAAGGGAATCGTAGTGGCCACTATAGAGTTGAGAAAAAGACCGGTATCTGGCCACAATAATAACCTGAACTGATTTTTCCAAGGTTTCTGTCGATCTCTTTATCATATCCAACTGTACTCGGTCGCGGTTCGCTTTCTGATTCGTCGTTGAGTTCGTTTGCATAGTAGCTCATAGTCATCCTGAAGCCCTTGTTCCCCAGCGTCTACGAAAAACCGCATCATTTCCTCAGCTTTCGTGAACCCATGAAGTGGTTTCGTCAACGGTGAGATTTTCAGCACCCGTGACGCCAACCGTGACTTTCGCTTGAAACTCAATTAAACGTTCCGTCATTCACGGTCGGCATCGCATCATTTTGAACAAACTGATAAAACATTTAGTTGATTCACTCTCGAACCAGAACGCACACTACAGTAGGCGTTCGAATAGCGGCTCAGAAACGTGTCTTCTATCGAGTCCTGAAGCAAACTATGAACAAAATTCACCTAAACGAATCAATAGAGAAGACCAGTGTCCATAGACAAATACGATCGTGTATTTCATATATCGTGGGACCGAAATAGTACCGGGGCAAGAAATACACGGAAAGTAAACGGGGGCAACGGCGAAGCGAAAGTCGGACCACACACCTGCAGTCGGTGAGAACCGAAAATGTGTCAAACGTGAGGTGGATGGAAACCTCGGGAAAGTCAATTTAGTAAAACGTATGCAACCGAGGGAAAAACAGTGAAATCAAAATCAGGCACCAGAGATTATGAAGAAAATACATCCATTACGCTTTCTACTGTGTTCTTTTCAATGCTTCACCAGATTGAATCTGGGTTTTCAAATCAGGACAGCACCCTTTGTCCGATCCTTCATGAGAAACGTTATATGGACGATTGCACCGATAAGTAATGGATTGTAAAAAGTACATGCATACTAAGTAGATAAATGTATAATTAATCTTCGTGAATTAAAACGAACTCCGTGACTGTGGTTTGAAAGCGTAGGAGTGATCGTTCGGGCAGGATTAGATCATATCTAACATAAAATGGTGGTATCTTCTAACAGCTGTTACTAATTAGGGTGGTTACGATTATCGGTTTGTAAACGGGTGCATATCGTAATCAATGTAACGTAATCCAGTCGTTCTATCATTTTCTTGACAGCGATGGAATCAGGATAGGCATGAAAACGTCAAGAAACAGGTTTATGTTTCTCTGGGAGTAAAAGGGAGCCATACACAGACTGCTGATCACAGTGCTCCAAAATGCCAGAATGTCAAAACCGTCTGGCAAGAAATCGAGAACAACTTCAGATCTGCCAGATCAGTCGAATTTGATGTGCGTTACAACATCAGAGACTGTCACCACCTTGTATTGTTTTCTGTATTGTAGAAAGCACTCAAAGTTCCCAGGGAGATAAGGCCTGCATCCAAACTATTGTTTTACCGAAAATCTTGGATACGGGTCACAAGGCTGTCCGCGCTAAATTCAAGTCAAGCAGAATAAATACTCTACGCACCTGGAGAATTTAAAACAATGGTTATAAATAACAGTTTTCCAAACACTGACCGGACATTAACATTGCATAGCGCGGGAACTGTCATCTCCCTTCGGGGGTGGTACAACTAGAGGTAGTCCTCCAACTAGTGTGCATGCCTTTCTTAGTCCAGTCGCGTATACTTCTCTGCCCCTTGCCTGCCTGCTTGTGCTCGTTACCCTATTTCTCGGGATATTTGATCTTCCCTGATTAATTTGTATTCGGTTTTGCGGTTGTTGGTTCTCATCAGGTATGCGTACCCGTTACTCCTCTGCCTAGTCGTCTTCATACTTGTACACTCATATTCCATAGTCACAAGGATCTAACTTTGATCGTCTGCAGTGTGAATGTATACTTTTCACTGAAAAGCCCACAAACGAATCACAACTGAGAATAATCATAGTTATTCGTGTCTGGGTCACTACATACTACTTACGTTCAATATGAGTGCCTACACTTGCAGCCTCGCCGCTATACTTTATTTATTGAGATGAATGTGAGCATCAGTATATCATTATATATATATATATATATATATATATATACATTTATATATGTATATATATATATATATATGAAGCGATCAGAAGTAAACTGACAATACTGAGTTGTGGCAAATTTGACATATAATCAGGTCCTTGTGCTAATATGTTACCACTCTTTCCCCGTTTCGATCGTCTTTTCACAGACAGGTGTGTGATATATAACGGAAAGATAGGAAATAGTAGCAATTCCATGTACTGATTTTAAAATAAAGTGCAGACTACCAGTGATTCGGCAAATGAATCAAATGTGCCTTCTAGGAACTTGGAAAAATATTCTTCTTTGTACTTTGCAAGGTTGACAGCAGGATGAGCACAAAATCGAACTCGTCTGCGTCCACTCCATTGTTCTCTTCGTCGTCAATAACGATCTTATGATCGTCATCATAATCGTCTTCTTCTTTTATCTCCGTGAAGAGGAGAACGAAGTGACAGGACATTTTAACATCTGCTTTTGGTTGATGTCTTCCGTCAACAGTATGTTGGCCAATCCAAATGTCTCCAACACCGCAACAGTATTCGATCTTCAAGTCCATTCATGCTGGTCGCCTAATAAACTGGGAGCATGGCAATCGTTTCTTTTTCACCGACAGGATTTTCTCCCTCATGGATGAAAACGTCTAAGCGACTTGACTCAAGCTCAATAATTATGAGTTCAAAGTGTTTTCAAATCTACCAGGCATTTTCCTTGAGAAGTGTAGAAGAGATCCAATAAAAATCTTCGTACTGTTCTCACCGTTTTCGCGACTTCCAACAATCACAACAGAAATCAGTGTGTTTCATAAATCCACGACAGGGGAAGTGCGGCTTCAATGATTTTGTGGCGTTACCGAAAGAAAACTGCTCAGATTTGGTACGTGTTTCAGTGACTGAACACTGGTTACCAACAACCTAAACCAAACTTCCCTATTGCTGACATGGTGCTCTCAACTTATTCTACCAATGGAACGGAGGGATTGATGATCAAACAACGATAATGCCGGTTTACCATATACCCCAAAGGTCGTATTTCTGAACTATAAAAAGGAACGAGATGACCTGTGACAGTGCATACTCGACCGCTGATGAACTTTAGGATATCATGCCAGCATCACCGATGACTGAGGTTGGTAAAGACCAGTGGCAGCTTCTGCATGCGAGACGACACCTGACCCGTTATCTGTTCACCTCATAAGATGGAAATGCCTCAGTCGCAAAACTTATCTACACCAGCTACGGCCTGCTTCACTAATAAAATATCTCGATCAGGGCCAAACCAGTGCAGCAGCAGAAAACAGAAAATTCTTTGTAGTTTCCTACGCAGCACATTTGATCCATTTGCGGAATGATTCGTAACCTGTATTCATTCCAAACAATAAACATGTTGACAGTTTAGTTCTTCTTTATTCATCGTGCTGAGTAGTACTAACTGTCTTATCTCAGATTCAAGCCATGTGGCCAGAAAATCAAGACAATGATCGTCCTAATACACCCGATTTAGGGTGAATTTTCAGTACATGTGCGATTTACGGGGTAATCTGAAAGAAACGAATGTAACCCTTTATTGAAAGGTCCAGAGGGATTCGTGGAGGAAAAATCAAGCAGTTAGTACACTCAGATTAATGTCGAGGCCGAATAACAAGATCGTTCATTATTGCGTCGTGGTCTACGGGAAAGTGGACATGGTTAGGGCTTAGGCTATTTCCACATGTAAACGTGTGTGAATGAGGAATTTTAGATTTCGAGCCAATGAAAGTGAAAGATGCGGCTCTAGAGAGTGTGGAGGGAAGACAATGATTTGTGTTCGATGGTGACCTGTTTGTGAATTTGTCACACGAATCAGAATGCATGTTATTGATGTAGTCAATGAGAATGTATCTATTGTTGAGGCAGCAGAGGGTAGCAATTTTCGAGATTTGGTGGTAAGATGGGAATTAGACGGAACAAGCGTGAGGTAGATTTCGGTTATCAGAGAAAAGGTATGGGATGTTATTGAGAACAGTATGCGAGGGAGATCCAAATCGAAGTTGAAAGGTATAATCAACGTACCTAAGGATTTTAAGGAAGAGAGAAGAGGAAGCAGATAAGTGGACAGGCTCATTCACACTGTTTCGAGGAAAATTCAATCTTTGCTTCCCAAAACAGTGACAATACAACTGAGAAATAAAATGGATGCTATTGGAAAAATAATCACAAAGGTCTTTTCAATTAAAGACATCAACCGCATTATCACGTAGAACATACAGCAGATCACCGCGATTGGGGGAACCAAATGCACGTCCGTAGTTAAGAAAACGTAGCCTCACAGTACAACCATCGTGATCACGAGTATAAGCTAATGAATGAGCAATGGATGTATTTGCATCACGTGTTGACAGACAGGGTATATAGGGAAATTGTGTCAGATCGCGAGGGTGAACTTGGAAAATTATACAATGGATGAGTGCATTCTTACTTACTTTCAGCAATGCAAATGTTCAATCTATCTGACGGTATTTCTTGGATACTTTCTTTGGTACAGGTTGAGTGCGTATAAATATCCGACGATTGACAATCACCTCAAAATCAATGAGACGAGATGGGATATGATTTCGAAAGAGCAAGCCATTAGCAACATTGGTGTTATTTAGTCGGGGCTATCAGATTCACGGCACTAGGCTTGTTATTGAACAGCAGGAACAGAGGCAAGTGTGACAGGGTTTCGTTCATGGGATTCCAGATATATATGAGGAAGTGAGGATGTGTCGGATATAACAGTGAACAGGTGATTAGAATCTACTACGCCTAGACTCACATTGAGCCTGGCACAACACAACAGTTAAATGGCGCTTCACATCTCACGGCATTTCACGTGACCCAACAGTCTGTTTGTTTACAGGTTATTCAGATGTCTTATTTCGGTCTTGATGAATGTGGATAGCCTTTTACGGCTTGATGCCAGTCAGATGTTTGTGCCTTGCCCCTAACCCTACGGGAGAAGGAAACCTGTTGTGTTGAACTTAACAGATTTCCATGGGGCAACGCAAATCATGGAGGTTTGGGTAATCGGTTAAGTGCTCACAAAACGAGAATGCCTCGTGTAAAAAATTAGGAAAATCAGTGAAGGTGGCAAATGTCCCAAGCTTTTTGAGATTCTCCAAGGTGCAAACTCGTTTGCAGACAGTGCGCGATGACTGTAGAAAGTTGGTGAAGGCTTTTTCTTAGCAAACAAACTTTGGTATCAATAAGTGTAAAACAGTGATCAGGAACTCCAATAGGAGCACGTGGAAATACTGTACAAATACTTCAATAATTAACTAATACTGAATGAAAAAGGGCAGCGAAGCAGTAAGAAAGTGAACAAGACTCAATAAGATGGGAGGTGATTAAAAAGGATAAGTCAAGTCCACTGAAATTAACTGCCATTCTGCACAAGGACTGATTAAGACTTGTATTGAAATAGTTGGGAACACAGCTAATCTACTGATTGATATCATCAGTGGGAGAATCTAGTAAAACATAAGGAATACCAGATATATGAGGTTAAAATGATCTTAAAGGAAGTGACTTTCTATGCACTCGAGGTGTAGTAATGAATAGAAAGAAAATATGATTTCCTGTGCTGTGTGCTGCGAAAAAAATGGCATCAACCAAAAGGGATCGGATTCTCAAACTGACTACTGTGATACTACCTGGTAGGCGAACTGGTAGTGAAGAACTGAAATTTTGTTTATGGCTGAGTGTGAGTTGTTTTGTGTCTATGCTGGCTTTTTGTCCAGACCACGGGTAACCAGTTGAGGAAAGTTTTTATGAAAAGTAAGGTGGTTGACCGTAAGGGAGTTTCAACTGAAGGTAACTATTCAGTTTGACTAAAAAGCAACACAAGTACGGAGATATGCAGAAATACACCGGTTAAATACAGCTAATGGAGGGAAGTAGAAATACCGTGTATGTGAACGGCTGAACGTGAAATCAGACTTTCCTTTACAATTGGCATATTTCAACAAATGTACCCATAAAGATCTTGATTTTGGGAGTTCTGTGAACTAATAATACTATTATTTTCTTACAAATGAAAGTCATGAGAGGATAGCCGGTAGTATAAACCTCTGATTTTCTTTTCATGATAGTTCCCGATTTGGATTCACCCGTGAACACTACCTTATTGTTACAACATACCGGTTAGATGATTTTGAATAATCGTAAACTGAGTGCTTTTAGGCGAATGAACATGCACGCGACCTACGGGCGCGTTTCACAAAAAAATCGATAAAAGAATGTGCATTTGTTTGGCGAATAACCGGTGAGTACATACACCGTTTCTTCTGTGCATTCACGGGCGTGTATCTGCGTATGCACATGATGTTCATTTTTATAGCGAGCGTTTGCATTTCTTGTATTTCTCGTATCGGTACTGTTTCCGTGCCACTTTATATAGGATACATTGTCGCATCTGTCCATCGGCTAGCATCTTCTCTATTTGGTCCATAGAGGTGATTTCGTTGGTACTCCGCATTGAGACAGGAATAAAGACACGTTCATAAGCCTCACTCAAACGTCTCTCAAAGTTTATCTAGCATTTGAGGTCATTCAGTGGTATATTATGCGGCGTAGTCAGTGATTATGCTCTCATGCTGCATCTGCCGATCCATCTGCTAATCATAATAGGAATACGAAACAATAAGTTGAAAGTTATACTTGACGGACAGAAAACGAACGCAACCAGTGGTACCAGGTTTGTGGCTAGTGAACGAGATGAGCATCCCAGTGGTCGATCACGATCCGCAACGTGTTGGCACGGAAAAGAGCTGTTCATTACAATGCAAACCATTGGAGAAGCGGGTAATATTTCATGGTTATTTCACACTAGAAATAGTCAGATCAATTCCTACGGATTTCATTCAAATAGAATGAAATAAGTAGATTTTATTGGAGTGTTGATACGCCAGTATCTACTTGGTCGAGAGCAACCAGCCAATAGAATTTACATCAGTCTTGATGGATTTGTACGAAAATCAGTTCCACAGGGAATCACTATCGAAACACAGGATCATTCTTTTGGCAAGAGCACATTGAACCAACACTTTCGTGCAATCATGTACCGAGTTTCTTTTCAAACCGTAACACAGCTTGAAATACAATAGAATGGAACAGAGGCTTCACATTACAAATGAGAACAAATATGTTTCTGCTGGTTATTCGTTTTATTATGGCACGGAGAAGAGAAGCAAGGTGGGTGAAGCTATCAGTAGGATATATTCCAATTTGCATTCAAATAAGGTGAAAGCATTTCACGTTCGACTTGTTTTACATTTTTAATCCGTATACTTTAAACTACCCACCGATGATTGTTATTTTTATCAACAATTCTCATGCATAAAACGCTGATACAGTTTCATTATCACTATCCGAAAAACCGTCTACCAATTTCATAACAAGCTGACAATTCGGAATTTAAGAACTTCCGAGGAAGCAAGCTTATCAATATTCTTTGGTTCATCATGGTCACCAAAACTTCTCGATCGGACGGCTCAACATATACAGTATTCAAGCATGGGGCTGGACCTCTGTCGGAAATGTTGAATAATGTGATCAGTCACGCAATTGAATCTTTCTTCATTTCTGACTCTAACCGTCCTGTCACAATCATTCTCATACCAAAAGGGTCCAGTAACCCAACAGAATCCAAAAAAGTTCACAGAGTTAACCTTTTCTCGTCAGAGTTGAAATTGTTTGAATTTCCTGTACTCCATGGCCTTCGAAACCCTGCCAGAAGTCCAACTGACGAATACCAATTTGCGTATAAATCCTGGCGGTTCACGTATGAGAAAATAGCGTGGTATCCCATTTCATTGCAGAATCACTCAATGATTCGTAAAAGTCCATTACGCCTGCCTTCGTCGATCACACACCGACATTTTATGGTTCACAGCAAACGCCGCTTCTCAAGAAATTAGAATCCATTATCTGCCCCTGTACTCAAATAACTGATTGTCAGACTTCTTCTCAGGAATAACATAACGTATCTCTCTTCGTAGATGTTTGTTTATATTCGGTCTTGTTTCAGGGCTTATGTGGTTAGCACGTAACTTCATCCATTTAATCTGCCGAAAATATCGTTGCGGACTGTTTCATCCAGTGTGATAATAAATTCAGAGAAATCAATTCAAAGACCGATTGGTAGTTCAGGCACTGACATAGCATGCAGCGTCAATATTATTTTTGTATTACTGATGATTGGTGCAGTATATTGGGTGCACAGAACAGAACACTAGATGAAACAATAAAGCTCATAAGGCCAATGTGGTTGTGAATTGTGTCCTATGTATCACTGGATAGGACAACTTGGAGCGATACTTTCGCTAAGGGAGGTAGTTCGTAGAAGAGATCAATGAAGCTGGTCAGTCCTTGGCATGATACGGAAGAAAGGTATGGAAAGGCCATGTGAATTGCGTTAGACTTCCTGGGTGTGGTCCTACATAGGGGTTTAATGCATTCGAGTAGCGCTTTCGTAAATACGTTAATTATCTACTTGATAGAGTTATTTGTAGTTTTCTCGTTATATTGTTTGTACCATTGGTTGTTTGAGTTCCGGTTGAGATTCCAGTTATGAGATAGAAACGAGAACTATCGTTCCCACTTCGTGAATAATAGGTGTTTGAAACAAACTGAACTAAACTAAACCAAGCTGAGGAGAGCTGAACTGAACTGGACTGAGCTTTACTGAATATCGCTTCATGTTTGCATGAAGAATAATTGCCTCAAAACAAAATGCAATCTGGATTCACAATACATAGCTTTGTGAGTTCATACTAGCCCTCATCGGTCAATTACTTACAATCATATATGAACACATGACTATAGTCTACTAACAATTTCAAGTATGAAAGAGCCTTGTAGAATAAAACGTGTGGCATATCCCAAACACGTATCTTTTGGGAACAGTCCTGTACCAAATAGAACCAAACCTCATCTATCCCATTTCAAATAAATTCGCAGTAATCTGAAGTGAAGCACGTTATTGCACAGGGTAGATCGGCATTTTGAAACTGCCACTTTGATATCGTCATAATGATGGTTTTCAAGACCAACCAGAAAATGGTTTCAAAACGTGGAATGGATGCACCAATATGATGAAGGGGTTCTTCCAAATCACCTCGAATCTCCTAGAAATGCAAGTCCGATTTGCCCACCAGACAGCACATTTACCTTTGGAAATTGGACATCTTAAAGCTATGTGCTTTAAACCATCAGATACTATTATTCATTCCTTCCCAACATTGATTCCCATCAGCCTAATCTATTTTGGTCTCTTTGGGCGATTTTAATCAGTCAAAAACTCATTTTGTTATCGCGAAACAGAATTCGGACGTCGGATATCATAAATGATAGAAGTGAACCGATTAGATGATGTAAACCAGTTTTTACCCCAAACAAGTTTATTCCTTACTTAATGTTTTATTCACCCACAAAGCTTTATTGACACAATATGACCAAATTTTTCTCATATTCTCTGATGGAAACTCCCAACGGCAGTGTTGCTAACGTTTCTTTAAAAATCGCTGGGTGTGTCAAAAATACGGGAAAGAGATATAACAGAACGAGTAGTCTCATCAATGAGCAAATCTCTATGAAATAGTAAATGATCGAATGGTTCACAATGTTACGAAATTTAGTCACGTCCTGAAAGACAGTTGACCATCTACAATATTCTTTGTTCAAATATGACCTTATCTATCCCCAGCGAATATTGAGAAAATGGTTCAATTAAACGATCTGTCTTCCGGAAGGAAACCTGACCGATGCACTCTCTGCACTGCAGTGAAATGGTTCCAAAGAAGTACAAGATAAACACAGTGCAAACATTGTTTCTCACCATAGTGATAATTTTGACGACAGATACACTGGATGGAGAAATCAATGGGATTAGTGAAACGCTGATATCAACTGCGTATCCAGCAATATTCCTGGCAAAGTATTATCATCTGAAGCTGATAACGAATGATCGTCCACTGTACTTGGATGTGAATTGTGAAATTACCCACAAACAATATGATATGATCAACCTAACCATTAAAATTCTGAAGCTAAATTCAGGCGTATCTACTATAGTGCCGAACCGGTTATTGTGTCCACGTAATTCCCCGATCACACGCCTATAATAAAGGATCCACCATCTATTAACACCAGGTTCAGCTGCACATTGCAAGTAAAATATTGGATCTCAACTACCTACACTGTCCGGTTCGAATCTTAGTTACGTCATACAATGACTCAACACATTCACGTGTGACTTGAGAATTAAAATCAACACGACTGCATCATCAATCGATGAAAAGAATGGTGACTGCCTCAAGTCGTTCGGAGACAAGGCCTTACGTCACTGCCAATGATCTTCCCCAATGGAGAAACTAGAAGCACATGATATCATGAACAACGCGAAACCATCACGTGATCCAACCAATTTTCCAAACAGATAGACTCGATTCATTCAACATGATTACTCATGTCGCTGTCGCAGCAAATCTCGTATGAACCAGGTCATGTTTGCTCATGCAGCGCAAGGAGACATCAGCTTTTTGACTGCAGTCATTATATTCACCGATATTCGAACTGGTCTATCAGTTTGGCGCAAACATCGTAATTGATTGGTGATAGTGGTAAAGGTGATGTGATTGTGGTGATGCTTCATCCGACAGACTCGCCCAGAAAGCTGCCCAACCGGAGAAGACAGGCAAGTTACAAAACAATTCTACTAAGTTTATATAATGCGAGTAATGATTGTCAAACGTTTTTCCCAATTTATAGTTTGATATGCACATGTTCATTATTTTCTTGGTATGACAGGGTAAAAGATAAATTAGAGGAACGCTGTACGTATGTGAAACGAAACATGAAGTGATGGTTACCAGTGTTGTACTGACCTGTTTGTTTTGTTTCATGGTTATATTTGAACAATATTTTCCTGCAACTAAAGAATATTCATCTGATTTGGCAAATACGGTTGAGTGAGGACACTCGATTGAGACATCAGAACACTCGGTTTCAAAACTACTAGTTGTCACTGTCCCACTTGTGATAAAATATATTACACGTTTTACAGATTTTGCACACTGGATGATAGAAAAGCAGAAAGTTAGTCGATAATCTCGAATATAGCAATTGAAAAATTCGTGTCCATACAGTAGAGGTGTTGTCAGTGTTACGACAGATATTGTGTTGATAACTGTCAGTTGCATGCGGTCAGTGATAACGTCGCGTTATTTCGTGGGGGTACCAAGATAGATTCAAAGATCTGAAATGTTGCTTCTGAGCACGAAATGTGGTGTTGTTTCGTGCGAATTGAGACTCAATCGGCGGTTACCGAGATCTTGCTTTGGCATTTCCTAATGCTCCCACTTCGACAGTTTATTTGGGAAGAGCGACTCCATTAGTATTCATCTAATGATCCGGTTCTATCGAAGTGATGGTAAATGTCGTTTGTCCGCTTTTCACTAGACGTTTATTTAACCAATTCGGTTGATACGCCTGTATTCGTCGAGGTGGTCATTCTGTGTTTCTGCCTACGTCACCTGCCCCACACTGAGAGCTGGAATGCACGGATATTCTGCCTTTCAATCGTCAAATGAGAAATGGTCGAGAAGTGAACAAAACGTGGGTTCCAGCAACGTAATACATCTTTCTGTTTTCGGATATGAGTAACAGGTGATTGATTTCACTCGTTTACCATATCTGCTTCACTGCTACTTCTAAATTCAATTCATGGGTAGACAGATTGCTTTTCGACTGCTTGATGACAAGGTGTGCTATCATAATTTTTCGTGATATGATTGATTGTATATACAGGATGAGAAATGATTTCAACCTTTTTTTTATTTCTCATCGAACACATCTTAATTACTTTAATGGTCAATCAATGTATACTATGCCTATTCTATCTCAATTATACGATTCTGTAATAGTGTGTGCATGGACTTGGCAAATTTCCATTATGATTACGTGATCGTCCTAGTGAGCCGTCGGATTGATGATGTATAATAAGTAAGAAGTAAAAAGAATTTCTATTTATTTATTTCAATTTGCGTACTTATTACCTCACTTTGATTTGACATACAATATTTGGCCAGCTGATTGGGTATCAAAATTGTTTTACTAATCTGTCCAACAATGAATCACTGGAGTCTTGCTGGTGGATTGGAAACTCGGGATTTCGTGTCCATACTATCCAAGATGACCGTCAAATGTTTATTGCACAAAGGTTTCGCCTTATATGGTGTCAATTTGTCACTAGCTTTACATGTGTATTGGTGATGCACATAATGGTCCACTAACGTGCAATATTGCTAATCGTTGGGTGTAAGAATTGGCGGATCGAATACCAAAACGTTCAGGCTTGATCTATGGAAAACCAGTGGAAACCTGAACCGCAGTCTTATGTTGCACTTATTTAGTTAATGCACTTTTACAGCTTCATCCAAACTAGTCTTTTTCTGTGGATTGAACGGTCATTTTAAATAGTGTTGTGTTTTCTATCAATCACCAATCTCATTTTACGTGTGGCGTTGTTCAAGGTGGCTTCTCAGTTGACTTATGACCCCACGACCCAGGGTGGGAAATATGCCATCTTCGGAAACAATTACCTCTTCGGTAGCTCCCTATTGGTCTTGTGCCCATTTCAGAATCATTTGTTGTACTATTGTTGTATGAAAAGACAAAATGTAAAATGCGCACAACGGGTATACGATGCTAAAAGTGATAGTTTGGTAGTGGAAGGAGTTTGCATGTAAAACGTGCCTGCTCGAGTTCAGTGTTATTCCTGCCACATGTCTACTCTTCTGATCGAAGCTGAGAGCTTGTTGCATGTCTGCTTCATTTCTCACTGGGACTCATGTGTGACGAATTTCCACCACAGCACACGTATTCGTTAGACTTAATAGGTCCACAAAATTCTCATTTGATATTTCCACACTACTCATCTGGCAGAAAAACGAAATTAAGATTACCCTGGAATAATACAATAATTCCCACTTCTTAGAGATTTTGTTCTTGGTAAAATAATATAATATGCGAATAGCTCGTGAAGAAATCAAACAAGATCAAACCCAACGATTCCTTTTTCTTGCGCTAGACGACCAATGTATTTCATCTTCAGTTTCTAAACGTTACACGTTTTTCACGATTCTGTTTATCGGTTGTTCTGAAACTTACACGCCTATTTTTTGCATTATATGCTCAGAGATTTATACAAAACAACAAATGGGGAATGAATTTCTTTGCCATATGTCAGTTCGTGTAATCAATTGTATATTATGTATATTACTGGGTATCGATGAGATGAATTATATATACTGACAGCATTGTGTGAGCTTACATTTTCTCACTACCTGCATGATCACCACGGCGGTGGAATACCCAAAGCAGTATCAAGTATTATCGACAATGTGACCCTGAAACTTTAAGTGGAGAATTGCACGTGGTCCCAGTATGTCAAATGTGTAACAAGCCGGAACATAGTGGTCCTAAGAACATTACAGTACGTGATAGTTTGCTCGAAGTGTGTTAAAAAGCAACGGGAAAGACTGAGATGCAACACGAAATGAATGGGAAGAGTAATGCTTTGGAGCTATTCATTGATTACTCCTCATGACACTGCAATAATAAATGCTGCATGTGTTTTTACTATTTTCACAGTTTTGGTTTCAATGTTGCAGTTGTTATGGTTTCATTTGCAAACGGCAATCACTTGAGAGTCACCAGGAATGGTTTGAAAGCTGTCATCGAACTTATCTTGTGTCCAATATTACCTAAGTGTTGTAGTATTGCGCCGCTGTTACTGTCAATGTAAGTATCTTCTAGATGAATGCTCATATTCATTTCGCGGCATTTAGATATAAACCTGAAGTAATCACTCAAGATTCTTCTGTCCCTCTGATGGCCTATATTTATTAACACCGTTTCACACACAAATAACTGAAAGTCTCAACTCACCAATACTGAATCAAAACAAATTGTACTCATATTACCCCGCCGCACATACATAATTAGGCACAGATTTTGAGGGACAGGCAACACAGGGATGCACAAAACCGATACCTCGAACAGCAACGACACTGTTGATCACTACGAAACACTCGAACCGTCATCGCCAAAAAAGACGGCGAAATTGAGCATTTTCAGCGACGACCCGCACAAGCCCAAATAGGTCACCACTATTACCGTTTATATTGTCTGTTTGGACGATCTTACGGAAAACGTCAAATGACCAGTCGGGAAGGCAAGAACACGATGGAAACTACTACTACGGAGTGAATCGAAAAGTCCAGTTACTGGGCTACTAAACTGTGTTTCAGAAAAGATAGTCTAATGGATGGGAATGACGTGGGTCAAATGCTGAAGAAAGTTGACTTTCTATAAATATGACTACATCTGGATGGAAAACGAATTCAAACTCAGCAAATGCCCAGGCTAGGAGACGTGAGTTAAGGTTTTTGTCATTCCGCTTTTAACAAGGACACATTTATTTGAAAATAAAAAACACGCTGCCATGTAATATTTTCATGAGTAACTGAATTATAAAGCGGTATGAAAATATATTTTATCGAAAATGTCAGCCCTGGAGTCATGTACAGGCATAGTCAGCAAGATCTCGATGCAACGATTTAGCGGTTCGCATGAATACATGTAAGTGAAGGCAGATAAGAAAATCTGAAAGTGTAATAACTAATGCAGCCAAAATGGGCATCACAAAACAGCGTCAATCAGAAAACAAACGTGTTACTCACAGGAAGTTCAATGCTGATTTTTGTCTCTCGTTGATTATTCTCAGCAGTTCCGTAATTACACCTCGGAAATCGGGAATTAGAAAACAAAAAGATGAAATTTCTCACCTTCGACTTCTCAAACTGCCTTTTTTAACCGCAAACACCTTATGGCAATACTAACATATATATGGTGATGTTCACCAATTGAATTTGCACCGTTCACCTCTGCGAAAATAATTACGAGAACTTTCTTCTATCAAGGCACTGCACGTTGGAAAGATCTGTAACATTTTGAATTCCCAATTTGTGTGTTTTGTGTAGGCTCGAATTCAACGTTAGGAAGGGGATTATGTTTTATAACGTAGGCAAAGCTGGATGTTGTGCTCCAGCCAAGTCGGATGTTTATTCGAGAATCTTTCGACACCAGAGTTCCTCAGATTGGACATTTTAGGCTCGGTTTTTCTGAGCAACTGCTATTTACTTAAGTCTAACTTCACCAGTGTTTGGAACCAGAGGTCAACTTCTGGATTAGGTATTGAATTTCAACGGACTAAAGAGGCTGCCAGATCTGTAACACATGCTCACCGACAGACTTTTTCGGCGTACGCTGTTCTCTGAGGCGAGTAAGGCTTCCAAGTAGGTCGAGATGGTCAGTCCACGACATGGCAGAAATGCAATGAAACATTGACCAGTGGGCTTGGCCAAACAGGACGTGTTAGACACGTGATCGGTCTACCAAATAATTGGAAACATTAGGTGATATTGCTTGGTGTCGCAGCTTATGGCATAGTTATATTCGGACTCATTCTTTGTCTTCGTGATTTTCGTTGATTACTTTGGAATTTTGGCTTTTTTCCATGTTGTGCTCATCTTCCTGTTGCCCTTCGCTCGATGATACTGGGAAGTAGCAGCCGAAATCAAAGTGGAGAACTGCGGGGTAAACAGTTGAACAAACTGATAACTTGAAACAGCCAAATAAATGGGTTATATGATCGCTTAACCAACAGCCACTCAGATATGGAAATGATTTATCGCTGGGTAGAAAACAATGACGTGCCCTTTCTTGATAGATATAATTCACAGAAGTTATTATTGGCACGAGGAAACCGAATCCTATATAATAGAATAATTGAATTGCTTTTTGACACCGAGACGTCCAGCGCCGCGAGCAGAAGTCGAACAGGCAAGATTCCCGCGCAGAGGATTAACCTTCTGAGCGGTTGCCGCCAAGGTGTTTGAAATTTTGCAGTTTTCCAACATTTACCATTCAAAGGTGACGAAGTCATCGAACTAATCACCAAGCGCCTGATATCCGCCATCAAACACATAGTCGACGCAGTCAATATGGTCAGCATATTCACAACCAGTCGGATACCATCACCGTCAGTGAAATAGCTGCTCTCTCCCCGTACCTATTCCAAATTTATCTAATAACTCACATGGGCATGTTCACCAGTCTGCATAGACAGAAATGGGAGACAAATACGTCACAAAATAAATGATCAAATTCCGGTATGACCTCAAAAGCTGACGGATGGCAAGTTAACACAAATGATGACATCTACGAAATCAGATGCAATCAGACCATCAATTGGGCCGCATATAACTGAACAGAAACTGTATGCAAGTCCAGACAACTAGCGTAAATTCATCTGCAACATTACAAACACCAGATTATTCAGATATGCTGAGGCCTTTGCCATCCCTGAGCATAAACCGAAAGTGTGCAAATAGCGGGAATGTTCTGTCAGCTTAGTCCCACGTTGGTGACACAATTTATTCCCCTCTCATTATTGTTGGTTCCTATCCCTTATTACTGACCTCAGTTTTATCTCGGTGTCAACAGTTGCTCACTGACAATAAAAAATCACACTGACCGCAGTATACTTGTTTACAGATGCAGGGCAATTGTACAGGATGCAGTGTGATAGACTGTTTTTGAGTCTTTTATTCAAAATATTGGTGGACAGTCATTGCTTTCAATTATGGTGAATGTTTGCTGGTAAATTGATGACACTTATTTTGCTGTTTGAGATTCATATCCTCACATGTTTGCGGATCAGCGCCATATACGAAATAGTAAATTTGTTGAAGTTGTCTTGCTCACGGAGAGGAAATTCACCGAAAAGACTTTGTATGTAATAGTCATCAAGTGGTAGGAGCATCTGGCCTCACAAGTTTGTGTAGAGTCCAACATTCCACTCGGAGAATGGAATTATTCAAAATTCTAAATTTTCATCTGAATTCCGACAATTCCTTGAATTTGTTTCAACAGTAGGAGATGCGAACCAGGGTTTTGCGATGAATTGCAACAAACCAAGATGCGAAGAACTAGAATCTTCCAGAGGATCCCTGGGCCTCCAACAAATTGTTTATAATAGCGGACGTTTCGCAACTGAAGCATCTATCAGCATCAGTGCAAACAGTGGATTTCCAGGTCTTACAGTATTCTACCACCTGCCGCTTTTTGCTCTTATATTCACTTTATTTTACTTTAACGCTGCTAGCTACTACGAGAGAATGAGTCAAGACGGCTTGTGCATGTCCTCAGCAGTACGTACGCGGTTTGTGTGTAGATGAACTGTTTATCAGGGATCTTGGGAATTAACTCCGAAGTGACGGCCCTAGCGTCATTCATCTACCAATAGGTTCAAATTGTTCCTATCAACGATTCCTTCATATTATCTATTGTGACCCAAACAGATGACCTACAGTATTGCTTCGTGAAATGACTCCTCATTCAGTAGCCACACTCAACTGACCAATAGAAACACAGCATCGCTATTCCATACATGTGAGGAGTTATTAGTAGTGCACACCTGCCGAGTTCACTCTAGGAGTGGAAACAGAACCTAAGCTACGCGAGTTCACTCTCTCAACGATTTGATTCGCATCAACATGCCTCTTCGAAGATTCGCAAAGTAAGACTGCTACTTTCGCTGTCTAGTGCTTGTGGTAAGTCTCGCGTTGGTATCGTTCGGGGCATGAAGACTGAGCGTGCACTGCTCGACTGGATTCCAATGAGCAGTCGTCTAAGTGCGATTCCGGTGAATGGTTCTATACATGTGGACAGCACTAGACTGAAGAGTCCATGCCTGTTTGTCGTGTATGTGCATGCCCCAAATGACTGCAACTCGTCGGAGGATAAAGACGAATACTACCAGGATTTTTATCAATTGCACCTTGGCGTGCGTTCAAGGGACATCATGGATGTTGTTGGTGATTTCAGTGTTCCTGTTGGAAGCCTAGAAGAGACAGAGAGAAACAAAGGAAACCTTTTCGACATTTCAACCGATGGAACCGATAACGGTGACCGACTCATTCAACTATGTCCCTACCATGGACTATTCCTAGCGAGTACAACATTCTGGCACAATAAGCTCCACCGAGTAACCTGCCTTCCTGCTGCGTCTCCACATCTTTGCACTCAGATCGACCATATTGCTTTTGATGACCGTTGGCGCGAATCAACTCTAAACTGCTGATCATTCTGTTCCCCGTCTGTTGCCAATGATCACACAGTTGTCTGTATTAGTCGAAGCCTACTTCTCGTCGGTGGCCGAAAATACATCAAAGACGAAAATCCTTGTCGGCCACTACTAGACGATATCAAAGAATGTGCCTCCAAGAAGAATTATTTTAAAATGCAAGATTGACACATTCTGTTTTATTTCACTGTATTCTCTTTGTAATAGTACATAATGATACCATACATGATACCGCCCAGATGAAACATTGAGCGATGTTCTAAGCATTCTTGATGTTTTTACTTCGCAGTGGTTGTGTGCGGGGTTCAGCCTATTGAATCTATTTGATTTCACATGTGGCGTCAATCAATAGATTCAAACTATGATTGCATCGAAAATGAAACCTCTTGATGTAAGTCCTACATCCAAACCGGTTGACGACTACATGTAATGTTTCATTATTTCGTATTAGGCCCGAAACCATTTGGATGATGCGAAGAAAACAGTGTTTTCCGTTATTCTTATTTGCAGAAATGCATACACTCCCATGAGAACGTCGGCTTTCCCGGATTCTACCATCAGTCTTTCACATAACAAGTTATGAATCAATATTTTATAGCATTTCACGTCAGTCGGTTTCGCTGCTGCTATGAAGTCCAAATTAAACAGCCTCACTGGACTTGAAAACCGATCCGTTCGTGAATTCATTCTTCAGCCGGAGACACAGGCAACGAAGTGCGACTACGGTCCCACATGGGAACATCAACTGTGCAATCACTTGCTTGTAGGAAACAACCTTCCAGTTTGGAACAGAGGCGGTTGCTTGCAACTGATCAGACCCTTCATCAAGTAAGCCAAATTCGTGAAAAGTATCTGGGAGTAAATGCTGTTTCGGAGTCCACACTGTTCAAATATTCCAAAAATCAAGTAGTTCGGCACACTCAAAATTTGCCTCATTTTACCAAGCCGATAAGTTTTCGTGGTAATCAGCCCCACTTGAGCGATCGATTCGTTCGAAATCTTACCATAACTATTTCGATTTGAGCAAGTGTATTTCATATGGTCAGTTACGTTCGTGTGTCAAATGTTCTGGCGAATTACCACATGTTTTGCCTGTGGTAAGTTTGGTCACAATGATAGTGCTTGTAGAATTAGCCCTCAATATCGACAGAAGATCTCACCAGCTTCATCAGACACTTCCATCTTGCTACCAGGTTTTCGACACTTGCATTGGCCCTCTTGCCAGAGAACGTTCCGCATATTTACCACGAATTGCATACTCAAGCGGGTATTCAACACACTTTTATTGCTGACACTGGGCGTGTAGAATCCATCATTTCACCTAAAGCTATAAATTGCGTTTATGCCATCGATAAGATTATTCCTACCATTGTGATTATTCCAGGGATTACTGGATACAAGCTCCCACATTACGGTTCTTGTATGGTTCTAATTCACCTACGTGACTCTGATCCTACTGAATGTAAGTTTTTAGTTTCTGATTCTGGACTTCCACTTCTTGGTCTTAATTTTGTTCATGAATTGCACATCGATGTTGCTCTCCTAACCTCTTCACCCGATTCATTGAGAACACAACAGCTTCTTTTAAAATGTCCTCAGGTTTCTGGTGGAATGCACATTCCTGCATTGAGGTTAGAGATATCTGGCCATTCCATGTCTCCAAAGCGCAGAATAATTCGTTTTGGTTTAGGAGCACCTACTTGGTCAAGCAATGCATTCTCTGTGAGCACGGAATTACTGGCTATGTGGAGTCGTCTGACTGGGCCACACCGATTCCGTTAGAGGATTACAACTGCCTGCAACATCGAAAGTACAGCTAATCACTAACAGCGGCGTTTACACAAGGTAAGTTCAAGAAGTTCAAAGTAAGTTCCTTGACCAGTGCTCCGCGAGACGTGGCATCGGGTACATGGAGACTATTGTGGATCCTTCTTGGGTAAGTGCTGCTCTCCTGTGATCATTTATGTTTTTCCCGCTGATCAAAGGTATATCGAACAACTTCACCTACTGCTCGATTCACACAGACTACCCTCAGGGAAAGATTCAAAAGAGGAGGAATTCTGTTTGTGCCAGTTATTGACATTGGCACCAATTTAGACGCTAAACTCTTGGGTAATTGGCTATGAGATCTTGGTTGAGAAGTACAACACACTGCTCTTTATCACCCGCAGCCTAATGGTCGTGCAGAGAACTTTGAATGAAATTTGTTTTGTGATTCTCATACATTTTTCGAACCTGGTCTTGCCATTGACAATCCATTAGATATCACAACTGTTCACCGAGTTATCGACGCCCCGTATCCAGATGAGTTGTAAACAAAAGTCCAGTGGGTTCTATTTGAGGCTGTGACGGCTGACCAAGATCCAACAACCAGCTACCCACAGAAGCAATGGATATCTGCATCCTCAGTTGAGCTGTTAGATGCTCGCAGAATGATTCCTCCGGATTCCAGATATGATGGAACACAGAGGATTCCTAAACGCCAATTGATTCTGAGCCTGAGAAACGGCCGTGAATGGTAGTGGATTGTGGAGGTGGAAAAAGCTGCAGCGATTGGCAGCAGCTGCAATCTTATCCGTCTAAGCGAAAACACCTGTTCTCGAAAGTCAGGCGTTATTGAAGTGTTCCAAGAGACAAACGGCTCACTGAATCGAACTCAGGAGCTTCCTCTAGTCCGTTGGGAGAAGCATTTTAAGAAGCAGTTCAATTGGCTTTTCTCCCCGACAGGCTTGTTAAGAAGCGTCATAGCTCCAACTGTGGTTGTAGATACTGGTCCTCTATCAGAAATGGGGAGGTTCTTCTTGAGCTAGGCCACCTAAATGACATGAGACTGCTTGACCGGTTGTGTTGCCTCATTTAATTTCAAGGATGATGGCTCATAATTGTTATTGGAGTTGACAAAACTCCTCGATTTGGTAGGTCACCGATAACAAGTTCCAAAGAGTCGTAAATAATCTGTGATTGTGCCAATTTGCAAGAAGGATGGTGATTCCTCTTGTTAACACCACCCGGGAATAAGTTCGGTTAGCATCACATCTCAAGTGCTTGCATTTAGCATTCCCCACCACTCATCAACCACTGGAGAACAAAGTCCTCACGAGCATCAAGATGGGTTTGGACTAGATCTCGATTGTGTTGATCATATATTTACTGTTCGACATATTTTGGAACACAGGCACACCTTTATTAGGCCAACTGCCCTCCTTTTTCTTCATCCCTAAGCGATCTTAGGCTCAGTTTACCATGTAATCCTCTGACTTTGCCTCCAGTTGAAGGGTGTATCAGAGAAATTCCGTTCCACCATAAAGCCCCTTTATGTGAACAGTTGTGGCCGAGTTAAGTCTTACGGTTCTGCTTAACCCGAGTTCACCAAGAGAAGTGGTGTGCATCGGGGTTACCCCTTTCTACCTTTCTCTCTACCTTCGTGATGGATGTGGTCCCAGGTATTGCACGTTTGTCAAGTGATGATAGTAATATCAAACGCTTCCCTAGTTGAAATGTCCCAGAACTTGAATATGCGAGTGAAATAGTTCTCCTTCATGAAGATCCAGGTAAGTTGCAAGATTTGATGAGCAACATGAATAACGGTGTACCAATGATTGGTATGCATTTTGTAAGATGCTGTTGTAGGATTGGGTTGGTCTACTATACTTCTCATTATCTGGAGAACCACAGACTTGGTTGATAAATTGTTTTCTGGGCAGCTGGATTTTACTGGGAGAACAGATATTGGCTGAGGTGTCATTGTGTACAGAGAGATTTCGCTTGACATTTGCCAATCTGAGTCATCTGTGGCTCTGATACGAAATCTGGTCATCAATCAAGGTTTGGATGTACGCTGCAGCAGTGCTTCTCTGTGGTTAAGAATCATGACTACTACAGGTGGAAAATATGAGAAGATTATCGGTATCGGAACACCGATGTGCGCATGTCACCTGACAGGATTCCTCGGCACGCCATAAATAATATCTTCATTGTCTGATTTTCGATTGCCCTAATTTTCTCAGTGGTGTTTTGATAGCTCATAGTCATCCTGAAGCCCCTTGTTTCCCAGCTTCCACGAAAAACCGCATCGTTTCCTCAGCTTTCGTGAACCCATACGGTGGTATTGTCACCGGTGTGATTTTCAGCACCAGTGACACCAACCGTGACTTTCGCTTGAAACTCGATGAAAAGTTCCATTATTCACGGCCGTCATCGCATTACATTGTACAAACTGATAATCAATTCAGTTGGTTCACTCTCGAACCAGAAGGCACACTACAGAATACGTTCGACTAGCGGCTCAGAAACGTGTCTTCTATCGAGTCCTGACTGCGAACTATGAACGAAATTCCCTTAAACGAATGAACAGAAAAGACCGGCGTCGGCGAGAACTGAAAATGTTCCAAAGGTGAGGTGCACGGATACTTCGGGAAAGTCAATTCAGTAAAACGTATGCATCCGAGGAAAATCAGTGAAGTCCAAATCAGGCATCAGAGATCAGTGAGAAAATAAATCAATTACGTGTGCTACTGTGTTTTCTTTTCAGTGCTTCAACAGATTGAATCTGGGTTAACAATAAGGACAGCACCCTTTGTCCGATCCTTCATGCAATGAACGTTCCAATCGTCTTCAGTCCGTAAACAGTGTTTATGATGCATATTGAATATTCTGTCAATTGTTACTCTCAGCCATTTTCGCCATATGTTTTTGCGAAAAGGAATGGGTTGTAAAATGCGTACGCATTCTTAGTAGATAAATGTTTAAGTAATCTTTTGAATTAAAACTAACTTCGTGACTGAGTTTGAGAAGAATAGAAAGATTGGTAGTCAATATGGCTGTGGTGGGGTGGGGTTACCACCTCAAAGAAGTACCGATAAAGCTTGATGTGAGGGAGTGATCGTCCCGGCAGGAGAAACTGAAATGCCTGTGATGTTCATTTGTACTGATTGCATGAATAGATCATATCTAACAAATGATGGTGGTATCTTCTACCATCTGTACCTAATCACAAAGCTATATTTCAATAACTTAGAATGTTAACCAGACCGTTCATCTGGTAGCAAGGTAATCACAACACGTTGTCGTCAACCGACGCCAGTCTGATGAATAATTGATGGTTTGAGTGAAAGTACTTAGGGTGATTATTATTGGTCCTTCTACTTTCGATGAAAACGCCACAAATACAGAACGACCCCAATTTACTCAAAAGTAATAAGCAGTTCGTATTTGAAGATACTGCTGAATACCCTAGCTCGAACGAGTCTTTACCATAAAGAGGTGTTAAGGCTTGAAAGATTGCATGTAAAATCCCTTCTCTGAATTTATCGCTTTGTGTATTTTAATTATAGCTGCAACCAGAACTGTGTAAATTTTAAAATCATTTACCTAGGCAATGAAAGACATCTAACGAAATATTAACATCTCGCATTTTTCGACTGAAAAATCCAGTTGCTCTCATCGGATTTACTCGATTGTATGCACGCGTGCATACACATACACACACACTATTACCGATTCAAGCCATGACAGGACAGATTTGGTTGCCGGCAGATTATGCCCGTCACCCAATGTTATATTTCTTTCATTGGGATGAAAGTAAATATCCATTATATACATATTTACATATGTATGTATAGGTATATATAATAATAGCAAGTAGTATGGAGTCGTGTGGACAAAATCTCTCGGAAGCACACGATTGGTTTCGCGGTTGTTGTCGCTCATCAGGTACCCGGTACTACTCTGCCCACTTGTCTACATACTTGTACACTCATATAGCATATGTTCAATAAGATCTAATTTGAATCGTGTGGAGTGTGAATAGATACTCTTCACTGAAGAGCCCACAAACGAATCACAACTAAGATTCATCATGGTTATTCGTGTCTGGTTCACTACATACTACTTACGTTCAATATTAGCGCCTACACGTACAGCTTCGCTATTAACATATATTCATTAGGTTGAATGTGAGCGTCAGTATATCATATATGTATATATATACATATATATACTTATATGAAGCGATCGGAAATAAACTAACAATATTGAATTGTGGCAAATTCGTCATGCAATCAGGTCCTTTGCAGACTCCATAAGTTTCGACTTGTGACGTCTCCTTTCACATTTTGATCGTTCTTTTCTCAAACCGGTGTGTGATGTATGATGACAGGATAGAAAATATTTGCAATTCCATGTATATATTTTTTGAATACAGTGCAGACTACCAATCTTTCGTTAAATGGATCAAATGAGCCGCTCAGGAACTCCGATAGATTTCTTCGTTGTTCCTTGAGAAGAAAGAGGGAGTAGGATGAGTACAGAAGAACCGATGCTGACTGATCTTTGTGTGTAAGAAAGAAGAAAAAAGAGCTGGGAGATCACAACTACTGTTGTATGGTTTCGGAATTTGAAATTATTCGGTTACTTTATTTCACTTCACAATCGATGGTTCAGATCACATTCCACTTACTCCAGGTACCAGATAGTAGATCCTAAAAATTGTTTCGGAAACGGTAGAAACCGGAAGACCCAAAAGATGGTCAGCGACAATATTTATCGAAACACTAGAATGTTTCGATCACCTCCACAAGTTAGAGTAAGACCAGACGAATTGAACTATTAGAGCTACGGTTTAACAATCCGCGAGTGGAGCAGTCAAAATATTCGCAAGTAGTTGGCTGAAATCAGTTGTCGTTGGTGTGAGTGAACAAACAGCGAACAGTCCTGTGACACAGAACTGCTTATAAACTAATCAGAATCAGGAATTTGTTAGTTAATTGTGACTTTATTGATTTATGTAAGTGAATTCACGCGAGTGAATTTAGTCATCTCCGGAGCGATCCTGCCCACCGTACTCATATTCCTTACCCGAAATGTCGAATGAAACAATAAAAATGACCAGGTCAGTGCATCCTGTGTGTCCCCACTCTTTCCGTTTCAAGAACATGACTCAAGACATATAAAACATTTCAAAACAATGAACCTCCTAATAGGCATAATTTTCGTGTTGGACTTATCAAAAGTTTGCGCATCAAAAATCAGAGCTGTTCTGCACATAACACACAAATCATTTTGTGTTCAACTTATATGGATTGGTGTATTTTGCGTCTTGTGAATTACATTTCTAGCTTGAGTCTGTTCATAACTCGAAACAACCACGCAATTATAGAGTGCGAATTATCGGTGCACAGATAACTCAAATTTCGATCCCTTTTGAAGTGCTTGAACAGCCAAGAAAAGCTGCAAAATACGTTGTCTATCATATGTCAGAGAAGGCGATAGTTTTCTGTGCACAATGAGTAAAGTCAAGTAAGTCAAAGCCTCCAACCCGAATTCACAGGTTACATGTATTATCACATGATCAATATCGATACCAGTACTACAAATTCAAACTGATCTGCTTACACTTCTTTGTCTTCTTCGTGGTCGATAACGGTACTATTAACACCATCATCATCATCAACTTTTATCTTTGTGGAGACGAGCATGAAGGTGACAGGGCATCATTGACATCTGCTTTTGGTTGATGTCTTCCGTCAATATCATGTTGGCTAATCTATGTAACTCCAACTGTCTTGAACACCGCAGCGGTATTCGATCTTCAAGAGACTTCATGCAGTTTGCCTAGTAAACTGGGAGCATGGCAACTGTTTCCTGTACACCGCCGGTATTATCTCCCTCGTGGATGGAAAGGCGTAACCCACTTGACTCAAGCTCAATAAATATGAGTTCAAAGTATTTTCAAATCTACGAGGCATTTTTCCTTGGAAGGAGTGGAAGTGCGGCTTCATTGATTTTGTGGCGTTGCTGAAAGAAAACTGCTCAGATTAGGTACGTGTTCCAGTGACTGGACACTAGTTACCAACAACCTAAACCAAACTTCCCTATTGCTGACACGGTGTTCTAGACATATTCTACCAACGAAACGGAGGGATTGATGATCAAGCATCGATAATGTCGGTTCAACATATACCCCAACGGTCGTGTTTCTGAACTATAAAAAGGAACGAAATTATCTGTGACAGTGCATACTCGACCGGTGATGAACTTTAGGATATCCTGCGAGCATCACCGATGAGGGAGGTTAGTGAAGACCAGTGACACCTTCTGCATGCGAGACGACTCCTGATGCGTTATCTGTTCACCTCATGAGATGGAAATGCCTCAGTCGCAAAACTGATCTACTCCAGCTAGGGCTTGCTTCACTAACAAAATATTTCGATCACGGCCAACCCATTACAGCAGCAGAAAACATGAAATTCTTTGTAGTTCCTACGCAGCACATTTGATCCATTTGCGGAATGATTTATAACCTGTAATCATTCCAAACAGTAGACACTGTGTTCGAAGAATTCCCAGTGGTTCGAAAATTTCAATCACTTGCGTCACTCAAGCAGGAGAAAATAAGATGACAGTTTAGCTCTTCTTCATTTATCGTGCAGAGTGTTACTAACTGCCTTATCTCAGGTTCAGGCCATGTGGTCAGTAAATCAAGTCAATGATCGCCCTAACGCACCCAATTTAGGGTGAATTTTCAATACATGCACGACTTGCAGAAAGGAATTGCTTGAGTTTTCCAATTTGAAAGATTAGGCCACGCTCTGATTAGTATGGCATTGTATCTGGATTATGGGACAAAATTCACTCGAAACACCATTAGGATGAGACTATAACTGTGAAGCAAAGCAACTCGTGCATACAAATGACGTTAGAATATCGTTGAACGTCGGTGTCTGAATTTCCCCGATGCATTCAGGAGATTCTAATCTGGGTAGTTCAGTGGTGTGTGGAGTTGAGAGATCATTAGAAAAATTGGAGCGCGATTGCGACCGATTGCATGCAGCCCAACATGCAACGGTCAATTGGATATCAGAATGGGCAACAAGCCTTCGGATAAGTTGGTGCGGTAAGCAAATGAACACAGCTTGATCTCGCTGAAAAACTTTGTTTTCTAGAAACAAAGCCCAGTGGCTCCACTGGAAGTCCCCTTTGCATTAGATCGGACGAAAAAGGACGTATACCATAGTCTCCAGCAACTCCTAATTAAGCTACAATGCAATATTTCCTGGGTGGTTATGTTGAAAGATAATTTAGGGACCCCAAGGCCGATAACCTGGATGAGTTTGAACATCGGATCCAATCTGTATGCGGTGCGATTCCAACATCAATGCAGGAGGCAGTTTAACATAATATGATTCGACGACTGACGATTTGCCTGGCTTGAGTTGGGGAAGTTTTTTGACACTGTATGTGTTGATTGCCCGGCCGACAACCACAAACAGTTTGAACACCTGCTCAAACGATACCTCGAATTTTTTTGCGACTAACTAAAAAAGCTGTTTCTAGTAGGAGGCAGAGTTCACATTACATCAAGAAAACTGCTTACTTTCACTCTTTCCGTTTAATTCCTCTACCCACCGTATGCCAACGGATCGAACATCTCGACAGGGATTTTCATCACTGGTACGGACCGCCACTTGACCACCGTGTTCATCGGCACCACGAATTAGTTCGTCGGTAACTCATTTTGGCCGGATCCCCATATGACTGTTTCCACCTAGAAGCAAAATGTATTCATCGATGCGCAAATCCCGTTTAGGCGATAACCATTCGTGGCACGATTGTAACGTTTGTGAGTACCCTTGTCCCCATTCTTTCTAGCAGGAACAGACCAACTACTGCACCTGAAATCGACACTTCGTATATCTTTTAATAGGAGTGGTTTCTCTATAGATGTCCGTTGGATTGGAATGTCACAGCAGTAAATCACTACATCTCAGAGCGTTTGGTGATGAGAGGTCATCATACACCAACATATTTGGCTTGACATTGATGATTCGTCCAGTCTCAGGGATACAGGTCAGCAGGGATTCATCTGTGAGAAACTGGGTAGCGCAGCCATAATCTGATAACACGACTGTGGGAGCACTTTCCAACAAAGAGAGCATTTTTGAGTTTTCAACGTACAACATCCATGCTCAGTACGATCCGAAACTCCATTTTAATTCACGCGAAAACATGAGAAGCTCTTACATGAACGTTTATCTCGTGATAAATCTTTTTAATCAGTTCAGCGATTGTACAACCTGTAGGCAGGATGAGTACCAATCAATCAGTTACGATAGGTGCCACAGGCACACAGCCGTCTAAATAAATCAGGTCTTCATACACGGTGGTTCCTAAGGGATTCAGAATACTTGTCGCCTTCGGTGGGTTTACCTTCGAAGACTTCAGATCCTTTTCAAAACATTGATCTTGGGTTATTCTGATTGATATGAGTGAAGCATCACCCAAGTACTTCACTCTCAATGGTCCCAAATGGACAGTGAACCTCCGTCCAAACCCTCATGGAAGAATGGAAATAATCAATCTTCTAAGCCGAGCTACTTTGTGCTTTAGTTAGGTCCAAGTTGAGTAACACGACACGAGGGTTCCTGCGAAAGAGCCAGTGCAGTCACTAAGAATAAGAAAACGATATTTTTCCACTTCCGGTATTTTTTTATCAGACAATGCAAACACAGATATTGGCGTCTTTTGCTAAACATCAAAATTGCTTAACAAATGGGACCATGAATCCAAACGTTCCTTTCGGGCATCCGTTCGCTGACTGCGCATCTAAATGAAACATCCGCTTGATTCCCATCGGTCGGAAGATATCGCCACCTACGGTGTGATAACCAGTTCGCTATGAGAGCAATTCCATTTCTTCACAACGAATGGAAACGAATGGCACTAGTATTATTTATTCACTGCAAAACAACGGTGGGATCCGTCCATGGAATAAGACGATCTATATGAACTTGTGTTTCGTGAGTAATTTCGTTCAAAACCGTGTTCCAAGAACAGCCGCAAATAATTCAGGTCCAGTTATGGTGAGAAATAAGCACAGTGCCACTTGAGGTTTTCCCACCATGAAAAAGTAAATAGGTCCACAGTCACATTGAAACCGCAAATACCCAACTGGACCATAACCAGACACAAGCACAATTCGAATATCTATTCGAACAACTGAAAATATTCAAACCCACTTAAAAATATGCGCAGACTTGGTTCCAAGCGGAGCTGGTTGACTTCGAACCACGGTAACTGGTAACATCATTCATACAGCAGTATCTGACACATCTGAGTGCATTTTCATCATCGAAAATCTACATTTCAAACTGGCTTGGTAATGTTCCGCCCTTAAAATGATTCCGGACAAGGGCTGACTCATTAGAGTGAATATGAGAAAATGGAGACCGTTCTTGACTATCCAAGCAAGTTTGTGCCCCAAGATAGCTGCGATGAACCTGATGAACTAGAACAAGAGTTGTCGGCATAAGCACACTTTCTACTAGAAAAACGGTTTATCAGTGAGACAAAAGGTCACCATGTGAAGCCAAAAGAAACTCGAAATCCACAAGCGTATGGTCCACCGAATCAACACAAAGCAGAATTCTCATTTCGACAAATACTATAGATGATAAATTCATCACAGCACGAATTGGCGAAATGGGTGTTGAAATTGCTTGAGAAAGTTCATGAATTATTGGCCAGAGACACTATCAAAGTAATTTTCGAAAAAGTTGAGATCTTTGGGCCAGATCATTGTGAAAGGGAAACACACGGCTTCATTTGATGTCCAATCACTGTTCACGAACTTCCCTTTAGGGAGGCCATACGTATCATATGCGACCATGGAGAGCAAAAGCGACTCAAAATCGGTATACCAGTCTCATTTCAGAAAAGACAATTACTACCATGCTCAACAGTCGTATCGTGTTCTTCCCTTGGCCGGGCCTACAGACAGATTGACGCAGTTGCAATGCGGAGCTCATTGGATTCATTTTATCAGGAAATATTTTGGCTCACTTGAGGGAAATACGAGCTTGTTTATGATTGCAGTGTAAGCGATATAAAGTCCCATAGCCACAAAAGCCCATTGCACTATTAGAGATAACCGGAAACCAGACTCCTAGGCTTGAAGATGGGGACCGCATAAGGTACAATATGTCAGATGTGGTCACCAGCCGAATCACAATGGATTTCCTCCTACCACGAAAAATATCGTCGTTCGAGGATTTAGAACCTCTGACCTCCGATCGCAGTTTGGTGCATCTTGCCGATAGAAAAGTTTTTTGCCGAGAAACAGGAGGATAAGTGCCATCAGAAAGAAGCGAATCGGTATTGATTTTGAAGTGCCGTTTTTTCTTTGGGATTGGTTTGACTTAAAATTGGGGTTACAGGAACTCATAGGAATAATGAGAAATCCCTCCACAGTGTGTTCTGATCCTCACTGTAGAATTTGGATGATGGAGAGCAATATTTGGTGGGCTGCGCGACAGCCAATTACCGGATCATACAAATGAATACCCCGAATCACTTTATCAACACGGAAATTCTAAAAATATAGGATGTTGATGTTTCTGTACACCGAAGATGCCACTCCCACATTACCTCTGAAAATGTTAAAACCGGTAACCTACCCATTTATCTACTCAAGTAAGTACGTTTTATTTTTCCATTATATTCAGAAGGAAATGGTATTCATGACGCTGTCTTTTTAATTCCTTGTGATCAGGCCGTCGGGAGGCAATCTGGAAAATTGGCACCATTAATCGTGAACAAGACTTAGTTATTTTGGACGATGTGATTGTTTGGTCTTGCTTGAAGTCCGAAATCGCGAATGGAATTGTCAAATCACAGTTTCAGATTTCTGAAATAATAAATCTGCCTTCATTCTGCTACCTAAATGGAGTCCAGTAGTATAGTCCACCTACTTACGAGGACTATCTAAGTGACTCTCTCTAACGTCATTGGTTGTTCTGTTCAGTGGGGCATGTTGCATCAAAATACGAAGTGTTCACAGTGTGAGAGAATATCGTTATGCTTTCCATTGGCTTAAGTGAAATGGGTTAAATGTTTCATGTTGAATTTTGATTGACTTAGGCGAGTGCCACAGTTCGTTGAATCGTACAAATGTTTCACTACTGGTTGTGAAGCAAAATGCCGGGATTCGGACACTGTCGATCACCTGATACTCACAACACCTCACAATTAGATGGGCAACGTTGTTCTCTTCCACAACAGTCTGTTTTTCTCAACCAATCAGGTAATCCCTGTGATCATGAGTACACCCAATCTCTGTGTTGGAATATTTCAGGGCCTTTCATCGACGTGACGTTCGTTGGGGCTGCTTCGAACACATTCGCCTAACAGGCCACACGCTCACCATCGGTGAGTTACACGAGTGCGCTGCTATCAGTTTGAGTTCCATTAAAAACACTGTGTGTGTGTGTGTGTTTTGTGCACATCGCAAGTAATTCAAACAAACGGGGTAAAACAGCTGCACGTGGAGTGTCTTCGTGGGTTAGTCATGATGATTTCAAAGTGAACATCGTGTGGTTCATTAGTATACTAAAGAGAACAATCTTACTGATATATTTTGATGACTCACTGCACATCACTTCCTATATAGTTTTGTTTTCAGTGTTGCAAATGAAAGGTACACAAACCAAAACGGAACTCTAATCCCGGCTTATTGCTTTACGAATTACATCCCTAGTCATGGTTCCTATAAAGGCAGGCTTGTTACCAGCACACAATACTTGGTAATATACATGAAAGGTTTGTGTGATAGGAAATACTGTATCTCAATCGGATCAGCAGGGGGACAGCAAAAAATCAACAGCCGGTCCAGAATGCAAAAATGAAGCATCGCTCTGCATAGTTGCTAGACTTGAATAGACAAAAGCAGTTTGTGAGGTTTTTCTGTTGCAGATGTGGACAGATGTAACAATAGCAAACCTAATTTTATACTTGCGAATTTCATTTGGAAACAATTTCGATGAAGTCGTTCATCACCTAGAGAAATATGTTTGTATTCTGGCATTCCGTGGAATCCAAATCTACTGGAATCCTCGGCTACCTAAACGGCACTCCCACTGTTGTTACGGTCTTTTAGCTGGGTAATCACCACTAATGATCACGTAAATGTTTGTCATCTACTTCACGATACGACATTTTGATTTGCTTTTACCAAGGTGTACACAGACTATTGAATGAAGTAAGGTCATTGCCTAACCAGTTGCGAATGAATAAAAAGAATGAATAATCTGGTGAAAACACCAAATTTACTGAAAGCGAAAATATTTCACTGACTCAGAATCGGGTTTGTTCAGTGGTATGCTCCAATTTCAGCCAGTAAGAGAAACGATTGGACTTGGTGCTTGTGTTAAATTGACGAACTATCACACACATAAGGACAAAACACCTAACGTATTTTAAGGATGAAAAGACCACAGTGAAACAGCAAATAGCAGGGCGATCACTGAATGTAGCACAAAACCGTAATGGCAACAAATATATCTTCACATTGTGAGCATCGAATAGAGCTAAATCTTGTTGGACAGAGCAATAAGGTTTTGCAACGAATGTGTTTTGTGGCTACATAAATCAGCGTCGTGGAATTAACTGCCAACTCTTGAATGACTCATCCAAGTGAAGTATACACCACCCTAGTCTCGAGAGAGAAACCCCAGCAGGAAATCGTGTGGATACTCCAAAATTTAATTTTGGTATTCGGGCTGATTCTCAATCGTCCCATTCACGTCACTTGTTACAGACGTTTCCAAAAAAGTCATACGATAGTAGTTACAATCAAGAAAATAGTATTTTGTTGCTCTCCTGTTACAGTAACAGAAGCCGCAAGCGTCGATCGCACGTGCAATAAAACTTGTCAGCCTTACGAAATCATTCGATTCAGCGACATGAGCAACTGAAATCGATGTACCGAGCAATTCTTACATATTCCTTGTCCTTCTCTTTCACAATGAGAGCTAAATCACACACACAAACACAGATACGTGATTACACTGACGGAAGAAATATTTTCATTCAGCCCGAAAACTGAGAGGCTTGTAATCCTGCAGGCTACAGACTAACCGGTGAACACCTTACGCAAACCTACAGAGTTAATGCACGCATGCACTACTGAGCCTTCTGAAAATGATGAAATAATTCCCCGACCTTGCTATGTCCAAGGATTTATTCTCTTCTTCACGCGTACACCATTTCATTTGGGTTACTTCATTAATCGTAATGGCTTGTGTTTGTGTTTTTGGTCAGGCCGGCATAGTAGACTTGTAGGTGCCCTTGGTGGGGTAGACCCAAACGAAAATAAAACACTGGATCGTTGATATTGCCAAAATAATGTCAGATGTCTCTGGTGAACATTCGATAAAACAGTGTGAAGCTGCTGTTGATGCATGACCGTAGAATATTTCAAAACTGTTCTCGGATAACAAGAGGAACGGAACTCGTTTGAAAAATAGAAATTGTTGTGATGACTTTCATGATAACCAAACACTTGATTTGTCACGCTATTAAGGTTTGAATTGAGTCAATTTTATCGTTGCACAGCTAGATAGATAAGTCAACACTACCCGGGCTGAAGCATAATTACCTATCAATAAGATGCAGGCTTATGCCAAAATGTCAGTAGGATATTGACTGATTATCCACGAAGTGAGTGTGAACAAAGACGTCTGCTAAGATGAAACACGACACAAATAGTATTCCAGCATTCAGGACTTTCTGGAGTCGAAAGCAGTACATCTGACTGAGTAAAAACGCACCAGTATATACATTACACGCTGTTACAACATATGAGTAAAAAACACACCATTCATTTACGTCAAGATATGAAACTAATCTGGTCAATTTCAACAGTTTGAGAAAAATCATTCTTATTTAGGCAGAAGAAACAACACTAGACAGAAACCCACTTTTCTGAGGCAATTTGAATCCTCAAGTGACCCATGTTATGCAAACACGTGAAAGAAGTAATTTGAGCTGGAACGTCAAACGATCAACCTCCGAATTTCTTAGTGGTAATGCAATCCAACTTTCAGTTCAAACCATCCACATTTATATAGAAGTGGTATGGTATAATTCGATTTCATCTCAATTACTCAATCAAATGTTGATAATCGGGAGTATCTATTATTACTGAGTCGATATAATGGATACTCCCGATAATCAACATTTGACTGAGTAATTGAGATGGAGTCGAATTATATCATACCACTTCTATATAGAGGTGGATGGTTAGAACTGGAAGTTGGATTATAATACTGCTACTAAATTCGGAGGTCGATCATTTACCGTTCCAGCTTGAGTTACTTTTTTCACGGGATTTCATAACATGGGTGACTTGAGGAATCAAATCGCCTCAGACCAGTGGGTTTGTGCCTAGTGTTGTTTCTTCTGCCAAATTAAGGAAGATTTTTCTCAAATTGTTGAATTAGACGAGATTAAATTCATATCTAGACATAAATGAATAGTGTTTTTTATTCATGATGTGTGACAGTGTAGTTTATTAGAAACTTACCCACCGGACACCAGGAAATGCAACCAAACTCCTCATGTGATCATGGATATTGCACTACGAATATTACCTGGATAGTTTTTTGAAATTAAGGACAGATGAAAGATCGTATTTTAATCGAGATTTTAACCGCACACTCATGCATGATGAACCTTCATAAACAAGAATTCAACGGCATACTTCTGGAAAACTTCTAATTGAATTTTCGGCCCACAGCATGCCAAATCCTCACTATAAGTTTAGATTGAAAAATAATGAACTAGAAGAATTTCATTGGTTCCAAATTATCCTCAAAATATTTGAGATCTGAAATTCTCAACGGTGCTGATATACATGAGTTGAAGATATGGTTTTGGTTACAAGTTAAGATTACGTACCATTGCAATAATGATGACGAGTTTTGTGTCATTTTTAAATAAACTTTCAGTTAAATAAACGCTCAGTCCACAGATTCCCCATAGCCATAAAGTGTTAGAATATAAATCAAACGCAAAAATGTGAACAAGGAAAAGAGAAATATCGGAGCGATGCAACTGGTGAAAGGATTATGGAGAAAATAAATTGAATGATCGTGAATAGGGACCTCGAGATTTGAACACTCAATTCTGAGTAACTATTTCAAGTCTATTTTTACCAAAGCTGAAGTCATGCTAGCAAATTGTTCAAATCCGGAGAAGGCTCGGATCATTTGAATGTATGTCGAATTCGAGGAAAACAATTTCACTCAGTGTGCATATTGAAGAAATTTGAGTCTCATCCTCAACCATTTGCCTTTCAAACAGTTAATGGTCATTTTTATATGTAAGCTTGAGGAAAATTATAAAAGAAATTGAAATATCAGCCGTTAAGAAATGATGAACAAAAGACAAGCGGACCAATTCTCTTTCACTTTATGCATTTTACTTGGAATATATCTCTCATGTAGGTTAGGTGATAAGCAAAATCGATTATTGTTACCTTGAATAACTTGACCAGTATAAGATTCGGTTTGATTAATAAATAACGCATCAACAGTTCACAAAACTGTGCTCACTAATGCAAATTTCAGAGGCAATCTTCGGCTGCTTCATCTTTGTTAGAAATTATCTCCACTGCACATCATTTGAGTCGTTATTGTGACTCAGTCCCGTGAATAGACGATCATGAGTTGAACACCTAACAACCAAGCCATCCAGCTCTCAAAGTCAAAAGTACATGATATCGCCGTTTTATCAGTGGTATTTCAGTGTTAACAGCCCGTTGACCGCACAACAATCGACTCCTAGGATCATCGAATTCGTAGGGAGAGTTCGTGGAAACAAAGCCGTTACGTTGCAAACACCTTTAGCGAGAGCTTGGATAAGTAATCACAGTGAACAGCTGGCGATTCCATTTCACTTTCAAATGATTCATCATATGGAAACAAATTACCGTAATCGTCCATCATAAGAATCGACTGGTGTAATGTAAACGGGTTTATTATTGTGAAGAGCCAATACCAAAATAATACTGCATCAACCAGCGATGTAATTTGTATCTCAAAATATGTGCATCGAACCGGAGAGACTAATCCAACACAACGTCTGGCGTCCCTATGATTCTCATAAAAGCTTCGTTCTTTGGAGTCACTCGGCCTCTCAATTACTGAACTTCATTAAACACAAATTTCCCCAAATAAATTAAAACTCATTCCTCTGGTGATTACAATTTCGTTCACAAGTTTAAGGGATTATTCTTCTTACTCGGATGATTTTTTGAATGGCTAAAATGTTATTCTTCTTTCATCAGTTCTCAATTTTCATTCAGGCTCTTCAGTCATCCTCCACTTTCAAATTGACCGGTTGCGGTTTTTTCAATAATACACTAAGTACCGCAAGGTTAGATTTCATTTGGTGCAGTTGAATCTTCAGCTACTAACTCTATATTCTTCTACAAATTTCGTTCGTCATTAGTTTACCACACAGATTTACATTGTCCAAGTCGAGAAATGGAACATTATTTTGCACTACTTCATTTCATTTCTTCATTATTCGAATACCCTATCCGTATTCCGGATTGGTAGGCTTGATGTGTTCACACCGTTGGTGTTTTAGAAAAATGTATAATTTCCCTATGTTTCATGTGGCTATATCGTCGCACTAGATCGTCATACCAAGGTCTCAAGCCCTTCTCTCGCGCATCCATTGCAACCCCATCATTTTGTAGCATCTGATGCTACATAACTTCTGACTGATGTTAATTCATTGATTGGAATATAATGGAGTTTGCTCTGCAATAGACGGCAAAATTCATTCCAAATCTTCTCAACCGCATCAATTCTTACTCACAGAACTGCGTAATGAACATGTTCAAGCAAAAGTGACTTTGAAAGTGGATGAAGCTGAGAGTGTATTCCATGTGTATGTGTTCAGAGGTATTTTGCAAAAGACCAGTCTTCTTCGTCACTAGCAATGCTTTGAAAACCTGAATTTGAATATGCACTTGAGTTTATCGTAGGTGCATCGGTAACTGACTGCGAGAATCGAGGATACACGCAAGATGCAGTAGATAAATGCATCACGAATCTCGATATGATTAGGATGGCATCGTATTTGGATGATAAGACAAACCTTCCCCGTTTCACTCAAGGAACTGACGTTGGAGGAATCGCCATGTGATTCCAAATGTGGATCTTCCACACATGCAAACAGTGTTGCGTCTGATTTGGAATACTTCGAATTGACGTTTCGAAGAATTCCTGAAAGCGATTCAAAATGCACACTGATTTATGAAAGACAAATACATCATTGGAAAGTAATCCGCGTAAATGTGTACAACTGGGATTATAGAAACATTGTTGTCGCTGATGTGAACTATATCGCACGATGTGTTGCTTGAAAAGCGCAGTGGTAATTTATGAACAAATCAGTGCACGACCTATATTGATTAACCCTGGTGAAAGACTGATTTGCGGCAAGCATTATCATATCTTGTTTGTCTTTACTATGAGCAATTTACATGTATATGACTGTAACCTACTTTCGAGGACTATGATCCACCAAATTTTGTATTTTGGTGTCGAACCCTATGAGCTTCTACAATACGGATTTGATCTCCGTTGTCCGTTACGGAAATCACTAACAAATTGAACAGGAAAGGATCAAAACACAAACCCCACCATAATAACTGCATTCAAATAATTTTGCATGAGCAGTATGGCACTGTGTATGGACGACAGGATGAAATTGTCCAGAATGCACACGGCTGGTATCGCGGTGCATGAATTCCCATCTTTTCGATAGCATTGGGTGGATGAATGGTGTAAATTGGGAATGATAAATTATATCGTTCTGCAATGCACTGCACGAGAAACCCATACCAGACGTGAAGTAATTTGAAGGAACAATTATATTTCTGTCCTGAATGAACACCTCTTCTGACCTACCTAGTAGTTACTACCGCTGGTTTTGACGTTCAATCATTTTTTCTGGTTTAGAGGGGAGGGGGGGGGGTGATATCCATCACAACATCTCACGATGGTATTTCAGCATGGAGTTGTCCGAGCATCGAGGTTTACCTTTGAAAGAAAAAAATAACACATACGCATTTCATAAATACATCACACAATTATAATGATGTGATACATCCTTTACAAGGGCCTCATGCTTTCGCTTGCTCACCTGGTTTATCGGCGCGATATATGAATAAATTCTCGTGACCAATTCCCAATACTCAGTATGCCGGTAAGTCGTCCAGACTCCTGAACAATCACTTCAACACTCTTCAAGCTGTTGTGCTTTCGCTCCTTTCCCCTCACTTACATATGCAACCCAACGTATGGCTTCTCAGGAACTGGAACGTATTACGCCAACGGTAGAAGTATGTGCCATTTTGCGTCAACCAAGAGGAATGAATAAACAGTCTAAAACTCCTCAAAATATTGTGAGTTATTCTGAGGAAAGTGCTCCTTCCCTAACCCTTTGTAGTATTCTAGGTGTATCTTCTTATCTCACTCAGCAATTTCGAATGGTGAGAATGCTCCGTGAACCATTCAATTAACTAGATTCGAGTCTCCTTAGTACCAAGGAGTGATGTTGAGCACTGATATCCTCATATTTTCAGTTGTGTGCTCGAATTGCTCTGACTTATCTTACAAATTCGAAAGCTCAAGCAATTCTGCACTACAAATATCAACACTCTTTCTCTCGTGACACCTATAGTACTCCAACTATGTGGACATGAAATTGTCATTTGTTGGCTCTCCAGAAATGCTAAGTTTCTTGCTCTTTTTTCTATCATGTTGACTGAAGTGCTAATAAAATGCCTATATTCCGTCTTTTGTGAAGCACCGAGACAATTTCATTCTCTACCGAGTGTTCAGATAATTCAGGCGGTTATTTTCACTTAATTCTGCGGTAAATCGACACTCACTTTGTCCTCTGTTTCTCAGCGGATTTTTAAAACAAATTACTCAATTTCTTCTTCGTAATATTTTGTATGGTATCAGTGCAGAATTCAAGGTAATAATGTAGTCAATCGTATATCTTCCAATTCGAATTTTTACGCGAGGAAGATCAAATGGGATTTGCAGCCTAATACAAATTTATAAAATGATGGCTTCACGTGGATTTGCATGGTACTCAGTTGAATTGACAACGTCCTAGCTTCAAATTAAATGAATATCGTTGCATTAATCTATGTTTCTATTCCTCAGCTCTAACGCTCGAAAGCTGCATGCCACGTCGCCAACATGTCATGTGGGATGTATATGTGCGACAGCGACCGGGACAAACCACGGATAGCGTGCTCAGCTCCGTCTGTTATCGAAATACAACTAAAATGATGTTGGCAACCTGATGGTCAAAAGAACCACGGAGTGGACAGGCCTTGGTTGAAAGCTGGGTGACTGGTTAGGCGTATCTCTGTTCGTGCACACTCATGCACAATGGAAACGCAGCAGCGAAATTAGTTTCATGATTTTCTTTGACCGATGCCTCCTATCCTGAACGTAGCACAAGAATTACTTGTGTGAAAGTGATTGGCGCGTATGTGGTTTGGTGGTGGTGCTTTCATCAGATGTTTTTGGATATCTATTTGACTTCCAAGTGTTGAACAGCGAGCAACAAAATTCTTCCAGCTTGTCGATCATGTTTTCTTTAGAACACGGCCCCGACAAATCCATTTTTGTACTTCATGGAACAGAGCTAGTTAAGTTTAGATACTTCCCTGACCACGTAGTTTTACGTGGACTGATCATCAGATTGATCCATGGTTTCGACGAGTACTTCAAATACTGAGAAGTGCAATTTTGTTGTTAGCATCTCCGATATTGGGTAGATGAGTTGTAGTGGTTCAGAGACTCATTCTTTATCATAAATTCATTTGGTTCATTTGGTCCTACATGTGATCGGTAACACGAAGTTAATTTCCACGCAACCAACATTACGTAAAAACGGTTCTTTCCGCTCCGGACTTGGATTACCTAATGTAATCTTGGGCTGTGAAATTCTACACATTCGATCGAAGTTTGCCGCCTAACAACATTCGAGTATCTGATTATGACATTCCGTGCGCTTGGGATCCGAATGCTACTAGAATATGCGTTTCTTTATATCTGTATTGCCTATAAAAATGCAATAATTTACATGCCTAATGAACAATGAATGTCAGTGCCAGTTGGTGTGTCTTCTGTTTTCATTTCGGGCAAACCGGTCATCATTTAGATGATTAGTTATATAACGTGGAAGTGACGGAATATGTTTTCACACTCGTCCCTGATGTGCATAATAACGAAGATATCGTCTACTTAACGGCCGTAGAGAGTATCTTGGTATATAACTGTTTCCATTTATTGTTCGAGGTGTGAGACAAAAACATCTCCCATAACTGGTCCTAGTCGTTCATTACTAGTCGAGGTAAAACAATAGAATTACGAATCAAACACCTTACCCTCAAGGTCATCCGAGCTGGCTCTCAACGGTTTGCTGAACATCTAAACTACACTAGCATATTTTTCAATGCTGAGCTGAGCGTTGAAGCTGCATGATGAATCATATTACCCAAATCTAATCACTGGTTAATCAATTGCTATTCAATATGAATCGTGAACTCACATAAAATGATTTCTCTGGATGTTTCGTCATTGATCACAAACTTGCCTGTATCTAAAATATTAGACAATTGCATGCCAACAGAAAAAATCAGCAAAAGTATCCCTGCGGGAAAATGTGAGGAACTTCTGATTTTCTGCTCTCCAATCAGTTCTATTTCGCTGATAACGTTTACAGACGGAAAGAGGACATCACAAGGGCATCTCCACTCGGTTCTTTGTTTGCTGATACATTCATGGCGAAAATATCTCGTTGAATCGTACTGTCAGCTGCCTGTCTCAGTATAAGTCGATGATATTTTATGCCTACTAAAGGGAGAATGTAGTGCACATCCGTTCCTACAGGCATTCAGTGAGTCGCATTTGAGTCTAAGTTCACGATTGAACTAGAGGAAAATGAATTTAATCCTAAAACTGACTTTCCATAAAACGTTTTACTTTTCAAATAACATGCATCTTTTTTTACATCAATTTCACGATTTCCCGCCAGTTGGATATTTCCATAATAATCCATAAATGTTGTTATATCTGCTGCTCATATGACTTCGCTGATTGGTTCATACAAGATTTTACCAAATTCGCCTGTACAGACCATATAAGCTGTACAATTTGCACCTCAGTTTGACTTGTGTTGTTCGTCACCAATGAACGCATGGTATCCTGTCGTGTCTGACTTCCCAATCTAAATAGCTGGTGGGCAAACATCATCGAAGTTGGTTCCTTGTATTCGGATGAGAAGCTTCGTGGGTACGTGATGGTCGGAAGAATGTTTGGAAAGAAAATCTTCTAGAACAAGCTCGAACGAACAAAATCTTAAGTAGTACCAACACACGAAACACAGCGCAGCAACAGCCTGTCAATGGGCTAGTGAAGCAAGTTGGAGTTTGGAGAAGGGTTGTAGAACAACCGGATGACTCGTCGGTGAACCCAATCAACAGAAAGAGAGGCCGACGACGCCCCATCTCACACGTCACTGCAGTATTCAAGTACGGGGCTGGTTTGAGTTTTGTATATCCGGAGATGAGCTAGTGTGAAAAAGCTTATGGCGCGAAACAGAAAGCCAATTTCGCACGCGGCTCGAGAGGCGAACTGAGATAAGCAAGCGGACCAAGATAGAGGAGTTATAGATAATCCGAGAAGAGAGGTAGAATCTGTGGGAGGGAACACAGTTGAATCGAGAGTTGAATAAGGGACGCATGAACGATGTTATAGAGAAATTATAAGAGACATTTTGGAAGCAGTAAATGGAGCATAGCAGTGGGAGACCCAGGGGAGGAGATATGTTCGAAGTCGGACTCTGAAGATACACTGATTGCACTGCGGTCACGATCGATGTTGGTGTTGGCATGGTGGGGATTGCGGTTAGAAAAAGAAGAATGAAGGGTGGCACAATCGGCAAATAAATGGATTGAGTTGGATTTAGTGGATGAAAGATCATTAGAAAATAAAAGGAATAAGGTGGGCCAAGTACTGAACCCTGAGTATCGCCAGCATTCACAGGAAATGGCTGGGACAGAACTTCATCAATTCGGGCAGAGATGATTTGCTTACTGAGGAAACTTGATGTGCGCGATAAGAGAGTGGAGGAGAATCCGAACGTGAGCAGTTTCACCAGAACACCTCCGTACCAAACTCGGTCGACGGTCCACCTTCTCGAATCCTATTAAGGAACCATAATCTGAAAGCACGGTTGTGGGAACACTTTCCAACAACGAGAGCATTTTTTGAGTTTTCAACGTACAACATTCATTCTCAATACGATCCGAAACTCCATTTTAAATTCACGCGAAAACGTGAGAAGCTCTTACATGACCGTTTACCTCGTCATAATGCTTCACAATCAGTTCAGCGACTGTACAACCTGGAGGCAGGATGAGTACCAATCAATCACTTACGATAGGTGCCAAAGGCACACATCCGTCTAAATAAATCAGGTCTTCATACACGGTGGTTCTCAAGAGCTTAAGAATACTTGTCGTCTTCGGTGGGTTTAACTTCGAAGAATTCAGATCCTTTTCAAAACATTGATTTTGGAATATTCTGATTGACATGAATGAAGCATCACCCAAATTTCACTCCCATAGGACCCAAATAGACAGTGTACTGCCGTCCATACCCTAATAAAAGAATGAGAATAATCAATCTTCTAACCCAAGCGACTTCGTGTTTTATTTAAGTCCAAGTTGAATAACACGACACCAGGGTTCCTGCGAAATAGACAGTGCAGTCACTAAGAATAAGAAAACGATTTTTTCCCATTTATGGTATGTTTTATCAGACAATGCAAACACAGATATTGGCGTCTTTGGCTAAACATCAAAATTGCCTAACAACTTGGAACTTGAATCCAAACGTTCCTTTCAGGCATCAGTTCCCTGTCTGTGCCTCTAAATGAAACATCCGCTAGATTCCCATCGATCGAAACATATCGCCACCTACGGTGTGATGTACAGTCCCCTATGAGAGCAATTCCATTGGCCACAACGAATGGAAATGAATGACCTTGGAATTATTTATTAACTGCAAAACAATGGTGGGATCCGTCCATGGAATAGGACGATCTATTTGCAATTGTAACTCGTGAGTAATGTCGTTCAAAACCGCGTTCCAAGAACAACTGCAACTAATTCAGGTCGCGGTATGGTGAGAAATTTGCACAGTGCCACTTGAGGTTTTCCCACCATGAAAAAGTAAATAGGTCCACAGTCACGTTGAAACCGCAAATACCCAACTGGACCATAACCAGACACAAGCACAATTCGAATATCTATTCGAACAACTGAAAATATTCAAACCCACTTAAAAATATGCGCAGACTTGGTTCCAAGCGGAGCTGGTTGACTTCAAACCACAGTACCTGGTAACATCGTCTAGACATCAGTCACTCACCACATCTGAGTGCATTTTTAATAATGAAAATCTACAGTTGCAAACTGGCTTGATAATTTTACGCCCAAACAATGATTCCGGACAAGTGCTGACTCGTTGGAGTGAATATGAGCAAATGGAGACCGTTCTTGACTATCCCAGCAAGTTTGTGCGCCAAGATAACTGCGATGAACCTGATGAACTAGAACAAGAGGTATCGGCAGAAGCCCACTTTCAACTAGAAAGACATTTTACCAGTGAATCCACAGATCAACATCTGAAGCCAAAAGAACCAAAAAATCCACAACTCTGTGGTCCACCGAAACTACACAAACCAGAAGTGTCACTTCGAAGAATACTACAGATGATAAATTCATCAGAGCGCGAATTGGCGAAATGGGTGTTGAAGTTGCTTGAGCCAGTTCATGATTTATTGGCCAGATACACTATCAAAGAAAGTTTCGAAATGGTACAGATCTTTGGGCCAGATCATTGTGAAAGGGAAACACACGGCTTCATTTGATGTCCAATCACTGTTGACGAACTTCCCTTCAGGGATGCCAAATCACATGATCATGCATATGATTACCACGAATCTTCTAATCAAAACGGAAATTCCAAAAATACAGGATATTGATGTTTCTGTACACCGAAGATGCCATTGCCATATTACCTCTGAAAATGTTGAAAATGTTACCCTACCCATTTATCTACTCAAGTAAGTACGTTTTATTTGTCCCCTTTATTCAGGAGTAAATGGTTTTGATGACGCTGACTTTTTAACCCCCTGTGATTAGGCCGTCGGGAGGCAATCTGGACAATTGGCACCATAAATGTTGAAGAAGACTTATTTTGGTCCATTGAGTATTGGATTATGTGCTTATGTTACCTCTCAGTGAGCTTGATAATACGGTACATTTTACAAGCACGAATTTTTTCAGAGTGCAGAATCTAAGGATTAGACAACAGGCTAAATGCTCGATGCACACATGGATGTATTGATATTTTGCCTACTGATGAGTATTCCTCTGAGGAATATCGTTGTAGATGGCGTGAACAATTCTGCGCAATGTTTTTCACCACTTAAAAAGCAAAATGTCATTCAGATATAAATTTTATTTCCAGTGAGTCCTCAACAGCTAGATATTCATTCACATTTATAAATTTACATATTTATCGTATGAAGCAAATATTTCACTTCATTTTCAGTTTTATTTTCAACGAGAAACCGATTTTGAATGAAATCATTCTGGTCACATGCATATTTTGATCTTTCCTCTATCTATTTTTTATAAAGAGCACTGTTTCATGTTGGCTAGAACGGTCGCTTCATCGAAGCGGGCATATTGGATCAGGAAGACAAACTCACAAGAAATGAAGATCACATTCATGGAAGGTATTTTTGATGTACTAACAAATCTGTGCTCGAGAGATGGGTACAAGTGACACAAACTACATGAATAAAGTAGGGCATGACTGCGGAAAAGGCGCCAAGCATGGTTGAATAAATTGAGGCGTTTGTTGGGTTAGCTCAAAGGTGAATCGACAACTGCAACACACTAATGAGGAAAGTAGAAATAGTGTTCCTGAGTAATAATAGGAAACGATGACGTGCCAAATAAAATGTAAATCTACTGTCCCTGGCAAACGGGTGGTTTTCGATTCGTTTATCTTCCCGGTTTGAGTAAGCGGCTCTCCGTCTTCCGTGTCGTCCGTACTGTTCTTCTGATGACAAAAAGAGCGTTTATAAGTTTTCAGACCATAGAAATTCTTTCGTTTGTGTGCTTATATCTACTAGTGCAGTTGATGGGTAATCTGGTGCACGTGGCAAACCCATCCTCGTGGCATCTGACCTGCATGCTCTATAAGATAGTATAGGACCTAAACGAAAAATAAGCTGTGTACTTTATAGATCACAGTTAATCATGTTGCCGTTGAAGATGGTTTTTGTTACGAACGCACAAGTGATCCTCAACGAAGACTACGAAAATACCTGCTTCTTCTGTGGTCACAGCAACCGAATCGGCCTTCCCCGGGAAGCTAGTCCGAAGAATCACGAGCGTTAACTGGAGCGTCAGCTGTGGTCGAATGAGTGTGGACTTCAATGCGCGGTACACCTTCCAACTGATGAGCTGAAAAGTCTGTTCGTATATGCCTCTGCCAGCTTTTTCACTGCATGGACAAGAGATCGGTGTATTAGTCGGGTCACATATTTGAACTCCATCAAGCAATATCATAGCCCACTCAGTTTCTTGTGTCCTCTTAAGCAATATACTGGATCACAACATTCGTGATGTTTTGCTGCCTCATTTACTCACAAAGCCATTGCGCATCACCAGTCAAATAGAGCACTAATTATTTGAAAACAGGACTGATTACCGCCTGTCATCTGCATTTGATTGAACTGTCAACTGCCATCGGACTATACACACGTGGACAACCCATTGATCAATGAAACGTAGGACTGTTGCACACTTGCTTCCGACACGTAGTCAGCTGATCAAACAGCGGAGACGAATTTGTAGATGAATAGTATCTGTAGTCTTGCAACAGATTAGCATGCTGTGATATTCGACCGAGTTATGTTTGGATCGGCTGTCGAGCATTGTGGTTTTCGTGCTTATTCGGAATGAAGACCCTGCTCGCTCGTTTAGATCGGTGGACAGATGACGTCAATAGCTGAGTCGAGTTTGTTCCACTTTTCATTTCACAATTACGTGTTGTGGGCATTTGAGACTATGGGTGTACTCATTCACGTGCACTCACGCCTAAGAGGGTAATAAAAAGAATAACCTCAGAACGGAATACATTGCGATTTAGTTATATTCTATCAGACAAACGACCAAAGGCTCAAAAATAAGTTCGGTGAAATGAGGTATAATATAAGTAATCAAGTAGTGTGAATGCTCAGCTCTTCATTGAAAACCATGAAGATGATTTTTAATGAGGAAGAAACAGCTGTGTAGTGGTTCCGTGGTTCTCCATAGTGATCCGGATCTTTAGGCTGCGTGATGAATCTATGTTAATCTCATATCTTGCTACTTATACAGAGTTGCTTTGGACCATTTATTCAATGTTTGTCATCGTGCTCTACGATTCGTTAGTCGTAGAAACATTCTTCAAAGAAAATGCTCCTCCTTATGCATGAATCTTAGCATGTCCGACTATTTCACTTGTCAGCTAATTGTTGCCCGATTTATTTGACGTCAGCTTTGATTTTGCTGACCTCAATACTTTCATTCCTTGGTTGCATATTTGATTTATTTACCCAACTCTCAGTTGACATTATTGAATTTCCTTCTCGAGGGACAATTTACTTGGTTTCCGGATGGACTTGATCGTACCGAAATCGAATTATTATCAGTTGACCTACTGCTTGCAAAAATGACCTCAGAAGTCAAACCTAGACTGTTGTTACATTTGCAAAGTAAGATAGATTTCCAGTGGCCTCGATAGAGTTGAGAAAATGACCCTTTTCTGGACACAATGTTGGATTTATTTTCCATACGGTCTTTGCTGACGTCTGATTTTGACCGCACCGTTTTGTTCGGTTGCGTATGCTTAACTGAACTAACTATTCCGAGGTTTCTTCTGACCTCGTTTTGAATAACTCTATATTCGGTTTCGCGCTGACTATACAGGCTCGCGCTTCGTTTTCTGATTTGTCGTTGCGATCGTTTGCATTTCGTTTATTTCTCGTATCAGTACTGTTTCCGTACCACTTTATTTAGAATATATTGTCGCATCTGTCTATCGGCTCGCATTTTCTCTATTTGTTCGATAGATGTGATTCCGTTGGTATTTCGCCGTGAGACCGGAATAAAAACACGTTCATAAGCCTTGCTCAAACGTCTCTCATAGTCTGTTTAGCATTTGAGGTCATTCAGTGAAATATTATGCGGCGTAGTCAGTGATTATGCTCCCATATTGAATCTGCCGCTCAATCTGCTAATCCAAATGCGGATATGAAACATTAAGTTGAAATTAATACTCGACAGACAGAAAATGAACGCAACCAGTGGTACCAGGTTTGTGGCTGGCACGGAAAAGAGCTGTTCATTACAATGCAAATCATTGGAAAAGCGGGTATCATTTCGTGATTACTCAAACGAGAATCAGTCAGATCAGCTCATACGGAATTCATGGTTAGACGAATTAAAAGAGTAGATTTTATTGGAGTGTTGATACGCCCATATCTACCTAGTCAAGAGCAACCAGGCGATGTGAATTTACATTTGTCGTGATGGATTTGTACGAAATTCATTTACACAAGAAATCACTATCGAAACAAAGGATCACTTGTTTGGCAAGCGTCCATGAAATCATCACACTCGTGCAGCCGTCTACCGAGTTTCTTTTCACACCGTAACATAGCTTGAAATAGAACAGATTCGAACAGAGGCTTCACATTACAAATGAGAACAAATATGTTTCTGCTGGTTATCCGATTTATTATGGCACGGAGAAGAGAAGCAAGGTTGGTGAAGTTATCGGTAGGTTATATTCCAATTTGCATTCAAATAAGGTGAAACCATTCCACTTTCGACTTGTTTTATATTTTCAAGTCATATACTGGAACTTACCCCACCAAAGATTGTTATTTTTATCAACAATTCTCATGCGTGAAACGTTGATACAGCTTCAAGATCACTATCCGAAAAACCATTTCCCAATTTTATAACAAGCTAACAATTCGAAATTTAGGAACTTCTCAGGCATCAAGATTATCGAGATTCTTTGCTTCATCAAGTTCAGCAAAACTTCCTGGATCGGACAACTCAACATGTACAGTACTCAAGCATGGGGCTGGACTTCTGTCGGAGATGTTGATTATTGTGGTCAGTCACGCAATTGAATCGTTCTTCATTTCCGACTCTAACCATCCTGTCACAATCATTCTCACACCAAAAGGGTCCAAAAGGATCGGAGAAATATCACACATTTCTATTTTTTCGTCGGAGTTGAAATCGTTTGAATTTGCTGTACTTCATGGCCTTCGAAACCCTGTCAGAAGTCCAACTGACGAATACCAAATTGCATATAAATCCTGGTGGTTCACGTATGAGGTAGTAGCGCAGAAGTCCATTTCATTGCAGAATCACTCAATGATTCGTGACAATGTATCAGGCCTGACTTCGTCGATCAGACACAAACATTTTATGGTTTACAGCAAACGTCGCTTCTCAAGAAATCATAAGCCATTATCTGCTCACGTACTCAATTGACTGATTGGCAGACTTCTTCTCAGGAACAACATAATGTATCAAAGTTGGAAGAAAAGCTTCTACGTATCTGATAAGCAGTGACACTGTTCTTCCTGGAGCTGTTCTTTCTCGAGAACTATTCAATACTCACATCAGTCACGTAGCTCTAACCACTCGGCTTGTCTATTCAAGTAAGCCAATAACGTTGTTTTGATTCAGTCTATCTCAAAGTAGTCTGATTTCTTTTCAGTTTCATGAAAATATTTCACATATAAAAACAGTCTCGAGCGGTCTGGTCTTCTGATAAACAATCACAAATGTCAAGATTGCATTCATTCCACTGTGAGATCACGTTTTATCGAAGACAACGCCACCATTATATGTACTCTTCTTACAAGTGTAAACCATAGAAAATATCTCGGTTTAGGAAATACTATATGGGTATATGAATGCAGGAATGGTTGTCTGGAGAAGTCGTCCAATGCCATTTCAAATTCATGAAATCCAACAGTTCAGTGCTTCGCAGTCTGTTATTTCTCCATTGGTATATCAGTGTATGCTTCCCGTGTTTCTATATTCTTCTGCCGTATTTATTTCTCGTCTGTTGAGAAAAGACAAGATCACTCCTCGTAGATGTCTCTACATAATCGGTCGCTTTTCTGGGCTTATGTGATAAGCATATAACATCATCCATTTAATTTGCCGAAAATATCGTTGCGGACTTTTTCATCCAGTGTGATAATAAAATCATAAAAATCAATTCAAAGAGTGGATTGGTAATTCAGGCACTGGCATAGCATGCAGCGTGAATATTGTTGTTTTACTAAGGATTGGTGCAGTGTATTGTTCGCACAGAAACCACCGTGTTTGAAGACCTGATTTTTTAGACGGCTGTGTGCCTGTGGCACCTATCGTAACTGATTGATTGGTACACATCCTGCCTCCAGGTTGTACAATCGCTGAACTGATTGCGAAGCAATAAAATTGAGTTTCGGATCGTATTGGGCATGAATGTTGTACATTGAAAACTCAAAAATGCTCTCGTTGTTGGGAAGTGTTCCCACATCCGTCATATCATGAATTCAACTCTATAAGTGTCTTTCTATATAACTTATTTTTAAATAACATGCATCTTTTTTTTATCAATTTCTAAATTTTCCCGCCAGCTGGATATTTCCTGGATAATCCATTATTGTTGTTTTATCTGCTGCTCACATGACTCTGCTGTTTGGTTCATGCATGATTTTTGCAAAATCGCCTGTACAGACCATATAAGCTGTACAATTTGCACCTCAGTTTTACTTGTGTTGGTCGTCACCAATGAATGCGTGGTATCGTGTCGTGTCTGACTTCCTAATCTAGTTAGCACATGGGCCTGCATCATCGAAGTTGGTTCCTTGTTTTCGGATGAGAAGCTCCGTAGGTACGTGATGGTTGGTAGAGCGTTTTGGAAAGAACAGCTGCCAGAACAAGCTCAGACGAACAAGATCTTAAGTAGTACCAACAGACGAAAGACAACGCAGCAACAGCCCGTCAATGGGGTAGTGAAGCATGTTGGAGTTTGAAGAACGGTTGTAGATCAATCGGATGACTCGTCGGTAAACCCGATCAAGATGGAGAGAGGCCGACGAGGCCCCATCCCACACGTGACTGCAGTAGTTAGGTTTGGGCCTGGTTTGAGTTTTGTATATGAGAAGATAAGCTAGTGTGAAAAAGCTTATGGCGCGAAACAGAAAACCAATTTCGCATGCAGCTCGAGAAGCAAACTGAGATAAGCAAGCTGATCAAGATAGAAGAGTTATAGATAAGCCGAGAAGAGAGGAAGAATCTGTGGGAGGCAACACAGTTGAATCGAGGGTGTGGTGGGAATAGGACGATAGTTAGTAAGGTGAGAAAGATCATCGCTTTTGGGAATATGAAAAATTGCCATGGGTTTCCAGGAATTCGGAAAAGTAGAAAGTCGGAGAATGTGTGATGGAGAGAGAGACAGAAAGGACGACGTAGGAAATAGGCCAATTCAAATTGCACCTTTTAGGGACGATGAATGGTATGCCGTTTTGATCGGGTGGTTTGCAAAAGTCCAGAGAATGCAGCATTTGGCGTATCTTCTAAAACCAAAATGGGATTGAAAATGGGAGACAGAGGGAACAGAATGAAATGATTAAGATATGTAGGTGAGATGGAGTTCGTGCCAAAATGGGATTGTAAACGGGAGGCATAGGGATCAGAAGGAAACAAAGGAGTAGCATATGTAGGTGAGATGGAGTTTGTGACAAACCAGGAAGCGAATTGTCAACTTCCTCATGTGGTTCCTAAACACAATCGCAAGAGAAATTACATATGGGAAGGAAATAGGAAAGGCGAAATTTGCAGGAGGCTGCTTTGGCAGAGGACCAACGTTCCGGGCTACCGGTGGCAGATGAGAGTAAGCGTTCGGTTTCCCAGCTGATGAAGCTTTCTTTGGCTCTCTGTATGGTTGGCGAGCATCTGTTCCTGGCTTCCACGAAACAAAGGTGAGAGTCCGTTGTGGGCGAGCCCAACCACCAGCAAAATGTTGCACACTTCAAGAGTACAGCACGATCGCATGCGTGGTTGAACCACTCGGAGGATTCGGGTTTGCCAGGTTTGGACAAGTGAGTAATAAAAAGTTGCACAACTTGAGGAACAATGTCGGTGAAGTTAGAAACGGGAGAGGAAACGTCTGAAGTAGAGCAGCATTCATTCGAAGAATAGGAGGCTGGGACATCGTAAAATCTATCTCAGTTGGTGGAATTTCAGCTCCAAAATATTTATCTCAAAGTAGGTGGAGTATGAAAGTAGGAAAAACTGATGGAACAGGAAATAATATAGTGATTAGATGAGTCAACTTGAGAAAGGGCAAATGTGCCTGAGAACAGAGAATGAACAGATGTGAGAATAGGTTTAAGGGTATGGACATAATCGCCATCTCGATCATGAATACGTGTGAGTAAGTAAACAAGTTGGCATAGGTTGTTGACCACGGAGAAGTGTTCGGCTTCACTCCCCAGAGCCGAAGTGTCCGATGAGTGAATGAACCAATCTCGCTTGTGAACATTGAAATCTCATAAGATGGTGACCAGTCAGTTGGATGTTCCACAAATTAGGTCAATGTTTGAAGGTGAGATATCAAAGAACGACGAATCGCAACTGTTGGGTGGACGGTGATCTACACAAAAGCAGTGATTACAAAAAGCCAGTCGAAGCTTCATCCACGTCAACTGAAATTAACGAGTCAATATTATGCTTCACTCCGCGAATGCTAGTGAGAGTAACAAGTTAGTGCTCATCTTCCGAGTGAGAAGAGCGAGCAAGACGGCGACTGCGTGTGTGGTTGTGTATTTTCATGATTTGTAGTGTAAAAGAAATCAGCAACCCTTATCCTGAAATCTAAATTGGCGGACCACATATGGCCTCAATAGATCAGGCGTAGTAGTTAGTCGGGCAACATCAGAGCTCTCTACCAGTTGTGTTCAGTTTTGTGAGTTTACTTGGTCTAGTGCCCTGTGTTTCGTGCAGTGTATTCATTGGGCACCGTGTCTTTTGATTGTGCTGTGTGCAATAGGCTGTGTGCTTCCACTGTGTGTGGCATATTATTGCCAAATAGATATTTTATCGAGTCTTGGTGAATTGAGACATTCTTTGTCAAGTGTGTCATCGCATGATATAACAAAAGTTCATTGCAACTCACGCAGTCATCGAATCAGACATCGTCATATGAACCATGATCAGGCGTACATGTGAGGATTCTTGACTGTGTCCGTTTGGGAAGATTTTTAACTGATCTCATACGGAAACTCTCCTTTTTGAAAAGAATCAAACACTTGTTTTACATAAATGTCGTTGGAAGTAGGAAGACGATAGAATTAATCTGCTCAATTTTGACCACTTGAACTGCTTTGTTTATTGATCATTCATTTGCGGCCTATGAGATCTTATTCTTCAAAACTGGCATTTGAACTAACATTCACGACATTCTTCCCGGTTTTGTCGTGGTGATTTATTGGGTTTAAATATTCAGGAGGAATCATTCGATTTGGGAAATTGAACCACTGACGAACTTATAAAATTTCTCACGCCAATAAGTTTACATCTGCTTTAGAACGTTTGCTGTATTTCTCATATCTCGTAGAAGATGATATTCCACGGTCTTGGTAATTCCTAAATAAATCCCAAACAATTGAGTATTCATATTCAGAATGATGAAAATTTCCATATACGGAAAATTGTTTCATGAGTGTATATTCACCGAACTTCAGCACTCAAGCTCATTTCGGCAGAATGTTTTTATCTTAACAGGAAAAGTTGTACTACTTCCTAATATTGATGGTCACCGCATATATTGGTAGCAAACAATAAGTAGGTTTTTACAGCAATATGATTGCTAAACGCAGTGAAAGCAGTCTTCTGCACTGAATCAAATGTATGAGCAAAATTAGCTATATGTTGCGATTCAAATAATCCCGTTTACACGACCTCATTCAAAGAAGACGAACCGCCCCTCCACTTGCATGAATGCTCTTCCTTTTTATTCTCTGTATATGGGGCAAATAAACCGTATATGATACATATCATTGTTGTTGAGTTTACCTGTTTCTTCTCTTTGATGTCTGAACTAAAATCTCCCACATTTAGTCAATCTGTTCTACTCCTTGACGTCTGCTTGTATCAGTTTATATGCTAGAGGAGTTCAATTTCCATAATGACAGCTGGTTGGGAATGAACCTCGTTATTATGGCATTCAAAATTGTGCAATGCCATACTGCATGACGATCGAGCTTGTCTTTTCGCATGTTATTCATCTGCAAATTTGCATTTTCAGTTACATAATTATGACGTTGAAGTTCACTGATTCTTATATGGAAAGAACCATAGAAAGAGGAAAAAGAACGAATCAAAGTCAAGAATTAGGCTGACTTGATATGAATATTTTCGTAAGCCAGTTTTACCAGAATACATTACTAAAACTAGCCTCAAACTGACGCGACAATGGGAGCAAGTTGCTGATCCGTGTGAATGTTCAAGATTATGTGTGGATTAAAGAAAACATACCGATAGGTGGGATATTCTAGGAATAGTCTGTTAAACTCAGCTCGCATGTTACTGTCCATGGTAAACCTATGGCACCAGAGCACGCAGGAGTGTCAACAGAAAACATGTCGTGGTCAAACGGTAATATTCCTCGTACTGACTGCATTGTTAGTTCCTGCTGCATTGCCTGATGAGCAGTGAGTGGTGAAATCAGGAATATCGGATAACGTTGACTTGACTCGTTAATATTAGTGGAATATAGAGAAATCTACTACCGCTCCATAGGGTATCTGAATGAGAGCACAGAACCGTACCGCGATAAAGGTAACTATACCGTTTTAACTAGAAGGTTAGTCGCTGTCATTTCAAGTGGAGCCGAGAAGGTTTTCATGGAAATAGAGGAGCAAGTCACATATTTGGTGACGATGCTTTTGAAAATACACGACGTATGGCAACGGATACCTCAAGATCAAACGAAATTCGTACTTTATTAGAACACAGAACGACGGGGGAGAGAAAGGATGAAAACACGCAAGGGTGAAAAAAAGAAAACTTCATTGATGATCTAACACATAATTCCTTGAGGTTTCGAATTAGAATGATGAGGCAACTCTGTGATTAGTATGGTATTGTGTCTCGATTAGAGAGCATATTTGCCCCGAAAACACGATTCGGATGAAAATATTACTTCGAAGTGATGCAAATTGCGCCCTAAAATGACAAGATTAGGAATTCAGTGGAAGTCAGTCCTCATATTGCCTCCACTGCATTAAGTAGATTCAAATCTGTGTAGTTCAGTCGTACGTGGAGTTGGAAGATCATTAGGAAAATTGGAGGTAGATGGCGACCGATTGCATGTAGGTTCATCTGCAACGGTCAATTGGATATCGGACTAAGCAACAAGCTTTCGGATAAGTTAGTGCGTGAGACAAGTGAACAAAGCTTGATCTCGCTACAAAACTATGTTTTCTACGGACTATGCTCAATGGCTCGACTGGAAGTTCCGTTCGCACAGAATCGGACGAAAGGGACCTATACCCTGGTCTCAAAGATCTCTGGAAATAAATCCAACGGCATATTTCCTGGGCGATTATGTTGAGAGGAAATTTCACGAACTCAAGATGGAGAACCTGGGTGATTTGAAGAATTGCATCCAATCTGTAAGTGGTGCGATTACAACATCAATGCTTGAGGCAGTTCAACATAATATGATTCGACGGCTGACGATTTGCCTGGCTCAAGTTGGTGGCGTTTTTGAGCATCTGCTGTGACTGTAAATACGGTGCCTATCAGCAACACAGAACGAACTATTCCTTTTGTTTAGAGCCGGAGAACGATCAAACGGTCTTTTCAAATATCAACACGACCTGATTTTGCTTGTTGATCCCGGTTTTTAAAACCAAGTTTGAGGTAATCGTGGTCCAGTCTCGAATGTCGTTTCCGCCTAATCGGTCTGAGAACCATAGTGGAAAATGGGGCAGTTCAATGGGCAACAGTCACGCTTCAATCGCCGAAATTTGACGATGACAACAGTGGGAGAGTCAAAGAGCTGGTGAGTTTGTCAGAACGATTCAGTACGGAAATGAAAAATGGACATTATTTGAGAATAAACTTCAAGCAACAGTTCCCTGATGAAACATCCGCTGGATTCTCATCAGTTGGAACATATCGCTACTTACGGTGTGATGGACGGTATCCTATTAGAGTAATTACATTGGCCACAAAAGAGACGAATGGCACTGACATTAATAATTCACTGCAGAACAATGGTGGAATCCATCCACGAAACATGACGATCTATATGCATTTGTAACTCATGAGTGATGTCGTCCAAAACAGTGTTCCAGGAACAGCCGCAACCTATTCAGGTCACGGTATGGTGAGAAATTTGCACGGTGCCACTCGGGATATTCCCACTATGAAACGGCAAATAGGTTCACAGTCAGATTGAAACCGCAAATACCCAACTGGACCATAACCGGTTCCTGATGCGGCACTATAGATGTGCAGCTCCAGTCACCAATATAGTGGGTATTTCGTTACCAGACATCTGTCGACGAGAATGGGAATTATAGATTATATGTTCTTCGACCATTTTGTCCATCTGTCTCGCTCACGTTCATCGGACTGACGGTCCCAATCCAGACACTAGTTGCATACGCCGCGAAAGATATGCCTTGCTGGCAGCAACACAGGAGGGACCAAACCAAAGGGATCATACAATGGAGCCACATGTTTTACGACACATAAAAAGCAAGAGTTGTTACATGGCACGGTTTACTCTCGCGACGATTTCGCTGCATCTCACCATGGGGCATACTGCAGAACGATACAGTTCACAGAAGTTCATGTAAAACAATAATATGCGACAAATATAGGGAGAATTACAATTGTCACCATGGTAAAGACACATTTTCAAACAGCTGTTTCTGCTGACACAATATGGGTTTTCATCGATGTGTGGCTACGGCTTCGGCAAACCTCAATAGCCTTGCATTTCTTATCACGTATATGACCCCAAACGCAGTGTTTCGGCCACTTGGATGTTGCGTCATCTGAAGATGACGAGCGACGGTAGACGACCAGAACTTTGACCTCGAACGTTGTGAATATGCGTTCGATCTGACACTGAGTGCATCACAAGACATTGTGCCCGATTTGGAATGTTTCCAAATAATTGGTTAGACAACTGTCGCTCTGTTCCACCCACATCGGTTGCTCCGCAAATTCGTAAATCAGATTAGATTTGGTGAACAGAGGTGAACGTTATTTTCACCGAGGGCTCTTGGGATCACAATAGTTCGATGAACAATTATTAGGTTAGTTGCATATTATGTTCTAGTAATCGCTGAACCAAGTCAACCGTTTCTGCAGGCATTGACATCATCAAATTAGAATGGAAGACAGAGAATGACTAGTGATTTCTCTGCTGAACAAGTCGTTTATCTGGTAACTATAGGCCTGCTGTGCCTTTTGATAAATGTATGGGCATGAGCGTTTTCGGTTGAGGCCTCTTTCAGCAGTCGTAGTTCGCTGTCAATCATGTTTCCATGCAAATTCGTCCTACTCTCTGAAATGGTGTCCGGACCAGGCTACTTTTATATTCCACAGGCACAAAGCTGTCAGGGTGCAAGTATAGGCTTGTCAAAGTTTCTTTTCTATGAAATCAGATTTGGCGATCGTTCCGTCATTCCTCCTAGTCATAATAATCTCAAAGAAAGGAAGTGTATTGTCCACATCTGCGCCCATCGTAGTTCGTATACTTGGATACAGAAGATTGAGTTCATCCATAATCCACGTCGTCCGTTCTAGACTTTTGTGATGATAGGAATATGATCAACGGATATTTTGTAAAGCTATGTGCTTATAACGATTTTGCTCACCTTCACAAGTTGGCCGAATCCATTTTTCAGAAACAATCGGTAACTGTTGCGGAGAATCTATCATTGGTTGCACCAAATGAATTACAATTGCGGGCTGTCTCTTGAGATCTAGGTTCCTGTATATGACCGAAGAAAATGAATAGCATAGAGACACTAGCACAATTTGAATATCTATTCGAGCAACCTAAAATATTCAAACCCACTTAAAAAGATGCGCAGAATTGGTTCCAAGCGGAGCTGGTTGACCTCGAACCACAGTAACTGGTAACATCGTCATGACATCAGTCACTCACCACATCTGAGTGCATTTTTTTTAGGGAAAATCTACAGTTGCAAACTGGCTTGGTAATTTTACGCCCAAACAATGATTCCGAACCCGTGCTGACTCATTGGTGTGAATATGAGAAAATGGAGACCGTTCTTGACTATCCCAGCAAGTTTGTGCCCCAAGATAGCTGCGATGAACCTGATGAACTAGAACAAGAGCTGTCGGCATAAGCACACTTTCTACTAGAAAAACGGTTTATCAGTGAGACAAAAGGTCACCATGTGAAGCCAAAAGGAACTTGAAATCCACAAGCGTATGGTCCACCGAATCAACACAAAGCAGAATTCTCATTTCGACAAATACTATAGATGATAAATTCATCACAGCACGAATTGGCGAAATGGGTGTTGAAATTGCTTGAGAAAGTTCATGAATTATTGGCCAGAGACACTATCAAAGTAATTTTCGGAAAAAGTTGAGATCTTTGGGCCAGATCATTGTGAAAGGGAAACACACGGCTTCATTTGATGTCCAATCACTGTTCACGAACTTCCCTTTAGGGAGGCCATACGTATCATATGCGACCATGGAGAGCAAAAGCGACTCAAAATCGGTATACCAGTCTCATTCGAGGAACGACAATTACTACCATGCTCAACAGTCGGAGCCAATGGAAAGGGAAATCATTCGAATTATTAAAACGCTGATGTCACCTGCGTATCCAGCATAATTCCTGGCAAATTAATATCAACACACGCAAATAAAGAATAGTGTTTCACTGTGTTTGGATGTGAAATCAGAAATAGCCTACAAATGAGACGTTATGATCAACCTAACCAGCAATCGTTTTGAAGCCAATTTTCAGCGAATCTGCTTTACTGCCGAACCGGTAATTATGTTCATGTTATTCCCCGGTCACACGTCATACAATGAATCAACACATTCAAATGTGGCTTGAGAAAGAAACTCAAAACGATTGCATCATCGATGGATGACAGATCACTGACTGCCACAAATTTTATGCAGACAAGGCATTACGTCACTGCCAGTCAGACAGTCGTAGTAATTTCCCTACTGGAAAAACTAGAAAAACATTTCTTCAGTGAGCGACGCGACACCATCACGTGATCCACCGAAGTTTATAAAACAATAAATTTGATTCAATCAACAGGATTACTCATTTCGCTGTCGCAACAAATCTCGCATGAACCAAGTTATGTATGCATACGCAGCGCAAGTGGAGATCAGCTTTTTGACTGCTGTCCTTATAGTCACCGAAATTCTAACTTGTATATCAGTTTGACGCGAGCATCGTAATTGATGGTTGATAGTGGTAAAGGTGATGCGATTGTGGTGATGCTTCATCCGACGGACTCGCCCAGAAAGCTGCCCAACCGGAGAAGACAGGCAAGTAACAGAACAATTCTACCACGTTTATGGAATGCGAGTAATTATGGTCAAACGTTTTTCCCAATTTATAATTTGATAAGGTGAGCTTTGAGTGAGAGATATGCACATGTTCATTATTTCCTAGTTATGCCAGGTTAGAAGATAGATTAGAGGAACGCTGTTCATATGTGAAACTGAACTTGAAGTAATGTTTATCAGTGTTGTACTGATCTGTTTGTTTTGTTTCATGGTTATATTTGAACAATATTTTCCTGCAACTAAAGAATATTCATCTGATTTGGCAAATACGGTTGAGTGAGGACACTCGATTGAGACATCAGAACAGTCGATATCAAAACAACTAGTTGTCAGTGTTTCACCTGCGATAAAATATTACACGTTTTACAGATTTTGCACACTGGATGATAGAAAGGCAGAAAGTTAGTCGATAATCTCGAATACAGCAATTGACAAATTCGTGTCCATACATTAGCGGTGTTATCAGTGTTTCGACAGGTATTGTGTTGATAACTATCAGTTACGTGGTTTTATTGGTTACGTCACAGTATTTTTGCGGGTAACCAGAATACATTCAGTGATCTGAAATGTTGCTTCTGAGCACATAATGTGGTGTTGTTTTGTGCGGATCGATACTCAATCGCCGGTGGCCGAGATCCTGCCATTTGGCATTTCTTGCTGCGCTTACTTTGACAGTTTATTTGGGAAGAGGGACTCCATTAGTATTCATTCAACGATCCGATTCTATCGAATATATGGTAAATGTCGTTTGACCGATTTTCACTGGTATCTTGTTTAACCAACTGGGATGATACGCCTTTATTCGTCGATATGGTCTTCCTGTGTTTCGACCTATGTCACCTGCCCCAAACTGAGAGCTGGAATGCACGGATATTCTGCATTTCTTTCGTAAAATGAGAAATAGACGAGAGCTGGACCAGACATGTATTCCGGCAGCGTAATAACAAGGTTCTGACTTGGGATATTGAGAACAGGCGATTGAGATCGACTGTTTATCATTTCTGCTTTATTGCTACTTCTTAATTCAATTCATGGGTAGAAAGATTTCTTTTCGACTGCTTGATGGCAAAGTGTACTATCGTAATTCTTCGTAACGTCACTGACGAATTACGCGGGTTGTGTATTCGGAATGAGGAATTATTTCATCCTTCTACTTACTCTTTATAGAACAAATCTTTAGTACATTAGTGGTTAATCACTGTAAATAGTGCCGTTTCTGTCTCAATAATACGAATCTATGGTAGTGTATGCATGGACTTGACAAAATGTCCTTATTATTAGGTGATCGTCTATGTTAGCCACCGGACCGATGTGAGTGAAATGCGTCCGACATAGCAAACAATATGTGGATTTCATTTCCAATGTAATTTTATACCTTTATATGCCTAATTGAATTCACCAAATAAATTGAAATAACCCATCCCAAAACCAAATCTAAAATCATCTTTATGCTTTTCCTAAAATGCATTGGGAGGAGATACGTTTGACACCAGTTCTAGACAAGAGCAACTTGCTACATCATGTGATAGAACCGTAATGAAATGAAATTATCCAATCTACCAGATGGGAGATTCATTCCAATTTTCAGATTTGTCCAAAAAGAGGGTCTACTCACTCAATGTATCTTCTCTACCAGTGAGTGTCTTTCGAAGAAACAATCAAAAATATAACGACAATAAATAGTAGATGGGCCTGAAGTACCCTTCATTTACACGGAACCTGAAAGCATTCTAAAAAGAAGGTTAAATTCTATCCATATAATGACCTAATTTAGGAGATATTTGCCTAATTAGAAAACGGTATTATCACGGAATAACTCAAGCAGCTGTAAATGTAAGGGCGTACTGTGTTCTATGCTCATCATCAACATGAGCAATATTAAGGTAAGGGATTTGGTCGGGTCAACTTTGAGACCTGATTCAATTAGGTATTTCGCAATTGATAGAGGCCAAATGTCTGACGTCATTCTCTGTGGCCGCATTGCGCGGTGTCGTCGTTTTTGTCAACCATCTTGGTATGTTCTCCGACGCTGGTTGAGTCAAGCAGCTATCCGTTCTGCCTGTGGATGCGTCACTGTAGCTGTAGGCTAAATGATAGAAAACATGTGTGACATTGGTTCAGCAAGACTGTCTGAATGACTTTTGAATCGTGACCTGTTGGTAATCAGTAACTGAAGTAGTTGCACCACAGTCTACGAGTGTCTTATGGCTGACTTAATGCACACATATGTTTCAATGAAGAGGTGGTCACCTCCGAATAGTGAAACGATAGAAACTTGCTTCTTGTTGATTGTATTTGATGTGTATGGTCGGTTAAATTTTACAACGCTTTCTGCTTAATTGCACATGTCCATCAGTCTTTTCGACTATGCACGGACCACGCGTCCGTCACTTTGATGCTTCGCATGAAAATGACGCGACAACCCGAATAACGCTTCCTGCGACTCATGAGATGAAGAACACGGTTAATAAGGGAGTAAATATGTGTGATATGTGATATGCATAATGAAGGCTTCTAAGAAACTCAAGACTTTTGAACTTTTGGTGATCCTGTCAAATAAGGCACCTGTTGCCAAATTGGTTTGAATTGTTCATTATGTTTTCGGATAAGATTCCATGTAAGTTCAGAATTTGAAGATGTCTTGATACCATTTGTTTCTCTGTCAGGATGCTGTTATCCAGTGTAGTGTCCCCTTTGCAAGATTTTATGTCTGAAGATATATCTTCCATCTTTCATGTGTGCATATCTTCTTCATGATTACACTGCCTGATTCCTTATCTGGTTGGAGGGGCACCATTTGTTCTTATTTACCTAATCCCTCTGTTACTCACGAAGAAGAACTAGTCAATAGCTTACCCCGTTTAGATGTTATAATATCCAGATGTTTGGTAAAATGTTGCCACGCACTGTATGTCTCAAAGTAACTTATGAAGGTTGCTTTTTGCAATGCTCCAGTTTCGCACCGAAGACCTGCAATCATGGTTTGGTTCGAATCCGATTCATCTTTCAGCCCTTTATGTAGCGAGATATTCACGACTCCAACTTATCCTAAACATCGCATCTAGATGTTCTGCTTGACGTCAATTTTGGTGCAAATTTCTACTGGCTTGGTCTTCCCTGCACAAAAGGATGTGTTGAGGGAAGCAATTATAAATCACTAAGTCAAAGTGCGCGTGGGTTCCCTGGGTCTCCACACACGGAGACTTAACATCCATCTTTGATGGATCGTCCAAACTCCAACATGTATGTCGATGATTCCTCGCCGTTTAGTGGTTGATGTGAACTGACTGCCGACGACATCAGTCTAGCCTCCACATAGCTTGCACCTCGTGGCTGAATGTGTCAATCAATGTCATAGTTAAACTTACCCTGTTGAAGATTTTCGCGATTATCACCGCAAACGACGCAGATTTCAATGCACATTCTGCGGCCTCAACGTTAGACTCGCCATCACTTTACATCACCTTCAGTCTACTGGTATTGGCTATAAACCGTATCATTGCCGTAAGAAATATACTCGCAGTCATATTATATGCGATTTCCAAGTGTTTTGCTCGACACCCTATCTGTTGTGCTCACTTCAATCTAACTTGATACCAAACGGTCCGAAATAATTGACACCACATTCCTCAAAGAGGTAGCTCACACCTTTCTATAGGCAATCAGGCATGCGTGTTATTACTTCAGCTATGGGTTGGGCATATTAAGCACTCAATGAGGGTGACAGTGAAGCCTAGGAAAACTGGTTTATTGAAACCGTTTGTGTGTGCGTTTATGTTAAATGGGCTGGTTGACGAGAGCAAACGTATTGGTAGTTCACTACGTACTGTTAGGCCGTTGCATCGGATACGTCAACGAAATGCTCGCGCGTCAACCGGGCCCCAGCAGACGTGAAAGAGGGCGTCAGCAATAGCTTCAATTGCAACCTCGGCGATGTATATCGGCAGTGGGGCGTTTCTTTCATGGGATGATTTATTGAACACAAAAGTAACACTCTTCATCTAGTGTTTTTTAGTATCGAGAAGCAATCACGAAGCTCCTACTGAGACCGCAGACTAGGGAATGGAATTTTGCACTTTCTGTAACCGCAAAGCAACCATTGAATATAACTTTATGTCCTTAATACATTTTATTACTCAGACTGATTTTCGATCTCATTTGTATTTGAGAAACATGAATTTTCTCTTACTGCTCTTCAGCTTTCCAAAGAACGAGGTGCCTACGAGCAGCTCAGCATGAGTAACGCCTAATTGTCTCGCAGTTTTATGTCACTGTTTGCATAGCTTTCATGAGATACTTGTCCCATTCCAAGGTAGGCCACATGCGAAGAATATTTAGAATAATTTCATGGATTTGAAACGCATGCATGAATAACAGTCTAACCTTACGAATCTCCGAAGACTTATAAAATATGGTTGTTCTTTCAGTAAGTTTTGATATGAATCAAATCATTGAGGGAATCAGCTTGGGTAGCTTAGATGTTGTTTCCACTCCTACTAGTAATTCCTAACATGGATGGAACAGTTGTACAGCGATGCTGGGGTTTTAATGGTGAGTTCGGTGTTGATATTGAATGATGATTCATTTCAAGAAATAAATATGTAGGTCATCTATTCGGGTCACAATGGATAATATGAAAGAATCCCTTATAACATTCGCGATTGACAAACGAAGGGAAACATAGAGGTCTTGTCCAGAAATTTATAATTTATGACTATTGTTTCTGCAAAGTATATGATGGGTAATCTGCGAATACATTCGAAATTACGGATAATGTAGGTAACACACGACCCTTAAAATTGTAGTGTTCAAAAACGATACGGTAGAACCCGGTTGAATACGCCTACAAAAGCGTATGGAACAATTTGGTGGTAATCACTTATAAAAATATGCTTAACGTATTGGTATGAGATGAGTGACGCTGGGGAGGTCACATCGTACATAATTGTCAATATTTCTGATGAAAAGTTCCTCCACACACACAGTAAATTTGAAGACTTTTCAATCATCCTGATCATTGTAGCTTTTTAGTTGAAAGAGCTATTGGGGATAAAATTCTATCTCTACGTAGCTCATATAAATCAGGAAAAAGTTGTTGACTTTTCAAAGGATCTGTGATCAACGTTTTAAGAGAGTTTGGTTAGGTAAATCAGAAAGTGAGTAGTGGGCGACAAAACGACCGTGTTGATCATATTGGCTATTGAATTGGCATTAAACTTGCCGGCGCTGGTCAAGTAATCATCACGGTGGATTCCAAATCCGCTTATGATGAATGGTGAATTCGAATCCTGTCGGCACCGTCGATCACTATCCCACTCGAAAACCTCTGATGTTCCATGCCGCCTCCCAGAGACATTTTACCACCAATATACAGCAAACAGGAAATGAATAAAGAATAAGGAATGATAAGTTCCAAAAACCAATTTGCTTATGCGTTCTTGGTTTTGGTTTTCTCGCCACACTGGTAAACTCTAGGAGGAAAATGACGGCAATGGGATCATGTAGGGCAGTCAGCATATATGAATATATTCCACGTCGGACTGATATAAAAGATAACAATGCAGCAATGACGTAGAAGGGACTTATGCATTCACTTGCACAAAACAACAATTTAGTAAGCTGGATGCATTTGTTCGAATGATGGAGACTATTGTCCCATTATTCGTTCTCTGGAGTTTATTACTCATTGACCAGTTTCATCGCTTAAAGATTGTTCTGCCAGCTCATGAACTGATCTTCTTTGTTAATTCGTAGCTTTTTCCATTTGACTGGACTACAAGTAGACGGTGAGCAAAATTTTGTGAGTTGATTTTTCCAAGGGGACTTGCCACGTACATTAGAAAGCACACATTTCCTGCATCTTTGGTGAACTAAACGCTCCACTGTGAGTCTCCGGAAGCTGCACTAGGCCCATTTCGTTTTCAAGGGTCAACAAGTAGATAACAGTGGGGTTCAGATACATAAGCTAGAACCGTAGCACGGGTAATGAGATACGGTGGACACTGGCTTACTCTACTTCATACGAGTAAGTTGGAAATGAGCAACAATAATTATGATATAGGTTACAAACTGGGTGTAACTATCTGGGCCCATAGTAATAGTACAAACTGAGGTGAACTGCATTTCAAATTTGTACTTAGTTTAAATCACTGGCTAGCGGGATCAAGTGGAATGGGAGGTCTTTTGATTGTGTGATTTCGATGCAATATGACCGAGAGTGGTCTTGTAAAATGACCTTCACAATGAGAATCAAATACTCACAGTTCGTGTGTGATGAAGAAGTAAATAACACTGGGGACAGTGTTTATTCACGTTGAAGTTGGAGCAGTATAGAGAGCAGGCTGTTAGCAGTCGTACTGGAGTTCGAGTAATGCATTTATATGGTCCTGTTGTTGCACTCATTGAGTCTTTGTACTCATTAGGTCTCCTCCGTTTTTGTATTTTGAAGATCAAACACGAGCAAATCCCACGGAAGACACTGATCCGTGTATACTACTACCCTGTGGAAAGTCTAATTATATTAATTGTTATTGAAGGGCGTGTTAGCCTTTTTAGGCGAGGTTCAAGCGATCCCACCACTCAATGGTTAGATACTTTGGGAAATATGACTAGATGCCGTGATTAGTGGGGCTATTGCATCCACAAACTTTCTCCATCGACTTAATTCCATTACTGTGGTTCTCCTCTTACTCATTTCAAATTCTTTTTCTCCTATATTGGTCCCTTTTGAGATTGCCGCTACGAGATAACAATCAAAGCCACCACACACAATGCATGGTAATGGTTATCTGAACAGCACAAACCTGTATTTCATTGTATTGCATCGAGGATTTCAGTAGGTTAGCATACTCAACTATCAGCCGAAAAGGAGCACAATTGATTTTCGCCACAGTGAGATGAATAGAGGGAAAATACTACTGAGAAGAAAGTCAGGTTCCGTGAAGGTCCTCGGTGCATTTTATTTTGTCAATCAGAAAACGTGCTAAATGATACATTGTAGATGCGCATTGGATATTTACGCGGGATGCGATAAGTTTAGACACGAAAACGGTAAATGAAAAGGAACAGGTGACAGGCGGTGATCCATCGATCATCAATAAAGGCTCCCAACCCAGAGGCTGAAAATTGAACGAAAAACTGTTTTGTAAAATGTTGGGAGTATGATTTTTGGAAATAGGTACACCGAGGTCGGTTTTTCTCTGGGAACTCTAAGACTACAATCATCTGGGGCAACGGAAATCAGTGATCAGTAGTGGTGATAATGAAACAAACGGGAAAACACAAAATAAAATTTGGACATTGACTATCTGGCCATATGCTTCTCAACCAGGTTAGCTTAGTGTTGAATTTCATGCTGTACGAAATAAGTTTCGTCTGAAATATTACCATATTCACCAGTTGTTCATATTTCGCGTTGCGTGGAATCGTGTGTGCGGAAGGTATGTACTGAATATGTACATTTTATTCCGTGGAAAATAGTACACTCTTGTGTGTTGATGTTTCTCATTTACCTCGTTCATGGTGCTCCCTGATTGGTCAGAGAGTGACTTTTGATTGGTGCACTGTAAACGAGCAATGTGACTGATGCAAGTGACTTTATAAACCACCGAATATTTACCAATATCGATAATTCTTTGTTGCACACTGTATCAATATATTACTGCTTTTCACAAAGAACTGACTTTTGACATCATAGAGGTTTGCACCTCAACTTTAGCTACTGAAAATTGGCTGCACCAGACACGTTTTGACATTATCTAATATCAGACACGAAAAGCCGCATTTTAAAGTCGGCTTGATAACAAGGGGGGTCTGATAAAACAGAGAACGGTCCTACGGCCTTGTATACTCCTGGTTATAGGGTTTTGGATATAGTTCGTGCTTGCTGATGTTTGACATCATAGAGGTTTGTACTTCAACTTTAGCTACTGGAAATGGCTGCAGCAGGTAGGTTTTGACACTTTCTATTATCAGACAAGAAAAATCGTGTTTTTCAGTCTGCTTGATAACAAGGGTGCTCTGATGAAACAAAGAAAGGTCCTACGGCCCTGTAGATTTCTGGTTATGGAATTTTGTATTTCGTTCATGCTTGCGCATGATTGTGGTGGAAGAGGTATATATCCCATGGTCACAAAGGCCCATTCAACAATTACGGATAATCGGCAAACAGACCCTGGGAATTGAGAGAAGCGCTACCCAAGTTCCAAATAGGTCAGTTCCGGTACCCAGCAGGGCGATAGTGTAAATGCTGTCAACGAGCGGCTTTCTCGTTAATAAGCTGACTGTTGATTGTGAAATCTCATTAGTATTCGGCCGATCACAGCCATCTTTGTACTGCCCTCCGAGAACTGGAGTTTGTGGGTCCATCGTGTGGTATGATGGTCGGCTGAGGAACCTATCGACCTGCTCAACTCATCACTCTATTTGTTTTTTCGTGCTCTGGTGTAAGATGGCCGGCTGCGCTGCACAGGAATGACTCCCCCTTGCAGTGCCTATCTGATGCGTTGCGAATGAGGCGGAATAGCTTGTTGGAGTCACTAATCCCTACTGCAATCTCCACAATTTAGAATGTTTGATCCATTACCGCTTTCAATCAAGCCTAACGAAGAGCAAAGCTCCCCGTTGCAGTCTGTAGTTCTCGCCACTTCCTGATATCTGGGCTTCGTTTGCTTTGGCTGGCAGCTGCAATGGCTTCTCAGAGATCCATTCTGGCAACCGTCGTGACCTAGGACGTCTCGCGTTGACTCAACCGAGAGACTTGTGAGAGCAATCCACTTCCAACCGACGGACAGAATGTCACATTTCTTGATCTCATTGAATATCTCTTAGAGATTGGCGTCCAATTCATCATCGCAATCACTGTCGAGATTCTGTGGAAGCCCTCGAGACGTGCAAAAGGAGGTCTTAGGGTAATCGGCTCCCAAGCGATCACTGTACTTTTGGATTTACTGCTAGTATCGAATGTGAAATCGTGGCTCCCAAAGTGTTTTGCCTTGTCGCTACAATAAAGCTAGCCATAGTTAATTACGCGGACATTTGAGAAACAAGCCATGGAGATGTTTTAGTTTTAGTTCTACAGCGGCCTCATTGTGAGGCTGCCAACGTATGGTAGAGTCCTTCCATTCCAACAAGCTGCACAAGCCTGTTTTCGACAGTTCAGCATTCCAGTTTGTTGTTTTGACACCTCGACCACTGAAGCACGAGAAGCGTCATTTGCCGGACAAGCCTTGGCATGATCAGATCGCATGTTTTCAAAATTATTCATAGAGGTTCTCGGGAAAACTGTGCGTGGCGGTGTTTCCAGCACTGTTCAGCGATGGCGTATTATTCGATTGCCCAGTCAGCAGTAGAAATTAAATTAACGGTGACTGATCCAGCTTTTCTCCAGACGATCTCCTTTCAGTTTTTGCACATCCAAATGCAACCAACAGCGCAGCACAGTTGTTCCACATGAGCCGGTGGCCCGTTGTGAGGCTAATTTGCGGTTTGCCTGGGTGTGGCTACTCAAGTATGTATCAGATATTTGGGGCCGCAAGAGAGATGGGTAGCTGATGGAGACCAATAAAATGGAGGATGTCCTAAGGAACTCGACATTCTACCAACACACAGGTGCTACCTCCCAAGCAATAACTAGTGTTCCATCGAAGTCATTTATTCCCAAAATCTATCGGGCTAGAATCAAACACCACGAAAACTGAAGGTAAATCATCTTACTCATGGCCATCAGCTCAAAAGCTGTCCATCAATGACCAGCTGGTAGAGTGCGTTCCATTATTCACGTGTTTAGACTCTACACTGCCTCCGATCGCTTAGCTATGATGTGTGATATATTCATGAAGCCGTCTCGTCGTCTAGTAGGAGATCGTTGCTTGCAAGTAAAGTAAAGAAAGGAATAAGTGTATCGATGGTTTACCGTGGCGTATTGATAGAAATGAGCTTCCCTTTAATCACCATTTGTAGACCATCGTTTGTCGTGTCTCAAGAAGTGCCTGCTCTGGATATTAAAACTTCTCTCAAAGTAAAATCATGTTATTCGCGGTCATGATTGAAAAGGATAAATGACATCTATAGTTCCACAAGAAGATGCTCAAGAAAACGTGTGTACTTGCCACCCCATAACGTCTTAAGTTCGAACAAGCCCGATAAGGTCTGAGTGGTATTCGACTGTGCGGCTGTTCGTGAAAGCATTTCCGTCAACGAAGTCCTAGCACATTTACCTGATCCAACTGATCATTTGTTAGGAATACCCGTCAGGTTCCGTTGATACTTCATTGCCCTTTTCGCTGAAATCGAAGAGATGATCTAGCAACTTAGGTTTCCAAAGTGTTACAGGTGATCTGTAGGCTCCCTTTACTGGTCAGATTACGATGTGAGAAATAGTGCGATTGTGTGCGAAAAGAAATCTCATCCGTTTGGCACTAGTTATTCACCGTTTTTTGCCAAATTGTCCTTAGGTAGAGTTGCCGAGGACAGCAACATTGACTTTTGTTCATTAGTATTATATGCGATGACTAATAACGTTTTTTGTGGACGCTTGTTTGTTGTAACTGTAGTATGAGGATTTATTGCGATAATTCAAACGGATAGGCAGCACTCAACTGAATGGGTGTCGTAAAGACCTAGACTACGAGCAGAATTGATGAACGGAAAAAATCGAGTACGTACATCAAATTTTATCAGCAGATCCTCGAGGGCCATAACGCATTAGGTTTCCAGTGGGATATTCAGTATTACTGTTTTCTGCTTTCAATTCATTTATCCGAGGTGCCAATAGCGACTGAGGATATACTAGGATTTTAAAAGCCATGCCACCGTGAGCCGCGTCCTCAGTGATTGCTTAATATGCCCAACCCATAGCTGAAGTAATAACACGCATGCCTGATTGCCTATAGAAAGGTGCGAGCTACCTCTTTGAGGAATGTGGTGTCAATTATTTCGGACCGTTTGGTATCAAGTTAGATTGAAGTGAGCACAACAGATAGGGTGTCGAGCAAAACACTTGGAAATCGCATATAATATGACTGCGAGTATATTTCTTACGGCAATGATACGGTTTATAGCCAATACCAGTAGACTGAAGGTGATGTAAAGTGATGGCGAGTCTAACGTTGAGGCCGCAGAATGTGCATTGAAATCTGCGTCGTTTGCGGTGATAATCGCGAAAATCTTCAACAGGGTAAGTTTAACTATGACATTGATTGACACATTCAGCCACGAGGTGCAAGCTATGTGGAGGCTAGACTGATGTCGTCGGCAGTCAGTTCACATCAACCACTAAACGGCGAGGAATCATCGACATACATGTTGGAGTTTGGACGATCCATCAAAGATGGATGTTAAGTCTCCGTGTGTGGAGACCCAGGGAACCCACGCGCACTTTGACTTAGTGATTTATAATTGCTTCCCTCAACACATCCTTTTGTGCAGGGAAGACCAAGCCAGTAGAAATTTGCACCAAAATTGACGTCAAGCAGAACATCTAGATGCGATGTCTAGGATAAGTTGGAGTCGTGAATATCTCGCTACATAAAGGGCTGAAAGATGAATCGGACTTGAAAGGGGAGACGTGATTCCTATAACCGATGGAAGTGCAGCATGCAGCATATGGCACAAAATAATCAATACTGAAATGTTTCCGGCTAATGATGAGTATGTTCGCCAGATCTAGTGTGGGAACCGCAACATATAATGCCGGGGGGGGGGATAAAGAATAATTCTGTTCCTTGAGAAATACATGGGAACTGAAGGAAAATATAATTAACGTGATGCAATCATTTCGTTTGCTGTCGTCCACCGCCTACGTAAAACATTTCAGTTTATGTATCGCACACCAATTTTGCTGAAAGCAGAAATATTTTACTGACTCAGAATCGGGTTTGTTCAGTGGTATGCTCCAATTTCAGCCAGTAAGAGAAACGATTGGACTTGGTGCTTGTGTTAAATTGACGAACTATCACACACATAAGGACAAAACACCTAACGTATTTTAAGGATGAAAAGACCACAGTGAAACAGCAAATAGCAGGGCGATCACTGAATGTAGCACAAAACCGTAATGGCAACAAATATATCTTCACATTGTGAGCATCGAATAGAGCTAAATCTTGTTGGACAGAGCAATAAGGTTTTGCAACGAATGTGTTTTGTGGCTACATAAATCAGCGTCGTGGAATTAACTGCCAACTCTTGAATGACTCATCCAAGTGAAGTATACACCACCCTAGTCTCGAGAGAGAAACCCCAGCAGGAAATCGTGTGGATACTCCAAAATTTAATTTTGGTATTCGGGCTGATTCTCAATCGTCCCATTCACGTCACTTGTTACAGACGTTTCCAAAAAAGTCATACGATAGTAGTTACAATCAAGAAAATAGTATTTTGTTGCTCTCCTGTTACAGTAACAGAAGCCGCAAGCGTCGATCGCACGTGCAATAAAACTTGTCAGCCTTACGAAATCATTCGATTCAGCGACATGAGCAACTGAAATCGATGTACCGAGCAATTCTTACATATTCCTTGTCCTTCTCTTTCACAATGAGAGCTAAATCACACACACAAACACAGATACGTGATTACACTGACGGAAGAAATATTTTCATTCAGCCCGAAAACTGAGAGGCTTGTAATCCTGCAGGCTACAGACTAACCGGTGAACACCTTACGCAAACCTACAGAGTTAATGCACGCATGCACTACTGAGCCTTCTGAAAATGATGAAATAATTCCCCGACCTTGCTATGTCCAAGGATTTATTTCCTTATTCACGCGTACACCATTTCATTTTAGCAGAACCATTCAGCTTCCAGTAAGTTACTTCAATAATCGTAATGGCTTTTTTTTTCGTCAGGCCGCCAAAGAAGATTTATGTGTGTCTTTGCTGGGACAGACCCAAACTAAAATGAAACACAGAATCGTTGGTATTGCCAAAATAATGTCAGATGTCTCAAGTGAATGTTCGATAAAACAGTGTGAAGCTACTGTTGATGAATAACCCTGGATTACTTCAAAACTCTTCTCTGATAACAAGAGAAAGGAAACTCGTTTTAAAAAATGAAATTATTGTAATGACTTTCATGACAAACAAACACTTGATTTTTCACGCTATTTAGGTTTGAATTATATTTTATTGTAAGGAAAACCGAATCGTTGGTGATGAGTTTCACAAGATGGTGATTTATGATATATCAGAGATTTCAAAGTCATTTCTATAGCGTGATTATTTCGAGAATTCGTGCGCGAATCTCTTTTTAAAAGCGGCGCGTTCAAGTTGCGAACTCAGAATTAGGCGAATTTGGAGGCATGTTCATGGAAAGTTCACGTTTCCATTCTGAGTCAATTTTATCGTTGCACAGCTAGATAGATAAGTCAACACTACCCGGGCTGAAGCATAACTACCCATCAATAAGATGCAGGCTTAAGCCAAAATGTCAGTAGGATATTGACTGATTATCCACGTAGTGAGTGTGAACAAAGACGTCTGCTAAGATGAAACACGACACAAATAGTATTCCAGCATTCAGGACTTTCTGGAGTCGAAAGCAGTACATCTGACTGAGTGAAAACGTACCAATATATACATGAATTCGCTGCAAAAGCCCTACCGAATTAGTGATGTTCAGTGCGGCAAAGTGAGGACATTGATCACTTTGATCCCGGTTACTGATACATGATATCTCCAAGTGCGTATTTTCCTAAGAAGCTATGTGGCTTCGTACGCATAGAAAGGAATACAATTTAGAACCATCCACGACTGTCTAGACTAGACTTTATTGACACCAATTTTATGGACTCAGTAATAATAGGTACTCCCGATTATCAACATTTGATTGAGTAATTGAGATGGAGTTGGATTATATCATACCACTTCTATATAAATGTGGATGGTTAGAACTGAAAGTTGGATTGCATTACCACTAAGAAATTCGGAGGTCGATCGTTTGACGTTCCAGCTCAAATTACTTCTTTCACGTGATTGCATAACATGGGTCACTTGAGGATTCAAATTGCCTCAGAAAAGTGGGTTTCTGTCTAGTGTTGTTTCTTCTGCCTAAATGAGAATGATTTTTCTCAAACTGTTGAAATTGACCAGATTAGTTTCATATCTTGACGTAAATGAATGGTGTGTTTTTTACTCATATGTTGTAACAGCGTAGTTTACCGGAACCTCACCCTCCGGACACAAGGAAATGCCACCGAACTCCTCATGAGGAGTTCGGTGGCATAATGGATATTGCACTACGAATGCTAACTGGATAGTTTTTTTCGAATTAAGTCCGGATGAAAGATCGTATTTTGATCGAGATTTTAACCGAACACTCATGCATGATGAACCTTAATAACCAAGAATTCAACAGGGTACTTCTGGAAAATTTCTGAATGAATTTTCGGCTTACAGCATGCCAAATCCAAAACATAAGTTTAGACTAAAAATAATAGACTGGAAGAATTTCATTGGTTTCAAATTATCCTCAAAATATTAGGGATCTGAAATTCCCAACATTGTTTTTATACACAAATTTATTAACTGGTTTTAGTTATAAAATAAGATTACTTACCATTGCAATAATGATGACGAGTTTTGTGTCATTTTTTAAAAACACTTTCAGGTAAATTATTCCTCAGTCTACAGTTTCCTCATAGCCATAACCTGTTAGAATATAAATCAAACGGAAAAATGTGAACAAGGCAAAGAGAAAAATTGGAGTGATCCAATTGGTGAGAGGCCTAAAGATAAAATAAAATAAATGATCGTGAATAGGGACCTCGAGATTTGAACACACTTCTGAGCAACTATTTCAAGTCTATTTTTAACAAAGCTGAAGTCATGCTAGCAAATTGTTCAAATCCGGATAAGGCTCGGATCATTTGAATGTGTGCCGAATTCGAAGAAAATAAATTTACAAAGTGTGTATATTGAAGAATTTTGAGTCTTATCTTCAAACATCTGCTTTTCAAACAGTGATTGGCTATTTGTATGTGTAAGCTAGAGGAAAATGATAAAAATAAATTTAAATATCAGCCGTTAAGAAATGATGAACAAAAGACATGCGGACCATTTCGCTCTCGCTTTATACATCTTCCTTGGAATATATCTCTCACCCTAAATGCTGTATTTTACATAAGGAAATGCATAAATGATAAATCATGTAGGTTAGCTGATGAGTAAAAAACGATTATTGTTATCTCCAATAACTTGATCAGTAACAGATTCGGTTGGATTACTAAAAACCGCATCAATTCCTACTCACATAACTGGGTAATGATTATTTTCAAGCAAAAGTGACTTTGAAAGTGGATGAAGCTGAGAGTGGATTCCATGTGTATATGACCAGAGGTATTTTGCAAAAGACCAGTCTTCTTCGTCACCAGTAGTGCTTTGAAAACCTGAATTTGAAGACGCTCTTGACTTTAATGTAGGTGCCTCGGGTGCTGATTGCGTGACTCGAGGATACACACACGATGCCGTAGATAAATTCATCATGAATCTCGATATGATTTGGATGGCATTGTATTTGGATGATAAGACAAACATTCCCCATTTCAGTCAAATAAATGACGTTGGAGGAATCGCCATGTGATTCCAAATGTGGATCATCCAGACATGCAAACAGTATTGCGTCTGATTTGAAATACTTTGAATTGACGTTTCGTATGGTTATCCTAACTTCCAAGAGTTCCAGAAACCGATTCAAATTGCGCACTGATTTATGAAAGACAAATCCTTTATTGGAAAGTATCCCGTGTAATTGTGGATAACTAAGATTATACAAACATTTTCGTCGCTGACATGAACTATGTAGCACGATGTGTTGCTTGAAAAGGGCAGTGGTAAGTTGAGAACAAATCAGTGCACCACATATATTGATTATCCTGGGTGAAAGACTGATTTGCGGCAAGCATTATCATATCTTGTTTGTCTTTACTATGAGCAATTTACATGTATATGACTGTAATCTACTTTCGAAGACTATGCTCCACGACATTTTGTCTCCCGGTGTCTAATCCGATGAGCCTCTACAAAGCGGATTTGATCTCCGTTGTCCGCTACGGAAATCACTAACAAATTGAATAGGAAAGGATCAAAACACAAACCCCACCATAATAACTGCATTCAAATAATTTTGCATGAGCTGTATAACACTATTTATGGATGACAGGATGGAATTGTCCAGAATGCACACGGCTGGTTTTGCGGTTGTTACAGCTTATCTGGTGAGCTTACCCGGTGCTCGTCCGCCCAACCATTCTATACTTGACCACTAAACTGCTTCCGGTGACAATCAATATCGATCGCATTTCAGCCCTCACTACTGGAACAATGGCCAGTAGCCAATAAGCATGAGGCTGCCGTGGCTCCTTGGATAAACTGAATGGTTTATACTTTCGATCAGATAGTCAATTATACTATTTCGTACTATTTTTTTCTGCAACCAACGACATCACAATTATTGGTAAAGCCATTTACATATATAATTTTGAGGCCTATGTATTAGTTGAATTTAGTTGCTTCGTCCGATCACTGCAATGAACATGGAAGGGAACTGACGCGTCAAACAAAAACTAACACCTCATTCACAAATTAGTTCTACTTTCGCTGATCGCTAAACCAGACACTGTTATTGTCATCCACGTTTATAACCCTCTAATTTTACTTGATACTTCCTGTTTAGCTTCATGATTCTACTTTAATCGGTGCATGAATTTCCATCTTTCAGATAGCATTGCGTGGATGAATGGTGTAAATTGGGGAAGATAAATTATATCGTTCCGCAATGCACTGCACGAGAAACCTATACCAGACTTGAAGTATTTTAAAAGAAAGAATATTTTCCCATGGTCACATTAAGAAAAACAACATTGGAGAGCGTTTAATTGTTTTCAATGATTCGTAGTCTTTCTCTTACACATCATATAGGTGACAGTTATGCATTTGATTGGTCGTTGGCTGTGTTGAAGGACATTTTTACAGTATGTGTTTGGTGTGGAGTGGGGGGATGGTGTAGTGTTTGTCAGTTGGCGTGCGGTGATGCGTAATCTACCACTGTCAGTGGGTTTTCGGAGGTCGTTTCTCGTTTCGGATGCTCCGTCTTTGGCCAAAGCAACTGAGGTGCATGAACTAGTCGATTTTGCGCACACAGATCTGGGCTAAGTAGACGTATGGCGATTGCTTGAGCCCACCAATTCATCCCACACACCACACACACCTACTGTAAAAATGTTCTTCAACACAGCCAACGAACAATCGAATGCATAACTGTCACCTATGGGATATTTAAGAGCAAGATTAGGAATCATTAAAAACAATTTTTTGCATTCTAATGTTGATTTTGTGGATTATATTCCCGTTCTGATATAAGAAAAAATTCTCGTGACAAATCCCCAATACACTGTGTGCCAGTAAGTCGTCCAGACTCCTGAACAATCACTTCAACACTCGTCAAGCTGATGTGCTTTCGCTCCTTTCCCCTCACTTACATATGCAACCCAACGTATGGCTTCTCAGGAACTGGAACGTATTACGCCAACGGTAGAAGTATGTGCCATTTTGCGTCAACCTAAGAGGACTAAATTACCAATCAACTAATTCTCAATATATTGTAAATTATTCTGAGCAAAGTGATCCTTTCCTAACCCCTCGTATTATTCTAGGTGTTTGTTCACCTCATTTCACTCAGCCCTCCCGAATAGTGAGAATACACCGTGCACCATTCAATTACACAGATTCGAGTCTCCTTAGTACCAAGGAGTGATGTTGAGCACTGATATCCTCATATTTTCAGTTGTGTGCTCGAATTGCTCTGACTTATCTTACAAATTCGAAAGCTCAAGCAATTCTGCATTACAAATATCGACACTCTTTCTCTCGTGACATCGATAATACTGTAACTATGTGGACATGAAACGTTCATTTGTTGGTTCTCCATGAGTACTAAGTTTCTTGCTCTTTTCTCTATCATCTTGACTGAAGTGCTAATAAAATGCCTATATTCCGTCTTTTGTGAAGCACCGAGAACGATTCCGTTCTCTACCAAGTGTTCAGATATTTCAGGAGGTTATTTTCACGGTAAATCGACACTCAATTCATCCTTTGTTTCTCAGCGGATTCTGAGAAACGGACTCAATATTTTCTTTGTACTGTTTTGTATGATATCAGTGCAGAATTCAATGTAATAATGCAGTCAGTCGTATATCTTCCAAAACGACTTTTTACGCGAGCAAGAACGTATGTGATTTGTACACTAAAATAAATTTGAAAAATGATGGCTTCACGTGGAGTTGCATGTGACTCAATGGAATTAACAATGACCTAGACTCAAATTAAATGAATAAAGTTGCAATATTCTTTTCATGATGCTGTGTTTCTATTCCTCAGATCTAACGCTCGGAAGCAGCATGCCACGTCGCCAACATGTCATGTGGGATGTATATGTGCGACAGCGACCGAGACAAACCACGGATAGCGTGCTCAGCTACGTCGGTTATCGAAATGCAACTAGAATGATGTTGGCAACCTGATGGTCAAAAGGACCACGGAGTAGACGTGCCTTGGTTGAAAGCTGGGTGACTGGTTGGACGTTTCTGTTCGTGCACACTCGTGCACAATGGAAACGCAGCAGCGAAATTGGTTACATGATTTTCTTTAACCGATGCCTCCTATCCTGACCGTAGCACAAGAATTACTTGTGTGAAAGTGAGTGGCGCGTGTGTGGTTTCATGGTGGTGCTATCATCAACGTGCATGCTGCTCAACCTGGGTCTACACATCACAGCGCGGTTAACGCGTACGTCAGTCACCAGCGCTGACATGCCCCGCTTTTCCCAGCTTGTACCCACGTGTGCATGCACAACAATGGGCCTACTTAGTCAACCCAGCTTTCACACAAGGCCTGTCTGCCCTATTTTTTTTTTGATCGCCAGACCTTCGCAACCAGTGTTTCGAACATTCCCACTAGTACATCATTCCACACATTCAATTCCACTCACTCTCGCTGGGGTCACATGTTATACGGGTTAAGCTGGCAGTTCAGAGAATATCTCATCGGTCCGCATATGCGTGCTCACACACACGCACCACAAAAGCGGTGACCCGTTTTGCATGCATTCTGCTGGACAACGCTTACTGGTGAGAATTTCGCCAGCATGCAAATGTACGGCCTACACAATCAGGGCGACGTTCACATCCCAAGAGGATTTTTCGGTAGTTGGCCAACTGACAACCATAAACGAACCCTCGGTGATGAAAAAGGTTTGAAAGGGTTCAGGCAAGTCTCAAGAATTTCCTTCAGGAATTAAAAACACTGTACTGTTGGGTTACAGCTGTAATCCCATTGGAGTCAAATGGAGCTCGGACTAACCGGAGATCCATTTTTCGAATCAAAAGTTGATTCCTCCGAAGATAATTCGTCGGTTACCACAGAATGTCGTACAGAATAAGGAACTATTTTCAAATTTGTGTACTTAAACTGATATCAAACGTGTTCCGTCATTGTAAAATGACGAAACCATCAACCACGGTTGGAAAATTACCGGGACATACCGACTGCAATTAGAAGTCATTGAAATTTTGACGATACCCGGTGTCCGTAAAGCTTCCATTTGGAATGAGGAATGTGATGGATTAGTCCTTGTTTATGGGTGATTGCCAGTCAGGCGTCTTAAACATGTCTAATCGGATATTTGGGTAAATTAATTTGAAAAAGGAAATCGGTCCGATAGCAACTGTGTTTAAATGTCCTTATCTGAAAAATCCATATGCGAAAGTAAATCAAATTACGTCAGCGACCATCAAATCTACGTTTATTCTGAATCACGAATTGTCAAATACTCCAGTGAGTGATTTAGTACGGATGAGACGGAAGTTGTCGAAATTACTAGGAATATCAGTAAGTATACTTCTGTTTTGACCGAGTGGTTTGTATAATTCCAGAGAATGTAGCGTTTGGCGTATCTTTCCAGTGCTAATATGAGATCGGAAACGGGAGACAGAGGGAAGAGAAAGAAACGGAGGAGTAGAATATGTAGATGAGATGGATTTAGTGGCAGACCAGGAAGCGAATTGTCAACTTTCTCATGTGGTTTACGAACAAGATCGCCAGAGGAGTTACAGATGTGAAGCAAATTGGAAGGGCAAATTCGCGGGAGACTGCTTTGGCACAAGACCAAAATATCCGGCTACCGGTGACAGATGGTTGAAATGTAGCTTAGAAATATATTAGCCAAAGTAAGTGGAGTATTGGGGCGAGTACAGTTGATAAGAAAAAGAATGATGTGGTGGAAATATAACGACGAATATATAGGTCATTCAGATGGGATATGTGCTCGGAAGAGCAAGCTATTAGAAACGTTTGAGTTAATTAGTCGGGGCCACCAAACGCATGGCACTAGGATTGTCCAAGAACTATAAGGACAGATAGAGTTGTTATGAAGTTGAGTTCATGGGATTCAAATTATATGGATGTGGAAGTGAGGCTGTGTCGAATTTAACAGTGAACTGTTGATTCGAATCCACGATGTATAGCTTCACTTTGAGTCTGGCACAGCAGAACAGTTGAAGGGCCTTTCACATTATACGGCATTTCTCGTTACCCTCTACTGTGTCTACTTGCAGGTGATCCAGATTTCGTACTTCAGTCTTGATGAGGTGGAGTAGTCTTTTACGGCTTGATCCCAGCTAGATGTTTGTACCTTTCCCTTAGCTCCACTGAGGCTCTTCAAGCGAGGAGAGGGAACACTTTTGTGTTGAACATAAAATATTTCCAGAGGGCAACACAAATCATGGAATTTAGAGCAGTCAGTAAAAGTTTCACAGAATGAGGAAGCCTTGTGTAAACAAATGATAAAATTTTTGAAGGTAACCAATGCTCCAAGTTTATTGAGATCCTCCAAGGTGCAAGCTGTTCTGAAGAGAGTGCGCTATGGAAGCAAGCAGTTGGTCAAAGATTTTCCTATGCAACAAACTTGAGGGTGAAGGAGTAAACTACAGTGATCAAAAAAACTAGCAGGGGAGCGTTGAAATACTGTGAAATTTTTTTCATATTTCACTGATACTGAATTCTTAAGGGTATCGATACAGTTAGAAAACGCGCAAGATTGGAAAAAATCTATAGTGAGTGAAAAGGATAAGTCCAGTTCATTGAAATCACCTGCTTTTATGAACAAGGACTGATTGAGATCCGTATTGAAGTAGTTGGAAATGTTGTCAAATAACTGACTGATATCATTGGCAAGAGTATTTAGTAAAACATAAGCATTGCAAAGAACAAGATGTTGAAAGGAATTTGAAAAAGGTGGCTTTACATGAATTGCAATGCAATTGATCTTATTCATGCTGAATTCGAACTAGAAGTGAGAAGATTTGCACCCCGTTCGATAGATGAGTATGATTCAAGCCATGATTGCTGGACAGTGTGTGGACACTTGATATGCGATTATTCTAAGTGTTAAAACTAAATAATAAAGGGATCCGTAATAACCAGCTACATGCAGTTGCTTGGCTATATATAGGTATATCAAAGTCAATTGGCATTTGAGACGTGTGGTAAATGCGGTGAGCGGTAGGATCGTATGTACCTTCTCTAAGATTTTATTTTTGTGCGAACCGATAGCCCTTTGTTTTCTGTTCTTTTCTCATTTTTCTCCCAGAGATTGAATTCACATCGAGGTATAGTATGAAATAGCAAGAAAATATAATTTCATGCGCTGTGGCCAAAATTTGTGGAATAAACCAACGGGGATGGAATTGTCAAACCGGTTAGGCAAATTGGCAATGAAGAACTGAAATTCTGCATATGGCTGCAGGAAAATAGCGTTGTGGCTTTTTATGACTAGTAAGGCGGTTGACCGTTAGGTAGTGTCAACTGTAGGCAAATATTCAGTTCGATTAAAACATATTCACAAATTTACACTTGTGAATACGCTCATGAAGTGAAAAAAGAAAAACAGTAGCTGTCAATCTCTGACCCCAAATCTGCGCTCGATGGCTAACTCCGAAATTTATGTTCCACTTGCAATAACTTTATAGATCAAACCAGAATGAACTAATTCAATCGACATTTAGTGTCCTGGATGACATGTTTCACACTTTTGCTTCACATCGGTACCGGGATACCTTCTGACCCACACTGTTCAGTTGAAGTATATCTTAGAGATTCTGAAGGAATCCCACAAACCGTCATCTTCATCGTTGTGTTTCAGTTTTTTGTCCGATCCTCCTATTGGTTCGGTTTACCAAAGAATCTCATTTGAGGGGAACCCATGGAAATGGCTTGACTAATCAGATTTCAAAGGTTTGCGTTGAAATTTTTTCAGTGATTATTTTTGCTATCAATTTTGATTTTAATATTGACCCAATGAGGCCCAATCAGCTACTACGAAAGCTGAAAGTAACACTGTTACAAACACCCACGTGTTGAAATTCGTCTATTGTGGTTCATAATTTTGTTTTTTTATCATCGAATGTAAACGCTTGTCCACATGTCCTGCAGTATACTTCTAATCAGAAAAAAAGCCCAAAATGTTTCAGTTTACGCCCCCCTGATAAGTGAATTTCATTAATATTTTACAAAACGAAAAAATATGATAGCATAGTCATCAGTTGCTGTTACGATATCGCGATTCTCAACCATTAGGCAATATAAAAAGGACATTATCCTGAACACGCTATGCAAACCAAAGTGAATGGTTTCTTTATTCAAAAACCAACAAGTCAAACGAGAACAATTTTCGATTTCGAAAGTTTGAAACACTGTGAAATACACTGTACAAATATTTTCTATTTCACTTCTCGTGTTGCATCGTAACTGTGGAACAAATTTGAAGGCGTGCGAGCATATCTCTCTTGGCATTGGGATTTCAAGAACATTGAAAGGGGATTCGTGAAATTCATCTCTTCCTCTATGTTCGCATTTGCATCTCTGGATGTATTTTAGTACATCTTCAGGTTATTACTTTTCAGTGATAGATTAAACATTCTCATGAAACCAAGGGAAAATACATAACCCGAGTGATTGTAAGACTCATTCTTTATGATAAATTCATTTGGTTCATTTGGTCCTTCATGTGATCGGTAACACGAAGTTAATTTTCACACAACCAACATTACGTAAAAACGGTTCTTTCCTCTCCGGACTTGGATTACCTAATATAATCTTGGGCTGTGAAATTCTTCACATTCGACCGAAGTTTATCGCCTAACAATAGTTGAGTATCTGATGATGACTATCCGTGCGCATCGGATGCGAATGCTACTTGAATATGCGTTTCTTTATATCTGTATTGCTTATAAAAATGCCATAATTTGCATGCCTAATGAACAATGCATTTCAGTGCAAGTTGGTGTGTCTTCTGTTTTCATTTCGGGCAAACCAGTCATCATGTGGATGATTAGTTATATGATGTATAAGAGACGGAACATGTTTTCGCACTCGTCCATGGTGTGCATATTAACGGAGATATCGTCTACTTAACGTCCGTAGAGAGTATCTTGGTATATAACTGTTTCCATTTATTGTTCGAGGTGTGAGACAAAAACATCTCCCATAACTGGTCCTAGTCGTTCATTACTAGTCGAGGTAAAACAATGGAATTACGAATCAAACACCTTACCCTCAAGGTCATCCGAGCTGGCTCTCAACGGTTTGCTGAACATCTAAACTACACTAGCATATTTTTCAATGCTGAGCTGAGTGTTGAAGCTGCATGATGAATCATATTACACAAATCTAATCACCTGTTAATCAATTGTAATTCAATATGAATCGTGAATTCACATAAAATGATTTCTCTGGATGTTTCGTCATTGATCACAAACTTGCCTGTATCTAAAATATTAGACAATTGCATGCCAACAGAAAAAATCAGCAAAAGTATCCCTGCGGGAAAATGTGAGGAACTTCTGATTTTCTGCTCTCCAATCAGTTCTATTTCGCTGATAACGTTTACAGATGGAAAGAGGACATCACAAGGGCATCTCCACTCGGTTCTTGGTGCGCCGATATATTCATGGCGAAAGTTGAATATATCTCGTTGAATCCAACTGTCAGCTGCCTGTCTCAATATAAGTCGATGATATTTTATGCCTACTAAAGGGAGAATGTAGTGTACATCCGTTCCTACAGGCATTCAGTGAGTCGCATCTGAGTCTAAGTTCACGATTGAACTAGAGGAAAATGAATTTAATCCTAAAACTGACTTTCCATAAAACGTTTTACTTTTCAAATAACATGCATCTTTTTTTACATCAATTTCACAATTTCCCGCCAGTTGGATATTTCCATAATAATCCATAAATGTTGTTATATCTGCTGCTCATATGACTTCGCTGATTGGTTCATACAAGATTTTACCAAATTCGCCTGTACAGACCATATAAGCTGTACAATTTGCACCTCAGTTTTACTTGTGTTGGTCGTCACCAATGAATGCGTGGTATCGTGTCGTGTCTGACTTCCTAATCTAGTTAGCACATGGGCCTGCATCATCGAAGTTGGTTCCTTGTTTTCGGATGAGAAGCTCCGTAGGTACGTGATGGTTGGTAGAGCGTTTTGGAAAGAACAGCTGCCAGAACAAGCTCAGACGAACAAGATCTTAAGTAGTACCAACAGACGAAAGACAACGCAGCAACAGCCCGTCAATGGGGTAGTGAAGCATGTTGGAGTTTGAAGAACGGTTGTAGATCAATCGGATGACTCGTCGGTAAACCCGATCAAGATGGAGAGAGGCCGACGAGGCCCCATCCCACACGTGACTGCAGTAGTTAGGTTTGGGCCTGGTTTGAGTTTTGTATATGAGAAGATAAGCTAGTGTGAAAAAGCTTATGGCGCGAAACAGAAAACCAATTTCGCATGCAGCTCGAGAAGCAAACTGAGATAAGCAAGCTGATCAAGATAGAAGAGTTATAGATAAGCCGAGAAGAGAGGAAGAATCTGTGGGAGGCAACACAGTTGAATCGAGGGTGTGGTGGGAATAGGACGATAGTTAGTAAGGTGAGAAAGATCATCGCTTTTGGGAATATGAAAAATTGCCATGGGTTTCCAGGAATTCGGAAAAGTAGAAAGTCGGAGAATGTGTGATGGAGAGAGAGACAGAAAGGACGACGTAGGAAATAGGCCAATTCAAATTGCACCTTTTAGGGACGATGAATGGTATGCCGTTTTGATCGGGTGGTTTGCAAAAGTCCAGAGAATGCAGCATTTGGCGTATCTTCTAAAACCAAAATGGGATTGAAAATGGGAGACAGAGGGAACAGAATGAAATGATTAAGATATGTAGGTGAGATGGAGTTCGTGCCAAAATGGGATTGTAAACGGGAGGCATAGGGATCAGAAGGAAACAAAGGAGTAGCATATGTAGGTGAGATGGAGTTTGTGACAAACCAGGAAGCGAATTGTCAACTTCCTCATGTGGTTCCTAAACACAATCGCAAGAGAAATTACATATGGGAAGGAAATAGGAAAGGCGAAATTTGCAGGAGGCTGCTTTGGCAGAGGACCAACGTTCCGGGCTACCGGTGGCAGATGAGAGTAAGCGTTCGGTTTCCCAGCTGATGAAGCTTTCTTTGGCTCTCTGTATGGTTGGCGAGCATCTGTTCCTGGCTTCCACGAAACAAAGGTGAGAGTCCGTTGTGGGCGAGCCCAACCACCAGCAAAATGTTGCACACTTCAAGAGTACAGCACGATCGCATGCGTGGTTGAACCACTCGGAGGATTCGGGTTTGCCAGGTTTGGACAAGTGAGTAATAAAAAGTTGCACAACTTGAGGAACAATGTCGGTGAAGTTAGAAACGGGAGAGGAAACGTCTGAAGTAGAGCAGCATTCATTCGAAGAATAGGAGGCTGGGACATCGTAAAATCTATCTCAGTTGGTGGAATTTCAGCTCCAAAATATTTATCTCAAAGTAGGTGGAGTATGAAAGTGGGAAAAACTGATGGAACAGGAAATAATATAGTGATTAGATGAGTCAACTTGAGAAAGGGCAAATGTGCCTGAGAACAGAGAATGAACAGATGTGAGAATAGGTTTAAGGGTATGGACATAATCGCCATCTCGATCATGAATACGTGTGAGTAAGTAAACAAGTTGGCATAGGTTGTTGACCACGGAGAAGTGTTCGGCTTCACTCCCCAGAGCCGAAGTGTCCGATGAGTGAATGAACCAATCTCGCTTGTGAACATTGAAATCTCATAAGATGGTGACCAGTCAGTTGGATGTTCCACAAATTAGGTCAATGTTTGAAGGTGAGATATCAAAGAACGACGAATCGCAACTGTTGGGTGGACGGTGATCTACACAAAAGCAGTGATTACAAAAAGCCAGTCGAAGCTTTATCCACGTCAACTGAAATTAACGAGTCAATATTATGCTTCACTCCGCGAATGCTAGTGAGAGTAACAAGTTAGTGCTCATCTTCCGAGTGAGAAGAGCGAGCAAGACGGCGACTGCGTGTGTGGTTGTGTATTTTCATGATTTGTAGTGTAAAAGAAATCAGCAACCCTTATCCTGAAATCTAAATTGGCGGACCACATATGGCCTCAATAGATCAGGCGTAGTAGTTAGTCGGGCAACATCAGAGCTCTCTACCAGTTGTGTTCAGTTTTGTGAGTTTACTTGGTCTAGTGCCCTGTGTTTCGTGCAGTGTATTAATTGGGCACCGTGTCTTTTGATTGTGCTGTGTGCAATAGGCTGTGTGCTTCCACTGTGTGTGGCATATTATTGCCAAATAGATATTTTATCGAGTCTTGGTGAATTGAAACATTCTTTGTCAAGTGTGTCATCGCGTGATATAACAAAAGTTTATTGCAACTCATGCAGTCTTCGAATCAGACATCGTCATATGAACCATGATCAAGCGTACATGTGAGGATTCTTGACAAGGTCCGTCTGCGCAAATTTTCACCTGCTCTCAAGCGGAAACTCTCCTTTTTGAAAAGAATCAAACACTTGTTTTAAATAAACGTCGTTGGAAGTAGGAAGACGATAGAATTAACCTGCTCAATTTGGACCACTTGAATTGCTTTGTTTGTTGATCAGTCATTTGCGGCTTATGAAATCATATTCACCAAAACTGGCATTTGAACCAACATTCACGACATTTTTCTTGGTTTTGTCGAGGTGATTTAATAGGTTTCAATATTCAAGAGGAATCATTCGATTCGGGGAAGTGTACCTCTGACGAATATAAGCGAAGTTAAAAATATTCAGATGCCAGTGAATTTACATTTGTTTTAGAGTGCTGCCTGTATATCTCATATGTCTTAGAAAACGATAGTTTTCTTCGTGTCACCGTCCTGGTTCACAGTAATTCTTAAATAAATCTCAAACAATTGAGTATTCACATTCAGAATGAAGACAATTTTCTATTTACGGGAAATTGTTCCGTGGGTGTATGTTCATCAAACTACTGCAGTCTAGCTAATTTCGACAGGATGTAATTACTTTACGAGAAAACGTTTTATTAGTTCCCAATATTGTTGTTCACCGCCTATATTGGTAGCGAACAATAAGAAGGATTTTACAGCAATAAGAAGGCTAATCGCAGTGAAAGCAGTCTTCAGCACTTAATCAAATATATGAGCATAATCCCCTATACACGACCGTATTCAAATAAGATGAACGGCCCGGCCACATGCATGAATGCTCTACCATTTCATGCTCTTTATATGCGGTGAATAAACTTGGTATGATACTCATCATTATTGTTGGGCTGACTTGTTTCTTCTCTTTGATGTCTGAACTAAAATCTCCCACATTTAGTCAATCTTTTCTACTCTTTGAGGTCTGCTCGTATCAGTTTATATGCTAGAGGGGTTCAACTTCGATATTGACAGCTGGTTGTGAATAAACTTCATTATTATGGCATTCGGAATTGTGCAATGCCATACTGTATGAGGATCGAGCTTGTCCATTTGCATGTTATTCATCTGCGAAAATTCATTTTCAGTTGCATAATAATGACGTTGGAGTTCACTGATTCTTATATGAAAAGAACCATAGAAAGAGGAAAATGAACGAATCAAAGCCAATAATTAGGCTGACTTGATATGAATATTTTCGTAAGCCACTTTTCATACAATTCATGACAGAAATTAGCATCGGTCTTTGTCGACAATGGGAGCAAGTTGCTCATCCGTGTGAATGTTCAAGGTTATGTGTGGATTGAAGACAACATAACGATAGGTAGGATATTCCAGGAGTAGTCGGTTAAACTCAGCTCACATTTTACTGTCCATGGTAAACCTAAGGCACCAGAGCACATATGAGTGTCAACAGAAGACATTTCGTGGTCAAACGGTAATATCCCTCGAACTGACTGCATTGTTAGTTCCTGCTGCATTGTCTGATGAGCATTGAGTGGAGGAATCTAGAGAAATCAACCATTATTTAGTGAGTGGTGATGAGTAGTAGATGGTCCACCACTGCATAGGATATCTGAATGAGAGCACAGCACCATAACACGATGAAGGTAACTATACCGTTTTAACTAGAAGAATAGCCGCGGTCACTTCAAGTGGAGCCGAGAAGGTTTTCATGAAAATAGAGGAGCATGTTACATATTTGGTGACGATGCTTTTGAAAATACACGACGTATGGCAACGGATACCTCAAAATCAAACGAAATTCGTACTTTATTAGAAGACATAACTACGGAAAAGAGAAAGGATGAAAACACGCAAGGAGAAAAAACGAAAACCTCATGCTTATCTAACACGAATTCCTTGAGGTTTCGAATTAGAATGATGAGGCAACTCTGTGATTAGTATGGTACTGTGTCTCGATTAGAGAGCATATTTGCCCCGAAAACACGATTCGGATGAAAACATTACTTCGAAGTGATGCAAATTACGCCCTAAACTGTAAAGATCAGGATTTCCGCTGAAGTCAGTCTTCATATTTCCACCACTGCATTAAGTAGATTCAAATCTGTGTAGTTCATTCGTACGTGGAGTTGGAAGATCATTAGGAAAATTGGAGGTAGATGGCGACCGATTGCATGTAGGTTTACCTGCAACGGTCAATTGGATATCGGGCTGGGCAACAAGCTTTCGGATAAGTTAGTGCGTGAGACAAATGAACAAAGCTTGATCTCGCTACAAAACTATGTTTTCTTTGGACTATGCTCAACGACTCGAATGGAAGTTCCGTTTGCACAGGATCGGACGAAAGGGACCTATAACATGGCCTCAAAGATCTCGGGATATAATTCCTTTGGATTATTTCCTAGGCGGTTATGTTGAGAGAAACTTTCATGACCCCAAGTCTGAGAACCTGGATGAGTTAAATAATTGGATCCAATCTGTATGCACTGCGATTCCAACGATGATGCAGGTGGCAGTTCAACATAATATGGTTAGATGGCTGACGATTTGCCTGGCTCAAGTTGGTGGCGCTTTTGAGCATCTACCGTATTGGTAATAACGGCGCCTTTCAGAAACAGAGAACGACCTATTACATTTGCTTGGTAATCCCGGTTTGTAAAACAAAGTTTGAGTTACTCGTACTGCAGTCCCAAAGGTCGTTTTCACGTAATCGTTCTCGCTGATTAGCACGACAATACGACAATCCCAATCAAGAATATGTCCTGCTCGAGTATTTAGCCAAATGTCAAACGACCGTCATTGAGATGGGAATGACGAAATAATTTGTGGCAAGGTACTGCGAAAATTAAAGTTTATAAATATAAGACGACCAAAATCAGAAGTGATCTCTTCGGTCAAACTATCCAAGAATCAGAGTGTAAAATGGGTCAGTTCAACAGACAGCAGTCACGCTTCAATGGAATTACCAACGACCTAGCTTCAAATTAAATGAATAAAGTTGCAATAATCTTGTCATGATGCTGTGTTTCTATTCCTCAGATCTAACGCTGGAAAGCAGCATGCCCTACACACGTCGCCAACATGTCACGTGGGATGTATATGTGCGACAGCGACCGAGACAAACCACGGATAGCGTGCTCAGCTCCGTCTGTTATCGAAATGCAACTAAAATGATTTTGGCAACCTGATGGTCAAAAAGGACCACGGAGTAGACGTGCCTTGGTTGAAAGCTGGGTGACTGGTTGGACGTTTCTGTTCGTGCACACTCGTGCACAATGGAAACGCAGCAGCGAAATTGGTTACATGATTTTCTTTAACCGATGCCTCCTATCCTGACCGTAGCACAAGAATTACTTGTCTGAAAGTGATTGGCGCGTATGTGGTTTCGTGGTGGTGTTATCATCAACGTGCATGCTGCTCAACCTGGGTCTACACATCACCGCGCGGTTAACGCGTACGTCAGTCACCAGCACTGACATGCCCCGCTTTTCCCAGCTTGTGCCCACGTGTGCATGCACAACAATGGGCCTACTTAGTCAACCCAGCTTTCACACAAGGCCTGTCTGCCCTATTTTTTTTTTGATCGCCAGACCTTCGCAACCAGTGTTTCGAACATTCCCACTAGTACATCATTCCACACATTCAATTCCACTCACTCTCGCTGGGGTCACATGTTATACGGGTTAAGCTGGCAGTTCAGAGAATATCTCATCGGTCCGCATATGCGTGCTCACACACACGCACCACAAAAGCGGTGACCCGTTTTGCATGCATTCTGCTGGACAACGCTTACTGGTGAGAATTTCGCCAGCATGCAAATGTACGGCCTACACAATCAGGGCGACGTTCACATCCCAAGAGGATTTTTCGGTAGTTGGCCAACTGACAACCATAAACGAACCCTCGGTGATGAAAAAGGTTTGAAAGGGTTCAGGCAAGTCTCAAGAATTTCCTTCAGGAATTAAAAACACTGTACTGTTGGGTTACAGCTGTAATCCCATTGGAGTCAAATGGAGCTCGGACTAACCGGAGATCCATTTTTCGAATCAAAAGTTGATTCCTCCGAAGATAATTCGTCGGTTACCACAGAATGTCGTACAGAATAAGGAACTATTTTCAAATTTTTGTACTAAAACTGATATCAAACGTGTTCCGTCATTATAAAATGACGAAACCATCAACCACGGTTGGAAAATTACCGGGACATACCGACTGCAATTAGAAGTCATTGATATTTTGAGGAGACCCGGTGTCCGTAAAGCTTCCATTTGGAATGAGGAATGTGATGGAGGAGTCCTTGTTTATGGGTGATTGCCAGTCAGGCGTCTTAAACATGTCTAATCGGATATTTGGGTAAATTAATTTGAAAAAGGAAATCGGTCCGATAGCAACTGTGTTTAAATGTCCTTATCTGAAAAATCCATATGCGAAAGTAAATCAAATTACGTCAGCGACCATCAAATCTACGTTTATTCTGAATCACGAATTGTCAAATACTCCAGTGAGTGATTTAGTACGGATGAGACGGAAGTTGTCGAAATTACTAGGAATATCAGTAAGTATACTTCTGTTTTGACCGAGTGGTTTGTATAATTCCAGAGAATGTAGCGTTTGGCGTATCTTTCCAGTGCTAATATGAGATCGGAAACGGGAGACAGAGGGAAGAGAAAGAAACGGAGGAGTAGAATATGTAGATGAGATGGATTTAGCGGCAAACCAGGAAGCGAATTGTCAACTTTCTCATGTGGTTTACGAACAAGATCGCCAGAGGAATTACAGATGTGAAGCAAATTGGAAGGGCAAATTCGCGGGAGACTGCTTTGGCACAAGACCAAAATATCCGGCTACCGGTGACAGATGGTTGAAATGTAGCTTAGAAATATATTAGCCAAAGTAAGTGGAGTATTGGGGCGAGTACAGTTGATAAGAAAAAGAATGATGTGGTGGAAATATAACGACGAATATATAGGTCATTCAGATGGGATATGTGCTCGGAAGAGCAAGCTATTAGAAACGTTTGAGTTAATTAGTCGGGGCCACCAAACGCATGGCACTAGGATTGTCCAAGAACTATAAGGACAGATAGAGTTGTTATGAAGTTGAGTTCATGGGATTCAAATTATATGGATGTGGAAGTGAGGCTGTGTCGAATTTAACAGTGAACTGGTGATTCGAATCCACGATGTATAGCTTCACTTTGAGTCTGGCACAGCAGAACAGTTGGAGGGCCTTTCACATTATACAGCATTTCTCGTTACCCTCTACTGTGTCTACTTGCAGGTGATCCAGATTTCGTACTTCAGTCTTGATGAGGTGGAGTAGTTTTATACGGCTTGATCCCAGCTAGATGTTTGTACCTTTCCCTTAGCTCCACTGAGGCTCATCAAGCGAGGAGAGGGAACACTTTTGTGTTGAACATAAAATATTTCCAGAGGGCAACACAAATCATGGAATTTAGAGCAGTCAGTAAAAGTTTCACAGAATGAGGAAGCCTTGTGTAAACAAATGATAAAATTATTGAAGGTAACCAATGCTCCAAGTTTATTGAGATTCTCCAAGGTTCAAGCTATTCTGAGGAGAGTGCGCTAGGCAAATTGGCAATGAAGAACTGAAATTCTGCATATGGCTTCATGAAATTAGCGTTGTGGTTTTCATGACTAGTAAGACCGTTGACCGTGAGGCAGTGTCAACTGTAGGTAAATATTCACTTCGATTACAAAAAATATTCACAAATTTACACATGTGAAAGCGCGCATGAAGTGAAAATAAAAAAGTAGCTGTCAGTCGCTGACCCCAAATCTGCGCTCGATGGCCAACTCAAAAATGTATGTTCCACTTGCAATAAACTCATAGATCAAACCAGAATGAACTAATTCAATCGACATTTAGTGCGCTGGATGACATGTTTCAAACTTTTGCTTCACATCGGTACCGGGATATCTTCTGACCCACACTGTTCAGTTGAAGTATATCTTAGAGATTCTGAAGGAATCCCACAAACCGTCAACTTCATCGTTGTGTTTCAGTTTTTCGTCCGATCCTCCTATTGGTTCGGTTTACCAAAGAATCTCATTTGAGGGGAACCCATGGAAATGGCTTGACTAATCAGATTTCAAAGGTTTGCGTTGAAATTTTTTCAGTGATTATATTTGTTATCAATTTTGATTTTAATATTGACCCAATTTGGTCCAATCAGCTACTACGAAAGCTGAAAGTAACACTATTACACACACCCACGTGTTGGCATTCATCTATTGTGGTTCATAATTTTGTTTCAGGGGCCGAAATTGGACAATGACAAACAGGGTAAAAGTCGAACAGTTGGTGAGTTTGTCAGGAATATTTAGTATGGAAAGGACAAAGCGCAGTTCTTTGACACTGTATTTCAGGCAACAGTTCCCTGACTGCACCACTAGATGCATCATCCACTGGATTCCCATCGGTCGGCGCATATCGCCAACTGAAGTCTAATGAACGGTTTTCTTTGAGTCCAATTCTATTGGCCACAAAGGTAACGAATGGCACTGACATTACTAATTTACTGGAAAACAGTAAGGGAATCCGGCCATGGAATAAGACGATCTATATGCATTTGTAGCTCATCATTAATGTCGTTCAAAATGGTGTTTAGTTACCAGACATCTATTGACGCGAATGGGAGTTGTAGATTGTATGTTCTTCGACCCTTTCGTCCATCTGTGTCGCACACGTTCACTGGACTCACGGTCCCAATCCAGACACTGGTTGCATAAACCGCGAAAGATCTGCCTTGCTAGCGGCAACATAAGAGAGACCAAACCCAAATGATCATACAATGTAGCCACATGTTTTACGACAGTTAAAAAGCTAGAGTTGCTGAAAGACACGGTTTATTTTTGATACGATTTCACTGCATCTCAACAGTTCACAGGAGTTCATGTAAAACAGTATTGTGCGACAAATATAGGGGGATTTAAAATTATCACCGTGGTAAATACACATTATCAGACAGCTGTTTCTACTGACACAATATGGGTTTCCATCGATGTGTGGCTACGGCTTCGGCAAACCTCATTAGCATGGTATTGCTTATCACGTATATGACCCGAAACACAGTGTTCTGGTCAGCTGTATATTGCGTCATCTGAAGATGATAAGCGATGGCAGACGACGGGAGCTTTTGGTTTCTAACATTGTCAATATGCGTTTTATCTGACAATGATTGGATCACAAGACATTGAGTCCAATTTGGAATGTGTTCAATTTCTCGGTTAGACAACGGTCGCTCTGCTCCACTCACGTAGGTTGCTCCGCAAATAAACCAAAATTACTAGATGAGGTTCGAGTTATTTCCACCGAAGTGTAAGGGATCCCAATCGTTCGATGAACAATTCTGAAGTCAGCTGAATATTATATTCGAACAGTCACTGAACTATTCGCCGTTTGAGCAAGCGATTGACATCGTGAACTTGAGAAGAAGACACAGAGTGTCTAGTACTTCCTCCGCCAAAAAAACCGTTTATCTGGCGACTAGAGGCTTGCTGTGTCTTTTGATAAACGCATCGGATTAGACGTTTCCGGTCGAGTCGCTTTCCAGCTGTTCAAGTTCGTAGTCCATCATGTTTCTTTTGCAAATACGTCTTGCTCTCTGAAATATGTTTCGGATCAGGCTACAGTTATATTCCACAGATTGCAGGTATAGACTTGTCCAAGTTTCTTTTCTATGAAATCAGATTTGGCGATTGTTCCGTCATTTCTTCTAGTCATAATAATCTCGAGGAAGAGAAGTGTATTGTCCACATCTGCGCCTATCGTAGTTCGTGTATTTGGATACAGAAGATTGAGTTCATCCATAACCCACGTCGTCTATTCTAGACTTTCGTGATGATGGAAATATCATCAACGTATCTTTTATAAAGCTCTGACCGTTCCGAGATTTTGCTTGCCTTCACAAGTAAGCGGATCCGAATTTTCCGAAACAATCGGTGACTGTTGTAGAGAATCTTTCATCGGTTACACTGAATGAACTTCAATTGTGGGCTGTCTCCTGAGGTCTAGGTTTCTGTATATCACGGGAGAAAATAAGCAGCACAGAGACTCAAGCACAATTCGAATATCTATTCGAACAACGGAAACTAGTCAAACCAACTTCACAAGATGCGGAAACTTAGTTTTTGATGGAGCTGGTTGACTCCGAACCACAGTAACTGGTAACATCGTCCAGACATCAGTCACTCACCACATCTGAGTGCATTTTTATTAATGAAAATCTATAGTTGCAAACTGGCTCGGTAATTTTACTCCCAAACAATGATTCCGGACCCGTGCTGTCTCATTGGAAAGAATGTGAGAGAATGTGGACTGTTTTGACTATCCCAGCAAGTTTTTGCGCCAAGATAATTGCAATGACCCCTAGAAATTATAACACGAGTTATCGGTAGAAGTACACGCTCTTCTAGACGGATAATTTACCAATGAGATCACAGCTCAAAATCTGAAGCCAAGAGGAACTAAAACTCTACAACTGCATGGTCCAGCGAAACTACACAAACCAGAAGTGTCACTTCGAAGAATACTATAGATGATAAACTCACCACAAAACGAATAAGCGAAATGGGTGTTGAAATTGCTCGAGCCAGTTCATGATTTATTGGCCAGAGACACTATCAAAGAAAGTCTGTAAATAGTAGAGCTTTTGCATCCGATCATTTCGAAAGGGAAACACACGGCTTCACTTGATGTCCAATCACTGCTCACGAACTTTCCCGTTAAGGAGACTATACGTATCATCTGAGATCATGTCGAGCAAAGCCGACTCAAAATCGGTATATCAGTATCAGTTCCGGAACGACAATTATTACCATGCTCAACAAACGTATGGTTTTCTTTCCTCGGCCGGACTTACAGACAAATTGACGTAGTCGCAATGGAAAACCCATTGGATTCCATTTTACCAGGTATATTTATGGCTCACCTTGAGGAAAATACGAGCTTGTTCATGAATGCAGTGTATGGGATATCAGGACTTTAAGCCACAAAAGCCCAGTGTACTATTAGGGATAACCGAAAACCAGACTCTCAGGCTTCGATTGGGGGACCGCATAAGGTTACAAAAGGTCAGGTGTGGTCACCAGCCGAGAGACAATGGATTTCTCTCTACCACGAAAATGATCGTCGTTCGAGGGTTTAGAACCTCTGCACCACCGATCGCCGTTTAGTGTGTCTTGCCGATAGAAAAGGCTTTTTTTCCCAGAAACCAGGAGGATAAGTACCATTAGATACAAGCTGTTTAGTATTGATTTTCGAGTACTGATTTTTTTCTTTGGGATTGGTTTTATATGAAAGTAAGGTTTGAGGAATTCCTAGGAATAACGAGGAAACATTCTACAGAGTGTTCTGGTCATCACTGTACAACTAAGATGAAGAAGGGCATTATTTGGTGGGTTATCCGGTAGCAAATCACATGATTATACAAATCATTACCACGAATCTCTTAATGAACACAGAAATTACAAAAATATATGATGTTGATCTCTCTGTACATCAGAGATGCCACGGCCACCTTACCTCAAAAATCTTGAAACTGTTCACCTACCCATTATTCTGCTCAATCATATACGTTTTATTTGTCCAATAAATTCAGAAAGAAAAGGTGTTGATGACGCTGATTTCATACCGCCTGTGATCAGGCCGTTGGAATGCATTCTGGATAATTGGCTTCATACATTTTAAATAAGACTAAGTTATTTTGGTCTATCGAAGAATGGACTATATGCTGATGTCTATCCTTGGCAGTACGGTACATTTTACAGTTAGAATTTTGTCAGAGCGCAGAATAAAAGGCCTAGACAACAGATCGGATGTTCAAAGCCCATATAGATGTTTCGATATTTTGTCTACTGATCAGTAGCCCTGTAAAGAGTGTTTTTTAAAAGGGCTTGGACAATTCTCCACCATTTTTCCACCACTTGAAAAACGAAATATCATATGAAAATGATTATTTTCGGTGGGTCCTCACCCTCTAGAAGCTCGTTACCTTTCAAAGATTTCCGTAATTGGCGAATGAAGCACAGTTCCGGTTTCATTTCCGATGAGAAACCGCTGTTGAATGAAATCATTCTGATCACATTCACATTTTGAGCTTTCCTCTGTGTAATTCTTTAACAGCAGCTCTGCTTCATGTGGGCTAGAACGGTTGCTTCATCGTAGTTGACGTATTGAATCAAAAGGACAAACTCGCAAGAATTCGTAGTCAAATTATTAGAAGCTATTTTTGATATATTAACAAACCTGTGCTGGAGTGATGGGAGTAAATTCATGATTGACACAAGTGACACAAACTACATGAATAAAGAAGGACATGACTACGGGGGAAGCGCCAAGCATACGACGCCCACATGAATCAGCAAAACAGAATCGTGATGAGTAGAGAAGAAAGGAATAATTCAAATTGAATTTGAATTATAAGGTAAACGAGCAAACCGTTAACAATACAGAAACGTCTATGATCGAGACCTTTGTTCGTTGTCACAGTTCAGAAAGCAGGAGGCAAATGAAACACGGCCAAACACTGCATAATGTAATTCTAATTCATCTCTGCTGTATATACCTAGTCAGATTACTGTATCATGTGCATTCTGATGTCCCAATTGTCCCAGTCATCGATACATGGAAACACAGAAATAATCTGAGTAGGAAATCTCCTTAAAGTTCACATGTAATTCATTTAAACCATGGTTGAATAAATTGAGGCGTTTGTTGGAGTAGCTCAAATGTGAATCAACTACTGAGACACAATTATGTTAAGAGCTATTCTGTTTCTGGTTTACCTCACAAAAATGACAAGCGTTGACGTGTCACTCTCAGCAATATACTGAATCACAGCTTTTATGACATCTTGCTGCCCAATTTACCTACAAAGCGACTGCTTATCACCAGTAGAATATAGCATTAGTTAACGGACAACAGGACCGATTACTGGCCATAATCTATATTTATTTGAACTGTCAACAGCCATCGGACAACACGTACGTGGACAACCCATTGATCAATGAAACGAAGGATCGTTCCAGATTTGCATGAGACAAGTAGTCAGCTGATCGAATAATGGAAACGACTTTGTGGATGAATAGTGTCTGTCAACTTGCCACAAATTAGTATGCTGCGATAATTGATCAAGTTATGGTTGGATCGGCTGTCGAGCAATGTGGTTTCAATGTCTATTTGGAATGAAGATGCTGCGCGCTCGTTTGGATCGGTGGAAAGATTACGTTATTAGCTGAGTCGAGTCTGCGCAACTCTTGATTTCATAAACTTCCCCATGACCGACTATTCCACTAGTCAGCTAATTGTTACCCGATTTATTTGACGTCAGTTTCAACTTTGCTGACCGCATTACTTTCATTCCTCGGTTGCATATTTGGTTTATTTACCCAACCCTCAGTTGGTATTACTGAATTTCCTCCTCGCGGGATAAATATTTGGTTTATTTACCCAACCCTCGCGGGATAAATTATTTGGTTTCCGAATTTGATTGACCCTAATGAAATTCGTTTGTTATTAGTTCACCTGTTGCATGTGTAAGTAAAAGTCTTTGATCGTTCAAGGGAATCGTAGTGGCCACTATAGAGTTGAGAAAAAGACCGGTATCTGGCCACAATATTAACCTGAACTGATTTTTCCAAGGTTTCTGTCGATCTCTTTATCATATCCAACTGTACTCGGTCGCGGTTCGCTTTCTGATTCGTCGTTGAGTTCGTTTGCATAGTAGCTCATAGTCATCCTGAAGCCCTTGTTCCCCAGCGTCTACGAAAAACCGCATCATTTCCTCAGCTTTCGTGAACCCATGAAGTGGTTTCGTCAACGGTGAGATTTTCAGCACCCGTGACGCCAACCGTGACTTTCGCTTGAAACTCAATTAAACGTTCCGTCATTCACGGTCGGCATCGCATCATTTTGAACAAACTGATAAAACATTTAGTTGATTCACTCTCGAACCAGAACGCACACTACAGTAGGCGTTCGAATAGCGGCTCAGAAACGTGTCTTCTATCGAGTCCTGAAGCAAACTATGAACAAAATTCACCTAAACGAATCAATAGAGAAGACCAGTGTCCATAGACAAATACGATCGTGTATTTCATATATCGTGGGACCGAAATAGTACCGGGGCAAGAAATACACGGAAAGTAAACGGGGGCAACGGCGAAGCGAAAGTCGGACCACACACCTGCAGTCGGTGAGAACCGAAAATGTGTCAAACGTGAGGTGGATGGAAACCTCGGGAAAGTCAATTTAGTAAAACGTATGCAACCGAGGGAAAAACAGTGAAATCAAAATCAGGCACCAGAGATTATGAAGAAAATACATCCATTACGCTTTCTACTGTGTTCTTTTCAATGCTTCACCAGATTGAATCTGGGTTTTCAAATCAGGACAGCACCCTTTGTCCGATCCTTCATGAGAAACGTTATATGGACGATTGCACCGATAAGTAATGGATTGTAAAAAGTACATGCATACTAAGTAGATAAATGTATAATTAATCTTCGTGAATTAAAACGAACTCCGTGACTGTGGTTTGAAAGCGTAGGAGTGATCGTTCGGGCAGGATTAGATCATATCTAACATAAAATGGTGGTATCTTCTAACAGCTGTTACTAATTAGGGTGGTTACGATTATCGGTTTGTAAACGGGTGCATATCGTAATCAATGTAACGTAATCCAGTCGTTCTATCATTTTCTTGACAGCGATGGAATCAGGATAGGCATGAAAACGTCAAGAAACAGGTTTATGTTTCTCTGGGAGTAAAAGGGAGCCATACACAGACTGCTGATCACAGTGCTCCAAAATGCCAGAATGTCAAAACCGTCTGGCAAGAAATCGAGAACAACTTCAGATCTGCCAGATCAGTCGAATTTGATGTGCGTTACAACATCAGAGACTGTCACCACCTTGTATTGTTTTCTGTATTGTAGAAAGCACTCAAAGTTCCCAGGGAGATAAGGCCTGCATCCAAACTATTGTTTTACCGAAAATCTTGGATACGGGTCACAAGGCTGTCCGCGCTAAATTCAAGTCAAGCAGAATAAATACTCTACGCACCTGGAGAATTTAAAACAATGGTTATAAATAACAGTTTTCCAAACACTGACCGGACATTAACATTGCATAGCGCGGGAACTGTCATCTCCCTTGGGGGTGGTACAACTAGAGGTAGTCCTCCAGCTAGTGTGCATGCCTTTCTTAGTCCAGTCGCGTATACTTCTCTGCCCCTTGCCTGCCTGCTTGTGCTCGTTACCCTATTTCTCGGGATATTTGATCTTCCCTGATTAATTTGTATTCGGTTTTGCGGTTGTTGGTTCTCATCAGGTATGCGTACCCGTTACTCCTCTGCCTAGTCGTCTTCATACTTGTACACTCATATTCCATAGTCACAAGGATCTAACTTTGATCGTCTGCAGTGTGAATGTATACTTTTCACTGAAAAGCCCACAAACGAATCACAACTGAGAATAATCATAGTTATTCGTGTCTGGGTCACTACATACTACTTACGTTCAATATGAGTGCCTACACTTGCAGCCTCGCCGCTATACTTTATTTATTGAGATGAATGTGAGCATCAGTATATCATTATATATATATATATATATATATATATATATATATATATATATACATTTATATATGTATATATATATATATATATATGAAGCGATCAGAAGTAAACTGACAATACTGAGTTGTGGCAAATTTGACATATAATCAGGTCCTTGTGCTAATATGTTACCACTCTTTCCCCGTTTCGATCGTCTTTTCACAGACAGGTGTGTGATATATAACGGAAAGATAGGAAATAGTAGCAATTCCATGTACTGATTTTAAAATAAAGTGCAGACTACCAGTGATTCGGCAAATGAATCAAATGTGCCTTCTAGGAACTTGGAAAAATATTCTTCTTTGTACTTTGCAAGGTTGACAGCAGGATGAGCACAAAATCGAACTCGTCTGCGTCCACTCCATTGTTCTCTTCGTCGTCAATAACGATCTTATGATCGTCATCATAATCGTCTTCTTCTTTTATCTCCGTGAAGAGGAGAACGAAGTGACAGGACATTTTAACATCTGCTTTTGGTTGATGTCTTCCGTCAACAGTATGTTGGCCAATCCAAATGTCTCCAACACCGCAACAGTATTCGATCTTCAAGTCCATTCATGCTGGTCGCCTAATAAACTGGGAGCATGGCAATCGTTTCTTTTTCACCGACAGGATTTTCTCCCTCATGGATGAAAACGTCTAAGCGACTTGACTCAAGCTCAATAATTATGAGTTCAAAGTGTTTTCAAATCTACCAGGCATTTTCCTTGAGAAGTGTAGAAGAGATCCAATAAAAATCTTCGTACTGTTCTCACCGTTTTCGCGACTTCCAACAATCACAACAGAAATCAGTGTGTTTCATAAATCCACGACAGGGGAAGTGCGGCTTCAATGATTTTGTGGCGTTACCGAAAGAAAACTGCTCAGATTTGGTACGTGTTTCAGTGACTGAACACTGGTTACCAACAACCTAAACCAAACTTCCCTATTGCTGACATGGTGCTCTCAACTTATTCTACCAATGGAACGGAGGGATTGATGATCAAACAACGATAATGCCGGTTTACCATATACCCCAAAGGTCGTATTTCTGAACTATAAAAAGGAACGAGATGACCTGTGACAGTGCATACTCGACCGCTGATGAACTTTAGGATATCATGCCAGCATCACCGATGACTGAGGTTGGTAAAGACCAGTGGCAGCTTCTGCATGCGAGACGACACCTGACCCGTTATCTGTTCACCTCATAAGATGGAAATGCCTCAGTCGCAAAACTTATCTACACCAGCTACGGCCTGCTTCACTAATAAAATATCTCGATCAGGGCCAAACCAGTGCAGCAGCAGAAAACAGAAAATTCTTTGTAGTTTCCTACGCAGCACATTTGATCCATTTGCGGAATGATTCGTAACCTGTATTCATTCCAAACAATAAACATGTTGACAGTTTAGTTCTTCTTTATTCATCGTGCTGAGTAGTACTAACTGTCTTATCTCAGATTCAAGCCATGTGGCCAGAAAATCAAGACAATGATCGTCCTAATACACCCGATTTAGGGTGAATTTTCAGTACATGTGCGATTTACGGGGTAATCTGAAAGAAACGAATGTAACCCTTTATTGAAAGGTCCAGAGGGATTCGTGGAGGAAAAATCAAGCAGTTAGTACACTCAGATTAATGTCGAGGCCGAATAACAAGATCGTTCATTATTGCGTCGTGGTCTACGGGAAAGTGGACATGGTTAGGGCTTAGGCTATTTCCACATGTAAACGTGTGTGAATGAGGAATTTTAGATTTCGAGCCAATGAAAGTGAAAGATGCGGCTCTAGAGAGTGTGGAGGGAAGACAATGATTTGTGTTCGATGGTGACCTGTTTGTGAATTTGTCACACGAATCAGAATGCATGTTATTGATGTAGTCAATGAGAATGTATCTATTGTTGAGGCAGCAGAGGGTAGCAATTTTCGAGATTTGGTGGTAAGATGGGAATTAGACGGAACAAGCGTGAGGTAGATTTCGGTTATCAGAGAAAAGGTATGGGATGTTATTGAGAACAGTATGCGAGGGAGATCCAAATCGAAGTTGAAAGGTATAATCAACGTACCTAAGGATTTTAAGGAAGAGAGAAGAGGAAGCAGATAAGTGGACAGGCTCATTCACACTGTTTCGAGGAAAATTCAATCTTTGCTTCCCAAAACAGTGACAATACAACTGAGAAATAAAATGGATGCTATTGGAAAAATAATCACAAAGGTCTTTTCAATTAAAGACATCAACCGCATTATCACGTAGAACATACAGCAGATCACCGCGATTGGGGGAACCAAATGCACGTCCGTAGTTAAGAAAACGTAGCCTCACAGTACAACCATCGTGATCACGAGTATAAGCTAATGAATGAGCAATGGATGTATTTGCATCACGTGTTGACAGACAGGGTATATAGGGAAATTGTGTCAGATCGCGAGGGTGAACTTGGAAAATTATACAATGGATGAGTGCATTCTTACTTACTTTCAGCAATGCAAATGTTCAATCTATCTGACGGTATTTCTTGGATACTTTCTTTGGTACAGGTTGAGTGCGTATAAATATCCGACGATTGACAATCACCTCAAAATCAATGAGACGAGATGGGATATGATTTCGAAAGAGCAAGCCATTAGCAACATTGGTGTTATTTAGTCGGGGCTATCAGATTCACGGCACTAGGCTTGTTATTGAACAGCAGGAACAGAGGCAAGTGTGACAGGGTTTCGTTCATGGGATTCCAGATATATATGAGGAAGTGAGGATGTGTCGGATATAACAGTGAACAGGTGATTAGAATCTACAACGCCTAGACTCACATTGAGCCTGGCACAACACAACAGTTAAATGGCGCTTCACATCTCACGGCATTTCACGTGACCCAACAGTCTGTTTGTTTACAGGTTATTCAGATGTCTTATTTCGGTCTTGATGAATGTGGATAGCCTTTTACGGCTTGATGCCAGTCAGATGTTTGTGCCTTGCCCCTAACCCTACGGGAGAAGGAAACCTGTTGTGTTGAACTTAACAGATTTCCATGGGGCAACGCAAATCATGGAGGTTTGGGTAATCGGTTAAGTGCTCACAAAACGAGAATGCCTCGTGTAAAAAATTAGGAAAATCAGTGAAGGTGGCAAATGTCCCAAGCTTTTTGAGATTCTCCAAGGTGCAAACTCGTTTGCAGACAGTGCGCGATGACTGTAGAAAGTTGGTGAAGGCTTTTTCTTAGCAAACAAACTTTGGTATCAATAAGTGTAAAACAGTGATCAGGAACTCCAATAGGAGCACGTGGAAATACTGTACAAATACTTCAATAATTAACTAATACTGAATGAAAAAGGGCAGCGAAGCAGTAAGAAAGTGAACAAGACTCAATAAGATGGGAGGTGATTAAAAAGGATAAGTCAAGTCCACTGAAATTAACTGCCATTCTGCACAAGGACTGATTAAGACTTGTATTGAAATAGTTGGGAACACAGCTAATCTACTGATTGATATCATCAGTGGGAGAATCTAGTAAAACATAAGGAATACCAGATATATGAGGTTAAAATGATCTTAAAGGAAGTGACTTTCTATGCACTCGAGGTGTAGTAATGAATAGAAAGAAAATATGATTTCCTGTGCTGTGTGCTGCGAAAAAAATGGCATCAACCAAAAGGGATCGGATTCTCAAACTGACTACTGTGATACTACCTGGTAGGCGAACTGGTAGTGAAGAACTGAAATTTTGTTTATGGCTGAGTGTGAGTTGTTTTGTGTCTATGCTGGCTTTTTGTCCAGACCACGGGTAACCAGTTGAGGAAAGTTTTTATGAAAAGTAAGGTGGTTGACCGTAAGGGAGTTTCAACTGAAGGTAACTATTCAGTTTGACTAAAAAGCAACACAAGTACAGAGATATGCAGAAATACACCGGTTAAATACAGCTAATGGAGGGAAGTAGAAATACCGTGTATGTGAACGGCTGAACGTGAAATCAGACTTTCCTTTACAATTGGCATATTTCAACAAATGTACCCATAAAGATCTTGATTTTGGGAGTTCTGTGAACTAATAATACTATTATTTTCTTACAAATGAAAGTCATGAGAGGATAGCCGGTAGTATAAACCTCTGATTTTCTTTTCATGATAGTTCCCGATTTGGATTCACCCGTGAACACTACCTTATTGTTACAACATACCGGTTAGATGATTTTGAATAATCGTAAACTGAGTGCTTTTAGGCGAATGAACATGCACGCGACCTACGGGCGCGTTTCACAAAAAAATCGATAAAAGAATGTGCATTTGTTTGGCGAATAACCGGTGAGTACATACACCGTTTCTTCTGTGCATTCACGGGCGTGTATCTGCGTATGCACATGATGTTCATTTTTATAGCGAGCGTTTGCATTTCTTGTATTTCTCGTATCGGTACTGTTTCCGTGCCACTTTATATAGGATACATTGTCGCATCTGTCCATCGGCTAGCATCTTCTCTATTTGGTCCATAGAGGTGATTTCGTTGGTACTCCGCATTGAGACAGGAATAAAGACACGTTCATAAGCCTCACTCAAACGTCTCTCAAAGTTTATCTAGCATTTGAGGTCATTCAGTGGTATATTATGCGGCGTAGTCAGTGATTATGCTCTCATGCTGCATCTGCCGATCCATCTGCTAATCATAATAGGAATACGAAACAATAAGTTGAAAGTTATACTTGACGGACAGAAAACGAACGCAACCAGTGGTACCAGGTTTGTGGCTAGTGAACGAGATGAGCATCCCAGTGGTCGATCACGATCCGCAACGTGTTGGCACGGAAAAGAGCTGTTCATTACAATGCAAACCATTGGAGAAGCGGGTAATATTTCATGGTTATTTCACACTAGAAATAGTCAGATCAATTCCTACGGATTTCATTCAAATAGAATGAAATAAGTAGATTTTATTGGAGTGTTGATACGCCAGTATCTACTTGGTCGAGAGCAACCAGCCAATAGAATTTACATCAGTCTTGATGGATTTGTACGAAAATCAGTTCCACAGGGAATCACTATTGAAACACAGGATCATTCTTTTGGCAAGAGCACATTGAACCAACACTTTCGTGCAATCATGTACCGAGTTTCTTTTCAAACCGTAACACAGCTTGAAATACAATAGAATGGAACAGAGGCTTCACATTACAAATGAGAACAAATATGTTTCTGCTGGTTATTCGTTTTATTATGGCACGGAGAAGAGAAGCAAGGTGGGTGAAGCTATCGGTAGGATATATTCCAATTTGCATTCAAATAAGGTGAAAGCATTTCACGTTCGACTTGTTTTACATTTTTAATCCGTATACTTTAAACTACCCACCGATGATTGTTATTTTTATCAACAATTCTCATGCATAAAACGCTGATACAGTTTCATTATCACTATCCGAAAAACCGTCTACCAATTTCATAACAAGCTGACAATTCGGAATTTAAGAACTTCCGAGGAAGCAAGCTTATCAATATTCTTTGGTTCATCATGGTCACCAAAACTTCTCGATCGGACGGCTCAACATATACAGTATTCAAGCATGGGGCTGGACCTCTGTCGGAAATGTTGAATAATGTGATCAGTCACGCAATTGAATCTTTCTTCATTTCTGACTCTAACCGTCCTGTCACAATCATTCTCATACCAAAAGGGTCCAGTAACCCAACAGAATCCAAAAAAGTTCACAGAGTTAACCTTTTCTCGTCAGAGTTGAAATTGTTTGAATTTCCTGTACTCCATGGCCTTCGAAACCCTGCCAGAAGTCCAACTGACGAATACCAATTTGCGTATAAATCCTGGCGGTTCACGTATGAGAAAATAGCGTGGTATCCCATTTCATTGCAGAATCACTCAATGATTCGTAAAAGTCCATTACGCCTGCCTTCGTCGATCACACACCGACATTTTATGGTTCACAGCAAACGTCGCTTCTCAAGAAATTAGAATCCATTATCTGCCCCTGTACTCAAATAACTGATTGTCAGACTTCTTCTCAGGAATAACATAACGTATCTCTCTTCGTAGATGTTTGTTTATATTCGGTCTTGTTTCAGGGCTTATGTGGTTAGCACGTAACTTCATCCATTTAATCTGCCGAAAATATCGTTGCGGACTGTTTCATCCAGTGTGATAATAAATTCAGAGAAATCAATTCAAAGATCGATTGGTAGTTCAGGCACTGACATAGCATGCAGCGTAAATATTATTTTTGTATTACTGATGATTGGTGCAGTATATTGGGTGCACAGAACAGAACACTAGATGAAACAATAAAGCTCATAAGGCCAATGTGGTTGTGAATTGTGTCCTATGTATCACTGGATAGGACAACTTGGAGCGATACTTTCGCTAAGGGAGGTAGTTCGTAGAAGAGATCAATGAAGCTGGTCAGTCCTTGGCATGATACGGAAGAAAGGTATGGAAAGGCCATGTGAATTGCGTTAGACTTCCTGGGTGTGGTCCTACATAGGGGTTTAATGCATTCGAGTAGCGCTTTCGTAAATACGTTAATTATCTACTTGATAGAGTTATTTGTAGTTTTCTCGTAATATTGTTTGTACCATTGGTTGTTTGAGTTCCGGTTGAGATTCCAGTTATGAGATAGAAACGAGAACTATCGTTCCCACTTCGTGAATAATAGGTGTTTGAAACAAACTGAACTAAACTAAACCAAGCTGAGGAGAGCTGAACTGAACTGGACTGAGCTTTACTGAATATCGCTTCATGTTTGCATGAAGAATAATTGCCTCAAAACAAAATGCAATCTGGATTCACAATACATAGCTTTGTGAGTTCATACTAGCCCTCATCGGTCAATTACTTACAATCATATATGAACACATGACTATAGTCTACTAACAATTTCAAGTATGAAAGAGCCTTGTAGAATAAAACGTGTGGCATATCCCAAACACGTATCTTTTGGGAACAGTCCTGTACCAAATAGAACCAAACCTCATCTATCCCATTTCAAATAAATTCGCAGTAATCTGAAGTGAAGCACGTTATTGCACAGGGTAGATCGGCATTTTGAAACTGCCACTTTGATATCGTCATAATGATGGTTTTCAAGACCAACCAGAAAATGGTTTCAAAACGTGGAATGGATGCACCAATATGATGAAGGGGTTCTTCCAAATCACCTCGAATCTCCTAGAAATGCAAGTCCGATTTGCCCACCAGACAGCACATTTACCTTTGGAAATTGGACATCTTAAAGCTATGTGCTTTAAACCATCAGATACTATTATTCATTCCTTCCCAACATTGATTCCCATCAGCCTAATCTATTTTGGTCTCTTTGGGCGATTTTAATCAGTCAAAAACTCATTTTGTTATCGCGAAACAGAATTCGGACGTCGGATATCATAAATGATAGAAGTGAACCGATTAGATGATGTAAACCAGTTTTTACCCCAAACAAGTTTATTCCTTACTTAATGTTTTATTCACCCACAAAGCTTTATTGACACAATATGACCAAATTTTTCTCATATTCTCTGATGGAAACTCCCAACGGCAGTGTTGCTAACGTTTCTTTAAAAATCGCTGGGTGTGTCAAAAATACGGGAAAGAGATATAACAGAACGAGTAGTCTCATCAATGAGCAAATCTCTATGAAATAGTAAATGATCGAATGGTTCACAATGTTACGAAATTTAGTCACGTCCTGAAAGACAGTTGACCATCTACAATATTCTTTGTTCAAATATGACCTTATCTATCCCCAGCGAATATTGAGAAAATGGTTCAATTAAACGATCTGTCTTCCGGAAGGAAACCTGACCGATGCACTCTCTGCACTGCAGTGAAATGGTTCCAAAGAAGTACAAGATAAACACAGTGCAAACATTGTTTCTCACCATAGTGATAATTTTGACGACAGATACACTGGATGGAGAAATCAATGGGATTAGTGAAACGCTGATATCAACTGCGTATCCAGCAATATTCCTGGCAAAGTATTATCATCTGAAGCTGATAACGAATGATCGTCCACTGTACTTGGATGTGAATTGTGAAATTACCCACAAACAATATGATATGATCAACCTAACCATTAAAATTCTGAAGCTAAATTCAGGCGTATCTACTATAGTGCCGAACCGGTTATTGTGTTCACGTAATTCCCCGATCACACGCCTATAATAAAGGATCCACCATCTATTAACACCAGGTTCAGCTGCACATTGCAAGTAAAATATTGGATCTCAACTACCTACACTGTCCGGTTCGAATCTTAGTTACGTCATACAATGACTCAACACATTCACGTGTGACTTGAGAATTAAAATCAACACGACTGCATCATCAATCGATGAAAAGAATGGTGACTGCCTCAAGTCGTTCGGAGACAAGGCCTTACGTCACTGCCAATGATCTTCCCCAATGGAGAAACTAGAAGCACATGATATCATGAACAACGCGAAACCATCACGTGATCCAACCAATTTTCCAAACAGATAGACTCGATTCATTCAACATGATTACTCATGTCGCTGTCGCAGCAAATCTCGTATGAACCAGGTCATGTTTGCTCATGCAGCGCAAGGAGACATCAGCTTTTTGACTGCAGTCATTATATTCACCGATATTCGAACTGGTCTATCAGTTTGGCGCAAACATCGTAATTGATTGGTGATAGTGGTAAAGGTGATGTGATTGTGGTGATGCTTCATCCGACAGACTCGCCCAGAAAGCTGCCCAACCGGAGAAGACAGGCAAGTTACAAAACAATTCTACTAAGTTTATATAATGCGAGTAATGATTGTCAAACGTTTTTCCCAATTTATAGTTTGATATGCACATGTTCATTATTTTCTTGGTATGACAGGGTAAAAGATAAATTAGAGGAACGCTGTACGTATGTGAAACGAAACATGAAGTGATGGTTACCAGTGTTGTACTGACCTGTTTGTTTTGTTTCATGGTTATATTTGAACAATATTTTCCTGCAACTAAAGAATATTCATCTGATTTGGCAAATACGGTTGAGTGAGGACACTCGATTGAGACATCAGAACACTCGGTTTCAAAACTACTAGTTGTCACTGTCCCACTTGTGATAAAATATATTACACGTTTTACAGATTTTGCACACTGGATTATAGAAAAGCAGAAAGTTAGTCGATAATCTCGAATATAGCAATTGAAAAATTCGTGTCCATACAGTAGAGGTGTTGTCAGTGTTACGACAGATATTGTGTTGATAACTGTCAGTTGCATGCGGTCAGTGATAACGTCGCGTTATTTCGTGGGGGTACCAAGATAGATTCAAAGATCTGAAATGTTGCTTCTGAGCACGAAATGTGGTGTTGTTTCGTGCGAATTGAGACTCAATCGGCGGTTACCGAGATCTTGCTTTGGCATTTCCTAATGCTCCCACTTCGACAGTTTATTTGGGAAGAGCGACTCCATTAGTATTCATCTAATGATCCGGTTCTATCGAAGTGATGGTAAATGTCGTTTGTCCGCTTTTCACTAGACGTTTATTTAACCAATTCGGTTGATACGCCTGTATTCGTCGAGGTGGTCATTCTGTGTTTCTGCCTACGTCACCTGCCCCACACTGAGAGCTGGAATGCACGGATATTCTGCCTTTCAATCGTCAAATGAGAAATGGTCGAGAAGTGAACAAAACGTGGGTTCCAGCAACGTAATACATCTTTCTGTTTTCGGATATGAGTAACAGGTGATTGATTTCACTCGTTTACCATATCTGCTTCACTGCTACTTCTAAATTCAATTCATGGGTAGACAGATTGCTTTTCGACTGCTTGATGACAAGGTGTGCTATCATAATTTTTCGTGATATGATTGATTGTATATACAGGATGAGAAATGATTTCAACCTTTTTTTTATTTCTCATCGAACACATCTTAATTACTTTAATGGTCAATCAATGTATACTATGCCTATTCTATCTCAATTATACGATTCTGTAATAGTGTGTGCATGGACTTGGCAAATTTCCATTATGATTACGTGATCGTCCTAGTGAGCCGTCGGATTGATGATGTATAATAAGTAAGAAGTAAAAAGAATTTCTATTTATTTATTTCAATTTGCGTACTTATTACCTCACTTTGATTTGACATACAATATTTGGCCAGCTGATTGGGTATCAAAATTGTTTTACTAATCTGTCCAACAATGAATCACTGGAGTCTTGCTGGTGGATTGGAAACTCGGGATTTCGTGTCCATACTATCCAAGATGACCGTCAAATGTTTATTGCACAAAGGTTTCGCCTTATATGGTGTCAATTTGTCACTAGCTTTACATGTGTATTGGTGATGCACATAATGGTCCACTAACGTGCAATATTGCTAATCGTTGGGTGTAAGAATTGGCGGATCGAATACCAAAACGTTCAGGCTTGATCTATGGAAAACCAGTGGAAACCTGAACCGCAGTCTTATGTTGCACTTATTTAGTTAATGCACTTTTACAGCTTCATCCAAACTAGTCTTTTTCTGTGGATTGAACGGTCATTTTAAATAGTATTGTGTTTTCTATCAATCACCAATCTCATTTTACGTGTGGCGTTGTTCAAGGTGGCTTCTCAGTTGACTTATGACCCCACGACCCAGGGTGGGAAATATGCCATCTTCGGAAACAATTACCTCTTCGGTAGCTCCCTATTGGTCTTGTGCCCATTTCAGAATCATTTGTTGTACTATTGTTGTATGAAAAGACAAAATGTAAAATGCGCACAACGGGTATACGATGCTAAAAGTGATAGTTTGGTAGTGGAAGGAGTTTGCATGTAAAACGTGCCTGCTCGAGTTCAGTGTTATTCCTGCCACATGTCTACTCTTCTGATCGAAGCTGAGAGCTTGTTGCATGTCTGCTTCATTTCTCACTGGGACTCATGTGTGACGAATTTCCACCACAGCACACGTATTCGTTAGACTTAATAGGTCCACAAAATTCTCATTTGATATTTCCACACTACTCATCTGGCAGAAAAACGAAATTAAGATTACCCTGGAATAATACAATAATTCCCACTTCTTAGAGATTTTGTTCTTGGTAAAATAATATAATATGCGAATAGCTCGTGAAGAAATCAAACAAGATCAAACCCAACGATTCCTTTTTCTTGCGCTAGACGACCAATGTATTTCATCTTCAGTTTCTAAACGTTACACGTTTTTCACGATTCTGTTTATCGGTTGTTCTGAAACTTACACGCCTATTTTTTGCATTATATGCTCAGAGATTTATACAAAACAACAAATGGGGAATGAATTTCTTTGCCATATGTCAGTTCGTGTAATCAATTGTATATTATGTATATTACTGGGTATCGATGAGATGAATTATATATACTGACAGCATTGTGTGAGCTTACATTTTCTCACTACCTGCATGATCACCACGGCGGTGGAATACCCAAAGCAGTATCAAGTATTATCGACAATGTGACCCTGAAACTTTAAGTGGAGAATTGCACGTGGTCCCAGTATGTCAAATGTGTAACAAGCCGGAACATAGTGGTCCTAAGAACATTACAGTACGTGATAGTTTGCTCGAAGTGTGTTAAAAAGCAACGGGAAAGACTGAGATGCAACACGAAATGAATGGGAAGAGTAATGCTTTGGAGCTATTCATTGATTACTCCTCATGACACTGCAATAATAAATGCTGCATGTGTTTTTACTATTTTCACAGTTTTGGTTTCAATGTTGCAGTTGTTATGGTTTCATTTGCAAACGGCAATCACTTGAGAGTCACCAGGAATGGTTTGAAAGCTGTCATCGAACTTATCTTGTGTCCAATATTACCTAAGTGTTGTAGTATTGCGCCGCTGTTACTGTCAATGTAAGTATCTTCTAGATGAATGCTCATATTCATTTCGCGGCATTTAGATATAAACCTGAAGTAATCACTCAAGATTCTTCTGTCCCTCTGATGGCCTATATTTATTAACACCGTTTCACACACAAATAACTGAAAGTCTCAACTCACCAATACTGAATCAAAACAAATTGTACTCATATTACCCCGCCGCACATACATAATTAGGCACAGATTTTGAGGGACAGGCAACACAGGGATGCACAAAACCGATACCTCGAACAGCAACGACACTGTTGATCACTACGAAACACTCGAACCGTCATCGCCAAAAAAGACGGCGAAATTGAGCATTTTCAGCGACGACCCGCACAAGCCCAAATAGGTCACCACTATTACCGTTTATATTGTCTGTTTGGACGATCTTACGGAAAACGTCAAATGACCAGTCGGGAAGGCAAGAACACGATGGAAACTACTACTACGGAGTGAATCGAAAAGTCCAGTTACTGGGCTACTAAACTGTGTTTCAGAAAAGATAGTCTAATGGATGGGAATGACGTGGGTCAAATGCTGAAGAAAGTTGACTTTCTATAAATATGACTACATCTGGATGGAAAACGAATTCAAACTCAGCAAATGCCCAGGCTAGGAGACGTGAGTTAAGGTTTTTGTCATTCCGCTTTTAACAAGGACACATTTATTTGAAAATAAAAAACACGCTGCCATGTAATATTTTCATGAGTAACTGAATTATAAAGCGGTAAGAAAATATATTTTATCGAAAATGTCAGCCCTGGAGTCATGTACAGGCATAGTCAGCAAGATCTCGATGCAACGATTTAGCGGTTCGCATGAATACATGTAAGTGAAGGCAGATAAGAAAATCTGAAAGTGTAATAACTAATGCAGCCAAAATGGGCATCACAAAACAGCGTCAATCAGAAAACAAACGTGTTACTCACAGGAAGTTCAATGCTGATTTTTGTCTCTCGTTGATTATTCTCAGCAGTTCCGTAATTACACTTCGGAAATCGGGAATTAGAAAACAAAAAGATGAAATTTCTCACCTTCGACTTCTCAAACTGCCTTTTTTAACCGCAAACACCTTATGGCAATACTAACATATATATGGTGATGTTCACCAATTGAATTTGCACCGTTCACCTCTGCGAAAATAATTACGAGAACTTTCTTCTATCAAGGCACTGCACGTTGGAAAGATCTGTAACATTTTGAATTCCCAATTTGTGTGTTTTGTGTAGGCTCGAATTCAACGTTAGGAAGGGGATTATGTTTTATAACGTAGGCAAAGCTGGATGTTGTGCTCCAGCCAAGTCGGATGTTTATTCGAGAATCTTTCGACACCAGAGTTCCTCAGATTGGACATTTTAGGCTCGGTTTTTCTGAGCAACTGCTATTTACTTAAGTCTAACTTCACCAGTGTTTGGAACCAGAGGTCAACTTCTGGATTAGGTATTGAATTTCAACGGACTAAAGAGGCTGCCAGATCTGTAACACATGCTCACCGACAGACTTTTTCGGCGTACGCTGTTCTCTGAGGCGAGTAAGGCTTCCAAGTAGGTCGAGATGGTCAGTCCACGACATGGCAGAAATGCAATGAAACATTGACCAGTGGGCTTGGCCAAACAGGACGTGTTAGACACGTGATCGGTCTACCAAATAATTGGAAACATTAGGTGATATTGCTTGGTGTCGCAGCTTATGGCATAGTTATATTCGGACTCATTCTTTGTCTTCGTGATTTTCGTTGATTACTTTGGAATTTTGGCTTTTTTCCATGTTGTGCTCATCTTCCTGTTGCCCTCCGCTCGATGATACTGGGAAGTAGCAGCCGAAATCAAAGTGGAGAACTGCGGGGTAAACAGTTGAACAAACTGATAACTTGAAACAGCCAAATAAATGGGTTATATGATCGCTTAACCAACAGCCACTCAGATATGGAAATGATTTATCGCTGGGTAGAAAACAATGACGTGCCCTTTCTTGATAGATATAATTCACAGAAGTTATTATTGGCACGAGGAAACCGAATCCTATATAATAGAATAATTGAATTGCTTTTTGACACCGAGACGTCCAGCGCCGCGAGCAGAAGTCGAACAGGCAAGATTCCCGCGCAGAGGATTAACCTTCTGAGCGGTTGCCGCCAAGGTGTTTGAAATTTTGCAGTTTTCCAACATTTACCATTCAAAGGTGACGAAGTCATCGAACTAATCACCAAGCGCCTGATATCCGCCATCAAACACATAGTCGACGCAGTCAATATGGTCAGCATATTCACAACCAGTCGGATACCATCACCGTCAGTGAAATAGCTGCTCTCTCCCCGTACCTATTCCAAATTTATCTAATAACTCACATGGGCATGTTCACCAGTCTGCATAGACAGAAATGGGAGACAAATACGTCACAAAATAAATGATCAAATTCCGGTATGACCTCAAAAGCTGACGGATGGCAAGTTAACACAAATGATGACATCTACGAAATCAGATGCAATCAGACCATCAATTGGGCCGCATATAACTGAACAGAAACTGTATGCAAGTCCAGACAACTAGCGTAAATTCATCTGCAACATTACAAACACCAGATTATTCAGATATGCTGAGGCCTTTGCCATCCCTGAGCATAAACCGAAAGTGTGCAAATAGCGGGAATGTTCTGTCAGCTTAGTCCCACGTTGGTGACACAATTTATTCCCCTCTCATTATTGTCGGTTCCTATCCCGTATTACTGACCTCAGTTTTATCTCGGTGTCAACAGTTGCTCACTGACAATAAAAAATCACACTGACCGCAGTATACTTGTTTACAGATGCAGGGCAATTGTACAGGATGCAGTGTGATAGACTGTTTTTGAGTCTTTTATTCAAAATATTGGTGGACAGTCATTGCTTTCAATTATGGTGAATGTTTGCTGGTAAATTGATGACACTTATTTTGCTGTTTGAGATTCATATCCTCACATGTTTGCGGATCAGCGCCATATACGAAATAGTAAATTTGTTGAAGTTGTCTTGCTCACGGAGAGGAAATTCACCGAAAAGACTTTGTATGTAATAGTCATCAAGTGGTAGGAGCATCTGGCCTCACAAGTTTGTGTAGAGTCCAACATTCCACTCGGAGAATGGAATTATTCAAAATTCTAAATTTTCATCTGAATTCCGACAATTCCTTGAATTTGTTTCAACAGTAGGAGATGCGAACCAGGGTTTTGCGATGAATTGCAACAAACCAAGATGCGAAGAACTAGAATCTTCCAGAGGATCCCTGGGCCTCCAACAAATTGTTTATAATAGCGGACGTTTCGCAACTGAAGCATCTATCAGCATCAGTGCAAACAGTGGATTTCCAGGTCTTACAGTATTCTACCACCTGCCGCTTTTTGCTCTTATATTCACTTTATTTTACTTTAACGCTGCTAGCTACTACGAGAGAATGAGTCAAGACGGCTTGTGCATGTCCTCAGCAGTACGTACGCGGTTTGTGTGTAGATGAACTGTTTATCAGGGATCTTGGGAATTAACTCCGAAGTGACGGCCCTAGCGTCATTCATCTACCAATAGGTTCAAATTGTTCCTATCAACGATTCCTTCATATTATCTTTTGTGACCCAAACAGATGACCTACAGTATTGCTTCGTGAAATGACTCCTCATTCAGTAGCCACACTCAACTGACCAATAGAAACACAGCATCGCTATTCCATACATGTGAGGAGTTATTAGTAGTGCACACCTGCCGAGTTCACTCTAGGAGTGGAAACAGAACCTAAGCTACGCGAGTTCACTCTCTCAACGATTTGATTCGCATCAACATGCCTCTTCGAAGATTCGCAAAGTAAGACTGCTACTTTCGCTGTCTAGTGCTTGTGGTAAGTCTCGCGTTGGTATCGTTCGGGGCATGAAGACTGAGCGTGCACTGCTCGACTGGATTCCAATGAGCAGTCGTCTAAGTGCGATTCCGGTGAATGGTTCTATACATGTGGACAGCACTAGACTGAAGAGTCCATGCCTGTTTGTCGTGTATGTGCATGCCCCAAATGACTGCAACTCGTCGGAGGATAAAGACGAATACTACCAGGATTTGTATCAATTGCACCTTGGCGTGCGTTCAAGGGACATCATGGATGTTGTTGGTGATTTCAGTGTTCCTGTTGGAAGCCTAGAAGAGACAGAGAGAAACAAAGGAAACCTTTTCGACATTTCAACCGATGGAACCGATAACGGTGACCGACTCATTCAACTATGTCCCTACCATGGACTATTCCTAGCGAGTACAACATTCTGGCACAATAAGCTCCACCGAGTAACCTGCCTTCCTGCTGCGTCTCCACATCTTTGCACTCAGATCGACCATATTGCTTTTGATGACCGTTGGCGCGAATCAACTCTAAACTGCTGATCATTCTGTTCCCCGTCTGTTGCCAATGATCACACAGTTGTCTGTATTAGTCGAAGCCTACTTCTCGTCGGTGGCCGAAAATACATCAAAGACGAAAATCCTTGTCGGCCACTACTAGACGATATCAAAGAATGTGCCTCCAAGAAGAATTATTTTAAAATGCAAGATTGACACATTCTGTTTTATTTCACTGTATTCTCTTTGTAATAGTACATAATGATACCATACATGATACCGCCCAGATGAAACATTGAGCGATGTTCTAAGCATTCTTGATGTTTTTACTTCGCAGTGGTTGTGTGCGGGGTTCAGCCTATTGAATCTATTTGATTTCACATGTGGCGTCAATCAATAGATTCAAACTATGATTGCATCGAAAATGAAACCTCTTGATGTAAGTCCTACATCCAAACCGGTTGACGACTACATGTAATGTTTCATTATTTCGTATTAGGCCCGAAACCATTTGGATGATGCGAAGAAAACAGTGTTTTCCGTTATTCTTATTTGCAGAAATGCATACACTCCCATGAGAACGTCGGCTTTCCCGGATTCTACCATCAGTCTTTCACATAACAAGTTATGAATCAATATTTTATAGCATTTCACGTCAGTCGGTTTCGCTGCTGCTATGAAGTCCAAATTAAACAGCCTCACTGGACTTGAAAACCGATCCGTTCGTGAATTCATTCTTCAGCCGGAGACACAGGCAACGAAGTGCGACTACGGTCCCACATGGGAACATCAACTGTGCAATCACTTGCTTGTAGGAAACAACCTTCCAGTTTGGAACAGAGGCGGTTGCTTGCAACTGATCAGACCCTTCATCAAGTAAGCCAAATTCGTGAAAAGTATCTGGGAGTAAATGCTGTTTCGGAGTCCACACTGTTCAAATATTCCAAAAATCAAGTAGTTCGGCACACTCAAAATTTGCCTCATTTTACCAAGCCGATAAGTTTTCGTGGTAATCAGCCCCACTTGAGCGATCGATTCGTTCGAAATCTTACCATAACTATTTCGATTTGAGCAAGTGTATTTCATATGGTCAGTTACGTTCGTGTGTCAAATGTTCTGGCGAATTACCACATGTTTTGCCTGTGGTAAGTTTGGTCACAATGATAGTGCTTGTAGAATTAGCCCTCAATATCGACAGAAGATCTCACCAGCTTCATCAGACACTTCCATCTTGCTACCAGGTTTTCGACACTTGCATTGGCCCTCTTGCCAGAGAACGTTCCGCATATTTACCACGAATTGCATACTCAAGCGGGTATTCAACACACTTTTATTGCTGACACTGGGCGTGTAGAATCCATCATTTCACCTAAAGCTATAAATTGCGTTTATGCCATCGATAAGATTATTCCTACCATTGTGATTATTCCAGGGATTACTGGATACAAGCTCCCACATTACGGTTCTTGTATGGTTCTAATTCACCTACGTGACTCTGATCCTACTGAATGTAAGTTTTTAGTTTCTGATTCTGGACTTCCACTTCTTGGTCTTAATTTTGTTCATGAATTGCACATCGATGTTGCTCTCCTAACCTCTTCACCCGATTCATTGAGAACACAACAGCTTCTTTTAAAATGTCCTCAGGTTTCTGGTGGAATGCACATTCCTGCATTGAGGTTAGAGATATCTGGCCATTCCATGTCTCCAAAGCGCAGAATAATTCGTTTTGGTTTAGGAGCACCTACTTGGTCAAGCAATGCATTCTCTGTGAGCACGGAATTACTGGCTATGTGGAGTCGTCTGACTGGGCCACACCGATTCCGTTAGAGGATTACAACTGCCTGCAACATCGAAAGTACAGCTAATCACTAACAGCGGCGTTTACACAAGGTAAGTTCAAGAAGTTCAAAGTAAGTTCCTTGACCAGTGCTCCGCGAGACGTGGCATCGGGTACATGGAGACTATTGTGGATCCTTCTTGGGTAAGTGCTGCTCTCCTGTGATCATTTATGTTTTTCCCGCTGATCAAAGGTATATCGAACAACTTCACCTACTGCTCGATTCACACAGACTACCCTCAGGGAAAGATTCAAAAGAGGAGGAATTCTGTTTGTGCCAGTTATTGACATTGGCACCAATTTAGACGCTAAACTCTTGGGTAATTGGCTATGAGATCTTGGTTGAGAAGTACAACACACTGCTCTTTATCACCCGCAGCCTAATGGTCGTGCAGAGAACTTTGAATGAAATTTGTTTTGTGATTCTCATACATTTTTCGAACCTGGTCTTGCCATTGACAATCCATTAGATATCACAACTGTTCACCGAGTTATCGACGCCCCGTATCCAGATGAGTTGTAAACAAAAGTCCAGTGGGTTCTATTTGAGGCTGTGACGGCTGACCAAGATCCAACAACCAGCTACCCACAGAAGCAATGGATATCTGCATCCTCAGTTGAGCTGTTAGATGCTCGCAGAATGATTCCTCCGGATTCCAGATATGATGGAACACAGAGGATTCCTAAACGCCAATTGATTCTGAGCCTGAGAAACGGCCGTGAATGGTAGTGGATTGTGGAGGTGGAAAAAGCTGCAGCGATTGGCAGCAGCTGCAATCTTATCCGTCTAAGCGAAAACACCTGTTCTCGAAAGTCAGGCGTTATTGAAGTGTTCCAAGAGACAAACGGCTCACTGAATCGAACTCAGGAGCTTCCTCTAGTCCGTTGGGAGAAGCATTTTAAGAAGCAGTTCAATTGGCTTTTCTCCCCGACAGGCTTGTTAAGAAGCGTCATAGCTCCAACTGTGGTTGTAGATACTGGTCCTCTATCAGAAATGGGGAGGTTCTTCTTGAGCTAGGCCACCTAAATGACATGAGACTGCTTGACCGGTTGTGTTGCCTCATTTAATTTCAAGGATGATGGCTCATAATTGTTATTGGAGTTGACAAAACTCCTCGATTTGGTAGGTCACCGATAACAAGTTCCAAAGAGTCGTAAATAATCTGTGATTGTGCCAATTTGCAAGAAGGATGGTGATTCCTCTTGTTAACACCACCCGGGAATAAGTTCGGTTAGCATCACATCTCAAATGCTTGCATTTAGCATTCCCCACCACTCATCAACCACTGGAGAACAAAGTCCTCACGAGCATCAAGATGGGTTTGGACTAGATCTCGATTGTGTTGATCATATATTTACTGTTCGACATATTTTGGAACACAGGCACACCTTTATTAGGCCAACTGCCCTCCTTTTTCTTCATCCCTAAGCGATCTTAGGCTCAGTTTACCATGTAATCCTCTGACTTTGCCTCCAGTTGAAGGGTGTATCAGAGAAATTCCGTTCCACCATAAAGCCCCTTTATGTGAACAGTTGTGGCCGAGTTAAGTCTTACGGTTCTGCTTAACCCGAGTTCACCAAGAGAAGTGGTGTGCATCGGGGTTACCCCTTTCTACCTTTCTCTCTACCTTCGTGATGGATGTGGTCCCAGGTATTGCACGTTTGTCAAGTGATGATAGTAATATCAAACGCTTCCCTAGTTGAAATGTCCCAGAACTTGAATATGCGAGTGAAATAGTTCTCCTTCATGAAGATCCAGGTAAGTTGCAAGATTTGATGAGCAACATGAATAACGGTGTACCAATGATTGGTATGCATTTTGTAAGATGCTGTTGTAGGATTGGGTTGGTCTACTATACTTCTCATTATCTGGAGAACCACAGACTTGGTTGATAAATTGTTTTCTGGGCAGCTGGATTTTACTGGGAGAACAGATATTGGCTGAGGTGTCATTGTGTACAGAGAGATTTCGCTTGACATTTGCCAATCTGAGTCATCTGTGGCTCTGATACGAAATCTGGTCATCAATCAAGGTTTGGATGTACGCTGCAGCAGTGCTTCTCTGTGGTTAAGAATCATGACTACTACAGGTGGAAAATATGAGAAGATTATCGGTATCGGAACACCGATGTGCGCATGTCACCTGACAGGATTCCTCGGCACGCCATAAATAATATCTTCATTGTCTGATTTTCGATTGCCCTAATTTTCTCAGTGGTGTTTTGATAGCTCATAGTCATCCTGAAGCCCCTTGTTTCCCAGCTTCCACGAAAAACCGCATCGTTTCCTCAGCTTTCGTGAACCCATACGGTGGTATTGTCACCGGTGTGATTTTCAGCACCAGTGACACCAACCGTGACTTTCGCTTGAAACTCGATGAAAAGTTCCATTATTCACGGCCGTCATCGCATTACATTGTACAAACTGATAATCAATTCAGTTGGTTCACTCTCGAACCAGAAGGCACACTACAGAATACGTTCGACTAGCGGCTCAGAAACGTGTCTTCTATCGAGTCCTGACTGCGAACTATGAACGAAATTCCCTTAAACGAATGAACAGAAAAGACCGGCGTCGGCGAGAACTGAAAATGTTCCAAAGGTGAGGTGCACGGATACTTCGGGAAAGTCAATTCAGTAAAACGTATGCATCCGAGGAAAATCAGTGAAGTCCAAATCAGGCATCAGAGATCAGTGAGAAAATAAATCAATTACGTGTGCTACTGTGTTTTCTTTTCAGTGCTTCAACAGATTGAATCTGGGTTAACAATAAGGACAGCACCCTTTGTCCGATCCTTCATGCAATGAACGTTCCAATCGTCTTCAGTCCGTAAACAGTGTTTATGATGCATATTGAATATTCTGTCAATTGTTACTCTCAGCCATTTTCGCCATATGTTTTTGCGAAAAGGAATGGGTTGTAAAATGCGTACGCATTCTTAGTAGATAAATGTTTAAGTAATCTTTTGAATTAAAACTAACTTCGTGACTGAGTTTGAGAAGAATAGAAAGATTGGTAGTCAATATGGCTGTGGTGGGGTGGGGTTACCACCTCAAAGAAGTACCGATAAAGCTTGATGTGAGGGAGTGATCGTCCCGGCAGGAGAAACTGAAATGCCTGTGATGTTCATTTGTACTGATTGCATGAATAGATCATATCTAACAAATGATGGTGGTATCTTCTACCATCTGTACCTAATCACAAAGCTATATTTCAATAACTTAGAATGTTAACCAGACCGTTCATCTGGTAGCAAGGTAATCACAACACGTTGTCGTCAACCGACGCCAGTCTGATGAATAATTGATGGTTTGAGTGAAAGTACTTAGGGTGATTATTATTGGTCCTTCTACTTTCGATGAAAACGCCACAAATACAGAACGACCCCAATTTACTCAAAAGTAATAAGAAGTTCGTATTTGAAGATACTGCTGAATACCCTAGCTCGAACGAGTCTTTACCATAAAGAGGTGTTAAGGCTTGAAAGATTGCATGTAAAATCCCTTCTCTGAATTTATCGCTTTGTGTATTTTAATTATAGCTGCAACCAGAACTGTGTAAATTTTAAAATCATTTACCTAGGCAATGAAAGACATCTAACGAAATATTAACATCTCGCATTTTTCGACTGAAAAATCCAGTTGCTCTCATCGGATTTACTCGATTGTATGCACGCGTGCATACACATACACACACACTATTACCGATTCAAGCCATGACAGGACAGATTTGGTTGCCGGCAGATTATGCCCGTCACCCAATGTTATATTTCTTTCATTGGGATGAAAGTAAATATCCATTATATACATATTTACATATGTATGTATAGGTATATATAATAATAGCAAGTAGTATGGAGTCGTGTGGACAAAATCTCTCGGAAGCACACGATTGGTTTCGCGGTTGTTGTCGCTCATCAGGTACCCGGTACTACTCTGCCCACTTGTCTACATACTTGTACACTCATATAGCATATGTTCAATAAGATCTAATTTGAATCGTGTGGAGTGTGAATAGATACTCTTCACTGAAGAGCCCACAAACGAATCACAACTAAGATTCATCATGGTTATTCGTGTCTGGTTCACTACATACTACTTACGTTCAATATTAGCGCCTACTCGTACAGCTTCGCTATCAACATATATTCATTAGGTTGAATGTGAGCGTCAGTATATCATATATGTATATATATACATATATATACTTATATGAAGCGATCGGAAATAAACTAACAATATTGAATTGTGGCAAATTCGTCATGCAATCAGGTCCTTTGCAGACTCCATAAGTTTCGACTTGTGACGTCTCCTTTCACATTTTGATCGTTCTTTTCTCAAACCGGTGTGTGATGTATGATGACAGGGTAGAAAATATTTGCAATTCCATGTATATATTTTTGAATACAGTGCAGACTACCAATCTTTCGTTAAATGGATCAAATGAGCCGCTCAGGAACTCCGATAGATTTCTTCGTTGTTCCTTGAGAAGAAAGAGGGAGTAGGATGAGTACAGAAGAACCGATGCTGACTGATCTTTGTGTGTAAGAAAGAAGAAAAAAGAGCTGGGAGATCACAACTACTGTTGTATGGTTTCGGAATTTGAAATTATTCGGTTACTTTATTTCACTTCACAATCGATGGTTCAGATCACATTCCACTTACTCCAGGTACCAGATAGTAGATCCTAAAAATTGTTTCGGAAACGGTAGAAACCGGAAGACCCAAAAGATGGTCAGCGACAATATTTATCGAAACACTAGAATGTTTCGATCACCTCCACAAGTTAGAGTAAGACCAGACGAATTGAACTATTAGAGCTACGGTTTAACAATCCGCGAGTGGAGCAGTCAAAATATTCGCAAGTAGTTGGCTGAAATCAGTTGTCGTTGGTGTGAGTGAACAAACAGCGAACAGTCCTGTGACACAGAACTGCTTATAAACTAATCAGAATCAGGAATTTGTTAGTTAATTGTGACTTTATTGATTTATGTAAGTGAATTCACGCGAGTGAATTTAGTCATCTCCGGAGCGATCCTGCCCACCGTACTCATATTCCTTACCCGAAATGTCGAATGAAACAATAAAAATGACCAGGTCAGTGCATCCTGTGTGTCCCCACTCTTTCCGTTTCAAGAACATGACTCAAGACATATAAAACATTTCAAAACAATGAACCTCCTAATAGGCATAATTTTCGTGTTGGACTTATCAAAAGTTTGCGCATCAAAAATCAGAGCTGTTCTGCACATAACACACAAATCATTTTGTGTTCAACTTATATGGATTGGTGTATTTTGCGTCTTGTGAATTACATTTCTAGCTTGAGTCTGTTCATAACTCGAAACAACCACGCAATTATAGAGTGCGAATTATCGGTGCACAGATAACTCAAATTTCGATCCCTTTTGAAGTGCTTGAACAGCCAAGAAAAGCTGCAAAATACGTTGTCTATCATATATCAGAGAAGGCGATAGTTTTCTGTACACAATGAGTAAAGTCAAGTAAGTCAAAGCCTCCAACCCGAATTCACAGGTTACATGTATTATCACATGATCAATATCGATACCAGTACTACAAATTCAAACTGATCTGCTTACACTTCTTTGTCTTCTTCGTGGTCGATAACGGTACTATTAACACCATCATCATCATCAACTTTTATCTTTGTGGAGACGAGCATGAAGGTGACAGGGCATCATTGACATCTGCTTTTGGTTGATGTCTTCCGTCAATATCATGTTGGCTAATCTATGTAACTCCAACTGTCTTGAACACCGCAGCGGTATTCGATCTTCAAGAGACTTCATGCAGTTTGCCTAGTAAACTGGGAGCATGGCAACTGTTTCCTGTACACCGCCGGTATTATCTCCCTCGTGGATGGAAAGGCGTAACCCACTTGACTCAAGCTCAATAAATATGAGTTCAAAGTATTTTCAAATCTACGAGGCATTTTTCCTTGGAAGGAGTGGAAGTGCGGCTTCATTGATTTTGTGGCGTTGCTGAAAGAAAACTGCTCAGATTAGGTACGTGTTCCAGTGACTGGACACTAGTTACCAACAACCTAAACCAAACTTCCCTATTGCTGACACGGTGTTCTAGACATATTCTACCAACGAAACGGAGGGATTGATGATCAAGCATCGATAATGTCGGTTCAACATATACCCCAACGGTCGTGTTTCTGAACTATAAAAAGGAACGAAATTATCTGTGACAGTGCATACTCGACCGGTGATGAACTTTAGGATATCCTGCGAGCATCACCGATGAGGGAGGTTAGTGAAGACCAGTGACACCTTCTGCATGCGAGACGACTCCTGATGCGTTATCTGTTCACCTCATGAGATGGAAATGCCTCAGTCGCAAAACTGATCTACTCCAGCTAGGGCTTGCTTCACTAACAAAATATTTCGATCACGGCCAACCCATTACAGCAGCAGAAAACATGAAATTCTTTGTAGTTCCTACGCAGCACATTTGATCCATTTGCGGAATGATTTATAACCTGTAATCATTCCAAACAGTAGACACTGTGTTCGAAGAATTCCCAGTGGTTCGAAAATTTCAATCACTTGCGTCACTCAAGCAGGAGAAAATAAGATGACAGTTTAGCTCTTCTTCATTTATCGTGCAGAGTGTTACTAACTGCCTTATCTCAGGTTCAGGCCATGTGGTCAGTAAATCAAGTCAATGATCGCCCTAACGCACCCAATTTAGGGTGAATTTTCAATACATGCACGACTTGCAGAAAGGAATTGCTTGAGTTTTCCAATTTGAAAGATTAGGCCACGCTCTGATTAGTATGGCATTGTATCTGGATTATGGGACAAAATTCACTCGAAACACCATTAGGATGAGACTATAACTGTGAAGCAAAGCAACTCGTGCATACAAATGACGTTAGAATATCGTTGAACGTCGGTGTCTGAATTTCCCCGATGCATTCAGGAGATTCTAATCTGGGTAGTTCAGTGGTGTGTGGAGTTGAGAGATCATTAGAAAAATTGGAGCGCGATTGCGACCGATTGCATGCAGCCCAACATGCAACGGTCAATTGGATATCAGAATGGGCAACAAGCCTTCGGATAAGTTGGTGCGGTAAGCAAATGAACACAGCTTGATCTCGCTGAAAAACTTTGTTTTCTAGAAACAAAGCCCAGTGGCTCCACTGGAAGTCCCCTTTGCATTAGATCGGACGAAAAAGGACGTATACCATAGTCTCCAGCAACTCCTAATTAAGCTACAATGCAATATTTCCTGGGTGGTTATGTTGAAAGATAATTTAGGGACCCCAAGGCCGATAACCTGGATGAGTTTGAACATCGGATCCAATCTGTATGCGGTGCGATTCCAACATCAATGCAGGAGGCAGTTTAACATAATATGATTCGACGACTGACGATTTGCCTGGCTTGAGTTGGGGAAGTTTTTTGACACTGTATGTGTTGATTGCCCGGCCGACAACCACAAACAGTTTGAACACCTGCTCAAACGATACCTCGAATTTTTTTGCGACTAACTAAAAAAGCTGTTTCTAGTAGGAGGCAGAGTTCACATTACATCAAGAAAACTGCTTACTTTCACTCTTTCCGTTTAATTCCTCTACCCACCGTATGCCAACGGATCGAACATCTCGACAGCGATTTTCATCACTGGTACGGACCGCCACTTGACCACCGTGTTCATCGGCACCACGAATTAGTTCGTCGGTAACTCATTTTGGCCGGATCCCCATATGACTGTTTCCACCTAGAAGCAAAATGTATTCATCGATGCGCAAATCCCGTTTAGGCGATAACCATTCGTGGCACGATTGTAACGTTTGTGAGTACCCTTGTCCCCATTCTTTCTAGCAGGAACAGACCAACTACTGCACCTGAAATCGACACTTCGTATATCTTTTAATAGGAGTGGTTTCTCTATAGATGTCCGTTGGATTGGAATGTCACAGCAGTAAATCACTACATCTCAGAGCGTTTGGTGATGAGAGGTCATCATACACCAACATATTTGGCTTGACATTGATGATTCGTCCAGTCTCAGGGATACAGGTCAGCAGGGATTCATCTGTGAGAAACTGGGTAGCGCAGCCATAATCTGATAACACGACTGTGGGAGCACTTTCCAACAAAGAGAGCATTTTTGAGTTTTCAACGTACAACATCCATGCTCAGTACGATCCGAAACTCCATTTTAATTCACGCGAAAACATGAGAAGCTCTTACATGAACGTTTATCTCGTGATAAATCTTTTTAATCAGTTCAGCGATTGTACAACCTGTAGGCAGGATGAGTACCAATCAATCAGTTACGATAGGTGCCACAGGCACACAGCCGTCTAAATAAATCAGGTCTTCATACACGGTGGTTCCTAAGGGATTCAGAATACTTGTCGCCTTCGGTGGGTTTACCTTCGAAGACTTCAGATCCTTTTCAAAACATTGATCTTGGGTTATTCTGATTGATATGAGTGAAGCATCACCCAAGTACTTCACTCTCAATGGTCCCAAATGGACAGTGAACCTCCGTCCAAACCCTCATGGAAGAATGGAAATAATCAATCTTCTAAGCCGAGCTACTTTGTGCTTTAGTTAGGTCCAAGTTGAGTAACACGACACGAGGGTTCCTGCGAAAGAGCCAGTGCAGTCACTAAGAATAAGAAAACGATATTTTTCCACTTCCGGTATTTTTTTATCAGACAATGCAAACACAGATATTGGCGTCTTTTGCTAAACATCAAAATTGCTTAACAAATGGGACCATGAATCCAAACGTTCCTTTCGGGCATCCGTTCGCTGACTGCGCATCTAAATGAAACATCCGCTTGATTCCCATCGGTCGGAAGATATCGCCACCTACGGTGTGATAACCAGTTCGCTATGAGAGCAATTCCATTTCTTCACAACGAATGGAAACGAATGGCACTAGTATTATTTATTCACTGCAAAACAACGGTGGGATCCGTCCATGGAATAAGACGATCTATATGAACTTGTGTTTCGTGAGTAATTTCGTTCAAAACCGTGTTCCAAGAACAGCCGCAAATAATTCAGGTCGAGTTATGGTGAGAAATAAGCACAGTGCCACTTGAGGTTTTCCCACCATGAAAAAGTAAATAGGTCCACAGTCACATTGAAACCGCAAATACCCAACTGGACCATAACCAGACACAAGCACAATTCGAATATCTATTCGAACAACTGAAAATATTCAAACCCACTTAAAAATATGCGCAGACTTGGTTCCAAGCGGAGCTGGTTGACTTCGAACCACGGTAACTGGTAACATCATTCATACAGCAGTATCTGACACATCTGAGTGCATTTTCATCATCGAAAATCTACATTTCAAACTGGCTTGGTAATGTTCCGCCCTTAAAATGATTCCGGACAAGGGCTGACTCATTAGAGTGAATATGAGAAAATGGAGACCGTTCTTGACTATCCAAGCAAGTTTGTGCCCCAAGATAGCTGCGATGAACCTGATGAACTAGAACAAGAGTTGTCGGCATAAGCACACTTTCTACTAGAAAAACGGTTTATCAGTGAGACAAAAGGTCACCATGTGAAGCCAAAAGAAACTCGAAATCCACAAGCGTATGGTCCACCGAATCAACACAAAGCAGAATTCTCATTTCGACAAATACTATAGATGATAAATTCATCACAGCACGAATTGGCGAAATGGGTGTTGAAATTGCTTGAGAAAGTTCATGAATTATTGGCCAGAGACACTATCAAAGTAATTTTCGAAAAAGTTGAGATCTTTGGGCCAGATCATTGTGAAAGGGAAACACACGGCTTCATTTGATGTCCAATCACTGTTCACGAACTTCCCTTTAGGGAGGCCATACGTATCATATGCGACCATGGAGAGCAAAAGCGACTCAAAATCGGTATACCAGTCTCATTTCAGAAAAGACAATTACTACCATGCTCAACAGTCGTATCGTGTTCTTCCCTTGGCCGGGCCTACAGACAGATTGACGCAGTTGCAATGCGGAGCTCATTGGATTCATTTTATCAGGAAATATTTTGGCTCACTTGAGGGAAATACGAGCTTGTTTATGATTGCAGTGTAAGCGATATAAAGTCCCATAGCCACAAAAGCCCATTGCACTATTAGAGATAACCGGAAACCAGACTCCTAGGCTTGAAGATGGGGACCGCATAAGGTACAATATGTCAGATGTGGTCACCAGCCGAATCACAATGGATTTCCTCCTACCACGAAAAATATCGTCGTTCGAGGATTTAGAACCTCTGACCTCCGATCGCAGTTTGGTGCATCTTGCCGATAGAAAAGTTTTTTGCCGAGAAACAGGAGGATAAGTGCCATCAGAAAGAAGCGAATCGGTATTGATTTTGAAGTGCCGTTTTTTCTTTGGGATTGGTTTGACTTAAAATTGGGGTTACAGGAACTCATAGGAATAATGAGAAATCCCTCCACAGTGTGTTCTGATCCTCACTGTAGAATTTGGATGATGGAGAGCAATATTTGGTGGGCTGCGCGACAGCCAATTACCGGATCATACAAATGAATACCCCGAATCACTTTATCAACACGGAAATTCTAAAAATATAGGATGTTGATGTTTCTGTACACCGAAGATGCCACTCCCACATTACCTCTGAAAATGTTAAAACCGGTAACCTACCCATTTATCTACTCAAGTAAGTACGTTTTATTTTTCCATTATATTCAGAAGGAAATGGTATTCATGACGCTGTCTTTTTAATTCCTTGTGATCAGGCCGTCGGGAGGCAATCTGGAAAATTGGCACCATTAATCGTGAACAAGACTTAGTTATTTTGGACGATGTGATTGTTTGGTCTTGCTTGAAGTCCGAAATCGCGAATGGAATTGTCAAATCACAGTTTCAGATTTCTGAAATAATAAATCTGCCTTCATTCTGCTACCTAAATGGAGTCCAGTAGTATAGTCCACCTACTTACGAGGACTATCTAAGTGACTCTCTCTAACGTCATTGGTTGTTCTGTTCAGTGGGGCATGTTGCATCAAAATACGAAGTGTTCACAGTGTGAGAGAATATCGTTATGCTTTCCATTGGCTTAAGTGAAATGGGTTAAATGTTTCATGTTGAATTTTGATTGACTTAGGCGAGTGCCACAGTTCGTTGAATCGTACAAATGTTTCACTACTGGTTGTGAAGCAAAATGCCGGGATTCGGACACTGTCGATCACCTGATACTCACAACACCTCACAATTAGATGGGCAACGTTGTTCTCTTCCACAACAGTCTGTTTTTCTCAACCAATCAGGTAATCCCTGTGATCATGAGTACACCCAATCTCTGTGTTGGAATATTTCAGGGCCTTTCATCGACGTGACGTTCGTTGGGGCTGCTTCGAACACATTCGCCTAACAGGCCACACGCTCACCATCGGTGAGTTACACGAGTGCGCTGCTATCAGTTTGAGTTCCATTAAAAACACTGTGTGTGTGTGTGTGTTTTGTGCACATCGCAAGTAATTCAAACAAACGGGGTAAAACAGCTGCACGTGGAGTGTCTTCGTGGGTTAGTCATGATGATTTCAAAGTGAACATCGTGTGGTTCATTAGTATACTAAAGAGAACAATCTTACTGATATATTTTGATGACTCACTGCACATCACTTCCTATATAGTTTTGTTTTCAGTGTTGCAAATGAAAGGTACACAAACCAAAACGGAACTCTAATCCCGGCTTATTGCTTTACGAATTACATCCCTAGTCATGGTTCCTATAAAGGCAGGCTTGTTACCAGCACACAATACTTGGTAATATACATGAAAGGTTTGTGTGATAGGAAATACTGTATCTCAATCGGATCAGCAGGGGGACAGCAAAAAATCAACAGCCGGTCCAGAATGCAAAAATGAAGCATCGCTCTGCATAGTTGCTAGACTTGAATAGACAAAAGCAGTTTGTGAGGTTTTTCTGTTGCAGATGTGGACAGATGTAACAATAGCAAACCTAATTTTATACTTGCGAATTTCATTTGGAAACAATTTCGATGAAGTCGTTCATCACCTAGAGAAATATGTTTGTATTCTGGCATTCCGTGGAATCCAAATCTACTGGAATCCTCGGCTACCTAAACGGCACTCCCACTGTTGTTACGGTCTTTTAGCTGGGTAATCACCACTAATGATCACGTAAATGTTTGTCATCTACTTCACGATACGACATTTTGATTTGCTTTTACCAAGGTGTACACAGACTATTGAATGAAGTAAGGTCATTGCCTAACCAGTTGCGAATGAATAAAAAGAATGAATAATCTGGTGAAAACACCAAATTTACTGAAAGCGAAAATATTTCACTGACTCAGAATCGGGTTTGTTCAGTGGTATGCTCCAATTTCAGCCAGTAAGAGAAACGATTGGACTTGGTGCTTGTGTTAAATTGACGAACTATCACACACATAAGGACAAAACACCTAACGTATTTTAAGGATGAAAAGACCACAGTGAAACAGCAAATAGCAGGGCGATCACTGAATGTAGCACAAAACCGTAATGGCAACAAATATATCTTCACATTGTGAGCATCGAATAGAGCTAAATCTTGTTGGACAGAGCAATAAGGTTTTGCAACGAATGTGTTTTGTGGCTACATAAATCAGCGTCGTGGAATTAACTGCCAACTCTTGAATGACTCATCCAAGTGAAGTATACACCACCCTAGTCTCGAGAGAGAAACCCCAGCAGGAAATCGTGTGGATACTCCAAAATTTAATTTTGGTATTCGGGCTGATTCTCAATCGTCCCATTCACGTCACTTGTTACAGACGTTTCCAAAAAAGTCATACGATAGTAGTTACAATCAAGAAAATAGTATTTTGTTGCTCTCCTGTTACAGTAACAGAAGCCGCAAGCGTCGATCGCACGTGCAATAAAACTTGTCAGCCTTACGAAATCATTCGATTCAGCGACATGAGCAACTGAAATCGATGTACCGAGCAATTCTTACATATTCCTTGTCCTTCTCTTTCACAATGAGAGCTAAATCACACACACAAACACAGATACGTGATTACACTGACGGAAGAAATATTTTCATTCAGCCCGAAAACTGAGAGGCTTGTAATCCTGCAGGCTACAGACTAACCGGTGAACACCTTACGCAAACCTACAGAGTTAATGCACGCATGCACTACTGAGCCTTCTGAAAATGATGAAATAATTCCCCGACCTTGCTATGTCCAAGGATTTATTCTCTTCTTCACGCGTACACCATTTCATTTGGGTTACTTCATTAATCGTAATGGCTTGTGTTTGTGTTTTTGGTCAGGCCGGCATAGTAGACTTGTAGGTGCCCTTGGTGGGGTAGACCCAAACGAAAATAAAACACTGGATCGTTGATATTGCCAAAGCAATGTCAGATGTCTCTGGTGAACATTCGATAAAACAGTGTGAAGCTGCTGTTGATGCATGACCGTAGAATATTTCAAAACTGTTCTCGGATAACAAGAGGAACGGAACTCGTTTGAAAAATAGAAATTGTTGTGATGACTTTCATGATAACCAAACACTTGATTTGTCACGCTATTAAGGTTTGAATTGAGTCAATTTTATCGTTGCACAGCTAGATAGATAAGTCAACACTACCCGGGCTGAAGCATAATTACCTATCAATAAGATGCAGGCTTATGCCAAAATGTCAGTAGGATATTGACTGATTATCCACGAAGTGAGTGTGAACAAAGACGTCTGCTAAGATGAAACACGACACAAATAGTATTCCAGCATTCAGGACTTTCTGGAGTCGAAAGCAGTACATCTGACTGAGTAAAAACGCACCAGTATATACATTACACGCTGTTACAACATATGAGTAAAAAACACACCATTCATTTACGTCAAGATATGAAACTAATCTGGTCAATTTCAACAGTTTGAGAAAAATCATTCTTATTTAGGCAGAAGAAACAACACTAGACAGAAACCCACTTTTCTGAGGCAATTTGAATCCTCAAGTGACCCATGTTATGCAAACACGTGAAAGAAGTAATTTGAGCTGGAACGTCAAACGATCAACCTCCGAATTTCTTAGTGGTAATGCAATCCAACTTTCAGTTCAAACCATCCACATTTATATAGAAGTGGTATGGTATAATTCGATTTCATCTCAATTACTCAATCAAATGTTGATAATCGGGAGTATCTATTATTACTGAGTCGATATAATGGATACTCCCGATAATCAACATTTGACTGAGTAATTGAGATGGAGTCGAATTATATCATACCACTTCTATATAGAGGTGGATGGTTAGAACTGGAAGTTGGATTATAATACTGCTACTAAATTCGGAGGTCGATCATTTACCGTTCCAGCTTGAGTTACTTTTTTCACGGGATTTCATAACATGGGTGACTTGAGGAATCAAATCGCCTCAGACCAGTGGGTTTGTGCCTAGTGTTGTTTCTTCTGCCAAATTAAGGAAGATTTTTCTCAAATTGTTGAATTAGACGAGATTAAATTCATATCTAGACATAAATGAATAGTGTTTTTTATTCATGATGTGTGACAGTGTAGTTTATTAGAAACTTACCCACCGGACACCAGGAAATGCAACCAAACTCCTCATGTGATCATGGATATTGCACTACGAATATTACCTGGATAGTTTTTTGAAATTAAGGACAGATGAAAGATCGTATTTTAATCGAGATTTTAACCGCACACTCATGCATGATGAACCTTCATAAACAAGAATTCAACGGCATACTTCTGGAAAACTTCTAATTGAATTTTCGGCCCACAGCATGCCAAATCCTCACTATAAGTTTAGATTGAAAAATAATGAACTAGAAGAATTTCATTGGTTCCAAATTATCCTCAAAATATTTGAGATCTGAAATTCTCAACGGTGCTGATATACATGAGTTGAAGATATGGTTTTGGTTACAAGTTAAGATTACGTACCATTGCAATAATGATGACGAGTTTTGTGTCATTTTTAAATAAACTTTCAGTTAAATAAACGCTCAGTCCACAGATTCCCCATAGCCATAAAGTGTTAGAATATAAATCAAACGCAAAAATGTGAACAAGGAAAAGAGAAATATCGGAGCGATGCAACTGGTGAAAGGATTATGGAGAAAATAAATTGAATGATCGTGAATAGGGACCTCGAGATTTGAACACTCAATTCTGAGTAACTATTTCAAGTCTATTTTTACCAAAGCTGAAGTCATGCTAGCAAATTGTTCAAATCCGGAGAAGGCTCGGATCATTTGAATGTATGTCGAATTCGAGGAAAACAATTTCACTCAGTGTGCATATTGAAGAAATTTGAGTCTCATCCTCAACCATTTGCCTTTCAAACAGTTAATGGTCATTTTTATATGTAACCTTGAGGAAAATTATAAAAGAAATTGAAATATCAGCCGTTAAGAAATGATGAACAAAAGACAAGCGGACCAATTCTCTTTCACTTTATGCATTTTACTTGGAATATATCTCTCATGTAGGTTAGGTGATAAGCAAAATCGATTATTGTTACCTTGAATAACTTGACCAGTATAAGATTCGGTTTGATTAATAAATAACGCATCAACAGTTCACAAAACTGTGCTCACTAATGCAAATTTCAGAGGCAATCTTCGGCTGCTTCATCTTTTTTAGAAATTATTACCACTGCACATCATTTGAGTCGTTATTGTGACTCAGTCCCGTGAATAGACGATCATGAGTTGAACACCTAACAACCAAGCCATCCAGCTCTCAAAGTCAAAAGTACATGATATCGCCGTTTTATCAGTGGTATTTCAGTGTTAACAGCCCGTTGACCGCACAACAATCGACTCCTAGGATCATCGAATTCGTAGGGAGAGTTCGTGGAAACAAAGCCGTTACGTTGCAAACACCTTTAGCGAGAGCTTGGATAAGTAATCACAGTGAACAGCTGGCGATTCCATTTCACTTTCAAATGATTCATCATATGGAAACAAATTACCGTAATCGTCCATCATAAGAATCGACTGGTGTAATGTAAACGGGTTTATTATTGTGAAGAGCCAATACCAAAATAATACTGCATCAACCAGCGATGTAATTTGTATCTCAAAATATGTGCATCGAACCGGAGAGACTAATCCAACACAACGTCTGGCGTCCCTATGATTCTCATAAAAGCTTCGTTCTTTGGAGTCACTCGGCCTCTCAATTACTGAACTTCATTAAACACAAATTTCCCCAAATAAATTAAAACTCATTCCTCTGGTGATTACAATTTCGTTCACAAGTTTAAGGGATTATTCTTCTTACTCGGATGATTTTTTGAATGGCTAAAATGTTATTCTTCTTTCATCAGTTCTCAATTTTCATTCAGGCTCTTCAGTCATCCTCCACTTTCAAATTGACCGGTTGCGGTTTTTTCAATAATACACTAAGTACCGCAAGGTTAGATTTCATTTGGTGCAGTTGAATCTTCAGCTACTAACTCTATATTCTTCTACAAATTTCGTTCGTCATTAGTTTACCACACAGATTTACATTGTCCAAGTCGAGAAATGGAACATTATTTTGCACTACTTCATTTCATTTCTTCATTATTCGAATACCCTATCCGTATTCCGGATTGGTAGGCTTGATGTGTTCACACCGTTGGTGTTTTAGAAAAATGTATAATTTCCCTATGTTTCATGTGGCTATATCGTCGCACTAGATCGTCATACCAAGGTCTCAAGCCCTTCTCTCGCGCATCCATTGCAACCCCATCATTTTGTAGCATCTGATGCTACATAACTTCTGACTGATGTTAATTCATTGATTGGAATATAATGGAGTTTGCTCTGCAATAGACGGCAAAATTCATTCCAAATCTTCTCAACCGCATCAATTCTTACTCACAGAACTGCGTAATGAACATGTTCAAGCAAAAGTGACTTTGAAAGTGGATGAAGCTGAGAGTGTATTCCATGTGTATGTGTTCAGAGGTATTTTGCAAAAGACCAGTCTTCTTCGTCACTAGCAATGCTTTGAAAACCTGAATTTGAATATGCACTTGAGTTTATCGTAGGTGCATCGGTAACTGACTGCGAGAATCGAGGATACACGCAAGATGCAGTAGATAAATGCATCACGAATCTCGATATGATTAGGATGGCATCGTATTTGGATGATAAGACAAACCTTCCCCGTTTCACTCAAGGAACTGACGTTGGAGGAATCGCCATGTGATTCCAAATGTGGATCTTCCACACATGCAAACAGTGTTGCGTCTGATTTGGAATACTTCGAATTGACGTTTCGAAGAATTCCTGAAAGCGATTCAAAATGCACACTGATTTATGAAAGACAAATACATCATTGGAAAGTAATCCGCGTAAATGTGTACAACTGGGATTATAGAAACATTGTTGTCGCTGATGTGAACTATATCGCACGATGTGTTGCTTGAAAAGCGCAGTGGTAATTTATGAACAAATCAGTGCACGACCTATATTGATTAACCCTGGTGAAAGACTGATTTGCGGCAAGCATTATCATATCTTGTTTGTCTTTACTATGAGCAATTTACATGTATATGACTGTAACCTACTTTCGAGGACTATGATCCACCAAATTTTGTATTTTGGTGTCGAACCCTATGAGCTTCTACAATACGGATTTGATCTCCGTTGTCCGTTACGGAAATCACTAACAAATTGAACAGGAAAGGATCAAAACACAAACCCCACCATAATAACTGCATTCAAATAATTTTGCATGAGCAGTATGGCACTGTGTATGGACGACAGGATGAAATTGTCCAGAATGCACACGGCTGGTATCGCGGTGCATGAATTCCCATCTTTTCGATAGCATTGGGTGGATGAATGGTGTAAATTGGGAATGATAAATTATATCGTTCTGCAATGCACTGCACGAGAAACCCATACCAGACGTGAAGTAATTTGAAGGAACAATTATATTTCTGTCCTGAATGAACACCTCTTCTGACCTACCTAGTAGTTACTACCGCTGGTTTTGACGTTCAATCATTTTTTCTGGTTTAGAGGGGAGGGGGGGGGGTGATATCCATCACAACATCTCACGATGGTATTTCAGCATGGAGTTGTCCGAGCATCGAGGTTTACCTTTGAAAGAAAAAAATAACACATACGCATTTCATAAATACATCACACAATTATAATGATGTGATACATCCTTTACAAGGGCCTCATGCTTTCGCTTGCTCACCTGGTTTATCGGCGCGATATATGAATAAATTCTCGTGACCAATTCCCAATACTCAGTATGCCGGTAAGTCGTCCAGACTCCTGAACAATCACTTCAACACTCTTCAAGCTGTTGTGCTTTCGCTCCTTTCCCCTCACTTACATATGCAAACCAACGTATGGCTTCTCAGGAACTGGAACGTATTACGCCAACGGTAGAAGTATGTGCCATTTTGCGTCAACCAAGAGGAATGAATAAACAGTCTAAAACTCCTCAAAATATTGTGAGTTATTCTGAGGAAAGTGCTCCTTCCCTAACCCTTTGTAGTATTCTAGGTGTATCTTCTTATCTCACTCAGCAATTTCGAATGGTGAGAATGCTCCGTGAACCATTCAATTAACTAGATTCGAGTCTCCTTAGTACCAAGGAGTGATGTTGAGCACTGATATCCTCATATTTTCAGTTGTGTGCTCGAATTGCTCTGACTTATCTTACAAATTCGAAAGCTCAAGCAATTCTGCACTACAAATATCAACACTCTTTCTCTCGTGACACCTATAGTACTCCAACTATGTGGACATGAAATTGTCATTTGTTGGCTCTCCAGAAATGCTAAGTTTCTTGCTCTTTTTTCTATCATGTTGACTGAAGTGCTAATAAAATGCCTATATTCCGTCTTTTGTGAAGCACCGAGACAATTTCATTCTCTACCGAGTGTTCAGATAATTCAGGCGGTTATTTTCACTTAATTCTGCGGTAAATCGACACTCACTTTGTCCTCTGTTTCTCAGCGGATTTTTAAAACAAATTACTCAATTTCTTCTTCGTAATATTTTGCATGGTATCAGTGCAGAATTCAAGGTAATAATGTAGTCAATCGTATATCTTCCAATTCGAATTTTTACGCGAGGAAGATCAAATGGGATTTGCAGCCTAATACAAATTTATAAAATGATGGCTTCACGTGGATTTGCATGGTACTCAGTTGAATTGACAACGTCCTAGCTTCAAATTAAATGAATATCGTTGCATTAATCTATGTTTCTATTCCTCAGCTCTAACGCTCGAAAGCTGCATGCCACGTCGCCAACATGTCATGTGGGATGTATATGTGCGACAGCGACCGGGACAAACCACGGATAGCGTGCTCAGCTCCGTCTGTTATCGAAATACAACTAAAATGATGTTGGCAACCTGATGGTCAAAAGAACCACGGAGTGGACAGGCCTTGGTTGAAAGCTGGGTGACTGGTTAGGCGTATCTCTGTTCGTGCACACTCATGCACAATGGAAACGCAGCAGCGAAATTAGTTTCATGATTTTCTTTGACCGATGCCTCCTATCCTGAACGTAGCACAAGAATTACTTGTGTGAAAGTGATTGGCGCGTATGTGGTTTGGTGGTGGTGCTTTCATCAGATGTTTTTGGATATCTATTTGACTTCCAAGTGTTGAACAGCGAGCAACAAAATTCTTCCAGGTTGTCGATCATGTTTTCTTTAGAACACGGCCCCGACAAATCCATTTTTGTACTTCATGGAACAGAGCTAGTTAAGTTTAGATACTTCCCTGACCACGTAGTTTTACGTGGACTGATCATCAGATTGATCCATGGTTTCGACGAGTACTTCAAATACTGAGAAGTGCAATTTTGTTGTTAGCATCTCCGATATTGGGTAGATGAGTTGTAGTGGTTCAGAGACTCATTCTTTATCATAAATTCATTTGGTTCATTTGGTCCTACATGTGATCGGTAACACGAAGTTAATTTCCACGCAACCAACATTACGTAAAAACGGTTCTTTCCGCTCCGGACTTGGATTACCTAATGTAATCTTGGGCTGTGAAATTCTACACATTCGATCGAAGTTTGCCGCCTAACAACATTCGAGTATCTGATTATGACATTCCGTGCGCTTGGGATCCGAATGCTACTAGAATATGCGTTTCTTTATATCTGTATTGCCTATAAAAATGCAATAATTTACATGCCTAATGAACAATGAATGTCAGTGCCAGTTGGTGTGTCTTCTGTTTTCATTTCGGGCAAACCGGTCATCATTTAGATGATTAGTTATATAACGTGGAAGTGACGGAATATGTTTTCACACTCGTCCCTGATGTGCATAATAACGAAGATATCGTCTACTTAACGGCCGTAGAGAGTATCTTGGTATATAACTGTTTCCATTTATTGTTCGAGGTGTGAGACAAAAACATCTCCCATAACTGGTCCTAGTCGTTCATTACTAGTCGAGGTAAAACAATAGAATTACGAATCAAACACCTTACCCTCAAGGTCATCCGAGCTGGCTCTCAACGGTTTGCTGAACATCTAAACTACACTAGCATATTTTTCAATGCTGAGCTGAGCGTTGAAGCTGCATGATGAATCATATTACCCAAATCTAATCACTGGTTAATCAATTGCTATTCAATATGAATCGTGAACTCACATAAAATGATTTCTCTGGATGTTTCGTCATTGATCACAAACTTGCCTGTATCTAAAATATTAGACAATTGCATGCCAACAGAAAAAATCAGCAAAAGTATCCCTGCGGAAAAATGTGAGGAACTTCTGATTTTCTGCTCTCCAATCAGTTCTATTTCGCTGATAACGTTTACAGACGGAAAGAGGACATCACAAGGGCATCTCCACTCGGTTCTTTGTTTGCTGATACATTCATGGCGAAAATATCTCGTTGAATCGTACTGTCAGCTGCCTGTCTCAGTATAAGTCGATGATATTTTATGCCTACTAAAGGGAGAATGTAGTGCACATCCGTTCCTACAGGCATTCAGTGAGTCGCATTTGAGTCTAAGTTCACGATTGAACTAGAGGAAAATGAATTTAATCCTAAAACTGACTTTCCATAAAACGTTTTACTTTTCAAATAACATGCATCTTTTTTTACATCAATTTCACGATTTCCCGCCAGTTGGATATTTCCATAATAATCCATAAATGTTGTTATATCTGCTGCTCATATGACTTCGCTGATTGGTTCATACAAGATTTTACCAAATTCGCCTGTACAGACCATATAAGCTGTACAATTTGCACCTCAGTTTGACTTGTGTTGTTCGTCACCAATGAACGCATGGTATCCTGTCGTGTCTGACTTCCCAATCTAAATAGCTGGTGGGCAAACATCATCGAAGTTGGTTCCTTGTATTCGGATGAGAAGCTTCGTGGGTACGTGATGGTCGGAAGAATGTTTGGAAAGAAAATCTTCTAGAACAAGCTCGAACGAACAAAATCTTAAGTAGTACCAACACACGAAACACAGCGCAGCAACAGCCTGTCAATGGGCTAGTGAAGCAAGTTGGAGTTTGGAGAAGGGTTGTAGAACAACCGGATGACTCGTCGGTGAACCCAATCAACAGAAAGAGAGGCCGACGACGCCCCATCTCACACGTCACTGCAGTATTCAAGTACGGGGCTGGTTTGAGTTTTGTATATCCGGAGATGAGCTAGTGTGAAAAAGCTTATGGCGCGAAACAGAAAGCCAATTTCGCACGCGGCTCGAGAGGCGAACTGAGATAAGCAAGCGGACCAAGATAGAGGAGTTATAGATAATCCGAGAAGAGAGGTAGAATCTGTGGGAGGGAACACAGTTGAATCGAGAGTTGAATAAGGGACGCATGAACGATGTTATAGAGAAATTATAAGAGACATTTTGGAAGCAGTAAATGGAGCATAGCAGTGGGAGACCCAGGGGAGGAGATATGTTCGAAGTCGGACTCTGAAGATACACTGATTGCACTGCGGTCACGATCGATGTTGGTGTTGGCATGGTGGGGATTGCGGTTAGAAAAAGAAGAATGAAGGGTGGCACAATCGGCAAATAAATGGATTGAGTTGGATTTAGTGGATGAAAGATCATTAGAAAATAAAAGGAATAAGGTGGGCCAAGTACTGAACCCTGAGTATCGCCAGCATTCACAGGAAATGGCTGGGACAGAACTTCATCAATTCGGGCAGAGATGATTTGCTTACTGAGGAAACTTGATGTGCGCGATAAGAGAGTGGAGGAGAATCCGAACGTGAGCAGTTTCACCAGAACACCTTCGTACCAAACTCGGTCGACGGTCCACCTTCTCGAATCCTATTAAGGAACCATAATCTGAAAGCACGGTTGTGGGAACACTTTCCAACAACGAGAGCATTTTTTGAGTTTTCAACGTACAACATTCATTCTCAATACGATCCGAAACTCCATTTTAAATTCACGCGAAAACGTGAGAAGCTCTTACATGACCGTTTACCTCGTCATAATGCTTCACAATCAGTTCAGCGACTGTACAACCTGGGGGCAGGATGAGTACCAATCAATCACTTACGATAGGTGCCAAAGGCACACATCCGTCTAAATAAATCAGGTCTTCATACACGGTGGTTCTCAAGAGCTTAAGAATACTTGTCGTCTTCGGTGGGTTTAACTTCGAAGAATTCAGATCCTTTTCAAAACATTGATTTTGGAATATTCTGATTGACATGAATGAAGCATCACCCAAATTTCACTCCCATAGGACCCAAATAGACAGTGTACTGCCGTCCATACCCTAATAAAAGAATGAGAATAATCAATCTTCTAACCCAAGCGACTTCGTGTTTTATTTAAGTCCAAGTTGAATAACACGACACCAGGGTTCCTGCGAAATAGACAGTGCAGTCACTAAGAATAAGAAAACGATTTTTTCCCATTTATGGTATGTTTTATCAGACAATGCAAACACAGATATTGGCGTCTTTGGCTAAACATCAAAATTGCCTAACAACTTGGAACTTGAATCCAAACGTTCCTTTCAGGCATCAGTTCCCTGTCTGTGCCTCTAAATGAAACATCCGCTAGATTCCCATCGATCGAAACATATCGCCACCTACGGTGTGATGTACAGTCCCCTATGAGAGCAATTCCATTGGCCACAACGAATGGAAATGAATGACCTTGGAATTATTTATTAACTGCAAAACAATGGTGGGATCCGTCCATGGAATAGGACGATCTATTTGCAATTGTAACTCGTGAGTAATGTCGTTCAAAACCGCGTTCCAAGAACAACTGCACCTAATTCAGGTCGCGGTATGGTGAGAAATTTGCACAGTGCCACTTGAGGTTTTCCCACCATGAAAAAGTAAATAGGTCCACAGTCACGTTGAAACCGCAAATACCCAACTGGACCATAACCAGACACAAGCACAATTCGAATATCTATTCGAACAACTGAAAATATTCAAACCCACTTAAAAATATGCGCAGACTTGGTTCCAAGCGGAGCTGGTTGACTTCAAACCACAGTACCTGGTAACATCGTCTAGACATCAGTCACTCACCACATCTGAGTGCATTTTTAATAATGAAAATCTACAGTTGCAAACTGGCTTGATAATTTTACGCCCAAACAATGATTCCGGACAAGTGCTGACTCGTTGGAGTGAATATGAGCAAATGGAGACCGTTCTTGACTATCCCAGCAAGTTTGTGCGCCAAGATAACTGCGATGAACCTGATGAACTAGAACAAGAGGTATCGGCAGAAGCCCACTTTCAACTAGAAAGACATTTTACCAGTGAATCCACAGATCAACATCTGAAGCCAAAAGAACCAAAAAATCCACAACTCTGTGGTCCACCGAAACTACACAAACCAGAAGTGTCACTTCGAAGAATACTACAGATGATAAATTCATCAGAGCGCGAATTGGCGAAATGGGTGTTGAAGTTGCTTGAGCCAGTTCATGATTTATTGGCCAGATACACTATCAAAGAAAGTTTCGAAATGGTACAGATCTTTGGGCCAGATCATTGTGAAAGGGAAACACACGGCTTCATTTGATGTCCAATCACTGTTGACGAACTTCCCTTCAGGGATGCCAAATCACATGATCATGCATATGATTACCACGAATCTTCTAATCAAAACGGAAATTCCAAAAATACAGGATATTGATGTTTCTGTACACCGAAGATGCCATTGCCATATTACCTCTGAAAATGTTGAAAATGTTACCCTACCCATTTATCTACTCAAGTAAGTACGTTTTATTTGTCCCCTTTATTCAGGAGTAAATGGTTTTGATGACGCTGACTTTTTAACCCCCTGTGATTAGGCCGTCGGGAGGCAATCTGGACAATTGGCACCATAAATGTTGAAGAAGACTTATTTTGGTCCATTGAGTATTGGATTATGTGCTTATGTTACCTCTCAGTGAGCTTGATAATACGGTACATTTTACAAGCACGAATTTTTTCAGAGTGCAGAATCTAAGGATTAGACAACAGGCTAAATGCTCGATGCACACATGGATGTATTGATATTTTGCCTACTGATGAGTATTCCTCTGAGGAATATCGTTGTAGATGGCGTGAACAATTCTGCGCAATGTTTTTCACCACTTAAAAAGCAAAATGTCATTCAGATATAAATTTTATTTCCAGTGAGTCCTCAACAGCTAGATATTCATTCACATTTATAAATTTACATATTTATCGTATGAAGCAAATATTTCACTTCATTTTCAGTTTTATTTTCAACGAGAAACCGATTTTGAATGAAATCATTCTGGTCACATGCATATTTTGATCTTTCCTCTATCTATTTTTTATAAAGAGCACTGTTTCATGTTGGCTAGAACGGTCGCTTCATCGAAGCGGGCATATTGGATCAGGAAGACAAACTCACAAGAAATGAAGATCACATTCATGGAAGGTATTTTTGATGTACTAACAAATCTGTGCTCGAGAGATGGGTACAAGTGACACAAACTACATGAATAAAGTAGGGCATGACTGCGGAAAAGGCGCCAAGCATGGTTGAATAAATTGAGGCGTTTGTTGGGTTAGCTCAAAGGTGAATCGACAACTGCAACACACTAATGAGGAAAGTAGAAATAGTGTTCCTGAGTAATAATAGGAAACGATGACGTGCCAAATAAAATGTAAATCTACTGTCCCTGGCAAACGGGTGGTTTTCGATTCGTTTATCTTCCCGGTTTGAGTAAGCGGCTCTCCGTCTTCCGTGTCGTCCGTACTGTTCTTCTGATGACAAAAAGAGCGTTTATAAGTTTTCAGACCATAGAAATTCTTTCGTTTGTGTGCTTATATCTACTAGTGCAGTTGATGGGTAATCTGGTGCACGTGGCAAACCCATCCTCGTGGCATCTGACCTGCATGCTCTATAAGATAGTATAGGACCTAAACGAAAAATAAGCTGTGTACTTTATAGATCACAGTTAATCATGTTGCCGTTGAAGATGGTTTTTGTTACGAACGCACAAGTGATCCTCAACGAAGACTACGAAAATACCTGCTTCTTCTGTGGTCACAGCAACCGAATCGGCCTTCCCCGGGAAGCTAGTCCGAAGAATCACGAGCGTTAACTGGAGCGTCAGCTGTGGTCGAATGAGTGTGGACTTCAATGCGCGGTACACCTTCCAACTGATGAGCTGAAAAGTCTGTTCGTATATGCCTCTGCCAGCTTTTTCACTGCATGGACAAGAGATCGGTGTATTAGTCGGGTCACATATTTGAACTCCATCAAGCAATATCATAGCCCACTCAGTTTCTTGTGTCCTCTTAAGCAATATACTGGATCACAACATTCGTGATGTTTTGCTGCCTCATTTACTCACAAAGCCATTGCGCATCACCAGTCAAATAGAGCACTAATTATTTGAAAACAGGACTGATTACCGCCTGTCATCTGCATTTGATTGAACTGTCAACTGCCATCGGACTATACACACGTGGACAACCCATTGATCAATGAAACGTAGGACTGTTGCACACTTGCTTCCGACACGTAGTCAGCTGATCAAACAGCGGAGACGAATTTGTAGATGAATAGTATCTGTAGTCTTGCAACAGATTAGCATGCTGTGATATTCGACCGAGTTATGTTTGGATCGGCTGTCGAGCATTGTGGTTTTCGTGCTTATTCGGAATGAAGACCCTGCTCGCTCGTTTAGATCGGTGGACAGATGACGTCAATAGCTGAGTCGAGTTTGTTCCACTTTTCATTTCACAATTACGTGTTGTGGGCATTTGAGACTATGGGTGTACTCATTCACGTGCACTCACGCCTAAGAGGGTAATAAAAAGAATAACCTCAGAACGGAATACATTGCGATTTAGTTATATTCTATCAGACAAACGACCAAAGGCTCAAAAATAAGTTCGGTGAAATGAGGTATAATATAAGTAATCAAGTAGTGTGAATGCTCAGCTCTTCATTGAAAACCATGAAGATGATTTTTAATGAGGAAGAAACAGCTGTGTAGTGGTTCCGTGGTTCTCCATAGTGATCCGGATCTTTAGGCTGCGTCATGAATCTATGTTAATCTCATATCTTGCTACTTATACAGAGTTGCTTTGGACCATTTATTCAATGTTTGTCATCGTGCTCTACGATTCGTTAGTCGTAGAAACATTCTTCAAAGAAAATGCTCCTCCTTATGCATGAATCTTAGCATGTCCGACTATTTCACTTGTCAGCTAATTGTTGCCCGATTTATTTGACGTCAGCTTTGATTTTGCTGACCTCAATACTTTCATTCCTTGGTTGCATATTTGATTTATTTACCCAACTCTCAGTTGACATTATTGAATTTCCTTCTCGAGGGACAATTTACTTGGTTTCCGGATGGACTTGATCGTACTGAAATCGAATTATTATCAGTTGACCTACTGCTTGCAAAAATGACCTCAGAAGTCAAACCTAGACTGTTGTTACATTTGCAAAGTAAGATCGATTTCCAGTGGCCTCGATAGAGTTGAGAAAATGACCCTTTTCTGGACACAATGTTGGATTTATTTTCCATACGGTCTTTGCTGACGTCTGATTTTGACCGCACCGTTTTGTTCGGTTGCGTATGCTTAACTGAACTAACTATTCCGAGGTTTCTTCTGACCTCGTTTTGAATAACTCTATATTCGGTTTCGCGCTGACTATACAGGCTCGCGCTTCGTTTTCTGATTCGTCGTTGCGATCGTTTGCATTTCGTTTATTTCTCGTATCAGTACTGTTTCCGTACCACTTTATTTAGAATATATTGTCGCATCTGTCTATCGGCTCGCATTTTCTCTATTTGTTCGATAGATGTGATTCCGTTGGTATTTCGCCGTGAGACCGGAATAAAAACACGTTCATAAGCCTTGCTCAAACGTCTCTCATAGTCTGTTTAGCATTTGAGGTCATTCAGTGAAATATTATGCGGCGTAGTCAGTGATTATGCTCCCATATTGAATCTGCCGCTCAATCTGCTAATCCAAATGCGGATATGAAACATTAAGTTGAAATTAATACTCGACAGACAGAAAATGAACGCAACCAGTGGTACCAGGTTTGTGGCTGGCACGGAAAAGAGCTGTTCATTACAATGCAAATCATTGGAAAAGCGGGTATCATTTCGTGATTACTCAAACGAGAATCAGTCAGATCAGCTCATACGGAATTCATGGTTAGACGAATTAAAAGAGTAGATTTTATTGGAGTGTTGATACGCCCATATCTACCTAGTCAAGAGCAACCAGGCGATGTGAATTTACATTTGTCGTGATGGATTTGTACGAAATTCATTTACACAAGAAATCACTATCGAAACAAAGGATCACTTGTTTGGCAAGCGTCCATGAAATCATCACACTCGTGCAGCCGTCTACCGAGTTTCTTTTCACACCGTAACATAGCTTGAAATAGAACAGATTCGAACAGAGGCTTCACATTACAAATGAGAACAAATATGTTTCTGCTGGTTATCCGATTTATTATGGCACGGAGAAGAGAAGCAAGGTTGGTGAAGTTATCGGTAGGTTATATTCCAATTTGCATTCAAATAAGGTGAAACCATTCCACTTTCGACTTGTTTTATATTTTCAAGTCATATACTGGAACTTACCCCACCAAAGATTGTTATTTTTATCAACAATTCTCATGCGTGAAACGTTGATACAGCTTCAAGATCACTATCCGAAAAACCATTTCCCAATTTTATAACAAGCTAACAATTCGAAATTTAGGAACTTCTCAGGCATCAAGATTATCGAGATTCTTTGCTTCATCAAGTTCAGCAAAACTTCCTGGATCGGACAACTCAACATGTACAGTACTCAAGCATGGGGCTGGACTTCTGTCGGAGATGTTGATTATTGTGGTCAGTCACGCAATTGAATCGTTCTTCATTTCCGACTCTAACCATCCTGTCACAATCATTCTCACACCAAAAGGGTCCAAAAGGATCGGAGAAATATCACACATTTCTATTTTTTCGTCGGAGTTGAAATCGTTTGAATTTGCTGTACTTCATGGCCTTCGAAACCCTGTCAGAAGTCCAACTGACGAATACCAAATTGCATATAAATCCTGGTGGTTCACGTATGAGGTAGTAGCGCAGAAGTCCATTTCATTGCAGAATCACTCAATGATTCGTGACAATGTATCAGGCCTGACTTCGTCGATCAGACACAAACATTTTATGGTTTACAGCAAACGTCGCTTCTCAAGAAATCATAAGCCATTATCTGCTCACGTACTCAATTGACTGATTGGCAGACTTCTTCTCAGGAACAACATAATGTATCAAAGTTGGAAGAAAAGCTTCTACGTATCTGATAAGCAGTGACACTGTTCTTCCTGGAGCTGTTCTTTCTCGAGAACTATTCAATACTCACATCAGTCACGTAGCTCTAACCACTCGGCTTGTCTATTCAAGTAAGCCAATAACGTTGTTTTGATTCAGTCTATCTCAAAGTAGTCTGATTTCTTTTCAGTTTCATGAAAATATTTCACATATAAAAACAGTCTCGAGCGGTCTGGTCTTCTGATAAACAATCACAAATGTCAAGATTGCATTCATTCCACTGTGAGATCACGTTTTATCGAAGACAACGCCACCATTATATGTACTCTTCTTACAAGTGTAAACCATAGAAAATATCTCGGTTTAGGAAATACTATATGGGTATATGAATACAGGAATGGTTGTCTGGAGAAGTCGTCCAATGCCATTTCAAATTCATGAAATCCAACAGTTCAGTGCTTCGCAGTCTGTTATTTCTCCATTGGTATATCAGTGTATGCTTCCCGTGTTTCTATATTCTTCTGCCGTATTTATTTCTCGTCTGTTGAGAAAAGACAAGATCACTCCTCGTAGATGTCTCTACATAATCGGTCGCTTTTCTGGGCTTATGTGATAAGCATATAACATCATCCATTTAATTTGCCGAAAATATCGTTGCGGACTTTTTCATCCAGTGTGATAATAAAATCATAAAAATCAATTCAAAGAGTGGATTGGTAATTCAAGCACTGGCATAGCATGCAGCGTGAATATTGTTGTTTTACTAAGGATTGGTGCAGTGTATTGTTCGCACAGAAACCACCGTGTTTGAAGACCTGATTTTTTAGACGGCTGTGTGCCTGTGGCACCTATCGTAACTGATTGATTGGTACACATCCTGCCTCCAGGTTGTACAATCGCTGAACTGATTGCGAAGCAATAAAATTGAGTTTCGGATCGTATTGGGCATGAATGTTGTACATTGAAAACTCAAAAATGCTCTCGTTGTTGGGAAGTGTTCCCACATCCGTCATATCATGAATTCAACTCTATAAGTGTCTTTCTATATAACTTATTTTTAAATAACATGCATCTTTTTTTTATCAATTTCTAAATTTTCCCGCCAGCTGGATATTTCCTGGATAATCCATTATTGTTGTTTTATCTGCTGCTCACATGACTCTGCTGTTTGGTTCATGCATGATTTTTGCAAAATCGCCTGTACAGACCATATAAGCTGTACAATTTGCACCTCAGTTTTACTTGTGTTGGTCGTCACCAATGAATGCGTGGTATCGTGTCGTGTCTGACTTCCTAATCTAGTTAGCACATGGGCCTGCATCATCGAAGTTGGTTCCTTGTTTTCGGATGAGAAGCTCCGTAGGTACGTGATGGTTGGTAGAGCGTTTTGGAAAGAACAGCTGCCAGAACAAGCTCAGACGAACAAGATCTTAAGTAGTACCAACAGACGAAAGACAACGCAGCAACAGCCCGTCAATGGGGTAGTGAAGCATGTTGGAGTTTGAAGAACGGTTGTAGATCAATCGGATGACTCGTCGGTAAACCCGATCAAGATGGAGAGAGGCCGACGAGGCCCCATCCCACACGTGACTGCAGTAGTTAGGTTTGGGCCTGGTTTGAGTTTTGTATATGAGAAGATAAGCTAGTGTGAAAAAGCTTATGGCGCGAAACAGAAAACCAATTTCGCATGCAGCTCGAGAAGCAAACTGAGATAAGCAAGCTGATCAAGATAGAAGAGTTATAGATAAGCCGAGAAGAGAGGAAGAATCTGTGGGAGGCAACACAGTTGAATCGAGGGTGTGGTGGGAATAGGACGATAGTTAGTAAGGTGAGAAAGATCATCGCTTTTGGGAATATGAAAAATTGCCATGGGTTTCCAGGAATTCGGAAAAGTAGAAAGTCGGAGAATGTGTGATGGAGAGAGAGACAGAAAGGACGACGTAGGAAATAGGCCAATTCAAATTGCACCTTTTAGGGACGATGAATGGTATGCCGTTTTGATCGGGTGGTTTGCAAAAGTCCAGAGAATGCAGCATTTGGCGTATCTTCTAAAACCAAAATGGGATTGAAAATGGGAGACAGAGGGAACAGAATGAAATGATTAAGATATGTAGGTGAGATGGAGTTCGTGCCAAAATGGGATTGTAAACGGGAGGCATAGGGATCAGAAGGAAACAAAGGAGTAGCATATGTAGGTGAGATGGAGTTTGTGACAAACCAGGAAGCGAATTGTCAACTTCCTCATGTGGTTCCTAAACACAATCGCAAGAGAAATTACATATGGGAAGGAAATAGGAAAGGCGAAATTTGCAGGAGGCTGCTTTGGCAGAGGACCAACGTTCCGGGCTACCGGTGGCAGATGAGAGTAAGCGTTCGGTTTCCCAGCTGATGAAGCTTTCTTTGGCTCTCTGTATGGTTGGCGAGCATCTGTTCCTGGCTTCCACGAAACAAAGGTGAGAGTCCGTTGTGGGCGAGCCCAACCACCAGCAAAATGTTGCACACTTCAAGAGTACAGCACGATCGCATGCGTGGTTGAACCACTCGGAGGATTCGGGTTTGCCAGGTTTGGACAAGTGAGTAATAAAAAGTTGCACAACTTGAGGAACAATGTCGGTGAAGTTAGAAACGGGAGAGGAAACGTCTGAAGTAGAGCAGCATTCATTCGAAGAATAGGAGGCTGGGACATCGTAAAATCAATCTCAGTTGGTGGAATTTCAGCTCCAAAATATTTATCTCAAAGTAGGTGGAGTATGAAAGTGGGAAAAACTGATGGAACAGGAAATAATATAGTGATTAGATGAGTCAACTTGAGAAAGGGCAAATGTGCCTGAGAACAGAGAATGAACAGATGTGAGAATAGGTTTAAGGGTATGGACATAATCGCCATCTCGATCATGAATACGTGTGAGTAAGTAAACAAGTTGGCATAGGTTGTTGACCACGGAGAAGTGTTCGGCTTCACTCCCCAGAGCCGAAGTGTCCGATGAGTGAATGAACCAATCTCGCTTGTGAACATTGAAATCTCATAAGATGGTGACCAGTCAGTTGGATGTTCCACAAATTAGGTCAATGTTTGAAGGTGAGATATCAAAGAACGACGAATCGCAACTGTTGGGTGGACGGTGATCTACACAAAAGCAGTGATTACAAAAAGCCAGTCGAAGCTTCATCCACGTCAACTGAAATTAACGAGTCAATATTATGCTTCACTCCGCGAATGCTAGTGAGAGTAACAAGTTAGTGCTCATCTTCCGAGTGAGAAGAGCGAGCAAGACGGCGACTGCGTGTGTGGTTGTGTATTTTCATGATTTGTAGTGTAAAAGAAATCAGCAACCCTTATCCTGAAATCTAAATTGGCGGACCACATATGGCCTCAATAGATCAGGCGTAGTAGTTAGTCGGGCAACATCAGAGCTCTCTACCAGTTGTGTTCAGTTTTGTGAGTTTACTTGGTCTAGTGCCCTGTGTTTCGTGCAGTGTATTCATTGGGCACCGTGTCTTTTGATTGTGCTGTGTGCAATAGGCTGTGTGCTTCCACTGTGTGTGGCATATTATTGCCAAATAGATATTTTATCGAGTCTTGGTGAATTGAGACATTCTTTGTCAAGTGTGTCATCGCATGATATAACAAAAGTTCATTGCAACTCACGCAGTCATCGAATCAGACATCGTCATATGAACCATGATCAGGCGTACATGTAAGGATTCTTGACTGTGTCCGTTTGGGAAGATTTTTAACTGATCTCATACGGAAACTCTCCTTTTTGAAAAGAATCAAACACTTGTTTTACATAAATGTCGTTGGAAGTAGGAAGACGATAGAATTAATCTGCTCAATTTTGACCACTTGAACTGCTTTGTTTATTGATCATTCATTTGCGGCCTATGAGATCTTATTCTTCAAAACTGGCATTTGAACTAACATTCACGACATTCTTCCCGGTTTTGTCGTGGTGATTTATTGGGTTTAAATATTCAGGAGGAATCATTCGATTTGGGAAATTGAACCACTGACGAACTTATAAAATTTCTCACGCCAATAAGTTTACATCTGCTTTAGAACGTTTGCTGTATTTCTCATATCTCGTAGAAGATGATATTCCACGGTCTTGGTAATTCCTAAATAAATCCCAAACAATTGAGTATTCATATTCAGAATGATGAAAATTTCCATATACGGAAAATTGTTTCATGAGTGTATATTCACCGAACTTCAGCACTCAAGCTCATTTCGGCAGAATGTTTTTATCTTAACAGGAAAAGTTGTACTACTTCCTAATATTGATGGTCACCGCATATATTGGTAGCAAACAATAAGTAGGTTTTTACAGCAATATGATTGCTAAACGCAGTGAAAGCAGTCTTCTGCACTGAATCAAATGTATGAGCAAAATTAGCTATATGTTGCGATTCAAATAATCCCGTTTACACGACCTCATTCAAAGAAGACGAACCGCCCCTCCACTTGCATGAATGCTCTTCCTTTTTATTCTCTGTATATGGGGCAAATAAACCGTATATGATACATATCATTGTTGTTGAGTTTACCTGTTTCTTCTCTTTGATGTCTGAACTAAAATCTCCCACATTTAGTCAATCTGTTCTACTCCTTGACGTCTGCTTGTATCAGTTTATATGCTAGAGGAGTTCAATTTCCATAATGACAGCTGGTTGGGAATGAACCTCGTTATTATGGCATTCAAAATTGTGCAATGCCATACTGCATGACGATCGAGCTTGTCTTTTCGCATGTTATTCATCTGCAAATTTGCATTTTCAGTTACATAATTATGACGTTGAAGTTCACTGATTCTTATATGGAAAGAACCATAGAAAGAGGAAAAAGAACGAATCAAAGTCAAGAATTAGGCTGACTTGATATGAATATTTTCGTAAGCCAGTTTTACCAGAATACATTACTAAAACTAGCCTCAAACTGACGCGACAATGGGAGCAAGTTGCTGATCCGTGTGAATGTTCAAGATTATGTGTGGATTAAAGAAAACATACCGATAGGTGGGATATTCTAGGAATAGTCTGTTAAACTCAGCTCGCATGTTACTGTCCATGGTAAACCTATGGCACCAGAGCACGCAGGAGTGTCAACAGAAAACATGTCGTGGTCAAACGGTAATATTCCTCGTACTGACTGCATTGTTAGTTCCTGCTGCATTGCCTGATGAGCAGTGAGTGGTGAAATCAGGAATATCGGATAACGTTGACTTGACTCGTTAATATTAGTGGAATATAGAGAAATCTACTACCGCTCCATAGGGTATCTGAATGAGAGCACAGAACCATACCGCGATAAAGGTAACTATACCGTTTTAACTAGAAGGTTAGTCGCTGTCATTTCAAGTGGAGCCGAGAAGGTTTTCATGGAAATGGAGGAGCAAGTCACATATTTGGTGACGATGCTTTTGAAAATACACGACGTATGGCAACGGATACCTCAAGATCAAACGAAATTCGTACTTTATTAGAACACAGAACGACGGGGGAGAGAAAGGATGAAAACACGCAAGGGTGAAAAAAGAAAACTTCATTGATGATCTAACACATAATTCCTTGAGGTTTCGAATTAGAATGATGAGGCAACTCTGTGATTAGTATGGTATTGTGTCTCGATTAGAGAGCATATTTGCCCCGAAAACACGATTCGGATGAAAATATTACTTCGAAGTGATGCAAATTGCGCCCTAAAATGACAAGATTAGGAATTCAGTGGAAGTCAGTCCTCATATTGCCTCCACTGCATTAAGTAGATTCAAATCTGTGTAGTTCAGTCGTACGTGGAGTTGGAAGATCATTAGGAAAATTGGAGGTAGATGGCGACCGATTGCATGTAGGTTCATCTGCAACGGTCAATTGGATATCGGACTAAGCAACAAGCTTTCGGATAAGTTAGTGCGTGAGACAAGTGAACAAAGCTTGATCTCGCTACAAAACTATGTTTTCTACGGACTATGCTCAATGGCTCGACTGGAAGTTCCGTTCGCACAGAATCGGACGAAAGGGACCTATACCCTGGTCTCAAAGATCTCTGGAAATAAATCCAACGGCATATTTCCTGGGCGATTATGTTGAGAGGAAATTTCACGAACTCAAGATGGAGAACCTGGGTGATTTGAAGAATTGCATCCAATCTGTAAGTGGTGCGATTACAACATCAATGCTTGAGGCAGTTCAACATAATATGATTCGACGGCTGACGATTTGCCTGGCTCAAGTTGGTGGCGTTTTTGAGCATCTGCTGTGACTGTAAATACGGTGCCTATCAGCAACACAGAACGAACTATTCCTTTTGTTTAGAGCCGGAGAACGATCAAACGGTCTTTTCAAATATCAACACGACCTGATTTTGCTTGTTGATCCCGGTTTTTAAAACCAAGTTTGAGGTAATCGTGGTCCAGTCTCGAATGTCGTTTCCGCCTAATCGGTCTGAGAACCATAGTGGAAAATGGGGCAGTTCAATGGGCAACAGTCACGCTTCAATCGCCGAAATTTGACGATGACAACAGTGGGAGAGTCAAAGAGCTGGTGAGTTTGTCAGAACGATTCAGTACGGAAATGAAAAATGGACATTATTTGAGAATAAACTTCAAGCAACAGTTCCCTGATGAAACATCCGCTGGATTCTCATCAGTTGGAACATATCGCTACTTACGGTGTGATGGACGGTATCCTATTAGAGTAATTACATTGGCCACAAAAGAGACGAATGGCACTGACATTAATAATTCACTGCAGAACAATGGTGGAATCCATCCACGAAACATGACGATCTATATGCATTTGTAACTCATGAGTGATGTCGTCCAAAACAGTGTTCCAGGAACAGCCGCAACCTATTCAGGTCACGGTATGGTGAGAAATTTGCACGGTGCCACTCGGGATATTCCCACTATGAAACGGCAAATAGGTTCACAGTCAGATTGAAACCGCAAATACCCAACTGGACCATAACCGGTTCCTGATGCGGCACTATAGATGTGCAGCTCCAGTCACCAATATAGTGGGTATTTCGTTACCAGACATCTGTCGACGAGAATGGGAATTATAGATTATATGTTCTTCGACCATTTTGTCCATCTGTCTCGCTCACGTTCATCGGACTGACGGTCCCAATCCAGACACTAGTTGCATACGCCGCGAAAGATATGCCTTGCTGGCAGCAACACAGGAGGGACCAAACCAAAGGGATCATACAATGGAGCCACATGTTTTACGACACATAAAAAGCAAGAGTTGTTACATGGCACGGTTTACTCTCGCGACGATTTCGCTGCATCTCACCATGGGGCATACTGCAGAACGATACAGTTCACAGAAGTTCATGTAAAACAATAATATGCGACAAATATAGGGAGAATTACAATTGTCACCATGGTAAAGACACATTTTCAAACAGCTGTTTCTGCTGACACAATATGGGTTTTCATCGATGTGTGGCTACGGCTTCGGCAAACCTCAATAGCCTTGCATTTCTTATCACGTATATGACCCCAAACGCAGTGTTTCGGCCACTTGGATGTTGCGTCATCTGAAGATGACGAGCGACGGTAGACGACCAGAACTTTGACCTCGAACGTTGTGAATATGCGTTCGATCTGACACTGAGTGCATCACAAGACATTGTGCCCGATTTGGAATGTTTCCAAATAATTGGTTAGACAACTGTCGCTCTGTTCCACCCACATCGGTTGCTCCGCAAATTCGTAAATCAGATTAGATTTGGTGAACAGAGGTGAACGTTATTTTCACCGAGGGCTCTTGGGATCACAATAGTTCGATGAACAATTATTAGGTTAGTTGCATATTATGTTCTAGTAATCGCTGAACCAAGTCAACCGTTTCTGCAGGCATTGACATCATCAAATTAGAATGGAAGACAGAGAATGACTAGTGATTTCTCTGCTGAACAAGTCGTTTATCTGGTAACTATAGGCCTGCTGTGCCTTTTGATAAATGTATGGGCATGAGCGTTTTCGGTTGAGGCCTCTTTCAGCAGTCGTAGTTCGCTGTCAATCATGTTTCCATGCAAATTCGTCCTACTCTCTGAAATGGTGTCCGGACCAGGCTACTTTTATATTCCACAGGCACAAAGCTGTCAGGGTGCAAGTATAGGCTTGTCAAAGTTTCTTTTCTATGAAATCAGATTTGGCGATCGTTCCGTCATTCCTCCTAGTCATAATAATCTCAAAGAAAGGAAGTGTATTGTCCACATCTGCGCCCATCGTAGTTCGTATACTTGGATACAGAAGATTGAGTTCATCCATAATCCACGTCGTCCGTTCTAGACTTTTGTGATGATAGGAATATGATCAACGGATATTTTGTAAAGCTATGTGCTTATAACGATTTTGCTCACCTTCACAAGTTGGCCGAATCCATTTTTCAGAAACAATCGGTAACTGTTGCGGAGAATCTATCATTGGTTGCACCAAATGAATTACAATTGCGGGCTGTCTCTTGAGATCTAGGTTCCTGTATATGACCGAAGAAAATGAATAGCATAGAGACACTAGCACAATTTGAATATCTATTCGAGCAACCTAAAATATTCAAACCCACTTAAAAAGATGCGCAGAATTGGTTCCAAGCGGAGCTGGTTGACCTCGAACCACAGTAACTGGTAACATCGTCATGACATCAGTCACTCACCACATCTGAGTGCATTTTTTTTAGAGAAAATTTACAGTTGCAAACTGGCTTGGTAATTTTACGCCCAAACAATGATTCCGAACCCGTGCTGACTCATTGGTGTGAATATGAGAAAATGGAGACCGTTCTTGACTATCCCAGCAAGTTTGTGCCCCAAGATAGCTGCGATGAACCTGATGAACTAGAACAAGAGCTGTCGGCATAAGCACACTTTCTACTAGAAAAACGGTTTATCAGTGAGACAAAAGGTCACCATGTGAAGCCAAAAGGAACTCGAAATCCACAAGCGTATGGTCCACCGAATCAACACAAAGCAGAATTCTCATTTCGACAAATACTATAGATGATAAATTCATCACAGCACGAATTGGCGAAATGGGTGTTGAAATTGCTTGAGAAAGTTCATGAATTATTGGCCAGAGACACTATCAAAGTAATTTTCGGAAAAAGTTGAGATCTTTGGGCCAGATCATTGTGAAAGGGAAACACACGGCTTCATTTGATGTCCAATCACTGTTCACGAACTTCCCTTTAGGGAGGCCATACGTATCATATGCGACCATGGAGAGCAAAAGCGACTCAAAATCGGTATACCAGTCTCATTCGAGGAACGACAATTACTACCATGCTCAACAGTCGGAGCCAATGGAAAGGGAAATCATTCGAATTATTAAAACGCTGATGTCACCTGCGTATCCAGCATAATTCCTGGCAAATTAATATCAACACAAGCAAATAAAGAATAGTGTTTCACTGTGTTTGGATGTGAAATCAGAAATAGCCTACAAATGAGACGTTATGATCAACCTAACCAGCAATCGTTTTGAAGCCAATTTTCAGCGAATCTGCTTTACTGCCGAACCGGTAATTATGTTCATGTTATTCCCCGGTCACACGTCATACAATGAATCAACACATTCAAATGTGGCTTGAGAAAGAAACTCAAAACGATTGCATCATCGATGGATGACAGATCACTGACTGCCACAAATTTTATGCAGACAAGGCATTACGTCACTGCCAGTCAGACAGTCGTAGTAATTTCCCTACTGGAAAAACTAGAAAAACATTTCTTCAGTGAGCGACGCGACACCATCACGTGATCCACCGAAGTTTATAAAACAATAAATTTGATTCAATCAACAGGATTACTCATTTCGCTGTCGCAACAAATCTCGCATGAACCAAGTTATGTATGCATACGCAGCGCAAGTGGAGATCAGCTTTTGGACTGCTGTCCTTATAGTCACCGAAATTCTAACTTGTATATCAGTTTGACGCGAGCATCGTAATTGATGGTTGATAGTGGTAAAGGTGATGCGATTGTGGTGATGCTTCATCCGACGGACTCGCCCAGAAAGCTGCCCAACCGGAGAAGACAGGCAAGTAACAGAACAATTCTACCACGTTTATGGAATGCGAGTAATTATGGTCAAACGTTTTTCCCAATTTATAATTTGATAAGGTGAGCTTTGAGTGAGAGATATGCACATGTTCATTATTTCCTAGTTATGCCAGGTTAGAAGATAGATTAGAGGAACGCTGTTCATATGTGAAACTGAACTTGAAGTAATGTTTATCAGTGTTGTACTGATCTGTTTGTTTTGTTTCATGGTTATATTTGAACAATATTTTCCTGCAACTAAAGAATATTCATCTGATTTGGCAAATACGGTTGAGTGAGGACACTCGATTGAGACATCAGAACAGTCGATATCAAAACAACTAGTTGTCAGTGTTTCACCTGCGATAAAATATTACACGTTTTACAGATTTTGCACACTGGATGATAGAAAGGCAGAAAGTTAGTCGATAATCTCGAATACAGCAATTGACAAATTCGTGTCCATACATTAGCGGTGTTATCAGTGTTACGACAGGTATTGTGTTGATAACTATCAGTTACGTGGTTTTATTGGTTACGTCACAGTATTTTTGCGGGTAACCAGAATACATTCAGTGATCTGAAATGTTGCTTCTGAGCACATAATGTGGTGTTGTTTTGTGCGGATCGATACTCAATCGCCGGTGGCCGAGATCCTGCCATTTGGCATTTCTTGCTGCGCTTACTTTGACAGTTTATTTGGGAAGAGGGACTCCATTAGTATTCATTCAACGATCCGATTCTATCGAATATATGGTAAATGTCGTTTGACCGATTTTCACTGGTATCTTGTTTAACCAACTGGGATGATACGCCTTTATTCGTCGATATGGTCTTCCTGTGTTTCGACCTATGTCACCTGCCCCAAACTGAGAGCTGGAATGCACGGATATTCTGCATTTCTTTCGTAAAATGAGAAATAGACGAGAGCTGGACCAGACATGTATTCCGGCAGCGTAATAACAAGGTTCTGACTTGGGATATTGAGAACAGGCGATTGAGATCGACTGTTTATCATTTCTGCTTTATTGCTACTTCTTAATTCAATTCATGGGTAGAAAGATTTCTTTTCGACTGCTTGATGGCAAAGTGTACTATCGTAATTCTTCGTAACGTCACTGACGAATTACGCGGGTTGTGTATTCGGAATGAGGAATTATTTCATCCTTCTACTTACTCTTTATAGAACAAATCTTTAGTACATTAGTGGTTAATCACTGTAAATAGTGCCGTTTCTGTCTCAATAATACGAATCTATGGTAGTGTATGCATGGACTTGACAAAATGTCCTTATTATTAGGTGATCGTCTATGTTAGCCACCGGACCGATGTGAGTGAAATGCGTCCGACATAGCAAACAATATGTGGATTTCATTTCCAATGTAATTTTATACCTTTATATGCCTAATTGAATTCACCAAATAAATTGAAATAACCCATCCCAAAACCAAATCTAAAATCATCTTTATGCTTTTCCTAAAATGCATTGGGAGGAGATACGTTTGACACCAGTTCTAGACAAGAGCAACTTGCTACATCATGTGATAGAACCGTAATGAAATGAAATTATCCAATCTACCAGATGGGAGATTCATTCCAATTTTCAGATTTGTCCAAAAAGAGGGTCTACTCACTCAATGTATCTTCTCTACCAGTGAGTGTCTTTCGAAGAAACAATCAAAAATATAACGACAATAAATAGTAGATGGGCCTGAAGTACCCTTCATTTACACGGAACCTGAAAGCATTCTAAAAAGAAGGTTAAATTCTATCCATATAATGACCTAATTTAGGAGATATTTGCCTAATTAGAAAACGGTATTATCACGGAATAACTCAAGCAGCTGTAAATGTAAGGGCGTACTGTGTTCTATGCTCATCATCAACATGAGCAATATTAAGGTAAGGGATTTGGTCGGGTCAACTTTGAGACCTGATTCAATTAGGTATTTCGCAATTGATAGAGGCCAAATGTCTGACGTCATTCTCTGTGGCCGCATTGCGCGGTGTCGTCGTTTTTGTCAACCATCTTGGTATGTTCTCCGACGCTGGTTGAGTCAAGCAGCTATCCGTTCTGCCTGTGGATGCGTCACTGTAGCTGTAGGCTAAATGATAGAAAACATGTGTGACATTGGTTCAGCAAGACTGTCTGAATGACTTTTGAATCGTGACCTGTTGGTAATCAGTAACTGAAGTAGTTGCACCACAGTCTACGAGTGTCTTATGGCTGACTTAATGCACACATATGTTTCAATGAAGAGGTGGTCACCTCCGAATAGTGAAACGATAGAAACTTGCTTCTTGTTGATTGTATTTGATGTGTATGGTCGGTTAAATTTTACAACGCTTTCTGCTTAATTGCACATGTCCATCAGTCTTTTCGACTATGCACGGACCACGCGTCCGTCACTTTGATGCTTCGCATGAAAATGACGCGACAACCCGAATAACGCTTCCTGCGACTCATGAGATGAAGAACACGGTTAATAAGGGAGTAAATATGTGTGATATGTGATATGCATAATGAAGGCTTCTAAGAAACTCAAGACTTTTGAACTTTTGGTGATCCTGTCAAATAAGGCACCTGTTGCCAAATTGGTTTGAATTGTTCATTATGTTTTCGGATAAGATTCCATGTAAGTTCAGAATTTGAAGATGTCTTGATACCATTTGTTTCTCTGTCAGGATGCTGTTATCCAGTGTAGTGTCCCCTTTGCAAGATTTTATGTCTGAAGATATATCTTCCATCTTTCATGTGTGCATATCTTCTTCATGATTACACTGCCTGATTCCTTATCTGGTTGGAGGGGCACCATTTGTTCTTATTTACCTAATCCCTCTGTTACTCACGAAGAAGAACTAGTCAATAGCTTACCCCGTTTAGATGTTATAATATCCAGATGTTTGGTAAAATGTTGCCACGCACTGTATGTCTCAAAGTAACTTATGAAGGTTGCTTTTTGCAATTCTCCAGTTTCGCACCGAAGACCTGCAATCATGGTTTGGTTCGAATCCGATTCATCTTTCAGCCCTTTATGTAGCGAGATATTCACGACTCCAACTTATCCTAAACATCGCATCTAGATGTTCTGCTTGACGTCAATTTTGGTGCAAATTTCTACTGGCTTGGTCTTCCCTGCACAAAAGGATGTGTTGAGGGAAGCAATTATAAATCACTAAGTCAAAGTGCGCGTGGGTTCCCTGGGTCTCCACACACGGAGACTTAACATCCATCTTTGATGGATCGTCCAAACTCCAACATGTATGTCGATGATTCCTCGCCGTTTAGTGGTTGATGTGAACTGACTGCCGACGACATCAGTCTAGCCTCCACATAGCTTGCACCTCGTGGCTGAATGTGTCAATCAATGTCATAGTTAAACTTACCCTGTTGAAGATTTTCGCGATTATCACCGCAAACGACGCAGATTTCAATGCACATTCTGCGGCCTCAACGTTAGACTCGCCATCACTTTACATCACCTTCAGTCTACTGGTATTGGCTATAAACCGTATCATTGCCGTAAGAAATATACTCGCAGTCATATTATATGCGATTTCCAAGTGTTTTGCTCGACACCCTATCTGTTGTGCTCACTTCAATCTAACTTGATACCAAACGGTCCGAAATAATTGACACCACATTCCTCAAAGAGGTAGCTCGCACCTTTCTATAGGCAATCAGGCATGCGTGTTATTACTTCAGCTATGGGTTGGGCATATTAAGCACTCAATGAGGGTGACAGTGAAGCCTAGGAAAACTGGTTTATTGAAACCGTTTGTGTGTGCGTTTATGTTAAATGGGCTGGTTGACGAGAGCAAACGTATTGGTAGTTCACTACGTACTGTTAGGCCGTTGCATCGGATACGTCAACGAAATGCTTGCGCGTCAACCGGGCCCCAGCAGACGTGAAAGAGGGCGTCAGCAATAGCTTCAATTGCAACCTCGGCGATGTATATCGGCAGTGGGGCGTTTCTTTCATGGGATGATTTATTGAACACAAAAGTAACACTCTTCATCTAGTGTTTTTTAGTATCGAGAAGCAATCACGAAGCTCCTACTGAGACCGCAGACTAGGGAATGGAATTTTGCACTTTCTGTAACCGCAAAGCAACCATTGAATATAACTTTATGTCCTTAATACATTTTATTACTCAGACTGATTTTCGATCTCATTTGTATTTGAGAAACATGAATTTTCTCTTACTGCTCTTCAGCTTTCCAAAGAACGAGGTGCCTACGAGCAGCTCAGCATGAGTAACGCCTAATTGTCTCGCAGTTTTATGTCACTGTTTGCATAGCTTTCATGAGATACTTGTCCCATTCCAAGGTAGGCCACATGCGAAGAATATTTAGAATAATTTCATGGATTTGAAACGCATGCATGAATAACAGTCTAACCTTACGAATCTCCGAAGACTTATAAAATATGGTTGTTCTTTCAGTAAGTTTTGATATGAATCAAATCATTGAGGGAATCAGCTTGGGTAGCTTAGATGTTGTTTCCACTCCTACTAGTAATTCCTAACATGGATGGAACAGTTGTACAGCGATGCTGGGGTTTTAATGGTGAGTTCGGTGTTGATATTGAATGATGATTCATTTCAAGAAATAAATATGTAGGTCATCTATTCGGGTCACAATGGATAATATGAAAGAATCCCTTATAACATTCGCGATTGACAAACGAAGGGAAACATAGAGGTCTTGTCCAGAAATTTATAATTTATGACGATTGTTTCTGCAAAGTATATGATGGGTAATCTGCGAATACATTCGAAATTACGGATAATGTAGGTAACACACGACCCTTAAAATTGTAGTGTTCAAAAACGATACGGTAGAACCCGGTTGAATACGCCTACAAAAGCGTATGGAACAATTTGGTGGTAATCACTTATAAAAATATGCTTAACGTATTGGTATGAGATGAGTGACGCTGGGGAGGTCACATCGTACATAATTGTCAATATTTCTGATGAAAAGTTCCTCCACACACACAGTAAATTTGAAGACTTTTCAATCATCCTGATCATTGTAGCTTTTTAGTTGAAAGAGCTATTGGGGATAAAATTCTATCTCTACGTAGCTCATATAAATCAGGAAAAAGTTGTTGACTTTTCAAAGGATCTGTGATCAACGTTTTAAGAGAGTTTGGTTAGGTAAATCAGAAAGTGAGTAGTGGGCGACAAAACGACCGTGTTGATCATATTGGCTATTGAATTGGCATTAAACTTGCCGGCGCTGGTCAAGTAATCATCACGGTGGATTCCAAATCCGCTTATGATGAATGGTGAATTCGAATCCTGTCGGCACCGTCGATCACTATCCCACTCGAAAACCTCTGATGTTCCATGCCGCCTCCCAGAGACATTTTACCACCAATATACAGCAAACAGGAAATGAATAAAGAATAAGGAATGATAAGTTCCAAAAACCAATTTGCTTATGCGTTCTTGGTTTTGGTTTTCTCGCCACACTGGTAAACTCTAGGAGGAAAATGACGGCAATGGGATCATGTAGGGCAGTCAGCATATATGAATATATTCCACGTCGGACTGATATAAAAGATAACAATGCAGCAATGACGTAGAAGGGACTTATGCATTCACTTGCACAAAACAACAATTTAGTAAGCTGGATGCATTTGTTCGAATGATGGAGACTATTGTCCCATTATTCGTTCTCTGGAGTTTATTACTCATTGACCAGTTTCATCGCTTAAAGATTGTTCTGCCAGCTCATGAACTGATCTTCTTTGTTAATTCGTAGAAGTCAAAGTCGAGGAACAAGTTCAGTTGACTGGAGCTACTTAATCTAATATTAAACGTAGCTTTTTCCATTTGACTGGACTACAAGTAGACGGTGAGCAAAATTTTGTGAGTTGATTTTTCCAAGGGGACTTGCCACGTACATTAGAAAGCACACATTTCCTGCATCTTTGGTGAACTAAACGCTCCACTGTGAGTCTCCGGAAGCTGCACTAGGCCCATTTCGTTTTCAAGGGTCAACAAGTAGATAACAGTGGGGTTCAGATACATAAGCTAGAACCGTAGCACGGGTAATGAGATACGGTGGACACTGGCTTACTCTACTTCATACGAGTAAGTTGGAAATGAGCAACAATAATTATGATATAGGTTACAAACTGGGTGTAACTATCTGGGCCCATAGTAATAGTACAAACTGAGGTGAACTGCATTTCAAATTTGTACTTAGTTTAAATCACTGGCTAGCGGGATCAAGTGGAATGGGAGGTCTTTTGATTGTGTGATTTCGATGCAATATGACCGAGAGTGGTCTTGTAAAATGACCTTCACAATGAGAATCAAATACTCACAGTTCGTGTGTGATGAAGAAGTAAATAACACTGGGGACAGTGTTTATTCACGTTGAAGTTGGAGCAGTATAGAGAGCAGGCTGTTAGCAGTCGTACTGGAGTTCGAGTAATGCATTTATATGGTCCTGTTGTTGCACTCATTGAGTCTTTGTACTCATTAGGTCTCCTCCGTTTTTGTATTTTGAAGATCAAACACGAGCAAATCCCACGGAAGACACTGATCCGTGTATACTACTACCCTGTGGAAAGTCTAATTATATTAATTGTTATTGAAGGGCGTGTTAGCCTTTTTAGGCGAGGTTCAAGCGATCCCACCACTCAATGGTTAGATACTTTGGGAAATATGACTAGATGCCGTGATTAGTGGGGCTATTGCATCCACAAACTTTCTCCATCGACTTAATTCCATTACTGTGGTTCTCCTCTTACTCATTTCAAATTCTTTTTCTCCTATATTGGTCCCTTTTGAGATTGCCGCTACGAGATAACAATCAAAGCCACCACACACAATGCATGGTAATGGTTATCTGAACAGCACAAACCTGTATTTCATTGTATTGCATCGAGGATTTCAGTAGGTTAGCATACTCAACTATCAGCCGAAAAGGAGCACAATTGATTTTCGCCACAGTGAGATGAATAGAGGGAAAATACTACTGAGAAGAAAGTCAGGTTCCGTGAAGGTCCTCGGTGCATTTTATTTTGTCAATCAGAAAACGTGCTAAATGATACATTGTAGATGCGCATTGGATATTTACGCGGGATGCGATAAGTTTAGACACGAAAACGGTAAATGAAAAGGAACAGGTGACAGGCGGTGATCCATCGATCATCAATAAAGGCTCCCAACCCAGAGGCTGAAAATTGAACGAAAAACTGTTTTGTAAAATGTTGGGAGTATGATTTTTGGAAATAGGTACACCGAGGTCGGTTTTTCTCTGGGAACTCTAAGACTACAATCATCTGGGGCAACGGAAATCAGTGATCAGTAGTGGTGATAATGAAACAAACGGGAAAACACAAAATAAAATTTGGACATTGACTATCTGGCCATATGCTTCTCAACCAGGTTAGCTTAGTGTTGAATTTCATGCTGTACGAAATAAGTTTCGTCTGAAATATTACCATATTCACCAGTTGTTCATATTTCGCGTTGCGTGGAATCGTGTGTGCGGAAGGTATGTACTGAATATGTACATTTTATTCCGTGGAAAATAGTACACTCTTGTGTGTTGATGTTTCTCATTTACCTCGTTCATGGTGCTCCCTGATTGGTCAGAGAGTGACTTTTGATTGGTGCACTGTAAACGAGCAATGTGACTGATGCAAGTGACTTTATAAACCACCGAATATTTACCAATATCGATAATTCTTTGTTGCACACTGTATCAATATATTACTGCTTTTCACAAAGAACTGACTTTTGACATCATAGAGGTTTGCACCTCAACTTTAGCTACTGAAAATTGGCTGCACCAGACACGTTTTGACATTATCTAATATCAGACACGAAAAGCCGCATTTTAAAGTCGGCTTGATAACAAGGGGGGTCTGATAAAACAGAGAACGGTCCTACGGCCTTGTATACTCCTGGTTATAGGGTTTTGGATATAGTTCGTGCTTGCTGATGTTTGACATCATAGAGGTTTGTACTTCAACTTTAGCTACTGGAAATGGCTGCAGCAGGTAGGTTTTGACACTTTCTATTATCAGACAAGAAAAATCGTGTTTTTCAGTCTGCGTGATAACAAGGGTGCTCTGATGAAACAAAGAAAGGTCCTACGGCCCTGTAGATTTCTGGTTATGGAATTTTGTATTTCGTTCATGCTTGCGCATGATTGTGGTGGAAGAGGTATATATCCCATGGTCACAAAGGCCCATTCAACAATTACGGATAATCGGCAAACAGACCCTGGGAATTGAGAGAAGCGCTACCCAAGTTCCAAATAGGTCAGTTCCGGTACCCAGCAGGGCGATAGTGTAAATGCTGTCAACGAGCGGCTTTCTCGTTAATAAGCTGACTGTTGATTGTGAAATCTCATTAGTATTCGGCCGATCACAGCCATCTTTGTACTGCCCTCCGAGAACTGGAGTTTGTGGGTCCATCGTGTGGTATGATGGTCGGCTGAGGAACCTATCGACCTGCTCAACTCATCACTCTATTTGTTTTTTCGTGCTCTGGTGTAAGATGGCCGGCTGCGCTGCACAGGAATGACTCCCCCTTGCAGTGCCTATCTGATGCGTTGCGAATGAGGCGGAATAGCTTGTTGGAGTCACTAATCCCTACTGCAATCTCCACAATTTAGAATGTTTGATCCATTACCGCTTTCAATCAAGCCTAACGAAGAGCAAAGCTCCCCGTTGCAGTCTGTAGTTCTCGCCACTTCCTGATATCTGGGCTTCGTTTGCTTTGGCTGGCAGCTGCAATGGCTTCTCAGAGATCCATTCTGGCAACCGTCGTGACCTAGGACGTCTCGCGTTGACTCAACCGAGAGACTTGTGAGAGCAATCCACTTCCAACCGACGGACAGAATGTCACATTTCTTGATCTCATTGAATATCTCTTAGAGATTGGCGTCCAATTCATCATCGCAATCACTGTCGAGATTCTGTGGAAGCCCTCGAGACGTGCAAAAGGAGGTCTTAGGGTAATCGGCTCCCAAGCGATCACTGTACTTTTGGATTTACTGCTAGTATCGAATGTGAAATCGTGGCTCCCAAAGTGTTTTGCCTTGTCGCTACAATAAAGCTAGCCATAGTTAATTACGCGGACATTTGAGAAACAAGCCATGGAGATGTTTTAGTTTTAGTTCTACAGCGGCCTCATTGTGAGGCTGCCAACGTATGGTAGAGTCCTTCCATTCCAACAAGCTGCACAAGCCTGTTTTCGACAGTTCAGCATTCCAGTTTGTTGTTTTGACACCTCGACCACTGAAGCACGAGAAGCGTCATTTGCCGGACAAGCCTTGGCATGATCAGATCGCATGTTTTCAAAATTATTCATAGAGGTTCTCGGGAAAACTGTGCGTGGCGGTGTTTCCAGCACTGTTCAGCGATGGCGTATTATTCGATTGCCCAGTCAGCAGTAGAAATTAAATTAACGGTGACTGATCCAGCTTTTCTCCAGACGATCTCCTTTCAGTTTTTGCACATCCAAATGCAACCAACAGCGCAGCACAGTTGTTCCACATGAGCCGGTGGCCCGTTGTGAGGCTAATTTGCGGTTTGCCTGGGTGTGGCTACTCAAGTATGTATCAGATATTTGGGGCCGCAAGAGAGATGGGTAGCTGATGGAGACCAATAAAATGGAGGATGTCCTAAGGAACTCGACATTCTACCAACACACAGGTGCTACCTCCCAAGCAATAACTAGTGTTCCATCGAAGTCATTTATTCCCAAAATCTATCGGGCTAGAATCAAACACCACGAAAACTGAAGGTAAATCATCTTACTCATGGCCATCAGCTCAAAAGCTGTCCATCAATGACCAGCTGGTAGAGTGCGTTCCATTATTCACGTGTTTAGACTCTACACTGCCTCCGATCGCTTAGCTATGATGTGTGATATATTCATGAAGCCGTCTCGTCGTCTAGTAGGAGATCGTTGCTTGCAAGTAAAGTAAAGAAAGGAATAAGTGTATCGATGGTTTACCGTGGCGTATTGATAGAAATGAGCTTCCCTTTAATCACCATTTGTAGACCATCGTTTGTCGTGTCTCAAGAAGTGCCTGCTCTGGATATTAAAACTTCTCTCAAAGTAAAATCATGTTATTCGCGGTCATGATTGAAAAGGATAAATGACATCTATAGTTCCACAAGAAGATGCTCAAGAAAACGTGTGTACTTGCCACCCCATAACGTCTTAAGTTCGAACAAGCCCGAGAAGGTCTGAGTGGTATTCGACTGTGCGGCTGTTCGTGAAAGCATTTCCGTCAACGAAGTCCTAGCACATTTACCTGATCCAACTGATCATTTGTTAGGAATACCCGTCAGGTTCCGTTGATACTTCATTGCCCTTTTCGCTGAAATCGAAGAGATGATCTAGCAACTTAGGTTTCCAAAGTGTTACAGGTGATCTGTAGGCTCCCTTTACTGGTCAGATTACGATGTGAGAAATAGTGCGATTGTTTGCGAAAAGAAATCTCATCCGTTTGGCACTAGTTATTCACCGTTTTTTGCCAAATTGTCCTTAGGTAGAGTTGCCGAGGACAGCAACATTGACTTTTGTTCATTAGTATTATATGCGATGACTAATAACGTTTTTTGTGGACGCTTGTTTGTTGTAACTGTAGTATGAGGATTTATTGCGATAATTCAAACGGATAGGCAGCACTCAACTGAATGGGTGTCGTAAAGACCTAGACTACGAGCAGAATTGATGAACGGAAAAAATCGAGTACGTACATCAAATTTTATCAGCAGATCCTCGAGGGCCATAACGCATTAGGTTTCCAGTGGGATATTCAGTATTACTGTTTTCTGCTTTCAATTCATTTATCCGAGGTGCCAATAGCGACTGAGGATATACTAGGATTTTAAAAGCCATGCCACCGTGAGCCGCGTCCTCAGTGATTGCTTAATATGCCCAACCCATAGCTGAAGTAATAACACGCATGCCTGATTGCCTATAGAAAGGTGCGAGCTACCTCTTTGAGGAATGTGGTGTCAATTATTTCGGACCGTTTGGTATCAAGTTAGATTGAAGTGAGCACAACAGATAGGGTGTCGAGCAAAACACTTGGAAATCGCATATAATATGACTGCGAGTATATTTCTTACGGCAATGATACGGTTTATAGCCAATACCAGTAGACTGAAGGTGATGTAAAGTGATGGCGAGTCTAACGTTGAGGCCGCAGAATGTGCATTGAAATCTGCGTCGTTTGCGGTGATAATCGCGAAAATCTTCAACAGGGTAAGTTTAACTATGACATTGATTGACACATTCAGCCACGAGGTGCAAGCTATGTGGAGGCTAGACTGATGTCGTCGGCAGTCAGTTCACATCAACCACTAAACGGCGAGGAATCATCGACATACATGTTGGAGTTTGGACGATCCATCAAAGATGGATGTTAAGTCTCCGTGTGTGGAGACCCAGGGAACCCACGCGCACTTTGACTTAGTGATTTATAATTGCTTCCCTCAACACATCCTTTTGTGCAGGGAAGACCAAGCCAGTAGAAATTTGCACCAAAATTGACGTCAAGCAGAACATCTAGATGCGATGTCTAGGATAAGTTGGAGTCGTGAATATCTCGCTACATAAAGGGCTGAAAGATGAATCGGACTTGAAAGGGGAGACGTGATTCCTATAACCGATGGAAGTGCAGCATGCAGCATATGGCACAAAATAATCAATACTGAAATGTTTCCGGCTAATGATGAGTATGTTCGCCAGATCTAGTGTGGGAACCGCAACATATAATGCCGGGGGGGGGGATAAAGAATAATTCTGTTCCTTGAGAAATACATGGGAACTGAAGGAAAATATAATTAACGTGATGCAATCATTTCGTTTGCTGTCGTCCACCGCCTACGTAAAACATTTCAGTTTATGTATCGCACACCAATTTTGCTGAAAGCAGAAATATTTTACTGACTCAGAATCGGGTTTGTTCAGTGGTATGCTCCAATTTCAGCCAGTAAGAGAAACGATTGGACTTGGTGCTTGTGTTAAATTGACGAACTATCACACACATAAGGACAAAACACCTAACGTATTTTAAGGATGAAAAGACCACAGTGAAACAGCAAATAGCAGGGCGATCACTGAATGTAGCACAAAACCGTAATGGCAACAAATATATCTTCACATTGTGAGCATCGAATAGAGCTAAATCTTGTTGGACAGAGCAATAAGGTTTTGCAACGAATGTGTTTTGTGGCTACATAAATCAGCGTCGTGGAATTAACTGCCAACTCTTGAATGACTCATCCAAGTGAAGTATACACCACCCTAGTCTCGAGAGAGAAACCCCAGCAGGAAATCGTGTGGATACTCCAAAATTTAATTTTGGTATTCGGGCTGATTCTCAATCGTCCCATTCACGTCACTTGTTACAGACGTTTCCAAAAAAGTCATACGATAGTAGTTACAATCAAGAAAATAGTATTTTGTTGCTCTCCTGTTACAGTAACAGAAGCCGCAAGCGTCGATCGCACGTGCAATAAAACTTGTCAGCCTTACGAAATCATTCGATTCAGCGACATGAGCAACTTAAATCGATGTACCGAGCAATTCTTACATATTCCTTGTCCTTCTCTTTCACAATGAGAGCTAAATCACACACACAAACACAGATACGTGATTACACTGACGGAAGAAATATTTTCATTCAGCCCGAAAACTGAGAGGCTTGTAATCCTGCAGGCTACAGACTAACCGGTGAACACCTTACGCAAACCTACAGAGTTAATGCACGCATGCACTACTGAGCCTTCTGAAAATGATGAAATAATTCCCCGACCTTGCTATGTCCAAGGATTTATTTCCTTATTCACGCGTACACCATTTCATTTTAGCAGAACCATTCAGCTTCCAGTAAGTTACTTCAATAATCGTAATGGCTTTTTTTTTCGTCAGGCCGCCAAAGAAGATTTATGTGTGTCTTTGCTGGGACAGACCCAAACTAAAATGAAACACAGAATCGTTGGTATTGCCAAAATAATGTCAGATGTCTCAAGTGAATGTTCGATAAAACAGTGTGAAGCTACTGTTGATGAATAACCCTGGATTACTTCAAAACTCTTCTCTGATAACAAGAGAAAGGAAACTCGTTTTAAAAAATGAAATTATTGTAATGACTTTCATGACAAACAAACACTTGATTTTTCACGCTATTTAGGTTTGAATTATATTTTATTGTAAGGAAAACCGAATCGTTGGTGATGAGTTTCACAAGATGGTGATTTATGATATATCAGAGATTTCAAAGTCATTTCTATAGCGTGATTATTTCGAGAATTCGTGCGCGAATCTCTTTTTGAAAGCGGCGCGTTCAAGTTGCGAACTCAGAATTAGGCGAATTTGGAGGCATGTTCATGGAAAGTTCACGTTTCCATTCTGAGTCAATTTTATCGTTGCACAGCTAGATAGATAAGTCAACACTACCCGGGCTGAAGCATAACTACCCATCAATAAGATGCAGGCTTAAGCCAAAATGTCAGTAGGATATTGACTGATTATCCACGTAGTGAGTGTGAACAAAGACGTCTGCTAAGATGAAACACGACACAAATAGTATTCCAGCATTCAGGACTTTCTGGAGTCGAAAGCAGTACATCTGACTGAGTGAAAACGTACCAATATATACATGAATTCGCTGCAAAAGCCCTACCGAATTAGTGATGTTCAGTGCGGCAAAGTGAGGACATTGATCACTTTGATCCCGGTTACTGATACATGATATCTCCAAGTGCGTATTTTCCTAAAAAGCTATGTGGCTTCGTACGCATAGAAAGGAATACAATTTAGAACCATCCACGACTGTCTAGACTAGACTTTATTGACACCAATTTTATGGACTCAGTAATAATAGGTACTCCCGATTATCAACATTTGATTGAGTAATTGAGATGGAGTTGGATTATATCATACCACTTCTATATAAATGTGGATGGTTAGAACTGAAAGTTGGATTGCATTACCACTAAGAAATTCGGAGGTCGATCGTTTGACGTTCCAGCTCAAATTACTTCTTTCACGTGATTGCATAACATGGGTCACTTGAGGATTCAAATTGCCTCAGAAAAGTGGGTTTCTGTCTAGTGTTGTTTCTTCTGCCTAAATGAGAATGATTTTTCTCAAACTGTTGAAATTGACCAGATTAGTTTCATATCTTGACGTAAATGAATGGTGTGTTTTTTACTCATATGTTGTAACAGCGTAGTTTACCGGAACCTCACCCTCCGGACACAAGGAAATGCCACCGAACTCCTCATGAGGAGTTCGGTGGCATAATGGATATTGCACTACGAATGCTAACTGGATAGTTTTTTTCGAATTAAGTCCGGATGAAAGATCGTATTTTGATCGAGATTTTAACCGAACACTCATGCATGATGAACCTTAATAACCAAGAATTCAACAGGGTACTTCTGGAAAATTTCTGAATGAATTTTCGGCTTACAGCATGCCAAATCCAAAACATAAGTTTAGACTAAAAATAATAGACTGGAAGAATTTCATTGGTTTCAAATTATCCTCAAAATATTAGGGATCTGAAATTCCCAACATTGTTTTTATACACAAATTTATTAACTGGTTTTAGTTATAAAATAAGATTACTTACCATTGCAATAATGATGACGAGTTTTGTGTCATTTTTTAAAAACACTTTCAGGTAAATTATTCCTCAGTCTACAGTTTCCTCATAGCCATAACCTGTTAGAATATAAATCAAACGGAAAAATGTGAACAAGGCAAAGAGAAAAATTGGAGTGATCCAATTGGTGAGAGGCCTAAAGATAAAATAAAATAAATGATCGTGAATAGGGACCTCGAGATTTGAACACACTTCTGAGCAACTATTTCAAGTCTATTTTTAACAAAGCTGAAGTCATGCTAGCAAATTGTTCAAATCCGGATAAGGCTCGGATCATTTGAATGTGTGCCGAATTCGAAGAAAATAAATTTACAAAGTTTGTATATTGAAGAATTTTGAGTCTTATCTTCAAACATCTGCTTTTCAAACAGTGATTGGCTATTTGTATGTGTAAGCTAGAGGAAAATGATAAAAATAAATTTAAATATCAGCCGTTAAGAAATGATGAACAAAAGACATGCGGACCATTTCGCTCTCGCTTTATACATCTTACTTGGAATATATCTCTCACCCTAAATGCTGTATTGTACATAAGGAAATGCATAAATGATAAATCATGTAGGTTAGCTGATGAGTAAAAAACGATTATTGTTATCTCCAATAACTTGATCAGTAACAGATTCGGTTGGATTACTAAAAACCGCATCAATTCCTACTCACATAACTGGGTAATGATTATTTTCAAGCAAAAGTGACTTTGAAAGTGGATGAAGCTGAGAGTGGATTCCATGTGTATATGACCAGAGGTATTTTGCAAAAGACCAGTCTTCTTCGTCACCAGTAGTGCTTTGAAAACCTGAATTTGAAGACGCTCTTGACTTTAATGTAGGTGCCTCGGGTGCTGATTGCGTGACTCGAGGATACACACACGATGCCGTAGATAAATTCATCATGAATCTCGATATGATTTGGATGGCATTGTATTTGGATGATAAGACAAACATTCCCCATTTCAGTCAAATAAATGACGTTGGAGGAATCGCCATGTGATTCCAAATGTGGATCATCCAGACATGCAAACAGTATTGCGTCTGATTTGAAATACTTTGAATTGACGTTTCGTATGGTTATCCTAACTTCCAAGAGTTCCAGAAACCGATTCAAATTGCGCACTGATTTATGAAAGACAAATCCTTTATTGGAAAGTATCCCGTGTAATTGTGGATAACTAAGATTATACAAACATTTTCGTCGCTGACATGAACTATGTAGCACGATGTGTTGCTTGAAAAGGGCAGTGGTAAGTTGAGAACAAATCAGTGCACCACATATATTGATTATCCTGGGTGAAAGACTGATTTGCGGCAAGCATTATCATATCTTGTTTGTCTTTACTATGAGCAATTTACATGTATATGACTGTAATCTACTTTCGAAGACTATGCTCCACGACATTTTGTCTCCCGGTGTCTAATCCGATGAGCCTCTACAAAGCGGATTTGATCTCCGTTGTCCGCTACGGAAATCACTAACAAATTGAATAGGAAAGGATCAAAACACAAACCCCACCATAATAACTGCATTCAAATAATTTTGCATGAGCTGTATAACACTATTTATGGATGACAGGATGGAATTGTCCAGAATGCACACGGCTGGTTTTGCGGTTGTTACAGCTTATCTGGTGAGCTTACCCGGTGCTCGTCCGCCCAACCATTCTATACTTGACCACTAAACTGCTTCCGGTGACAATCAATATCGATCGCATTTCAGCCCTCACTACTGGAACAATGGCCAGTAGCCAATAAGCATGAGGCTGCCGTGGCTCCTTGGATAAACTGAATGGTTTATACTTTCGATCAGATAGTCAATTATACTATTTCGTACTATTTTTTTCTGCAACCAACGACATCACAATTATTGGTAAAGCCATTTACATATATAATTTTGAGGCCTATGTATTAGTTGAATTTAGTTGCTTCGTCCGATCACTGCAATGAACATGGAAGGGAACTGACGCGTCAAACAAAAACTAACACCTCATTCACAAATTAGTTCTACTTTCGCTGATCGCTAAACCAGACACTGTTATTGTCATCCACGTTTATAACCCTCTAATTTTACTTGATACTTCCTGTTTAGCTTCATGATTCTACTTTAATCGGTGCATGAATTTCCATCTTTCAGATAGCATTGCGTGGATGAATGGTGTAAATTGGGGAAGATAAATTATATCGTTCCGCAATGCACTGCACGAGAAACCTATACCAGACTTGAAGTATTTTAAAAGAAAGAATATTTTCCCATGGTCACATTAAGAAAAACAACATTGGAGAGCGTTTAATTGTTTTCAATGATTCGTAGTCTTTCTCTTACACATCATATAGGTGACAGTTATGCATTTGATTGGTCGTTGGCTGTGTTGAAGGACATTTTTACAGTATGTGTTTGGTGTGGAGTGGGGGGATGGTGTAGTGTTTGTCAGTTGGCGTGCGGTGATGCGTAATCTACCACTGTCAGTGGGTTTTCGGAGGTCGTTTCTCGTTTCGGATGCTCCGTCTTTGGCCAAAGCAACTGAGGTGCATGAACTAGTCGATTTTGCGCACACAGATCTGGGCTAAGTAGACGTATGGCGATTGCTTGAGCCCACCAATTCATCCCACACACCACACACACCTACTGTAAAAATGTTCTTCAACACAGCCAACGAACAATCGAATGCATAACTGTCACCTATGGGATATTTAAGAGCAAGATTAGGAATCATTAAAAACAATTTTTTGCATTCTAATGTTGATTTTGTGGATTATATTCCCGTTCTGATATAAGAAAAAATTCTCGTGACAAATCCCCAATACACTGTGTGCCAGTAAGTCGTCCAGACTCCTGAACAATCACTTCAACACTCGTCAAGCTGATGTGCTTTCGCTCCTTTCCCCTCACTTACATATGCAACCCAACGTATGGCTTCTCAGGAACTGGAACGTATTACGCCAACGGTAGAAGTATGTGCCATTTTGCGTCAACCTAAGAGGACTAAATTACCAATCAACTAATTCTCAATATATTGTAAATTATTCTGAGCAAAGTGATCCTTTCCTAACCCCTCGTATTATTCTAGGTGTTTGTTCACCTCATTTCACTCAGCCCTCCCGAATAGTGAGAATACACCGTGCACCATTCAATTACACAGATTCGAGTCTCCTTAGTACCAAGGAGTGATGTTGAGCACTGATATCCTCATATTTTCAGTTGTGTGCTCGAATTGCTCTGACTTATCTTACAAATTCGAAAGCTCAAGCAATTCTGCATTACAAATATCGACACTCTTTCTCTCGTGACATCGATAATACTGTAACTATGTGGACATGAAACGTTCATTTGTTGGTTCTCCATGAGTACTAAGTTTCTTGCTCTTTTCTCTATCATCTTGACTGAAGTGCTAATAAAATGCCTATATTCCGTCTTTTGTGAAGCACCGAGAACGATTCCGTTCTCTACCAAGTGTTCAGATATTTCAGGCGGTTATTTTCACGGTAAATCGACACTCAATTCATCCTTTGTTTCTCAGCGGATTCTGAGAAACGGACTCAATATTTTCTTTGTACTGTTTTGTATGATATCAGTGCAGAATTCAATGTAATAATGCAGTCAGTCGTATATCTTCCAAAACGACTTTTTACGCGAGCAAGAACGTATGTGATTTGTACACTAAAATAAATTTGAAAAATGATGGCTTCACGTGGAGTTGCATGTGACTCAATGGAATTAACAATGACCTAGATTCAAATTAAATGAATAAAGTTGCAATATTCTTGTCATGATGCTGTGTTTCTATTCCTCAGATCTAACGCTCGGAAGCAGCATGCCACGTCGCCAACATGTCATGTGGGATGTATATGTGCGACAGCGACCGAGACAAACCACGGATAGCGTGCTCAGCTACGTCGGTTATCGAAATGCAACTAGAATGATGTTGGCAACCTGATGGTCAAAAGGACCACGGAGTAGACGTGCCTTGGTTGAAAGCTGGGTGACTGGTTGGACGTTTCTGTTCGTGCACACTCGTGCACAATGGAAACGCAGCAGCGAAATTGGTTACATGATTTTCTTTAACCGATGCCTCCTATCCTGACCGTAGCACAAGAATTACTTGTGTGAAAGTGAGTGGCGCGTGTGTGGTTTCATGGTGGTGCTATCATCAACGTGCATGCTGCTCAACCTGGGTCTACACATCACAGCGCGGTTAACGCGTACGTCAGTCACCAGCGCTGACATGCCCCGCTTTTCCCAGCTTGTACCCACGTGTGCATGCACAACAATGGGCCTACTTAGTCAACCCAGCTTTCACACAAGGCCTGTCTGCCCTATTTTTTTTTTGATCGCCAGACCTTCGCAACCAGTGTTTCGAACATTCCCACTAGTACATCATTCCACACATTCAATTCCACTCACTCTCGCTGGGGTCACATGTTATACGGGTTAAGCTGGCAGTTCAGAGAATATCTCATCGGTCCGCATATGCGTGCTCACACACACGCACCACAAAAGCGGTGACCCGTTTTGCATGCATTCTGCTGGACAACGCTTACTGGTGAGAATTTCGCCAGCATGCAAATGTACGGCCTACACAATCAGGGCGACGTTCACATCCCAAGAGGATTTTTCGGTAGTTGGCCAACTGACAACCATAAACGAACCCTCGGTGATGAAAAAGGTTTGAAAGGGTTCAGGCAAGTCTCAAGAATTTCCTTCAGGAATTAAAAACACTGTACTGTTGGGTTACAGCTGTAATCCCATTGGAGTCAAATGGAGCTCGGACTAACCGGAGATCCATTTTTCGAATCAAAAGTTGATTCCTCCGAAGATAATTCGTCGGTTACCACAGAATGTCGTACAGAATAAGGAACTATTTTCAAATTTGTGTACTTAAACTGATATCAAACGTGTTCCGTCATTGTAAAATGACGAAACCATCAACCACGGTTGGAAAATTACCGGGACATACCGACTGCAATTAGAAGTCATTGAAATTTTGACGATACCCGGTGTCCGTAAAGCTTCCATTTGGAATGAGGAATGTGATGGATTAGTCCTTGTTTATGGGTGATTGCCAGTCAGGCGTCTTAAACATGTCTAATCGGATATTTGGGTAAATTAATTTGAAAAAGGAAATCGGTCCGATAGCAACTGTGTTTAAATGTCCTTATCTGAAAAATCCATATGCGAAAGTAAATCAAATTACGTCAGCGACCATCAAATCTACGTTTATTCTGAATCACGAATTGTCAAATACTCCAGTGAGTGATTTAGTACGGATGAGACGGAAGTTGTCGAAATTACTAGGAATATCAGTAAGTATACTTCTGTTTTGACCGAGTGGTTTGTATAATTCCAGAGAATGTAGCGTTTGGCGTATCTTTCCAGTGCTAATATGAGATCGGAAACGGGAGACAGAGGGAAGAGAAAGAAACGGAGGAGTAGAATATGTAGATGAGATGGATTTAGTGGCAGACCAGGAAGCGAATTGTCAACTTTCTCATGTGGTTTACGAACAAGATCGCCAGAGGAGTTACAGATGTGAAGCAAATTGGAAGGGCAAATTCGCGGGAGACTGCTTTGGCACAAGACCAAAATATCCGGCTACCGGTGACAGATGGTTGAAATGTAGCTTAGAAATATATTAGCCAAAGTAGGTGGAGTATTGGGGCGAGTACAGTTGATAAGAAAAAGAATGATGTGGTGGAAATATAACGACGAATATATAGGTCATTCAGATGGGATATGTGCTCGGAAGAGCAAGCTATTAGAAACGTTTGAGTTAATTAGTCGGGGCCACCAAACGCATGGCACTAGGATTGTCCCAGAACTATATGGACAGATAGAGTTGTTATGAAGTTGAGTTCATGGGATTCAAATTATATGGATGTGGAAGTGAGGCTGTGTCGAATTTAACAGTGAACTGTTGATTCGAATCCACGATGTATAGCTTCACTTTGAGTCTGGCACAGCAGAACAGTTAAAGGGCCTTTCACATTATACGGCATTTCTCGTTACCCTCTACTGTGTCTACTTGCAGGTGATCCAGATTTCGTACTTCAGTCTTGATGAGGTGGAGTAGTCTTTTACGGCTTGATCCCAGCTAGATGTTTGTACCTTTCCCTTAGCTCCACTGAGGCTCTTCAAGCGAGGAGAGGGAACACTTTTGTGTTGAACATAAAATATTTCCAGAGGGCAACACAAATCATGGAATTTAGAGCAGTCAGTAAAAGTTTCACAGAATGAGGAAGCCTTGTGTAAACAAATGATAAAATTTTTGAAGGTAACCAATGCTCCAAGTTTATTGAGATCCTCCAAGGTGCAAGCTGTTCTGAAGAGAGTGCGCTATGGAAGCAAGCAGTTGGTCAAAGATTTTCCTATGCAACAAACTTGAGGGTGAAGGAGTAAACTACAGTGATCAAAAAAACTAGCAGGGGAGCGTTGAAATACTGTGAAATTTTTTTCATATTTCACTGATACTGAATTCTTAAGGGTATCGATACAGTTAGAAAACGCGCAAGATTGGAAAAAATCTATAGTGAGTGAAAAGGATAAGTCCAGTTCATTGAAATCACCTGCTTTTATGAACAAGGACTGATTGAGATCCGTATTGAAGTAGTTGGAAATGTTGTCAAATAACTGACTGATATCATTGGCAAGAGTATTTAGTAAAACATAAGCATTGCAAAGAACAAGATGTTGAAAGGAATTTGAAAAAGGTGGCTTTACATGAATTGCAATGCAATTGATCTTATTCGTGCTGAATTCGAACTAGAAGTGAGAAGATTTGCACCCCGTTCGATAGATGAGTATGATTCAAGCCATGATTGCTGGACAGTGTGTGGACACTTGATATGCGATTATTCTAAGTGTTAAAACTAAATAATAAAGGGATCCGTAATAACCAGCTACATGCAGTTGCTTGGCTATATATAGGTATATCAAAGTCAATTGGCATTTGAGACGTGTGGTAAATGCGGTGAGCGGTAGGATCGTATGTACCTTCTCTAAGATTTTATTTTTGTGCGAACCGATAGCCCTTTGTTTTCTGTTCTTTTCTCATTTTTCTCCCAGAGATTGAATTCACATCGAGGTATAGTATGAAATAGCAAGAAAATATAATTTCATGCGCTGTGGCCAAAATTTGTGGAATCAATCAACGGGGATGGAATTGTCAAACCGGTTAGGCAAATTGGCAATGAAGAACTGAAATTCTGCATATGGCTGCAGGAAAATAGCGTTGTGGCTTTTTATGACTAGTAAGGCGGTTGACCGTTAGGTAGTGTCAACTGTAGGCAAATATTCAGTTCGATTAAAACATATTCACAAATTTACACTTGTGAATACGCTCATGAAGTGAAAAAAGAAAAACAGTAGCTGTCAATCTCTGACCCCAAATCTGCGCTCGATGGCTAACTCCGAAATTTATGTTCCACTTGCAATAACTTTATAGATCAAACCAGAATGAACTAATTCAATCGACATTTAGTGTCCTGGATGACATGTTTCACACTTTTGCTTCACATCGGTACCGGGATACCTTCTGACCCACACTGTTCAGTTGAAGTATATCTTAGAGATTCTGAAGGAATCCCACAAACCGTCATCTTCATCGTTGTGTTTCAGTTTTTTGTCCGATCCTCCTATTGGTTCGGTTTACCAAAGAATCTCATTTGAGGGGAACCCATGGAAATGGCTTGACTAATCAGATTTCAAAGGTTTGCGTTGAAATTTTTTCAGTGATTATTTTTGCTATCAATTTTGATTTTAATATTGACCCAATGAGGCCCAATCAGCTACTACGAAAGCTGAAAGTAACACTGTTACAAACACCCACGTGTTGAAATTCGTCTATTGTGGTTCATAATTTTGTTTTTTTATCATCGAATGTAAACGCTTGTCCACATGTCCTGCAGTATACTTCTAATCAGAAAAAAAGCCCAAAATGTTTCAGTTTACGCCCCCCTGATAAGTGAATTTCATTAATATTTTACCAAACGAAAAAATATGATAGCATAGTCATCAGTTGCTGTTACGATATCGCGATTCTCAACCATTAGGCAATATAAAAAGGACATTATCCTGAACACGCTATGCAAACCAAAGTGAATGGTTTCTTTATTCAAAAACCAACAAGTCAAACGAGAACAATTTTCGATTTCGAAAGTTTGAAACACTGTGAAATACACTGTACAAATATTTTCTATTTCACTTCTCGTGTTGCATCGTAACTGTGGAACAAATTTGAAGGCGTGCGAGCATATCTCTCTTGGCATTGGGATTTCAAGAACATTGAAAGGGGATTCGTGAAATTCATCTCTTCCTCTATGTTCGCATTTACATCTCTGGATGTATTTTAGTACATCTTCAGGTTATTACTTTTCAGTGATAGATTAAACATTCTCATGAAACCAAGGGAAAATACATAACCCGAGTGATTGTAAGACTCATTCTTTATGATAAATTCATTTGGTTCATTTGGTCCTTCATGTGATCGGTAACACGAAGTTAATTTTCACACAACCAACATTACGTAAAAACGGTTCTTTCCTCTCCGGACTTGGATTACCTAATATAATCTTGGGCTGTGAAATTCTTCACATTCGACCGAAGTTTATCGCCTAACAATAGTTGAGTATCTGATGATGACTATCCGTGCGCATCGGATGCGAATGCTACTTGAATATGCGTTTCTTTATATCTGTATTGCTTATAAAAATGCCATAATTTGCATGCCTAATGAACAATGCATTTCAGTGCAAGTTGGTGTGTCTTCTGTTTTCATTTCGGGCAAACCAGTCATCATGTGGATGATTAGTTATATGATGTATAAGAGACGGAACATGTTTTCGCACTCGTCCATGGTGTGCATATTAACGGAGATATCGTCTACTTAACGTCCGTAGAGAGTATCTTGGTATATAACTGTTTCCATTTATTGTTCGAGGTGTGAGACAAAAACATCTCCCATAACTGGTCCTAGTCGTTCATTACTAGTCGAGGTAAAACAATGGAATTACGAATCAAACACCTTACCCTCAAGGTCATCCGAGCTGGCTCTCAACGGTTTGCTGAACATCTAAACTACACTAGCATATTTTTCAATGCTGAGCTGAGTGTTGAAGCTGCATGATGAATCATATTACACAAATCTAATCACCTGTTAATCAATTGTAATTCAATATGAATCGTGAATTCACATAAAATGATTTCTCTGGATGTTTCGTCATTGATCACAAACTTGCCTGTATCTAAAATATTAGACAATTGCATGCCAACAGAAAAAATCAGCAAAAGTATCCCTGCGGGAAAATGTGAGGAACTTCTGATTTTCTGCTCTCCAATCAGTTCTATTTCGCTGATAACGTTTACAGATGGAAAGAGGACATCACAAGGGCATCTCCACTCGGTTCTTGGTGCGCCGATATATTCATGGCGAAAGTTGAATATATCTCGTTGAATCCAACTGTCAGCTGCCTGTCTCAATATAAGTCGATGATATTTTATGCCTGCTAAAGGGAGAATGTAGTGTACATCCGTTCCTACAGGCATTCAGTGAGTCGCATCTGAGTCTAAGTTCACGATTGAACTAGAGGAAAACTAATTTAATCCTAAAACTGACTTTCCATAACACTTTTTACTTTTCAAATAACATGCATCTTTTTTTACATCAATTTCACGATTTCCCGCCAGTTGGATATTTCCATAATAATCCATTATTGTTGTTATATCTGCTGCTCATATGACTTCGCTGATTGGTTCATACAAGATTTTACCAAATTCGCCTGTACAGACCATATAAGCTGTACAATTTGCACCTCAGTTTTACTTGTGTTGGTCGTCACCAATGAATGCGTGGTATCGTGTCGTGTCTGACTTCCTAATCTAGTTAGCACATGGGCCTGCATCATCGAAGTTGGTTCCTTGTTTTCGGATGAGAAGCTCCGTAGGTACGTGATGGTTGGTAGAGCGTTTTGGAAAGAACAGCTGCCAGAACAAGCTCAGACGAACAAGATCTTAAGTAGTACCAACAGACGAAAGACAACGCAGCAACAGCCCGTCAATGGGGTAGTGAAGCATGTTGGAGTTTGAAGAACGGTTGTAGATCAATCGGATGACTCGTCGGTAAACCCGATCAAGATGGAGAGAGGCCGACGAGGCCCCATCCCACACGTGACTGCAGTAGTTAGGTTTGGGCCTGGTTTGAGTTTTGTATATGAGAAGATAAGCTAGTGTGAAAAAGCTTATGGCGCGAAACAGAAAACCAATTTCGCATGCAGCTCGAGAAGCAAACTGAGATAAGCAAGCTGATCAAGATAGAAGAGCTATAGATAAGCCGAGAAGAGAGGAAGAATCTGTGGGAGGCAACACAGTTGAATCGAGGGTGTGGTGGGAATAGGACGATAGTTAGTAAGGTGAGAAAGATCATCGCTTTTGGGAATATGAAAAATTGCCATGGGTTTCCAGGAATTCGGAAAAGTAGAAAGTCGGAGAATGTGTGATGGAGAGAGAGACAGAAAGGACGACGTAGGAAATAGGCCAATTCAAATTGCACCTTTTAGGGACGATGAATGGTATGCCGTTTTGATCGGGTGGTTTGCAAAAGTCCAGAGAATGCAGCATTTGGCGTATCTTCTAAAACCAAAATGGGATTGAAAATGGGAGACAGAGGGAACAGAATGAAATGATTAAGATATGTAGGTGAGATGGAGTTCGTGCCAAAATGGGATTGTAAACGGGAGGCATAGGGATCAGAAGGAAACAAAGGAGTAGCATATGTAGGTGAGATGGAGTTTGTGACAAACCAGGAAGCGAATTGTCAACTTCCTCATGTGGTTCCTAAACACAATCGCAAGAGAAATTACATATGGGAAGGAAATAGGAAAGGCGAAATTTGCAGGAGGCTGCTTTGGCAGAGGACCAACGTTCCGGGCTACCGGTGGCAGATGAGAGTAAGCGTTCGGTTTCCCAGCTGATGAAGCTTTCTTTGGCTCTCTGTATGGTTGGCGAGCATCTGTTCCTGGCTTCCACGAAACAAAGGTGAGAGTCCGTTGTGGGCGAGCCCAACCACCAGCAAAATGTTGCACACTTCAAGAGTACAGCACGATCGCATGCGTGGTTGAACCACTCGGAGGATTCGGGTTTGCCAGGTTTGGACAAGTGAGTAATAAAAAGTTGCACAACTTGAGGAACAATGTCGGTGAAGTTAGAAACGGGAGAGGAAACGTCTGAAGTAGAGCAGCATTCATTCGAAGAATAGGAGGCTGGGACATCGTAAAATCTATCTCAGTTGGTGGAATTTCAGCTCCAAAATATTTATCTCAAAGTAGGTGGAGTATGAAAGTGGGAAAAACTGATGGAACAGGAAATAATATAGTGATTAGATGAGTCAACTTGAGAAAGGGCAAATGTGCCTGAGAACAGAGAATGAACAGATGTGAGAATAGGTTTAAGGGTATGGACATAATCGCCATCTCGATCATGAATACGTGTGAGTAAGTAAACAAGTTGGCATAGGTTGTTGACCACGGAGAAGTGTTCGGCTTCACTCCCCAGAGCCGAAGTGTCCGATGAGTGAATGAACCAATCTCGCTTGTGAACATTGAAATCTCATAAGATGGTGACCAGTCAGTTGGATGTTCCACAAATTAGGTCAATGTTTGAAGGTGAGATATCAAAGAACGACGAATCGCAACTGTTGGGTGGACGGTGATCTACACAAAAGCAGTGATTACAAAAAGCCAGTCGAAGCTTCATCCACGTCAACTGAAATCAACGAGTCAATATTATGCTTCACTCCGCGAATGCTAGTGAGAGTAACAAGTTAGTGCTCATCTTCCGAGTGAGAAGAGCGAGCAAGACGGCGACTGCGTGTGTGGTTGTGTATTTTCATGATTTGTAGTGTAAAAGAAATCAGCAACCCTTATCCTGAAATCTAAATTGGCGGACCACATATGGCCTCAATAGATCAGGCGTAGTAGTTAGTAGGGCAACATCAGAGCTCTCTACCAGTTGTGTTCAGTTTTGTGAGTTTACTTGGTCTAGTGCCCTGTGTTTCGTGCAGTGTATTCATTGGGCACCGTGTCTTTTGATTGTGCTGTGTGCAATAGGCTGTGTGCTTCCACTGTGTGTGGCATATTATTGCCAAATAGATATTTTATCGAGTCTTGGTGAATTGAAACATTCTTTGTCAAGTGTGTCATCGCGTGATATAACAAAAGTTTATTGCAACTCATGCAGTCTTCGAATCAGACATCGTCATATGAACCATGATCAAGCGTACATGTGAGGATTCTTGACAAGGTCCGTCTGCGCAAATTTTCACCTGCTCTCAAGCGGAAACTCTCCTTTTTGAAAAGAATCAAACACTTGTTTTAAATAAACGTCGTTGGAAGTAGGAAGACGATAGAATTAACCTGCTCAATTTGGACCACTTGAATTGCTTTGTTTGTTGATCAGTCATTTGCGGCTTATGAAATCATATTCACCAAAACTGGCATTTGAACCAACATTCACGACATTTTTCTTGGTTTTGTCGAGGTGATTTATTAGGTTTCAATATTCAAGAGGAATCATTCGATTCGGGGAAGTGTACCTCTGACGAATATAAGCGAAGTTAAAAATATTCAGATGCCAGTGAATTTACATTTGTTTTAGAGTGCTGCCTGTATATCTCATATGTCTTAGAAAACGATAGTTTTCTTCGTGTCACCGTCCTGGTTCACAGTAATTCTTAAATAAATCTCAAACAATTGAGTATTCACATTCAGAATGAAGACAATTTTCTATTTACGGGAAATTGTTCCGTGGGTGTATGTTCATCAAACTACTGCAGTCTAGCTAATTTCGACAGGATGTAATTACTTTACGAGAAAACGTTTTATTAGTTCCCAATATTGTTGTTCACCGCCTATATTGGTAGCGAACAATAAGAAGGATTTTACAGCAATAAGAAGGCTAATCGCAGTGAAAGCAGTCTTCAGCACTTAATCAAATATATGAGCATAATCCCCTATACACGACCGTATTCAAATAAGATGAACGGCCCGGCCACATGCATGAATGCTCTACCATTTCATGCTCTTTATATGCGGTGAATAAACTTGGTATGATACTCATCATTATTGTTGGGCTGACTTGTTTCTTCTCTTTGATGTCTGAACTAAAATCTCCCACATTTAGTCAATCTTTTCTACTCTTTGAGGTCTGCTCGTATCAGTTTATATGCTAGAGGGGTTCAACTTCGATATTGACAGCTGGTTGTGAATAAACTTCATTATTATGGCATTCGGAATTGTGCAATGCCATACTGTATGAGGATCGAGCTTGTCCATTTGCATGTTATTCATCTGCGAAAATTCATTTTCAGTTGCATAATAATGACGTTGGAGTTCACTGATTCTTATATGAAAAGAACCATAGAAAGAGGAAAATGAACGAATCAAAGCCAATAATTAGGCTGACTTGATATGAATATTTTCGTAAGCCACTTTTCATACAATTCATGACAGAAATTAGCATCGGTCTTTGTCGACAATGGGAGCAAGTTGCTCATCCGTGTGAATGTTCAAGGTTATGTGTGGATTGAAGACAACATAACGATAGGTAGGATATTCCAGGAGTAGTCGGTTAAACTCAGCTCACATTTTACTGTCCATGGTAAACCTAAGGCACCAGAGCACATATGAGTGTCAACAGAAGACATTTCGTGGTCAAACGGTAATATCCCTCGAACTGACTGCATTGTTAGTTCCTGCTGCATTGTCTGATGAGCATTGAGTGGAGGAATCTAGAGAAATCAACCATTATTTAGTGAGTGGTGATGAGTAGTAGATGGTCCACCACTGCATAGGATATCTGAATGAGAGCACAGCACCATAACACGATGAAGGTAACTATACCGTTTTAACTAGAAGAATAGCCGCGGTCACTTCAAGTGGAGCCGAGAAGGTTTTCATGAAAATAGAGGAGCATGTTACATATTTGGTGACGATGCTTTTGAAAATACACGACGTATGGCAACGGATACCTCAAAATCAAACGAAATTCGTACTTTATTAGAAGACATAACTACGGAAAAGAGAAAGGATGAAAACACGCAAGGAGAAAAAACGAAAACCTCATGCTTATCTAACACGAATTCCTTGAGGTTTCGAATTAGAATGATGAGGCAACTCTGTGATTAGTATGGTACTGTGTCTCGATTAGAGAGCATATTTGCCCCGAAAACACGATTCGGATGAAAACATTACTTCGAAGTGATGCAAATTACGCCCTAAACTGTAAAGATCAGGATTTCCGCTGAAGTCAGTCTTCATATTTCCACCACTGCATTAAGTAGATTCAAATCTGTGTAGTTCATTCGTACGTGGAGTTGGAAGATCATTAGGAAAATTGGAGGTAGATGGCGACCGATTGCATGTAGGTTTACCTGCAACGGTCAATTGGATATCGGGCTGGGCAACAAGCTTTCGGATAAGTTAGTGCGTGAGACAAATGAACAAAGCTTGATCTCGCTACAAAACTATGTTTTCTTTGGACTATGCTCAACGACTCGAATGGAAGTTCCGTTTGCACAGGATCGGACGAAAGGGACCTATAACATGGCCTCAAAGATCTCGGGATATAATTCCTTTGGATTATTTCCTAGGCGGTTATGTTGAGAGAAACTTTCATGACCCCAAGTCTGAGAACCTGGATGAGTTGAATAATTGGATCCAATCTGTATGCACTGCGATTCCAACGATGATGCAGGTGGCAGTTCAACATAATATGGTTAGATGGCTGACGATTTGCCTGGCTCAAGTTGGTGGCGCTTTTGAGCATCTACCGTATTGGTAATAACGGCGCCTTTCAGAAACAGAGAACGACCTATTACATTTGCTTGGTAATCCCGGTTTGTAAAACAAAGTTTGAGTTACTCGTACTGCAGTCCCAAAGGTCGTTTTCACGTAATCGTTCTCGCTGATTAGCACGACAATACGACAATCCCAATCAAAAATATGTCCTGCTCGAGTATTTAGCCAAATGTCAAACGACCGTCATTGAGATGGGAATGACGAACTAATTTGTGGCAAGGTACTGCGAAAATTAAAGTTTATAAATATAAGACGACCAAAATCAGAAGTGATCTCTTCGGTCAAACTATCCAAGAATCAGAGTGTAAAATGGGTCAGTTCAACAGACAGCAGTCACGCTTCAATGGAATTACCAACGACCTAGCTTCAAATTAAATGAATAAAGTTGCAATAATCTTGTCATGATGCTGTGTTTCTATTCCTCAGATCTAACGCTCGAAAGCAGCATGCCCTACACACGTCGCCAACATGTCACGTGGGATGTATATGTGCGACAGCGACCGAGACAAACCACGGATAGCGTGCTCAGCTCCGTCTGTTATCGAAATGCAACTAAAATGATTTTGGCAACCTGATGGTCAAAAAGGACCACGGAGTAGACGTGCCTTGGTTGAAAGCTGGGTGACTGGTTGGACGTTTCTGTTCGTGCACACTCGTGCACAATGGAAACGCAGCAGCGAAATTGGTTACATGATTTTCTTTAACCGATGCCTCCTATCCTGACCGTAGCACAAGAATTACTTGTCTGAAAGTGATTGGCGCGTATGTGGTTTCGTGGTGGTGTTATCATCAACGTGCATGCTGCTCAACCTGGGTCTACACATCACCGCGCGGTTAACGCGTACGTCAGTCACCAGCACTGACATGCCCCGCTTTTCCCAGCTTGTGCCCACGTGTGCATGCACAACAATGGGCCTACTTAGTCAACCCAGCTTTCACACAAGGCCTGTCTGCCCTATTTTTTTTTTGATCGCCAGACCTTCGCAACCAGTGTTTCGAACATTCCCACTAGTACATCATTCCACACATTCAATTCCACTCACTCTCGCTGGGGTCACATGTTATACGGGTTAAGCTGGCAGTTCAGAGAATATCTCATCGGTCCGCATATGCGTGCTCACACACACGCACCACAAAAGCGGTGACCCGTTTTGCATGCATTCTGCTGGACAACGCTTACTGGTGAGAATTTCGCCAGCATGCAAATGTACGGCCTACACAATCAGGGCGACGTTCACATCCCAAGAGGATTTTTCGGTAGTTGGCCAACTGACAACCATAAACGAACCCTCGGTGATGAAAAAGGTTTGAAAGGGTTCAGGCAAGTCTCAAGAATTTCCTTCAGGAATTAAAAACACTGTACTGTTGGGTTACAGCTGTAATCCCATTGGAGTCAAATGGAGCTCGGACTAACCGGAGATCCATTTTTCGAATCAAAAGTTGATTCCTCCGAAGATAATTCGTCGGTTACCACAGAATGTCGTACAGAATAAGGAACTATTTTCAAATTTTTGTACTAAAACTGATATCAAACGTGTTCCGTCATTATAAAATGACGAAACCATCAACCACGGTTGGAAAATTACCGGGACATACCGACTGCAATTAGAAGTCATTGATAATTTGAGGAGACCCGGTGTCCGTAAAGCTTCCATTTGGAATGAGGAATGTGATGGAGGAGTCCTTGTTTATGGGTGATTGCCAGTCAGGCGTCTTAAACATGTCTAATCGGATATTTGGGTAAATTAATTTGAAAAAGGAAATCGGTCCGATAGCAACTGTGTTTAAATGTCCTTATCTGAAAAATCCATATGCGAAAGTAAATCAAATTACGTCAGCGACCATCAAATCTACGTTTATTCTGAATCACGAATTGTCAAATACTCCAGTGAGTGATTTAGTACGGATGAGACGGAAGTTGTCGAAATTACTAGGAATATCAGTAAGTATACTTCTGTTTTGACCGAGTGGTTTGTATAATTCCAGAGAATGTAGCGTTTGGCGTATCTTTCCAGTGCTAATATGAGATCGGAAACGGGAGACAGAGGGAAGAGAAAGAAACGGAGGAGTAGAATATGTAGATGAGATGGATTTAGCGGCAAACCAGGAAGCGAATTGTCAACTTTCTCATGTGGTTTACGAACAAGATCGCCAGAGGAATTACAGATGTGAAGCAAATTGGAAGGGCAAATTCGCGGGAGACTGCTTTGGCACAAGACCAAAATATCCGGCTACCGGTGACAGATGGTTGAAATGTAGCTTAGAAATATATTAGCCAAAGTAAGTGGAGTATTGGGGCGAGTACAGTTGATAAGAAAAAGAATGATGTGGTGGAAATATAACGACGAATATATAGGTCATTCAGATGGGATATGTGCTCGGAAGAGCAAGCTATTAGAAACGTTTGAGTTAATTAGTCGGGGCCACCAAACGCATGGCACTAGGATTGTCCAAGAACTATAAGGACAGATAGAGTTGTTATGAAGTTGAGTTCATGGGATTCAAATTATATGGATGTGGAAGTGAGGCTGTGTCGAATTTAACAGTGAACTGTTGATTCGAATCCACGATGTATAGCTTCACTTTGAGTCTGGCACAGCACAACAGTTGGAGGGCCTTTCACATTATACAGCATTTCTCGTTACCCTCTACTGTGTCTACTTGCAGGTGATCCAGATTTCGTACTTCAGTCTTGATGAGGTGGAGTAGTTTTATACGGCTTGATCCCAGCTAGATGTTTGTACCTTTCCCTTAGCTCCACTGAGGCTCATCAAGCGAGGAGAGGGAACACTTTTGTGTTGAACATAAAATATTTCCAGAGGGCAACACAAATCATGGAATTTAGAGCAGTCAGTAAAAGTTTCACAGAATGAGGAAGCCTTGTGTAAACAAATGATAAAATTATTGAAGGTAACCAATGCTCCAAGTTTATTGAGATTCTCCAAGGTTCAAGCTATTCTGAGGAGAGTGCGCTAGGCAAATTGGCAATGAAGAACTGAAATTCTGCATATGGCTTCATGAAATTAGCGTTGTGGTTTTCATGACTAGTAAGACCGTTGACCGTGAGGCAGTGTCAACTGTAGGTAAATATTCACTTCGATTACAAAAAATATTCACAAATTTACACATGTGAAAGCGCGCATGAAGTGAAAATAAAAAAGTAGCTGTCAGTCGCTGACCCCAAATCTGCGCTCGATGGCCAACTCAAAAATGTATGTTCCACTTGCAATAAACTCATAGATCAAACCAGAATGAACTAATTCAATCGACATTTAGTGCGCTGGATGACATGTTTCAAACTTTTGCTTCACATCGGTACCGGGATATCTTCTGACCCACACTGTTCAGTTGAAGTATATCTTAGAGATTCTGAAGGAATCCCACAAACCGTCAACTTCATCGTTGTGTTTCAGTTTTTCGTCCGATCCTCCTATTGGTTCGGTTTACCAAAGAATCTCATTTGAGGGGAACCCATGGAAATGGCTTGACTAATCAGATTTCAAAGGTTTGCGTTGAAATTTTTTCAGTGATTATATTTGTTATCAATTTTGATTTTAATATTGACCCAATTTGGTCCAATCAGCTACTACGAAAGCTGAAAGTAACACTATTACACACACCCACGTGTTGGCATTCATCTATTGTGGTTCATAATTTTGTTTCAGGGGCCGAAATTGGACAATGACAAACAGGGTAAAAGTCGAACAGTTGGTGAGTTTGTCAGGAATATTTAGTATGGAAAGGACAAAGCGCAGTTCTTTGACACTGTATTTCAGGCAACAGTTCCCTGACTGCACCACTAGATGCATCATCCACTGGATTCCCATCGGTCGGCGCATATCGCCAACTGAAGTCTAATGAACGGTTTTCTTTGAGTCCAATTCTATTGGCCACAAAGGTAACGAATGGCACTGACATTACTAATTTACTGGAAAACAGTAAGGGAATCCGGCCATGGAATAAGACGATCTATATGCATTTGTAGCTCATCATTAATGTCGTTCAAAATGGTGTTTAGTTACCAGACATCTATTGACGCGAATGGGAGTTGTAGATTGTATGTTCTTCGACCCTTTCGTCCATCTGTGTCGCACACGTTCACTGGACTCACGGTCCCAATCCAGACACTGGTTGCATAAACCGCGAAAGATCTGCCTTGCTAGCGGCAACATAAGAGAGACCAAACCCAAATGATCATACAATGTAGCCACATGTTTTACGACAGTTAAAAAGCTAGAGTTGCTGAAAGACACGGTTTATTTTTGATACGATTTCACTGCATCTCAACAGTTCACAGGAGTTCATGTAAAACAGTATTGTGCGACAAATATAGGGGGATTTAAAATTATCACCGTGGTAAAGACACATTATCAGACAGCTGTTTCTACTGACACAATATGGGTTTCCATCGATGTGTGGCTACGGCTTCGGCAAACCTCATTAGCATGGTATTGCTTATCACGTATATGACCCGAAACACAGTGTTCTGGTCAGCTGTATATTGCGTCATCTGAAGATGATAAGCGATGGCAGACGACGGGAGCTTTTGGTTTCTAACATTGTCAATATGCGTTTTATCTGACAATGATTGGATCACAAGACATTGAGTCCAATTTGGAATGTGTTCAATTTCTCGGTTAGACAACTGTCGCTCTGCTCCACTCACGTAGGTTGCTCCGCAAATAAACCAAAATTACTAGATGAGGTTCGAGTTATTTCCACCGAAGTGTAAGGGATCCCAATCGTTCGATGAACAATTCTGAAGTCAGCTGAATATTATATTCGAACAGTCACTGAACTATTCGCCGTTTGAGCAAGCGATTGACATCGTGAACTTGAGAAGAAGACACAGAGTGTCTAGTACTTCCTCCGCCAAAAAAACCGTTTATCTGGCGACTAGAGGCTTGCTGTGTCTTTTGATAAACGCATCGGATTAGACGTTTCCGGTCGAGTCGCTTTCCAGCTGTTCAAGTTCGTAGTCCATCATGTTTCTTTTGCAAATACGTCTTGCTCTCTGAAATATGTTTCGGATCAGGCTACAGTTATATTCCACAGATTGCAGGTATAGACTTGTCCAAGTTTCTTTTCTATGAAATCAGATTTGGCGATTGTTCCGTCATTTCTTCTAGTCATAATAATCTCGAGGAAGAGAAGTGTATTGTCCACATCTGCGCCTATCGTAGTTCGTGTATTTGGATACAGAAGATTGAGTTCATCCATAACCCACGTCGTCTATTCTAGACTTTCGTGATGATGGAAATATCATCAACGTATCTTTTGTAAAGCTCTGACCGTTCCGAGATTTTGCTTGCCTTCACAAGTAAGCGGATCCGAATTTTCCGAAACAATCGGTGACTGTTGTAGAGAATCTTTCATCGGTTACACTGAATGAACTTCAATTGTGGGCTGTCTCCTGAGGTCTAGGTTTCTGTATATCACGGGAGAAAATAAGCAGCACAGAGACTCAAGCACAATTCAAATATCTATTCGAACAACGGAAACTAGTCAAACCAACTTCACAAGATGCGGAAACTTAGTTTTTGATGGAGCTGGTTGACTCCGAACCACAGTAACTGGTAACATCGTCCAGACATCAGTCACTCACCACATCTGAGTGCATTTTTATTAATGAAAATCTATAGTTGCAAACTGGCTCGGTAATTTTACTCCCAAACAATGATTCCGGACCCGTGCTGTCTCATTGGAAAGAATGTGAGAGAATGTGGACTGTTTTGACTATCCCAGCAAGTTTTTGCGCCAAGATAATTGCAATGACCCCTAGAAATTATAACACGAGTTATCGGTAGAAGTACACGCTCTTCTAGACGGATAATTTACCAATGAGATCACAGCTCAAAATCTGAAGCCAAGAGGAACTAAAACTCTACAACTGCATGGTCCAGCGAAACTACACAAACCAGAAGTGTCACTTCGAAGAATACTATAGATGATAAACTCACCACAAAACGAATAAGCGAAATGGGTGTTGAAATTGCTCGAGCCAGTTCATGATTTATTGGCCAGAGACACTATCAAAGAAAGTCTGTAAATAGTAGAGCTTTTGCATCCGATCATTTCGAAAGGGAAACACACGGCTTCACTTGATGTCCAATCACTGCTCACGAACTTTCCCGTTAAGGAGACTATACGTATCATCTGAGATCATGTCGAGCAAAGCCGACTCAAAATCGGTATATCAGTATCAGTTCCGGAACGACAATTATTACCATGCTCAACAAACGTATGGTTTTCTTTCCTCGGCCGGACTTACAGACAAATTGACGTAGTCGCAATGGAAAACCCATTGGATTCCATTTTACCAGGTATATTTATGGCTCACCTTGAGGAAAATACGAGCTTGTTCATGAATGCAGTGTATGGGATATCAGGACTTTAAGCCACAAAAGCCCAGTGTACTATTAGGGATAACCGAAAACCAGACTCTCAGGCTTCGATTGGGGGACCGCATAAGGTTACAAAAGGTCAGGTGTGGTCACCAGCCGAGAGACAATGGATTTCTCTCTACCACGAAAATGATCGTCGTTCGAGGGTTTAGAACCTCTGCACCACCGATCGCCGTTTAGTGTGTCTTGCCGATAGAAAAGGCTTTTTTTCCCAGAAACCAGGAGGATAAGTACCATTAGATACAAGCTGTTTAGTATTGATTTTCGAGTACTGATTTTTTTCTTTGGGATTGGTTTTATATGAAAGTAAGGTTTGAGGAATTCCTAGGAATAACGAGGAAACATTCTACAGAGTGTTCTGGTCATCACTGTACAACTAAGATGAAGAAGGGCATTATTTGGTGGGTTATCCGGTAGCAAATCACATGATTATACAAATCATTACCACGAATCTCTTAATGAACACAGAAATTACAAAAATATATGATGTTGATCTCTCTGTACATCAGAGATGCCACGGCCACCTTACCTCAAAAATCTTGAAACTGTTCACCTACCCATTATTCTGCTCAATCATATACGTTTTATTTGTCCAATAAATTCAGAAAGAAAAGGTGTTGATGACGCTGATTTCATACCGCCTGTGATCAGGCCGTTGGAATGCATTCTGGATAATTGGCTTCATACATTTTAAATAAGACTAAGTTATTTTGGTCTATCGAAGAATGGACTATATGCTGATGTCTATCCTTGGCAGTACGGTACATTTTACAGTTAGAATTTTGTCAGAGCGCAGAATAAAAGGCCTAGACAACAGATCGGATGTTCAAAGCCCATATAGATGTTTCGATATTTTGTCTACTGATCAGTAGCCCTGTAAAGAGTGTTTTTTAAAAGGGCTTGGACAATTCTCCACCATTTTTCCACCACTTGAAAAACGAAATATCATATGAAAATGATTATTTTCGGTGGGTCCTCACCCTCTAGAAGCTCGTTACCTTTCAAAGATTTCCGTAATTGGCGAATGAAGCACAGTTCCGGTTTCATTTCCGATGAGAAACCGCTGTTGAATGAAATCATTCTGATCACATTCACATTTTGAGCTTTCCTCTGTGTAATTCTTTAACAGCAGCTCTGCTTCATGTGGGCTAGAACGGTTGCTTCATCGTAGTTGACGTATTGAATCAAAAGGACAAACTCGCAAGAATTCGTAGTCAAATTATTAGAAGCTATTTTTGATATATTAACAAACCTGTGCTGGAGTGATGGGAGTAAATTCATGATTGACACAAGTGACACAAACTACATGAATAAAGAAGGACATGACTACGGGGGAAGCGCCAAGCATACGACGCCCACATGAATCAGCAAAACAGAATCGTGATGAGTAGAGAAGAAAGGAATAATTCAAATTGAATTTGAATTATAAGGTAAACGAGCAAACCGTTAACAATACAGAAACGTCTATGATCGAGACCTTTGTTCGTTGTCACAGTTCAGAAAGCAGGAGGCAAATGAAACACGGCCAAACACTGCATAATGTAATTCTAATTCATCTCTGCTGTATATACCTAGTCAGATTACTGTATCATGTGCATTCTGATGTCCCAATTGTCCCAGTCATCGATACATGGAAACACAGAAATAATCTGAGTAGGAAATCTCCTTAAAGTTCACATGTAATTCATTTAAACCATGGTTGAATAAATTGAGGCGTTTGTTGGAGTAGCTCAAATGTGAATCAACTACTGAGACACAATTATGTTAAGAGCTATTCTGTTTCTGGTTTACCTCACAAAAATGACAAGCGTTGACGTGTCACTCTCAGCAATATACTGAATCACAGCTTTTATGACATCTTGCTGCCCAATTTACCTACAAAGCGACTGCTTATCACCAGTAGAATATAGCATTAGTTAACGGACAACAGGACCGATTACTGGCCATAATCTATATTTATTTGAACTGTCAACAGCCATCGGACAACACGTACGTGGACAACCCATTGATCAATGAAACGAAGGATCGTTCCAGATTTGCATGAGACAAGTAGTCAGCTGATCGAATAATGGAAACGACTTTGTGGATGAATAGTGTCTGTCAACTTGCCACAAATTAGTATGCTGCGATAATTGATCAAGTTATGGTTGGATCGGCTGTCGAGCAATGTGGTTTCAATGTCTATTTGGAATGAAGATGCTGCGCGCTCGTTTGGATCGGTGGAAAGATTACGTTATTAGCTGAGTCGAGTCTGCGCAACTCTTGATTTCATAAACTTCCCCATGACCGACTATTCCACTAGTCAGCTAATTGTTACCCGATTTATTTGACGTCAGTTTCAACTTTGCTGACCGCATTACTTTCATTCCTCGGTTGCATATTTGGTTTATTTACCCAACCCTCAGTTGGTATTACTGAATTTCCTCCTCGCGGGATAAATATTTGGTTTATTTACCCAACCCTCGCGGGATAAATTATTTGGTTTCCGAATTTGATTGACCCTAATGAAATTCGTTTGTTATTAGTTCACCTGTTGCATGTGTAAGTAAAAGTCTTTGATCGTTCAAGGGAATCGTAGTGGCCACTATAGAGTTGAGAAAAAGACCGGTATCTGGCCACAATATTAACCTGAACTGATTTTTCCAAGGTTTCTGTCGATCTCTTTATCATATCCAACTGTACTCGGTCGCGGTTCGCTTTCTGATTCGTCGTTGAGTTCGTTTGCATAGTAGCTCATAGTCATCCTGAAGCCCTTGTTCCCCAGCGTCTACGAAAAACCGCATCATTTCCTCAGCTTTCGTGAACCCATGAAGTGGTTTCGTCAACGGTGAGATTTTCAGCACCCGTGACGCCAACCGTGACTTTCGCTTGAAACTCAATTAAACGTTCCGTCATTCACGGTCGGCATCGCATCATTTTGAACAAACTGATAAAACATTTAGTTGATTCACTCTCGAACCAGAACGCACACTACAGTAGGCGTTCGAATAGCGGCTCAGAAACGTGTCTTCTATCGAGTCCTGAAGCAAACTATGAACAAAATTCACCTAAACGAATCAATAGAGAAGACCAGTGTCCATAGACAAATACGATCGTGTATTTCATATATCGTGGGACCGAAATAGTACCGGGGCAAGAAATACACGGAAAGTAAACGGGGGCAACGGCGAAGCGAAAGTCGGACCACACACCTGCAGTCGGTGAGAACCGAAAATGTGTCAAACGTGAGGTGGATGGAAACCTCGGGAAAGTCAATTTAGTAAAACGTATGCAACCGAGGGAAAAACAGTGAAATCAAAATCAGGCACCAGAGATTATGAAGAAAATACATCCATTACGCTTTCTACTGTGTTCTTTTCAATGCTTCACCAGATTGAATCTGGGTTTTCAAATCAGGACAGCACCCTTTGTCCGATCCTTCATGAGAAACGTTATATGGACGATTGCACCGATAAGTAATGGATTGTAAAAAGTACATGCATACTAAGTAGATAAATGTATAATTAATCTTCGTGAATTAAAACGAACTCCGTGACTGTGGTTTGAAAGCGTAGGAGTGATCGTTCGGGCAGGATTAGATCATATCTAACATAAAATGGTGGTATCTTCTAACAGCTGTTACTAATTAGGGTGGTTACGATTATCGGTTTGTAAACGGGTGCATATCGTAATCAATGTAACGTAATCCAGTCGTTCTATCATTTTCTTGACAGCGATGGAATCAGGATAGGCATGAAAACGTCAAGAAACAGGTTTATGTTTCTCTGGGAGTAAAAGGGAGCCATACACAGACTGCTGATCACAGTGCTCCAAAATGCCAGAATGTCAAAACCGTCTGGCAAGAAATCGAGAACAACTTCAGATCTGCCAGATCAGTCGAATTTGATGTGCGTTACAACATCAGAGACTGTCACCACCTTGTATTGTTTTCTGTATTGTAGAAAGCACTCAAAGTTCCCAGGGAGATAAGGCCTGCATCCAAACTATTGTTTTACCGAAAATCTTGGATACGGGTCACAAGGCTGTCCGCGCTAAATTCAAGTCAAGCAGAATAAATACTCTACGCACCTGGAGAATTTAAAACAATGGTTATAAATAACAGTTTTCCAAACACTGACCGGACATTAACATTGCATAGCGCGGGAACTGTCATCTCCCTTGGGGGTGGTACAACTAGAGGTAGTCCTCCAGCTAGTGTGCATGCCTTTCTTAGTCCAGTCGCGTATACTTCTCTGCCCCTTGCCTGCCTGCTTGTGCTCGTTACCCTATTTCTCGGGATATTTGATCTTCCCTGATTAATTTGTATTCGGTTTTGCGGTTGTTGGTTCTCATCAGGTATGCGTACCCGTTACTCCTCTGCCTAGTCGTCTTCATACTTGTACACTCATATTCCATAGTCACAAGGATCTAACTTTGATCGTCTGCAGTGTGAATGTATACTTTTCACTGAAAAGCCCACAAACGAATCACAACTGAGAATAATCATAGTTATTCGTGTCTGGGTCACTACATACTACTTACGTTCAATATGAGTGCCTACACTTGCAGCCTCGCCGCTATACTTTATTTATTGAGATGAATGTGAGCATCAGTATATCATTATATATATATATATATATATATATATATATATACATTTATATATGTATATATATATATATATATGAAGCGATCAGAAGTAAACTGACAATACTGAGTTGTGGCAAATTTGACATATAATCAGGTCCTTGTGCTAATATGTTACCACTCTTTCCCCGTTTCGATCGTCTTTTCACAGACAGGTGTGTGATATATAACGGAAAGATAGGAAATAGTAGCAATTCCATGTACTGATTTTAAAATAAAGTGCAGACTACCAGTGATTCGGCAAATGAATCAAATGTGCCTTCTAGGAACTTGGAAAAATATTCTTCTTTGTACTTTGCAAGGTTGACAGCAGGATGAGCACAAAATCGAACTCGTCTGCGTCCACTCCATTGTTCTCTTCGTCGTCAATAACGATCTTATGATCGTCATCATAATCGTCTTCTTTTATCTCCGTGAAGAGGAGAACGAAGTGACAGGACATTTTAACATCTGCTTTTGGTTGATGTCTTCCGTCAACAGTATGTTGGCCAATCCAAATGTCTCCAACACCGCAACAGTATTCGATCTTCAAGTCCATTCATGCTGGTCGCCTAATAAACTGGGAGCATGGCAATCGTTTCTTTTTCACCGACAGGATTTTCTCCCTCATGGATGAAAACGTCTAAGCGACTTGACTCAAGCTCAATAATTATGAGTTCAAAGTGTTTTCAAATCTACCAGGCATTTTCCTTGAGAAGTGTAGAAGAGATCCAATAAAAATCTTCGTACTGTTCTCACCGTTTTCGCGACTTCCAACAATCACAACAGAAATCAGTGTGTTTCATAAATCCACGACAGGGGAAGTGCGGCTTCAATGATTTTGTGGCGTTACCGAAAGAAAACTGCTCAGATTTGGTACGTGTTTCAGTGACTGAACACTGGTTACCAACAACCTAAACCAAACTTCCCTATTGCTGACATGGTGCTCTCAACTTATTCTACCAATGGAACGGAGGGATTGATGATCAAACAACGATAATGCCGGTTTACCATATACCCCAAAGGTCGTATTTCTGAACTATAAAAAGGAACGAGATGACCTGTGACAGTGCATACTCGACCGCTGATGAACTTTAGGATATCATGCCAGCATCACCGATGACTGAGGTTGGTAAAGACCAGTGGCAGCTTCTGCATGCGAGACGACACCTGACCCGTTATCTGTTCACCTCATAAGATGGAAATGCCTCAGTCGCAAAACTTATCTACACCAGCTACGGCCTGCTTCACTAATAAAATATCTCGATCAGGGCCAAACCAGTGCAGCAGCAGAAAACAGAAAATTCTTTGTAGTTTCCTACGCAGCACATTTGATCCATTTGCGGAATGATTCGTAACCTGTATTCATTCCAAACAATAAACATGTTGACAGTTTAGTTCTTCTTTATTCATCGTGCTGAGTAGTACTAACTGTCTTATCTCAGATTCAAGCCATGTGGCCAGAAAATCAAGACAATGATCGTCCTAATACACCCGATTTAGGGTGAATTTTCAGTACATGTGCGATTTACGGGGTAATCTGAAAGAAACGAATGTAACCCTTTATTGAAAGGTCCAGAGGGATTCGTGGAGGAAAAATCAAGCAGTTAGTACACTCAGATTAATGTCGAGGCCGAATAACAAGATCGTTCATTATTGCGTCGTGGTCTACGGGAAAGTGGACATGGTTAGGGCTTAGGCTATTTCCACATGTAAACGTGTGTGAATGAGGAATTTTAGATTTCGAGCCAATGAAAGTGAAAGATGCGGCTCTAGAGAGTGTGGAGGGAAGACAATGATTTGTGTTCGATGGTGACCTGTTTGTGAATTTGTCACACGAATCAGAATGCATGTTATTGATGTAGTCAATGAGAATGTATCTATTGTTGAGGCAGCAGAGGGTAGCAATTTTCGAGATTTGGTGGTAAGATGGGAATTAGACGGAACAAGCGTGAGGTAGATTTCGGTTATCAGAGAAAAGGTATGGGATGTTATTGAGAACAGTATGCGAGGGAGATCCAAATCGAAGTTGAAAGGTATAATCAACGTACCTAAGGATTTTAAGGAAGAGAGAAGAGGAAGCAGATAAGTGGACAGGCTCATTCACACTGTTTCGAGGAAAATTCAATCTTTGCTTCCCAAAACAGTGACAATACAACTGAGAAATAAAATGGATGCTATTGGAAAAATAATCACAAAGGTCTTTTCAATTAAAGACATCAACCGCATTATCACGTAGAACATACAGCAGATCACCGCGATTGGGGGAACCAAATGCACGTCCGTAGTTAAGAAAACGTAGCCTCACAGTACAACCATCGTGATCACGAGTATAAGCTAATGAATGAGCAATGGATGTATTTGCATCACGTGTTGACAGACAGGGTATATAGGGAAATTGTGTCAGATCGCGAGGGTGAACTTGGAAAATTATACAATGGATGAGTGCATTCTTACTTACTTTCAGCAATGCAAATGTTCAATCTATCTGACGGTATTTCTTGGATACTTTCTTTGGTACAGGTTGAGTGCGTATAAATATCCGACGATTGACAATCACCTCAAAATCAATGAGACGAGATGGGATATGATTTCGAGAGAGCAAGCCATTAGCAACATTGGTGTTATTTAGTCGGGGCTATCAGATTCACGGCACTAGGCTTGTTATTGAACAGCAGGAACAGAGGCAAGTGTGACAGGGTTTCGTTCATGGGATTCCAGATATATATGAGGAAGTGAGGATGTGTCGGATATAACAGTGAACAGGTGATTAGAATCTACTACGCCTAGACTCACATTGAGCCTGGCACAACACAACAGTTAAATGGCGCTTCACATCTCACGGCATTTCACGTGACCCAACAGTCTGTTTGTTTACAGGTTATTCAGATGTCTTATTTCGGTCTTGATGAATGTGGATAGCCTTTTACGGCTTGATGCCAGTCAGATGTTTGTGCCTTGCCCCTAACCCTACGGGAGAAGGAAACCTGTTGTGTTGAACTTAACAGATTTCCATGGGGCAACGCAAATCATGGAGGTTTGGGTAATCGGTTAAGTGCTCACAAAACGAGAATGCCTCGTGAAAAAAATTAGAAAAATCAGTGAAGGTGGCAAATGTCCCAAGCTTTTTGAGATTCTCCAAGGTGCAAACTCGTTTGCAGACAGTGCGCGATGACTGTAGAAAGTTGGTGAAGGCTTTTTCTTAGCAAACAAACTTTGGTATCAATAAGTGTAAAACAGTGATCAGGAACTCCAATAGGAGCACGTGGAAATACTGTACAAATACTTCAATAATTAACTAATACTGAATGAAAAAGGGCAGCGAAGCAGTAAGAAAGTGAACAAGACTCAATAAGATGGGAGGTGATTAAAAAGGATAAGTCAAGTCCACTGAAATTAACTGCCATTCTGCACAAGGACTGATTAAGACTTGTATTGAAATAGTTGGGAACACAGCTAATCTACTGATTGATATCATCAGTGGGAGAATCTAGTAAAACATAAGGAATACCAGATATATGAGGTTAAAATGATCTTAAAGGAAGTGACTTTCTATGCACTCGAGGTGTAGTAATGAATAGAAAGAAAATATGATTTCCTGTGCTGTGTGCTGCGAAAAAAATGGCATCAACCAAAAGGGATCGGATTCTCAAACTGACTACTGTGATACTACCTGGTAGGCGAACTGGTAGTGAAGAACTGAAATTTTGTTTATGGCTGAGTGTGAGTTGTTTTGTGTCTATGCTGGCTTTTTGTCCAGACCACGGGTAACCAGTTGAGGAAAGTTTTTATGAAAAGTAAGGTGGTTGACCGTAAGGGAGTTTCAACTGAAGGTAACTATTCAGTTTGACTAAAAAGCAACACAAGTACAGAGATATGCAGAAATACACCGGTTAAATACAGCTAATGGAGGGAAGTAGAAATACCGTGTATGTGAACGGCTGAACGTGAAATCAGACTTTCCTTTACAATTGGCATATTTCAACAAATGTACCCATAAAGATCTTGATTTTGGGAGTTCTGTGAACTAATAATACTATTATTTTCTTACAAATGAAAGTCATGAGAGGATAGCCGGTAGTATAAACCTCTGATTTTCTTTTCATGATAGTTCCCGATTTGGATTCACCCGTGAACACTACCTTATTGTTACAACATACCGGTTAGATGATTTTGAATAATCGTAAACTGAGTGCTTTTAGGCGAATGAACATGCACGCGACCTACGGGCGCGTTTCACAAAAAAATCGATAAAAGAATGTGCATTTGTTTGGCGAATAACCGGTGAGTACATACACCGTTTCTTCTGTGCATTCACGGGCGTGTATCTGCGTATGCACATGATGTTCATTTTTATAGCGAGCGTTTGCATTTCTTGTATTTCTCGTATCGGTACTGTTTCCGTGCCACTTTATATAGGATACATTGTCGCATCTGTCCATCGGCTAGCATCTTCTCTATTTGGTCCATAGAGGTGATTTCGTTGGTACTCCGCATTGAGACAGGAATAAAGACACGTTCATAAGCCTCACTCAAACGTCTCTCAAAGTTTATCTAGCATTTGAGGTCATTCAGTGGTATATTATGCGGCGTAGTCAGTGATTATGCTCTCATGCTGCATCTGCCGATCCATCTGCGAATCATAATAGGAATACGAAACAATAAGTTGAAAGTTATACTTGACGGACAGAAAACGAACGCAACCAGTGGTACCAGGTTTGTGGCTAGTGAACGAGATGAGCATCCCAGTGGTCGATCACGATCCGCAACGTGTTGGCACGGAAAAGAGCTGTTCATTACAATGCAAACCATTGGAGAAGCGGGTAATATTTCATGGTTATTTCACACTAGAAATAGTCAGATCAATTCCTACGGATTTCATTCAAATAGAATGAAATAAGTAGATTTTATTGGAGTGTTGATACGCCAGTATCTACTTGGTCGAGAGCAACCAGCCAATAGAATTTACATCAGTCTTGATGGATTTGTACGAAAATCAGTTCCACAGGGAATCACTATCGAAACACAGGATCATTCTTTTGGCAAGAGCACATTGAACCAACACTTTCGTGCAATCATGTACCGAGTTTCTTTTCAAACCGTAACACAGCTTGAAATACAATAGAATGGAACAGAGGCTTCACATTACAAATGAGAACAAATATGTTTCTGCTGGTTATTCGTTTTATTATGGCACGGAGAAGAGAAGCAAGGTGGGTGAAGCTATCGGTAGGATATATTCCAATTTGCATTCAAATAAGGTGAAAGCATTTCACGTTCGACTTGTTTTACATTTTTAATCCGTATACTTTAAACTACCCACCGATGATTGTTATTTTTATCAACAATTCTCATGCATAAAACGCTGATACAGTTTCATTATCACTATCCGAAAAACCGTCTACCAATTTCATAACAAGCTGACAATTCGGAATTTAAGAACTTCCGAGGAAGCAAGCTTATCAATATTCTTTGGTTCATCATGGTCACCAAAACTTCTCGATCGGACGGCTCAACATATACAGTATTCAAGCATGGGGCTGGACCTCTGTCGGAAATGTTGAATAATGTGATCAGTCACGCAATTGAATCTTTCTTCATTTCTGACTCTAACCGTCCTGTCACAATCATTCTCATACCAAAAGGGTCCAGTAACCCAACAGAATCCAAAAAAGTTCACAGAGTTAACCTTTTCTCGTCAGAGTTGAAATTGTTTGAATTTCCTGTACTCCATGGCCTTCGAAACCCTGCCAGAAGTCCAACTGACGAATACCAATTTGCGTATAAATCCTGGCGGTTCACGTATGAGAAAATAGCGTGGTATCCCATTTCATTGCAGAATCACTCAATGATTCGTAAAAGTCCATTACGCCTGCCTTCGTCGATCACACACCGACATTTTATGGTTCACAGCAAACGTCGCTTCTCAAGAAATTAGAATCCATTATCTGCCCCTGTACTCAAATAACTGATTGGCAGACTTCTTCTCAGGAATAACATAACGTATCTCTCTTCGTAGATGTTTGTTTATATTCGGTCTTGTTTCAGGGCTTATGTGGTTAGCACGTAACTTCATCCATTTAATCTGCCGAAAATATCGTTGCGGACTGTTTCATCCAGTGTGATAATAAATTCAGAGAAATCAATTCAAAGATCGATTGGTAGTTCAGGCACTGACATAGCATGCAGCGTAAATATTATTTTTGTATTACTGATGATTGGTGCAGTATATTGGGTGCACAGAACAGAACACTAGATGAAACAATAAAGCTCATAAGGCCAATGTGGTTGTGAATTGTGTCCTATGTATCACTGGATAGGACAACTTGGAGCGATACTTTCGCTAAGGGAGGTAGTTCGTAGAAGAGATCAATGAAGCTGGTCAGTCCTTGGCATGATACGGAAGAAAGGTATGGAAAGGCCATGTGAATTGCGTTAGACTTCCTGGGTGTGGTCCTACATAGGGGTTTAATGCATTCGAGTAGCGCTTTCGTAAATACGTTAATTATCTACTTGATAGAGTTATTTGTAGTTTTCTCGTTATATTGTTTGTACCATTGGTTGTTTGAGTTCCGGTTGAGATTCCAGTTATGAGATAGAAACGAGAACTATCGTTCCCACTTCGTGAATAATAGGTGTTTGAAACAAACTGAACTAAACTAAACCAAGCTGAGGAGAGCTGAACTGAACTGGACTGAGCTTTACTGAATATCGCTTCATGTTTGCATGAAGAATAATTGCCTCAAAACAAAATGCAATCTGGATTCACAATACATAGCTTTGTGAGTTCATACTAGCCCTCATCGGTCAATTACTTACAATCATATATGAACACATGACTATAGTCTACTAACAATTTCAAGTATGAAAGAGCCTTGTAGAATAAAACGTGTGGCATATCCCAAACACGTATCTTTTGGGAACAGTCCTGTACCAAATAGAACCAAACCTCATCTATCCCATTTCAAATAAATTCGCAGTAATCTGAAGTGAAGCACGTTATTGCACAGGGTAGATCGGCATTTTGAAACTGCCACTTTGATATCGTCATAATGATGGTTTTCAAGACCAACCAGAAAATGGTTTCAAAACGTGGAATGGATGCACCAATATGATGAAGGGGTTCTTCCAAATCACCTCGAATCTCCTAGAAATGCAAGTCCGATTTGCCCACCAGACAGCACATTTACCTTTGGAAATTGGACATCTTAAAGCTATGTGCTTTAAACCATCAGATACTATTATTCATTCCTTCCCAACATTGATTCCCATCAGCCTAATCTATTTTGGTCTCTTTGGGCGATTTTAATCAGTCAAAAACTCATTTTGTTATCGCGAAACAGAATTCGGACGTCGGATATCATAAATGATAGAAGTGAACCGATTAGATGATGTAAACCAGTTTTTACCCCAAACAAGTTTATTCCTTACTTAATGTTTTATTCACCCACAAAGCTTTATTGACACAATATGACCAAATTTTTCTCATATTCTCTGATGGAAACTCCCAACGGCAGTGTTGCTAACGTTTCTTTAAAAATCGCTGGGTGTGTCAAAAATACGGGAAAGAGATATAACAGAACGAGTAGTCTCATCAATGAGCAAATCTCTATGAAATAGTAAATGATCGAATGGTTCACAATGTTACGAAATTTAGTCACGTCCTGAAAGACAGTTGACCATCTACAATATTCTTTGTTCAAATATGACCTTATCTATCCCCAGCGAATATTGAGAAAATGGTTCAATTAAACGATCTGTCTTCCGGAAGGAAACCTGACCGATGCACTCTCTGCACTGCAGTGAAATGGTTCCAAAGAAGTACAAGATAAACACAGTGCAAACATTGTTTCTCACCATAGTGATAATTTTGACGACAGATACACTGGATGGAGAAATCAATGGGATTAGTGAAACGCTGATATCAACTGCGTATCCAGCAATATTCCTGGCAAAGTATTATCATCTGAAGCTGATAACGAATGATCGTCCACTGTACTTGGAAGTGAATTGTGAAATTACCCACAAACAATATGATATGATCAACCTAACCATTAAAATTCTGAAGCTAAATTCAGGCGTATCTACTATAGTGCCGAACCGGTTATTGTGTTCACGTAATTCCCCGATCACACGCCTATAATAAAGGATCCACCATCTATTAACACCAGGTTCAGCTGCACATTGCAAGTAAAATATTGGATCTCAACTACCTACACTGTCCGGTTCGAATCTTAGTTACGTCATACAATGACTCAACACATTCACGTGTGACTTGAGAATTAAAATCAACACGACTGCATCATCAATCGATGAAAAGAATGGTGACTGCCTCAAGTCGTTCGGAGACAAGGCCTTACGTCACTGCCAATGATCTTCCCCAATGGAGAAACTAGAAGCACATGATATCATGAACAACGCGAAACCATCACGTGATCCAACCAATTTTCCAAACAGATAGACTCGATTCATTCAACATGATTACTCATGTCGCTGTCGCAGCAAATCTCGTATGAACCAGGTCATGTTTGCTCATGCAGCGCAAGGAGACATCAGCTTTTTGACTGCAGTCATTATATTCACCGATATTCGAACTGGTCTATCAGTTTGGCGCAAACATCGTAATTGATTGGTGATAGTGGTAAAGGTGATGTGATTGTGGTGATGCTTCATCCGACAGACTCGCCCAGAAAGCTGCCCAACCGGAGAAGACAGGCAAGTTACAAAACAATTCTACTAAGTTTATATAATGCGAGTAATGATTGTCAAACGTTTTTCCCAATTTATAGTTTGATATGCACATGTTCATTATTTTCTTGGTATGACAGGGTAAAAGATAAATTAGAGGAACGCTGTACGTATGTGAAACGAAACATGAAGTGATGGTTACCAGTGTTGTACTGACCTGTTTGTTTTGTTTCATGGTTATATTTGAACAATATTTTCCTGCAACTAAAGAATATTCATCTGATTTGGCAAATACGGTTGAGTGAGGACACTCGATTGAGACATCAGAACACTCGGTTTCAAAACTACTAGTTGTCACTGTCCCACTTGTGATAAAATATATTACACGTTTTACAGATTTTGCACACTGGATGATAGAAAAGCAGAAAGTTAGTCGATAATCTCGAATATAGCAATTGAAAAATTCGTGTCCATACAGTAGAGGTGTTGTCAGTGTTACGACAGATATTGTGTTGATAACTGTCAGTTGCATGCGGTCAGTGATAACGTCGCGTTATTTCGTGGGGGTACCAAGATAGATTCAAAGATCTGAAATGTTGCTTCTGAGCACGAAATGTGGTGTTGTTTCGTGCGAATTGAGACTCAATCGGCGGTTACCGAGATCTTGCTTTGGCATTTCCTAATGCTCCCACTTCGACAGTTTATTTGGGAAGAGCGACTCCATTAGTATTCATCTAATGATCCGGTTCTATCGAAGTGATGGTAAATGTCGTTTGTCCGCTTTTCACTAGACGTTTATTTAACCAATTCGGTTGATACGCCTGTATTCGTCGAGGTGGTCATTCTGTGTTTCTGCCTACGTCACCTGCCCCACACTGAGAGCTGGAATGCACGGATATTCTGCCTTTCAATCGTCAAATGAGAAATGGTCGAGAAGTGAACAAAACGTGGGTTCCAGCAACGTAATACATCTTTCTGTTTTCGGATATGAGTAACAGGTGATTGATTTCACTCGTTTACCATATCTGCTTCACTGCTACTTCTAAATTCAATTCATGGGTAGACAGATTGCTTTTCGACTGCTTGATGACAAGGTGTGCTATCATAATTTTTCGTGATATGATTGATTGTATATACAGGATGAGAAATGATTTCAACCTTTTTTTTATTTCTCATCGAACACATCTTAATTACTTTAATGGTCAATCAATGTATACTATGCCTATTCTATCTCAATTATACGATTCTGTAATAGTGTGTGCATGGACTTGGCAAATTTCCATTATGATTACGTGATCGTCCTAGTGAGCCGTCGGATTGATGATGTATAATAAGTAAGAAGTAAAAAGAATTTCTATTTATTTATTTCAATTTGCGTACTTATTACCTCACTTTGATTTGACATACAATATTTGGCCAGCTGATTGGGTATCAAAATTGTTTTACTAATCTGTCCAACAATGAATCACTGGAGTCTTGCTGGTGGATTGGAAACTCGGGATTTCGTGTCCATACTATCCAAGATGACCGTCAAATGTTTATTGCACAAAGGTTTCGCCTTATATGGTGTCAATTTGTCACTAGCTTTACATGTGTATTGGTGATGCACATAATGGTCCACTAACGTGCAATATTGCTAATCGTTGGGTGTAAGAATTGGCGGATCGAATACCAAAACGTTCAGGCTTGATCTATGGAAAACCAGTGGAAACCTGAACCGCAGTCTTATGTTGCACTTATTTAGTTAATGCACTTTTACAGCTTCATCCAAACTAGTCTTTTTCTGTGGATTGAACGGTCATTTTAAATAGTATTGTGTTTTCTATCAATCACCAATCTCATTTTACGTGTGGCGTTGTTCAAGGTGGCTTCTCAGTTGACTTATGACCCCACGACCCAGGGTGGGAAATATGCCATCTTCGGAAACAATTACCTCTTCGGTAGCTCCCTATTGGTCTTGTGCCCATTTCAGAATCATTTGTTGTACTATTGTTGTATGAAAAGACAAAATGTAAAATGCGCACAACGGGTATACGATGCTAAAAGTGATAGTTTGGTAGTGGAAGGAGTTTGCATGTAAAACGTGCCTGCTCGAGTTCAGTGTTATTCCTGCCACATGTCTACTCTTCTGATCGAAGCTGAGAGCTTGTTGCATGTCTGCTTCATTTCTCACTGGGACTCATGTGTGACGAATTCCCACCACAGCACACGTATTCGTTAGACTTAATAGGTCCACAAAATTCTCATTTGATATTTCCACACTACTCATCTGGCAGAAAAACGAAATTAAGATTACCCTGGAATAATACAATAATTCCCACTTCTTAGAGATTTTGTTCTTGGTAAAATAATATAATATGCGAATAGCTCGTGAAGAAATCAAACAAGATCAAACCCAACGATTCCTTTTTCTTGCGCTAGACGACCAATGTATTTCATCTTCAGTTTCTAAACGTTACACGTTTTTCACGATTCTGTTTATCGGTTGTTCTGAAACTTACACGCCTATTTTTTGCATTATATGCTCAGAGATTTATACAAAACAACAAATGGGGAATGAATTTCTTTGCCATATGTCAGTTCGTGTAATCAATTGTATATTATGTATATTACTGGGTATCGATGAGATGAATTATATATACTGACAGCATTGTGTGAGCTTACATTTTCTCACTACCTGCATGATCACCACGGCGGTGGAATACCCAAAGCAGTATCAAGTATTATCGACAATGTGACCCTGAAACTTTAAGTGGAGAATTGCACGTGGTCCCAGTATGTCAAATGTGTAACAAGCCGGAACATAGTGGTCCTAAGAACATTACAGTACGTGATAGTTTGCTCGAAGTGTGTTAAAAAGCAACGGGAAAGACTGAGATGCAACACGAAATGAATGGGAAGAGTAATGCTTTGGAGCTATTCATTGATTACTCCTCATGACACTGCAATAATAAATGCTGCATGTGTTCTTACTATTTTCACAGTTTTGGTTTCAATGTTGCAGTTGTTATGGTTTCATTTGCAAACGGCAATCACTTGAGAGTCACCAGGAATGGTTTGAAAGCTGTCATCGAACTTATCTTGTGTCCAATATTACCTAAGTGTTGTAGTATTGCGCCGCTGTTACTGTCAATGTAAGTATCTTCTAGATGAATGCTCATATTCATTTCGCGGCATTTAGATATAAACCTGAAGTAATCACTCAAGATTCTTCTGTCCCTCTGATGGCCTATATTTATTAACACCGTTTCACACACAAATAACTGAAAGTCTCAACTCACCAATACTGAATCAAAACAAATTGTACTCATATTACCCCGCCGCACATACATAATTAGGCACAGATTTTGAGGGACAGGCAACACAGGGATGCACAAAACCGATACCTCGAACAGCAACGACACTGTTGATCACTACGAAACACTCGAACCGTCATCGCCAAAAAAGACGGCGAAATTGAGCATTTTCAGCGACGACCCGCACAAGCCCAAATAGGTCACCACTATTACCGTTTATATTGTCTGTTTGGACGATCTTACGGAAAACGTCAAATGACCAGTCGGGAAGGCAAGAACACGATGGAAACTACTACTACGGAGTGAATCGAAAAGTCCAGTTACTGGGCTACTAAACTGTGTTTCAGAAAAGATAGTCTAATGGATGGGAATGACGTGGGTCAAATGCTGAAGAAAGTTGACTTTCTATAAATATGACTACATCTGGATGGAAAACGAATTCAAACTCAGCAAATGCCCAGGCTAGGAGACGTGAGTTAAGGTTTTTGTCATTCCGCTTTTAACAAGGACACATTTATTTGAAAATAAAAAACACGCTGCCATGTAATATTTTCATGAGTAACTGAATTATAAAGCGGTATGAAAATATATTTTATCGAAAATGTCAGCCCTGGAGTCATGTACAGGCATAGTCAGCAAGATCTCGATGCAACGATTTAGCGGTTCGCATGAATACATGTAAGTGAAGGCAGATAAGAAAATCTGAAAGTGTAATAACTAATGCAGCCAAAATGGGCATCACAAAACAGCGTCAATCAGAAAACAAACGTGTTACTCACAGGAAGTTCAATGCTGATTTTTGTCTCTCGTTGATTATTCTCAGCAGTTCCGTAATTACACTTCGGAAATCGGGAATTAGAAAACAAAAAGATGAAATTTCTCACCTTCGACTTCTCAAACTGCCTTTTTTAACCGCAAACACCTTATGGCAATACTAACATATATATGGTGATGTTCACCAATTGAATTTGCACCGTTCACCTCTGCGAAAATAATTACGAGAACTTTCTTCTATCAAGGCACTGCACGTTGGAAAGATCTGTAACATTTTGAATTCCCAATTTGTGTGTTTTGTGTAGGCTCGAATTCAACGTTAGGAAGGGGATTATGTTTTATAACGTAGGCAAAGCTGGATGTTGTGCTCCAGCCAAGTCGGATGTTTATTCGAGAATCTTTCGACACCAGAGTTCCTCAGATTGGACATTTTAGGCTCGGTTTTTCTGAGCAACTGCTATTTACTTAAGTCTAACTTCACCAGTGTTTGGAACCAGAGGTCAACTTCTGGATTAGGTATTGAATTTCAACGGACTAAAGAGGCTGCCAGATCTGTAACACATGCTCACCGACAGACTTTTTCGGCGTACGCTGTTCTCTGAGGCGAGTAAGGCTTCCAAGTAGGTCGAGATGGTCAGTCCACGACATGGCAGAAATGCAATGAAACATTGACCAGTGGGCTTGGCCAAACAGGACGTGTTAGACACGTGATCGGTCTACCAAATAATTGGAAACATTAGGTGATATTGCTTGGTGTCGCAGCTTATGGCATAGTTATATTCGGACTCATTCTTTGTCTTCGTGATTTTCGTTGATTACTTTGGAATTTTGGCTTTTTTCCATGTTGTGCTCATCTTCCTGTTGCCCTTCGCTCGATGATACTGGGAAGTAGCAGCCGAAATCAAAGTGGAGAACTGCGGGGTAAACAGTTGAACAAACTGATAACTTGAAACAGCCAAATAAATGGGTTATATGATCGCTTAACCAACAGCCACTCAGATATGAAAATGATTTATCGCTGGGTAGAAAACAATGACGTGCCCTTTCTTGATAGATATAATTCACAGAAGTTATTATTGGCACGAGGAAACCGAATCCTATATAATAGAATAATTGAATTGCTTTTTGACACCTAGACGTCCAGCGCCGCGAGCAGAAGTCGAACAGGCAAGATTCCCGCGCAGAGGATTAACGTTCTGAGCGGTTGCCGCCAAGGTGTTTGAAATTTTGCAGTTTTCCAACATTTACCATTCAAAGGTGACGAAGTCATCGAACTAATCACCAAGCGCCTGATATCCGCCATCAAACACATAGTCGACGCAGTCAATATGGTCAGCATATTCACAACCAGTCGGATACCATCACCGTCAGTGAAATAGCTGCTCTCTCCCCGTACCTATTCCAAATTTATCTAATAACTCACATGGGCATGTTCACCAGTCTGCATAGACAGAAATGGGAGACAAATACGTCACAAAATAAATGATCAAATTCCGGTATGACCTCAAAAGCTGACGGATGTTAAGTTAACACAAATGATGACATCTACGAAATCAGATGCAATCAGACCATCAATTGGGCCGCATATAACTGAACAGAAACTGTATGCAAGTCCAGACAACTAGCGTAAATTCATCTGCAACATTACAAACACCAGATTATTCAGATATGCTGAGGCCTTTGCCATCCCTGAGCATAAACCGAAAGTGTGCAAATAGCGGGAATGTTCTGTCAGCTTAGTCCCACGTTGGTGACACAATTTATTCCCCTCTCATTATTGTTGGTTCCTATCCCTTATTACTGACCTCAGTTTTATCTCGGTGTCAACAGTTGCTCACTGACAATAAAAAATCACACTGACCGCAGTATACTTGTTTACAGATGCAGGGCAATTGTACAGGATGCAGTGTGATAGACTGTTTTTGAGTCTTTTATTCAAAATATTGGTGGACAGTCATTGCTTTCAATTATGGTGAATGTTTGCTGGTAAATTGATGACACTTATTTTGCTGTTTGAGATTCATATCCTCACATGTTTGCGGATCAGCGCCATATACGAAATAGTAAATTTGTTGAAGTTGTCTTGCTCACGGAGAGGAAATTCACCGAAAAGACTTTGTATGTAATAGTCATCAAGTGGTAGGAGCATCTGGCCTCACAAGTTTGTGTAGAGTCCAACATTCCACTCGGAGAATGGAATTATTCAAAATTCTAAATTTTCATCTGAATTCCGACAATTCCTTGAATTTGTTTCAACAGTAGGAGATGCGAACCAGGGTTTTGCGATGAATTGCAACAAACCAAGATGCGAAGAACTAGAATCTTCCAGAGGATCCCTGGGCCTCCAACAAATTGTTTATAATAGCGGACGTTTCGCAACTGAAGCATCTATCAGCATCAGTGCAAACAGTGGATTTCCAGGTCTTACAGTATTCTACCACCTGCCGCTTTTTGCTCTTATATTCACTTTATTTTACTTTAACGCTGCTAGCTACTACGAGAGAATGAGTCAAGACGGCTTGTGCATGTCCTCAGCAGTACGTACGCGGTGTGTGTAGATGAACTGTTTATCAGGGATCTTGGGAATTAACTCCGAAGTGACGGCCCTAGCGTCATTCATCTACCAATAGGTTCAAATTGTTCCTATCAACGATTCCTTCATATTATCTATTGTGACCCAAACAGATGACCTACAGTATTGCTTCGTGAAATGACTCCTCATTCAGTAGCCACACTCAACTGACCAATAGAAACACAGCATCGCTATTCCATACATGTGAGGAGTTATTAGTAGTGCACACCTGCCGAGTTCACTCTAGGAGTGGAAACAGAACCTAAGCTACGCGAGTTCACTCTCTCAACGATTTGATTCGCATCAACATGCCTCTTCGAAGATTCGCAAAGTAAGACTGCTACTTTCGCTGTCTAGTGCTTGTGGTAAGTCTCGCGTTGGTATCGTTCGGGGCATGAAGACTGAGCGTGCACTGCTCGACTGGATTCCAATGAGCAGTCGTCTAAGTGCGATTCCGGTGAATGGTTCTATACATGTGGACAGCACTAGACTGAAGAGTCCATGCCTGTTTGTCGTGTATGTGCATGCCCCAAATGACTGCAACTCGTCGGAGGATAAAGACGAATACTACCAGGATTTGTATCAATTGCACCTTGGCGTGCGTTCAAGGGACATCATGGATGTTGTTGGTGATTTCAGTGTTCCTGTTGGAAGCCTAGAAGAGACAGAGAGAAACAAAGGAAACCTTTTCGACATTTCAACCGATGGAACCGATAACGGTGACCGACTCATTCAACTATGTCCCTACCATGGACTATTCCTAGCGAGTACAACATTCTGGCACAATAAGCTCCACCGAGTAACCTGCCTTCCTGCTGCGTCTCCACATCTTTGCACTCAGATCGACCATATTGCTTTTGATGACCGTTGGCGCGAATCAACTCTAAACTGCTGATCATTCTGTTCCCCGTCTGTTGCCAATGATCACACAGTTGTCTGTATTAGTCGAAGCCTACTTCTCGTCGGTGGCCGAAAATACATCAAAGACGAAAATCCTTGTCGGCCACTACTAGACGATATCAAAGAATGTGCCTCCAAGAAGAATTATTTTAAAATGCAAGATTGACACATTCTGTTTTATTTCACTGTATTCTCTTTGTAATAGTACATAATGATACCATACATGATACCGCCCAGATGAAACATTGAGCGATGTTCTAAGCATTCTTGATGTTTTTACTTCGCAGTGGTTGTGTGCGGGGTTCAGCCTATTGAATCTATTTGATTTCACATGTGGCGTCAATCAATAGATTCAAACTATGATTGCATCGAAAATGAAACCTCTTGATGTAAGTCCTACATCCAAACCGGTTGACGACTACATGTAATGTTTCATTATTTCGTATTAGGCCCGAAACCATTTGGATGATGCGAAGAAAACAGTGTTTTCCGTTATTCTTATTTGCAGAAATGCATACACTCCCATGAGAACGTCGGCTTTCCCGGATTCTACCATCAGTCTTTCACATAACAAGTTATGAATCAATATTTTATAGCATTTCACGTCAGTCGGTTTCGCTGCTGCTATGAAGTCCAAATTAAACAGCCTCACTGGACTTGAAAACCGATCCGTTCGTGAATTCATTCTTCAGCCGGAGACACAGGCAACGAAGTGCGACTACGGTCCCACATGGGAACATCAACTGTGCAATCACTTGCTTGTAGGAAACAACCTTCCAGTTTGGAACAGAGGCGGTTGCTTGCAACTGATCAGACCCTTCATCAAGTAAGCCAAATTCGTGAAAAGTATCTGGGAGTAAATGCTGTTTCGGAGTCCACACTGTTCAAATATTCCAAAAATCAAGTAGTTCGGCACACTCAAAATTTGCCTCATTTTACCAAGCCGATAAGTTTTCGTGGTAATCAGCCCCACTTGAGCGATCGATTCGTTCGAAATCTTACCATAACTATTTCGATTTGAGCAAGTGTATTTCATATGGTCAGTTACGTTCGTGTGTCAAATGTTCTGGCGAATTACCACATGTTTTGCCTGTGGTAAGTTTGGTCACAATGATAGTGCTTGTAGAATTAGCCCTCAATATCGACAGAAGATCTCACCAGCTTCATCAGACACTTCCATCTTGCTACCAGGTTTTCGACACTTGCATTGGCCCTCTTGCCAGAGAACGTTCCGCATATTTACCACGAATTGCATACTCAAGCGGGTATTCAACACACTTTTATTGCTGACACTGGGCGTGTAGAATCCATCATTTCACCTAAAGCTATAAATTGCGTTTATGCCATCGATAAGATTATTCCTACCATTGTGATTATTCCAGGGATTACTGGATACAAGCTCCCACATTACGGTTCTTGTATGGTTCTAATTCACCTACGTGACTCTGATCCTACTGAATGTAAGTTTTTAGTTTCTGATTCTGGACTTCCACTTCTTGGTCTTAATTTTGTTCATGAATTGCACATCGATGTTGCTCTCCTAACCTCTTCACCCGATTCATTGAGAACACAACAGCTTCTTTTAAAATGTCCTCAGGTTTCTGGTGGAATGCACATTCCTGCATTGAGGTTAGAGATATCTGGCCATTCCATGTCTCCAAAGCGCAGAATAATTCGTTTTGGTTTAGGAGCACCTACTTGGTCAAGCAATGCATTCTCTGTGAGCACGGAATTACTGGCTATGTGGAGTCGTCTGACTGGGCCACACCGATTCCGTTAGAGGATTACAACTGCCTGCAACATCGAAAGTACAGCTAATCACTAACAGCGGCGTTTACACAAGGTAAGTTCAAGAAGTTCAAAGTAAGTTCCTTGACCAGTGCTCCGCGAGACGTGGCATCGGGTACATGGAGACTATTGTGGATCCTTCTTGGGTAAGTGCTGCTCTCCTGTGATCATTTATGTTTTTCCCGCTGATCAAAGGTATATCGAACAACTTCACCTACTGCTCGATTCACACAGACTACCCTCAGGGAAAGATTCAAAAGAGGAGGAATTCTGTTTGTGCCAGTTATTGACATTGGCACCAATTTAGACGCTAAACTCTTGGGTAATTGGCTATGAGATCTTGGTTGAGAAGTACAACACACTGCTCTTTATCACCCGCAGCCTAATGGTCGTGCAGAGAACTTTGAATGAAATTTGTTTTGTGATTCTCATACATTTTTCGAACCTGGTCTTGCCATTGACAATCCATTAGATATCACAACTGTTCACCGAGTTATCGACGCCCCGTATCCAGATGAGTTGTAAACAAAAGTCCAGTGGGTTCTATTTGAGGCTGTGACGGCTGACCAAGATCCAACAACCAGCTACCCACAGAAGCAATGGATATCTGCATCCTCAGTTGAGCTGTTAGATGCTCGCAGAATGATTCCTCCGGATTCCAGATATGATGGAACACAGAGGATTCCTAAACGCCAATTGATTCTGAGCCTGAGAAACGGCCGTGAATGGTAGTGGATTGTTGAGGTGGAAAAAGCTGCAGCGATTGGCAGCAGCTGCAATCTTATCCGTCTAAGCGAAAACACCTGTTCTCGAAAGTCAGGCGTTATTGAAGTGTTCCAAGAGACAAACGGCTCACTGAATCGAACTCAGGAGCTTCCTCTAGTCCGTTGGGAGAAGCATTTTAAGAAGCAGTTCAATTGGCTTTTCTCCCCGACAGGCTTGTTAAGAAGCGTCATAGCTCCAACTGTGGTTGTAGATACTGGTCCTCTATCAGAAATGGGGAGGTTCTTCTTGAGCTAGGCCACCTAAATGACATGAGACTGCTTGACCGGTTGTGTTGCCTCATTTAATTTCAAGGATGATGGCTCATAATTGTTATTGGAGTTGACAAAACTCCTCGATTTGGTAGGTCACCGATAACAAGTTCCAAAGAGTCGTAAATAATCTGTGATTGTGCCAATTTGCAAGAAGGATGGTGATTCCTCTTGTTAACACCACCCGGGAATAAGTTCGGTTAGCATCACATCTCAAATGCTTGCATTTAGCATTCCCCACCACTCATCAACCACTGGAGAACAAAGTCCTCACGAGCATCAAGATGGGTTTGGACTAGATCTCGATTGTGTTGATCATATATTTACTGTTCGACATATTTTGGAACACAGGCACACCTTTATTAGGCCAACTGCCCTCCTTTTTCTTCATCCCTAAGCGATCTTAGGCTCAGTTTACCATGTAATCCTCTGACTTTGCCTCCAGTTGAAGGGTGTATCAGAGAAATTCCGTTCCACCATAAAGCCCCTTTATGTGAACAGTTGTGGCCGAGTTAAGTCTTACGGTTCTGCTTAACCCGAGTTCACCAAGAGAAGTGGTGTGCATCGGGGTTACCCCTTTCTACCTTTCTCTCTACCTTCGTGATGGATGTGGTCCCAGGTATTGCACGTTTGTCAAGTGATGATAGTAATATCAAACGCTTCCCTAGTTGAAATGTCCCAGAACTTGAATATGCGAGTGAAATAGTTCTCCTTCATGAAGATCCAGGTAAGTTGCAAGATTTGATGAGCAACATGAATAACGGTGTACCAATGATTGGTATGCATTTTGTAAGATGCTGTTGTAGGATTGGGTTGGTCTACTATACTTCTCATTATCTGGAGAACCACAGACTTGGTTGATAAATTGTTTTCTGGGCAGCTGGATTTTACTGGGAGAACAGATATTGGCTGAGGTGTCATTGTGTACAGAGAGATTTCGCTTGACATTTGCCAATCTGAGTCATCTGTGGCTCTGATACGAAATCTGGTCATCAATCAAGGTTTGGATGTACGCTGCAGCAGTGCTTCTCTGTGGTTAAGAATCATGACTACTACAGGTGGAAAATATGAGATTATCGGTATCGGAACACCGATGTGCGCATGTCACCTGACAGGATTCCTCGGCACGCCATAAATAATATCTTCATTGTCTGATTTTCGATTGCCCTAATTTTCTCAGTGGTGTTTTGATAGCTCATAGTCATCCTGAAGCCCCTTGTTTCCCAGCTTCCACGAAAAACCGCATCGTTTCCTCAGCTTTCGTGAACCCATACGGTGGTATTGTCACCGGTGTGATTTTCAGCACCAGTGACACCAACCGTGACTTTCGCTTGAAACTCGATGAAAAGTTCCATTATTCACGGCCGTCATCGCATTACATTGTACAAACTGATAATCAATTCAGTTGGTTCACTCTCGAACCAGAAGGCACACTACAGAATACGTTCGACTAGCGGCTCAGAAACGTGTCTTCTATCGAGTCCTGACTGCGAACTATGAACGAAATTCCCTTAAACGAATGAACAGAAAAGACCGGCGTCGGCGAGAACTGAAAATGTTCCAAAGGTGAGGTGCACGGATACTTCGGGAAAGTCAATTCAGTAAAACGTATGCATCCGAGGAAAATCAGTGAAGTCCAAATCAGGCATCAGAGATCAGTGAGAAAATAAATCAATTACGTGTGCTACTGTGTTTTCTTTTCAGTGCTTCAACAGATTGAATCTGGGTTAACAATAAGGACAGCACCCTTTGTCCGATCCTTCATGCAATGAACGTTCCAATCGTCTTCAGTCCGTAAACAGTGTTTATGATGCATATTGAATATTCTGTCAATTGTTACTCTCAGCCATTTTCGCCATATGTTTTTGCGAAAAGGAATGGGTTGTAAAATGCGTACGCATTCTTAGTAGATAAATGTTTAAGTAATCTTTTGAATTAAAACTAACTTCGTGACTGAGTTTGAGAAGAATAGAAAGATTGGTAGTCAATATGGCTGTGTTGGGGTGGGGTTACCACCTCAAAGAAGTACCGATAAAGCTTGATGTGAGGGAGTGATCGTCCCGGCAGGAGAAACTGAAATGCCTGTGATGTTCATTTGTACTGATTGCATGAATAGATCATATCTAACAAATGATGGTGGTATCTTCTACCATCTGTACCTAATCACAAAGCTATATTTCAATAACTTAGAATGTTAACCAGACCGTTCATCTGGTAGCAAGGTAATCACAACACGTTGTCGTCAACCGACGCCAGTCTGATGAATAATTGATGGTTTGAGTGAAAGTACTTAGGGTGATTATTATTGGTCCTTCTACTTTCGATGAAAACGCCACAAATACAGAACGACCCCAATTTACTCAAAAGTAATAAGAAGTTCGTATTTGAAGATACTGCTGAATACCCTAGCTCGAACGAGTCTTTACCATAAAGAGGTGTTAAGGCTTGAAAGATTGCATGTAAAATCCCTTCTCTGAATTTATCGCTTTGTGTATTTTAATTATAGCTGCAACCAGAACTGTGTAAATTTTAAAATCATTTACCTAGGCAATGAAAGACATCTAACGAAATATTAACATCTCGCATTTTTCGACTGAAAAATCCAGTTGCTCTCATCGGATTTACTCGATTGTATGCACGCGTGCATACACATACACACACACTATTACCGATTCAAGCCATGACAGGACAGATTTGGTTGCCGGCAGATTATGCCCGTCACCCAATGTTATATTTCTTTCATTGGGATGAAAGTAAATATCCATTATATACATATTTACATATGTATGTATAGGTATATATAATAATAGCAAGTAGTATGGAGTCGTGTGGACAAAATCTCTCGGAAGCACACGATTGGTTTCGCGGTTGTTGTCGCTCATCAGGTACCCGGTACTACTCTGCCCACTTGTCTACATACTTGTACACTCATATAGCATATGTTCAATAAGATCTAATTTGAATCGTGTGGAGTGTGAATAGATACTCTTCACTGAAGAGCCCACAAACGAATCACAACTAAGATTCATCATGGTTATTCGTGTCTGGTTCACTACATACTACTTACGTTCAATATTAGCGCCTACACGTACAGCTTCGCTATCAACATATATTCATTAGGTTGAATGTGAGCGTCAGTATATCATATATGTATATATATACATATATATACTTATATGAAGCGATCGGAAATAAACTAACAATATTGAATTGTGGCAAATTCGTCATGCAATCAGGTCCTTTGCAGACTCCATAAGTTTCGACTTGTGACGTCTCCTTTCACATTTTGATCGTTCTTTTCTCAAACCGGTGTGTGATGTATGATGACAGGATAGAAAATATTTGCAATTCCATGTATATATTTTTGAATACAGTGCAGACTACCAATCTTTCGTTAAATGGATCAAATGAGCCGCTCAGGAACTCCGATAGATTTCTTCGTTGTTCCTTGAGAAGAAAGAGGGAGTAGGATGAGTACAGAAGAACCGATGCTGACTGATCTTTGTGTGTAAGAAAGAAGAAAAAAGAGCTGGGAGATCACAACTACTGTTGTATGGTTTCGGAATTTGAAATTATTCGGTTACTTTATTTCACTTCACAATCGATGGTTCAGATCACATTCCACTTACTCCAGGTACCAGATAGTAGATCCTAAAAATTGTTTCGGAAACGGTAGAAACCGGAAGACCCAAAAGATGGTCAGCGACAATATTTATCGAAACACTAGAATGTTTCGATCACCTCCACAAGTTAGAGTAAGACCAGACGAATTGAACTATTAGAGCTACGGTTTAACAATCCGCGAGTGGAGCAGTCAAAATATTCGCAAGTAGTTGGCTGAAATCAGTTGTCGTTGGTGTGAGTGAACAAACAGCGAACAGTCCTGTGACACAGAACTGCTTATAAACTAATCAGAATCAGGAATTTGTTAGTTAATTGTGACTTTATTGATTTATGTAAGTGAATTCACGCGAGTGAATTTAGTCATCTCCGGAGCGATCCTGCCCACCGTACTCATATTCCTTACCCGAAATGTCGAATGAAACAATAAAAATGACCAGGTCAGTGCATCCTGTGTGTCCCCACTCTTTCCGTTTCAAGAACATGACTCAAGACATATAAAACATTTCAAAACAATGAACCTCCTAATAGGCATAATTTTCGTGTTGGACTTATCAAAAGTTTGCGCATCAAAAATCAGAGCTGTTCTGCACATAACACACAAATCATTTTGTGTTCAACTTATATGGATTGGTGTATTTTGCGTCTTGTGAATTACATTTCTAGCTTGAGTCTGTTCATAACTCGAAACAACCACGCAATTATAGAGTGCGAATTATCGGTGCACAGATAACTCAAATTTCGATCCCTTTTGAAGTGCTTGAACAGCCAAGAAAAGCTGCAAAATACGTTGTCTATCATATGTCAGAGAAGGCGATAGTTTTCTGTACACAATGAGTAAAGTCAAGTAAGTCAAAGCCTCCAACCCGAATTCACAGGTTACATGTATTATCACATGATCAATATCGATACCAGTACTACAAATTCAAACTGATCTGCTTACACTTCTTTGTCTTCTTCGTGGTCGATAACGGTACTATTAACACCATCATCATCATCAACTTTTATCTTTGTGGAGACGAGCATGAAGGTGACAGGGCATCATTGACATCTGCTTTTGGTTGATGTCTTCCGTCAATATCATGTTGGCTAATCTATGTAACTCCAACTGTCTTGAACACCGCAGCGGTATTCGATCTTCAAGAGACTTCATGCAGTTTGCCTAGTAAACTGGGAGCATGGCAACTGTTTCCTGTACACCGCCGGTATTATCTCCCTCGTGGATGGAAAGGCGTAACCCACTTGACTCAAGCTCAATAAATATGAGTTCAAAGTATTTTCAAATCTACCAGGCATTTTTCCTTGGAAGGAGTGGAAGTGCGGCTTCATTGATTTTGTGGCGTTGCTGAAAGAAAACTGCTCAGATTAGGTACGTGTTCCAGTGACTGGACACTAGTTACCAACAACCTAAACCAAACTTCCCTATTGCTGACACGGTGTTCTAGACATATTCTACCAACGAAACGGAGGGATTGATGATCAAGCATCGATAATGTCGGTTCAACATATACCCCAACGGTCGTGTTTCTGAACTATAAAAAGGAACGAAATTATCTGTGACAGTGCATACTCGACCGGTGATGAACTTTAGGATATCCTGCGAGCATCACCGATGAGGGAGGTTAGTGAAGACCAGTGACACCTTCTGCATGCGAGACGACTCCTGATGCGTTATCTGTTCACCTCATGAGATGGAAATGCCTCAGTCGCAAAACTGATCTACTCCAGCTAGGGCTTGCTTCACTAACAAAATATTTCGATCACGGCCAACCCATTACAGCAGCAGAAAACATGAAATTCTTTGTAGTTCCTACGCAGCACATTTGATCCATTTGCGGAATGATTTATAACCTGTAATCATTCCAAACAGTAGACACTGTGTTCGAAGAATTCCCAGTGGTTCGAAAATTTCAATCACTTGCGTCACTCAAGCAGGAGAAAATAAGATGACAGTTTAGCTCTTCTTCATTTATCGTGCAGAGTGTTACTAACTGCCTTATCTCAGGTTCAGGCCATGTGGTCAGTAAATCAAGTCAATGATCGCCCTAACGCACCCAATTTAGGGTGAATTTTCAATACATGCACGACTTGCAGAAAGGAATTGCTTGAGTTTTCCAATTTGAAAGATTAGGCCACGCTCTGATTAGTATGGCATTGTATCTGGATTATGGGACAAAATTCACTCGAAACACCATTAGGATGAGACTATAACTGTGAAGCAAAGCAACTCGTGCATACAAATGACGTTAGAATATCGTTGAACGTCGGTGTCTGAATTTCCCCGATGCATTCAGGAGATTCTAATCTGGGTAGTTCAGTGGTGTGTGGAGTTGAGAGATCATTAGAAAAATTGGAGCGCGATTGCGACCGATTGCATGCAGCCCAACATGCAACGGTCAATTGGATATCAGAATGGGCAACAAGCCTTCGGATAAGTTGGTGCGGTAAGCAAATGAACACAGCTTGATCTCGCTGAAAAACTTTGTTTTCTAGAAACAAAGCCCAGTGGCTCCACTGGAAGTCCCCTTTGCATTAGATCGGACGAAAAAGGACGTATACCATAGTCTCCAGCAACTCCTAATTAAGCTACAATGCAATATTTCCTGGGTGGTTATGTTGAAAGATAATTTAGGGACCCCAAGGCCGATAACCTGGATGAGTTTGAACATCGGATCCAATCTGTATGCGGTGCGATTCCAACATCAATGCAGGAGGCAGTTTAACATAATATGATTCGACGACTGACGATTTGCCTGGCTTGAGTTGGGGAAGTTTTTTGACACTGTATGTGTTGATTGCCCGGCCGACAACCACAAACAGTTTGAACACCTGCTCAAACGATACCTCGAATTTTTTTGCGACTAACTAAAAAAGCTGTTTCTAGTAGGAGGCAGAGTTCACATTACATCAAGAAAACTGCTTACTTTCACTCTTTCCGTTTAATTCCTCTACCCACCGTATGCCAACGGATCGAACATCTCGACAGCGATTTTCATCACTGGTACGGACCGCCACTTGACCACCGTGTTCATCGGCACCACGAATTAGTTCGTCGGTAACTCATTTTGGCCGGATCCCCATATGACTGTTTCCACCTAGAAGCAAAATGTATTCATCGATGCGCAAATCCCGTTTAGGCGATAACCATTCGTGGCACGATTGTAACGTTTGTGAGTACCCTTGTCCCCATTCTTTCTAGCAGGAACAGACCAACTACTGCACCTGAAATCGACACTTCGTATATCTTTTAATAGGAGTGGTTTCTCTATAGATGTCCGTTGGATTGGAATGTCACAGCAGTAAATCACTACATCTCAGAGCGTTTGGTGATGAGAGGTCATCATACACCAACATATTTGGCTTGACATTGATGATTCGTCCAGTCTCAGGGATACAGGTCAGCAGGGATTCATCTGTGAGAAACTGGGTAGCGCAGCCATAATCTGATAACACGACTGTGGGAGCACTTTCCAACAAAGAGAGCATTTTTGAGTTTTCAACGTACAACATCCATGCTCAGTACGATCCGAAACTCCATTTTAATTCACGCGAAAACATGAGAAGCTCTTACATGAACGTTTATCTCGTGATAAATCTTTTTAATCAGTTCAGCGATTGTACAACCTGTAGGCAGGATGAGTACCAATCAATCAGTTACGATAGGTGCCACAGGCACACAGCCGTCTAAATAAATCAGGTCTTCATACACGGTGGTTCCTAAGGGATTCAGAATACTTGTCGCCTTCGGTGGGTTTACCTTCGAAGACTTCAGATCCTTTTCAAAACATTGATCTTGGGTTATTCTGATTGATATGAGTGAAGCATCACCCAAGTACTTCACTCTCAATGGTCCCAAATGGACAGTGAACCTCCGTCCAAACCCTCATGGAAGAATGGAAATAATCAATCTTCTAAGCCGAGCTACTTTGTGCTTTAGTTAGGTCCAAGTTGAGTAACACGACACGAGGGTTCCTGCGAAAGAGCCAGTGCAGTCACTAAGAATAAGAAAACGATATTTTTCCACTTCCGGTATTTTTTTATCAGACAATGCAAACACAGATATTGGCGTCTTTTGCTAAACATCAAAATTGCTTAACAAATGGGACCATGAATCCAAACGTTCCTTTCGGGCATCCGTTCGCTGACTGCGCATCTAAATGAAACATCCGCTTGATTCCCATCGGTCGGAAGATATCGCCACCTACGGTGTGATAACCAGTTCGCTATGAGAGCAATTCCATTTCTTCACAACGAATGGAAACGAATGGCACTAGTATTATTTATTCACTGCAAAACAACGGTGGGATCCGTCCATGGAATAAGACGATCTATATGAACTTGTGTTTCGTGAGTAATTTCGTTCAAAACCGTGTTCCAAGAACAGCCGCAAATAATTCAGGTCGAGTTATGGTGAGAAATAAGCACAGTGCCACTTGAGGTTTTCCCACCATGAAAAAGTAAATAGGTCCACAGTCACATTGAAACCGCAAATACCCAACTGGACCATAACCAGACACAAGCACAATTCGAATATCTATTCGAACAACTGAAAATATTCAAACCCACTTAAAAATATGCGCAGACTTGGTTCCAAGCGGAGCTGGTTGACTTCGAACCACGGTAACTGGTAACATCATTCATACAGCAGTATCTGACACATCTGAGTGCATTTTCATCATCGAAAATCTACATTTCAAACTGGCTTGGTAATGTTCCGCCCTTAAAATGATTCCGGACAAGGGCTGACTCATTAGAGTGAATATGAGAAAATGGAGACCGTTCTTGACTATCCAAGCAAGTTTGTGCCCCAAGATAGCTGCGATGAACCTGATGAACTAGAACAAGAGTTGTCGGCATAAGCACACTTTCTACTAGAAAAACGGTTTATCAGTGAGACAAAAGGTCACCATGTGAAGCCAAAAGAAACTCGAAATCCACAAGCGTATGGTCCACCGAATCAACACAAAGCAGAATTCTCATTTCGACAAATACTATAGATGATAAATTCATCACAGCACGAATTGGCGAAATGGGTGTTGAAATTGCTTGAGAAAGTTCATGAATTATTGGCCAGAGACACTATCAAAGTAATTTTCGAAAAAGTTGAGATCTTTGGGCCAGATCATTGTGAAAGGGAAACACACGGCTTCATTTGATGTCCAATCACTGTTCACGAACTTCCCTTTAGGGAGGCCATACGTATCATATGCGACCATGGAGAGCAAAAGCGACTCAAAATCGGTATACCAGTCTCATTTCAGAAAAGACAATTACTACCATGCTCAACAGTCGTATCGTGTTCTTCCCTTGGCCGGGCCTACAGACAGATTGACGCAGTTGCAATGCGGAGCTCATTGGATTCATTTTATCAGGAAATATTTTGGCTCACTTGAGGGAAATACGAGCTTGTTTATGATTGCAGTGTAAGCGATATAAAGTCCCATAGCCACAAAAGCCCATTGCACTATTAGAGATAACCGGAAACCAGACTCCTAGGCTTGAAGATGGGGACCGCATAAGGTACAATATGTCAGATGTGGTCACCAGCCGAATCACAATGGATTTCCTCCTACCACGAAAAATATCGTCGTTCGAGGATTTAGAACCTCTGACCTCCGATCGCAGTTTGGTGCATCTTGCCGATAGAAAAGTTTTTTGCCGAGAAACAGGAGGATAAGTGCCATCAGAAAGAAGCGAATCGGTATTGATTTTGAAGTGCCGTTTTTTCTTTGGGATTGGTTTGACTTAAAATTGGGGTTACAGGAACTCATAGGAATAATGAGAAATCCCTCCACAGTGTGTTCTGATCCTCACTGTAGAATTTGGATGATGGAGAGCAATATTTGGTGGGCTGCGCGACAGCCAATTACCGGATCATACAAATGAATACCCCGAATCACTTTATCAACACGGAAATTCTAAAAATATAGGATGTTGATGTTTCTGTACACCGAAGATGCCACTCCCACATTACCTCTGAAAATGTTAAAACCGGTAACCTACCCATTTATCTACTCAAGTAAGTACGTTTTATTTTTCCATTATATTCAGAAGGAAATGGTATTCATGACGCTGTCTTTTTAATTCCTTGTGATCAGGCCGTCGGGAGGCAATCTGGAAAATTGGCACCATTAATCGTGAACAAGACTTAGTTATTTTGGACGATGTGATTGTTTGGTCTTGCTTGAAGTCCGAAATCGCGAATGGAATTGTCAAATCACAGTTTCAGATTTCTGAAATAATAAATCTGCCTTCATTCTGCTACCTAAATGGAGTCCAGTAGTATAGTCCACCTACTTACGAGGACTATCTAAGTGACTCTCTCTAACGTCATTGGTTGTTCTGTTCAGTGGGGCATGTTGCATCAAAATACGAAGTGTTCACAGTGTGAGAGAATATCGTTATGCTTTCCATTGGCTTAAGTGAAATGGGTTAAATGTTTCATGTTGAATTTTGATTGACTTAGGCGAGTGCCACAGTTCGTTGAATCGTACAAATGTTTCACTACTGGTTGTGAAGCAAAATGCCGGGATTCGGACACTGTCGATCACCTGATACTCACAACACCTCACAATTAGATGGGCAACGTTGTTCTCTTCCACAACAGTCTGTTTTTCTCAACCAATCAGGTAATCCCTGTGATCATGAGTACACCCAATCTCTGTGTTGGAATATTTCAGGGCCTTTCATCGACGTGACGTTCGTTGGGGCTGCTTCGAACACATTCGCCTAACAGGCCACACGCTCACCATCGGTGAGTTACACGAGTGCGCTGCTATCAGTTTGAGTTCCATTAAAAACACTGTGTGTGTGTGTGTGTTTTGTGCACATCGCAAGTAATTCAAACAAACGGGGTAAAACAGCTGCACGTGGAGTGTCTTCGTGGGTTAGTCATGATGATTTCAAAGTGAACATCGTGTGGTTCATTAGTATACTAAAGAGAACAATCTTACTGATATATTTTGATGACTCACTGCACATCACTTCCTATATAGTTTTGTTTTCAGTGTTGCAAATGAAAGGTACACAAACCAAAACGGAACTCTAATCCCGGCTTATTGCTTTACGAATTACATCCCTAGTCATGGTTCCTATAAAGGCAGGCTTGTTACCAGCACACAATACTTGGTAATATACATGAAAGGTTTGTGTGATAGGAAATACTGTATCTCAATCGGATCAGCAGGGGGACAGCAAAAAATCAACAGCCGGTCCAGAATGCAAAAATGAAGCATCGCTCTGCATAGTTGCTAGACTTGAATAGACAAAAGCAGTTTGTGAGGTTTTTCTGTTGCAGATGTGGACAGATGTAACAATAGCAAACCTAATTTTATACTTGCGAATTTCATTTGGAAACAATTTCGATGAAGTCGTTCATCACCTAGAGAAATATGTTTGTATTCTGGCATTCCGTGGAATCCAAATCTACTGGAATCCTCGGCTACCTAAACGGCACTCCCACTGTTGTTACGGTCTTTTAGCTGGGTAATCACCACTAATGATCACGTAAATGTTTGTCATCTACTTCACGATACGACATTTTGATTTGCTTTTACCAAGGTGTACACAGACTATTGAATGAAGTAAGGTCATTGCCTAACCAGTTGCGAATGAATAAAAAGAATGAATAATCTGGTGAAAACACCAAATTTACTGAAAGCGAAAATATTTCACTGACTCAGAATCGGGTTTGTTCAGTGGTATGCTCCAATTTCAGCCAGTAAGAGAAACGATTGGACTTGGTGCTTGTGTTAAATTGACGAACTATCACACACATAAGGACAAAACACCTAACGTATTTTAAGGATGAAAAGACCACAGTGAAACAGCAAATAGCAGGGCGATCACTGAATGTAGCACAAAACCGTAATGGCAACAAATATATCTTCACATTGTGAGCATCGAATAGAGCTAAATCTTGTTGGACAGAGCAATAAGGTTTTGCAACGAATGTGTTTTGTGGCTACATAAATCAGCGTCGTGGAATTAACTGCCAACTCTTGAATGACTCATCCAAGTGAAGTATACACCACCCTAGTCTCGAGAGAGAAACCCCAGCAGGAAATCGTGTGGATACTCCAAAATTTAATTTTGGTATTCGGGCTGATTCTCAATCGTCCCATTCACGTCACTTGTTACAGACGTTTCCAAAAAAGTCATACGATAGTAGTTACAATCAAGAAAATAGTATTTTGTTGCTCTCCTGTTACAGTAACAGAAGCCGCAAGCGTCGATCGCACGTGCAATAAAACTTGTCAGCCTTACGAAATCATTCGATTCAGCGACATGAGCAACTGAAATCGATGTACCGAGCAATTCTTACATATTCCTTGTCCTTCTCTTTCACAATGAGAGCTAAATCACACACACAAACACAGATACGTGATTACACTGACGGAAGAAATATTTTCATTCAGCCCGAAAACTGAGAGGCTTGTAATCCTGCAGGCTACAGACTAACCGGTGAACACCTTACGCAAACCTACAGAGTTAATGCACGCATGCACTACTGAGCCTTCTGAAAATGATGAAATAATTCCCCGACCTTGCTATGTCCAAGGATTTATTCTCTTCTTCACGCGTACACCATTTCATTTGGGTTACTTCATTAATCGTAATGGCTTGTGTTTGTGTTTTTGGTCAGGCCGGCATAGTAGACTTGTAGGTGCCCTTGGTGGGGTAGACCCAAACGAAAATAAAACACTGGATCGTTGATATTGCCAAAATAATGTCAGATGTCTCTGGTGAACATTCGATAAAACAGTGTGAAGCTGCTGTTGATGCATGACCGTAGAATATTTCAAAACTGTTCTCGGATAACAAGAGGAACGGAACTCGTTTGAAAAATAGAAATTGTTGTGATGACTTTCATGATAACCAAACACTTGATTTGTCACGCTATTAAGGTTTGAATTGAGTCAATTTTATCGTTGCACAGCTAGATAGATAAGTCAACACTACCCGGGCTGAAGCATAATTACCTATCAATAAGATGCAGGCTTATGCCAAAATGTCAGTAGGATATTGACTGATTATCCACGAAGTGAGTGTGAACAAAGACGTCTGCTAAGATGAAACACGACACAAATAGTATTCCAGCATTCAGGACTTTCTGGAGTCGAAAGCAGTACATCTGACTGAGTAAAAACGCACCAGTATATACATTACACGCTGTTACAACATATGAGTAAAAAACACACCATTCATTCACGTCAAGATATGAAACTAATCTGGTCAATTTCAACAGTTTGAGAAAAATCATTCTTATTTAGGCAGAAGAAACAACACTAGACAGAAACCCACTTTTCTGAGGCAATTTGAATCCTCAAGTGACCCATGTTATGCAAACACGTGAAAGAAGTAATTTGAGCTGGAACGTCAAACGATCAACCTCCGAATTTCTTAGTGGTAATGCAATCCAACTTTCAGTTCAAACCATCCACATTTATATAGAAGTGGTATGGTATAATTCGATTTCATCTCAATTACTCAATCAAATGTTGATAATCGGGAGTATCTATTATTACTGAGTCGATATAATGGATACTCCCGATAATCAACATTTGACTGAGTAATTGAGATGGAGTCGAATTATATCATACCACTTCTATATAGAGGTGGATGGTTAGAACTGGAAGTTGGATTATAATACTGCTACTAAATTCGGAGGTCGATCATTTACCGTTCCAGCTTGAGTTACTTTTTTCACGGGATTTCATAACATGGGTGACTTGAGGAATCAAATCGCCTCAGACCAGTGGGTTTGTGCCTAGTGTTGTTTCTTCTGCCAAATTAAGGAAGATTTTTCTCAAATTGTTGAATTAGACGAGATTAAATTCATATCTAGACATAAATGAATAGTGTTTTTTATTCATGATGTGTGACAGTGTAGTTTATTAGAAACTTACCCACCGGACACCAGGAAATGCAACCAAACTCCTCATGTGATCATGGATATTGCACTACGAATATTACCTGGATAGTTTTTTGAAATTAAGGACAGATGAAAGATCGTATTTTAATCGAGATTTTAACCGCACACTCATGCATGATGAACCTTCATAAACAAGAATTCAACGGCATACTTCTGGAAAACTTCTAATTGAATTTTCGGCCCACAGCATGCCAAATCCTCACTATAAGTTTAGATTGAAAAATAATGAACTAGAAGAATTTCATTGGTTCCAAATTATCCTCAAAATATTTGAGATCTGAAATTCTCAACGGTGCTGATATACATGAGTTGAAGATATGGTTTTGGTTACAAGTTAAGATTACGTACCATTGCAATAATGATGACGAGTTTTGTGTCATTTTTAAATAAACTTTCAGTTAAATAAACGCTCAGTCCACAGATTCCCCATAGCCATAAAGTGTTAGAATATAAATCAAACGCAAAAATGTGAACAAGGAAAAGAGAAATATCGGAGCGATGCAACTGGTGAAAGGATTATGGAGAAAATAAATTGAATGATCGTGAATAGGGACCTCGAGATTTGAACACTCAATTCTGAGTAACTATTTCAAGTCTATTTTTACCAAAGCTGAAGTCATGCTAGCAAATTGTTCAAATCCGGAGAAGGCTCGGATCATTTGAATGTATGTCGAATTCGAGGAAAACAATTTCACTCAGTGTGCATATTGAAGAAATTTGAGTCTCATCCTCAACCATTTGCCTTTCAAACAGTTAATGGTCATTTTTATATGTAAGCTTGAGGAAAATTATAAAAGAAATTGAAATATCAGCCGTTAAGAAATGATGAACAAAAGACAAGCGGACCAATTCTCTTTCACTTTATGCATTTTACTTGGAATATATCTCTCATGTAGGTTAGGTGATAAGCAAAATCGATTATTGTTACCTTGAATAACTTGACCAGTATAAGATTCGGTTTGATTAATAAATAACGCATCAACAGTTCACAAAACTGTGCTCACTAATGCAAATTTCAGAGGCAATCTTCGGCTGCTTCATCTTTGTTAGAAATTATCTCCACTGCACATCATTTGAGTCGTTATTGTGACTCAGTCCCGTGAATAGACGATCATGAGTTGAACACCTAACAACCAAGCCATCCAGCTCTCAAAGTCAAAAGTACATGATATCGCCGTTTTATCAGTGGTATTTCAGTGTTAACAGCCCGTTGACCGCACAACAATCGACTCCTAGGATCATCGAATTCGTAGGGAGAGTTCGTGGAAACAAAGCCGTTACGTTGCAAACACCTTTAGCGAGAGCTTGGATAAGTAATCACAGTGAACAGCTGGCGATTCCATTTCACTTTCAAATGATTCATCATATGGAAACAAATTACCGTAATCGTCCATCATAAGAATCGACTGGTGTAATGTAAACGGGTTTATTATTGTGAAGAGCCAATACCAAAATAATACTGCATCAACCAGCGATGTAATTTGTATCTCAAAATATGTGCATCGAACCGGAGAGACTAATCCAACACAACGTCTGGCGTCCCTATGATTCTCATAAAAGCTTCGTTCTTTGGAGTCACTCGGCCTCTCAATTACTGAACTTCATTAAACACAAATTTCCCCAAATAAATTAAAACTCATTCCTCTGGTGATTACAATTTCGTTCACAAGTTTAAGGGATTATTCTTCTTACTCGGATGATTTTTTGAATGGCTAAAATGTTATTCTTCTTTCATCAGTTCTCAATTTTCATTCAGGCTCTTCAGTCATCCTCCACTTTCAAATTGACCGGTTGCGGTTTTTTCAATAATACACTAAGTACCGCAAGGTTAGATTTCATTTGGTGCAGTTGAATCTTCAGCTACTAACTCTATATTCTTCTACAAATTTCGTTCGTCATTAGTTTACCACACAGATTTACATTGTCCAAGTCGAGAAATGGAACATTATTTTGCACTACTTCATTTCATTTCTTCATTATTCGAATACCCTATCCGTATTCCGGATTGGTAGGCTTGATGTGTTCACACCGTTGGTGTTTTAGAAAAATGTATAATTTCCCTATGTTTCATGTGGCTATATCGTCGCACTAGATCGTCATACCAAGGTCTCAAGCCCTTCTCTCGCGCATCCATTGCAACCCCATCATTTTGTAGCATCTGATGCTACATAACTTCTGACTGATGTTAATTCATTGATTGGAATATAATGGAGTTTGCTCTGCAATAGACGGCAAAATTCATTCCAAATCTTCTCAACCGCATCAATTCTTACTCACAGAACTGCGTAATGAACATGTTCAAGCAAAAGTGACTTTGAAAGTGGATGAAGCTGAGAGTGTATTCCATGTGTATGTGTTCAGAGGTATTTTGCAAAAGACCAGTCTTCTTCGTCACTAGCAATGCTTTGAAAACCTGAATTTGAATATGCACTTGAGTTTATCGTAGGTGCATCGGTAACTGACTGCGAGAATCGAGGATACACGCAAGATGCAGTAGATAAATGCATCACGAATCTCGATATGATTAGGATGGCATCGTATTTGGATGATAAGACAAACCTTCCCCGTTTCACTCAAGGAACTGACGTTGGAGGAATCGCCATGTGATTCCAAATGTGGATCTTCCACACATGCAAACAGTGTTGCGTCTGATTTGGAATACTTCGAATTGACGTTTCGAAGAATTCCTGAAAGCGATTCAAAATGCACACTGATTTATGAAAGACAAATACATCATTGGAAAGTAATCCGCGTAAATGTGTACAACTGGGATTATAGAAACATTGTTGTCGCTGATGTGAACTATATCGCACGATGTGTTGCTTGAAAAGCGCAGTGGTAATTTATGAACAAATCAGTGCACGACCTATATTGATTAACCCTGGTGAAAGACTGATTTGCGGCAAGCATTATCATATCTTGTTTGTCTTTACTATGAGCAATTTACATGTATATGACTGTAACCTACTTTCGAGGACTATGATCCACCAAATTTTGTATTTTGGTGTCGAACCCTATGAGCTTCTACAATACGGATTTGATCTCCGTTGTCCGTTACGGAAATCACTAACAAATTGAACAGGAAAGGATCAAAACACAAACCCCACCATAATAACTGCATTCAAATAATTTTGCATGAGCAGTATGGCACTGTGTATGGACGACAGGATGAAATTGTCCAGAATGCACACGGCTGGTATCGCGGTGCATGAATTCCCATCTTTTCGATAGCATTGGGTGGATGAATGGTGTAAATTGGGAATGATAAATTATATCGTTCTGCAATGCACTGCACGAGAAACCCATACCAGACGTGAAGTAATTTGAAGGAACAATTATATTTCTGTCCTGAATGAACACCTCTTCTGACCTACCTAGTAGTTACTACCGCTGGTTTTGACGTTCAATCATTTTTTCTGGTTTAGAGGGGAGGGGGGGGGGGTGATATCCATCACAACATCTCACGATGGTATTTCAGCATGGAGTTGTCCGAGCATCGAGGTTTACCTTTGAAAGAAAAAAATAACACATACGCATTTCATAAATACATCACACAATTATAATGATGTGATACATCCTTTACAAGGGCCTCATGCTTTCGCTTGCTCACCTGGTTTATCGGCGCGATATATGAATAAATTCTCGTGACCAATTCCCAATACTCAGTATGCCGGTAAGTCGTCCAGACTCCTGAACAATCACTTCAACACTCTTCAAGCTGTTGTGCTTTCGCTCCTTTCCCCTCACTTACATATGCAACCCAACGTATGGCTTCTCAGGAACTGGAACGTATTACGCCAACGGTAGAAGTATGTGCCATTTTGCGTCAACCAAGAGGAATGAATAAACAGTCTAAAACTCCTCAAAATATTGTGAGTTATTCTGAGGAAAGTGCTCCTTCCCTAACCCTTTGTAGTATTTTAGGTGTATCTTCTTATCTCACTCAGCAATTTCGAATGGTGAGAATGCTCCGTGAACCATTCAATTAACTAGATTCGAGTCTCCTTAGTACCAAGGAGTGATGTTGAGCACTGATATCCTCATATTTTCAGTTGTGTGCTCGAATTGCTCTGACTTATCTTACAAATTCGAAAGCTCAAGCAATTCTGCACTACAAATATCAACACTCTTTCTCTCGTGACACCTATAGTACTCCAACTATGTGGACATGAAATTGTCATTTGTTGGCTCTCCAGAAATGCTAAGTTTCTTGCTCTTTTTTCTATCATGTTGACTGAAGTGCTAATAAAATGCCTATATTCCGTCTTTTGTGAAGCACCGAGACAATTTCATTCTCTACCGAGTGTTCAGATAATTCAGGCGGTTATTTTCACTTAATTCTGCGGTAAATCGACACTCACTTTGTCCTCTGTTTCTCAGCGGATTTTTAAAACAAATTACTCAATTTCTTCTTCGTAATATTTTGTATGGTATCAGTGCAGAATTCAAGGTAATAATGTAGTCAATCGTATATCTTCCAATTCGAATTTTTACGCGAGGAAGATCAAATGGGATTTGCAGCCTAATACAAATTTATAAAATGATGGCTTCACGTGGATTTGCATGGTACTCAGTTGAATTGACAACCTCCTAGCTTCAAATTAAATGAATATCGTTGCATTAATCTATGTTTCTATTCCTCAGCTCTAACGCTCGAAAGCTGCATGCCACGTCGCCAACATGTCATGTGGGATGTATATGTGCGACAGCGACCGGGACAAACCACGGATAGCGTGCTCAGCTCCGTCTGTTATCGAAATACAACTAAAATGATGTTGGCAACCTGATGGTCAAAAGAACCACGGAGTGGACAGGCCTTGGTTGAAAGCTGGGTGACTGGTTAGGCGTATCTCTGTTCGTGCACACTCATGCACAATGGAAACGCAGCAGCGAAATTAGTTTCATGATTTTCTTTGACCGATGCCTCCTATCCTGAACGTAGCACAAGAATTACTTGTGTGAAAGTGATTGGCGCGTATGTGGTTTGGTGGTGGTGCTTTCATCAGATGTTTTTGGATATCTATTTGACTTCCAAGTGTTGAACAGCGAGCAACAAAATTCTTCCAGGTTGTCGATCATGTTTTCTTTAGAACACGGCCCCGACAAATCCATTTTTGTACTTCATGGAACAGAGCTAGTTAAGTTTAGATACTTCCCTGACCACGTAGTTTTACGTGGACTGATCATCAGATTGATCCATGGTTTCGACGAGTACTTCAAATACTGAGAAGTGCAATTTTGTTGTTAGCATCTCCGATATTGGGTAGATGAGTTGTAGTGGTTCAGAGACTCATTCTTTATCATAAATTCATTTGGTTCATTTGGTCCTACATGTGATCGGTAACACGAAGTTAATTTCCACGCAACCAACATTACGTAAAAACGGTTCTTTCCGCTCCGGACTTGGATTACCTAATGTAATCTTGGGCTGTGAAATTCTACACATTCGATCGAAGTTTGCCGCCTAACAACATTCGAGTATCTGATTATGACATTCCGTGCGCTTGGGATCCGAATGCTACTAGAATATGCGTTTCTTTATATCTGTATTGCCTATAAAAATGCAATAATTTACATGCCTAATGAACAATGAATGTCAGTGCCAGTTGGTGTGTCTTCTGTTTTCATTTCGGGCAAACCGGTCATCATTTAGATGATTAGTTATATAACGTGGAAGTGACGGAATATGTTTTCACACTCGTCCCTGATGTGCATAATAACGAAGATATCGTCTACTTAACGGCCGTAGAGAGTATCTTGGTATATAACTGTTTCCATTTATTGTTCGAGGTGTGAGACAAAAACATCTCCCATAACTGGTCCTAGTCGTTCATTACTAGTCGAGGTAAAACAATAGAATTACGAATCAAACACCTTACCCTCAAGGTCATCCGAGCTGGCTCTCAACGGTTTGCTGAACATCTAAACTACACTAGCATATTTTTCAATGCTGAGCTGAGCGTTGAAGCTGCATGATGAATCATATTACCCAAATCTAATCACTGGTTAATCAATTGCTATTCAATATGAATCGTGAACTCACATAAAATGATTTCTCTGGATGTTTCGTCATTGATCACAAACTTGCCTGTATCTAAAATATTAGACAATTGCATGCCAACAGAAAAAATCAGCAAAAGTATCCCTGCGGGAAAATGTGAGGAACTTCTGATTTTCTGCTCTCCAATCAGTTCTATTTCGCTGATAACGTTTACAGACGGAAAGAGGACATCACAAGGGCATCTCCACTCGGTTCTTTGTTTGCTGATACATTCATGGCGAAAATATCTCGTTGAATCGTACTGTCAGCTGCCTGTCTCAATATAAGTCGATGATATTTTATGCCTGCTAAAGGGAGAATGTAGTGTACATCCGTTCCTACAGGCATTCAGTGAGTCGCATCTGAGTCTAAGTTCACGATTGAACTAGAGGAAAACTAATTTAATCCTAAAACTGACTTTCCATAACACTTTTTACTTTTCAAATAACATGCATCTTTTTTTACATCAATTTCACGATTTCCCGCCAGTTGGATATTTCCATAATAATCCATTATTGTTGTTATATCTGCTGCTCATATGACTTCGCTGATTGGTTCATACAAGATTTTACCAAATTCGCCTGTACAGACCATATAAGCTGTACAATTTGCACCTCAGTTTGACTTGTGTTGTTCGTCACCAATGAACGCATGGTATCCTGTCGTGTCTGACTTCCCAATCTAAATAGCTGGTGGGCAAACATCATCGAAGTTGGTTCCTTGTATTCGGATGAGAAGCTTCGTGAGTACGTGATGGTCGGAAGAATGTTTGGAAAGAAAATCTTCTAGAACAAGCTCGAACGAACAAAATCTTAAGTAGTACCAACACACGAAACACAGCGCAGCAACAGCCTGTCAATGGGCTAGTGAAGCAAGTTGGAGTTTGGAGAAGGGTTGTAGAACAACCGGATGACTCGTCGGTGAACCCAATCAACAGAAAGAGAGGCCGACGACGCCCCATCTCACACGTCACTGCAGTATTCAAGTACGGGGCTGGTTTGAGTTTTGTATATCCGGAGATGAGCTAGTGTGAAAAAGCTTATGGCGCGAAACAGAAAGCCAATTTCGCACGCGGCTCGAGAGGCGAACTGAGATAAGCAAGCGGACCAAGATAGAGGAGTTATAGATAATCCGAGAAGAGAGGTAGAATCTGTGGGAGGGAACACAGTTGAATCGAGAGTTGAATAAGGGACGCATGAACGATGTTATAGAGAAATTATAAGAGACATTTTGGAAGCAGTAAATGGAGCATAGCAGTGGGAGACCCAGGGGAGGAGATATGTTCGAAGTCGGACTCTGAAGATACACTGATTGCACTGCGGTCACGATCGATGTTGGTGTTGGCATGGTGGGGATTGCGGTTAGAAAAAGAAGAATGAAGGGTGGCACAATCGGCAAATAAATGGATTGAGTTGGATTTAGTGGATGAAAGATCATTAGAAAATAAAAGGAATAAGGTGGGCCAAGTACTGAACCCTGAGTATCGCCAGCATTCACAGGAAATGGCTGGGACAGAACTTCATCAATTCGGGCAGAGATGATTTGCTTACTGAGGAAACTTGATGTGCGCGATAAGAGAGTGGAGGAGAATCCGAACGTGAGCAGTTTCACCAGAACACCTCCGTACCAAACTCGGTCGACGGTCCACCTTCTCGAATCCTATTAAGGAACCATAATCTGAAAGCACGGTTGTGGGAACACTTTCCAACAACGAGAGCATTTTTTGAGTTTTCAACGTACAACATTCATTCTCAATACGATCCGAAACTCCATTTTAAATTCACGCGAAAACGTGAGAAGCTCTTACATGACCGTTTACCTCGTCATAATGCTTCACAATCAGTTCAGCGACTGTACAACCTGGAGGCAGGATGAGTACCAATCAATCACTTACGATAGGTGCCAAAGGCACACATCCGTCTAAATAAATCAGGTCTTCATACACGGTGGTTCTCAAGAGCTTAAGAATACTTGTCGTCTTCGGTGGGTTTAACTTCGAAGAATTCAGATCCTTTTCAAAACATTGATTTTGGAATATTCTGATTGACATGAATGAAGCATCACCCAAATTTCACTCCCATAGGACCCAAATAGACAGTGTACTGCCGTCCATACCCTAATAAAAGAATGAGAATAATCAATCTTCTAACCCAAGCGACTTCGTGTTTTATTTAAGTCCAAGATGAATAACACGACACCAGGGTTCCTGCGAAATAGACAGTGCAGTCACTAAGAATAAGAAAACGATTTTTTCCCATTTATGGTATGTTTTATCAGACAATGCAAACACAGATATTGGCGTCTTTGGCTAAACATCAAAATTGCCTAACAACTTGGAACTTGAATCCAAACGTTCCTTTCAGGCATCAGTTCCCTGTCTGTGCCTCTAAATGAAACATCCGCTAGATTCCCATCGATCGAAACATATCGCCACCTACGGTGTGATGTACAGTCCCCTATGAGAGCAATTCCATTGGCCACAACGAATGGAAATGAATGACCTTGGAATTATTTATTAACTGCAAAACAATGGTGGGATCCGTCCATGGAATAGGACGATCTATTTGCAATTGTAACTCGTGAGTAATGTCGTTCAAAACCGCGTTCCAAGAACAACTGCAACTAATTCAGGTCGCGGTATGGTGAGAAATTTGCACAGTGCCACTTGAGGTTTTCCCACCATGAAAAAGTAAATAGGTCCACAGTCACGTTGAAACCGCAAATACCCAACTGGACCATAACCAGACACAAGCACAATTCGAATATCTATTCGAACAACTGAAAATATTCAAACCCACTTAAAAATATGCGCAGACTTGGTTCCAAGCGGAGCTGGTTGACTTCAAACCACAGTACCTGGTAACATCGTCTAGACATCAGTCACTCACCACATCTGAGTGCATTTTTAATAATGAAAATCTACAGTTGCAAACTGGCTTGATAATTTTACGCCCAAACAATGATTCCGGACAAGTGCTGACTCGTTGGAGTGAATATGAGCAAATGGAGACCGTTCTTGACTATCCCAGCAAGTTTGTGCGCCAAGATAACTGCGATGAACCTGATGAACTAGAACAAGAGGTATCGGCAGAAGCCCACTTTCAACTAGAAAGACATTTTACCAGTGAATCCACAGATCAACATCTGAAGCCAAAAGAACCAAAAAATCCACAACTCTGTGGTCCACCGAAACTACACAAACCAGAAGTGTCACTTCGAAGAATACTACAGATGATAAATTCATCAGAGCGCGAATTGGCGAAATGGGTGTTGAAGTTGCTTGAGCCAGTTCATGATTTATTGGCCAGATACACTATCAAAGAAAGTTTCGAAATGGTACAGATCTTTGGGCCAGATCATTGTGAAAGGGAAACACACGGCTTCATTTGATGTCCAATCACTGTTGACGAACTTCCCTTCAGGGATGCCAAATCACATGATCATGCATATGATTACCACGAATCTTCTAATCAAAACGGAAATTCCAAAAATACAGGATATTGATGTTTCTGTACACCGAAGATGCCATTGCCATATTACCTCTGAAAATGTTGAAAATGTTACCCTACCCATTTATCTACTCAAGTAAGTACGTTTTATTTGTCCCCTTTATTCAGGAGTAAATGGTTTTGATGACGCTGACTTTTTAACCCCCTGTGATTAGGCCGTCGGGAGGCAATCTGGACAATTGGCACCATAAATGTTGAAGAAGACTTATTTTGGTCCATTGAGTATTGGATTATGTGCTTATGTTACCTCTCAGTGAGCTTGATAATACGGTACATTTTACAAGCACGAATTTTTTCAGAGTGCAGAATCTAAGGATTAGACAACAGGCTAAATGCTCGATGCACACATGGATGTATTGATATTTTGCCTACTGATGAGTATTCCTCTGAGGAATATCGTTGTAGATGGCGTGAACAATTCTGCGCAATGTTTTTCACCACTTAAAAAGCAAAATGTCATTCAGATATAAATTTTATTTCCAGTGAGTCCTCAACAGCTAGATATTCATTCACATTTATAAATTTACATATTTATCGTATGAAGCAAATATTTCACTTCATTTTCAGTTTTATTTTCAACGAGAAACCGATTTTGAATGAAATCATTCTGGTCACATGCATATTTTGATCTTTCCTCTATCTATTTTTTATAAAGAGCACTGTTTCATGTTGGCTAGAACGGTCGCTTCATCGAAGCGGGCATATTGGATCAGGAAGACAAACTCACAAGAAATGAAGATCACATTCATGGAAGGTATTTTTGATGTACTAACAAATCTGTGCTCGAGAGATGGGTACAAGTGACACAAACTACATGAATAAAGTAGGGCATGACTGCGGAAAAGGCGCCAAGCATGGTTGAATAAATTGAGGCGTTTGTTGGGTTAGCTCAAAGGTGAATCGACAACTGCAACACACTAATGAGGAAAGTAGAAATAGTGTTCCTGAGTAATAATAGGAAACGATGACGTGCCAAATAAAATGTAAATCTACTGTCCCTGGCAAACGGGTGGTTTTCGATTCGTTTATCTTCCCGGTTTGAGTAAGCGGCTCTCCGTCTTCCGTGTCGTCCGTACTGTTCTTCTGATGACAAAAAGAGCGTTTATAAGTTTTCAGACCATAGAAATTCTTTCGTTTGTGTGCTTATATCTACTAGTGCAGTTGATGGGTAATCTGGTGCACGTGGCAAACCCATCCTCGTGGCATCTGACCTGCATGCTCTATAAGATAGTATAGGACCTAAACGAAAAATAAGCTGTGTACTTTATAGATCACAGTTAATCATGTTGCCGTTGAAGATGGTTTTTGTTACGAACGCACAAGTGATCCTCAACGAAGACTACGAAAATACCTGCTTCTTCTGTGGTCACAGCAACCGAATCGGCCTTCCCCGGGAAGCTAGTCCGAAGAATCACGAGCGTTAACTGGAGCGTCAGCTGTGGTCGAATGAGTGTGGACTTCAATGCGCGGTACACCTTCCAACTGATGAGCTGAAAAGTCTGTTCGTATATGCCTCTGCCAGCTTTTTCACTGCATGGACAAGAGATCGGTGTATTAGTCGGGTCACATATTTGAACTCCATCAAGCAATATCATAGCCCACTCAGTTTCTTGTGTCCTCTTAAGCAATATACTGGATCACAACATTCGTGATGTTTTGCTGCCTCATTTACTCACAAAGCCATTGCGCATCACCAGTCAAATAGAGCACTAATTATTTGAAAACAGGACTGATTACCGCCTGTCATCTGCATTTGATTGAACTGTCAACTGCCATCGGACTATACACACGTGGACAACCCATTGATCAATGAAACGTAGGACTGTTGCACACTTGCTTCCGACACGTAGTCAGCTGATCAAACAGCGGAGACGAATTTGTAGATGAATAGTATCTGTAGTCTTGCAACAGATTAGCATGCTGTGATATTCGACCGAGTTATGTTTGGATCGGCTGTCGAGCATTGTGGTTTTCGTGCTTATTCGGAATGAAGACCCTGCTCGCTCGTTTAGATCGGTGGACAGATGACGTCAATAGCTGAGTCGAGTTTGTTCCACTTTTCATTTCACAATTACGTGTTGTGGGCATTTGAGACTATGGGTGTACTCATTCACGTGCACTCACGCCTAAGAGGGTAATAAAAAGAATAACCTCAGAACGGAATACATTGCGATTTAGTTATATTCTATCAGACAAACGACCAAAGGCTCAAAAATAAGTTCGGTGAAATGAGGTATAATATAAGTAATCAAGTAGTGTGAATGCTCAGCTCTTCATTGAAAACCATGAAGATGATTTTTAATGAGGAAGAAACAGCTGTGTAGTGGTTCCGTGGTTCTCCATAGTGATCCGGATCTTTAGGCTGCGTGATGAATCTATGTTAATCTCATATCTTGCTACTTATACAGAGTTGCTTTGGACCATTTATTCAATGTTTGTCATCGTGCTCTACGATTCGTTAGTCGTAGAAACATTCTTCAAAGAAAATGCTCCTCCTTATGCATGAATCTTAGCATGTCCGACTATTTCACTTGTCAGCTAATTGTTGCCCGATTTATTTGACGTCAGCTTTGATTTTGCTGACCTCAATACTTTCATTCCTTGGTTGCATATTTGATTTATTTACCCAACTCTCAGTTGACATTATTGAATTTCCTTCTCGAGGGACAATTTACTTGGTTTCCGGATGGACTTGATCGTACTGAAATCGAATTATTATCAGTTGACCTACTGCTTGCAAAAATGACCTCAGAAGTCAAACCTAGACTGTTGTTACATTTGCAAAGTAAGATAGATTTCCAGTGGCCTCGATAGAGTTGAGAAAATGACCCTTTTCTGGACACAATGTTGGATTTATTTTCCATACGGTCTTTGCTGACGTCTGATTTTGACCGCACCGTTTTGTTCGGTTGCGTATGCTTAACTGAACTAACTATTCCGAGGTTTCTTCTGACCTCGTTTTGAATAACTCTATATTCGGTTTCGCGCTGACTATACAGGCTCGCGCTTCGTTTTCTGATTCGTCGTTGCGATCGTTTGCATTTCGTTTATTTCTCGTATCAGTACTGTTTCCGTACCACTTTATTTAGAATATATTGTCGCATCTGTCTATCGGCTCGCATTTTCTCTATTTGTTCGATAGATGTGATTCCGTTGGTAGTTCGCCGTGAGACCGGAATAAAAACACGTTCATAAGCCTTGCTCAAACGTCTCTCATAGTCTGTTTAGCATTTGAGGTCATTCAGTGAAATATTATGCGGCGTAGTCAGTGATTATGCTCCCATATTGAATCTGCCGCTCAATCTGCTAATCCAAATGCGGATATGAAACATTAAGTTGAAATTAATACTCGACAGACAGAAAATGAACGCAACCAGTGGTACCAGGTTTGTGGCTGGCACGGAAAAGAGCTGTTCATTACAATGCAAATCATTGGAAAAGCGGGTATCATTTCGTGATTACTCAAACGAGAATCAGTCAGATCAGCTCATACGGAATTCATGGTTAGACGAATTAAAAGAGTAGATTTTATTGGAGTGTTGATACGCCCATATCTACCTAGTCAAGAGCAACCAGGCGATGTGAATTTACATTTGTCGTGATGGATTTGTACGAAATTCATTTACACAAGAAATCACTATCGAAACAAAGGATCACTTGTTTGGCAAGCGTCCATGAAATCATCACACTCGTGCAGCCGTCTACCGAGTTTCTTTTCACACCGTAACATAGCTTGAAATAGAACAGATTCGAACAGAGGCTTCACATTACAAATGAGAACAAATATGTTTCTGCTGGTTATCCGATTTATTATGGCACGGAGAAGAGAAGCAAGGTTGGTGAAGTTATCGGTAGGTTATATTCCAATTTGCATTCAAATAAGGTGAAACCATTCCACTTTCGACTTGTTTTATATTTTCAAGTCATATACTGGAACTTACCCCACCAAAGATTGTTATTTTTATCAACAATTCTCATGCGTGAAACGTTGATACAGCTTCAAGATCACTATCCGAAAAACCATTTCCCAATTTTATAACAAGCTAACAATTCGAAATTTAGGAACTTCTCAGGCATCAAGATTATCGAGATTCTTTGCTTCATCAAGTTCAGCAAAACTTCCTGGATCGGACAACTCAACATGTACAGTACTCAAGCATGGGGCTGGACTTCTGTCGGAGATGTTGATTATTGTGGTCAGTCACGCAATTGAATCGTTCTTCATTTCCGACTCTAACCATCCTGTCACAATCATTCTCACACCAAAAGGGTCCAAAAGGATCGGAGAAATATCACACATTTCTATTTTTTCGTCGGAGTTGAAATCGTTTGAATTTGCTGTACTTCATGGCCTTCGAAACCCTGTCAGAAGTCCAACTGACGAATACCAAATTGCATATAAATCCTGGTGGTTCACGTATGAGGTAGTAGCGCAGAAGTCCATTTCATTGCAGAATCACTCAATGATTCGTGACAATGTATCAGGCCTGACTTCGTCGATCAGACACAAACATTTTATGGTTTACAGCAAACGTCGCTTCTCAAGAAATCATAAGCCATTATCTGCTCACGTACTCAATTGACTGATTGGCAGACTTCTTCTCAGGAACAACATAATGTATCAAAGTTGGAAGAAAAGCTTCTACGTATCTGATAAGCAGTGACACTGTTCTTCCTGGAGCTGTTCTTTCTCGAGAACTATTCAATACTCACATCAGTCACGTAGCTCTAACCACTCGGCTTGTCTATTCAAGTAAGCCAATAACGTTGTTTTGATTCAGTCTATCTCAAAGTAGTCTGATTTCTTTTCAGTTTCATGAAAATATTTCACATATAAAAACAGTCTCGAGCGGTCTGGTCTTCTGATAAACAATCACAAATGTCAAGATTGCATTCATTCCACTGTGAGATCACGTTTTATCGAAGACAACGCCACCATTATATGTACTCTTCTTACAAGTGTAAACCATAGAAAATATCTCGGTTTAGGAAATACTATATGGGTATATGAATACAGGAATGGTTGTCTGGAGAAGTCGTCCAATGCCATTTCAAATTCATGAAATCCAACAGTTCAGTGCTTCGCAGTCTGTTATTTCTCCATTGGTATATCAGTGTATGCTTCCCGTGTTTCTATATTCTTCTGCCGTATTTATTTCTCGTCTGTTGAGAAAAGACAAGATCACTCCTCGTAGATGTCTCTACATAATCGGTCGCTTTTCTGGGCTTATGTGATAAGCATATAACATCATCCATTTAATTTGCCGAAAATATCGTTGCGGACTTTTTCATCCAGTGTGATAATAAAATCATAAAAATCAATTCAAAGAGTGGATTGGTAATTCAGGCACTGGCATAGCATGCAGCGTGAATATTGTTGTTTTACTAAGGATTGGTGCAGTGTATTGTTCGCACAGAAACCACCGTGTTTGAAGACCTGATTTTTTAGACGGCTGTGTGCCTGTGGCACCTATCGTAACTGATTGATTGGTACACATCCTGCCTCCAGGTTGTACAATCGCTGAACTGATTGCGAAGCAATGAAATTGAGTTTCGGATCGTATTGGGCATGAATGTTGTACATTGAAAACTCAAAAATGCTCTCGTTGTTGGGAAGTGTTCCCACATCCGTCATATCATGAATTCAACTCTATAAGTGTCTTTCTATATAACTTATTTTTAAATAACATGCATCTTTTTTTTATCAATTTCTAAATTTTCCCGCCAGCTGGATATTTCCTGGATAATCCATTATTGTTGTTTTATCTGCTGCTCACATGACTCTGCTGTTTGGTTCATGCATGATTTTTGCAAAATCGCCTGTACAGACCATATAAGCTGTACAATTTGCACCTCAGTTTTACTTGTGTTGGTCGTCACCAATGAATGCGTGGTATCGTGTCGTGTCTGACTTCCTAATCTAGTTAGCACATGGGCCTGCATCATCGAAGTTGGTTCCTTGTTTTCGGATGAGAAGCTCCGTAGGTACGTGATGGTTGGTAGAGCGTTTTGGAAAGAACAGCTGCCAGAACAAGCTCAGACGAACAAGATCTTAAGTAGTACCAACAGACGAAAGACAACGCAGCAACAGCCCGTCAATGGGGTAGTGAAGCATGTTGGAGTTTGAAGAACGGTTGTAGATCAATCGGATGACTCGTCGGTAAACCCGATCAAGATGGAGAGAGGCCGACGAGGCCCCATCCCACACGTGACTGCAGTAGTTAGGTTTGGGCCTGGTTTGAGTTTTGTATATGAGAAGATAAGCTAGTGTGAAAAAGCTTATGGCGCGAAACAGAAAACCAATTTCGCATGCAGCTCGAGAAGCAAACTGAGATAAGCAAGCTGATCAAGATAGAAGAGTTATAGATAAGCCGAGAAGAGAGGAAGAATCTGTGGGAGGCAACACAGTTGAATCGAGGGTGTGGTGGGAATAGGACGATAGTTAGTAAGGTGAGAAAGATCATCGCTTTTGGGAATATGAAAAATTGCCATGGGTTTCCAGGAATTCGGAAAAGTAGAAAGTCGGAGAATGTGTGATGGAGAGAGAGACAGAAAGGACGACGTAGGAAATAGGCCAATTCAAATTGCACCTTTTAGGGACGATGAATGGTATGCCGTTTTGATCGGGTGGTTTGCAAAAGTCCAGAGAATGCAGCATTTGGCGTATCTTCTAAAACCAAAATGGGATTGAAAATGGGAGACAGAGGGAACAGAATGAAATGATTAAGATATGTAGGTGAGATGGAGTTCGTGCCAAAATGGGATTGTAAACGGGAGGCATAGGGATCAGAAGGAAACAAAGGAGTAGCATATGTAGGTGAGATGGAGTTTGTGACAAACCAGGAAGCGAATTGTCAACTTCCTCATGTGGTTCCTAAACACAATCGCAAGAGAAATTACATATGGGAAGGAAATAGGAAAGGCGAAATTTGCAGGAGGCTGCTTTGGCAGAGGACCAACGTTCCGGGCTACCGGTGGCAGATGAGAGTAAGCGTTCGGTTTCCCAGCTGATGAAGCTTTCTTTGGCTCTCTGTATGGTTGGCGAGCATCTGTTCCTGGCTTCCACGAAACAAAGGTGAGAGTCCGTTGTGGGCGAGCCCAACCACCAGCAAAATGTTGCACACTTCAAGAGTACAGCACGATCGCATGCGTGGTTGAACCACTCGGAGGATTCGGGTTTGCCAGGTTTGGACAAGTGAGTAATAAAAAGTTGCACAACTTGAGGAACAATGTCGGTGAAGTTAGAAACGGGAGAGGAAACGTCTGAAGTAGAGCAGCATTCATTCGAAGAATAGGAGGCTGGGACATCGTAAAATCTATCTCAGTTGGTGGAATTTCAGCTCCAAAATATTTATCTCAAAGTAGGTGGAGTATGAAAGTAGGAAAAACTGATGGAACAGGAAATAATATAGTGATTAGATGAGTCAACTTGAGAAAGGGCAAATGTGCCTGAGAACAGAGAATGAACAGATGTGAGAATAGGTTTAAGGGTATGGACATAATCGCCATCTCGATCATGAATACGTGTGAGTAAGTAAACAAGTTGGCATAGGTTGTTGACCACGGAGAAGTGTTCGGCTTCACTCCCCAGAGCCGAAGTGTCCGATGAGTGAATGAACCAATCTCGCTTGTGAACATTGAAATCTCATAAGATGGTGACCAGTCAGTTGGATGTTCCACAAATTAGGTCAATGTTTGAAGGTGAGATATCAAAGAACGACGAATCGCAACTGTTGGGTGGACGGTGATCTACACAAAAGCAGTGATTACAAAAAGCCAGTCGAAGCTTCATCCACGTCAACTGAAATTAACGAGTCAATATTATGCTTCACTCCGCGAATGCTAGTGAGAGTAACAAGTTAGTGCTCATCTTCCGAGTGAGAAGAGCGAGCAAGACGGCGACTGCGTGTGTGGTTGTGTATTTTCATGATTTGTAGTGTAAAAGAAATCAGCAACCCTTATCCTGAAATCTAAATTGGCGGACCACATATGGCCTCAATAGATCAGGCGTAGTAGTTAGTCGGGCAACATCAGAGCTCTCTACCAGTTGTGTTCAGTTTTGTGAGTTTACTTGGTCTAGTGCCCTGTGTTTCGTGCAGTGTATTCATTGGGCACCGTGTCTTTTGATTGTGCTGTGTGCAATAGGCTGTGTGCTTCCACTGTGTGTGGCATATTATTGCCAAATAGATATTTTATCGAGTCTTGGTGAATTGAGACATTCTTTGTCAAGTGTGTCATCGCATGATATAACAAAAGTTCATTGCAACTCACGCAGTCATCGAATCAGACATCGTCATATGAACCATGATCAGGCGTACATGTGAGGATTCTTGACTGTGTCCGTTTGGGAAGATTTTTAACTGATCTCATACGGAAACTCTCCTTTTTGAAAAGAATCAAACACTTGTTTTACATAAATGTCGTTGGAAGTAGGAAGACGATAGAATTAATCTGCTCAATTTTGACCACTTGAACTGCTTTGTTTATTGATCATTCATTTGCGGCCTATGAGATCTTATTCTTCAAAACTGGCATTTGAACTAACATTCACGACATTCTTCCCGGTTTTGTCGTGGTGATTTATTGGGTTTAAATATTCAGGAGGAATCATTCGATTTGGGAAATTGAACCACTGACGAACTTATAAAATTTCTCACGCCAATAAGTTTACATCTGCTTTAGAACGTTTGCTGTATTTCTCATATCTCGTAGAAGATGATATTCCACGGTCTTGGTAATTCCTAAATAAATCCCAAACAATTGAGTATTCATATTCAGAATGATGAAAATTTCCATATACGGAAAATTGTTTCATGAGTGTATATTCACCGAACTTCAGCACTCAAGCTCATTTCGGCAGAATGTTTTTATCTTAACAGGAAAAGTTGTACTACTTCCTAATATTGATGGTCACCGCATATATTGGTAGCAAACAATAAGTAGGTTTTTACAGCAATATGATTGCTAAACGCAGTGAAAGCAGTCTTCTGCACTGAATCAAATGTATGAGCAAAATTAGCTATATGTTGCGATTCAAATAATCCCGTTTACACGACCTCATTCAAAGAAGACGAACCGCCCCTCCACTTGCATGAATGCTCTTCCTTTTTATTCTCTGTATATGGGGCAAATAAACCGTATATGATACATATCATTGTTGTTGAGTTTACCTGTTTCTTCTCTTTGATGTCTGAACTAAAATCTCCCACATTTAGTCAATCTGTTCTACTCCTTGACGTCTGCTTGTATCAGTTTATATGCTAGAGGAGTTCAATTTCCATAATGACAGCTGGTTGGGAATGAACCTCGTTATTATGGCATTCAAAATTGTGCAATGCCATACTGCATGACGATCGAGCTTGTCTTTTCGCATGTTATTCATCTGCAAATTTGCATTTTCAGTTACATAATTATGACGTTGAAGTTCACTGATTCTTATATGGAAAGAACCATAGAAAGAGGAAAAAGAACGAATCAAAGTCAAGAATTAGGCTGACTTGATATGAATATTTTCGTAAGCCAGTTTTACCAGAATACATTACTAAAACTAGCCTCAAACTGACGCGACAATGGGAGCAAGTTGCTGATCCGTGTGAATGTTCAAGATTATGTGTGGATTAAAGAAAACATACCGATAGGTGGGATATTCTAGGAATAGTCTGTTAAACTCAGCTCGCATGTTACTGTCCATGGTAAACCTATGGCACCAGAGCACGCAGGAGTGTCAACAGAAAACATGTCGTGGTCAAACGGTAATATTCCTCGTACTGACTGCATTGTTAGTTCCTGCTGCATTGCCTGATGAGCAGTGAGTGGTGAAATCAGGAATATCGGATAACGTTGACTTGACTCGTTAATATTAGTGGAATATAGAGAAATCTACTACCGCTCCATAGGGTATCTGAATGAGAGCACAGAACCGTACCGCGATAAAGGTAACTATACCGTTTTAACTAGAAGGTTAGTCGCTGTCATTTCAAGTGGAGCCGAGAAGGTTTTCATGGAAATAGAGGAGCAAGTCACATATTTGGTGACGATGCTTTTGAAAATACACGACGTATGGCAACGGATACCTCAAGATCAAACGAAATTCGTACTTTATTAGAACACAGAACGACGGGGGAGAGAAAGGATGAAAACACGCAAGGGTGAAAAAAAGAAAACTTCATTGATGATCTAACACATAATTCCTTGAGGTTTCGAATTAGAATGATGAGGCAACTCTGTGATTAGTATGGTATTGTGTCTCGATTAGAGAGCATATTTGCCCCGAAAACACGATTCGGATGAAAATATTACTTCGAAGTGATGCAAATTGCGCCCTAAAATGACAAGATTAGGAATTCAGTGGAAGTCAGTCCTCATATTGCCTCCACTGCATTAAGTAGATTCAAATCTGTGTAGTTCAGTCGTACGTGGAGTTGGAAGATCATTAGGAAAATTGGAGGTAGATGGCGACCGATTGCATGTAGGTTCATCTGCAACGGTCAATTGGATATCGGACTAAGCAACAAGCTTTCGGATAAGTTAGTGCGTGAGACAAGTGAACAAAGCTTGATCTCGCTACAAAACTATGTTTTCTACGGACTATGCTCAATGGCTCGACTGGAAGTTCCGTTCGCACAGAATCGGACGAAAGGGACCTATACCCTGGTCTCAAAGATCTCTGGAAATAAATCCAACGGCATATTTCCTGGGCGATTATGTTGAGAGGAAATTTCACGAACTCAAGATGGAGAACCTGGGTGATTTGAAGAATTGCATCCAATCTGTAAGTGGTGCGATTACAACATCAATGCTTGAGGCAGTTCAACATAATATGATTCGACGGCTGACGATTTGCCTGGCTCAAGTTGGTGGCGTTTTTGAGCATCTGCTGTGACTGTAAATACGGTGCCTATCAGCAACACAGAACGAACTATTCCTTTTGTTTAGAGCCGGAGAACGATCAAACGGTCTTTTCAAATATCAACACGACCTGATTTTGCTTGTTGATCCCGGTTTTTAAAACCAAGTTTGAGGTAATCGTGGTCCAGTCTCGAATGTCGTTTCCGCCTAATCGGTCTGAGAACCATAGTGGAAAATGGGGCAGTTCAATGGGCAACAGTCACGCTTCAATCGCCGAAATTTGACGATGACAACAGTGGGAGAGTCAAAGAGCTGGTGAGTTTGTCAGAACGATTCAGTACGGAAATGAAAAATGGACATTATTTGAGAATAAACTTCAAGCAACAGTTCCCTGATGAAACATCCGCTGGATTCTCATCAGTTGGAACATATCGCTACTTACGGTGTGATGGACGGTATCCTATTAGAGTAATTACATTGGCCACAAAAGAGACGAATGGCACTGACATTAATAATTCACTGCAGAACAATGGTGGAATCCATCCACGAAACATGACGATCTATATGCATTTGTAACTCATGAGTGATGTCGTCCAAAACAGTGTTCCAGGAACAGCCGCAACCTATTCAGGTCACGGTATGGTGAGAAATTTGCACGGTGCCACTCGGGATATTCCCACTATGAAACGGCAAATAGGTTCACAGTCAGATTGAAACCGCAAATACCCAACTGGACCATAACCGGTTCCTGATGCGGCACTATAGATGTGCAGCTCCAGTCACCAATATAGTGGGTATTTCGTTACCAGACATCTGTCGACGAGAATGGGAATTATAGATTATATGTTCTTCGACCATTTTGTCCATCTGTCTCGCTCACGTTCATCGGACTGACGGTCCCAATCCAGACACTAGTTGCATACGCCGCGAAAGATATGCCTTGCTGGCAGCAACACAGGAGGGACCAAACCAAAGGGATCATACAATGGAGCCACATGTTTTACGACACATAAAAAGCAAGAGTTGTTACATGGCACGGTTTACTCTCGCGACGATTTCGCTGCATCTCACCATGGGGCATACTGCAGAACGATACAGTTCACAGAAGTTCATGTAAAACAATAATATGCGACAAATATAGGGAGAATTACAATTGTCACCATGGTAAAGACACATTTTCAAACAGCTGTTTCTGCTGACACAATATGGGTTTTCATCGATGTGTGGCTACGGCTTCGGCAAACCTCAATAGCCTTGCATTTCTTATCACGTATATGACCCCAAACGCAGTGTTTCGGCCACTTGGATGTTGCGTCATCTGAAGATGACGAGCGACGGTAGACGACCAGAACTTTGACCTCGAACGTTGTGAATATGCGTTCGATCTGACACTGAGTGCATCACAAGACATTGTGCCCGATTTGGAATGTTTCCAAATAATTGGTTAGACAACTGTCGCTCTGTTCCACCCACATCGGTTGCTCCGCAAATTCGTAAATCAGATTAGATTTGGTGAACAGAGGTGAACGTTATTTTCACCGAGGGCTCTTGGGATCACAATAGTTCGATGAACAATTATTAGGTTAGTTGCATATTATGTTCTAGTAATCGCTGAACCAAGTCAACCGTTTCTGCAGGCATTGACATCATCAAATTAGAATGGAAGACAGAGAATGACTAGTGATTTCTCTGCTGAACAAGTCGTTTATCTGGTAACTATAGGCCTGCTGTGCCTTTTGATAAATGTATGGGCATGAGCGTTTTCGGTTGAGGCCTCTTTCAGCAGTCGTAGTTCGCTGTCAATCATGTTTCCATGCAAATTCGTCCTACTCTCTGAAATGGTGTCCGGACCAGGCTACTTTTATATTCCACAGGCACAAAGCTGTCAGGGTGCAAGTATAGGCTTGTCAAAGTTTCTTTTCTATGAAATCAGATTTGGCGATCGTTCCGTCATTCCTCCTAGTCATAATAATCTCAAAGAAAGGAAGTGTATTGTCCACATCTGCGCACCATCGTAGTTCGTATACTTGGATACAGAAGATTGAGTTCATCCATAATCCACGTCGTCCGTTCTAGACTTTTGTGATGATAGGAATATGATCAACGGATATTTTGTAAAGCTATGTGCTTATAACGATTTTGCTCACCTTCACAAGTTGGCCGAATCCATTTTTCAGAAACAATCGGTAACTGTTGCGGAGAATCTATCATTGGTTGCACCAAATGAATTACAATTGCGGGCTGTCTCTTGAGATCTAGGTTCCTGTATATGACCGAAGAAAATGAATAGCATAGAGACACTAGCACAATTTGAATATCTATTCGAGCAACCTAAAATATTCAAACCCACTTAAAAAGATGCGCAGAATTGGTTCCAAGCGGAGCTGGTTGACCTCGAACCACAGTAACTGGTAACATCGTCATGACATCAGTCACTCACCACATCTGAGTGCATTTTTTTTAGGGAAAATCTACAGTTGCAAACTGGCTTGGTAATTTTACGCCCAAACAATGATTCCGAACCCGTGCTGACTCATTGGTGTGAATATGAGAAAATGGAGACCGTTCTTGACTATCCCAGCAAGTTTGTGCCCCAAGATAGCTGCGATGAACCTGATGAACTAGAACAAGAGCTGTCGGCATAAGCACACTTTCTACTAGAAAAACGGTTTATCAGTGAGACAAAAGGTCACCATGTGAAGCCAAAAGGAACTTGAAATCCACAAGCGTATGGTCCACCGAATCAACACAAAGCAGAATTCTCATTTCGACAAATACTATAGATGATAAATTCATCACAGCACGAATTGGCGAAATGGGTGTTGAAATTGCTTGAGAAAGTTCATGAATTATTGGCCAGAGACACTATCAAAGTAATTTTCGGAAAAAGTTGAGATCTTTGGGCCAGATCATTGTGAAAGGGAAACACACGGCTTCATTTGATGTCCAATCACTGTTCACGAACTTCCCTTTAGGGAGGCCATACGTATCATATGCGACCATGGAGAGCAAAAGCGACTCAAAATCGGTATACCAGTCTCATTCGAGGAACGACAATTACTACCATGCTCAACAGTCGGAGCCAATGGAAAGGGAAATCATTCGAATTATTAAAACGCTGATGTCACCTGCGTATCCAGCATAATTCCTGGCAAATTAATATCAACACACGCAAATAAAGAATAGTGTTTCACTGTGTTTGGATGTGAAATCAGAAATAGCCTACAAATGAGACGTTATGATCAACCTAACCAGCAATCGTTTTGAAGCCAATTTTCAGCGAATCTGCTTTACTGCCGAACCGGTAATTATGTTCATGTTATTCCCCGGTCACACGTCATACAATGAATCAACACATTCAAATGTGGCTTGAGAAAGAAACTCAAAACGATTGCATCATCGATGGATGACAGATCACTGACTGCCACAAATTTTATGCAGACAAGGCATTACGTCACTGCCAGTCAGACAGTCGTAGTAATTTCCCTACTGGAAAAACTAGAAAAACATTTCTTCAGTGAGCGACGCGACACCATCACGTGATCCACCGAAGTTTATAAAACAATAAATTTGATTCAATCAACAGGATTACTCATTTCGCTGTCGCAACAAATCTCGCATGAACCAAGTTATGTATGCATACGCAGCGCAAGTGGAGATCAGCTTTTTGACTGCTGTCCTTATAGTCACCGAAATTCTAACTTGTATATCAGTTTGACGCGAGCATCGTAATTGATGGTTGATAGTGGTAAAGGTGATGCGATTGTGGTGATGCTTCATCCGACGGACTCGCCCAGAAAGCTGCCCAACCGGAGAAGACAGGCAAGTAACAGAACAATTCTACCACGTTTATGGAATGCGAGTAATTATGGTCAAACGTTTTTCCCAATTTATAATTTGATAAGGTGAGCTTTGAGTGAGAGATATGCACATGTTCATTATTTCCTAGTTATGCCAGGTTAGAAGATAGATTAGAGGAACGCTGTTCATATGTGAAACTGAACTTGAAGTAATGTTTATCAGTGTTGTACTGATCTGTTTGTTTTGTTTCATGGTTATATTTGAACAATATTTTCCTGCAACTAAAGAATATTCATCTGATTTGGCAAATACGGTTGAGTGAGGACACTCGATTGAGACATCAGAACAGTCGATATCAAAACAACTAGTTGTCAGTGTTTCACCTGCGATAAAATATTACACGTTTTACAGATTTTGCACACTGGATGATAGAAAGGCAGAAAGTTAGTCGATAATCTCGAATACAGCAATTGACAAATTCGTGTCCATACATTAGCGGTGTTATCAGTGTTTCGACAGGTATTGTGTTGATAACTATCAGTTACGTGGTTTTATTGGTTACGTCACAGTATTTTTGCGGGTAACCAGAATACATTCAGTGATCTGAAATGTTGCTTCTGAGCACATAATGTGGTGTTGTTTTGTGCGGATCGATACTCAATCGCCGGTGGCCGAGATCCTGCCATTTGGCATTTCTTGCTGCGCTTACTTTGACAGTTTATTTGGGAAGAGGGACTCCATTAGTATTCATTCAACGATCCGATTCTATCGAATATATGGTAAATGTCGTTTGACCGATTTTCACTGGTATCTTGTTTAACCAACTGGGATGATACGCCTTTATTCGTCGATATGGTCTTCCTGTGTTTCGACCTATGTCACCTGCCCCAAACTGAGAGCTGGAATGCACGGATATTCTGCATTTCTTTCGTAAAATGAGAAATAGACGAGAGCTGGACCAGACATGTATTCCGGCAGCGTAATAACAAGGTTCTGACTTGGGATATTGAGAACAGGCGATTGAGATCGACTGTTTATCATTTCTGCTTTATTGCTACTTCTTAATTCAATTCATGGGTAGAAAGATTTCTTTTCGACTGCTTGATGGCAAAGTGTACTATCGTAATTCTTCGTAACGTCACTGACGAATTACGCGGGTTGTGTATTCGGAATGAGGAATTATTTCATCCTTCTACTTACTCTTTATAGAACAAATCTTTAGTACATTAGTGGTTAATCACTGTAAATAGTGCCGTTTCTGTCTCAATAATACGAATCTATGGTAGTGTATGCATGGACTTGACAAAATGTCCTTATTATTAGGTGATCGTCTATGTTAGCCACCGGACCGATGTGAGTGAAATGCGTCCGACATAGCAAACAATATGTGGATTTCATTTCCAATGTAATTTTATACCTTTATATGCCTAATTGAATTCACCAAATAAATTGAAATAACCCATCCCAAAACCAAATCTAAAATCATCTTTATGCTTTTCCTAAAATGCATTGGGAGGAGATACGTTTGACACCAGTTCTAGACAAGAGCAACTTGCTACATCATGTGATAGAACCGTAATGAAATGAAATTATCCAATCTACCAGATGGGAGATTCATTCCAATTTTCAGATTTGTCCAAAAAGAGGGTCTACTCACTCAATGTATCTTCTCTACCAGTGAGTGTCTTTCGAAGAAACAATCAAAAATATAACGACAATAAATAGTAGATGGGCCTGAAGTACCCTTCATTTACACGGAACCTGAAAGCATTCTAAAAAGAAGGTTAAATTCTATCCATATAATGACCTAATTTAGGAGATATTTGCCTAATTAGAAAACGGTATTATCACGGAATAACTCAAGCAGCTGTAAATGTAAGGGCGTACTGTGTTCTATGCTCATCATCAACATGAGCAATATTAAGGTAAGGGATTTGGTCGGGTCAACTTTGAGACCTGATTCAATTAGGTATTTCGCAATTGATAGAGGCCAAATGTCTGACGTCATTCTCTGTGGCCGCATTGCGCGGTGTCGTCGTTTTTGTCAACCATTTTGGTATGTTCTCCGACGCTGGTTGAGTCAAGCAGCTATCCGTTCTGCCTGTGGATGCGTCACTGTAGCTGTAGGCTAAATGATAGAAAACATGTGTGACATTGGTTCAGCAAGACTGTCTGAATGACTTTTGAATCGTGACCTGTTGGTAATCAGTAACTGAAGTAGTTGCACCACAGTCTACGAGTGTCTTATGGCTGACTTAATGCACACATATGTTTCAATGAAGAGGTGGTCACCTCCGAATAGTGAAACGATAGAAACTTGCTTCTTGTTGATTGTATTTGATGTGTATGGTCGGTTAAATTTTACAACGCTTTCTGCTTAATTGCACATGTCCATCAGTCTTTTCGACTATGCACGGACCACGCGTCCGTCACTTTGATGCTTCGCATGAAAATGACGCGACAACCCGAATAACGCTTCCTGCGACTCATGAGATGAAGAACACGGTTAATAAGGGAGTAAATATGTGTGATATGTGATATGCATAATGAAGGCTTCTAAGAAACTCAAGACTTTTGAATTTTTGGTGATCCTGTCAAATAAGGCACCTGTTGCCAAATTGGTTTGAATTGTTCATTATGTTTTCGGATAAGATTCCATGTAAGTTCAGAATTTGAAGATGTCTTGATACCATTTGTTTCTCTGTCAGGATGCTGTTATCCAGTGTAGTGTCCCCTTTGCAAGATTTTATGTCTGAAGATATATCTTCCATCTTTCATGTGTGCATATCTTCTTCATGATTACACTGCCTGATTCCTTATCTGGTTGGAGGGGCACCATTTGTTCTTATTTACCTAATCCCTCTGTTACTCACGAAGAAGAACTAGTCAATAGCTTACCCCGTTTAGATGTTATAATATCCAGATGTTTGGTAAAATGTTGCCACGCACTGTATGTCTCAAAGTAACTTATGAAGGTTGCTTTTTGCAATTCTCCAGTTTCGCACCGAAGACCTGCAATCATGGTTTGGTTCGAATCCGATTCATCTTTCAGCCCTTTATGTAGCGAGATATTCACGACTCCAACTTATCCTAGACATCGCATCTAGATGTTCTGCTTGACGTCAATTTTGGTGCAAATTTCTACTGGCTTGGTCTTCCCTGCACAAAAGGATGTGTTGAGGGAAGCAATTATAAATCACTAAGTCAAAGTGCGCGTGGGTTCCCTGGGTCTCCACACACGGAGACTTAACATCCATCTTTGATGGATCGTCCAAACTCCAACATGTATGTCGATGATTCCTCGCCGTTTAGTGGTTGATGTGAACTGACTGCCGACGACATCAGTCTAGCCTCCACATAGCTTGCACCTCGTGGCTGAATGTGTCAATCAATGTCATAGTTAAACTTACCCTGTTGAAGATTTTCGCGATTATCACCGCAAACGACGCAGATTTCAATGCACATTCTGCGGCCTCAACGTTAGACTCGCCATCACTTTACATCACCTTCAGTCTACTGGTATTGGCTATAAACCGTATCATTGCCGTAAGAAATATACTCGCAGTCATATTATATGCGATTTCCAAGTGTTTTGCTCGACACCCTATCTGTTGTGCTCACTTCAATCTAACTTGATACCAAACGGTCCGAAATAATTGACACCACATTCCTCAAAGAGGTAGCTCGCACCTTTCTATAGGCAATCAGGCATGCGTGTTATTACTTCAGCTATGGGTTGGGCATATTAAGCACTCAATGAGGGTGACAGTGAAGCCTAGGAAAACTGGTTTATTGAAACCGTTTGTGTGTGCGTTTATGTTAAATGGGCTGGTTGACGAGAGCAAACGTATTGGTAGTTCACTACGTACTGTTAGGCCGTTGCATCGGATACGTCAACGAAATGCTCGCGCGTCAACCGGGCCCCAGCAGACGTGAAAGAGGGCGTCAGCAATAGCTTCAATTGCAACCTCGGCGATGTATATCGGCAGTGGGGCGTTTCTTTCATGGGATGATTTATTGAACACAAAAGTAACACTCTTCATCTAGTGTTTTTTAGTATCGAGAAGCAATCACGAAGCTCCTACTGAGACCGCAGACTAGGGAATGGAATTTTGCACTTTCTGTAACCGCAAAGCAACCATTGAATATAACTTTATGTCCTTAATACATTTTATTACTCAGACTGATTTTCGATCTCATTTGTATTTGAGAAACATGAATTTTCTCTTACTGCTCTTCAGCTTTCCAAAGAACGAGGTGCCTACGAGCAGCTCAGCATGAGTAACGCCTAATTGTCTCGCAGTTTTATGTCACTGTTTGCATAGCTTTCATGAGATACTTGTCCCATTCCAAGGTAGGCCACATGCGAAGAATATTTAGAATAATTTCATGGATTTGAAACGCATGCATGAATAACAGTCTAACCTTACGAATCTCCGAAGACTTATAAAATATGGTTGTTCTTTCAGTAAGTTTTGATATGAATCAAATCATTGAGGGAATCAGCTTGGGTAGCTTAGATGTTGTTTCCACTCCTACTAGTAATTCCTAACATGGATGGAACAGTTGTACAGCGATGCTGGGGTTTTAATGGTGAGTTCGGTGTTGATATTGAATGATGATTCATTTCAAGAAATAAATATGTAGGTCATCTATTCGGGTCACAATGGATAATATGAAAGAATCCCTTATAACATTCGCGATTGACAAACGAAGGGAAACATAGAGGTCTTGTCCAGAAATTTATAATTTATGACGATTGTTTCTGCAAAGTATATGATGGGTAATCTGCGAATACATTCGAAATTACGGATAATGTAGGTAACACACGACCCTTAAAATTGTAGTGTTCAAAAACGATACGGTAGAACCCGGTTGAATACGCCTACAAAAGCGTATGGAACAATTTGGTGGTAATCACTTATAAAAATATGCTTAACGTATTGGTATGAGATGAGTGACGCTGGGGAGGTCACATCGTACATAATTGTCAATATTTCTGATGAAAAGTTCCTCCACACACACAGTAAATTTGAAGACTTTTCAATCATCCTGATCATTGTAGCTTTTTAGTTGAAAGAGCTATTGGGGATAAAATTCTATCTCTACGTAGCTCATATAAATCAGGAAAAAGTTGTTGACTTTTCAAAGGATCTGTGATCAACGTTTTAAGAGAGTTTGGTTAGGTAAATCAGAAAGTGAGTAGTGGGCGACAAAACGACCGTGTTGATCATATTGGCTATTGAATTGGCATTAAACTTGCCGGCGCTGGTCAAGTAATCATCACGGTGGATTCCAAATCCGCTTATGATGAATGGTGAATTCGAATCCTGTCGGCACCGTCGATCACTATCCCACTCGAAAACCTCTGATGTTCCATGCCGCCTCCCAGAGACATTTTACCACCAATATACAGCAAACAGGAAATGAATAAAGAATAAGGAATGATAAGTTCCAAAAACCAATTTGCTTATGCGTTCTTGGTTTTGGTTTTCTCGCCACACTGGTAAACTCTAGGAGGAAAATGACGGCAATGGGATCATGTAGGGCAGTCAGCATATATGAATATATTCCACGTCGGACTGATATAAAAGATAACAATGCAGCAATGACGTAGAAGGGACTTATGCATTCACTTGCACAAAACAACAATTTAGTAAGCTGGATGCATTTGTTCGAATGATGGAGACTATTGTCCCATTATTCGTTCTCTGGAGTTTATTACTCATTGACCAGTTTCATCGCTTAAAGATTGTTCTGCCAGCTCATGAACTGATCTTCTTTGTTAATTCGTAGAAGTCAAAGTCGAGGAACAAGTTCAGTTGACTGGAGCTACTTAATCTAATATTAAACGTAGCTTTTTCCATTTGACTGGACTACAAGTAGACGGTGAGCAAAATTTTGTGAGTTGATTTTTCCAAGGGGACTTGCCACGTACATTAGAAAGCACACATTTCCTGCATCTTTGGTGAACTAAACGCTCCACTGTGAGTCTCCGGAAGCTGCACTAGGCCCATTTCGTTTTCAAGGGTCAACAAGTAGATAACAGTGGGGTTCAGATACATAAGCTAGAACCGTAGCACGGGTAATGAGATACGGTGGACACTGGCTTACTCTACTTCATACGAGTAAGTTGGAAATGAGCAACAATAATTATGATATAGGTTACAAACTGGGTGTAACTATCTGGGCCCATAGTAATAGTACAAACTGAGGTGAACTGCATTTCAAATTTGTACTTAGTTTAAATCACTGGCTAGCGGGATCAAGTGGAATGGGAGGTCTTTTGATTGTGTGATTTCGATGCAATATGACCGAGAGTGGTCTTGTAAAATGACCTTCACAATGAGAATCAAATACTCACAGTTCGTGTGTGATGAAGAAGTAAATAACACTGGGGACAGTGTTTATTCACGTTGAAGTTGGAGCAGTATAGAGAGCAGGCTGTTAGCAGTCGTACTGGAGTTCGAGTAATGCATTTATATGGTCCTGTTGTTGCACTCATTGAGTCTTTGTACTCATTAGGTCTCCTCCGTTTTTGTATTTTGAAGATCAAACACGAGCAAATCCCACGGAAGACACTGATCCGTGTATACTACTACCCTGTGGAAAGTCTAATTATATTAATTGTTATTGAAGGGCGTGTTAGCCTTTTTAGGCGAGGTTCAAGCGATCCCACCACTCAATGGTTAGATACTTTGGGAAATATGACTAGATGCCGTGATTAGTGGGGCTATTGCATCCACAAACTTTCTCCATCGACTTAATTCCATTACTGTGGTTCTCCTCTTACTCATTTCAAATTCTTTTTCTCCTATATTGGTCCCTTTTGAGATTGCCGCTACGAGATAACAATCAAAGCCACCACACACAATGCATGGTAATGGTTATCTGAACAGCACAAACCTGTATTTCATTGTATTGCATCGAGGATTTCAGTAGGTTAGCATACTCAACTATCAGCCGAAAAGGAGCACAATTGATTTTCGCCACAGTGAGATGAATAGAGGGAAAATACTACTGAGAAGAAAGTCAGGTTCCGTGAAGGTCCTCGGTGCATTTTATTTTGTCAATCAGAAAACGTGCTAAATGATACATTGTAGATGCGCATTGGATATTTACGCGGGATGCGATAAGTTTAGACACGAAAACGGTAAATGAAAAGGAACAGGTGACAGGCGGTGATCCATCGATCATCAATAAAGGCTCCCAACCCAGAGGCTGAAAATTGAACGAAAAACTGTTTTGTAAAATGTTGGGAGTATGATTTTTGGAAATAGGTACACCGAGGTCGGTTTTTCTCTGGGAACTCTAAGACTACAATCATCTGGGGCAACGGAAATCAGTGATCAGTAGTGGTGATAATGAAACAAACGGGAAAACACAAAATAAAATTTGGACATTGACTATCTGGCCATATGCTTCTCAACCAGGTTAGCTTAGTGTTGAATTTCATGCTGTACGAAATAAGTTTCGTCTGAAATATTACCATATTCACCAGTTGTTCATATTTCGCGTTGCGTGGAATCGTGTGTGCGGAAGGTATGTACTGAATATGTACATTTTATTCCGTGGAAAATAGTACACTCTTGTGTGTTGATGTTTCTCATTTACCTCGTTCATGGTGCTCCCTGATTGGTCAGAGAGTGACTTTTGATTGGTGCACTGTAAACGAGCAATGTGACTGATGCAAGTGACTTTATAAACCACCGAATATTTACCAATATCGATAATTCTTTGTTGCACACTGTATCAATATATTACTGCTTTTCACAAAGAACTGACTTTTGACATCATAGAGGTTTGCACCTCAACTTTAGCTACTGAAAATTGGCTGCACCAGACACGTTTTGACATTATCTAATATCAGACACGAAAAGCCGCATTTTAAAGTCGGCTTGATAACAAGGGGGGTCTGATAAAACAGAGAACGGTCCTACGGCCTTGTATACTCCTGGTTATAGGGTTTTGGATATAGTTCGTGCTTGCTGATGTTTGACATCATAGAGGTTTGTACTTCAACTTTAGCTACTGGAAATGGCTGCAGCAGGTAGGTTTTGACACTTTCTATTATCAGACAAGAAAAATCGTGTTTTTCAGTCTGCTTGATAACAAGGGTGCTCTGATGAAACAAAGAAAGGTCCTACGGCCCTGTAGATTTCTGGTTATGGAATTTTGTATTTCGTTCATGCTTGCGCATGATTGTGGTGGAAGAGGTATATATCCCATGGTCACAAAGGCCCATTCAACAATTACGGATAATCGGCAAACAGACCCTGGGAATTGAGAGAAGCGCTACCCAAGTTCCAAATAGGTCAGTTCCGGTACCCAGCAGGGCGATAGTGTAAATGCTGTCAACGAGCGGCTTTCTCGTTAATAAGCTGACTGTTGATTGTGAAATCTCATTAGTATTCGGCCGATCACAGCCATCTTTGTACTGCCCTCCGAGAACTGGAGTTTGTGGGTCCATCGTGTGGTATGATGGTCGGCTGAGGAACCTATCGACCTGCTCAACTCATCACTCTATTTGTTTTTTCGTGCTCTGGTGTAAGATGGCCGGCTGCGCTGCACAGGAATGACTCCCCCTTGCAGTGCCTATCTGATGCGTTGCGAATGAGGCGGAATAGCTTGTTGGAGTCACTAATCCCTACTGCAATCTCCACAATTTAGAATGTTTGATCCATTACCGCTTTCAATCAAGCCTAACGAAGAGCAAAGCTCCCCGTTGCAGTCTGTAGTTCTCGCCACTTCCTGATATCTGGGCTTCGTTTGCTTTGGCTGGCAGCTGCAATGGCTTCTCAGAGATCCATTCTGGCAACCGTCGTGACCTAGGACGTCTCGCGTTGACTCAACCGAGAGACTTGTGAGAGCAATCCACTTCCAACCGACGGACAGAATGTCACATTTCTTGATCTCATTGAATATCTCTTAGAGATTGGCGTCCAATTCATCATCGCAATCACTGTCGAGATTCTGTGGAAGCCCTCGAGACGTGCAAAAGGAGGTCTTAGGGTAATCGGCTCCCAAGCGATCACTGTACTTTTGGATTTACTGCTAGTATCGAATGTGAAATCGTGGCTCCCAAAGTGTTTTGCCTTGTCGCTACAATAAAGCTAGCCATAGTTAATTACGCGGACATTTGAGAAACAAGCCATGGAGATGTTTTAGTTTTAGTTCTACAGCGGCCTCATTGTGAGGCTGCCAACGTATGGTAGAGTCCTTCCATTCCAACAAGCTGCACAAGCCTGTTTTCGACAGTTCAGCATTCCAGTTTGTTGTTTTGACACCTCGACCACTGAAGCACGAGAAGCGTCATTTGCCGGACAAGCCTTGGCATGATCAGATCGCATGTTTTCAAAATTATTCATAGAGGTTCTCGGGAAAACTGTGCGTGGCGGTGTTTCCAGCACTGTTCAGCGATGGCGTATTATTCGATTGCCCAGTCAGCAGTAGAAATTAAATTAACGGTGACTGATCCAGCTTTTCTCCAGACGATCTCCTTTCAGTTTTTGCACATCCAAATGCAACCAACAGCGCAGCACAGTTGTTCCACATGAGCCGGTGGCCCGTTGTGAGGCTAATTTGCGGTTTGCCTGGGTGTGGCTACTCAAGTATGTATCAGATATTTGGGGCCGCAAGAGAGATGGGTAGCTGATGGAGACCAATAAAATGGAGGATGTCCTAAGGAACTCGACATTCTACCAACACACAGGTGCTACCTCCCAAGCAATAACTAGTGTTCCATCGAAGTCATTTATTCCCAAAATCTATCGGGCTAGAATCAAACACCACGAAAACTGAAGGTAAATCATCTTACTCATGGCCATCAGCTCAAAAGCTGTCCATCAATGACCAGCTGGTAGAGTGCGTTCCATTATTCACGTGTTTAGACTCTACACTGCCTCCGATCGCTTAGCTATGATGTGTGATATATTCATGAAGCCGTCTCGTCGTCTAGTAGGAGATCGTTGCTTGCAAGTAAAGTAAAGAAAGGAATAAGTGTATCGATGGTTTACCGTGGCGTATTGATAGAAATGAGCTTCCCTTTAATCACCATTTGTAGACCATCGTTTGTCGTGTCTCAAGAAGTGCCTGCTCTGGATATTAAAACTTCTCTCAAAGTAAAATCATGTTATTCGCGGTCATGATTGAAAAGGATAAATGACATCTATAGTTCCACAAGAAGATGCTCAAGAAAACGTGTGTACTTGCCACCCCATAACGTCTTAAGTTCGAACAAGCCCGAGAAGGTCTGAGTGGTATTCGACTGTGCGGCTGTTCGTGAAAGCATTTCCGTCAACGAAGTCCTAGCACATTTACCTGATCCAACTGATCATTTGTTAGGAATACCCGTCAGGTTCCGTTGATACTTCATTGCCCTTTTCGCTGAAATCGAAGAGATGATCTAGCAACTTAGGTTTCCAAAGTGTTACAGGTGATCTGTAGGCTCCCTTTACTGGTCAGATTACGATGTGAGAAATAGTGCGATTGTTTGCGAAAAGAAATCTCATCCGTTTGGCACTAGTTATTCACCGTTTTTTGCCAAATTGTCCTTAGGTAGAGTTGCCGAGGACAGCAACATTGACTTTTGTTCATTAGTATTATATGCGATGACTAATAACGTTTTTTGTGGACGCTTGTTTGTTGTAACTGTAGTATGAGGATTTATTGCGATAATTCAAACGGATAGGCAGCACTCAACTGAATGGGTGTCGTAAAGACCTAGACTACGAGCAGAATTGATGAACGGAAAAAATCGAGTACGTACATCAAATTTTATCAGCAGATCCTCGAGGGCCATAACGCATTAGGTTTCCAGTGGGATATTCAGTATTACTGTTTTCTGCTTTCAATTCATTTATCCGAGGTGCCAATAGCGACTGAGGATATACTAGGATTTTAAAAGCCATGCCACCGTGAGCCGCGTCCTCAGTGATTGCTTAATATGCCCAACCCATAGCTGAAGTAATAACACGCATGCCTGATTGCCTATAGAAAGGTGCGAGCTACCTCTTTGAGGAATGTGGTGTCAATTATTTCGGACCGTTTGGTATCAAGTTAGATTGAAGTGAGCACAACAGATAGGGTGTCGAGCAAAACACTTGGAAATCGCATATAATATGACTGCGAGTATATTTCTTACGGCAATGATACGGTTTATAGCCAATACCAGTAGACTGAAGGTGATGTAAAGTGATGGCGAGTCTAACGTTGAGGCCGCAGAATGTGCATTGAAATCTGCGTCGTTTGCGGTGATAATCGCGAAAATCTTCAACAGGGTAAGTTTAACTATGACATTGATTGACACATTCAGCCACGAGGTGCAAGCTATGTGGAGGCTAGACTGATGTCGTCGGCAGTCAGTTCACATCAACCACTAAACGGCGAGGAATCATCGACATACATGTTGGAGTTTGGACGATCCATCAAAGATGGATGTTAAGTCTCCGTGTGTGGAGACCCAGGGAACCCACGCGCACTTTGACTTAGTGATTTATAATTGCTTCCCTCAACACATCCTTTTGTGCAGGGAAGACCAAGCCAGTAGAAATTTGCACCAAAATTGACGTCAAGCAGAACATCTAGATGCGATGTCTAGGATAAGTTGGAGTCGTGAATATCTCGCTACATAAAGGGCTGAAAGATGAATCGGACTTGAAAGGGGAGACGTGATTCCTATAACCGATGGAAGTGCAGCATGCAGCATATGGCACAAAATAATCAATACTGAAATGTTTCCGGCTAATGATGAGTATGTTCGCCAGATCTAGTGTGGGAACCGCAACATATAATGCCGGGGGGGGGATAAAGAATAATTCTGTTCCTTGAGAAATACATGGGAACTGAAGGAAAATATAATTAACGTGATGCAATCATTTCGTTTGCTGTCGTCCACCGCCTACGTAAAACATTTCAGTTTATGTATCGCACACCAATTTTGCTGAAAGCAGAAATATTTTACTGACTCAGAATCGGGTTTGTTCAGTGGTATGCTCCAATTTCAGCCAGTAAGAGAAACGATTGGACTTGGTGCTTGTGTTAAATTGACGAACTATCACACACATAAGGACAAAACACCTAACGTATTTTAAGGATGAAAAGACCACAGTGAAACAGCAAATAGCAGGGCGATCACTGAATGTAGCACAAAACCGTAATGGCAACAAATATATCTTCACATTGTGAGCATCGAATAGAGCTAAATCTTGTTGGACAGAGCAATAAGGTTTTGCAACGAATGTGTTTTGTGGCTACATAAATCAGCGTCGTGGAATTAACTGCCAACTCTTGAATGACTCATCCAAGTGAAGTATACACCACCCTAGTCTCGAGAGAGAAACCCCAGCAGGAAATCGTGTGGATACTCCAAAATTTAATTTTGGTATTCGGGCTGATTCTCAATCGTCCCATTCACGTCACTTGTTACAGACGTTTCCAAAAAAGTCATACGATAGTAGTTACAATCAAGAAAATAGTATTTTGTTGCTCTCCTGTTACAGTAACAGAAGCCGCAAGCGTCGATCGCACGTGCAATAAAACTTGTCAGCCTTACGAAATCATTCGATTCAGCGACATGAGCAACTGAAATCGATGTACCGAGCAATTCTTACATATTCCTTGTCCTTCTCTTTCACAATGAGAGCTAAATCACACACACAAACACAGATACGTGATTACACTGACGGAAGAAATATTTTCATTCAGCCCGAAAACTGAGAGGCTTGTAATCCTGCAGGCTACAGACTAACCGGTGAACACCTTACGCAAACCTACAGAGTTAATGCACGCATGCACTACTGAGCCTTCTGAAAATGATGAAATAATTCCCCGACCTTGCTATGTCCAAGGATTTATTTCCTTATTCACGCGTACACCATTTCATTTTAGCAGAACCATTCAGCTTCCAGTAAGTTACTTCAATAATCGTAATGGCTTTTTTTTTCGTCAGGCCGCCAAAGAAGATTTATGTGTGTCTTTGCTGGGACAGACCCAAACTAAAATGAAACACAGAATCGTTGGTATTGCCAAAATAATGTCAGATGTCTCAAGTGAATGTTCGATAAAACAGTGTGAAGCTACTGTTGATGAATAACCCTGGATTACTTCAAAACTCTTCTCTGATAACAAGAGAAAGGAAACTCGTTTTAAAAAATGAAATTATTGTAATGACTTTCATGACAAACAAACACTTGATTTTTCACGCTATTTAGGTTTGAATTATATTTTATTGTAAGGAAAACCGAATCGTTGGTGATGAGTTTCACAAGATGGTGATTTATGATATATCAGAGATTTCAAAGTCATTTCTATAGCGTGATTATTTCGAGAATTCGTGCGCGAATCTCTTTTTGAAAGCGGCGCGTTCAAGTTGCGAACTCAGAATTAGGCGAATTTGGAGGCATGTTCATGGAAAGTTCACGTTTCCATTCTGAGTCAATTTTATCGTTGCACAGCTAGATAGATAAGTCAACACTACCCGGGCTGAAGCATAACTACCCATCAATAAGATGCAGGCTTAAGCCAAAATGTCAGTAGGATATTGACTGATTATCCACGTAGTGAGTGTGAACAAAGACGTCTGCTAAGATGAAACACGACACAAATAGTATTCCAGCATTCAGGACTTTCTGGAGTCGAAAGCAGTACATCTGACTGAGTGAAAACGTACCAATATATACATGAATTCGCTGCAAAAGCCCTACCGAATTAGTGATGTTCAGTGCGGCAAAGTGAGGACATTGATCACTTTGATCCCGGTTACTGATACATGATATCTCCAAGTGCGTATTTTCCTAAGAAGCTATGTGGCTTCGTACGCATAGAAAGGAATACAATTTAGAACCATCCACGACTGTCTAGACTAGACTTTATTGACACCAATTTTATGGACTCAGTAATAATAGGTACTCCCGATTATCAACATTTGATTGAGTAATTGAGATGGAGTTGGATTATATCATACCACTTCTATATAAATGTGGATGGTTAGAACTGAAAGTTGGATTGCATTACCACTAAGAAATTCGGAGGTCGATCGTTTGACGTTCCAGCTCAAATTACTTCTTTCACGTGATTGCATAACATGGGTCACTTGAGGATTCAAATTGCCTCAGAAAAGTGGGTTTCTGTCTAGTGTTGTTTCTTCTGCCTAAATGAGAATGATTTTTCTCAAACTGTTGAAATTGACCAGATTAGTTTCATATCTTGACGTAAATGAATGGTGTGTTTTTTACTCATATGTTGTAACAGCGTAGTTTACCGGAACCTCACCCTCCGGACACAAGGAAATGCCACCGAACTCCTCATGAGGAGTTCGGTGGCATAATGGATATTGCACTACGAATGCTAACTGGATAGTTTTTTTCGAATTAAGTCCGGATGAAAGATCGTATTTTGATCGAGATTTTAACCGAACACTCATGCATGATGAACCTTAATAACCAAGAATTCAACAGGGTACTTCTGGAAAATTTCTGAATGAATTTTCGGCTTACAGCATGCCAAATCCAAAACATAAGTTTAGACTAAAAATAATAGACTGGAAGAATTTCATTGGTTTCAAATTATCCTCAAAATATTAGGGATCTGAAATTCCCAACATTGTTTTTATACACAAATTTATTAACTGGTTTTAGTTATAAAATAAGATTACTTACCATTGCAATAATGATGACGAGTTTTGTGTCATTTTTTAAAAACACTTTCAGGTAAATTATTCCTCAGTCTACAGTTTCCTCATAGCCATAACCTGTTAGAATATAAATCAAACGGAAAAAATGTGAACAAGGCAAAGAGAAAAATTGGAGTGATCCAATTGGTGAGAGGCCTAAAGATAAAATAAAATAAATGATCGTGAATAGGGACCTCGAGATTTGAACACACAATTCTGAGTAACTATTTCAAGTCTGATTTTACCAAAGCTGAAGTCATGCTAGCAAATTGTTCAAATCCGGATAAGGCTCGGATCATTTGAATGTGTGCCGAATTCGAAGAAAATAAATTTACAAAGTTTGTATATTGAAGAATTTTGAGTCTTATCTTCAAACATCTGCTTTTCAAACAGTGATTGGCTATTTGTATGTGTAAGCTAGAGGAAAATGATAAAAATAAATTTAAATATCAGCCGTTAAGAAATGATGAACAAAAGACATGCGGACCATTTCGCTCTCGCTTTATACATCTTACTTGGAATATATCTCTCACCCTAAATGCTGTATTTTACATAAGGAAATGCATAAATGATAAATCATGTAGGTTAGCTGATGAGTAAAAAACGATTATTGTTATCTCCAATAACTTGATCAGTAACAGATTCGGTTGGATTACTAAAAACCGCATCAATTCCTACTCACATAACTGGGTAATGATTATTTTCAAGCAAAAGTGACTTTGAAAGTGGATGAAGCTGAGAGTGGATTCCATGTGTATATGACCAGAGGTATTTTGCAAAAGACCAGTCTTCTTCGTCACCAGTAGTGCTTTGAAAACCTGAATTTGAAGACGCTCTTGACTTTAATGTAGGTGCCTCGGGTGCTGATTGCGTGACTCGAGGATACACACACGATGCCGTAGATAAATTCATCATGAATCTCGATATGATTTGGATGGCATTGTATTTGGATGATAAGACAAACATTCCCCATTTCAGTCAAATAAATGACGTTGGAGGAATCGCCATGTGATTCCAAATGTGGATCATCCAGACATGCAAACAGTATTGCGTCTGATTTGAAATACTTTGAATTGACGTTTCGTATGGTTATCCTAACTTCCAAGAGTTCCAGAAACCGATTCAAATTGCGCACTGATTTATGAAAGACAAATCCTTTATTGGAAAGTATCCCGTGTAATTGTGGATAACTAAGATTATACAAACATTTTCGTCGCTGACATGAACTATGTAGCACGATGTGTTGCTTGAAAAGGGCAGTGGTAAGTTGAGAACAAATCAGTGCACCACATATATTGATTATCCTGGGTGAAAGACTGATTTGCGGCAAGCATTATCATATCTTGTTTGTCTTTACTATGAGCAATTTACATGTATATGACTGTAATCTACTTTCGAAGACTATGCTCCACGACATTTTGTCTCCCGGTGTCTAATCCGATGAGCCTCTACAAAGCGGATTTGATCTCCGTTGTCCGCTACGGAAATCACTAACAAATTGAATAGGAAAGGATCAAAACACAAACCCCACCATAATAACTGCATTCAAATAATTTTGCATGAGCTGTATAACACTATTTATGGATGACAGGATGGAATTGTCCAGAATGCACACGGCTGGTTTTGCGGTTGTTACAGCTTATCTGGTGAGCTTACCCGGTGCTCGTCCGCCCAACCATTCTATACTTGACCACTAAACTGCTTCCGGTGACAATCAATATCGATCGCATTTCAGCCCTCACTACTGGAACAATGGCCAGTAGCCAATAAGCATGAGGCTGCCGTGGCTCCTTGGATAAACTGAATGGTTTATACTTTCGATCAGATAGTCAATTATACTATTTCGTACTATTTTTTTCTGCAACCAACGACATCACAATTATTGGTAAAGCCATTTACATATATAATTTTGAGGCCTATGTATTAGTTGAATTTAGTTGCTTCGTCCGATCACTGCAATGAACATGGAAGGGAACTGACGCGTCAAACAAAAACTAACACCTCATTCACAAATTAGTTCTACTTTCGCTGATCGCTAAACCAGACACTGTTATTGTCATCCACGTTTATAACCCTCTAATTTTACTTGATACTTCCTGTTTAGCTTCATGATTCTACTTTAATCGGTGCATGAATTTCCATCTTTCAGATAGCATTGCGTGGATGAATGGTGTAAATTGGGGAAGATAAATTATATCGTTCCGCAATGCACTGCACGAGAAACCTATACCAGACTTGAAGTATTTTAAAAGAAAGAATATTTTCCCATGGTCACATTAAGAAAAACAACATTGGAGAGCGTTTAATTGTTTTCAATGATTCGTAGTCTTTCTCTTACACATCATATAGGTGACAGTTATGCATTTGATTGGTCGTTGGCTGTGTTGAAGGACATTTTTACAGTATGTGTTTGGTGTGGAGTGGGGGGATGGTGTAGTGTTTGTCAGTTGGCGTGCGGTGATGCGTAATCTACCACTGTCAGTGGGTTTTCGGAGGTCGTTTCTCGTTTCGGATGCTCCGTCTTTGGCCAAAGCAACTGAGGTGCATGAACTAGTCGATTTTGCGCACACAGATCTGGGCTAAGTAGACGTATGGCGATTGCTTGAGCCCACCAATTCATCCCACACACCACACACACCTACTGTAAAAATGTTCTTCAACACAGCCAACGAACAATCGAATGCATAACTGTCACCTATGGGATATTTAAGAGCAAGATTAGGAATCATTAAAAACAATTTTTTGCATTCTAATGTTGATTTTGTGGATTATATTCCCGTTCTGATATAAGAAAAAATTCTCGTGACAAATCCCCAATACACTGTGTGCCAGTAAGTCGTCCAGACTCCTGAACAATCACTTCAACACTCGTCAAGCTGATGTGCTTTCGCTCCTTTCCCCTCACTTACATATGCAACCCAACGTATGGCTTCTCAGGAACTGGAACGTATTACGCCAACGGTAGAAGTATGTGCCATTTTGCGTCAACCTAAGAGGACTAAATTACCAATCAACTAATTCTCAATATATTGTAAATTATTCTGAGCAAAGTGATCCTTTCCTAACCCCTCGTATTATTCTAGGTGTTTGTTCACCTCATTTCACTCAGCCCTCCCGAATAGTGAGAATACACCGTGCACCATTCAATTACACAGATTCGAGTCTCCTTAGTACCAAGGAGTGATGTTGAGCACTGATATCCTCATATTTTCAGTTGTGTGCTCGAATTGCTCTGACTTATCTTACAAATTCGAAAGCTCAAGCAATTCTGCATTACAAATATCGACACTCTTTCTCTCGTGACATCGATAATACTGTAACTATGTGGACATGAAACGTTCATTTGTTGGTTCTCCATGAGTACTAAGTTTCTTGCTCTTTTCTCTATCATCTTGACTGAAGTGCTAATAAAATGCCTATATTCCGTCTTTTGTGAAGCACCGAGAACGATTCCGTTCTCTACCAAGTGTTCAGATATTTCAGGCGGTTATTTTCACGGTAAATCGACACTCAATTCATCCTTTGTTTCTCAGCGGATTCTGAGAAACGGACTCAATATTTTCTTTGTACTGTTTTGTATGATATCAGTGCAGAATTCAATGTAATAATGCAGTCAGTCGTATATCTTCCAAAACGACTTTTTACGCGAGCAAGAACGTATGTGATTTGTACACTAAAATAAATTTGAAAAATGATGGCTTCACGTGGAGTTGCATGTGACTCAATGGAATTAACAATGACCTAGACTCAAATTAAATGAATAAAGTTGCAATATTCTTTTCATGATGCTGTGTTTCTATTCCTCAGATCTAACGCTCGGAAGCAGCATGCCACGTCGCCAACATGTCATGTGGGATGTATATGTGCGACAGCGACCGAGACAAACCACGGATAGCGTGCTCAGCTACGTCGGTTATCGAAATGCAACTAGAATGATGTTGGCAACCTGATGGTCAAAAGGACCACGGAGTAGACGTGCCTTGGTTGAAAGCTGGGTGACTGGTTGGACGTTTCTGTTCGTGCACACTCGTGCACAATGGAAACGCAGCAGCGAAATTGGTTACATGATTTTCTTTAACCGATGCCTCCTATCCTGACCGTAGCACAAGAATTACTTGTGTGAAAGTGAGTGGCGCGTGTGTGGTTTCATGGTGGTGCTATCATCAACGTGCATGCTGCTCAACCTGGGTCTACACATCACAGCGCGGTTAACGCGTACGTCAGTCACCAGCGCTGACATGCCCCGCTTTTCCCAGCTTGTACCCACGTGTGCATGCACAACAATGGGCCTACTTAGTCAACCCAGCTTTCATACAAGGCCTGTCTGCCCTATTTTTTTTTTGATCGCCAGACCTTCGCAACCAGTGTTTCGAACATTCCCACTAGTACATCATTACACACATTCAATTCCACTCACTCTCGCTGGGGTCACATGTTATACGGGTTAAGCTGGCAGTTCAGAGAATATCTCATCGGTCCGCATATGCGTGCTCACACACACGCACCACAAAAGCGGTGACCCGTTTTGCATGCATTCTGCTGGACAACGCTTACTGGTGAGAATTTCGCCAGCATGCAAATGTACGGCCTACACAATCAGGGCGACGTTCACATCCCAAGAGGATTTTTCGGTAGTTGGCCAACTGACAACCATAAACGAACCCTCGGTGATGAAAAAGGTTTGAAAGGGTTCAGGCAAGTCTCAAGAATTTCCTTCAGGAATTAAAAACACTGTACTGTTGGGTTACAGCTGTAATCCCATTGGAGTCAAATGGAGCTCGGACTAACCGGAGATCCATTTTTCGAATCAAAAGTTGATTCCTCCGAAGATAATTCGTCGGTTACCACAGAATGTCGTACAGAATAAGGAACTATTTTCAAATTTGTGTACTTAAACTGATATCAAACGTGTTCCGTCATTGTAAAATGACGAAACCATCAACCACGGTTGGAAAATTACCGGGACATACCGACTGCAATTAGAAGTCATTGAAATTTTGACGATACCCGGTGTCCGTAAAGCTTCCATTTGGAATGAGGAATGTGATGGATTAGTCCTTGTTTATGGGTGATTGCCAGTCAGGCGTCTTAAACATGTCTAATCGGATATTTGGGTAAATTAATTTGAAAAAGGAAATCGGTCCGATAGCAACTGTGTTTAAATGTCCTTATCTGAAAAATCCATATGCGAAAGTAAATCAAATTACGTCAGCGACCATCAAATCTACGTTTATTCTGAATCACGAATTGTCAAATACTCCAGTGAGTGATTTAGTACGGATGAGACGGAAGTTGTCGAAATTACTAGGAATATCAGTAAGTATACTTCTGTTTTGACCGAGTGGTTTGTATAATTCCAGAGAATGTAGCGTTTGGCGTATCTTTCCAGTGCTAATATGAGATCGGAAACGGGAGACAGAGGGAAGAGAAAGAAACGGAGGAGTAGAATATGTAGATGAGATGGATTTAGTGGCAGACCAGGAAGCGAATTGTCAACTTTCTCATGTGGTTTACGAACAAGATCGCCAGAGGAGTTACAGATGTGAAGCAAATTGGAAGGGCAAATTCGCGGGAGACTGCTTTGGCACAAGACCAAAATATCCGGCTACCGGTGACAGATGGTTGAAATGTAGCTTAGAAATATATTAGCCAAAGTAAGTGGAGTATTGGGGCGAGTACAGTTGATAAGAAAAAGAATGATGTGGTGGAAATATAACGACGAATATATAGGTCATTCAGATGGGATATGTGCTCGGAAGAGCAAGCTATTAGAAACGTTTGAGTTAATTAGTCGGGGCCACCAAACGCATGGCACTAGGATTGTCCCAGAACTATATGGACAGATAGAGTTGTTATGAAGTTGAGTTCATGGGATTCAAATTATATGGATGTGGAAGTGAGGCTGTGTCGAATTTAACAGTGAACTGTTGATTCGAATCCACGATGTATAGCTTCACTTTGAGTCTGGCACAGCAGAACAGTTGAAGGGCCTTTCACATTATACGGCATTTCTCGTTACCCTCTACTGTGTCTACTTGCAGGTGATCCAGATTTCGTACTTCAGTCTTGATGAGGTGGAGTAGTCTTTTACGGCTTGATCCCAGCTAGATGTTTGTACCTTTCCCTTAGCTCCACTGAGGCTCTTCAAGCGAGGAGAGGGAACACTTTTGTGTTGAACATAAAATATTTCCAGAGGGCAACACAAATCATGGAATTTAGAGCAGTCAGTAAAAGTTTCACAGAATGAGGAAGCCTTGTGTAAACAAATGATAAATTTTTTGAAGGTAACCAATGCTCCAAGTTTATTGAGATCCTCCAAGGTGCAAGCTGTTCTGAAGAGAGTGCGCTATGGAAGCAAGCAGTTGGTCAAAGATTTTCCTATGCAACAAACTTGAGGGTGAAGGAGTAAACTACAGTGATCAAAAAAACTAGCAGGGGAGCGTTGAAATACTGTGAAATTTTTTTCATATTTCACTGATACTGAATTCTTAAGGGTATCGATACAGTTAGAAAACGCGCAAGATTGGAAAAAATCTATAGTGAGTGAAAAGGATAAGTCCAGTTCATTGAAATCACCTGCTTTTATGAACAAGGACTGATTGAGATCCGTATTGAAGTAGTTGGAAATGTTGTCAAATAACTGACTGATATCATTGGCAAGAGTATTTAGTAAAACATAAGCATTGCAAAGAACAAGATGTTGAAAGGAATTTGAAAAAGGTGGCTTTACATGAATTGCAATGCAATTGATCTTATTCATGCTGAATTCGAACTAGAAGTGAGAAGATTTGCACCCCGTTCGATAGATGAGTATGATTCAAGCCATGATTGCTGGACAGTGTGTGGACACTTGATATGCGATTATTCTAAGTGTTAAAACTAAATAATAAAGGGATCCGTAATAACCAGCTACATGCAGTTGCTTGGCTATATATAGGTATATCAAAGTCAATTGGCATTTGAGACGTGTGGTAAATGCGGTGAGCGGTAGGATCGTATGTACCTTCTCTAAGATTTTATTTTTGTGCGAACCGATAGCCCTTTGTTTTCTGTTCTTTTCTCATTTTTCTCCCAGAGATTGAATTCACATCGAGGTATAGTATGAAATAGCAAGAAAATATAATTTCATGCGCTGTGGCCAAAATTTGTGGAATAAACCAACGGGGATGGAATTGTCAAACCGGTTAGGCAAATTGGCAATGAAGAACTGAAATTCTGCATATGGCTGCAGGAAAATAGCGTTGTGGCTTTTTATGACTAGTAAGGCGGTTGACCGTTAGGTAGTGTCAACTGTAGGCAAATATTCAGTTCGATTAAAACATATTCACAAATTTACACTTGTGAATACGCTCATGAAGTGAAAAAAGAAAAACAGTAGCTGTCAATCTCTGACCCCAAATCTGCGCTCGATGGCTAACTCCGAAATTTATGTTCCACTTGCAATAACTTTATAGATCAAACCAGAATGAACTAATTCAATCGACATTTAGTGTCCTGGATGACATGTTTCACACTTTTGCTTCACATCGGTACCGGTATACCTTCTGACCCACACTGTTCAGTTGAAGTATATCTTAGAGATTCTGAAGGAATCCCACAAACCGTCATCTTCATCGTTGTGTTTCAGTTTTTTGTCCGATCCTCCTATTGGTTCGGTTTACCAAAGAATCTCATTTGAGGGGAACCCATGGAAATGGCTTGACTAATCAGATTTCAAAGGTTTGCGTTGAAATTTTTTCAGTGATTATTTTTGCTATCAATTTTGATTTTAATATTGACCCAATGAGGCCCAATCAGCTACTACGAAAGCTGAAAGTAACACTGTTACAAACACCCACGTGTTGAAATTCGTCTATTGTGGTTCATAATTTTGTTTTTTTATCATCGAATGTAAACGCTTGTCCACATGTCCTGCAGTATACTTCTAATCAGAAAAAAAGCCCAAAATGTTTCAGTTTACGCCCCCCTGATAAGTGAATTTCATTAATATTTTACAAAACGAAAAAATATGATAGCATAGTCATCAGTTGCTGTTACGATATCGCGATTCTCAACCATTAGGCAATATAAAAAGGACATTATCCTGAACACGCTATGCAAACCAAAGTGAATGGTTTCTTTATTCAAAAACCAACAAGTCAAACGAGAACAATTTTCGATTTCGAAAGTTTGAAACACTGTGAAATACACTGTACAAATATTTTCTATTTCACTTCTCGTGTTGCATCGTAACTGTGGAACAAATTTGAAGGCGTGCGAGCATATCTCTCTTGGCATTGGGATTTCAAGAACATTGAAAGGGGATTCGTGAAATTCATCTCTTCCTCTATGTTCGCATTTACATCTCTGGATGTATTTTAGTACATCTTCAGGTTATTACTTTTCAGTGATAGATTAAACATTCTCATGAAACCAAGGGAAAATACATAACCCGAGTGATTGTAAGACTCATTCTTTATGATAAATTCATTTGGTTCATTTGGTCCTTCATGTGATCGGTAACACGAAGTTAATTTTCACACAACCAACATTACGTAAAAACGGTTCTTTCCTCTCCGGACTTGGATTACCTAATATAATCTTGGGCTGTGAAATTCTTCACATTCGACCGAAGTTTATCGCCTAACAATAGTTGAGTATCTGATGATGACTATCCGTGCGCATCGGATGCGAATGCTACTTGAATATGCGTTTCTTTATATCTGTATTGCTTATAAAAATGCCATAATTTGCATGCCTAATGAACAATGCATTTCAGTGCAAGTTGGTGTGTCTTCTGTTTTCATTTCGGGCAAACCAGTCATCATGTGGATGATTAGTTATATGATGTATAAGAGACGGAACATGTTTTCGCACTCGTCCATGGTGTGCATATTAACGGAGATATCGTCTACTTAACGTCCGTAGAGAGTATCTTGGTATATAACTGTTTCCATTTATTGTTCGAGGTGTGAGACAAAAACATCTCCCATAACTGGTCCTAGTCGTTCATTACTAGTCGAGGTAAAACAATGGAATTACGAATCAAACACCTTACCCTCAAGGTCATCCGAGCTGGCTCTCAACGGTTTGCTGAACATCTAAACTACACTAGCATATTTTTCAATGCTGAGCTGAGCGTTGAAGCTGCATGATGAATCATATTACACAAATCTAATCACCTGTTAATCAATTGTAATTCAATATGAATCGTGAATTCACATAAAATGATTTCTCTGGATGTTTCGTCATTGATCACAAACTTGCCTGTATCTAAAATATTAGACAATTGCATGCCAACAGAAAAAATCAGCAAAAGTATCCCTGCGGGAAAATGTGAGGAACTTCTGATTTTCTGCTCTCCAATCAGTTCTATTTCGCTGATAACGTTTACAGATGGAAAGAGGACATCACAAGGGCATCTCCACTCGGTTCTTGGTGCGCCGATATATTCATGGCGAAAGTTGAATATATCTCGTTGAATCCAACTGTCAGCTGCCTGTCTCAATATAAGTCGATGATATTTTATGCCTACTAAAGGGAGAATGTAGTGTACATCCGTTCCTACAGGCATTCAGTGAGTCGCATCTGAGTCTAAGTTCACGATTGAACTAGAGGAAAATGAATTTAATCCTAAAACTGACTTTCCATAAAACGTTTTACTTTTCAAATAACATGCATCTTTTTTTACATCAATTTCACAATTTCCCGCCAGTTGGATATTTCCATAATAATCCATAAATGTTGTTATATCTGCTGCTCATATGACTTCGCTGATTGGTTCATACAAGATTTTACCAAATTCGCCTGTACAGACCATATAAGCTGTACAATTTGCACCTCAGTTTTACTTGTGTTGGTCGTCACCAATGAATGCGTGGTATCGTGTCGTGTCTGACTTCCTAATCTAGTTAGCACATGGGCCTGCATCATCGAAGTTGGTTCCTTGTTTTCGGATGAGAAGCTCCGTAGGTACGTGATGGTTGGTAGAGCGTTTTGGAAAGAACAGCTGCCAGAACAAGCTCAGACGAACAAGATCTTAAGTAGTACCAACAGACGAAAGACAACGCAGCAACAGCCCGTCAATGGGGTAGTGAAGCATGTTGGAGTTTGAAGAACGGTTGTAGATCAATCGGATGACTCGTCGGTAAACCCGATCAAGATGGAGAGAGGCCGACGAGGCCCCATCCCACACGTGACTGCAGTAGTTAGGTTTGGGCCTGGTTTGAGTTTTGTATATGAGAAGATAAGCTAGTGTGAAAAAGCTTATGGCGCGAAACAGAAAACCAATTTCGCATGCAGCTCGAGAAGCAAACTGAGATAAGCAAGCTGATCAAGATAGAAGAGTTATAGATAAGCCGAGAAGAGAGGAAGAATCTGTGGGAGGCAACACAGTTGAATCGAGGGTGTGGTGGGAATAGGACGATAGTTAGTAAGGTGAGAAAGATCATCGCTTTTGGGAATATGAAAAATTGCCATGGGTTTCCAGGAATTCGGAAAAGTAGAAAGTCGGAGAATGTGTGATGGAGAGAGAGACAGAAAGGACGACGTAGGAAATAGGCCAATTCAAATTGCACCTTTTAGGGACGATGAATGGTATGCCGTTTTGATCGGGTGGTTTGCAAAAGTCCAGAGAATGCAGCATTTGGCGTATCTTCTAAAACCAAAATGGGATTGAAAATGGGAGACAGAGGGAACAGAATGAAATGATTAAGATATGTAGGTGAGATGGAGTTCGTGCCAAAATGGGATTGTAAACGGGAGGCATAGGGATCAGAAGGAAACAAAGGAGTAGCATATGTAGGTGAGATGGAGTTTGTGACAAACCAGGAAGCGAATTGTCAACTTCCTCATGTGGTTCCTAAACACAATCGCAAGAGAAATTACATATGGGAAGGAAATAGGAAAGGCGAAATTTGCAGGAGGCTGCTTTGGCAGAGGACCAACGTTCCGGGCTACCGGTGGCAGATGAGAGTAAGCGTTCGGTTTCCCAGCTGATGAAGCTTTCTTTGGCTCTCTGTATGGTTGGCGAGCATCTGTTCCTGGCTTCCACGAAACAAAGGTGAGAGTCCGTTGTGGGCGAGCCCAACCACCAGCAAAATGTTGCACACTTCAAGAGTACAGCACGATCGCATGCGTGGTTGAACCACTCGGAGGATTCGGGTTTGCCAGGTTTGGACAAGTGAGTAATAAAAAGTTGCACAACTTGAGGAACAATGTCGGTGAAGTTAGAAACGGGAGAGGAAACGTCTGAAGTAGAGCAGCATTCATTCGAAGAATAGGAGGCTGGGACATCGTAAAATCTATCTCAGTTGGTGGAATTTCAGCTCCAAAATATTTATCTCAAAGTAGGTGGAGTATGAAAGTGGGAAAAACTGATGGAACAGGAAATAATATAGTGATTAGATGAGTCAACTTGAGAAAGGGCAAATGTGCCTGAGAACAGAGAATGAACAGATGTGAGAATAGGTTTAAGGGTATGGACATAATCGCCATCTCGATCATGAATACGTGTGAGTAAGTAAACAAGTTGGCATAGGTTGTTGACCACGGAGAAGTGTTCGGCTTCACTCCCCAGAGCCGAAGTGTCCGATGAGTGAATGAACCAATCTCGCTTGTGAACATTGAAATCTCATAAGATGGTGACCAGTCAGTTGGATGTTCCACAAATTAGGTCAATGTTTGAAGGTGAGATATCAAAGAACGACGAATCGCAACTGTTGGGTGGACGGTGATCTACACAAAAGCAGTGATTACAAAAAGCCAGTCGAAGCTTTATCCACGTCAACTGAAATTAACGAGTCAATATTATGCTTCACTCCGCGAATGCTAGTGAGAGTAACAAGTTAGTGCTCATCTTCCGAGTGAGAAGAGCGAGCAAGACGGCGACTGCGTGTGTGGTTGTGTATTTTCATGATTTGTAGTGTAAAAGAAATCAGCAACCCTTATCCTGAAATCTAAATTGGCGGACCACGTATGGCCTCAATAGATCAGGCGTAGTAGTTAGTAGGGCAACATCAGAGCTCTCTACCAGTTGTGTTCAGTTTTGTGAGTTTACTTGGTCTAGTGCCCTGTGTTTCGTGCAGTGTATTCATTGGGCACCGTGTCTTTTGATTGTGCTGTGTGCAATAGGCTGTGTGCTTCCACTGTGTGTGGCATATTATTGCCAAATAGATATTTTATCGAGTCTTGGTGAATTGAAACATTCTTTGTCAAGTGTGTCATCGCGTGATATAACAAAAGTTTATTGCAACTCATGCAGTCTTCGAATCAGACATCGTCATATGAACCATGATCAAGCGTACATGTGAGGATTCTTGACAAGGTCCGTCTGCGCAAATTTTCACCTGCTCTCAAGCGGAAACTCTCCTTTTTGAAAAGAATCAAACACTTGTTTTAAATAAACGTCGTTGGAAGTAGGAAGACGATAGAATTAACCTGCTCAATTTGGACCACTTGAATTGCTTTGTTTGTTGATCAGTCATTTGCGGCTTATGAAATCATATTCACCAAAACTGGCATTTGAACCAACATTCACGACATTTTTCTTGGTTTTGTCGAGGTGATTTATTAGGTTTCAATATTCAAGAGGAATCATTCGATTCGGGGAAGTGTACCTCTGACGAATATAAGCGAAGTTAAAAATATTCAGATGCCAGTGAATTTACATTTGTTTTAGAGTGCTGCCTGTATATCTCATATGTCTTAGAAAACGATAGTTTTCTTCGTGTCACCGTCCTGGTTCACAGTAATTCTTAAATAAATCTCAAACAATTGAGTATTCACATTCAGAATGAAGACAATTTTCTATTTACGGGAAATTGTTCCGTGGGTGTATGTTCATCAAACTACTGCAGTCTAGCTAATTTCGACAGGATGTAATTACTTTACGAGAAAACGTTTTATTAGTTCCCAATATTGTTGTTCACCGCCTATATTGGTAGCGAACAATAAGAAGGATTTTACAGCAATAAGAAGGCTAATCGCAGTGAAAGCAGTCTTCAGCACTTAATCAAATATATGAGCATAATCCCCTATACACGACCGTATTCAAATAAGATGAACGGCCCGGCCACATGCATGAATGCTCTACCATTTCATGCTCTTTATATGCGGTGAATAAACTTGGTATGATACTCATCATTATTGTTGGGCTGACTTGTTTCTTCTCTTTGATGTCTGAACTAAAATCTCCCACATTTAGTCAATCTTTTCTACTCTTTGAGGTCTGCTCGTATCAGTTTATATGCTAGAGGGGTTCAACTTCGATATTGACAGCTGGTTGTGAATAAACTTCATTATTATGGCATTCGGAATTGTGCAATGCCATACTGTATGAGGATCGAGCTTGTCCATTTGCATGTTATTCATCTGCGAAAATTCATTTTCAGTTGCATAATAATGACGTTGGAGTTCACTGATTCTTATATGAAAAGAACCATAGAAAGAGGAAAATGAACGAATCAAAGCCAATAACTAGGCTGACTTGATATGAATATTTTCGTAAGCCACTTTTCATACAATTCATGACAGAAATTAGCATCGGTCTTTGTCGACAATGGGAGCAAGTTGCTCATCCGTGTGAATGTTCAAGGTTATGTGTGGATTGAAGACAACATAACGATAGGTAGGATATTCCAGGAGTAGTCGGTTAAACTCAGCTCACATTTTACTGTCCATGGTAAACCTAAGGCACCAGAGCACATATGAGTGTCAACAGAAGACATTTCGTGGTCAAACGGTAATATCCCTCGAACTGACTGCATTGTTAGTTCCTGCTGCATTGTCTGATGAGCATTGAGTGGAGGAATCTAGAGAAATCAACCATTATTTAGTGAGTGGTGATGAGTAGTAGATGGTCCACCACTGCATAGGATATCTGAATGAGAGCACAGCACCATAACACGATGAAGGTAACTATACCGTTTTAACTAGAAGAATAGCCGCGGTCACTTCAAGTGGAGCCGAGAAGGTTTTCATGAAAATAGAGGAGCATGTTACATATTTGGTGACGATGCTTTTGAAAATACACGACGTATGGCAACGGATACCTCAAAATCAAACGAAATTCGTACTTTATTAGAAGACATAACTACGGAAAAGAGAAAGGATGAAAACACGCAAGGAGAAAAAACGAAAACCTCATGCTTATCTAACACGAATTCCTTGAGGTTTCGAATTAGAATGATGAGGCAACTCTGTGATTAGTATGGTACTGTGTCTCGATTAGAGAGCATATTTGCCCCGAAAACACGATTCGGATGAAAACATTACTTCGAAGTGATGCAAATTACGCCCTAAACTGTAAAGATCAGGATTTCCGCTGAAGTCAGTCTTCATATTTCCACCACTGCATTAAGTAGATTCAAATCTGTGTAGTTCATTCGTACGTGGAGTTGGAAGATCATTAGGAAAATTGGAGGTAGATGGCGACCGATTGCATGTAGGTTTACCTGCAACGGTCAATTGGATATCGGGCTGGGCAACAAGCTTTCGGATAAGTTAGTGCGTGAGACAAATGAACAAAGCTTGATCTCGCTACAAAACTATGTTTTCTTTGGACTATGCTCAACGACTCGAATGGAAGTTCCGTTTGCACAGGATCGGACGAAAGGGACCTATAACATGGCCTCAAAGATCTCGGGATATAATTCCTTTGGATTATTTCCTAGGCGGTTATGTTGAGAGAAACTTTCATGACCCCAAGTCTGAGAACCTGGATGAGTTGAATAATTGGATCCAATCTGTATGCACTGCGATTCCAACGATGATGCAGGTGGCAGTTCAACATAATATGGTTAGATGGCTGACGATTTGCCTGGCTCAAGTTGGTGGCGCTTTTGAGCATCTACCGTATTGGTAATAACGGCGCCTTTCAGAAACAGAGAACGACCTATTACATTTGCTTGGTAATCCCGGTTTGTAAAACAAAGTTTGAGTTACTCGTACTGCAGTCCCAAAGGTCGTTTTCACGTAATCGTTCTCGCTGATTAGCACGACAATACGACAATCCCAATCAAGAATATGTCCTGCTCGAGTATTTAGCCAAATGTCAAACGACCGTCATTGAGATGGGAATGACGAAATAATTTGTGGCAAGGTACTGCGAAAATTAAAGTTTATAAATATAAGACGACCAAAATCAGAAGTGATCTCTTCGGTCAAACTATCCAAGAATCAGAGTGTAAAATGGGTCAGTTCAACAGACAGCAGTCACGCTTCAATGGAATTACCAACGACCTAGCTTCAAATTAAATGAATAAAGTTGCAATAATCTTGTCATGATGCTGTGTTTCTATTCCTCAGATCTAACGCTCGAAAGCAGCATGCCCTACACACGTCGCCAACATGTCACGTGGGATGTATATGTGCGACAGCGACCGAGACAAACCACGGATAGCGTGCTCAGCTCCGTCTGTTATCGAAATGCAACTAAAATGATTTTGGCAACCTGATGGTCAAAAAGGACCACGGAGTAGACGTGCCTTGGTTGAAAGCTGGGTGACTGGTTGGACGTTTCTGTTCGTGCACACTCGTGCACAATGGAAACGCAGCAGCGAAATTGGTTACATGATTTTCTTTAACCGATGCCTCCTATCCTGACCGTAGCACAAGAATTACTTGTCTGAAAGTGATTGGCGCGTATGTGGTTTCGTGGTGGTGTTATCATCAACGTGCATGCTGCTCAACCTGGGTCTACACATCACCGCGCGGTTAACGCGTACGTCAGTCACCAGCACTGACATGCCCCGCTTTTCCCAGCTTGTGCCCACGTGTGCATGCACAACAATGGGCCTACTTAGTCAACCCAGCTTTCACACAAGGCCTGTCTGCCCTATTTTTTTTTTGATCGCCAGACCTTCGCAACCAGTGTTTCGAACATTCCCACTAGTACATCATTCCACACATTCAATTCCACTCACTCTCGCTGGGGTCACATGTTATACGGGTTAAGCTGGCAGTTCAGAGAATATCTCATCGGTCCGCATATGCGTGCTCACACACACGCACCACAAAAGCGGTGACCCGTTTTGCATGCATTCTGCTGGACAACGCTTACTGGTGAGAATTTCGCCAGCATGCAAATGTACGGCCTACACAATCAGGGCGACGTTCACATCCCAAGAGGATTTTTCGGTAGTTGGCCAACTGACAACCATAAACGAACCCTCGGTGATGAAAAAGGTTTGAAAGGGTTCAGGCAAGTCTCAAGAATTTCCTTCAGGAATTAAAAACACTGTACTGTTGGGTTACAGCTGTAATCCCATTGGAGTCAAATGGAGCTCGGACTAACCGGAGATCCATTTTTCGAATCAAAAGTTGATTCCTCCGAAGATAATTCGTCGGTTACCACAGAATGTCGTACAGAATAAGGAACTATTTTCAAATTTTTGTACTAAAACTGATATCAAACGTGTTCCGTCATTATAAAATGACGAAACCATCAACCACGGTTGGAAAATTACCGGGACATACCGACTGCAATTAGAAGTCATTGATATTTTGAGGAGACCCGGTGTCCGTAAAGCTTCCATTTGGAATGAGGAATGTGATGGAGGAGTCCTTGTTTATGGGTGATTGCCAGTCAGGCGTCTTAAACATGTCTAATCGGATATTTGGGTAAATTAATTTGAAAAAGGAAATCGGTCCGATAGCAACTGTGTTTAAATGTCCTTATCTGAAAAATCCATATGCGAAAGTAAATCAAATTACGTCAGCGACCATCAAATCTACGTTTATTCTGAATCACGAATTGTCAAATACTCCAGTGAGTGATTTAGTACGGATGAGACGGAAGTTGTCGAAATTACTAGGAATATCAGTAAGTATACTTCTGTTTTGACCGAGTGGTTTGTATAATTCCAGAGAATGTAGCGTTTGGCGTATCTTTCCAGTGCTAATATGAGATCGGAAACGGGAGACAGAGGGAAGAGAAAGAAACGGAGGAGTAGAATATGTAGATGAGATGGATTTAGCGGCAAACCAGGAAGCGAATTGTCAACTTTCTCATGTGGTTTACGAACAAGATCGCCAGAGGAATTACAGATGTGAAGCAAATTGGAAGGGCAAATTCGCGGGAGACTGCTTTGGCACAAGACCAAAATATCCGGCTACCGGTGACAGATGGTTGAAATGTAGCTTAGAAATATATTAGCCAAAGTAAGTGGAGTATTGGGGCGAGTACAGTTGATAAGAAAAAGAATGATGTGGTGGAAATATAACGACGAATATATAGGTCATTCAGATGGGATATGTGCTCGGAAGAGCAAGCTATTAGAAACGTTTGAGTTAATTAGTCGGGGCCACCAAACGCATGGCACTAGGATTGTCCAAGAACTATAAGGACAGATAGAGTTGTTATGAAGTTGAGTTCATGGGATTCAAATTATATGGATGTGGAAGTGAGGCTGTGTCGAATTTAACAGTGAACTGGTGATTCGAATCCACGATGTATAGCTTCACTTTGAGTCTGGCACAGCAGAACAGTTGGAGGGCCTTTCACATTATACAGCATTTCTCGTTACCCTCTACTGTGTCTACTTGCAGGTGATCCAGATTTCGTACTTCAGTCTTGATGAGGTGGAGTAGTTTTATACGGCTTGATCCCAGCTAGATGTTTGTACCTTTCCCTTAGCTCCACTGAGGCTCATCAAGCGAGGAGAGGGAACACTTTTGTGTTGAACATAAAATATTTCCAGAGGGCAACACAAATCATGGAATTTAGAGCAGTCAGTAAAAGTTTCACAGAATGAGGAAGCCTTGTGTAAACAAATGATAAAATTATTGAAGGTAACCAATGCTCCAAGTTTATTGAGATTCTCCAAGGTTCAAGCTATTCTGAGGAGAGTGCGCTAGGCAAATTGGCAATGAAGAACTGAAATTCTGCATATGGCTTCATGAAATTAGCGTTGTGGTTTTCATGACTAGTAAGACCGTTGACCGTGAGGCAGTGTCAACTGTAGGTAAATATTCACTTCGATTACAAAAAATATTCACAAATTTACACATGTGAAAGCGCGCATGAAGTGAAAATAAAAAAGTAGCTGTCAGTCGCTGACCCCAAATCTGCGCTCGATGGCCAACTCAAAAATGTATGTTCCACTTGCAATAAACTCATAGATCAAACCAGAATGAACTAATTCAATCGACATTTAGTGCGCTGGATGACATGTTTCAAACTTTTGCTTCACATCGGTACCGGGATATCTTCTGACCCACACTGTTCAGTTGAAGTATATCTTAGAGATTCTGAAGGAATCCCACAAACCGTCAACTTCATCGTTGTGTTTCAGTTTTTCGTCCGATCCTCCTATTGGTTCGGTTTACCAAAGAATCTCATTTGAGGGGAACCCATGGAAATGGCTTGACTAATCAGATTTCAAAGGTTTGCGTTGAAATTTTTTCAGTGATTATATTTGTTATCAATTTTGATTTTAATATTGACCCAATTTGGTCCAATCAGCTACTACGACAGCTGAAAGTAACACTATTACACACACCCACGTGTTGGCATTCATCTATTGTGGTTCATAATTTTGTTTCAGGGGCCGAAATTGGACAATGACAAACAGGGTAAAAGTCGAACAGTTGGTGAGTTTGTCAGGAATATTTAGTATGGAAAGGACAAAGCGCAGTTCTTTGACACTGTATTTCAGGCAACAGTTCCCTGACTGCACCACTAGATGCATCATCCACTGGATTCCCATCGGTCGGCGCATATCGCCAACTGAAGTCTAATGAACGGTTTTCTTTGAGTCCAATTCTATTGGCCACAAAGGTAACGAATGGCACTGACATTACTAATTTACTGGAAAACAGTAAGGGAATCCGGCCATGGAATAAGACGATCTATATGCATTTGTAGCTCATCATTAATGTCGTTCAAAATGGTGTTTAGTTACCAGACATCTATTGACGCGAATGGGAGTTGTAGATTGTATGTTCTTCGACCCTTTCGTCCATCTGTGTCGCACACGTTCACTGGACTCACGGTCCCAATCCAGACACTGGTTGCATAAACCGCGAAAGATCTGCCTTGCTAGCGGCAACATAAGAGAGACCAAACCCAAATGATCATACAATGTAGCCACATGTTTTACGACAGTTAAAAAGCTAGAGTTGCTGAAAGACACGGTTTATTTTTGATACGATTTCACTGCATCTCAACAGTTCACAGGAGTTCATGTAAAACAGTATTGTGCGACAAATATAGGGGGATTTAAAATTATCACCGTGGTAAATACACATTATCAGACAGCTGTTTCTACTGACACAATATGGGTTTCCATCGATGTGTGGCTACGGCTTCGGCAAACCTCATTAGCATGGTATTGCTTATCACGTATATGACCCGAAACACAGTGTTCTGGTCAGCTGTATATTGCGTCATCTGAAGATGATAAGCGATGGCAGACGACGGGAGCTTTTGGTTTCTAACATTGTCAATATGCGTTTTATCTGACAATGATTGGATCACAAGACATTGAGTCCAATTTGGAATGTGTTCAATTTCTCGGTTAGACAACTGTCGCTCTGCTCCACTCACGTAGGTTGCTCCGCAAATAAACCAAAATTACTAGATGAGGTTCGAGTTATTTCCACCGAAGTGTAAGGGATCCCAATCGTTCGATGAACAATTCTGAAGTCAGCTGAATATTATATTCGAACAGTCACTGAACTATTCGCCGTTTGAGCAAGCGATTGACATCGTGAACTTGAGAAGAAGACACAGAGTGTCTAGTACTTCCTCCGCCAAAAAAACCGTTTATCTGGCGACTAGAGGCTTGCTGTGTCTTTTGATAAACGCATCGGATTAGACGTTTCCGGTCGAGTCGCTTTCCAGCTGTTCAAGTTCGTAGTCCATCATGTTTCTTTTGCAAATACGTCTTGCTCTCTGAAATATGTTTCGGATCAGGCTACAGTTATATTCCACAGATTGCAGGTATAGACTTGTCCAAGTTTCTTTTCTATGAAATCAGATTTGGCGATTGTTCCGTCATTTCTTCTAGTCATAATAATCTCGAGGAAGAGAAGTGTATTGTCCACATCTGCGCCTATCGTAGTTCGTGTATTTGGATACAGAAGATTGAGTTCATCCATAACCCACGTCGTCTATTCTAGACTTTCGTGATGATGGAAATATCATCAACGTATCTTTTATAAAGCTCTGACCGTTCCGAGATTTTGCTTGCCTTCACAAGTAAGCGGATCCGAATTTTCCGAAACAATCGGTGACTGTTGTAGAGAATCTTTCATCGGTTACACTGAATGAACTTCAATTGTGGGCTGTCTCCTGAGGTCTAGGTTTCTGTATATCACGGGAGAAAATAAGCAGCACAGAGACTCAAGCACAATTCGAATATCTATTCGAACAACGGAAACTAGTCAAACCAACTTCACAAGATGCGGAAACTTAGTTTTTGATGGAGCTGGTTGACTCCGAACCACAGTAACTGGTAACATCGTCCAGACATCAGTCACTCACCACATCTGAGTGCATTTTTATTAATGAAAATCTATAGTTGCAAACTGGCTCGGTAATTTTACTCCCAAACAATGATTCCGGACCCGTGCTGTCTCATTGGAAAGAATGTGAGAGAATGTGGACTGTTTTGACTATCCCAGCAAGTTTTTGCGCCAAGATAATTGCAATGACCCCTAGAAATTATAACACGAGTTATCGGTAGAAGTACACGCTCTTCTAGACGGATAATTTACCAATGAGATCACAGCTCAAAATCTGAAGCCAAGAGGAACTAAAACTCTACAACTGCATGGTCCAGCGAAACTACACAAACCAGAAGTGTCACTTCGAAGAATACTATAGATGATAAACTCACCACAAAACGAATAAGCGAAATGGGTGTTGAAATTGCTCGAGCCAGTTCATGATTTATTGGCCAGAGACACTATCAAAGAAAGTCTGTAAATAGTAGAGCTTTTGCATCCGATCATTTCGAAAGGGAAACACACGGCTTCACTTGATGTCCAATCACTGCTCACGAACTTTCCCGTTAAGGAGACTATACGTATCATCTGAGATCATGTCGAGCAAAGCCGACTCAAAATCGGTATATCAGTATCAGTTCCGGAACGACAATTATTACCATGCTCAACAAACGTATGGTTTTCTTTCCTCGGCCGGACTTACAGACAAATTGACGTAGTCGCAATGGAAAACCCATTGGATTCCATTTTACCAGGTATATTTATGGCTCACCTTGAGGAAAATACGAGCTTGTTCATGAATGCAGTGTATGGGATATCAGGACTTTAAGCCACAAAAGCCCAGTGTACTATTAGGGATAACCGAAAACCAGACTCTCAGGCTTCGATTGGGGGACCGCATAAGGTTACAAAAGGTCAGGTGTGGTCACCAGCCGAGAGACAATGGATTTCTCTCTACCACGAAAATGATCGTCGTTCGAGGGTTTAGAACCTCTGCACCACCGATCGCCGTTTAGTGTGTCTTGCCGATAGAAAAGGCTTTTTTTCCCAGAAACCAGGAGGATAAGTACCATTAGATACAAGCTGTTTAGTATTGATTTTCGAGTACTGATTTTTTTCTTTGGGATTGGTTTTATATGAAAGTAAGGTTTGAGGAATTCCTAGGAATAACGAGGAAACATTCTACAGAGTGTTCTGGTCATCACTGTACAACTAAGATGAAGAAGGGCATTATTTGGTGGGTTATCCGGTAGCAAATCACATGATTATACAAATCATTACCACGAATCTCTTAATGAACACAGAAATTACAAAAATATATGATGTTGATCTCTCTGTACATCAGAGATGCCACGGCCACCTTACCTCAAAAATCTTGAAACTGTTCACCTACCCATTATTCTGCTCAATCATATACGTTTTATTTGTCCAATAAATTCAGAAAGAAAAGGTGTTGATGACGCTGATTTCATACCGCCTGTGATCAGGCCGTTGGAATGCATTCTGGATAATTGGCTTCATACATTTTAAATAAGACTAAGTTATTTTGGTCTATCGAAGAATGGACTATATGCTGATGTCTATCCTTGGCAGTACGGTACATTTTACAGTTAGAATTTTGTCAGAGCGCAGAATAAAAGGCCTAGACAACAGATCGGATGTTCAAAGCCCATATAGATGTTTCGATATTTTGTCTACTGATCAGTAGCCCTGTAAAGAGTGTTTTTTAAAAGGGCTTGGACAATTCTCCACCATTTTTCCACCACTTGAAAAACGAAATATCATATGAAAATGATTATTTTCGGTGGGTCCTCACCCTCTAGAAGCTCGTTACCTTTCAAAGATTTCCGTAATTGGCGAATGAAGCACAGTTCCGGTTTCATTTCCGATGAGAAACCGCTGTTGAATGAAATCATTCTGATCACATTCACATTTTGAGCTTTCCTCTGTGTAATTCTTTAACAGCAGCTCTGCTTCATGTGGGCTAGAACGGTTGCTTCATCGTAGTTGACGTATTGAATCAAAAGGACAAACTCGCAAGAATTCGTAGTCAAATTATTAGAAGCTATTTTTGATATATTAACAAACCTGTGCTGGAGTGATGGGAGTAAATTCATGATTGACACAAGTGACACAAACTACATGAATAAAGAAGGACATGACTACGGGGGAAGCGCCAAGCATACGACGCCCACATGAATCAGCAAAACAGAATCGTGATGAGTAGAGAAGAAAGGAATAATTCAAATTGAATTTGAATTATAAGGTAAACGAGCAAACCGTTAACAATACAGAAACGTCTATGATCGAGACCTTTGTTCGTTGTCACAGTTCAGAAAGCAGGAGGCAAATGAAACACGGCCAAACACTGCATAATGTAATTCTAATTCATCTCTGCTGTATATACCTAGTCAGATTACTGTATCATGTGCATTCTGATGTCCCAATTGTCCCAGTCATCGATACATGGAAACACAGAAATAATCTGAGTAGGAAATCTCCTTAAAGTTCACATGTAATTCATTTAAACCATGGTTGAATAAATTGAGGCGTTTGTTGGAGTAGCTCAAATGTGAATCAACTACTGAGACACAATTATGTTAAGAGCTATTCTGTTTCTGGTTTACCTCACAAAAATGACAAGCGTTGACGTGTCACTCTCAGCAATATACTGAATCACAGCTTTTATGACATCTTGCTGCCCAATTTACCTACAAAGCGACTGCTTATCACCAGTAGAATATAGCATTAGTTAACGGACAACAGGACCGATTACTGGCCATAATCTATATTTATTTGAACTGTCAACAGCCATCGGACAACACGTACGTGGACAACCCATTGATCAATGAAACGAAGGATCGTTCCAGATTTGCATGAGACAAGTAGTCAGCTGATCGAATAATGGAAACGACTTTGTGGATGAATAGTGTCTGTCAACTTGCCACAAATTAGTATGCTGCGATAATTGATCAAGTTATGGTTGGATCGGCTGTCGAGCAATGTGGTTTCAATGTCTATTTGGAATGAAGATGCTGCGCGCTCGTTTGGATCGGTGGAAAGATTACGTTATTAGCTGAGTCGAGTCTGCGCAACTCTTGATTTCATAAACTTCCCCATGACCGACTATTCCACTAGTCAGCTAATTGTTACCCGATTTATTTGACGTCAGTTTCAACTTTGCTGACCGCATTACTTTCATTCCTCGGTTGCATATTTGGTTTATTTACCCAACCCTCAGTTGGTATTACTGAATTTCCTCCTCGCGGGATAAATATTTGGTTTATTTACCCAACCCTCGCGGGATAAATTATTTGGTTTCCGAATTTGATTGACCCTAATGAAATTCGTTTGTTATTAGTTCACCTGTTGCATGTGTAAGTAAAAGTCTTTGATCGTTCAAGGGAATCGTAGTGGCCACTATAGAGTTGAGAAAAAGACCGGTATCTGGCCACAATATTAACCTGAACTGATTTTTCCAAGGTTTCTGTCGATCTCTTTATCATATCCAACTGTACTCGGTCGCGGTTCGCTTTCTGATTCGTCGTTGAGTTCGTTTGCATAGTAGCTCATAGTCATCCTGAAGCCCTTGTTCCCCAGCGTCTACGAAAAACCGCATCATTTCCTCAGCTTTCGTGAACCCATGAAGTGGTTTCGTCAACGGTGAGATTTTCAGCACCCGTGACGCCAACCGTGACTTTCGCTTGAAACTCAATTAAACGTTCCGTCATTCACGGTCGGCATCGCATCATTTTGAACAAACTGATAAAACATTTAGTTGATTCACTCTCGAACCAGAACGCACACTACAGTAGGCGTTCGAATAGCGGCTCAGAAACGTGTCTTCTATCGAGTCCTGAAGCAAACTATGAACAAAATTCACCTAAACGAATCAATAGAGAAGACCAGTGTCCATAGACAAATACGATCGTGTATTTCATATATCGTGGGACCGAAATAGTACCGGGGCAAGAAATACACGGAAAGTAAACGGGGGCAACGGCGAAGCGAAAGTCGGACCACACACCTGCAGTCGGTGAGAACCGAAAATGTGTCAAACGTGAGGTGGATGGAAACCTCGGGAAAGTCAATTTAGTAAAACGTATGCAACCGAGGGAAAAACAGTGAAATCAAAATCAGGCACCAGAGATTATGAAGAAAATACATCCATTACGCTTTCTACTGTGTTCTTTTCAATGCTTCACCAGATTGAATCTGGGTTTTCAAATCAGGACAGCACCCTTTGTCCGATCCTTCATGAGAAACGTTATATGGACGATTGCACCGATAAGTAATGGATTGTAAAAAGTACATGCATACTAAGTAGATAAATGTATAATTAATCTTCGTGAATTAAAACGAACTCCGTGACTGTGGTTTGAAAGCGTAGGAGTGATCGTTCGGGCAGGATTAGATCATATCTAACATAAAATGGTGGTATCTTCTAACAGCTGTTACTAATTAGGGTGGTTACGATTATCGGTTTGTAAACGGGTGCATATCGTAATCAATGTAACGTAATCCAGTCGTTCTATCATTTTCTTGACAGCGATGGAATCAGGATAGGCATGAAAACGTCAAGAAACAGGTTTATGTTTTTCTGGGAGTAAAAGGGAGCCATACACAGACTGCTGATCACAGTGCTCCAAAATGCCAGAATGTCAAAACCGTCTGGCAAGAAATCGAGAACAACTTCAGATCTGCCAGATCAGTCGAATTTGATGTGCGTTACAACATCAGAGACTGTCACCACCTTGTATTGTTTTCTGTATTGTAGAAAGCACTCAAAGTTCCCAGGGAGATAAGGCCTGCATCCAAACTATTGTTTTACCGAAAATCTTGGATACGGGTCACAAGGCTGTCCGCGCTAAATTCAAGTCAAGCAGAATAAATACTCTACGCACCTGGAGAATTTAAAACAATGGTTATAAATAACAGTTTTCCAAACACTGACCGGACATTAACATTGCATAGCGCGGGAACTGTCATCTCCCTTGGGGGTGGTACAACTAGAGGTAGTCCTCCAGCTAGTGTGCATGCCTTTCTTAGTCCAGTCGCGTATACTTCTCTGCCCCTTGCCTGCCTGCTTGTGCTCGTTACCCTATTTCTCGGGATATTTGATCTTCCCTGATTAATTTGTATTCGGTTTTGCGGTTGTTGGTTCTCATCAGGTATGCGTACCCGTTACTCCTCTGCCTAGTCGTCTTCATACTTGTACACTCATATTCCATAGTCACAAGGATCTAACTTTGATCGTCTGCAGTGTGAATGTATACTTTTCACTGAAAAGCCCACAAACGAATCACAACTGAGAATAATCATAGTTATTCGTGTCTGGGTCACTACATACTACTTACGTTCAATATGAGTGCCTACACTTGCAGCCTCGCCGCTATACTTTATTTATTGAGATGAATGTGAGCATCAGTATATCATTATATATATATATATATATATATATATATATATATACATTTATATATGTATATATATATATATATATGAAGCGATCAGAAGTAAACTGACAATACTGAGTTGTGGCAAATTTGACATATAATCAGGTCCTTGTGCTAATATGTTACCACTCTTTCCCCGTTTCGATCGTCTTTTCACAGACAGGTGTGTGATATATAACGGAAAGATAGGAAATAGTAGCAATTCCATGTACTGATTTTAAAATAAAGTGCAGACTACCAGTGATTCGGCAAATGAATCAAATGTGCCTTCTAGGAACTTGGAAAAATATTCTTCTTTGTACTTTGCAAGGTTGACAGCAGGATGAGCACAAAATCGAACTCGTCTGCGTCCACTCCATTGTTCTCTTCGTCGTCAATAACGATCTTATGATCGTCATCATAATCGTCTTCTTCTTTTATCTCCGTGAAGAGGAGAACGAAGTGACAGGACATTTTAACATCTGCTTTTGGTTGATGTCTTCCGTCAACAGTATGTTGGCCAATCCAAATGTCTCCAACACCGCAACAGTATTCGATCTTCAAGTCCATTCATGCTGGTCGCCTAATAAACTGGGAGCATGGCAATCGTTTCTTTTTCACCGACAGGATTTTCTCCCTCATGGATGAAAACGTCTAAGCGACTTGACTCAAGCTCAATAATTATGAGTTCAAAGTGTTTTCAAATCTACCAGGCATTTTCCTTGAGAAGTGTAGAAGAGATCCAATAAAAATCTTCGTACTGTTCTCACCGTTTTCGCGACTTCCAACAATCACAACAGAAATCAGTGTGTTTCATAAATCCACGACAGGGGAAGTGCGGCTTCAATGATTTTGTGGCGTTACCGAAAGAAAACTGCTCAGATTTGGTACGTGTTTCAGTGACTGAACACTGGTTACCAACAACCTAAACCAAACTTCCCTATTGCTGACATGGTGCTCTCAACTTATTCTACCAATGGAACGGAGGGATTGATGATCAAACAACGATAATGCCGGTTTACCATATACCCCAAAGGTCGTATTTCTGAACTATAAAAAGGAACGAGATGACCTGTGACAGTGCATACTCGACCGCTGATGAACTTTAGGATATCATGCCAGCATCACCGATGACTGAGGTTGGTAAAGACCAGTGGCAGCTTCTGCATGCGAGACGACACCTGACCCGTTATCTGTTCACCTCATAAGATGGAAATGCCTCAGTCGCAAAACTTATCTACACCAGCTACGGCCTGCTTCACTAATAAAATATCTCGATCAGGGCCAAACCAGTGCAGCAGCAGAAAACAGAAAATTCTTTGTAGTTTCCTACGCAGCACATTTGATCCATTTGCGGAATGATTCGTAACCTGTATTCATTCCAAACAATAAACATGTTGACAGTTTAGTTCTTCTTTATTCATCGTGCTGAGTAGTACTAACTGTCTTATCTCAGATTCAAGCCATGTGGCCAGAAAATCAAGACAATGATCGTCCTAATACACCCGATTTAGGGTGAATTTTCAGTACATGTGCGATTTACGGGGTAATCTGAAAGAAACGAATGTAACCCTTTATTGAAAGGTCCAGAGGGATTCGTGGAGGAAAAATCAAGCAGTTAGTACACTCAGATTAATGTCGAGGCCGAATAACAAGATCGTTCATTATTGCGTCGTGGTCTACGGGAAAGTGGACATGGTTAGGGCTTAGGCTATTTCCACATGTAAACGTGTGTGAATGAGGAATTTTAGATTTCGAGCCAATGAAAGTGAAAGATGCGGCTCTAGAGAGTGTGGAGGGAAGACAATGATTTGTGTTCGATGGTGACCTGTTTGTGAATTTGTCACACGAATCAGAATGCATGTTATTGATGTAGTCAATGAGAATGTATCTATTGTTGAGGCAGCAGAGGGTAGCAATTTTCGAGATTTGGTGGTAAGATGGGAATTAGACGGAACAAGCGTGAGGTAGATTTCGGTTATCAGAGAAAAGGTATGGGATGTTATTGAGAACAGTATGCGAGGGAGATCCAAATCGAAGTTGAAAGGTATAATCAACGTACCTAAGGATTTTAAGGAAGAGAGAAGAGGAAGCAGATAAGTGGACAGGCTCATTCACACTGTTTCGAGGAAAATTCAATCTTTGCTTCCCAAAACAGTGACAATACAACTGAGAAATAAAATGGATGCTATTGGAAAAATAATCACAAAGGTCTTTTCAATTAAAGACATCAACCGCATTATCACGTAGAACATACAGCAGATCACCGCGATTGGGGGAACCAAATGCACGTCCGTAGTTAAGAAAACGTAGCCTCACAGTACAACCATCGTGATCACGAGTATAAGCTAATGAATGAGCAATGGATGTATTTGCATCACGTGTTGACAGACAGGGTATATAGGGAAATTGTGTCAGATCGCGAGGGTGAACTTGGAAAATTATACAATGGATGAGTGCATTCTTACTTACTTTCAGCAATGCAAATGTTCAATCTATCTGACGGTATTTCTTGGATACTTTCTTTGGTACAGGTTGAGTGCGTATAAATATCCGACGATTGACAATCACCTCAAAATCAATGAGACGAGATGGGATATGATTTCGAAAGAGCAAGCCATTAGCAACATTGGTGTTATTTAGTCGGGGCTATCAGATTCACGGCACTAGGCTTGTTATTGAACAGCAGGAACAGAGGCAAGTGTGACAGGGTTTCGTTCATGGGATTCCAGATATATATGAGGAAGTGAGGATGTGTCGGATATAACAGTGAACAGGTGATTAGAATCTACAACGCCTAGCCTCACATTGAGCCTGGCACAACACAACAGTTAAATGGCGCTTCACATCTCACGGCATTTCACGTGACCCAACAGTCTGTTTGTTTACAGGTTATTCAGATGTCTTATTTCGGTCTTGATGAATGTGGATAGCCTTTTACGGCTTGATGCCAGTCAGATGTTTGTGCCTTGCCCCTAACCCTACGGGAGAAGGAAACCTGTTGTGTTGAACTTAACAGATTTCCATGGGGCAACGCAAATCATGGAGGTTTGGGTAATCGGTTAAGTGCTCACAAAACGAGAATGCCTCGTGTAAAAAATTAGGAAAATCAGTGAAGGTGGCAAATGTCCCAAGCTTTTTGAGATTCTCCAAGGTGCAAACTCGTTTGCAGACAGTGCGCGATGACTGTAGAAAGTTGGTGAAGGCTTTTTCTTAGCAAACAAACTTTGGTATCAATAAGTGTAAAACAGTGATCAGGAACTCCAATAGGAGCACGTGGAAATACTGTACAAATACTTCAATAATTAACTAATACTGAATGAAAAAGGGCAGCGAAGCAGTAAGAAAGTGAACAAGACTCAATAAGATGGGAGGTGATTAAAAAGGATAAGTCAAGTCCACTGAAATTAACTGCCATTCTGCACAAGGACTGATTAAGACTTGTATTGAAATAGTTGGGAACACAGCTAATCTACTGATTGATATCATCAGTGGGAGAATCTAGTAAAACATAAGGAATACCAGATATATGAGGTTAAAATGATCTTAAAGGAAGTGACTTTCTATGCACTCGAGGTGTAGTAATGAATAGAAAGAAAATATGATTTCCTGTGCTGTGTGCTGCGAAAAAAATGGCATCAACCAAAAGGGATCGGATTCTCAAACTGACTACTGTGATACTACCTGGTAGGCGAACTGGTAGTGAAGAACTGAAATTTTGTTTATGGCTGAGTGTGAGTTGTTTTGTGTCTATGCTGGCTTTTTGTCCAGACCACGGGTAACCAGTTGAGGAAAGTTTTTATGAAAAGTAAGGTGGTTGACCGTAAGGGAGTTTCAACTGAAGGTAACTATTCAGTTTGACTAAAAAGCAACACAAGTACGGAGATATGCAGAAATACACCGGTTAAATACAGCTAATGGAGGGAAGTAGAAATACCGTGTATGTGAACGGCTGAACGTGAAATCAGACTTTCCTTTACAATTGGCATATTTCAACAAATGTACCCATAAAGATCTTGATTTTGGGAGTTCTGTGAACTAATAATACTATTATTTTCTTACAAATGAAAGTCATGAGAGGATAGCCGGTAGTATAAACCTCTGATTTTCTTTTCATGATAGTTCCCGATTTGGATTCACCCGTGAACACTACCTTATTGTTACAACATACCGGTTAGATGATTTTGAATAATCGTAAACTGAGTGCTTTTAGGCGAATGAACATGCACGCGACCTACGGGCGCGTTTCACAAAAAAATCGATAAAAGAATGTGCATTTGTTTGGCGAATAACCGGTGAGTACATACACCGTTTCTTCTGTGCATTCACGGGCGTGTATCTGCGTATGCACATGATGTTCATTTTTATAGCGAGCGTTTGCATTTCTTGTATTTCTCGTATCGGTACTGTTTCCGTGCCACTTTATATAGGATACATTGTCGCATCTGTCCATCGGCTAGCATCTTCTCTATTTGGTCCATAGAGGTGATTTCGTTGGTACTCCGCATTGAGACAGGAATAAAGACACGTTCATAAGCCTCACTCAAACGTCTCTCAAAGTTTATCTAGCATTTGAGGTCATTCAGTGGTATATTATGCGGCGTAGTCAGTGATTATGCTCTCATGCTGCATCTGCCGATCCATCTGCTAATCATAATAGGAATACGAAACAATAAGTTGAAAGTTATACTTGACGGACAGAAAACGAACGCAACCAGTGGTACCAGGTTTGTGGCTAGTGAACGAGATGAGCATCCCAGTGGTCGATCACGATCCGCAACGTGTTGGCACGGAAAAGAGCTGTTCATTACAATGCAAACCATTGGAGAAGCGGGTAATATTTCATGGTTATTTCACACTAGAAATAGTCAGATCAATTCCTACGGATTTCATTCAAATAGAATGAAATAAGTAGATTTTATTGGAGTGTTGATACGCCAGTATCTACTTGGTCGAGAGCAACCAGCCAATAGAATTTACATCAGTCTTGATGGATTTGTACGAAAATCAGTTCCACAGGGAATCACTATTGAAACACAGGATCATTCTTTTGGCAAGAGCACATTGAACCAACACTTTCGTGCAATCATGTACCGAGTTTCTTTTCAAACCGTAACACAGCTTGAAATACAATAGAATGGAACAGAGGCTTCACATTACAAATGAGAACAAATATGTTTCTGCTGGTTATTCGTTTTATTATGGCACGGAGAAGAGAAGCAAGGTGGGTGAAGCTATCGGTAGGATATATTCCAATTTGCATTCAAATAAGGTGAAAGCATTTCACGTTCGACTTGTTTTACATTTTTAATCCGTATACTTTAAACTACCCACCGATGATTGTTATTTTTATCAACAATTCTCATGCATAAAACGCTGATACAGTTTCATTATCACTATCCGAAAAACCGTCTACCAATTTCATAACAAGCTGACAATTCGGAATTTAAGAACTTCCGAGGAAGCAAGCTTATCAATATTCTTTGGTTCATCATGGTCACCAAAACTTCTCGATCGGACGGCTCAACATATACAGTATTCAAGCATGGGGCTGGACCTCTGTCGGAAATGTTGAATAATGTGATCAGTCACGCAATTGAATCTTTCTTCATTTCTGACTCTAACCGTCCTGTCACAATCATTCTCATACCAAAAGGGTCCAGTAACCCAACAGAATCCAAAAAAGTTCACAGAGTTAACCTTTTCTCGTCAGAGTTGAAATTGTTTGAATTTCCTGTACTCCATGGCCTTCGAAACCCTGCCAGAAGTCCAACTGACGAATACCAATTTGCGTATAAATCCTGGCGGTTCACGTATGAGAAAATAGCGTGGTATCCCATTTCATTGCAGAATCACTCAATGATTCGTAAAAGTCCATTACGCCTGCCTTCGTCGATCACACACCGACATTTTATGGTTCACAGCAAACGTCGCTTCTCAAGAAATTAGAATCCATTATCTGCCCCTGTACTCAAATAACTGATTGTCAGACTTCTTCTCAGGAATAACATAACGTATCTCTCTTCGTAGATGTTTGTTTATATTCGGTCTTGTTTCAGGGCTTATGTGGTTAGCACGTAACTTCATCCATTTAATCTGCCGAAAATATCGTTGCGGACTGTTTCATCCAGTGTGATAATAAATTCAGAGAAATCAATTCAAAGATCGATTGGTAGTTCAGGCACTGACATAGCATGCAGCGTAAATATTATTTTTGTATTACTGATGATTGGTGCAGTATATTGGGTGCACAGAACAGAACACTAGATGAAACAATAAAGCTCATAAGGCCAATGTGGTTGTGAATTGTGTCCTATGTATCACTGGATAGGACAACTTGGAGCGATACTTTCGCTAAGGGAGGTAGTTCGTAGAAGAGATCAATGAAGCTGGTCAGTCCTTGGCATGATACGGAAGAAAGGTATGGAAAGGCCATGTGAATTGCGTTAGACTTCCTGGGTGTGGTCCTACATAGGGGTTTAATGCATTCGAGTAGCGCTTTCGTAAATACGTTAATTATCTACTTGATAGAGTTATTTGTAGTTTTCTCGTTATATTGTTTGTACCATTGGTTGTTTGAGTTCCGGTTGAGATTCCAGTTATGAGATAGAAACGAGAACTATCGTTCCCACTTCGTGAATAATAGGTGTTTGAAACAAACTGAACTAAACTAAACCAAGCTGAGGAGAGCTGAACTGAACTGGACTGAGCTTTACTGAATATCGCTTCATGTTTGCATGAAGAATAATTGCCTCAAAACAAAATGCAATCTGGATTCACAATACATAGCTTTGTGAGTTCATACTAGCCCTCATCGGTCAATTACTTACAATCATATATGAACACATGACTATAGTCTACTAACAATTTCAAGTATGAAAGAGCCTTGTAGAATAAAACGTGTGGCATATCCCAAACACGTATCTTTTGGGAACAGTCCTGTACCAAATAGAACCAAACCTCATCTATCCCATTTCAAATAAATTCGCAGTAATCTGAAGTGAAGCACGTTATTGCACAGGGTAGATCGGCATTTTGAAACTGCCACTTTGATATCGTCATAATGATGGTTTTCAAGACCAACCAGAAAATGGTTTCAAAACGTGGAATGGATGCACCAATATGATGAAGGGGTTCTTCCAAATCACCTCGAATCTCCTAGAAATGCAAGTCCGATTTGCCCACCAGACAGCACATTTACCTTTGGAAATTGGACATCTTAAAGCTATGTGCTTTAAACCATCAGATACTATTATTCATTCCTTCCCAACATTGATTCCCATCAGCCTAATCTATTTTGGTCTCTTTGGGCGATTTTAATCAGTCAAAAACTCATTTTGTTATCGCGAAACAGAATTCGGACGTCGGATATCATAAATGATAGAAGTGAACCGATTAGATGATGTAAACCAGTTTTTACCCCAAACAAGTTTATTCCTTACTTAATGTTTTATTCACCCACAAAGCTTTATTGACACAATATGACCAAATTTTTCTCATATTCTCTGATGGAAACTCCCAACGGCAGTGTTGCTAACGTTTCTTTAAAAATCGCTGGGTGTGTCAAAAATACGGGAAAGAGATATAACAGAACGAGTAGTCTCATCAATGAGCAAATCTCTATGAAATAGTAAATGATCGAATGGTTCACAATGTTACGAAATTTAGTCACGTCCTGAAAGACAGTTGACCATCTACAATATTCTTTGTTCAAATATGACCTTATCTATCCCCAGCGAATATTGAGAAAATGGTTCAATTAAACGATCTGTCTTCCGGAAGGAAACCTGACCGATGCACTCTCTGCACTGCAGTGAAATGGTTCCAAAGAAGTACAAGATAAACACAGTGCAAACATTGTTTCTCACCATAGTGATAATTTTGACGACAGATACACTGGATGGAGAAATCAATGGGATTAGTGAAACGCTGATATCAACTGCGTATCCAGCAATATTCCTGGCAAAGTATTATCATCTGAAGCTGATAACGAATGATCGTCCACTGTACTTGGATGTGAATTGTGAAATTACCCACAAACAATATGATATGATCAACCTAACCATTAAAATTCTGAAGCTAAATTCAGGCGTATCTACTATAGTGCCGAACCGGTTAATGTGTTCACGTAATTCCCCGATCACACGCCTATAATAAAGGATCCACCATCTATTAACACCAGGTTCAGCTGCACATTGCAAGTAAAATATTGGATCTCAACTACCTACACTGTCCGGTTCGAATCTTAGTTACGTCATACAATGACTCAACACATTCACGTGTGACTTGAGAATTAAAATCAACACGACTGCATCATCAATCGATGAAAAGAATGGTGACTGCCTCAAGTCGTTCGGAGACAAGGCCTTACGTCACTGCCAATGATCTTCCCCAATGGAGAAACTAGAAGCACATGATATCATGAACAACGCGAAACCATCACGTGATCCAACCAATTTTCCAAACAGATAGACTCGATTCATTCAACATGATTACTCATGTCGCTGTCGCAGCAAATCTCGTATGAACCAGGTCATGTTTGCTCATGCAGCGCAAGGAGACATCAGCTTTTTGACTGCAGTCATTATATTCACCGATATTCGAACTGGTCTATCAGTTTGGCGCAAACATCGTAATTGATTGGTGATAGTGGTAAAGGTGATGTGATTGTGGTGATGCTTCATCCGACAGACTCGCCCAGAAAGCTGCCCAACCGGAGAAGACAGGCAAGTTACAAAACAATTCTACTAAGTTTATATAATGCGAGTAATGATTGTCAAACGTTTTTCCCAATTTATAGTTTGATATGCACATGTTCATTATTTTCTTGGTATGACAGGGTAAAAGATAAATTAGAGGAACGCTGTACGTATGTGAAACGAAACATGAAGTGATGGTTACCAGTGTTGTACTGACCTGTTTGTTTTGTTTCATGGTTATATTTGAACAATATTTTCCTGCAACTAAAGAATATTCATCTGATTTGGCAAATACGGTTGAGTGAGGACACTCGATTGAGACATCAGAACACTCGGTTTCAAAACTACTAGTTGTCACTGTCCCACTTGTGATAAAATATATTACACGTTTTACAGATTTTGCACACTGGATGATAGAAAAGCAGAAAGTTAGTCGATAATCTCGAATATAGCAATTGAAAAATTCGTGTCCATACAGTAGAGGTGTTGTCAGTGTTACGACAGATATTGTGTTGATAACTGTCAGTTGCATGCGGTCAGTGATAACGTCGCGTTATTTCGTGGGGGTACCAAGATAGATTCAAAGATCTGAAATGTTGCTTCTGAGCACGAAATGTGGTGTTGTTTCGTGCGAATTGAGACTCAATCGGCGGTTACCGAGATCTTGCTTTGGCATTTCCTAATGCTCCCACTTCGACAGTTTATTTGGGAAGAGCGACTCCATTAGTATTCATCTAATGATCCGGTTCTATCGAAGTGATGGTAAATGTCGTTTGTCCGCTTTTCACTAGACGTTTATTTAACCAATTCGGTTGATACGCCTGTATTCGTCGAGGTGGTCATTCTGTGTTTCTGCCTACGTCACCTGCCCCACACTGAGAGCTGGAATGCACGGATATTCTGCCTTTCAATCGTCAAATGAGAAATGGTCGAGAAGTGAACAAAACGTGGGTTCCAGCAACGTAATACATCTTTCTGTTTTCGGATATGAGTAACAGGTGATTGATTTCACTCGTTTACCATATCTGCTTCACTGCTACTTCTAAATTCAATTCATGGGTAGACAGATTGCTTTTCGACTGCTTGATGACAAGGTGTGCTATCATAATTTTTCGTGATATGATTGATTGTATATACAGGATGAGAAATGATTTCAACCTTTTTTTTATTTCTCATCGAACACATCTTAATTACTTTAATGGTCAATCAATGTATACTATGCCTATTCTATCTCAATTATACGATTCTGTAATAGTGTGTGCATGGACTTGGCAAATTTCCATTATGATTACGTGATCGTCCTAGTGAGCCGTCGGATTGATGATGTATAATAAGTAAGAAGTAAAAAGAATTTCTATTTATTTATTTCAATTTGCGTACTTATTACCTCACTTTGATTTGACATACAATATTTGGCCAGCTGATTGGGTATCAAAATTGTTTTACTAATCTGTCCAACAATGAATCACTGGAGTCTTGCTGGTGGATTGGAAACTCGGGATTTCGTGTCCATACTATCCAAGATGACCGTCAAATGTTTATTGCACAAAGGTTTCGCCTTATATGGTGTCAATTTGTCACTAGCTTTACATGTGTATTGGTGATGCACATAATGGTCCACTAACGTGCAATATTGCTAATCGTTGGGTGTAAGAATTGGCGGATCGAATACCAAAACGTTCAGGCTTGATCTATGGAAAACCAGTGGAAACCTGAACCGCAGTCTTATGTTGCACTTATTTAGTTAATGCACTTTTACAGCTTCATCCAAACTAGTCTTTTTCTGTGGATTGAACGGTCATTTTAAATAGTATTGTGTTTTCTATCAATCACCAATCTCATTTTACGTGTGGCGTTGTTCAAGGTGGCTTCTCAGTTGACTTATGACCCCACGACCCAGGGTGGGAAATATGCCATCTTCGGAAACAATTACCTCTTCGGTAGCTCCCTATTGGTCTTGTGCCCATTTCAGAATCATTTGTTGTACTATTGTTGTATGAAAAGACAAAATGTAAAATGCGCACAACGGGTATACGATGCTAAAAGTGATAGTTTGGTAGTGGAAGGAGTTTGCATGTAAAACGTGCCTGCTCGAGTTCAGTGTTATTCCTGCCACATGTCTACTCTTCTGATCGAAGCTGAGAGCTTGTTGCATGTCTGCTTCATTTCTCACTGGGACTCATGTGTGACGAATTTCCACCACAGCACACGTATTCGTTAGACTTAATAGGTCCACAAAATTCTCATTTGATATTTCCACACTACTCATCTGGCAGAAAAACGAAATTAAGATTACCCTGGAATAATACAATAATTCCCACTTCTTAGAGATTTTGTTCTTGGTAAAATAATATAATATGCGAATAGCTCGTGAAGAAATCAAACAAGATCAAACCCAACGATTCCTTTTTCTTGCGCTAGACGACCAATGTATTTCATCTTCAGTTTCTAAACGTTACACGTTTTTCACGATTCTGTTTATCGGTTGTTCTGAAACTTACACGCCTATTTTTTGCATTATATGCTCAGAGATTTATACAAAACAACAAATGGGGAATGAATTTCTTTGCCATATGTCAGTTCGTGTAATCAATTGTATATTATGTATATTACTGGGTATCGATGAGATGAATTATATATACTGACAGCATTGTGTGAGCTTACATTTTCTCACTACCTGCATGATCACCACGGCGGTGGAATACCCAAAGCAGTATCAAGTATTATCGACAATGTGACCCTGAAACTTTAAGTGGAGAATTGCACGTGGTCCCAGTATGTCAAATGTGTAACAAGCCGGAACATAGTGGTCCTAAGAACATTACAGTACGTGATAGTTTGCTCGAAGTGTGTTAAAAAGCAACGGGAAAGACTGAGATGCAACACGAAATGAATGGGAAGAGTAATGCTTTGGAGCTATTCATTGATTACTCCTCATGACACTGCAATAATAAATGCTGCATGTGTTTTTACTATTTTCACAGTTTTGGTTTCAATGTTGCAGTTGTTATGGTTTCATTTGCAAACGGCAATCACTTGAGAGTCACCAGGAATGGTTTGAAAGCTGTCATCGAACTTATCTTGTGTCCAATATTACCTAAGTGTTGTAGTATTGCGCCGCTGTTACTGTCAATGTAAGTATCTTCTAGATGAATGCTCATATTCATTTCGCGGCATTTAGATATAAACCTGAAGTAATCACTCAAGATTCTTCTGTCCCTCTGATGGCCTATATTTATTAACACCGTTTCACACACAAATAACTGAAAGTCTCAACTCACCAATACTGAATCAAAACAAATTGTACTCATATTACCCCGCCGCACATACATAATTAGGCACAGATTTTGAGGGACAGGCAACACAGGGATGCACAAAACCGATACCTCGAACAGCAACGACACTGTTGATCACTACGAAACACTCGAACCGTCATCGCCAAAAAAGACGGCGAAATTGAGCATTTTCAGCGACGACCCGCACAAGCCCAAATAGGTCACCACTATTACCGTTTATATTGTCTGTTTGGACGATCTTACGGAAAACGTCAAATGACCAGTCGGGAAGGCAAGAACACGATGGAAACTACTACTACGGAGTGAATCGAAAAGTCCAGTTACTGGGCTACTAAACTGTGTTTCAGAAAAGATAGTCTAATGGATGGGAATGACGTGGGTCAAATGCTGAAGAAAGTTGACTTTCTATAAATATGACTACATCTGGATGGAAAACGAATTCAAACTCAGCAAATGCCCAGGCTAGGAGACGTGAGTTAAGGTTTTTGTCATTCCGCTTTTAACAAGGACACATTTATTTGAAAATAAAAAACACGCTGCCATGTAATATTTTCATGAGTAACTGAATTATAAAGCGGTAAGAAAATATATTTTATCGAAAATGTCAGCCCTGGAGTCATGTACAGGCATAGTCAGCAAGATCTCGATGCAACGATTTAGCGGTTCGCATGAATACATGTAAGTGAAGGCAGATAAGAAAATCTGAAAGTGTAATAACTAATGCAGCCAAAATGGGCATCACAAAACAGCGTCAATCAGAAAACAAACGTGTTACTCACAGGAAGTTCAATGCTGATTTTTTGTCTCTCGTTGATTATTCTCAGCAGTTCCGTAATTACACTTCGGAAATCGGGAATTAGAAAACAAAAAGATGAAATTTCTCACCTTCGACTTCTCAAACTGCCTTTTTTAACCGCAAACACCTTATGGCAATACTAACATATATATGGTGATGTTCACCAATTGAATTTGCACCGTTCACCTCTGCGAAAATAATTACGAGAACTTTCTTCTATCAAGGCACTGCACGTTGGAAAGATCTGTAACATTTTGAATTCCCAATTTGTGTGTTTTGTGTAGGCTCGAATTCAACGTTAGGAAGGGGATTATGTTTTATAACGTAGGCAAAGCTGGATGTTGTGCTCCAGCCAAGTCGGATGTTTATTCGAGAATCTTTCGACACCAGAGTTCCTCAGATTGGACATTTTAGGCTCGGTTTTTCTGAGCAACTGCTATTTACTTAAGTCTAACTTCACCAGTGTTTGGAACCAGAGGTCAACTTCTGGATTAGGTATTGAATTTCAACGGACTAAAGAGGCTGCCAGATCTGTAACACATGCTCACCGACAGACTTTTTCGGCGTACGCTGTTCTCTGAGGCGAGTAAGGCTTCCAAGTAGGTCGAGATGGTCAGTCCACGACATGGCAGAAATGCAATGAAACATTGACCAGTGGGCTTGGCCAAACAGGACGTGTTAGACACGTGATCGGTCTACCAAATAATTGGAAACATTAGGTGATATTGCTTGGTGTCGCAGCTTATGGCATAGTTATATTCGGACTCATTCTTTGTCTTCGTGATTTTCGTTGATTACTTTGGAATTTTGGCTTTTTTCCATGTTGTGCTCATCTTCCTGTTGCCCTCCGCTCGATGATACTGGGAAGTAGCAGCCGAAATCAAAGTGGAGAACTGCGGGGTAAACAGTTGAACAAACTGATAACTTGAAACAGCCAAATAAATGGGTTATATGATCGCTTAACCAACAGCCACTCAGATATGAAAATGATTTATCGCTGGGTAGAAAACAATGACGTGCCCTTTCTTGATAGATATAATTCACAGAAGTTATTATTGGCACGAGGAAACCGAATCCTATATAATAGAATAATTGAATTGCTTTTTGACACCGAGACGTCCAGCGCCGCGAGCAGAAGTCGAACAGGCAAGATTCCCGCGCAGAGGATTAACCTTCTGAGCGGTTGCCGCCAAGGTGTTTGAAATTTTGCAGTTTTCCAACATTTACCATTCAAAGGTGACGAAGTCATCGAACTAATCACCAAGCGCCTGATATCCGCCATCAAACACATAGTCGACGCAGTCAATATGGTCAGCATATTCACAACCAGTCGGATACCATCACCGTCAGTGAAATAGCTGCTCTCTCCCCGTACCTATTCCAAATTTATCTAATAACTCACATGGGCATGTTCACCAGTCTGCATAGACAGAAATGGGAGACAAATACGTCACAAAATAAATGATCAAATTCCGGTATGACCTCAAAAGCTGACGGATGGCAAGTTAACACAAATGATGACATCTACGAAATCAGATGCAATCAGACCATCAATTGGGCCGCATATAACTGAACAGAAACTGTATGCAAGTCCAGACAACTAGCGTAAATTCATCTGCAACATTACAAACACCAGATTATTCAGATATGCTGAGGCCTTTGCCATCCCTGAGCATAAACCGAAAGTGTGCAAATAGCGGGAATGTTCTGTCAGCTTAGTCCCACGTTGGTGACACAATTTATTCCCCTCTCATTATTGTCGGTTCCTATCCCGTATTACTGACCTCAGTTTTATCTCGGTGTCAACAGTTGCTCACTGACAATAAAAAATCACACTGACCGCAGTATACTTGTTTACAGATGCAGGGCAATTGTACAGGATGCAGTGTGATAGACTGTTTTTGAGTCTTTTATTCAAAATATTGGTGGACAGTCATTGCTTTCAATTATGGTGAATGTTTGCTGGTAAATTGATGACACTTATTTTGCTGTTTGAGATTCATATCCTCACATGTTTGCGGATCAGCGCCATATACGAAATAGTAAATTTGTTGAAGTTGTCTTGCTCACGGAGAGGAAATTCACCGAAAAGACTTTGTATGTAATAGTCATCAAGTGGTAGGAGCATCTGGCCTCACAAGTTTGTGTAGAGTCCAACATTCCACTCGGAGAATGGAATTATTCAAAATTCTAAATTTTCATCTGAATTCCGACAATTCCTTGAATTTGTTTCAACAGTAGGAGATGCGAACCAGGGTTTTGCGATGAATTGCAACAAACCAAGATGCGAAGAACTAGAATCTTCCAGAGGATCCCTGGGCCTCCAACAAATTGTTTATAATAGCGGACGTTTCGCAACTGAAGCATCTATCAGCATCAGTGCAAACAGTGGATTTCCAGGTCTTACAGTATTCTACCACCTGCCGCTTTTTGCTCTTATATTCACTTTATTTTACTTTAACGCTGCTAGCTACTACGAGAGAATGAGTCAAGACGGCTTGTGCATGTCCTCAGCAGTACGTACGCGGTTTGTGTGTAGATGAACTGTTTATCAGGGATCTTGGGAATTAACTCCGAAGTGACGGCCCTAGCGTCATTCATCTACCAATAGGTTCAAATTGTTCCTATCAACGATTCCTTCATATTATCTTTTGTGACCCAAACAGATGACCTACAGTATTGCTTCGTGAAATGACTCCTCATTCAGTAGCCACACTCAACTGACCAATAGAAACACAGCATCGCTATTCCATACATGTGAGGAGTTATTAGTAGTGCACACCTGCCGAGTTCACTCTAGGAGTGGAAACAGAACCTAAGCTACGCGAGTTCACTCTCTCAACGATTTGATTCGCATCAACATGCCTCTTCGAAGATTCGCAAAGTAAGACTGCTACTTTCGCTGTCTAGTGCTTGTGGTAAGTCTCGCGTTGGTATCGTTCGGGGCATGAAGACTGAGCGTGCACTGCTCGACTGGATTCCAATGAGCAGTCGTCTAAGTGCGATTCCGGTGAATGGTTCTATACATGTGGACAGCACTAGACTGAAGAGTCCATGCCTGTTTGTCGTGTATGTGCATGCCCCAAATGACTGCAACTCGTCGGAGGATAAAGACGAATACTACCAGGATTTGTATCAATTGCACCTTGGCGTGCGTTCAAGGGACATCATGGATGTTGTTGGTGATTTCAGTGTTCCTGTTGGAAGCCTAGAAGAGACAGAGAGAAACAAAGGAAACCTTTTCGACATTTCAACCGATGGAACCGATAACGGTGACCGACTCATTCAACTATGTCCCTACCATGGACTATTCCTAGCGAGTACAACATTCTGGCACAATAAGCTCCACCGAGTAACCTGCCTTCCTGCTGCGTCTCCACATCTTTGCACTCAGATCGACCATATTGCTTTTGATGACCGTTGGCGCGAATCAACTCTAAACTGCTGATCATTCTGTTCCCCGTCTGTTGCCAATGATCACACAGTTGTCTGTATTAGTCGAAGCCTACTTCTCGTCGGTGGCCGAAAATACATCAAAGACGAAAATCCTTGTCGGCCACTACTAGACGATATCAAAGAATGTGCCTCCAAGAAGAATTATTTTAAAATGCAAGATTGACACATTCTGTTTTATTTCACTGTATTCTCTTTGTAATAGTACATAATGATACCATACATGATACCGCCCAGATGAAACATTGAGCGATGTTCTAAGCATTCTTGATGTTTTTACTTCGCAGTGGTTGTGTGCGGGGTTCAGCCTATTGAATCTATTTGATTTCACATGTGGCGTCAATCAATAGATTCAAACTATGATTGCATCGAAAATGAAACCTCTTGATGTAAGTCCTACATCCAAACCGGTTGACGACTACATGTAATGTTTCATTATTTCGTATTAGGCCCGAAACCATTTGGATGATGCGAAGAAAACAGTGTTTTCCGTTATTCTTATTTGCAGAAATGCATACACTCCCATGAGAACGTCGGCTTTCCCGGATTCTACCATCAGTCTTTCACATAACAAGTTATGAATCAATATTTTATAGCATTTCACGTCAGTCGGTTTCGCTGCTGCTATGAAGTCCAAATTAAACAGCCTCACTGGACTTGAAAACCGATCCGTTCGTGAATTCATTCTTCAGCCGGAGACACAGGCAACGAAGTGCGACTACGGTCCCACATGGGAACATCAACTGTGCAATCACTTGCTTGTAGGAAACAACCTTCCAGTTTGGAACAGAGGCGGTTGCTTGCAACTGATCAGACCCTTCATCAAGTAAGCCAAATTCGTGAAAAGTATCTGGGAGTAAATGCTGTTTCGGAGTCCACACTGTTCAAATATTCCAAAAATCAAGTAGTTCGGCACACTCAAAATTTGCCTCATTTTACCAAGCCGATAAGTTTTCGTGGTAATCAGCCCCACTTGAGCGATCGATTCGTTCGAAATCTTACCATAACTATTTCGATTTGAGCAAGTGTATTTCATATGGTCAGTTACGTTCGTGTGTCAAATGTTCTGGCGAATTACCACATGTTTTGCCTGTGGTAAGTTTGGTCACAATGATAGTGCTTGTAGAATTAGCCCTCAATATCGACAGAAGATCTCACCAGCTTCATCAGACACTTCCATCTTGCTACCAGGTTTTCGACACTTGCATTGGCCCTCTTGCCAGAGAACGTTCCGCATATTTACCACGAATTGCATACTCAAGCGGGTATTCAACACACTTTTATTGCTGACACTGGGCGTGTAGAATCCATCATTTCACCTAAAGCTATAAATTGCGTTTATGCCATCGATAAGATTATTCCTACCATTGTGATTATTCCAGGGATTACTGGATACAAGCTCCCACATTACGGTTCTTGTATGGTTCTAATTCACCTACGTGACTCTGATCCTACTGAATGTAAGTTTTTAGTTTCTGATTCTGGACTTCCACTTCTTGGTCTTAATTTTGTTCATGAATTGCACATCGATGTTGCTCTCCTAACCTCTTCACCCGATTCATTGAGAACACAACAGCTTCTTTTAAAATGTCCTCAGGTTTCTGGTGGAATGCACATTCCTGCATTGAGGTTAGAGATATCTGGCCATTCCATGTCTCCAAAGCGCAGAATAATTCGTTTTGGTTTAGGAGCACCTACTTGGTCAAGCAATGCATTCTCTGTGAGCACGGAATTACTGGCTATGTGGAGTCGTCTGACTGGGCCACACCGATTCCGTTAGAGGATTACAACTGCCTGCAACATCGAAAGTACAGCTAATCACTAACAGCGGCGTTTACACAAGGTAAGTTCAAGAAGTTCAAAGTAAGTTCCTTGACCAGTGCTCCGCGAGACGTGGCATCGGGTACATGGAGACTATTGTGGATCCTTCTTGGGTAAGTGCTGCTCTCCTGTGATCATTTATGTTTTTCCCGCTGATCAAAGGTATATCGAACAACTTCAACTACTGCTCGATTCACACAGACTACCCTCAGGGAAAGATTCAAAAGAGGAGGAATTCTGTTTGTGCCAGTTATTGACATTGGCACCAATTTAGACGCTAAACTCTTGGGTAATTGGCTATGAGATCTTGGTTGAGAAGTACAACACACTGCTCTTTATCACCCGCAGCCTAATGGTCGTGCAGAGAACTTTGAATGAAATTTGTTTTGTGATTCTCATACATTTTTCGAACCTGGTCTTGCCATTGACAATCCATTAGATATCACAACTGTTCACCGAGTTATCGACGCCCCGTATCCAGATGAGTTGTAAACAAAAGTCCAGTGGGTTCTATTTGAGGCTGTGACGGCTGACCAAGATCCAACAACCAGCTACCCACAGAAGCAATGGATATCTGCATCCTCAGTTGAGCTGTTAGATGCTCGCAGAATGATTCCTCCGGATTCCAGATATGATGGAACACAGAGGATTCCTAAACGCCAATTGATTCTGAGCCTGAGAAACGGCCGTGAATGGTAGTGGATTGTTGAGGTGGAAAAAGCTGCAGCGATTGGCAGCAGCTGCAATCTTATCCGTCTAAGCGAAAACACCTGTTCTCGAAAGTCAGGCGTTATTGAAGTGTTCCAAGAGACAAACGGCTCACTGAATCGAACTCAGGAGCTTCCTCTAGTCCGTTGGGAGAAGCATTTTAAGAAGCAGTTCAATTGGCTTTTCTCCCCGACAGGCTTGTTAAGAAGCGTCATAGCTCCAACTGTGGTTGTAGATACTGGTCCTCTATCAGAAATGGGGAGGTTCTTCTTGAGCTAGGCCACCTAAATGACATGAGACTGCTTGACCGGTTGTGTTGCCTCATTTAATTTCAAGGATGATGGCTCATAATTGTTATTGGAGTTGACAAAACTCCTCGATTTGGTAGGTCACCGATAACAAGTTCCAAAGAGTCGTAAATAATCTGTGATTGTGCCAATTTGCAAGAAGGATGGTGATTCCTCTTGTTAACACCACCCGGGAATAAGTTCGGTTAGCATCACATCTCAAATGCTTGCATTTAGCATTCCCCACCACTCATCAACCACTGGAGAACAAAGTCCTCACGAGCATCAAGATGGGTTTGGACTAGATCTCGATTGTGTTGATCATATATTTACTGTTCGACATATTTTGGAACACAGGCACACCTTTATTAGGCCAACTGCCCTCCTTTTTCTTCATCCCTAAGCGATCTTAGGCTCAGTTTACCATGTAATCCTCTGACTTTGCCTCCAGTTGAAGGGTGTATCAGAGAAATTCCGTTCCACCATAAAGCCCCTTTATGTGAACAGTTGTGGCCGAGTTAAGTCTTACGGTTCTGCTTAACCCGAGTTCACCAAGAGAAGTGGTGTGCATCGGGGTTACCCCTTTCTACCTTTCTCTCTACCTTCGTGATGGATGTGGTCCCAGGTATTGCACGTTTGTCAAGTGATGATAGTAATATCAAACGCTTCCCTAGTTGAAATGTCCCAGAACTTGAATATGCGAGTGAAATAGTTCTCCTTCATGAAGATCCAGGTAAGTTGCAAGATTTGATGAGCAACATGAATAACGGTGTACCAATGATTGGTATGCATTTTGTAAGATGCTGTTGTAGGATTGGGTTGGTCTACTATACTTCTCATTATCTGGAGAACCACAGACTTGGTTGATAAATTGTTTTCTGGGCAGCTGGATTTTACTGGGAGAACAGATATTGGCTGAGGTGTCATTGTGTACAGAGAGATTTCGCTTGACATTTGCCAATCTGAGTCATCTGTGGCTCTGATACGAAATCTGGTCATCAATCAAGGTTTGGATGTACGCTGCAGCAGTGCTTCTCTGTGGTTAAGAATCATGACTACTACAGGTGGAAAATATGAGAAGATTATCGGTATCGGAACACCGATGTGCGCATGTCACCTGACAGGATTCCTCGGCACGCCATAAATAATATCTTCATTGTCTGATTTTCGATTGCCCTAATTTTCTCAGTGGTGTTTTGATAGCTCATAGTCATCCTGAAGCCCCTTGTTTCCCAGCTTCCACGAAAAACCGCATCGTTTCCTCAGCTTTCGTGAACCCATACGGTGGTATTGTCACCGGTGTGATTTTCAGCACCAGTGACACCAACCGTGACTTTCGCTTGAAACTCGATGAAAAGTTCCATTATTCACGGCCGTCATCGCATTACATTGTACAAACTGATAATCAATTCAGTTGGTTCACTCTCGAACCAGAAGGCACACTACAGAATACGTTCGACTAGCGGCTCAGAAACGTGTCTTCTATCGAGTCCTGACTGCGAACTATGAACGAAATTCCCTTAAACGAATGAACAGAAAAGACCGGCGTCGGCGAGAACTGAAAATGTTCCAAAGGTGAGGTGCACGGATACTTCGGGAAAGTCAATTCAGTAAAACGTATGCATCCGAGGAAAATCAGTGAAGTCCAAATCAGGCATCAGAGATCAGTGAGAAAATAAATCAATTACGTGTGCTACTGTGTTTTCTTTTCAGTGCTTCAACAGATTGAATCTGGGTTAACAATAAGGACAGCACCCTTTGTCCGATCCTTCATGCAATGAACGTTCCAATCGTCTTCAGTCCGTAAACAGTGTTTATGATGCATATTGAATATTCTGTCAATTGTTACTCTCAGCCATTTTCGCCATATGTTTTTGCGAAAAGGAATGGGTTGTAAAATGCGTACGCATTCTTAGTAGATAAATGTTTAAGTAATCTTTTGAATTAAAACTAACTTCGTGACTGAGTTTGAGAAGAATAGAAAGATTGGTAGTCAATATGGCTGTGGTGGGGTGGGGTTACCACCTCAAAGAAGTACCGATAAAGCTTGATGTGAGGGAGTGATCGTCCCGGCAGGAGAAACTGAAATGCCTGTGATGTTCATTTGTACTGATTGCATGAATAGATCATATCTAACAAATGATGGTGGTATCTTCTACCATCTGTACCTAATCACAAAGCTATATTTCAATAACTTAGAATGTTAACCAGACCGTTCATCTGGTAGCAAGGTAATCACAACACGTTGTCGTCAACCGACGCCAGTCTGATGAATAATTGATGGTTTGAGTGAAAGTACTTAGGGTGATTATTATTGGTCCTTCTACTTTCGATGAAAACGCCACAAATACAGAACGACCCCAATTTACTCAAAAGTAATAAGAAGTTCGTATTTGAAGATACTGCTGAATACCCTAGCTCGAACGAGTCTTTACCATAAAGAGGTGTTAAGGCTTGAAAGATTGCATGTAAAATCCCTTCTCTGAATTTATCGCTTTGTGTATTTTAATTATAGCTGCAACCAGAACTGTGTAAATTTTAAAATCATTTACCTAGGCAATGAAAGACATCTAACGAAATATTAACATCTCGCATTTTTCGACTGAAAAATCCAGTTGCTCTCATCGGATTTACTCGATTGTATGCACGCGTGCATACACATACACACACACTATTACCGATTCAAGCCATGACAGGACAGATTTGGTTGCCGGCAGATTATGCCCGTCACCCAATGTTATATTTCTTTCATTGGGATGAAAGTAAATATCCATTATATACATATTTACATATGTATGTATAGGTATATATAATAATAGCAAGTAGTATGGAGTCGTGTGGACAAAATCTCTCGGAAGCACACGATTGGTTTCGCGGTTGTTGTCGCTCATCAGGTACCCGGTACTACTCTGCCCACTTGTCTACATACTTGTACACTCATATAGCATATGTTCAATAAGATCTAATTTGAATCGTGTGGAGTGTGAATAGATACTCTTCACTGAAGAGCCCACAAACGAATCACAACTAAGATTCATCATGGTTATTCGTGTCTGGTTCACTACATACTACTTACGTTCAATATTAGCGCCTACACGTACAGCTTCGCTATTAACATATATTCATTAGGTTGAATGTGAGCGTCAGTATATCATATATGTATATATATACATATATATACTTATATGAAGCGATCGGAAATAAACTAACAATATTGAATTGTGGCAAATTCGTCATGCAATCAGGTCCTTTGCAGACTCCATAAGTTTCGACTTGTGACGTCTCCTTTCACATTTTGATCGTTCTTTTCTCAAACCGGTGTGTGATGTATGATGACAGGGTAGAAAATATTTGCAATTCCATGTATATATTTTTGAATACAGTGCAGACTACCAATCTTTCGTTAAATGGATCAAATGAGCCGCTCAGGAACTCCGATAGATTTCTTCGTTGTTCCTTGAGAAGAAAGAGGGAGTAGGATGAGTACAGAAGAACCGATGCTGACTGATCTTTGTGTGTAAGAAAGAAGAAAAAAGAGCTGGGAGATCACAACTACTGTTGTATGGTTTCGGAATTTGAAATTATTCGGTTACTTTATTTCACTTCACAATCGATGGTTCAGATCACATTCCACTTACTCCAGGTACCAGATAGTAGATCCTAAAAATTGTTTCGGAAACGGTAGAAACCGGAAGACCCAAAAGATGGTCAGCGACAATATTTATCGAAACACTAGAATGTTTCGATCACCTCCGCAAGTTAGAGTAAGACCAGACGAATTGAACTATTAGAGCTACGGTTTAACAATCCGCGAGTGGAGCAGTCAAAATATTCGCAAGTAGTTGGCTGAAATCAGTTGTCGTTGGTGTGAGTGAACAAACAGCGAACAGTCCTGTGACACAGAACTGCTTATAAACTAATCAGAATCAGGAATTTGTTAGTTAATTGTGACTTTATTGATTTATGTAAGTGAATTCACGCGAGTGAATTTAGTCATCTCCGGAGCGATCCTGCCCACCGTACTCATATTCCTTACCCGAAATGTCGAATGAAACAATAAAAATGACCAGGTCAGTGCATCCTGTGTGTCCCCACTCTTTCCGTTTCAAGAACATGACTCAAGACATATAAAACATTTCAAAACAATGAACCTCCTAATAGGCATAATTTTCGTGTTGGACTTATCAAAAGTTTGCGCATCAAAAATCAGAGCTGTTCTGCACATAACACACAAATCATTTTGTGTTCAACTTATATGGATTGGTGTATTTTGCGTCTTGTGAATTACATTTCTAGCTTGAGTCTGTTCATAACTCGAAACAACCACGCAATTATAGAGTGCGAATTATCGGTGCACAGATAACTCAAATTTCGATCCCTTTTGAAGTGCTTGAACAGCCAAGAAAAGCTGCAAAATACGTTGTCTATCATATGTCAGAGAAGGCGATAGTTTTCTGTACACAATGAGTAAAGTCAAGTAAGTCAAAGCCTCCAACCCGAATTCACAGGTTACATGTATTATCACATGATCAATATCGATACCAGTACTACAAATTCAAACTGATCTGCTTACACTTCTTTGTCTTCTTCGTGGTCGATAACGGTACTATTAACACCATCATCATCATCAACTTTTATCTTTGTGGAGACGAGCATGAAGGTGACAGGGCATCATTGACATCTGCTTTTGGTTGATGTCTTCCGTCAATATCATGTTGGCTAATCTATGTAACTCCAACTGTCTTGAACACCGCAGCGGTATTCGATCTTCAAGAGACTTCATGCAGTTTGCCTAGTAAACTGGGAGCATGGCAACTGTTTCCTGTACACCGCCGGTATTATCTCCCTCGTGGATGGAAAGGCGTAACCCACTTGACTCAAGCTCAATAAATATGAGTTCAAAGTATTTTCAAATCTACCAGGCATTTTTCCTTGGAAGGAGTGGAAGTGCGGCTTCATTGATTTTGTGGCGTTGCTGAAAGAAAACTGCTCAGATTAGGTACGTGTTCCAGTGACTGGACACTAGTTACCAACAACCTAAACCAAACTTCCCTATTGCTGACACGGTGTTCTAGACATATTCTACCAACGAAACGGAGGGATTGATGATCAAGCATCGATAATGTCGGTTCAACATATACCCCAACGGTCGTGTTTCTGAACTATAAAAAGGAACGAAATTATCTGTGACAGTGCATACTCGACCGGTGATGAACTTTAGGATATCCTGCGAGCATCACCGATGAGGGAGGTTAGTGAAGACCAGTGACACCTTCTGCATGCGAGACGACTCCTGATGCGTTATCTGTTCACCTCATGAGATGGAAATGCCTCAGTCGCAAAACTGATCTACTCCAGCTAGGGCTTGCTTCACTAACAAAATATTTCGATCACGGCCAACCCATTACAGCAGCAGAAAACATGAAATTCTTTGTAGTTCCTACGCAGCACATTTGATCCATTTGCGGAATGATTTATAACCTGTAATCATTCCAAACAGTAGACACTGTGTTCGAAGAATTCCCAGTGGTTCGAAAATTTCAATCACTTGCGTCACTCAAGCAGGAGAAAATAAGATGACAGTTTAGCTCTTCTTCATTTATCGTGCAGAGTGTTACTAACTGCCTTATCTCAGGTTCAGGCCATGTGGTCAGTAAATCAAGTCAATGATCGCCCTAACGCACCCAATTTAGGGTGAATTTTCAATACATGCACGACTTGCAGAAAGGAATTGCTTGAGTTTTCCAATTTGAAAGATTAGGCCACGCTCTGATTAGTATGGCATTGTATCTGGATTATGGGACAAAATTCACTCGAAACACCATTAGGATGAGACTATAACTGTGAAGCAAAGCAACTCGTGCATACAAATGACGTTAGAATATCGTTGAACGTCGGTGTCTGAATTTCCCCGATGCATTCAGGAGATTCTAATCTGGGTAGTTCAGTGGTGTGTGGAGTTGAGAGATCATTAGAAAAATTGGAGCGCGATTGCGACCGATTGCATGCAGCCCAACATGCAACGGTCAATTGGATATCAGAATGGGCAACAAGCCTTCGGATAAGTTGGTGCGGTAAGCAAATGAACACAGCTTGATCTCGCTGAAAAACTTTGTTTTCTAGAAACAAAGCCCAGTGGCTCCACTGGAAGTCCCCTTTGCATTAGATCGGACGAAAAAGGACGTATACCATAGTCTCCAGCAACTCCTAATTAAGCTACAATGCAATATTTCCTGGGTGGTTATGTTGAAAGATAATTTAGGGACCCCAAGGCCGATAACCTGGATGAGTTTGAACATCGGATCCAATCTGTATGCGGTGCGATTCCAACATCAATGCAGGAGGCAGTTTAACATAATATGATTCGACGACTGACGATTTGCCTGGCTTGAGTTGGGGAAGTTTTTTGACACTGTATGTGTTGATTGCCCGGCCGACAACCACAAACAGTTTGAACACCTGCTCAAACGATACCTCGAATTTTTTTGCGACTAACTAAAAAAGCTGTTTCTAGTAGGAGGCAGAGTTCACATTACATCAAGAAAACTGCTTACTTTCACTCTTTCCGTTTAATTCCTCTACCCACCGTATGCCAACGGATCGAACATCTCGACAGCGATTTTCATCACTGGTACGGACCGCCACTTGACCACCGTGTTCATCGGCACCACGAATTAGTTCGTCGGTAACTCATTTTGGCCGGATCCCCATATGACTGTTTCCACCTAGAAGCAAAATGTATTCATCGATGCGCAAATCCCGTTTAGGCGATAACCATTCGTGGCACGATTGTAACGTTTGTGAGTACCCTTGTCCCCATTCTTTCTAGCAGGAACAGACCAACTACTGCACCTGAAATCGACACTTCGTATATCTTTTAATAGGAGTGGTTTCTCTATAGATGTCCGTTGGATTGGAATGTCACAGCAGTAAATCACTACATCTCAGAGCGTTTGGTGATGAGAGGTCATCATACACCAACATATTTGGCTTGACATTGATGATTCGTCCAGTCTCAGGGATACAGGTCAGCAGGGATTCATCTGTGAGAAACTGGGTAGCGCAGCCATAATCTGATAACACGACTGTGGGAGCACTTTCCAACAAAGAGAGCATTTTTGAGTTTTCAACGTACAACATCCATGCTCAGTACGATCCGAAACTCCATTTTAATTCACGCGAAAACATGAGAAGCTCTTACATGAACGTTTATCTCGTGATAAATCTTTTTAATCAGTTCAGCGATTGTACAACCTGTAGGCAGGATGAGTACCAATCAATCAGTTACGATAGGTGCCACAGGCACACAGCCGTCTAAATAAATCAGGTCTTCATACACGGTGGTTCCTAAGGGATTCAGAATACTTGTCGCCTTCGGTGGGTTTACCTTCGAAGACTTCAGATCCTTTTCAAAACATTGATCTTGGGTTATTCTGATTGATATGAGTGAAGCATCACCCAAGTACTTCACTCTCAATGGTCCCAAATGGACAGTGAACCTCCGTCCAAACCCTCATGGAAGAATGGAAATAATCAATCTTCTAAGCCGAGCTACTTTGTGCTTTAGTTAGGTCCAAGTTGAGTAACACGACACGAGGGTTCCTGCGAAAGAGCCAGTGCAGTCACTAAGAATAAGAAAACGATATTTTTCCACTTCCGGTATTTTTTTATCAGACAATGCAAACACAGATATTGGCGTCTTTTGCTAAACATCAAAATTGCTTAACAAATGGGACCATGAATCCAAACGTTCCTTTCGGGCATCCGTTCGCTGACTGCGCATCTAAATGAAACATCCGCTTGATTCCCATCGGTCGGAAGATATCGCCACCTACGGTGTGATAACCAGTTCGCTATGAGAGCAATTCCATTTCTTCACAACGAATGGAAACGAATGGCACTAGTATTATTTATTCACTGCAAAACAACGGTGGGATCCGTCCATGGAATAAGACGATCTATATGAACTTGTGTTTCGTGAGTAATTTCGTTCAAAACCGTGTTCCAAGAACAGCCGCAAATAATTCAGGTCGAGTTATGGTGAGAAATAAGCACAGTGCCACTTGAGGTTTTCCCACCATGAAAAAGTAAATAGGTCCACAGTCACATTGAAACCGCAAATACCCAACTGGACCATAACCAGACACAAGCACAATTCGAATATCTATTCGAACAACTGAAAATATTCAAACCCACTTAAAAATATGCGCAGACTTGGTTCCAAGCGGAGCTGGTTGACTTCGAACCACGGTAACTGGTAACATCATTCATACAGCAGTATCTGACACATCTGAGTGCATTTTCATCATCGAAAATCTACATTTCAAACTGGCTTGGTAATGTTCCGCCCTTAAAATGATTCCGGACAAGGGCTGACTCATTAGAGTGAATATGAGAAAATGGAGACCGTTCTTGACTATCCAAGCAAGTTTGTGCCCCAAGATAGCTGCGATGAACCTGATGAACTAGAACAAGAGTTGTCGGCATAAGCACACTTTCTACTAGAAAAACGGTTTATCAGTGAGACAAAAGGTCACCATGTGAAGCCAAAAGAAACTCGAAATCCACAAGCGTATGGTCCACCGAATCAACACAAAGCAGAATTCTCATTTCGACAAATACTATAGATGATAAATTCATCACAGCACGAATTGGCGAAATGGGTGTTGAAATTGCTTGAGAAAGTTCATGAATTATTGGCCAGAGACACTATCAAAGTAATTTTCGAAAAAGTTGAGATCTTTGGGCCAGATCATTGTGAAAGGGAAACACACGGCTTCATTTGATGTCCAATCACTGTTCACGAACTTCCCTTTAGGGAGGCCATACGTATCATATGCGACCATGGAGAGCAAAAGCGACTCAAAATCGGTATACCAGTCTCATTTCAGAAAAGACAATTACTACCATGCTCAACAGTCGTATCGTGTTCTTCCCTTGGCCGGGCCTACAGACAGATTGACGCAGTTGCAATGCGGAGCTCATTGGATTCATTTTATCAGGAAATATTTTGGCTCACTTGAGGGAAATACGAGCTTGTTTATGATTGCAGTGTAAGCGATATAAAGTCCCATAGCCACAAAAGCCCATTGCACTATTAGAGATAACCGGAAACCAGACTCCTAGGCTTGAAGATGGGGACCGCATAAGGTACAATATGTCAGATGTGGTCACCAGCCGAATCACAATGGATTTCCTCCTACCACGAAAAATATCGTCGTTCGAGAATTTAGAACCTCTGACCTCCGATCGCAGTTTGGTGCATCTTGCCGATAGAAAAGTTTTTTGCCGAGAAACAGGAGGATAAGTGCCATCAGAAAGAAGCGAATCGGTATTGATTTTGAAGTGCCGTTTTTTCTTTGGGATTGGTTTGACTTAAAATTGGGGTTACAGGAACTCATAGGAATAATGAGAAATCCCTCCACAGTGTGTTCTGATCCTCACTGTAGAATTTGGATGATGGAGAGCAATATTTGGTGGGCTGCGCGACAGCCAATTACCGGATCATACAAATGAATACCCCGAATCACTTTATCAACACGGAAATTCTAAAAATATAGGATGTTGATGTTTCTGTACACCGAAGATGCCACTCCCACATTACCTCTGAAAATGTTAAAACCGGTAACCTACCCATTTATCTACTCAAGTAAGTACGTTTTATTTTTCCATTATATTCAGAAGGAAATGGTATTCATGACGCTGTCTTTTTAATTCCTTGTGATCAGGCCGTCGGGAGGCAATCTGGAAAATTGGCACCATTAATCGTGAACAAGACTTAGTTATTTTGGACGATGTGATTGTTTGGTCTTGCTTGAAGTCCGAAATCGCGAATGGAATTGTCAAATCACAGTTTCAGATTTCTGAAATAATAAATCTGCCTTCATTCTGCTACCTAAATGGAGTCCAGTAGTATAGTCCACCTACTTACGAGGACTATCTAAGTGACTCTCTCTAACGTCATTGGTTGTTCTGTTCAGTGGGGCATGTTGCATCAAAATACGAAGTGTTCACAGTGTGAGAGAATATCGTTATGCTTTCCATTGGCTTAAGTGAAATGGGTTAAATGTTTCATGTTGAATTTTGATTGACTTAGGCGAGTGCCACAGTTCGTTGAATCGTACAAATGTTTCACTACTGGTTGTGAAGCAAAATGCCGGGATTCGGACACTGTCGATCACCTGATACTCACAACACCTCACAATTAGATGGGCAACGTTGTTCTCTTCCACAACAGTCTGTTTTTCTCAACCAATCAGGTAATCCCTGTGATCATGAGTACACCCAATCTCTGTGTTGGAATATTTCAGGGCCTTTCATCGACGTGACGTTCGTTGGGGCTGCTTCGAACACATTCGCCTAACAGGCCACACGCTCACCATCGGTGAGTTACACGAGTGCGCTGCTATCAGTTTGAGTTCCATTAAAAACACTGTGTGTGTGTGTGTGTTTTGTGCACATCGCAAGTAATTCAAACAAACGGGGTAAAACAGCTGCACGTGGAGTGTCTTCGTGGGTTAGTCATGATGATTTCAAAGTGAACATCGTGTGGTTCATTAGTATACTAAAGAGAACAATCTTACTGATATATTTTGATGACTCACTGCACATCACTTCCTATATAGTTTTGTTTTCAGTGTTGCAAATGAAAGGTACACAAACCAAAACGGAACTCTAATCCCGGCTTATTGCTTTACGAATTACATCCCTAGTCATGGTTCCTATAAAGGCAGGCTTGTTACCAGCACACAATACTTGGTAATATACATGAAAGGTTTGTGTGATAGGAAATACTGTATCTCAATCGGATCAGCAGGGGGACAGCAAAAAATCAACAGCCGGTCCAGAATGCAAAAATGAAGCATCGCTCTGCATAGTTGCTAGACTTGAATAGACAAAAGCAGTTTGTGAGGTTTTTCTGTTGCAGATGTGGACAGATGTAACAATAGCAAACCTAATTTTATACTTGCGAATTTCATTTGGAAACAATTTCGATGAAGTCGTTCATCACCTAGAGAAATATGTTTGTATTCTGGCATTCCGTGGAATCCAAATCTACTGGAATCCTCGGCTACCTAAACGGCACTCCCACTGTTGTTACGGTCTTTTAGCTGGGTAATCACCACTAATGATCACGTAAATGTTTGTCATCTACTTCACGATACGACATTTTGATTTGCTTTTACCAAGGTGTACACAGACTATTGAATGAAGTAAGGTCATTGCCTAACCAGTTGCGAATGAATAAAAAGAATGAATAATCTGGTGAAAACACCAAATTTACTGAAAGCGAAAATATTTCACTGACTCAGAATCGGGTTTGTTCAGTGGTATGCTCCAATTTCAGCCAGTAAGAGAAACGATTGGACTTGGTGCTTGTGTTAAATTGACGAACTATCACACACATAAGGACAAAACACCTAACGTATTTTAAGGATGAAAAGACCACAGTGAAACAGCAAATAGCAGGGCGATCACTGAATGTAGCACAAAACCGTAATGGCAACAAATATATCTTCACATTGTGAGCATCGAATAGAGCTAAATCTTGTTGGACAGAGCAATAAGGTTTTGCAACGAATGTGTTTTGTGGCTACATAAATCAGCGTCGTGGAATTAACTGCCAACTCTTGAATGACTCATCCAAGTGAAGTATACACCACCCTAGTCTCGAGAGAGAAACCCCAGCAGGAAATCGTGTGGATACTCCAAAATTTAATTTTGGTATTCGGGCTGATTCTCAATCGTCCCATTCACGTCACTTGTTACAGACGTTTCCAAAAAAGTCATACGATAGTAGTTACAATCAAGAAAATAGTATTTTGTTGCTCTCCTGTTACAGTAACAGAAGCCGCAAGCGTCGATCGCACGTGCAATAAAACTTGTCAGCCTTACGAAATCATTCGATTCAGCGACATGAGCAACTGAAATCGATGTACCGAGCAATTCTTACATATTCCTTGTCCTTCTCTTTCACAATGAGAGCTAAATCACACACACAAACACAGATACGTGATTACACTGACGGAAGAAATATTTTCATTCAGCCCGAAAACTGAGAGGCTTGTAATCCTGCAGGCTACAGACTAACCGGTGAACACCTTACGCAAACCTACAGAGTTAATGCACGCATGCACTACTGAGCCTTCTGAAAATGATGAAATAATTCCCCGACCTTGCTATGTCCAAGGATTTATTCTCTTCTTCACGCGTACACCATTTCATTTGGGTTACTTCATTAATCGTAATGGCTTGTGTTTGTGTTTTTGGTCAGGCCGGCATAGTAGACTTGTAGGTGCCCTTGGTGGGGTAGACCCAAACGAAAATAAAACACTGGATCGTTGATATTGCCAAAGCAATGTCAGATGTCTCTGGTGAACATTCGATAAAACAGTGTGAAGCTGCTGTTGATGCATGACCGTAGAATATTTCAAAACTGTTCTCGGATAACAAGAGGAACGGAACTCGTTTGAAAAATAGAAATTGTTGTGATGACTTTCATGATAACCAAACACTTGATTTGTCACGCTATTAAGGTTTGAATTGAGTCAATTTTATCGTTGCACAGCTAGATAGATAAGTCAACACTACCCGGGCTGAAGCATAATTACCTATCAATAAGATGCAGGCTTATGCCAAAATGTCAGTAGGATATTGACTGATTATCCACGAAGTGAGTGTGAACAAAAACGTCTGCTAAGATGAAACACGACACAAATAGTATTCCAGCATTCAGGACTTTCTGGAGTCGAAAGCAGTACATCTGACTGAGTAAAAACGCACCAGTATATACATTACACGCTGTTACAACATATGAGTAAAAAACACACCATTCATTTACGTCAAGATATGAAACTAATCTGGTCAATTTCAACAGTTTGAGAAAAATCATTCTTATTTAGGCAGAAGAAACAACACTAGACAGAAACCCACTTTTCTGAGGCAATTTGAATCCTCAAGTGACCCATGTTATGCAAACACGTGAAAGAAGTAATTTGAGCTGGAACGTCAAACGATCAACCTCCGAATTTCTTAGTGGTAATGCAATCCAACTTTCAGTTCAAACCATCCACATTTATATAGAAGTGGTATGGTATAATTCGATTTCATCTCAATTACTCAATCAAATGTTGATAATCGGGAGTATCTATTATTACTGAGTCGATATAATGGATACTCCCGATAATCAACATTTGACTGAGTAATTGAGATGGAGTCGAATTATATCATACCACTTCTATATAGAGGTGGATGGTTAGAACTGGAAGTTGGATTATAATACTGCTACTAAATTCGGAGGTCGATCATTTACCGTTCCAGCTTGAGTTACTTTTTTCACGGGATTTCATAACATGGGTGACTTGAGGAATCAAATCGCCTCAGACCAGTGGGTTTGTGCCTAGTGTTGTTTCTTCTGCCAAATTAAGGAAGATTTTTCTCAAATAGTTGAATTAGACGAGATTAAATTCATATCTAGACATAAATGAATAGTGTTTTTTATTCATGATGTGTGACAGTGTAGTTTATTAGAAACTTACCCACCGGACACCAGGAAATGCAACCAAACTCCTCATGTGATCATGGATATTGCACTACGAATATTACCTGGATAGTTTTTTGAAATTAAGGACAGATGAAAGATCGTATTTTAATCGAGATTTTAACCGCACACTCATGCATGATGAACCTTCATAAACAAGAATTCAACGGCATACTTCTGGAAAACTTCTAATTGAATTTTCGGCCCACAGCATGCCAAATCCTCACTATAAGTTTAGATTGAAAAATAATGAACTAGAAGAATTTCATTGGTTCCAAATTATCCTCAAAATATTTGAGATCTGAAATTCTCAACGGTGCTGATATACATGAGTTGAAGATATGGTTTTGGTTACAAGTTAAGATTACGTACCATTGCAATAATGATGACGAGTTTTGTGTCATTTTTAAATAAACTTTCAGTTAAATAAACGCTCAGTCCACAGATTCCCCATAGCCATAAAGTGTTAGAATATAAATCAAACGCAAAAATGTGAACAAGGAAAAGAGAAATATCGGAGCGATGCAACTGGTGAAAGGATTATGGAGAAAATAAATTGAATGATCGTGAATAGGGACCTCGAGATTTGAACACTCAATTCTGAGTAACTATTTCAAGTCTATTTTTACCAAAGCTGAAGTCATGCTAGCAAATTGTTCAAATCCGGAGAAGGCTCGGATCATTTGAATGTATGTCGAATTCGAGGAAAACAATTTCACTCAGTGTGCATATTGAAGAAATTTGAGTCTCATCCTCAACCATTTGCCTTTCAAACAGTTAATGGTCATTTTTATATGTAAGCTTGAGGAAAATTATAAAAGAAATTGAAATATCAGCCGTTAAGAAATGATGAACAAAAGACAAGCGGACCAATTCTCTTTCACTTTATGCATTTTACTTGGAATATATCTCTCATGTAGGTTAGGTGATAAGCAAAATCGATTATTGTTACCTTGAATAACTTGACCAGTATAAGATTCGGTTTGATTAATAAATAACGCATCAACAGTTCACAAAACTGTGCTCACTAATGCAAATTTCAGAGGCAATCTTCGGCTGCTTCATCTTTGTTAGAAATTATCTCCACTGCACATCATTTGAGTCGTTATTGTGACTCAGTCCCGTGAATAGACGATCATGAGTTGAACACCTAACAACCAAGCCATCCAGCTCTCAAAGTCAAAAGTACATGATATCGCCGTTTTATCAGTGGTATTTCAGTGTTAACAGCCCGTTGACCGCACAACAATCGACTCCTAGGATCATCGAATTCGTAGGGAGAGTTCGTGGAAACAAAGCCGTTACGTTGCAAACACCTTTAGCGAGAGCTTGGATAAGTAATCACAGTGAACAGCTGGCGATTCCATTTCACTTTCAAATGATTCATCATATGGAAACAAATTACCGTAATCGTCCATCATAAGAATCGACTGGTGTAATGTAAACGGGTTTATTATTGTGAAGAGCCAATACCAAAATAATACTGCATCAACCAGCGATGTAATTTGTATCTCAAAATATGTGCATCGAACCGGAGAGACTAATCCAACACAACGTCTGGCGTCCCTATGATTCTCATAAAAGCTTCGTTCTTTGGAGTCACTCGGCCTCTCAATTACTGAACTTCATTAAACACAAATTTCCCCAAATAAATTAAAACTCATTCCTCTGGTGATTACAATTTCGTTCACAAGTTTAAGGGATTATTCTTCTTACTCGGATGATTTTTTGAATGGCTAAAATGTTATTCTTCTTTCATCAGTTCTCAATTTTCATTCAGGCTCTTCAGTCATCCTCCACTTTCAAATTGACCGGTTGCGGTTTTTTCAATAATACACTAAGTACCGCAAGGTTAGATTTCATTTGGTGCAGTTGAATCTTCAGCTACTAACTCTATATTCTTCTACAAATTTCGTTCGTCATTAGTTTACCACACAGATTTACATTGTCCAAGTCGAGAAATGGAACATTATTTTGCACTACTTCATTTCATTTCTTCATTATTCGAATACCCTATCCGTATTCCGGATTGGTAGGCTTGATGTGTTCACACCGTTGGTGTTTTAGAAAAATGTATAATTTCCCTATGTTTCATGTGGCTATATCGTCGCACTAGATCGTCATACCAAGGTCTCAAGCCCTTCTCTCGCGCATCCATTGCAACCCCATCATTTTGTAGCATCTGATGCTACATAACTTCTGACTGATGTTAATTCATTGATTGGAATATAATGGAGTTTGCTCTGCAATAGACGGCAAAATTCATTCCAAATCTTCTCAACCGCATCAATTCTTACTCACAGAACTGCGTAATGAACATGTTCAAGCAAAAGTGACTTTGAAAGTGGATGAAGCTGAGAGTGTATTCCATGTGTATGTGTTCAGAGGTATTTTGCAAAAGACCAGTCTTCTTCGTCACTAGCAATGCTTTGAAAACCTGAATTTGAATATGCACTTGAGTTTATCGTAGGTGCATCGGTAACTGACTGCGAGAATCGAGGATACACGCAAGATGCAGTAGATAAATGCATCACGAATCTCGATATGATTAGGATGGCATCGTATTTGGATGATAAGACAAACCTTCCCCGTTTCACTCAAGGAACTGACGTTGGAGGAATCGCCATGTGATTCCAAATGTGGATCTTCCACACATGCAAACAGTGTTGCGTCTGATTTGGAATACTTCGAATTGACGTTTCGAAGAATTCCTGAAAGCGATTCAAAATGCACACTGATTTATGAAAGACAAATACATCATTGGAAAGTAATCCGCGTAAATGTGTACAACTGGGATTATAGAAACATTGTTGTCGCTGATGTGAACTATATCGCACGATGTGTTGCTTGAAAAGCGCAGTGGTAATTTATGAACAAATCAGTGCACGACCTATATTGATTAACCCTGGTGAAAGACTGATTTGCGGCAAGCATTATCATATCTTGTTTGTCTTTACTATGAGCAATTTACATGTATATGACTGTAACCTACTTTCGAGGACTATGATCCACCAAATTTTGTATTTTGGTGTCGAACCCTATGAGCTTCTACAATACGGATTTGATCTCCGTTGTCCGTTACGGAAATCACTAACAAATTGAACAGGAAAGGATCAAAACACAAACCCCACCATAATAACTGCATTCAAATAATTTTGCATGAGCAGTATGGCACTGTGTATGGACGACAGGATGAAATTGTCCAGAATGCACACGGCTGGTATCGCGGTGCATGAATTCCCATCTTTTCGATAGCATTGGGTGGATGAATGGTGTAAATTGGGAATGATAAATTATATCGTTCTGCAATGCACTGCACGAGAAACCCATACCAGACGTGAAGTAATTTGAAGGAACAATTATATTTCTGTCCTGAATGAACACCTCTTCTGACCTACCTAGTAGTTACTACCGCTGGTTTTGACGTTCAATCATTTTTTCTGGTTTAGAGGGGAGGGGGGGGGTGATATCCATCACAACATCTCACGATGGTATTTCAGCATGGAGTTGTCCGAGCATCGAGGTTTACCTTTGAAAGAAAAAAATAACACATACGCATTTCATAAATACATCACACAATTATAATGATGTGATACATCCTTTACAAGGGCCTCATGCTTTCGCTTGCTCACCTGGTTTATCGGCGCGATATATGAATAAATTCTCGTGACCAATTCCCAATACTCAGTATGCCGGTAAGTCGTCCAGACTCCTGAACAATCACTTCAACACTCTTCAAGCTGTTGTGCTTTCGCTCCTTTCCCCTCACTTACATATGCAAACCAACGTATGGCTTCTCAGGAACTGGAACGTATTACGCCAACGGTAGAAGTATGTGCCATTTTGCGTCAACCAAGAGGAATGAATAAACAGTCTAAAACTCCTCAAAATATTGTGAGTTATTCTGAGGAAAGTGCTCCTTCCCTAACCCTTTGTAGTATTCTAGGTGTATCTTCTTATCTCACTCAGCAATTTCGAATGGTGAGAATGCTCCGTGAACCATTCAATTAACTAGATTCGAGTCTCCTTAGTACCAAGGAGTGATGTTGAGCACTGATATCCTCATATTTTCAGTTGTGTGCTCGAATTGCTCTGACTTATCTTACAAATTCGAAAGCTCAAGCAATTCTGCACTACAAATATCAACACTCTTTCTCTCGTGACACCTATAGTACTCCAACTATGTGGACATGAAATTGTCATTTGTTGGCTCTCCAGAAATGCTAAGTTTCTTGCTCTTTTTTCTATCATGTTGACTGAAGTGCTAATAAAATGCCTATATTCCGTCTTTTGTGAAGCACCGAGACAATTTCATTCTCTACCGAGTGTTCAGATAATTCAGGCGGTTATTTTCACTTAATTCTGCGGTAAATCGACACTCACTTTGTCCTCTGTTTCTCAGCGGATTTTTAAAACAAATTACTCAATTTCTTCTTCGTAATATTTTGCATGGTATCAGTGCAGAATTCAAGGTAATAATGTAGTCAATCGTATATCTTCCAATTCGAATTTTTACGCGAGGAAGATCAAATGGGATTTGCAGCCTAATACAAATTTATAAAATGATGGCTTCACGTGGATTTGCATGGTACTCAGTTGAATTGACAACGTCCTAGCTTCAAATTAAATGAATATCGTTGCATTAATCTATGTTTCTATTCCTCAGCTCTAACGCTCGAAAGCTGCATGCCACGTCGCCAACATGTCATGTGGGATGTATATGTGCGACAGCGACCGGGACAAACCACGGATAGCGTGCTCAGCTCCGTCTGTTATCGAAATACAACTAAAATGATGTTGGCAACCTGATGGTCAAAAGAACCACGGAGTGGACAGGCCTTGGTTGAAAGCTGGGTGACTGGTTAGGCGTATCTCTGTTCGTGCACACTCATGCACAATGGAAACGCAGCAGCGAAATTAGTTTCATGATTTTCTTTGACCGATGCCTCCTATCCTGAACGTAGCACAAGAATTACTTGTGTGAAAGTGATTGGCGCGTATGTGGTTTGGTGGTGGTGCTTTCATCAGATGTTTTTGGATATCTATTTGACTTCCAAGTGTTGAACAGCGAGCAACAAAATTCTTCCAGGTTGTCGATCATGTTTTCTTTAGAACACGGCCCCGACAAATCCATTTTTGTACTTCATGGAACAGAGCTAGTTAAGTTTAGATACTTCCCTGACCACGTAGTTTTACGTGGACTGATCATCAGATTGATCCATGGTTTCGACGAGTACTTCAAATACTGAGAAGTGCAATTTTGTTGTTAGCATCTCCGATATTGGGTAGATGAGTTGTAGTGGTTCAGAGACTCATTCTTTATCATAAATTCATTTGGTTCATTTGGTCCTACATGTGATCGGTAACACGAAGTTAATTTCCACGCAACCAACATTACGTAAAAACGGTTCTTTCCGCTCCGGACTTGGATTACCTAATGTAATCTTGGGCTGTGAAATTCTACACATTCGATCGAAGTTTGCCGCCTAACAACATTCGAGTATCTGATTATGACATTCCGTGCGCTTGGGATCCGAATGCTACTAGAATATGCGTTTCTTTATATCTGTATTGCCTATAAAAATGCAATAATTTACATGCCTAATGAACAATGAATGTCAGTGCCAGTTGGTGTGTCTTCTGTTTTCATTTCGGGCAAACCGGTCATCATTTAGATGATTAGTTATATAACGTGGAAGTGACGGAATATGTTTTCACACTCGTCCCTGATGTGCATAATAACGAAGATATCGTCTACTTAACGGCCGTAGAGAGTATCTTGGTATATAACTGTTTCCATTTATTGTTCGAGGTGTGAGACAAAAACATCTCCCATAACTGGTCCTAGTCGTTCATTACTAGTCGAGGTAAAACAATAGAATTACGAATCAAACACCTTACCCTCAAGGTCATCCGAGCTGGCTCTCAACGGTTTGCTGAACATCTAAACTACACTAGCATATTTTTCAATGCTGAGCTGAGCGTTGAAGCTGCATGATGAATCATATTACCCAAATCTAATCACTGGTTAATCAATTGCTATTCAATATGAATCGTGAATTCACATAAAATGATTTCTCTGGATGTTTCGTCATTGATCACAAACTTGCCTGTATCTAAAATATTAGACAATTGCATGCCAACAGAAAAAATCAGCAAAAGTATCCCTGCGGGAAAATGTGAGGAACTTCTGATTTTCTGCTCTCCAATCAGTTCTATTTCGCTGATAACGTTTACAGATGGAAAGAGGACATCACAAGGGCATCTCCACTCGGTTCTTTGTTTGCTGATACATTCATGGCGAAAATATCTCGTTGAATCGTACTGTCAGCTGCCTGTCTCAGTATAAGTCGATGATATTTTATGCCTACTAAAGGGAGAATGTAGTGCACATCCGTTCCTACAGGCATTCAGTGAGTCGCATTTGAGTCTAAGTTCACGATTGAACTAGAGGAAAATGAATTTAATCCTAAAACTGACTTTCCATAAAACGTTTTACTTTTCAAATAACATGCATCTTTTTTTACATCAATTTCACGATTTCCCGCCAGTTGGATATTTCCATAATAATCCATAAATGTTGTTATATCTGCTGCTCATATGACTTCGCTGATTGGTTCATACAAGATTTTACCAAATTCGCCTGTACAGACCATATAAGCTGTACAATTTGCACCTCAGTTTGACTTGTGTTGTTCGTCACCAATGAACGCATGGTATCCTGTCGTGTCTGACTTCCCAATCTAAATAGCTGGTGGGCAAACATCATCGAAGTTGGTTCCTTGTATTCGGATGAGAAGCTTCGTGGGTACGTGATGGTCGGAAGAATGTTTGGAAAGAAAATCTTCTAGAACAAGCTCGAACGAACAAAATCTTAAGTAGTACCAACACACGAAACACAGCGCAGCAACAGCCTGTCAATGGGCTAGTGAAGCAAGTTGGAGTTTGGAGAAGGGTTGTAGAACAACCGGATGACTCGTCGGTGAACCCAATCAACAGAAAGAGAGGCCGACGACGCCCCATCTCACACGTCACTGCAGTATTCAAGTACGGGGCTGGTTTGAGTTTTGTATATCCGGAGATGAGCTAGTGTGAAAAAGCTTATGGCGCGAAACAGAAAGCCAATTTCGCACGCGGCTCGAGAGGCGAACTGAGATAAGCAAGCGGACCAAGATAGAGGAGTTATAGATAATCCGAGAAGAGAGGTAGAATCTGTGGGAGGGAACACAGTTGAATCGAGAGTTGAATAAGGGACGCATGAACGATGTTATAGAGAAATTATAAGAGACATTTTGGAAGCAGTAAATGGAGCATAGCAGTGGGAGACCCAGGGGAGGAGATATGTTCGAAGTCGGACTCTGAAGATACACTGATTGCACTGCGGTCACGATCGATGTTGGTGTTGGCATGGTGGGGATTGCGGTTAGAAAAAGAAGAATGAAGGGTGGCACAATCGGCAAATAAATGGATTGAGTTGGATTTAGTGGATGAAAGATCATTAGAAAATAAAAGGAATAAGGTGGGCCAAGTACTGAACCCTGAGTATCGCCAGCATTCACAGGAAATGGCTGGGACAGAACTTCATCAATTCGGGCAGAGATGATTTGCTTACTGAGGAAACTTGATGTGCGCGATAAGAGAGTGGAGGAGAATCCGAACGTGAGCAGTTTCACCAGAACACCTCCGTACCAAACTCGGTCGACGGTCCACCTTCTCGAATCCTATTAAGGAACCATAATCTGAAAGCACGGTTGTGGGAACACTTTCCAACAACGAGAGCATTTTTTGAGTTTTCAACGTACAACATTCATTCTCAATACGATCCGAAACTCCATTTTAAATTCACGCGAAAACGTGAGAAGCTCTTACATGACCGTTTACCTCGTCATAATGCTTCACAATCAGTTCAGCGACTGTACAACCTGGAGGCAGGATGAGTACCAATCAATCACTTACGATAGGTGCCAAAGGCACACATCCGTCTAAATAAATCAGGTCTTCATACACGGTGGTTCTCAAGAGCTTAAGAATACTTGTCGTCTTCGGTGGGTTTAACTTCGAAGAATTCAGATCCTTTTCAAAACATTGATTTTGGAATATTCTGATTGACATGAATGAAGCATCACCCAAATTTCACTCCCATAGGACCCAAATAGACAGTGTACTGCCGTCCATACCCTAATAAAAGAATGAGAATAATCAATCTTCTAACCCAAGCGACTTCGTGTTTTATTTAAGTCCAAGTTGAATAACACGACACCAGGGTTCCTGCGAAATAGACAGTGCAGTCACTAAGAATAAGAAAACGATTTTTTCCCATTTATGGTATGTTTTATCAGACAATGCAAACACAGATATTGGCGTCTTTGGCTAAACATCAAAATTGCCTAACAACTTGGAACTTGAATCCAAACGTTCCTTTCAGGCATCAGTTCCCTGTCTGTGCCTCTAAATGAAACATCCGCTAGATTCCCATCGATCGAAACATATCGCCACCTACGGTGTGATGTACAGTCCCCTATGAGAGCAATTCCATTGGCCACAACGAATGGAAATGAATGACCTTGGAATTATTTATTAACTGCAAAACAATGGTGGGATCCGTCCATGGAATAGGACGATCTATTTGCAATTGTAACTCGTGAGTAATGTCGTTCAAAACCGCGTTCCAAGAACAACTGCACCTAATTCAGGTCGCGGTATGGTGAGAAATTTGCACAGTGCCACTTGAGGTTTTCCCACCATGAAAAAGTAAATAGGTCCACAGTCACGTTGAAACCGCAAATACCCAACTGGACCATAACCAGACACAAGCACAATTCGAATATCTATTCGAACAACTGAAAATATTCAAACCCACTTAAAAATATGCGCAGACTTGGTTCCAAGCGGAGCTGGTTGACTTCAAACCACAGTACCTGGTAACATCGTCTAGACATCAGTCACTCACCACATCTGAGTGCATTTTTAATAATGAAAATCTACAGTTGCAAACTGGCTTGATAATTTTACGCCCAAACAATGATTCCGGACAAGTGCTGACTCGTTGGAGTGAATATGAGCAAATGGAGACCGTTCTTGACTATCCCAGCAAGTTTGTGCGCCAAGATAACTGCGATGAACCTGATGAACTAGAACAAGAGGTATCGGCAGAAGCCCACTTTCAACTAGAAAGACATTTTACCAGTGAATCCACAGATCAACATCTGAAGCCAAAAGAACCAAAAAATCCACAACTCTGTGGTCCACCGAAACTACACAAACCAGAAGTGTCACTTCGAAGAATACTACAGATGATAAATTCATCAGAGCGCGAATTGGCGAAATGGGTGTTGAAGTTGCTTGAGCCAGTTCATGATTTATTGGCCAGATACACTATCAAAGAAAGTTTCGAAATGGTACAGATCTTTGGGCCAGATCATTGTGAAAGGGAAACACACGGCTTCATTTGATGTCCAATCACTGTTGACGAACTTCCCTTCAGGGATGCCAAATCACATGATCATGCATATGATTACCACGAATCTTCTAATCAAAACGGAAATTCCAAAAATACAGGATATTGATGTTTCTGTACACCGAAGATGCCATTGCCATATTACCTCTGAAAATGTTGAAAATGTTACCCTACCCATTTATCTACTCAAGTAAGTACGTTTTATTTGTCCCCTTTATTCAGGAGTAAATGGTTTTGATGACGCTGACTTTTTAACCCCCTGTGATTAGGCCGTCGGGAGGCAATCTGGACAATTGGCACCATAAATGTTGAAGAAGACTTATTTTGGTCCATTGAGTATTGGATTATGTGCTTATGTTACCTCTCAGTGAGCTTGATAATACGGTACATTTTACAAGCACGAATTTTTTCAGAGTGCAGAATCTAAGGATTAGACAACAGGCTAAATGCTCGATGCACACATGGATGTATTGATATTTTGCCTACTGATGAGTATTCCTCTGAGGAATATCGTTGTAGATGGCGTGAACAATTCTGCGCAATGTTTTTCACCACTTAAAAAGCAAAATGTCATTCAGATATAAATTTTATTTCCAGTGAGTCCTCAACAGCTAGATATTCATTCACATTTATAAATTTACATATTTATCGTATGAAGCAAATATTTCACTTCATTTTCAGTTTTATTTTCAACGAGAAACCGATTTTGAATGAAATCATTCTGGTCACATGCATATTTTGATCTTTCCTCTATCTATTTTTTATAAAGAGCACTGTTTCATGTTGGCTAGAACGGTCGCTTCATCGAAGCGGGCATATTGGATCAGGAAGACAAACTCACAAGAAATGAAGATCACATTCATGGAAGGTATTTTTGATGTACTAACAAATCTGTGCTCGAGAGATGGGTACAAGTGACACAAACTACATGAATAAAGTAGGGCATGACTGCGGAAAAGGCGCCAAGCATGGTTGAATAAATTAAGGCGTTTGTTGGGTTAGCTCAAAGGTGAATCAACAACTGCAACACACTAATGAGGAAAGTAGAAATAGTGTTCCTGAGTAATAATAGGAAACGATGACGTGCCAAATAAAATGTAAATCTACTGTCCCTGGCAAACGGGTGGTTTTCGATTCGTTTATCTTCCCGGTTTGAGTAAGCGGCTCTCCGTCTTCCGTGTCGTCCGTACTGTTCTTCTGATGACAAAAAGAGCGTTTATAAGTTTTCAGACCATAGAAATTCTTTCGTTTGTGTGCTTATATCTACTAGTGCAGTTGATGGGTAATCTGGTGCACGTGGCAAACCCATCCTCGTGGCATCTGACCTGCATGCTCTATAAGATAGTATAGGACCTAAACGAAAAATAAGCTGTGTACTTTATAGATCACAGTTAATCATGTTGCCGTTGAAGATGGTTTTTGTTACGAACGCACAAGTGATCCTCAACGAAGACTACGAAAATACCTGCTTCTTCTGTGGTCACAGCAACCGAATCGGCCTTCCCCGGGAAGCTAGTCCGAAGAATCACGAGCGTTAACTGGAGCGTCAGCTGTGGTCGAATGAGTGTGGACTTCAATGCGCGGTACACCTTCCAACTGATGAGCTGAAAAGTCTGTTCGTATATGCCTCTGCCAGCTTTTTCACTGCATGGACAAGAGATCGGTGTATTAGTCGGGTCACATATTTGAACTCCATCAAGCAATATCATAGCCCACTCAGTTTCTTGTGTCCTCTTAAGCAATATACTGGATCACAACATTCGTGATGTTTTGCTGCCTCATTTACTCACAAAGCCATTGCGCATCACCAGTCAAATAGAGCACTAATTATTTGAAAACAGGACTGATTACCGCCTGTCATCTGCATTTGATTGAACTGTCAACTGCCATCGGACTATACACACGTGGACAACCCATTGATCAATGAAACGTAGGACTGTTGCACACTTGCTTCCGACACGTAGTCAGCTGATCAAACAGCGGAGACGAATTTGTAGATGAATAGTATCTGTAGTCTTGCAACAGATTAGCATGCTGTGATATTCGACCGAGTTATGTTTGGATCGGCTGTCGAGCATTGTGGTTTTCGTGCTTATTCGGAATGAAGACCCTGCTCGCTCGTTTAGATCGGTGGACAGATGACGTCAATAGCTGAGTCGAGTTTGTTCCACTTTTCATTTCACAATTACGTGTTGTGGGCATTTGAGACTATGGGTGTACTCATTCACGTGCACTCACGCCTAAGAGGGTAATAAAAAGAATAACCTCAGAACGGAATACATTGCGATTTAGTTATATTCTATCAGACAAACGACCAAAGGCTCAAAAATAAGTTCGGTGAAATGAGGTATAATATAAGTAATCAAGTAGTGTGAATGCTCAGCTCTTCATTGAAAACCATGAAGATGATTTTTAATGAGGAAGAAACAGCTGTGTAGTGGTTCCGTGGTTCTCCATAGTGATCCGGATCTTTAGGCTGCGTGATGAATCTATGTTAATCTCATATCTTGCTACTTATACAGAGTTGCTTTGGACCATTTATTCAATGTTTGTCATCGTGCTCTACGATTCGTTAGTCGTAGAAACATTCTTCAAAGAAAATGCTCCTCCTTATGCATGAATCTTAGCATGTCCGACTATTTCACTTGTCAGCTAATTGTTGCCCGATTTTTTTGACGTCAGCTTTGATTTTGCTGACCTCAATACTTTCATTCCTTGGTTGCATATTTGATTTATTTACCCAACTCTCAGTTGACATTATTGAATTTCCTTCTCGAGGGACAATTTACTTGGTTTCCGGATGGACTTGATCGTACTGAAATCGAATTATTATCAGTTGACCTACTGCTTGCAAAAATGACCTCAGAAGTCAAACCTAGACTGTTGTTACATTTGCAAAGTAAGATAGATTTCCAGTGGCCTCGATAGAGTTGAGAAAATGACCCTTTTCTGGACACAATGTTGGATTTATTTTCCATACGGTCTTTGCTGACGTCTGATTTTGACCGCACCGTTTTGTTCGGTTGCGTATGCTTAACTGAACTAACTATTCCGAGGTTTCTTCTGACCTCGTTTTGAATAACTCTATATTCGGTTTCGCGCTGACTATACAGGCTCGCGCTTCGTTTTCTGATTCGTCGTTGCGATCGTTTGCATTTCGTTTATTTCTCGTATCAGTACTGTTTCCGTACCACTTTATTTAGAATATATTGTCGCATCTGTCTATCGGCTCGCATTTTCTCTATTTGTTCGATAGATGTGATTCCGTTGGTATTTCGCCGTGAGACCGGAATAAAAACACGTTCATAAGCCTTGCTCAAACGTCTCTCATAGTCTGTTTAGCATTTGAGGTCATTCAGTGAAATATTATGCGGCGTAGTCAGTGATTATGCTCCCATATTTCATCTGCCGCTCAATCTGCTAATCAAAATGCGGATATGAAACATTAAGTTGAAATTAATACTCGACAGACAGAAAATGAACGCAACCAGTGGTACCAGGTTTGTGGCTGGCACGGAAAAGAGCTGTTCATTACAATGCAAATCATTGGAAAAGCGGGTATCATTTCGTGATTACTCAAACGAGAATCAGTCAGATCAGCTCATACGGAATTCATGGTTAGACGAATTAAAAGAGTAGATTTTATTGGAGTGTTGATACGCCCATATCTACCTAGTCAAGAGCAACCAGGCGATGTGAATTTACATTTGTCGTGATGGATTTGTACGAAATTCATTTACACAAGAAATCACTATCGAAACAAAGGATCACTTGTTTGGCAAGCGTCCATGAAATCATCACACTCGTGCAGCCGTCTACCGAGTTTCTTTTCACACCGTAACATAGCTTGAAATAGAACAGATTCGAACAGAGGCTTCACATTACAAATGAGAACAAATATGTTTCTGCTGGTTATCCGATTTATTATGGCACGGAGAAGAGAAGCAAGGTTGGTGAAGTTATCGGTAGGTTATATTCCAATTTGCATTCAAATAAGGTGAAACCATTCCACTTTCGACTTGTTTTATATTTTCAAGTCATATACTGGAACTTACCCCACCAAAGATTGTTATTTTTATCAACAATTCTCATGCGTGAAACGTTGATACAGCTTCAAGATCACTATCCGAAAAACCATTTCCCAATTTTATAACAAGCTAACAATTCGAAATTTAGGAACTTCTCAGGCATCAAGATTATCGAGATTCTTTGCTTCATCAAGTTCAGCAAAACTTCCTGGATCGGACAACTCAACATGTACAGTACTCAAGCATGGGGCTGGACTTCTGTCGGAGATGTTGATTATTGTGGTCAGTCACGCAATTGAATCGTTCTTCATTTCCGACTCTAACCATCCTGTCACAATCATTCTCACACCAAAAGGGTCCAAAAGGATCGGAGAAATATCACACATTTCTATTTTTTCGTCGGAGTTGAAATCGTTTGAATTTGCTGTACTTCATGGCCTTCGAAACCCTGTCAGAAGTCCAACTGACGAATACCAAATTGCATATAAATCCTGGTGGTTCACGTATGAGGTAGTAGCGCAGAAGTCCATTTCATTGCAGAATCACTCAATGATTCGTGACAATGTATCAGGCCTGACTTCGTCGATCAGACACAAACATTTTATGGTTTACAGCAAACGTCGCTTCTCAAGAAATCATAAGCCATTATCTGCTCACGTACTCAATTGACTGATTGGCAGACTTCTTCTCAGGAACAACATAATGTATCAAAGTTGGAAGAAAAGCTTCTACGTATCTGATAAGCAGTGACACTGTTCTTCCTGGAGCTGTTCTTTCTCGAGAACTATTCAATACTCACATCAGTCACGTAGCTCTAACCACTCGGCTTGTCTATTCAAGTAAGCCAATAACGTTGTTTTGATTCAGTCTATCTCAAAGTAGTCTGATTTCTTTTCAGTTTCATGAAAATATTTCACATATAAAAACAGTCTCGAGCGGTCTGGTCTTCTGATAAACAATCACAAATGTCAAGATTGCATTCATTCCACTGTGAGATCACGTTTTATCGAAGACAACGCCACCATTATATGTACTCTTCTTACAAGTGTAAACCATAGAAAATATCTCGGTTTAGGAAATACTATATGGGTATATGAATACAGGAATGGTTGTCTGGAGAAGTCGTCCAATGCCATTTCAAATTCATGAAATCCAACAGTTCAGTGCTTCGCAGTCTGTTATTTCTCCATTGGTATATCAGTGTATGCTTCCCGTGTTTCTATATTCTTCTGCCGTATTTATTTCTCGTCTGTTGAGAAAAGACAAGATCACTCCTCGTAGATGTCTCTACATAATCGGTCGCTTTTCTGGGCTTATGTGATAAGCATATAACATCATCCATTTAATTTGCCGAAAATATCGTTGCGGACTTTTTCATCCAGTGTGATAATAAAATCATAAAAATCAATTCAAAGAGTGGATTGGTAATTCAGGCACTGGCATAGCATGCAGCGTGAATATTGTTGTTTTACTAAGGATTGGTGCAGTGTATTGTTCGCACAGAAACCACCGTGTTTGAAGACCTGATTTTTTAGACGGCTGTGTGCCTGTGGCACCTATCGTAACTGATTGATTGGTACACATCCTGCCTCCAGGTTGTACAATCGCTGAACTGATTGCGAAGCAATAAAATTGAGTTTCGGATCGTATTGGGCATGAATGTTGTACATTGAAAACTCAAAAATGCTCTCGTTGTTGGGAAGTGTTCCCACATCCGTCATATCATGAATTCAACTCTATAAGTGTCTTTCTATATAACTTATTTTTAAATAACATGCATCTTTTTTTTATCAATTTCTAAATTTTCCCGCCAGCTGGATATTTCCTGGATAATCCATTATTGTTGTTTTATCTGCTGCTCACATGACTCTGCTGTTTGGTTCATGCATGATTTTTGCAAAATCGCCTGTACAGACCATATAAGCTGTACAATTTGCACCTCAGTTTTACTTGTGTTGGTCGTCACCAATGAATGCGTGGTATCGTGTCGTGTCTGACTTCCTAATCTAGTTAGCACATGGGCCTGCATCATCGAAGTTGGTTCCTTGTTTTCGGATGAGAAGCTCCGTAGGTACGTGATGGTTGGTAGAGCGTTTTGGAAAGAACAGCTGCCAGAACAAGCTCAGACGAACAAGATCTTAAGTAGTACCAACAGACGAAAGACAACGCAGCAACAGCCCGTCAATGGGGTAGTGAAGCATGTTGGAGTTTGAAGAACGGTTGTAGATCAATCGGATGACTCGTCGGTAAACCCGATCAAGATGGAGAGAGGCCGACGAGGCCCCATCCCACACGTGACTGCAGTAGTTAGGTTTGGGCCTGGTTTGAGTTTTGTATATGAGAAGATAAGCTAGTGTGAAAAAGCTTATGGCGCGAAACAGAAAACCAATTTCGCATGCAGCTCGAGAAGCAAACTGAGATAAGCAAGCTGATCAAGATAGAAGAGTTATAGATAAGCCGAGAAGAGAGGAAGAATCTGTGGGAGGCAACACAGTTGAATCGAGGGTGTGGTGGGAATAGGACGATAGTTAGTAAGGTGAGAAAGATCATCGCTTTTGGGAATATGAAAAATTGCCATGGGTTTCCAGGAATTCGGAAAAGTAGAAAGTCGGAGAATGTGTGATGGAGAGAGAGACAGAAAGGACGACGTAGGAAATAGGCCAATTCAAATTGCACCTTTTAGGGACGATGAATGGTATGCCGTTTTGATCGGGTGGTTTGCAAAAGTCCAGAGAATGCAGCATTTGGCGTATCTTCTAAAACCAAAATGGGATTGAAAATGGGAGACAGAGGGAACAGAATGAAATGATTAAGATATGTAGGTGAGATGGAGTTCGTGCCAAAATGGGATTGTAAACGGGAGGCATAGGGATCAGAAGGAAACAAAGGAGTAGCATATGTAGGTGAGATGGAGTTTGTGACAAACCAGGAAGCGAATTGTCAACTTCCTCATGTGGTTCCTAAACACAATCGCAAGAGAAATTACATATGGGAAGGAAATAGGAAAGGCGAAATTTGCAGGAGGCTGCTTTGGCAGAGGACCAACGTTCCGGGCTACCGGTGGCAGATGAGAGTAAGCGTTCGGTTTCCCAGCTGATGAAGCTTTCTTTGGCTCTCTGTATGGTTGGCGAGCATCTGTTCCTGGCTTCCACGAAACAAAGGTGAGAGTCCGTTGTGGGCGAGCCCAACCACCAGCAAAATGTTGCACACTTCAAGAGTACAGCACGATCGCATGCGTGGTTGAACCACTCGGAGGATTCGGGTTTGCCAGGTTTGGACAAGTGAGTAATAAAAAGTTGCACAACTTGAGGAACAATGTCGGTGAAGTTAGAAACGGGAGAGGAAACGTCTGAAGTAGAGCAGCATTCATTCGAAGAATAGGAGGCTGGGACATCGTAAAATCTATCTCAGTTGGTGGAATTTCAGCTCCAAAATATTTATCTCAAAGTAGGTGGAGTATGAAAGTGGGAAAAACTGATGGAACAGGAAATAATATAGTGATTAGATGAGTCAACTTGAGAAAGGGCAAATGTGCCTGAGAACAGAGAATGAACAGATGTGAGAATAGGTTTAAGGGTATGGACATAATCGCCATCTCGATCATGAATACGTGTGAGTAAGTAAACAAGTTGGCATAGGTTGTTGACCACGGAGAAGTGTTCGGCTTCACTCCCCAGAGCCGAAGTGTCCGATGAGTGAATGAACCAATCTCGCTTGTGAACATTGAAATCTCATAAGATGGTGACCAGTCAGTTGGATGTTCCACAAATTAGGTCAATGTTTGAAGGTGAGATATCAAAGAACGACGAATCGCAACTGTTGGGTGGACGGTGATCTACACAAAAGCAGTGATTACAAAAAGCCAGTCGAAGCTTCATCCACGTCAACTGAAATTAACGAGTCAATATTATGCTTCACTCCGCGAATGCTAGTGAGAGTAACAAGTTAGTGCTCATCTTCCGAGTGAGAAGAGCGAGCAAGACGGCGACTGCGTGTGTGGTTGTGTATTTTCATGATTTGTAGTGTAAAAGAAATCAGCAACCCTTATCCTGAAATCTAAATTGGCGGACCACATATGGCCTCAATAGATCAGGCGTAGTAGTTAGTCGGGCAACATCAGAGCTCTCTACCAGTTGTGTTCAGTTTTGTGAGTTTACTTGGTCTAGTGCCCTGTGTTTCGTGCAGTGTATTCATTGGGCACCGTGTCTTTTGATTGTGCTGTGTGCAATAGGCTGTGTGCTTCCACTGTGTGTGGCATATTATTGCCAAATAGATATTTTATCGAGTCTTGGTGAATTGAGACATTCTTTGTCAAGTGTGTCATCGCATGATATAACAAAAGTTCATTGCAACTCACGCAGTCATCGAATCAGACATCGTCATATGAACCATGATCAGGCGTACATGTAAGGATTCTTGACTGTGTCCGTTTGGGAAGATTTTTAACTGATCTCATACGGAAACTCTCCTTTTTGAAAAGAATCAAACACTTGTTTTACATAAATGTCGTTGGAAGTAGGAAGACGATAGAATTAATCTGCTCAATTTTGACCACTTGAACTGCTTTGTTTATTGATCATTCATTTGCGGCCTATGAGATCTTATTCTTCAAAACTGGCATTTGAACTAACATTCACGACATTCTTCCCGGTTTTGTCGTGGTGATTTATTGGGTTTAAATATTCAGGAGGAATCATTCGATTTGGGAAATTGAACCACTGACGAACTTATAAAATTTCTCACGCCAATAAGTTTACATCTGCTTTAGAACGTTTGCTGTATTTCTCATATCTCGTAGAAGATGATATTCCACGGTCTTGGTAATTCCTAAATAAATCCCAAACAATTGAGTATTCATATTCAGAATGATGAAAATTTCCATATACGGAAAATTGTTTCATGAGTGTATATTCACCGAACTTCAGCACTCAAGCTCATTTCGGCAGAATGTTTTTATCTTAACAGGAAAAGTTGTACTACTTCCTAATATTGATGGTCACCGCATATATTGGTAGCAAACAATAAGTAGGTTTTTACAGCAATATGATTGCTAAACGCAGTGAAAGCAGTCTTCTGCACTGAATCAAATGTATGAGCAAAATTAGCTATATGTTGCGATTCAAATAATCCCGTTTACACGACCTCATTCAAAGAAGACGAACCGCCCCTCCACTTGCATGAATGCTCTTCCTTTTTATTCTCTGTATATGGGGCAAATAAACCGTATATGATACATATCATTGTTGTTGAGTTTACCTGTTTCTTCTCTTTGATGTCTGAACTAAAATCTCCCACATTTAGTCAATCTGTTCTACTCCTTGACGTCTGCTTGTATCAGTTTATATGCTAGAGGAGTTCAATTTCCATAATGACAGCTGGTTGGGAATGAACCTCGTTATTATGGCATTCAAAATTGTGCAATGCCATACTGCATGACGATCGAGCTTGTCTTTTCGCATGTTATTCATCTGCAAATTTGCATTTTCAGTTACATAATTATGACGTTGAAGTTCACTGATTCTTATATGGAAAGAACCATAGAAAGAGGAAAAAGAACGAATCAAAGTCAAGAATTAGGCTGACTTGATATGAATATTTTCGTAAGCCAGTTTTACCAGAATACATTACTAAAACTAGCCTCAAACTGACGCGACAATGGGAGCAAGTTGCTGATCCGTGTGAATGTTCAAGATTATGTGTGGATTAAAGAAAACATACCGATAGGTGGGATATTCTAGGAATAGTCTGTTAAACTCAGCTCGCATGTTACTGTCCATGGTAAACCTATGGCACCAGAGCACGCAGGAGTGTCAACAGAAAACATGTCGTGGTCAAACGGTAATATTCCTCGTACTGACTGCATTGTTAGTTCCTGCTGCATTGCCTGATGAGCAGTGAGTGGTGAAATCAGGAATATCGGATAACGTTGACTTGACTCGTTAATATTAGTGGAATATAGAGAAATCTACTACCGCTCCATAGGGTATCTGAATGAGAGCACAGAACCATACCGCGATAAAGGTAACTATACCGTTTTAACTAGAAGGTTAGTCGCTGTCATTTCAAGTGGAGCCGAGAAGGTTTTCATGGAAATAGAGGAGCAAGTCACATATTTGGTGACGATGCTTTTGAAAATACACGACGTATGGCAACGGATACCTCAAGATCAAACGAAATTCGTACTTTATTAGAACACAGAACGACGGGGGAGAGAAAGGATGAAAACACGCAAGGGTGAAAAAAGAAAACTTCATTGATGATCTAACACATAATTCCTTGAGGTTTCGAATTAGAATGATGAGGCAACTCTGTGATTAGTATGGTATTGTGTCTCGATTAGAGAGCATATTTGCCCCGAAAACACGATTCGGATGAAAATATTACTTCGAAGTGATGCAAATTGCGCCCTAAAATGACAAGATTAGGAATTCAGTGGAAGTCAGTCCTCATATTGCCTCCACTGCATTAAGTAGATTCAAATCTGTGTAGTTCAGTCGTACGTGGAGTTGGAAGATCATTAGGAAAATTGGAGGTAGATGGCGACCGATTGCATGTAGGTTCATCTGCAACGGTCAATTGGATATCGGACTAAGCAACAAGCTTTCGGATAAGTTAGTGCGTGAGACAAGTGAACAAAGCTTGATCTCGCTACAAAACTATGTTTTCTACGGACTATGCTCAATGGCTCGACTGGAAGTTCCGTTCGCACAGAATCGGACGAAAGGGACCTATACCCTGGTCTCAAAGATCTCTGGAAATAAATCCAACGGCATATTTCCTGGGCGATTATGTTGAGAGGAAATTTCACGAACTCAAGATGGAGAACCTGGGTGATTTGAAGAATTGCATCCAATCTGTAAGTGGTGCGATTACAACATCAATGCTTGAGGCAGTTCAACATAATATGATTCGACGGCTGACGATTTGCCTGGCTCAAGTTGGTGGCGTTTTTGAGCATCTGCTGTGACTGTAAATACGGTGCCTATCAGCAACACAGAACGAACTATTCCTTTTGTTTAGAGCCGGAGAACGATCAAACGGTCTTTTCAAATATCAACACGACCTGATTTTGCTTGTTGATCCCGGTTTTTAAAACCAAGTTTGAGGTAATCGTGGTCCAGTCTCGAATGTCGTTTCCGCCTAATCGGTCTGAGAACCATAGTGGAAAATGGGGCAGTTCAATGGGCAACAGTCACGCTTCAATCGCCGAAATTTGACGATGACAACAGTGGGAGAGTCAAAGAGCTGGTGAGTTTGTCAGAACGATTCAGTACGGAAATGAAAAATGGACATTATTTGAGAATAAACTTCAAGCAACAGTTCCCTGATGAAACATCCGCTGGATTCTCATCAGTTGGAACATATCGCTACTTACGGTGTGATGGACGGTATCCTATTAGAGTAATTACATTGGCCACAAAAGAGACGAATGGCACTGACATTAATAATTCACTGCAGAACAATGGTGGAATCCATCCACGAAACATGACGATCTATATGCATTTGTAACTCATGAGTGATGTCGTCCAAAACAGTGTTCCAGGAACAGCCGCAACCTATTCAGGTCACGGTATGGTGAGAAATTTGCACGGTGCCACTCGGGATATTCCCACTATGAAACGGCAAATAGGTTCACAGTCAGATTGAAACCGCAAATACCCAACTGGACCATAACCGGTTCCTGATGCGGCACTATAGATGTGCAGCTCCAGTCACCAATATAGTGGGTATTTCGTTACCAGACATCTGTCGACGAGAATGGGAATTATAGATTATATGTTCTTCGACCATTTTGTCCATCTGTCTCGCTCACGTTCATCGGACTGACGGTCCCAATCCAGACACTAGTTGCATACGCCGCGAAAGATATGCCTTGCTGGCAGCAACACAGGAGGGACCAAACCAAAGGGATCATACAATGGAGCCACATGTTTTACGACACATAAAAAGCAAGAGTTGTTACATGGCACGGTTTACTCTCGCGACGATTTCGCTGCATCTCACCATGGGGCATACTGCAGAACGATACAGTTCACAGAAGTTCATGTAAAACAATAATATGCGACAAATATAGGGAGAATTACAATTGTCACCATGGTAAAGACACATTTTCAAACAGCTGTTTCTGCTGACACAATATGGGTTTTCATCGATGTGTGGCTACGGCTTCGGCAAACCTCAATAGCCTTGCATTTCTTATCACGTATATGACCCCAAACGCAGTGTTTCGGCCACTTGGATGTTGCGTCATCTGAAGATGACGAGCGACGGTAGACGACCAGAACTTTGACCTCGAACGTTGTGAATATGCGTTCGATCTGACACTGAGTGCATCACAAGACATTGTGCCCGATTTGGAATGTTTCCAAATAATTGGTTAGACAACTGTCGCTCTGTTCCACCCACATCGGTTGCTCCGCAAATTCGTAAATCAGATTAGATTTGGTGAACAGAGGTGAACGTTATTTTCACCGAGGGCTCTTGGGATCACAATAGTTCGATGAACAATTATTAGGTTAGTTGCATATTATGTTCTAGTAATCGCTGAACCAAGTCAACCGTTTCTGCAGGCATTGACATCATCAAATTAGAATGGAAGACAGAGAATGACTAGTGATTTCTCTGCTGAACAAGTCGTTTATCTGGTAACTATAGGCCTGCTGTGCCTTTTGATAAATGTATGGGCATGAGCGTTTTCGGTTGAGGCCTCTTTCAGCAGTCGTAGTTCGCTGTCAATCATGTTTCCATGCAAATTCGTCCTACTCTCTGAAATGGTGTCCGGACCAGGCTACTTTTATATTCCACAGGCACAAAGCTGTCAGGGTGCAAGTATAGGCTTGTCAAAGTTTCTTTTCTATGAAATCAGATTTGGCGATCGTTCCGTCATTCCTCCTAGTCATAATAATCTCAAAGAAAGGAAGTGTATTGTCCACATCTGCGCCCATCGTAGTTCGTATACTTGGATACAGAAGATTGAGTTCATCCATAATCCACGTCGTCCGTTCTAGACTTTTGTGATGATAGGAATATGATCAACGGATATTTTGTAAAGCTATGTGCTTATAACGATTTTGCTCACCTTCACAAGTTGGCCGAATCCATTTTTCAGAAACAATCGGTAACTGTTGCGGAGAATCTATCATTGGTTGCACCAAATGAATTACAATTGCGGGCTGTCTCTTGAGATCTAGGTTCCTGTATATGACCGAAGAAAATGAATAGCATAGAGACACTAGCACAATTTGAATATCTATTCGAGCAACCTAAAATATTCAAACCCACTTAAAAAGATGCGCAGAATTGGTTCCAAGCGGAGCTGGTTGACCTCGAACCACAGTAACTGGTAACATCGTCATGACATCAGTCACTCACCACATCTGAGTGCATTTTTTTTAGGGAAAATCTACAGTTGCAAACTGGCTTGGTAATTTTACGCCCAAACAATGATTCCGAACCCGTGCTGACTCATTGGTGTGAATATGAGAAAATGGAGACCGTTCTTGACTATCCCAGCAAGTTTGTGCCCCAAGATAGCTGCGATGAACCTGATGAACTAGAACAAGAGCTGTCGGCATAAGCACACTTTCTACTAGAAAAACGGTTTATCAGTGAGACAAAAGGTCACCATGTGAAGCCAAAAGGAACTCGAAATCCACAAGCGTATGGTCCACCGAATCAACACAAAGCAGAATTCTCATTTCGACAAATACTATAGATGATAAATTCATCACAGCACGAATTGGCGAAATGGGTGTTGAAATTGCTTGAGAAAGTTCATGAATTATTGGCCAGAGACACTATCAAAGTAATTTTCGGAAAAAGTTGAGATCTTTGGGCCAGATCATTGTGAAAGGGAAACACACGGCTTCATTTGATGTCCAATCACTGTTCACGAACTTCCCTTTAGGGAGGCCATACGTATCATATGCGACCATGGAGAGCAAAAGCGACTCAAAATCGGTATACCAGTCTCATTCGAGGAACGACAATTACTACCATGCTCAACAGTCGGAGCCAATGGAAAGGGAAATCATTCGAATTATTAAAACGCTGATGTCACCTGCGTATCCAGCATAATTCCTGGCAAATTAATATCAACACAAGCAAATAAAGAATAGTGTTTCACTGTGTTTGGATGTGAAATCAGAAATAGCCTACAAATGAGACGTTATGATCAACCTAACCAGCAATCGTTTTGAAGCCAATTTTCAGCGAATCTGCTTTACTGCCGAACCGGTAATTATGTTCATGTTATTCCCCGGTCACACGTCATACAATGAATCAACACATTCAAATGTGGCTTGAGAAAGAAACTCAAAACGATTGCATCATCGATGGATGACAGATCACTGACTGCCACAAATTTTATGCAGACAAGGCATTACGTCACTGCCAGTCAGACAGTCGTAGTAATTTCCCTACTGGAAAAACTAGAAAAACATTTCTTCAGTGAGCGACGCGACACCATCACGTGATCCACCGAAGTTTATAAAACAATAAATTTGATTCAATCAACAGGATTACTCATTTCGCTGTCGCAACAAATCTCGCATGAACCAAGTTATGTATGCATACGCAGCGCAAGTGGAGATCAGCTTTTTGACTGCTGTCCTTATAGTCACCGAAATTCTAACTTGTATATCAGTTTGACGCGAGCATCGTAATTGATGGTTGATAGTGGTAAAGGTGATGCGATTGTGGTGATGCTTCATCCGACGGACTCGCCCAGAAAGCTGCCCAACCGGAGAAGACAGGCAAGTAACAGAACAATTCTACCACGTTTATGGAATGCGAGTAATTATGGTCAAACGTTTTTCCCAATTTATAATTTGATAAGGTGAGCTTTGAGTGAGAGATATGCACATGTTCATTATTTCCTAGTTATGCCAGGTTAGAAGATAGATTAGAGGAACGCTGTTCATATGTGAAACTGAACTTGAAGTAATGTTTATCAGTGTTGTACTGATCTGTTTGTTTTGTTTCATGGTTATATTTGAACAATATTTTCCTGCAACTAAAGAATATTCATCTGATTTGGCAAATACGGTTGAGTGAGGACACTCGATTGAGACATCAGAACAGTCGATATCAAAACAACTAGTTGTCAGTGTTTCACCTGCGATAAAATATTACACGTTTTACAGATTTTGCACACTGGATGATAGAAAGGCAGAAAGTTAGTCGATAATCTCGAATACAGCAATTGACAAATTCGTGTCCATACATTAGCGGTGTTATCAGTGTTACGACAGGTATTGTGTTGATAACTATCAGTTACGTGGTTTTATTGGTTACGTCACAGTATTTTTGCGGGTAACCAGAATACATTCAGTGATCTGAAATGTTGCTTCTGAGCACATAATGTGGTGTTGTTTTGTGCGGATCGATACTCAATCGCCGGTGGCCGAGATCCTGCCATTTGGCATTTCTTGCTGCGCTTACTTTGACAGTTTATTTGGGAAGAGGGACTCCATTAGTATTCATTCAACGATCCGATTCTATCGAATATATGGTAAATGTCGTTTGACCGATTTTCACTGGTATCTTGTTTAACCAACTGGGATGATACGCCTTTATTCGTCGATATGGTCTTCCTGTGTTTCGACCTATGTCACCTGCCCCAAACTGAGAGCTGGAATGCACGGATATTCTGCATTTCTTTCGTAAAATGAGAAATAGACGAGAGCTGGACCAGACATGTATTCCGGCAGCGTAATAACAAGGTTCTGACTTGGGATATTGAGAACAGGCGATTGAGATCGACTGTTTATCATTTCTGCTTTATTGCTACTTCTTAATTCAATTCATGGGTAGAAAGATTTCTTTTCGACTGCTTGATGGCAAAGTGTACTATCGTAATTCTTCGTAACGTCACTGACGAATTACGCGGGTTGTGTATTCGGAATGAGGAATTATTTCATCCTTCTACTTACTCTTTATAGAACAAATCTTTAGTACATTAGTGGTTAATCACTGTAAATAGTGCCGTTTCTGTCTCAATAATACGAATCTATGGTAGTGTATGCATGGACTTGACAAAATGTCCTTATTATTAGGTGATCGTCTATGTTAGCCACCGGACCGATGTGAGTGAAATGCGTCCGACATAGCAAACAATATGTGGATTTCATTTCCAATGTAATTTTATACCTTTATATGCCTAATTGAATTCACCAAATAAATTGAAATAACCCATCCCAAAACCAAATCTAAAATCATCTTTATGCTTTTCCTAAAATGCATTGGGAGGAGATACGTTTGACACCAGTTCTAGACAAGAGCAACTTGCTACATCATGTGATAGAACCGTAATGAAATGAAATTATCCAATCTACCAGATGGGAGATTCATTCCAATTTTCAGATTTGTCCAAAAAGAGGGTCTACTCACTCAATGTATCTTCTCTACCAGTGAGTGTCTTTCGAAGAAACAATCAAAAATATAACGACAATAAATAGTAGATGGGCCTGAAGTACCCTTCATTTACACGGAACCTGAAAGCATTCTAAAAAGAAGGTTAAATTCTATCCATATAATGACCTAATTTAGGAGATATTTGCCTAATTAGAAAACGGTATTATCACGGAATAACTCAAGCAGCTGTAAATGTAAGGGCGTACTGTGTTCTATGCTCATCATCAACATGAGCAATATTAAGGTAAGGGATTTGGTCGGGTCAACTTTGAGACCTGATTCAATTAGGTATTTCGCAATTGATAGAGGCCAAATGTCTGACGTCATTCTCTGTGGCCGCATTGCGCGGTGTCGTCGTTTTTGTCAACCATTTTGGTATGTTCTCCGACGCTGGTTGAGTCAAGCAGCTATCCGTTCTGCCTGTGGATGCGTCACTGTAGCTGTAGGCTAAATGATAGAAAACATGTGTGACATTGGTTCAGCAAGACTGTCTGAATGACTTTTGAATCGTGACCTGTTGGTAATCAGTAACTGAAGTAGTTGCACCACAGTCTACGAGTGTCTTATGGCTGACTTAATGCACACATATGTTTCAATGAAGAGGTGGTCACCTCCGAATAGTGAAACGATAGAAACTTGCTTCTTGTTGATTGTATTTGATGTGTATGGTCGGTTAAATTTTACAACGCTTTCTGCTTAATTGCACATGTCCATCAGTCTTTTCGACTATGCACGGACCACGCGTCCGTCACTTTGATGCTTCGCATGAAAATGACGCGACAACCCGAATAACGCTTCCTGCGACTCATGAGATGAAGAACACGGTTAATAAGGGAGTAAATATGTGTGATATGTGATATGCATAATGAAGGCTTCTAAGAAACTCAAGACTTTTGAACTTTTGGTGATCCTGTCAAATAAGGCACCTGTTGCCAAATTGGTTTGAATTGTTCATTATGTTTTCGGATAAGATTCCATGTAAGTTCAGAATTTGAAGATGTCTTGATACCATTTGTTTCTCTGTCAGGATGCTGTTATCCAGTGTAGTGTCCCCTTTGCAAGATTTTATGTCTGAAGATATATCTTCCATCTTTCATGTGTGCATATCTTCTTCATGATTACACTGCCTGATTCCTTATCTGGTTGGAGGGGCACCATTTGTTCTTATTTACCTAATCCCTCTGTTACTCACGAAGAAGAACTAGTCAATAGCTTACCCCGTTTAGATGTTATAATATCCAGATGTTTGGTAAAATGTTGCCACGCACTGTATGTCTCAAAGTAACTTATGAAGGTTGCTTTTTGCAATTCTCCAGTTTCGCACCGAAGACCTGCAATCATGGTTTGGTTCGAATCCGATTCATCTTTCAGCCCTTTATGTAGCGAGATATTCACGACTCCAACTTATCCTAAACATCGCATCTAGATGTTCTGCTTGACGTCAATTTTGGTGCAAATTTCTACTGGCTTGGTCTTCCCTGCACAAAAGGATGTGTTGAGGGAAGCAATTATAAATCACTAAGTCAAAGTGCGCGTGGGTTCCCTGGGTCTCCACACACGGAGACTTAACATCCATCTTTGATGGATCGTCCAAACTCCAACATGTATGTCGATGATTCCTCGCCGTTTAGTGGTTGATGTGAACTGACTGCCGACGACATCAGTCTAGCCTCCACATAGCTTGCACCTCGTGGCTGAATGTGTCAATCAATGTCATAGTTAAACTTACCCTGTTGAAGATTTTCGCGATTATCACCGCAAACGACGCAGATTTCAATGCACATTCTGCGGCCTCAACGTTAGACTCGCCATCACTTTACATCACCTTCAGTCTACTGGTATTGGCTATAAACCGTATCATTGCCGTAAGAAATATACTCGCAGTCATATTATATGCGATTTCCAAGTGTTTTGCTCGACACCCTATCTGTTGTGCTCACTTCAATCTAACTTGATACCAAACGGTCCGAAATAATTGACACCACATTCCTCAAAGAGGTAGCTCGCACCTTTCTATAGGCAATCAGGCATGCGTGTTATTACTTCAGCTATGGGTTGGGCATATTAAGCACTCAATGAGGGTGACAGTGAAGCCTAGGAAAACTGGTTTATTGAAACCGTTTGTGTGTGCGTTTATGTTAAATGGGCTGGTTGACGAGAGCAAACGTATTGGTAGTTCACTACGTACTGTTAGGCCGTTGCATCGGATACGTCAACGAAATGCTTGCGCGTCAACCGGGCCCCAGCAGACGTGAAAGAGGGCGTCAGCAATAGCTTCAATTGCAACCTCGGCGATGTATATCGGCAGTGGGGCGTTTCTTTCATGGGATGATTTATTGAACACAAAAGTAACACTCTTCATCTAGTGTTTTTTAGTATCGAGAAGCAATCACGAAGCTCCTACTGAGACCGCAGACTAGGGAATGGAATTTTGCACTTTCTGTAACCGCAAAGCAACCATTGAATATAACTTTATGTCCTTAATACATTTTATTACTCAGACTGATTTTCGATCTCATTTGTATTTGAGAAACATGAATTTTCTCTTACTGCTCTTCAGCTTTCCAAAGAACGAGGTGCCTACGAGCAGCTCAGCATGAGTAACGCCTAATTGTCTCGCAGTTTTATGTCACTGTTTGCATAGCTTTCATGAGATACTTGTCCCATTCCAAGGTAGGCCACATGCGAAGAATATTTAGAATAATTTCATGGATTTGAAACGCATGCATGAATAACAGTCTAACCTTACGAATCTCCGAAGACTTATAAAATATGGTTGTTCTTTCAGTAAGTTTTGATATGAATCAAATCATTGAGGGAATCAGCTTGGGTAGCTTAGATGTTGTTTCCACTCCTACTAGTAATTCCTAACATGGATGGAACAGTTGTACAGCGATGCTGGGGTTTTAATGGTGAGTTCGGTGTTGATATTGAATGATGATTCATTTCAAGAAATAAATATGTAGGTCATCTATTCGGGTCACAATGGATAATATGAAAGAATCCCTTATAACATTCGCGATTGACAAACGAAGGGAAACATAGAGGTCTTGTCCAGAAATTTATAATTTATGACGATTGTTTCTGCAAAGTATATGATGGGTAATCTGCGAATACATTCGAAATTACGGATAATGTAGGTAACACACGACCCTTAAAATTGTAGTGTTCAAAAACGATACGGTAGAACCCGGTTGAATACGCCTACAAAAGCGTATGGAACAATTTGGTGGTAATCACTTATAAAAATATGCTTAACGTATTGGTATGAGATGAGTGACGCTGGGGAGGTCACATCGTACATAATTGTCAATATTTCTGATGAAAAGTTCCTCCACACACACAGTAAATTTGAAGACTTTTCAATCATCCTGATCATTGTAGCTTTTTAGTTGAAAGAGCTATTGGGGATAAAATTCTATCTCTACGTAGCTCATATAAATCAGGAAAAAGTTGTTGACTTTTCAAAGGATCTGTGATCAACGTTTTAAGAGAGTTTGGTTAGGTAAATCAGAAAGTGAGTAGTGGGCGACAAAACGACCGTGTTGATCATATTGGCTATTGAATTGGCATTAAACTTGCCGGCGCTGGTCAAGTAATCATCACGGTGGATTCCAAATCCGCTTATGATGAATGGTGAATTCGAATCCTGTCGGCACCGTCGATCACTATCCCACTCGAAAACCTCTGATGTTCCATGCCGCCTCCCAGAGACATTTTACCACCAATATACAGCAAACAGGAAATGAATAAAGAATAAGGAATGATAAGTTCCAAAAACCAATTTGCTTATGCGTTCTTGGTTTTGGTTTTCTCGCCACACTGGTAAACTCTAGGAGGAAAATGACGGCAATGGGATCATGTAGGGCAGTCAGCATATATGAATATATTCCACGTCGGACTGATATAAAAGATAACAATGCAGCAATGACGTAGAAGGGACTTATGCATTCACTTGCACAAAACAACAATTTAGTAAGCTGGATGCATTTGTTCGAATGATGGAGACTATTGTCCCATTATTCGTTCTCTGGAGTTTATTACTCATTGACCAGTTTCATCGCTTAAAGATTGTTCTGCCAGCTCATGAACTGATCTTCTTTGTTAATTCGTAGAAGTCAAAGTCGAGGAACAAGTTCAGTTGACTGGAGCTACTTAATCTAATATTAAACGTAGCTTTTTCCATTTGACTGGACTACAAGTAGACGGTGAGCAAAATTTTGTGAGTTGATTTTTCCAAGGGGACTTGCCACGTACATTAGAAAGCACACATTTCCTGCATCTTTGGTGAACTAAACGCTCCACTGTGAGTCTCCGGAAGCTGCACTAGGCCCATTTCGTTTTCAAGGGTCAACAAGTAGATAACAGTGGGGTTCAGATACATAAGCTAGAACCGTAGCACGGGTAATGAGATACGGTGGACACTGGCTTACTCTACTTCATACGAGTAAGTTGGAAATGAGCAACAATAATTATGATATAGGTTACAAACTGGGTGTAACTATCTGGGCCCATAGTAATAGTACAAACTGAGGTGAACTGCATTTCAAATTTGTACTTAGTTTAAATCACTGGCTAGCGGGATCAAGTGGAATGGGAGGTCTTTTGATTGTGTGATTTCGATGCAATATGACCGAGAGTGGTCTTGTAAAATGACCTTCACAATGAGAATCAAATACTCACAGTTCGTGTGTGATGAAGAAGTAAATAACACTGGGGACAGTGTTTATTCACGTTGAAGTTGGAGCAGTATAGAGAGCAGGCTGTTAGCAGTCGTACTGGAGTTCGAGTAATGCATTTATATGGTCCTGTTGTTGCACTCATTGAGTCTTTGTACTCATTAGGTCTCCTCCGTTTTTGTATTTTGAAGATCAAACACGAGCAAATCCCACGGAAGACACTGATCCGTGTATACTACTACCCTGTGGAAAGTCTAATTATATTAATTGTTATTGAAGGGCGTGTTAGCCTTTTTAGGCGAGGTTCAAGCGATCCCACCACTCAATGGTTAGATACTTTGGGAAATATGACTAGATGCCGTGATTAGTGGGGCTATTGCATCCACAAACTTTCTCCATCGACTTAATTCCATTACTGTGGTTCTCCTCTTACTCATTTCAAATTCTTTTTCTCCTATATTGGTCCCTTTTGAGATTGCCGCTACGAGATAACAATCAAAGCCACCACACACAATGCATGGTAATGGTTATCTGAACAGCACAAACCTGTATTTCATTGTATTGCATCGAGGATTTCAGTAGGTTAGCATACTCAACTATCAGCCGAAAAGGAGCACAATTGATTTTCGCCACAGTGAGATGAATAGAGGGAATATACTACTGAGAAGAAAGTCAGGTTCCGTGAAGGTCCTCGGTGCATTTTATTTTGTCAATCAGAAAACGTGCTAAATGATACATTGTAGATGCGCATTGGATATTTACGCGGGATGCGATAAGTTTAGACACGAAAACGGTAAATGAAAAGGAACAGGTGACAGGCGGTGATCCATCGATCATCAATAAAGGCTCCCAACCCAGAGGCTGAAAATTGAACGAAAAACTGTTTTGTAAAATGTTGGGAGTATGATTTTTGGAAATAGGTACACCGAGGTCGGTTTTTCTCTGGGAACTCTAAGACTACAATCATCTGGGGCAACGGAAATCAGTGATCAGTAGTGGTGATAATGAAACAAACGGGAAAACACAAAATAAAATTTGGACATTGACTATCTGGCCATATGCTTCTCAACCAGGTTAGCTTAGTGTTGAATTTCATGCTGTACGAAATAAGTTTCGTCTGAAATATTACCATATTCACCAGTTGTTCATATTTCGCGTTGCGTGGAATCGTGTGTGCGGAAGGTATGTACTGAATATGTACATTTTATTCCGTGGAAAATAGTACACTCTTGTGTGTTGATGTTTCTCATTTACCTCGTTCATGGTGCTCCCTGATTGGTCAGAGAGTGACTTTTGATTGGTGCACTGTAAACGAGCAATGTGACTGATGCAAGTGACTTTATAAACCACCGAATATTTACCAATATCGATAATTCTTTGTTGCACACTGTATCAATATATTACTGCTTTTCACAAAGAACTGACTTTTGACATCATAGAGGTTTGCACCTCAACTTTAGCTACTGAAAATTGGCTGCACCAGACACGTTTTGACATTATCTAATATCAGACACGAAAAGCCGCATTTTAAAGTCGGCTTGATAACAAGGGGGGTCTGATAAAACAGAGAACGGTCCTACGGCCTTGTATACTCCTGGTTATAGGGTTTTGGATATAGTTCGTGCTTGCTGATGTTTGACATCATAGAGGTTTGTACTTCAACTTTAGCTACTGGAAATGGCTGCAGCAGGTAGGTTTTGACACTTTCTATTATCAGACAAGAAAAATCGTGTTTTTCAGTCTGCGTGATAACAAGGGTGCTCTGATGAAACAAAGAAAGGTCCTACGGCCCTGTAGATTTCTGGTTATGGAATTTTGTATTTCGTTCATGCTTGCGCATGATTGTGGTGGAAGAGGTATATATCCCATGGTCACAAAGGCCCATTCAACAATTACGGATAATCGGCAAACAGACCCTGGGAATTGAGAGAAGCGCTACCCAAGTTCCAAATAGGTCAGTTCCGGTACCCAGCAGGGCGATAGTGTAAATGCTGTCAACGAGCGGCTTTCTCGTTAATAAGCTGACTGTTGATTGTGAAATCTCATTAGTATTCGGCCGATCACAGCCATCTTTGTACTGCCCTCCGAGAACTGGAGTTTGTGGGTCCATCGTGTGGTATGATGGTCGGCTGAGGAACCTATCGACCTGCTCAACTCATCACTCTATTTGTTTTTTCGTGCTCTGGTGTAAGATGGCCGGCTGCGCTGCACAGGAATGACTCCCCCTTGCAGTGCCTATCTGATGCGTTGCGAATGAGGCGGAATAGCTTGTTGGAGTCACTAATCCCTACTGCAATCTCCACAATTTAGAATGTTTGATCCATTACCGCTTTCAATCAAGCCTAACGAAGAGCAAAGCTCCCCGTTGCAGTCTGTAGTTCTCGCCACTTCCTGATATCTGGGCTTCGTTTGCTTTGGCTGGCAGCTGCAATGGCTTCTCAGAGATCCATTCTGGCAACCGTCGTGACCTAGGACGTCTCGCGTTGACTCAACCGAGAGACTTGTGAGAGCAATCCACTTCCAACCGACGGACAGAATGTCACATTTCTTGATCTCATTGAATATCTCTTAGAGATTGGCGTCCAATTCATCATCGCAATCACTGTCGAGATTCTGTGGAAGCCCTCGAGACGTGCAAAAGGAGGTCTTAGGGTAATCGGCTCCCAAGCGATCACTGTACTTTTGGATTTACTGCTAGTATCGAATGTGAAATCGTGGCTCCCAAAGTGTTTTGCCTTGTCGCTACAATAAAGCTAGCCATAGTTAATTACGCGGACATTTGAGAAACAAGCCATGGAGATGTTTTAGTTTTAGTTCTACAGCGGCCTCATTGTGAGGCTGCCAACGTATGGTAGAGTCCTTCCATTCCAACAAGCTGCACAAGCCTGTTTTCGACAGTTCAGCATTCCAGTTTGTTGTTTTGACACCTCGACCACTGAAGCACGAGAAGCGTCATTTGCCGGACAAGCCTTGGCATGATCAGATCGCATGTTTTCAAAATTATTCATAGAGGTTCTCGGGAAAACTGTGCGTGGCGGTGTTTCCAGCACTGTTCAGCGATGGCGTATTATTCGATTGCCCAGTCAGCAGTAGAAATTAAATTAACGGTGACTGATCCAGCTTTTCTCCAGACGATCTCCTTTCAGTTTTTGCACATCCAAATGCAACCAACAGCGCAGCACAGTTGTTCCACATGAGCCGGTGGCCCGTTGTGAGGCTAATTTGCGGTTTGCCTGGGTGTGGCTACTCAAGTATGTATCAGATATTTGGGGCCGCAAGAGAGATGGGTAGCTGATGGAGACCAATAAAATGGAGGATGTCCTAAGGAACTCGACATTCTACCAACACACAGGTGCTACCTCCCAAGCAATAACTAGTGTTCCATCGAAGTCATTTATTCCCAAAATCTATCGGGCTAGAATCAAACACCACGAAAACTGAAGGTAAATCATCTTACTCATGGCCATCAGCTCAAAAGCTGTCCATCAATGACCAGCTGGTAGAGTGCGTTCCATTATTCACGTGTTTAGACTCTACACTGCCTCCGATCGCTTAGCTATGATGTGTGATATATTCATGAAGCCGTCTCGTCGTCTAGTAGGAGATCGTTGCTTGCAAGTAAAGTAAAGAAAGGAATAAGTGTATCGATGGTTTACCGTGGCGTATTGATAGAAATGAGCTTCCCTTTAATCACCATTTGTAGACCATCGTTTGTCGTGTCTCAAGAAGTGCCTGCTCTGGATATTAAAACTTCTCTCAAAGTAAAATCATGTTATTCGCGGTCATGATTGAAAAGGATAAATGACATCTATAGTTCCACAAGAAGATGCTCAAGAAAACGTGTGTACTTGCCACCCCATAACGTCTTAAGTTCGAACAAGCCCGAGAAGGTCTGAGTGGTATTCGACTGTGCGGCTGTTCGTGAAAGCATTTCCGTCAACGAAGTCCTAGCACATTTACCTGATCCAACTGATCATTTGTTAGGAATACCCGTCAGGTTCCGTTGATACTTCATTGCCCTTTTCGCTGAAATCGAAGAGATGATCTAGCAACTTAGGTTTCCAAAGTGTTACAGGTGATCTGTAGGCTCCCTTTACTGGTCAGATTACGATGTGAGAAATAGTGCGATTGTTTGCGAAAAGAAATCTCATCCGTTTGGCACTAGTTATTCACCGTTTTTTGCCAAATTGTCCTTAGGTAGAGTTGCCGAGGACAGCAACATTGACTTTTGTTCATTAGTATTATATGCGATGACTAATAACGTTTTTTGTGGACGCTTGTTTGTTGTAACTGTAGTATGAGGATTTATTGCGATAATTCAAACGGATAGGCAGCACTCAACTGAATGGGTGTCGTAAAGACCTAGACTACGAGCAGAATTGATGAACGGAAAAAATCGAGTACGTACATCAAATTTTATCAGCAGATCCTCGAGGGCCATAACGCATTAGGTTTCCAGTGGGATATTCAGTATTACTGTTTTCTGCTTTCAATTCATTTATCCGAGGTGCCAATAGCGACTGAGGATATACTAGGATTTTAAAAGCCATGCCACCGTGAGCCGCGTCCTCAGTGATTGCTTAATATGCCCAACCCATAGCTGAAGTAATAACACGCATGCCTGATTGCCTATAGAAAGGTGCGAGCTACCTCTTTGAGGAATGTGGTGTCAATTATTTCGGACCGTTTGGTATCAAGTTAGATTGAAGTGAGCACAACAGATAGGGTGTCGAGCAAAACACTTGGAAATCGCATATAATATGACTGCGAGTATATTTCTTACGGCAATGATACGGTTTATAGCCAATACCAGTAGACTGAAGGTGATGTAAAGTGATGGCGAGTCTAACGTTGAGGCCGCAGAATGTGCATTGAAATCTGCGTCGTTTGCGGTGATAATCGCGAAAATCTTCAACAGGGTAAGTTTAACTATGACATTGATTGACACATTCAGCCACGAGGTGCAAGCTATGTGGAGGCTAGACTGATGTCGTCGGCAGTCAGTTCACATCAACCACTAAACGGCGAGGAATCATCGACATACATGTTGGAGTTTGGACGATCCATCAAAGATGGATGTTAAGTCTCCGTGTGTGGAGACCCAGGGAACCCACGCGCACTTTGACTTAGTGATTTATAATTGCTTCCCTCAACACATCCTTTTGTGCAGGGAAGACCAAGCCAGTAGAAATTTGCACCAAAATTGACGTCAAGCAGAACATCTAGATGCGATGTCTAGGATAAGTTGGAGTCGTGAATATCTCGCTACATAAAGGGCTGAAAGATGAATCGGACTTGAAAGGGGAGACGTGATTCCTATAACCGATGGAAGTGCAGCATGCAGCATATGGCACAAAATAATCAATACTGAAATGTTTCCGGCTAATGATGAGTATGTTCGCCAGATCTAGTGTGGGAACCGCAACATATAATGCCGGGGGGGGATAAAGAATAATTCTGTTCCTTGAGAAATACATGGGAACTGAAGGAAAATATAATTAACGTGATGCAATCATTTCGTTTGCTGTCGTCCACCGCCTACGTAAAACATTTCAGTTTATGTATCGCACACCAATTTTGCTGAAAGCAGAAATATTTTACTGACTCAGAATCGGGTTTGTTCAGTGGTATGCTCCAATTTCAGCCAGTAAGAGAAACGATTGGACTTGGTGCTTGTGTTAAATTGACGAACTATCACACACATAAGGACAAAACACCTAACGTATTTTAAGGATGAAAAGACCACAGTGAAACAGCAAATAGCAGGGCGATCACTGAATGTAGCACAAAACCGTAATGGCAACAAATATATCTTCACATTGTGAGCATCGAATAGAGCTAAATCTTGTTGGACAGAGCAATAAGGTTTTGCAACGAATGTGTTTTGTGGCTACATAAATCAGCGTCGTGGAATTAACTGCCAACTCTTGAATGACTCATCCAAGTGAAGTATACACCACCCTAGTCTCGAGAGAGAAACCCCAGCAGGAAATCGTGTGGATACTCCAAAATTTAATTTTGGTATTCGGGCTGATTCTCAATCGTCCGATTCACGTCACTTGTTACAGACGTTTCCAAAAAAGTCATACGATAGTAGTTACAATCAAGAAAATAGTATTTTGTTGCTCTCCTGTTACAGTAACAGAAGCCGCAAGCGTCGATCGCACGTGCAATAAAACTTGTCAGCCTTACGAAATCATTCGATTCAGCGACATGAGCAACTTAAATCGATGTACCGAGCAATTCTTACATATTCCTTGTCCTTCTCTTTCACAATGAGAGCTAAATCACACACACAAACACAGATACGTGATTACACTGACGGAAGAAATATTTTCATTCAGCCCGAAAACTGAGAGGCTTGTAATCCTGCAGGCTACAGACTAACCGGTGAACACCTTACGCAAACCTACAGAGTTAATGCACGCATGCACTACTGAGCCTTCTGAAAATGATGAAATAATTCCCCGACCTTGCTATGTCCAAGGATTTATTTCCTTATTCACGCGTACACCATTTCATTTTAGCAGAACCATTCAGCTTCCAGTAAGTTACTTCAATAATCGTAATGGCTTTTTTTTTCGTCAGGCCGCCAAAGAAGATTTATGTGTGTCTTTGCTGGGACAGACCCAAACTAAAATGAAACACAGAATCGTTGGTATTGCCAAAATAATGTCAGATGTCTCAAGTGAATGTTCGATAAAACAGTGTGAAGCTACTGTTGATGAATAACCCTGGATTACTTCAAAACTCTTCTCTGATAACAAGAGAAAGGAAACTCGTTTTAAAAAATGAAATTATTGTAATGACTTTCATGACAAACAAACACTTGATTTTTCACGCTATTTAGGTTTGAATTATATTTTATTGTAAGGAAAACCGAATCCTTGGTGATGAGTTTCACAAGATGGTGATTTATGATATATCAGAGATTTCAAAGTCATTTCTATAGCGTGATTATTTCGAGAATTCGTGCGCGAATCTCTTTTTGAAAGCGGCGCGTTCAAGTTGCGAACTCAGAATTAGGCGAATTTGGAGGCATGTTCATGGAAAGTTCACGTTTCCATTCTGAGTCAATTTTATCGTTGCACAGCTAGATAGATAAGTCAACACTACCCGGGCTGAAGCATAACTACCCATCAATAAGATGCAGGCTTAAGCCAAAATGTCAGTAGGATATTGACTGATTATCCACGTAGTGAGTGTGAACAAAGACGTCTGCTAAGATGAAACACGACACAAATAGTATTCCAGCATTCAGGACTTTCTGGAGTCGAAAGCAGTACATCTGACTGAGTGAAAACGTACCAATATATACATGAATTCGCTGCAAAAGCCCTACCGAATTAGTGATGTTCAGTGCGGCAAAGTGAGGACATTGATCACTTTGATCCCGGTTACTGATACATGATATCTCCAAGTGCGTATTTTCCTAAAAAGCTATGTGGCTTCGTACGCATAGAAAGGAATACAATTTAGAACCATCCACGACTGTCTAGACTAGACTTTATTGACACCAATTTTATGGACTCAGTAATAATAGGTACTCCCGATTATCAACATTTGATTGAGTAATTGAGATGGAGTTGGATTATATCATACCACTTCTATATAAATGTGGATGGTTAGAACTGAAAGTTGGATTGCATTACCACTAAGAAATTCGGAGGTCGATCGTTTGACGTTCCAGCTCAAATTACTTCTTTCACGTGTTTGCATAACATGGGTCACTTGAGGATTCAAATTGCCTCAGAAAAGTGGGTTTCTGTCTAGTGTTGTTTCTTCTGCCTAAATAAGAATGATTTTTCTCAAACTGTTGAAATTGACCAGATTAGTTTCATATCTTGACGTAAATGAATGGTGTGTTTTTTACTCATATGTTGTAACAGCGTAGTTTACCGGAACCTCACCCTCCGGACACAAGGAAATGCCACCGAACTCCTCATGAGGAGTTCGGTGGCATAATGGATATTGCACTACGAATGCTAACTGGATAGTTTTTTTCGAATTAAGTCCGGATGAAAGATCGTATTTTGATCGAGATTTTAACCGAACACTCATGCATGATGAACCTTAATAACCAAGAATTCAACAGGGTACTTCTGGAAAATTTCTGAATGAATTTTCGGCTTACAGCATGCCAAATCCAAAACATAAGTTTAGACTAAAAATAATAGACTGGAAGAATTTCATTGGTTTCAAATTATCCTCAAAATATTAGGGATCTGAAATTCCCAACATTGTTTTTATACACAAATTTATTAACTGGTTTTAGTTATAAAATAAGATTACTTACCATTGCAATAATGATGACGAGTTTTGTGTCATTTTTTAAAAACACTTTCAGGTAAATTATTCCTCAGTCTACAGTTTCCTCATAGCCATAACCTGTTAGAATATAAATCAAACGGAAAAATGTGAACAAGGCAAAGAGAAAAATTGGAGTGATCCAATTGGTGAGAGGCCTAAAGATAAAATAAAATAAATGATCGTGAATAGGGACCTCGAGATTTGAACACACTTCTGAGCAACTATTTCAAGTCTATTTTTAACAAAGCTGAAGTCATGCTAGCAAATTGTTCAAATCCGGATAAGGCTCGGATCATTTGAATGTGTGCCGAATTCGAAGAAAATAAATTTACAAAGTGTGTATATTGAAGAATTTTGAGTCTTATCTTCAAACATCTGCTTTTCAAACAGTGATTGGCTATTTGTATGTGTAAGCTAGAGGAAAATGATAAAAATAAATTTAAATATCAGCCGTTAAGAAATGATGAACAAAAGACATGCGGACCATTTCGCTCTCGCTTTATACATCTTACTTGGAATATATCTCTCACCCTAAATGCTGTATTTTACATAAGGAAATGCATAAATGATAAATCATGTAGGTTAGCTGATGAGTAAAAAACGATTATTGTTATCTCCAATAACTTGATCAGTAACAGATTCGGTTGGATTACTAAAAACCGCATCAATTCCTACTCACATAACTGGGTAATGATTATTTTCAAGCAAAAGTGACTTTGAAAGTGGATGAAGCTGAGAGTGGATTCCATGTGTATATGACCAGAGGTATTTTGCAAAAGACCAGTCTTCTTCGTCACCAGTAGTGCTTTGAAAACCTGAATTTGAAGACGCTCTTGACTTTAATGTAGGTGCCTCGGGTGCTGATTGCGTGACTCGAGGATACACACACGATGCCGTAGATAAATTCATCATGAATCTCGATATGATTTGGATGGCATTGTATTTGGATGATAAGACAAACATTCCCCATTTCAGTCAAATAAATGACGTTGGAGGAATCGCCATGTGATTCCAAATGTGGATCATCCAGACATGCAAACAGTATTGCGTCTGATTTGAAATACTTTGAATTGACGTTTCGTATGGTTATCCTAACTTCCAAGAGTTCCAGAAACCGATTCAAATTGCGCACTGATTTATGAAAGACAAATCCTTTATTGGAAAGTATCCCGTGTAATTGTGGATAACTAAGATTATACAAACATTTTCGTCGCTGACATGAACTATGTAGCACGATGTGTTGCTTGAAAAGGGCAGTGGTAAGTTGAGAACAAATCAGTGCACCACATATATTGATTATCCTGGGTGAAAGACTGATTTGCGGCAAGCATTATCATATCTTGTTTGTCTTTACTATGAGCAATTTACATGTATATGACTGTAATCTACTTTCGAAGACTATGCTCCACGACATTTTGTCTCCCGGTGTCTAATCCGATGAGCCTCTACAAAGCGGATTTGATCTCCGTTGTCCGCTACGGAAATCACTAACAAATTGAATAGGAAAGGATCAAAACACAAACCCCACCATAATAACTGCATTCAAATAATTTTGCATGAGCTGTATAACACTATTTATGGATGACAGGATGGAATTGTCCAGAATGCACACGGCTGGTTTTGCGGTTGTTACAGCTTATCTGGTGAGCTTACCCGGTGCTCGTCCGCCCAACCATTCTATACTTGACCACTAAACTGCTTCCGGTGACAATCAATATCGATCGCATTTCAGCCCTCACTACTGGAACAATGGCCAGTAGCCAATAAGCATGAGGCTGCCGTGGCTCCTTGGATAAACTGAATGGTTTATACTTTCGATCAGATAGTCAATTATACTATTTCGTACTATTTTTTTCTGCAACCAACGACATCACAATTATTGGTAAAGCCATTTACATATATAATTTTGAGGCCTATGTATTAGTTGAATTTAGTTGCTTCGTCCGATCACTGCAATGAACATGGAAGGGAACTGACGCGTCAAACAAAAACTAACACCTCATTCACAAATTAGTTCTACTTTCGCTGATCGCTAAACCAGACACTGTTATTGTCATCCACGTTTATAACCCTCTAATTTTACTTGATACTTCCTGTTTAGCTTCATGATTCTACTTTAATCGGTGCATGAATTTCCATCTTTCAGATAGCATTGCGTGGATGAATGGTGTAAATTGGGGAAGATAAATTATATCGTTCCGCAATGCACTGCACGAGAAACCTATACCAGACTTGAAGTATTTTAAAAGAAAGAATATTTTCCCATGGTCACATTAAGAAAAACAACATTGGAGAGCGTTTAATTGTTTTCAATGATTCGTAGTCTTTCTCTTACACATCATATAGGTGACAGTTATGCATTTGATTGGTCGTTGGCTGTGTTGAAGGACATTTTTACAGTATGTGTTTGGTGTGGAGTGGGGGGATGGTGTAGTGTTTGTCAGTTGGCGTGCGGTGATGCGTAATCTACCACTGTCAGTGGGTTTTCGGAGGTCGTTTCTCGTTTCGGATGCTCCGTCTTTGGCCAAAGCAACTGAGGTGCATGAACTAGTCGATTTTGCGCACACAGATCTGGGCTAAGTAGACGTATGGCGATTGCTTGAGCCCACCAATTCATCCCACACACCACACACACCTACTGTAAAAATGTTCTTCAACACAGCCAACGAACAATCGAATGCATAACTGTCACCTATGGGATATTTAAGAGCAAGATTAGGAATCATTAAAAACAATTTTTTGCATTCTAATGTTGATTTTGTGGATTATATTCCCGTTCTGATATAAGAAAAAATTCTCGTGACAAATCCCCAATACACAGTGTGCCAGTAAGTCGTCCAGACTCCTGAACAATCACTTCAACACTCGTCAAGCTGATGTGCTTTCGCTCCTTTCCCCTCACTTACATAAGCAACTCAAAGTATGGCTTCTCAGGAACTGGAACGTATTACGCCAACGGTAGAAGTATGTGCCATTTTGCGTCAACCTAAGAGGACTAAATTACCAATCAACTAATTCTCAATATATTGTAAATTATTCTGAGCAAAGTGATCCTTTCCTAACCCCTCGTATTATTCTAGGTGTTTGTTCACCTCATTTCACTCAGCCCTCCCGAATAGTGAGAATACACCGTGCACCATTCAATTACACAGATTCGAGTCTCCTTAGTACCAAGGAGTGATGTTGAGCACTGATATCCTCATATTTTCAGTTGTGTGCTCGAATTGCTCTGACTTATCTTACAAATTCGAAAGCTCAAGCAATTCTGCATTACAAATATCGACACTCTTTCTCTCGTGACATCGATAATACTGTAACTATGTGGACATGAAACGTTCATTTGTTGGTTCTCCATGAGTACTAAGTTTCTTGCTCTTTTCTCTATCATCTTGACTGAAGTGCTAATAAAATGCCTATATTCCGTCTTTTGTGAAGCACCGAGAACGGTTTCGTTTTATACCGAGTGTTCAGATATTTCAGGCGGTTATTTTCACGGTAAATCGACACTCAATTCATCCTTTGTTTCTCAGCGGATTCTGAGAAACGGACTCAATATTTTCTTTGTACTGTTTTGTATGATATCAGTGCAGAATTCAATGTAATAATGCAGTCAGTCGTATATCTTCCAAAACGACTTTTTACGCGAGCAAGAACGTATGTGATTTGTACACTAAAATAAATTTGAAAAATGATGGCTTCACGTGGAGTTGCATGTGACTCAATGGAATTAACAATGACCTAGATTCAAATTAAATGAATAAAGTTGCAATATTCTTGTCATGATGCTGTGTTTCTATTCCTCAGATCTAACGCTCGGAAGCAGCATGCCACGTCGCCAACATGTCATGTGGGATGTATATGTGCGACAGCGACCGAGACAAACCACGGATAGCGTGCTCAGCTACGTCGGTTATCGAAATGCAACTAGAATGATGTTGGCAACCTGATGGTCAAAAGGACCACGGGGTAGACGTGCCTTGGTTGAAAGCTGGGTGACTGGTTGGACGTTTCTGTTCGTGCACGCTCGTGCACAATGGAAACGCAGGAGCGAAATTGGTTACATGATTTTCTTTAACCGATGCCTCCTATCCTGACCGTAGCACAAGAATTACTTGTGTGAAAGTGATTGGCGCGTGTGTGGTTTCATGGTGGTGCTATCATCAACGTGCATGCTGCTCAACCTGGGTCTACACATCACAGCGCGGTTAACGCGTACGTCAGTCACCAGCGCTGACATGCCCCGCTTTTCCCAGCTTGTACCCACGTGTGCATGCACAACAATGGGCCTACTTAGTCAACCCAGCTTTCACACAAGGCCTGTCTGCCCTATTTTTTTTTTTGATCGCCAGACCTTCGCAACCAGTGTTTCGAACATTCCCACTAGTACATCATTCCACACATTCAATTCCACTCACTCTCGCTGGGGTCACATGTTATACGGGTTAAGCTGGCAGTTCAGAGAATATCTCATCGGTCCGCATATGCGTGCTCACACACACGCACCACAAAAGCGGTGACCCGTTTTGCATGCATTCTGCTGGACAACGCTTACTGGTGAGAATTTCGCCAGCATGCAAATGTACGGCCTACACAATCAGGGCGACGTTCACATCCCAAGAGGATTTTTCGGTAGTTGGCCAACTGACAACCATAAACGAACCCTCGGTGATGAAAAAGGTTTGAAAGGGTTCAGGCAAGTCTCAAGAATTTCCTTCAGGAATTAAAAACACTGTACTGTTGGGTTACAGCTGTAATCCCATTGGAGTCAAATGGAGCTCGGACTAACCGGAGATCCATTTTTCGAATCAAAAGTTGATTCCTCCGAAGATAATTCGTCGGTTACCACAGAATGTCGTACAGAATAAGGAACTATTTTCAAATTTGTGTACTTAAACTGATATCAAACGTGTTCCGTCATTGTAAAATGACGAAACCATCAACCACGGTTGGAAAATTACCGGGACATACCGACTGCAATTAGAAGCCATTGAAATTTTGACGATACCCGGTGTCCGTAAAGCTTCCATTTGGAATGAGGAATGTGATGGATTAGTCCTTGTTTATGGGTGATTGCCAGTCAGGCGTCTTAAACATGTCTAATCGGATATTTGGGTAAATTAATTTGAAAAAGGAAATCGGTCCGATAGCAACTGTGTTTAAATGTCCTTATCTGAAAAATCCATATGCGAAAGTAAATCAAATTACGTCAGCGACCATCAAATCTACGTTTATTCTGAATCACGAATTGTCAAATACTCCAGTGAGTGATTTAGTACGGATGAGACGGAAGTTGTCGAAATTACTAGGAATATCAGTAAGTATACTTCTGTTTTGACCGAGTGGTTTGTATAATTCCAGAGAATGTAGCGTTTGGCGTATCTTTCCAGTGCTAATATGAGATCGGAAACGGGAGACAGAGGGAAGAGAAAGAAACAGAGGAGTAGAATATGTAGATGAGATGGATTTAGTGGCAGACCAGGAAGCGAATTGTCAACTTTCTCATGTGGTTTACGAACAAGATCGCCAGAGGAGTTACAGATGTGAAGCAAATTGGAAGGGCAAATTCGCGGGAGACTGCTTTGGCACAAGACCAAAATATCCGGCTACCGGTGACAGATGGTTGAAATGTAGCTTAGAAATATATTAGCCAAAGTAGGTGGAGTATTGGGGCGAGTACAGTTGATAAGAAAAAGAATGATGTGGTGGAAATATAACGACGAATATATAGGTCATTCAGATGGGATATGTGCTCGGAAGAGCAAGCTATTAGAAACGTTTGAGTTAATTAGTCGGGGCCACCAAACGCATGGCACTAGGATTGTCCAAGAACTATAAGGACAGATAGAGTTGTTATGAAGTTGAGTTCATGGGATTCAAATTATATGGATGTGGAAGTGAGGCTGTGTCGAATTTAACAGTGAACTGGTGATTCGAATCCACGATGTATAGCTTCACTTTGAGTCTGGCACAGCAGAACAGTTGGAGGGCCTTTCACATTATACAGCATTTCTCGTTACCCTCTACTGTGTCTACTTGCAGGTGATCCAGATTTCGTACTTCAGTCTTGATGAGGTGGAGTAGTTTTATACGGCTTGATCCCAGCTAGATGTTTGTACCTTTCCCTTAGCTCCACTGAGGCTCATCAAGCGAGGAGAGGGAACACTTTTGTGTTGAACATAAAATATTTCCAGAGGGCAACACAAATCATGGAATTTAGAGCAGTCAGTAAAAGTTTCACAGAATGAGGAAGCCTTGTGTAAACAAATGATAAAATTTTTGAAGGTAACCAATGCTCCAAGTTTATTGAGATCCTCCAAGGTGCAAGCTGTTCTGAAGAGAGTGCGCTATGGAAGCAAGCAGTTGGTCAAAGATTTTCCTATGCAACAAACTTGAGGGTGAAGGAGTAAACTACAGTGATCAAAAAAACTAGCAGGGGAGCGTTGAAATACTGTGAAATTTTTTTCATATTTCACTGATACTGAATTCTTAAGGGTATCGATACAGTTAGAAAACGCGCAAGATTGGAAAAAATCTATAGTGAGTGAAAAGGATAAGTCCAGTTCATTGAAATCACCTGCTTTTATGAACAAGGACTGATTGAGATCCGTATTGAAGTAGTTGGAAATGTTGTCAAATAACTGACTGATATCATTGGCAAGAGTATTTAGTAAAACATAAGCATTGCAAAGAACAAGATGTTGAAAGGAATTTGAAAAAGGTGGCTTTACATGAATTGCAATGCAATTGATCTTATTCATGCTGAATTCGAACTAGAAGTGAGAAGATTTGCACCCTGTTCGATAGATGAGTATGATTCAAGCCATGATTGCTGGACAGTGTGTGGACACTTGATATGCGATTATTCTAAGTGTTAAAACTAAATAATAAAGGGATCCGTAATAACCAGCTACATGCAGTTGCTTGGCTATATATATAGGTATATCAAAGTCAATTGGCATTTGAGACGTGTGGTAAATGCGGTGAGCGGTAGGATCGTATGTACCTTCTCTAAGATTTTATTTTTGTGCGAACCGATAGCCCTTTGTTTTCTGTTCTTTTCTCATTTTTCTCCCAGAGATTGAATTCACATCGAGGTATAGTATGAAATAGCAAGAAAATATAATTTCATGCGCTGTGGCCAAAATTTGTGGAATCAATCAACGGGGATGGAATTGTCAAACCGGTTAGGCAAATTGGCAATGAAGAACTGAAATTCTGCATATGGCTGCAGGAAAATAGCGTTGTGGCTTTTTATGACTAGTAAGGCGGTTGACCGTTAGGTAGTGTCAACTGTAGGCAAATATTCAGTTCGATTAAAACATATTCACAAATTTACACTTGTGAATACGCTCATGAAGTGAAAAAAGAAAAACAGTAGCTGTCAATCTCTGACCCCAAATCTGCGCTCGATGGCTAACTCCGAAATTTATGTTCCACTTGCAATAACTTTATAGATCAAACCAGAATGAACTAATTCAATCGACATTTAGTGTCCTGGATGACATGTTTCACACTTTTGCTTCACATCGGTACCGGTATACCTTCTGACCCACACTGTTCAGTTGAAGTATATCTTAGAGATTCTGAAGGAATCCCACAAACCGTCATCTTCATCGTTGTGTTTCAGTTTTTTGTCCGATCCTCCTATTGGTTCGGTTTACCAAAGAATCTCATTTGAGGGGAACCCATGGAAATGGCTTGACTAATCAGATTTCAAAGGTTTGCGTTGAAATTTTTTCAGTGATTATTTTTGCTATCAATTTTGATTTTAATATTGACCCAATGAGGCCCAATCAGCTACTACGAAAGCTGAAAGTAACACTGTTACAAACACCCACGTGTTGAAATTCGTCTATTGTGGTTCATAATTTTGTTTTTTTATCATCGAATGTAAACGCTTGTCCACATGTCCTGCAGTATACTTCTAATCAGAAAAAAAGCCCAAAATGTTTCAGTTTACGCCCCCCTGATAAGTGAATTTCATTAATATTTTACAAAACGAAAAAATATGATAGCATAGTCATCAGTTGCTGTTACGATATCGCGATTCTCAACCATTAGGCAATATAAAAAGGACATTATCCTGAACACGCTATGCAAACCAAAGTGAATGGTTTCTTTATTCAAAAACCAACAAGTCAAACGAGAACAATTTTCGATTTCGAAAGTTTGAAACACTGTGAAATACACTGTACAAATATTTTCTATTTCACTTCTCGTGTTGCATCGTAACTGTGGAACAAATTTGAAGGCGTGCGAGCATATCTCTCTTGGCATTGGGATTTCAAGAACATTGAAAGGGGATTCGTGAAATTCATCTCTTCCTCTATGTTCGCATTTACATCTCTGGATGTATTTTAGTACATCTTCAGGTTATTACTTTTCAGTGATAGATTAAACATTCTCATGAAACCAAGGGAAAATACATAACCCGAGTGATTGTAAGACTCATTCTTTATGATAAATTCATTTGGTTCATTTGGTCCTTCATGTGATCGGTAACACGAAGTTAATTTTCACACAACCAACATTACGTAAAAACGGTTCTTTCCTCTCCGGACTTGGATTACCTAATATAATCTTGGGCTGTGAAATTCTTCACATTCGACCGAAGTTTATCGCCTAACAATAGTTGAGTATCTGATGATGACTATCCGTGCGCATCGGATGCGAATGCTACTTGAATATGCGTTTCTTTATATCTGTATTGCTTATAAAAATGCCATAATTTGCATGCCTAATGAACAATGCATTTCAGTGCAAGTTGGTGTGTCTTCTGTTTTCATTTCGGGCAAACCAGTCATCATGTGGATGATTAGTTATATGATGTATAAGAGACGGAACATGTTTTCGCACTCGTCCATGGTGTGCATATTAACGGAGATATCGTCTACTTAACGTCCGTAGAGAGTATCTTGGTATATAACTGTTTCCATTTATTGTTCGAGGTGTGAGACAAAAACATCTCCCATAACTGGTCCTAGTCGTTCATTACTAGTCGAGGTAAAACAATAGAATTACGAATCAAACACCTTACCCTCAAGGTCATCCGAGCTGGCTCTCAACGGTTTGCTGAACATCTAAACTACACTAGCATATTTTTCAATGCTGAGCTGAGTGTTGAAGCTGCATGATGAATCATATTACACAAATCTAATCACCTGTTAATCAATTGTAATTCAATATGAATCATGAATTCACATAAAATGATTTCTCTGGATGTTTCGTCATTGATCACAAACTTGCCTGTATCTAAAATATTAGACAATTGCATGCCAACAGAAAAAATCAGCAAAAGTATCCCTGCAGGAAAATGTGAGGAACTTCTGATTTTCTGCTCTCCAATCAGTTCTATTTCGCTGATAACGTTTACAGATGGAAAGAGGACATCACAAGGGCATCTCCACTCGGTTCTTGGTGCGCCGATATATTCATGGCGAAAGTTGAATATATCTCGTTGAATCCAACTGTCAGCTGCCTGTCTCAATATAAGTCGATGATATTTTATGCCTACTAAAGGGAGAATGTAGTGTACATCCGTTCCTACAGGCATTCAGTGAGTCGCATCTGAGTCTAAGTTCACGATTGAACTAGAGGAAAACTAATTTAATCCTAAAACTGACTTTCCATAACACTTTTTACTTTTCAAATAACATGCATCTTTTTTTACATCAATTTCACGATTTCCCGCCAGTTGGATATTTCCATAATAATCCATAAATGTTGTTATATCTGCTGCTCATATGACTTCGCTGATTGGTTCATACAAGATTTTACCAAATTCGCCTGTACAGACCATATAAGCTGTACAATTTGCACCTCAGTTTTACTTGTGTTGGTCGTCACCAATGAATGCGTGGTATCGTGTCGTGTCTGACTTCCTAATCTAGTTAGCACATGGGCCTGCATCATCGAAGTTGGTTCCTTGTTTTCGGATGAGAAGCTCCGTAGGTACGTGATGGTTGGTAGAGCGTTTTGGAAAGAACAGCTGCCAGAACAAGCTCAGACGAACAAGATCTTAAGTAGTACCAACAGACGAAAGACAACGCAGCAACAGCCCGTCAATGGGGTAGTGAAGCATGTTGGAGTTTGAAGAACGGTTGTAGATCAATCGGATGACTCGTCGGTAAACCCGATCAAGATGGAGAGAGGCCGACGAGGCCCCATCCCACACGTGACTGCAGTAGTTAGGTTTGGGCCTGGTTTGAGTTTTGTATATGAGAAGATAAGCTAGTGTGAAAAAGCTTATGGCGCGAAACAGAAAACCAATTTCGCATGCAGCTCGAGAAGCAAACTGAGATAAGCAAGCTGATCAAGATAGAAGAGTTATAGATAAGCCGAGAAGAGAGGAAGAATCTGTGGGAGGCAACACAGTTGAATCGAGGGTGTGGTGGGAATAGGACGATAGTTAGTAAGGTGAGAAAGATCATCGCTTTTGGGAATATGAAAAATTGCCATGGGTTTCCAGGAATTCGGAAAAGTAGAAAGTCGGAGAATGTGTGATGGAGAGAGAGACAGAAAGGACGACGTAGGAAATAGGCCAATTCAAATTGCACCTTTTAGGGACGATGAATGGTATGCCGTTTTGATCGGGTGGTTTGCAAAAGTCCAGAGAATGCAGCATTTGGCGTATCTTCTAAAACCAAAATGGGATTGAAAATGGGAGACAGAGGGAACAGAATGAAATGATTAAGATATGTAGGTGAGATGGAGTTCGTGCCAAAATGGGATTGTAAACGGGAGGCATAGGGATCAGAAGGAAACAAAGGAGTAGCATATGTAGGTGAGATGGAGTTTGTGACAAACCAGGAAGCGAATTGTCAACTTCCTCATGTGGTTCCTAAACACAATCGCAAGAGAAATTACATATGGGAAGGAAATAGGAAAGGCGAAATTTGCAGGAGGCTGCTTTGGCAGAGGACCAACGTTCCGGGCTACCGGTGGCAGATGAGAGTAAGCGTTCGGTTTCCCAGCTGATGAAGCTTTCTTTGGCTCTCTGTATGGTTGGCGAGCATCTGTTCCTGGCTTCCACGAAACAAAGGTGAGAGTCCGTTGTGGGCGAGCCCAACCACCAGCAAAATGTTGCACACTTCAAGAGTACAGCACGATCGCATGCGTGGTTGAACCACTCGGAGGATTCGGGTTTGCCAGGTTTGGACAAGTGAGTAATAAAAAGTTGCACAACTTGAGGAACAATGTCGGTGAAGTTAGAAACGGGAGAGGAAACGTCTGAAGTAGAGCAGCATTCATTCGAAGAATAGGAGGCTGGGACATCGTAAAATCTATCTCAGTTGGTGGAATTTCAGCTCCAAAATATTTATCTCAAAGTAGGTGGAGTATGAAAGTAGGAAAAACTGATGGAACAGGAAATAATATAGTGATTAGATGAGTCAACTTGAGAAAGGGCAAATGTGCCCGAGAACAGGGAATGAACAGAAGTGAGAATAAGTTCAAGAGTATGGGCATGATCGCCAGCTCGATCGGGAATACGTGTGAGTAAGTAAACAAGTTGGCATAGGTTGTTGACCACGGAGAAGTGTTCGGCTTCACTCCCCAGAGCCGAAGTGTCCGATGAGTGAATGAACCAATCTCGCTTGTGAACATTGAAATCTCATAAGATGGTGACCAGTCAGTTGGATGTTCCACAAATTAGGTCAATGTTTGAAGGTGAGATATCAAAGAACGACGAATCGCAACTGTTGGGTGGACGGTGATCTACACAAAAGCAGTGATTACAAAAAGCCAGTCGAAGCTTCATCCACGTCAACTGAAATTAACGAGTCAATATTATGCTTCACTCCGCGAATGCTAGTGAGAGTGACAAGTTAGTGCTCATCTTCCGAGTGAGAAGAGCGAGCAAGACGGCGACTGCGTGTGTGGTTGTGTATTTTCATGATTTGTAGTGTAAAAGAAATCAGCAACCCTTATCCTGAAATCTAAATTGGCGGACCACATATGGCCTCAATAGATCAGGCGTAGTAGTTAGTAGGGCAACATCAGAGCTCTCTACCAGTTGTGTTCAGTTTTGTGAGTTTACTTGGTCTAGTGCCCTGTGTTTCGTGCAGTGTATTCATTGGGCACCGTGTCTTTTGATTGTGCTGTGTGCAATAGGCTGTGTGCTTCCACTGTGTGTGGCATATTATTGCCAAATAGATATTTTATCGAGTCTTGGTGAATTGAAACATTCTTTGTCAAGTGTGTCATCGCGTGATATAACAAAAGTTTATTGCAACTCATGCAGTCTTCGAATCAGACATCGTCATATGAACCATGATCAAGCGTACATGTGAGGATTCTTGACAAGGTCCGTCTGCGCAAATTTTCACCTGCTCTCAAGCGGAAACTCTCCTTTTTGAAAAGAATCAAACACTTGTTTTAAATAAACGTCGTTGGAAGTAGGAAGACGATAGAATTAACCTGCTCAATTTGGACCACTTGAATTGCTTTGTTTGTTGATGAGTCATTTGCGGCTTATGAAATCATATTCACCAAAACTGGCATTTGAACCAACATTCACGACATTTTTCTTGGTTTTGTCGAGGTGATTTATTAGGTTTCAATATTCAAGAGGAATCATTCGATTCGGGGAAGTGTACCTCTGACGAATATAAGCGAAGTTAAAAATATTCAGATGCCAGTAAATTTACATTTGTTTTAGAGTGCTGCCTGTATATCTCATATGTCTTAGAAAACGATAGTTTTCTTCGTGTCACCGTCCTGGTTCACAGTAATTCTTAAATAAATCTCAAACAATTGAGTATTCACATTCAGAATGAAGACAATTTTCTATTTACGGGAAATTGTTCCGTGGGTGTATGTTCATCAAACTACTGCAGTCTAGCTAATTTCGACAGGATGTAATTACTTTACGAGAAAACGTTTTATTAGTTCCCAATATTGTTGTTCACCGCCTATATTGGTAGCGAACAATAAGAACTATTTTACAGCAATAAGAAGGCTAATCGCAGTGAAAGCAGTCTTCAGCACTTAATCAAATATATGAGCATAATCCCCTATACACGACCGTATTCAAATAAGATGAACGGCCCGGCCACATGCATGAATGCTCTACCATTTCATGTTCTTTATATGCGGTGAATAAACTTGGTATGATACTCATCATTATTGTTGGGCTGACTTGTTTCTTCTCTTTGATGTCTGAACTAAAATCTCCCACATTTAGTCAATCTTTTCTACTCTTTGAGGTCTGCTCGTATCAGTTTATATGCTAGAGGGGTTCAACTTCGATATTGACAACTGGTTGTGAATAAACTTCATTATTATGGCATTCGGAATTGTGCAATGCCATACTGTATGAGGATCGAGCTTGTCCATTTGCATGTTATTCATCTGCGAAAATTCATTTTCAGTTGCATAATAATGACGTTGGAGTTCACTGATTCTTATATGAAAAGAACCATAGAAAGAGGAAAATGAACGAATCAAAGCCAATAATTAGGCTGACTTGATATGAATATTTTCGTAAGCCACTTTTCATACAATTCATGACAGAAATTAGCATCGGTCTTTGTCGACAATGGGAGCAAGTTGCTCATCCGTGTGAATGTTCAAGGTTATGTGTGGATTGAAGACAACATAACGATAGGTAGGATATTCCAGGAGTAGTCGGTTAAACTCAGCTCACATTTTACTGTCCATGGTAAACCTAAGGCACCAGAGCACATATGAGTGTCAACAGAAGACATTTCGTGGTCAAACGGTAATATCCCTCGAACTGACTGCATTGTTAGTTCCTGCTGCATTGTCTGATGAGCATTGAGTGGAGGAATCTAGAGAAATCAACCATTATTTAGTGAGTGGTGATGAGTAGTAGATGGTCCACCACTGCATAGGATATCTGAATGAGAGCACAGCACCATAACACGATGAAGGTAACTATACCGTTTTAACTAGAAGAATAGCCGCGGTCACTTCAAGTGGAGCCGAGAAGGTTTTCATGAAAATAGAGGAGCATGTTACATATTTGGTGACGATGCTTTTGAAAATACACGACGTATGGCAACGGATACCTCAAAATCAAACGAAATTCGTACTTTATTAGAAGACATAACTACGGAAAAGAGAAAGGATGAAAACACGCAAGGAGAAAAAACGAAAACCTCATGCTTATCTAACACGAATTCCTTGAGGTTTCGAATTAGAATGATGAGGCAACTATGTGATTAGTATGGTACTGTGTCTCGATTAGAGAGCATATTTGCCCCGAAAACACGATTCGGATGAAAACATTACTTCGAAGTGATGCAAATTACGCCCTAAACTGTAAAGATCAGGATTTCCGCTGAAGTCAGTCTTCATATTTCCACCACTGCATTAAGTAGATTCAAATCTGGGTAGTTCATTCGTACGTGGAGTTGGAAGATCATTAGGAAAATTGGAGGTAGATGGCGACCGATTGCATGTAGGTTTACCTGCAACGGTCAATTGGATATCGGGCTGGGCAACAAGCTTTCGGATAAGTTAGTGCGTGAGACAAATGAACAAAGCTTGATCTCGCTACAAAACTATGTTTTCTTTGGACTATGCTCAACGACTCGAATGGAAGTTCCGTTTGCACAGGATCGGACGAAAGGGACCTATAACATGGCCTCAAAGATCTCGGGATATAATTCCTTTGGATTATTTCCTAGGCGGTTATGTTGAGAGAAACTTTCATGACCCCAAGTCTGAGAACCTGGATGAGTTGAATAATTGGATCCAATCTGTATGCACTGCGATTCCAACGATGATGCAGGTGGCAGTTCAATATAATATGGTTAGATGGCTGACGATTTGCCTGGCTCAAGTTGGTGGCGCTTTTGAGCATCTACCGTATTGGTAATAACGGCGCCTTTCAGAAACAGAGAACGACCTATTACATTTGCTTGGTAATCCCGGTTTGTAAAACAAAGTTTGAGTTACTCGTACTGCAGTCCCAAAGGTCGTTTTCACGTAATCGTTCTCGCTGATTAGCACGACAATACGACAATCCCAATCAAGAATATGTCCTGCTCGAGTATTTAGCCAAATGTCAAACGACCGTCATTGAGATGGGAATGACGAAATAATTTGTGGCAAGGTACTGCGAAAATTAAAGTTTATAAATATAAGACGACCAAAATCAGAAGTGATCTCTTCGGTCAAACTATCCAAGAATCAGAGTGTAAAATGGGTCAGTTCAACAGACAGCAGTCACGCTTCAATGGAATTACCAACGACCTAGCTTCAAATTAAATGAATAAAGTTGCAATATTCTTGTCATGATGCTGTGTTTCTATTCCTCAGATCTAACGCTCGAAAGCAGCATGCCCTACACACGTCGCCAACATGTCACGTGGGATGTATATGTGCGACAGCGACCGAGACAAACCACGGATAGCGTGCTCAGCTCCGTCTGTTATCGAAATGCAACTAAAATGATTTTGGCAACCTGATGGTCAAAAAGGACCACGGAGTAGACGTGCCTTGGTTGAAAGCTGGGTGACTGGTTGGACGTTTCTGTTCGTGCACACTCGTGCACAATGGAAACGCAGCAGCGAAATTGGTTACATGATTTTCTTTAACCGATGCCTCCTATCCTGACCGTAGCACAAGAATTACTTGTCTGAAAGTGATTGGCGCGTATGTGGTTTCGTGGTGGTGTTATCATCAACGTGCATGCTGCTCAACCTGGGTCTACACATCACAGCGCGGTTAACGCGTACGTCAGTCACCAGCACTGACATGCCCCGCTTTTCCCAGCTTGTGCCCACGTGTGCATGCACAACAATGGGCCTACTTAGTCAACCCAGCTTTCACACAAGGCCTGTCTGCCCTATTTTTTTTTTGATCGCCAGACCTTCGCAACCAGTGTTTCGAACATTCCCACTAGTACATCATTCCACACATTCAATTCCACTCACTCTCGCTGGGGTCACATGTTATACGGGTTAAGCTGGCAGTTCAGAGAATATCTCATCGGTCCGCATATGCGTGCTCACACACACGCACCACAAAAGCGGTGACCCGTTTTGCATGCATTCTGCTGGACAACGCTTACTGGTGAGAATTTCGCCAGCATGCAAATGTACGGCCTACACAATCAGGGCGACGTTCACATCCCAAGAGGATTTTTCGGTAGTTGGCCAACTGACAACCATAAACGAACCCTCGGTGATGAAAAAGGTTTGAAAGGGTTCAGGCAAGTCTCAAGAATTTCCTTCAGGAATTAAAAACACTGTACTGTTGGGTTACAGCTGTAATCCCATTGGAGTCAAATGGAGCTCGGACTAACCGGAGATCCATTTTTCGAATCAAAAGTTGATTCCTCCGAAGATAATTCGTCGGTTACCACAGAATGTCGTACAGAATAAGGAACTATTTTCAAATTTTTGTACTAAAACTGATATCAAACGTGTTCCGTCATTATAAAATGACGAAACCATCAACCACGGTTGGAAAATTACCGGGACATACCGACTGCAATTAGAAGTCATTGATATTTTGAGGAGACCCGGTGTCCGTAAAGCTTCCATTTGGAATGAGGAATGTGATGGAGGAGTCCTTGTTTATGGGTGATTGCCAGTCAGGCGTCTTAAACATGTCTAATCGGATATTTGGGTAAATTAATTTGAAAAAGGAAATCGGTCCGATAGCAACTGTGTTTAAATGTCCTTATCTGAAAAATCCATATGCGAAAGTAAATCAAATTACGTCAGCGACCATCAAATCTACGTTTATTCTGAATCACGAATTGTCAAATACTCCAGTGAGTGATTTAGTACGGATGAGACGGAAGTTGTCGAAATTACTAGGAATATCAGTAAGTATACTTCTGTTTTGACCGAGTGGTTTGTATAATTCCAGAGAATGTAGCGTTTGGCGTATCTTTCCAGTGCTAATATGAGATCGGAAACGGGAGACAGAGGGAAGAGAAAGAAACGGAGGAGTAGAATATGTAGATGAGATGGATTTAGTGGCAGACCAGGAAGCGAATTGTCAACTTTCTCATGTGGTTTACGAACAAGATCGCCAGAGGAGTTACAGATGTGAAGCAAATTGGAAGGGCAAATTCGCGGGAGACTGCTTTGGCACAAGACCAAAATATCCGGCTACCGGTGACAGATGGTTGAAATGTAGCTTAGAAATATATTAGCCAAAGTAGGTGGAGTATTGGGGCGAGTACAGTTGATAAGAAAAAGAATGATGTGGTGGAAATATAACGACGAATATATAGGTCATTCAGATGGGATATGTGCTCGGAAGAGCAAGCTATTAGAAACGTTTGAGTTAATTAGTCGGGGCCACCAAACGCATGGCACTAGGATTGTCCAAGAACTATAAGGACAGATAGAGTTGTTATGAAGTTGAGTTCATGGGATTCAAATTATATGGATGTGGAAGTGAGGCTGTGTCGAATTTAACAGTGAACTGGTGATTCGAATCCACGATGTATAGCTTCACTTTGAGTCTGGCACAGCAGAACAGTTGGAGGGCCTTTCACATTATACAGCATTTCTCGTTACCCTCTACTGTGTCTACTTGCAGGTGATCCAGATTTCGTACTTCAGTCTTGATGAGGTGGAGTAGTTTTATACGGCTTGATCCCAGCTAGATGTTTGTACCTTTCCCTTAGCTCCACTGAGGCTCATCAAGCGAGGAGAGGGAACACTTTTGTGTTGAACATAAAATATTTCCAGAGGGCAACACAAATCATGGAATTTAGAGCAGTCAGTAAAAGTTTCACAGAATGAGGAAGCCTTGTGTAAACAAATGATAAAATTTTTGAAGGTAACCAATGCTCCAAGTTTATTGAGATCCTCCAAGGTGCAAGCTGTTCTGAAGAGAGTGCGCTATGGAAGCAAGCAGTTGGTCAAAGATTTTCCTATGCAACAAACTTGAGGGTGAAGGAGTAAACTACAGTGATCAAAAAAACTAGCAGGGGAGCGTTGAAATACTGTGAAATTTTTTTCATATTTCACTGATACTGAATTCTTAAGGGTATCGATACAGTTAGAAAACGCGCAAGATTGGAAAAAATCTATAGTGAGTGAAAAGGATAAGTCCAGTTCATTGAAATCACCTGCTTTTATGAACAAGGACTGATTGAGATCCGTATTGAAGTAGTTGGAAATGTTGTCAAATAACTGACTGATATCATTGGCAAGAGTATTTAGTAAAACATAAGCATTGCAAAGAACAAGATGTTGAAAGGAATTTGAAAAAGGTGGCTTTACATGAATTGCAATGCAATTGATCTTATTCATGCTGAATTCGAACTAGAAGTGAGAAGATTTGCACCCTGTTCGATAGATGAGTATGATTCAAGCCATGATTGCTGGACAGTGTGTGGACACTTGATATGCGATTATTCTAAGTGTTAAAACTAAATAATAAAGGGATCCGTAATAACCAGCTACATGCAGTTGCTTGGCTATATATATAGGTATATCAAAGTCAATTGGCATTTGAGACGTGTGGTAAATGCGGTGAGCGGTAGGATCGTATGTACCTTCTCTAAGATTTTATTTTTGTGCGAACCGATAGCCCTTTGTTTTCTGTTCTTTTCTCATTTTTCTCCCAGAGATTGAATTCACATCGAGGTATAGTATGAAATAGCAAGAAAATATAATTTCATGCGCTGTGGCCAAAATTTGTGGAATCAATCAACGGGGATGGAATTGTCAAACCGGTTAGGCAAATTGGCAATGAAGAACTGAAATTCTGCATATGGCTGCAGGAAAATAGCGTTGTGGCTTTTTATGACTAGTAAGGCGGTTGACCGTTAGGTAGTGTCAACTGTAGGCAAATATTCAGTTCGATTAAAACATATTCACAAATTTACACTTGTGAATACGCTCATGAAGTGAAAAAAGAAAAACAGTAGCTGTCAATCTCTGACCCCAAATCTGCGCTCGATGGCTAACTCCGAAATTTATGTTCCACTTGCAATAACTTTATAGATCAAACCAGAATGAACTAATTCAATCGACATTTAGTGTCCTGGATGACATGTTTCACACTTTTGCTTCACATCGGTACCGGTATACCTTCTGACCCACACTGTTCAGTTGAAGTATATCTTAGAGATTCTGAAGGAATCCCACAAACCGTCATCTTCATCGTTGTGTTTCAGTTTTTTGTCCGATCCTCCTATTGGTTCGGTTTACCAAAGAATCTCATTTGAGGGGAACCCATGGAAATGGCTTGACTAATCAGATTTCAAAGGTTTGCGTTGAAATTTTTTCAGTGATTATTTTTGCTATCAATTTTGATTTTAATATTGACCCAATGAGGCCCAATCAGCTACTACGAAAGCTGAAAGTAACACTGTTACAAACACCCACGTGTTGAAATTCGTCTATTGTGGTTCATAATTTTGTTTTTTTATCATCGAATGTAAACGCTTGTCCACATGTCCTGCAGTATACTTCTAATCAGAAAAAAAGCCCAAAATGTTTCAGTTTACGCCCCCCTGATAAGTGAATTTCATTAATATTTTACAAAACGAAAAAATATGATAGCATAGTCATCAGTTGCTGTTACGATATCGCGATTCTCAACCATTAGGCAATATAAAAAGGACATTATCCTGAACACGCTATGCAAACCAAAGTGAATGGTTTCTTTATTCAAAAACCAACAAGTCAAACGAGAACAATTTTCGATTTCGAAAGTTTGAAACACTGTGAAATACACTGTACAAATATTTTCTATTTCACTTCTCGTGTTGCATCGTAACTGTGGAACAAATTTGAAGGCGTGCGAGCATATCTCTCTTGGCATTGGGATTTCAAGAACATTGAAAGGGGATTCGTGAAATTCATCTCTTCCTCTATGTTCGCATTTACATCTCTGGATGTATTTTAGTACATCTTCAGGTTATTACTTTTCAGTGATAGATTAAACATTCTCATGAAACCAAGGGAAAATACATAACCCGAGTGATTGTAAGACTCATTCTTTATGATAAATTCATTTGGTTCATTTGGTCCTTCATGTGATCGGTAACACGAAGTTAATTTTCACACAACCAACATTACGTAAAAACGGTTCTTTCCTCTCCGGACTTGGATTACCTAATATAATCTTGGGCTGTGAAATTCTTCACATTCGACCGAAGTTTATCGCCTAACAATAGTTGAGTATCTGATGATGACTATCCGTGCGCATCGGATGCGAATGCTACTTGAATATGCGTTTCTTTATATCTGTATTGCTTATAAAAATGCCATAATTTGCATGCCTAATGAACAATGCATTTCAGTGCAAGTTGGTGTGTCTTCTGTTTTCATTTCGGGCAAACCAGTCATCATGTGGATGATTAGTTATATGATGTATAAGAGACGGAACATGTTTTCGCACTCGTCCATGGTGTGCATATTAACGGAGATATCGTCTACTTAACGTCCGTAGAGAGTATCTTGGTATATAACTGTTTCCATTTATTGTTCGAGGTGTGAGACAAAAACATCTCCCATAACTGGTCCTAGTCGTTCATTACTAGTCGAGGTAAAACAATAGAATTACGAATCAAACACCTTACCCTCAAGGTCATCCGAGCTGGCTCTCAACGGTTTGCTGAACATCTAAACTACACTAGCATATTTTTCAATGCTGAGCTGAGTGTTGAAGCTGCATGATGAATCATATTACACAAATCTAATCACCTGTTAATCAATTGTAATTCAATATGAATCATGAATTCACATAAAATGATTTCTCTGGATGTTTCGTCATTGATCACAAACTTGCCTGTATCTAAAATATTAGACAATTGCATGCCAACAGAAAAAATCAGCAAAAGTATCCCTGCAGGAAAATGTGAGGAACTTCTGATTTTCTGCTCTCCAATCAGTTCTATTTCGCTGATAACGTTTACAGATGGAAAGAGGACATCACAAGGGCATCTCCACTCGGTTCTTGGTGCGCCGATATATTCATGGCGAAAGTTGAATATATCTCGTTGAATCCAACTGTCAGCTGCCTGTCTCAATATAAGTCGATGATATTTTATGCCTACTAAAGGGAGAATGTAGTGTACATCCGTTCCTACAGGCATTCAGTGAGTCGCATCTGAGTCTAAGTTCACGATTGAACTAGAGGAAAACTAATTTAATCCTAAAACTGACTTTCCATAACACTTTTTACTTTTCAAATAACATGCATCTTTTTTTACATCAATTTCACGATTTCCCGCCAGTTGGATATTTCCATAATAATCCATAAATGTTGTTATATCTGCTGCTCATATGACTTCGCTGATTGGTTCATACAAGATTTTACCAAATTCGCCTGTACAGACCATATAAGCTGTACAATTTGCACCTCAGTTTTACTTGTGTTGGTCGTCACCAATGAATGCGTGGTATCGTGTCGTGTCTGACTTCCTAATCTAGTTAGCACATGGGCCTGCATCATCGAAGTTGGTTCCTTGTTTTCGGATGAGAAGCTCCGTAGGTACGTGATGGTTGGTAGAGCGTTTTGGAAAGAACAGCTGCCAGAACAAGCTCAGACGAACAAGATCTTAAGTAGTACCAACAGACGAAAGACAACGCAGCAACAGCCCGTCAATGGGGTAGTGAAGCATGTTGGAGTTTGAAGAACGGTTGTAGATCAATCGGATGACTCGTCGGTAAACCCGATCAAGATGGAGAGAGGCCGACGAGGCCCCATCCCACACGTGACTGCAGTAGTTAGGTTTGGGCCTGGTTTGAGTTTTGTATATGAGAAGATAAGCTAGTGTGAAAAAGCTTATGGCGCGAAACAGAAAACCAATTTCGCATGCAGCTCGAGAAGCAAACTGAGATAAGCAAGCTGATCAAGATAGAAGAGTTATAGATAAGCCGAGAAGAGAGGAAGAATCTGTGGGAGGCAACACAGTTGAATCGAGGGTGTGGTGGGAATAGGACGATAGTTAGTAAGGTGAGAAAGATCATCGCTTTTGGGAATATGAAAAATTGCCATGGGTTTCCAGGAATTCGGAAAAGTAGAAAGTCGGAGAATGTGTGATGGAGAGAGAGACAGAAAGGACGACGTAGGAAATAGGCCAATTCAAATTGCACCTTTTAGGGACGATGAATGGTATGCCGTTTTGATCGGGTGGTTTGCAAAAGTCCAGAGAATGCAGCATTTGGCGTATCTTCTAAAACCAAAATGGGATTGAAAATGGGAGACAGAGGGAACAGAATGAAATGATTAAGATATGTAGGTGAGATGGAGTTCGTGCCAAAATGGGATTGTAAACGGGAGGCATAGGGATCAGAAGGAAACAAAGGAGTAGCATATGTAGGTGAGATGGAGTTTGTGACAAACCAGGAAGCGAATTGTCAACTTCCTCATGTGGTTCCTAAACACAATCGCAAGAGAAATTACATATGGGAAGGAAATAGGAAAGGCGAAATTTGCAGGAGGCTGCTTTGGCAGAGGACCAACGTTCCGGGCTACCGGTGGCAGATGAGAGTAAGCGTTCGGTTTCCCAGCTGATGAAGCTTTCTTTGGCTCTCTGTATGGTTGGCGAGCATCTGTTCCTGGCTTCCACGAAACAAAGGTGAGAGTCCGTTGTGGGCGAGCCCAACCACCAGCAAAATGTTGCACACTTCAAGAGTACAGCACGATCGCATGCGTGGTTGAACCACTCGGAGGATTCGGGTTTGCCAGGTTTGGACAAGTGAGTAATAAAAAGTTGCACAACTTGAGGAACAATGTCGGTGAAGTTAGAAACGGGAGAGGAAACGTCTGAAGTAGAGCAGCATTCATTCGAAGAATAGGAGGCTGGGACATCGTAAAATCTATCTCAGTTGGTGGAATTTCAGCTCCAAAATATTTATCTCAAAGTAGGTGGAGTATGAAAGTAGGAAAAACTGATGGAACAGGAAATAATATAGTGATTAGATGAGTCAACTTGAGAAAGGGCAAATGTGCCCGAGAACAGGGAATGAACAGAAGTGAGAATAAGTTCAAGAGTATGGGCATGATCGCCAGCTCGATCGGGAATACGTGTGAGTAAGTAAACAAGTTGGCATAGGTTGTTGACCACGGAGAAGTGTTCGGCTTCACTCCCCAGAGCCGAAGTGTCCGATGAGTGAATGAACCAATCTCGCTTGTGAACATTGAAATCTCATAAGATGGTGACCAGTCAGTTGGATGTTCCACAAATTAGGTCAATGTTTGAAGGTGAGATATCAAAGAACGACGAATCGCAACTGTTGGGTGGACGGTGATCTACACAAAAGCAGTGATTACAAAAAGCCAGTCGAAGCTTCATCCACGTCAACTGAAATTAACGAGTCAATATTATGCTTCACTCCGCGAATGCTAGTGAGAGTGACAAGTTAGTGCTCATCTTCCGAGTGAGAAGAGCGAGCAAGACGGCGACTGCGTGTGTGGTTGTGTATTTTCATGATTTGTAGTGTAAAAGAAATCAGCAACCCTTATCCTGAAATCTAAATTGGCGGACCACATATGGCCTCAATAGATCAGGCGTAGTAGTTAGTAGGGCAACATCAGAGCTCTCTACCAGTTGTGTTCAGTTTTGTGAGTTTACTTGGTCTAGTGCCCTGTGTTTCGTGCAGTGTATTCATTGGGCACCGTGTCTTTTGATTGTGCTGTGTGCAATAGGCTGTGTGCTTCCACTGTGTGTGGCATATTATTGCCAAATAGATATTTTATCGAGTCTTGGTGAATTGAAACATTCTTTGTCAAGTGTGTCATCGCGTGATATAACAAAAGTTTATTGCAACTCATGCAGTCTTCGAATCAGACATCGTCATATGAACCATGATCAAGCGTACATGTGAGGATTCTTGACAAGGTCCGTCTGCGCAAATTTTCACCTGCTCTCAAGCGGAAACTCTCCTTTTTGAAAAGAATCAAACACTTGTTTTAAATAAACGTCGTTGGAAGTAGGAAGACGATAGAATTAACCTGCTCAATTTGGACCACTTGAATTGCTTTGTTTGTTGATCAGTCATTTGCGGCTTATGAAATCATATTCACCAAAACTGGCATTTGAACCAACATTCACGACATTTTTCTTGGTTTTGTCGAGGTGATTTATTAGGTTTCAATATTCAAGAGGAATCATTCGATTCGGGGAAGTGTACCTCTGACGAATATAAGCGAAGTTAAAAATATTCAGATGCCAGTGAATTTACATTTGTTTTAGAGTGCTGCCTGTATATCTCATATGTCTTAGAAAACGATAGTTTTCTTCGTGTCACCGTCCTGGTTCACAGTAATTCTTAAATAAATCTCAAACAATTGAGTATTCACATTCAGAATGAAGACAATTTTCTATTTACGGGAAATTGTTCCGTGGGTGTATGTTCATCAAACTACTGCAGTCTAGCTAATTTCGACAGGATGTAATTACTTTACGAGAAAACGTTTTATTAGTTCCCAATATTGTTGTTCACCGCCTATATTGGTAGCGAACAATAAGAAGGATTTTACAGCAATAAGAAGGCTAATCGCAGTGAAAGCAGTCTTCAGCACTTAATCAAATATATGAGCATAATCCCCTATACACGACCGTATTCAAATAAGATGAACGGCCCGGCCACATGCATGAATGCTCTACCATTTCATGCTCTTTATATGCGGTGAATAAACTTGGTATGATACTCATCATTATTGTTGGGCTGACTTGTTTCTTCTCTTTGATGTCTGAACTAAAATCTCCCACATTTAGTCAATCTTTTCTACTCTTTGAGGTCTGCTCGTATCAGTTTATATGCTAGAGGGGTTCAACTTCGATATTGACAGCTGGTTGTGAATAAACTTCATTATTATGGCATTCGGAATTGTGCAATGCCATACTGTATGAGGATCGAGCTTGTCCATTTGCATGTTATTCATCTGCGAAAATTCATTTTCAGTTGCATAATAATGACGTTGGAGTTCACTGATTCTTATATGAAAAGAACCATAGAAAGAGGAAAATGAACGAATCAAAGCCAATAATTAGGCTGACTTGATATGAATATTTTCGTAAGCCACTTTTCATACAATTCATGACAGAAATTAGCATCGGTCTTTGTCGACAATGGGAGCAAGTTGCTCATCCGTGTGAATGTTCAAGGTTATGTGTGGATTGAAGACAACATAACGATAGGTAGGATATTCCAGGAGTAGTCGGTTAAACTCAGCTCACATTTTACTGTCCATGGTAAACCTAAGGCACCAGAGCACATATGAGTGTCAACAGAAGACATTTCGTGGTCAAACGGTAATATCCCTCGAACTGACTGCATTGTTAGTTCCTGCTGCATTGTCTGATGAGCATTGAGTGGAGGAATCTAGAGAAATCAACCATTATTTAGTGAGTGGTGATGAGTAGTAGATGGTCCACCACTGCATAGGATATCTGAATGAGAGCACAGCACCATAACACGATGAAGGTAACTATACCGTTTTAACTAGAAGAATAGCCGCGGTCACTTCAAGTGGAGCCGAGAAGGTTTTCATGAAAATAGAGGAGCATGTTACATATTTGGTGACGATGCTTTTGAAAATACACGACGTATGGCAACGGATACCTCAAAATCAAACGAAATTCGTACTTTATTAGAAGACATAACTACGGAAAAGAGAAAGGATGAAAACACGCAAGGAGAAAAAACGAAAACCTCATGCTTATCTAACACGAATTCCTTGAGGTTTCGAATTAGAATGATGAGGCAACTCTGTGATTAGTATGGTACTGTGTCTCGATTAGAGAGCATATTTGCCCCGAAAACACGATTCGGATGAAAACATTACTTCGAAGTGATGCAAATTACGCCCTAAACTGTAAAGATCAGGATTTCCGCTGAAGTCAGTCTTCATATTTCCACCACTGCATTAAGTAGATTCAAATCTGTGTAGTTCATTCGTACGTGGAGTTGGAAGATCATTAGGAAAATTGGAGGTAGATGGCGACCGATTGCATGTAGGTTTACCTGCAACGGTCAATTGGATATCGGGCTGGGCAACAAGCTTTCGGATAAGTTAGTGCGTGAGACAAATGAACAAAGCTTGATCTCGCTACAAAACTATGTTTTCTTTGGACTATGCTCAACGACTCGAATGGAAGTTCCGTTTGCACAGGATCGGACGAAAGGGACCTATAACATGGCCTCAAAGATCTCGGGATATAATTCCTTTGGATTATTTCCTAGGCGGTTATGTTGAGAGAAACTTTCATGACCCCAAGTCTGAGAACCTGGATGAGTTAAATAATTGGATCCAATCTGTATGCACTGCGATTCCAACGATGATGCAGGTGGCAGTTCAACATAATATGGTTAGATGGCTGACGATTTGCCTGGCTCAAGTTGGTGGCGCTTTTGAGCATCTACCGTATTGGTAATAACGGCGCCTTTCAGAAACAGAGAACGACCTATTACATTTGCTTGGTAATCCCGGTTTGTAAAACAAAGTTTGAGTTACTCGTACTGCAGTCCCAAAGGTCGTTTTCACGTAATCGTTCTCGCTGATTAGCACGACAATACGACAATCCCAATCAAGAATATGTCCTGCTCGAGTATTTAGCCAAATGTCAAACGACCGTCATTGAGATGGGAATGACGAAATAATTTGTGGCAAGGTACTGCGAAAATTAAAGTTTATAAATATAAGACGACCAAAATCAGAAGTGATCTCTTCGGTCAAACTATCCAAGAATCAGAGTGTAAAATGGGTCAGTTCAACAGACAGCAGTCACGCTTCAATGGAATTACCAACGACCTAGCTTCAAATTAAATGAATAAAGTTGCAATAATCTTGTCATGATGCTGTGTTTCTATTCCTCAGATCTAACGCTGGAAAGCAGCATGCCCTACACACGTCGCCAACATGTCACGTGGGATGTATATGTGCGACAGCGACCGAGACAAACCACGGATAGCGTGCTCAGCTCCGTCTGTTATCGAAATGCAACTAAAATGATTTTGGCAACCTGATGGTCAAAAAGGACCACGGAGTAGACGTGCCTTGGTTGAAAGCTGGGTGACTGGTTGGACGTTTCTGTTCGTGCACACTCGTGCACAATGGAAACGCAGCAGCGAAATTGGTTACATGATTTTCTTTAACCGATGCCTCCTATCCTGACCGTAGCACAAGAATTACTTGTCTGAAAGTGATTGGCGCGTATGTGGTTTCGTGGTGGTGTTATCATCAACGTGCATGCTGCTCAACCTGGGTCTACACATCACAGCGCGGTTAACGCGTACGTCAGTCACCAGCACTGACATGCCCCGCTTTTCCCAGCTTGTGCCCACGTGTGCATGCACAACAATGGGCCTACTTAGTCAACCCAGCTTTCACACAAGGCCTGTCTGCCCTATTTTTTTTTTGATCGCCAGACCTTCGCAACCAGTGTTTCGAACATTCCCACTAGTACATCATTCCACACATTCAATTCCACTCACTCTCGCTGGGGTCACATGTTATACGGGTTAAGCTGGCAGTTCAGAGAATATCTCATCGGTCCGCATATGCGTGCTCACACACACGCACCACAAAAGCGGTGACCCGTTTTGCATGCATTCTGCTGGACAACGCTTACTGGTGAGAATTTCGCCAGCATGCAAATGTACGGCCTACACAATCAGGGCGACGTTCACATCCCAAGAGGATTTTTCGGTAGTTGGCCAACTGACAACCATAAACGAACCCTCGGTGATGAAAAAGGTTTGAAAGGGTTCAGGCAAGTCTCAAGAATTTCCTTCAGGAATTAAAAACACTGTACTGTTGGGTTACAGCTGTAATCCCATTGGAGTCAAATGGAGCTCGGACTAACCGGAGATCCATTTTTCGAATCAAAAGTTGATTCCTCCGAAGATAATTCGTCGGTTACCACAGAATGTCGTACAGAATAAGGAACTATTTTCAAATTTTTGTACTAAAACTGATATCAAACGTGTTCCGTCATTATAAAATGACGAAACCATCAACCACGGTTGGAAAATTACCGGGACATACCGACTGCAATTAGAAGTCATTGATATTTTGAGGAGACCCGGTGTCCGTAAAGCTTCCATTTGGAATGAGGAATGTGATGGAGGAGTCCTTGTTTATGGGTGATTGCCAGTCAGGCGTCTTAAACATGTCTAATCGGATATTTGGGTAAATTAATTTGAAAAAGGAAATCGGTCCGATAGCAACTGTGTTTAAATGTCCTTATCTGAAAAATCCATATGCGAAAGTAAATCAAATTACGTCAGCGACCATCAAATCTACGTTTATTCTGAATCACGAATTGTCAAATACTCCAGTGAGTGATTTAGTACGGATGAGACGGAAGTTGTCGAAATTACTAGGAATATCAGTAAGTATACTTCTGTTTTGACCGAGTGGTTTGTATAATTCCAGAGAATGTAGCGTTTGGCGTATCTTTCCAGTGCTAATATGAGATCGGAAACGGGAGACAGAGGGAAGAGAAAGAAACGGAGGAGTAGAATATGTAGATGAGATGGATTTAGTGGCAGACCAGGAAGCGAATTGTCAACTTTCTCATGTGGTTTACGAACAAGATCGCCAGAGGAGTTACAGATGTGAAGCAAATTGGAAGGGCAAATTCGCGGGAGACTGCTTTGGCACAAGACCAAAATATCCGGCTACCGGTGACAGATGGTTGAAATGTAGCTTAGAAATATATTAGCCAAAGTAGGTGGAGTATTGGGGCGAGTACAGTTGATAAGAAAAAGAATGATGTGGTGGAAATATAACGACGAATATATAGGTCATTCAGATGGGATATGTGCTCGGAAGAGCAAGCTATTAGAAACGTTTGAGTTAATTAGTCGGGGCCACCAAACGCATGGCACTAGGATTGTCCAAGAACTATAAGGACAGATAGAGTTGTTATGAAGTTGAGTTCATGGGATTCAAATTATATGGATGTGGAAGTGAGGCTGTGTCGAATTTAACAGTGAACTGGTGATTCGAATCCACGATGTATAGCTTCACTTTGAGTCTGGCACAGCAGAACAGTTGGAGGGCCTTTCACATTATACAGCATTTCTCGTTACCCTCTACTGTGTCTACTTGCAGGTGATCCAGATTTCGTACTTCAGTCTTGATGAGGTGGAGTAGTTTTATACGGCTTGATCCCAGCTAGATGTTTGTACCTTTCCCTTAGCTCCACTGAGGCTCATCAAGCGAGGAGAGGGAACACTTTTGTGTTGAACATAAAATATTTCCAGAGGGCAACACAAATCATGGAATTTAGAGCAGTCAGTAAAAGTTTCACAGAATGAGGAAGCCTTGTGTAAACAAATGATAAAATTATTGAAGGTAACCAATGCTCCAAGTTTATTGAGATTCTCCAAGGTTCAAGCTATTCTGAGGAGAGTGCGCTAGGCAAATTGGCAATGAAGAACTGAAATTCTGCATATGGCTTCATGAAATTAGCGTTGTGGTTTTCATGACTAGTAAGACCGTTGACCGTGAGGCAGTGTCAACTGTAGGTAAATATTCACTTCGATTACAAAAAATATTCACAAATTTACACATGCGAAAGCGCGCATGAAGTGAAAATAAAAAAGTAGCTGTCAGTCGCTGACCCCAAATCTGCGCTCGATGGCCAACTCAAAAATGTATGTTCCACTTGCAATAAACTCATAGATCAAACCAGAATGAACTAATTCAATCGACATTTAGTGCGCTGGATGACATGTTTCACACTTTTGCTTCACATCGGTACCGGGATATCTTCTGACCCACACTGTTCAGTTGAAGTATATCTTAGAGATTCTGAAGGAATCCCACAAACCGTCAACTTCATCGTTGTGTTTCAGTTTTTCGTCCGATCCTCCTATTGGTTCGGTTTACCAAAGAATCTCATTTGAGGGGAACCCATGGAAATGGCTTGACTAATCAGATTTCAAAGGTTTGCGTTGAAATTTTTTCAGTGATTATATTTGTTATCAATTTTGATTTTAATATTGACCCAATTTGGTCCAATCAGCTACTACGAAAGCTGAAAGTAACACTATTACACACACCCACGTGTTGGCATTCATCTATTGTGGTTCATAATTTTGTTTCAGGGGCCGAAATTGGACAATGACAAACAGGGTAAAAGTCGAACAGTTGGTGAGTTTGTCAGGAATATTTAGTATGGAAAGGACAAAGCGCAGTTCTTTGACACTGTATTTCAGGCAACAGTTCCCTGACTGCACCAATAGATGCATCATCCACTGGATTCCCATCGGTCGGCGCATATCGCCAACTGAAGTCTAATGAACGGTTTTCTTTGAGTCCAATTCTATTGGCCACAAAGGTAACAAATGGCACTGACATTACTAATTTACTGGAAAACAGTAAGGGAATCCGGCCATGGAATAAGACGATCTATATGCATTTGTAGCTCATCATTAATGTCGTTCAAAATGGTGTTTAGTTACCAGACATCTATTGACGCGAATGGGAGTTGTAGATTGTATGTTCTTCGACCCTTTCGTCCATCTGTGTCGCACACGTTCACTGGACTCACGGTCCCAATCCAGACACTGGTTGCATAAACCGCGAAAGATCTGCCTTGCTAGCGGCAACATAAGAGAGACCAAACCCAAATGATCATACAATGTAGCCACATGTTTTACGACAGTTAAAAAGCTAGAGTTGCTGAAAGACACGGTTTATTTTTGATACGATTTCACTGCATCTCAACAGTTCACAGGAGTTCATGTAAAACAGTATTGTGCGACAAATATAGGGGGATTTAAAATTATCACCGTGGTAAAGACACATTATCAGACAGCTGTTTCTACTGACACAATATGGGTTTCCATCGATGTGTGGCTACGGCTTCGGCAAACCTCATTAGCATGGTATTGCTTATCACGTATATGACCCGAAACACAGTGTTCTGGTCAGCTGTATATTGCGTCATCTGAAGATGATAAGCGATGGCAGACGACGGGAGCTTTTGGTTTCTAACATTGTCAATATGCGTTTTATCTGACAATGATTGGATCACAAGACATTGAGTCCAATTTGGAATGTGTTCAATTTCTCGGTTAGACAACTGTCGCTCTGCTCCACTCACGTAGGTTGCTCCGCAAATAAACCAAAATTACTAGATGAGGTTCGAGTTATTTCCACCGAAGTGTAAGGGATCCCAATCGTTCGATGAACAATTCTGAAGTCAGCTGAATATTATATTCGAACAGTCACTGAACTATTCGCCGTTTGAGCAAGCGATTGACATCGTGAACTTGAGAAGAAGACACAGAGTGTCTAGTACTTCCTCCGCCAAAAAAACCGTTTATCTGGCGACTAGAGGCTTGCTGTGTCTTTTGATAAACGCATCGGATTAGACGTTTCCGGTCGAGTCGCTTTCCAGCTGTTCAAGTTCGTAGTCCATCATGTTTCTTTTGCAAATACGTCTTGCTCTCTGAAATATGTTTCGGATCAGGCTACAGTTATATTCCACAGATTGCAGGTATAGACTTGTCCAAGTTTCTTTTCTATGAAATCAGATTTGGCGATTGTTCCGTCATTTCTTCTAGTCATAATAATCTCGAGGAAGAGAAGTGTATTGTCCACATCTGCGCCTATCGTAGTTCGTGTATTTGGATACAGAAGATTGAGTTCATCCATAACCCACGTCGTCTATTCTAGACTTTCGTGATGATGGAAATATCATCAACGTATCTTTTATAAAGCTCTGACCGTTCCGAGATTTTGCTTGCCTTCACAAGTAAGCGGATCCGAATTTTCCGAAACAATCGGTGACTGTTGTAGAGAATCTTTCATCGGTTACACTGAATGAACTTCAATTGTGGGCTGTCTCCTGAGGTCTAGGTTTCTGTATATCACGGGAGAAAATAAGCAGCACAGAGACTCAAGCACAATTCGAATATCTATTCGAACAACGGAAACTAGTCAAACCAACTTCACAAGATGCGGAAACTTAGTTTTTGATGGAGCTGGTTGACTCCGAACCACAGTAACTGGTAACATCGTCCAGACATCAGTCACTCACCACATCTGAGTGCATTTTTATTAATGAAAATCTATAGTTGCAAACTGGCTCGGTAATTTTACTCCAAAACAATGATTCCGGACCCGTGCTGTCTCATTGGAAAGAATGTGAGACAATGTGGACTGTTTTGACTATCCCAGCAAGTTTTTGCGCCAAGATAATTGCAATGACCCCTAGAAATTATAACACGAGTTATCGGTAGAAGTACACGCTCTTCTAGACGGATAATTTACCAATGAGATCACAGCTCAAAATCTGAAGCCAAGAGGAACTAAAACTCTACAACTGCATGGTCCAGCGAAACTACACAAACCAGAAGTGTCACTTCGAAGAATACTATAGATGATAAACTCACCACAAAACGAATAAGCGAAATGGGTGTTGAAATTGCTCGAGCCAGTTCATGATTTATTGGCCAGAGACACTATCAAAGAAAGTCTGTAAATAGTAGAGCTTTTGCATCCGATCATTTCGAAAGGGAAACACACGGCTTCACTTGATGTCCAATCACTGCTCACGAACTTTCCCGTTAAGGAGACTATACGTATCATCTGAGATCATGTCGAGCAAAGCCGACTCAAAATCGGTATATCAGTATCAGTTCCGGAACGACAATTATTACCATGCTCAACAAACGTATGGTTTTCTTTCCTCGGCCGGACTTACAGACAAATTGACGTAGTCGCAATGGAAAACCCATTGGATTCCATTTTACCAGGTATATTTATGGCTCACCTTGAGGAAAATACGAGCTTGTTCATGAATGCAGTGTATGGGATATCAGGACTTTAAGCCACAAAAGCCCAGTGTACTATTAGGGATAACCGAAAACCAGACTCTCAGGCTTCGATTGGGGGACCGCATAAGGTTACAAAAGGTCAGGTGTGGTCACCAGCCGAGAGACAATGGATTTCTCTCTACCACGAAAATGATCGTCGTTCGAGGGTTTAGAACCTCTGCACCACCGATCGCCGTTTGGTGTGTCTTGCCGATAGAAAAGGCTTTTTTCCCAGAAACCAGGAGGATAAGTACCATTAGATACAAGCTGTTTGGTATTGATTTTCGAGTACTGATTTTTTTCTTTGGGATTGGTTTTATATGAAAGTAAGGTTTGAGGAATTCCTAGGAATAACGAGGAAACATTCTACAGAGTGTTCTGGTCATCACTGTACAACTAAGATGAAGAAGGGCATTATTTGGTGGGTTATCCGGTAGCAAATCACATGATTATACAAATCATTACCACGAATCTCTTAATGAACACAGAAATTACAAAAATATATGATGTTGATCTCTCTGTACATCAGAGATGCCACGGCCACCTTACCTCAAAAATCTTGAAACTGTTCACCTACCCATTATTCTGCTCAATCATATACGTTTTATTTGTCCAATAAATTCAGAAAGAAAAGGTATTGATGACGCTGATTTCATACCGCCTGTGATCAGGCCGTTGGAATGCATTCTGGATAATTGGCTTCATACATTTTAAATAAGACTAAGTTATTTTGGTCTATCGAAGAATGGACTATATGCTGATGTCTATCCTTGGCAGTACGGTACATTTTACAGTTAGAATTTTGTCAGAGCGCAGAATAAAAGGCCTAGACAACAGATCGGATGTTCAAAGCCCATATAGATGTTTCGATATTTTGTCTACTGATCAGTAGCCCTGTAAAGAGTGTTTTTTAAAAGGGCTTGGACAATTCTCCACCATTTTTCCACCACTTGAAAAACGAAATATCATATGAAAATGATTATTTTCGGTGGGTCCTCACCCTCTAGAAGCTCGTTACCTTTCAAAGATTTCCGTAATTGGCGAATGAAGCACAGTTCCGGTTTCATTTCCGATGAGAAACCGCTGTTGAATGAAATCATTCTGATCACATTCACATTTTGAGCTTTCCTCTGTGTAATTCTTTAAACGCAGCTCTGCTTCATGTGGGCTAGAACGGTTGCTTCATCGTAGTTGACGTATTGAATCAAAAGGACAAACTCGCAAGAATTCGTAGTCAAATTATTAGAAGCTATTTTTGATATATTAACAAACCTGTGCTGGAGTGATGGGAGTAAATTCATGATTGACACAAGTGACACAAACTACATGAATAAAGAAGGACATGACTACGGGGGAAGCGCCAAGCATACGACGCCCACATGAATCAGCAAAACAGAATCGTGATGAGTAGAGAAGAAAGGAATAATTCAAATTGAATTTGAATTATAAGGTAAACGAGCAAACCGTTAACAATACAGAAACGTCTATGATCGAGACCTTTGTTTGTTGTCACAGTTCAGAAAGCAGGAGGCAAATGAAACACGGCCAAACACTGCATAATGTAATTCTAATTCATCTCTGCTGTATATACCTAGTCAGATTACTGTATCATGTGCATTCTGATGTCCCAATTGTCCCAGTCATCGATACATGGAAACACAGAAATAATCTGAGTAGGAAATCTCCTTAAAGTTCACATGTAATTCATTTAAACCATGGTTGAATAAATTGAGGCGTTTGTTGGAGTAGCTCAAATGTGAATCAACTACTGAGACACAATTATGTTAAGAGCTATTCTGTTTCTGGTTTACCTCACAAAAATGACAAGCGTTGACGTGTCACTCTCAGCAATATACTGAATCACAGCTTTTATGACATCTTGCTGCCCAATTTACCTACAAAGCGACTGCTTATCACCAGTAGAATATAGCATTAGTTAACGGACAACAGGACCGATTACTGGCCATAATCTATATTTATTTGAACTGTCAACAGCCATCGGACGACACGTACGTGGACAACCCATTGATCAATGAAACGAAGGATCGTTCCAGATTTGCATGAGACAAGTAGTCAGCTGATCGAATAATGGAAACGACTTTGTGGATGAATAGTGTCTGTCAACTTGCCACAAATTAGTATGCTGCGATAATTGATCAAGTTATGGTTGGATCGGCTGTCGAGCAATGTGGTTTCAATGTCTATTTGGAATGAAGATGCTGCGCGCTCGTTTGGATCGGTGGAAAGATTACGTTATTAGCTGAGTCGAGTCTGCGCAACTCTTGATTTCATAAACTTCCCCATGACCGACTATTCCACTAGTCAGCTAATTGTTACCCGATTTATTTGACGTCAGTTTCGACTTTGCTGACCGCAATACTTTCATTCCTCGGTTGCATATTTGGTTTATTTACCCAACCCTCAGTTGGTATTACTGAATTTCCTCCTCGCGGGATAAATATTTGGTTTATTTACCCAACCCTCGCGGGATAAATTATTTGGTTTCCGAATTTGATTGACCCTAATGAAATTCGTTTGTTATTAGTTCACCTGTTGCATGTGTAAGTAAAAGTCTTTGATCGTTCAAGGGAATCGTAGTGGCCACTATAGAGTTGAGAAAAAGACCGGTATCTGGCCACAATATTAACCTGAACTGATTTTTCCAAGGTTTCTGTCGATCTCTTTATCATATCCAACTGTACTCGGTCGCGGTTCGCTTTCTGATTCGTCGTTGAGTTCGTTTGCATAGTAGCTCATAGTCATCCTGAAGCCCTTGTTCCCCAGCGTCTACGAAAAACCGCATCATTTCCTCAGCTTTCGTGAACCCATGAAGTGGTTTCGTCAACGGTGAGATTTTCAGCACCCGTGACGCCAACCGTGACTTTCGCTTGAAACTCAATTAAACGTTCCGTCATTCACGGTCGGCATCGCATCATTTTGAACAAACTGATAAAACATTTAGTTGATTCACTCTCGAACCAGAACGCACACTACAGTAGGCGTTCGAATAGCGGCTCAGAAACGTGTCTTCTATCGAGTCCTGAAGCAAACTATGAACAAAATTCACCTAAACGAATCAATAGAGAAGACCAGTGTCCATAGACAAATACGATCGTGTATTTCATATATCGTGGGACCGAAATAGTACCGGGGCAAGAAATACACGGAAAGTAAACGGGGGCAACGGCGAAGCGAAAGTCGGACCACACACCTGCAGTCGGTGAGAACCGAAAATGTGTCAAACGTGAGGTGGATGGAAACCTCGGGAAAGTCAATTTAGTAAAACGTATGCAACCGAGGGAAAAACAGTGAAATCAAAATCAGGCACCAGAGATTATGAAGAAAATACATCCATTACGCTTTCTACTGTGTTCTTTTCAATGCTTCACCAGATTGAATCTGGGTTTTCAAATCAGGACAGCACCCTTTGTCCGATCCTTCATGAGAAACGTTATATGGACGATTGCACCGATAAGTAATGGATTGTAAAAAGTACATGCATACTAAGTAGATAAATGTATAATTAATCTTCGTGAATTAAAACGAACTCCGTGACTGTGGTTTGAAAGCGTAGGAGTGATCGTTCGGGCAGGATTAGATCATATCTAACATAAAATGGTGGTATCTTCTAACAGCTGTTACTAATTAGGGTGGTTACGATTATCGGTTTGTAAACGGGTGCATATCGTAATCAATGTAACGTAATCCAGTCGTTCTATCATTTTCTTGACAGCGATGGAATCAGGATAGGCATGAAAACGTCAAGAAACAGGTTTATGTTTCTCTGGGAGTAAAAGGGAGCCATACACAGACTGCTGATCACAGTGCTCCAAAATGCCAGAATGTCAAAACCGTCTGGCAAGAAATCGAGAACAACTTCAGATCTGCCAGATCAGTCGGATTTGATGTGCGTTACAACATCAGAGACTGTCACCACCTTGTATTGTTTTCTGTATTGTAGAAAGCACTCAAAGTTCCCAGGGAGATAAGGCCTGCATCCAAACTATTGTTTTACCGAAAATCTTGGATACGGGTCACAAGGCTGTCCGCGCTAAATTCAAGTCAAGCAGAATAAATACTCTACGCACCTGGAGAATTTAAAACAATGGTTATAAATAACAGTTTTCCAAACACTGACCGGACATTAACATTGCATAGCGCGGGAACTGTCATCTCCCTTGGGGGTGGTACAACTAGAGGTAGTCCTCCAGCTAGTGTGCATGCCTTTCTTAGTCCAGTCGCGTATACTTCTCTGCCCCTTGCCTGCCTGCTTGTGCTCGTTACCCTATTTCTCGGGATATTTGATCTTCCCTGATTAATTTGTATTCGGTTTTGCGGTTGTTGGTTCTCATCAGGTATGCGTACCCGTTACTCCTCTGCCTAGTCGTCTTCATACTTGTACACTCATATTCCATAGTCACAAGGATCTAACTTTGATCGTCTGCAGTGTGAATGTATACTTTTCACTGAAAAGCCCACAAACGAATCACAACTGAGAATAATCATAGTTATTCGTGTCTGGGTCACTACATACTACTTACGTTCAATATGAGTGCCTACACTTGCAGCCTCGCCGCTATACTTTATTTATTGAGATGAATGTGAGCATCAGTATATCATTATATATATATATATATATATATACATTTATATATGTATATATATATATATATATGAAGCGATCAGAAGTAAACTGACAATACTGAGTTGTGGCAAATTTGACATATAATCAGGTCCTTGTGCTAATATGTTACCACTCTTTCCCCGTTTCGATCGTCTTTTCACAGACAGGTGTGTGATATATAACGGAAAGATAGGAAATAGTAGCAATTCCATGTACTGATTTTAAAATAAAGTGCAGACTACCAGTGATTCGGCAAATGAATCAAATGTGCCTTCTAGGAACTTGGAAAAATATTCTTCTTTGTACTTTGCAAGGTTGACAGCAGGATGAGCACAAAATCGAACTCGTCTGCGTCCACTCCATTGTTCTCTTCGTCGTCAATAACGATCTTATGATCGTCATCATAATCGTCTTCTTCTTTTATCTCCGTGAAGAGGAGAACGAAGTGACAGGACATTTTAACATCTGCTTTTGGTTGATGTCTTCCGTCAACAGTATGTTGGCCAATCCAAATGTCTCCAACACCGCAACAGTATTCGATCTTCAAGTCCATTCATGCTGGTCGCCTAATAAACTGGGAGCATGGCAATCGTTTCTTTTTCACCGACAGGATTTTCTCCCTCATGGATGAAAACGTCTAAGCGACTTGACTCAAGCTCAATAATTATGAGTTCAAAGTGTTTTCAAATCTACCAGGCATTTTCCTTGAGAAGTGTAGAAGAGATCCAATAAAAATCTTCGTACTGTTCTCACCGTTTTCGCGACTTCCAACAATCACAACAGAAATCAGTGTGTTTCATAAATCCACGACAGGGGAAGTGCGGCTTCAATGATTTTGTGGCGTTACCGAAAGAAAACTGCTCAGATTTGGTACGTGTTTCAGTGACTGAACACTGGTTACCAACAACCTAAACCAAACTTCCCTATTGCTGACATGGTGCTCTCAACTTATTCTACCAATGGAACGGAGGGATTGATGATCAAACAACGATAATGCCGGTTTACCATATACCCCAAAGGTCGTATTTCTGAACTATAAAAAGGAACGAGATGACCTGTGACAGTGCATACTCGACCGCTGATGAACTTTAGGATATCATGCCAGCATCACCGATGACTGAGGTTGGTAAAGACCAGTGGCAGCTTCTGCATGCGAGACGACACCTGACCCGTTATCTGTTCACCTCATAAGATGGAAATGCCTCAGTCGCAAAACTTATCTACACCAGCTACGGCCTGCTTCACTAATAAAATATCTCGATCAGGGCCAAACCAGTGCAGCAGCAGAAAACAGAAAATTCTTTGTAGTTTCCTACGCAGCACATTTGATCCATTTGCGGAATGATTCGTAACCTGTATTCATTCCAAACAATAAACATGTTGACAGTTTAGTTCTTCTTTATTCATCGTGCTGAGTAGTACTAACTGTCTTATCTCAGATTCAAGCCATGTGGTCAGAAAATCAAGACAATGATCGTCCTAATACACCCGATTTAGGGTGAATTTTCAGTACATGTGCGATTTACGGGGTAATCTGAAAGAAACGAATGTAACCCTTTATTGAAAGGTCCAGAGGGATTCGTGGAGGAAAAATCAAGCAGTTAGTACACTCAGATTAATGTCGAGGCCGAATAACAAGATCGTTCATTATTGCGTCGTGGTCTACGGGAAAGTGGACATGGTTAGGGCTTAGGCTATTTCCACATGTAAACGTGTGTGAATGAGGAATTTTAGATTTCGAGCCAATGAAAGTGAAAGATGCGGCTCTAGAGAGTGTGGAGGGAAGACAATGATTTGTGTTCGATGGTGACCTGTTTGTGAATTTGTCACACGAATCTGAATGCATGTTATTGATGTAGTCAATGAGAATGTATCTATTGTTGAGGCAGCAGAGGGTAGCAATTTTCGAGATTTGGTGGTAAGATGGGAATTAGACGGAAGAAGCGTGAGGTAGATTTCGGTTATCAGAGAAAAGGTATGGGATGTTATTGAGAACAGTATGCGAGGGAGATCCAAATCGAAGTTGAAAGGTATAATCAACGTACCTAAGGATTTTAAGGAAGAGAGAAGAGAAAGCAGATAAGTGGACAGGCTCATTCACACTGTTTCGAGGAAAATTCAATCTTTGCTTCCCAAAACAGTGACAATACAACTGAGAAATAAAATGGATGCTATTGGAAAAATAATCACAAAGGTCTTTTCGATTAAAGACATCAACCGCATTATCACGTAGAACATACAGCAGATCACCGCGATTGGGGGAACCAAATGCACGTCCGTAGTTAAGAAAACGTAGCCTCACAGTACAACCATCGTGATCACGAGTATAAGCTAATGAATGAGCAATGGATGTATTTGCATCACGTGTTGACAGACAGGGTATATAGGGAAATTGTGTCAGATCGCGAGGGTGAACTTGGAAAATTATACAATGGATGAGTGCATTCTTACTTACTTTCAGCAATGCAAATGTTCAATCTATCTGACGGTATTTCTTGGATACTTTCTTTGGTACAGGTTGAGTGCGTATAAATATCCGACGATTGACAATCACCTCAAAATCAATGAGACGAGATGGGATATGATTTCGAAAGAGCAAGCCATTAGCAACATTGGTGTTATTTAGTCGGGGCTATCAGATTCACGGCACTAGGCTTGTTATTGAACAGCAGGAACAGAGGCAAGTGTGACAGGGTTTCGTTCATGGGATTCCAGATATATATGAGGAAGTGAGGATGTGTCGGATATAACAGTGAACAGGTGATTAGAATCTACTACGCCTAGACTCACATTGAGCCTGGCACAACACAACAGTTAAATGGCGCTTCACATCTCACGGCATTTCACGTGACCCAACAGTCTGTTTGTTTACAGGTTATTCAGATGTCTTATTTCGGTCTTGATGAATGTGGATAGCCTTTTACGGCTTGATGCCAGTCAGATGTTTGTGCCTTGCCCCTAACCCTACGGGAGAAGGAAACCTGTTGTGTTGAACTTAACAGATTTCCATGGGGCAACGCAAATCATGGAGGTTTGGGTAATCGGTTAAGTGCTCACAAAACGAGAATGCCTCGTGTAAAAAATTAGGAAAATCAGTGAAGGTGGCAAATGTCCCAAGCTTTTTGAGATTCTCCAAGGTGCAAACTCGTTTGCAGACAGTGCGCGATGACTGTAGAAAGTTGGTGAAGGCTTTTTCTTAGCAAACAAACTTTGGTATCAATAAGTGTAAAACAGTGATCAGGAACTCCAATAGGAGCACGTGGAAATACTGTACAAATACTTCAATAATTAACTAATACTGAATGAAAAAGGGCAGCGAAGCAGTAAGAAAGTGAACAAGACTCAATAAGATGGGAGGTGATTAAAAAGGATAAGTCAAGTCCACTGAAATTAACTGCCATTCTGCACAAGGACTGATTAAGACTTGTATTGAAATAGTTGGGAACACAGCTAATCTACTGATTGATATCATCAGTGGGAGAATCTAGTAAAACATAAGGAATACCAGATATATGAGGTTAAAATGATCTTAAAGGAAGTGACTTTCTATGCACTCGAGGTGTAGTAATGAATAGAAAGAAAATATGATTTCCTGTGCTGTGTGCTGCGAAAAAAATGGCATCAACCAAAAGGGATCGGATTCTCAAACTGACTACTGTGATACTACCTGGTAGGCGAACTGGTAGTGAAGAACTGAAATTTTGTTTATGGCTGAGTGTGAGTTGTTTCGTGTCTATGCTGGCTTTTTGTCCAGACCACGGGTAACCAGTTGAGGAAAGTTTTTATGAAAAGTAAGGTGGTTGACCGTAAGGGAGTTTCAACTGAAGGTAACTATTCAGTTTGACTAAAAAGCAACACAAGTACAGAGATATGCAGAAATACACCGGTTAAATACAGCTAATGGAGGGAAGTAGAAATACCGTGTATGTGAACGGCTGAACGTGAAATCAGACTTTCCTTTACAATTGGCATATTTCAACAAATGTACCCATAAAGATCTTGATTTTGGGAGTTCTGTGAACTAATAATACTATTATTTTCTTACAAATGAAAGTCATGAGAGGATAGCCGGTAGTATAAACCTCTGATTTTCTTTTCATGATAGTTCCCGATTTGGATTCACCCGTGAACACTACCTTATTGTTACAACATACCGGTTAGATGATTTTGAATAATCGTAAACTGAGTGCTTTTAGGCGAATGAACATGCACGCGACCTACGGGCGCGTTTCACAAAAAAATCGATAAAAGAATGTGCATTTGTTTGGCGAATAACCGGTGAGTACATACACCGTTTCTTCTGTGCATTCACGGGCGTGTATCTGCGTATGCACATGATGTTCATTTTTATAGCGAGCGTTTGCATTTCTTGTATTTCTCGTATCGGTACTGTTTCCGTGCCACTTTATATAGGATACATTGTCGCATCTGTCCATCGGCTAGCATCTTCTCTATTTGGTCCATAGAGGTGATTTCGTTGGTACTCCGCATTGAGACAGGAATAAAGACACGTTCATAAGCCTCACTCAAACGTCTCTCAAAGTTTATCTAGCATTTGAGGTCATTCAGTGGTATATTATGCGGCGTAGTCAGTGATTATGCTCTCATGCTGCATCTGCCGATCCATCTGCTAATCATAATAGGAATACGAAACAATAAGTTGAAAGTTATACTTGACGGACAGAAAACGAACGCAACCAGTGGTACCAGGTTTGTGGCTAGTGAACGAGATGAGCATCCCAGTGGTCGATCACGATCCGCAACGTGTTGGCACGGAAAAGAGCTGTTCATTACAATGCAAACCATTGGAGAAGCGGGTAATATTTCATGGTTATTTCACACTAGAAATAGTCAGATCAATTCCTACGGATTTCATTCAAATAGAATGAAATAAGTAGATTTTATTGGAGTGTTGATACGCCAGTATCTACTTGGTCGAGAGCAACCAGCCAATAGAATTTACATCAGTCTTGATGGATTTGTACGAAAATCAGTTCCACAGGGAATCACTATCGAAACACAGGATCATTCTTTTGGCAAGAGCACATTGAACCAACACTTTCGTGCAATCATGTACCGAGTTTCTTTTCAAACCGTAACACAGCTTGAAATACAATAGAATGGAACAGAGGCTTCACATTACAAATGAGAACAAATATGTTTCTGCTGGTTATTCGTTTTATTATGGCACGGAGAAGAGAAGCAAGGTGGGTGAAGCTATCGGTAGGATATATTCCAATTTGCATTCAAATAAGGTGAAAGCATTTCACGTTCGACTTGTTTTACATTTTTAATCCGTATACTTTAAACTACCCACCGATGATTGTTATTTTTATCAACAATTCTCATGCATAAAACGCTGATACAGTTTCATTATCACTATCCGAAAAACCGTCTACCAATTTCATAACAAGCTGACAATTCGGAATTTAAGAACTTCCGAGGAAGCAAGCTTATCAATATTCTTTGGTTCATCATGGTCACCAAAACTTCTCGATCGGACGGCTCAACATATACAGTATTCAAGCATGGGGCTGGACCTCTGTCGGAAATGTTGAATAATGTGATCAGTCACGCAATTGAATCTTTCTTCATTTCTGACTCTAACCGTCCTGTCACAATCATTCTCATACCAAAAGGGTCCAGTAACCCAACAGGATCCAAAAAAGTTCACAGAGTTAAACTTTTCTCGTCGGAGTTGAAATTGTTTGAATTTCCTGTACTCCATGGCCTTCGAAACCCTGCCAGAAGTCCAACTGACGAATACCAATTTGCGTATAAATCCTGGCGGTTCACGTATGAGAAAATAGCGTGGTATCCCATTTCATTGCAGAATCACTCAATGATTCGTAAAAGTCCATTACGCCTGCCTTCGTCGATCACACACCGACATTTTATGGTTCACAGCAAACGTCGCTTCTCAAGAAATTAGAATCCATTATCTGCCCCTGTACTCAAATAACTGATTGTCAGACTTCTTCTCAGGAATAACATAACGTATCTCTCTTCGTAGATGTTTGTTTATATTCGGTCTTGTTTCAGGGCTTATGTGGTTAGCACGTAACTTCATCCATTTAATCTGCCGAAAATATCGTTGCGGACTGTTTCATCCAGTGTGATAATAAATTCAGAGAAATCAATTCAAAGATCGATTGGTAGTTCAGGCACTGACATAGCATGCAGCGTAAATATTATTTTTGTATTACTGATGATTGGTGCAGTATATTGGGTGCACAGAACAGAACACTAGATGAAACAATAAAGCTCATAAGGCCAATGTGGTTGTGAATTGTGTCCTATGTATCACTGGATAGGACAACTTGGAGGGATACTTTCGCTAAGGGAGGTAGTTCGTAGAAGAGATCAATGAAGCTGGTCAGTCCTTGGCATGATACGGAGGAAAGGTACGGAAAGGCCATGTGAATTGCGTTAGACTTCCTGGGTGTGGTCCTACATAGGGGTTTAATGCATTCGAGTAGCGCTTTCGTAAATACGTTAATTATCTACTTGATAGAGTTATTCGTAGTTTTCTCGTTATATTGTTTGTACCATTGGTTGTTTGAGTTCCGGTTGAGATTCCAGTTATGAGATAGAAACGAGAACTATCGTTCCCACTTCGTGAATAATAGGTGTTTGAAACAAACTGAACTAAACTAAACCAAGCTGAGGAGAGCTGAACTGAACTGGACTGAGCTTTACTGAATATCGCTTCATGTTTGCATGAAGAATAATTGCCTCAAAACAAAATGCAATCTGGATTCACAATACATAGCTTTGTGAGTTCATACTAGCCCTCATCGGTCAATTACTTACAATCATATATGAACACATGACTATAGTCTACTAACAATTTCAAGTATGAAAGAGCCTTGTAGAATAAAACGTGTGGCATATCCCAAACACGTATCTTTTGGGAACAGTCCTGTACCAAATAGAACCAAACCTCATCTATCCCATTTCAAATAAATTCGCAGTAATCTGAAGTGAAGCACGTTATTGCACAGGGTAGATCGGCATTTTGAAACTGCCACTTTGATATCGTCATAATGATGGTTTTCAAGACCAACCAGAAAATGGTTTCAAAACGTGGAATGGATGCACCAATATGATGAAGGGGTTCTTCCAAATCACCTCGAATCTCCTAGAAATGCAAGTCCGATTTGCCCACCAGACAGCACATTTACCTTTGGAAATTGGACATCTTAAAGCTATGTGCTTTAAACCATCAGATACTATTATTCATTCCTTCCCAACATTGATTCCCATCAGCCCAATCTATTTTGGTCTCTTTGGGCGATTTTAATCAGTCAAAAACTCATTTTGTTATCGCGAAACAGAATTCGGACGTCGGATATCATAAATGATAGAAGTGAACCGATTAGATGATGTAAACCAGTTTTTACCCCAAACAAGTTTATTCCTTACTTACTGTTTTATTCACCCACAAAGCTTTATTGACACAATATGACCAAATTTTTCTCATATTCTCTGATGGAAACTCCCAACGGCAGTGTTGCTAACGTTTCTTTAAAAATCGCTGGGTGTGTCAAAAATACGGGAAAGAGATATAACAGAACGAGTAGTCTCATCAATGAGCAAATCTCTATGAAATAGTAAATGATCGAATGGTTCACAATGTTACGAAATTTAGTCACGTCCTGAAAGACAGTTGACCATCTACAATATTCTTTGTTCAAATATGACCTTATCTATCCCCAGCGAATATTGAGAAAATTGTTCAATTAAACGATCTGTCTTCCGGAATGAAACCTGACCGATGCACTCTCTGCACTGCAGTGAAATGGTTCCAAAGAAGTACAAGATAAACACAGTGCAAACATTGTTTCTCACCATAGTGATAATTTTGACGACAGATACACTGGATGGAGAAATCAATGGGATTAGTGAAACGCTGATATCAACTGCGTATCCAGCAATATTCCTGGCAAAGTATTATCATCTGAAGCTGATAACGAATGATCGTCCACTGTACTTGGAAGTGAATTGTGAAATTACCCACAAACAATATGATATGATCAACCTAACCATTAAAATTCTGAAGCTAAATTCAGGCGTATCTACTATAGTGCCGAACCGGTTATTGTGTTCACGTAATTCCCCGATCACACGCCTATAATAAAGGATCCACCATCTATTAACACCAGGTTCAGCTGCACATTGCAAGTAAAATATTGGATCTCAACTACCTACACTGTCCGGTTCGAATCTTAGTTACGTCATACAATGACTCAACACATTCACGTGTGACTTGAGAATTAAAATCAACACGACTGCATCATCAATCGATGAAAAGAATGGTGACTGCCTCAAGTCGTTCGGAGACAAGGCCTTACGTCACTGCCAATGATCTTCCCCAATGGAGAAACTAGAAGCACATGATATCATGAACAACGCGAAACCATCACGTGATCCAACCAATTTTCCAAACAGATAGACTCGATTCATTCAACATGATTACTCATGTCGCTGTCGCAGCAAATCTCGTATGAACCAGGTCATGTTTGCTCATGCAGCGCAAGGAGACATCAGCTTTTTGACTGCAGTCATTATATTCACCGATATTCGAACTGGTCTATCAGTTTGGCGCAAACATCGTAATTGATTGGTGATAGTGGTAAAGGTGATGTGATTGTGGTGATGCTTCATCCGACAGACTCGCCCAGAAAGCTGCCCAACCGGAGAAGACAGGCAAGTTACAAAACAATTCTACTAAGTTTATATAATGCGAGTAATGATTGTCAAACGTTTTTCCCAATTTATAGTTTGATATGCACATGTTCATTATTTTCTTGGTATGACAGGGTAAAAGATAAATTAGAGGAACGCTGTACGTATGTGAAACGAAACATGAAGTGATGGTTACCAGTGTTGTACTGACCTGTTTGTTTTGTTTCATGGTTATATTTGAACAATATTTTCCTGCAACTAAAGAATATTCATCTGATTTGGCAAATACGGTTGAGTGAGGACACTCGATTGAGACATCAGAACACTCGGTTTCAAAACTACTAGTTGTCACTGTCCCACTTGTGATAAAATATATTACACGTTTTACAGATTTTGCACACTGGATTATAGAAAAGCAGAAAGTTAGTCGATAATCTCGAATATAGCAATTGAAAAATTCGTGTCCATACAGTAGAGGTGTTGTCAGTGTTACGACAGATATTGTGTTGATAACTGTCAGTTGCATGCGGTCAGTGATAACGTCGCGTTATTTCGTGGGGGTACCAAGATAGATTCAAAGATCTGAAATGTTGCTTCTGAGCACGAAATGTGGTGTTGTTTCGTGCGAATTGAGACTCAATCGGCGGTTACCGAGATCTTGCTTTGGCATTTCCTAATGCTCCCACTTCGACAGTTTATTTGGGAAGAGCGACTCCATTAGTATTCATCTAATGATCCGGTTCTATCGAAGTGATGGTAAATGTCGTTTGTCCGCTTTTCACTAGACGTTTATTTAACCAATTCGGTTGATACGCCTGTATTCGTCGAGGTGGTCATTCTGTGTTTCTGCCTACGTCACCTGCCCCACACTGAGAGCTGGAATGCACGGATATTCTGCCTTTCAATCGTCAAATGAGAAATGGTCGAGAAGTGAACAAAACGTGGGTTCCAGCAACGTAATACATCTTTCTGTTTTCGGATATGAGTAACAGGTGATTGATTTCACTCGTTTACCATATCTGCTTCACTGCTACTTCTAAATTCAATTCATGGGTAGACAGATTGCTTTTCGACTGCTTGATGACAAGGTGTGCTATCATAATTTTTCGTGATATGATTGATTGTATATACAGGATGAGAAATGATTTCAACCTTTTTTTTATTTCTCATCGAACACATCTTAATTACTTTAATGGTCAATCAATGTATACTATGCCTATTCTATCTCAATTATACGATTCTGTAATAGTGTGTGCATGGACTTGGCAAATTTCCATTATGATTACGTGATCGTCCTAGTGAGCCGTCGGATTGATGATGTATAATAAGTAAGAAGTAAAAAGAATTTCTATTTATTTATTTCAATTTGCGTACTTATTACCTCACTTTGATTTGACATACAATATTTGGCCAGCTGATTGGGTATCAAAATTGTTTTACTAATCTGTCCAACAATGAATCACTGGAGTCTTGCTGGTGGATTGGAAACTCGGGATTTCGTGTCCATACTATCCAAGATGACCGTCAAATGTTTATTGCACAACAGTTTCGCCTTATATGGTGTCAATTTGTCACTAGCTTTACATGTGTATTGGTGATGCACATAATGGTCCACTAACGTGCAATATTGCTAATCGTTGGGTGTAAGAATTGGCGGATCGAATACCAAAACGTTCAGGCTTGATCTATGGAAAACCAGTGGAAACCTGAACCGCAGTCTTATGTTGCACTTATTTAGTTAATGCACTTTTACAGCTTCATCCAAACTAGTCTTTTTCTGTGGATTGAACGGTCATTTTAAATAGTATTGTGTTTTCTATCAATCACCAATCTCATTTTACGTGTGGCGTTGTTCAAGGTGGCTTCTCAGTTGACTTATGACCCCACGACCCAGGGTGGGAAATATGCCATCTTCGGAAACAATTACCTCTTCGGTAGCTCCCTATTGGTCTTGTGCCCATTTCAGAATCATTTGTTGTACTATTGTTGTATGAAAAGACAAAATGTAAAATGCGCACAACGGGTATACGATGCTAAAAGTGATAGTTTGGTAGTGGAAGGAGTTTGCATGTAAAACGTGCCTGCTCGAGTTCAGTGTTATTCCTGCCACATGTCTACTCTTCTGATCGAAGCTGAGAGCTTGTTGCATGTCTGCTTCATTTCTCACTGGGACTCATGTGTGACGAATTTCCACAGCAGCACACGTATTTGTTGGACCTAATAGGTCTACAAAATTCTAATTTTATGTTTCCAAAAAACTCATCTGGCAGAAAAACGAAATTTAGATTTCCCTGGAATAATACAATAAATCCCACTTGTTAGAAATTCTGTTCTTGGTAAAATAATATAATATGCGAACAACATGTGGAAAAACCGAACAAGATTAAACCCAACGATTTCTTTTTCTTGCGCTAGACGACCAATGTATTTCATCTTCAGTTTCTAAACGTTACACGTTTTTCACGATTCTGTTTATCGGTTGTTCTGAAACTTACACGCCTATTTTTTGCATTATATGCTCAGAGATTTATACAAAACAACAAAAGGGGAATGAATTTCTTTGCCATATGTCAGTTCGTGTAATCAATTGTATATTATGTATATTACTGGGTATCGATGAGATGAATTATATATACTGACAGCATTGTGTGAGCTTACATTTTCTCACTACCTGCATGATCACCACGGCGGTGGAATACCCAAAGCAGTATCAAGTATTATTGACAATGTGACCCTGAAACTTTAAGTGGAGAATTGCACGTGGTCCCAGTATGTCAAATGTGTAACAAGCCGGAACATAATGGTCCTAAGAACATTACAGTACGTGATAGTTTGCTCGAAGTGTGTTAAAAAGCAACGGGAAAGACTGAGATGCAACACGAAATGAATGGGAAGAGTAATGCTTTGGAGCTATTCATTGATTACTCCTCATGACACTGCAATAATAAATGCTGCATGTGTTTTTACTATTTTCACAGTTTTGGTTTCAATGTTGCAGTTGTTATGGTTTCATTTGCAAACGGCAATCACTTGAGAGTCACCAGGAATGGTTTGAAAGCTGTCATCGAACTTATCTTGTGTCCAATATTACCTAAGTGTTGTAGTATTGCGCCGCTGTTACTGTCAATGTAAGTATCTTCTAGATGAATGCTCATATTCATTTCGCGGCATTTAGATATAAACCTGAAGTAATCACTCAAGATTCTTCTGTCCCTCTGATGGCCTATATTTATTAACACCGTTTCACACACAAATAACTGAAAGTCTCAACTCACCAATACTGAATCAAAACAAATTGTACTCATATTACCCCGCCGCACATACATAATTAGGCACAGATTTTGAGGGACAGGCAACACAGGGATGCACAAAACCGATACCTCGAACAGCAACGACACTGTTGATCACTACGAAACACTCGAACCGTCATCGCCAAAAAAGACGGCGAAATTGAGCATTTTCAGCGACGACCCGCACAAGCCCAAATAGGTCACCACTATTACCGTTTATATTGTCTGTTTGGACGATCTTACGGAAAACGTCAAATGACCAGTCGGGAAGGCAAGAACACGATGGAAACTACTACTACGGAGTGAATCGAAAAGTCCAGTTACTGGGCTACTAAACTGTGTTTCAGAAAAGATAGTCTAATGGATGGGAATGACGTGGGTCAAATGCTGAAGAAAGTTGACTTTCTATAAATATGACTACATCTGGATGGAAAACGAATTCAAACTCAGCAAATGCCCAGGCTAGGAGACGTGAGTTAAGGTTTTTGTCATTCCGCTTTTAACAAGGACACATTTATTTGAAAATAAAAAACACGCTGCCATGTAATATTTTCATGAGTAACTGAATTATAAAGCGGTATGAAAATATATTTTATCGAAAATGTCAGCCCTGGAGTCATGTACAGGCATAGTCAGCAAGATCTCGATGCAACGATTTAGCGGTTCGCATGAATACATGTAAGTGAAGGCAGATAAGAAAATCTGAAAGTGTAATAACTAATGCAGCCAAAATGGGCATCACAAAACAGCGTCAATCAGAAAACAAACGTGTTACTCACAGGAAGTTCAATGCTGATTTTTTGTCTCTCGTTGATTATTCTCAGCAGTTCCGTAATTACACTTCGGAAATCGGGAATTAGAAAACAAAAAGATGAAATTTCTCACCTTCGACTTCTCAAACTGCCTTTTTTAACCGCAAACACCTTATGGCAATACTAACATATATATGGTGATGTTCACCAATTGAATTTGCACCGTTCACCTCTGCGAAAATAATTACGAGAACTTTCTTCTATCAAGGCACTGCACGTTGGAAAGATCTGTAACATTTTGAATTCCCAATTTGTGTGTTTTGTGTAGGCTCGAATTCAACGTTAGGAAGGGGATTATGTTTTATAACGTAGGCAAAGCTGGATGTTGTGCTCCAGCCAAGTCGGATGTTTATTCGAGAATCTTTCGACACCAGAGTTCCTCAGATTGGACATTTTAGGCTCGGTTTTTCTGAGCAACTGCTATTTACTTAAGTCTAACTTCACCAGTGTTTGGAACCAGAGGTCAACTTCTGGATTAGGTATTGAATTTCAACGGACTAAAGAGGCTGCCAGATCTGTAACACATGCTCACCGACAGACTTTTTCGGCGTACGCTGTTCTCTGAGGCGAGTAAGGCTTCCAAGTAGGTCGAGATGGTCAGTCCACGACATGGCAGAAATGCAATGAAACATTGACCAGTGGGCTTGGCCAAACAGGACGTGTTAGACACGTGATCGGTCTACCAAATAATTGGAAACATTAGGTGATATTGCTTGGTGTCGCAGCTTATGGCATAGTTATATTCGGACTCATTCTTTGTCTTCGTGATTTTCGTTGATTACTTTGGAATTTTGGCTTTTTTCCATGTTGTGCTCATCTTCCTGTTGCCCTTCGCTCGATGATACTGGGAAGTAGCAGCCGAAATCAAAGTGGAGAACTGCGGGGTAAACAGTTGAACAAACTGATAACTTGAAACAGCCAAATAAATGGGTTATATGATCGCTTAACCAACAGCCACTCAGATATGAAAATGATTTATCGCTGGGTAGAAAACAATGACGTGCCCTTTCTTGATAGATATAATTCACAGAAGTTATTATTGGCACGAGGAAACCGAATCCTATATAATAGAATAATTGAATTGCTTTTTGACACCTAGACGTCCAGCGCCGCGAGCAGAAGTCGAACAGGCAAGATTCCCGCGCAGAGGATTAACGTTCTGAGCGGTTGCCGCCAAGGTGTTTGAAATTTTGCAGTTTTCCAACATTTACCATTCAAAGGTGACGAAGTCATCGAACTAATCACCAAGCGCCTGATATCCGCCATCAAACACATAGTCGACGCAGTCAATATGGTCAGCATATTCACAACCAGTCGGATACCATCACCGTCAGTGAAATAGCTGCTCTCTCCCCGTACCTATTCCAAATTTATCTAATAACTCACATGGGCATGTTCACCAGTCTGCATAGACAGAAATGGGAGACAAATACGTCACAAAATAAATGATCAAATTCCGGTATGACCTCAAAAGCTGACGGATGGCAAGTTAACACAAATGATGACATCTACGAAATCAGATGCAATCAGACCATCAATTGGGCCGCATATAACTGAACAGAAACTGTATGCAAGTCCAGACAACTAGCGTAAATTCATGTGCAACATTACAAACACCAGATTATTCAGATATGCTGAGGCCTTTGCCATCCCTGAGCATAAACCGAAACTGTGCAAATAGCGGGAATGTTCTGTCAGCTTAGTCCCACGTTGGTGACACAATTTATTCCCCTCTCATTATTGTTGGTTCCTATCCCTTATTACTGACCTCAGTTTTATCTCGGTGTCAACAGTTGCTCACTGACAATAAAAAATCACACTGACCGCAGTATACTTGTTTACAGATGCAGGGCAATTGTACAGGATGCAGTGTGATAGACTGTTTTTGAGTCTTTTATTCAAAATATTGGTGGACAGTCATTGCTTTCAATTATGGTGAATGTTTGCTGGTAAATTGATGACACTTATTTTGCTGTTTGAGATTCATATCCTCACATGTTTGCGGATCAGCGCCATATACGAAATAGTAAATTTGTTGAAGTTGTCTTGCTCACGGAGAGGAAATTCACCGAAAAGACTTTGTATGTAATAGTCATCAAGTGGTAGGAGCATCTGGCCTCACAAGTTTGTGTAGAGTCCAACATTCCACTCGGAGAATGGAATTATTCAAAATTCTAAATTTTCATCTGAATTCCGACAATTCCTTGAATTTGTTTCAACAGTAGGAGATGCGAACCAGGGTTTTGCGATGAATTGCAACAAACCAAGATGCGAAGAACTAGAATCTTCCAGAGGATCCCTGGGCCTCCAACAAATTGTTTATAATAGCGGACGTTTCGCAACTGAAGCATCTATCAGCATCAGTGCAAACAGTGGATTTCCAGGTCTTACAGTATTCTACCACCTGCCGCTTTTTGCTCTTATATTCACTTTATTTTACTTTAACGCTGCTAGCTACTACGAGAGAATGAGTCAAGACGGCTTGTGCATGTCCTCAGCAGTACGTACGCGGTGTGTGTAGATGAACTGTTTATCAGGGATCTTGGGAATTAACTCCGAAGTGACGGCCCTAGCGTCATTCATCTACCAATAGGTTCAAATTGTTCCTATCAACGATTCCTTCATATTATCTATTGTGACCCAAACAGATGACCTACAGTATTGCTTCGTGAAATGACTCCTCATTCAATAGCCACACTCAACTGACCAATAGAAACACAGCATCGCTATTCCATACATGTGAGGAGTTATTAGTAGTGCACACCTGCCGAGTTCACTCTAGGAGTGGAAACAGAACCTAAGCTACGCGAGTTCACTCTCTCAACGATTTGATTCGCATCAACATGCCTCTTCGAAGATTCGCAAAGTAAGACTGCTACTTTCGCTGTCTAGTGCTTGTGGTAAGTCTCGCGTTGGTATCGTTCGGGGCATGAAGACTGAGCGTGCACTGCTCGACTGGATTCCAATGAGCAGTCGTCTAAGTGCGATTCCGGTGAATGGTTCTATACATGTGGACAGCACTAGACTGAAGAGTCCATGCCTGTTTGTCGTGTATGTGCATGCCCCAAATGACTGCAACTCGTCGGAGGATAAAGACGAATACTACCAGGATTTGTATCAATTGCACCTTGGCGTGCGTTCAAGGGACATCATGGATGTTGTTGGTGATTTCAGTGTTCCTGTTGGAAGCCTAGAAGAGACAGAGAGAAACAAAGGAAACCTTTTCGACATTTCAACCGATGGAACCGATAACGGTGACCGACTCATTCAACTATGTCCCTACCATGGACTATTCCTAGCGAGTACAACATTCTGGCACAATAAGCTCCACCGAGTAACCTGCCTTCCTGCTGCGTCTCCACATCTTTGCACTCAGATCGACCATATTGCTTTTGATGACCGTTGGCGCGAATCAACTCTAAACTGCTGATCATTCTGTTCCCCGTCTGTTGCCAATGATCACACAGTTGTCTGTATTAGTCGAAGCCTACTTCTCGTCGGTGGCCGAAAATACATCAAAGACGAAAATCCTTGTCGGCCACTACTAGACGATATCAAAGAATGTGCCTCCAAGAAGAATTATTTTAAAATGCAAGATTGACACATTCTGTTTTATTTCACTGTATTCTCTTTGTAATAGTACATAATGATACCATACATGATACCGCCCAGATGAAACATTGAGCGATGTTCTAAGCATTCTTGATGTTTTTACTTCGCAGTGGTTGTGTGCGGGGTTCAGCCTATTGAATCTATTTGATTTCACATGTGGCGTCAATCAATAGATTCAAACTATGATTGCATCGAAAATGAAACCTCTTGATGTAAGTCCTACATCCAAACCGGTTGACGACTACATGTAATGTTTCATCATTTCGTATTAGGCCCGAAACCATTTGGATGATGCGAAGAAAACAGTGTTTTCCGTTATTCTTATTTGCAGAAATGCATACACTCCCATGAGAACGTCGGCTTTCCCGGATTCTACCATCAGTCTTTCACATAACAAGTTATGAATCAATATTTTATAGCATTTCACGTCAGTCGGTTTCGCTGCTGCTATGAAGTCCAAATTAAACAGCCTCACTGGACTTGAAAACCGATCCGTTCGTGAATTCATTCTTCAGCCGGAGACACAGGCAACGAAGTGCGACTACGGTCCCACATGGGAACATCAACTGTGCAATCACTTGCTTGTAGGAAACAACCTTCCAGTTTGGAACAGAGGCGGTTGCTTGCAACTGATCAGACCCTTCATCAAGTAAGCCAAATTCGTGAAAAGTATCTGGGAGTAAATGCTGTTTCGGAGTCCACACTGTTCAAATATTCCAAAAATCAAGTAGTTCGGCACACTCAAAATTTGCCTCATTTTACCAAGCCGATAAGTTTTCGTGGTAATCAGCCCCACTTGAGCGATCGATTCGTTCGAAATCTTACCATAACTATTTCGATTTGAGCAAGTGTATTTTATATGGTCAGTTACGTTCGTGTGTCAAATGTTCTGGCGAATTACCACATGTTTTGCCTGTGGTAAGTTTGGTCACAATGATAGTGCTTGTAGAATTAGCCCTCAATATCGACAGAAGATCTCACCAGCTTCATCAGACACTTCCATCTTGCTACCAGGTTTTCGACACTTGCATTGGCCCTCTTGCCAGAGAACGTTCCGCATATTTACCACGAATTGCATACTCAAGCGGGTATTCAACACACTTTTATTGCTGACACTGGGCGTGTAGAATCCATCATTTCACCTAAAGCTATAAATTGCGTTTATGCCATCGATAAGATTATTCCTACCATTGTGATTATTCCAGGGATTACTGGATACAAGCTCCCACATTACGGTTCTTGTATGGTTCTAATTCACCTACGTGACTCTGATCCTACTGAATGTAAGTTTTTAGTTTCTGATTCTGGACTTCCACTTCTTGGTCTTAAATTTGTTCATGAATTGCACATCGATGTTGCTCTCCTAACCTCTTCACCCGATTCATTGAGAACACAACAGCTTCTTTTAAAATGTCCTCAGGTTTCTGGTGGAATGCACATTCCTGCATTGAGGTTAGAGATATCTGGCCATTCCATGTCTCCAAAGCGCAGAATAATTCGTTTTGGTTTAGGAGCACCTACTTGGTCAAGCAATGCATTCTCTGTGAGCACGGAATTACTGGCTATGTGGAGTCGTCTGACTGGGCCACACCGATTCCGTTAGAGGATCACAACTGTCTGCCAACATCGAAAGTACAGCTAATCACTAACAGCGGCGTTTACACAAGGCACGTTCAAGAAGTTCAAAGTGACTTCCTTGACCAGTGCTCCGCGAGGCGTGGCAGCGGGAACATGGAGACTATTGTGGATCCTTCTCGGGTGAGTGCTGCCCTCCTGTGGTCATTGATGATTTTCCCCGCTGATCAAACGTATATCGAACAAATTCACCTACTGCTGACTTCACACAGACTGCGCTCAGGAAAAGATTCAACAGAGGAGGAATTCTGTTTGTGCCAGATACTGACATTGGTACCAATTTAGCTCCTAAATTCTGGGTTAATTTGCTATAAGATCTAGGTTGAAAAGTAAAACACACTGCTCTTCGTCACTCGCAGTCTAATGGTCGTGCAGATAACTTTGAATGAATTTTGTTTTGTGATTCCCCATACATTTTTCGAACCTTATCTTGCCATTGACAATCCATTAGATATCACAATTGTTCAACGAGTTGTTCACGCCCAGTATCCAGTTAAGTATTAAACGAAGTCCAGTGGGTTCTATTTGAGGCTGTTACGGCTGACCAAGATCTAACAACCAGCTACCCACAGAAGCGATGGAAATCTGCATCCTCAGTTGAGCTGTTAGATGCTCGTAGAACGATTGCTCTGGATTCAAATATGTTGGAACACTGAGGTGTTTTAAACGTCAAATGATTCTGAGCCTGAGAAACTGCCGTGATTAGTAGTGGATTGCAGAGGTGGAAAAAGCTGCAGCGATGAGCAGCAGCGACAGCGATGGGCAGCAGCTGTAATCTCATCCGTCTAAGCAAAAACACCTGTTCTCGGAAGCCAGGCGTTATTGAACTGTTCTAAGAGACAAACGGCTCACCGATTCGAACTCAGTAGCTTCGTCTAGTCCGTTGGGAGACGCATTTTAAAAAACAGTTCAACTGGCCTTCATCCCCGACAGGCTTGTTAAGAATTGTCATAGCTTCAACTGTGGTTGTAGATACCGGTCCTCTATCAAAAACGGAGGTTCTTCGTGAGCTAGGCCACCTAAATGACATGAGAATGCTTGACCGGATGAGTTGCACCCGTCTAGTTTCGAGAATGATGGCTCATAATTGTTATTGGAGTTGACAAAACCCCTCGATTTTGTAGGTCACAGGGAACAAATTCCAAAGAGTTAGAGTGAATTTGTCATTGAGCAAATTAACAAGAATTATGGTGATTCCTCTTGTCAAAACCACCCGTGAATAAGTTCGGTTAGCATCACATCTATAATGCTTGCATTTAGCATTCCCCACCACTCATCAATTACTCGAGAACAGTGCCCGAGCAAGAATCAAGAGCGGTTTAGACTTGATCGATGTTGTGTTGATCTTGTCTTTACTCTCCGACAAATTTTTGAACACAGGCACACATTTTATAGGCCAACTACCATCCTTTTTCTTGATCCTTTAAGCGATCTTAGGCTCAGTTGACCACGATGTTCTCTGACTTTGTCTCTTGTTGAAGGGTGTACGAGAGAAATTCGGTTCCACCATAAAGCCCTATTATGTGAACAGCCGAGGCTAAGTTATGGTTTACGGTTCTGCTTCACCCGAGTTCACCACGAGAAGTGGTGTGCATCGGGGTCACCCCTTTCTACATTTCTCGTTACCTTCGTGACTGATACGGTGCCAGGTACCGCACTTCTTTCAGGTGATGATAGTGATATCAAAACTTTCCCTAGTTGAAATGTCTTAGAACTTGAATATGCGAGTGACATCGTTCTCCTTTATGAAGATCCAGGTCATTTGCAAGCTATTATGAACAATATGAATAACTGTGTAACATTGATCGGTATGCGTTTTTCAATATGCTGTTGAAGGATTGGGTTAGTCCAAAACTAAAACTTTCCCTATCTGGAGAACCATAGACTTGGTTGATAAGTTGTTTTCTGGGCAGCCAGATTTTACTGAGAGAACAGATGTCGGTTGAGATGTCATTGTGTATACAGTAATTCTGCTTGGCATTTGCCAATCTGAGTCATCTGTGGATTTGATACGAAATCTGGTCATCAATAAAGAGTCGGGTGTACGCTGCAGCAGTCAAGCCCGTAATTCTCTGTGGTTAGGAAACATGGCCACTACGAGTGAAGAGTATGAGAAGATTATTGATACCTGAACGCCGATGTCGCATGTCCCCTGACAGGATTCCTCGGCATGCCATATTCGGGGAATATGTCATTTGTTGCAAAATCTTCCAGATCTAAGAATTGCAAATTCATCAGGCGCATCAAAAAGCTTCGGCGTAGTCAGAAAAACTAAATCAGGCACGGTTGACGTTATTGTGGATCAACCCAATTCTATTATAATACTTGCTTCTTGTGACAGTCCTATTTCATATTCACCCACTGAAGACTTTAAAACCTTTTCTCAATCTGACTTTTTCTAATTATTCACGATCCCTAATATTCTCATTCTTACTTAGGTCCGGATGTGATATCCTCTGAAATTCTTAGGTACAGTAGAATTCCAGCTTGTCAGCTTTGTCGAGTAAACCCTTTGGTAAACTGTTCGACGCAACTAACACAGAAAAACGCGCTCATCTAGAAGTCCTTTACTAGAAGAACCGTAATCAGTGAGAAACTCATTTCTTGTTTTCTCTAAACACACCTTCCGTCATTGTCAGTTTGTCCGCTGACCCAGGAGGTCCACAGTTGATAGTAAAGATTCCTCAAAAACACCACATTACCCCGTCCTAATACAGACCCGTCCAATCTGTACGTCGCGTATATCATGCATATTCTTCAGCCTCTGATTCAGTACACAGATCCCTTCCTCAACCGTGAAAATCGCGAAGCTTTCGAAGGTCCCTGACAAATAATTACGTGGCTCTTTATCTATAACGAACACAGAGCTGTCGGTTGTTCATGCATATGACAGCCCTAAAGGGGACTAGACTTCATTCAAGTACAGTTCTCTGATTGAAGAAATACAACGTAAACCTCAAACAAGACCTTCCGCGGATTAGTATTGGCCCAAACGAAAAAGTTATTCTCAATTGCTTGCAAATCAAGGGAGAAAAGTGACGCAAACTTCCATGTTGAAAAGGGCGGAAGGTCATTCATGCCAAATTGCAATTAAAACATCCACTGCATTGGTTCCTTCCGTAAAGAATAGGCAACGAAACACTCATAATAAAACAGGGACAGTGGGAAGGGAGTGCGGGTTATGTTCGTACGGTTTATTGTCGAGTCGACCAGTCGTTTCCACTAGATTTTTCACCACGCAGTGCAGAAATCCAGGAAAGGATACTAGTTTCCTGAGATTAATCCAAACAATTATGAATCAGTCCAAGGTTCTGTTTTCTTCCTCTTCCATATTCCACTGAAATCGGTAACCTTTGTGTATTTTCTCTATTAGAGGCGTTCAAATTATCTGACAATATTGTTCTTGTCCTGATATTTCCGGCCTATTTCTTGAAAATCTATCTTGTTTAAAGAATCGTCAAAGCCGAGAGGGTTTAAAAACTAATATCTCCAAGCACCTTGAACGTTAGTTCACGAATTGTCGCTCATTTATTCCAGTAGTTTATGTTTCTGTTACTTCTGTGGTGGAAAACTGGAGTGTCTATCTTCTCAGACAGTTTCGGTCATTTCAGCTAGTGAATTTCAAATTCAACTTCCAATGTGTTCTCCTTATACTATTTCATTTTCCCTGCAATTATCCTCGTATTTCGGAACCTGGACCTTAGCACACTACTCCGTGGCTTGGTAATTACAAGTCATACTTCATCTATGATCGGTGCAATTTTGACCTTACTCATTGGTCAGCATGATAAATCTTGTTAAATCCCTAACCAACAAGAAATGTCAGGGTCATACTCAGCCGTTACACACAGACGTAATTTGTCGCTCCCATTCATGCATTATGTCTGTATTCCGGGATCATCCACCTAGAATGATTCCATACCAAAAATTCAAACCTTGTCTGTTTCAAGTCATGTCCAAAGGAGAATAGATAAAATCTCAATGACTTGAAAAACCTCCTAATGACAGCAACTTTCCTTTTCTTTCGCATATACCTAAACACTGCACTTAAATAAATTATTCGTTTTTACCTAATTGCTTTGCCATTTGCTGAATCTCTGTTGTTCTACTTGCCTAATTCTCCCGTGTAACTTTTATGTCACTAGCATATTCTCCTTGATTTATGTGATCGTATACGCATTCGCGTTCTGCTATGTACGTCGTCGCACGTGCCTTGTGCTCGCAAATCTCATTATTTCAGCCCCGTAATGATAAATTGAAGACGACAGCACAGCACGGTAAAACCTGTGTGTTTTATGGCAGAACGATTTGCTGGTTAAAGCGAAAATCTTGAGAGCGCTATTCCGATGGTTTTGCTCTATTGGTGGGCATGACCAATTGAGTTTTGTGTATTACTCACAACTACCTGCGAGTTGTACGTGAGGATAAGTGGTACTTTGCTTGGTTGGTTGTCGTTTGGATTTCATCTTTCCGGCCAACCCTGCACTCGGTAGCCCCAGACTCGAGCTTCGCTTCTACTTGAGTTTATTAATACTCCCTGTCATACACGGGATCTAAACCCCGGCCTTTTCACCTCAGTGGTAAGTATATTACCATTGAATCACCCAGCTTCCCTCGGGAAAGGTCCGAACTACCGAAATACACTTTGTTTAAATGTCATCTTCTTTGACACTTAAAAACGGCTGACAGCTTCGAGAAGAGACACATTATCTGTTCCGTTAATTCCAAGGGAATGACTTCCACCATATCAGGTCTTAACCGCAGGATGGGCCATCGTACCCACACTAAAACCAGATTAAGTTTTGTTGTCTAGTTTTGTCGGACAGGTATATAGTTATTGTTCACTCGGGTTATTCAGTGTCATGTGTAGTTGAAAGCGTGCTGATTAGTTGACTGGGTAAAGACGGATAATTACCTTGCTTCAGGGAGTTATTTTTCACCCTCCGATAGTAATACGTAATAGAAACACAAATATAAGTCATTTCGGCCGTTTTCCACACGTAAGATTTTCTTCAAACCTAAATGGTAAATCAGTTTGTATTTATTGTACAGTGTGAGCATTCCCTATAATGTCAAATATTGTCGGCCTTCTTAACAATCGGTGAAGCTCAAGCTGTATTCGTTGAAACATTTTTTATCCTCTTCGAGTTGTTGATGCTGTCAATATAAACAAACACGGTGATTTCGACGGCATGGTAGAGTTTTATATGAAGCAAGATGGGTTCGTAATTATTTATGTGTGATTGATTCTATGCGACTGCTGAAACTCCTTCGAAACGAGTAACATATAATTGATGGAGAAATGTGTGCATTACTTGAAACTCACTATCTAGTCTGATTTGAAGATTCACCTTAATACCACAGGAATGTGCCAGTGAAGATTTGGCCAAAATGTCTATTCACCAGTCTTACACATTTTGACTTTATGGAATCATATTTAGGAACCGAGATTCTGGCTTTTTTGGCCTCCGAAACTATTTCGCGCCCACAAGGGAGGGCTGCATAATTCGATTTTTATTGTTTTTGCTGTAGGAAACAGATGCACCATGCCCTGTTTCAAACCGATGGGAAATAACAATTTCCATACCCACCTGCTCGAAAGTTTCGCACTCACACACCAATCTGCTAACTGTCACTTGAAAAAGAAGCTCCGATGGTATTTCTAGCACAATGAACGAGTCTTCCTGTCTTCTCGTCACCTTGTGACCTAGGTTACATAATGTGATATTGAGTTATAAATTGAACCGAAATTACCGTGAATTTTTATTGATTAATTTTCTAGTGACAGTTGTTTCGTCGTCACTTATCATGCATTTACAAATAACTAACATTGGAATCAGGATTGAGATACGCAAATCAGGAGTGAGGGTGAATGGCACTTATCCACTCACAACTTACAGTTTCGGTGTAAACTAAACAGATGGGAAATAACAATTTCCATACCCAACTGCTCGAATGTTTCGCCCTCAAACACCATATTAACTAAAAAAATTAAAGTAGTATTAACAATAGATTTTGGTTAACGTGTCAAACTGCGTGCAACGGCGGAAGTTAGAATTACTGGGGTCAGTGGACGATGTGGTTGTTTGGTCTTGCTTGGAGTCCGAAATCGCGTATGGAATCGGCAAATCACAGATTTACTTTCTACCTTAGGAATGTTGGTTCCCGAGAAGTAACTGAAGAATCAAAAATGAAAATTAATCTTTTGGCAAGTATGTAGTTCTCTTTATTTCAGTTCTACTGGTTGCCAGTGCTGAAGGTATGCGGTTTCGCACAATTTTAGTCCTACCGTTTGAAGATATCGCAAACTTTTAAATTTTGACCTGACTTTGCTAATCACATGCGAGCCTAATGAATCCATCATATTCTTAAAATTCAAATGTGCTCTTCCACAGTAGCGAAAAGATACTCAGTTGCTCCTATTTAGAAGTAGATTAGGGAGTAGGCCTATTTGATATTTGGTGTGGTTTCAGAGTACATCCGACCATTTTCATTTTAAAAGCAAGTCTTGTTGAGTTTTAGGATTTTAATATCCAAATATGGGTTTGGTTGATATCATGGTGATTAGTGAAATATATATTGATACAATCAGGTTGGGTTTAATATGCAAGGACTGAAGCGAGCACAGCCAGGGATTTGTGAAGCACCATTTTGTAGACAATCAGAGGCGACCAGCAAGAGAAAATGTTGCACATAGATGATGCATTACTACCTCATGGCCATCGTATGTCTCCTTTGCTGACATTAGAACGTCACGTTTGCAAAGATGGACTCATTAGCGGAACTTCATATGCTCGGTACAAACTTCCACTGCATCTCATGCATGGTATTCAACAGGATATCTGTGAAACTTTACACGATCTAACGAGTGTTCGTTTCCGGCCATCGGCCGAACAGCGGTAAAATCATTTCTCGGTCAATCCATTGGGAATATTTTCTGTTGGTTTTGTGCGTGACGAGCTTCCGCAGAAGTGCAACAAACTGTAGTCTGTTGATACTCAATACTATGTTAGAAACAATTGCGGGCATAAGAAATGCTATGTTCATGCTGATCAAAAATTCTCAGTGAAAATCTAGAATTTGCAGTAGTTAGCAGCGCTCTGGGATAAGGTATTTAGTAGTCCTAAAAGGAAATTTCGCACGGACGAAACCTGTGAGTTCTGCTATGGTAGTAACAGTGATCACGACTGTACTGACAACATCGAGAATGTTGAGCATCAAAATTGCTGATTTTATGAAATAATAAATCTGCCTTCGTACTGCTACCTAAAAAGAGTCAAGTAGTATAGTCCACCCACTTACGAGGACAATCCAAGTGACTCTCTCTAACATCATTGGTTGTTCTGTTGAGTAGGGCACGATGCATCAAAATGCGAAGTGTTCACAGTATAAGAGAATGTCGTTATGCTTTCCATTGGCTTAAAGGAAATGGGTTAAATGTTTCACGTTGAATTCTGATTGACTTAAGCGAGTGCCATATTTCGTTGAATCGTACAAATGTTTCACCACTGGTTCTGACGCAAAACGCTGGGATTCGGACACCGTCGATCAACTGATACTCACAACACCTCACAATTAGATGGGTAACGTTGTTCTCTTCCACAACTGTCAGTTTTTCCAAACCAATTAGGTAATCCCTGTGATCATGAGTTCACTCAATCTTTGCGCTGATGGAATATTTCAGGGCCTTTCATCGACGTGAGGTTCGTTGGGGCTGCTTCCAACACATTCGCCTTACAGGCATTTCATGTTGTAATCTCATAAATTCTGTGAAATGCTAATCAAAGGTTTTCCAAGTATATAGATTTTTGCCAGGTTTCACTTTGTTACCACACAGGTAACATTTTTTTCTTTCATGTTTGCACACTTGTAAATGGCAATTTATTAGAGGTCTTGGATGGTTTATCATTGCTGACTGACACACTTGAGAACAAAGACAGTTGCATTGCGTCAATGATCCGGTCGCTACAGAGATAACAGGGAGGTCACACTGGAGGTTTGTTTGCCTCAAATGTATGGTCCGTGAGAAAAGGAAGAATGCATTCACATGCTACATCGCAAAACCTTGGGTAGGAAATGGAAACACGCGTGGTATCAACACAAAATATAATGTTCAAATCGAAGATTCATAACTATCAAGTCATTCATTGAGGAAACTAAGTCCCCTGCAAGTTAATTGATGAAACAACCTCTAGACTGTTCTCCTTGCTTCCCTTTTCGTTTACTTTAAACAAACGGGGTATAACAGCTACACGCGGAGTGTCTTCGTGGGTTAATCATGGTGAGTTCACAAATAACATCGTGTGGTTCATTAGTATATTAAGAGAATGATCTTACTATGCTAACTTTTGATGACTCATTGCATATCACTTCCTATATAATTTTATGTTTGGTGTTGCAAATGAAAGGTACACACCAAAACGGAACTCCAATCCCGGCTACTTGCTTTGCGAATGACATCACTGGTCATGTTTGGTATAAAGGCAGGCATGTTACCAGCACACAATACTTGGTAATATACATGAAAGGTTTGTGTGATAGGAAATACTGTATCTCAATCGGATCAGCAGGGCGACAGCAAAAATCAACAGCCTTTCTAGAAGGCAAAAATGAAGCGCCACTTTGTATGGTTGCTGGATTTGAATAGACAAAAGCAGTTTGTGAGGTTTTTCTAATGTAAATGTGGACATGCACCTGATATAGCAATAGCAAACCTTATTTTACACTTGCTTATTTCATTTGGAAACAATTCATCAGAGGTTATCCATGCAGAAATGTGTTTTTATTCTGGCATTCCGTGGAATTCAAATCTACTAGAATTCTCGGCTACCTAAACGAGGCTCCCACTGCTGTTCCGCTCTTTTAGCTGGGTAGTCACAACTAATGATCACGTCAATGTTTGTCATTTACTTCACGATACGACATTTTGATTTGGTTTTACGAAGCAGTACACATACTATAGAATGAAGTAAGTTCATTGCCTACCCAGTTGTGAATGAATAAAAAGAATGAATAATCTGGTTAATACACCAAATTTACTGGAAGCAAAAATATTTTACTGACTCAGAATCGGGTTTGTTCAGTGGTATGCTCCGAATTCAGCCAGTAAGAGAAACGATTGGAATTGGTGCCTGTGTTAAATTGACGAACTATCACACACATAAGGGCAAAACACCTAACGTATTTTTAGGATGAAATGACCACAGTGAAACAACAAATAGTAGGGCGATCACTGGATGTAGCACAAAACCGTAATGGCAAAAAATATATCTTCAGATTGTGGGCTTTGAATAGAGCTAAATCTTGTTGGACAGAACAATAAGGTTTTGCAACGAATGTGTTTTGTGGCTAAATAAATCAGCGTCATGGAATTCACTGCCAACTTTTGGATAACTCGTCTGAGTGAAGTATATACCAACCTAGTCTCGAGAGAGAAAACCCAGAGGGAAATCGTGTGGATACTCCCCAATATAATTTTGTTATTCGGGCTGATTCGCAAGCGTTCCATCCATGTCACTTGTTACAGACGTTTCCAATGAAAGTAATACAATAGTAGTTACAATCCAGAAAAAAGTATTTTGTTGCTATCCTGTTAGAGTAACAGAAGCCGCAAGCGTCGAACGCACGTGCAATAAAACTTGTCAGCCTTACGAAATCATTCGTTTCAGCGACATGAGCAAATGATAGCGATGTACAGAGCAATCACACACACAGACAGACACGTGAGTACACCGACGGAAGAAATATCTTTATTCAGCCAAAAAACTGATAGGCTTGTAATCCTGCAGGCTACAGAATAACCGGTGAACATCTTATCCAAACCTACCGAGTTAATGCACGCATGCACTACTGAGTCTTCTGAGAATGTTGAAGTATTTCCCCGACCTTGCTATGCCCAAGGATTCATTTCCTTCTTCACGCGTACACCATTTCATTTTAGCAGAACCACTCAGCTTCCGGTTAGGTTGCTTCAATACTCGTAATGGCTTGTGTTTGTGTTTGTGGTCAGGCCGGCAAAGTAGACTTGTAGGTGCCCTTGGTGGGGTAGACCCAAACTCAAATAAAACACAGAATCGTTGATATTTCCAAAACAATGACAGATGTCTCTAGTGAAAATGCGATAAAACAGTGTGAAGCTACTGTTGATGCAAAACCCTAGATTATTTCAAAACTGTTTTCTGTTACCAAGGGAAATAAAACTCGTTTGAAAAAAAAATTATTGTAATGACGTTCATGACAAACAAACACTTGATTTGAATTATATATTATGCTAAGGAAAACCGAATCGTTCGTAATGATGTTCACATGATGGTGATTTATGATATATTAGGAATTTAAAAGTCCTTTGCATAGCGTGATTATTTCCATAATTCATGCGCGAATCACATTTTGAATGCGGAGCGTTCAACAGGCCATGTCAGCATAAGGCGTATTTGCAGGCACTTTGATGGAAAGTTCACGTGTTCATTCTGAGTCAATTTTATCGTTGCATAGCTGGATAAATAAGTCAACACTACCCGGGCTGCAGCATAATTACCTATCAATAAGATGCATGCTTATGCCAAAATGTCAGAAGGATATTGACTGATTATCCACGTAGTGCGTGTGAACAAAGACGTCCGATAAGATGAAACACGATAGAAATAGTATTCCAGTATTCGGGACTTTCTGGAGTCGAAAGCAGTACATCTGACTGAGTGAAAACGTACCAATATATACATGAATTCGCTTCAAACGTCATATCGTATCAGTGATGTTCAGTGCGGCAAAGTGCGGACATTGATCACTCTGCTCCCGGTTACTGATACATGATATCTCCAAGTGCGTATTTTCCTAAAAACGCTGTGTGACTTCGTACGCATAGAAGGGAATACAATTTAGAACCATCCAGGACTGTCTAGACAAAACATTAGTGACACTTATTTTATGGACTAAGTAATAATGGGTTCTCCCGATTATCAAAATTTGATTGAGTAATTGAGATGGAGTCGAATTATATCATACCACTTCTATATAAATGTGGATGGTTGGAACTGGAAGTTGGATTGTAATACTACTACGAAATTCGGAGGTCGATCATTTACCGTTCCAGCTCAAATTACTTCTTTCACTTGTTTTCATAACATGGGTGACTTGAGGAATCAAACTGCCTCAGACCAGTGGGTTTTTGTTTAGTGTTGTTTCTTCTGCCCAAATAAGAAAGATCTTTCTCAAACTGTTGAAATTGACCAGATTAGTTTCATATCTAGACGTAAATGAATGTTGTGTTTTTCAGTCATTAGGTGTAAAAGCGTAGTTTACCGGAACCTCACACACCGGACACAAGGAAATGCAACCGAACTTTTCATGTGATGATGGATATTGCACTACGAATGCTAACTGGATAGTTTTTTTCGAATTAAGTCCGGATGAAAGATCGTATTTGGATCGAGATTTTAACCGGACACTCAAGTATGATGAACCCTAATAACCAAGAATCCAACAGCGTATTTCTGGAAAATGTCTGAATGAACTTTCGGATTACAACATGCCAGATCCACAACATAAGTTTACATTAAATATGGGAAACTGGAATTATTTGAATGGTTCAAAATTATCCTCAAAATATTCGGCATTTGAATTTCTCAGCAGTGCTTTCGTACATAAAGTTATTAGCTTGTTTTGGTTATAAGTTAATATTACCTACCATTGCAATAATGATGACGAGTTTTGTGTCATACTTAAAATACATTTTCAGTTAAATTATTCCTTAGTCCACAGTTTCCTCATAGCCATTAGTGTTGGAATATAAATCAAACGGAAAAATGTGAACAAGGCAAAGAGAAATATCGGAGCGATTCACTAGGTGAGAGGATAAAGAGAAATTAAAATAAATGATCGTGGATAGGGACCTCGAAATTTGAACACACAATTCTGAGTAACTATTTCAAGTCTGATTTTACCAAAGCTGAACTAATGCTAGCAATTTGGTCAAATCCGGATAAGGCTCGGATCATTTAAATGTACGCCAAATTCGAAGAAAACAATTTCACAAAGTGTGTATTTTGAAGAATTCTTAGTCTTCTCCTCAAACATCTGCTTTTCAAACAGTTATCGGCTATTTGTATATGTAAGCTTGAGGAAAATGATAAAAAAATTGAAATATCAGCCGTTAAGAAATGATGAACAAAAGACAAGCGGACCAATTCTCTCTCACTTTATACATCTTCCTTGGAATATATCTCTCAACTTAAATGTTGTATTTTACATAAGGAAATGCATAAATGATGAACCATGTAGGTTAGCTGATGAGTAAAAACGATTATTGTTACCTCGAATACCTTGACCAGTAAGAGATTCGGTTGGATTAATAAAAACCGCATCAATTTCTACTCGCATAACTGGGTAATAAACATATTCGAGCAAAAGTTACTTTGAAAGTGGATGAAGCTGGGAGTGGATTCCATGTGTATATGTCCAGAGATACTTTGCAAAAAAAACAGTCTTCTTCGTCAGCAACAATGCTTTGGAAACCTGAATTTGAATATGCACTTGAGTTTAATGTAGGTGCCTCGGGTGCTGACTGCGTGACTCGAGGATACACACACGATGCAGTAGATAAAGTCATCATGAATCTCGATATGATTAGGATCGCATTGTATTTGGATGATAAGACAAATATTCACCGTTTCAATCAAAGAACTGACGTTGGAGGAATTGCCATGTGATTCCAAATGGGGATCTTCCAGACATGCAAACAGTATTGTGTTTGATTTGAAATAATTGAATTGACGTTTCGAATGGTTATCCTAACTTCGAAGAATTCCAGAAAGCGATTCAAAATGCACACTGATTTATGAAAGACAAATCCTTTATTGGAAAGTATCCCGTGTAATTGTGGATAACTAAGATTATACAAACATTTTCGCCGCTGACGTGAACTATGTAACACGATTTGTTGCTTGAAAAAAACAGTGGTAAGTTATGAACAAATAAGTGCACGACATATATTGATTATCCTGACAGAAAGACTGATTTGCGGCAAGCATTATCATATCTTGTTTGTCTTTACTAGGAGCAATTTACATGTATATGACTGTATCCTACTTTCGAGGACTATGATCCACCACATTTTGTCTTCCGGTGTCGAGTCCGATGAGCCTCTAAAAAACGGATTTGATCTCCGTTGTCCGTTACCAAAATCACCAACAAACTGAACAGGAAATGATCAAAACACAAACCCCACCGTATTAACTGCATTCAAGTAATTTTGCATGAGCAGTAGAGCACTGTGTGTGGATGACAGGATAAATATGTCTAAAATACACACGGCTGGTTTTGCGGTTGTTGCCACTCATTTGGTGGGTATACCCGGTGCTCCTCCGCCCAACCATTATATCTACTTTACAACGGTACTGCTTCCAGTGACAATCCATATCGATCGCATTTCAGTTCTTACTACTGGAACAATAGCCAGTAGCCAATAAGCACGAGGCTGCCGTGGCTCTGTGGATAAATTGAATGGTTTATATTCTCGATCGGGTAGTCAATTATACTATTTCGTACTAATTCTTTCTGCCACCAACGACATCACAATAAATGGTAACTCCATTTACATATAATTTTGGAGCTTGTGTATTAATTTATTTTATTTGCTTCGTCCGATCACTGCAATGAACATGAAAGAGAACTGACGCGTCAAACAAAAACTGGCTCCTCATTCAAAAATTAGTTCTACTTTCGCTGATCGCTAAACCAGACACTATTTTTGTCATCCACGTTTATTAACCGCTAATTTCACTCGATACTTCCTGTTTAGCTTCATGATCCTACTTTACGAGGTACATGAATTTCCATCTTTTAGACAGCATTACGTGGAAGAATGGTGTAAATTGGGAATGATAATTTATATCGTTCCGCAATGCACTTCACGATAAACCTATACCAGACTTGAAGTATTTTGAAAAAAGCATCATTTTCCCATTTTCCCATTAGAAAAACAACAGTGGAGAGCGTACAATTGTTTACAATGATTCCTAATCTGTCTCCAATGTTGGATTATTTTCCCGTTCTGATATAAGAATAAATTCTCGCGACAATCCCCAATGCTCAGTATGCCAGTAAGTCGTCCAGACTCCTGAACAATCACTTCAACACTCTTCAAGCTGTTGTGCTTTCGCTCCTTTACCCTCACTTACATATGCAACCCAACGTATGGCTTCTCAGGAAGTGGAACGTATTACGCTCACGGTGAGAGTATGTGCCATTTCGCGTCAACCTAAGAGGACTGAATAAACAGTCTCATAATTCACAAGATATTGTGAGTGATTATGAGAAAAGTGATCCTTTCTAACCCTTCGTAGTATTCTAGGTGTATATTCACCTCATCTCACTCAGCCTTCCCGAATGGTGAGAATACACCGTGCACCATTCAATTACACAGATTCGAGTCTCTTTAGTATCAAGGGTTGATGTTGAGCAGTGATATCCTCATATTTTCAGTTGCGTGCTCGAATTGCTCTGACTTATCATACAAATTCGATAGCTCAAGCAATTCTGCATTACAAGTATCAACACACAATTTCTCTCGTGACACCGAAAATACTGTAACTATGTGGACATGAAACTGTCATTTGTTGGCTCTCCATGGATACTAAGTTCCTTGCTCTTTTTTCTATCATCTTGACTGAAGTGCCAATAAAATGCCTATATTCCGTCTATTGTGAAGCACCGAGAACGGTTTTGTTTTATACCGAGTGTTCAGATATTTCAGCCGGTTATTTCCAACTAATTCTGCGGTAAATCGACACTCACTTTATCCTTTGTTTCTCAGCGGATTCTGATATATTGACAAAATATTTTCTTTGTATTGTTTAGTATGGTATCAGTGCCGAATTCAAGGTAATAACGTAGTCAATCGTATATCATCCAAAACGAATTTTTACGCAAGCAAGAATACATGCGATTTGTACACTAATATAAATTTAAAAATGATGGCTTCACGCGGAGTTGCATGTGACTCAATCGAATTAACAACGTCCTAGCTTCAAGTTGAATGAATGAAGTTGCAATATTCTTGTCATGATCCTGGGTTTCTATTCCTCAGATCTAACGCTCGAAAGCTGCATGCCATACACACGTCGCCAACATGCCATGTGGGGCGTGTATGTGCGACAGCGACCGTGACGAACCGCGGATAGCGTGCTCAGCTTTGTCTGTTATCGAAATGCAAATAAAATGATGTTGGCAACCTGATGGTCAAAAGGACCACGCAGTAGACGGGCCTTGGTTGAAAGCTGGATGACTGGTTAGGCTTTTCTCTGTTCGTGCACACTCACGCACAATGGAAACGCAGCAACAAAATTGGTTACATGATTTTCTCTGACCGAGGCTTCCTATCTTGAACGTAGCACAAGAATTACTTGTCTGAAATTGATTGGCGCGTATGTGGTTTGCTGGTGGTGCTTTCATCGACGTGCATGCTGCTCAACCTGGGTCTACACATCACTGCGCCGTTAAATCGTACGTCAGTCACCATCGCTGACATGCCCCGCTTTTCCCAGCTTGTGCCCACTTGCGCACGCACACCAATGGGCCTACTAAGTCAACCCAGCTTTCACAGAAGGCCTGTCCGCTCTATGTTTTTTGATCGCCAGACCTTCCCCACAAGTGTTTCGACCATTCTCACCAGTACATCATTCCACACATCTAATGCTACGCACTCTCGCTGGGGTCACATGTTATACCGGTTAAGCTGGTAATTCAGAGAACATCTCATCGGTCCGCAAATGCGTGCTCACACACTCACGCACCACAAAAGCGGTGACACCGTTTGCATGCATTCTGCTGGACACCTTTTACTTGTGAGAATTTCGCCAGCATGCAAATGTACGGCCTAGGAATCAGGCCAACGCTCACATCCCAAGAGGATTTTTCGGTAATTTGCCAACTGACAACCATAAAGTAGCCCGGTGCTGAATGGGCTTGAATGGTTTGAACGGGCTTAGTCAAGTCTCAAGAATTTCCTTCACGTATTGAAAACACTGTACACTTGGGTTACAGCTGCAATCCTATTGGAGTCAAATGGAGCTTGGACTAACCGGAGATCCTTTTTCGGATCAAAAGTTGATTTCTCCGAAGATAATTCGTCGGTTACCACAGAATGTCGTACAGAATAAGGAACTATCTTCAATTTTTTGTACAAAAACTGATATCAAACCTGTTCCGTCAACATGAATTGAGAAACCATCAACCAGGGTTGGAAAATTACCGGGACATACCGATAGCAATTAGAAGTCGTTGAAATTCTGAGGATACCCGGTGTCCGTAAAGCCCTCATTTGGAATTAAAAATGTGATGAAGGAGTCCTTATTTATGGGTGATTGCCAGTCAGGCGTCTTAAACATGTCTAATCAGATCTTTGGATAAAATAATTTGAAAAAGGAAATCGGTCCGATAGCAACTGTGTTTAAATATCCTTATTTGAATAATCCATATGCGAAAGTACATCAAATTACGTCAGCGACCATCAAATCAACGTTTATTCTGAATCACGAATTGTCAAATACTCCAGTGAGTGATTTAGTACAGATGAAATGGAAGCTGTTGAAATTACTGGGAATATCAGTAAGTATACTTCTGTTTTGACCGGGTGGTTTGCATAAATCCAGAGAATGCAGCATTTGGCGTATCTTCCCAGTGCAAATATGAGATCGGAAACGGGAGACAGAGGGAAGAGAAAGAAACGGAGGAGTAGAATATGTTGGTAAGATGCATTCAGTGGCAAACCAGAAAGCGAATTGTCATCTTTCTCATTAGGTTCACGAACAACATCGCCAGAGGAATTGCAGATTTGAAGCAAATTGGAAGGGTAAATTCGCGGGAGCCTGCTTTGGCAGAAGACCAAAATGTCCGGCTACCGGTGACAGATGTTTGAAATGTATCTCCGAAATAGGACAGCCAAAGTAAGTGGGGTATTGGGACGAGTCCAATTGATGGGAAAAAAGAATAATATGGTGGAAATAATATGACGAATATATAGGTCATTCAGATGGGATATGTGCTAGGAAGAGCAAGCTATTAGAAACGTTTGAGTTACTTATTCGGGGCCACCAAACGCATGGCACAAGGATTGTCCTAGAACTATAAGGACAGATAGAGTTGTTAGGAAGTTGAGTACATGGGATTCGAATTATATGGATGAGGAAGTGAGGATGTGTCGAAGTTAACAGTGAACTGGTGATTCGAATCCACGACGTATAGCTTCACTTTGAGTCTGGCACAGCACAACAGTTGAAGGGCCTTTCACATTATACGGCATTTATCGTTACCTTCTACTGTGCCTACTTGCAGGTGATCCAGATGGCGCACTTCAGTCTTGATGGAGTGGAATAGTCTTACATGGCTTGATGACAGCCAGATGTTTGTGCCTTTCCCTTAGCTCCACTGAGGCTCTTCAAGCGAGGAGAGGGAACACTTTTGTGTTGAACATAAAATATTTCCAGAGGGCAGCACAAATCATGGAGATTAGGGCAGTCAGTGAGGTTTTCACAGAATGAGGAAGCCTTGTGTAAACAAATGATAAAATTATAGAAGGTAACCAATGCTCCAAGTTTATTGAGATTCTCCAAGGTGCAAGCTGTTCTGAGGAGAGTGCGCTAGGCAAATTGGCAATGAAGAACTGAAATTCTGCATATGGCTTCATGAAATTAGCGTTGTGGTTTTCATGACTAGTAAGACCGTTGACCGTGAGGCAGTGTCAACTGTAGGTAAATATTCACTTCGATTACAAAAAATATTCACAAATTTACACATGTGATAAACGCTCATGAAGTGAAAATAAAAAAGTCGCTGTCAGTCGCTGACCCCAAATCTGCGCTCGATGGCTAACTCAAAAATGTATGTTCCACTTGCAATAAACCCATAGATCAAATCAGAATGAACTAATGCAATCGACATTTAGTGCGCTGGATGACATGTTTCACACTTTTGCTTCACATCGGTACCGGGATACCTTCCGACCTACACTGTTCAGTTGAAGTATATCTTAGAGATTCTGAAGGAATCCCACAAACCGTCATCTTCATCGTTGTGTTTCAGTTTTTCGTCCGATCCGCCTAATGGTTCGGTTTACCGAAAAATCTCATTTGAGGAGAACCCATGGAAATGGCTTGACTAATCAGATTTCAAAGGTTTGCGTTGAAATTTTTTCACTGAGTATTTTTGTTATCAATTTTGCTTTAAATATTGAACCAATTGGGCCCAATCAGCTACTACGAACGCTGAACGTAAGACTGTTACAAACACAAATTCGTCTATTGTGGTTCATCATTTTGTTTTCTTTTATTATCAAATGTAAACGCTTGTCCACTTGTCGTGCCGTATACTTCTAATCAGAAACAAAAAAGCCCAAAATATTTCAGTTTTCGCTCACCTGAAAGTGAATTTCATTCATATTTTACCAAACGAAAAAAAATGATAGCACAGTTATCAGTTGCTTTTACGATATCGCGATTCTCCATCATAAGCAATATAAAAGGACAATATCCTGAACACGATATGCACACCACAGTTTATGGCTTCTTTATTCAAAAACCAACAAGTCAAACGAGAACAATTTTCGAATTCGGAAGTTTGAAACACTGTGAAATATCCTGTACAATAATTTTCTATTTCACTTCTCGTGTTGCATCGTAACTGTGGAACAAATTTGAAGGCGTGTGAGCATATCTCTCTTTGCATTGGGATTTCAATAACATTGAAAGGGGATTCGTGAAATTCATCCCTTCATCTATGTTCGCATTTACATTTCTGGATGTTTTTTGGTACATCTTGAGATTATTACTTTTCAATGATAAATTAAACATTCTCATGAAACCAAAGGAATATACATAACCCGAGTCATGCACAGGTGTTAGCAATTAGAGACACGTTTGCAGGACAAGTCTGACGTAACGTATATCGCGCGATTACTTGCGAGTAGTGTGTGTGGGACCTAGGATGCCTTGTGTGGCTGATTGTCCTTTGGGCTCCATCTTTCGGAATGCCTCATTCTTGCTGTCGTTGCCGAGGTTGTTGATTACAAAGTTTCACTCGCTGCTCGTGTAGACGATATATTCGTTATCTCACTAGCCTTTGATTGTTTGTGACGTAAATTACAATGAACGCCATAATCGGGTTGACGCAATGCTATGTCTCCCGCAGTTGTAATGAGTTCGCTCGAGGACGTCACTGATTGTTTCTGTTTGATTATTGTTCTCTGTAGTCAAGCCGGAATATGTCCGAGCATTCGGTTGTGCGGTTGTGTCACTCTGCTGCCAAAGTAGGTGAGTGCTCACCTACACTTGAACTGACGAATGAAATGGGACTAGGTATGGAGAATAAGTGGTTCTTTCATCGATGGTCATGCAAGTGGTCGTCGAAAAACTGATGATCTTCTTGGGGATTTAGTTACAAATAATGGCACAGTTGGGGTGTCTGCTGAATGAAGTGTTAACGTCATCCCAATTTTAAGTTGACCGCATGATGGCCACAATTTATGGGACTGTGATGACTTTGGTTACGTTTGGATGTGATTGTGAGAGATCGCGTACAGATGATTTTGGATATCATTTCGACTTCCAAGCCTTGAACAGCGAGCAACAAACTACTTCCAGCTTGTCGATCGTACATGTTTCATGTGTTCTTGAGAACACGGCCTCGACAAATCCAACTTTGTACTTCATTGAACAGAGCTAGTTAAGTGTAGATACTTCCCTGACCACGTAGTCTTACGTGGACTGATCACCAGATTGATCCATAGTTTCGACGAATACTTCAAATACTTAGAAGCACAATGTTGTTGTTAGATTCCCCGAAATTGGGTAGGTGAGATGTAGTGGTTCTGCGAATAATTGTTGTCATAAATTCATTTAGTTCATTTGGTCCTACGTGTGATCAGTAACATTACGTAAACACGGTTCTTTCCACTCCGGACTTGGATTACCTAATATAAACTTGGACTGTGAAATTCAACACATTCGATCGAAGTTTGTCGACTGATAATATTCGAGTATCTGATTATGACCATCCGTGCGCATCGGATGCGAATGCTGCTTGAATATGCGCTTCTCTATATTTGTATTGCCTATAAAAATGCCATAATTTGCATGCCTAATAAACAATGCATTTCAGTGCCAGTTGGTGTGTCTTCTGTTTTCAATTCAGGCAAACCGGTCATCATGTGTATGATTAGTTATATGATGTAGAAGAGACGGAACATGTTTTCACACTCGTCCTTGGTGTGCATATTACCGAAGATATCTTCTACTTAACGTCCGTAGAGAGTATCTTGGCATATAACTGTTTTCAATTATTCTTCGAAGTGTGAGACAAATACATCTCCCACAACTAGTCCTAGTCGTTCTATGTTTAGTCGAGGTGAAACAATAGGATTTTGAATCGAACACCTTACTCTCAAGGTTAACCGAGCTTGCTATCAACGGTTTGCTGAACATCTTCGCTACACTAGCTTATTTTTCAATGCTGAGCTGAGCGGTGAAGCTGCATGATGAATCTTATTACACCAATCTAACCTCCTGCTACTCAAATGTAATTCAATATGAATCGTGAACTCACATGAAATGATTTCTCTAGATGATTCGTCATTGATCACAAACGTGCCTGTATCTAAAATAATAGACAATTGCATGTCAACAGAAAAAATCGGCAAAGTTATCTCGGCGGGAAAATGTGAGGAACTTCTGATTTTCTGCTCTCCACTCAGTTCTATTTGCTGATAACATTTACAGATGGAAGTAGGACATCACAAGGGCATCTCCACTCGGTTCTTGAGTCGCCGATATATTCATGGCGAAAGTTGAAAATATCTCGTTGAATCCAACTGTCAGCTGAATGTCTCTGTATAAGTCGATGATATTTTATGCCTACAAAAAGTGAAATTTAGTAAATCCGTTCCTACAGGCATTCAGTGAGTCGCATCTGAGTCTAATTTCACGATTGAACTAGAAGAAACTGATTTTAATCCTAAAACCAGCTTTCCATAAAACTTTTAACGTTTCAAAAAAACATGGATCTTTTTTTCTATCAGTTTCTCAGTTTTACCGCCAGTTGGATATTTCCATGATAATCCCCAAATGTAGTTCTATCTTCTGTTCACATGACTTCGCTGATTGGTTCATACATGATTTTTGCAAAATCACCTGTACCTACCATACAAGCTATCACCAAACTAATCTTGGCATCCTTTGACCCAAAATTTGCTATCCCTTCCACGTTTCGCTTTCTCTATTAGATGCATGGGGATTAGGACTGAATCCAAAGAGTGGATCGTTACCAAAGCACCATCGAAGACAAGAAAGAATACTTTTACAATCAGAACTCACGCGACCGACCATAAGAAGTTCCTCCACGGGATCTTCGGCTATTTTCCCGTGTTTGGTAGCGCCTGACTACGTTCTGGGTCAGAGTTCCCAATGAAAAGTCCGTTCTGTCTAGTGGGCAGTCGCCAAGTACGATATGCCCGAAAATCTCCATCGTTTATTTCGGGAAAAAAATTCTTATTAGTCTGCCATTTACCTCTCTCATCCCAATTCTGAATAGATATGATAGGCCATGAACGACCAACTCTCGGTAACGGTAGCAAATAAGATCCAGGAAAAAAGAGAATCGATGTTCACTGTGTCCTTCTGCAAGGGAATCAGATTGACTCAAAACTAGGATAAACACAGCTATCGCCCAGTAATTTGAAACTAACAGCTTTCAAAGAAAACCAAAACATGTTTGAGCGTACCTTAGTGTCACTCTGTTTCACTGAATCGCTTGTAAACCAAAATTCTGCAGTTTGGGGGTGACAATGAATTGCACATCGGTGACATCCGAAGAGGGACAGTGCAGGATCGGGTGAACCGCACCAAGCTGTTTCCATATCATCCGCTTCCACAAGTCCATCCTACTGTGCGTGGACCACCTGTGTTTTATAGAAGTACGCTGCACTACGTTACATCGACAACCATTGCAGCATCAGTTGAGACAAGACGGAATACTTGCAACCAACAGACCTCACGCGACAGACCAGAAGAAGTTCCTTCACTGGTGCTTCGGTCAGTTTTCCGTGTTGGTTCAGCGCCCCACTATCTTCTGGGTCAGACTTCTGAGACAGTGGATACGGAAAGATTATCCAAGAAGAACACTTTTGTGCATTGTGTTGGCAGTCGACAAGAATGATATGCCCAAAAACCTCCATTGACATTCCGGGAAACTATTATCATTTCCCTGCTCTTCAAGTCTCTCACATCCCAATTCTAAATACATATGAGGGGCCACAACGAGTCGTGATCGTGAACTTCTAACTCTCGGTAACTGTAGAAAGTATGGGAAAAGAAAAAAGAGAACGGATTCTCCAACCCAGGCATTTGTCTCAATTAGCTGATTTCAGCATCCGCACATCTCGTCAAACGGAGCAAAAGTCTGCCCTACCTGGAACTCTTCAAAACATTTAAAATGGATGTTCATCGTGCCCTCGAAACCCGCATAAAAGAAACAACTTCAGTGTTAACACTTCGCTCCCTAGCTACGAACTGGGTTTCCCGTTTCACTCTACACATGACGGGTTATTCGGTGTTTAGTGCTTGTGGTGAGGCTGGCGTGGGCATCATTCTCGGCAGGGAAACTGAGCGTGTACTGCTCGACTGGATTCCAATGACCAGTCGTCTATGTGCGATTCGGGTGAACGGTTCTATACAAGAAAACAGCACTAGACTGAAGAGTCCATGCCTGTTTGTCGTTTATGTGTATGCCCCAAAAGACTGCAACTCGTCTGGGGCTAAAGACGAATACTGCCATGGGTTGTATCAATCGCTCTTTAGCGTGCGTTATACGGACATCATGGATGTTGTTGGTGAATTCAGTGTTCAAGTTGGAAGACTAGAAGAGACGGAGAGAAGTAAAGGAAACTATTCCGACATTTCAACCGATGGAACCGATAACGGTGACCGACTCATTCAACTATGTCCCTACCATGGACTATTCCTAGCGAGTACAAATTTCTGGCACAATAAGCTCCACCGAGTAACCTGCCATCCTGCTGCGTCTCCACATCTTTGCACTCAGATCGACCATATTGCTCTTGATTACCGTTGGCGCGAATCAACTCTAAACTGCTGATCGTTCTGTTCCCCGTCTGTTGCCAATGATCACACATTTGTCTATATTAATCGAAGCCTGCTTCTCGTCGGTGGCCGAAAATACATCAAAAACGAAAATCCTTGTCAGCCACTACTTGACGATATCAAAGAATGTGCCTCAAAGCGGAATTATTGTAAAATTCAATATTTACACATTCTGTTTCATTTCACTATATTCTCTTTGTTATAGTACATTATGGTATCGTACATGATACCGCCCAGATGAAAAATTGAGCTACGTTCTACGCATTCTTGATGTTCTTACTTATCATTTGTTTTGTGCAAGGTTCAGCCTATTCAATCCATTTGATTTCAAACTTGGCGTCACTCAGTAGATTCAAACCATGATTGCATCGGAAATGAAACTTCTTGATGTAGGTTCTACGTCCAAACCTGTTGGCGATTTCATGGAATTTTTCAATATTTCGTATTAGGCCGGAACAATTTGGATGATGCGAAGAAAACAGTGTTTTTCGTTCATTCCATTTCCAGAAATGCATACACTCCCATGAGAACCTCGTCTTTTCCGGATTCTACCATCAATCTACCACACGACAAGTTAAGAATCATCATGTTATGGCATTTCAAGTCAGTCAATTTCACTGCTGCTGGGAGAGCCGAATGAAACAGCCTCACTAGACTTGAAAACAGATCCGTTCGTGAATTCATTCTTCAGCTGGAGACACAAGCAGCGAAGTGCGACTAAGGTCCGACATGGGAACATCAACTGTGCAATCGCTTGATTGTAGGAATCAACCTTCGAGTTTGGAACAGAGGCTGTTGCTTGCAACTGATCAGACCCTTCATCAAGTAAGCCAAATTCGTGAAAAGTATCGGGAAGTAAATGCTGTTTCGGAGTCCACACTGTTCAATCATTCCAAAATTCAAGTAGTAAGGCAGAATTTGCCTCATTTTACCAAGCCGATAAGTTTTCGTGGTAATCAGCCCCACTTGAGCGATCGATTCGTTCGAAATCTTAACAATAAGGTTCCGTATTGGACAAGTGTATTTCATGTGGTCAGTTACGTCGTTGTTTCACATGTCCTCAATGACGAGCCACGTGTTTTGCCCGTGGTAAGTTTGGTCACAATGATAGTGCTTGTAGAAGCAGCCCACCGTATCGACAGACGATCCCCTCAGCATCATCTGACACTTATTTACTTCCTACCAGGTTTTTGACACTTGCATCAGCCCCCTTGTCAGAGAACGTCCCACATATTACCAGGAATTGCATACACAAGAGGGTAGTGAACACACTTTTATTGTTGACACTGGGAGTGTGAAATCCATCATTTCACGTAAAGCTATAAATTGCGTTTATCCAATCTATAAGAATAATCCTACCAGTGTCACAATTCCAGGGATTACTGGATACAAGCTCCCACATGTCGGGACTTGTATGGTTCTAGTTCAGCTACGTGACTCTGTTTCTATTGAATGTATGTTTTTGGTTTCTGATTCTGGACCTCCACTTCTTGGTTTTTGAGTTGTTCGTGTATTGCACATTGATGTCACTCTCCTAACCTCTTCACCCGATTCACTGGATAAACAACACCTTCTTTTAAAATGTCCTCAGGTTTCTAGCGGAATGCACATTCCTGGATTGAGGTTAGAGATATATGACCATCACATTTTTCGTTTTGGTTTGAGGGAACCTCTCCGTCAAGCAATGCATTCTGTGTGAGCACGGAATTACTGGCTATGTGGAGTCGTCTGACTGGGCCACACAGATTCCGTTAGAGGATCACAACTGTCTGCCAACATCGAAAGTACAACTAATCACTAACAACTGTTTTTACACAAGGTACGTTCAAGAAGTTGAAATTGACTTCCTTGACCAGTGCTCCGCGAGACGTGGCAGCGGGGACATGGAGACTATTGTGGATCCCTCTTGGATGAGTGCTGCCCTCCTGTGATCATTGATGATTTTTCCCGCTGATCAAAGGTATATCGAACAAATTCACCTACTGCTGACTTCACACAGCCTACACCCAGGAAAAGATTCAACAGAGGAGGAATTCTGTTAGTGCCAGTTATTGACATTGGCACCCATTTAACTGCTAAACTCTTGGATAATTGGCTATAAGATCCAAATATGTTGGAACACTGAGGTGTTTTAAACGTCAAATGATTCTGAGCCTGAGAAACGGCCGTGAATAGTAGTGGATTGCAGAGGTGGAAAAAGCTGCAGCGATGAGCAGCAGCGACAGCGATTGGCAGCAGCTGCAATCTTATCCGTCTGAGCGAAAACACCTGTTCTCGAAAGTCAGGCGTTATTGAACTGCTCTAAGAGACAAACGGCTCACTGATTCGAACTCAGGAGCGTCGTCTAGAATGTTGGGAGAAGGATTTTCAAAAGCAGTTAAATTGACTTTTATCCCCGACAGGCTTGGTAAGAAACGTCATAGCTCCAACTGTGGTTGAAGATACCGGTTCTATAACGGAAAAAGAGCTTCTTCGTGACATAGTCCCCCTAAATGACATGAGACTGCTTGACCGGATGAGTTGCCCCGTCCAATTTCAAGGATGATGGCTCATAGTTGTTACTGGGTTGACAAAACTCTTCGATTTGGTAGGTCACAGTGAACAAGTTTCATAGAGTTGGAAATAATCTGTGATTTTGCCAATTTACAAGAAGGATGGTGATTTCTCTTGTCAAAACCACCCGAGAATAAGTTCGATTAGCATCACATCTCAAATGCTTGCACTTAGCATTCCCCATCACTCATCAACCCTTCGAGAACAAAGTCCTAGCGAGCATCAATATGGAATTGGACTTGATCTCGGTTGTGTTGATCATGTCACTACTCTCCGACATAATTTGGAACACAAGCACACCTTCATTAGGCCAACTAACTTCCTATTTCTTGATCCCAAAACGATCTTAGACTCAGCTGACCACATTGTACATTGCCTAATATTGGAGGGTGTATTAGAAAAATTGGGTTCCATTATAAAGCAACTTTATGTGAACATTCGTGGCCGTGTTAAGGCTTACGGTTCTCCTTAACCCGAGTTCACCACGAGAAGTGGTGTGCATCGAGGTCATCCCTCTCCCCCTTTCTCTTTACCTTCGTGATTGATACGGTCCCAGGTAATGCACTCTTGACAGGTGATGATAGTAATATCAATCTTTTCCTTAGTTGAAATATCAGACCTTGAATATGCGAGTGACATACTTCTTCTTTATGAAGATCCAGGTAAGTTGAAAGCTTTTATGAGCAACATGATTAAATGTGTACCAATTATCGGTACACGTTTTGTAGGATACTGTTGCAGGATGGGGTTTGGTCCACTTAACCTTTCTTTATCTGGAGAACCATAGAATTGGTTGATAAAATGTTTTCTGGGCAGCTGGATTTCACTGGGAGAACAGATATCGGAGGAGGTGTCATTGTGTATGCAGAAATTTCGCTTGACATTTGCCAATCTGAGTCATCTGTGGATTTGATACGAAATCTGGTCATCAATCAAGGTTTGGATATACGCTGCAGCAGTCAAGCCCGTAATTCTCTGTGGTTAGGAGACATGGCCACTACGGTGAGGAGTATCAGAAGATTATTGATATCTGAACGCCGATGTCGCATGTCCCCTGACAGGATTCCTCGGCATGCCATATTCGGGGAATATGTCATTTGTTGCAAAATCTTCCAGATCTAAGAATTGCAAATTCATAAGGCGCATCAAACAGCTTCGGCGTAGTCAGAAAAACAAAATCAGGCACGGTTGACATTATTGTGGATCAACCCAATTTTACTATAATACTTGCTTCTTGTGACAGTCCTCTTCCATATTCACCCATTGAAGACTTTAAAACCTTTTCTCAATCTGATATTTTTCTAAGTATTCACGATCCCTAATATTCTCATTCTTACTCTGGTCCGGATGTGATATCCCCTGAAATTCTTGGGTACAGTAGAATTCGAGCTTGCGGAACCCATGTTAGCTTTGTCGAGTGAACCCTTCGGTTAACTGTTCGACGCAACTAACACAGAAACACGCGCTCATGTATCAGTCTTTTACTAGAAGAACTGTAATCAGTGAGAAACTCATTTCTTGTTGTCTTTAAACACACCTTCCGTCATTGTCAGTTTGTCCGCAGACCCAGGAGGTCCACAGTTGATAGTAATAATTCCTCAAAAACACCACATTACCCCGTCCTAATACAGACCCGTCCGATCTGTCCGTTGTGTATATCATGAATATTAATCGGCCTTTGATTCAGCACATAGACCGCTTCCTAAATCTTGAAATTCTTGAAGCTTTCCAAGGTCCCTGACAAATAATTACGGGGCTTTCTATTCATAACGAACGCTGAGCTGTCGGTTGGTCATGCATATGACAGCCCCAAAGGGGACTAGACTTCATTCAAGTACAGTTCTCTGATTGAAGAAATACAATGTAAACCCCAAACGTAACCTCCCGCGGATTAGTATTGCCAAAAGAAATAAATTTATTCTCAATTGTTTGTAAATCAAGAGGAACAGTTGACGCAAACTTCCATGTTGAAAAGGGCTGAAGGTCATTCAGGCCAAATTGCAAGTAAAACATCCACTGCATTGGTTCCTTCCGTAAAGAAGAGGCAACGAAACACTCATAATAAAACAGCTGTAGTGGGAAAGGAGTGTGGGTTATGTTCATACGGTTTATTGTCGAGTCGACCAGTCGTTTCCACTAGATTTTTCACAACGCAGTGCAGAAATCCAGGAAAGGATACTAGTTCCCTGAGATCAATTCAAACAATTATGGATTATTCCATGGTTCTGTCTTCTTCCTGTTCCATATTCCACTGAAATCGGTAACCTTTGTGTATTTTCTCCATTGGAGGCGTTCAAATAAGCTGACAATATTGTTCTTGTCCTGATATTTCCGGCCTATTTCTTGAAAATCTATCTCGTTCAATGAATCGTCAAAGCCGACAAGGTTTAAAAACTAATATATCCAAGCAGCTTGAACGTTAGTTCACGAATTGTCGCTCATTTATTCCAATAGTTTATGTTTCTGTTACTTCTGTGGTGGAAAACTGAGGTGTCCATCTTCTCAGACAGTTTCGGTCATTTCAGCTGGTGAATTCCAAAATCAACTTCCAATGTGTTCTCTTTATACTATTTCACATTCCCTGCAATTATCCTCATATTTCGGAACCTGGACCTTAGCACACTACTCCGTGGCTTGGTAATTACAAGTCATACTTCATCTATGATCGGTGCAATTCTGACCTTACTCATTGGTCAGCATAATAAGTCTTGTTAAATCCCTAACCAACAAGAAATGTCATGGTCATACTCATCCGTTACACACAGACGTAAATTGTCATTCCCATTCATGCATCATGTCTGTATTCCGGGATCATCCACCTAGAATGATTTCATACAAAATGTCAAACCTTGTCTGCTTCAAGCCATGTCCAAGGGAGAATTATATCATACCACTTCTATATAAATGTCGATGGTTGGAACTGGAAATTGGATTGTATTACTACTAAGAAATTCGGAGGTCGATCATTTAACGTTCTAGCTGAAATTACTTCTTTCACGTGATTTCATAGCATGGGTGACTTGATGAATCCAATTGCCTCACACCAAGTCGAGTGGTTATTATGTATCACTCCGCGAATGCTAGTTACAGTGACAAGTTGGTGCTCATCTTCCGAGTGAGGAGAGCGAGCAAGACGGCGACTGAGTGTGCTGTTGTGTATTTTCATGATTTGTGGTGTAAAATAAATCAGCAACCGTGAGGCTGAAATATAATTTGACGAACCACATAAGACCTCAATAGATCAGGCGTAGTAGTTAGTCGGGCAACATCAGAGCTCCCTATCTGTTTTGTTCTGTTTTGAGAGTTTCCTTGGCCTAGTGCCCTGTGTTTCGTGCAGTGTATTCATTGGGCACCGTGTCTTTTGATTGTGTTGTGGGTCCAATAGGTCGTGTGCTTCAACTGTGTGTGGCATACCAATGCAAAATATATATTTTATCGAGTCTCAGTGAATCGAGACATTCTTTGTTAATTGTATCATCACGTGATATAACAAAAGTTCATTGCAACTCACGCAGTCATCGAATCAGACATCGCCATTTGAACCGTGATCAAACCTACATGTGAGGATTCTTGACTGTGTCCGTCGGCGCAGATTTTCATCTGATCCCAAGCGGAAACTCTCCTTTTTGTAGGAATCAAATACTTGTTTTAAATCATTATCATTGGAATTTGGAAGACGATAGAATTAACCTGCTCAATTTGGACCACTTGAATTGCTTCGTTTATTGATCAGTCATTCTCCAGAATGGGCATTTGAACTGATATTCACGAAATTTTTCTTGGTTTTGTCGAGATAATTTTTTAGGTTTCAATATTCAAGAGGAATCATTCGATTGGAAGAATTGTACCTCTGACGAATAAAGGCGAATTTATAAAAATTTCCAGGGCCAGTATGTTCACATCTGCTTTGAAGCGCTGGCTGAACTTCTCATATCTCAAAGAGGACCGTAGATGTATTCGTGTCACCTTCCAGGTACACAGTAATTCCTAAATAAATCTCAAACAATTGAGTATTCACATTCAGAATGAAGACAATTTCCATTTACGGAATATTGTTTCATGAGTGTATGTTCATCAAAATACTGAGATCAATCTCATTTCGACAGGATGTATTTTTTTAGCAGGAAACGTTGTAGGACTTCCTATAATGAATGGTCGCTGCCCCGCCCGGCAACTTGCATGAATGCTCTACCATTTCATGCTCTTCACATGCGGCAAATAAACCTTGTATTATACTCATCATTATTGTTGAGCTGACCTGTTTCTTCTCTTTGATGTCTGAACTAAAATCTCTTTCATTTAGTCTATCTTTTCTACTCCTTGAGGTCTGTTCGTATCCGTTTTTATGCTTGACGTTTTGCATGGTATTCATCTGCAAGCGTGCATTTTCAGTTACATAGTGATAACGTGACAGTTCACTGATCCTTATATGAAAAGAACCATAGAAAGAGGAAAATGAACGGATCAAACTCAGGAATTAGGCTGACTTGATATGAATATTTTCGTAAGCCAGTTTTACCAGAATTCATGAATAAAACTAGCCTCAGACTGACGCGACAATGAGAGCAAGTTGCGCATCGGTGTGAATGTTTAGGATTATGTGTGGATTGAAGACAACATACCGATAGGCGGGATATTCTAGGAGTAGTCGGTTAAACTCGGCTTGTATGTTACTATCCATGGTAAACCTAAGGCACCAGAACAAATATCAGTGTCAACAGAAGATATGTCGTGGTCAAACGGTAATGTTCCTCGTACTGACCGCATTGTTAGTTTTTGCTGCATTGCTCGAGGAGCAGTGAGTTGTGAGAACAGGAACATCGGAAAAATGGGGACCTGACTCGGTAATATTGGAGGAATCAAGAGAAATCAACTATTATTTAGTGAATGGTGATGAGTAGTAGATGGTCCACCACTCCATAGTGTATCTTAATGAGACCACAGCACCATACCACGATAAAGGTAACTATACCGGTTTAACCAGAACGTTAGTCGTTGTCACTTCAAGTAGTTTCAAGTGGTTTTCATGGAAATGGAGGAGCAAGTAACATATTTGGTGACAATGCTTTTGAAAATACACGACGTATGGTAACGGATACCTCGAAATCAAACGAAATTCATACTTTATAAGAAGACAGAGTTAGGGGAAGAGAAAGGATGGATGCAAGCAAGGAGGAAAAATGAAAATCTCATTGTTGATCTAACACAGAATTCCTTGAGGTTTCGAATTAGAATGATGAGACAAATCTGTGATAAGTATGGTATTTTATCTCAATTGAAGGGCATATTTGCCTCGAAATCACGATTCGGAATAAAATGTTACTTCGAAGTGATGCTAATTGCGCCCTCAAATGGCAAGTATAGGATTTCAATGGAATTCGGTCTTCATATTTCCTTCGCTGCAATAAAGAAATTTAAATCTGGGCAGTTCAGTCTTACGTGGAGTTGGAAGATCACCATAAAAATTGGAGTTAGATGGCGACCGATTGCATGTAGCTTCACCTGTAACGGTCAATTGGATGTCGGGCTGGGCAACAAGCTTTCGGATAAGTCAGTGCGTGAAGCAAACGAACAAAGCTTGACCTCGCTACAAAACTATGTTTTCTACGGACTATGCTCAATGGCTTGAATGGAAGTTCCGTTTGCACAGGATCGGACGAAAGGGACCTATACCATGGTTCCAAAGATCTCTGGATATAAATCCAACGGCATATTTCCTGGGCGGTTATGTTGTGAGGAAATTTCACGAACTCAAGACGGAGAACCTGGTTGAGTGGGTACGTGGGATCCAATCTGTATGTGGTGCGATTCCAACATCAATGCTTGAGACAGTTCAACATAATATGATTCGACTGCTGACAATTTGCCTGGCACAAGTTGGTGACGTTTTTGAGCATCTGCGGTGCCTATCAGAAACAGAGAACGAACTATTCCTTTCGTTTTGAGCCGGAGAACGATCAGACAGTCATTTTAAAGACCAACACGACCTGAGTTTGCTTGTTGATCACGGTTTGTAAAACCAAGTTTGAGGTAATCTTGGTCCAAGCTCAAATGTCGTTTTCGCTTAATCGGTCCCAGAACCATAGTGGAAAATGGGGCAGTTCAATAGACAACAGTCACGCTTCAATCGCCGAATTTTGACGATGACTAACAGTGGGACAGTCAAAGAGCTGGTGAGTTTGTCAGAACGATTCAGTACGGAAATGACAAATAGAAATTATTTGACACCAAATTTCAGGCAACAGTTTCCTGATGAAATATCCGCTGGATTATCATCAGTTGGAACGTATCGCTACTCACGGTGTGATGGACGGTTTCTTGTGAGAGCAATTCTATTGGCCACAAAGGAGACGAATGGCACTGACGTTATTAATTCACTGCAAAACAATGGTACAATCCGTCCATGAACCAAGATGATTTATATGCATTTGTAATTCGTGAGTGATGTCGTTCAAAACAGTGTTCCAAGAACAGCCGCAACCAAATCAAGGAGGTTTTCTCACTATGAAACGGCAAATAGGTCCACAGTTAGATTGGAGCCGCAAATACCCAACTGGACCATAACCAGTTCCTGATGCGACACTAAAGATGTGCAGCTCTACTGTCCCATATGGTTGGTATTTAGTTACCAGACATCTATCGACGTGAATGGGAGTTAAAGATCGTATGTTCTTCGATCATTTCATCCATCTGTCTCGCTCACGTTCAACGGACTGATGGTCACAATCCAGACACTGGTTGCAGACACCGCGAAAGATCTGCCTCGCTGGCGGCAACATAAGCGAGACCAGACCCAAGGGATCATACAATGAAGCCTTATGTTTTACGCCAGATGAAAAGCAATAGTTGCTACAAGGCACTATTTATGTTCGCGACGATCTCGCTGCGTCTCAATATGGTATAGACTGCAGAACGATGAAGTTCAAATAAGCTATTGTAAAACAGTATTGTGCGACAAATAAAGGGGGAATGACTGGTGATTTCTCTACTAAACAAGTCGTTCATCTGGTAACTATAGGCCTGCTGTGCCTTTTGCTAAACGTATGGGGATGAGCGTTTTCGGTCGACGCCTCTTTCAGCTGTTGTAGTTCGCTGTCAATCATGTTTGCATGCAAATTCGTCCTACTCTCTGAAATGGTATCCGGACCAAGCTACGTTTATATTCCACAGGCACAAAGCTGTCAGTGTGCAAGTATAGGCTTGTGTAAGTTTATTTTCTGTGAAGTCAGATTTGGCGATTGTTCCGTCATTCCTCCTAGTCATAATAATCTCAAAGAAAGGAAGTGTATTGTCCACATCTGCGCCCATCGTAGTTCGTATACTTGGATGCAGAAGATTGAGTTCATCCATAAACCACGTCGTCTATTCTAGACTTTCGTGATGATAAAAATACCATCAACGTATTTTTCGTGAAGCTGTGTGCTTTCCGGGATTTTGCTCGCCTTCACAAGTTGGCTGATGCCAATTGTCCGAAACAATGGATAACTGTTGTAGAGAATCTTGCATCAGTTGCACTGAATGAACATCTGTTCCGGGCTGTCTCTTGAGATTTAGGTTTCTTTATACCACCGCAGAAAATAAACAGCACAGAGACACTAGCACAATTTGAATATATATTGGAACAACTTAAAATATTCAAACCCACTTTAAAAGATGCGCAAACTTGGTTACAAGCGGACCTGGTTGACTTCGAACCATAATAACTGGTACAATCGTCCAGACATCAGTCACTCACCACATCTGAGTGCATTTTCCATAATAAAAATCTACAGTTGCAAACTGGTTTGGTAATTTTACGCCCAAGCAATGATTCTGGACCCGTGCTGACTTATTGGATTGAATATAGGAAAATGAGGACTGGTCTCGTCTATCCCAGCAAGTTTGTGCGCCGAGATAACTGCAATGAACCTGATGAACTGGATCAAGAGGTATCGGCAGAAGCACACTGTCTACTAGAAAGACAGTTTACCAATGTGATCACAGCTGAACATGTGAAGCCAAATGGAACTCAAAATCCACAACTGCATGGTCCACCGAAACTACACAAACCAGAAGTGTCACTTCGAAGAATACTATAGATGATGAATTCATCACAGCACGAATTGGCGAAATGGGTGTTGAAATTGCTTGAGATAGTTCATGATTTATTTGCCAGAGACACTATCAGAGAAAATTTCGAAATAGTAGAGAACTTTTGGCCAGATCATTGTGAAAGGGAAACGCAAGGCTTCATTTGATGTCCAATCACTTTTCACGAACTTCCCTTAAGGGAGGCCATACGTACCATATGCGACCATGTCGAGCAAAACCAACTCAAAATCGGTATACCAGTCTCATTTCAGGAACGACAATGAAGACCATGCTCAACAGTCGTATCGTGTTCTTCCCTTGGCCGAGCCTACAGACAAATTGACGCAGTCGTAATGCGGAGCTCTTTGGATTCATTTTATCAGGAAATATTTTGGCTCACTTTGAGGGAAATACGAGCTTGTTCATGAATGCAGTTTAGGCGATATAAAGTCCCATGGCCACACAAATCCCACTGCACTATTATAGATAACCGGGAACCAGACTCCTAGGCTTGAAGTGGGGGGCCGCATCAGGTCTCAATATGTCAGATGTGGTCACCAGCCGAGTCACAATGGATTTCCCCCTACCACGAAAAATATCGTCGTTCGAGGATTTAGAACCTCAGACCTCCGAAGTGTCAAGTGAAAGCTACGCGCCACCAATCGCTGTTTGGTGTTTCTCGCCGCTGGAAAAGGCTTTCTTGCCAGGAAACAGGAGGATAAGTGCCATCAGAAAGAAGCAAATTGGTATTGATTTTCAAGTACCATTTTTCTAATAAATTAGTTTCATTAAAAAGAGAGTTCGAGGGTTCCCTCGGGTTATTGAGAAAATCTACCACAGTGTGTTCTGGTCCTCACTGTAGAACTCGGATGATGGACTGAAAATTTGGTGGGCTGTCCGATAGCAAATCACATGGTCATACATATGATTGCCACGAATCTCCTAATCAACACGGAAATTCCAAAAATACAGGATGTTGATCTCTCTGTACGCCGTATGAATTTTCGAATTCCTAAAATGGTTTGCCTACCCATTTTTATGTTCAATTATATCCGAATCCACAAAACAGAAGGGTGATAATAATAAAGAAGTGAAGAATAATTCAAATTGAATTTGAGTTATGAGGTAAAACGAGCAAGCCGTCAATAATACAGAAACGTTTTTGATCGAGACCTTTCTTCGTTGTCAAAGTTCAGAAAGAAGGAGGCAAATAAACAAGGTTAAACACTGAATAATGGAAATGTAATTCATCTATGTTGTAAATCTGTCGTCAGTTTACTGTATCTTGTGCAATCGGATGTCCCAATTGTCCCAGTCATCGATACACGGAAATACGAAAATAATCTGAGTAGGAAATCTGCTTGAACTTTACATATAATTCATTCAAACTATGGTTGATTGAAGTGAGGCATTTGTTGGACTAGCTCGAAAGTGGATCGACTACTGCAAAAGCAATAGTGTTCCTGAGTAGTAATAGGAAACGATGACATGCCGAATGAAGTGTAAATGTATTGTCCGTGTCAAAAGGGCGGTTTTCGATTCGTTTATCTTCCCGGTTTCATCAAGCGGCTCTCCGTCTTCCATGTCGTGCGGACTGTTCTTCTGATGACAAACAAGTTTGAATATGCCTTCAGACCACCGAAATTCGTTCGTTTGTGTGCTAATATCTACTGTCGCAGTTGATGGATGGTGTGGTGAACGTGGAAAACCCATCCTTGTGGCATCTGACCTGCATACTGTATAAGATAGTATAGGACCTAAACAAAAACAATTTTGGTGCTTTAGTTGATCATGGTTTATCATGTTGCCGTGACGGATGTTTTTTGGTACCAAGGCACAAGTGATCCTCAACGAAGACTACGAAAAGATTAGTTCTGCTGTGGTCACAGCAACCGAATTGACTTGTCCCGAAAAGCCAGGGCGAATAATCATGAGCGTTTAAAAGAGCGTCAGCTGTGGTCGAATCAGTGTTGACTTCAATGCGTGGTACACCTTCCAACTGATGAGCTGAAAAGTCTGTTCGTATATGCCTCCGTCAACCATATCCACTGCTTGGACATGAGATAACTGCATTGCCAGCTAACGAAATTGAACTGCATCAAGTTATGTCATAACCCTCTCAGTTTCTGGTGTCATCGTAAGCAATATACTGAATCAAAATTATTTTGAAATTTTGCTGCCTATCTCACTCAAAAAGCAACTGCGTATCACCAATCAAATAGAACAATAATTTTTGGAAAACAGGACTGATTACCGCCTGTTATCTGCATTTGATTGAACTGGCACCTTCCATCGGACAATACACACGTGAACAACCCATTGATCAATGAGACGAAGGACTAATGCACATTTGCGTTCGAATCGTAGTCAGCTCATCAAACAACGGAGACGAATTTGTGGATGAATAGTGGCTGTAACCTTGCCACAAATTAGTATGCTGCGAAATTTGACCGAGTTAAAGTTGGATCGGCTATCGAGCATTGTGATTTTCATGCCTATTTGGACTGAAATTGCTGCGCGCTCGTTTGGATCGGTGGACAGATTACGTCATTAACTGAGTCGAGTCTGCGCAACTCTCCATTTGGTAAACCTTCCCATGACCGACTATTCCGCTGGTCAGCTAATTGTTGTCCGATTTATTTGACGTTAGCTTCTATTACACTGACCTCATTACTTTCATTCTGTAGTTGCATATTTGATTTATTTGTCCAACACTCAGTTGGTATTAATGAATTTCCGTTTCGAGGGACAAATTATTTGGTTTCAGAATTTGATTGACAGTACTGAGTTTGGTTTGGTATTAGTTGACCTATTGCGTACAAAAATGACCTCAGAGGTCAAACCTAGACTGTATTTGCATTTGCAAAGTAAAAGTCTTTGATCGTTCAAGGGATTCATTGGGGCCTCGATAGAGTTGAGAAAAAGACCGTTTTCTGGCCACCATATTTACCTGAACTGACTTTTCTGTTTCGGTCGCCCTCTATATCAAATCCGACTGTACGCGGTCGCAGTTCGCTTTCTGATTCGTCATTGCGATCGTTTGTATTCCGTGTGTTACTCGTATCGGTACTGTTTCGGTTCCACGTTGAACAGTATACATTGTCACATCTTTCCCCCGGAATGCATCCTCTCTAATCGTTCAACAGAGAGGATTACGTTGGAATTTCGACGTGAGACCGGAATAAAGACACGTTTATAAGCCTCGCTCAAACGTCTTCCGAATGATGATGTTTAGCTTTTTAAGTCAATTAGTGGTATATTATGCGGCGTAGTCAATGATTATGCTCCCATATTGCATCTGCCGCTCAATCTGCTAATCCTAATACGAATACAAAACAATAAGTTGAAAGGTATACTCGACGGACAGAAAATGAACGCAACCAGTGGTACCAGGTTTAAGGCTGTTGAACGAGATGAACATCCAAGTGATCGATCACGATCTGCATTGTGCAGGCACGGGAAAGAGCTGTTCATTACAATGCAAACCATTGGAGAACCGGGTATCATTTCGTGGTTATTTCACACGAGAAATAGTCAGATCAATTCCTACGGAATTCATGCTTTGAAACTGAAGTGAGTAGATTTTATTGGAGTATTGAAACGCCAGCATATATTTGGTCGAGTGCAACCAGGCGATGTAAATTTTCATTTGTCTTGATGGATTGGTACGAAATTCAGTTTCATAGGGAATCACAATCGAAACACAGGATCGCTTGTTTGGCAACAACACATGAAACCGAAACATTCGTGCAATCGTGTACCGAATTTCTTATCACACAGTCACACTGCTTGAAAAAGAACAGATAGGAACAGAAGCATCAAATTACAAATAGGAACATCTTAGCCATGAGTCACAGCTGTCACCTACTCAGCTCGTTTCTTCAAGTATGCCGATGAAAATAATTCACAAGATCAAACATTTTTGGAGCAGTCTAGTCTTGTGGTAAACACTCACAAATGTCTAGATTGCATTCTTCCCACTGTGAGATCACGTTTTCTAGAAGACAGCACCACTGTTGAATCCACTCTTCTTACAAGTGTAAACCATGTGATTTATCACGGTTTTAGAGAAATTGCATTCGATCTTTGCATACAGGCATTAATGTTTGGAAAGTTCATCGATTGGCATTTCCAATTCCTGAAGTCCAACAGTTCGTTGCTCCGCAATCTGTTATTTCTTCATTCATACATGAGTGTATGTTTTCCATGTTTCCATATTGTTCTACCGTATTTATTTCCGTCTGTTGAAAAGAGACTACATCACTGTTGGTTGAGGTCTGTACAAAATCGATCTTGTTTCTGGGTGTATGCGATAAGCATTTACCATCATCCATTTCAGTTGTCGGAAATATCATTGCGGACTGTTCAAGGATGAAGTATAATCTGAGCCGTCAACACTTTTTGACGTACGAAGACTTTATTCATATGTTTAGTCAAAACATGCTCTAACCAGTATAATAATAAATTCATAGAAACAAAACAAACAAAAAAAGATTTGGGAATTCAGGAACTGGCAAAGAACGCGGCGTGTATACTGTATCAGCAGTTTTTCGAATGTCCTGTGATAGAAACTTCCCATGGGTCTGCTGATATTTTCAATGAAACGTGTTGTCGAAATGACCAAACAGACGCGACAGAGCGAGTAGTCTCGTCAATCACCGAATCTCCGTTACATAAAAACTAATGAAATGGTTGCTAAGGTTTCGAAATCCTGTTACGTTGTGAAGGACAGGTGATCATCTAGAATACTGTCCGTTCAAATATAAGGTAACCTATCCACAACAAACACTGGAACAATGGATCAGTTAAAAGATATGTCTACAAGGACACTATCTATTCTGCACTGAAATTGTTCCAGAGAAGTACAAGATAAGCACAGTGCAAACACTGTTTCTCGGGCTGGAGTAGATTTGGACGACAGAGCCACTGGAGGGAGAATTCAATAAAATTATTGAAACGCTGATGTCAACTGCGTATCCAGCATGATTCCTGACAAATAATCATCAAATCAAGCTGATAAACAATAGTCTTCCACTGTGCTTGGATGTGAAATCAGAAATAGCTTACATATGAGACGTTATTGTCAACCAAATCAGCAGTCATTTGAAACCAACTTTCAGCGAATCTGCTATACTGCCGAACCGGTAATTATTTTCTCTTTTTTCCCCGGTGACACGTCCTACAATGAATCAACACATTCAAATGTGGCTTGAGAAAGAAACTCAACACGATTGCATCATCGATCGATGAAAGATCACTGACTGCCACAAATTATTTGGAGACAAGGCATTACGTCACTGCCAGTCAGACAGTCGTAGTGATCTTCCCTACTGGAAAAACTAGAAAAAGCATTCCTTCAATGAGCAACGCGACACCGTCACGTGATCCAACGAAGTATATGAAGCAATAAATTTGATTCAATCAACATGATTACCCGTTCCGCTGTCGCAACAAATCTCGCATCAATCGGGTTATGTATCATCACGCAGCGCAAGTGGAGATCAGCTTATTGACTGCTGTCATAATATTCACCGATATTCGAACTTGTGTATCAGTTTGCCGCGAGCATCGTAATTGAGTGGTGATAGTGGTAAAGGTGATGTGATTTTGGTGATGCTTCATGCGACAGACGCGCCCAGAAAGCTGCCCAACCGGAGAAGACAGGCAAGTTACAAAACAATTCTACCACGTTCATGTAATGCGAGTAATGATCGTGAAAAGTTTTTCCCAATTTATAGTTTGACAAGGTGAGCTTTGAGTGAGAGATATGCCCATTTTCATTATTTACTTGCTATGACATGTTAGAAGATAGATTAGAGGAACGTTGCTAATATGTGAAATTGAACTTGAAGTGATGGTAACCAGTGTTGCACTGAACTGTTTGTTTTGGTTCATGGTTACAGATTTTCCACACTGGATGATAGAAAAGCAGAACGATATTCGATAATCTTGTCTATTGTAATTGATAAATTCGTGTCCACACAGTAGCGGTGTTATCAGTGTTACGACAGATATTGTGTTGATAACAATGAGTAACGTGGTGTTTGTGATTACGTCACACTATTTTGTGTGTTGCTTCTGAGCACATAATGTGGTGTTGTTTCGTGCGGATCGACACTCATTCGGCGGTTGCCGAGATCTGGCCTTTAGCAGATTATATGGGAAGAGAGGCTCCATTATTATTGATCGAATGATCCGATTCCATGGAAGAGATGGTAATTGTCGTTTGTCCGCTCTTCACTTGTATTTTGTTTAACCAACTTGGGTGATAAGCCTTTATGTGTCAAGACGGTCTTTTTGTTGTTTAACATACGTCATCTGCCCCACACTGAGAGCTGGAAATGTACGGATATTCTGCGTTTCATTCGTAAAATAAGAAATAGTCGAGAGGTGAAGAAGACATGGATTCCGGCAGCGTAATACCATCGTTCTGACTTGGAATATGGAGCACGGGCGATTGAGATCCACTGTTTACCAAATCTGCTTCACTGCTACTTCTAAATTCGGTTTATGGGTAGACAGATTGCTTTTTGACTGCTTGATGACGAGGTGTGCTATCGTAATTCTTCGTACCATTATTGATGAAGTACCCGAAGTGTATATTCGGAATGCGAAATGAGTTCACTCTTTCTAGGTTTACTTTATAGATCATATCCTTATTACATTAGTGGTCAAACACGGTATACAATGCCTATTCTGTCTCAATAATACGAATCTGTGGTAGCGTTTGCATGGACGTGATAAAATTTCCTTATGAATAAGTGAACGTCCTAGTGAGCCATCGGAATTATGTGAATAAAATGCGTCCCGGAAAAGCAAACGATGAGAGGATTCTATTTCCAACGTGATTTTATATCTGTACAGGCCTAATTGAATTCACTTATTAGGTTAAACGAATCCATCCAGTTACCAAATCCCAAATCCTATTCATGCTTTACCTAAAACGTATCGGGAAAGGATGAGTTTAAGTCCAGGTTTGAACATGAGCATATCGCTACATCATGTGATAGAAACGTGATGAAATGAAAGTATCCAGTCTAGCCCATTGGAGGTCATACTATTTGGACTGCAAGTTTTCATTGAACACACAAATGCGTCCAAAAAGAGAGTCAACTCACTCGAAGTATCTTCTCCACCAGTGAATGTCTTTCGAAGAAACTATCAAATATATAAGGACATTCGAAAAAAGAATGAGAAAACCTAGTAGATTGATAAAAGATAAACCAATGAACCCTTCTGCTTATGTATAAACAACATCCAGCTTCAATTTCACGGAGCCTGAAAGTATAATAAAAAAGAAGTTTAAATTCTATCCTTCTTAAGACCTAAATTAGGAGATAATTGTATGGCCTAATTAGAGAACGGTTTTATCTCTGAATAACTCAAGCAGCCCCAAATGTAAGGGCGTACTGTGTTCTAGGCTCATCATCAACATGAGCAACATCAACGTAAGGAATTTGGTCGGATCAACTTTGTGACCTGATTGAATTAGGTATTTCGCAATTGAAAAAGGCCGAAGCTCTGACGTCATTCTGTGTGGCGGCATTGCGCGGTGTCATCGATTTTTCCAACCATTTGGGTACGTTTTCCGACGCTGGTTGAGCCAAGCAGCTCTCCATTTTGCCTGTGAATGCGTCACCCTAGCTGTAAGTGAACTGATAGAAGATATGTGAGACATCGGGATCGGCAAGACTGTCTGAATGACTTTTCAATCCTGACCTGTTGGTAATCAGTAACTGCAGTAGTTGCACCACAGTCTACGAGTGTCTATGGTTTACCTAATGTATACATATATTTTTCAATAAAGATGTTGTCACCTCCGAATAGTGAAACAACTGAAACTTGTTTCTTTTTGACTGTATTTTATGTGTACCGTCGGATGAAACTTACAACGCTTTCTGCTTAATTGCACGTGTTCATCAGTCTTTTCGACTATGCACGGACCACACGTCCGTCACTTCGATGCTTCCCATGAAAATGACGCGACAACCCGATTATTGCTTCCCGCGACTCATGAGATGGAGAACACGGTTATTGGGGAGGAAATAATTAGCGTGCATTGCGAGATCGTAATTGCAGCGTGAACGTGCAACGATCACATTACTACCGTGCTTGATAACGAGCCAGTTTGTGATATGCATGGTGAAGGCTTCAAAGAAACTCAAGACTTTTGAACTTCATGTCTGAAGATATGTCTTCTATCTTTCATGTGTCCATATCTTCTTCATGATTGCACTGCCTGATTCCTTATCTGGTTGGAGGAAAACCATTTGTTCTATTCTACCTAATCCCTCTATCACTCACGAAGAAGAACTAGTCAATAGTCCATTCCCTTTAGATGTTATAATAATCAGATGTTCGGATGAAATGTTGCCACGCAGTATCCATCTCAAAGTTGCTTGGGAAGGTCGCTATTTGCAATTCTCCAATTTCGCACCGAAGACCTACAATCATAGTTTGGTTCGAATCCTCCTCAACAGAGCGTGGAATATCTGCATCAAAGATTAGGTGCAAAATGGATAGAAGTTTATAGAAAGAATGTTGCTGGCTAACTGCTATCCCGATAAGTTCATCAAGCAACATCGAAAACCGAAGAAAGTATGCGGAATTCTGGTGGCAGAAAGCAGCTTCGTTTATTTGTTTAACATACTATTGTTTATACGAACTCCCGATATCAAGCACGGTAGTAATTTGACCGTGGCCCGTGCAGGCTACACTCACGCTCTGGCAATGCACACTAACCAATTTCTTCCAAATAATCGTGTTCTCCACCTCATGTGTCGTGGGAGACAATACTCTGGTTGCGATGTGTGCTCTATGAGATGCATCACAGTGACGGACTAGCGGTCCGTGCATAGTCGAAAAGACTAACAACTGAGACGTACGGTCTACGGTTTCTTCAGTCGCGAAACATTTCACTGCGTCAGGTCAAAAAGCTGACCCGACGTAATCCCTTACAACTGTGTTGCGCAATCCCAGTTTGAAGCTGTGAGCATTCACCGAAGCGAAGTCCATCAGAATGCATCAGCGATTTGTGCACAACAAATGGTTGACACAAGTGTTTGTTTGTTATAGCACCAACAGAAAGCACCCCGATCTCCCCCTATCGAACTCACTGTTATAGCTCTCAATCTAACTTAGTTCATTGTATCATTCCTCTCTCTGTGCGGTATATAAACTGAAATTATTAACGTAGGCGGTGGACAAGAGCAAACGAAATGCTTGCATCACATTACTTATATTTTCCTTCAGTTCTCATGTACTTCCCAATAAACAGAATAATTCCATATCTCTACCGTCACTATGTGATGCGGTTCCCACCAGGTTCTGGCGCACATACTCATCATTGGCTGAAAAGACTTCAGTAATGATTCTTTTGTGCCATCGGCTGCATGATGCACTGTCATTGGTCATTGGAATCACGTCTCCCTTTATAAATCCGTTTCAGCCATGAGCCCTTCGTGTAAGGAGTTATTCACGACTCCATTCTTTCCCAAACATCGCCTCTAGATTTTCTGTTTGACGTCACGTTTGGAGCAAATTTCTACTGGCTTGATCTTCCTGCACAAAGGGAAGTGTTGAGGGAAGCAATGAGAAATCCCGAAGTCAAAGTGCGTGTTGGTGCCCTGGGTCTCGAAACAAGGAGATTAGAGATCTAACTTTTATGATACGTCCAACCTCCGCCATGTATGTCGATATATCCTCGTCGATTATTAGCACACAAAGCAGTTTTTAACACACATTCTGTGGCTTCAACGTTAGACCCAACATCACTGAACGACACCTCAGGTATACTGCGTCTGGTTATAAACCGTATCAATGCCATGAGAAGTAATTTCGCAGTCATACTATATGCGATTTCCAAGTGCATTGCACGAAACCCAAATCTGTTGTGCTCACTTCAATCTACCTTGATATGAAACGGTCCGAATTAATTGACACGTTTCCATAAGCAATCAGGCATGTGTGACATTACTTGAGCTATGGGTTGGACATATTAGGCACTTACTGAGGACGCGTCTGAAACTGTACGTCAGAACCAACTCGACGACGATTCCCGTGGCTTCTGATACTTTGAACACAGTGAACGGTCCAAGCCTGAGAATAATTGTTTGGAGCATTTCAAATCGAGCAATCTGAGACTTTTTGAACTCCCAAATAGATAAAATATTCGGGACTTCCCTGTTGCATACAGTAATTATACCGATTACTCTTCGCGAAGAACTGACATTTTGACAGTCTTAGTTACTTCATTGACCTACTCTACATTTTGGTGACAAACATCATGAAGTGTCCCACGAGGAGGCATGAAATGGGCACGACAGACGAAAATGAATGATAAAATGAAGCAAAAAGTCTTAGTAAATCCCCAGTCGTTATTGGAACTTCGCCTAAAAGAATTGAAGGCAGAAAACAGTCATCGTGAATACGCCGCTGGATACCCAATGCTCTGGGCTCCACGATGATCTGCTGATGAAATTTGAAGCACGTACTCGATTTTTCACCGCTTACCAATTCTGCCCGTAATCTAGGTCCTTACGACACACATTCTGTTTGAGTCATCGCAAGAAAACCTTAGTCATGTGAAGGCTTTCCCCTCATACGACAACGACAACAATGAACCATCCACACAAAAGTTATTAGTCAACGCAGATAATGCTGATGAAGATAAATCGAGGTTGCTGTCATCGGCAGCTCTTCGTAAGGCCAGTATAGCACAAAACGGTGAATAACTTGCGCCCAACGGATGAACGTTCTTTCCTTACTCTATCGGACTCCCTCTCATATCGCTATCTTGCCAGTACAGGAAGCCTACAGATCACCTGTAACACATTGAAAACCTAAGTTGCTAGATCATCTCTTCGATTTCATCGAAAAGGGCAATGAAATATCAACGGAACCTGACGGGTACTCCTACCAGATGATCAGTTGGATCAGTCACTTGTGATAGGACTTCGTTGAGTGAAATTCCCTCACAAACAGCCGCACAGTCGAATACCACTTGGACCTTCCCGGGCTTGATCGAACTAAAGACGTTATGGGGTGGCAGGAACACACGTTTTCTTGGGCATCTTCTTGTGGAACTATAGATGACATTTATCCTTTTCAATCATGACCGCGAATAACATCACTGTACTTTATGAGTAATTTCAAATTCTAGAGCAGGCATATCTTGAGAAACGACAAACGATGGTCTACAACTGGGTGATTAAAAAGAAGCCGATTTCTATCAATACGCCACGCTAAACCATCGATACACTTATGCTTTTCTTTACTCCACTTACACTTAACTATCTCCTACTAGACGACGAGGCGGCTTCATGACTATATCTCATATCATAGCTGATCGATCGGAATCAGTGTAGAGTCTAAATACGTGAATGATGGAACGCACTCTGCCGATTGGTCATTTATGGACAGCTTTTGAGCTGATGGCCATGAGTAGGATGATTCACCTTCAGTTTTCGTGGTGTTTGATTCTAGCCCGATAGATTCTGGGGATCAATTAATTCGATCGAATACTAGTTAAAGCGTGGTAGGTAGCGTCTTTGTGGTGGTAGACTGATGTGTTCCTTTTGGCATCCTCTATTTCATTGGTATCCATCGGTTTCCCACCTCTCACCTGTGTCCCCAAAAACCTGAAGCACGCATGAGCGGCCACACCTAAGTGAACCGCTAAACAGGGGGTTAAATAAGATTTAGGGTAACTAAGGCCTAAAGTCCTAGGAAAGAGACGATGTTCGGTATGCCAGGACAGGTACTCCCTAATCGGCGGACAAGATCTACCGACCCATCGGACACAAAGGAAAGCTATCCAACCTACCAAACCTGGTATTCCGGAATGGGCAAATTAGCCTCACAACAGGCCACCGGCTCATGTGGAACAACTCTGCTGCGCTATTGGTTGCATTTGGATGTGCAAAGGCTGAAAGGATGTCGTCTGGATGCAAGCTGGATTAGTCACCGTTATTTCAATTTCCACTGCTGACAGGACAATCGAGTAATACAACATCCCTGAAAAGTGCTGGAAACACCACCCCACACAATTTTCCCGAGAACCTCTATGAATAATTTTGGAAATATGCTATCTTATCATGCCAAGGCTTGTCCGGCAAATGACGCTCCTCGTGCTCCAGTGGTCGAGTTGACAAGACAACAAACTGGAACACTGAACTGTCGGAAACATGCTTGGGAAGCCTTTTGGAATGAAAGGACACTATTATACGTTGGCAGCCTCAGAACGACGACACTGTTGAACTAAAACTAAAACATCTACATAGCTTGTGTCCCAGAGGTCCGCATACTTAACTGTGGCACTCGGTGCATAAATATTGCAGGACAGGAGACAGCTTGCTCGCTTTTTTGAAAGCTACGATTTCACGTTCAATGCTAACAGTAAATCCAACTGCGCCGTGATCGCTTGAGAACCGATTTTTCTATGACTTCCTTTCGAACGTTTTGAGGGCTTCCCCGGAACCTCAACAGCGATTGCCATGATGATGAATTAGACGCCAATCTCTAAGAGATTTTCAATGAGATCAAGAAATGCGAAATTCTGTCCATCGCTTGGAAGTGGATTTCTCTCACAAGTCCTTCCTTTGAGTCAACACGTCCTAAAAAATGAAGCCTAACACAATGGGTCTCTGAAGACTCGCCCAAGCTGTCAGTCAAAGAAAACGAAGCACAAATATCCGGAAGTGGCGAGAACATCATACTGCAACAGGGAGCTTCGCTCTCCGCTTGGCCTGATTTTAAGCGATACTGGATCGAAGTGGCTGAAACCATGGAGACTGCAGCATGGGTTAGTGACTCCAACAGGTTATTCCACCTCATTTGCAACGCATTGGATAAGCGCTGCAAGTGAAAATCGTTCCTGTGCAGCGCAGCCGGCCATCTTATAACTGAGCACGAAAGAAAATTATATTGATGAGTAGAGCAGGTCGGTAGGTGGCTCAGCCGATCATCATACCGCACGATGGATCCACAAACTCCAGTTCTCGCGGAGCAGTACAATGTCGGTTGCGATATGGTGATAGTTTCGACGAAACTAATTTTGCACAGCATGAAATTCAACACCAATCTAACTTCTTTCAGGAGCATATGGCCCGATAGTCAGTGTCCCAATTGTACAAAATAGTTTTCTTTCCATTTAAAGCCTCTGGGTTTGGATCCTTTTATGATGATCGCTTGATCACCACCCGTCACCTGTTCCTTTTCATTTACAGTTTTCGCGTTTGAACTTATCGCATCCCGTGTACATATCCAATGCACATATACAATGCATAGTTTACCACTTTTTCTGATTGACAAAATGAAATGCACCGAGGAAACTCACGGAACCTGGTTTTCTTCTCAGTAGTATTTTCCCCCTATTCATCTCACTATGGCGAAAATCAATTGTGCTTCTTCTCGGCTGATAGTTCAGTTTGCTAGCCCACTGGAAACCTCGATGCAATACAACGAAATACAGGTTGTTTCTGTTCAGATAACCCTTACCATGCATTATGTGCGATGGCTTTGATTGTTATCTCGTAGCGGCAATCTCAAAGGGGACCAATATAGGAGAAAAGGATGCGAAATGAGTGAGAAGAGAACAACACAATAATGGAATTAATTCGATGTAGAAGGTGTGTGGATGCAAGAGCCCTACTGACCGCGGCATCCAGTCATTTTGTCCCAAAGTATCTAACCATTGAGTGACAGGGTCGCTTGAACCTCGCTCAGAAAGTCTAACACGCTTTTCAAGAACAAGTTAGTTAGTTACACTTTCGATTTAGTAGTAATATTCAAGGATCAGTGTCTTCCGTGGGATTTGCTTGTGTTTGATCTTCAAAATACAAAAACGGAGAACACACCATGAGTACAATGACTCAATAAGTTCAACAAGAGGACACTACACATACATTATTCGAACTCCAGTATGACTGTTCACAGCCTGCTAACTGCACTGCTGCTCCTCAGCGAATGAAACACTGTCCCCAGTGTTATTTAATCCTTCACCACACACGAACTGACAGTATATGATTATTATTTTGAAGGCCATTTGACAAGACCACTCTCGGTCATATTGCATTGAAATCACACAGTCAAAAGACCTCCCATTCCACTTGGTTTCGCTAGCAAGTGATTTAAACGAAGTACGAATTTACAGTGCAGTTCACCTCAGTTTGTACTCATATTATGGGCCCATATAGCCATACTCACTTTGATACCTATATCAGAAATAATGTTGCTCATTTTCAAATTAGTAGAGTAAGTCAGTGTCCACTGTATCTCATTATCCGTGCTACGGTTCTAGCTTATCTATCTCAGCCTCACTGTCATCTACTTGCTGACTCTTTGAAACCGAAATGGGCCTACTGCAGCTTCCGGTCACTCACGGTGTAGCGTTTAGTATACCGAAGCTGCAGGAAATGTGTTCTTTCTTATGTGCGTGGCAAGTCCCCTTGGAAAAATCAACTCACTGAGATCGAAAATCAGTCTGAGTAATAGGAAGTATTTAAAAATAATAAAGTTATATTCGAAGGTTGCTTAACTCAAAGTAATGATATATCTAATGTTGTTAGTGTGACTATGTTGTTTTTCTAACCCGATAAAAAGTGATGAAGTAACGGAAACGGATAACTCCTAGTCAAGAATGTAGATTATGTAGGAACCGACTTAACTAACCTCATGATTTACCAGCTTCTCTAGTTCGGCAGTTAGTTCACGGTAGGCTTCGTCTGCGTAGTCCTGCCACTTGCGTTTTGCGGCCATCATTGGTCTATGAGAAGTGAGCTTCTGTCCAGTTTTGGTTCATTTCATCAAATGAGGGGTGCTATGCTACGTTTTTCACGCAGTCGTCTACGTTGTAATTGCTCATTTGTAATGCGGCTAAGATATCTGCATCATAACCGCATCGAGGACTTACGTCCTGAAATTCATAAACCAAAATGGCAGTAAATGTAGGCGTTATCACGTGTCTTTTGGGAATAAATCTAAGAGGTTTAGACTGAAACGATAAAAACGATAACCTACACTTTTTCTGTGGTTTCATTTTCAGTCACTGTCAAAGGGACAAAGAGATATAAAATCCTGGTGTCAGTCGAATATCGTCTGTGTTTAGGCGTGCTTGCCGGAATTTCCTTTTTTTCTCCATAATTTCAGTTTTTCTCGAGCTAGTGTGAGTCCAGATTCTCGCCTCCCCACTGTACACACATTTCCGGTAACTGTGTATCTGCCAGAGTGCGTGTGCCATCGTGTGGGTGATTTGCTAAACTGTGGTGAAGAGGCGGAAGTGGTGCGAGTGCAAACGCGCTTATTAGACATGTGAACGATCAGACACGTACCTCAAAGGACCGTATGCGTGTGTGCGTTTAGAAAGTCAGTTTACTACGGATCAATACGCGTACGAAACAAGGGAGCGTGGATGGCACAGAAAGGATGAGAAAATATTTAGCTTGGTAGAAATTCCGGACCTGGACAGTCATGTGTTGCAAAACATTTCTATACGCGGTCTACGATACAACCTGCTCGCAGCAGACAGTTATCCACTAAGGTCTTGCTCGGTACCACACCTGATCTATTGCAAACTTATAGGGTTCTCCACCCTGTTTTTTATGCACCATACACAGGGATGTGAAGAAAGAAAACGGAACTGCAATCTTCCTGATGGCTGGGGCCGTTCATTGCATTCGCCAATTAAAAATATCGCATACCCAAGAGCTTGTGTTGCAAATCCGCTCAACGACTTGAAGGCTCTGTTATACAGCAACGCCATTCCGGTCCGTTTGCCAAACTCCATTCACTAGTCTGTGGTACCAGTAGGAGCTTCGTGATTTCGTCCCGACACTAAAAATACACAAGATCAGAAGTGTTACTTTGGTGACCAATCAAGGATCCTATTGTGAAACGCCTCACTGCCGATAAATGTCACCGAGGCTGCAGACGAAACTTCTGCTGACGTCCTACCTCACGTTTGCCGAGGCCCGGTTGACGCTCGAGCAATTCGTTGGCGTACTCGATAAGACCGCTGAACAGTCCGCACTGTACAACAATAAGTTTGCCAGCCCGTTTCACACGAACGCGTCAACTTAGGCCGGTCAAAATGATGACTCCCAAACACAAATCATATGCAACTCCACCTACGCTCCACATACCACATCCGTCATGCAGTATGCTGTTCTTGTGACTGAATGGTCCTATTCGCAGGGTGTGCCGCTAATCACAGTGCAATATGACGATTGCTACCTCTAAGGATCCGAAAAATGATGACAATCCGGTAAACACACTGAAGATTTCGAGTGAATCGTGTACGGATCAGTCCAGTTCCACTGTGGCTTGAGACTTCGATTCATTTTGGATATCATGAGCTGCTGGTCCTTTATTCGGAATTCCTTTTTTCACTTGATTCTGCCCAGTTACCCATACAATACACCGATGTGCGCTTTACGGTGTTTCTGATCGTCGACTTCCACTGTTGCGTGAGACTACATTGATGGTTCGTTAGGAAAGTGAATATATCTTGATACTCTTCCCGATATTCGTAGGCAGTCCCTTGATTTTACTTTTGAAGGCCCTGCGTACATTGGAGCAAAAGGCAATAATCCGAAAGGCATCCAGTATTCCGGTGGATCAGCATCATTTGATCGCACAATGCTCGAATACCGAGAGCGACATGGCAGTTGAGCCCGCGAACCTGGGAGTGTGTGGTGATGCGGAGCTCCTGAAGCACTGAGTGTTGCCGTATGGTCAGATCGAAGGTGTTGTGAAGATGCTATCCCAAGTTTACCGAGACGGTGTCATTGTGTGTGTGTCTCCATCCACTTGGGTGAATCCACGTTCAAAATGTTGCGCGGCAACCACGGTAGAATCGCAGAACTCCAAAAAATACATGTCTTGCAGCTAGTGTTTCTCAAAAACTGGTCTGGCAAATGCATGATTATTGTTGTTGTTTGGTTGCACTGCTTTCAGTCCACTTGGGTATGAATAAAATGAAGCCACTGGCTTGACAGATGTGTTGGTGGCCGCAATTGGATGCGGACATTTGCACTGTGACAATGAACCCGTGGTCCGAAAGCAGAGGGTTCACGCAGACTTTTGGCTCATTTGTGAACGAACATCACGCCCGTGTACTGAGTGACTCCCATTTCAAATGGTTAGAAGTATTCCTGACCAGTTTACCAAACAACTTGTTTGTAATCCAGGTTTCACGGAAGCGCCTTAGCTGTGAAGCAACACGTCGGGTACTGGTCACCGACAACGGATCGTAGTTCTGTGCGTCGGGTCCGAATATTGGCTTGTCCGCAAACGTGGCCGATCGCATTGCTGAGACGACCGAGGATCCAAATGGTGACCGTGTTAATGACAGGGATCCATTTATTCCTCCGAACGAAACGACGGCCGCAGCGGCCGAGCCATATCCACCAGGAGGAGAGCCAAATTAACTAGAAGCTTTTGAAGGAGGACAGATGTGATGATTTTGCGAGCGACACACGTGATAAGGCCAAGTTCAATTTGTAGCCACAATCGCATTTAGGATCCTCAACCAATTTTGATCACCGCGGACGGGCACAGCTGAAGCCATTTGTATCTGATCAAATCCTATTATGCGAGGTTATTTATACAAATCAGTTCTGGAATGAAGTAATTGTGCTATTTCGCAGCCTCGGTATTCTTGCTACTTTGGATTACGTGGTTTCGGCTGGGAGCAATTACAACACATCCTACCAGCATGGGTGTTGCATATATTAAACGAAAAAGTTTTTTTTCTCTCTATCTGACTTGTGACTAATCATTTAGAATGGAAATCATAACAGAGTTTCAGTGGTAATGAATGTGTAGTTGAGTGCTACATTATGTAGTACCATGTGAAGCACGTGGCTTTGGTTCAATGAAATAATCTTCATTGAAGTGGCACATTGTCGAGTCACGAACCACATATTATGCACTACCCTTTATTCTAATCAAAAACATCTTCAGAGTTCTTCAGTATTCAACAACATGTCTTTCGCTGTAAAATCGCTTTCAAAATGCGAGAACTAACGATTTATTTTATTCATTGCCTGTACTTCCATTTAGTATTCAATGGATTACCAAGCTGTCGCAAAAATATAAATCCACATTCGTCTGTGTTTCTTTCTTGAATATTGATGTTTAAACAAGCGCTTTGTTCTAACTTTGTTGAAAATGATATAAGGTGGGAAATCACCAGCTTTCATCAACATGCCTGTGGTCAAAACTCTCTGTAGGATTAGGTGTGGAGTTCTTTCCAGCAAGAACAGTATCAATCAATCATTCTGTACAGCGTTCAAATAATTGATTTGATCTGTTATGTAGAGTTTGTAATCTTTTCAATCAAACAATTTACCATTGAGCAGCTCCCGCAAGGGAATCAGATTGCCTCAAAACTAGGATACACAGAGCTATCGCCCAGTAATTCGGAACTGTCAGCTTTCAAAGAAAAACCAAAACATCAGTGACCGAATGTAAGGGTCTGTTTTTCACTGAGTCGCTTGTAAACCAAAATTCTGTAGTTCGGCGGTGACAATGAGTTGCACATTGGTGACCTCTGACGAGGGACAGTGCAGCATCGGGTGAACCGCCCCAAGCTGTTTCCATATCATTCGCTCTCACTAGTTCATCCTACTCTGCGTTGACCACCTGTCTGTTATAATAGCAGTCTGCACTACGTTACATAGACAACCATTGCAGCATCAGTTGAGACAAGACGGAATACTTGCAACCAACAGACCTCACGCGACAGACCAGACGAAGTTCCTTCACTGGTGCTTCGGTCAGTTTCTCGTGTTGGGTTAGCGCCCCACTGTCTTCTGGGTCAGACTTTTGGGTCAGAGGATCCAGTAAGGGTTCTCAAATAATAGTCCGTTGTGCGTTGTGGGCAGTCGACAAGTACGATATGCCCAAAAATCTCCATCGTTTCTTCGGCAAACACAGTTCGTATTTCTCTGCTCTGTAACTTTCTCATCCCATTTCAGAATAGATATGAGAGGCCTTAATGAGTCGTGACCGTGAACTTCTAACTCTCGGTAACGTTAGCAAATAAGAGACAGGAATAGAGAGAATCGATTCTTCAACCTCAGCATTCGTCTCACGCAGCTGCATTCAGCATCGGCACACATTGTCAAACGAAGCGACAGTCTGCCATACCTGGAATTCCTCAGACGTGTGAGTTGTGTCCCCGAAACACGCATACAAGACCCAAATTCAGTGTTACCAATTTACTCTTCAAACTAGCGTTCCCGTTTCACTCTTCGCACGCCGGGTCATTCTGTGTCTAGTGCTTGTGGTCAATCTGGCATTGGCACCGTTCTCGGCATGAAAACTGAGCGTGCACTGCGCGACTGGATTCCAATGAGCATTCATCTGTTTGCGGTTCGGATGAATGGTTACATACAAGTAAACAGCACTAGACTGAAGCCTAGGTGCCTGTTTGTTGTTACGATGTATCCCCAAATGACTGTAACTCATCTGAGGCTAAAGACGAAAAATACCATGAGTTGTATCAATTGCTCCGTAGCGTGCATTGAACGGACATCATGGATGTTGTTGGTGAATTCAGTGTTCAAGTTGGAAGTCTAGAGGAGACGGAGAGAAATAAAGGAAACCCTTTTGAAATTTCATTAGACCGAACCAATACTGGTGACCGACTCATTCAACTATGTTCCGATCATGGACTTTTCCCAGCGGGTAGAAAGTTATCGAACGAAATGCGCCACCGAGTAACCTGGCACTCTGCTGCGTTTTCCCGGCTTTGGACTCAGATAGACCATATTGCTGTTGGTTACCGCTAACGCGGATGATCTCAAAACTGCTGATCATTTTGGTCCACGTCTGTTGACAATGATCACACAGTTGTTCGTGTAAAATTAAGCCTACCTCTCGTCGGTGGCTGAAATGACACCAAAGCCAAAAGTCCTCGGTGGCCGCTACTGCGCGATATCAAAGGATCTGCCTCCAAGTAGAAATATTGTAAAATTCAAGATTGACCCTTTCTGTTTTCTTTCAATTTATTCTCTCTGTTATAATACAAAGCTGTACCGTACATGATACCACTCGGATGAAACATTGAACTACATGCCGTGCGTTCTTGAAGTTCTCACTTCTCAGTGGTTCCGTGCGGGTTCAGCTTATTTACTTCGTCGGGTATTACATTTGGCGTCGCGCAATAGATTCAAACCATAATTTCTTCTGAAATGCAACCCCTTGATGTAAGTTCCATATCTCAACCGGTTGACGACTACATGGGATGTTTCAGTCTTTGGCATTTGTCCCGGAAACATTTGGATGATGCGAAGAGAGAGAACTGTGTATGCAATTTGTTTTGTGAATCGCCATACATTTTCCGAACCGTTACTTGCCATTGACACTCCATTCAATATCACAACTGTTCACCGGGTTGTCGATGCAGTGACGTGCAAAGGAACCGGATGAATAATAAACAAAGTTCAGAGGGCTCTAAATGAGGCTGCTACTGCTGCCCAAGATACAACAACCAGCTACCCACAGAAGCAATGGATATCTGCATCCTCAGTTGAGCTGTAACATGCTCGCAGAAAGATTCCTCCGGATTCCATGTATGATGGAACACAGAGGTGCCTTAAACGTAAATTGATTCAGAGCCTGAGAAGCGGCCGTCAGTAGAGGTGGATTGCGAAGTACAGGGAGGTGGAAAAAGCTGCAGTGATTGACAGCAGCTGCAATCTTATACGACAAAACTGAAACACTGGTGTTCGAAAGCCAGGCTTTATTGAACTGCTTTAAGAGACAAACGGCTCACTGATTCGAACTCAGTAGCTTCGTCTAGTCCGTTGGGAGAAGCATTTTAAAAAGCAGTTCAACTGGCCTTTATCCCCGACAGGCTTGTTAAGAAGCGTCATAGCTCCAACTGTTGTTGTAGATACCGGTCCTCTGTCAAATGCGGAGGTTCTTCTTCGGCTAGGCCACCTAAATGACATAAGACTGCTTGACCGGATGAGTTGCACCCGTCTCGTTTCGAGAATGATGGCTCATAATTGTTATTGGAGTTGACAAAACTCCTCGATTTTGTAGGTCACAGGGAACAGATTCCAAAGAGTTAGAGTGAATTTGTCATTGAGCCAATTAACAAGAATGATGGTGATTCCTCTTGTCAAAACCACCCGTGAATAAGTTCGGTTAGCATCACATCTATAATGCTTGCATTTAGCATTCCCCACCACTCATCAATTACTCGAGAACAGTGCCCGAGCGAGAATCAAGAGCGGTTTAGACTTGATCGATGTTGTGTTGATCTTATCTTTACTCTCCGAAAAATTTTCGAACACAGGCACACATTTTACAGGCCAACTACCATCTATTTTCTTGATCCTTTAAGCGATCTTAGGCTCAGTTGACCACGATGTTCTCTGAATTTGTCTCTTGTTGAAGGGTGTACCGGAGAATTTCGGTTCCACCATAATGCTCTTTTATGTGAACAGCCGAGGCTAAGTAATGGTTTACGGTTCTGCTCCACCCGAGTTCACCACGAGAATTGGTGTTCTTCGAGAGTACGCCCCTCTCCCTTTCTCTTTAACTTCGTGATTGATACGGCCCTAGATACAGCACTTCTTTCGGGTGCTGATAGTGGTATCCAACGTGGAAAGATGTTGGACCAACAATATACGAGTGACATCGTTCTCCTCTATGAAGATCCAGGTCAGTTGCAAGCTATTATGAGCAGCATGAATAACTGTGTAAAAATGATCGGTATGCGTTTTGCAGGATGCTGTTGCAGGATTGGATTGGTCCAACTCTAAACCATTCACTATCTGGAGAACCATAGACTTGGTTGATAAGTTATTTTCTGGACAGCTGAATTTTACTGGGAGAACAGATATCGGTTGAGGTGTCATTGTGTATACAGAAAGTTCTTTTGACATTTGCTAATCAGAGTTATCTGCGACTTTGATACAAAATCTGTTCATCTATCAAGTGTCGGGCGTACGCTGCAGCAGTTAAGGCCGTTATTCTCCGTGATTAAGAAACATGGCCACTGTGAGAAGATTATCGTCATTGGGACACAAGTACGCGCATGTTCACTGACATTATTATTATCTTCATCGTCTTTTTTTCAATCGATTCGATTTTCTTAGGGTGTCATAGTAGCTCTTAGTCATCCTGAAGCCCTTGTTCCCCAGCTTCTATGAAAAACCGCATCATTTCCTCAGCTTTCGTGAACTCATGAAGTGGTTTCGTCACCGGTGAGATTTTCAGCACCCGTGACGCCAACCGTGACTTTCGCTTGAAACTCAATTAAACGTTCCGTCATTCACGGTCGTCATCGCATCATTTTGAACAATCTGATAAAACATTTAGTTGGTTCACTCTCGAACCAGAACGCACACTACAGTAGGCGTTCGACTAGCGGCTCAGAAACGTGTCTTCTATCGAGTCCTGAAGCAAACTATGAACGAAATTCACCTAAACTAATGAATAGAGAAGACCAGTGTCCACAGGCAAATACGATCGTGTATTTCATATATCGCGGGACCGAAATAGTACCGGGGCAAGAAATACACGGAAAGTAAACGGGGGCAACGGCGAAGCGAAAGTCGGACTACACACCTGCAGTCGGTGAGAACCGAAATTGTGTCAAACGTGAGGTGGATGGAAACCTCGGGAAAGTCAATTTAGTAAAACGTATGCAACCGAGGGAAAAACAGTGAAGTCAAAATCAAGCACCAGAGATAATGAAGAAAATACATCCATTACGCTTTCTACTGTGTTCTTTTCAATGCTTCACCAGATTGAATCTGGGTTTTCAAATCAGGACAGCACCCTTTGTCCGATCCTCCATGAGAAACGTAATATGGATGATTGCACCGATAAGTAATGCACTGTAAGAAGTACGTGCATACTAAGTAGATAAATGTATAATGAGTCTTCGTGAATTAAAACGAACTCCGTGACTGTGGTTTGAAAGCGTAGGAGTGATCGTTCGGTCAGGAATAGATCATATCTAACAGAAAATGTTGGTATCTTCTAACACCTGTTACTAATTAGGGTGGTTACGATTATCGGTTTGTAAACGGGTGCATATCGTAATCAAGGTAACGTAATCCAGTCGTTCTATCATTTTCTTGACAGCGATGGAATCAGGATAGGCATGAAAACGTCAAGAAACAGGTTTATGTTTCTCTGGGAGTAAGAGGGAGCCATACACAGACTGCTGATCACAGTGCTCCAAAATGCCAGAATGTCAAAACCGTCTGGCAAGAAATCGAGAAGAACTTCAGATCTGCCAGATCAGTCGGATTTGATGTGCGTTACAACATCAGAGACCGTCCTCACCTTGTATTGTTTTCTGTATTGCAGAAAGCACTCAAAGTTCCCAGGGAGGTAAGGCCTGCATCCAAACTATTGTTTTACCGAAAATCTTGGATACGGGTCACAAGGCTGTTCACGCTAAATTCAAGTCAAGCAGAGTAAATACTCTATGCACCTGGAGAATTTAAAACAATGGTTATAAATAGCAGTTTTCCAAACAGTGACCGGACATTAGCATTGCATAGCGCGGGAACTGTCATCTCCCTTGGGGGTGGTACAACAAAAGGTAGTCCTCCAGCTAGTGTGCATGCCTTTCTTAGTCCAGTCGCGTATACTTCTCTGCCCCTTGCCTGCCTGCTTGTGCTCGTTACCCTATTTCTCGGGATATTTGATATTCCTTGATTATTTTGTATTCTGTGGCCAGACTATAGGAAATGCGCATTCGAATATACTACTGCATTTTCTTAGCTCAAACGAGTCTTTACCATAAAGAGGTGTTAGAGCTTGAAAGGATGCATGTAAAATCTCTTCTTCAAACTTATCGCTTTGTGTGTTATTGATGGCTGCAAACAGAATACATCGAACGAAATGGTGATACCTCGACTTTTTCGACTGAAACATCCAGTTGCTCTCATCGGATTTACTCGATTGCATGCACGCGTGCGGACAGATTTGGTTACTGGCAGACAATGCCAGTTACAGCATGTTATTCTTCTTTAACGAGGATGAAAGTGAACATCAATAATATATATATATATATATATATATATATATATATTAATACAAAGTAGTATGTAAGCGTGTGGACGAAATTCTCCCGGAAGCACACGACCGGTTTTGCGGTTGTTGGTTCTCATCAGGTATGCGTACCCGTTACTCCTCTGTCCACTCGTCTTCATACTTGTACACTCATATTCCATAGTCACAAGGATCTAATTTCGATCGTCTGGATTGTGAATGGATACTTTTCACTGAAGAGCCCACAAACGAATCACAACTGAGATTACTCATATTTATTCGTGTCTGGGTCACTACATACTGCTTACGTTCAATATGAGTGCCTACACTTGCAGCCTCGCTGCTATCCTTTATTTATTGAGATGAATGTGAGCATCAGTATATCATTATATATATATATATGTATATATATAAATATATATATATATATATATATATATATGAAGCGATCAGAAGTAAACTGACAATACTGAGTTGTGGCAAATTTGACATACAATCAGGTCCTTGTGCGAATATGTGACCACTCTTTCCCCGTTTCGATCGTCTTTTCACAGACAGGTGTGTGATATATAACGGAAAGATAGGAAATAGCAGCAATTCCATGTACTGACTTTAAAATAAAGTGCAGACTACCAGTGATTCGGCAAATGAATGAAATGTTCCTTCTAGGAACTTCGAAAAATATTCTTCTTTGTACTTTGCAAGGTTGACAGCAGGATGAGCAAAAAATCGAACTCGTCTGCGTCCACTTCATTGTTCTCTTCGTCGTCAATAACGGTCTTATGATCGTCATCATAATCGTCTTTTTCTTTTATCTCCTTGAAGAGGAGCACGAAGTGACAGGACATTTTAACATGTCTTCCGTCAACAGTATGTTGGCCAATCCAAATGTCTCGAACACCGCAACAGTATTCGATCTTCAAGTCCATTCATGCTGGTCGCCTAATAAACTGGGAGCATGGCAATTGTTTTATGTTCACCGACAGGATTCTCTCCCACGTGGATGAAAACGTCTAAGCGACTTGACTCGAGCTCAATTTTTATGAGTTCAAAGTGTTTCGAAATCTACCAGGCATTTTCCTTGAGAAGTGTAGAAGAGATCCAATAAAAGAAACTTCGTATTGTTCTCACCGTTTTTGCGACTCCCAACAATCACAACAGAAATCAGTGTATTTCATAAATCCACGACAGGGGAAGTGCGGCTTCAATGATTTTGTGGCGTTACCGAAAGAAAACTGCTCAAATTTTGGTACGTGTTTCAGTGACTGAACACTGGTTACCAACAACCTAAACCAAACTTCCCTATTGCTGACATGGTGTTCTCAACTTATTCTACCAATGGAAAGGAGGGAATGATGATCAAACACCGATAATATCGGTTTGCCATATACCCCAACGGTCGTGTTTCTGAACCATAAAAGGAACGAAATTACCTGTGACAGCGCATACTCGACCGCTGATGAACTTTAGGATATCATGCCAGCATCACCGATGACTGAGGTTGGTAAAGACCAGTGGCAGCTTCTGCATGCGAGACGACACCTGACCCGTTATCTGTTCACCTCATAAGATGGAAATGCGTCAGTCGCAAAACTTATCTACTCCAGCTGCGACCTGCTTCACTAATAAAATATCTCGATCAGGGCCAAACCAGTGCAGCAGCAGAAAACAAGAAATTCTTTGTAGTTTCCTACGCAGCACATTTGATCCATTTGCGGAATGATTCGTAATCTGCATTCATTCCAAACAATAAACATTTTTACAGCTTAGTTCTTCTTTATTCATCGTGCTGAGTAGTACTAACTGTCTTATCTCAGATTCAAGCCATGTGGTCAGAAAATCAAGACAATGATCGTCCTAATACACCCGATTTAGGGTGAATTTTCAATACATGTGCGATTTACGGAGTAATCTGAAAGAAACGAATGTAACCATTTATTGAAAGGTTCAGAGGGATTCGTGGAGGAAAAATCAAGCAGTTAGTACACTCAGATTAATGTCGAGGCCGAATAACAAGATCGTTCATTATTGCGTCGTGGTCTACGGGAAAGTGGACATGGTGAGGGCTTAGGCTATTTCCACATGTAAACGTGTGTGAATGAAGAATTTTAGATTTCGTGCCAATGAAAGTGTGGAGGGAAGACAATGGTTTGTGTTCGATGGTGACCTTTTTCTGAATTTATCACACTAATCAGATTGCATGTTATTGATGTAGTCAGTGAGAATGTATCTATTGTTGAGGCAGCAGAGGGTAGCAATTTTCGAGATTTGGTGGTAAGATGGGAATTAGACGGAAGAAGCGTTAGGTAGATTTTGGTTATCAGAGAAAAGGTATGGGATGTTATTGAGAACAGTGTGCGAGGGAGTTCCAAATCGAAGTTGAAAGTTAAAATCAACCCACTCAAAGATGTAAAGGAAAGGAGAACGGGTATCAGACAATTGAACAAGCTCATTCACACTGTTTCGAGGAAAATTCAATCTTTGGTTCCAGAAACAGTGACAATACAACTGAGAAATAAAATGGATGCTATTGGAAAAATAATCACAAAGGTCTTTTCAATTAAAGACATCAACCGCATTATCACGTAGAACATACAGCAGATTACCGCGATTGGGGGAACCAAATGCACGTCCGTAGTTAAGAAAACGTAGCCTCACAGTACAACTATCGTGATCACGAGTATAAGCTAATGAATCAGCAATGGATGTATTTGCATCACGTGTTGACAGACAGGGTATATAGGGAAATTGTGTCAGATCGCGAGGGTGAACTTGGAAAATTATACAATGGATGAGTGCATTCTTACTTACTTTCAGCAATGCAAATGTTCAATCTATCTGACGGTATTTCTTGGATACTTTCTTTGGTACAGGTTGAGTGCGTATAAATATCCGACGATTGACAATCACCTCAAAATCAATGAGACGAGATGGGATATGATTTCGAAAGAGCAAGCCATTAGCAACATTGGTGTTATTTAGTCGGGGCTATCAGATTCACGGCACTAGGCTTGTTATTGAACAGCAGAAACAGAGGCAAGTGTGACAGGGTTTCGTTCATGGAGTTCCAGATATATATGAGGAAGTGAGGATGTGTCGGAGATAACAGTGAACAGGTTATTAGAATCTACTACGCCTATCCTCACATTGAGCCTGGCACAACACAACAGTTAAATGGCGCTTCACATCTCACGGCATTTCACGTGACCCAACACTCTGTTTGTTTACAGGTCATTCAGATGTCTTATTTCAGTCTTGATGAGTGTGGATAGCCTTCTACGGCTTGATGCCAGTCAGATGTTTGTGCCTTGGCCCTAACCCTACGGGAGAAGGAAACCTATTGTGTTGAACATACCAGATTTCCATGGGGCAACACAAATCATGGAGGTTTGGGAAGTCGGTTAAGTGCTCACAAAACGAGAATGCCTCGTGTAAAAAATTAGGAAAATCAGTGAAGGTGGCAAAAGTCCCAAGCTTTTTGAGATTCTCCAAGGTGCAAACTCGTTTGCAGACAGTGCGCGATGACTGTAGAAAGTTGGTGAAGGCTTTTCCTTAGCAAACAAACTTTGGTATCAATAAGTGTAATACAGTGATCAGAAACTCAAATAAGAGCACGTGGAAATACTGTAAAAATATTTCAATAATTTACTAATGCTGAATGCAAAAGGGCATCGAAGTAGTTAGAAAGTGTCCAAGACTCAAGAAGATGCAAGGTGATTAGAAAGGATAAGTCAAGTCTACTGAAATTAGCTGCCATTCTGCACAAAGACTGATTAAGAACTGTATTGAAATAGTTGGGAACGCTGTCAATCAACTGATTTATATCATCAGCTGGAGTATCTTGTAAAACATAAGGAATACCAGAGATATGAGGTTGGAATGATCTTAGACGAAGTGGCTTTCTATGCACTCGATCAATATCACGCTGAATTTGAGTGAGATGTGATAAGATTTGCACCACATTCGATAGATAAGTGTGATTCAAACCATGATTTCTGGATAGTGTGTGGACATATAATGTGTTAATATTCTTCTTTTTTCAAGAGACATAATGAAGAAAGCTGTTATAACTAGTTATATGCAGTTACTTGGTTATATATAGGTATATCACAATCAGTAGGCAATAAATAAATCATACAGATCAATTGACAATTGAGGCATGTGGTAAATGTGGTAAGCAGTGTGATCATTTGTAACTGCTCTAAGCTTTAATTTGTGCGAATCAATGACTCTAAGATCCCCGTTTTGATCCCAGAGATTGGATTCTAAGCGAGGTGTAGTAATAAATAGCGAGAAAATATGATTTCCTGTGCTGTGTTCTGCGAAAAAAATGACATCAACCAGAAGGGATCGGATTCTCAAACTGACTACTGTGATACTACCTGGTAGGCGAACTGGTAGTGAAGAACTGAAATTTTGTTTATGGCTGAGAGGAAGTTGCGTTGTGTCTGCACTGGCTTTTTGCCAGACCACGGTTAACCAGTTGAGGGACGTTTTTATGACAAGTGAGGTGGTTGACCGTAAGGGAGTTTCAACTGAATGTAAATATTCAGTTTGACTAAGCTACTACTACTAAGCTACACAAGTACAGAGATATGCAGAATTACACTGGTTAAATGTAGCTCATGGAGGGGAAGTAGAAATGCCGTGTATGTGAACGGCTGAACGTGAAATCAGACTTCTTATTACAATGGGCATATTTCAACAAATGTACTTATAACGAACTTGGTTTTGGGAGTTCTGTGAACTAATAATACTATTATTTTCTTACAAACAAAAGTCATGAGAGGATAGTCGGTAGTATAAACCTCTGGTTATTTTCATGATAGTTCCCGATTTGGATTCAGCCGTCAACACTATCTTATTGTTACAACATAACGGTTAGATGATTTTGAATAATCGTAAACTGAGTGCTTTTAGGTGAATGAACATGCACGCGACCTACGGGCGCGTTTCACAAAAAAAAATCGATAAAAGAATGTGCATTTGTTTGGCGAATAACCGGTGAGTACATACACCGTTTCTACTGTGCATTCACGGGCGTGTATCTGCGTATGCACATGATGTTCATTTTTATAGCGGTCGTTTGCATTTCGTGTATTTCTCGTATCGGTACTGTTTCCGTACCACTTTATATAGAATACATTGTCGCATTTGTCCGTCGGCTAGCATCTTCTCTATTTGGTCAATAGAGGTGATTTCGTTGGTACTCCGCATTGAGACAGGAATAAAGACACGTTCATAAGCCTCGCTCAAACGTCTCTCAAAGTTTATCTAGCATTTGAGGTCAATCAGTGGTATATTATGCGGCTTACTCAGTGATTATGCTCCCATGCTGAATCTGCCGATCCATCTGCTAATCATAATACGAATGCGAAACAATAAGTTGAAAGTTATACTCGACAGACAGAAAATGAACGCAACCAGTGGTACCAGGTTTGTGGCTGGTGAACGAGATGAACATCCAAGTGGTCGACCACGATCCGCAACGTGTTGGCACGGAAAAGAGCTGTTCATTACAATGCAAAACATTGGAGAAGCAGGTATTATTTTATGGTTATTTCACACGAGAAATAGTCAGATCATGCAAATAGATTGAAATAAGTAGATTTTATTGGAGTGTTGATACGCCAGTATCTACTTGGTCGATAGCAACCAGCCAATAGAATTTACATCAGTCTTGATGGATTTGTATGAAATACCATTCCACAGGGAATCACTATCGAAACACAGGATCATTCGTTTGACAAGAGCACATTGAACCAACACATTCGTGCAATCATAAACCGAGTTTCTTTTCAAACCGTAACACAGCTTGAAATAGAATGGAATGAAACAGAGGCTTCACAAAACAAATGAGAACAAATATGTTTCTGCTGGTTATTCGAATCATTACGGCACGGAGAAGAGAAGCAAGTTGAGGGAAGCTATCGGTAGGATATATTACAATTTGCATTCAAACAAGGTGAAAGCATTCCACGTTCGACTTGTTTTATATTTTCAATATGTTAACTTTAAATTAACCCACCGATGATTGTTATTTTTATCAACAATTCTCATGCATAAAACGCTGATACAGTTTCATTATCGCTATCCGAAAAACCGTCTACCAATTTTATAACAAGCTGACAATTCGGAATTTAAGAACTTCTCAGGCAGCAAGCCTATCAATATTCTTTGGTTCATCAAGTTCACCAAAACTTCTCGATCGGACGGCTCAACATATACAGTATTCAAGCATGGGGCTGGACCTCTGTCGGAAATGTTGAATAATGTGATCAGTCACGCAATTGAATCCTTCATCATTTCTGACTCTAACCGTCCTGTCACAATCATTCTCATACCAAAAGGGTCCAGTAACCCAACAGGATCCAAAAAAGTTCACAGAGTTAAACTTTTCTCGTCGGAGTTGAAATTGTTTGAATTTCCTGAACTCCATGGCCTTAGAAACCCTGCCAGAAGTCCAACTGACGAATACCAATTTGCGTATAAATCCTGGCGGTTCACGTATGAGAAAATAGCGTGGTATTCCATTTCATTGCAGAATCACTCAATAATTCGTAAAAGTCCATTAGGCCTGCCTTCGTCGATCACACACCGACATTTTATGGTTCACAGCAAACGTCGCTTCTCAAGAAATTAGAATCCATTATCTGCCCCTGTACTCAAATAACTGATTGTCAGACTTCTTCTCAGGAATAACATAATGTATCTCTCTTCGTAGATGTTTGTACATATTCGGTCTTGTTTCTGGGCTTATGTGATAAGCACATATCATCATCCATTTAGTTTGCCGAAAATATCGTTGCGGTCTGTTTCATCCAGTGTGATAATAAATTAAGAGAAATCAATTCAAAGATCGATTGGTAATTCAGGCACTGACATAGCATGCAGCGTTAATATTGTTTTCGTATTACTGTGGATTGGTGCAGTATATTGGGTGCACAGAACAAAGCACTAGATGAAACATTAAAGCTCATAAGGCCAATGTGGCTGTGAATTGTGTCCTATGTATCACTGGATAGGACAACTTGGAGCGATATTTTCGCTAAGGGAGGTAGTTCGTAGAAGAGATCAATGAAGCTGGCCAGTCCTTGAAATGATACGGAAGAAAGGTATGAAAAGGCTATGTGAATTGTGTTAGACTTCCTGGGTGTGGTCCTACATAGGGGTTTAATGCATTCGAGTAGCGCTTTTGTAAATACATTAATTATCTACTTGATAGAGTTATTCGTAGTTTTCTCGTTATATTTTTTGTACCATTGGTTGTTTGAATTCCAGTTGAGATTCCACTTATGAGATAGAAACGAGAACTATCGTTCCCACTTCGTGAATAATAGGTGTTTGAAACAAACTTTCTTTTAAAATCGCTGGGTGTGTAAAAAATACGGGAAAGAGATATAACAGAACGAGTAGTCTCATCAATGGCCAAATCTCTACGAAATAGTAACTGATAGAATGGTTCACAATGTTACGAAATTTAGTCACGACCTGAAAGACAGTTGACCATCTACAATAATCGTTGTTCAAATATGACCTTATCTATCCCAAGCGAATATTGAGAAAATGGTTCATTTAAACGATCTGTCTTCCGGAATGAAACCTGACCGATGCACTCTCTGCACTGCACTGTAATTGTTCCAAAGAAGTGCAAGATAAACACAGTGCAAACATTGTTTCTCACCATAGAGATAATTTTGACGACAGATAAACTGGATGGAGAAATCAATGGGATTAGTGAAACGCTGATATCAACTGCGTATCCAGCAATATTCCTGGCAAAATATTATCATCTGAAGCTGATAAAGAATGATCGTCTGCTGTACTTGGAAGTGAATTTTGAAATTCCCCACAAACAATATGATATGATCAACCTAACCATTAAAATTCTGAAGCCAAATTCAGGCGTATCTACTATAGTGCCGAACCGGTAATTGTGTTCACGTAATTCCCCGATCACACGCCTATAATAAAGGATCCACCGTCTATTCACACCAAGTTCAGCTGCACATTGCAAGTAAAATATTGGATCTCAACTACCTACACTGTCCGGTTCGAAACTTAAATACGTCATACAATGACTCAACACATTCACGTGTGACTTGAGAATAAAAATCAACATGACTGCATCATCAATCGATGAGAGAATGGTGACTGCCTCAAGTCGTCCGGAGACAAGGCCTAACGTCACTGCCAATGATCTTACCCAATGGACAAACTAGAAGCACATGATATCATGAACAACGCGAAACCATCACGTAATCCAACCAATTTTCCAAACATATAGACTCGATTCATTCAACATGATTACTCATTTCGCTGTCGCATCAAATCTCGTATGAACCAGGTCACCGATAATCGAACTTGTCTATCAGTTTGGCGCAAACATCGTAATTGATTGGTGATAGTGGTACCGGTGATGTGATTGTGGTGATGCTTCATGCGACAGACGCGCCCAGAATGCTGCCCAACCGGAGAAGACAGGCAAGTTAGAAAACAATTCTACTAAGTTTATAGAATGCGAGTAATGATTGTCAAACGTTTTCCCCAATTTATAGTTTGATAAGGTGAGCCTTTAGTGAGAGATATGCACATGTTCAATTTTTTCTTGGTATGACAAGGTAAAAGATAAATTAGAGGAACGCTGTACATATGTGAAATTGAACTTGAAGTGATGGTAACCGGTGTTGTACTGACCTGTTTGTTTTGTTTCATGGTTATATTTGAACAATATTTTCCTGCAACTAAAGAATATTCATCTGATTTGGCAAATACGGTTGAGTGAGGATACTCGATTGAGACATCAGAACAGTCGGTATCAAAACTACTAGTTGTCACTGTCCCACTTGTGATAAAATATATTACACGTTTTACAGATTTTGCACACTGGATGATAGAAAAGCAGAAAGTTAGTCGATAATCTCGAATACAGCAATTGACAAATTCGTGTCCATACAGTAGAGGTGTTGTCAGTGTTACGACAGATACTGTGTTGATAACTGTCAGTTGCATGCGGTCAGTGATTACGTCACGTTATTTCGTGGGGGTACCAAGATAGATTCAACGATCTGAAATGTTGCTTCTGAGCACGAAATGTGGTGTTGTTTCGTGCGAATTGAGACTCAATCTGCTTTTGCCGAGATCTGGCCTTTGGCATTTCCTAATGCTCTCACCTCGACAGTTTATTTGGGAAGAGCGACTCCATTAATATCCATCCAATGATCCGGTTTTATCGAAGTGATGGTAAATGTCGTTTGTCCGCTTTTTACTAGAGTTTTATTTAGCCAACTCGGTTGATACGTCTTTATTCGTCGAGATGGTCTTTCTGTGTTTCTGCCTACGTCACCTGCCCCACACTGAGAGCTGGAATGCACGGATATTCTGCCTTTCATTCGTCAAATGAGAAATGGTCGAGAGGTGAACAAAACGCGGGTTCCAGCAACGTAATACATCTTTCTGTTTTCGGATATGAGTAACAGGCGATTGATTTCACTCGTTTACCATATCTGCTTCACTGCTGCTTCTAAATTCAATTCATGGGTAGACAGATTGCTTTTCGACTGCTTGATGACAAGGTGTGCTATCGTCATTCTTCGTGATATGATTGATTGTATATACTGGATGAGAAATGATTTAAACCTTTTATTTATTCCTCATCGAACATATCCTAATTACTTTAATGGTCAGTCAATGTATGAAAGGTCTATTCTATCTCAATTATACGATTCTGTAATAGTGTGTGCATGGACTTGGCAAATTTCCTTTATGATTACGTGATCGTCCTAGAGAGCCGTCGGATTGATGATGTATAATAAGTTAGAAGTGAAAAGAATTGCTATTCATTTATTTCAATTTGCCTACTTATTACCTCACTTTGATTTGACATACAATATTTAGCAAGCTGATTGGGATTTCGAGTCCATACTATCCAAGATGACCGTCAAATGTTTATTGCGCAACAATATGGTGTCAATTTGTCACTAGCTTTACATGTGTATTGGTGATGCACATAATGGTACGCTAACTTGCAAAATTGCTAATCGTTGGGTGTAAGAATTGGCGGATCGAATACCAAAACGTTCAGGCTTGATCTATGGAAAACCGGTGGAAACCTGAACCGCAGTTTTATGTTGCACTTATTTAGTTAATGCACTTTTACAGCTTCATCCAAACTAGTCTGTTACTGTTGATTGAACGGTCATTTTAAATAGTATTGTGTTTTCTATCACTCACCAATCTCATTGTACGTGTGGCGTTGTTCAAGGTGTCTTCTTAGTTGACTTATGACCCCACGACCCAGGGTGGGAATTATGCCATCTTCGGAAACAATAACCTCTTCGGTAGCTCCCTATTGGTCTTGTGCCCATTTCGGAATCATTTGTTGTACTATTGTTGTATGAAAAGACAAAATGTAAAATGCGCATAACGGGTATACGATACTAAAAGTGATAGTTTGGTAGGGAAAGGAGTTTGCATGTAAAACGTGCCTGCTCGAGTTCAGTGTTATTCCTGCCACATGTCTACTCTTCCGATCGAAGCTGAGAACTTGTTGCATGTCTGCTTCATTTCTCACTGGGACTCATGTGTGACGAATTTCCACCACAGCACACGTATTCGTTAGACCTAATAGGTCCACAAAATTCTCATTTGATATTTCCACACTACTCATCTGGCAGAAAAACGAAATTAAGATTACCCTGGAATAATACAATAAATCCCACTTCTTAGAGATTCTGTTCTTGGTAAAATAATATAATATGCGAATAGCATGTGAAGAAATCGAACAAGATCAAACCCAACGATTTCATATTTTTCTTGCGCTGGACGACCAATGTAATTCATCTTCAGTTTTTAAACGTTACACGTTTTTCACGATTCTGTTCACCGGTTGTTCTTAAACTTACACGCCTATTTTTTGCATTATATGCTCAGAGATTCATACAAAACAACAAATAGGGAATGAATTTCTTTGCCACATGTCAGTTCGTGTAATCAGTTGTATATTATGTATATTACTGGGTATCGATGAGATGAATTATATATACTGACAGCATTGTGTGAGCTTACATTTTCTCACTAACTGCATGATCACCACGGCGGTGGAATACCCAAAGCAGTATCAAGTATTATTGACAATGTGACCCTGAAACTTTAAGTGGAGAATTGCACGTGGTCCCAGTATGTCAAATGTGTAACAAGCCGGAACATAATGGTCCTTAGAACATTACAGTACGTGATAGTTTGCTCAAAGTGTGGTAAAAAGCAACGGGAAAGACTGAGATGCAAAACGAAATGAATGGGATGAGTACTGCTTTGGAGCTATTCATTGAATACTCCTCATGGCACTGCAATAATAAATGCTGCATGTGTTTTTACTATTTTCGCAGTTTTGGTCTCAATGTTGCAGTTGTTATGGTTTCATTTGCAAACAGCAATCACTTGAGAGTCACCAGGAATGGTTTGAAAGCTGTCATCGAACTGATCTTGTGTCCAAGGTTACTTAAGTGTTGTAGTATTGCACCGCTGTTACTGTCAATATAAATATCTTCTAGATGAAGGCTCATATACATTTCGCGGCATTTAGATATAAACCTGAGTTAATCACTCAAGATTCTTCTGTCCCTCTGATGGCCTATATATACGGCCACTTTCTATCTCATATGTAACCTGCAGGGTGAAACCTCTCCAACCCCATTAGAGTACAAGTGATCATCATGATTCCATAGTATGACGGCCCATTCACATCAAATCTTGGTGTCCCACCGTAATGATTTTCAGTAATGCGTTACTGAAGACCATGTGCGGTCATGTTTATTGTTGGCACCAACTTGGTCAGAACTAGACACTGTGTGAGCAACTTTTGATTCCGGATAATGCACATTGTGACATCAGAACACGTTTTCAGAGACAAACAATTGTTTTCAATGATTCATTCTCAAGTCTTTACAAATCATATAGGAGATGGTTGTGCTGAAATGGTCAAGGGTCATTCGGATTTGGGTTAGATCGACGTGTCGATCTGCACGACTAGGTCGTGACGGTCACATGGTTCCGAGCTGAGTGACTGGGGTGGGGGTGGTCCACTTGCGGCCAGGGTAATTGGAGGGCTTGGACGAACTTCTTTTGTGTACACAGAGCAGGTGCGAAAAGACGGATGCTAATCGCCTCTGCGGTGGACAGTGTGTGTAAGCGGATGTGTTTGTGGGTATTGGGGGGGGGGGGGCACTCGATAGACGATTTTAAATGCGGAATCCGTGCTTATTTTGTGACCTGAGTCTACCAGATGTCCGAGAATGGCACTCCCTATGGTTCCTGTTCCTCCATGTTGTAGCCATCGTGGACAGTGTTCCTTAATTCTTTGGGATAGTTGCCTTGCCGTTCGGCCAATGTAGGTTGCATTACATTTGCACCTGAACAAATAGATTACCATTGAGTTGGCCAGCATTGGCAACACATCCTTATTGGAATTTCGGATAATGGGAGAGCTTGCAAATACACAGGCAACACGAGCTGAGTTGAATGTCCCACTCACCGCACGCGTTAAGCGTCTGTTGACATGGTCCGATATGGCGTCTCCTTTGAATGGCATACGGATAAACAGTTTCTTCTTGGGGACGTCATAACTTGGAGCACATTTCTGTCTATCTTTCAGATTTTGTTCTATAAAGCGCTCAGGGTAACCGTTTTCCTTGTGAGTGTTTCTAACTAAATGCAGTTCTTCTTCTACGGTCTCCTGTGAGCATAACTTTCTTACTCTCAAGGCTAAGCATATGACTAGGTTTCTTTTCTGTCGTATGGGTACACAACTGAGAAAGTTGGTGTACTGTCCAGTCCATGTTTGCTTTCTATGTGTCCTTCTTTCGACTGTTCCATTGGTGTTCCTGTGTATAGAGACATCCATAAAGGCCAACGTGTCGTTATTTTTGGTCTCCACCGTGAACTGAACGGCTTTATGAGCATTGTTGAACATCTGTTTCGTCTTTTCTACATCGGTTTCTTTAGTTCTAAGGCAGAAAATATCATCAGTGTACCGCCGATATAAGTTCATTTCTTGTATCTCCTGTTTCAATGTAGTACTCTCTAGTTTTGCCATGAATATGTCTGCTAGGACTGGGCCTAATGGTGATCCCATGGCTACACCATCGCATTGACGATACAGCTTTCCGTCAAGTAGAAATTGGACGTCAAAAGTACACCTGAGAAGGAGTTCTTTCAGTTCCTTCCGTGGTATGTTTATTGGCACTTGATTGGTTTCAATGTAGTCACAAACGAAATCAATAGTCTCTAAGATGGGTACTTTGGTGAAAAGCGAGGTCACATCCAGAGAAAACATTTGATCATTTTTTTATGTTTAGGTGTTTGATGGTTTCCACAAATTCAAATGAATCTTTGAGACTGTATTTGGCGAGAGTCCTGCGTACGGGTTCCAGTTTAGCTGCCAGCCATTTGGCTGTTTCATGGTAAGGCGAGTTAATCATAGAGAGAATTGGTCCTAAAGGTGTGCCCGTTTTATGAATCTTGGGTAATCCATATAACCGTGGAATGGTGGACCCGCATGGTTTGATTGTTTCGAAAGTGAGTTGGTCCAGATAGCCTCGATCTTTCATAGACTTCAGCACTCCTGCAATCTGTTTCTCAGCATAGGTCGTCTTTTCTCGTTTTCCTGATGACTGTGTGAATTTTGTTTTGTCCGCGAGTAGATGAGACATTTTTCTGATATAGTCGATTCTATTCGTAATCACCACCCCGGAGCCCTTGTCGAGTCTGCTTATTATGATGTCGTTTTGTCGTTGTATGTTCTTTAGTTCTTCCAAATGCCTTTGAGTCATTGGCCCTTGGTTGCGCGGGGTATATTTGCGATACTGGTAGCAACAGTCAACAAGTGTGGCTTTAAATCGTTCGAGTTCGTCCGACGATCTGGGTACTAGATTGCGAGTTTGTGATAAAAGGTTTCCGAACTGAATTTCCGTTTCTAACTGACTTATTTTACGACGTGGACAGCAAAAACTCACACCGAGCGATAACGCTTCGGTGAGGATGGGACTCACTTCCAATTTCGATAAATTGTGCACATAACGTTCAGGTTGTGTGGGAAAATTTGACTGTGGTTTAATTGCCGTTAAGCTGTGCTGAAGCTTCTTCAATGTTTTTTGACACCTGGTGTCTGTTACTGAGCGCACATAATCCAAGAATTCTTCGCGTTCCCCTTGAGGTAAGTTATCCACGGTAGATTGCCGCTGAAATAGATTTCTTTCATATTCTGGTAGCTTGGAACACATTGCGTCGCGTTGGTTCAGCGCATGTCTATGAAGCGTTTTGGAGTTGGGATAAATTCGGTTACGACGTAAAACTTTCCAATATTGTTTTGGGAGCAACTTTTATTAACACCGTTTCACACACAAATAACTGAACGTCCCAACTCACCAATACTGAATCAAAACAAATTGTACTCATATTACCCCGCCGCACATACATAATTAGGCACAGCTTTTGAGGGACAGGCAACACAGGGATGCACAAAACCGATACCTCGAACAGCAACGACACTGTTGATCACTACGAAACACTCGAACCGTCATCGCCAAAAAAGACGGCGAAATTGAGCATTTTCAGCGACGACCAGCACAAGCCTAATTAGGTCACCATTATTACCGTTTATATTGTCTGTTTGGACGATCTTACGGAAAACGTCAAATGACCAGCCGGGAAGGTAAGAACACGATGGAAACTACTACTACGGAGTGAATCGAAAAGTCCAGTTACTGGGCTACCAAACTGTGTTTCAGAAAAGATAGTCTAATGGATGGGAATGGCGTGGGTCAAATGGTGAAGAAAGTTGACTTTCTATAAATATGATTACATTTGGATGGAAAACGAATTCAAACTCAGCATATGCTCAGGCTAGGAGACGTCAGTTAAGGTTTTTGTCATTCCGGTTTTACCAAGGACACATTTATTTGAAAATAAAAAACACGCTGCCAAGTAATATTTTCATGAGTAACTGAATTATAAAGCGGTATAAAAATATATTTTATCGAAAATGTCAGCCCTGGAGTCATGTACAGGCATAGTCATCAAGATCTCGATGCAGCGATTTAGCGGTTCGCATGAATACATGTAAGTGAAGGCAGATAAGAAAATGTGAGAGTGTAATAACTAATGCAGCCAAAATGGGCATCACAAAACAGCGTCAATCAGAAAACAAACGTGTTACTCACAGGAAGTTCAATGCTGATTTTTTGTCTCTCGTTGATTATTCTCAGCAGTTCCGTTATTACACTTTCTTCTATCAAAGCACTGCACGTTGGAAAGATCTGTAACATTTTGAATTCCCAATTTGTGTGTTTTGTGTAGGCTCGAATTCAACGTTAGGGAGGGGATTATGTTTTATAACGTAGGCAAAGCTAGATGTTGTGCTCCAGACAAGTCGGATCTTTATTCGAGAACCTTTCGACACCAGAGTTCTCCAGATTGGACATTTTAGGCTCGGTTTTTCTGAGCAACTACTATTTACTTAAGTCTAACTTCACCAGTGTTTGGAACCAGAGGTCAACTACTGGATCAAGTATTGCATTTAAACGGACTAACGTGGCTGCCAGATATGTTACACATGCCCACCGATAGACTTTTCCGCCGTGCGCTGTTCTCTGAGGCGAGTAAGGCTTCGAAGTAGGTCGAGATGGTCAGTCCACGACATGGCAAAAATGCATGGAAACATTGACCAGTGGGCTTGGCCAAACAGGACGTGTTAGACACGTGATCCGTCTACCAAATAATTGGAAACATTAGGCGATATTGCTTGGTGTCGCAGTCAGTGGCATAAATTTATTCGGACTGTTTCTTTGTCTTCGTGATTTTCGTTGATTACTTTGGAATTTTCGCTCTTTTTCATTTTGTGCTCATCTTCTTGTTGCCCTTCGCTCGATGATACTGGGAAGTAGCAGCCAAAATCAGAGTGGAGAACTGCGGGGTAAACAGTTGAACAAACTGATAACTTGAAACAGCCAAAAAAATGGGTTATTTGATCGCTTAACCAACAGCCACACTAGAGATTCTGAGTGAATCCAACCAATTCGTGTAGAGATCAGTCCAGTTCAACTGTGACTTGGGACTTTCATTCATGTTCGATATCACGAGCTGCTTGTCCATTATTCGGAAATCCGTATTTCACTTGATTCTACCCAGTGTACTCACATTACACACTGATGTGCACATTCACGGTGTTTCTGATCGTCGATTTCCACTGTTGCGCGATTTCCTTGGCTTACCTGTCGATGCAAGCGGATGTCGACCCGATCCAGATGGTTCTAAAACAGTGATCGTCAACTAGTCACCAAAAAATCAGGCGAACATACGATCGATTCCTGGATTCTCGCAGGGCTACTTCAGATTCATTCCCAATTCTTTAGCACGAGCCGAACCTTTTTTATCTGGCCTATTCATCCAATGCAGAGCAGTGAAAAAAGCAATTTGGAAAAAAACACCACGTTGTCTTGTTCAAAATATCGTTGGCCGACCGATACTAATCTCATTCGCGCCGTCTGAGTGGACCACACGGATCACCGACTCGTCCGAAGTGGCGATAGGTTCAGATCGGACTGAAGTTTACAATTGTCACCGACCACCAAGCTAATCAGCTCTCATTTTATGCGGATAAATTCGTCTCCATTTCCATTGCTGTTATGACCTAACGATGAATCGTTGCCTGAGCTGCCCGAAACTACGACCTCCTGCATCGAGGAGGCAAAACTGTCATGAGGACGGATTTCCTGGTACAAATACCATTTCATTACTGCGACGGCTTCCATGTCCCCGTCAACATTGAGGGAGCAGACAAAAGGATGTTACTCATCGGTGACTTCGGCGAACAGAAAGGAGTGGCGACCCGGAGTGAAGCGAAATTTTATTTCGCTTTTCATACTGTGAGTGGAATTGTGTATCCAACCCGATGGCGTCCTTTGTTGAGGTGATCAACTTGAATTCAATTTCAATTTCACAAGTCGGGTTTGGTTCAACTGCATTTAGGCCATTTGGGTGTGAATAAAATGAAGTCACTGGCTTGACAGATTTGTCGATGGTCGGAACTGGATGCAGACATTTGCACTCTGGCAATGAACCCGTGGTCCGAAAGCAAGGGGTTCAGTGAATCCTATTTCAGATATCCAGAAGTGTTCGTGACCAGTTGGTCAAAAAACTCGTTAGTAATCCAGGTTTTACGGAAGCGCCTCAGCCGAGAAGCAACTCGTCGGGTACTGATCACCGAAAATAGATCGAAGTTCTATGCGGCGAAGCTGAAAGTTGGCTTGAAAAAATCGGATGTTGCCATTTGTGTACAGCGCCACGCCACCCGTGCTCTAACGGTGCACCAGAAACCTTGGTGCGCCCCGTGAAATGTGCGCTGTAATCAGCGATTCCCAGATGGTTGCCCGAATCGGAGGTGTTCCTGGACAGTTTCCTGTTGCAATACCGAGACGCAGGGCACACGACCACCAGGGAGATTTCAACCGTTCTGTTCAGGTCCTGATAACTATGGTCATCGCTGATATGTTTTGATTCCGGCAACGTCGCATTAGATCCGTAGCAACGAACAAACTTGAGGAATCTGCTGCAGATAACTTGCTCAATCGATGGTCGAGATTACGTAGGTGGATGATGAATCGGTGCACCGGCGCCACATCAGTCAAATCCATTTAAACTGGCGACCGTCAACGTGGCCGATCACACTGCTGAGACGACCGAGGATCCAGATGGTGACCGTGTTGATGACGGGATCCATTTATTCCTCCAACCAAAACGACGGCTTCGGCGGCCGAGCTAAAGTCACCAGCTCCAGTTCGGAGATCAGTGCGACTGGAGATCCCAATAACCAATAGCACCTGAAGACGGACAGAAATGATGATTTAGTAAGCATCACACGTGATATGGCCCAGTATATTTCCGTAGCTACGCTCGCGTTAAAGGTCCTCAACCGATTAGGATTGCCGCGGACGGGTACAGTTAAGCCCACTGTGATTGATCAAATCCTAACCTTCCCATTAATTCTTTTGCTTTACCATTGATACAAACCAGTTCAGGAATAAAATTATCGTACTCTTCCGCAGCTAGGGCATTCTTGCCATTTTGGATTAGGTGGTTTCGATTGGGAGCGATTTTAACACAACCTACCAGCTTGTGTATAGGGAATATCACAAGAAAATGTGGCTCTCCTTCATGTTTGACGTAAGAATAATCATTTATCTTGAAAATCATAATAGAGGTTTGGTGAAAATAATTTTGTGTTGTTAAGTTCTACATGATGCAGTATTATGTGATTCAAGCGGCTTTGGTTCAGCATAAAAAGCCAAAGAGCTAAACGGGATGGACTACTTAAGCCAGAGATGTAATCATAACTGACAGGTCAATGGGCAACATCGGGTCCTAACCATTGAGCCCGAGGACAAAACACTCCAGTGAATAAACAAGGAAGGAAAGTTCACCGATCTGAAACGCTTCATTAGATGGACGTAGGAGTAGCGTACCACGGTTTTATATCGACGGCGAGATATCATCGCACATCATTGAACGGCTATCACCAAACTAATCTTGGCATCATTTGACCCAAAATTTGCTATCCCTTCCACGTTTCGCTTTCTCTATTGGATGCATGGTGATTAGGACTGAATCCAAAGAGTGGATCGTTACCAAAGCACCATCGAAGACAAGAAAGAATACTTGCACAATCAGACCTCACGCGACCGACCATAAGAAATTCCTCCACGGGTTCTTCGGCTATTTTTCTGTGTTAGGCAGCGCCCCACTATCATCTGGTTCAGAGTTCCCCATGAAAAGTCCGTTCTGTCTAGTGGGTAGTCGTCAAGATTGATGTGCCCGAAAATCTCCATCGTTTATTTCGGGAAAAAAGTTCTTATGAGTCTGCCCTTTACCTCTCACATCCCAATTCCGAATAGATATGATAGGCCGCAATGAGTCGTGACCGTGAACGTGCAACTCTCGGTACCGGTAGCAAATAAGATACAGGAAAAAAGAGAATCGATGTTCATTATGTCCAAACAAACACTGGGAAAATGGATCAATTGAAAGATATGTCTACAAGGACACTATCTATTCTGCACTGAAATTGTTCCAGAGAAGTACAAGATAAGCACAGTGCAAACACTGTTTCTCGGGCCAGAGTAGATTCGGACGACAGAGCCACTGGAGGGAGAAATCAATCGAATTATTGAAACGCTGATGTCAACTGCGTATCCAGCATGATTCCTTGCAAATATCCATCAAATCAAGCTGATAAACAATAGCCTTCCATTGTGCTTGGAAATAAAATTATAAATAGTTCATAAATGAGACGTTATGGTTAACCAAATCAGCAGTCATTTGAAACCAACTTCCAGCGAATCTGCTATACTGCTGAACCGGTAATTATTTTCTCTTTTTTCCCCGGTGACACGTCCTACAATGAATCAACACATTCAAATGTGGCTTGAGAAAGAAACTCAACACGATTGCATCATCGATCGATGAAAGATCACTGACTGCCACAAATTATTTGGAGACAAGGCATTACGTCACTGCCAGTCAGACAGTCGTAGTGATCTTCCCTACTGGAAAAATTAGAAAAAGCATTCCTTCAATGAGCAACGCGACACCGTCACGTGATCCAACGAAGTATATGAAGCAATAAATTTGATTCAATCAACATGATTACCCGTTCCGCTGTCGCAACAAATCTCGCATCAATCGGGTTATGTATCATCACGCAGCGCAAGTGGAGATCAGCTTATTGACTGCTGTCATAATATTCACCGATATTCGAACTTGTCTATCAGTTTGGCGCAAACATCGTAATTGAGTGGTGATAGTGGTAAAGGTGATGTGATTTTGGTGATGCTTCATCCGACAGACGCGCCCAGAAAGCTGCCCAACCGGAGAAGACAGGCAAGTTAGAAAACAATTCTACCACGTTCATGGAATGCGAGTAATGATCGTGAAAAGTTTTTCCCAATTTATAGTTTGACAAGGTGAGCTTTGAGTGAGAGATATGCCCATGTTCATTATTTACTTGCTATGACATGTTAGAAGATAGATTAGAGGAACGTTGCTAATATGTGAAATTGAACTTGAAGTGATGGTAACCGGTGTTGTACTGACCTGTTTGTTTTGTTTCATGGTTATATTTGAACAATATTTTCCTGCGTCTAAAGAATATTCATCTGATTTGGCAAATACGATTAAGTGAGGATACTCGATTAAGACATCAGAACAGTCGGTATCAAAACAACTAGTTGTCAGTGTTTCACCTGTGATAAAATAAAAAACGTTTTTACAGATTATTCACACTGGATGATTGAAAAGCAGAACGAAATTCGATAATCGTGTCTATTGAAATTGATAAATTCGTGTCCATACAGTAGCGGTGTTATCAGTGTTATGACAGATATTGTGTTGATATCTATGAGTACCGTGGTGTTAGTAATTACGTCACACTATTTTGTGTGTTGCTTTTGAGCACATAATGTGGTGTTGTTTCGTGCGGATCGAGACTCAATCGGCGGTATTTTGTTTAACCAACTTGGGTGATAAGCCTTTATTATTGATGAAGTACCCGAAGTGTATATTCAGAATGCGAAATGAGTTCACTCTTTCTAGGTTTACTTTATATATCATATCCTAATTACATTAGTGGTCAAACACGGTATACAATGCCTATTCTGTCTCAATAATACGAATCTGTGGTAGCGTTTGCATGGACGTGATAAAATTTCCTTATGAATAAGTGGACGTCCTAGTGAGCCATCGGAACTATGGGAATATAATGCGTCCCAGAAAAGCAAACGATAAGAGGATTCTATTTCCAACGTGATTTTATATCTTTACAGGCCTAATTGAATTCACTTATTAGGTTAAACGAATCCATCCAGTTACCAAATCCCAAATCCTATTCATGCTTTACCTAAAACGTATCGGGAAAGGATGAGTTTAAGTCCAGGTTTGAACATGAGCACATTGCTACATCATGTGATAGAAACGTGATGAAATGAAAGTATCCAGTCTAGCCCATTGGAGGTCATACAATTTGGACTGCAAGTTTTCATTGAACACACAAATGCGTCCAAAAAGAGAGTCAACTCACTCGAAGTATCTTCTCCACCAGTGAATGTCTTTCGAAGAAACTATCAAATATATAAGGACATTCGAAAAAAGAATGAGAAAACCTAGTAGATTGATAAAAGATAAACCAATGAACCCTTCTGCTTATGTATAAACAACATCCAGCTTCAATTTCACGGAGCCTGAAAGTATAATAAAAAAGAAGTTTAAATTCTATCCTTCTTAAGACCTAAATTAGGAGATAATTGTATGGCCTAATTAGAGAACGGTTTTATCTCTGAATAACTCAAGCAGCCCCAAATGTAAGGGCGTACTGTGTTCTAGGCTCATCATCAACATGAGCAACATCAACGTAAGGAATTTGGTCGGATCAACTTTGTGACCTGATTGAATTAGGTATTTCGCAATTGAAAAAGGCCGAAGCTCTGACGTCATTCTGTGTGGCGGCATTGCGCGGTGTCATCGATTTTTCCAACCATTTGGGTACGTTTTCCGACGCTGGTTGAGCCAAGCAGCTCTCCATTTTGCCTGTGAATGCGTCACCCTAGCTGTAAGTGAACTGATAGAAGATATGTGAGACATCGGGATCGGCAAGACTGTCTGAATGACTTTTCAATCCTGACCTGTTGGTAATCAGTAACTGCAGTAGTTGCACCACAGTCTACGAGTGTCTATGGTTTACCTAATGTATACATATATTTTTCAATAAAGATGTTGTCACCTCCGAATAGTAAAACAACTGAAACTTGTTTCTTTTTGACTGTATTTTATGTGTACCGTCGGATGAAACTTACAACGCTTTCTGCTTAATTGCACGTGTTCATCAGTCTTTTCGACTATGCACGGACCACACGTCCGTCACTTCGATGCTTCCCATGAAAATGACGCGACAACCCGATTATTGCTTCCCGCGACTCATGAGATGGAGAACACGGTTATTGGGGAGGAAATAATTAGCGTGCATTGCGAGATCGTAATTGCAGCGTGAACGTGCAACGATCACATTACTACCGTGCTTGATAACGAGCCAGTTTGTGATATGCATGGTGAAGGCTTCAAAGAAACTCAAGACTTTTGAACTTCATGTCTGAAGATATGTCTTCTATCTTTCATGTGTCCATATCTTCTTCATGATTGCACTGCCTGATTCCTTATCTGGTTGGAGGAAAACCATTTGTTCTATTCTACCTAATCCATCTATCACTCACGAAGAAGAACTAGTCAATAGTCCATTCCCTTTAGATGTTATAATAATCAGATGTTCGGATGAAATGTTGCCACGCAGTATCCATCTCAAAGTTGCTTGGGAAGGTCGCTATTTGCAATTCTCCAATTTCGCACCGAAGACCTACAATCATAGTTTGGTTCGAATCCTCCTCAACAGAGCGTGGAATATCTGCATCAAAGATTAGGTGCAAAATGGATAGAAGTTTATAGAAAGAATGTTGCTGGCTAACTGCTATCCCGATAAGTTCATCAAGCAACATCGAAAACCGAAGAAAGTATGCGGAATTCTGGTGGCAGAAAGCAGCTTCGTTTATTTGTTTAACATACTATTGTTTATACGAACTCCCGATATCAAGCACGGTAGTAATTTGACCGTGGCCCGTGCAGGCTACACTCACGCTCTGGCAATGCACACTAACCAATTTCTTCCAAATAATCGTGTTCTCCACCTCATGGGTCGTAGGAGACAATACTCTGGTTGCGATGTGTGCTCTATGAGATGCATCACAGTGACGGACTAGCGGTCCGTGCATAGTCGAAAAGACTAACAACTGAGACGTACGGTCTACGGTTTCTTCAGTCGCGAAACATTTCACTGCGTCAGGTCAAAAAGCTGACCCGACGTAATCCCTTACAACTGTGTTGCGCAATCCCAGTTTGAAGCTGTGAGCATTCACCGAAGCGAAGTCCATCAGAATGCATCAGCGATTTGTGCACAACAAATGGTTGACACAAGTGTTTGTTTGTTATAGCACCAACAGAAAGCACCCCGATCTCCCCCTATCGAACTCACTGTTATAGCTCTCAATCTAACTTAGTTCATTGTATCATTCCTCTCTCTGTGCGGTATATAAACTGAAATTATTAACGTAGGCGGTGGACAAGAGCAAACGAAATGCTTGCATCACATTACTTATATTTTCCTTCAGTTCTCATGTACTTCCCAATAAACAGAATAATTCCATATCTCTACCGTCACTATGTGATGCGGTTCCCACCAGGTTCTGGCGCACATACTCATCATTGGCTGAAAAGACTTCAGTAATGATTCTTTTGTGCCATCGGCTGCATGATGCACTGTCATTGGTCATTGGAATCACGTCTCCCTTTATAAATCCGTTTCAGCCATGAGCCCTTCGTGTAAGGAGTTATTCACGACTCCATTCTTTCCCAAACATCGCCTCTAGATTTTCTGTTTGACGTCACGTTTGGAGCAAATTTCTACTGGCTTGATCTTCCTGCACAAAGGGAAGTGTTGAGGGAAGCAATGAGAAATCCCGAAGTCAAAGTGCGTGTTGGTGCCCTGGGTCTCGAAACAAGGAGATTAGAGATCTAACTTTTATGATACGTCCAACCTCCGCCATGTATGTCGATATATCCTCGTCGATTATTAGCACACAAAGCAGTTTTTAACACACATTCTGTGGCTTCAACGTTAGACCCAACATCACTGAACGACACCTCAGGTATACTGCGTCTGGTTATAAACCGTATCAATGCCATGAGAAGTAATTTCGCAGTCATACTATATGCGATTTCCAAGTGCATTGCACGAAACCCAAATCTGTTGTGCTCACTTCAATCTACCTTGATATGAAACGGTCCGAATTAATTGACACGTTTCCATAAGCAATCAGGCATGTGTGACATTACTTGAGCTATGGGTTGGACATATTAGGCACTTACTGAGGATGCGTCTGAAACTGTACGTCAGAACCAACTCGACGACGATTCCCGTGGCTTCTGATACTTTGAACACAGTGAACGGTCCAAGCCTGAGAATAATTGTTTGGAGCATTTCAAATCGAGCAATCTGAGACTTTTTGAACTCCCAAATAGATAAAATATTCGGGACTTCCCTGTTGCATACAGTAATTATACCGATTACTCTTCGCGAAGAACTGACATTTTGACAGTCTTAGTTACTTCATTGACCTACTCTACATTTTGGTGACAAACATCATGAAGTGTCCCACGAGGAGGCATGAAATGGGCACGACAGACGAAAATGAATGATAAAATGAAGCAAAAAGTCTTAGTAAATCCTCAGTCGTTATTGGAACTTCGCCTAAAAGAATTGAAGGCAGAAAACAGTCATCGTAAATACGCCGCTGGATACCCAATGCTCTGGGCTCCACGATGATCTGCTGATGAAATTTGAAGCACGTACTCGATTTTTCACCGCTTATCAATTCTGCCCGTAATCTAGGTCCTTACGACACACATTCTGTTTGAGTCATCGCAAGAAAACCTTAGTCATGTGAAGGCTTTCTCCTCATACGACAACGACAACAATGAACCATCCACACAAAAGTTATTAGTCAACGCAGATAATGCTGATGAAGATAAATCGAGGTTGCTGTCATCGGCAGCTCTTCGTAAGGCCACTATAGCACAAAACGGTGAATAACTTGCGCCAAACGGATGAACGTTCATTCCGTACTCTATTGGACTCCCTCTCATATCGCTATCTTTCCAGTACAGGAAGCCTACAGATCACCTGTAACACATTGAAAACCTAAGTTGCTAGATCATCTCTTCGATTTCATCGAAAAGGGCAATGAAATATCAACGGAACCTGACGGGTACTCCTACCAGATGATCAGTTGGATCAGTCACTTGTGATAGGACTTCGTTGAGTGAAATGCCCTCACGAACAGCCGCGCAGTCGAATACTACTCGGACCTTCCCGGGCTTGTTCGAACTTAGGACGTTATGCGGTGGCAGAAACACATTTTCTTGGGCATCTTCTTGTGGAACTATAGATGACATTTATCCTTTTCAATCATGACCGCGAATAACATCACTGTACTTTGAGAGTAGTTTCAAATTCTAGAGCAGGCATATCTTGAGAAACGACAAACGATGGTCTTCAACTGGGTGATTAAAGAGAAGCCGATTTCTATCAATACGCCACGCTGAACCATCGATACACTTATGCCTTTCTTTACTCCACTTACACTTAACTATCTCCTACTAGACGACGAGGCGGCTTCATGACTATATCTCATATCATAGCTGATCGATCGGAATCAGTGTAGAGTCTAAATACGTGAATGATGGAACGCACTCTACCGACTGGTCATTGATGGAAAGCTTTAGAGCTGATGGTCATGAGTAGGATGATTTACCTTCAGTTCCTGTGCAGCGCAGCCGGCCATCTTATAACTGAGCACGAAAGAAAATTATATTGATGAGTAGAGCAGGTCGGTAGGTGGCTCAGCCGATCATCATACCGCACGATGGATCCACAAACTCCAGTTCTCGCTGAGCAGTACAATGTCGGTTGCGATACGGGAATAGTTTCGACGAAACTAATTTCGTACAGCGTGAAATTCAACACCAATCTAACTTCTTTCAGGAGCATATGGCCCGATAGTCAGTGTCCCAATTGTACAAAATAGTTTTCTTTCCATTTTAAGCCTCTGGGTTTGGATCCTTTTATGATGATCGCTTGATCACCACCCGTCACTTGTTCGTTTTCATTTACAGTTTTCGCGTTTGAACTTATCGCATCCCGTGTAAATATCCAATGCGCATCTACAATGCATAGTTTAGCACTTTTTCTGATTGACGAAATGAAATGCACCGAGGAACTTCACGGAACCTGGTTTTCTTCTCAGTAGTAGTTTCCCCCTATTCATCTCACTATGGCGAAAATCAATTGTGCTTCTTCTCGGCTGATAGTTCAGTTTGCTAGCCCACTGGAAACCTCGATGCAATACAACGAAATACAGGTTGTTTCTGTTCAGATAACCCTTACCATGCATTATGTGCGATGGCTTTGATTGTTATCTCGTAGCGGCAATCTCAAAGGGGACCAATATAGGAGAAAAGGATGCGAAATGAGTGCGAAGAGAACAACACATTTATGGAATTAGGTCGATGTAGAAGGTGTGTGGCTGCAAGAGCCCTACTGACCGCGGCATCCAGTCATTTTGTCCCAAAGTATCTAACCATTGAGTGACAGGGTCGCTTGAACCTCGCTCAGAAAGTCTAACACGCTTTACAAGAACAAGTTAATTAGTTACACTTTCGATTCAGTAGTAATATGCAAGGATCAGTGTCTTCCGTGGGATTTGCTTGTGTTTGATCTTCAAAATACAAAAACGGAGAACACACCATGAGTACAATGACTCAATAAGTTCAACAAGAGGATACTACACATACATTATTCGAACTCCAGTATGACTGTTCACAGCCTGCTAACTGCACTGCTACTCCTCAGCGAATGAAACACTGTCCCCAGTGTTATTTAATCCTTCACCACACACGAACTGACAGTATATGATTATTATTTTGAAGGCCATTTGACAAGACCACTCTCGGTCATATTGCATCGAAATCACTTAATCAAAAGACCTCCGATTCCACTTTGTTTCGCTAGCAAGTGATTTAAACGAAGTACGAATTTACAGTGCAGTTCACCTCAGTTTGTACTCATATTATGGGCCCATATAGCCATACTCACTTTGATACCTATATCAGAAATAACGTTGCTCATTTTCAAATTACTCGTATGAAGTAGAGTAAGTCAGTGTCCACCGTATCTCATTATCCGTGCTACGGTTCTAGCTTATCTATCTCAACCTCACTGTCATCTACTTGCTGAATCTTTGAAACCGAAATGGGCCTACTGCAGCTTCCGGTCACTCACGGTGTAGCGTTTAGTATACCGAAGCTGCAGGAAATGTGTTCTTTCTTATGTGCGTGGCAAGTCCCATTGGAAAAATCAACTCACTGAATTTTGCTCACCGTCTACTTGTAGTCAAGAGAAATGGAAAAAAAACTACATCCAATAATAGATAAAGTAGCTTCAGTCAACTGAACTTGTTCCTCGACTTTGAATTCTAGGAATTAACAAAGAAGATCAGTTCATGAGCTGGCAGAACAATCTTCAACCGATGAAACTGATCAATGAATAATGAAATCCAGGGAAGACATTATTGGACAACAGTCTCCATCATTTGAACAAATGTAATTAGCTTACTAAATTGTTGTTTTGTGCAAGTGAATGCATAAGTCCATTCTGTGTTATTGTGGCCTTGGGTTCTTCTTTGATATCAGTCTGACGAAGAATATATTTATATATGCCGACTACCCTACGTTTTTGAAACTTATCATCCCTTATTCTCTAATCATTTCCTGTTTACTATATACTGGCGGAGGCACGGACAATTAGAGGCTGTTGAGTGGGATAGTGATCGACTATGACAACAGGATTCGAACTCACCATCCACCATAGGAGGATTCGGAATCCACCGTGATGACTAATTGACCGGTGCAGGTCAGTTTATTGTCAAGTTACTAATCAATATGACGAACACGGTCGATTTGTCGCCCACAACCTACTTTCTGATTCACGCAAAAACCAAACACTCCAGAAACGTTTATCACAGATCCTTTGCAAAGGCAACAACTTTTTTCTAATTTATATGAGCTACGTAGAGATGGACTTGTATCCCCATTAGCTCCTCCAACTGAAAAGCTTCAGTGATCAAGATGAATGAAAGCGTCACTTATTACCTACCAACAGGTCCAACTTGTTCTTATGAGATTCTCACCGGAATGTTCCATACGCGTTTGCAAGCGTATTCAACAGGTTCTACCGTATTGGTTTTCAACACTGGAATTTCATGGGTAATGTATTACGTACGCTATGTTTAATTATGACTGTTCGCAGATTTTCCCATAAACATTTTCCGGAAATGATCGTCATACATTTTAACTTACTGGAGAAGACCTTCATGTTCCCCTCCGTTTGTCAATCGCGAATGTGCTGATCCACCGAGTTCACACTATCAGTGGAAACAACATCTAAGCTACCTAAGCTAACTCCCTCAATGGTTTGATTCACATCAAAACTTATTGTAAGAACATCCATATTCTATGTGTCTTCGGAATTTCGTAAAGTTAGACTAATATTTATGCATGTTTTCAAACCAGTCAAATTGTTCTAAATATTCTCCGCATGAAGCCGACCTTGGAAAATGATAAGTGTTTCATAAAAGTTATGAAAACAGTGACATAAAATTGCAAAACAATCAGGCATTGTTCGTGTTAGGCCGCTCGTAGGCAGCTCGGTAGTTGGAAGGCTCAAGAGCAGAAACGGAAAATTCATGTTTCTCAAATACAAATGAGATCGAAAATCAGTCTGAGTAATAGGACGTTTTTAAAGGAAAAAGTTATATTCGAAGGTTGCTTAACTCAAAGTAATGATATATCTGATGTTGTTAATGTGACTATTTTGTTTTTCTAACCCGATAAGAAATGCTGAAGTAACGGAAACAGATAGCTCCTAGTCAAGAATGTAGATTATGTGGGAACCGACTTAACTAACTTCATGATTTACCAGCTTCTCTAGTTCGGCAGTTAGTTCACGGCAGGCTTCGTCTGCGTAGTCCTGCCACTTGCGTTTTGCGGCCATCATTGGTCTATGAGAATGATCCACCGTCTATTCACACCAAGTTCAGCTGCACATTACAAGTAAAATATTGAATCTCAACTACCTACACTGTCCGGTTCGAATCTTAGTTACGTCATACAATGACTCAACACATTCACGTGTGACTTGAGAATTAAAATCAACACGACTGCATCATCATTCGATGAAAGAATGGTGACTGCCTCAAGTCGTTCGGAGACAAGGCCTAACGTCACTGCCAATGATCTTACCCAATGGACAAACTAGAAGCACATGATATCATGAACAACGCGAAACCATCACGTGATCCAACCAATTTTCCAAACAGATAGACTCGATTCATTCAACATGATTACTCATTTTGCTGTCGCATCAAATCTCGTATGAACCAGGTCATGTTTGCTCATGCAGCGCAAGTAGACATCAGCTTTTTGACTGCTGTCATTATATTCACCGATATTCGAACTAGTCTATCAGTTTGGCGCAAACATCGTAATTGATTGGTGATAGTGGTACCGGTGATGTGATTGTGGTGATGCTTCATGCGATAGACTCGCCCAGAATGCTGCCCAACCGGAGAAGACAGGCAAGTTACAAAACAATTCAACTAAGTTTATAGAATGCGAGTAATGATTGTCGAACGTTTTTCCCAATTTATAGTTTGATAAGGTGAGCCTTAAGTGAGAGATATTCACATGTTCATTATTTTCTGGGTATGACCGGGTGAAAGATAAATTAGAGGAACGCTGTACATATGTGAAATTAATCTTGAAGTGATGGTAACCGGTGTTGTACTGACCTGTTTGTTTTGTTTCATGGTTATATTTGAACAATATTTTCCTGCAACTGATGAATATTCATCTGATTTGGCAAATACGGTTGAGTGAGGACACTCGATTGAGACATCAGAACAGTCGGTATCAAAACTACTAGTTGTCACTGTCCCACTTGTGATAAAATATATTACACGTTTTACAGATTTTGCACACTGGATGATAGAAAAGCAGAAAGTTAGTCGATAATCTCGAATACAGCAATTGACAAATTCGTGTCCATACAGTAGAGGTGTTGTCAGTGTTACGACAGATACTGTGTTGATAACTGTCAGTTGCATGCGGTCAGTGATTACGTCACGTTATTTCGTGGGGGTACCAAGATAGATTCAAAGATCTGAAATGTTGCTTCTGAGCACGGAATGTGGTGTTTTTTCGTGCGAATTGAGACTTAATTCGGATATGAGTAACAGGCGATTGATTTCACTCGTTTACCATATCTGCTTCACTGCTACTTCTAAATTCAATTCATGGGTAGACAGATTGCTTTTCGACTGCTTGATGACAAGGTGTGCTATCATCATTCTTCGTGATATGATTGATTGTATATACTGGATGAGAAATGATTTAAACCTTTTATTTATTCCTCATCGAACATATCCTAATTACTTTAATGGTCAGTCAATGTATGAAAGGTCTATTCTATCTCAATTATACGATTCTGTAATAGTGTGTGCATGGACTTGGCAAATTTCCTTTATGATTACGTGATCGTCCTAGTGAGCCGTCGGATTGATGATGTATAATAAGTTAGAAGTAAAAAGATTTGCTATTTATTTATTTCAATTTGCCTACTTAGTACCTCACTTTGATTTGACATACAATATTTGGCCAGCTGATTGGGTATCAAAATTGTTTTGCTAATCTGTCCAACAATGAATCACTGGAGTCTTGCTGGTGGATTGGAAACTCGAGATTTCGAGTCCATACTATCCAAGTTGACCGTCAAATGTTTATTGCACAACAGTTTCGCCTTATATGGTGTCAATTTGTCACTAGCTTTACATGTGTATTGATGATGCACATAATAGTCCACTAACGTGCAATATTGCTAATCGTTGGGTGTAAGAATTGGCGGATCGAATACCAAAACGTTCAGGCTTGATCTATGGAAAACCGGAGGAAACCTGAACCGCAGTTTTATGTTGCGCTTATTTAGTTAATGCACTTTTACAGCTTCATCCAAACTAGTCTGTTACTGTTGATTGAACGGTCATTTTAAATAGTATTGTGTTTTCTATCAATCACCAATCTCGTTGTGTGGCGTTGTTCAAGGTGTCTTCTTAATTGACTTATGACCCCACGACCCAGGGTGGGAATTATGCCATCTTCGGAAACAATTACCTCTTCGGTAGCTCCCTATTGGTCTTGTGCCCATTTCGGAATCATTTGTTGTACTATTGTTGTATGAAAAGACAAAATGTAAAATGCGAATAACGGGTATACGATGCTAAAAGTGATAATTTGGTAGTGAAAGGAGTTTGCTTGTAAAACGTGCCTGCTCGAATTCAGTATTATTCCTGCCACATGCCCACTCTTCTGATCGAAGGTGAGAGCGTGTTGCATGTCTGCAACTTTTCTCACTGGGACTCATGTGTGACGAATTTCCACCACAGCACACGTATTCGTTAGACCTAATAGGTCCACAAAATTCTCATTTGATATTTCCACACTACTCATCTGGCAGAAAAACGAAATTAAGATTACCCTGGAATAATACAATAAATCCCACTTCTTAGAGATTCTGTTCTTGGTAAAATAATATAATATGCGAATAGCATGTGAAGAAATCGAACAAGATCAAACCCAACGATTTATTTTTTTTGCGCTAGACGACCAATGTAATTCATCTTCAGTTTCTAAACGTTACACGTTTTTCACGATTCTGTTTATCGGTTAATCTGATACTTACACGCCTATTTTTTGCATTATAAGCTCAGAAATTCATACAAAACAACAAATAGGGAATGAATTTCTTTGCCACATGTCAATTCGTGTAATCAATTGTATATTATGCATATTACTGGGTATCGATGAGATGAATTATATATACTGACAGCATTGTGTGAGCTTACATTTTCTCACTACCTGCATGATCACCACGGCGGTGGAATACCCAAAGCAGTATCAAGTATTATTGACAATGTGACCCTGAAACTTTAAGTGGAGAATTGCACGTGGTCCCAGTATGTCAAATGTGTAACAAGCCGGAACATAATGGTACTTACAACATAACAGTACGTGATAGTTTGCTCGAAATGTGTTAAAAAGCAACGGCAGCGCCCCACTATCATCTGGTTCAGAGTTCCCCATGAAAAGTCCGTTCTGTCTAGTGGGTAGTCGTCAAGATTGATGTGCCCGAAAATCTCCATCGTTTATTTCGGGAAAAAAGTTCTTATGAGTCTGCCCTTTACCTCTCACATCCCAATTCCGAATAGATATGATAGGCCGCAATGAGTCGTGACCGTGAACGTGCAACTCTCGGTACCGGTAGCAAATAAGATACAGGAAAAAAGAGAATCGATGTTCATTATGTCCAAACAAACACTGGGAAAATGGATCAATTGAAAGATATGTCTACAAGGACACTATCTATTCTGCACTGAAATTGTTCCAGAGAAGTACAAGATAAGCACAGTGCAAACACTGTTTCTCGGGCCAGAGTAGATTCGGACGACAGAGCCACTGGAGGGAGAAATCAATCGAATTATTGAAACGCTGATGTCAACTGCGTATCCAGCATGATTCCTTGCAAATATCCATCAAATCAAGCTGATAAACAATAGCCTTCCATTGTGCTTGGAAATAAAATTATAAATAGTTCATAAATGAGACGTTATGGTTAACCAAATCAGCAGTCATTTGAAACCAACTTCCAGCGAATCTGCTATACTGCTGAACCGGTAATTATTTTCTCTTTTTTCCCCGGTGACACGTCCTACAATGAATCAACACATTCAAATGTGGCTTGAGAAAGAAACTCAACACGATTGCATCATCGATCGATGAAAGATCACTGACTGCCACAAATTATTTGGAGAAAAGGCATTACGTCACTGCCAGTCAGACAGTCGTAGTGATTTCCCTACTGGAAAAACTAGAAAAAGCATTCCTTCAATGAGCAACGCGACACCGTCACGTGATCCAAGGAAGTATATGAAGCAATAAATTTGATTCAATCAACATGGTTACCCGTTCCGCTGTCGCAACAAATCTCGCATCAATCAGGTTATGTATCATCACGCAGCGCAAGTGGAGATCAGCTTATTGACTGCTGTCATAATATTCACCGATATTCGAACTTGTCTATCAGTTTGGCGCAAACATCGTAATTGAGTGGTGATAGTGGTAAAGGTGATGTGATTTTGGTGATGCTTCATCCGACAGACGCGCCCAGAAAGCTGCCCAACCGGAGAAGACAGGCAAGTTAGAAAACAATTCTACCACGTTCATGGAATGCGAGTAATGATCGTGAAAAGTTTTTCCCAATTTATAGTTTGACAAGGTGAGCTTTGAGTGAGAGATATGCCCATGTTCATTATTTACTTGCTATGACATGTTAGAAGATAGATTAGAGGAACGTTGCTAATATGTGAAATTGAACTTGAAGTGATGGTAACCGGTGTTGTACTGACCTGTTTGTTTTGTTTCATGGTTATATTTGAAGGATATTTTCCTGCGTCTAAAGAATATTCATCTGATTTGGCAAATACGATTAAGTGAGGATACTCGATTAAGACATCAGAACAGTCGGTATCAAAACAACTAGTTGTCAGTGTTTCACCTGTGATAAAATAAAAAACGTTTTTACAGATTATTCACACTGGATGATTGAAAAGCAGAACGAAATTCGATAATCGTGTCTATTGAAATTGATAAATGCGTGTCCATACAGTAGCGGTGTTATCAGTGTTATGACAGATATTGTGTTGATATCTATGAGTACCGTGGTGTTAGTAATTACGTCACACTATTTTGTGTGTTGCTTTTGAGCACATAATGTGGTGTTGTTTCGTGCGGATCGAGACTCAATCGGCGGTATTTTGTTTAACCAACTTGGGTGATAAGCCTTTATTATTGATGAAGTACCCGAAGTGTATATTCAGAATGCGAAATGAGTTCACTCTTTCTAGGTTTACTTTATATATCATATCCTAATTACATTAGTGGTCAAACACGGTATACAATGCCTATTCTGTCTCAATAATACGAATCTGTGGTAGCGTTTGCATGGACGTGATAAAATTTCCTTATGAATAAGTGGACGTCCTAGTGAGCCATCGGAACTATGGGAATATAATGCGTCCCAGAAAAGCAAACGATAAGAGGATTCTATTTCCAACGTGATTTTATATCTTTACAGGCCTAATTGAATTCACTTATTAGGTTAAACGAATCCATCCAGTTACCAAATCCCAAATCCTATTCATGCTTTACCTAAAACGTATCGGGAAAGGATGAGTTTAAGTCCAGGTTTGAACATGAGCACATTGCTACATCATGTGATAGAAACGTGATGAAATGAAAGTATCCAGTCTAGCCCATTGGAGGTCATACAATTTGGACTGCAAGTTTTCATTGAACACACAAATGCGTCCAAAAAGAGAGTCAACTCACTCGAAGTATCTTCTCCACCAGTGAATGTCTTTCGAAGAAACTATCAAATATATAAGGACATTCGAAAAAAGAATGAGAAAACCTAGTAGATTGATAAAAGATAAACCAATGAACCCTTCTGCTTATGTATAAACAACATCCAGCTTCAATTTCACGGAGCCTGAAAGTATAATAAAAAAGAAGTTTAAATTCTATCCTTCTTAAGACCTAAATTAGGAGATAATTGTATGGCCTAATTAGAGAACGGTTTTATCTCTGAATAACTCAAGCAGCCCCAAATGTAAGGGCGTACTGTGTTCTAGGCTCATCATCAACATGAGCAACATCAACGTAAGGAATTTGGTCGGATCAACTTTGTGACCTGATTGAATTAGGTATTTCGCAATTGAAAAAGGCCGAAGCTCTGACGTCATTGTGTGTGGCGGCATTGCGCGGTGTCATCGATTTTTCCAACCATTTGGGTACGTTTTCCGACGCTGGTTGAGCCAAGCAGCTCTCCATTTTGCCTGTGAATGCGTCACCCTAGCTGTAAGTGAACTGATAGAAGATATGTGAGACATCGGGATCGGCAAGACTGTCTGAATGACTTTTCAATCCTGACCTGTTGGTAATCAGTAACTGCAGTAGTTGCACCACAGTCTACGAGTGTCTATGGTTTACCTAATGTATACATATATTTTTCAATAAAGATGTTGTCACCTCCGAATAGTGAAACAACTGAAACTTGTTTCTTTTTGACTGTATTTTATGTGTACCGTCGGATGAAACTTACAACGCTTTCTGCTTAATTGCACGTGTTCATCAGTCTTTTCGACTATGCACGGACCACACGTCCGTCACTTCGATGCTTCCCATGAAAATGACGCGACAACCCGATTATTGCTTCCCGCGACTCATGAGATGGAGAACACGGTTATTGGGGAGGAAATAATTAGCGTGCATTGCGAGATCGTAATTGCAGCGTGAACGTGCAACGATCACATTACTACCGTGCTTGATAACGAGCCAGTTTGTGATATGCATGGTGAAGGCTTCAAAGAAACTCAAGACTTTTGAACTTCATGTCTGAAGATATGTCTTCTATCTTTCATGTGTCCATATCTTCTTCATGATTGCACTGCCTGATTCCTTATCTGGTTGGAGGAAAACCATTTGTTCTATTCTACCTAATCCATCTATCACTCACGAAGAAGAACTAGTCAATAGTCCATTCCCTTTAGATGTTATAATAATCAGATGTTCGGATGAAATGTTGCCACGCAGTATCCATCTCAAAGTTGCTTGGGAAGGTCGCTATTTGCAATTCTCCAATTTCGCACCGAAGACCTACAATCATAGTTTGGTTCGAATCCTCCTCAACAGAGCGTGGAATATCTGCATCAAAGATTAGGTGCAAAATGGATAGAAGTTTATAGAAAGAATGTTGCTGGCTAACTGCTATCCCGATAAGTTCATCAAGCAACATCGAAAACCGAAGAAAGTATGCGGAATTCTGGTGGCAGAAAGCAGCTTCGTTTATTTGTTTAACATACTATTGTTTATACGAACTCCCGATATCAAGCACGGTAGTAATTTGACCGTGGCCCGTGCAGGCTACACTCACGCTCTGGCAATGCACACTAACCAATTTCTTCCAAATAATCGTGTTCTCCACCTCATGGGTCGTGGGAGACAATACTCTGGTTGCGATGTGTGCTCTATGAGATGCATCACAGTGACGGACTAGCGGTCCGTGCATAGTCGAAAAGACTAACAACTGAGACGTACGGTCTACGGTTTCTTCAGTCGCGAAACATTTCACTGCGTCAGGTCAAAAAGCTGACCCGACGTAATCCCTTACAACTGTGTTGCGCAATCCCAGTTTGAAGCTGTGAGCATTCACCGAAGCGAAGTCCATCAGAATGCATCAGCGATTTGTGCACAACAAATGGTTGACACAAGTGTTTGTTTGTTATAGCACCAACAGAAAGCACCCCGATCTCCCCCTATCGAACTCACTGTTATAGCTCTCAATCTAACTTAGTTCATTGTATCATTCCTCTCTCTGTGCGGTATATAAACTGAAATTATTAACGTAGGCGGTGGACAAGAGCAAACGAAATGCTTGCATCACATTACTTATATTTTCCTTCAGTTCTCATGTACTTCCCAATAAACAGAATAATTCCATATCTCTACCGTCACTATGTGATGCGGTTCCCACCAGGTTCTGGCGCACATACTCATCATTGGCTGAAAAGACTTCAGTAATGATTCTTTTGTGCCATCGGCTGCATGATGCACTGTCATTGGTCATTGGAATCACGTCTCCCTTTATAAATCCGTTTCAGCCATGAGCCCTTCGTGTAAGGAGTTATTCACGACTCCATTCTTTCCCAAACATCGCCTCTAGATTTTCTGTTTGACGTCACGTTTGGAGCAAATTTCTACTGGCTTGATCTTCCTGCACAAAGGGAAGTGTTGAGGGAAGCAATGAGAAATCCCGAAGTCAAAGTGCGTGTTGGTGCCCTGGGTCTCGAAACAAGGAGATTAGAGATCTAACTTTTATGATACGTCCAACCTCCGCCATGTATGTCGATATATCCTCGTCGATTATTAGCACACAAAGCAGTTTTTAACACACATTCTGTGGCTTCAACGTTAGACCCAACATCACTGAACGACACCTCAGGTATACTGCGTCTGGTTATAAACCGTATCAATGCCATGAGAAGTAATTTCGCAGTCATACTATATGCGATTTCCAAGTGCATTGCACGAAACCCAAATCTGTTGTGCTCACTTCAATCTACCTTGATATGAAACGGTCCGAATTAATTGACACGTTTCCATAAGCAATCAGGCATGTGTGACATTACTTGAGCTATGGGTTGGACATATTAGGCACTTACTGAGGATGCGTCTGAAACTGTACGTCAGAACCAACTCGACGACGATTCCCGTGGCTTCTGATACTTTGAACACAGTGAACGGTCCAAGCCTGAGAATAATTGTTTGGAGCATTTCAAATCGAGCAATCTGAGACTTTTGAACTCCCAAATAGATAAAATATTCGGGACTTCCCTGTTGCATACAGTAATTATACCGATTACTCTTCGCGAAGAACTGACATTTTGACAGTCTTAGTTACTTCATTGACCTACTCTACATTTTGGTGACAAACATCATGAAGTGTCCCACGAGGAGGCATGAAATGGGCACGACAGACGAAAATGAATGATAAAATGAAGCAAAAAGTCTTAGTAAATCCTCAGTCGTTATTGGAACTTCGCCTAAAAGAATTGAAGGCAGAAAACAGTCATCGTAAATACGCCGCTGGATACCCAATGCTCTGGGCTCCACGATGATCTGCTGATGAAATTTGAAGCACGTACTCGATTTTTCACCGCTTATCAATTCTGCCCGTAATCTAGGTCCTTACGACACACATTCTGTTTGAGTCATCGCAAGAAAACCTTAGTCATGTGAAGGCTTTCTCCTCATACGACAACGACAACAATGAACCATCCACACAAAAGTTATTAGTCAACGCAGATAATGCTGATGAAGATAAATCGAGGTTGCTGTCATCGGCAGCTCTTCGTAAGGCCACTATAGCACAAAACGGTGAATAACTTGCGCCAAACGGATGAACGTTCATTCCGTACTCTATTGGACTCCCTCTCATATCGCTATCTTTCCAGTACAGGAAGCCTACAGATCACCTGTAACACATTGAAAACCTAAGTTGCTAGATCATCTCTTCGATTTCATCGAAAAGGGCAATGAAATATCAACGGAACCTGACGGGTACTCCTACCAGATGATCAGTTGGATCAGTCACTTGTGATAGGACTTCGTTGAGTGAAATGCCCTCACGAACAGCCGCGCAGTCGAATACTACTCGGACCTTCCCGGGCTTGTTCGAACTTAGGACGTTATGCGGTGGCAGAAACACATTTTCTTGGGCATCTTCTTGTGGAACTATAGATGACATTTATCCTTTTCAATCATGACCGCGAATAACATCACTGTACTTTGAGAGTAGTTTCAAATTCTAGAGCAGGCATATCTTGAGAAACGACAAACGATGGTCTTCAACTGGGTGATTAAAGAGAAGCCGATTTCTATCAATACGCCACGCTGAACCATCGATACACTTATGCCTTTCTTTACTCCACTTACACTTAACTATCTCCTACTAGACGACGAGGCGGCTTCATGACTATATCTCATATCATAGCTGATCGATCGGAATCAGTGTAGAGTCTAAATACGTGAATGACGGAACGCACTCTACCGACTGGTCATTGATGGAAAGCTTTAGAGCTGATGGTCATGAGTAGGATGATTTACCTTCAGTTCCTGTGCAGCGCAGCCGGCCATCTTATAACTGAGCACGAAAGAAAATTATATTGATGAGTAGAGCAGGTCGGTAGGTGGCTCAGCCGATCATCATACCGCACGATGGATCCACAAACTCCAGTTCTCGCTGAGCAGTACAATGTCGGTTGCGATACGGGAATAGTTTCGACGAAACTAATTTCGTACAGCGTGAAATTCAACACCAATCTAACTTCTTTCAGGAGCATATGGCCCGATAGTCAGTGTCCCAATTGTACAAAATAGTTTTCTTTCCATTTTAAGCCTCTGGGTTTGGATCCTTTTATGATGATCGCTTGATCACCACCCGTCACTTGTTCGTTTTCATTTACAGTTTTCGCGTTTGAACTTATCGCATCCCGTGTAAATATCCAATGCGCATCTACAATGCATAGTTTAGCACTTTTTCTGATTGACGAAATGAAATGCACCGAGGAACTTCACGGAACCTGGTTTTCTTCTCAGTAGTAGTTTCCCCCTATTCATCTCACTATGGCGAAAATCAATTGTGCTTCTTCTCGGCTGATAGTTCAGTTTGCTAGCCCACTGGAAACCTCGATGCAATACAACGAAATACAGGTTGTTTCTGTTCAGATAACCCTTACCATGCATTATGTGCGATGGCTTTGATTGTTATCTCGTAGCGGCAATCTCAAAGGGGACCAATATAGGAGAAAAGGATGCGAAATGAGTGCGAAGAGAACAACACATTTATGGAATTAGGTCGATGTAGAAGGTGTGTGGCTGCAAGAGCCCTACTGACCGCGGCATCCAGTCATTTTGTCCCAAAGTATCTAACCATTGAGTGACAGGGTCGCTTGAACCTCGCTCAGAAAGTCTAACACGCTTTACAAGAACAAGTTAATTAGTTACACTTTCGATTCAGTAGTAATATGCAAGGATCAGTGTCTTCCGTCGGATTTGCTTGTGTTTGATCTTCAAAATACAAAAACGGAGAACACACCATGAGTACAATGACTCAATAAGTTCAACAAGAGGATACTACACATACATTATTCGAACTCCAGTATGACTGTTCACAGCCTGCTAACTGCACTGCTACTCCTCAGCGAATGAAACACTGTCCCCAGTGTTATTTAATCCTTCACCACACACGAACTGACAGTATATGATTATTATTTTGAAGGCCATTTGACAAGACCACTCTCGGTCATATTGCATCGAAATCACTTAATCAAAAGACCTCCGATTCCACTTTGTTTCGCTAGCAAGTGATTTAAACGAAGTACGAATTTACAGTGCAGTTCACCTCAGTTTGTACTCATATTATGGGCCCATATAGCCATACTCACTTTGATACCTATATCAGAAATAACGTTGCTCATTTTCAAATTACTCGTATGAAGTAGAGTAAGTCAGTGTCCACCGTATCTCATTATCCGTGCTACGGTTCTAGCTTATCTATCTCAACCTCACTGTCATCTACTTGCTGAATCTTTGAAACCGAAATGGGCCTACTGCAGCTTCCGGTCACTCACGGTGTAGCGTTTAGTATACCGAAGCTGCAGGAAATGTGTTCTTTCTTATGTGCGTGGCAAGTCCCATTGGAAAAATCAACTCACTGAATTTTGCTCACCGTCTACTTGTAGTCAAGAGAAATGGAAAAAAAACTACATCCAATAATAGATAAAGTAGCTTCAGTCAACTGAACTTGTTCCTCGACTTTGAATTCTAGGAATTAACAAAGAAGATCAGTTCATGAGCTGGCAGAACAATCTTCAACCGATGAAACTGATCAATGAATAATGAAATCCAGGGAAGACATTATTGGACAACAGTCTCCATCATTTGAACAAATGTAATTAGCTTACTAAATTGTTGTTTTGTGCAAGTGAATGCATAAGTCCATTCTGTGTTATTGTGGCCTTGGGTTCTTCTTTGATATCAGTCTGACGAAGAATATATTTATATATGCCGACTACCCTACGTTTTTGAAACTTATCATCCCTTATTCTCTAATCATTTCCTGTTTACTATATACTGGCGGAGGCACGGACAATTAGAGGCTGTTGAGTGGGATAGTGATCGACTATGACAACAGGATTCGAACTCACCATCCACCATAGGAGGATTCGGAATCCACCGTGATGACTAATTGACCGGTGCAGGTCAGTTTATTGTCAAGTTACTAATCAATATGACGAACACGGTCGATTTGTCGCCCACAACCTACTTTCTGATTCACGCAAAAACCAAACACTCCAGAAACGTTTATCACAGATCCTTTGCAAAGGCAACAACTTTTTTCTAATTTATATGAGCTACGTAGAGATGGACTTGTATCCCCATTAGCTCCTCCAACTGAAAAGCTTCAGTGATCAAGATGAATGAAAGCGTCACTTATTTCCTACCAACAGGTCCAACTTGTTCTTATGAGATTCTCACCGGAATGTTCCATACGCGTTTGCAAGCGTATTCAACAGGTTCTACCGTATTGGTTTTCAACACTGGAATTTCATGGGTAATGTATTACGTACGCTATGTTTAATTATGACTGTTCGCAGATTTTCCCATAAACATTTTCCGGAAATGATCGTCATACATTTAAACTTACTGGAGAAGACCTTCATGTTCCCCTCCGTTTGTCAATCGCGAATGTGCTGATCCACCGAGTTCACACTATCAGTGGAAACAACATCTAAGCTACCTAAGCTAACTCCCTCAATGGTTTGATTCACATCAAAACTTATTGTAAGAACATCCATATTCTATGTGTCTTCGGAATTTCGTAAAGTTAGACTAATATTTATGCATGTTTTCAAACCAGTCAAATTGTTCTAAATATTCTCCGCATGAAGCCGACCTTGGAAAATGATAAGTGTTTCATAAAAGTTATGAAAACAGTGACATAAAATTGCAAAACATTCAGGCATTGTTCGTGTTAGGCCGCTCGTAGGCAGCTCGGTAGTTGGAAGGCTCAAGAGCAGAAACGGAAAATTCATGTTTCTCAAATACAAATGAGATCGAAAATCAGTCTGAGTAATAGGACGTTTTTAAAGGAAAAAGTTATATTCGAAGGTTGCTTAACTCAAAGTAATGATATATCTGATGTTGTTAATGTGACTATTTTGTTTTTCTAACCCGATAAGAAATGCTGAAGTAACGGAAACAGATAGCTCCTAGTCAAGAATGTAGATTATGTGGGAACCGACTTAACTAACTTCATGATTTACCAGCTTCTCTAGTTCGGCAGTTAGTTCACGGCAGGCTTCGTCTGCGTAGTCCTGCCACTTGCGTTTTGCGGCCATCATTGGTCTATGAGAATGATCCACCGTCTATTCACACCAAGTTCAGCTGCACATTACAAGTAAAATATTGAATCTCAACTACCTACACTGTCCGGTTCGAATCTTAGTTACGTCATACAATGACTCAACACATTCACGTGTGACTTGAGAATTAAAATCAACACGACTGCATCATCATTCGATGAAAGAATGGTGACTGCCTCAAGTCGTTCGGAGACAAGGCCTAACGTCACTGCCAATGATCTTACCCAATGGACAAACTAGAAGCACATGATATCATGAACAACGCGAAACCATCACGTGATCCAACCAATTTTCCAAACAGATAGACTCGATTCATTCAACATGATTACTCATTTTGCTGTCGCATCAAATCTCGTATGAACCAGGTCATGTTTGCTCATGCAGCGCAAGTAGACATCAGCTTTTTGACTGCTGTCATTATATTCACCGATATTCGAACTAGTCTATCAGTTTGGCGCAAACATCGTAATTGATTGGTGATAGTGGTACCGGTGATGTGATTGTGGTGATGCTTCATGCGATAGACTCGCCCAGAATGCTGCCCAACCGGAGAAGACAGGCAAGTTACAAAACAATTCAACTAAGTTTATAGAATGCGAGTAATGATTGTCGAACGTTTTTCCCAATTTATAGTTTGATAAGGTGAGCCTTAAGTGAGAGATATTCACATGTTCATTATTTTCTGGGTATGACCGGGTGAAAGATAAATTAGAGGAACGCTGTACATATGTGAAATTAATCTTGAAGTGATGGTAACCGGTGTTGTACTGACCTGTTTGTTTTGTTTCATGGTTATATTTGAACAATATTTTCCTGCAACTGATGAATATTCATCTGATTTGGCAAATACGGTTGAGTGAGGACACTCGATTGAGACATCAGAACAGTCGGTATCAAAACTACTAGTTGTCACTGTCCCACTTGTGATAAAATATATTACACGTTTTACAGATTTTGCACACTGGATGATAGAAAAGCAGAAAGTTAGTCGATAATCTCGAATACAGCAATTGACAAATTCGTGTCCATACAGTAGAGGTGTTGTCAGTGTTACGACAGATACTGTGTTGATAACTGTCAGTTGCATGCGGTCAGTGATTACGTCACGTTATTTCGTGGGGGTACCAAGATAGATTCAAAGATCTGAAATGTTGCTTCTGAGCACGGAATGTGGTGTTTTTTCGTGCGAATTGAGACTTAATTCGGATATGAGTAACAGGCGATTGATTTCACTCGTTTACCATATCTGCTTCACTGCTACTTCTAAATTCAATTCATGGGTAGACAGATTGCTTTTCGACTGCTTGATGACAAGGTGTGCTATCATCATTCTTCGTGATATGATTGATTGTATATACTGGATGAGAAATGATTTAAACCTTTTATTTATTCCTCATCGAACATATCCTAATTACTTTAATGGTCAGTCAATGTATGAAAGGTCTATTCTATCTCAATTATACGATTCTGTAATAGTGTGTGCATGGACTTGGCAAATTTCCTTTATGATTACGTGATCGTCCTAGTGAGCCGTCGGATTGATGATGTATAATAAGTTAGAAGTAAAAAGATTTGCTATTTATTTATTTCAATTTGCCTACTTAGTACCTCACTTTGATTTGACATACAATATTTGGCCAGCTGATTGGGTATCAAAATTGTTTTGCTAATCTGTCCAACAATGAATCACTGGAGTCTTGCTGGTGGATTGGAAACTCGAGATTTCGAGTCCATACTATCCAAGTTGACCGTCAAATGTTTATTGCACAACAGTTTCGCCTTATATGGTGTCAATTTGTCACTAGCTTTACATGTGTATTGATGATGCACATAATAGTCCACTAACGTGCAATATTGCTAATCGTTGGGTGTAAGAATTGGCGGATCGAATACCAAAACGTTCAGGCTTGATCTATGGAAAACCGGAGGAAACCTGAACCGCAGTTTTATGTTGCGCTTATTTAGTTAATGCACTTTTACAGCTTCATCCAAACTAGTCTGTTACTGTTGATTGAACGGTCATTTTAAATAGTATTGTGTTTTCTATCAATCACCAATCTCGTTGTGTGGCGTTGTTCAAGGTGTCTTCTTAATTGACTTATGACCCCACGACCCAGGGTGGGAATTATGCCATCTTCGGAAACAATTACCTCTTCGGTAGCTCCCTATTGGTCTTGTGCCCATTTCGGAATCATTTGTTGTACTATTGTTGTATGAAAAGACAAAATGTAAAATGCGAATAACGGGTATACGATGCTAAAAGTGATAATTTGGTAGTGAAAGGAGTTTGCTTGTAAAACGTGCCTGCTCGAATTCAGTATTATTCCTGCCACATGCCCACTCTTCTGATCGAAGGTGAGAGCGTGTTGCATGTCTGCAACTTTTCTCACTGGGACTCATGTGTGACGAATTTCCACCACAGCACACGTATTCGTTAGACCTAATAGGTCCACAAAATTCTCATTTGATATTTCCACACTACTCATCTGGCAGAAAAACGAAATTAAGATTACCCTGGAATAATACAATAAATCCCACTTCTTAGAGATTCTGTTCTTGGTAAAATAATATAATATGCGAATAGCATGTGAAGAAATCGAACAAGATCAAACCCAACGATTTATTTTTTTTGCGCTAGACGACCAATGTAATTCATCTTCAGTTTCTAAACGTTACACGTTTTTCACGATTCTGTTTATCGGTTAATCTGATACTTACACGCCTATTTTTTGCATTATATGCTCAGAAATTCATACAAAACAACAAATAGGGAATGAATTTCTTTGCCACATGTCAATTCGTGTAATCAATTGTATATTATGCATATTACTGGGTATCGATGAGATGAATTATATATACTGACAGCATTGTGTGAGCTTACATTTTCTCACTACCTGCATGATCACCACGGCGGTGGAATACCCAAAGCAGTATCAAGTATTATTGACAATGTGACCCTGAAACTTTAAGTGGAGAATTGCACGTGGTCCCAGTATGTCAAATGTGTAACAAGCCGGAACATAATGGTACTTACAACATAACAGTACGTGATAGTTTGCTCAAAGTGTGGTAAAAAGCAACGGAAAAGACTGAGATGCAAAACGAAATGAATGGGAAGAGTACTGCTCTTGAGCTATTCATTGATTACTCCTCATGACACTGCAATAATAAATGCTGCATGTGTTTTTACTATTTTCACAGGTTTGGTCTCAATGTTGCAGTTGTTATGGTTTCATTTGCAAACAGCAATCACTTGAGAGTCAACAGGAATGGTTTGAAAGCTGTCATCGAACTGATCTTGTGTCCAAGGTTACTTAAGTGTTGTAGTATTGCACCGCTGTTACTGTCAATATAAATATCTTCTAGATGAAGGCTCATATTCATTTCGCGGCATTTAGATATAAACCTGAAGTAATCACTCAAGATTCTTCTGTCTTTCTGATGGCCTATATATACGGCCACTTTCTATCTCATATGTAACCTGCAGGGTGAAACCTCTCCAACCCCATTAGAGTACAAGTGATCATCATGATTCCATAGTATGACGGCCCATTCACATCAAATCTTGGTGTCCCACCGTAATGATTTTCAGTAATGCGTTACTGAAGACCATGTACGGTCATGTTTATTGTTGGCACCAACTTGGTCAGAACTAGACACTGTGTGAGCAACTTTTATTAACACCGTTTCACACACAAATAACCGAACGTCCCAACTCACCAATACTGAATCAAAACAAATTGTACTCACATTACCCCGCCGCACATACAGAATTAGGCACAGATTTTGAGGGACAGGCAACACAGGGATGCACAAAACCGATACCTCGAACAGCAACGACATTGTTGATCACTACGAAACACTCGAACCGTCATCGCCAAAAAAGACGGCGAAAATGAGCATTTTCAGCGACGACCAGCACAAGCCTAATTAGGTCACCACTATTACCGTTTATATTGTCTGTTTGGACGATCTTACGGAAAACGTCAAATGACCAGTCGGGAAGGCAAGAACACGATGGAAACTACTACTACGGAGTGAATCGAAAAGTCCAGTTACTGGGCTACCAAACTGTGTTTCAGAAAAGAAAGTCTAATGGATGGGAATGGCGTGGGTCAAATGGTGAAGAAAGGTAACTTTCTATAAATATGAATACATTTGGATGGAAAACGAATTCAAACTCAGCATATGCTCAGGCTAGGAGACGTCAGTTAAGGTTTTTGTCATTCCGGTTTTACCAAGGACACATTAATTTAAAAATAAAAAAAACACGCTGCCATGTAATATTTTCATGAGTAACTGAATTATAAAGCGGTATGAAAATATATTTTATCGAAAATGTCAGCCCCGGAGTCATGTACAGGCATCGTTAGTAAGATTGCGATGCAGCGATTTAGCGGTTCGCATGAATACATGTAAGTGAAGGCAGATAAGAAAATCTGAAAGTGTAATAACTAATGCAGCCAAAATGGGCATCACAAAACAGCGTCAATCAGAAAACAAACGTGTTACTCACAGGAAGTTCAATGCTGATTTTTTGTCTCTCGTTGATTATTCTCAGCAGTTCCGTTATTACACTTCGGAAGTCGGGAATTAGAAAACAAAAAGATGAAATTTCTCACATTTGACTTCTCAAACTGCTTTTTTAACCGCAAACACCTTATGGCAATAGTTACATATATAGGGTGATGTTCACCAATTGAATTTGCACTGTTCACCTCTGCGGAAATAATTACGAGAACTTTCTTCTATCAAAGCACTGCACGTTGGAAAGATCTGTAACATTTTGAATTCCCCATTTGTGTGTTTTGTGTAGGCTCGAATTCAACGTTAGGAAGGGGATTATGTTTTATAACGTAGGCAAAGCTAGATGTTGTGCTCCAGACAAGTCGGATCTTTATTCGAGAACCTTTCGGCACCAGAGTTCTCCAGATTGGACATTTTAGCTCGGTTTTTCTGAGCAACTGCTATTTACTTAAGTCTAACTTCACCAGTGTTTGGAACCAGAGGTCAACTACTGGATCAAGTATTGAATTTAAACGGACTAAAGTGGCTGCCAGATATGTTACACAACAGTTGAACAAACTGATAACTTGAAACAGCCAAAAAATGGGTTATTTGATCGCTTAACCAACAGCCACTCAGATATGAAAATGATTCATCGCTGGGTAGAAAACAATGACGTGCCCTTTCTTGATAGATATAATTCACAGAAGTTATTATTGGCACGAGGAAACAGAATCCTATATAATAGAATAATTGAATTGCTTTTTGACACCGAGAAGTCCAGCGCCGTGAGCAGAAGTCGAACAGGCATGATTCCCGCGCAGAGGATTAACCTTCTGAGCGGTTGCCACCAAGGTGCTTGAAATTTTGCAGTTTTCCAACATTTACCATTCAAAGGTGACGAAGTCATCGAACTAATCACCAAGCGCCTGAAATCTGCCATCAAACACATAGTCGACGCAGTCAATATGGTCAGCATATTCACAACCAGTCGGATACCAACACCGTCAGTGAAATAGCTGCTTTCTCCCCGTACCTATTCCAAATTTATCTAATAACTCACATGGGCATGTTCACCAGTCTGCATAGACAGAAATGGGAGACAAATACGTCACAAAATAAATGATCAAATTCCGGTATGACCTCAAAAGCTGACGGATGCAAGTCCAGACAACTAGCTTAAATTCATGTGCAACATTACAAACACCAGATTATTCAGATATGCTGATGCCTTTGCCATCCCTGAGCATAAACCGAAACTGTGCAAATAGCGGGAATGTCCTATCAGTTTAGTCCCACGTTGGTGACACAATTTATTCCCCTCTCATTATTGTCGGTTCCTATCCCTTATTACTGACCTCAGTTTTATCTCGGTGTCAACAGTGGCTCACTGACAATAAAAAAATCACACTGACCGCAGTATACTTGTTTACAGATGCAGGGCAATTGTACAGGATGCAGTGTGATAGACTGTTTTTGAGTCTTTTATTCAAAACATTGGTGGACAGTCATTGCTTTCAATTATGGTGAATGTTTGCTGGTAAATTGATGACACTTATTTTGCTGTTTGAGATTCATATCCACACATGTTTGTGGATCAGCGCCATATACGGAATAGTAAATTTGTTGAAGTTGTCATGCTCACGGAGAGGAACTTCACCGAAAAGACTTTGTATGTAATAGTCATCAAATGGTGGGAGCATGTGGCCTCACTAGTTTGTGTAGAGTCCAACATTCCACTCGGAGAATGGAATTATTCAAAATTCTAAATTTTCATCTGAATTCCGACAATTCCTTGATTTTGTTTCAACAGTAGGAGATGCGAACCAGGATTTTGCGATGAATTGCAACAAACCAAAATGCGAAGAACTAGAATCTTCCAGAGGATCCCTGGGCCTCCAACAATTTGTTCATAGTAGTGGACGTTTCGCAACTGAAGCATCTATCAGCATCTGTGCAAACAGTGGATTTCCAAGTCTTACAGTATTCTACCACCTGCCGCTTTTTGCTCTTATATTCACTTCATTTTACTTTTACGCAGCTAGCTCCTACGAGAGAATGAGTCAAGACGGCTTGATCATGTCCTCAGCAGTACGTACGCGGTGTGTTTAGATGAACTGTTTATCAGGGATCTTCTGAATTATGTACGAAGTGACGTCCCTAGTGTTATTCATCTACCAATAGGTTCAAATTGTTCTTATCAAGGATTCCTTCTTATTATCTATTGTGACACGAAAAGATGACCTACAGTAGTGTTTTGTGAAATGACTCCTCATTCAGTAACCACACTAAACTCACCAATAGAAACACAGCATCGCTATTCCATACATGTTAGGAGTTATTAGTAGTGCACACCTGCCGAGTTCACTCTAGGAATGGAAAAAGAACCTAAGCTACCCGAGCTCACTCTCTCAACGATTTGATTCGCATCAACACCTAATGAAAACAACCATATCTCATGCCTCTTCGAAGATTCGCAAAGTGAGACTGCTACTTTTTCATGTTTTGAACCCTTTCAAATGACGCCGAAGTTGAAAATGGTCAAGTCTCTCAGTAAAGCTAAGAAAACAGTGACAGAAAATTGCACCTCGTGCACTGAACGCCACCTATGTTCCACCTTCCGCTTCTGTCATGCAGGATGTTGTTCTTGTGGTAAGAATTCTCATATTTGCAAGGCATGCCGCCAATCCAAATGCGCTGTCATGAATGCCACCTCGAAGTATCCGGGAAATGATGACAATCCGGTGTACACACTAGAGATTCTGAGTGAATCCAACCAATTCGTGTAGAGATCAGTCCAGTTCAACTGTAACTTGGGACTTTCATTCATGTTCGATATCACGAGCTGCTTGTCCATTATTCGGAAATCCGTATTTCACTCGATTCTACTCAGTGTACTCATATTACACACTGATGTGCACATTCACGGTGTTTCTGATCGTCGATTTCCACTGTTGCGCGATTTCCTTGGCTTACCTGTCGATGCAAGCGGATGTCGACCCGATCCAGATGGTTCTAAAACAGTGATCGTCAACTAGTCACCAAAAAATCAGGCGAACATACGATCGATTCCTGAATGCTCGCAGGGCTACTTCAGATTCATTCCCAATTCTTTAGCACGAGCCGAACCTTTTTTATCTGGCCTATTCATCCAATGCAGAGCAGTGAAAAAAGCAATTTGGAAAAAAACACCACGTTGTCTTGTTCAAAATATCGTTGGCCGACCGATACTAATCTCATTCGCGCCGTCTGAGTGGACCACCTGGATCACCGACTCGTCCAAAGTGGCGATAGGTTCAGATCGGACTGAAGTTTACAATTGTCACCGACCACCAAGCTAATCAGCTCTCATTTTATGCAGATAAAGTCGTCTCCAATTCCATGGCTGTTATGACCTGACGATGAATCATTGCTTGAGCTGCCTAAAACTACGACCTCCTGCATCGAGGAGGCAAAACTGTCATGAGGACGGATTTCCTGGCACAAATACCATTTCATTACTGCGATGGCTCCCACGTCCCGTCAACATTGAGGGAGCAGACAAAATGATGCTACTCATCGGTGACTTCGGCGAACAGAAAGGAGTGGTGACCCGGAGTGAAGCGAAATTTTATTTCGCTTTTCATACTGTGAGTGGAATTGTGTATCCAACCCGATGGCGTCCTCTGTTGAGGTGATCAACTTGAATTCAATTTCAATTTCACAAGTCGGGTTTGGTTCAACTGCATTTAGGCCATTTGGGTGTGAATAAAATGAAGTCACTGGCTTGACAGATTTGTCGATGGTCGGAACTGGATGCAGACATTTGCACTCTGGCAATGAACCCGTGGTCCGAAAGCAAGGGGTTCAGTGAATCCTATTTCAGATATCCAGAAGTGTTCGTGACCAGTTGGTCAAAAAACTTGTTAGTAATCCAGGTTTTACGGAAGCGCCTCAGCCGAGAAGCAACTCGTCGGGTACTGATCACCGAAAATAGATCGAAGTTCTATGCGGCGAAGCTGAAAGTTGGCTTGAAAAAATCGGATGTTGCCATTTGTGTACAGCGCCACGCCACCCGTGCTCTAACGGTGCACCAGAAACCTTGGTGCGCCCCGTGAAATGTGCGCTGTAATCAGCGATTCCCAGATGGTTGCCCGAATCGGAGGTGTTCCTGGACAGTTTCCTGTTGCAATACCGAGACGCAGGGCACACGACCACCAGGGTGATTTCAACCGTTCTGTTCAGGTCCTGATAACTATGGTCATCGCTGATATGTTTTGATTCCGGCAACGTCGCATTAGATCCGTAGCAACGAACAAACTTGAGGAATCTGCTGCAGATAACTTGCTCAATCGATGGTCGAGATTACGTAGGTGGATGATGAATCGGTGCACCGGCGCCACATCAGTCAAATCCATTTAAACTGGCGACCGTCAACGTGGCCGATCACACTGCTGAGACGACCGAGGATCCAGATGGTGACCGTGTTGATGACGGGATCCATTTATTCCTCCAACCAAAACGACGGCTTCGGCGGCCGAGCTAAAGTCACCAGCTCCAGTTCGGAGATCAGTGCGACTGGGGATCCCAATAACCAATAGCACCTGAAGACGGACAGAAATGATGATTTAGTAAGCATCACACGTGATATGGCCCAGTATATTTCCGTAGCTACGCTCGCGTTAAAGGTCCTCAACCGATTAGGATTGCCGCGGACGGGTACAGTTAAGCCCACTGTGATTGATCAAATCCTAACCTTCCCATTAATTCTTTTGCTTTACCATTGATACAAACCAGTTCAGGAATAAAATTATCGTACTCTTCCGCAGCTAGGGCATTCTTGCCATTTTGGATTAGGTGGTTTCGATTGGGAGCGATTTTAACACAACCTACCAGCTTGTGTATAGGGAATATCACAAGAAAATGTGGCTCTCCTTCATGTTTGACGTAAGAATAATCATTTATCTTGGAAATCATAATAGAGGTTTGGTGAAAATAATTTTGTGTTGTTAAGTTCTACATGATGCAGTATTATGTGATTCAAGCGGCTTTGGTTCAGCATAAAAAGCCAAAGAGCTAAACGGGATGGACTACTTAAGCCAGAGATGTAATCATAACTGACAGGTCAATGGGCAACATCGGGTCCTAACCATTGAGCCCGAGGACAAAACACTCCAGTGAATAAACAAGGAAGGAAAGTTCACCGATCTGAAACGCTTCATTAGATGGACGTAGGAGTAGCGTACCACGGTTTTATATCGACGGCGAGATATCATCGCACATCATTGAACGGCTATCACCAAACTAATCTTGGCATCATTTGACCCAAAATTTGCTATCCCTTCCACGTTTCGCTTTCTCTATTGGATGCATGGTGATTAGGACTGAATCCAAAGAGTGGATCGTTACCAAAGCACCATCGAAGACAAGAAAGAATACTTGCACAATCAGACCTCACGCGACCGACCATAAGAAGTTCCTCCACGGGTTCTTCGGCTATTTTTCTGTGTTAGGCAGCGCCCCACTATCATCTGGTTCAGAGTTCCCCATGAAAAGTCCGTTCTGTCTAGTGGGTAGTCGTCAAGATTGATGTGCCCGAAAATCTCCATCGTTTATTTCGGGAAAAAAGTTCTTATGAGTCTGCCCTTTACCTCTCACATCCCAATTCCGAATAGATATGATAGGCCGCAATGAGTCGTGACCGTGAACGTGCAACTCTCGGTACCGGTAGCAAATAAGATACAGGAAAAAAGAGAATCGATGTTCATTATGTCCAAACAAACACTGGGAAAATGGATCAATTGAAAGATATGTCTACAAGGACACTATCTATTCTGCACTGAAATTGTTCCAGAGAAGTACAAGATAAGCACAGTGCAAACACTGTTTCTCGGGCCAGAGTAGATTCGGACGACAGAGCCACTGGAGGGAGAAATCAATCGAATTATTGAAACGCTGATGTCAACTGCGTATCCAGCATGATTCCTTGCAAATATCCATCAAATCAAGCTGATAAACAATAGCCTTCCATTGTGCTTGGAAATAAAATTATAAATAGTTCATAAATGAGACGTTATGGTTAACCAAATCAGCAGTCATTTGAAACCAACTTCCAGCGAATCTGCTATACTGCTGAACCGGTAATTATTTTCTCTTTTTTCCCCGGTGACACGTCCTACAATGAATCAACACATTCAAATGTGGCTTGAGAAAGAAACTCAACACGATTGCATCATCGATCGATGAAAGATCACTGACTGCCACAAATTATTTGGAGAAAAGGCATTACGTCACTGCCAGTCAGACAGTCGTAGTGATTTCCCTACTGGAAAAACTAGAAAAAGCATTCCTTCAATGAGCAACGCGACACCGTCACGTGATCCAAGGAAGTATATGAAGCAATAAATTTGATTCAATCAACATGGTTACCCGTTCCGCTGTCGCAACAAATCTCGCATCAATCAGGTTATGTATCATCACGCAGCGCAAGTGGAGATCAGCTTATTGACTGCTGTCATAATATTCACCGATATTCGAACTTGTCTATCAGTTTGGCGCAAACATCGTAATTGAGTGGTGATAGTGGTAAAGGTGATGTGATTTTGGTGATGCTTCATCCGACAGACGCGCCCAGAAAGCTGCCCAACCGGAGAAGACAGGCAAGTTAGAAAACAATTCTACCACGTTCATGGAATGCGAGTAATGATCGTGAAAAGTTTTTCCCAATTTATAGTTTGACAAGGTGAGCTTTGAGTGAGAGATATGCCCATGTTCATTATTTACTTGCTATGACATGTTAGAAGATAGATTAGAGGAACGTTGCTAATATGTGAAATTGAACTTGAAGTGATGGTAACCGGTGTTGTACTGACCTGTTTGTTTTGTTTCATGGTTATATTTGAACAATATTTTCCTGCGTCTAAAGAATATTCATCTGATTTGGCAAATACGATTAAGTGAGGATACTCGATTAAGACATCAGAACAGTCGGTATCAAAACAACTAGTTGTCAGTGTTTCACCTGTGATAAAATAAAAAACGTTTTTACAGATTATTCACACTGGATGATTGAAAAGCAGAACGAAATTCGATAATCGTGTCTATTGAAATTGATAAATTCGTGTCCATACAGTAGCGGTGTTATCAGTGTTATGACAGATATTGTGTTGATATCTATGAGTACCGTGGTGTTAGTAATTACGTCACACTATTTTGTGTGTTGCTTTTGAGCACATAATGTGGTGTTGTTTCGTGCGGATCGAGACTCAATCGGCGGTATTTTGTTTAACCAACTTGGGTGATAAGCCTTTATTATTGATGAAGTACCCGAAGTGTATATTCAGAATGCGAAATGAGTTCACTCTTTCTAGGTTTACTTTATATATCATATCCTAATTACATTAGTGGTCAAACACGGTATACAATGCCTATTCTGTCTCAATAATACGAATCTGTGGTAGCGTTTGCATGGACGTGATAAAATTTCCTTATGAATAAGTGGACGTCCTAGTGAGCCATCGGAACTATGGGAATATAATGCGTCCCAGAAAAGCAAACGATAAGAGGATTCTATTTCCAACGTGATTTTATATCTTTACAGGCCTAATTGAATTCACTTATTAGGTTAAACGAATCCATCCAGTTACCAAATCCCAAATCCTATTCATGCTTTACCTAAAACGTATCGGGAAAGGATGAGTTTAAGTCCAGGTTTGAACATGAGCACATTGCTACATCATGTGATAGAAACGTGATGAAATGAAAGTATCCAGTCTAGCCCATTGGAGGTCATACAATTTGGACTGCAAGTTTTCATTGAACACACAAATGCGTCCAAAAAGAGAGTCAACTCACTCGAAGTATCTTCTCCACCAGTGAATGTCTTTCGAAGAAACTATCAAATATATAAGGACATTCGAAAAAAGAATGAGAAAACCTAGTAGATTGATAAAAGATAAACCAATGAACCCTTCTGCTTATGTATAAACAACATCCAGCTTCAATTTCACGGAGCCTGAAAGTATAATAAAAAAGAAGTTTAAATTCTATCCTTCTTAAGACCTAAATTAGGAGATAATTGTATGGCCTAATTAGAGAACGGTTTTATCTCTGAATAACTCAAGCAGCCCCAAATGTAAGGGCGTACTGTGTTCTAGGCTCATCATCAACATGAGCAACATCAACGTAAGGAATTTGGTCGGATCAACTTTGTGACCTGATTGAATTAGGTATTTCGCAATTGAAAAAGGCCGAAGCTCTGACGTCATTGTGTGTGGCGGCATTGCGCGGTGTCATCGATTTTTCCAACCATTTGGGTACGTTTTCCGACGCTGGTTGAGCCAAGCAGCTCTCCATTTTGCCTGTGAATGCGTCACCCTAGCTGTAAGTGAACTGATAGAAGATATGTGAGACATCGGGATCGGCAAGACTGTCTGAATGACTTTTCAATCCTGACCTGTTGGTAATCAGTAACTGCAGTAGTTGCACCACAGTCTACGAGTGTCTATGGTTTACCTAATGTATACATATATTTTTCAATAAAGATGTTGTCACCTCCGAATAGTGAAACAACTGAAACTTGTTTCTTTTTGACTGTATTTTATGTGTACCGTCGGATGAAACTTACAACGCTTTCTGCTTAATTGCACGTGTTCATCAGTCTTTTCGACTATGCACGGACCACACGTCCGTCACTTCGATGCTTCCCATGAAAATGACGCGACAACCCGATTATTGCTTCCCGCGACTCATGAGATGGAGAACACGGTTATTGGGGAGGAAATAATTAGCGTGCATTGCGAGATCGTAATTGCAGCGTGAACGTGCAACGATCACATTACTACCGTGCTTGATAACGAGCCAGTTTGTGATATGCATGGTGAAGGCTTCAAAGAAACTCAAGACTTTTGAACTTCATGTCTGAAGATATGTCTTCTATCTTTCATGTGTCCATATCTTCTTCATGATTGCACTGCCTGATTCCTTATCTGGTTGGAGGAAAACCATTTGTTCTATTCTACCTAATCCATCTATCACTCACGAAGAAGAACTAGTCAATAGTCCATTCCCTTTAGATGTTATAATAATCAGATGTTCGGATGAAATGTTGCCACGCAGTATCCATCTCAAAGTTGCTTGGGAAGGTCGCTATTTGCAATTCTCCAATTTCGCACCGAAGACCTACAATCATAGTTTGGTTCGAATCCTCCTCAACAGAGCGTGGAATATCTGCATCAAAGATTAGGTGCAAAATGGATAGAAGTTTATAGAAAGAATGTTGCTGGCTAACTGCTATCCCGATAAGTTCATCAAGCAACATCGAAAACCGAAGAAAGTATGCGGAATTCTGGTGGCAGAAAGCAGCTTCGTTTATTTGTTTAACATACTATTGTTTATACGAACTCCCGATATCAAGCACGGTAGTAATTTGACCGTGGCCCGTGCAGGCTACACTCACGCTCTGGCAATGCACACTAACCAATTTCTTCCAAATAATCGTGTTCTCCACCTCATGGGTCGTGGGAGACAATACTCTGGTTGCGATGTGTGCTCTATGAGATGCATCACAGTGACGGACTAGCGGTCCGTGCATAGTCGAAAAGACTAACAACTGAGACGTACGGTCTACGGTTTCTTCAGTCGCGAAACATTTCACTGCGTCAGGTCAAAAAGCTGACCCGACGTAATCCCTTACAACTGTGTTGCGCAATCCCAGTTTGAAGCTGTGAGCATTCACCGAAGCGAAGTCCATCAGAATGCATCAGCGATTTGTGCACAACAAATGGTTGACACAAGTGTTTGTTTGTTATAGCACCAACAGAAAGCACCCCGATCTCCCCCTATCGAACTCACTGTTATAGCTCTCAATCTAACTTAGTTCATTGTATCATTCCTCTCTCTGTGCGGTATATAAACTGAAATTATTAACGTAGGCGGTGGACAAGAGCAAACGAAATGCTTGCATCACATTACTTATATTTTCCTTCAGTTCTCATGTACTTCCCAATAAACAGAATAATTCCATATCTCTACCGTCACTATGTGATGCGGTTCCCACCAGGTTCTGGCGCACATACTCATCATTGGCTGAAAAGACTTCAGTAATGATTCTTTTGTGCCATCGGCTGCATGATGCACTGTCATTGGTCATTGGAATCACGTCTCCCTTTATAAATCCGTTTCAGCCATGAGCCCTTCGTGTAAGGAGTTATTCACGACTCCATTCTTTCCCAAACATCGCCTCTAGATTTTCTGTTTGACGTCACGTTTGGAGCAAATTTCTACTGGCTTGATCTTCCTGCACAAAGGGAAGTGTTGAGGGAAGCAATGAGAAATCCCGAAGTCAAAGTGCGTGTTGGTGCCCTGGGTCTCGAAACAAGGAGATTAGAGATCTAACTTTTATGATACGTCCAACCTCCGCCATGTATGTCGATATATCCTCGTCGATTATTAGCACACAAAGCAGTTTTTAACACACATTCTGTGGCTTCAACGTTAGACCCAACATCACTGAACGACACCTCAGGTATACTGCGTCTGGTTATAAACCGTATCAATGCCATGAGAAGTAATTTCGCAGTCATACTATATGCGATTTCCAAGTGCATTGCACGAAACCCAAATCTGTTGTGCTCACTTCAATCTACCTTGATATGAAACGGTCCGAATTAATTGACACGTTTCCATAAGCAATCAGGCATGTGTGACATTACTTGAGCTATGGGTTGGACATATTAGGCACTTACTGAGGATGCGTCTGAAACTGTACGTCAGAACCAACTCGACGACGATTCCCGTGGCTTCTGATACTTTGAACACAGTGAACGGTCCAAGCCTGAGAATAATTGTTTGGAGCATTTCAAATCGAGCAATCTGAGACTTTTGAACTCCCAAATAGAAAAAATATTCGGGACTTCCCTGTTGCATACAGTAATTATACCGATTACTCTTCGCGAAGAACTGACATTTTGACAGTCTTAGTTACTTCATTGACCTACTCTACATTTTGGTGACAAACATCATGAAGTGTCCCACGAGGAGGCATGAAATGGGCACGACAGACGAAAATGAATGATAAAATGAAGCAAAAAGTCTTAGTAAATCCTCAGTCGTTATTGGAACTTCGCCTAAAAGAATTGAAGGCAGAAAACAGTCATCGTAAATACGCCGCTGGATACCCAATGCTCTGGGCTCCACGATGATCTGCTGATGAAATTTGAAGCACGTACTCGATTTTTCACCGCTTATCAATTCTGCCCGTAATCTAGGTCCTTACGACACACATTCTGTTTGAGTCATCGCAAGAAAACCTTAGTCATGTGAAGGCTTTCTCCTCATACGACAACGACAACAATGAACCATCCACACAAAAGTTATTAGTCAACGCAGATAATGCTGATGAAGATAAATCGAGGTTGCTGTCATCGGCAGCTCTTCGTAAGGCCACTATAGCACAAAACGGTGAATAACTTGCGCCAAACGGATGAACGTTCATTCCGTACTCTATTGGACTCCCTCTCATATCGCTATCTTTCCAGTACAGGAAGCCTACAGATCACCTGTAACACATTGAAAACCTAAGTTGCTAGATCATCTCTTCGATTTCATCGAAAAGGGCAATGAAATATCAACGGAACCTGACGGGTACTCCTACCAGATGATCAGTTGGATCAGTCACTTGTGATAGGACTTCGTTGAGTGAAATGCCCTCACGAACAGCCGCGCAGTCGAATACTACTCGGACCTTCCCGGGCTTGTTCGAACTTAGGACGTTATGCGGTGGCAGAAACACATTTTCTTGGGCATCTTCTTGTGGAACTATAGATGACATTTATCCTTTTCAATCATGACCGCGAATAACATCACTGTACTTTGAGAGTAGTTTCAAATTCTAGAGCAGGCATATCTTGAGAAACGACAAACGATGGTCTTCAACTGGGTGATTAAAGAGAAGCCGATTTCTATCAATACGCCACGCTGAACCATCGATACACTTATGCCTTTCTTTACTCCACTTACACTTAACTATCTCCTACTAGACGACGAGGCGGCTTCATGACTATATCTCATATCATAGCTGATCGATCGGAATCAGTGTAGAGTCTAAATACGTGAATGACGGAACGCACTCTACCGACTGGTCATTGATGGAAAGCTTTAGAGCTGATGGTCATGAGTAGGATGATTTACCTTCAGTTCCTGTGCAGCGCAGCCGGCCATCTTATAACTGAGCACGAAAGAAAATTATATTGATGAGTAGAGCAGGTCGGTAGGTGGCTCAGCCGATCATCATACCGCACGATGGATCCACAAACTCCAGTTCTCGCTGAGCAGTACAATGTCGGTTGCGATACGGGAATAGTTTCGACGAAACTAATTTCGTACAGCGTGAAATTCAACACCAATCTAACTTCTTTCAGGAGCATATGGCCCGATAGTCAGTGTCCCAATTGTACAAAATAGTTTTCTTTCCATTTTAAGCCTCTGGGTTTGGATCCTTTTATGATGATCGCTTGATCACCACCCGTCACTTGTTCGTTTTCATTTACAGTTTTCGCGTTTGAACTTATCGCATCCCGTGTAAATATCCAATGCGCATCTACAATGCATAGTTTAGCACTTTTTCTGATTGACGAAATGAAATGCACCGAGGAACTTCACGGAACCTGGTTTTCTTCTCAGTAGTAGTTTCCCCCTATTCATCTCACTATGGCGAAAATCAATTGTGCTTCTTCTCGGCTGATAGTTCAGTTTGCTAGCCCACTGGAAACCTCGATGCAATACAACGAAATACAGGTTGTTTCTGTTCAGATAACCCTTACCATGCATTATGTGCGATGGCTTTGATTGTTATCTCGTAGCGGCAATCTCAAAGGGGACCAATATAGGAGAAAAGGATGCGAAATGAGTGCGAAGAGAACAACACATTTATGGAATTAGGTCGATGTAGAAGGTGTGTGGCTGCAAGAGCCCTACTGACCGCGGCATCCAGTCATTTTGTCCCAAAGTATCTAACCATTGAGTGACAGGGTCGCTTGAACCTCGCTCAGAAAGTCTAGCACGCTTTACAAGAACAAGTTAATTAGTTACACTTTCGATTCAGTAGTAATATGCAAGGATCAGTGTCTTCCGTGGGATTTGCTTGTGTTTGATCTTCAAAATACAAAAACGGAGAACACACCATGAGTACAATGACTCAATAAGTTCAACAAGAGGATACTACACATACATTATTCGAACTCCAGTATGACTGTTCACAGCCTGCTAACTGCACTGCTACTCCTCAGCGAATGAAACACTGTCCCCAGTGTTATTTAATCCTTCACCACACACGAACTGACAGTATATGATTATTATTTTGAAGGCCATTTGACAAGACCACTCTCGGTCATATTGCATCGAAATCACTTAATCAAAAGACCTCCGATTCCACTTTGTTTCGCTAGCAAGTGATTTAAACGAAGTACGAATTTACAGTGCAGTTCACCTCAGTTTGTACTCATATTATGGGCCCATATAGCCATACTCACTTTGATACCTATATCAGAAATAACGTTGCTCATTTTCAAATTACTCGTATGAAGTAGAGTAAGTCAGTGTCCACCGTATCTCATTATCCGTGCTACGGTTCTAGCTTATCTATCTCAACCTCACTGTCATCTACTTGCTGAATCTTTGAAACCGAAATGGGCCTACTGCAGCTTCCGGTCACTCACGGTGTAGCGTTTAGTATACCGAAGCTGCAGGAAATGTGTTCTTTCTTATGTGCGTGGCAAGTCACATTGGAAAAATCAACTCACTGAATTTTGCTCACCGTCTACTTGTAGTCAAGAGAAATGGAAAAAAAACTACATCCAATAATAGATAAAGTAGCTTCAGTCAACTGAACTTGTTCCTCGACTTTGAATTCTAGGAATTAACAAAGAAGATCAGTTCATGAGCTGGCAGAACAATCTTCAACCGATGAAACTGATCAATGAATAATGAAATCCAGGGAAGACATTATTGGACAACAGTCTCCATCATTTGAACAAATGTAATTAGCTTACTAAATTGTTGTTTTGTGCAAGTGAATGCATAAGTCCATTCTGTGTTATTGTGGCCTTGGGTTCTTCTTTGATATCAGTCTGACGAAGAATATATTTATATATGCCGACTACCCTACGTTTTTGAAACTTATCATCCCTTATTCTCTAATCATTTCCTGTTTACTATATACTGGCGGAGGCACGGACAATTAGAGGCTGTTGAGTGGGATAATGATCGACTATGACAACAGGATTCGAACTCACCATCCACCATAGGAGGATTCGGAATCCACCGTGATGACTAATTGACCGGCGCAGGTCAGTTTATTGTCAAGTTACTAATCAATATGACGAACACGGTCGATTTGTCGCCCACAACCTACTTTCTGATTCACGCAAAAACCAAACACTCCAGAAACGTTTATCACAGATCCTTTGCAAAGGCAACAACTTTTTTCTAATTTATATGAGCTACGTAGAGATGGACTTGTATCCCCATTAGCTCCTCCAACTGAAAAGCTTCAGTGATCAAGATGAATGAAAGCGTCACTTATTTCCTACCAACAGGTCCAACTTGTTCTTATGAGATTCTCACCGGAATGTTCCATACGCGTTTGCAAGCGTATTCAACAGGTTCTACCGTATTGGTTTTCAACACTGGAATTTCATGGGTAATGTATTACGTACGCTATGTTTAATTATGACTGTTCGCAGATTTTCCCATAAACATTTTCCGGAAATGATCGTCATACATTTAAACTTACTGGAGAAGACCTTCATGTTCCCCTCCGTTTGTCAATCGCGAATGTGCTGATCCACCGAGTTCACACTATCAGTGGAAACAACATCTAAGCTACCTAAGCTAACTCCCTCAATGGTTTGATTCACATCAAAACTTATTGTAAGAACATCCATATTCTATGTGTCTTCGGAATTTCGTAAAGTTAGACTAATATTTATGCATGTTTTCAAACCAGTCAAATTGTTCTAAATATTCTCCGCATGAAGCCGACCTTGGAAAATGATAAGTGTTTCATAAAAGTTATGAAAACAGTGACATAAAATTGCGAAACATTCAGGCATTGTTCGTGTTAGGCCGCTCGTAGGCAGCTCGGTAGTTGGAAGGCTCAAGAGCAGAAACGGAAAATTCATGTTTCTCAAATACAAATGAGATCGAAAATCAGTCTGAGTAATAGGACGTTTTTAAAGGAAAAAGTTATATTCGAAGGTTGCTTAACTCAAAGTAATGATATATCTGATGTTGTTAATGTGACTATTTTGTTTTTCTAACCCGATAAGAAATGCTGAAGTAACGGAAACAGATAGCTCCTAGTCAAGAATGTAGATTATGTGGGAACCGACTTAACTAACTTCATGATTTACCAGCTTCTCTAGTTCGGCAGTTAGTTCACGGCAGGCTTCGTCTGCGTAGTCCTGCCACTTGCGTTTTGCGGCCATCATTGGTCTATGAGAATGATCCACCGTCTATTCACACCAAGTTCAGCTGCACATTACAAGTAAAATATTGAATCTCAACTACCTACACTGTCCGGTTCGAGTCTTAGTTACGTCATACAATGACTCAACACATTCACGTGTGACTTGAGAATTAAAATCAACACGACTGCATCATCATTCGATGAAAGAATGGTGACTGCCTCAAGTCGTTCGGAGACAAGGCCTAACGTCACTGCCAATGATCTTACCCAATGGACAAACTAGAAGCACATGATATCATGAACAACGCGAAACCATCACGTGATCCAACCAATTTTCCAAACAGATAGACTCGATTCATTCAACATGATTACTCATTTTGCTGTCGCATCAAATCTCGTATGAACCAGGTCATGTTTGCTCATGCAGCGCAAGTAGACATCAGCTTTTTGACTGCTGTCATTATATTCACCGATATTCGAACTAGTCTATCAGTTTGGCGCAAACATCGTAATTGATTGGTGATAGTGGTACCGGTGATGTGATTGTGGTGATGCTTCATGCGATAGACTCGCCCAGAATGCTGCCCAACCGGAGAAGACAGGCAAGTTACAAAACAATTCAACTAAGTTTATAGAATGCGAGTAATGATTGTCGAACGTTTTTCCCAATTTATAGTTTGATAAGGTGAGCCTTAAGTGAGAGATATTCACATGTTCATTATTTTCTGGGTATGACCGGGTGAAAGATAAATTAGAGGAACGCTGTACATATGTGAAATTAATCTTGAAGTGATGGTAACCGGTGTTGTACTGACCTGTTTGTTTTGTTTCATGGTTATATTTGAACAATATTTTCCTGCAACTGATGAATATTCATCTGATTTGGCAAATACGGTTGAGTGAGGACACTCGATTGAGACATCAGAACAGTCGGTATCAAAACTACTAGTTGTCACTGTCCCACTTGTGATAAAATATATTACACGTTTTACAGATTTTGCACACTGGATGATAGAAAAGCAGAAAGTTAGTCGATAATCTCGAATACAGCAATTGACAAATTCGTGTCCATACAGTAGAGGTGTTGTCAGTGTTACGACAGATACTGTGTTGATAACTGTCAGTTGCATGCGGTCAGTGATTACGTCACGTTATTTCGTGGGGGTACCAAGATAGATTCAAAGATCTGAAATGTTGCTTCTGAGCACGGAATGTGGTGTTTTTTCGTGCGAATTGAGACTTAATTCGGATATGAGTAACAGGCGATTGATTTCACTCGTTTACCATATCTGCTTCACTGCTACTTCTAAATTCAATTCATGGGTAGACAGATTGCTTTTCGACTGCTTGATGACAAGGTGTGCTATCATCATTCTTCGTGATATGATTGATTGTATATACTGGATGAGAAATGATTTAAACCTTTTATTTATTCCTCATCGAACATATCCTAATTACTTTAATGGTCAGTCAATGTATGAAAGGTCTATTCTATCTCAATTATACGATTCTGTAATAGTGTGTGCATGGACTTGGCAAATTTCCTTTATGATTACGTGATCGTCCTAGTGAGCCGTCGGATTGATGATGTATAATAAGTTAGAAGTAAAAAGATTTGCTATTTATTTATTTCAATTTGCCTACTTAGTACCTCACTTTGATTTGACATACAATATTTGGCCAGCTGATTGGGTATCAAAATTGTTTTGCTAATCTGTCCAACAATGAATCACTGGAGTCTTGCTGGTGGATTGGAAACTCGAGATTTCGAGTCCATACTATCCAAGTTGACCGTCAAATGTTTATTGCACAACAGTTTCGCCTTATATGGTGTCAATTTGTCACTAGCTTTACATGTGTATTGATGATGCACATAATAGTCCACTAACGTGCAATATTGCTAATCGTTGGGTGTAAGAATTGGCGGATCGAATACCAAAACGTTCAGGCTTGATCTATGGAAAACCGGAGGAAACCTGAACCGCAGTTTTATGTTGCGCTTATTTAGTTAATGCACTTTTACAGCTTCATCCAAACTAGTCTGTTACTGTTGATTGAACGGTCATTTTAAATAGTATTGTGTTTTCTATCAATCACCAATCTCGTTGTGTGGCGTTGTTCAAGGTGTCTTCTTAATTGACTTATGACCCCACGACCCAGGGTGGGAATTATGCCATCTTCGGAAACAATTACCTTTTCGGTAGCTCCCTATTGGTCTTGTGCCCATTTCGGAATCATTTGTTGTACTATTGTTGTATGAAAAGACAAAATGTAAAATGCGAATAACGGGTATACGATGCTAAAAGTGATAATTTGGTAGTGAAAGGAGTTTGCTTGTAAAACGTGCCTGCTCGAATTCAGTATTATTCCTGCCACATGCCCACTCTTCTGATCGAAGGTGAGAGCGTGTTGCATGTCTGCAACTTTTCTCACTGGGACTCATGTGTGACGAATTTCCACCACAGCACACGTATTCGTTAGACCTAATAGGTCCACAAAATTCTCATTTGATATTTCCACACTACTCATCTGGCAGAAAAACGAAATTAAGATTACCCTGGAATAATACAATAAATCCCACTTCTTAGAGATTCTGTTCTTGGTAAAATAATATAATATGCGAATAGCATGTGAAGAAATCGAACAAGATCAAACCCAACGATTTATTTTTTTTGCGCTAGACGACCAATGTAATTCATCTTCAGTTTCTAAACGTTACACGTTTTTCACGATTCTGTTTATCGGTTAATCTGATACTTACACGCCTATTTTTTGCATTATATGCTCAGAAATTCATACAAAACAACAAATAGGGAATGAATTTCTTTGCCACATGTCAATTCGTGTAATCAATTGTATATTATGCATATTACTGGGTATCGATGAGATGAATTATATATACTGACAGCATTGTGTGAGCTTACATTTTCTCACTACCTGCATGATCACCACGGCGGTGGAATACCCAAAGCAGTATCAAGTATTATTGACAATGTGACCCTGAAACTTTAAGTGGAGAATTGCACGTGGTCCCAGTATGTCAAATGTGTAACAAGCCGGAACATAATGGTACTTACAACATAACAGTACGTGATAGTTTGCTCGAAATGTGTTAAAAAGCAACGGCAGCGCCCCACTATCATCTGGTTCAGAGTTCCCCATGAAAAGTCCGTTCTGTCTAGTGGGTAGTCGTCAAGATTGATGTGCCCGAAAATCTCCATCGTTTATTTCGGGAAAAAAGTTCTTATGAGTCTGCCCTTTACCTCTCACATCCCAATTCCGAATAGATATGATAGGCCGCAATGAGTCGTGACCGTGAACGTGCAACTCTCGGTACCGGTAGCAAATAAGATACAGGAAAAAAGAGAATCGATGTTCATTATGTCCAAACAAACACTGGGAAAATGGATCAATTGAAAGATATGTCTACAAGGACACTATCTATTCTGCACTGAAATTGTTCCAGAGAAGTACAAGATAAGCACAGTGCAAACACTGTTTCTCGGGCCAGAGTAGATTCGGACGACAGAGCCACTGGAGGGAGAAATCAATCGAATTATTGAAACGCTGATGTCAACTGCGTATCCAGCATGATTCCTTGCAAATATCCATCAAATCAAGCTGATAAACAATAGCCTTCCATTGTGCTTGGAAATAAAATTATAAATAGTTCATAAATGAGACGTTATGGTTAACCAAATCAGCAGTCATTTGAAACCAACTTCCAGCGAATCTGCTATACTGCTGAACCGGTAATTATTTTCTCTTTTTCCCCCGGTGACACGTCCTACAATGAATCAACACATTCAAATGTGGCTTGAGAAAGAAACTCAACACGATTGCATCATCGATCGATGAAAGATCACTGACTGCCACAAATTATTTGGAGAAAAGGCATTACGTCACTGCCAGTCAGACAGTCGTAGTGATTTCCCTACTGGAAAAACTAGAAAAAGCATTCCTTCAATGAGCAACGCGACACCGTCACGTGATCCAAGGAAGTATATGAAGCAATAAATTTGATTCAATCAACATGGTTACCCGTTCCGCTGTCGCAACAAATCTCGCATCAATCAGGTTATGTATCATCACGCAGCGCAAGTGGAGATCAGCTTATTGACTGCTGTCATAATATTCACCGATATTCGAACTTGTCTATCAGTTTGGCGCAAACATCGTAATTGAGTGGTGATAGTGGTAAAGGTGATGTGATTTTGGTGATGCTTCATCCGACAGACGCGCCCAGAAAGCTGCCCAACCGGAGAAGACAGGCAAGTTAGAAAACAATTCTACCACGTTCATGGAATGCGAGTAATGATCGTGAAAAGTTTTTCCCAATTTATAGTTTGACAAGGTGAGCTTTGAGTGAGAGATATGCCCATGTTCATTATTTACTTGCTATGACATGTTAGAAGATAGATTAGAGGAACGTTGCTAATATGTGAAATTGAACTTGAAGTGATGGTAACCGGTGTTGTACTGACCTGTTTGTTTTGTTTCATGGTTATATTTGAACAATATTTTCCTGCGTCTAAAGAATATTCATCTGATTTGGCAAATACGATTAAGTGAGGATACTCGATTAAGACATCAGAACAGTCGGTATCAAAACAACTAGTTGTCAGTGTTTCACCTGTGATAAAATAAAAAACGTTTTTACAGATTATTCACACTGGATGATTGAAAAGCAGAACGAAATTCGATAATCGTGTCTATTGAAATTGATAAATTCGTGTCCATACAGTAGCGGTGTTATCAGTGTTATGACAGATATTGTGTTGATATCTATGAGTACCGTGGTGTTAGTAATTACGTCACACTATTTTGTGTGTTGCTTTTGAGCACATAATGTGGTGTTGTTTCGTGCGGATCGAGACTCAATCGGCGGTATTTTGTTTAACCAACTTGGGTGATAAGCCTTTATTATTGATGAAGTACCCGAAGTGTATATTCAGAATGCGAAATGAGTTCACTCTTTCTAGGTTTACTTTATATATCATATCCTAATTACATTAGTGGTCAAACACGGTATACAATGCCTATTCTGTCTCAATAATACGAATCTGTGGTAGCGTTTGCATGGACGTGATAAAATTTCCTTATGAATAAGTGGACGTCCTAGTGAGCCATCGGAACTATGGGAATATAATGCGTCCCAGAAAAGCAAACGATAAGAGGATTCTATTTCCAACGTGATTTTATATCTTTACAGGCCTAATTGAATTCACTTATTAGGTTAAACGAATCCATCCAGTTACCAAATCCCAAATCCTATTCATGCTTTACCTAAAACGTATCGGGAAAGGATGAGTTTAAGTCCAGGTTTGAACATGAGCACATTGCTACATCATGTGATAGAAACGTGATGAAATGAAAGTATCCAGTCTAGCCCATTGGAGGTCATACAATTTGGACTGCAAGTTTTCATTGAACACACAAATGCGTCCAAAAAGAGAGTCAACTCACTCGAAGTATCTTCTCCACCAGTGAATGTCTTTCGAAGAAACTATCAAATATATAAGGACATTCGAAAAAAGAATGAGAAAACCTAGTAGATTGATAAAAGATAAACCAATGAACCCTTCTGCTTATGTATAAACAACATCCAGCTTCAATTTCACGGAGCCTGAAAGTATAATAAAAAAGAAGTTTAAATTCTATCCTTCTTAAGACCTAAATTAGGAGATAATTGTATGGCCTAATTAGAGAACGGTTTTATCTCTGAATAACTCAAGCAGCCCCAAATGTAAGGGCGTACTGTGTTCTAGGCTCATCATCAACATGAGCAACATCAACGTAAGGAATTTGGTCGGATCAACTTTGTGACCTGATTGAATTAGGTATTTCGCAATTGAAAAAGGCCGAAGCTCTGACGTCATTGTGTGTGGCGGCATTGCGCGGTGTCATCGATTTTTCCAACCATTTGGGTACGTTTTCCGACGCTGGTTGAGCCAAGCAGCTCTCCATTTTGCCTGTGAATGCGTCACCCTAGCTGTAAGTGAACTGATAGAAGATATGTGAGACATCGGGATCGGCAAGACTGTCTGAATGACTTTTCAATCCTGACCTGTTGGTAATCAGTAACTGCAGTAGTTGCACCACAGTCTACGAGTGTCTATGGTTTACCTAATGTATACATATATTTTTCAATAAAGATGTTGTCACCTCCGAATAGTGAAACAACTGAAACTTGTTTCTTTTTGACTGTATTTTATGTGTACCGTCGGATGAAACTTACAACGCTTTCTGCTTAATTGCACGTGTTCATCAGTCTTTTCGACTATGCACGGACCACACGTCCGTCACTTCGATGCTTCCCATGAAAATGACGCGACAACCCGATTATTGCTTCCCGCGACTCATGAGATGGAGAACACGGTTATTGGGGAGGAAATAATTAGCGTGCATTGCGAGATCGTAATTGCAGCGTGAACGTGCAACGATCACATTACTACCGTGCTTGATAACGAGCCAGTTTGTGATATGCATGGTGAAGGCTTCAAAGAAACTCAAGACTTTTGAACTTCATGTCTGAAGATATGTCTTCTATCTTTCATGTGTCCATATCTTCTTCATGATTGCACTGCCTGATTCCTTATCTGGTTGGAGGAAAACCATTTGTTCTATTCTACCTAATCCATCTATCACTCACGAAGAAGAACTAGTCAATAGTCCATTCCCTTTAGATGTTATAATAATCAGATGTTCGGATGAAATGTTGCCACGCAGTATCCATCTCAAAGTTGCTTGGGAAGGTCGCTATTTGCAATTCTCCAATTTCGCACCGAAGACCTACAATCATAGTTTGGTTCGAATCCTCCTCAACAGAGCGTGGAATATCTGCATCAAAGATTAGGTGCAAAATGGATAGAAGTTTATAGAAAGAATGTTGCTGGCTAACTGCTATCCCGATAAGTTCATCAAGCAACATCGAAAACCGAAGAAAGTATGCGGAATTCTGGTGGCAGAAAGCAGCTTCGTTTATTTGTTTAACATACTATTGTTTATACGAACTCCCGATATCAAGCACGGTAGTAATTTGACCGTGGCCCGTGCAGGCTACACTCACGCTCTGGCAATGCACACTAACCAATTTCTTCCAAATAATCGTGTTCTCCACCTCATGGGTCGTGGGAGACAATACTCTGGTTGCGATGTGTGCTCTATGAGATGCATCACAGTGACGGACTAGCGGTCCGTGCATAGTCGAAAAGACTAACAACTGAGACGTACGGTCTACGGTTTCTTCAGTCGCGAAACATTTCACTGCGTCAGGTCAAAAAGCTGACCCGACGTAATCCCTTACAACTGTGTTGCGCAATCCCAGTTTGAAGCTGTGAGCATTCACCGAAGCGAAGTCCATCAGAATGCATCAGCGATTTGTGCACAACAAATGGTTGACACAAGTGTTTGTTTGTTATAGCACCAACAGAAAGCACCCCGATCTCCCCCTATCGAACTCACTGTTATAGCTCTCAATCTAACTTAGTTCATTGTATCATTCCTCTCTCTGTGCGGTATATAAACTGAAATTATTAACGTAGGCGGTGGACAAGAGCAAACGAAATGCTTGCATCACATTACTTATATTTTCCTTCAGTTCTCATGTACTTCCCAATAAACAGAATAATTCCATATCTCTACCGTCACTATGTGATGCGGTTCCCACCAGGTTCTGGCGCACATACTCATCATTGGCTGAAAAGACTTCAGTAATGATTCTTTTGTGCCATCGGCTGCATGATGCACTGTCATTGGTCATTGGAATCACGTCTCCCTTTATAAATCCGTTTCAGCCATGAGCCCTTCGTGTAAGGAGTTATTCACGACTCCATTCTTTCCCAAACATCGCCTCTAGATTTTCTGTTTGACGTCACGTTTGGAGCAAATTTCTACTGGCTTGATCTTCCTGCACAAAGGGAAGTGTTGAGGGAAGCAATGAGAAATCCCGAAGTCAAAGTGCGTGTTGGTGCCCTGGGTCTCGAAACAAGGAGATTAGAGATCTAACTTTTATGATACGTCCAACCTCCGCCATGTATGTCGATATATCCTCGTCGATTATTAGCACACAAAGCAGTTTTTAACACACATTCTGTGGCTTCAACGTTAGACCCAACATCACTGAACGACACCTCAGGTATACTGCGTCTGGTTATAAACCGTATCAATGCCATGAGAAGTAATTTCGCAGTCATACTATATGCGATTTCCAAGTGCATTGCACGAAACCCAAATCTGTTGTGCTCACTTCAATCTACCTTGATATGAAACGGTCCGAATTAATTGACACGTTTCCATAAGCAATCAGGCATGTGTGACATTACTTGAGCTATGGGTTGGACATATTAGGCACTTACTGAGGATGCGTCTGAAACTGTACGTCAGAACCAACTCGACGACGATTCCCGTGGCTTCTGATACTTTGAACACAGTGAACGGTCCAAGCCTGAGAATAATTGTTTGGAGCATTTCAAATCGAGCAATCTGAGACTTTTGAACTCCCAAATAGATAAAATATTCGGGACTTCCCTGTTGCATACAGTAATTATACCGATTACTCTTCGCGAAGAACTGACATTTTGACAGTCTTAGTTACTTCATTGACCTACTCTACATTTTGGTGACAAACATCATGAAGTGTCCCACGAGGAGGCATGAAATGGGCACGACAGACGAAAATGAATGATAAAATGAAGCAAAAAGTCTTAGTAAATCCTCAGTCGTTATTGGAACTTCGCCTAAAAGAATTGAAGGCAGAAAACAGTCATCGTAAATACGCCGCTGGATACCCAATGCTCTGGGCTCCACGATGATCTGCTGATGAAATTTGAAGCACGTACTCGATTTTTCACCGCTTATCAATTCTGCCCGTAATCTAGGTCCTTACGACACACATTCTGTTTGAGTCATCGCAAGAAAACCTTAGTCATGTGAAGGCTTTCTCCTCATACGACAACGACAACAATGAACCATCCACACAAAAGTTATTAGTCAACGCAGATAATGCTGATGAAGATAAATCGAGGTTGCTGTCATCGGCAGCTCTTCGTAAGGCCACTATAGCACAAAACGGTGAATAACTTGCGCCAAACGGATGAACGTTCATTCCGTACTCTATTGGACTCCCTCTCATATCGCTATCTTTCCAGTACAGGAAGCCTACAGATCACCTGTAACACATTGAAAACCTAAGTTGCTAGATCATCTCTTCGATTTCATCGAAAAGGGCAATGAAATATCAACGGAACCTGACGGGTACTCCTACCAGATGATCAGTTGGATCAGTCACTTGTGATAGGACTTCGTTGAGTGAAATGCCCTCACGAACAGCCGCGCAGTCGAATACTACTCGGACCTTCCCGGGCTTGTTCGAACTTAGGACGTTATGCGGTGGCAGAAACACATTTTCTTGGGCATCTTCTTGTGGAACTATAGATGACATTTATCCTTTTCAATCATGACCGCGAATAACATCACTGTACTTTGAGAGTAGTTTCAAATTCTAGAGCAGGCATATCTTGAGAAACGACAAACGATGGTCTTCAACTGGGTGATTAAAGAGAAGCCGATTTCTATCAATACGCCACGCTGAACCATCGATACACTTATGCCTTTCTTTACTCCACTTACACTTAACTATCTCCTACTAGACGACGAGGCGGCTTCATGACTATATCTCATATCATAGCTGATCGATCGGAATCAGTGTAGAGTCTAAATACGTGAATGACGGAACGCACTCTACCGACTGGTCATTGATGGAAAGCTTTAGAGCTGATGGTCATGAGTAGGATGATTTACCTTCAGTTCCTGTGCAGCGCAGCCGGCCATCTTATAACTGAGCACGAAAGAAAATTATATTGATGAGTAGAGCAGGTCGGTAGGTGGCTCAGCCGATCATCATACCGCACGATGGATCCACAAACTCCAGTTCTCGCTGAGCAGTACAATGTCGGTTGCGATACGGGAATAGTTTCGACGAAACTAATTTCGTACAGCGTGAAATTCAACACCAATCTAACTTCTTTCAGGAGCATATGGCCCGATAGTCAGTGTCCCAATTGTACAAAATAGTTTTCTTTCCATTTTAAGCCTCTGGGTTTGGATCCTTTTATGATGATCGCTTGATCACCACCCGTCACTTGTTCGTTTTCATTTACAGTTTTCGCGTTTGAACTTATCGCATCCCGTGTAAATATCCAATGCGCATCTACAATGCATAGTTTAGCACTTTTTCTGATTGACGAAATGAAATGCACCGAGGAACTTCACGGAACCTGGTTTTCTTCTCAGTAGTAGTTTCCCCCTATTCATCTCACTATGGCGAAAATCAATTGTGCTTCTTCTCGGCTGATAGTTCAGTTTGCTAGCCCACTGGAAACCTCGATGCAATACAACGAAATACAGGTTGTTTCTGTTCAGATAACCCTTACCATGCATTATGTGCGATGGCTTTGATTGTTATCTCGTAGCGGCAATCTCAAAGGGGACCAATATAGGAGAAAAGGATGCGAAATGAGTGCGAAGAGAACAACACATTTATGGAATTAGGTCGATGTAGAAGGTGTGTGGCTGCAAGAGCCCTACTGACCGCGGCATCCAGTCATTTTGTCCCAAAGTATCTAACCATTGAGTGACAGGGTCGCTTGAACCTCGCTCAGAAAGTCTAACACGCTTTACAAGAACAAGTTAATTAGTTACACTTTCGATTCAGTAGTAATATGCAAGGATCAGTGTCTTCCGTGGGATTTGCTTGTGTTTGATCTTCAAAATACAAAAACGGAGAACACACCATGAGTACAATGACTCAATAAGTTCAACAAGAGGATACTACACATACATTATTCGAACTCCAGTATGACTGTTCACAGCCTGCTAACTGCACTGCTACTCCTCAGCGAATGAAACACTGTCCCCAGTGTTATTTAATCCTTCACCACACACGAACTGACAGTATATGATTATTATTTTGAAGGCCATTTGACAAGACCACTCTCGGTCATATTGCATCGAAATCACTTAATCAAAAGACCTCCGATTCCACTTTGTTTCGCTAGCAAGTGATTTAAACGAAGTACGAATTTACAGTGCAGTTCACCTCAGTTTGTACTCATATTATGGGCCCATATAGCCATACTCACTTTGATACCTATATCAGAAATAACGTTGCTCATTTTCAAATTACTCGTATGAAGTAGAGTAAGTCAGTGTCCACCGTATCTCATTATCCGTGCTACGGTTCTAGCTTATCTATCTCAACCTCACTGTCATCTACTTGCTGAATCTTTGAAACCGAAATGGGCCTACTGCAGCTTCCGGTCACTCACGGTGTAGCGTTTAGTATACCGAAGCTGCAGGAAATGTGTTCTTTCTTATGTGCGTGGCAAGTCCCATTGGAAAAATCAACTCACTGAATTTTGCTCACCGTCTACTTGTAGTCAAGAGAAATGGAAAAAAAACTACATCCAATAATAGATAAAGTAGCTTCAGTCAACTGAACTTGTTCCTCGACTTTGAATTCTAGGAATTAACAAAGAAGATCAGTTCATGAGCTGGCAGAACAATCTTCAACCGATGAAACTGATCAATGAATAATGAAATCCAGGGAAGACATTATTGGACAACAGTCTCCATCATTTGAACAAATGTAATTAGCTTACTAAATTGTTGTTTTGTGCAAGTGAATGCATAAGTCCATTCTGTGTTATTGTGGCCTTGGGTTCTTCTTTGATATCAGTCTGACGAAGAATATATTTATATATGCCGACTACCCTACGTTTTTGAAACTTATCATCCCTTATTCTCTAATCATTTCCTGTTTACTATATACTGGCGGAGGCACGGACAATTAGAGGCTGTTGAGTGGGATAATGATCGACTATGACAACAGGATTCGAACTCACCATCCACCATAGGAGGATTCGGAATCCACCGTGATGACTAATTGACCGGCGCAGGTCAGTTTATTGTCAAGTTACTAATCAATATGACGAACACGGTCGATTTGTCGCCCACAACCTACTTTCTGATTCACGCAAAAACCAAACACTCCAGAAACGTTTATCACAGATCCTTTGCAAAGGCAACAACTTTTTTCTAATTTATATGAGCTACGTAGAGATGGACTTGTATCCCCATTAGCTCCTCCAACTGAAAAGCTTCAGTGATCAAGATGAATGAAAGCGTCACTTATTTCCTACCAACAGGTCCAACTTGTTCTTATGAGATTCTCACCGGAATGTTCCATACGCGTTTGCAAGCGTATTCAACAGGTTCTACCGTATTGGTTTTCAACACTGGAATTTCATGGGTAATGTATTACGTACGCTATGTTTAATTATGACTGTTCGCAGATTTTCCCATAAACATTTTCCGGAAATGATCGTCATACATTTTAACTTACTGGAGAAGACCTTCATGTTCCCCTCCGTTTGTCAATCGCGAATGTGCTGATCCACCGAGTTCACACTATCAGTGGAAACAACATCTAAGCTACCTAAGCTAACTCCCTCAATGGTTTGATTCACATCAAAACTTATTGTAAGAACATCCATATTCTATGTGTCTTCGGAATTTCGTAAAGTTAGACTAATATTTATGCATGTTTTCAAACCAGTCAAATTGTTCTAAATATTCTCCGCATGAAGCCGACCTTGGAAAATGATAAGTGTTTCATAAAAGCTATGAAAACAGTGACATAAAATTGCGAAACAATCAGGCATTGTTCGTGTTAGGCCGCTCGTAGGCAGCTCGGTAGTTGGAAGGCTCAAGAGCAGAAACGGAAAATTCATGTTTCTCAAATACAAATGAGATCGAAAATCAGTCTGAGTAATAGGACGTTTTTAAAGGAAAAAGTTATATTCGAAGGTTGCTTAACTCAAAGTAATGATATATCTGATGTTGTTAATGTGACTATTTTGTTTTTCTAACCCGATAAGAAATGCTGAAGTAACGGAAACAGATAGCTCCTAGTCAAGAATGTAGATTATGTGGGAACCGACTTAACTAACTTCATGATTTACCAGCTTCTCTAGTTCGGCAGTTAGTTCACGGCAGGCTTCGTCTGCGTAGTCCTGCCACTTGCGTTTTGCGGCCATCATTGGTCTATGAGAATGATCCACCGTCTATTCACACCAAGTTCAGCTGCACATTACAAGTAAAATATTGAATCTCAACTACCTACACTGTCCGGTTCGAATCTTAGTTACGTCATACAATGACTCAACACATTCACGTGTGACTTGAGAATTAAAATCAACACGACTGCATCATCATTCGATGAAAGAATGGTGACTGCCTCAAGTCGTTCGGAGACAAGGCCTAACGTCACTGCCAATGATCTTACCCAATGGACAAACTAGAAGCACATGATATCATGAACAACGCGAAACCATCACGTGATCCAACCAATTTTCCAAACAGATAGACTCGATTCATTCAACATGATTACTCATTTTGCTGTCGCATCAAATCTCGTATGAACCAGGTCATGTTTGCTCATGCAGCGCAAGTAGACATCAGCTTTTTGACTGCTGTCATTATATTCACCGATATTCGAACTAGTCTATCAGTTTGGCGCAAACATCGTAATTGATTGGTGATAGTGGTACCGGTGATGTGATTGTGGTGATGCTTCATGCGATAGACTCGCCCAGAATGCTGCCCAACCGGAGAAGACAGGCAAGTTACAAAACAATTCAACTAAGTTTATAGAATGCGAGTAATGATTGTCGAACGTTTTTCCCAATTTATAGTTTGATAAGGTGAGCCTTAAGTGAGAGATATTCACATGTTCATTATTTTCTGGGTATGACCGGGTGAAAGATAAATTAGAGGAACGCTGTACATATGTGAAATTAATCTTGAAGTGATGGTAACCGGTGTTGTACTGACCTGTTTGTTTTGTTTCATGGTTATATTTGAACAATATTCTCCTGCAACTGATGAATATTCATCTGATTTGGCAAATACGGTTGAGTGAGGACACTCGATTGAGACATCAGAACAGTCGGTATCAAAACTACTAGTTGTCACTGTCCCACTTGTGATAAAATATATTACACGTTTTACAGATTTTGCACACTGGATGATAGAAAAGCAGAAAGTTAGTCGATAATCTCGAATACAGCAATTGACAAATTCGTGTCCATACAGTAGAGGTGTTGTCAGTGTTACGACAGATACTGTGTTGATAACTGTCAGTTGCATGCGGTCAGTGATTACGTCACGTTATTTCGTGGGGGTACCAAGATAGATTCAAAGATCTGAAATGTTGCTTCTGAGCACGGAATGTGGTGTTTTTTCGTGCGAATTGAGACTTAATTCGGATATGAGTAACAGGCGATTGATTTCACTCGTTTACCATATCTGCTTCACTGCTACTTCTAAATTCAATTCATGGGTAGACAGATTGCTTTTCGACTGCTTGATGACAAGGTGTGCTATCATCATTCTTCGTGATATGATTGATTGTATATACTGGATGAGAAATGATTTAAACCTTTTATTTATTCCTCATCGAACATATCCTAATTACTTTAATGGTCAGTCAATGTATGAAAGGTCTATTCTATCTCAATTATACGATTCTGTAATAGTGTGTGCATGGACTTGGCAAATTTCCTTTATGATTACGTGATCGTCCTAGTGAGCCGTCGGATTGATGATGTATAATAAGTTAGAAGTAAAAAGATTTGCTATTTATTTATTTCAATTTGCCTACTTAGTACCTCACTTTGATTTGACATACAATATTTGGCCAGCTGATTGGGTATCAAAATTGTTTTGCTAATCTGTCCAACAATGAATCACTGGAGTCTTGCTGGTGGATTGGAAACTCGAGATTTCGAGTCCATACTATCCAAGTTGACCGTCAAATGTTTATTGCACAACAGTTTCGCCTTATATGGTGTCAATTTGTCACTAGCTTTACATGTGTATTGATGATGCACATAATAGTCCACTAACGTGCAATATTGCTAATCGTTGGGTGTAAGAATTGGCGGATCGAATACCAAAACGTTCAGGCTTGATCTATGGAAAACCGGAGGAAACCTGAACCGCAGTTTTATGTTGCGCTTATTTAGTTAATGCACTTTTACAGCTTCATCCAAACTAGTCTGTTACTGTTGATTGAACGGTCATTTTAAATAGTATTGTGTTTTCTATCAATCACCAATCTCGTTGTGTGGCGTTGTTCAAGGTGTCTTCTTAATTGACTTATGACCCCACGACCCAGGGTGGGAATTATGCCATCTTCGGAAACAATTACCTCTTCGGTAGCTCCCTATTGGTCTTGTGCCCATTTCGGAATCATTTGTTGTACTATTGTTGTATGAAAAGACAAAATGTAAAATGCGAATAACGGGTATACGATGCTAAAAGTGATAATTTGGTAGTGAAAGGAGTTTGCTTGTAAAACGTGCCTGCTCGAATTCAGTATTATTCCTGCCACATGCCCACTCTTCTGATCGAAGGTGAGAGCGTGTTGCATGTCTGCAACTTTTCTCACTGGGACTCATGTGTGACGAATTTCCACCACAGCACACGTATTCGTTAGACCTAATAGGTCCACAAAATTCTCATTTGATATTTCCACACTACTCATCTGGCAGAAAAACGAAATTAAGATTACCCTGGAATAATACAATAAATCCCACTTCTTAGAGATTCTGTTCTTGGTAAAATAATATAATATGCGAATAGCATGTGAAGAAATCGAACAAGATCAAACCCAACGATTTATTTTTTTTGCGCTAGACGACCAATGTAATTCATCTTCAGTTTCTAAACGTTACACGTTTTTCACGATTCTGTTTATCGGTTAATCTGATACTTACACGCCTATTTTTTGCATTATATGCTCAGAAATTCATACAAAACAACAAATAGGGAATGAATTTCTTTGCCACATGTCAATTCGTGTAATCAATTGTATATTATGCATATTACTGGGTATCGATGAGATGAATTATATATACTGACAGCATTGTGTGAGCTTACATTTTCTCACTACCTGCATGATCACCACGGCGGTGGAATACCCAAAGCAGTATCAAGTATTATTGACAATGTGACCCTGAAACTTTAAGTGGAGAATTGCACGTGGTCCCAGTATGTCAAATGTGTAACAAGCCGGAACATAATGGTACTTACAACATAACAGTACGTGATAGTTTGCTCAAAGTGTGTTAAAAAGCAACGGGAAAGACTGAGATGCAAAACGAAATGAATGGGAAGTGTACTGCTTAGGAGCTATTCATTGATTACTCCTCATGACACTGCAATAATAAATGCTGCATGTGTTTTTACTATTTTCACAGGTTTGGTCTCAATGTTGCAGTTGTTATGGTTTCATTTGCAAACAGCAATCACTTGAGAGTCAACAGGAATGGTTTGAAAGCTGTCATCGAACTGATCTTGTGTCCAAGGTTACTTAAGTGTTGTAGTATTGCACCGCTGTTACTGTCAATATAAATATCTTCTAGATGAAGGCTCATATTCATTTCGCGGCATTTAGATATAAACCTGAAGTAATCACTCAAGATTCTTCTGTCTTTCTGATGGCCTATATATACGGCCACTTTCTATCTCATATGTAACCTGCAGGGTGAAACCTCTCCAACCCCATTAGAGTACAAGTGATCATCATGATTCCATAGTATGACGGCCCATTCACATCAAATCTTGGTGTCCCACCGTAATGATTTTCAGTAATGCGTTACTGAAGACCATGTACGGTCATGTTTATTGTTGGCACCAACTTGGTCAGAACTAGACACTGTGTGAGCAACTTTTATTAACACCGTTTCACACACAAATAACCGAACGTCCCAACTCACCAATACTGAATCAAAACAAATTGTACTCACATTACCCCGCCGCACATACAGAATTAGGCACAGATTTTGAGGGACAGGCAACACAGGGATGCACAAAACCGATACCTCGAACAGCAACGACATTGTTGATCACTACGAAACACTCGAACCGTCATCGCCAAAAAAGACGGCGAAATTGAGCATTTTCAGCGACGACCAGCACAAGCCTAATTAGGTCACCACTATTACCGTTTATATTGTCTGTTTGGACGATCTTACGGAAAACGTCAAATGACCAGTCGGGAAGGCAAGAACACGATGGAAACTACTACTACGGAGTGAATCGAAAAGTCCAGTTACTGGGCTACCAAACTGTGTTTCAGAAAAGAAAGTCTAATGGATGGGAATGGCGTGGGTCAAATGGTGAAGAAAGGTAACTTTCTATAAATATGAATACATTTGGATGGAAAACGAATTCAAACTCAGCATATGCTCAGGCTAGGAGACGTCAGTTAAGGTTTTTGTCATTCCGGTTTTACCAAGGACACATTAATTTAAAAATAAAAAAAACACGCTGCCATGTAATATTTTCATGAGTAACTGAATTATAAAGCGGTATGAAAATATATTTTATCGAAAATGTCAGCCCCGGAGTCATGTACAGGCATCGTTAGTAAGATTGCGATGCAGCGATTTAGCGGTTCGCATGAATACATGTAAGTGAAGGCAGATAAGAAAATCTGAAAGTGTAATAACTAATGCAGCCAAAATGGGCATCACAAAACAGCGTCAATCAGAAAACAAACGTGTTACTCACAGGAAGTTCAATGCTGATTTTTTGTCTCTCGTTGATTATTCTCAGCAGTTCCGTTATTACACTTCGGAAGTCGGGAATTAGAAAACAAAAAGATGAAATTTCTCACATTTGACTTCTCAAACTGCTTTTTTAACCGCAAACACCTTATGGCAATAGTTACATATATAGGGTGATGTTCACCAATTGAATTTGCACTGTTCACCTCTGCGGAAATAATTACGAGAACTTTCTTCTATCAAAGCACTGCACGTTGGAAAGATCTGTAACATTTTGAATTCCCCATTTGTGTGTTTTGTGTAGGCTCGAATTCAACGTTAGGAAGGGGATTATGTTTTATAACGTAGGCAAAGCTAGATGTTGTGCTCCAGACAAGTCGGATCTTTATTCGAGAACCTTTCGGCACCAGAGTTCTCCAGATTGGACATTTTAGCTCGGTTTTTCTGAGCAACTGCTATTTACTTAAGTCTAACTTCACCAGTGTTTGGAACCAGAGGTCAACTACTGGATCAAGTATTGAATTTAAACGGACTAAAGTGGCTGCCAGATATGTTACACAACAGTTGAACAAACTGATAACTTGAAACAGCCAAAAAATGGGTTATTTGATCGCTTAACCAACAGCCACTCAGATATGAAAATGATTCATCGCTGGGTAGAAAACAATGACGTGCCCTTTCTTGATAGATATAATTCACAGAAGTTATTATTGGCACGAGGAAACAGAATCCTATATAATAGAATAATTGAATTGCTTTTTGACACCGAGAAGTCCAGCGCCGTGAGCAGAAGTCGAACAGGCATGATTCCCGCGCAGAGGATTAACCTTCTGAGCGGTTGCCACCAAGGTGCTTGAAATTTTGCAGTTTTCCAACATTTACCATTCAAAGGTGACGAAGTCATCGAACTAATCACCAAGCGCCTGAAATCTGCCATCAAACACATAGTCGACGCAGTCAATATGGTCAGCATATTCACAACCAGTCGGATACCAACACCGTCAGTGAAATAGCTGCTTTCTCCCCGTACCTATTCCAAATTTATCTAATAACTCACATGGGCATGTTCACCAGTCTGCATAGACAGAAATGGGAGACAAATACGTCACAAAATAAATGATCAAATTCCGGTATGACCTCAAAAGCTGACGGATGCAAGTCCAGACAACTAGCTTAAATTCATGTGCAACATTACAAACACCAGATTATTCAGATATGCTGATGCCTTTGCCATCCCTGAGCATAAACCGAAACTGTGCAAATAGCGGGAATGTCCTATCAGTTTAGTCCCACGTTGGTGACACAATTTATTCCCCTCTCATTATTGTCGGTTCCTATCCCTTATTACTGACCTCAGTTTTATCTCGGTGTCAACAGTGGCTCACTGACAATAAAAAAATCACACTGACCGCAGTATACTTGTTTACAGATGCAGGGCAACTGTACAGGATGCAGTGTGATAGACTGTTTTTGAGTCTTTTATTCAAAACATTGGTGGACAGTCATTGCTTTCAATTATGGTGAATGTTTGCTGGTAAATTGATGACACTTATTTTGCTGTTTGAGATTCATATCCACACATGTTTGTGGATCAGCGCCATATACGGAATAGTAAATTTGTTGAAGTTGTCATGCTCACGGAGAGGAACTTCACCGAAAAGACTTTGTATGTAATAGTCATCAAATGGTGGGAGCATGTGGCCTCACTAGTTTGTGTAGAGTCCAACATTCCACTCGGAGAATGGAATTATTCAAAATTCTAAATTTTCATCTGAATTCCGACAATTCCTTGATTTTGTTTCAACAGTAGGAGATGCGAACCAGGATTTTGCGATGAATTGCAACAAACCAAAATGCGAAGAACTAGAATCTTCCAGAGGATCCCTGGGCCTCCAACAATTTGTTCATAGTAGTGGACGTTTCGCAACTGAAGCATCTATCAGCATCTGTGCAAACAGTGGATTTCCAAGTCTTACAGTATTCTACCACCTGCCGCTTTTTGCTCTTATATTCACTTCATTTTACTTTTACGCAGCTAGCTCCTACGAGAGAATGAGTCAAGACGGCTTGATCATGTCCTCAGCAGTACGTACGCGGTGTGTTTAGATGAACTGTTTATCAGGGATCTTCTGAATTATGTACGAAGTGACGTCCCTAGTGTTATTCATCTACCAATAGGTTCAAATTGTTCTTATCAAGGATTCCTTCTTATTATCTATTGTGACACGAAAAGATGACCTACAGTAGTGTTTTGTGAAATGACTCCTCATTCAGTAACCACACTAAACTCACCAATAGAAACACAGCATCGCTATTCCATACATGTTAGGAGTTATTAGTAGTGCACACCTGCCGAGTTCACTCTAGGAATGGAAAAAGAACCTAAGCTACCCGAGCTCACTCTCTCAACGATTTGATTCGCATCAACACCTAATGAAAACAACCATATCTCATGCCTCTTCGAAGATTCGCAAAGTGAGACTGCTACTTTTTCATGTTTTGAACCCTTTCAAATGACGCCGAAGTTGAAAATGGTCAAGTCTCTCAGTAAAGCTAAGAAAACAGTGACAGAAAATTGCACCTCGTGCACTGAACGCCACCTATGTTCCACCTTCCGCTTCTGTCATGCAGGATGTTGTTCTTGTGGTAAGAATTCTCATATTTGCAAGGCATGCCGCCAATCCAAATGCGCTGTCATGAATGCCACCTCGAAGTATCCGGGAAATGATGACAATCCGGTGTACACACTAGAGATTCTGAGTGAATCCAACCAATTCGTGTAGAGATCAGTCCAGTTCAACTGTAACTTGGGACTTTCATTCATGTTCGATATCACGAGCTGCTTGTCCATTATTCGGAAATCCGTATTTCACTCGATTCTACTCAGTGTACTCATATTACACACTGATGTGCACATTCACGGTGTTTCTGATCGTCGATTTCCACTGTTGCGCGATTTCCTTGGCTTACCTGTCGATGCAAGCGGATGTCGACCCGATCCAGATGGTTCTAAAACAGTGATCGTCAACTAGTCACCAAAAAATCAGGCGAACATACGATCGATTCCTGGATGCTCGCAGGGCTACTTCAGATTCATTCCCAATTCTTTAGCACGAGCCGAACCTTTTTTATCTGGCCTATTCATCCAATGCAGAGCAGTGAAAAAAGCAATTTGGAAAAAAACACCACGTTGTCTTGTTCAAAATATCGTTGGCCGACCGATACTAATCTCATTCGCGCCGTCTGAGTGGACCACCTGGATCACCGACTCGTCCAAAGTGGCGATAGGTTCAGATCGGACTGAAGTTTACAATTGTCACCGACCACCAAGCTAATCAGCTCTCATTTTATGCAGATAAAGTCGTCTCCAATTCCATGGCTGTTATGACCTGACGATGAATCATTGCTTGAGCTGCCTAAAACTACGACCTCCTGCATCGAGGAGGCAAAACTGTCATGAGGACGGATTTCCTGGCACAAATACCATTTCATTACTGCGATGGCTCCCACGTCCCGTCAACATTGAGGGAGCAGACAAAATGATGCTACTCATCGGTGACTTCGGCGAACAGAAAGGAGTGGTGACCCGGAGTGAAGCGAAATTTTATTTCGCTTTTCATACTGTGAGTGGAATTGTGTATCCAACCCGATGGCGTCCTTTGTTGAGGTGATCAACTTGAATTCAATTTCAATTTCACAAGTCGGGTTTGGTTCAACTGCATTTAGGCCATTTGGGTGTGAATAAAATGAAGTCACTGGCTTGACAGATTTGTCGATGGTCGGAACTGGATGCAGACATTTGCACTCTGGCAATGAACCCGTGGTCCGAAAGCAAGGGGTTCAGTGAATCCTATTTCAGATATCCAGAAGTGTTCGTGACCAGTTGGTCAAAAAACTCGTTAGTAATCCAGGTTTTACGGAAGCGCCTCAGCCGAGAAGCAACTCGTCGGGTACTGATCACCGAAAATAGATCGAAGTTCTATGCGGCGAAGCTGAAAGTTGGCTTGAAAAAATCGGATGTTGCCATTTGTGTACAGCGCCACGCCACCCGTGCTCTAACGGTGCACCAGAAACCTTGGTGCGCCCCGTGAAATGTGCGCTGTAATCAGCGATTCCCAGATGGTTGCCCGAATCGGAGGTGTTCCTGGACAGTTTCCTGTTGCAATACCGAGACGCAGGGCACACGACCACCAGGGTGATTTCAACCGTTCTGTTCAGGTCCTGATAACTATGGTCATCGCTGATATGTTTTGATTCCGGCAACGTCGCATTAGATCCGTAGCAACGAACAAACTTGAGGAATCTGCTGCAGATAACTTGCTCAATCGATGGTCGAGATTACGTAGGTGGATGATGAATCGGTGCACCGGCGCCACATCAGTCAAATCCATTTAAACTGGCGACCGTCAACGTGGCCGATCACACTGCTGAGACGACCGAGGATCCAGATGGTGACCGTGTTGATGACGGGATCCATTTATTCCTCCAACCAAAACGACGGCTTCGGCGGCCGAGCTAAAGTCACCAGCTCCAGTTCGGAGATCAGTGCGACTGGGGATCCCAATAACCAATAGCACCTGAAGACGGACAGAAATGATGATTTAGTAAGCATCACACGTGATATGGCCCAGTATATTTCCGTAGCTACGCTCGCGTTAAAGGTCCTCAACCGATTAGGATTGCCGCGGACGGGTACAGTTAAGCCCACTGTGATTGATCAAATCCTAACCTTCCCATTAATTCTTTTGCTTTACCATTGATACAAACCAGTTCAGGAATAAAATTATCGTACTCTTCCGCAGCTAGGGCATTCTTGCCATTTTGGATTAGGTGGTTTCGATTGGGAGCGATTTTAACACAACCTACCAGCTTGTGTATAGGGAATATCACAAGAAAATGTGGCTCTCCTTCATGTTTGACGTAAGAATAATCATTTATCTTGGAAATCATAATAGAGGTTTGGTGAAAATAATTTTGTGTTGTTAAGTTCTACATGATGCAGTATTATGTGATTCAAGCGGCTTTGGTTCAGCATAAAAAGCCAAAGAGCTAAACGGGATGGACTACTTAAGCCAGAGATGTAATCATAACTGACAGGTCAATGGGCAACATCGGGTCCTAACCATTGAGCCCGAGGACAAAACACTCCAGTGAATAAACAAGGAAGGAAAGTTCACCGATCTGAAACGCTTCATTAGATGGACGTAGGAGTAGCGTACCACGGTTTTATATCGACGGCGAGATATCATCGCACATCATTGAACGGCTATCACCAAACTAATCTTGGCATCATTTGACCCAAAATTTGCTATCCCTTCCACGTTTCGCTTTCTCTATTGGATGCATGGTGATTAGGACTGAATCCAAAGAGTGGATCGTTACCAAAGCACCATCGAAGACAAGAAAGAATACTTGCACAATCAGACCTCACGCGACCGACCATAAGAAGTTCCTCCACGGGTTCTTCGGCTATTTTTCTGTGTTAGGCAGCGCCCCACTATCATCTGGTTCAGAGTTCCCCATGAAAAGTCCGTTCTGTCTAGTGGGTAGTCGTCAAGATTGATGTGCCCGAAAATCTCCATCGTTTATTTCGGGAAAAAAGTTCTTATGAGTCTGCCCTTTACCTCTCACATCCCAATTCCGAATAGATATGATAGGCCGCAATGAGTCGTGACCGTGAACGTGCAACTCTCGGTACCGGTAGCAAATAAGATACAGGAAAAAAGAGAATCGATGTTCATTATGTCCAAACAAACACTGGGAAAATGGATCAATTGAAAGATATGTCTACAAGGACACTATCTATTCTGCACTGAAATTGTTCCAGAGAAGTACAAGATAAGCACAGTGCAAACACTGTTTCTCGGGCCAGAGTAGATTCGGACGACAGAGCCACTGGAGGGAGAAATCAATCGAATTATTGAAACGCTGATGTCAACTGCGTATCCAGCATGATTCCTTGCAAATATCCATCAAATCAAGCTGATAAACAATAGCCTTCCATTGTGCTTGGAAATAAAATTATAAATAGTTCATAAATGAGACGTTATGGTTAACCAAATCAGCAGTCATTTGAAACCAACTTCCAGCGAATCTGCTATACTGCTGAACCGGTAATTATTTTCTCTTTTTTCCCCGGTGACACGTCCTACAATGAATCAACACATTCAAATGTGGCTTGAGAAAGAAACTCAACACGATTGCATCATCGATCGATGAAAGATCACTGACTGCCACAAATTATTTGGAGAAAAGGCATTACGTCACTGCCAGTCAGACAGTCGTAGTGATTTCCCTACTGGAAAAACTAGAAAAAGCATTCCTTCAATGAGCAACGCGACACCGTCACGTGATCCAAGGAAGTATATGAAGCAATAAATTTGATTCAATCAACATGGTTACCCGTTCCGCTGTCGCAACAAATCTCGCATCAATCAGGTTATGTATCATCACGCAGCGCAAGTGGAGATCAGCTTATTGACTGCTGTCATAATATTCACCGATATTCGAACTTGTCTATCAGTTTGGCGCAAACATCGTAATTGAGTGGTGATAGTGGTAAAGGTGATGTGATTTTGGTGATGCTTCATCCGACAGACGCGCCCAGAAAGCTGCCCAACCGGAGAAGACAGGCAAGTTAGAAAACAATTCTACCACGTTCATGGAATGCGAGTAATGATCGTGAAAAGTTTTTCCCAATTTATAGTTTGACAAGGTGAGCTTTGAGTGAGAGATATGCCCATGTTCATTATTTACTTGCTATGACATGTTAGAAGATAGATTAGAGGAACGTTGCTAATATGTGAAATTGAACTTGAAGTGATGGTAACCGGTGTTGTACTGACCTGTTTGTTTTGTTTCATGGTTATATTTGAACAATATTTTCCTGCGTCTAAAGAATATTCATCTGATTTGGCAAATACGATTAAGTGAGGATACTCGATTAAGACATCAGAACAGTCGGTATCAAAACAACTAGTTGTCAGTGTTTCACCTGTGATAAAATAAAAAACGTTTTTACAGATTATTCACACTGGATGATTGAAAAGCAGAACGAAATTCGATAATCGTGTCTATTGAAATTGATAAATTCGTGTCCATACAGTAGCGGTGTTATCAGTGTTATGACAGATATTGTGTTGATATCTATGAGTACCGTGGTGTTAGTAATTACGTCACACTATTTTGTGTGTTGCTTTTGAGCACATAATGTGGTGTTGTTTCGTGCGGATCGAGACTCAATCGGCGGTATTTTGTTTAACCAACTTGGGTGATAAGCCTTTATTATTGATGAAGTACCCGAAGTGTATATTCAGAATGCGAAATGAGTTCACTCTTTCTAGGTTTACTTTATATATCATATCCTAATTACATTAGTGGTCAAACACGGTATACAATGCCTATTCTGTCTCAATAATACGAATCTGTGGTAGCGTTTGCATGGACGTGATAAAATTTCCTTATGAATAAGTGGACGTCCTAGTGAGCCATCGGAACTATGGGAATATAATGCGTCCCAGAAAAGCAAACGATAAGAGGATTCTATTTCCAACGTGATTTTATATCTTTACAGGCCTAATTGAATTCACTTATTAGGTTAAACGAATCCATCCAGTTACCAAATCCCAAATCCTATTCATGCTTCACCTAAAACGTATCGGGAAAGGATGAGTTTAAGTCCAGGTTTGAACATGAGCACATTGCTACATCATGTGATAGAAACGTGATGAAATGAAAGTATCCAGTCTAGCCCATTGGAGGTCATACAATTTGGACTGCAAGTTTTCATTGAACACACAAATGCGTCCAAAAAGAGAGTCAACTCACTCGAAGTATCTTCTCCACCAGTGAATGTCTTTCGAAGAAACTATCAAATATATAAGGACATTCGAAAAAAGAATGAGAAAACCTAGTAGATTGATAAAAGATAAACCAATGAACCCTTCTGCTTATGTATAAACAACATCCAGCTTCAATTTCACGGAGCCTGAAAGTATAATAAAAAAGAAGTTTAAATTCTATCCTTCTTAAGACCTAAATTAGGAGATAATTGTATGGCCTAATTAGAGAACGGTTTTATCTCTGAATAACTCAAGCAGCCCCAAATGTAAGGGCGTACTGTGTTCTAGGCTCATCATCAACATGAGCAACATCAACGTAAGGAATTTGGTCGGATCAACTTTGTGACCTGATTGAATTAGGTATTTCGCAATTGAAAAAGGCCGAAGCTCTGACGTCATTGTGTGTGGCGGCATTGCGCGGTGTCATCGATTTTTCCAACCATTTGGGTACGTTTTCCGACGCTGGTTGAGCCAAGCAGCTCTCCATTTTGCCTGTGAATGCGTCACCCTAGCTGTAAGTGAACTGATAGAAGATATGTGAGACATCGGGATCGGCAAGACTGTCTGAATGACTTTTCAATCCTGACCTGTTGGTAATCAGTAACTGCAGTAGTTGCACCACAGTCTACGAGTGTCTATGGTTTACCTAATGTATACATATATTTTTCAATAAAGATGTTGTCACCTCCGAATAGTGAAACAACTGAAACTTGTTTCTTTTTGACTGTATTTTATGTGTACCGTCGGATGAAACTTACAACGCTTTCTGCTTAATTGCACGTGTTCATCAGTCTTTTCGACTATGCACGGACCACACGTCCGTCACTTCGATGCTTCCCATGAAAATGACGCGACAACCCGATTATTGCTTCCCGCGACTCATGAGATGGAGAACACGGTTATTGGGGAGGAAATAATTAGCGTGCATTGCGAGATCGTAATTGCAGCGTGAACGTGCAACGATCACATTACTACCGTGCTTGATAACGAGCCAGTTTGTGATATGCATGGTGAAGGCTTCAAAGAAACTCAAGACTTTTGAACTTCATGTCTGAAGATATGTCTTCTATCTTTCATGTGTCCATATCTTCTTCATGATTGCACTGCCTGATTCCTTATCTGGTTGGAGGAAAACCATTTGTTCTATTCTACCTAATCCATCTATCACTCACGAAGAAGAACTAGTCAATAGTCCATTCCCTTTAGATGTTATAATAATCAGATGTTCGGATGAAATGTTGCCACGCAGTATCCATCTCAAAGTTGCTTGGGAAGGTCGCTATTTGCAATTCTCCAATTTCGCACCGAAGACCTACAATCATAGTTTGGTTCGAATCCTCCTCAACAGAGCGTGGAATATCTGCATCAAAGATTAGGTGCAAAATGGATAGAAGTTTATAGAAAGAATGTTGCTGGCTAACTGCTATCCCGATAAGTTCATCAAGCAACATCGAAAACCGAAGAAAGTATGCGGAATTCTGGTGGCAGAAAGCAGCTTCGTTTATTTGTTTAACATACTATTGTTTATACGAACTCCCGATATCAAGCACGGTAGTAATTTGACCGTGGCCCGTGCAGGCTACACTCACGCTCTGGCAATGCACACTAACCAATTTCTTCCAAATAATCGTGTTCTCCACCTCATGGGTCGTGGGAGACAATACTCTGGTTGCGATGTGTGCTCTATGAGATGCATCACAGTGACGGACTAGCGGTCCGTGCATAGTCGAAAAGACTAACAACTGAGACGTACGGTCTACGGTTTCTTCAGTCGCGAAACATTTCACTGCGTCAGGTCAAAAAGCTGACCCGACGTAATCCCTTACAACTGTGTTGCGCAATCCCAGTTTGAAGCTGTGAGCATTCACCGAAGCGAAGTCCATCAGAATGCATCAGCGATTTGTGCACAACAAATGGTTGACACAAGTGTTTGTTTGTTATAGCACCAACAGAAAGCACCCCGATCTCCCCCTATCGAACTCACTGTTATAGCTCTCAATCTAACTTAGTTCATTGTATCATTCCTCTCTCTGTGCGGTATATAAACTGAAATTATTAACGTAGGCGGTGGACAAGAGCAAACGAAATGCTTGCATCACATTACTTATATTTTCCTTCAGTTCTCATGTACTTCCCAATAAACAGAATAATTCCATATCTCTACCGTCACTATGTGATGCGGTTCCCACCAGGTTCTGGCGCACATACTCATCATTGGCTGAAAAGACTTCAGTAATGATTCTTTTGTGCCATCGGCTGCATGATGCACTGTCATTGGTCATTGGAATCACGTCTCCCTTTATAAATCCGTTTCAGCCATGAGCCCTTCGTGTAAGGAGTTATTCACGACTCCATTCTTTCCCAAACATCGCCTCTAGATTTTCTGTTTGACGTCACGTTTGGAGCAAATTTCTACTGGCTTGATCTTCCTGCACAAAGGGAAGTGTTGAGGGAAGCAATGAGAAATCCCGAAGTCAAAGTGCGTGTTGGTGCCCTGGGTCTCGAAACAAGGAGATTAGAGATCTAACTTTTATGATACGTCCAACCTCCGCCATGTATGTCGATATATCCTCGTCGATTATTAGCACACAAAGCAGTTTTTAACACACATTCTGTGGCTTCAACGTTAGACCCAACATCACTGAACGACACCTCAGGTATACTGCGTCTGGTTATAAACCGTATCAATGCCATGAGAAGTAATTTCGCAGTCATACTATATGCGATTTCCAAGTGCATTGCACGAAACCCAAATCTGTTGTGCTCACTTCAATCTACCTTGATATGAAACGGTCCGAATTAATTGACACGTTTCCATAAGCAATCAGGCATGTGTGACATTACTTGAGCTATGGGTTGGACATATTAGGCACTTACTGAGGATGCGTCTGAAACTGTACGTCAGAACCAACTCGACGACGATTCCCGTGGCTTCTGATACTTTGAACACAGTGAACGGTCCAAGCCTGAGAATAATTGTTTGGAGCATTTCAAATCGAGCAATCTGAGACTTTTGAACTCCCAAATAGATAAAATATTCGGGACTTCCCTGTTGCATACAGTAATTATACCGATTACTCTTCGCGAAGAACTGACATTTTGACAGTCTTAGTTACTTCATTGACCTACTCTACATTTTGGTGACAAACATCATGAAGTGTCCCACGAGGAGGCATGAAATGGGCACGACAGACGAAAATGAATGATAAAATGAAGCAAAAAGTCTTAGTAAATCCTCAGTCGTTATTGGAACTTCGCCTAAAAGAATTGAAGGCAGAAAACAGTCATCGTAAATACGCCGCTGGATACCCAATGCTCTGGGCTCCACGATGATCTGCTGATGAAATTTGAAGCACGTACTCGATTTTTCACCGCTTATCAATTCTGCCCGTAATCTAGGTCCTTACGACACACATTCTGTTTGAGTCATCGCAAGAAAACCTTAGTCATGTGAAGGCTTTCTCCTCATACGACAACGACAACAATGAACCATCCACACAAAAGTTATTAGTCAACGCAGATAATGCTGATGAAGATAAATCGAGGTTGCTGTCATCGGCAGCTCTTCGTAAGGCCACTATAGCACAAAACGGTGAATAACTTGCGCCAAACGGATGAACGTTCATTCCGTACTCTATTGGACTCCCTCTCATATCGCTATCTTTCCAGTACAGGAAGCCTACAGATCACCTGTAACACATTGAAAACCTAAGTTGCTAGATCATCTCTTCGATTTCATCGAAAAGGGCAATGAAATATCAACGGAACCTGACGGGTACTCCTACCAGATGATCAGTTGGATCAGTCACTTGTGATAGGACTTCGTTGAGTGAAATGCCCTCACGAACAGCCGCGCAGTCGAATACTACTCGGACCTTCCCGGGCTTGTTCGAACTTAGGACGTTATGCGGTGGCAGAAACACATTTTCTTGGGCATCTTCTTGTGGAACTATAGATGACATTTATCCTTTTCAATCATGACCGCGAATAACATCACTGTACTTTGAGAGTAGTTTCAAATTCTAGAGCAGGCATATCTTGAGAAACGACAAACGATGGTCTTCAACTGGGTGATTAAAGAGAAGCCGATTTCTATCAATACGCCACGCTGAACCATCGATACACTTATGCCTTTCTTTACTCCACTTACACTTAACTATCTCCTACTAGACGACGAGGCGGCTTCATGACTATATCTCATATCATAGCTGATCGATCGGAATCAGTGTAGAGTCTAAATACGTGAATGACGGAACGCACTCTACCGACTGGTCATTGATGGAAAGCTTTAGAGCTGATGGTCATGAGTAGGATGATTTACCTTCAGTTCCTGTGCAGCGCAGCCGGCCATCTTATAACTGAGCACGAAAGAAAATTATATTGATGAGTAGAGCAGGTCGGTAGGTGGCTCAGCCGATCATCATACCGCAAGATGGATCCACAAACTCCAGTTCTCGCTGAGCAGTACAATGTCGGTTGCGATACGGGAATAGTTTCGACGAAACTAATTTCGTACAGCGTGAAATTCAACACCAATCTAACTTCTTTCAGGAGCATATGGCCCGATAGTCAGTGTCCCAATTGTACAAAATAGTTTTCTTTCCATTTTAAGCCTCTGGGTTTGGATCCTTTTATGATGATCGCTTGATCACCACCCGTCACTTGTTCGTTTTCATTTACAGTTTTCGCGTTTGAACTTATCGCATCCCGTGTAAATATCCAATGCGCATCTACAATGCATAGTTTAGCACTTTTTCTGATTGACGAAATGAAATGCACCGAGGAACTTCACGGAACCTGGTTTTCTTCTCAGTAGTAGTTTCCCCCTATTCATCTCACTATGGCGAAAATCAATTGTGCTTCTTCTCGGCTGATAGTTCAGTTTGCTAGCCCACTGGAAACCTCGATGCAATACAACGAAATACAGGTTGTTTCTGTTCAGATAACCCTTACCATGCATTATGTGCGATGGCTTTGATTGTTATCTCGTAGCGGCAATCTCAAAGGGGACCAATATAGGAGAAAAGGATGCGAAATGAGTGCGAAGAGAACAACACATTTATGGAATTAGGTCGATGTAGAAGGTGTGTGGCTGCAAGAGCCCTACTGACCGCGGCATCCAGTCATTTTGTCCCAAAGTATCTAACCATTGAGTGACAGGGTCGCTTGAACCTCGCTCAGAAAGTCTAACACGCTTTACAAGAACAAGTTAATTAGTTACACTTTCGATTCAGTAGTAATATGCAAGGATCAGTGTCTTCCGTGGGATTTGCTTGTGTTTGATCTTCAAAATACAAAAACGGAGAACACACCATGAGTACAATGACTCAATAAGTTCAACAAGAGGATACTACACATACATTATTCGAACTCCAGTATGACTGTTCACAGCCTGCTAACTGCACTGCTACTCCTCAGCGAATGAAACACTGTCCCCAGTGTTATTTAATCCTTCACCACACACGAACTGACAGTATATGATTATTATTTTGAAGGCCATTTGACAAGACCACTCTCGGTCATATTGCATCGAAATCACTTAATCAAAAGACCTCCGATTCCACTTTGTTTCGCTAGCAAGTGATTTAAACGAAGTACGAATTTACAGTGCAGTTCACCTCAGTTTGTACTCATATTATGGGCCCATATAGCCATACTCACTTTGATACCTATATCAGAAATAACGTTGCTCATTTTCAAATTACTCGTATGAAGTAGAGTAAGTCAGTGTCCACCGTATCTCATTATCCGTGCTACGGTTCTAGCTTATCTATCTCAACCTCACTGTCATCTACTTGCTGAATCTTTGAAACCGAAATGGGCCTACTGCAGCTTCCGGTCACTCACGGTGTAGCGTTTAGTATACCGAAGCTGCAGGAAATGTGTTCTTTCTTATGTGCGTGGCAAGTCCCATTGGAAAAATCAACTCACTGAATTTTGCTCACCGTCTACTTGTAGTCAAGAGAAATGGAAAAAAAACTACATCCAATAATAGATAAAGTAGCTTCAGTCAACTGAACTTGTTCCTCGACTTTGAATTCTAGGAATTAACAAAGAAGATCAGTTCATGAGCTGGCAGAACAATCTTCAACCGATGAAACTGATCAATGAATAATGAAATCCAGGGAAGACATTATTGGACAACAGTCTCCATCATTTGAACAAATGTAATTAGCTTACTAAATTGTTGTTTTGTGCAAGTGAATGCATAAGTCCATTCTGTGTTATTGTGGCCTTGGGTTCTTCTTTGATATCAGTCTGACGAAGAATATATTTATATATGCCGACTACCCTACGTTTTTGAAACTTATCATCCCTTATTCTCTAATCATTTCCTGTTTACTATATACTGGCGGAGGCACGGACAATTAGAGGCTGTTGAGTGGGATAATGATCGACTATGACAACAGGATTCGAACTCACCATCCACCATAGGAGGATTCGGAATCCACCGTGATGACTAATTGACCGGCGCAGGTCAGTTTATTGTCAAGTTACTAATCAATATGACGAACACGGTCGATTTGTCGCCCACAACCTACTTTCTGATTCACGCAAAAACCAAACACTCCAGAAACGTTTATCACAGATCCTTTGCAAAGGCAACAACTTTTTTCTAATTTATATGAGCTACGTAGAGATGGACTTGTATCCCCATTAGCTCCTCCAACTGAAAAGCTTCAGTGATCAAGATGAATGAAAGCGTCACTTATTTCCTACCAACAGGTCCAACTTGTTCTTATGAGATTCTCACCGGAATGTTCCATACGCGTTTGCAAGCGTATTCAACAGGTTCTACCGTATTGGTTTTCAACACTGGAATTTCATGGGTAATGTATTACGTACGCTATGTTTAATTATGACTGTTCGCAGATTTTCCCATAAACATTTTCCGGAAATGATCGTCATACATTTTAACTTACTGGAGAAGACCTTCATGTTCCCCTCCGTTTGTCAATCGCGAATGTGCTGATCCACCGAGTTCACACTATCAGTGGAAACAACATCTAAGCTACCTAAGCTAACTCCCTCAATGGTTTGATTCACATCAAAACTTATTGTAAGAACATCCATATTCTATGTGTCTTCGGAATTTCGTAAAGTTAGACTAATATTTATGCATGTTTTCAAACCAGTCAAATTGTTCTAAATATTCTCCGCATGAAGCCGACCTTGGAAAATGATAAGTGTTTCATAAAAGTTATGAAAACAGTGACATAAAATTGCAAAACATTCAGGCATTGTTCGTGTTAGGCCGCTCGTAGGCAGCTCGGTAGTTGGAAGGCTCAAGAGCAGAAACGGAAAATTCATGTTTCTCAAATACAAATGAGATCGAAAATCAGTCTGAGTAATAGGACGTTTTTAAAGGAAAAAGTTATATTCGAAGGTTGCTTAACTCAAAGTAATGATATATCTGATGTTGTTAATGTGACTATTTTGTTTTTCTAACCCGATAAGAAATGCTGAAGTAACGGAAACAGATAGCTCCTAGTCAAGAATGTAGATTATGTGGGAACCGACTTAACTAACTTCATGATTTACCAGCTTCTCTAGTTCGGCAGTTAGTTCACGGCAGGCTTCGTCTGCGTAGTCCTGCCACTTGCGTTTTGCGGCCATCATTGGTCTATGAGAATGATCCACCGTCTATTCACACCAAGTTCAGCTGCACATTACAAGTAAAATATTGAATCTCAACTACCTACACTGTCCGGTTCGAATCTTAGTTACGTCATACAATGACTCAACACATTCACGTGTGACTTGAGAATTAAAATCAACACGACTGCATCATCATTCGATGAAAGAATGGTGACTGCCTCAAGTCGTTCGGAGACAAGGCCTAACGTCACTGCCAATGATCTTACCCAATGGACAAACTAGAAGCACATGATATCATGAACAACGCGAAACCATCACGTGATCCAACCAATTTTCCAAACAGATAGACTCGATTCATTCAACATGATTACTCATTTTGCTGTCGCATCAAATCTCGTATGAACCAGGTCATGTTTGCTCATGCAGCGCAAGTAGACATCAGCTTTTTGACTGCTGTCATTATATTCACCGATATTCGAACTAGTCTATCAGTTTGGCGCAAACATCGTAATTGATTGGTGATAGTGGTACCGGTGATGTGATTGTGGTGATGCTTCATGCGATAGACTCGCCCAGAATGCTGCCCAACCGGAGAAGACAGGCAAGTTACAAAACAATTCAACTAAGTTTATAGAATGCGAGTAATGATTGTCGAACGTTTTTCCCAATTTATAGTTTGATAAGGTGAGCCTTAAGTGAGAGATATTCACATGTTCATTATTTTCTGGGTATGACCGGGTGAAAGATAAATTAGAGGAACGCTGTACATATGTGAAATTAATCTTGAAGTGATGGTAACCGGTGTTGTACTGACCTGTTTGTTTTGTTTCATGGTTATATTTGAACAATATTTTCCTGCAACTGATGAATATTCATCTGATTTGGCAAATACGGTTGAGTGAGGACACTCGATTGAGACATCAGAACAGTCGGTATCAAAACTACTAGTTGTCACTGTCCCACTTGTGATAAAATATATTACACGTTTTACAGATTTTGCACACTGGATGATAGAAAAGCAGAAAGTTAGTCGATAATCTCGAATACAGCAATTGACAAATTCGTGTCCATACAGTAGAGGTGTTGTCAGTGTTACGACAGATACTGTGTTGATAACTGTCAGTTGCATGCGGTCAGTGATTACGTCACGTTATTTCGTGGGGGTACCAAGATAGATTCAAAGATCTGAAATGTTGCTTCTGAGCACGGAATGTGGTGTTTTTTCGTGCGAATTGAGACTTAATTCGGATATGAGTAACAGGCGATTGATTTCACTCGTTTACCATATCTGCTTCACTGCTACTTCTAAATTCAATTCATGGGTAGACAGATTGCTTTTCGACTGCTTGATGACAAGGTGTGCTATCATCATTCTTCGTGATATGATTGATTGTATATACTGGATGAGAAATGATTTAAACCTTTTATTTATTCCTCATCGAACATATCCTAATTACTTTAATGGTCAGTCAATGTATGAAAGGTCTATTCTATCTCAATTATACGATTCTGTAATAGTGTGTGCATGGACTTGGCAAATTTCCTTTATGATTACGTGATCGTCCTAGTGAGCCGTCGGATTGATGATGTATAATAAGTTAGAAGTAAAAAGATTTGCTATTTATTTATTTCAATTTGCCTACTTAGTACCTCACTTTGATTTGACATACAATATTTGGCCAGCTGATTGGGTATCAAAATTGTTTTGCTAATCTGTCCAACAATGAATCACTGGAGTCTTGCTGGTGGATTGGAAACTCGAGATTTCGAGTCCATACTATCCAAGTTGACCGTCAAATGTTTATTGCACAACAGTTTCGCCTTATATGGTGTCAATTTGTCACTAGCTTTACATGTGTATTGATGATGCACATAATAGTCCACTAACGTGCAATATTGCTAATCGTTGGGTGTAAGAATTGGCGGATCGAATACCAAAACGTTCAGGCTTGATCTATGGAAAACCGGAGGAAACCTGAACCGCAGTTTTATGTTGCGCTTATTTAGTTAATGCACTTTTACAGCTTCATCCAAACTAGTCTGTTACTGTTGATTGAACGGTCATTTTAAATAGTATTGTGTTTTCTATCAATCACCAATCTCGTTGTGTGGCGTTGTTCAAGGTGTCTTCTTAATTGACTTATGACCCCACGACCCAGGGTGGGAATTATGCCATCTTCGGAAACAATTACCTCTTCGGTAGCTCCCTATTGGTCTTGTGCCCATTTCGGAATCATTTGTTGTACTATTGTTGTATGAAAAGACAAAATGTAAAATGCGAATAACGGGTATACGATGCTAAAAGTGATAATTTGGTAGTGAAAGGAGTTTGCTTGTAAAACGTGCCTGCTCGAATTCAGTATTATTCCTGCCACATGCCCACTCTTCTGATCGAAGGTGAGAGCGTGTTGCATGTCTGCAACTTTTCTCACTGGGACTCATGTGTGACGAATTTCCACCACAGCACACGTATTCGTTAGACCTAATAGGTCCACAAAATTCTCATTTGATATTTCCACACTACTCATCTGGCAGAAAAACGAAATTAAGATTACCCTGGAATAATACAATAAATCCCACTTCTTAGAGATTCTGTTCTTGGTAAAATAATATAATATGCGAATAGCATGTGAAGAAATCGAACAAGATCAAACCCAACGATTTATTTTTTTTGCGCTAGACGACCAATGTAATTCATCTTCAGTTTCTAAACGTTACACGTTTTTCACGATTCTGTTTATCGGTTAATCTGATACTTACACGCCTATTTTTTGCATTATATGCTCAGAAATTCATACAAAACAACAAATAGGGAATGAATTTCTTTGCCACATGTCAATTCGTGTAATCAATTGTATATTATGCATATTACTGGGTATCGATGAGATGAATTATATATACTGACAGCATTGTGTGAGCTTACATTTTCTCACTACCTGCATGATCACCACGGCGGTGGAATACCCAAAGCAGTATCAAGTATTATTGACAATGTGACCCTGAAACTTTAAGTGGAGAATTGCACGTGGTCCCAGTATGTCAAATGTGTAACAAGCCGGAACATAATGGTACTTACAACATAACAGTACGTGATAGTTTGCTCAAAGTGTGTTAAAAAGCAACGGGAAAGACTGAGATGCAAAACGAAATGAATGGGAAGTGTACTGCTTAGGAGCTATTCATTGATTACTCCTCATGACACTGCAATAATAAATGCTGCATGTGTTTTTACTATTTTCACAGGTTTGGTCTCAATGTTGCAGTTGTTATGGTTTCATTTGCAAACAGCAATCACTTGAGAGTCAACAGGAATGGTTTGAAAGCTGTCATCGAACTGATCTTGTGTCCAAGGTTACTTAAGTGTTGTAGTATTGCACCGCTGTTACTGTCAATATAAATATCTTCTAGATGAAGGCTCATATTCATTTCGCGGCATTTAGATATAAACCTGAAGTAATCACTCAAGATTCTTCTGTCTTTCTGATGGCCTATATATACGGCCACTTTCTATCTCATATGTAACCTGCAGGGTGAAACCTCTCCAACCCCATTAGAGTACAAGTGATCATCATGATTCCATAGTATGACGGCCCATTCACATCAAATCTTGGTGTCCCACCGTAATGATTTTCAGTAATGCGTTACTGAAGACCATGTACGGTCATGTTTATTGTTGGCACCAACTTGGTCAGAACTAGACACTGTGTGAGCAACTTTTATTAACACCGTTTCACACACAAATAACCGAACGTCCCAACTCACCAATACTGAATCAAAACAAATTGTACTCACATTACCCCGCCGCACATACAGAATTAGGCACAGATTTTGAGGGACAGGCAACACAGGGATGCACAAAACCGATACCTCGAACAGCAACGACATTGTTGATCACTACGAAACACTCGAACCGTCATCGCCAAAAAAGACGGCGAAATTGAGCATTTTCAGCGTCGACCAGCACAAGCTTAATTAGGTCACCACTATTACCGTTTATATTGTCTGTTTGGACGATCTTACGGAAAACGTCAAATGACCAGTCGGGAAGGCAAGAACACGATGGAAACTACTACTACGGAGTGAATCGAAAAGTCCAGTTACTGGGCTACCAAACTGTGTTTCAGAAAAGAAAGTCTAATGGATGGGAATGGCGTGGGTCAAATGGTGAAGAAAGGTAACTTTCTATAAATATGAATACATTTGGATGGAAAACGAATTCAAACTCAGCATATGCTCAGGCTAGGAGACGTCAGTTAAGGTTTTTGTCATTCCGGTTTCACCAAGGACACATTAATTTAAAAATAAAAAAAACACGCTGCCATGTAATATTTTCATGAGTAACTGAATTATAAAGCGGTATGAAAATATATTTTATCGAAAATGTCAGCCCCGGAGTCATGTACAGGCATCGTTAGTAAGATTGCGATGCAGCGATTTAGCGGTTCGCATGAATACATGTAAGTGAAGGCAGATAAGAAAATCTGAAAGTGTAATAACTAATGCAGCCAAAATGGGCATCACAAAACAGCGTCAATCAGAAAACAAACGTGTTACTCACAGGAAGTTCAATGCTGATTTTTTGTCTCTCGTTGATTATTCTCAGCAGTTCCGTTATTACACTTCGGAAGTCGGGAATTAGAAAACAAAAAGATGAAATTTCTCACATTTGACTTCTCAAACTGCTTTTTTAACCGCAAACACCTTATGGCAATAGTTACATATATAGGGTGATGTTCACCAATTGAATTTGCACTGTTCACCTCTGCGGAAATAATTACGAGAACTTTCTTCTATCAAAGCACTGCACGTTGGAAAGATCTGTAACATTTTGAATTCCCCATTTGTGTGTTTTGTGTAGGCTCGAATTCAACGTTAGGAAGGGGATTATGTTTTATAACGTAGGCAAAGCTAGATGTTGTGCTCCAGACAAGTCGGATCTTTATTCGAGAACCTTTCGGCACCAGAGTTCTCCAGATTGGACATTTTAGCTCGGTTTTTCTGAGCAACTGCTATTTACTTAAGTCTAACTTCACCAGTGTTTGGAACCAGAGGTCAACTACTGGATCAAGTATTGAATTTAAACGGACTAAAGTGGCTGCCAGATATGTTACACAACAGTTGAACAAACTGATAACTTGAAACAGCCAAAAAATGGGTTATTTGATCGCTTAACCAACAGCCACTCAGATATGAAAATGATTCATCGCTGGGTAGAAAACAATGACGTGCCCTTTCTTGATAGATATAATTCACAGAAGTTATTATTGGCACGAGGAAACAGAATCCTATATAATAGAATAATTGAATTGCTTTTTGACACCGAGAAGTCCAGCGCCGTGAGCAGAAGTCGAACAGGCATGATTCCCGCGCAGAGGATTAACCTTCTGAGCGGTTGCCACCAAGGTGCTTGAAATTTTGCAGTTTTCCAACATTTACCATTCAAAGGTGACGAAGTCATCGAACTAATCACCAAGCGCCTGAAATCTGCCATCAAACACATAGTCGACGCAGTCAATATGGTCAGCATATTCACAACCAGTCGGATACCAACACCGTCAGTGAAATAGCTGCTTTCTCCCCGTACCTATTCCAAATTTATCTAATAACTCACATGGGCATGTTCACCAGTCTGCATAGACAGAAATGGGAGACAAATACGTCACAAAATAAATGATCAAATTCCGGTATGACCTCAAAAGCTGACGGATGCAAGTCCAGACAACTAGCTTAAATTCATGTGCAACATTACAAACACCAGATTATTCAGATATGCTGATGCCTTTGCCATCCCTGAGCATAAACCGAAACTGTGCAAATAGCGGGAATGTCCTATCAGTTTAGTCCCACGTTGGTGACACAATTTATTCCCCTCTCATTATTGTCGGTTCCTATCCCTTATTACTGACCTCAGTTTTATCTCGGTGTCAACAGTGGCTCACTGACAATAAAAAAATCACACTGACCGCAGTATACTTGTTTACAGATGCAGGGCAATTGTACAGGATGCAGTGTGATAGACTGTTTTTGAGTCTTTTATTCAAAACATTGGTGGACAGTCATTGCTTTCAATTATGGTGAATGTTTGCTGGTAAATTGATGACACTTATTTTGCTGTTTGAGATTCATATCCACACATGTTTGTGGATCAGCGCCATATACGGAATAGTAAATTTGTTGAAGTTGTCATGCTCACGGAGAGGAACTTCACCGAAAAGACTTTGTATGTAATAGTCATCAAATGGTGGGAGCATGTGGCCTCACTAGTTTGTGTAGAGTCCAACATTCCACTCGGAGAATGGAATTATTCAAAATTCTAAATTTTCATCTGAATTCCGACAATTCCTTGATTTTGTTTCAACAGTAGGAGATGCGAACCAGGATTTTGCGATGAATTGCCACAAACCAAAATGCGAAGAACTAGAATCTTCCAGAGGATCCCTGGGCCTCCAACAATTTGTTCATAGTAGTGGACGTTTCGCAACTGAAGCATCTATCAGCATCTGTGCAAACAGTGGATTTCCAAGTCTTACGGTATTCTACCACTTGCCGCTTTTTGCTCTTATATTCACTTCATTTTACTTTTACGCAGCTAGCTCCTACGAGAGAATGAGTCAAGACGGCTTGATCATGTCCTCAGCAGTACGTACGCGGTGTGTTTAGATGAACTGTTTATCAGGGATCTTCTGAATTATGTACGAAGTGACGTTCCTAAGTGTTATTCATCTACCAATAGGTTCAAATTGTTCTTATCAAGGATTCCTTCTTATTATCTATTGTGACACGAAAAGATGACCTACAGTAGTGTTTTGTGAAATGACTCCTCATTCAGTAACCACACTAAACTCACCAATAGAAACACAGCATCGCTATTCCATACATGTTGAGAGTTATTAGTAGTGCACACCTGCCGAGTTCACTCTAGGAGTGGAAAAAGAACCTAAGCTACCCGAGCTCACTCTCTCAACGATTTGATTCGCATCAACACCTATTAAAACAACCATATCTCATGCCTCTTCGAAGATTCGCAAAGTGAGACTGCTACTTTTTCATGTTTTGAACCCTTCCAAATGACGCCGAAGTTGAAAATGGTCAAGTCTCTCAGTAAAGCTAAGAAAACAGTGACAGAAAATTGCATCTCGTGCACTGAACGCCACCTATGTTCCACCTTCCGCTTCTGTCATGCAGGATGTTGTTCTTGTGGTAAGAATTCTCATATTTGCAAGGCATGCCGCCAATCCAAATGCGCTGTCATGAATGCCACCTCGAAGTATCCGGGAAATGATGACAATCCGGTGTACACACTAGAGATTCTGAGTGAATCCAACCAATTCGTGTAGAGATCAGTCCAGTTCAACTGTAACTTGGGACTTTCATTCATGTTCGATATCACGAGCTGCTTGTCCATTATTCGGAAATCCGTATTTCACTCGATTCTACTCAGTGTACTCATATTACACACTGATGTGCACATTCACGGTGTTTCTGATCGTCGATTTCCACTGTTGCGCGATTTCCTTGGCTTACCTGTCGATGCAAGCGGATGTCGACCCGATCCAGATGGTTCTAAAACAGTGATCGTCAACTAGTCACCAAAAAATCAGGCGAACATACGATCGATTCCTGGATGCTCGCAGGGCTACTTCAGATTCATTCCCAATTCTTTAGCACGAGCCGAACCTTTTTTATCTGGCCTATTCATCCAATGCAGAGCAGTGAAAAAAGCAATTTGGAAAAAAACACCACGTTGTCTTGTTCAAAATATCGTTGGCCGACCGATACTAATCTCATTCGCGCCGTCTGAGTGGACCACCTGGATCACCGACTCGTCCAAAGTGGCGATAGGTTCAGATCGGACTGAAGTTTACAATTGTCACCGACCACCAAGCTAATCAGCTCTCATTTTATGCAGATAAAGTCGTCTCCAATTCCATGGCTGTTATGACCTGACGATGAATCATTGCTTGAGCTGCCTAAAACTACGACCTCCTGCATCGAGGAGGCAAAACTGTCATGAGGACGGATTTCCTGGCACAAATACCATTTCATTACTGCGATGGCTCCCACGTCCCGTCAACATTGAGGGAGCAGACAAAATGATGCTACTCATCGGTGACTTCGGCGAACAGAAAGGAGTGGTGACCCGGAGTGAAGCGAAATTTTATTTCGCTTTTCATACTGTGAGTGGAATTGTGTATCCAACCCGATGGCGTCCTTTGTTGAGGTGATCAACTTGAATTCAATTTCAATTTCACAAGTCGGGTTTGGTTCAACTGCATTTAGGCCATTTGGGTGTGAATAAAATGAAGTCACTGGCTTGACAGATTTGTCGATGGTCGGAACTGGATGCAGACATTTGCACTCTGGCAATGAACCCGTGGTCCGAAAGCAAGGGGTTCAGTGAATCCTATTTCAGATATCCAGAAGTGTTCGTGACCAGTTGGTCAAAAAACTCGTTAGTAATCCAGGTTTTACGGAAGCGCCTCAGCCGAGAAGCAACTCGTCGGGTACTGATCACCGAAAATAGATCGAAGTTCTATGCGGCGAAGCTGAAAATTGGCTTGAAAAAATCGGATGTTGCCATTTGTGTACAGCGCCACGCCACCCGTGCTCTAACGGTGCACCAGAAACCTTGGTGCGCCCCGTGAAATGTGCGCTGTAATCAGCGATTCCCAGATGGTTGCCCGAATCGGAGGTGTTCCTGGACAGTTTCCTGTTGCAATACCGAGACGCAGGGCACACGACCACCAGGGTGATTTCAACCGTTCTGTTCAGGTCCTGATAACTATGGTCATCGCTGATATGTTTTGATTCCGGCAACGTCGCATTAGATCCGTAGCAACGAACAAACTTGAGGAATCTGCTGCAGATAACTTGCTCAATCGATGGTCGAGATTACGTAGGTGGATGATGAATCGGTGCACCGGCGCCACATCAGTCAAATCCATTTAAACTGGCGACCGTCAACGTGGCCGATCACACTGCTGAGACGACCGAGGATCCAGATGGTGACCGTGTTGATGACGGGATCCATTTATTCCTCCAACCAAAACGACGGCTTCGGCGGCCGAGCCAAAGTCACCAGCTCCAGTTCGGAGATCAGTGCGACTGGGGATCCCAATAACCAATAGCACCTGAAGACGGACAGAAATGATGATTTAGTAAGCATCACACGTGATATGGCCCAGTATATTTCCGTAGCTACGCTCGCGTTAAAGGTCCTCAACCGATTAGGATTGCCGCGGACGGGTACAGTTAAGCCCACTGTGATTGATCAAATCCTAACCTTCCCATTAATTCTTTTGCTTTACCATTGATACAAACCAGTTCAGGAATAAAATTATCGTACTCTTCCGCAGCTAGGGCATTCTTGCCATTTTGGATTAGGTGGTTTCGATTGGGAGCGATTTTAACACAACCTACCAGCTTGTGTATAGGGAATATCACAAGAAAATGTAGCTTTCCTTATTGTTTGACGTAAGAATAATCATTTATCTTGGAAATCATAATAGAGGTTTGGTGAAAATAATTTTGTGTTGTTAAGTTCTACATGATGCAGTATTATGTGATTCAAGCGGCTTTGGTTCAGCATAAAAAGCCAAAGAGCTAAACGGGATGGACTACTTAAGCCAGAGATGTAATCATAACTGACAGGTCAATGGGCAACATCGGGTCCTAACCATTGAGCCCGAGGACAAAACACTCCAGTGAATAAACAAGGAAGGAAAGTTCACCGATCTGAAACGCTTCATTAGATGGACGTAGGAGTAGCGTACCACGGTTTTATATCGACGGCGAGATATCATCGCACATCATTGAACGGCTATCACCAAACTAATCTTGGCATCATTCGACCCAAAATTTGCTATCCCTTCCACGTTTCGCTTTCTCTATTGGATGCATGGTGATTAGGACTGAATCCAAAGAGTGGATCGTTACCAAAGCACCATCGAAGACAAGAAAGAATACTTGCACAATCAGACCTCACGCGACCGACCATAAGAATTTCCTCCACGGGTTCTTTGGCTATTTTCCTGTGTTTGGTAGCGCCCCACTATCTTCTGGTTCGGAGTTCCCCATGAAAAGTCCGTTCTGTCTAGTGGGTAGTCGTCAAGATTGATGTGCCCGAAAATCTCCATCGTTTGTTTCGGGAAAAAAGTTCTTATGAGTCTGCCCTTTACCTCTCTCATCCCCATTCTGAATAGATATGATAGGCCGCAATGAGTCGTGACCGTGAACGTGCAACTCTCGGTACCGGTAGCAAATAAGATACAGGAAAAAAGAAAATCGATGTTCATTATGTCCGCGAAACACGCATAAAAGAACCAAGTTCAGTGGTAACACTTCGCTCCCTAGCTACGAACTGGGCTTCCCGTTTCATTCTTCGCACGCTGGGTCATTCGCTGTCTAGTGTTTGTGTTAAGTCTGGCGTTGGTATCGTTCGGGGCATGAAGAATGAACGTGCACTGCTCGACTGGATTTCAATGAGCAGTCGTCTAATTTCGATTCCGGTGAATGGTTCTATACATGTGAACAGCACTAGACTGAAGAGTCCATGCCTGTTTGTCGTGTACGTGCATGCCTCAAATGACTGCAACTCGTCTGGGGCTAAGGACGAATACTACCATGAATTGTATCAATTGCAACTTGGCGTGCGTTCAAGGGACATCATGGATGTTGTTGGCGAATTCAGTGTTCCAGTTGGAAGACTAGAAGGGACGGAGAGAAATAAGGGAATCTATTTCGACATTTCAACTGATGGAACCGATAACGTTGACCGACTCATTCAACTATGGCCCGACCATAGACTATTCCTAGCGAGTCCATTTGAATCGAAGCCTACTTCTCGTCGGTGGCCGAAAATACATCAAAGACGAAAATCCTTGTCGGCCACTACTTGACGATATCAAAGAATGTGCCTCCAAGAAGAATTATTGTAAAATCCAAGAATGACACATTCTGTTTTATTTCACTGTATTCTCTTTGTTATAGTATATAATGGTACCATACATGATACCGCCCAGATGAAAAATTGAGCGATGTTCTATGCGTTATTGATGTTTTTACTTCGCAGTGGTTGTGTGCGGGGTTCAGCCTAATGAATCTATTTGATTTCACATGTGGCGTCAATCAATTGATTCAAACAATGATTGCATCGGAAATGAAACCTCTTGATGTAAGTCCTACATCCAAACCGGTTGACGACTACATGTAATGTTTCATTATTTCGTATTAGGCCCGAAACAATTTGGATGATGCGAAGAAAACAGTGTTTTTCGTTCATTCCATTTCCAGAAATGCATACACTCCCATGAGAATGTCGTCTTTTCCGGATTCTACCATCAGTCTTCCACATAACATCTTATGAATCATTATTTTATAGCATTTCACGTCAGTTTGGAACAGAGGCTGTTGCTTGCAACTGATCAGACCCTTCATCAAGTAAGCCAAATTCGTGAGAAGTAACGGGAAGTAAATGCTGTTTCGGAGTCCACACTGTTCAATTATTCCAAAAATCAAGTAGTTCGGCACACTCAAAATTTGCCTCATTTTACCAAGCCGATAAGTTTTCGTGGTAATCAGCCCCACTTGAGCGATCGATTCGTTCGAAATCTTACCATAACTATTTCGATTTGAGCAAGTGTATTTAATATAGACAGTTACGTTCGTGTGTCAAATGTTTTGGCAAATTACCACATGTTTTGCCTGTGGTAAGTTTGGTCACAATGATAGTGCTTGTAGAATTGGCCCTCCATATCGACAGAAGATCTCACCAGCATCATCACACACTTCCATCCTTGCTACCAGGTTCTCGACACTTGCATTAGCCTGCTTGTCAGAGAACGTTCCACATATTTACCACGAATTGCATACTCAAGCGGGTAGTCAACACACTTTTATTGCTGACACTGGGCGTGTAGAATCCATCATTTCATCTAAAGCTATAAATTGCGTTTATGCCATTGATAAGATTAATCCTACCGGTGTGACTATTCCAGGGATTACTGGATACAAGCTCCCACATGTCGGTTCTTGTATGGTTCTAATTTACCTACATGACTCTGATCCTACTGAATGTAAGTTTTTAGTTTCTGATTCTGGACCTCCACTTCTTGGTTTTAAATTTGTTCATGAATTGCACATCGTTGTCGCTCTCCTTACCTCTTCACCCGATTCAATGAGAACACAACAGCTTCTTTTAAATTGTCCTCAGGTTTCTGGTGGAATGCACATTCCTGGATTGAGGTTAGAGATAACTGGCCATTCCATGTCTCCAAAGCGCAGAATAATTCCTTTTGGTTTAAGAGAACCTGCTTGGTCAAGCAATGCATTCTGTGTAAGCACGGAATTACTGGCTATGTGGAGTCGTCCAACTGGGCCACACCGATTGCGTCAGAGGATCAAAACTGCCTGCCAACATCAAAAGTACAGCTAATCACTAACAACGGCTTTTACACAAGGTACGTTTAAGAAGTTGAAATTGACTTCCTTGACCAGTGCTCCGCGAGACGTGGCAGCGGGGACATGGAGACCATTGTGGATCCTTCTAGGGTAAATACTACACTCTTGTGATCACTAATGCTTTTTCCCGATGATCAAGGGTATATCGAACAAATTCACCTACTGCTGACTTCACACAGCCTACGCACAGGAAAAGATTCAACAGAGGAGGAATTCTGTTTGTGCCAGTTACTGATATTTGCACCCATTTAACTGCTCAACTCTTGCATAATTGGCAACAAGATCTAGGTTGAAAAGTAAAACACGCTGCTCTTCGTCACCCGCAGTCTAGTGGTCTAGCAGATAACTTTGAATGAAATTTGTTTTGTGATTCCCCATACATTTCTCGAACCTGGTCTTGCCATTGACAATCCATTAGATATCACAACTGTTCAACGAGTTGTTCACGCCCAGTATCCAGTTAAGTAGTAAACGAAGTCCAGTGGGTTCTATTTGAGGCTGTTACGGCCGACCAAGATCCAACAACCAGCTACCCACAGAAGCGATGGAAATCTGCATCCTCAGTTGAGCTGTCAGATGCTCGTAGAACGATTCCTATGGATTCCAGATATGGTGGAAGACAGAGGTGCCTTAGACGCCAATTGATTCTGAGCCTGAGAAACTGCCGTGAATATTAATGGATTGCAGAGTTGGAAAAAGCTGCAGCGATGTGCAGCAGCGACAGCGATGGGCAGCAGCTGTAATCTTATCCGTCTAAGCGAAAACACCTGTTCTCGAAAGTCAGGCGTTATTGAACTGTTCTGAGAGACAAACGGCTCACCGATTCGAACTCAGTAGCTTCGTCTAGTCCGTTGGGAGAAGCATTTTCAAAAGCAGTTCAACTGGCCTTTATCCCCGACAGGCTTGTTAAGAAGCGTCATAGCTCTAACTGCGGTTGTAGATACCGGTCCTCTGTCAAATGCGGAGGTTCTTCTTCGGCTAGGCCACATAAATGACATGAGACTGCTTGACCGGATGAGTTGCACCCGTCTCGTTTCGAGAATTATGGCTCATAATTGTTATTGGATTGACAAATCTCCTCGATTTTGTAGGTCACAGGGAACAGATTCCAAAGAGTTAGAGTGAATTTGTCATTGAGCCAATTAACAAGAATGATGGTGATTGCTCTTGTCAAAACCACCCGTGAATAAGTTCGGTTAGCATCACATCTATAATGCTTGCATTTAGCATTCCCCACCACTCATCAATTACTCGAGAACAGTGCCCGAGCGAGAATCAAGAGCGGTTTAGACTTGATCGATGTTGTGTTGATCTTATCTTTACTCTCCGACAAATTTTCGAACACAGGCACACATTTTACAGGCCAACTACCATCTATTTTCTTGATCCTTTAAGCGATCTTAGGCTCAGTTGACCACGATGTTCTCTGACTTTGCCTATTGTTGAAGGGTGTACCAGAGAAATTCAGTTCCACCATAAAGCTTTTTTATGTGAACAGCCGAGGCTGAGTTATGGTTTACGGTTCTTCTCCACCCGATTTCACCACTAGAATTGGTGTTCTTTGAGAGTACGCCCCTCTCCCTTTCTCTTTACCTTCGTGATTGATACGGTTCCATTTACAGCATTTTTGTCAGGTGATGATAATGGTATCCAACTTTTACTTAGTTGAAATGTCTTAGACCTCGAATATGCGAGTGACATACTTCTCCTTTATGAAGATCCAGGTCATTTGCAAGCTTTTATGAAAAACGTGAATAACTGTGTTTCAATGACTGGTATGCGTTTTTCAATATGCTGCTGCGAGTTTGGGTTTGGTTCACGTAACCTTGCTTTATCTGGAGAACCATAGACTTGGTTGACGAGTTGTGTTCTGGGCAGCTGGATTTTACTGAGAGAACAGATGTCGGTTGAGATGTCATTGTGTATACAGAAATTCTGCTTGGCATTTCCCAATCTGAGTCATCTGTGGATTTGATACGAATTCTGGTCATCAATCAAGAGTCGGGTGTACGCTGCAGCAGTCAAGCTCGTAATTCTCTGTGGTTAAGAGACATGGCCACTACGGGTGAGGAGTATCAGAAGATTATTGATATCTGAACGCCGATGTCGCATGTCCCCTGACAAGATCCCTCGGCATGCCATATTCGGGGAATATGTCATTTGTTGCAAAATCTTCCAGATCTAAGAATTGCAAATTCCTGAGGCGCATCAAAAAGCTTCGGCGTAGTCAGAATAACTAAATCAGGAACGGTTGACGTTATTGTGGATCAACCCAATTTTACTATAATACTTGCTTCTTGTGACAGTCCTCTTTCATATTCACCCACTGAAGACTATGAAACATTTTCTCAATCTAACATTTGTATAACTACTCACGAGCCCAAATATTCTCATTCTTACTCTGGTCCGGATGGGATATCCCCTGAAATTCTTCAGTACAGTAGAATTCGAGCTTGCGGAACCCATGTCAGCTTGTCCAGTAAATCCTTCGGTAAACTGTTCGAGGCAACTAACACAGAAAAACGCGCTCATCTAGCAATCTTTTACTAGAAGAACCGTAATCAGTGAGAAACTCATTTCTTGTTGTCTTTAAACACACCTTCCGTCATTGTCAGTTTGTCCGCAGACACAGGAGGTCCACAGTTGATAGTAATAATTCCTCAAAAACACCACATTACCCCGACCTAATACAGACTCGTACGATCTGTCCGTTGTGTATATCATGAATATTCTTCAGCCTTTGATTCAGCACATAGACCGCTTCCTAAATCTTGAAATTCTTGAAGCTTTCCAAGGTCCCTGACAAATAATTACGTGGCTCTCTATTCATAACGAACGCTGAGCTGTCGGTTGGTCATGCATATGACAGCCCTAAAAGGGACTAGACTTCATTCAAGTACGGTTCTTTGATTGAAGAAATACAATGTAAACCCCAAACATGACCTTCCGCGGATTAATATTGGCCCAAACGAAAACGTTATTCTCAATTGCTTGCAAATCAAGGGAGAAAGTTGACGCAAACTTCCATGTTGAAAAGCGCTGAAAGTCATTCATGGCAAATTGCAAGTAAAACATCCACTGCATTGGTTCCTTCCGTGAAGAAGAGGCAACGAAACACTCATAATAAAACAGGGACAGAGGGAAGGGAGTGCGGGTTATGTTCGTACGGTTTATTGTCGAGTCGACCATTCGCTTGAACTAGATTTTTCATCACGCAGCGCAGAAATCCAGGAAAGGATACTAGTTTCCTGAGATCAATTCAAACAATTAAGGATTATTCCATGGTTCTGTTTCAATCCTCTTCTATATTCCACTGAAATCGGTAACCTTTGCGTATTTTCTCTATTGGAGGCGTTCAAATAAGCTGACAATATTTTTCTTGTCCTGATATTTCCGGCCTATTTCTTGAAAATCTATCTCGTTTAAAGAATCGTTCAAGCCGAGAGGGTTTAAAAACTAATATCTGCAAGCACCTTGAACGTTAGTTCACGAATTTTCGTTCATTTTTTCCAATAGTTTATGTTCCCGTTACTTCTGTGGTGAAAAACCGAGGTGTCTATCGTCTCAGACAGTTTCGGTCATTTCAGCTAGTGAATTCCAAATTCAACTTCCAATGTGTTCTCCTTATACTATTTCACTTGCCCTGCAATTATCCTCGTATTTCGGAACCTGGACCTTAGCACACTACTCCGTGGCTTGGTAATTACAAGTCATACTTCATCTATGATCGGTGCACTTTTGACCTTACTCATTGGTCAGCATAATAAGCCTTGTTTAATCCCTAACCAACAAGAAATGTCACGGTCATACTCATCCGTTACACAAAGACGTAATTTGTCGCTCCCATTCATGCATTATGTCTGTAATCCGGGACCTTCCACCTAGAATGATTCCGTACAAAATTTCAAACCTTGTCTGCTTCAAGTCATGTCCATAGGAGGATAGATAAAATCTCTATGACTTGAACAACCTCCTAGTGATAGCAACTTTACTTTTCTTTCGCATATACTTAAACACTGCACTTGAATAAATTATTCGTTTTACCTAATTGCTTTGCCATTTGATGAATCTCTTGTTCTACTTGCCTAATTCTCCCGTGTCACTGTTATGTCACTAGCATATTCTCCTTGATTTATGTGATCGTATACGCATTCGCGTTCTGCTATGTACGTCGTCGCACGTGACTTGTGCTCGCAAATCTCATCATTTCAGCCCCTTAATGAGAAATTGAAGACAACAGCACAGCACGGTAAAACGTGTGTGTTTTATGGCAGAACGATTTGCTGGTTTAAGCGAAAATCTTGAGCGCGCTATTCCGATTGTTTTGCTCTATTAGTGGGCATGACCAATTGAGTTTTGTGTATTACTCACAACTACCTGCGAGTTGTACGTGAGAATAAGTGGTACTTTGCTTGGTTTATTGTCATTTGGATTTCATCTTTCCGGCCAACCCTGCACTCGGAAGCCCCAGACTCGAGCTTTGCTTCTACTTGAGTTTATTAATACTCCCTGTCATACACAGGATCCAAACCCCGGCCTTTTCACCTTAGTGGTATGTATATTACCATTGCATCACCCAGCTTCCCTCGGGACAGGTCCAAACTATCGAAATAAATTTAGTTTAGATGTCGTCTTTTATGATACTAAACAAAGCCTGACAGCTTCCAGAAGAGACACAGTATCTTTTCCGTTAATTCCAAGGGAATGACTTCCACCATATCAGGTCTTCACCGCAGGATGGGCCATCGTACCCACATTTAAACCAGATTGAGTTTTGTTGTCTAGTTTTGTCAGACAGGTATATAGTTATTGTTCACTCGGGTTATTCAGTGGCATGCGTGTGCGAAGGCGTGCTGATTAGTTGACTGGGTAAAGACAGTTAATTACCTTGCTTCAGGGAATTTGTTCACTCTCTGATAGTAACACGTAATACAAACACAAATATAAGTCATTTCGGCCGTTTTACCATGCGAGATTTCCTTCAAACCTAAATGGTAAATCAGTTTGTATGTGTTGTACAGTGTGAGCGTTTCCTTTTATGTCAAAGATTGTCGGGCTCCTTAACCTCGGTGAAGATAAAGCTGTATTCGTTGAAACTTTTATCATTCTCTTCCAATTGTTGATGTTGTCAATATAAACAAGCACGGTGATTTCGACGGCATGATAGAGTTTGATTGATTCCATGGGTATGTTGAAACTCATTCAAAACGAGTAACATGTAATTGAAGGAAAAATGTGTGCATTACTTGAAACTTACTATCTAGTCTGATATAAAATTCACCCTACCACCACAGGGATGTGCCAGTGAAGATTTGGCCAAAATGTCTATTCACCAGTCTTACACATTTTGACTTTATAGAATCATATACAAGAACCGAGGTGCTGGCTTTTTTACGGTCATTTAATATGTTGGGTTTGGTGTTCTTAAACCTATTTTGCATCCACAATGAGGGGCTGCGTAATTCGATTAATATTGTTTTTGCTGTAGGAAACAGACGCGCCATGCCCTGTTTCAAACATATGAGAAATAACAATTTTCATACCCACCCGCTCGAAAGCTTCGCACTCAAACACCAACTGAACTAAAAATTGGAGTAGTATTAGCAATAGACTTTGGTTAACGTGTCAAACTGCGTGCAACGGCGGAAAATAGAATTACTGGGTCAGTGGACGATGTGGTTGTTTGGTCTTGCTTGGAGTCCGAAATCGCGTATGGAATCGTCAAATCACAGTTAACTTTCTACCTTAGGAATATTGTTTCCGGAGAAGTAACTGAAGAATCAAAAATGAAAATTCATTTTTTGGCAAGTATTCAGTTCTCTTTATTTCAGATCCACTGGTTGCCAATGCTGAAAGTATGCGGTATCGAGGAGTTTCAGTCCTACCTTTTGAAAATATCGCAAAATTTTGGATTTTGACCTAACTTCGCTAATCACATGCGACCCTAATAAATCAAATATATTATCCAAATTCACTTGTGCTCCTCAACAGAAGCGGTTGGATAGTCCGTTGCTCCTATTCAGAAGTAGGTTAGGGATAGGCCTATTTGATATTTGGTGTAATTTCAAGGTACATCCGACCATTTTCATTTTAACAGTAAGCCGTGTTCAGTTATAGGATTTTCGTACTAAAATAATGGTTTGGTTGATATCATGGTGAATAGTGAAATAGACGTTGAGACATTCATGCTCGGTTCATTACGCAAAGACCGAAGCGAGCACAGCCAGGTATTTGTATTGCACCATTTTGTAGTCAATCAGAGGCGACCAGCTGGAGAAAATGGAGCACTCGCTTAAAATCTAGAATGTGCAGTAGTTAGCAGCGCTCTGGGAAATTATATTTCGTATTCCCAATAGGAAATTTCGCACGGACGAAACCTGTGAGTTCTTCTATGGTAGTAACAGTGATCACGACTGTACTGACAACATCGAGAATGTTGAGCATCAAAATTGCTGATTTTATGAAATAATAAATCTGCCTTCATTCTGCTACCTGAATGGAGTCAAGTAGTATAGTCCACCTACTTACGAGGACTATCCAAGTGACTCTCTCTAACATCATTGTTTATTCTGTACAGTGGGGCACGGTGCAACATAATACGAAGTGTTCACAGTATAAGAGAATTTCAATAAACTTTCCATTGGCTCAAGTGAAATGGGTTAAATGTTTCACGTTGAATTCTGATTGACTTAAGCGAGTGCCATAGTTCGTTGAATCGTACACATGTTTCACCACGATTCTGAAGCAAAACGCTGGGATTCGGACACCGTCGATCACCTGATACTCACAACACCTCACGATAAGATGGGCAACGCTGTTCTCTTCCACAACAGTCTGTTTTTCTCAACCAATTAGGTAATCCCTGTGACCATGAGCACACCCAATCTCTGTGTTGTTAGAATATTTCAGGGCCTTTCATCGACATGACGTTCGTTGGGGCTGCTTCCAACACATTCGCCTAACAGGCAATTCAAAGGCTTTCCAAGGATATAGGATTCTGCAAGGTTTCACTTTGTTACCACACAGCTGAAATCTTGTTCTTTCATGTTTATACACCTGAAAGGTGGCAATTTATTAGACATATATGGTCCGTGATAAAAGCAAGGTTGCATTCAAGTGCTACATCGCAAAACTTTGGGTAGGAAATCGGAAAATGCATGGTATCAACACACAATAAAATATTCAAACCGGAGAATCAAATCTATCAAATCATTCAGTGAGGAAACTTAGTCCCCTGCAAGTCAATTGATGAAATATCCTCTAGACTGTTCTTCTTGCTTCCCTTTCATTTACATTAACAGTGCAAATATGTCCGACTCAAAATTCGATTAGTGTGCAACGCAAGGGGTGAAAGATTTATAATCAAAGTGTGCTCATTCATCTAGAACCAATTTTTGTGGCCACACGCTCACCATCGGTGAGTTACACGAGTGCACTGCTATCAGTTGGAGTTCCATTGGAAACACTGTGTGTGTGTTTTGTGCATATCGCAAGTGATTTCAAAAAATGGGGTAAAACAGCTGCACGCTGAGCGCCTTCGTGGGTTAATCATGGTGAACTCACAATAAACATCCTGTGGTTCATTAGTATACTGAAGGGAACAATCTTACTGATATCTTTTGATGACTCATTGCGTATCACTTCCTTTATAGTTTTGTGTTCAGTGTTGCAAATGAAAGGTACACACACCAAAACGGAACTCTAATCCCGGCTACTTGCTTTGTGAATTACATCCCTGGTCATGGTTGGTATAAAGGCAGGCTTGTTACCAGCGCACAATACTTGGTAATAAACATGAAAGGTTTGTGTGATAGGAAATACTGTATCTCAATCGGATCAGCAGGGCGACAGCAAAAAATCAACAGCCGGTCTAGACGGCAAAAATGAAGCACCACTTTGTATGATTGCTGGATTTGAATAGACAGAAGCAGTTTGTGAGGTTTATTTATTGAAGATGTGGGCATGCACTTGGTATAACAATAGTAAACCTTATTGTATACTTCTTCATTTCATTTGGAAACAAAGCTGATGAAGTTGTTCATCGCTTAGAGATTATCCATTTAGAAATATGTATGTATTCTGGCATTCCGTGGAATCCAAACCTACTGGAATTCTCGGCTACCTAAACGGCGCTCCAACTGTTGTTCCGGTCTTTTAGCTGGGTAGTCACAACTAATGATCACGTCAATGTTTGTCATTTACTTCACGGTACCACATTTCGAATTGGTTTTACCAAACAGTACACAGACTATAGAATGAAGTAAGGTCATTGCCTAACCAGTTGCGAATGAATAAAAAGAATGAATAATCTGGTGAAAACACCAATTTACTGAAAGCAAAAATATTTTACTGACTCAGAATCGGGTTTGTTCAGTGTTATGCTCCAATTTCAGCCAGTAAGAGGAACGATTGGACTTAGTGCTTGTGGTAAGTTGACGAACTATCACACACTTAATGGCAAAACTCCTAGCACATTTTTAAGATGAAAAGACCACAGTGAAACAACAAATAGCCAGGCGACCACTGGTTGTAGCAAAATACCGTAATGGCGACAAATATATCTTCAGATTGTGAGCATTGAATGGAGCTAAATCTTGTTGAACAGAGCAATAAAGTTTTGCAACGAATGTATTTTGTGGCTAAATAACTGCCAACTTTTGAATGACTCATCTAAGTGAAGTATATACCAACCTAGTCTCGAGGGAGAAAACCCAGAGGGAAATCGTGTGGATACTCCACAATATTATTTTGTTATTCGGGCTGATTCGCAAGCGTTCCATCCATGTCACTTATTACGGACGTTTCCAATAAAAGTCATTCAATATCAGTTACAATCAAGAGAATAGTATTTTGTTGCTCTCCTGTTAGAGTAACAGAAGCCGCAAGCGTCGATCGCACGTGAAATAAAACTTGTCAGCCTTACGAAATCATCGGATTATAAGAAAAGCGCAACTAAAATCGATGTACCGAGCAATTCTTGCATATTCCTTGTCCTTCCCTTTCACAATGAGAGCTTGATCACACACACACACACAGACACGTGAGTACACCGACGGAAGAAATATTTTTACTCAACTGAGAGGCTAGCAATCCTGCAGGATACAGAATAACCAGTGAACATCTTATGCAAACCTCCCAAGGTAATGCACGCATGCACTACTGAGCCTTCTGAAAACGTTGAAATACTTCCCCAACCTTGCTATGCCCAGAGATTTATTTCGTTCTTCACGCGTACACCATTTCATTTTAGCAGAACCATTCAGCTTCGATTTAGGTTACTTCATTAATCGTAATGGCTTGTGTTTGTGTTTTTGCTCACGCTGGCAAATCAGACTTGTAGGTGCCCTTGGTGGGGTAGACCCAAACTCAAATAAAACACAGAATCGTTGATATTGCCAAAACAATGTCAGATGTCTCTGGTGAACATTCGATAAAACAGTGTGAAGCTACTGTTTATGCATGACCCTAGATTATTTCAAAATTGTTCTCTGATAACAAGAGAAACGAAACTCGTTTGAAAAAAGAAATTATTGTATGATTGCTGGATTTGAATAGACAAATGCAGTTTGTGAGGTTTATTTATTGAAGATGTGGGCATGCACTTGGTATAACAATAGTAAACCTAATTTTATACTTCCTCATTTCATTTGGAAACAAAGCTGATGAAGTTGTTCATCGCTTAGAGGTTATCCATGCAGAAATGTGTTTGTATTCTGGCATTCCGTGGAATCCAAACCTGCTGGAATTTCCGGCTACCTAAACGGCGCTCCCACTGTCGTTCCAGTCTTTTAGCTGGGTAGTCACAACTAATGATCACGTCAATGTTTGTCATTTACTTCACGGTACCACATTTCGAATTGGTTTTACCAAACAGTACACAGACTATAGAATGAAGTAAGGTCATTGCCTAACCAGTTGCGAATGAATAAAAAGAATGAATAATCTGGTGAAAACACCAATTTACTGAAAGCAAAAATATTTTACTGACTCAGAATCGGGTTTGTTCAGTGTTATGCTCCAATTTCAGCCAGTAAGAGGAACGATTGGACTTAGTGCTTGTGATAATTTGACGAACTATCACACACTTATTGGCAAAACACCTAGCATATTTTGAGGATGAAAAGACCACAACGGAACAACAAATAGCTAGGCGACCACTGGATGTAGCAAAAAACCGTAATGGCGACAAATATATCTTCAGATTGTGAGCATTGAATAGAGCTAAGTCTTGTTGGACAAAGCAATACGGTTTTGCAACGAATATATTTTGTGGCTAAATGAATCAGCGTTGCGGAATTACCTGCCAACTTTTGAATGACTCATCTAAGTGAAGTACATACCAACCTAGTCTGGAGAGAGAAAACCCAGAGGGAAATCGTGTGGATACTCCACAATATTATTTTGTTATTCGGGCTGATTCGCAAGCGTTCCATCCATGTCACTTATTACGGACGTTTCCAATAAAAGTCATTCAATATCAGTTACAATCAAGAGAATAGTATTTTGTTGCTCTCCTGTTAGAGTAACAGAAGCCGCAAGCGTCGATCGCACGTGCAATAAAACTTGTCAGCCTGAAGAAATCATCGGATTATAGGATAAGCGCAACTAAAATCGATGTACCGAGCAATTGCTGCATATTCCGTGTCCTTCTCTTTCACAATGAGAGCTTAATCACACACACACACACACACACACAAACACGTGAGTACACCGACGGAAGAAATATTTTTACTCAACTGAGAGGCTAGCAATCCTGCAGGCTACAGAATAACCAGTGAACATCTTATGCAAACCTCCCAAGGTAATGCACGCATGCACTACTGAGCCTTCTGAAAAGGATGAAATACTTCCCCGACCTGGCTATGCCCAAAGATTTATTTCGTTCTTCACGCGTACACCATTTCGTTTTAGCAGAAGCATTCAGCTTCGATTTAGGTAACTTCATTAATCGTAATGGCTTGTGTTTGTGTTTTTGGTCACGCTGGCAAATCAGACTTTTAGGTACCCTTGGTGGGGTAGACCCAAACTCAAATAAAACACAGAATCGTTGATATTGCCAAAACAATGTCAGATGTCTCTGGTGAACATTCGATAAAACAGTGTGAAGCTACTGTCGATGCATGACCCTAGATTATTTCAAAATTGTTCTCTGATAACAAGAGAAACGAAACTCATTTGGAAAATACAAACTATTGTAATGACTTTCATGACAACCAAACACTTGATTTTTCACGCTATTTAGGTTTGAATTATATATTATTGGAAGGAAAACCGAATCTTTGGGATTCGACAGTTCACGTTTTCATTCTGAGTCAATTTCATCGTTGCTTAGCTAGATAGATAAGTCAAAAATGCCCGGGCAGAAGCATAATTACCTATCAATAAGATGCAGGCTTATGCCAGAATGTGAGAAAGTTTCTGACTGATTATCAACGTGGTGAGTGTGAACAAAGACGTCTGCTAAGATGGAACACGACAAAAATAGTTTTCAAGAATGCAGAACTTTCTGAAGTCGAAAGCAGTACATCTTACTGAGTGAAAACGCACCAATATATACATGAATTCGCTGCAAAAGTCATACTGAATTAGTGATGTTCAGTGCGGCAAAGTGCGGACATTGATCACTCTGCTTCCGGTTACTGATACATGAAATATCCAATGCGTATCTTCCTAAAAATGCTGTGTGACTTCGTACGCATTGAAGGGAATACAATTTAGAACCATCCAGGACTGTCTTCGCTAGACTTTATTGACACAAATTTTATGGACTCCGTAATAATGGATACTCCCGAATATTAACATTTGATTGAGATGGAGTCGGATTATATCATACCACTTCTTGATAAATGTGGATTTCATAACATGGGTGACTTGAAGAATCAAATCGCCTCGGACCAGTGGGTTTTATTTATTGTTGTTTCTTCTGCCTAACAGAGAAAGATTTTTCTCAAATTGTTGAAATAGACGAGATTATATTCATATCTAGACATAAATGAATGGTGTTTTTGATTCATAATGTGAGACAGTGTAGTTTATCAGAACCTCACCGACCGGACACAAGGAAATGCAACCGAACTCCTCATATGATGATGGATATTGCACTACGAATACAACCTGGATAGTTTTTTGGATTTAAGTACGCATGAAAGATCGTATTTTGGTCGAGATTTTAACCGGACACTCATGCATGATGAACCTAAATAACCAAGAAATCAACAGCGTACCTCTGGAAAACTTCTGAATGAATTTTCGGCTTACAGTATGCCAAATCCACACTATAAGTTTAGATTGAAAAATAATAAACTAGAAGAATTTCATTGGTTCCAAAGTATCCTCGAAATCTTTGAGATCTGAAATTCTCAACGGTGCTGTTATACATGAGTTGAAAATCTGGTTTTGGTTATAAGTTAAGATGACCTACCACTACAATGATGATGACGAGTTTTGTGTCATTTTCAAGTAAACTTTCAGTCAAATAAACGCTCAGTGCACAGTTTCCCCATAGCCCTGACGTCTTAGAATCTAAATGAAACGGAAAATATGTGAACAAGGAAAAGAGAAATATCGGAGCGATGCAACTCGTGAAAGGCTTATGGAGAAAATAAATTGAATGATCGTTAATAGGGACCTCGAGATTTGAACGAACACTTCTGAGTAACTATTTCAAGTCTTTTTTTAACAAAGCTGAAGTCATGCTACCAAATTTCTCAAATCCGGATAAGGCTCGGATCATTTGAATGTATGCCGAATTGGACGAAAACAATTTCATACAGTGTGTATATTGAAGAAATTTTTATTGGCTATTATTATATGTAAGCTTGAGGAAAATGATAAAAGAAATTGAAATACCAGCTGTTTAGAAATGATGAACAAAAGACAAGCGGACCAATTCTCTCTCACTTTATACATCCCACTTGGAATATATCTCTCACTTTAAATGCTGTATTTTACATAGGGAAATGCAAAGATAATAAATCATGTAGGTCAGCTGTTGAGTAAAAACGATTATTGTTACCTCGAATAACTTGATCATTAGGAGATTCGATTGGAATAATAAATAACACATCAACAGTTCACAAAGCTTTGCTCACCAATCAAAATTGCAGAGGAAATATTTGGCTGCTTCATCCTTGTTAGAAATTATCACCACTGCACATCAGTTGAGTCGTCATTGTGACTCTTTCCCGTGAATAGACGATCATGAGTTGAACACCTAACAACCGAGCTATCCGGCTCTCAACCTCACAAGTACATGACATAGTGTCGTTTTATCACTGGTATTCCAGTGTTAACAGCCTGCTGACCGCACAACAATCGACTCCCAGGATCAAAGACTTCGTAGGGAGAGTTCGTGGAAACAAAGCCGTTACGTTGCAACCAACTTTATAGAGAGCTTGGATAAGTAATCAAATTGAACAGCTGGAGAATTCATTTGACTGTCATATGATTCATCATATGGAAACAAATTACCGTAATCGTCCATCATAATATCACATCTTACGCACTTGAATCTTCAGCTTCTAACTCTATATTCTTCTACTAATTTCTTTCGTCATTAGTTTATCACACAGATTCATATAGTCCAAGTCGAGGAATGGAACATTATTTTGCACTACTTCATTTCATTTCTTTATTATTCAAATTTCCTATCCGTATTCCGGATTGGTAGGGATGATGTGTTCACACCGTTGATATTTTAGAAAAATGTATAATTTCCCTATGTTTCATGTGGCTATATCGTCGCACTAGATCATCATACCAAGGTCTCAAGCCCTTCTCTCTCACATCCATTGCAACCATACCACTCTGTTTCAGTCACAGTACTAACGTTGGAAGAATCGCCAAGAGAGTTTAAAGGTGGACACTCCAGACATGCAAATAGTATTGTGTCTGATTTGAAATATTTTGAATTGACGTTTCAAATGGTTATCCTAACTTCGAAGAATTCCAGAAAGCGATTCAAAATGCACACTGATTTATGAAAGACAAATACATTATTGGAAAATAACCCGTGTAATTTTGGATAACTAAGACAATACACGCATTTTTTGTCGCTGACGTGAACTATGTAGCACGATTTGTTGCTTGAGAAGGGCAGTGGTAAGTTATGAACAAATAAGTGCACCACATATATTGATTATCCTGACAGAAAGACTGATTTGCGGCAAGCTTTATCATATCTTGTTTGTCTTTACTATGAGCAATTTACATGTATATGACTGTATCCTACTTTCGAGAACTATGATCCACCACATTTTGTCTTCGAGTGTCGAATCCGATGAGCCTCTACAAAACGGATTTGATCTCCGTTGTCCGTTACCAAAATCACTAACGAATTGAACAGGAAGGGATCAAAACACAAATCCCACCATATTAACTGCATTCAAGTAATTTTGCATGAACTGTACTGTGTATGGATGACAGGATAAAATTGTCAAAAATACACACGGCTGGTGGGTATACCCGGTGCTCCTCCGCCCAACCATTCTATACTTGACCACTAAACTGCTTCCGGTGACAATCCATATCGATCGCATTTCAGTTCTTACTACTGGAACAATAGCCAGTAGCCAATAAGCACGAGGCTGCCGTGGCTCTGTGGATAAATTGAATGGTTTATATTCTCGATCGAGTAGTCAATTATACTATTTCGTACTAATTCTTTCTGCCACCAACGACATCACAATAAATGGTAACGCCATTTACATACCATTGTGAGGTATATGTATTATTGAAATTTGTTTGCTTCGTCAAGTCTATGCATGGAACATGAAAGAGAACTGACGCGTCAAACAAAAACGCGCATTCCATTCACAAATTAGTTCTACTTTCGCTGATCGCTAAACCAGACACTGTTATTGTCATCCATCTTCATTACCCTATTGTTTTACTTGATACTTCATGTTTAACTTCATGGTTCTACCTTACGAGGTGCATGAATTTCCATCTTTTAGACAGCATTGCGTGGATGAATGGTGTAAATTGGAAATGATAATTTATGTCGTTCCGCAATGCACTGCACGAGAAACCTATAAGAGATTTGAGGTTTTTTGAAAGAACAACTATATTTCTGTTCTGAATGAACCCTTCTTTCAACTTACCTAATAAATACTACCGCTGATTTTGACGTTCAATCATTTTTTTCTGGTGATTCAGCGGGGGGGGGGGGGGTTATCCATCGCAACATCTCACGATGGAATTGTCCGAGCATCGAGGTTTTTCTTTGGATGAGCAAATCACACATGCGCATGCCATAAAATATCACACAAATATAATGATATGATACATTCTTTACAGTACATTGCAACCTTAAATTGCTAAGCTACTCTGTTAAATCTGTAAGTTGCACATTCAATGACTAGCCTTCAATCTTTAACTTCATTTCAACACTACAGGACCTACAAGGGCCTCATGCTTTCGCCTGCTCACCTGGTTTATCGGCGTGATATATGAATAAATTCTCGAGACCAATCCCCAATACTCAGTATGCCGGTCAGTCGTCCAGACTCTTTAACAATCACTTCGACACTCTTCAAGCTGATGTGCTTTCGCTCCTTTCCCCTAACTTACTTATGCAACCCAACGTATGGCTTCTCAGGAAGTGGAACGTATTGTAACGGCCAGAGTGGAGGCCGCCATCTTGTTGTTCGTTTAATGTAAGTGTTGGTGCCGTTGATACACTTCTTGAGCCTCGGCTCATGGAGGTTTTCCCTTTTGTGCTTTTGCGGATCACACGTGCTACCCTCATCGGAAGAGCATTGCCCCTGCCTGTTACAGTGTTTCGCTCACGGTGAGAGTATGTGCCATTTCGCGTCCACCTGAGTGGACTAAATGAACAGTCTGATAATTCACAAGATATTGTGAGTGATTATGATCAAAGTGATCCTTTCTAACCCTTCGTAGTATTCTAGGTGTATATGCACCTCATCTCACTCAGCCTTCCCGAATGGTGAGAATACACCGTGCACCATTCAATTACACAGATTCGAGTCTTTTTTAGTACCAAAGAGTGATGTTGAGCACTGATATTCTCATATTTTCAGTTGCGTGCACGAATTGCTCTGACTTATCTTACAAATTCGATAGCTCAAGCAATTCTGCATTACAAGTATCAACACACACTTTCTCCCGTGACACCGATAATACTGTAATTATGTGTACATGAAACTGTCATTTGTTGGCTCTCCATGAATACTAAGTTCCTTGCTCTTTTTTCTATCATCTTGACTGAAATGCTGATAAAAGGCTAAATTCCGTCTTTTGTGAAGCACCGAGAACGGTTCCGTTTTATACCGAGTGTTCAGATATTTCAGCCGGTTATTTCTACCTAATTCTGCGGTAAATCGACACTCACTCTATCCTTTGTTTCTCAGCGGATTCTGAGATATTGACTCAATATTTTCTTTGTATTGTTTTGTATGGTATCAGTGCCGAATTCAAGGTAATAATGTAGTCAATCGTATATCTTCCAAAACGACTCTTTACGCGAACAAGAATACATGGGATTTGTACACTAATATAAATTTAAAAAATGATGGCATCACGTAGATTTGCATGTGACTCAATCGAATTAACAACGTCCTAGCTTCAAGTTGAATGAATACCGTTGCAATAATCTGTGTTTCTATTCCTCAGATCTAACGCTCGAAAGCTGCATGCCATACACACGTCGCCAACATGCCATGTGGGGCGTGTGTGTGCGACAGCCACCGAGACAAACCACGGATAGCGTGCTCAGCTCCGTCTGTTATCGAAATGCATTCAACATGATGTTGGCAACCTGATGGTCAGAAGGACCACGGAGTAGAATGACTGGTTAGGCGTTCCTCTGTTCGTGCACACTCGTGCACACTCGTGCACACTCTCGCACAATGGAAAAGCAGCAGCGAAATTGGTTACATGATTTTCTTTTACCGAGGCGTCCTATCATGGAAGAAGAACAAGAATTACTTGTTTGAAATTGATTGGCGCGTATGTGGTTTGGTGGTGGTGCTTTCATCAGATGATTTTGGATATAATTTCGACTTCCAAGTGTTGAACAGCGAGCAAGAAACGTCGTCCAGCTTGACGATCATACGTTTCATGTGTTCATTAGAACACGGCCCCGACAAATCCAACTTAGTACTTCATTGAACAGAGCTAGATAAGTGTAGATACTTTCCTGACCACGTAGTTTTACGATGGATTGATCAGTAGATTGATCCATGATTTCGACGAGTACTTCAAAAACTGAAAAATGCAATGTTGTTGTGAGCTTCTCCGATATTGAGTAGATGAGATGTAGTGGTTCTGAGACTCATTCTTTATCATAAACTCATTTAGTTCATCTATTCCTACATGTGATCAGTAACACGAAAGTTATTTCCACACAACCAACATTACGTAAACACGGTTCTTTCCAATCCGGACTTGAATTACCTAATATAATCTTGGACTGTGAAATTCCACACATTCGATCGAAGTTTGTCGCCTAACAACATTCGAGTATCTGATTATGACTTTTCGTGGGCTTGGGATCCGAATGCTGCTTCCCTATGCGTTTCTTTATATTTGTATTGCCTATAAAAATGCAATAATTTACATGCCTAATGAAAAATGAATGTCAGTGCCAGTTGGTGTGTCTTCTGTTTTCATTTCGGGCAAACCGGTCATCATTTGGATGATTAGTTATATGACGTGGAAGTGACGGAACATGTTTTCACACTCGTCCTTGGTGTGCATATTACCGAAGATATCGTCTACTTAACGTCCGTAGAGAGTATCTTGGCATATAACTGTGTCCATTTGTTTTTCGAAGTGTGAGAAAAATTCATCTGCCATCACTGGTCCTAGTCGTTCCATTATTAGTTGAGGTGAAACGAAAGGATTGTGAATGGTACACCTTACACTCAGGGTTATTCCGAGCTGGCTCTCAACGGTTTGCTGAACATCTACACTACAATAGCATATTTTTCAATGCTGAGCTGAGCGTTGAAGCTGCATGATGAATCATATTATACAGATCTAATCACTGGTTACTCAATTGTTATTCAATAGAAATCGTGAATTCACATAAAATGATTTCTCTAGATATTTCCTCGTTGATCACAAACATGCCTGTATCCAAAATAATAGACAATTGCATGTCAACAGAAACAATCATCAATGGTATCTCTGCAGGAAAATGTGAAGAACTTCTGATTTTCTGCTCTCCAATCAGTTGTAATTCGATGATAACGTTTACAGACGGAGAGAGGACATCACGAGGGCATCTAGACTCGGTTCTTGGTTCGCCGATATATTCATGGCGAAAGTTGAAACTATCTCCTTGAATCCAACCGTCAGCTGCCTGTCTCTGTATGAAAGATACGTCGATGATATTTTCTGCCTACTAAAGGGAGAATGTATTGTACATTCGTTCTCACAGTCATCCACTGAATCGCATTTGAGTCTAAGCTCACGATTGAACTAGAAGAAAATGAATTCAATCCTAAAACTAGCTTTCCATAAAACTTAATTTTTTTTAAATAACATGCATCTTTTTTTCTATCAATTTCAACATTTTCCCGCCAGTTGGATATTTCCATGATAATCCCTTAGTGTAGTTTTATCTTCTGTTCACAAGACTTCGCTGATTGTTTTATACATGAAAGTCGCCTGTACAGACCATAAAAGCTGCACACTTTACACCTCAGTTATACTTGTGTTGTTCGTCACCAATGAACGCGTGGTATCCTGTCGTGTCTGACTTTCCATTCTAACTAGCTGATGGGCTAGCACCATCGAAGTTCATTCCTTGTTTTCGCATGAGAAGCTTCGTGGGTACGTGATGGTCGGAAGAACAAGCTCGGACGAACAAGATCTAAAGTAGTACCAACAGACGAAAAACAACGCAGAAACAGCCCGTCAATGGGCTAGTGAAGCATGTTGGAGTTTGAAGACGGGTTGTAGATCAATCGGATGACTCGTCGGTGAACTCGATCAAGAGAAAGAAAGGCCGACGAGGCCTCATCTCACACGTCACTGCAGTATTCAAGTGTGGGGCTGGTTTGAGTTTTGTACTTCCGGATATGAGCTAGTGTAAAAAAGCATATGGCGCGAAACAGAAAACCAGCTCGAGAAACGAACTGAGATAAGCAAGCGGACTAAGATAGAGGAGTTATAGATAAGCCGATAAGAGAGGTAGAATCTGTAGGAGGCCACACAGTTAAATCGAGGTTTGAATACGGGAAGCGTGAACGATGTTTTAGGGAAACTATAAGACGAGAAATTTTGGAAGCAGTGAATGCAGCATAGCAGTATGAGCCCCGAGGAGGAGATCTGTTCGAAGTGGGACTCTCAAGATGCACTGATTGCGCTGAGGTCACGATCGATGTTGATGTTCGCATTGTGGGGAGTGCGGTAAGAAGAAGAAGGATTAAGGGTGGCATCATCGGCAAATAAATGGATTGAGTTGGAAAAAGTGGATGAAAGATCATTAGAAAATAGAAGACATAAGGTGGGCCAATTACTGAACCCTGGAGATTGCCAGAATTCACAGGAAATGGCTGGGACAGCACTTGATCAATTCGGGCAAAGATGATTCGCTTACTGAGGAAACTTTATGTCCGTGATAAGAGAGTAGAGGAGAATTCGAACGTGACTAGTCACACCGGAAGACCTCCGTATCAAACTCGGTCAAACGCCTAAAGATGTTGGGTGGAGCAATGTGTGTTTCTCCATGTTTGTCGAGTGCAACCGGTCAAGAGTATGAGATGAGAGCCAGGATATCACCGGTGGAACGGCTAGGTCGGAAACCGTATTGGTGATCACTCAATAGTTCTTCGCGTTCGAGTAACGCACGCGGTTTTATGAAGATGCCAGTTCCGAGTTTTTTTGTTTCGAAATAACAGGTGTGGTTGGAATAGGACGATAGTTATTCCGGTCAAAAAGATCATCGCTTTTGGGAATATGAAACATTGCTCTGTGTTTCCAGGGGACTGGAAAAGTAGAAAGTCGGGAAATGAGAGAGAGAAAGAGTCAGAAAGGACGACGTAAGAAATAAACAACAAAAATTGCACATTTTAAGTACGGTGAATGGTATGCCTTTTGATCGGGTGGATTGCATAAGTCCAGAGGATGCAGCATTTGGCGTATCTTCTAAAACCAAAATGTAATTGGAAATGGGAGACAGAAGGAACAGAATGAAATGATTAAGATATGTAGGTGAGATGGAGTTCGTGGCAAACCGGGAAGCGAGTTGTCCACCTTCTCATATGGTTCACGACCAGGATTACCAGAGTAATTAGAGATGTGAAAGACATTGGAAGGGCAAAAATGGCGGGAGACCTATTTGGCGAAGGACCAATGTTCCAGGCTACCTTTAGCAAATGAGAGTGAGCGTTCGGTTTCCAAGCGGAAGAAGCTTTCTTTGGCTCTCTGTATGGTTGAGGAGTATCTGTTCCTTGGCTTGCACGGAGCAGAGGTGGGAGTCCGTTGTGGGCGAGCCGAGCCAGATGCAAATTGTTGCACATTTCAAGCGTACAGCACGATCGAATGCATGGTTGAACCACTCGGAGGATTCGGGTTTGCCAGGTTCGGACAAGTGAGCAATAAAAAGTTGCATTACTTGAAGAAAAATGCCGGGGAAATTAGAAACGGCAGTGGAAATGTCTGGAGTAAAGCAGCATTCATTCCAAGAATAGGAGGTTCAATTTCAGCTCCAAAATATTAATCTCAAAGTTGGTGGAGTATGGAAGTGGGTAAATTTGATGTAACAGGAAATAATATTGTGATTAGATGAATCAGCTGGAGAAAGGACAAATGTGCCTGAGAACAGGGAATGAACAGAAGTGAGAATACGTTTAGGGGTACGGGAATGATCGCGAGCTCGATCGGGAATACGTGTGGGGAAGTAAACGAGTTGTCATAGGTTGTTGACCACGGAGAAGTGTTCGGCCTCGCGCCCCAGAGCCGAAGTGTCCGATGAGTGAATGAACCAATCTCGCTTGTGAACATTGAGATCTCATAAGATGGTGATGAGTCAGTTGGGATTTGTCTCGGAAGAAGATCAATGTTTGAATGTGAGATATGAAAGAACGATGAATCGCTACTGTTGAGTGAACGGTGAACTACACAAAAGCATTGATCACAAAAAGTAAGCCGAAGCTTCAGCCACATCAACTGAAATTAACGAGTCGATAATATGCTTCACTCCGCGAATGCTAGTGAGAGTGACAAGTTAGTGCTCCTCTTCCGAGTGAGGAGAGCGAGCAAGACGTCGACTGCGTTTGCGGTTGTGTATTTTCATGATTTGTGGTGTAAAATAAATCAGCAACCGTGATCCCGAAATATAAATTGGCAGACCATATAAAGCCTCAATAGATCAGGCGTAGCAGTTAGTCGGGCAACATCAGAGCGTGATATGACAAAAGTTTATTGCAACTCATGCAGTCATTGAATCAGACATGGTCATATTAACCGTGATCAAGCGTACATGTGAGGATTCCTGACTTTGTCCGTCTGCGCAAATTTTCATCTGCTCTCAAGCGGAAACTCTCCTTTTTGAAAAGAATCAAACACTTGTTTTAAATAAATGTCGTTGGAAGTAGGGTGACGATGGAATTAACCTGCTCAATTTGGACCACTTTAATTGCTTTGTTTATTGATCAGTCATTTGCGGCTTATGAAATCATATTCACCAAAACTGGCAATTGAACTAACATTCACGACATTTTTCTTGGTTTTGTCGAGGTGATTTATTAGGTTTCAATATTCAAGAGGAATCATTCGATTCAGGGAATTGTACCTCTGACGAATATACGCGAAGTTAAAAATATTCAGATGCCAGTAAATTTACATCTGTTTTAGAGTGCTGCCTGTATATCTCATATGTCTTAGAAAACGATAGTTTTCTTCGTGTCACCGTCCTGGTTCACAGTAATTCCCAAATAAATCTCAAGTAATTGAGTATTTACATTCAGAATAAAGACAATTTTCTATTTACGGGAAATTGTTCCGTGGGTGTATGTTCATCAAACTACTGCAGTCTAGCTCATTTCGACAGGATGTAATTACTTCACGAGAAAACGTTTTATTAGTTCCCAATATTGTTGTTCACCGCCTATATTAGTAGCGAACAATAAGTAGGATTGTACAGCAATAAGAAAGCTAATCGCAGTGAAAGCAGTCTTCTGCACTGAATCAAATATATGAGCACAATTCCCTATACACGACCGCATTCAAATAAGATGAACGGCCCGGCCAAATGCATGTATGCTCTGCCATTTCATGCTCTTTGTATGCGGTGAATAAACCTGGTATGATACTCATCATTATTGTTGGGCTGACTTGTTTCTTCTCTTTGACGTCTGAACTAAAATCTCCCACATTTAGTCAATCTTTTCTACTCCTTGAGGTCTGCTCGTATTAGTTTATATGCTAGAGGAGTTCAACTTCGATATTGACAGCTGGTTGTGAATAAACTTCATTATTATGGCATTCGGAATTGTGCAATGCCATACTGCATGAGGATCGAGCTCGTAAATTTGCATGTTATTCATCTTCGAAAAAGCATTTTCAGTTACGTAATGATAACGTGACAGTTCACTGATCCTTATATGAAAAGAACCATAGAAAATGGAAACTGAACGAATCAAACTCAAGAATTAGGCTGACTTGATATGAATATTTTCGTTATCCAGTTTACCAGAATTCATGAATAAAACTAGCCTCAGACTGACGCGACAATGAGAGCAAGTTGCGCATCGGTGTGAATGTTTAGGATTATGTGTGGATTGAAGACAACATACCGATAGGTGGGATATTCTGGGAATAGTCGGTTAAACTCGGCTTGCATCTTACTGTCCATGGTGAACCTAAGGCACCAGAGCACATATGAGTGGCAACAGAAGACAAATTCTGCGGCGGAACATTGGATATCTGCCTTTATGCAAGTCTTGATACCAAGCAGAACTAGCGGTAACGTTTCGTACCAGTCGGGGCTCTCGTGTGCTCTAAGAGAAGCTTTGAGTTGGCGATGAAGACGTTCGACTAAACCATTCGATGCCGGATGGTACGCGGTAGTGCGAATGCGTTCCGTACCCAGCATGTGATAGTCCATGTAGGGTATCGAACAAGAGACGTCGATATGTAGAGGATACGACTGGTCGAGGTATGCCAGTAGACATGTCGCAGAGTATAGTCCCGGCACTGGTGGTCAGAGGTAAGGACTGACACTGTAGCGACGATGACTGAGCTGCTTCCATACGTGGAGAATCCTGTGCCTGTGCTGCAGCCATGGCAGAGATGTCTAGAACCGGAGATGTAATGGCATTAAGCGGAATACGTGACAAAGCATCTGCAACGCAGTTCGATTCACCTTTAACGTGTCGTAGGTCAGTCGTGAACTGTGAAATATAGTCTAAATGTCCGACTTCCCGTGGTGAGTACCGATCAGACTTAGTATGCAATGCATACGTCAAAGGCTTATGGTCTGTAGAGGGGAGGAAATATCGACTCTCGATTGCATGGCGGAAGTACTTAACGGCATTATATGCAGCCAGCAGTTCGCGACCAAAAGCGCTATATTTGGTTTCCGTGGGATTGAGGCGTCTAGAGTAGAACTCTAATGGCTGCCATATCCCAGAAACAGACTGTTGCAGGACCGCACGATGGCAAAGTCGGATGCATCCACCGCTATGCTCAGCGTGGCGGACGGAACTGGGTGTACGAGGAGCGTGGTCTGAGCTAATGTCGCTTTAATCTCCGAAAACGCTACTCGTGCGGCATCCGTAAGCGAAAACGTACGTGGGTTGCCACGAAGTAGGTCAGTTAAGGGAAGCAAACGTTCAGCAGCATGAGGTATGAAACGACGATGAAAGTTAACTAACCCCAAAAATGCCTTGAGCTCCTTGACTGAGGACGGTACGGCGTATTCTAAAATTGCGCGCACTTTATCCTCGCAAGGCTTAATACCCTCTCGAGTGATCTTGTGGCCGAGGAACACAAGTTCCGGTTTGCCAAGTTCACATTTATCAGGATTGACTACTATTCGATGTTCGGACAATCGTTGGAATAGAAGCGTCAAATGTTGGAAATGTTCATCTACGCTCGACGATGCGATTATCAAGTCATCGATATAGACGTGAACAAATTCTAAGTTACGCGTAATGCTGTCGATAAACCTCCGGAACGTCTGAGCAGCATTTCGCAAACCAAAAGGCATACGTAGGAACTCAAACAGACCAAAAAGAGTCGTGACAGCGGTTTTCTCGACATCTTCAGCGGCAACTGGGATTTGGTGCTAGGCTCGCACCAAATCGATCTTAGAAAATACAGTCGTGCCGTGAAGTGATGCCGTGATGTCGTGTATGTGGGGTACCGGATAACTATCGTAACGGGTAACCGAATTTAGTGCACGATAGTCGCCACATGGTCGCCAGCTAACGCCATCTTTCTTAGGAACCATGTGCAGAGATGAGGCCCATGGACTGTGAGAAGGACGAACAATACCTTTAGAAAGTAAAGCGTCAAACTCACGTTTGGCGAAAACCAATTTGTCCGGTGCCAGTCGGCGAGGTCGTGCCGTGATTGGTGGTCCGTTAGTGACAATGTGGTGTGCCACACGATGGGCCACTGTCTCTAACTCTTCAAATGGTTGAGGCAATGTAGGGAATTCAATAAACAAAGACTGAAAATATTGCGCAACGTTAGAAACAATCCTGTGATTCGGTGTGCATCTGTTCGAGCTGCGATACCCGTAAATTTAATGTCCGACGAAGGATCGATAAGCTGCAGCCTACGTGAATCAACGAGTAATTCATAGTGTTGCAGAAAATTGATTCCCAGTATGCCTGTGGGAACATCCGCAAGAATGAACGTCCACAGATACCGTCGTCAAACGTCAGAAAAGATCGTGGAGAAAATAGATCCAGATAGGTGTCCAAAAATAGTCATTTTCTCATATCGATCGAGGTTACTACAACAAAATGGAACAGAAGCATCAAATTACAAATGGGAACATCTTAGCCATGAGTCACAACAGTCACCCACTCAGCTCGTTTCTTCAAGTATGCCGACTAAAACAATTCACAAGAACAAAAATTTCCGAGTAGTCTATTCTTGTGGTAAACACTCACAAATGTCTAGATTGCATTCTTTCCACTGTGATATCACGTTTTCTAGAAGACAGCACCACGGTTGCATCAACTCTTCTTACAAGTGTAAACTATGTGATTTATCACGGTTTTAGAGAAATTGCATTCGATCTTTGCATACAGGCATTGCTGTTTGGAAAGTTCATCGATTGGCATTTCCAATTCCTGAAGTCCAACAGTTCGTTGCTTCGCAATCTGTTATTTCTTCATTCATACATAAGTGTATGTTTTCCATGTTTCCATATTGTTCTACCGTATTTATTTCCGTCTGTTGAAAAGAGACTACATCACTGTTGGTTGAGGTCTGTACAAAATCGATCTTGTTTCTGGGTGTATGCGATAAGCATTTACCATCATCCATTTCAGTTGTCGGAAATATCATTGCGGACTGTTCAAGGATGAAGTATAATCTGAGCCGTCAACACTTTTTGACGTACGAAGACTTTATTCATATGTTTAGTCAAAACATGCTCTAACCAGTATAATAATAAATTCATAGAAACAAAACGAAAAAAATGAATGGAAAATTCAGGAACTTGCAAAGAACGCGGCGTGAATACTGTATCAGCATTTTTTCGAATGTCCTCTGATAGAAACTCCCCATGGGTCTGCTGATATTTTCAATGAAACGTGTTGTCGAAATGACCAAACAGACGCGACAGAGCGAGTAGTCTCGTCAATCACCGAATCTCCGTTACATAAAAACTAATAAAATTGTTTCGAAATCCTGTTACGTTGTGAAGGACAGCTGATCATCTAGAATACTGTCCGTTCAAATATAATGTAACCTATCCACAACAAACACTGGGAAAATGGATCAATTAAAATTTATGTCTACAAGAACACTATCTATTCTGCACTGAAATTGTTTCAGAGAAGTACAAGATAAGCACAGTGCAAACACTGTTTCTCGGGCTGTAGTAGACTTGGACGACAGAGCCACTGGAGGGAGAAATCAATCGAATTATTGAAACGCTGATGTCAACTGCGTATCCAGCATGATTCCTAACAAATAATTAGCAAATCAAGCTGATAAACAATAGTTTTTCACTGTGCTTGGATGTGAAATCAGAAATAGCTTACATATGAGACGTTATTGTCAACCAAATCAGCAGTCATTTGAAACCAACTTTCAGCGAATCTACTATTCAGCCGAACCGGTAATTATGTTCTTGTTATTCCCCGGTCGCACGTCATACAATGAATCAACACATTCAAATGTGGCTTGAGAAAGAAACTCAACACGATTGCATCATCGATCGATGAAAGATCATATTACAAACTGATGTGCACATTCACGGTGTTTCTGATCGTCGACTTCCACTGTTGCGCGATTTCCTTGGCTTACATGTCGATGCAAGCGGATGTCGACCCGATCCAGATGGTTCTAAACCAGTGATCGTCAACTAGTCACCAAAAAATCAGGCGAACATACGATCGATTCCTGAATGCTCGCAGGGCTACTTCAGATTCATTCCCAATTCTTTAGCACGAGCCGAACCTTTTTTATCTGGCCCATTCATCCAATGCAGAGCAGTGAAAAGAGCAATTTGGAAAAAAACACCACGTTGTCTTGTTCAAAATATCGTTGGCCGACCGATACTAATCTCATTCGCGCTATCTGAGTGGACCACACGGATCACCGACTCGTCCAAAGTGGCGATAGGTTCAGATCGGACTGAAGTTTACAATTGTCACCGACCACCAAGCTAATCAGCTCTCATTTTATGCAGATAAATTCGTCTCCAATTCCATGGCTGTTATGACCTGACGATGAATCATTGCTTGAGCTGCCTAAAACTACGACCTCCTGCATCGAGGAGGCAAAACTGTCATGAGGACGGATTTCCTGGCACAAATACCATTTCATTACTGCGACGGCTCCCACGTCCCGTCAACATTGAGGGAGCAGACAAAATGATGCTACTCATCGGTGACTTCGGCGAACAGAAAGGAGTGGCGACCCGGAGTGAAGCGAAATTTTATTTCGCTTTTCATACTGTGAGTGGAATTGTGTATCCAACCCGATGGCGTCCTTTGTTGAGGTGATCAACTTGAATTCAATTTCAATTTCACAAGTCGGGTTTGGTTCAACTGCATTTAGGCCATTTGGGTGTGAATAAAATGAAGTCACTGGCTTGACAGATTTGTCGATGGTCGGAACTGGATGCAGACATTTGCACTCTGGCAATGAACCCGTGGTCCGAAAGCAAGGGGTTCAGTGAATCCTATTTCAGATATCCAGAAGTGTTCGTGACCAGTTGGTCAAAAAACTCGTTAGTAATCCAGGTTTTACGGAAGCGCCTCAGCCGAGAAGCAACTCGTCGGGTACTGATCACCGAAAATAGATCGAAGTTCTATGCGGCGAAGCTGAAAATTGGCTTGAGAAAATCGGATGTTGCCATTTGTGTACAGCGCCACGCCACCCGTGCACTAACGGTGCATCAGAAACCTTGGTGCGCTCCGTGAAATGTGCGCTGTAATCAGCGATTCCCAGATGGTTGCCCGAATCGGAGGTGTTCCTGGACAGTTTCCTGTTGCAATACCGAGACGCAGGGCACACGACCACCAGGGAGATTTCAACCGTTCTGTTCAGGTCCTGATAACTATGGTCATCGCTGATATGTTTTGATTCCGGCAACGTCGCATTAGATCCGTAGCAACGAACAAACTTGAGGAATCTGCTGCAGATAACTTGCTCAATCGATGGTCGAGATTACGTAGGTGGATGATGAATCGGTGCACCGGCGCCATATCAGTCAAATCCATTTAAACTGGCGACCGTTTATTTCGGGAAAAAAGTTATTATGAGTCTGCCACTTACCTCTCTCATCCCAATTCTGAATAGATATGATAGGCCGTGAACGTCCAACGCTCGGTAACGGTAGCAAATAAGATACAGGAAAAAAGAGAATCGATGTTCATTGTGTCCTTTTGCAAGGGAATCAGATTGACTCAAAACTAGGATAAACACAGCTATCGCCCAGTAATTTGAAACTAACAGCTTTCAAAGAAAACCAAAACATGGTTGAGCGTACCTTAGTGTCACTCTGTTTCACTGAATCGCTTGTAAACCAAAATTCTGCAGTTTGGGTTGACAATGAATTGCACATTGGTGACATCCGAAGAGGGACAGTGCAGGATCGGGTGAACCGCACCAAGCTGTTTCCATATCATCCGTTTTCACAAGTCCATCCTACTATGCGTGGACCACCTGTGTTTTATAGAAGTACGCTGCACTACGTTACATCGACAACCATTGCAGCATCAGTTGAGACAAGACGGAATACTTGCAACCAACAGACCTCACGCGACAGACCAGAAGAAGTTCCTTCACTGGTGCTTCGGTCAGTTTTCCGTGTTGGTTCAGCGCCCCACTATCTTCTGGGTCAGACTTCTGAGACAGTGGATACGGAAAGATTATCCAAGAAGAACACTTTTGTGCATTGTGTTGGCAGTCGACAAGAATGATATGCCCAAAAACCTCCATTGACATTCCGGGAAACTATTATCATTTCCCTGCTCTTTAAGTCTCTCACATCCCAATTCTAAATAGATATGAGGGGCCACAACGAGTCGTGATCGTGAACTTCTAATTCTCGATAACTGTAGAAAATATGGGACAAGGAAAAAAAGAATCGATTCTCCAACCCAGGCACTTGTTTCACTTAGCTGATTTCAGCATCCGCACACCTCGTCAAACGGAGCAAAAGTCTGCCCTACCTGGAACTCTTCAAAACATTTAAAATGGATGTTCATCGTGTCCTCGAAACAGGCATCAAAGACCCAACTTCGCTCCCTAGCTACGAACTGGGTTTCCCGTTTCACTCTACACATGACGGGTTATTCGGTGTTTAGTGCTTGTGGTGAGGCTGGCGTGGGCATCATTCTCGGCAAGAAATCTGCGCGTGTGCTGCTCGACTGGATTCCAATGACTAATCGTCTATGTGCGATTCGCGTGACTGGTTCTATACAAGTAAACAGCACTAGACTGAAGAGTCCATGCCTGTTTGTCGTTTATGTGTATGCCCCAAAAGACTGCAACTCGTCTGGGGCTAAAGACGAATACTGCCATGGGTTGTATCAATCGCTCTTTAGCGTGCGTTATACGGACATCATGGATGTTGTTGGTGAATTCAGTGTTCAAGTTGGATGACTAGAAGAGACGGAGAGAAGTAAAGGAAACTATTTCGACATTTCAACCGATGGAACCGATAACGGTGACCGACTCATTCAACTATGTCCCTACCATGGACTATTCCTAGCGAGTACAAATTTCTGGCACAATAAGCTCCACCGAGTAACCTGCCATCCTGCTGCGTCTCCACATCTTTGCACTCAGATCGACCATATTGCTCTTGATTACCGTTGGCGCGAATCAACTCTAAACTGCTGATCGTTCTGTTCCTCGTCTGTTGCCAATGATCACATATTTGTCTGTATTAATCGAAGCCTACTTCTCGTCGGTGGTCGAAAATACATCAAAGACGAAAATCCTTGTCAGCCACTACTTGACGATATCAAAGAATGTGCCTCAAAGCAGAATTATTGTAAAATTCAATATTTACACATTCTGTTTCATTTCACTATATTCTCTTTGTTATAGTACAATATGGTATTGTACATGATACCGCCCAGATGAAAAATTGAGCTACGTTCTATGCATTCTTGATGTTCTTACTTATCATTTGTTTTGTGCAAGGTTCAGCCTATTCAATCCATTTGATTTCAAACTTGGCGTCACTCAGTAGATTCAAACCATGATTGCATCGGAAATGAAACTTCTTGATGTAGGTTCTACGTCCAAACCTGTTGGCGACTTCATGGAATTTCTCAAAATTTCGTATTAGGCCGAAACAATTTGGATGATGCGAAGAAAACAGCGTTTTTCGTTCATTCCATTTCCAGAAATGCATACACTACCATGAGAATCTCGTCTTTTCCGGATTCTACCATCAATCTACCACACGACAAGTTAGGAATCATCATTTTATGGCATTTCAAGTCAGTCAATTTCACTGCTGCTGGGAGAGCCGAATGAAACAGCCTCACTAGACTTGAAAACAGATCCGTTCGTGAATTCATTCGTCAGCTGGAGACACAAGCAGCGAAGTGCGACTAAGGTCCGACATGGGAACATCAACTGTGCAATCGCTTGATTGTAGGAATCAACCTTCGAGTTTGGAACAGAGGCTGTTGCTTGCAACTGATCAGACCCTTCATCAAGTAAGCCAAATTCGTGAAAAGTATCGGGAAGTAAATGCTGTTTCGGAGTCCACACTGTTCAATCATTCCAAAATTCAAGTAGTAAGGCAGAATTTGCCTCATTTTACCAAGCCGATAAGTTTTCGTGGTAATCAGCCCCACTTGAGCGATCGATTCGTTCGAAATCTTAACAATAAGATTCCGTATTGGACAAGTGTATTTCATGTGGTCAGTTACGTCGTTGTTTCACATGTCCTCAATGACGAGCCACGTGTTTTGCCCGTGGTAAGTTTGGTCACAATGATAGTGCTTGTAGAAGCAGCCCACCGTATCGACAGACGATCCCCTCAGCATCATCTGACACTTATTTACTTCCTACCAGGTTTTTGACACTTGCATCAGCCCCCTTGTCAGAGAACGTCCCACATATTAACAGGAATTGCATACACAAGAGGGTAGTGAACACACTTTTATTGTTGACACTGGGAGTGTGGAATCCATCATTTCACGTAAAGCTATAAATTGCGTTTATCCTATCGATAAGATTAATCCTACCAGTGTCACTATTCCAGTGATTACTGGATACAAGCTCTCACATGTCGGCTCTTGTATGGTTCTAGTTCAGCTACGTGACTCTGTTTCTATTGAATGTAAGTTTTTGGTTTCTGATTGTGGACCTGCACTTCTTGGTTTTAAAGTTGTTCGTGTATTGCACATTGATGTCACTCTCCTAACATCTTCACCCGATTCACTGGGAGAACCTCTCCGTCAAGCAATGCATTCTGTGTGAGCACGGAATTACTGGCTATGTGGAGTCGTCCAACTGGGCCACACCGATTGCGTCAGAGGATCAAAACTGCCTGCCAACATCAAAAGTACAGCTAATCACTAACAACGGCTTTTACACAAGGTGCGTTTAAGAAGTTGAAATTGACTTCCTTGACCAGTGCTCCGCGAGACGTGGCAGCGGGGACATGGAGACCATTGTGGATCCTTCTAGGGTAAATACTACACTCTTGTGATCACTAATGCTTTTTCCCGCTGATCAAGGGTATATCGAACAAATTCACCTACTGCTGACTTCACACAGCCTACGCCCAGGAAAAGATTCAACAGAGGAGTAATTCTGTTTGTGCCAGTTACTGATATTTGCACCCATTTAAATGCTCAACTCTTGCATAATTGGCAACAAGATCTAGGTTGAAAAGTAAAACACGCTGCTCTTCGTCACCCGCAGTCTAGTGGTCTAGCAGATAACTTTGAATGAAATTTGTTTTGTGATTCCCCATACATTTCTCGAACCTGGTCTTGCCATTGACAATCCATTAGATATCACAACTGTTCAACGAGTTGTTCACGCCCAGTATCCAGTTAAGTAGTAAGCAAAATTCCAGTGGGTTCTATTTGAGGCTGTTACGGCCGACCAAGATCCAACAACCAGCTACCCACAGAAGCGATGGATATCTGCATCCTCAGTTGAGCTGCTCGTAGAACGATTCCTATGGATTCCAGATATGGTGGAAGACAGAGGTGCCTTAAACGCTAATTGATTCTGAGCCTGACAAACTGCCGTGAATAGTAGTGGATTGCAGAGGTGGAAAAAGCTGCAGCGATGAGCAGCAGCGACAGCGATTGGCAGCAGCTGCAATCTTATCCGTCTAAGCGAAAACACCTGTTCTCGAAAGTCAGGCGTTGTTGAACTGCCCTAAGAGACAAACGGCTCACTGATTCGAACTCAGAAGCGTCGTCTAGAATGTTGGGAGAAGGATTTTCAAAAGCAGTTAAATTGACTTTTATCCCCGACAGGCTTGTTAAGAAACGTCATAGCTCCAACTGTGGTTGTAGATACCGGTTTTATAACGGAAAAAGAGCTTCTTCGTGACATAGTCCCCCTAAATGACATGAGACTGCTTGACCGGATGAGTTGCCCCGTGCAATTTCAAGGATGATGGCTAATAGTTGTTATTGGAGTTGACAAAACTCACCGATTTGTTAGGTCACAGTGAACAAGTTTCATAGAGTTGGAAATAATCTGTGATTTTGCCAATTTACAAGAAGGATGGTGATTTCTCCTGTCAAAACCACCCGAGAATAAGTTCGATTAGCATCACATCTCAAATGCTTGCATTTAGCATTCCCCATCACTCATCAACCCTTCGAGAACAAAGTCCTAGCGAGCATCAATATGGGTTTGGACTTGATCTCGGTTGTGTTGATCATATCATTACTCTCCGACATAATTTGGAACACAAGCACACCTTCATTAGGCCAACTAACTTCCTATTTCTTGATCCCAAAACGAGCTTAGACTCAGCTGACCACATTGTACATTGCCTAATATTGGAGGGTGTATTAGAAAAATTGGGTTCCATTATAAAGCAACTTTATGTGAACATTCGTGGCCGGGTTAAGGCTTACGGTTCTCCTTAACCCGAAGACACCACGAGAAGTGGTGTGCATCGGGGTCACCCCTTTCTACCTTTCTCTTTACTTTCGTGATTGATGTTTTCTCAAGTGATGCACTTTATCAGGTGATGATAGTGGTATCAAACTTTTCCTTAGTTGAAATGTCTTAGACCTTGAATATGCGAGTGACATCGTTCTCCTTTATGAAGTTCCAGATAAGTTGCATACTTTTATGAGCAACATGAATAACTTTGTAACATTGATCGGTCTGCATTTTGCAAGATGCTGTTGTAGGATTGGGTTGGTCCACTAAACCTTTCTTTATCTGGAGAACCATAGACTTGGTTGATAAGTTGTTTTCTGGGCAGCTGGATTTTACCGGGAGAACAGATGTCGGAGGAGGTGTCATTGTGTGTGCAAACATTTCGCTTGCCATTTGCCAATCTGAGTCATCTGTGGATTTGATACGAAATCTGGTCATCAATCAAGGTTTGGATATACGCTGCAGCAGTCAAGCCCGGAATTCTCTGTAGTTAAGAGACATGAACATTACGGGTGAGGAATATGTGAAGATTATTGATATCTGAACGCCGATGTGCGTATTTCCCTGACAAGATCCCTCGGCATGCCATATTCGGGGAATATGTCATTTGTTGCAAAATCTTCCAGATCTAAGAATTGCAAATTCCTAAGGCGCATCAAAAAGCTTCGGCGTAGTCAGAATAACTAAATCAGGAACGGTTGACGTTATTGTGGATCAACCCAATTTTACTATAATACTTGCTTCTTGTGACAGTCCTCTTTCATATTCACCCACTGAAGACTATGAAACATTTTCTCAATCTAACATTTGTATAACTACTCACGAGCCCAAATATTCTCATTCTTACTCTGGTCCGGATGGGATATCCCCTGAAATTCTTGAGTACAGTAGAATTCGAGCTTGCGGAACCCATGTCAGCTTGTCCAGTAAATCCTTCGGTAAACTGTTCGAGGCAACTAACACAGAAAAACGCGCTCATCTAGCAATCTTTTACTAGAAGAACCGTAATCAGTGAGAAACTCATTTCTTGTTGTCTTTAAACACACCTTCCGTCATTGTCAGTTTGTCCGCAGACACAGGAGGTCCACAGTTGATAGTAATAATTCCTCAAAAACACCACATTACCCCGACCTAATACAGACTCGTACGATCTGTCCGTTGTGTATATCATGAATATTCTTCAGCCTTTGATTCAGCACATAGACCGCTTCCTAAATCTTGAAATTCTTGAAGCTTTCCAAGGTCCCTGACAAATAATTACGTGGCTCTCTATCTATAACGAACACAGAGCTGTCGGTTGGTCATGCATATGACAGCCCTAAAAGGGACTAGACTTCATTCAAGTACGGTTCTTTGATTGAAGAAATACAATGTAAACCCCGAACATGACCTTCCGTGGATTAGTATTGGCCCAAACGAAAAAGTTATTCTCAATTGCTTGCAAATCAAGGGGGGAAAGTTGACGCAAACTTCCATGTTGAAAAGGGCTGAAGGTCATTCATGCCAAATTGCAAATAAAACATCCACTGCATTGGTTCCTTCCGTGAAGAAGAGGCAACGAAACACTCATAATAAAACAGGGACAGAGGGAAGGGAGTGCGGGTTATGTTCGTACGGTTTATTGTCGAGTCGACCAGTCGCTTGCACTAGATTTTTCACCACGCACTGCAGAAATCCAGGAAAGGATAATAGTTTCCTGAGATCAATTCAAACATTTATGGATTATTCCATGGTTCTATTTTATTCCTCTTCTATATTCCACTGAAATCGGTAACCTTTGTGTATTTTCTCCATTGGAGGCGTTCAAATAAGCTGACAATATTTTTCTTGTCCTGATATTTCCGGCCTATTTCTTGAAAATCTATCTCGTTTATGGAATCGTCAAAGCCGGAAGGGTTTAAAAACTAATATCCCCAAGCACCTTGAACGTTAGTTCACGAATTGTCGCTCATTTATTCCAATATTTTATGTTTCCGTTACTTCTGTGGTGGAAAACTGAGGTGTCTATCTTCTCAGACAGTTTCGGTCATTTCAGTTAGTGAATTCCAAATTCAAATTCCAATGTGTTGTCCTTATACTATTTCACTTGCCCTGCAATTATCCTCGTATTTCGGAACCTGGACCTTAGCACACTACTCCGTGGCTTGGTAATTACAAGTCATACTTCATCTATGATCGGTGCACTTTTGACCTTACTCTTTGGTCAGCATAATAAGTCTTGTTAAATCCCTAACCAACAAGAAATGTCAGGGTCATACTCAGCCGTTACACACAGACGTAAATTGTCATTCCCATTCATGCATTATGTCTGTATTCCAGGACCTTCCACCTAGAATGATTCCATACAAAATGTCAAACCTTGTCTGCTTCAAGCCATGTCCAAAGGAGAATTATATCATACCACTTCTATATAAATGTCGATGGTTGGAACTGGAAGTTGGATTGTATTACTACTAAGAAATTCGGAGGTCGATCATTTAACGTTCCAGCTGAAATTACTTCTTTCAAGTGATTTCATAGCATGGGTGACTTGATGAATCCAATTGCCTCACACCAAGTCCAGTGGATATTATATATCACTCCGCGAATGCTAGTGAGGAGAGCGAGCAAGGCGTCGACTGCGTGTGTGGTTGTGTATTTTCATGATTTGTGGTGCAAAATAAATCAGCAACCGTGAGGCTGAAATCTAATTTGACGAACCACATAAGACCTCAATAGATCAGGCGTAGTAGTTAGTCGAGCAACATCAGAGCTCCCTATCAGTTTTGTTCTGTTTTGAGAGTTTCCTTGGCCTAGTGCCCTGTGTTTCGTGCAGTGTATTCATTGGGCACCGTGTCTTTTGATTGTGTTGTGGGTCCAATAGGTCGTGTGCTTCAACTGTGTGTGGCACACGAATGCCAAATAGATATTTTATCGAGTCTCAGTGAATCGAGACATTCTTTGTCAATTGTATCATCACGTGATATAACAAAAGTTCATTACAACTCCCACAGTCATCATATCGGACATCGTCATATGAACCATGATCAAACCTACATGTGAGGATTCTTGACTGTGTCCGTCGGCGCAGATTTTCATCTGATCCCAAGCGGAAACTCTCTTTTTTGTAAGAATCAAATACTTCTTTTAAATCATTATCATTGGAATTTGGAAGACGATAGAATTATCCTGCTCAATTTGGACCACTTGAATTGCTTCGTTTATTGATCAGTCATTCTCCAGAATGGGCATTTGAACGGATATTCACGAAATGTTTCTTGGTTTTGTCGAGATAATTTTTTAGGTTTCAATATTCAAGAGGAATCATTCGATTGGAAGAATTGTACCTCAGACGAATAAAGGCGAATTTATAAAAATTTCCAGGGCCAGTATGTTCACATCTGCTTTGAAGCGCTGGCTGAACTTCTCATATCTCAAAGAGGACCGTAGTTGTATTCGTGTAACCGTCCTGATTCACATTAATTCCTAAATAAATCTCAAACAATTGAGTATTCACATTCAGAATGAAGACAATTTCCATTTACGGAATATTGTTTCATGAGTGTATGTTCATCAAAATACTGAGATCAATCTCATTTCGACAGGATGTATTTTTTTTAGCAGGAAACGTTGTAGGACTTCCTAATATGAATGGTCGCTGCCCCGCCCGGCAACTTGCATGAATGCTCTACCATTTCATGCTCTTCATATGCGGCAAATAAACCTTGTATTATACTCATCAGTATTGTTGAGCTGACTTGTTTCTTCTCTTTGATGTCTGAACTAAAATCTCCTTCATTTAGTCAATCTTTTCTTTTCCTTAAGGTCTGTTCGTATTCGTTTATATGCTTGACGTTTCGCATGGTATTCATCTGCAAACGTGCATTTTCAGTTATATAATGATAACGTGACAGTTCACTGATCCTTATATGAAAAGAACCATAGAAAGTGGTAAATGAACGAATCAAACTCAAGAATTAGGCTGACTTGATATGAATATTTTCGTTATCCAGTTTACCAGAATTCATGAATAAAACTAGCCTCAGACTGACGCGACAATGAGAGCAAGTTGCGCATCGGTGTGAATGTTTAGGATTATGTGTGGATTGAAGACAACATACCGATAGGCGGGATATTCTAGGAGTAGTCGGTTAAACTCGGCTTGCATCTAACTGTCCATGGTAAACCTAAGGCACCAGAGCAAATATCAGTGTCAACAGAAGACATGTCGTGGTCAAACGGTAATGTTCCTCGTACTGACTGCATTGTTAGTTCTTGCTGCATTGCTCGAGGAGCAGTGAGTTGTGAGAACAGGAACATCGGAAAAATGGGGACTTGATTCGGTAATATTGGAGGAATCAAGAGTAATCAACCATTATTTAGTGAGTGGTGATGATTAGTAGCTGGTCCACCACTCCATAGGTTATCTGAATGAGACCACAGCACCATACCGCGATAAAGGTTATCATACCGTTTTAACCAGAACGTTAGTCGTTGTCACTTAAAGTAGTTTCAAGTGGTTTTCATGGAAAAAGAGGTGCAGGTAGAATATTTGGTGACGATGCTTTTGAAAATGCACGACGTATGGTAACGGATACCTCAAAATCAAACGAAATTCCTACTTTATAGGAAGAAAGAGTTAGGGGGAGAGAAAGGATGAAAGCACGCAAGGAGGAAAAATGAAAATCTCATTATTGATCTAACACAGAATTCCTTGAGGGCATATTTGCCTCGAAATCACGATTCGGAATAAAATATTACTTCGAAGTGATGCAAATTGCGCCCTAAAACGGCAGGTATAGGATTTCAATGGAATTCGGTCTTCATATTTCCTTCGCTGCATTACAGAGATTTAAATCTGGGAAGTCCAGTCGTACGTGGAGTTGGAAGATCAATAGAAAAAATGGAGTTAGATGGCGACCGATTGCATGTAGCTTCACCTGTAACGGTCAATTGGATGTCGGGCTGGGCAACAAGCTTTCGGATAAGTCAGTGCGTGAAGCAAACGAACAAAGCTTGATCTCGCTCCAAAACTATGTTTTCCACGGACTATGCTCAATGGCTTGAATGGAAGTTCCGTTTGCACGGGATCGGACGAAAGGGACCTATACCATGGCCTCAAAGATCTCTAGATATAAATCCAACGGCATATTTCCTGGGCGGTTATGTTGTGAGGAAATTTCACGAACTCAAGACGGAGAACCTGGTTGAGTGGGAACGTCGGATCCAATCTGTATGTAGTGCGATTCCAACAACAATGCTTGAGGCAGTTCAACATAATATGATTCGACTGCTGACAATTTGCCTGGCACAAGTTGGTGACGTTTTTGAGCATCTGCTGTGACGGTAAATACGGTGACTATCAGAAACGGAGAACGAACTATTCCTTTCGTTTAGAGCCGGAGAACGAGCAAACAGTCATTTTTAAGACCAACACGACCTGAGTTTGCTTGTTGATCCCGGTTTGTTAAACCAAGTTTGAGGTAATCTTGGTCCAAGCTCAAATGTCGTTTTCGCTTAATCGATCCCAGAACCATAGTGGAAAATGGGGCAGTTCAATAAACAACAGTCACGCTTCAATCGCCGAATTTTGACGATGACTAACAGTGGGACAGTCAAAGAGCTGGTGAGTTTGTCAGAACGATTCAGTACGGAAATGACAAATAGAAATTATTTGACACCAAATTTCAGGCAACAGTTTCCTGATGAAATATCCGCTGGATTATCATCAGTTGGAACGCATCGCTACTCACGGTGTGATGGACAGTTTCTTGTGGGAGCAATTCTATTGGCCACAAAGGGACGAATGGCACTGACGTTAATAATTCACTGCAAAACAATGGTGCAATCCGTCCATGAACCAATATGATCTACATGAATTTGTAATTCGTGAGTGATGTCGTTCAAAACAGTGTTCCAAGAACAGCCGCAACCACATCAAGGAGGTTTTCCCACTATGAAACGGCAAAAAGGCCCACAGTCAGATTTGAGCCGCAAATACCCAACTGGACCATAAACATTTCCTGATGCGGCACTAAAGATGTGCAGCTCTACTGTCCCATATGGTGGGTATTTCGTTACCAGACATCTACCGACGCGAATGGGAGTTAAAGATTGTATGTTCTTCGATCATTTCATCCATCTGTCTCGCTCACGTTCAACGGACTGATGGTCCCAATCCAGACACTGGTTGCAGACACCGCGAAAGATCTGCCTCGCTGGCGGCAACATAAGAGAGACCAGACCCAAGGGATCATACAATGAAGCCACATGTTTCACGCCAGATGAAAAGCAAGAGTTGCTACAAGGCACTATTTATTTTCGCGACGATCTCGCTGCGTCTCAATATGGTATAAACTGCAGAACGATAAAGTTCAAATAAGCTATTGTAAAACAGTATTGTGCGACAAATATAGGGGGAATTACAATTGTCACCATGGTAGATACACATTACCTAACAGCTGTTTCCGCTGACACAATATGGGTTTTCATCGATGTATGGCTACGGCTTCGGCAAACCTCAAAAGCCTTGCATTCCTTATCACATATATGACCCGAGACGCTGTGTTTCGGTTACCTGAATGTTGGGTCATCTGAGGATGACGAGCTACGGCAGACGACCTGAACGTTTGATTTCGAACGTTGTGCATATGCGTTTGATCTCACTTCGAGTGCATCACAAGACGTTGTGCCCAATTTGGAATGTGCTCAAATAATCGGTTAGATAACTGTCGTTCCGTTCCACCCACGTAGGTTGCTTCGCAAATTCGTAAATCAGATTAGATTTGGTGCACAGAGGTGAACGTTATTTTTACCGAGGCCTTTCAGGCCCCAATCTTTCCATGAACAATTCTGAGGTCTGCTGCACAGTATGTTCTAGGAATGACTGAACCAAGTCGCCGTTTGAGCAGGCATTGGCATGATCACATTTGAATGGAAGACAGAAAATGACTAGTGATTTCTCTACTGAACAAGTCGTTTATCTGGTAACTATAGGCCTGCTGTGCCTTTTGCTAAACGTATGGGGATGAACGTTTTCGGTCGACGCCTCTTTCAGCTGTTGTAGTTCGCTGTCAATCATGTTTCCATGCAAACTCGTCCTACTCTCTGAAATGGTGTCCGGACCAAGCTACGTTTATATTCCACAGGCACAAAGCTGTCAGTGTGCAAGTATAGGCTTGTGTAAGTTTATTTTCTGTGAGATCAGATTTGGCGATTGTTCCGTCATTCCTCCTAGTCATAATAATCTCAAAGAAAGGAAGTGTATCGTCCACATCTGCGCCCATCGTAGTTCGTATACTTGGATGCAGAAGATTGAGTTCATCCATAATCCACGTCGTCTATTCTAGATTTTCGTGATGATAAAAATACCATCAACGTATTTTTCGTGAAGCTGTGTGCTTTCCGGGATTTTGCTCGCCTTCACAAGTTGGCTGATGCCAATTGTCCGAAACAATGGATAACTGTTGTAGAGAATCTTGCATTGGTTGCACTGAATTAACATCTGTTCCGGGCTGTCTCATGAGATTAAGGTTTCTCTATACCACCGCAGAAAATAAACAGCACAGAGACACTAGCACAATTTGAATATATATTCGAACAACTTAAAATATTCAAACCCACTTTAAAAGATGCGCAGACTTGGGTACAAGCGGAGCTGGTTGACTTCAAACCACAGTATCTGGTAACATCGTCCAGACATCAGTCACTCACCCCATCTGAGTGCATTTTTATTAATAAAAATCTACAGTTGCAAACTGGTTTGGTAATTTTACGCCCAAACAATTATGGCGGACAAGTGCTGACTCATTGGATTTAATATAGGAAAATGAGGACTGGTCTCGTCTATCCCAGCACGTTTGTGCGCCGAGATAACTGCGATGAACCTGATGAACTAGAACAAGAGGTATCGACAGAAGCACACTGTCTACTAGAAAGACAGTTTACCAATGTGATCACAGCTGAACATGTGAAGCCAAATGGAACTCAAAATCCACAACTGCATGGTCCACCGAAACTACACAAACCAGAAGTGTCGTTTCGAAGAATATTATAGATGATAAATTCATCACAGCGCGAATTGGCGAAATGGGTGTTGAAATTGCTTGAGGCATTTCATGACTTAATGGCCAGAGACAGGATCAAAGAAAGTTTCGAAAAAGTAGAGATCTTTTGGCCAGATCATTGTGAAAGGGAAACGCACGGCTCCATTTGATGTCCAGTCACTGTTCACGAACTTCCCTTTAGGGAGGCCATACGTACCATATGCGACCATGTCGAGCAAAACCAACTCAAAATCGGTATACCAGTCTCATTTCAGGAACGACAATGAAGACCATGCTCAACAGTCGTATCGTGTTCTTCCCTTGGCCGAGCCTACAGACAAATTGACGCAGTCGTAATGCGGAGCTCTTTGGATTCATTTTATCAGGAAATATTTTGGCTCACTCTGAAGGAAATACGAGCTTGTTCATGAATGCAGTTTAGGCGATATAAGGTCGAATGGCCACAAAAATCCCACTGCACTAATAAAGATAACCGGGAACCAGACTCCCAGGCTTGAAGTGGGGGACCGCATAAGGTCCCAATATGTCAGATGTGGTCACCAGCCGAGTCACAATGGATTTCCTCCTACCACGAAAAATATCGTCGTTCGAGGATTTAGAACCTCAGACCTTCGAGGTGTCAAGTGAAAGCTACGCGCCATCGATCGCTGTTTGGTGTTTCTCGCCGCTGGAAAAGGCTTTCTTGCCAGGAAACAGGAGGATAAGTGCCATCAGAAAGAAGCAAATTGGTATTGATTTTCAAGTACCATTTTTCTAATAAATTAGTTTCATTAAAAAGAGAGTTCGAGGGTTCCCTCGGATTATTGAGAAAATCTACCACAGTGTGTTCTGGTCCTCACTGTAGAACTCGGATGATGGACTGAAAATTTGGTGGGCTGTCCGATAGCAAATCACATGGTCATACATAAGATTGCCACGAATCTCCTAATCAACACGGAAATTCCAAAAATACAGGATGTTGATCTCTCTGTACGCCGTATGAATTTTCGAATTCCTAAAATGGTTTGCCTACCCATTTTTATGTTCAATTATATCCGAATCCACAAAACAGAAGGGTGATAATAATAAAGAAGTGAAGAATAATTCAAATTGAATTTGAGTTATGAGGTAAAACGAGCAAGCCGTCAATAATACAGAAACGTTTTTGATCGAGACCTTTCTTCGTTGTCAAAGTTCAGAAAGAAGGAGGCAAATAAACAAGGTTAAACACTGAATAATGGAAATGTAATTCATCTATGTTGTAAATCTGTAGTCAGTTGACTGTATCTTGTGCAATCGGATGTCCCAATTGTCCCAGTCATCGATACACGGAAATACGAAAATAATCTGAGTAGGAAATCTGCTTGAAATTTACATATAATTCATTCAAACTATGGTTGAATGAAGTGAGGCATTTGTTGGACTAGCTCGAAAGTAAATCGACCACAGCAACACACTAATGAGGAAAAAGCAATAGTGTTCCTGAGTAGTAATAGGAAACGATGACGTGCCGAATGAAGTGTAAATCTATTGTCCGTGTCAAAAGGGCGGTTTTCGATTCGTTTATCTTCCCGGTTTCATCAAGCGCCTCTCCGTCTTCCATGTCGTGCGGACTGTTCTTCTGATGACAAACAAGTTTAGATATGCCTTCAGACCACTGCAATTCTTTCGTTTGTGTGCTTAAGTCTACTGGCGCAATTGATGGATGGTGTGGTGAACGTGGCAAACGAATCCTTGTGGCATCTGACCTGCATACTGTATAAGATAGTATAGGACCTAAACGAAAACAATTTTGGTGCTTTAGTTGATCATAGTTTATCATGTTGCCGTGACGGATGTTTTTTGGTACCAACGCACAAGTGATCCTCAACGAAGACTACGAAAAGATTAGTTCTGCTGTGGTCACAGCAACCGAATCGACTTGTCCCGAAAAGCCAGGGCGAATAATCACGAGCGTTTAAAAGAGCGTCAGCTGTGGTCGAATCAGTGTTGACTTCAATGCCTTCCAACTGATGAGCTGAAAAGTCTGTTCGTATATGCCTCCGTCAACCATATCCACTGCTGGGACATGAGATCACTGCATCGCCAGCTAACGAAATTGAACTGCATCAAGTTATGTCATAACCCTCTCAAATTCTGGTGTCATCGTCAGCAATATACTGAATCAAATTTTTTTTTGAAATTTTGCTGCCTATCTCACTCACAAAGCAACTGCGTATCACCAATCAAATAGAACAATATTTTTTGGAAAACAGGACTGATTACCGCCTGTTATCTGCATTTGATTGAACTGGCAACTTCCATCGGACAATACACATGTGGACAACCCATTGATCAATGAAACGAAGGACTAATGCACATTTGCGTTCGAATCGTAGTCAGCTCATCAAACAACGGAGACGAATTTGTGGATGAATTGTGGCTGTAACCTTGCCACAAATTAGTATGCTGCGAAATTTGACCGAGTTAAAGTTGGATCGGCTATCGAGCATTGTGATTTTCATGCCTATTTGGACTGAAATTGCTGCGCGCTCGTTTGGATCGGTGGACAGATTACGTCATTACCTGAGTCGAGTCTGCGCAACTCTCCATTTGGTAAACCTTCCCATGACCGACTATTCCGCTGGTCAGCTAATTGTTGTCCGATTAAATGACGTTAGCTTCGATTTCGCTGACCTCATTACTTTCATTCTGTAGTTGCATATTTGATTTATTTGTCCAACACTCAGTTGGTATTAATGAATTTCCGTTTCGAGGGACAAATTATCTGGTTTCAGAATTGGATTAACAGTATTGATTTTGGTTTGTTATTAGTTGCCCTATTGTGTGCGAAGATGACCTCAGAGGTCGACCCTAGACTGTATTTGCATGTGCAAAGTAAAAGTCTTTGATCGTTCAAAAGATTCATAGTGGCCTCGATAGAGTTGAGGAAAATACCGTTATATTAGCACCATATTTACCTGAACTGACTTTTATGTTTCGGTCGCCCTCTATATTAAATCCGACTGTACGCGGTCGCAGTTCGCTTTCTGATTCGTCATTGCGATCGTTTGTATTCCGTGTGTTACTCGTATCGGTACTGTTTCGGTTCCACGTTGAACAGTATACATTGTCACATCTTTCCCCCGGAATGCATCCTCTCTAATCGTTCAACAGAGAGGATTACGTTGGAATTTCGATGTGAGACCGGAATAAAGACACGTTTATAAGCCTCGCTCAAACGTCTTCCGAATAATGATGTTTAGCTTTTTAAGTCAATTAGTGGTATATTATGCGGCGTAGTCAGTGATTATGCTCCCATATTGCATCTGCCGCTCAATCTGCTAATCCTAATACGAATACGAAACAATATGTTGAAAGTTATACTCGACGGACAGAAAATAAACGCAACCAGTGGTACAAGGTTTGTGGCTGTTGAACGAGATGAACATCCAAGTGATCGATCACGATCTGCATTGTGCAGACACGGGAAAGAGCTGTTCATCACAGTGGAAACCATTGGAGAACCGGGTATCATTTCGTGGTTATTTCACACGAGAAATAGTCAGATCAATTCCTACGGAATTCATGATTTGAAAATGAAGTGAGTAGATTTTATTGGAGTATTGAAACACATTCGTGCAATCGTGTACCGAATTTCTTATCACACAGTCACACTGCTTGAAATAGAACAGAATGGAACAGAAGCATCAAATTACAAATGGGAACATCTTAGCCATGAGTCACAGCTGTCACCCAATCAACTCGTTTCTTCAAGTATGCCGACTAAAACAATTCACAAGAACAAAAATTTCCGAGTAGTCTATTCTTGTGGTAAACACTCACAAATGTCTAGATTGCATTCTATCCACTGTGAGATCACGTTTTCTAGAAGACAGCACCACTGTTGAATCAACTCTTCTTACAAGTGTAAACCATGTGATTTATCACGGTTTTAGAGAAATTGCATTCGATCTTTGCATACAGGCATTGCTGTTTGGAAAGTTCATCGATTGGCATTTCCAATTCCTGAAGTCCAACAGTTCGTTGCTTCGCAATCTGTTATTTCTTCATTCATACATAAGTGTTAGTTTTCCATGTTTCCATATTGTTCTACCGTATTTATTTCCGTCTGTTGAAAAGAGACTACATCACTGTTGGTTGAGGTCTGTACAAAATCGATCTTGTTTCTGGGTGTATGCGATAAGCATTTACCATCATCCATTTCAGTTGTCGGAAATATCATTGCGGACTGTTCAAGGATGAAGTATAATCTGAGCCGTCAACACTTTTTGACGTACGAAGACTTTCTTCATATGTTTAGTCAAAACATGCTCTAACCAGTATAATAATAAATTCATAGAAACAAAACGAAAAAAATGAATGGAAAATTCAGGAACTTGCAAAGAACGCGGCGTGAATACTGTATCAGCATTTTTTCGAATGTCCTCTGATAGAAACTCCCCATGGGTCTGCTGATATTTTCAATGAAACGTGTTGTCGAAATGACCAAATGGATCAATTAAATGATATGTACACAAGGACACTTTCCAAATTGCACTGAAATTGTTCCAGAGAAGTACAAGATGGGCACAGTGCAAAAACTGTTTCTCGGGCCAGAGTAGATTCGGACGACAGAGCCACTAGAGGGAGAAATCAATCGAATTATTGAAACGCTGATGTCAACTGCGCATCCAGCATGATTCCTAACAAATAATTATCAAATGAAGCTGATAAACAATAACCTTCCATTGTGCTTGGAAATAAAATTATAAATAGTTCATAAATGAGACGTTATGGTTAACCAAATCAGCAGTCATTTGAAACCAACTTCCAGCGAATCTGCTATACTGCTGAACCGGTAATTATTTTCTCTTTTTTCCCCGGTGACACGTCCTACAATGAATCAACACATTCAAATGTTGCTTGAGAAATAAACTCAACACGATTGCATCAACGATCGATGAAAGATCACTGACTGCCACAAATTATTTGGAGAAAAGGCATTACGTCACTGCCAGTCAGACAGTCGTAGTGGTTTCCCTACTGGAAAAACTAGAAAAACATTCCTTCAATGAGCAACGCGACACCGTCACGCGATCCAACGAAGTATATGAAGCAATAAATTTGATTCAATCAACATGATTACCTGTTCCGCTGTCGCAACAAATCTCGCATCAATCAGGTTATGTATCATCACGCAGCGCAAGTGGTGATCAGCTTATTGACTGCTGTCATCATATTCACCGATATTCGAACTTGTCTATCAGTTTGGCGCGAGCATCGTAATTGATTGGTGATAGTGGTAAAGGTGATGTGATTTTGGTGATGCTTCATCCGACAGACTCGCCCAGAAAGCTGCGTAACCGGAGAAGACAGGCAAGTTACAAAACAATTCCACCACGTTTATGGAATGCAAGTAATGATCGTCAAACGTTTTTCCCAATTTATAGTTTGATAAGGTGAGCTTTGAGTGAGAGACATGCCCATGTTCATTATTTACTTGCTATGACATGTTAGAAGATAGATTAGAGGAACGTTGGTAATATGTGAAATTGAACTTGAAGTGATGGTAACCAGTGTTGTACTGACCTGTTTGTTTTGGTTCATGGTTATATTTGAACAATATTTTCCTGCGTCTAAGGAATATTCATCTGATTTGGCAAATACGGTTAAGTGAGGATACTCGATTAAGACATCAGAACAGTCGGTATCAAAACAACTAGTTGTCAGTGTTTCACCTGTGATAAAATAAAAAAACGTTTTTACAGATTATTCACACTGGATGATTGAAAAGCAGAACGAAATTCGATAATCGTGTCTATTGAAATTGATAAATTCGTGTCCATACAGTAGCGGTGTTATCAGTGTTATGACAGATATTGTGTTGATAACTATGAGTACCGTGGTGTTCGTAATTACGTCACACTATATTGTGTGTTGCTTCTGAGCACATAATGTGGTGTTGTTTCGTGCGGATCGAGACTCATTCGGCGGTTGCCGAGATCTGGCCTTTGGCATTTCTTGTTGCTCCTATTTTGACAGATTATATGGGAAGAGAGGCTCCATTTTTATTGATCGAATGATCCGATTCCATGGCAGAGATGGTAATTGTCGTTTGTCTGCTCTTCACTTGTATTTTGTTTAACCAACTTGGGTGATAAGCCTTTATGTGTCAAGACGGTCTTTTTGTTGTTCAACATACGTCACCTGCCTCACACTGAGAGCTGAAAATGTACGGATATTCTGCGTTTCATTCGTAAAATAAGAAATAGTCGAGAGGTGAAGAAAACATGGATTCCGGCCGCGTAATACCATCGTTCTGACTTGGAATATGGAGCACGGGCGATTGAGATCCACTGTTTACCAAATCTGCTTCACTGCTACTTCTAAATTCAGTTCATGGGTAGACAGATTGCTTTTTGACTGCTTGATGACGAGGTGTGCTATCGTAATTCTTCGTACCATTATTGATGAAGTACCCGAAGTGTACATTCGGAATGCAAAATGAGTTCACTCTTTCTAGGTTTACTTTATATATCATATCCTCATTACATTAGTGGTCAAACACGGTATACAATGCCTATTCTGTCTCAATAATACGAATCTGTGGTAGCGTTTGCATGGACGTGATAAAATTTCCTTATGAATAAGTGGACGTCCTAGTGAGCCATCGGAACTATGGGAATATAATGCGTCCCAGAAAAGCAAACGATAAGAGGATTCTATTTCCAACGTGATTTTATATCTTTACAGGCCTAATTGAATTCACTTATTAGGTTAAACGAATCCATCCAGTTACCAAATCCTAAATCCTATTCATGCTTTACCTAAAACGTATCGGGAAAGGATGAGTTTAAGTCCAGGTTTGAACATGAGCACATTGCTACATCATGTGATAGAAACGTGATGAAATGAAAGTATCCAGTCTAGCCCATTGGAGGTCATACTATTTGGACTGCAAGTTTTCATTGAACACACAAATGCGTCCAAAAAGAGGGTCAACTCACTCGAAGTACCTTCTCCACCAGTGAATGTCTTTCGAAGAAACTATCAAATATATAAGGACATTCGAAAAAAGAATGAGAAAACCCAGTAGATTGATAAAAGATAAACTAATGAACCCGTCTGCTTATGTATAAACAACATCCAGCTTCAATTTCACGGAGTCTGACAGTATAACAAAAAAGAAGTTTAAATTCTATCCTTATTAAGACCTAAATTAGGAGATAATTGTATGGCCTAATTAGAGAACGGTTTTATCTCTGAATAACTCAAGCAGCCGCAAATGTAAGGGCGTACTTAGTGCTAGGCTCATCATCAACATGAGCAACATCAACGTAAGGAATTTGGTCGGATCAACTTTGTGACCTGATTGAATTAGGTATTTCACAATTGAAAAGGCAGAAGCTCTGACGTCTTCCTCTGTGGCCGCATTGCGCGGTGTCATCGATTTTTCCAACCATTTGGGTACGTTTTCCGACGCTGGTTAAGCCAAGCAGCTCTCCATTCTGCCTGTGGATGCGTCACCCTAGCTGTAAGTGAACTGATAGAAAATATGTGAGACATCGGGATCGGCAAGACTGTCTGAATGACTTTTCAATCCTGACCTGTTGGTAATCAGTAACTGAAGTAGTTGTACCACAGTCTACGAGTGTCTTATGGTTGACCTAATATATACATATATTTTTCAATAAAGATGTTGTCACCTCCGAATAGTGAAACAACTGAAACTTGTTTCTTTTTGACTGTATTTGATGTGTACCGTCGGATGAAACTTACAACGCTTTCTGATTAATTGCACGTGTTCATCAGTCTTTTCGACTATGCACGGACCACACGTCCGTCACTTCGATGCTTCCCATGAAAATGACGCGACAACCCGATTATTGCTTCCCGCGACTCATGAGATGGAGAACACGGTTATTGGGGAGGAAATAATTAGCGTGCATTGCGAGGTCGTAATTGCAGCGTAAACGTGCAACGGTCACATTACTACCGTGCTTGATAACGAGCCAGTTTGTGATATGCATGGTGAAGGCTTCAAAGAAACTAAAGACTTTTGAACTTTATGTCTGAAGATATGTCTTGTATCTTTCATGTGTCCATATCTTCTTCATGATTGCACTGCCTGATTCCTTATCTGGTTGGAGGGACACCATTCGTTCTATTCTACCTAATCCCTCCGTTACTCACGAAGAAGAACTAGGTAATAGTCCATTCCCTTTAGATGTTATAATAATCAGATGTTCGGATGAAATGTTGCCACGCAGTATCCATCTCAAAGTTGCTTGGGAAGGTCGCTGTTAGCAATTCTCCAGTTTAGCACCCAAGACCTGCAATCATCATCTGGTTTGAATCCCCTCCAACAGAGCGTAGGAAATCTGTATCAAAGAATAAATGCAAAATGAATAAGAATTTATAGGAAGAACGTTGCTGGCCAATTGATATCCCGAGAAATTTATCCAGCAACATCGAAAACCGAAGAAAGCAAGCGGAAATCTTGCAACAGAAAGCAGCTTCGTTTATTTGTTTAACATACTATTGTTTCTATGAATTTTCACTATGAAGCACGGTAGTAATTTGACTGTTGCACGTGCATGCTACACGCACGCTCTGGCAATACATGCTGATCACTTCCCCCTATGTATCGAGTTCTGCATCTCATGAGTCGTGGGAAACAATACTCTGGTTGCCATATCGGCTTTATGAGGGGCATCACAGTGAAGGACTGGCGGTCCGTGCATAGTCGAAAAGACTAACGAGCACATGCAACTAAAACGTCACATCCCCGGATTCTTTTATTGTGCAACGTTTTTTTGCATCAGGTCACAAAGCAGACCCGACCTAATCCCCTAAAATTGTGTTGCGCAATCCCAATTTGGAACTGTGAGCATTCACCGAAGCGATGCCCATCAGAATGCATCCGTCAGCGATATTTGCACAACAAATGGTTCACTCAAGTGTCTGTTTTTTATTGCACCAAGCGAAAGGACCTCGCTCTACCCCAATCGAACTCAATGTTGTAGCTTTCAATCTAACCCAATTAATTGTATCATTTTCATCGTTGTGCGATACATAAATTGAGATGTTTAACGTAGGCGGAGGACGAGAGTAAACGAAATGATTGCATCACGGTACTTATATTTTCCTTCAGTTCCCATGTACTTCTCAAGAAACAGAATTGTTCTATATCCTCACTGTCAATATATGATGCGGTTCCCAAACTAGATCTGGCGGACATACTCATCCTTAGCCGAAAACATTTCAGTAATGAATATTTTGTGGCGTATGCTGCATGCTGCATTTCCATCAGTAATCGGAATCACGTCTCCCCTTACAAGTCCGATTCATCTTTAAGCCCTTTATGTAGAGAGATATTCACGACTCCAACTTATCCTAAAAATCGCATCTAAATGAACTGCTTCACGTCAATTTTGGTGCAAGTTTCTACTGGCTCGGTCTTCCCTGCACAGAATGATGTGTTGAGGGAAGCAATTATAAATCACTAAATCAAAGTGCTTGTGGGTTCCCTTGGTCTCGACACACGGAGACTTAACATCTATGTTTGATGATACGTCCAAACCCCAATATGTATGTCGATGATTCCTCGCCGTTCAGTGGTTGATGTGAACTGACTGCCGACAATATCAGTCTAGCCTCCACATAGCTTGCACCTCGTGGCTGAATATGTCAATCAATTTCATAGCGTAACTGTTGAATAATTTCACGATTATCACAATAAACGACGCAGTTTTCAATGCACATTCTGCGGCCTGAACGTGAGACCAACTATCAGTTTACATAACCTTCTTCATAAGAGACAGCTTTCTAGGTTTATCGTAGCGACAAGGCAGAACACTTTGGGAGCCACGATGTCACATCCGATACCAGCAGTAAATCAAAGAGCACAACAAGACTTACTTCTGCACCTTTAGAGGGCTTCCACAGAATCTCGACAGTGATTGCGATTGATGAATTGGACGCCAATCTCTAAGGGATATTCAATGAGATCAAGAAAAGTGACATTCTGGACATCGCTTGGAACTGGATGGCTCTCACGAGTCCCTCGGTTGAGTCAACGCGAGACGTTCTAGGTCACGACGGTTACCAGATTGGATGTCTGAGAAGCCATTTCAGCTGCCAGTCAAACAAACGATGCCCAGATATCAGACGTGGCGAGAAGTACAGACTGCAACGGGTAGCTCCGCTCTCCGTTAGGCTTGGTTGAAAGCGGTAATGGATCGAAAATCCCGAAAATGCGGAGACTGCATTAGGGATTAGTGACTCCAACAAGCTATTCCGCCTCATTCGCAACGCATCGGGTAGGCGCTGCAAGGGAGAGTGATGAGTAGAGCAGGTCGATAGGTTCCTCAGCCGACCATCATACCACACGATGGACCCACAAACTCCAGTTCTCGGGGGGCAGTACAATGTCGGCTGTGATCCGCCGAATACTAATGAGATTTCACAATCGACAGTCAGCTGAATAACGAGAAAGCCACTTGTGGACAGCATTCACACAATCGCCCTGCTCGGTACTGGAACTGACCTATTTGGAACTTGTGTGGCGCTCCTCTCAATTCCCAGGGTCTGTTTGCCGGTTATCCGTGATTGTTGAATGGGCCTTTGTGACCATGGGATATATACCTCTTCCACCACAACCATGCGCAAGCATGAACTATATCCAAAATCGCATAACCAGAAGTCTACAAGGCCGTAGGACTGTTGTTTGTTTTATCGGAGCACCATTGTTATCAAGCAGACTATAAAACGCGACTTTTCTTGTTTGATAATAGAAAATGTCAAAACCTGTCTGCTGCAGCCATTTTCAGTAGCTAAAGTTGAAGTGCAAACCTCTAAGATGTCAAACGTCAGTTCTTTGTGAAAAGCAGTCAGTATATTGATACAACGTGCAACAAAGTAATCTCGATATTGGTAAATATTCGGTGGTTTATAAAGTCACTTGCACCAGTCACATTGCTCGATTTACAGTGTGCTAATCAAAAGTCACTCTCTGACCAATCAGGGAGCACCATGAACGAGGTCAATCAAAAACATCCAACACACAAGAGTGTGCTAGTTTCCACGGAATAAAGTGTACATATTCAGTACAAATATTCCGCACACACGATTCCGCGCATCTCGAAATATAAACAACTGGTGGATTCGGTAATATTTTAGACGAAACTAGTTTGGTACAGCATGAATTCAACATTAATCTAACCTGGTTGAGAAGCTTATGGCCCGATAGTCAATGTCCCCGTCTGTTTCATTATCACCTCTACTGATCACTGATTGCCGTTGCCCCTGATGACTTTATTGTACCCAGAGTACCCAGAGTAAGCCGGCCTCAGTGTACCTATTTCCAAAAATCATGCTCCCAGCATTTTACAAAACAAATTTTCGTTCAAGTTTCAGCCTCTGGGTTTGCTGCCTTTTAATGATGATCGCTCGATCACCGCCTGTCACCTGTTCCTTTTCATTTACCGTTTTCGTGTCTAAACTTATCGCATCCCGCGTAAATATCCAATGCGCATCTACAATGTATCATTTAGCACGTTTTCTGATTGACAAAATAAAATGCACCGAGGACCTTCACGGAACCTGGCTTTCTGCTCAGTAGTATTTTACCTCTATTCATCTCACTGTGGCGAAAATCAATTGTGCTCCTTTTCGGCTGATAGTTGAGTATGCCAACCTACTGAAATCCTCGATGCAATACAAAGAAATACAGGTTTGTTCTGTTCAGATAACCATCTCAAAAAGGGACCCAAAATAGGAGAAAAAGAATGTGAAATGAGTAAGAGGAGAACCACAGTAATGGAATTAAGTCGATGGAGAAAGTTGGTGGATGCAATAGCCCCACTAATCACGGCATCTAGTCATATTTCCCAAAGTATCTAACCACTGAGTGGCGGGATCGCTTGAACCTCGCCTAGAAATGCTAACACGCCCTTCAATAACAATTAATATAATTAGACTTTCCACAGGGTAGTAGTATACACGGATCAGTGTTTTCTTTGGGATACGCTCGTGTTCGATCTTCAAAATACAAAAACGGAGGAGACCTAATGAGTACAAAGACTCAATGAGTGCAACAACAGGACCATACAAATGCATTATTCGAACTCCAGTAAGACTGATAACAGCCTGCGCTCTATAATGCTCCCCTTTCAACATGAATAAACACTGTCCCCAGTGTTATTTACTCCTTCACCACACACGAACTGTGAGTATTTGATTCTCATTGTGAAGGTCATTTTACAAGACCACTCTCGGTCATATTGCATCGAAATCACACAATCAAAAGACCTCCCATTGCACTTGATCCCGCTAGCCAGTGATTTAAACTAAGTATAAATTTGAAATACAGTTCACCTCAGTTTGTACTATTATTATGGGCCCAGATAGTTACACCCAGTCTGTAACTTATATCATAATTATTGTTGCTCATTTCCAACTTACTCGTATGAAGTAGAGTAAGCCAGTGTCCACCGTATCTCATTACCCGTGCTACGGTTCTAGCTTATCTATCTGAACCCCACTGTTATCTACTTGTTGACCCTTTGAAAACGAAATGGGCCTACTGCAGCTTCCGGACACTCACAGTGGAGCGTTTAGTTTACCATAGATGCAGGAAATGTGTGCTTTCTAATGTACGTGGCAAGTCCCCTTGGAAAAATCAACTCACAAAATTTTGCTTACCGTCTACTTGTAGTCCAGACAAATGGAAAAAGCTACGTCTAATATTAGATGAAGTAGCTTCAGTCAACTGAACTTGTTCCTCGACTTTGACTTCTAAGAACTAACGAAGAAGATCAGTTTATGAGCTGGCAGAACAATCTTTAAGCGATGAAACTGGTCAATGAATAATAAGACATTATTGGACAACAGTCTCCATCATTCGAACAAATGTATTTAGCTCACTAAATTGTTGATTTGTGCAAGTGTACGCATAAGTCCCTTTTACGTTATTGCTGCATTCTTATCTTCTTTGATATCAGTCCGACGAAGAATATATTTATATATGCTGACTGCCCTACATGATCCTATCACCTTCATTTTCCTCCTGGATTTTACCAATGTGGCGAGAAAACCAGAACAAAAAAGCATATGCAAATTGGTTTTTGGAACTTATCATTCCTTATTCTTTATTTAATTCTTATTGTTAAATAATATTGATTAAATATCTAGGGGATGCCCTAGGAATTATAGGCTCTCGAGTGGGGTAATAATCGACGGTGCCGACAAGATTCGAATTCACCACTCACCATAGGAGCATTTGGAATCCACCGTTATGATTGTTCGACCAGCGACGGTCAGTTTATTGCCAAGTCAATAACCAATATGATCAACACGGTCCATTTGTCGCCCATCCTTTTCTTTCTGGTTTACCTAACCAAACTCTCCAGAAACGTTTATTACAGATCCTCTGAAAAGGTAAAAACGTTTTCTTGATTTATATGAGCTACCTGACCTATTGAAAACTTGTAACGATCTCCACTCTTTATTATAATGTACCATACACAGCGATGTGAGGAAGGCTGGGGCCGTTCATTGTATTCGCTAATGAAAAACATCACATACCCGAGAGTCTGTACTGCAAATCCGTTCAACGACTAGGAGGCTCTGCTATATAGCCACGTAATTTCGGTCAGTTTGCGGTCACAGAAAGTGCCAAATTCCGTTCCCTAGTCTGTGGTCCCAGTAAGAGCTTCGTGATTTCGTCTCGACACTAAAACACACAAAATTAGGAGTGTTACTTTGGTGTTCAGTTAATCATCAAATTTAGGAAACGCCCCACTGCCGAATTACGTGACCGAGGTTGCAGATGAAGCTTTTGCTGACGCCCTCTTTCACGTCTGCTGAGGCCCGGTTGACGCGCGAGCAATTCATTGACGTATCCGATGCAACGGCTGAACAGTCCGTAGTGAACTACCAATACGTTTGCGCGCGTCAACCAGCCCGTTTCACACAAACGCCTCAACCTAGGCGGGTCGGACAGGCGATTCCCTAACACAAACCAGTACGAATAAATCGTTCCTTCTCGTGCACCGAACTGCACCTACGTTCCACCTACCGCTTTTTGCTCAAATATTTAATTATATTTAATTTTACGCTACTAGCTCCTACGAGAGGATGAGCCAAGACGGCTCGTGCATGTCCTCAGCAGTACTTACGCGGTGTGTTTGTAGATGAACAGTTTATCAGGGATCTATGGGATTATCTCCGAATTGACGGCCCTAGCGTTATTCATCTACCAATAGGTTCAACTTGTTCTTATCAAGGATTCCTTCATATTATCTATTGTGACCTGAACAGATGACCTACATAATTGTTTCGTGAAATGACTCCTCATTCAGTAACCACACTCAACTCACCAATAGAAACACAGCATCGCTATTCCATACATGTTATAAGTTATTAGTAGTGCACGCCTACCGAGTTCACTCTAGGAGTGGAAACAGAACCTAAGCTACCCGAGCTCACTCTCTCAACGATTTGATTCGCATCAACACCTATTAAAACAACCATATCTCATGCCTCTCCGAAGATTCGCAAAGTAAGACTGTTAATTTGTCATGTTTTGAACCCTTTCAAACGACGCCGAAGTTGAAAACGGTCAAGTCTCTCAGTAAATCTATGAAAACAGTGACAGAAAATCGCACCTCGTGCACTGAACCTCACCTATGTTCCACCTTCAGCTTCTGTCATGCAGGATGTTGTTCTTGTGGTAAGAATTCTCATATTTGCAAGGCATGCCGCCAATCCAAATGCGCTGTCATGAATGCCACCTCGCGGAAATGATGACAATCCGGTATACACACTAGAGATTCTGAGTGAATCCAACCAATTTGTGTAGAGATCAGTCCAGTTCAACTGTGATTTGGGACTTTCATTCATGTTCGATATCACGAGCTGCTTGTCCATTATTCGGAAATCCGTATTTCACTTGATTCTACCCAGTGTACTCATATTACACACTGATGTGCACATTCACGGTGTTTCTGATCGTCGACTTCCACTGTTGCGCGATTTCCTTGGCTTACCTGTCGATGCAAGCAGATGTCGACCCGATCCAGATGGTTCTAAACCAGTGATCGTCAACTAGTCACCAAAAAATCAGGCGAACATACGATCGATTCCTGAATGCTCGCAGGGCTACTTCAGATTCATTCCCAATTCTTTAGCACGAGCCGAACCTTTTTTATCTGGCCCATTCATCCAATGCAGAGCAGTGAAAAAAGCAATTTGGAAAAAAACACCACGTTGTCTTGTTCAAAATATCGTTGGCCGACCAATACTAATCTCATTCGCGCCGTCTGAGTGGACCACACGGATCACCGACTCGTCCAAAGTGGCGATAGGTTCAGATCGGACTGAAGTTTACAATTGTCACCGACCACCAAGCTAATCAGCTCTCATTTTGTGCGGATAAATTCGTCTCCAATTCCATTGCTGTTATGACCTAACGATGAATCATTGCTTGAGCTGCCTAAAACTACGACCTCCTGCATCGAGGAGGCAAAACTGTCATGAGGACGGATTTCCTGGCACAAATACCATTTCAATACTGCGACGGCTCCCACGTCCCCGTCAACATTGAGGGAGCAGACAAAATGATGCTACTCATCGGTGACTTCGGCGAACAGAAAGGAGTGGTGACCCGGAGTGAAGCGAAATTTTATTTCGCTTTTCATACTGTGAGTGGAATTGTGTATCCAACCCGATGGCGTCCTTTGATGAGGTGATCAACTTGAATTCAATTTCAATTTCACAAGTCGGGTTTGGTTCAACTGCATTTAGGCCATTTGGGTGTGAATAAAATGAAGTCACTGGCTTGACAGATTTGTCGATGGTCGGAACTGGATGCAGACATTTGCACTCTGGCAATGAACCCGTGGTTCGAAAGCAAGGTGTTCAGTGACTCCTATTTCAGATGTCCAGAAATGTTCGTGACCAGTTGGTCAAAAAACTCGTTAGTAATCCAGGTTTTACGGAAGCGCCTCAGCCGAGAAGCAACTCGTCGGGTACTGATTACCGAAAATAGATCGAAGTTCTATGCGGCGAAGCTGAAAATTGGCTTGAGAAAATCGGATGTTGCCATTTGTGTACAGCGCCACGCCACCCAATACAATTGCTTGCCGTTCGGTATGCACGTGTCCGACGGGATATTTCAAGGCACAATAGACAAGGTGATCCGCGGTTTCCATAGGATGATAACATATCAGGATGGAAAGCTAATTCTTGCTTCCCTATAAGAAATAACACTACTGGTGATTGTGACAACTGCTGATGAGTTTTATGGAATAAAACGTATTGAAAAAGCGCAAATTCGGTTTCCATAATCCAGATTTCCTTGGCTCCGCTGTCGATGCAAGCGGATATCGAACCGATCCAGATAGTTTTGACTGTCATCCAGTCACCGAAATATCAGGCGAACTTTTGATCAATTCTTGGATGCCCGCAGTGCTACCTCAGATTAAATCCCAACTGTTTGACACGAGTACAACCTTCTTTTTCTGGCCCAGTCATCCGATGCAGAGCAGTGGAACAAGCACTGCTGTCTTATTCAAAATATCGTTGACCGACCGATACTAACCCCATTCGCGCCGTCTATGCGGACGACACTGACCACTGACGTGTCCAAAGAGGAGAAGGGGGAAGTTCTGTAACAGATGAATGTCGAATGATCTGCATCTAGCGTTTTCTCAGTGCTGCAGGGAGGAGTTCTTCTCACAAGTAGAAGATAGCTTTGGTCGTTTCACTGGCGGTACGCTGATTAAAGCGGTACGATCGTCACCTATCATCAAACTAATCATTTCTCACGTAATGCACGTAAATCCGACTATAAATCCACGGCTGCTGTGATCCAACGATGAGGCATTACCTGAGCTGCCTAGAGCTACGACGTACTGCATCGAGGAGGCAAAACCATCATGAAGGCGGATTTCTTGCCACAATACTCATGATTCGCAGTGCCAGAACAATACAATTTATAACTGCGGCCGCCCCTTGGTCTCCGTAATAATCAAGAGAGCAGACGAAACGATGTTATTCATCGATGAGTTAGCAATCAGAAAGTATTGGTAACCCGATGTGAAGCGGAAGTTGCTACAGTTCTTCGTACTGCGAGATGACTTCGGTATTCAACTCGACGGTGTCCAGTTTCAGGGTGACCGTCTTAAAATATTTTACATCGAGCATTTCGGTTTTGGTTGGACTGCATTAGGGCCACTTGGGTGTGAATAAAATGAAGCCACTGGCTTGACAGATATGTTGGTGGCCTGAATTGGATACGACCATTGTCACCATGACAAAGAACCCGTGGTCCGAAAGCAGAGAGTACACGCTGACTTCTGTGGCTCATTCGTGAGCGAAACTCATGTCCGTGTACTGAGTGACTCCTATGTCAAATGGCCAGAAGTGTTCCTTACGAGTACACCAACCAACTTGTTCGTCATTCACGTTTTACGGAAGCACCTCAGCCGTCGCGTACTGGTCACCGACAACGCATCGTAGATCTGTGCTTCGGATCCGAAATTTGGCTTGACCGCCATCGTGGCCAATCACACTGCTGAGACTACCGAGGATCCAAATGGTGACCATGTTGATGACCGGAATCCATTTATTTCTCCAACTGAAACGACGGCCACATCGGCCTAGGAAATCCAAAATAAATAGGAGTCTCTGAAGGAGGACAGATTTGATGATTCAGCAGCCACACACGTGATAAGGACAAGTTCATTTTCGTACCTACGCTCGCTGAGGATCGTCAACCAATAAGGATCGCTGTGGACGGGTACAGCTAAAGCCCATTTTGATTGATCAAATCCTAACTTGCGAGGTCATTTCTTTAATTTATCACTTATACTAATCATTTCTGGAAAAAAATCGTTTTTTCCGCAGCTTGGGCATTCTTGCCTATTGGGATTACGTGGTTTCGGGTGAGAGCTATTTAAACACATCCTATCAGCTTGTGTATTGCGAATATTACAGGACGAATTTTCTCTCCCTCTATCTTGTCTGACTGGCTCGCGGCGTCCAAATTTTCGATGTGAATCCAAGTAGATTTTCCATTACATACAATTCAGGATCCTCGTCCCAACAATAAACTCTCGGAATAATCATTCAGACTGGAAATCACAACAGAGGTTTAGTGATCATCAATGTGTAGTTCAGTTCCACATGATGCAGTATCATGTGAAGCACGCGGCTTTGGTTCAGTAAAATAATCTGCATTGAAGAAGTACAGGGCCTAGTCATGAACCACACTTTATGCATTGCCGGTGATTCTTGTCCAGAGTATCTTCAGAGGACTGCAGTATTCAACAACACCTACTACGCTGTCTAATTCGCTTTCAAATGTACGACTGATTTTATTCGTTGTTTGTACTTCCATTCAGTATCCAGTGGTTTACCGAGCTTTCCCAAATGTATAAGTCCATATTCGTCTGTATTTCTCTCCAGAATATTGATGGTTAAACAAGCTCTTTATTCCAACTTTGTAGAAACTTATATAAGGTGGAAAATCACAAGCTTTCTTTAAAATTATCGTGGTCGAAGCTCTCTGTAGGATTAGGTGTGGAGTTCTTTTCAGCAAGAACAGTATCAATTACTCATTTCATATTGCATTCAACTGACTGATTTTAACTGTTAAGTACGGGTTTGCATTCTTTCCAATCAAACGATGTACTATTGGCCAGCTTATGCAAGGGAATCAGACTGACTCAAAACTAGGATAAACACAGCTATCGCCCAGTAATTTGAAACTAACAGCTTTCAAAGAAAACCAAAACATGGTTGAGCGTACCTTACTGTCACTCTGTTTCACTGAATCGCTTGTAAACCAAAATTCTGCAGTTTGGGTTGACAATGAATTGCACATTGGTGACATCCGAAGAGGGACAGTGCAGGATCGGGTGAACCGCACCAAGCTGTTTCCATATCATCCGCTTTCACAGGTCCATCCTACTATGCGTGGACCACCTGTGTTTTATAGAAGTACGCTGCACTACGTTACATCGACAACCATTGCAGCATCAGTTGAGACAAGACGGAATACTTGCAACCAACAGACCTCACGCGACAGACCAGAAGAAGTTCCTTCACTGGTGCTTCGGTCAGTTTTCCGTGTTGGTTCAGCGCCCCACTATCTTCTGGGTCAGACTTCTGAGACAGTGGATACGGAAAGATTATCCAAGAAGAACACTTTTGTGCATTGTGTTGGCAGTCGACAAGAATGATATGCCCAAAAACCTCCATTGACATTCCGGGAAACTATTATCATTTCCCTGCTCTTTAAGTCTCTCACATCCCAATTCTAAATAGATATGAGGGGCCACAACGAGTCGTGATCGTGAACTTCTAATTCTCGATAACTGTAGAAAATATGGGACAAGGAAAAAAAGAATCGATTCTCCAACCCAGGCACTTGTTTCACTTAGCTGATTTCAGCATCCGCACACCTCGTCAAACGGAGCAAAAGTCTGCCCTACCTGGAACTCTTCAAAACATTTAAAATGGATGTTCATCGTGTCCTCGAAACAGGCATCAAAGACCCAACTTCGCTCCCTAGCTACGAACTGGGTTTCCCGTTTCACTCTACACATGACGGGTTATTCGGTGTTTAGTGCTTGTGGTGAGGCTGGCGTGGGCATCATTCTCGGCAAGAAATCTGCGCGTGTGCTGCTCGACTGGATTCCAATGACTAATCGTCTATGTGCGATTCGCGTGAACGGTTCTATACAAGTAAACAGCACTAGACTGAAGAGTCCATGCCTGTTTGTCGTTTATGTGTATGCCCCAAAGACTGCAACTCGTCTGGGGCTAAAGACGAATACTACCATGAGTTGTATCAATCGCTCTTTAGCGTGCGTTATACGGACATCATGGATGTTGTTGGTGAATTCAGTGTTCAAATTGGAAGCCTGGAAGAGACGGTGAGAAATAAAGGAAACTATTTCGACATTTCAACCGATGGAACCGATAACGGTGACCGACTCATTCAACTATGTCCCTACCATTAGATATCACAACTGTTCAACGAGTTGTTCACGCCCAGTATCCAGTTAAGTAGTAAGCAAAATTCCAGTGGGTTCTATTTGAGGCTGTTACGGCCGACCAAGATCCAACAACCAGCTACCCACAGAAGCGATGGATATCTGCATCCTCAGTTGAGCTGCTCGTAGAACGATTCCTATGGATTCCAGATATGGTGGAAGACAGAGGTGCCTTAAACGCTAATTGATTCTGAGCCTGACAAACTGCCGTGAATAGTAGTGGATTGCAGAGGTGGAAAAAGCTGCAGCGATGAGCAGCAGCGACAGCGATTGGCAGCAGCTGCAATCTTATCCGTCTAAGCGAAAACACCTGTTCTCGAAAGTCAGGCGTTGTTGAACTGCCCTAAGAGACAAACGGCTCACTGATTCGAACTCAGAAGCGTCGTCTAGAATGTTGGGAGAAGGATTTTCAAAAGCAGTTAAATTGACTTTTATCCCCGACAGGCTTGTTAAGAAACGTCATAGCTCCAACTGTGGTTGTAGATACCGGTTTTATAACGGAAAAAGAGCTTCTTCGTGACATAGTCCCCCTAAATGACATGAGACTGCTTGACCGGATGAGTTGCCCCGTGCAATTTCAAGGATGATGGCTAATAAATGTTATTGGAGTTGACAAAACTCACCGATTTGTTAGGTCACAGTGAACAAGTTTCATAGAGTTGGAAATAATCTGTGATTTTGCCAATTTACAAGAAGGATGGTGATTTCTCCTGTCAAAACCACCCGAGAATAAGTTCGATTAGCATCACATCTCAAATGCTTGCATTTAGCATTCCCCATCACTCATCAACCCTTCGAGAACAAAGTCCTAGCGAGCATCAATATGGGTTTGGACTTGATCTCGGTTGTGTTGATCATATCATTACTCTCCGACATAATTTGGAACACAAGCACACCTTCATTAGGCCAACTAACTTCCTATTTCTTGATCCCAAAACGAGCTTAGACTCAGCTGACCACATTGTACATTGCCTAATATTGGAGGGTGTATTAGAAAAATTGGGTTCCACTATAAAGCCCCTCTTATGTGAACATCCTAGGTCGTGTTACGTTTTACAGTTCTCCTTCACCCGAGTTCACCACGAGAAATGGTGTGCATCGGGGTCACCCCTCTCTTCCTTTCTCTTTACCTTCGTGATTGATGTGGTCCCAGGTACATCATTTTTGTCAGGTGATGATAGTGGTATCAAACTTTTCCTTAGTTGAAATGTCTTAGACCTCGAATATGCGAGTGACGTACTTCTCCTTTATGAAGATCCATGTCATTTGCAAGCTTTTATGAACAACGTGAATAACTGTGCTTCAATGATTGGTATGCGTTTTTCAATATGCTGTTGCAGGATTGGGTTTGGTCCACTAAACCTTTCTTTATCTGGAGAACCATAGACTTGGTTGATAAGTTGTTTTCTGGGCAGCCGGATTTTACTGGGAGAACAGATGTCGGTTGAGATGTCATTGTGTGTGCAAACATTTCGCTTGCCATTTGCCAATCTGAGTCATCTGTGGATTTGATACGAATTCTGGTCATCAATCAAGAGTCGGGTGTACGCTGCAGCAGTCAAGCCCGTAATTCTCTGTGGTTAAGAGACATGGCCACTACGGGTGAGGAGTATCAGAAGATTATTGATATCTGAACGCCGATGTCGCATGTCCCCTGACAGGATTCCTCGGCACGCCATATTCGGGAGGCAGGTACCTGCTGGAAAATGAGTAAGGATGGCCAGTGCATGACATGGAAGAAAGAAATGAAAAATAAAACCAAATCAAACCAAACGTGCACCAGTCGAGACAGATAAAACGCTAGCATATGACATTTGTTGCAAAATCTTCCAGATCTAAGAATTGCAAATTCATAAGGCGCATCAAAAAGCTTCGGCGTAGTCAGAATAACTAAATCAGGCACGGTTGACGTTATTGTGGATCAACCCAATTCTATTATAATACGTGCTTCTTGTGACAGTCCTCATTCATATTCACCAACTGAAGACTATGAAACATTTTCTCAATCTAACATTTTTATAATTACTCACGAGCCCAAATATTCTCATTCTTACTCTGGTCCGGATGGGATATCCCCTGAAATTCTTGAGTACAGTAGAATTCGAGCTTGCGGAACCCATGTCAGCTTTGTCGAGTAAACCCTTCGGTAAACTGTTTGACGCAACTAAGACGCGGAAACGCGCGCTCATCTAGCAGTCTTTCACTAGACGAACTGTAATCAGTGAGAAACTCATTTCTTGTTGTCTTTAAACACACCTTCCGTCATTGTCAGTTTGTCCGCAGACCCAGGAGGTCCACAGTTGATAGTAAAGATTCCTCAGAAACACCACATTACCCCGTTCTCATACAGACCCGTACGATTTGTCCGTTTTGTATATCATGAATATTCTTCAACCTCTGTTTCAGCACACAGACCGCTTCATATTTCTCGTAAATTCTGAAGCTTTTCAAGGTGCTTTACAAATAATTAAGTGGCTATCTATCCATAACGAACACTGAGCTGTCGGTTGGTCATGCATATGACAGCCCTAAAAGGGACTAGACTTCATTCAAGTACGGTTCTTTGATTGAAGAAATACAATGTAAACCCCAAACATGACCTTCCGCGGATTAGTATTGGCCCAAACGAAAAAGTTATTCTCAATTGCTTGCAAATCAAGGGAGAAAGTTGACGCAAACTTCCATGTTGAAAAGGGCTGAAGGTCATTCATGCCAAATTGCAAATAAAACATCCACTGCATTGGTTCCTTCCGTGAAGAAGAGGCAACGAAACACTCATAATAAAACAGGGACAGTGGGAAGGGAGTGCGGGTTATGTTCGTACGGTTTATTGTCGAGTCGATCAGTCGTTTCCACTAGATTTTTCACCACGCAATGCAGAAATCCAGGAAAGGATACTAGTTCCCTGAGATCAATTCAAACATTTATGGATCATTCCATGGTTCTGTTTTATTCCTCTTCTATATTCCTATTTTTTGAAGATCTATCTCGTTTAAAGAATCGTTCAAGCCGAGAGGGTTTAAAAACTAATATCTCCAAGCACCTTGAACGTTAGTTCACGAATTGTCGCTCATTTATTCCAATAGTTTATGTTTCTGTTACTACTGTGGTGGAAAACTGAGGTGTCTATCTTCTCAGACAGTTTCGGTCATTTCAGCTAGTGAATTCCAAGTTCAACTTCCAATGTGTTCACCTTATACTATTTCACTTGCCCTGCAATTATCCTCGTATTTCGGAACCTGGACCTTAGCACACTACTCCGTGGCTTAGTAAATACAAGTCATACTTCATCTGTGATAGGTGCAATTTTGACCTTACTCATTGGTCAGCATAATAAGCCTTGTTTAATCCCTAATCAACAAGAAATGTCAGGCTCATACTCAGCCGGTACACACAGACGTAATTTGTCGCTCCCATTCATGCATTATGTCTGTATTCCAGGACCTTCCACCTAGAATGATCCCATACAAAATTTCAAACCTTGTCTGCTTCAAGTCATGTCCATAGGAGGATAGATAAAATCTCTATGACTTGAAAAACCTCCTAGTGATAGCAACTTTACTTTTCTTTCGCATATACTTAAACACTGCACTTGATTAAATTATTCGTTTTACCTAATTGCTTTGCCATTTGATGAATCTCTCTTGTTCTACTTGCCTAATTCTCCCGTGTCACTGTTATGTCACTAGCATATTCTCCTTGATTTATGTGATCGTATACGCATTCGCGTTCTGCTATGTACGTCGTCGCACGTGACTTGTGCTCGCAAATCTCATCATTTCAGCCCCTTAATGAGAAATTGAAGACGACAGCACAGCACGGTAAAACGTGTGTGTTTTATGGCAGAACGATTTGCTGGTTTAAGCGAAAATCTTGAGCGCGCTATTCCGATTGTTTTGCTCTATTAGTGGGCATGACCAATTGAGTTTTGTGTATTACTCACAACTACCTGCGAGTTGTACGTGAGAATAAGTGGTACTTTGCTTGGTTTATTGTCATTTGGATTTCATCTTTCCGGCCAACCCTGCACTCGGAAGCCCCAGACTCGAGCTTCGCTTCTACTTGAGTTTATTAATACTCCCTGTCATACACAGGATCCAAACCCCGGCCTTTTCACCTTAGTGGTAAGTATATTACCATTGCATCACCCAGCTTCTCTCGGGACAGGTCCAAACTGCCGAAAAGAATTTAGTTCAGATGTCGTCTTTTATGATACTAAACAAAGGCTGACAGCTTCCAGAAGAGACACAGTATATTTTCCGTTAATTCCAAGGGAATGACTTCCGCCATATCAGGATGGGCCACCGTACCCACACTTAAACCAGATTGAGTTTTGTTGTCTAGTTTTGTCAGACAGGTATATAGTTATTGTTCACTCGGGTTATTCAGTGGCATGCGTGTGCGAAGGCGTGCTGATTAGTTGACTGGGTAAAGACAGTTAATTACGTAATACAAAAACAAACATAAGTCATTTCGGCCGTTTTACCACGTAAGATTTCCTTCAAACCTAAATGGTAAATCCGTTTGTATGTGTTGTACAGTGTGAGCGTTTCCTGTTATGTCAAAGATTGTCGGCCTCCTTAACCTCGATGAAGCTGAAGCTGTATTCGTTGAAACTTTTATTATCCTCTTCCAATTTTTGATGTTGTCAATATAAACAAGCACGGTAATTTCGACGGCATGATAGAGTTTGATTGATTCCATGGGTATGTTGAAACTCATTCAAAACGAGTAACATGTAATTGAAGGAAAAATGTGTGCATTACTTGAAACTTACTATCTAGTCTGATATAAAATTCACCCTACCACCACAGGAATGTGCCAGTGAAGATTTGGCCAAAATGTCTATTCACCAGTCTTACACATTTTGACTTTATGGAATTATATTCAAAAACTTAGTTTCTGGCTTTTTAACGTCCATTTATTATGTTGGGTTTGAAGTTCCCGAAAGTATTCCGCGCCCACAAGGAAACGGATGCACCATGCCCTGTTTCAATCAGATGGGAAATAACAATTTCCATACCAACGTGCTCGACAGTTTCGCACTCACACACCAATCTGCTAACTGTCACTTGAAAAAGAACCTCCAATGGTATTTCTAGCACAATGAACGAGTCTTCTTGTCTTATCGTTAACCTTTGACCTAGGTTACATAATGTGATATTGAATTATAAATTGAACCGAAATTACAGTGAATTTTTATTGATTAATTTTCTAGTGACAGTTGTTTCGTCGTCACTTATCATGCATTTACAAATAACTAACATTGGAATCAGGATTGAGATACGCAAATCAAGAGTTAGGGTGAATGGCACTTATCCACTCTTAACTTACAGTTTCGGTGTAAACTAAACAGATGGGAAATAACAATTTCCATACCCAACTTCTCGAATGTTTCGCACTCAAACACCAAATTAACTAAAAATAAAAGCAGTATTACCAATAGACTTTGGTTAACGTGTCAAACTGCGTGCAACGGCGGAAGTTAGAATTACTGGGGTCAGTGGACGATGTGGTTGTTTGGTCTTCCTTGGATTCCGAAATCGCGTATGGAATCGTCAAATCACAGTTTTACTTTATACCTTAGGAATGTTGGTTCCCGAGAAGTAACTGAAGAAACAAAAATGAAAATTCATCTTTTGGCAAGTATTCAGTTCTTTTTATTTCAGGTCTACTGGTTGCCAGTGCTGAAGGTATGCGGTTTCTCACAATGTTAGTCCTACCGTTTGAAGATATCGCAAACTTTTAAATTTTGACCTAACTTTGCTAATCACATGCGAGCCTAATGGATCCATCATATTCTCCAAATTCAAATGTCCTCTTCCACAGTAGCGTAAAGATACTCAGTTGCTCCTATTTAGAAGTAGATTAGGGAGTAGGCCTTGTTGATATTTGGTGTGGTTTCAGGGTACATCCGACCATTTTCATTTTAAAAGCAAGTCTTGTTGAGTTATAGGATTTTAATACCCAAATAATGGTTTGGTTGATATCATGGTGATTAGTGAAATATATATTGATACAATCATGTTGGGTTTAATATGCAAGGACCAAAGCGAGCACAGCCAGGTATTTGTGAAGCACAATTTTGTAGACAATCAGAGGCGACCAGCAAGAGAAAATGTTGCACATAGATGATGCAATACAACCTCATGGCCATCGTATGTCTCCTTTGCTGAACTTAGAACGTCCCGTTTGGAAAGATGGACTCATTAGCGGAACTTCATATGCTCGTACAAACTTCCACTGCATCTCATGCATGGATTCAACAGGATATTGGTGAAACTTTACACGATCTAACGAGTGTTCGTTTCCGGCCATCGGCCAAACAGCTTTAAAATCACTTCTCGGTCAATCCATTGGGAATATTTTCTGTTGGTTTTGTGCGTGACGAGCTTCCGCAGAAGTGCAACAAACTGTAGTCTGTTGATACTCAATACTATGTTAGAAACAGTTGCGGGCATAAGAAATGCTATGTTCATGCTGACCAACAAATCTCAGTGAAAATCTAGAATGTGCAGTAGTTAGCAGCGCTCTGAGAAGAGGTATTTAGCAGTCCTAAAAAGAAATTTCACACGGACGAAACCTGTGAGTTCTGCTATGGTAGTAACAGTGATTACGACTGTACTGACAACATCGAGAATGATGAGCATCAAAATTGCTGATTTTATGAAATAATAAATCTGCCTTCATTCTGCTTTCTGAATGGAGTCAAGAAGTATAGTCCACCTACTTACGAGGACTATCCAAGTGACTCTCTCTAACATCATTGATTATTCTGTTCAGTGGGGCACGTTGCATTAAAATGCAAAGTGTTCACAGTATAAGAGAATATCGTTATGCTTTCCATTGGCTTAGGTGAAATGGGTTAAATGTTTCACGTTGAATTCTGATTGACTTAAGTGAGTGCCACTGTTGGTTGAATCGTACAAATGTTTCACTACTGGTTCTGAAGCAAAACGCCGTAATTCGAACACCGTCGATCACCTGATACTCACATCACCTCACAATTAGATGTGCAACGTTGTTCTCTTCCATAACTGTCAGTATTTCTCAACCAATTAGGTAAACCCAGTGATCATGAGTACACTCAATCTCTGCGCTGTTGGAATATTGCAGGGCCTTTCATCGACGTGAGGTTCGTTGGGGCTGCTTCCAACACATTCGCCTAACAGGCAATTCATGTCGTAATCTCATAATTTATGTAAACTGCTAATCGAAGGTTTTCCAAGTATATCGGTTTTTTCCAGGTTTCACCTTGTTACCACAAAGATAACATTTTTTTCTTTCATGTTTACACACTTGTAAATGGCAATTTATTAGAGGTCTTGGATGGTTTATCATTGCTGACTGACACACTTGAGAACGAAGACAGTTGCATTGCGTCAATGATCCGGTCGCTACAGAGATAACATGGAGGTCACGCTGGAGGTTTGTTTGCATCACATGTATGGTCCGTTAGAAAATCAAGGTTGCGTTCACATGCTACATCAAAAGACTTTGGGTAGGAAATCGGAAAATGCGTGGTATCAACACACAATATAATGTTCAAATCGAAGATTCATAACTATCAAGTCATTCATTGAGGAAACTAAGTCCCCTGCGACTCAATTGATGAAACAACCTCTAGACTGTGCTCCTTGCTTCCCTTTGATTCACTTTAAACAAACGGGGTATAATAGCTACACGCGGAGTGTCTTCGTGGGTTAATCATGGTGAGTTCACAATAAACATCCTGTGGTTCATTAGTATACTAAAGAGAACAATCTTACTGATATCTTTTGATGGCTCATTGCACATCACTCCCTATATAGTTTTGTGTTCAGTGTTGCAAATGAAAGGTACACACTGAAACGGAACTCCAATCCCGGCTACTTGCTTTGTTAATTACACCACTGGTCATGTTTGGTATAAAGGCAGGCATGTTACCAGCGCACAATACTTGGTAATATACATGAAAGGTTTGTGTGATAGGAAATACTGTATCTCAATCGGATCAGCAGGGCGACAGCAAAAAAACAACAGCCGGTCTGGAAGACGAAGATGAAGTAACACTCTGTATGGTTTCCAGATTTGAATAGACAAAAGCAGTTCGTGATGTTTTTCTAATGCAGATGTGGACATGCTTTTGATATAACAAAAGCAAACCTAATTTCATACTTGCTAATTTCATTTGGAAACAAAACACTAGAAATTATCCATGCGAAAATGTATTTGTATTCTGAAATTCCGTGGAATCCAAGTATACTGGAATTCTCGGCTACCTAAACGAGGCTCCCACTGATGTTCCGCTCTTTTAGCTGGGTAGTCACAACTAAAGATCACGTCAATGTTTGTCATTCACTTCACGATACGACATTTTGATTTGGTTTGACCAAGGAGTACACAGACTATAGAATGAAGTAAGGTCATTGCCTAATCAGTTGTGAATGAATAAAAAGAATGAATAATCTGGTGAAAACACCAAATTTACTGAAAGCAAAAATATTTTACTGACTCAGAATCGGGTTTGTTCAGTGGTATGCTCAGAACTCAGCCAGTAAGAGAAACGATTGGACTTAGTGTTTGTGTTAAATCGACGAACTATCACACACATAAGGGCAAAACATCTAACTCATTTTAGGATGAAAAGACCACAGTGAAACAACAAATAGTAAGGCGATCACTGGATGTAGCAAAAAACCGTAATGGCAACTAATATATCTTCAGATTGTGAGCATTGAATGGAGCTAAATCTTGCTGGACAGAGCCATAAGGTTTTGCAATGAATGTGTTTTGTGGCTAAATAAATCAGCCAACTTTTGAATGACTCATCTAAGTGAAGTATATACCAACCTAGTCTGGAGAGAGAAAACCCAGAGGGAAATCGTGTGGATACTCCACAATATAATTTTGTTATTCGGGCTGATTCGCAAGCGTTCCATCCATGTCCCTTGTTACAGACGTTTTCAATAAAAGTCATACAATAGTAGTTACAATCAAGAGAATAGTATTTTGTTGCTCTCCTGTTAGAGTAACAGAAGCCGCAAGCGTCGATCGCACGGGCAATAAAACTTGCCAGCCTGACGAAATCATTCGAATCAGCGACATGAGCAACTGAAATCGATGTACAGAGCAATCACACACACAGACAGACACGTGAGTACACCGACGGAAGAAATATTTTTATTCAGCCAAAAAACTGAGAGGCTTGTAATCCTGCAGGCTACAGACTAACCGGTGAACATCTTATGCAAACCTACAGAGTTAATGCACGCATGCACTACTGAGCCTTCTGAAAAGGATGAAATACTTCCCCGACCTTGCTATGCCGGAGGATTTATTTCCTTCTTCACGCGTACACCATTTCGTTTTAGCAGAACCATACAGCTTCCGGTTAGGTTACTTCAATACTCGTGAGGGCTTGTGTTTGTGTTTTTGGTCAGGCCGGCAAAGTAGACTTGTAGGTGCCCTTGGTGGGGTAGACCCGAACTAAAATAAAACACAGATTCGTTGGTATTTCCAAAACAATGTCAGATGTCTCTAGTGAACATTCGATCAAACAGTGTGAAGCTACTGTTGATGCATGACCCTAGATTATTTCAAAATTGTTCCTTGTTACCAAGGGAAATGAAACTCGTTTTAAAAATGGAAATTATTGTTATGACTTCCATGACAACCAAACACTTGATTTTTCACGCTATTTAGGTTTGAATTATATATTGTTGTGAGGAAAACCGAATTGTTGGTAAAGATGTTCACAAAATGGTGATTTATGATATATTAGGGATTTAAAAGTCCTTTTTGTGGGGTGATTATTTTGAGAATTCGTGCGCGAATCACATTTTGAATGCGCAGCGTTCAACAGGCCATGTCAGCATAAGGCGGATTTGCAGGCACTTTGATGGAAAGTTCACGTGTTCATTCTGAGTCAATTTTGTCGTTGCATAGCTAGATAGATAAGTCAACACTACACAGGCTGAAGCATAATTACCTATCAATCAGATGCAGGCTTATGCCAAAATGTCAGAAGGATATTGACTGATTATCCACGTAGTGAGTGTGAACGAGGACGTCTGCTAAGATGAAACACGATTAAAATAGTACTCCAGAATTCGGGACTTTCTGGAGTCGAAAGCAGTACATCTTACTGAGTGAAAACGCACCAATATATACATGAATTCGCTGCAAAAATCATACTGAATTAGTGATGTTCAGTGCGGCAAAGTGCGGACATTGATCACTCTGCTCCCGGGTACTGATGCATGATATCTCCAAGTGCGTATTTTCCTAAAAATGCTGTGTGACTTCATACGCATAGAAAGGAATACAATTTAGAACCATCCAGGACTGTCTTCGCTAGACTTTATTGACACTAATTTTATGGACTCAGTAATAATGGGTACTCCCGATTATCAAAATTTGATTGAGTTATTGAGATGGAGTCGAATTATATCATACCACTTCTATTTAAATGTGGATGGTTGGAACTGGAAGTTGGATTGTAATACTACTAAGAAATTCGGAGGTCGATCATTTGACGTTCCAGCTCAAATTACTTCTTTCACTTGTTTTCATCACATGGGTGACTTGAGGAATCAAATTGCCTCAGACCAGTGGGTTTGTGCCTAGTGTTGTTTCTTCTGCCTAAATAAGAAAGATTTATCTCAAACTGTGGAATTTTACCAGATTAGTTTCATATCTAGAAGTAAATTAATGTTGTGTTTTTTAGTCATTAGGTGTAACAACGTAGTTTACCGGAACCTCACACACCGGACACAAGGAAATGCAACCACATTTTCTCATGTGATGATGGATATTGCACTACGAATACTAACTGGATAGTTTTTTCGAATTAAGTCCGGATAAAAGATCGTACTTCGATCAAGATTTTAACCGGACACTCAAGCATGATGAACCTTAATAACTAAGAATTCAACAGCGTACTTCTGGAAAATTTCTGAATGAACTTTCGGATTACAGCATGCCAGATCCACAACATAAGTTCAGATTAAATATAAGAAACTGGAATTATTTGAATGGTTCAAAATTATCCCCAAAATATTCGGGATTGGAATTTCTCAGCAGTGCTTTCGTACATAAATTTAATAGCTGGTTTTGGTCATAAGTTAATATTACCTACCATTGCAATAATGATGACGAGTTTTGTGTCCTTTTTGGAATACATTTTCAGTTAAATTAATTCTCAGTCCACAGTTTCTTAATAGCTGTAACGTGTTAGAATATAAATCAAGCGGAAAAATGTGAACAAGGCAAAGAGAAATATCAGAGCGATTCACTAGGTGAGAGGCTTAATTAGAAGATAAAATAAATAATCGTGGATAGGGACCTGGAGTTTTGAACACACAATTCTGAGTACTTAATTCAAGTTTGATCTTACCAAAGCTGACGTAATGCTAGCAATTTGTTCAATTCCGGATAAGGCTCGGATCATTTAAATGTATGCCGAATCCGAAGAAAACAATTTCACAAAGTGTGTATATTGAAGAGTTCTTAGTCTTTTCCTCAAACATCTGCTTTTCAAACAGTTATTGGCTATTTGTATATGTGAGCTTGAGGAAAATGATAAAAAAAATTGAAATATCAGCCGTTAAGAAATGATGAACAAAAGACAAGCGGACCAATTCTCTCTCACTTTGTACATCTTCCTTGGAATATATCTCTCAAATTAAATGTTGTATTTTACATAAGGAAATGCATACATGATAAACCATGTAGGTTAGCTGGTGAGTAAAAACGATTACTGTTACCTCGAATACCTTGACCAGTAAGAGATTCGGTTGGATTAATAAAAACCGCATCAATTCCTACTCGCATAACTGGGTAATAAACATATTCGAGCAAAAGTTACTTTGAAAGTGGATGAAGCTGGGAGTGGATTCCATGTGTATATGTCCAGAGATATTTTGCAAAAAAAAACAGTCTTCTTCGTCAGCAGCAATGCTTTGGAAACCTGAATTTGAATATGCACTTGGGTTTAATGTAGGTGCCTCGGGTGCTGACTGCGTGACTCGAGGATACACACACGATGCAGTAGATAAAGTCATCATGAATCTCGATATGATTAGGATGGCATTGTATTTGGATGATACGACAAATATTCACAGTTTCAACCAAAGAACTGACGTTGGAGGATTTGCCATGTGATTCCAAATGGGGATCTTCCAGACATGCAAACAGTGTTGCGTCTGATTTGAAATACTTCGAATTGACGTTTCGAATGGTTATCCTAACTTCGAAGAATTCCAGAAAGCGATTCAAAATGCACACTGATTTATGAAAGACAAATCCTTTATTGGAAAGTATCTCGTGTAATTGTGGATAACTGAGATTATACAAACATTTTCGCCGCTGACGTGAACTACGTGGCACGATTTGTTGCTTGAAAAGGGCAGTGGTAAGTTATGAACAAATAAGTGCACCACATATATTGATTATCCTGACAGAAAGACTGATTTGCGGCAAGCTTTATCATATCTTGTTTGTCTTTACTATGAGCAATTTACACGTATATGACCGTAATCTGCTCTCGAGGGCTCTGATCCACCACATTTTGTCTTCCAGTGTCGAGTCCGATGAGCCTCTAAAAAACGGATTTGATCTCCGTTGTCCGTTACCAATCACTAACTGAACAAACCCCAGCATAATAACTGCATTCAAGTAATTTTGCATGAGCAGTACAGCACTGTGTGTGGATGACAGGATGAAATTGTCAAAAATACACACGGCTGGTTTTGCGGTTGTTGCCGCCCATCTAATGAGCGTACCCGGTGCTCCTCCGCTTAACCGTTCTATACTTGACCACTAAACTGCTTCCGGTGACAATCCATATCGATCGCATTTCAGTTCTTACTACTGGAACAATGGCCAGTAGCCAATAAGCACGAGGCTGCCGTGGCTCTGTGGATAAATTGAATGGTTTATATTCTCGATCGGGTAGTCAATTATACTATTTCGTACTAATTCTTTCTGCCATCAACGACATCACAATAAATGGTAACTCCATTTACATATAATTTTGGAGCTTGTGTATTATTTTATTTTATTTGCTTCGTCCGATCACTGCAATGAACATGAAAGAGAACTGACGCGTCAAACAAAAACTGGCTCCTCATTCAAAAATTAGTTCTACTTTCGCTGATCGCTAAACCAGACACTATTTTTGTCATCCACGTTTATTAACCGCTAATTTCACTCGATACTTCCTGTTTAGCTTCATGATTCTACTTTACGAGGTGCATGAATCTCCATCTTTTAGACAGCATTACGTGGAAGAATAGTGTTAATTGGGAATGTGATTTATATCGTTCCGCAATGCACTTCACGAGAAACCTATACCAGACTTGAAGTATTTCAAAAGAAACATTATTTTCCCATTTTCCCATTAAAAAAACAACAGAAGAAAGCGTACAATTGTTTTCAATGATTCCTAATCTTTCTCTTACACATCATATAGGTGATAGTTATGCATTTGATTTATCGTTGGCTGTGTTGAAGGATATTTTTACAGTAGGCGTTTGGTGTGGGGGGGGGGGAAATGGTGTGGTGTTTGTCAGTTGGCGTGTGTTGATGCGTAATCTACCACTGTTATTGGGTCTTCTGAGGTCGTTTCTCGTTTCGGATGCTCCGTCTTTGGCCAAGGCCTGCTAAGTTGCATGAACTAGTCTCTTTTGCACACACAGATCTGAACTAAGTAGACGTATGGCCATTGCTTGATTCCACCATGTCATCTCACACATGACACACACCTACTGTAAAAATGTCCTTCAACACAGCCAACGGCCCAGCAAATGCATAACTGTCACCTATAGGATATGTAAGAGCAAGATTAGCAATCATTAAAAACAATTTTTTGCATTCCAATGTTGAATTATTTTCCCGTTCTGATGTAAGAATAAATTCTCGTGACAAATCCCCAATACTCAGTATGCCGGTAAGTCGTCCAGACTCTTGAACAATCACTTCGACACTCTTCAAGCTGTTGTGCTTTCGCTCCTTTACCCTCACTTACATATGCAACCCAACGTACGACTTCTCAGGAAGTGGAACGTATTACGCTCACGGTGAGAGTATGTGCCATTTCGCGTCAACCTAACAGGACTGAATAAACAGTCTCATAATTCACAAGATATTGTGAGTGATTATGAGCAAAGTGATCCTTTCTTACCCTATGTATTATTCTAGGTGTATATTTACCTCATCTCACTCAGCCTTCCCGAATGGTGAGAATACACCGTGCACCATTCAATTACACAGATTCGAGTCTTTTTTAGTACCAAAGAGTGATGTTGAGCACTGATATCCTCATATTTTCAGTTGCGTGCTCGAATTGCTCTGACTTATCTTACAAATTCGATAGCTCAAGCAATTCTGCATTACAAGTATCAACACTCACTTTCTCTCGTGACACCGAAAATACTGTAACTATGTGGACATGGAACTATAATTTAGTGCCTCTCCATGAATACTAAGTTTCTTGCTCTTTTTTCTATCATCTTGACTGAAGTGCTAATAAAATGCATATATTCCGTCTTTTGTGAAGCACCGAGAAATATTTCGTTTTATACCGAGTGTTCAGATATTTCAGCCGGTTATTTCCACCTAATTCTGCGGTAAATCGACACTCACTTTATCCTTTGTTTCTCAGCGGATTCTGAGATATTGACTAAATATTTTCTTTGTATTGTTTGTATGGTATCAGTGCCGAGTTCAAGGTAATAATGTAGTCAATCGTATATCTTCCAAAACGATTTTTTTACGCAAGCAAGAATACATGGGATTTGTACACTAATATAAATTTAAAAAATGATGGCTTCACGTAGATTTGCATGTGACTCAATCGAATTAACAACGTCCTAGCTTCAAGTTGAATGAATATCGTTGCAATAATCTGTGTTTCTATTCCTCAGATCTAACGCTCGAAAGCTGCATGCCATACACACGTCGCCAACATGTCATGTGGGGCGTGTATGTGCGACAGCGACCGTGACGAACCGCGGATAGCGTGCTCAGCTTTGTCTGTTATCGAAATGCAACTAAAATGATGTTGGCAACCTGATGGTCAAAAGGAACACGCCGTAGACGGGCCTTGGTTGAAAGCTGGCTGACTGGTTAGGATTTTCTCTGTTCGTGCACACTCATGCACAATGGAAACGCAGCAGCGAAATTGGTTTCATGATTTTCTTTGACCGATGCCTCCTATCCTGAACGTAGCACAATAATTACTTGTCTGAAAGTGATTGGCGCGTATGTGGTTTTGTGGTGGTGCTTTCATCGACGTGCATGCTGCTCAACCTAAGTCTACACATCACTGCGCCGTTTACGCGTACGTCAGTCACCACCCTTGACATGCCCCGCTTTTGCCAGCTTGTGCCCACGTGCGCACGCACAACAATGGGCCTACTAAGTCAACCCAGCTTTGACAGAAGGCCTGTCCGCTCTATGTTTTTTGATCGCCAGACCTTCCCCACAAGTGTTTCGACCATTCTCACTAGTACATCATTCCACACATCTAATGCTACTCACTCTCGCTGGGGTCACATGTTATACGGGTTAAGCTGGTAATTCAGAGAATATCTCATCGGTCCGCAAATGCATGCTCACACACACACGCACCACAAAAGCGGTGACACCGTTTGCATGCATTCTGCTGGACACCTTTTACTGGTGAGAATTCCGCCAGCATGCAAATGTAAGGCCTAGGAATCAGGCCGACGCTCACATCCCAAGATGATTTTTCGGTAATTGGCCAACTGACAACCATAAAGTAGCCCGGTGCTGAATGGGCTTGAATGGTTTGAACGGGCTTAGTCAAGTCTCAAGAATTTCCTTCACGTATTGAAAACACTGTACACTTGGGTTACAGCTGCAATCCCATTGGAGTCAAATGGAGCTTGGACTAACCGGGGATCCTTTTTCGGATCAAAAAATGATTTCTCCGAAGATAATTCGTCGGTTACCACAGAATGTCGTACAGAATAAGGAACTATCTTCAATTTTTTGTACAAAAACTGATATCAAACCTGTTCCGTCAACATGAATTGAGAAACCATCAACCAGGGTTGGAAAATTACCGGGACATACCGATTGCAATTAGAAGTCGTTGAAATTTTGAGGATACCCGGTGTCCGTAAAGCCCTCATTTGGAATTAAAAATGTGATGAAGGAGTTCTTTTTTATGGGTGATTGCCAGTCAGGCGTCTTAAACATGTCTAATCAGATCTTTGGGTAAAATAATTTGAAAAAGGAAATCGGTCCGATAGCAACTGTGTTCAAATGTCCTTATCTGAATAATCCATATGCGAAAGTAAATCAAATTACGTCAGCGACCATCAAATCAACGTTTATCCTGAATCACGAATTGTCAAATACTCCAGTAAGTGATTTAGTACGGATGAAACGGAAGCTGTTGAAATTACTTGGAATATCACTAAGTATACTTCTGTTTTGACCGGGTGGTTTTCATAATTCCAGAGAATGCAGCATTTGGCGTATCTTCCCAGTGCTAATATGAGATCGGAAACGGGAGACAGAGGGAAGAGAAAGAAACGGAGGAGTAGAATATGTTGGTAAGATGCATTCAGTGGCAAACCAGAAAGCGAATTGTCAACTTTCTCATTAGGTTCACGAACAACATCGCCAGAGGAATTGCAGATTTGAAGCAAATTGGAAGGGTAAATTCGCGGGAGCCTGCTTTGGCAGAAGACCAAAATGTCCGGCTACCGGTGACAGATGTTTGAAATGTATCTCCGAAATATGACAGCCAAAGTAAGTGGGGTATTGGGACGAGTCCAATTGATGGGAAAAAAGAATAATATGGTGGAAATAATATGACGAATATATAGGTCATTCAGATGGGATATGTGCTAGGAAGAGCAAGCTATTAGAAACGTTTGAGTTACTTAGTCGGGGCCACCAAACGCATGGCACAAGGATTGTCCTAGAACTATAAGGACAGATAGAGTTGTTAAGAAGTTGAGTACATGGGATTCGAATTATATGGATGAGGAAGTGAGGATGTGTCGAAGGTAACAGTGAACTGGTGATTCGAATCCAGGACGTATAGCCTCACTTTGAGTCTGGCACAGCACAACAGTTGAAGGGCCTTTCAAATTATACGGCATTTATCGTTACCTTCTACTGTGCCTACTTGCAGGTGATCCAGATGGCGCACTTCAGTCTTGATGGAGTGGAATAGTCTTACATGGCTTGATGACAGCCAGATGTTTGTGCCTTTCCCTTAGCTCCACTGAGGCTCTTCAAGCGAGGAGAGGGAACACTTTTGTGTTGAACATAAAATATTTCCAGAGGGCAGCACAAATCATGGAGATTAGGGCAGTCAGTGAGGTTTTCACAGAATGAGGAAGCCTTGTGTAAACAAATAATAAAATTATAGAAGGTAACCAATGCTCCAAGTTTATTGAGATTCTCCAAGGTGCAAGCTGTTCTGAGGAGAGTGCGCTAGGCAAATTGGCAATGAAGAACTGAAATTCTGCATATGGCTTCATGAAATTAGCGTTGTGGTTTTCATGACTAGTAAGACCGTTGACCGTGAGGCAGTGTCAACTGTAGGTAAATATTCACTTCGATTACAAAAAATATTCACAAATTTACACATGTGATAAACGCTCATGAAGTGAAAATAAAAAAGTCGCTGTCAGTCGCTGACCCCAAATCTGCGCTCGATGGCTAACTCAAAAATGTATGTTCCACTTGCAATAAACCCATAGATCAAATCAGAATGAACTAATGCAATCGACATTTAGTGCAGTGGATGACATGTTTCACACTTTTGCTTCACATCGGTACCGGGATACCTTCCGACCTACACTGTTCAGTTGAAGTATATCTTAGAGATTCTGAAGGAATCCCACAAACCGTCATCTTCATCGTTGTGTTTCAGTTTTTCGTCCGATCCGCCCAATGGTTCGCTTTACCGAAAATTCTCATTTGAGGGGAACCCATGGAAATGGCTTGACTAATCAGATTTCAAAGGTTTGCGTTGAAATTTTTTCACTGAGTATTTTTGTTATCAAGTTTGCTTTTAATGTTGACCCAATTAGGCCCAGTCAGCTACTACGAACGCTGGACGTAACACTATTACAAACGAAAAAAATGATAGCACAGTTATCAGTTGCTTTTAAGATATCGCGATTCTCCACCATTAGGCAATATAAAAAGGACATTATCCTGAACACGATATGCAAACCAAAGTTAATGGCTTCTTTATTCAAAAACCAACAAGTCAAACGAGAACAATTTTCGAATTCGGAAGTTTGAAACACTGTGAAATATCCTGTACAAATATTTTCTATTTCACTTCTCGTGTTGCATCGTAACTGTGGAACAAATTTGAAGGCGTGTGAGCATATCTTTCTTTGCATTGGGATTTCGAGAACATTGAAAGGGGATTCGTGAAATTCATCTCTTCATCTATGTTCGCATTAACATCTCTGGATGTATTTTGGTACATCTTGGGATTATTACTTTTCAATGATAAATTAAACATTCTCATGAAACCAAAGGAATATACATAACCCGAGTCATGCACAGGTGTTAGCAATTAGAGACACGTTTGCAGGACAAGTCTGACGTAACGTATATGGCGCGATTACTTGCGAGTAGTGTGTGTGGGACCTAGGATGCCTTGTCTGGCTGATTGTCCTTTGGGCTCCATCTTTCGGAATGCCTCATTCTTGCTGTCGTTGTCGAGGTTGTTGATTACAAAGTTTCACTCGCTGCTCGTGTAGACGATATATTCGTTATCTCACTAGCCTTTGATTGTTTGTGACGTAAATGACAATGAACGCCATAATCGGGTTGACGCAATGCTATGTCTCCCGCAGTTGTAATGAGTTCGCTCGAGGACGTCACTGATTGTTTCTGTTTGATTATTGTTCTCTGTAGTCAAGCCGGAATATGTCCGAGCATTCGGTTGTGCGGTTGTGTCACTCTGCTGCCAAAGTAGGTGAGTGCTCACCTACACTTGAACTGACGAATGAAATGGGACTAGGTATGGAGAATAAGTGGTTCTTTCATCGATGGTCATGCAAGTGGTCGTCGAAAAACTGATGATCTTCTTGGGGATTTAGTTACAAATAATGGCACAGTTGGGGTGTCTGCTGAATGGAGTGTTACCGTCATCCCAATTTCAAGTTGACCGCATGATGGCCACAATTTATGGAACTGTGATGACTTTGGTTACGTTTGGATGTGATTGTGAGAGATCGCGTACAGATGATTTTGGATATCATTTCGACTTCCAAGTGTTGAACAGCGAGCAACAAACTTCTTTCAGCTTGTCGATCATACATTTTTTATGTGTTCTTGAGAACACGGCCCCGACAAATCCAAATTTGTACTTCGTGGAACAGAGCTAGTAAAGTGTAGAAACGTTCGTGACCACGTAGTTTTACGTGGACTGATCAGCAGATTGATCCATAGTTTCGACGAATACTTCAAATACTTAGAAGCACAATGTGGTTGTTAGCTTTCCCGAAATTGGATAGATGAGATGTAGTGGTTCTGCGACTAATTCGTTGTCATAAATTCATTTAGTTCATTTGGTCCTACGTGTGATCGGTAACATTACGTAAACACGGTTCTTTCCAATCCGGACTTGGAATACCTAATATAAACTTGGACTATGAAATTCAGCACATTCGATGGAAGTTTGTCGCCTGACAATATTCGAGTATCTGATTATGACCACCCTTGCGCATCGGATGCGAATGCTGCTTGAATATGCGCTTCTCTATATTTGTATTGCCTATAAAAATGCCATGATTTGCATGCCTAATAAACAATGCATTTCAGTGCCAGTTGGTGTGTCTTCTGTTTTCATTTCGGGCAAACCGGTGACGGAACATGTTTTCACACTCGTCCTTGGTGTGCATATTACCGAAGATATCGTCTACTTACCGTCCGTAGAGAGTATCTTGGCATATAACTGTGTCCATTTATTCTTCGAAGTGTGAGACAAATACATCTCCCACAACTAGTCCTAGTCGTTCTATGTTTAGTCGAGGTGAAACAATAGGATTTTGAATCGAACACCTTACTCTCAAGGTTATCCGAGCTTGCTATCAACGGTTTGCTGAACATCTTCACTACACTAGCTTATTTTTCAATGCTGAGCTGAGCGTTGAAGCTGCATGATGAATCATATTACACAAATCTAACCTCCTGCTACTCAAGTGTAATTCAATATGAATCGTGAACTCACATGAAATGATTTCTCTAGATGTTTCGTCATTGATCACAAACGTGCCTGTATCTAAAATAATAGACAATTGCATGTCAACAGAAAAAATTGGCAAAGTTATCTCGGCGGGAAAATGTGAGGAACTTCTGATTTTCTGCTCTCCACTCAGTTCTATTTGCTGATAACATTTACAGATGGAAAGAGGACATCACAAGGGCATCTCCACTCGGTTCTTGAGTCGCCGATATATTCATGGCGAAAGTTGAAAATATCTCGTTGAATCCAACTGTCAGCTGAATGTCTCTGTATAAGTCGATGATATGTTATGCCTAGTAAAAGGAGAATGTAGTAAATCCGTTCCTACAGGCATTTAGTGAGTCGCATCTGAGTCTAAGTTCACGATTGAACTAAGAGAAAATGAATTTAATCCTAAAACTAGCTTTCCATACAACTTTTAACTTTTCAAATAACATGCATACTTTTTTCTATCAGTTTCTCAATTTTACCGCCAGTTGGATATTTCCATGATAATCCCCAAATATAGTTCTATCTTCTGTTCACATGACTTCGCTGATTGGTTCATACATGATTTTTGCAAAATCACCTGTACCTACCATATAAGCCGTACAATTTACACCTCAGTTTGACTTGTATTGTTCGTCACCAACGAACGCGTGGTATCCTGTCGTGTCTGACTTCCCAATCTATCTGGCTGGTGGACTAACATCATCGAAGTTCCTTCCTTGTATTTGGAGGAGAAGCTCCAAGGGTTCGTGATGGCCGGAGGAACGTTTGGGAAGAAAAGCTGCCAGAACAAGTTCGGACGAACAAGATCTTAAGTAGTACCAACAAACGAAAGACAACGCAGCAACAGCCCGTCAATGGGCCAAAGAAGCATGTTGGAGTTTGAAGGAGAGTTGTAGATCAATTGGATTACTCGTCGGTAAACCTGATCAAGAGAACGAGAGGCCGACGAGACCCCATCCCACATGTGACTGCAGTAGTTAAGTTTGGGGCTAGTTTGAGTTTTGTATATGAGAAGATGAGCTGGTGTGAAGAAGCTTATGGCGCGAAACAGAAAACCAATTTCGCACTCAGCACGAGAATCGAACTGAGATTAGCAAGCGGACCAAGATAGAGAAGTTATATGTAAACCGAGAAGAGAGGTAGATTATGTGGGAGGCAACACAGTTGAATCGAGGTTTGAATATGGGAAGCATGAAGGATGTTTTAGGGAAATTATAAGAAGAGACACTTTGTAAGCAATAAATGCAGCATGACAATGGGAGCCCCGGGAGAAGATTGATTCGAAGTGTGACTCTGAAGATGCACTGATTGCACTGAGGTCACGATCGATGTTGGTGTTGGCATGGTGGGGAGTTCGGTAAGAAAAAGAAGGATGAAGGGTGGTATCATCGGCCGAAACATGGATTGAGTTGGACTAAGTGGATGAAAGATCATTAAAAAATAAAAGGAATAAGATGAACTCAATTATTGAACCCGGGAATTCTCCGGCATTTACAGGAAATGTGTGGGACAGAACTTCATCAATTCGGGCAAAGATGATTCGCTTACTGAGGAAACTTTATGTCCGTGATAAGAGAGTAGAGGAGAATTCGAACGTGACCAGTCTCACCAGAAGTCCTCCGTATCAAACTCGGTCAAACGCCTAAAGATGTTGGGTGGAGCAATGTGTGTTTCTCCATGGTTGTCGAGTGCAACCGGTCAAGAGTGTTAGATGAGAGCCACGATATCACCGGTGGAACGGCTAGGTCGGAATCCGTATTGGTGATCGCTCAGTAGCTCTTCGCGTTCGAGTAACGCACGCGGTTTTGTGACGATGACAGTTCCGAGTTTTTTTGTTTCGAAATAACAGGCGTGGTGGGAATAGGCCGATAGTTATTCGGGTCAGAAAGATCATCGCTTTTGGGAATATGAAACATTGCTATGAGTTTCCAGGGGACTGGAAGAGTAGAAAGTCGGGAAATGAGAGAGAGAGAGAGTCAGAAAGGACGACGCAAGAAATAAACAATTCAAATTTCACATTTTAAGGACGGTGAATGGTATGCCTTTTGATCGGGTGGATTGCATAAGTCCAGAGGATGCAGCATTTGGCGTATCTTCTAAAACCAAAATGGGATTGAAAATGGGAGACAGAGGGAACAGAATGAAATGATTAAGATATGTAGGTGAGATGGAGTTCGTGGCAAACTGGGAAGCGAGTTGTCCACCTTCTCATATGGTTCACGACCAGGATTACCAGAGTAATTAGAGATGTGAAAGACATTGGAAGGGAAAAATGGCGGGAGACCTCTTTGGCAAAGGACCAATGTTCCAGGCTACCTCTGGCAAATGAGAGTGAACTTTTGGTTTCCAAGCGGAAGAAGCTTTCTTTGGCTCTATGTATGTTTGGCGAGCATCTGTTCCTGGCTTGCATGGAGCAGAGATGGGAGTCCGTTGTGGGCGAGCCCAGCCAGCGGCAAAATGTTGCACATTTCAAGCGTACAGCACGATCGCGTGCATGGTTGAACCACTCAGAGGTTTCGGGTTTGCCAAGTTTGGACAAGTGAGCAATAAAAAGTTGCATTACTTGAAGAACAATGTCGGTGAAGTTAGAAACGGCAGAGGAAATTTCTGAAGTAAAGCAGCATTCATTCCAAGAATAGGAGGCTAAGATATCTCAACATTTATCCCAGTCGGTTGAATTTTTGTTCGAACATAGAAGATGGAGTAAGAATGTGAGTGGAACTGATGGAATAGGAAATAATAAAGTGATCAGATGAGTCAACTGGAGAAAGGGCAAATGTGCCTGAGAACAGAGAATGAACAGATGTGAGAATAGGTTCAAGGGTATGGGCATGATCTTCAGCTCGACCGGGAATACTTGTGAGGAGGTAATTGAGTTGGCTTAGGTTGTTGACCACGGAGAAGTGTTCGGCTTCGCACCCTAGAGCTGAAGTGTTCGATGAGTGAATCAACCAACCTTGCTTGTGAACATTGAAATCTCATAAGATGGTGACGAGTCAGTTGGATGTTCCACAAAATAAGGTCAATGTTTGAAGGTGAGATATGAAAGAACGATGAATCGCTACTGTTGGGTGAACAGTGAAGTACACAAAAGCAGTGATTACAAAAAGTAAGTCGAAGCTTCATCCACATCAACTGAAATTAACGAGTCGATATTTTGCTTCACTTCGCGAATGCTAGTGAGAGTGACAAGTTAGTGCTCATCTTCCGAGTGAGGAGATCGAGCAAGACGGCAACTGTGTGTGTGGTCGTGTATTTTAATGATTTGAAGTGTAAAATAATTCAGCAACCGTGATCCTGAAATCTAAATTGGCATACCATATAAAGCCTCAATAGATCAGGCGTAGTAGTTAGTCGGGCAACATCAGAGCACTCTATCAGTTGTGTTCAGTTATGTGAGTTTCCTTGGCCTAGTGTCCTGTATTTCCTGCAGTGTATTCATTGGGCACCGTGTCTTTTGATTCTGCTGTGGGTCCAATAGGCCATGTGCTTCCACTGTGTGTGGCATACCAATGCCAAATAGATATTTTATCGAGTCTTAGTGAATCGAGACATTCTTCGTCAAGTGTGTCATCGCGTGATATTACAAAAGTTTATTGCAACTCATGCATTCATTGAATCAGACATGGTCATATAAACCATGATCAAACCTATATGTGAGAATTCTTGACTGTGTCCGTCTGCGCAGATTTTCACCTGATCTCAAGCGGAACCTCTCCACTTCTTTTAAATTGATGTCGTTGGTAGTGGAAAGACGATAGAATTAACCTGCTCAATTTTGACCACTTGAATTGCTTCGTTTATTGATCAGTCATTTGCAGCCCATGAGATCATATTCTCCAGAATTGGCATTTGAACTAACATTCACGAAATTTTTATTGGTTTTGTCAGGGTGATTTATTAGGTTTCAATATTCAGGAGGAGTAACTCGATTGGGGGAATTGTACCTCTGACGAATAAAAGCTAATTTATAAAAATTCAGGTACCATTAGGTTAACATCTGCTTTAAGGAGCTGGCTGAATTTCACATATCTCGTAGAGGACGACAGTTGTTTTCGTGTCACTGTCCAAGGTCGCAGTAATTTTTAAATAAATCTCAAACAGTTGAGTATTCATATTGAGAACGATGAAAATTTCCATTTATGGAAAATTGTTTCATGAGTGTATATTCATCAAACTTCTGCACTCAAGCTCATTTCGGCAGAATGTTTTTAACTTAACAGGAAACTTTGTATTACTTTCTAATATTGACGGTCATCGTCTATATCGGAAGCAAACAATAAGTAGGTTTTCACAGCAATAAGAAGGCTAAACGCAGTGGAAGCTGTTTTCTGCACTTAATCAAATATATGAGCACAATTAGCCATTTGTTGCGTTTCAAATAATCCCGTTTACACGACCGCATTCAAAGAAGACGAACCGCCCTTCATTTTTATTCTCTGTATATGGTGCAAATAAACCTTGTATGATACTCATCATTATTGTTGAGCTGACCTGTTTCTTCTCTGTGATGTCTGAACTAAAATCTCCTTCATGTGGTCAATCTGTTCTACTCCTCGAAATCTGCTCGTATTAGTTTATATGCTACAGGAGTTCAATTTCCATATTGACTGCTGGTTTGTATTAAACCTCATTATTATGGCATTCAGAATTGTGCAATGCCATACTGCATGAGGATCGGGCTTGTCTTTTTGCATGTTTCTCATCTGCGAAAATGCATTTTCAGTAACATAATGATGACGTGATAGTTCACGGATTCTTATATGAAAAGAACCATAGAAATGAACGAATCGAAGCCAATAATTAGGCCCATTTCATATGAATATTTTCGTAAGCCACGTTTCATAGAATTCATGACAGAAACTAGCATCAGTCTTTCTCGACAATTGGAGCAAGTTGCTCATCCGTGTTAATGTTTATTGTCATGTTTGGATTGACCTCAAGTTTCCGATAGGTGGGACATTCTAGGGATAGTCGGGTAAACTCATCTCGCATGTTACTGTCCATGGTAAACCTAAGGCACCAGAGCAGGTGGGAGTGTCAACAGAAGACATGTTCCTGCTGCATTGTCCGATGAGCAGTGAGTGGTAATAACAGGAACATCGGTTATATTGGAGGAATCAAGAGAAATCAACCATTATTTAGTGGATGGTGATGAGTAGTAGATGGTCCACCACTCCATAGGGTATCTGAATGAGACCACAGCACCATACCACGATAAAGGTAACCATACCGTTTTAACCAGAACGTTAGTCGTTGTCACTTCAAGTAGTTTAAAGTGGTTTTCATGGAAATAGAGGAGCAAGTAACATATTTGGTGACGATGCTTTTGAAAATACACGACGTATGGTAACGGATACCTCAAAATCAAACGGAATTCCTACTTTATAAGAAGACAGAGTGAGGGGGAGAGAAAGGATGAAAGCACGCAAGGAGGAAAAATGAAAATCTCATTGTTGATCTAACACAGAATTCTTTGAGGTTTCGAATTAGAATGATGAGGCAAATCTGTGATAAGTATGGTATTGTATCTCAATTAGAGGGCATATTTGCCTCGAAATCACGATTCGGAATAAAGTGTTACTTCGAAGTGATGCAAATTGCGCCCTAAAATGGCAAGTATAGGATTTCAATGGAGTTCGGTCTTCATATTTCCTTCGCTGCATTACAGAAATTTAAATCTGGGTAGTTCAGTCGTACGTGGAGTTGGAAGATCATTAGGAAATTTGGAGTTAGATGGCGACCGATTGCATGTAGCTTCACCTGCAACGGTCAACTGGATGTCGGGCTTGGCAACAAGCTTTCGGATAAGTTAGTGCTTGAGACAAAAGACCAAACCTTGATCTCGCTACAAAACTATGCTCGCTACGGACTATGCTCAATGGCTTGAATGGAAGTTCCGTTTGCACGGGATCGGACGAAAGGGACCTATATCATGGCCTAAAAGATCTCGGGATATAATTCTTATGGAATATTTCCTAGGCGGTTATGTTGAGAGAAACTTTCATGACCCCAAGTCTTAGAACCTGGATGAGTTAAAGAATTGGATCCAATCTGTATGTACTGCGATTCCAACAATGATGCAGGAGGCAGTTCAACATAATATGGTTCGACGGCTGACGATTTGCCTGGCTCAAGTTGGTGGCGCTTTTGAGTATCTACTGTATTGGTAATAACGGCGCTTTTCAGCAACAGAAAACGACCTATTCCTTTTGCTCAGATACGCAGAACGATCAAGAAGTCGTTTTGAAAACCAACACGACCTGATTTTGCTTGTTGATCCCGTTTTGTAAAACAAAGTTTGAGTTACTCGTACTTCAGTCCCAAAGATCGATTTCACGTAATCGTTCTCGCTGATTAGCACGACGATACAACAATCCCAATCAATAATATGTCCTACTCGAGTATTTAGCCAAATGTCGAACGACCGTCATTGGAATCGGAATGACGAAATAATTTGTGACAAGGTACTGCGAAAATTGAAGCTTATAAATATATGACAACCAAAATCAGTAGTGATCTCTTTGGTAAAATTATCCAAGAATCAGAGTGTAAAATGGGGCAGTTCAACAGGCAGCAGTCACGCTTCAGAGGCCGAAATTGGACAATGAAAAACAGGGTAAAATTCGAACAGTTGGTGAGTGTGTCAGGAATATTGAGTACGGAAATGACAAAGCGAAGTTCTTTGACACTGTGTTTCAGGCAACAGTTCCCTGACTGCACCACTAGAGGCAACATCCACTGGATTACCATCGGTGGGCGCATATCGCCACCTGAAGTCTAATCAACGGTTTTCTTCGAGTCCAATTCTATTGACCACAAAGTTACCGAATGACTTTGACATTACTAATTTACTGGAAAACAGTAAGGGAATCCGGCCATGGGATAAGACGATCTATATGCATTAGTAGCTCATCAGTAGTGTCGTTCAAAATGGTGTTTAGTTACCAGACATCTATCGACGCGAATAGGAGTTGTAGATTTTATGTTCTTCGATCATTTCATCCATCTGTCTCGCTCACGTTCATCGGACTCACGGTACCAATCCAGACACTGGTTGCATAAACCGCGAAAGATCTGCCTCGCTGGCGGCAACATAAGAGAGACCAAACCCAAATGATCATACAATGTAGCCACATGTTTTACGACAGACAAAAAGCTAGAGTTGCTGAAAGACACGGTTTATTTTTGCGACGATTTCACTGCATCTCAACAGTTCACAGAAAATCATGTAAAACAGTATTGTGCGACAAATATAAGGGGATTTAAAATTATCACCGTGGTAAAGACACATTATCAGACAGCTGTTTCTACTGACACAATATGGGTTTCAATCGATGTGTGGCTACGGCTTCAGCAAACCTCAATAGCATGGTATTGCTTATCACGTATATGACCCGGAACACAGTGTTTTGGTCAGCTGTATATTGCGTCATCTGAAGGTGATAAGCGACGGCAGACAACGGGAACTTTCGATTTCTAACACTGTCAATATGCGTTTGATCCGACAATGATTGCATCACAAGACATTGAGTCTAATTTGGAATGTGTTCAATTTCTCGGTTAGACAACTGTCGCTCTGCTCCACTCACGTAGGTTGCTCCGCAAATACACCAAAATCATTAGGTCAGGTTCGATTTATTTCCACCGACGTTTAAGGGATCCCAGTCGTTCGATGAACAATGTTGAAGTCAGCTGCATAATATATTCGAACAGTCGCTGAACCAAGTCACCGTTTGAGCAAGCGATTGACATCGTGGACTTGAAAATAGGACAAAGGGTGTCTTGTACTTCTTCCGCCAAAAAAACGTTTGTCTGGTGACTAGAGGTTTGCCTTGTCTTTTGGTAAACGCATCGGATTAGGCGTTTCCGGTCGAGACGCCTTCCAGCTGTTCAAGTTCGTAGTCCATCATGTTTCTTTTGCAAATACGTCTTGCTCTCTGAAATAGGTTTCGGATCAGGCTACAGTTATATTCCACAGATTGCAAGTATAGACTTGTCCAAGTTTCTTTTCTATGGAATCAGATTTGGCGATTGCTCCGTCATTCCTCCTAGTCATAATAATCTCAAGAAAGAGAAGTGTATTGTCCACATCTCTGGCCATCGTAGTTCGTGTACTTGGATGCAGAAGATTGATTTCATCCATAATCCACGTCGTCTATTCTAGACTTTCGTGATGATAGATATATCATCAACGTATCTTTTATAAAGCTCTGACCGTCCCGAGATTTTGCTTGCCTTCACAAGTGAGCGGATCCGAATTTTCCGAAACAATCAGTGACTGTTGTAGAGAATCGTTCATCGGTTACACTGAATGAACTTCAATTGTGGGCTGTCTCCTGAGGTCTAGGTTTCTGTATATCACGGGAGAAAATAAGCAGCACAGAGACTCAAGCACAATTCGAATATCTATTCGAACAACGGAAACTAGTCAAACCAACTTCAAAAAATGCGGAAACTTAGTTTTTGATGGAGCTGGTTGACTCCGAACCACAGTAACTGGTAACATCGTCCAGACATCAGTCACTCACCACATCTGAGTGCATTTTTATAATTGAAAATCTATAGTTGCGAGCTGGCTTGGTAATTTTACGCCCAAACAATGATTCCGGGACCGTGAAGACTCATTGGAAAGAATATGAGAGAATGTGGACTGTTTTTGACTATCACAGCAAGTTTTTGCGCCAAGATAATTGCAATGACCCCTAGGAAGTAGAACACGAGGTATCGGTAGAAGTACACATTCTGCTAGACGGATACTTCACCAATGAGATCACAGCTCTGAATCTGAAGCCAAGAGGAACTCAAACTCTACAACTGCATGGTCCAGAAGTGTCACTTCGACGACCACTATAGATGATAAACTCACCACAAAGCGAATAAGCGAAATGAGTGTTGAAATTGCCTGAGCCAGTTCATGATTTATTGGCCAGAGACTCTATCAAAGAAAGTCTGTAAATGGCAGAGCTTTGGCACCAGATCATTTCGAAAGGGAAACACACGGCTTCACTTGATGTCCAATCACTGCTCACGAACTTTCCCGTTAAGGAGGCTATACGTATCATCTGCGACCATGTAGAGCAAAGCCAAATCAAAATCGGTATATCAGTATCAGTCCTGGAACGACAGTTATTACCATGCCCAACAAACGTATCGTTTTCTTTCCTCGGCCGGACTTACAGACAAATTGATGCAGTGGCAATGAGAAACCCATTGGATTCCATTTTATCAGGTATATTTATGGCTCGCCTTGAGGAAAGTGCGAGCTTGTTCATGAATGCAGTGTACGGGATATCAGGACTTCAAGCCACAAAAGCCCAGTGTACTATTAGAGATAACCGAAAACCAGACTCTCAGGCTTCGATTGGGGGACCACATAAGGTTCCAAAAGGTCAGGTGTGGTCACCAGCCGAGAGACAATGGATTTCTCTCCACCACGAAAATGATCGTCGTTCGAGGGTTTAGAACCTTTGCACCACCGATCGCAGTTTGGTGTACCTTGCCGATAGAAAAGGCTTTCTTCCCAGGAACCAGGAGGAAAAGTGCCATTAGAAACAAGCTGTTTGGTATTCATTTTTGAGTACCAATTTATTTCTTTGTGATTGGTTTTATAAGAAAGTGGTGTTTGGGGAATTCCTCGGAATAATGAGGAAACATTCTACAGTGTGTTCTGGTCATCACTGTACAAATAACATGAAGAAGGGCATTATTCCGTGGGCTATCCGGTAGCAAATCACATGATTATACAAATAGTTACCACGAATCTCCCAATGAACACAGAAATTACAAAAATATAGGATGTTGATCTCTCTGTACACCAGAGATTCCACTGCCACCTCACCTAATTAATCTTGAAACTGTTTGCCTGCCGATTATAATACTCAATCATATACGTTTTATTTGTCCAATACATTCGGAAGGAAAAGGTATTGATGACGCTGACTTCCTACCGCATGTGATCAGGCCGTGGGAATGCATTCTGGATAATTGGTTTCATAAATTCTAAATTAGACTGAGTCATTTTGAACTATCGAAGAATGGACTATATGCTGATGTCTATCTTTCAATCAGCTTGGCAGTACGGTACATTTTACAGTTAGAATTTTGTCAGAGCGCAGAATAAAAGGCCTAGACAACAGATCGGATGCTCAAAGCCCATATAGATGTTTCTATATATTTTGTCTACTGATAAGTAGCCGTGTAAAGAGTGTTTTTTAAAAGGGCTTGGACAATTCTCCACAATTTTTTCACCATTCGAAAAACGAAATATCATATGAAAATGATTATTTTCGGTGGGTCCTCAACCGCTAGACGCTCATTACCTTTCAAAAAATTCCGGTTTCATTTCCGATGAGAAACCGCTGTTGAATGAAATCATTCATGTACATTATGATCTTTCCTCTGTGTATTTATTTATACATAGCTCTGCTTCATTTGGGCTAGAACGGTTGCTTCATCGTAGTTGGCGTATTGGATCAGAAGGACAAAATCGCAAGGATTCGTTATCAAATTATTGGAAGCTCTTTTTGATATATTAACAAACCTGTGCTGGAGTGATGGGAGTAAGTTCATGATTGACACAAGTGACACAAACTACATGAATAAAGAAGGACATGACTACGGGGGAAGCGCCAAGCATACGACGCCCACATGAATCAGCAAAACAGAAGCGTGATGAGTAGAGAAGAAAGGAATAATTCAAATTGAATTTGAATTATAAGGTAAACGAGCAAACCGTTAACAATACAGAAACGTCTATGATCGAGACCTTTGTTCGTTGTCACAGTTCAGAAAGCAGGAGGCAAATGAAACACGGCCAAACACTGCATAATGTAATTCTAATTCATCTCTGCTGTATATACCTAGTCAGATTACTGCATCATGTGCATTCTGATGTCCCAATTGTCCCAGTCATCGATACATGGAAACACAGAAATAATCTGAGTAGGAAATCTCCTTAAAGTTCACATGTAATTCATTTAAACCATGGTTGAATAAATTGAGGCGTTTGTTGGAGTAGCTCAAATGTGAATCAACTACTGAGACACAATTATGTTAAGAGCTATTCTGTTTCTGGTTTACCTCACAAAAATGACAAGCGTTGACGTGTCACTCTCAGCAATATACTGAATCACAGCTTTTATGACATCTTGCTGCCCAATTTACCTACAAAGCGACTGCTTATCACCAGTAGAATAGAGCATTAGTTAACGGACAACAGGACCGATTACTGGCCATAATCTTTATTTATTTGAACTGTCAACAGCCATCGGACAACACGTACGTGGACAACCCATTGATCAATGAAACGAAGGATCGTTCCAGATTTGCATGAGACAAGTAGTCAGCTGATCGAATAATGGAAACGACTTTGTGGATGAATAGTGTCTGTCAACTTGCCACAAATTAGTATGCTGCGATAATTGATCAAGTTATGGTTGGATCGGCTGTCGAGCAATGTGGTTTCAATGTCTATTTGGAATGAAGATGCTGCGCGCTCGTTTGGATCGGTGGACAGATTACGTTATTAGCTGAGTCGAGTCTGCGCAACTCTCGATTTCATAAACTTCCCCATGACCGACTATTCCACTAGTCAGCTAATTGTTACCCGATTTATTTGACGTCAGTTTCGACTTTGCTGACCGCATTACTTTCATTCCTCGGTTGCATATTTGGTTTATTTACCCAACCCTCAGTTGGTATTACTGAATTTCCTCCTCGCGGGATAAATATTTGGTTTATTTACCCAACCCTCGCGGGATAAATTATTTGGTTTCCGAATTTGATTGACCCTAATGAAATTCGTTTGTTATTAGTTCACCTGTTGCATGTGTAAGTAAAAGTCTTTGATCGTTCAAGGGAATCGTAGTGGCCACTATAGAGTTGAGAAAAAGACCGTTATCTGGCCACAATATTAACCTGAACTGATTTTTCCAAGGTTTCTGTCGATCTCTTTATCATATCCAACTGTACTCGGTCGCGGTTCGCTTTCTGATTCGTCGTTGAGTTCGTTTGCATTCCGTGTATTCATCGTATCGGTACTGTTTCCGTACCACTTTATATAGAATACATTGTCGCATCCGTCCATCGGCTAGCATCTTCACTATTTGGTCAGTAGAGGTATTTCGTTGGTACACCGCATCGAGACAGGAATAAAGACACGTTCATAAGCCTCGCTCAAAAGTCTCCCAAAGTTTATTTAGCATTTGAGGGCATTCAGTGGTATAGTATGCGGCGTAGTCAGTGAATATGCTCCCATGATGAATCTGCCGCTCAATCTGCTAATCATAATACGAATGCGAAACAATAAGTTGAAAGTTATACTCGACAGACAGAAAATGAACGCAACCAGTGGTGCCAGGTTTGTGGCTGGTGAACGAGATGAACATCCAAGTGATCGATCATGATCCGCAACGTGTTGGCACGGAAAAGAGCTGTTCATTACAATGCAAACCATTGAGGAAGCGGGTAGCATTTCATGGTTATTGACACAAGAATTAGTCAGAACATTTCATACGGAATTCTTGCTTTGAAAAATGAAATGAGTATGTTTTATTGGAATATTGATAAGCCAAAATCTATCTGGTCGAGAGGAGCCAGTCGATGTGAATTTACATTTGTCTTGATGGATTTGTATGAAATTCAGTTCCACAGGGAATCACTATCGAAACACAGGATCGCTCGTTTGGCAAGATGACATGAAATCAACACACGTGCAATCGTGTACCGAATTTCTTTTCACACAATTCTACAGCTTGAACTAGAACAAAATAGATTAAAAGCATCAAAATACAAATGGAAACATCTCAGCCATGAGTAACTTCAATAAAAGGTGTCTTCAAAATGACAAAACAGACAGAACTGAGCGAGTAGTCTCATCATTGACCGAATCCGCTATAAATAATAACTAATAAAATGGTTGATAATGTTACGAAATCCAGTTACGTTAAGAAAGACAGATGACCAGCTACAATTATCTAAGTTCAAATATAAGTTTACCTTTTAACAGAGAACACTGAGAAAATTGATCAATTAAATGATATGTACACAAGGACACTTTCCACATTGCAATGAAATTGTTCCAGAGAAGTACAAGATAAGCACAGTGCAAAAACTGTTTCTCGGGCCAGAGTAGATTCGGACGACAGAGCCACTGGAGGGAGAAATCAATCGAATTATTGAAACGCTGATGTCAACTGCGTATCCAGCATAATTCCTGGCAACCTATTATCAACTCAAGCTGATAAAGAATAGTCTTCCACTGTGGTTGGAATTAAAATTATAAATATTTCATAAAGCAGACGTTATGGTCAACCAAATCAGCAAACGTTTGAAGCCAACTTCCAGCGAATCTACTACACTGCCGAACCGGTAATTATTTTCTTTTTTTCCCCGGTGACACGTCATACAATGAATCAAAACTTTCAAATGTGGCTTGAGAAAGAAACTCAACATGATTACATCATCGATCGATGAAAGATCACTGACTGCCACAAATGATTTGGAGACAAGTCATTACGTCACTGCCAGTCAGACAGTCGTAGTGATTTCCCTACTGGAAAAACTAGAAAAACATTCCTTCAATGAGCGACGCGACACCATCACGTGATCCATCGAAGTTTATAAAACAATAAATTTGATTCAATCAACAGGATTACTCATTTCGCTGTCGCAACAAATCTCGCATGAACCAAGTTATGTATGCATACGCAGCGCAAGTGGAGATCAGCTTTTTGACTGCTGTCATTATATTCACCGATATTCGAACTTGTATATCAGTTTGACGCCAGCATCGTAATTGATTGGTGATAGTGGTAAAGGTGATGTGATTTTGGTGATGCTACATGCGACAGACGCGCCCAGAAAGCTGCCCAACCGGAGATGACAGGCAAGTTACAAAACAATTCTACTACGTTCATGGAGTGCGAGTAATGATCGTGAAACGTTTTTCCCAATTTATAGTTTGATAAGGTGAGCTTTGAGTGAGAGACATGCCCATGTTCATTATTTTCTTGATATGACAGGGTGAAAGATAAATTAGAGGAACGCTGTACATATGTGAAATTAAACTTGAAGTGATGGTTACCAGTGTTGTACTGACCTGTTTGTTTTGTTTTATGGTTATATTTGAACAATATTTTCCTGCAACTAAAGAATATTCATCTGATTTGGCAAATACGGTTGAGTGGGGACACTCGATTGAGACATCAGAACACTCGGTTTCAAAACTACTATTTGTCACTGTCCCACTTGTGATAAAATATATTACACGTTTTACATATTTTGTACACTGGATGATAGAAAAGCAGAAAGTAAGTCGATAATTTCGAACACAGCAATTGACAAATTCGTGTCCATGCAGTAGAGGTGTTGTCAGCGTTACGACAGATATTGTGTTGATAACTGTCAGTTGCATGCGGTCAGTGATTACGTCACGTTATTTCGTGGGGGTACCAAGATAGATTCAAAGATCTGAAATGTTGCTTCTGAGCACGAAATGTGGTGTTGTTTCGTGCGAATTGAGACTCAATCGGCGGTTGCCGAGATCTGGCTTTGGCATTTCCTAATGCTCTCACTTCGATAGTTTATTTAGGAAGAGCGACTCCATTAGTATTCATCTAATGATCCGGTTCTATCGAAGTGATGGTGAATGTCGTTTGTCCGCTTTTCACTAGACTTTTATTTAACCAACTCGGTTGATACGCCTTTATTCGTCGAGGTGGTCATTCTGTGTTTCTGCCTACGTCACCTGCCCCACACTGAGAGCTGGAATGCACGGATATTCTGCCTTTCATTCGTCAAATGAGAAATAGTCCAGAGGTGAACAAAACTTGGATTCCAGCAACGTAATACATCTTTCTGTTTTCGGATATGAGTAACAGGCGATTGATTTCACTCGTTTACCATATCTGCTTCATTGCTACTTCTGAATTCAATTCATGGGTAGATAGATTGCTTTTCGACTGCTTGATGACAAGGTGTGCTATAATAAATCTTCGTGATATGATTGATTGTATATACTGGATGAGAAATGATTTCACCCTTTTATTTATTCTTTGTCGAACATATCTTATTTACTTCATTGGTCAATCAATGTATACTATGCCTATTCTGTCTCGATAATACGAATCTGTGGTAGTGTGTGCATGGACTTGGCAAATTTCCTTTCTGATTACGTGATCGTCCTAGTGAGCCATCGGATTGACGTGATTGTAATGCGTCCGAGAGAAGCAAACAATATGTGGATTCTATTTTCAATGTGATTGTATACATTTATAGGTCTAATTGAATTCACTTATCAGGTTGAATGAATCCATCCAGTTACCAAATCCTAAATCAAGTTTAAGCTCAACATCAAATGTATTGAGAAGAGATACGTTTTAGACCAGTTCTGGACATGAGCACCTTGCTACATCATGTGGAAGAACGTTATGAAATGAAATTATCCCATATTCCAGATGAAAGATAACAAGATTGAGGCCACAGGATTCATCTCATTTGCAGATGTTATTAAAGACACAAATGCGTCCAACGAGAGGGTCTACTTGCTCAATGTATATTCTCTACCTGCGAGTGTCTTTCAAAGAAAGTATCAAAAATATAAAAACAGTAGATAGGAGAATGAGAAAACCCAATGGATTGATAGTAGATGAACATAAAGAATTTATCTATTTATGTATAAACAACATCCAATTTCAATTTCACGGAGCCTGATCGCATTATATAAAAGAGGTTTTATTTCTATCCTTCCTAAGACCTAAATTAGGAGATAATTGTATGGCCTAATTAGAGAACGGTTTTATCTCTGAATAACTCAAGCAGCCGCAAATGTCAGGGCGTACTGTGTGCTAGGCTCATCATCAACATGAGCAACATCAGCGTAAGGGATTTGTCGGGTCAACTTTGAGACCTGATTCAATTAGGTATTTCGCAATTGAAAGAGGCCGAAGCTCTGACGTCATTCTCTGTGGCCGCATTGCGCGGTGTCGTCGTTTTTGTCAACCATTTTGGTATGTTCTCCGACGCTGGTTGAGCCAAGCAGCTCTCCATTCTGCCTGTGGGTGCGTCACGGTAGCTGTAAGTGAACTAATAGAAAATATTTGAGACATCGGGATCGGCAAGACTGTCTGAATGACTTTTCAATCCTGACCTGTTGGTAATGAGTAACTGAAGTAGTTGCACCACTAAGTGTGTGACTGTCATATGGCTGACTTAAGATATACATATTCTTCACTAAAACGGTGGTCACCTGGTAATAGTAAAACAATAGAAACTTGCTTTATGTTGATGTGTACCGTCGGTTGAAACTTTCCACGATTTCCGCTAAATTGCACATGTTCGTTAGTCTTTTCGAATATGCACGGACCACGCGTCCGTCACTTCGATGCTTCACATGAAACTACGCGACAACCCGATTATCGATTCCCACGACTCTTGAGATGAAGAGCACGGTTATTAGGAAAAAAATAATTAGCGTGCATTTCGAGAGCGTGAGTGTAGCGTACACCTGCAACGGTCAAATGACTTCCCTGCTTGAGAGCAAGTCAGTTTGTGATATGCCGATTTTGCATGTATAACATAGGCCTCAAAGTTATTTCCAGACTTGTAAAAGTTTGGTGATCCTGTCAAACAGAGGCCTGCTTCCCAATTGATTTGAGTTGTTTTATGTGTTTTCGGATAAGAACTCATTTGTGAACAGAATTTGAAGAGGTCTTGATATCATTTGTTTCTCTGTCCGAATGTTGTTAAAAGCGTAGTGTCCCGTTTGAAAGCTTTGATGTCGGAAGGTATGTCTTCTATCTTTCGTACATATATTGCTTCTTCTTCATAACTAAACTGCCTGATTCCTTATCTGGTTGGAAGAACACCATTATTTCCATTCTTCCCAATCCCTCTCTTACTCACGAAGAAGAACTGGTCAATAGTCCATTCCCTTTAGATGTTATAATAATCAGATGTTCGGATGAAAGGTTGCCGCGCAGTATCCATCTCAAAGTTACTTGGGAAGGTCGCTATTTGCAATTCTCCAGTTTCGCACCGAAGACCTACAATCATAGTTTGGTTCGAATCCTCCTCAACAGAGCGTGGAATATCTGCATCAAAGATTAAGTGCAAAATGGATAGGAGTTCATAGAAAGAATGTTGCTGGCTAACTGCTATCCCGATAAGTTCATCAAGCAACATCGAAAACCGAAGAAAGTATGCGGAAGTCTGGTGGCAGAAATCAGCTTCGTTTATTTGTTTAACATACTACTGTTTATACGAACTCCCGATATCAAGCACGGTAGTAATTTGACCGTGGCCCGTGCAGGCTACACTCACGCTCTGGCAATGCACACTAACCAATTCCTTCCTAATAATCGTGTTCTCCACCTCATGGGTCGTGGGAAACAATACTCTGGTTGCGATGTGTGCTCTATGAGAGGCATCACAGTGACGGACTAGCGGTCCGTGCATAGTCGAAAAGACTAACAACTGAGACGTACGGTCTACGGTTTCTTTATTTGCGAAACATTTCACTGCGTCAGGTCAAAAAGCTGACCCGACCTAATCCCTTACAGCTGTGTTGCGCAATCCCAGTTTGAAGCTGTGAGCAATCACCGAAGCGAAGTCCATCAGAATGCATCAGCGATTTGTGCACAACAAATGGTTGACACAAGTGTTTGTTTGTTATGGCTCCAACCGAAAGCACCCCGATCTCTCCCTATCGAACTCACTGGTAAAGCTTTCACTCTAACTTAGTTCATTGTATCATTGCTCTCTCTGTGTGGTATATAAACTGAAATGTTTAACGTAGGCGGTGGACAAGAGCAAACGAAATGCTTGCATCACGTTACTTATATTTTCCTTCAGTTCTCATGTACTTCCCAATAAACAGAATAATTCCATATCTGTACCGTCATTATGTGATGCGGTTCCCCCCAAGTTCTGGCGAACATACTCATCATTAGCTGAAAAGACTTCAGTAATGATTCTTTTGTGCCATGTGCTGCATGATGCACTGTCATTAGTCATGTGAATCACGTCTCTTTTTACAAATCCGTTTCAGCCATGAGCCCTTTGTGTAAGGAGGTATCCACGATACCATTCTTTCCTAAACATCGCCTCTAGATTTTCTGTTTGACGTCACGTTTGGAGCAAGTTTCTACTGGCTTGGTCTTCCCTGCACAAAGGGATGTGTTGAGGGAAGCAATGAGAAATCCCGAAGTCAAAGTGCGTTTGGGTGCCCTGGGTCTCGAAACAAGGAGATTAGAGATCTAACTTTGATGATACGTCCAACCTCCGCCATGTATGTCGATATATCCTCGTGGATTATTAGCACACAAAGCAGTTTTTAACACACATTCTGCGGCCTCAACGTTAGACCCAACATCACTGAACGACACCTCAGGTATACTGCGTCTGGTTATAAACCGTATCAATGCCATGAGAAGTACTTTCGCAGTCATACTATATGCGATTTCCAAGTGCATTGCACGACACCCAAATCTGTAGCGCTCACTTCAATCTACCTTGATATGAAACGGTCCGAATTAATTGACACGTTTCCATAAGCAATCAGGCATGTGTGACATTACTTGAGCTATGGGTTGGACATATTAGGCACTTACTGAGGACGCGTCTGAAATTGTACGTCAGAACCAACTCGACGACGATTCCCGTGGCTTCTGGTACTTCGAACACAGTGAACGGTCCAAGCCTGAGAATAATTGTTTGGAGCATTTCAAATCGAGCAATCTGAGGCTTTGTGAACTCCCAAATAGATAAAATATTCAGGACTTCCCTGTTGCATACAGTAATTATACCGATTACTCTTCGCGAAGAACTGACATTTTGACAGTCTTAGTTACTTCATTGACCTACTCTACATTTTGGTGACAAACATCATGAAGTGTCCCACGAGGAGGCATGAAATGGGCACGACAGACGATAATGAATCATAAAATGAAGCAAAAAGTCTTAGTAAATCCCCAGTCGTTATTGGAACTTCGCCTAAAATAATTGAAGGCAGAAAACGGTCATCGTGAATACGCCGCTGGATACCCAATGCTCTGAGCTCCACGATGATCTGCTGATAAAATTTGAAGCACGTACTCGATTTTTCTCCGTTCATCAATTCTGCTCGTAATCTAGGTCCTTACGACACACATTCTGTTTGAGTCATCGCAAGAAATCCTTCGTCATGGGAAGGTTTTCTCCTCATACGACAACGACAACAATGAACCATCCACACAAAAGTTAATAGTCATCGCAGATAATGCTAAATCGAGGTTGCTGTCATCGGCAGCTCTTCGTAAGTCCAGTATAGCACAAAACGGTGAACAACTTGCGCCAAACGGATGAATGTTCATTCCGTACTCTATCGGACTCCCTCTCATATCGCTATCTTACCAGTACAAGAAGCCTACAGATCACCTGTACCACTTTGGAAACCTAAGTTGCTAGATCATCTCTTCGATTTCAGCGAAAAGGGCAATGAAATATCAACGGAACCTGACGGGTACTCCTACCAGATGATCAGTTGGATCAGGTACTTGTGATAGGACTTCGTTGAGTGAAATGCCCTCACGAACAGCCGCACAGTCGAATACCACTCGGACCTTCTCGGGCTTGTTCGAACTTAAGACGTTATGGGGTGGCAGGAACACACGTTTTCTTGGGCATCTTCTTGTGGAACTATAGATGACATTTATCCTTTTCAATCATGACCGTGAATAACATCACTGTACTTTGAGAGTAGTTTCAAATTCTGAAGCAGGCATATCTTGAGAAACGACAAAAGATGGTTTACAACTGGGTGATTAAAGAGAAGCTCATTTCTATCAATACGCCACGGTAAACCATCGATACACTTATTCCTTTCTTTATTTTACTTACACGCAACTATCTCCTACTAGACGACGAGGCGGCTTCATGAATATATCACATATCATAGCTGATCGATCGGAAGCAGTGTACAGTCTAAATACGTGAATGATGGTACGCACTCTACCGACTGGTCAATGATGGACAGCTTTTGAGCTGATGGTCATGAATAAGATGATCTACCTTCAGTTTTCGTGGTGTTTGATTCTAGCCCGATAGATTCTGGGGATCAAGTAATTCGATGGAATAGTATTTAAAGCGCGGTAGGTAGCGTCTTTGTGGTGGTAGACTGATGTGTTCCTTTTGGCATCCTCTATTTCATTGGTCTCCATCGGTTTCCCACCTCTCACCTGAGTCCCCGAAAACCTGAAGCACGCATGGGCGGCCACACCTAAGTGAACCGCTCAACAGGGGGTTAAATAAGATTTAGGGTAACTAAGGCCTAAAGTCCTAGGAAAGAGACGATGTTCGGTATGCCAGGACAGGTACTCCCTAATCGGCGGACAAGATCTACCGACCAATCAGTCACAAAGGAAAGCTATCCAACCTACCAAACTTGGTATTCCGGAATGGGCAAATTAGCCTCACAACAGGCCACCGGCTCATGTGGAACAACTCTGCTGCGCTATTGGTTGCATTTGGATGTGCAAAGGCTGAAAGGAGATCGTCTGGATGCAAGCTGGATTAGTCACCGTTATTTCAATTTCCACTGCTGACAGGACAATCGAGTAATACAACATCCCTGAACAGTGCTGGAAACGCCGCCCCACACAATTTTCCCGAGAACCTCTATGAATACTTTTGGAAATATGCTATCTTATCATGCCAAGGCTTGTCCGGCAAATGACGCTCCTCGTGCTCCAGTGGTCGAGTTGACAAGACAGCAAACTGGAATACTGAACTGTCGGAAACATGCTTGGGAAGCCTGTTGGAATGAAAGGACACTATTATACGTTGGCAGCCTCAGAACGACGACACTGTTGAACTAAAACTAAAACATCTACATAGCTTGTGTCCCAGAGGTCCGCATACTTAACTGTGGCACTCGGTGCATAAATATTGCAGGACAGGAGACAGCTTGCTCGCTTTTTTTGAAAGCTACGATTTCACGTTCGATGCTAACAATAAGTCCAACAGCACAGTGATCGCTTGGGAGCCGATTTTTCTATGACTTCCTTTCGCACGTTTTGAGGGCTTCCCCGGAACCTCAACAGCAATTGCGATGATGAATTGGACGCCAATCTCTAAGAGATATTCAATGAGATCAAGAAATGTGAAATTCTGTCCATCGCTTGGAAGTGGATTTCTCTTACAAGTCCTTCGTATGAGTCAACGCGTCCCAAAAAATGACGCTTAACACAATGGATCTCTGAAGACTCGCCCAAGCTATCAGTCAAAGAAAACAAAGCACAGATATCCGGAAGTGGTGAGAACTACATACTGCAACAGGGAGCTTCGCTCTCCGCTAGGCCTGATTTTAAGCGATACTGGATCGAAGTGGCTGAAACCATGGCGACTGCAGCATGGGTTAGTGACTCCAACAGCTTATTCCACCTCATTTGCAACGCATTGGATAAGCGCTGCAAGTGAAAATCTTTACTGTGCAGCGCAGCCGGCCATCTTATAACTGATCACGAAAGAAAAACATATTGATGAGTAGAGCAGGTCGATAGGTGGCTCAGCCGATCATCATACCGCACGATGGATCCACAAACTTCAGTTCTCGCGGAGCAGTACAATGTCGGCTGCGATATGGTATTAGTTTCGACGAAACTGATTTCATACAGCATGAAATTCAACACCCATCTAACTTCTTTCAGGAGCATATGGCCCGATAGTCAATGTCCGAATTGTACAAAATAGTTTTCTTTCCATATTAAGCCTATGGGTTTGGATCCTTTTATGATGATCGTTTGATCACCACCCGTCACCTGTTCCTTTACATTTACAGTTTTCGCGTTTGAACTTATCGCATTTCGTGTAAATATCCAATGCACATCTACAATGCATAGTTGAGCACTTTTTCTGATTGACAAAATGAAATGCACCGAGGAACTTCACGGAACCTGGTTTTCTTCTCGGTAGTATTTTCCCCCTATTCATCTCACTATGGCGAAGATCAATTGTGCTTCTTTTCGGCTGATAGTTCAGTTTGCTAGCCCACTGGAAACCTCGATGCAATACAATTAAATACAGGTTGTTTCTGTTCAGATAACCCTTACCATGCATTATGTGCGGTGGCTTTGATTGTTATCTCGTAGCGGCAATCTCAAAAAGGACCAATGTATGAGAATATATTTACACATGCTGACTACCCTACGTTTTTGGAACTTATCATCCCTTATTCTTTAATAATTTCCTGTTTACTATATACTGGCGGGGGCACGGACAATTAGAGGCTGTTGAGTGGGATAATGATCGACTGTGCCAACAGGATTCGAACTCACCATCCACCATAGGAGGATTTGGAATCCACCGTGATGACTAATTGACCAACGCAGGTCAGTTTATTGTCAAGTTACCAACTAATATGACAAACACGGTCGATTTGTCGCCCACAACCTACTTTCTGATTCACGCAAAAACCAAACACTCCAGAAACGTTTATCACAGATCCTTTGTAAAGGCAACAATTTTTTTCTAATTTATATGAGATACGTAGAGATGGACTTGTATCCCCATTAGCTCCTCCAACTAATAAGCTCCAGTGATCAAGATGAATGAAAGCGTCACTTATTTCCTACCAACAGGTCCAACTTGTTCTTATAAGAGATTCCCACCGAAATGTTCCATACGCGTTTGCAAGCGTATTCAACAGGTTCTACCGTATTGGTTTTCAACACTGGAATTTCATGGGTAATGTATTACGTACGCTACGCTTAATTATGACTGTATTCGCAGATTTTCCTATATACATTTTCCGGAAATGATCGTCATACATTTCAACTTACTGGAGAAGACCTTCATGTTTCCCTCCGTTTGTCGATCACGAATGTTATAAGAGATTCTTTCATATTATCCATTGTGATCCGAATAGATGACCTACAAGTTTATTTCTTGAAATGATTCATCATTCACTATCAACACCCAACTCACCAATACAACCCCAGCATCGTTGTACAACTGTTCCATCCATGTTAGGAATCATTATTAGTGCTGATCCACCGATTTCACATTATCAGTGGAAACAACATCTAAGCTACCTAAGCTAACTCCCTCAATGGTTTGATTCACATCAAATTGTATTGAAAGAACATCCATATTCTATGTGTCTTCGGAAATTCGCAAAGTGAGACTGTTATTTATGCATGTTTTCAAACCCGTCAAATTGTTCTGAATATTCTCCGCATGAAGCCGACCTTGGAAAATGATAAGTGTTTCATAAAATCTATGAAAACAGTGACATAAAATTGCGAAACATTCAGGCATTGTTCGTGTTAGGCCGCTCGTAGGCAGCTCGGTAGTTGGAAGACTCAAGAGCAGAAACAGAAAATTCATGTTTCTCAAATACAAATGAGATCGAAAATCAGTCTGAGTAATAGGAAGTATTCAAAAAAATAAAGTTATATTCGAAGGTTGCTTAACTCAAAGTAATGATATATCTAATGTTGTTAGTGTGACTATTTTGTTTTTCTAACCCGATAAAAAATGATGAAGTAACGGAAACGGATAGCTCCTAGTCAAGAGTGTAGATTATGTGGAAACCGACCTAACTAACTTCATGATTTACCAGCTTCTCTAGTTCGGCAGTTAGTTCACGGTAGGCTTCGTCTGCGTAGTCTTGCCACTTGCGTTTTGCGGCCATCATTGGTCTATGAGAAGTGGGCTTCTGTCCAGTTTTGGTTCATTTCATCAAAGGAGGGTATGCTATGCTATGTTTTTCACGCAGTCGTCTACGTTCTAATTGCTCATTTGTAATGTGGCTAAGATATCTGCATCATCATCGCATCGAGGACTTACGTCCTGAAATTCATAAACCGAAATGGCAGTAAATGTAGGCGTTATCACGTGTCTTTTGTGAATAAATCTAAGAGGTTTAGACTGAAACGATAAAAACGATAACATACACTTTTTCTGTGGTTTCATTTTCAGTCACTGTCAAAGGGACAAAGAGATATATAATCCTAATGTCAGTCGAATATCGTCTGTGTTTAGGCGTGCTTGCCGGAATTTCCTTTTTTTCTCCATAATTTCAGTTCATCTCTAGCTAGTGCAAGTCCAGACTCTCGCCTCCTCACTGTACACACATTGCCGGTAACTGTGTATCTGCCAGAGTGCGTGTGCCATCGTGTGGGTGATTTGCTAAATTGTGGTGAAGAGGCGGAAGTGGTGCGAGTGCAAACGCGCTTATTAGACATGTGAACGATCAGACACGTACCTCAAAGGACCGTATGCGTGTGTGCGTTTAGAAAGTCAGTTTACTACGGATCCATACGCGTACGAAACAAAGGAGCGTGGATGGCACAGAAAGGAAGAGAAAATATTAGGTTGGTAGAAATTCCGGACCTGGACAGTCATGTGTTGCGAAACAACTCTATACGCGGTCTACGATACAACTTGCTCACAGCAGACAGTTATCCACTAAGGTCTTGCTCGGTACCACACCTGATCTATTGCAAACTTATAGGGTTCTCCACTTTTTATTTGTATGCACCATACACAGGGATGTGAAGAAAGATGATGGTACTGCAATCTTCCTGACGGCTGGGGCCGTTCATTGCATTCGCCAATTAAAAATATCGCATACCCGAGAGCTTGTGTTGCAAATCCGCTCAACGACTTGAAGGCTCTGTTATACAGCAACGCCATTCCGGTCCGTTTGCCAAACTCCATTCACTAGTCTGTGGTACCAGTAGGAGCTTCGTGATTTCGTCCCGACACTAAAAATACACAAGATCAGAAGTGTTACTTTGGTGACCAATCAAGGATCCAATTGCGAAACGCCTCACTGCCGATATATGTCACCGAGGCTGCAGATGAAACTTCTGCTGACGTTCTACCTCACGTTTGCCGAGGCCCGGTTGACGCTCGAGCAATTCGTTGGCGTACTCGATAAGACTGCTGAACAGTCCGCACTGTACAACAATAAGTTTGCCAGCCCGTTTCACACAAACGCGTCAACTTAGGCCGGTCAAAATGATGACTCCCAAACACAAATCAAATGCAACTCCACCTACGCTCCACACACCACATCCGTCATGCAGTATGCTGTTCTTGTGGCTGAATGGTCCTATTCGGAAGGTGTGCCGCTAATCACAGTGCAATATGACGATTGCTACCTCTAAGGATCCGAAAAATGATGACAATCCGGTAAACACACTGAAGATTTCGAGTGAATCGTGTACGGATCAGTCCAGTTCCACTGTGGCTTGAGACTTCGATTCATTTTGGATATCATGAGCTGCTGGTCCTTAAATCGGAATTCCTTTTTTCACTTGATTCTGCCCAGTTACCCATACAATACACCGATGTGCGCTTTACGGTGTTTCTGATCGTCGACTTCCACTGTTGCGTGAGACTACAATAATGGTTCGTTAGGAAAGTGTATATATTCTGATACACTTCCCGATATTCGTAGGCAGTCCCTTGATTTTACTTTTGAAGGCCCCGCGTACATTGGAGCAATAGGCAATAATCCGAAAGGCATCCAGTATTCTGGTGGATCAGCAGCATTTGATCGCACAATGCTCGAATACCGAAAGCGACATGGCAGTTGAGCCCGCGAACCTGGGAGTGTGTGGTGATGCGGAGCTCCTGAAGCACTGAGTGTTGCCGTATGGTCAGAAAATGCTATCCCAAGTTTAACGAAACGGTGTCGTTCTGTGTGTGTCTCAATCATTTTGGGTGACTCCGATTGTGGTGGCGATGATGAGTGATGAACAGACACTTCGAACTTGCGGTGTCCAGCGACTGTTCTGGAATCCACGTTCAAAATGATGCGCGGCAACCACGGTAGATCCGCAGAACTCCAAAAAATACATGCCTTGCAGCAAGTGTTTCTCAAAAACTGGTCTGGCTAATGCATGATTGTTGTTGTTGTTTGGTTGCACTGCTTTCAGTCCACTTGGGTATGAATAAAATGAAGCCACTGGCTTGACAGGTGTGTTGGTTGCCGGAATTGGATGCGGACATTTGAACTGTGACAATGAACCCGTGGTCCGAAAGCAGAGGGTTCACGCAGCCGTTTTGGCTCATTCGTGAACGAACATTACGCCCGTGTACTGAGTGACTCACATTTCAAATGGTTAGAAGTATTCCTGACCAGTTTACCAAAGAACTTGTTTGTAATCCAGGTTTCACGGAAGCGCCTTAGCTGTGAAGCAACACGTCGGGTACTGGTCACCGACAACGGATCGTAGTTCTGTGCGTCGGGTCCGAATATTTGCTTGACCGCCCACGTGGCCGATCTTATTGCTGAGACGACCGAGGATCCAAATGGTGACCGTGGTAATGACAGGGATCCATTTATTCCTCCGAACGAAACGACGGCCGCAGCGGCCGAGCCATATCCACCAGGAGGAGAGCCAAATTAACTAGAAGCTCTTGAAGGAGGACAGATGTGATGATTTAGCGAGCGACACACGTGATAAGGCCAAGTTCAATTTGTAGCCACAATCGCATTTAGGATCCTCAACCAATTGTGATCACCGCGGACGGGCACAGCTGAAGCCATTTGTAATTGAGCAAATCCTATTATGCGACGTAATTTATACAAATCAGTTCTGGAATGAAGTAATTGTGCTATTTCGCAGCCTCGGTATTCTTGCTACTTTGGATTACGTGGTTTCGGCTCGGAGCAATTACAACACATCCTACCAGCATGGATGTTGCATATATTAAACGAAAAGGTTTTTTTTTCTCTCTCTCTCTGACTTGTGACTAATCATTTAGACTGGAAATCATAACAGAGTTTCAGTGGTAATGAATGTGTAGTTGAGTGCTACATTATGTAGTACCATGTGAAGCACGCGGCTTTGGTTCAATGAAATAATCTTCATTGAAGTGGCACAGTGTCGAGTCATGAACCACATATCATGCACTACCGGTGATTCTTGTCACAAACATCTTCAGAGTTCTTCAGTATTCAACAACATGTCTTTCGCTGTAAAATCGCTTTCAAAATGCGAGAATTACCGATTTATTTTATTCATTGCTTGAACTTCCATTTAGTATCCAATGGATTACCAAGCTGTCGCAAAAATATAAATCCACATTCGTCTGTATTTCTTTCTTGAATATAGATGTTTAAACAAGCGCTTTGTTGTAACTTTGTTGAAAATGATATAAAGTGGGAAATCACCAGCTTTCATCAACATTCCTGTGGTCAAAACTCTCTGTAGGATTAGGTGTGGAGTTCTTTCCAGCAAGAACAGTATCAATTACTCATTTTGTACAGCGTTCAAATCGTTGATTTGATCTGTTATGTAGAGTTTGTAATCGTTCCAATCAAACAACTTACCATTGAGCAGCTCCCGCGAGGGAATCAGATTGCCTCAAAACTAGGATACACAGAGCTATCGCCCAGTAATTCGGAACTGTCAGCTTTCAAAGAAAAACCAAAACATCAGTGACCGAATGTAAGGGTCTGTTTTTCACTGAGTCGCTTGTAAACCAAAATTCTGTAGTTCGGCGGTGACAATGAGTTGCACATTGTTGACCTCCGAAGAGGGACAGTGCAGGATCGGGTGAACCACACCAAGCTGTTTCCATATCATTCGCTCTCACTAGTTTTTCCTACTCTGCGTTGACCACCTGTCTGTTATAATAGTAGGCTGCACTGCGTTACCTCCGCAACCATAGCAGCATCAGTTGAGACAAGACGGAATACTTGCAACCAACAGACCTCACGCGACAGACCAGAAGAAGTTCCTTCACTGGTGCTTCGGTCAGTTTCTCGTGTTGGGTTAGTGCCCCACTGTCTTCTGGGTCATACTTTTGAGTCAGAGGATACAGTAAGGGTTCCCAAATAATAGTCCGTTGTGCGTTGTGGGCAGTCGACAAGTACAATATGCCCAAAAATCTCCATCGTTTCTTCGGCAAACACAGTTCGTATTTCTCTGCTCTGTAACTTTCTCATCCCAATTCGGAATAGATATGAGAGGCCTTAATGAGTCATGACCGTGAACTTCTAACTCTCGGTAACGGTAGCAAATAAGAGACAAGAAAAGGAGAATCGATTCTCCAACCTAAGCATTCGTCTCACTCAGCTGCATTCAGCATCGGCACACATTGTCAAACGAAGCGACAGTCTGCCATACCTGGAATTCCTCAGACGTTTAACGTGCATGTGAGTTGTGTCCCCGAAACACGCATATAAGACCCAAATTCAGTTTTACCAATTTACTCTTCAAACTAGCGTTCCCGTTTCACTCTTCGCACGCCGGGTCATTCTGTGTCTAGTGCTTGTGGTCAATCTGGCGTTGGCACCGTTCTCGGCATGAAAACTGAGCGTGCACTGCGCGACTGGATTCCAATGAGCAGTCATCGGTATGCGGTTCGGATGAATGGTTTCATACAAGTAAACAGCACTAGACTGAAGCCAAGGTGCCTGTTTATTGTTACGATGTATGCCCCAAATGACTGTAGCTCATCAGAGGCTAAAGACGAAAAATACCATGAGTTGTATAAATTGCTCCGTAGCGTGCATTGAACGGACATCATGGATGTTGTTGGTGAATTCAGTGTTCAAGTTGGAAGTCTAGATGAGACGGAGAGAAATAAAGGAAACCCTTTTGAAATTTCAATAGACCGAACCAATAATGGTGACCGACTCATTCAACTATGTTCCGATCATGAACTTTTCCCAGCGGTTAGAAAGTTATCGAATGAAATGCGCCACCGAGTAACCTGGCACTCTGCTGCGTTTTCCCGGCTTTGGACTCAGATAGACCATATTGCTGTTGGTTAGCGCTAACGCGGATCAACTCAAAACTGCTGATCATTCTGGTCCACGTCTGTTGACAATGATCACACAGTTGTTCGTGTAAAATTAAGCCTACCTCTCGTCGGTGGCTGAAATGACACCAAAGCCAAAAGTCCTCGGTGGCCGCTATTGGGCGATATCAAAGGATCTGCCTCCAAACAGAAATATTGTGAAATTCACAATTGACCCTTTCTGTTTTCTTTCAATGTATTCTCTCTGTTATAATACAAAGCTGTACCGTACATGATACCACTCGGATGAAACATTGAACTACATGCTGTGCGTTCTTGAAAATCTCACTTCTCAGTGGTTCCGTGCGGGTTCAGCTTATTCAATCCGTCGGGTATTACATTTGGCGTCGCGCAATAGATTCAAACCATAATTTATTTTGAAGTGCAACCCCTTGATGTAAGTTCCATATCTCAACCGGTTGACAACTACATGGGATGTTTCAGTATTTGGTATTTGGCCCGGAAACATTTGGATGATGCGAAGAGAGAGAACTGTGTATGTAAATTGGTTTTGTGAATCCCCATACATTTTCCGAAACTTTTCTTGCCATTGACACTCCATTCAATATCACAACTGTTCACCGGGTTGTCGATGCAGTGAAGTGCAAAGGAACCTGATGAATAATAAACAAAGTTCAGCGGGGTCTAAATGAGGCTGCTACTGCTGCCCAAGATACAACAACCAGCTACCCACAGAAGCAATGGATATCTGCATCCTCAGTTGAGCTGTTAGATGCTCGCAGAAAGATTCCTCCGGATTCCATGTATGATGGAACACAGAGGTGCCTTAAACGCCAATTGATTCTGAGCCTGAGAAGCGGCCGTCAGTAGAGGTGGATTGCGAAGTACAGGGAGGTGGAAAAAGCTGCAGTGATTGACAGCAGCTGCAATCTTATCCGACAAAACTGAAACACTGGTCTTCGAAAGCCAGGCTTTATTGAACTGCTTTAAGAGACAAACGGCTCACCGATTCGAACTCAGGAGCGTCGTCTAGTTCGTTGGGAGAAGCATTTTAAGAAGCAGTTCAACTGGCCTTTATCCCCGACAGGCTTGTTAAGATGCGTCATAGCTCCAACTGTGGTTGTAGATACCGGTCCTCTGTCAAATGCGGAGGTTTTTCGTCAGCTAGGCCACCTAAATGACATGAGACTGCTTGACCGGATGAGTTGCACCCGTCTTGTTTCGAGAATGATGGCTCATAACTGTTATTGGAGTTGACAAAACTCCTCGATTTTGTAGGTCACAGGGAACAAATTCTAAAGAGTTAGAGTGAATTTGTCATTGAGCCAACTAACAAGAATGATGGTGATTCCTCTTGTCAAAACCACCCGTGAATAGATTCGGTTATTATCACAACTATAATGCTTGCATTTAGCATTCCCCACCACTCATCAATTACTCGAGAACAGTGCCCGAGCGAGAATCAAGAGCGGTTTAGACTTGATCGATGTTGTGTTTATCTTATATTTACTCTCCGACAAATTTTTGAACACAGGCACACATTTTATGGGCCAACTACCATCCTTTTTCTTGATCCTTTAGGCGATCTTAGGCTCAGTTGACCACGATGTTCTCTGACTTTGCCTCTTGTTGAAGGGTGTACCAGAGAAATTCGGTTCCACCATAAAGCCCTATTATGTGAACAGCCGAGGCTATTTATGGTTTACGGTTCTCCTTCACCCGAGTTCACCACGAGAATTGGTGTTCTTCGAGAGCACGCCCCTCTCCCTTTCGATTTACCTTCGTGATTGATACGGCCTTAGATACAGCACTTCTTTCAGATGCTGATAGTGGTATCAAACGTGGAAAGATTTTGGACCAATAATATACGAGTGACATCGTTCTCCTTTATGAAGATCCAGGTCAGTTGCAAGCTATTATGAGCAGCATGAATAACTGTGTAACAATGATCGGTATGCGTTTTGCAAGATGCTGTTGCAGGATTGGATTGGTCCAACTCTAAAGCATTCACTATCTGGAGAACCATAGACTTGGTTGATAAGTTATTTTCTGGACAGCTGAATTTTACTCGGAAAACAGATATCGGTTGAGGTGTCATTGTGTATACAGAAAGTTCTCTTGACATTCGCTAATCAGAGTTATCTGTGACTTTGATACAAAATCTGTTCATCTATCAAGAGTCGGGCGTACGCTGCAGCAGTTAAGGCCGTTATTCTCCGTGATTAAGAAACATGGCCACTATGAGAAGATTATCGGTATTGGAACACAAGTACGCGCATGTTCACTGACATTATTATTATCTTCATCGTCATTTTTCAATCGATTCGATTTTCTTAGGGGTGTCATAGTAGCTCATAGTCATCCTGAGGCCCTTGTTCCCCAGCTTCTACGAAAAACCGCATCATTTCCTCAGCTTTCGTGAACCCATGAAGTGGTTTCGTCACCGGTGAGATTTTCAGCACCCGTGACGCCAACCGTGACTTTCGCTTTAAACTCAATTAAACGTTCCGTCATTCACGCTCGTCATCGCATCATTTTGAAGAAACTGATAAAACATTTAGTTGGTTCACTCTCGAACCAGAACGCACACTACAGTAGGCATTCGACTAGCGGCTCAGAAACGTGTCTTCTATCGAGTCCTGAAGCAAACTATGAACAACATTCACCTAAACGAATGAATAGAGAAGACCAGTGTCCACAGGCAAATACGATCGTGTATTTCATATATCGTGGGACCGAAATAGTACCGGGGCAAGAAATACACGGAAAGTAAACGGGGGCAACGGCGAAGCGAAAGTCGGACCACAGACCTGCAGTCGGTGAGAACCGAAAATGTGTCAAACGTGAGGTGGATGGAAACCTCGGGAAAGTCAATTTGGTAAAACGTATGCAACCGAGGGAAAAACAGTGAAGTCAAAATCAAGCACCAGAGATTATGAAGAAAATACATCCATTACGCTTTCTACTGTGTTCTTTCCAATGCTTCATCAGATTGAATCTGGGTTTTCAAATCAGGACAGCACCCTTTGTCCGATCCTTCATGAGAAACGTAATATGGATGATTGCACCGATAAGTAATGGATTGTAAAAAGTACATGCATACTAAGTAGATAAATGTATAATTATTCTTCGTGAATTAAAACGAACTCCGCGACTGTGGTTTGAAAGCATATGTGTGATCGTTTTGGCAAGAATAGATCATATCTAACGGAAAATGATAGTATCTTCTAACACCTGTTACTAATTAGGGTGGTTACGATTATCGGTTTGTAAACGGGTGCATATCGTAATCAATGTAACGTAATCCAGTCGTTCTATCATTTTCTTGACAGCGATGGAATCAGGATAGGCATGAAAACGTCAAGAAACAGGTTTATGTTTCTCTGGGAGTAAAAGGGAGCCATACACAGACTGCTGATCACAGTGCTCCAAAATGCCAGAATGTCAAAACCGTCTGGCAAGAAATCGAGAACAACTTCAGATCTGCCAGATCAGTCGGATTTGATGTGCGTTACAACATCAGAGACTGTCATCACCTTGTATTGTTTTCTGTATTGTAGAAAGCACTCAAAGTTCCCAGGGAGATAAGGCCTGCATCCAAACTATTGTTTTACCGAAAATCTTGGATACGGGTCACAAGGCTGTCCACGCTAAACTCAAGTCAAGCAGAGTAAATACTCTACGCACCTGGAGAATTTAAAACAATGGTTATAAATAGCAGTTTTCCAAACAGTGACCGGACATTAGCATTGCATAGCGCGGGAACTGTCATCTCCCTTGGGGGTGGTACAACTAGAGGTAGTCCTCCAGCTAGTGTGCATGCCTTTCTTAGTCCAGTCGCGTATACTTCTCTGCCCCTTGCCTGCCTGCTTGTGCTCGTTACCCTATTTCTCGGGATATTTGAACTTCCTTGATTAATTTATATTCTGTGGCCAGACTATAGGAAATGCGCATTCGAATATACTACTGCATTTCCTAGCTCAAACGAGTCTTTACCATAAAGAGGTGTTAGAGCTTGAAAGATTGCATGTAAAATCTCTTCTTCAAACTTATCGCTTTGTGTGTTATTGATAGCTGCAAACAGAACTGTGTGAATTTTAATTTCCATCATCTAGGCAATAAAATACATCGAACCAAATGGTGAGACCTCGACTTTTTCGACTGAAACATCCAGTTGCTCTCATCGTATTTACTCGATTGCATGCACGCGTGCGGACAGATTTGGTTACTGGCAGACAATGCCAGTTACCGCATGTTATTCTTCTTTAACGAGGATGAAAGTAAACATCCATATATATTTATGTATGTAAATATATATATATATATATATATATATATATATCTTAATACAATTATTATGTAAGCGTGTGGACGAAATTCTCCCGGAAGCTCACGACCGGTTTTGCGGTTGTTGGTTCTCATCAGGTATGCGTACCCGTTACTCCTCTGCCCACTCGTCTTCATACTTGTACACTCATATTCCATAGTCACAAGGATCTAATTTCGATCGTCTGGAGTGTGAATGGATACTTTTCACTGAAGAGCCCACAAACGAATCACAACTGAGATTACTCATAGTTATTCGTGTCTGGGTCACTACATACTACTTACGTTCAATATGAGTGCCTACACTTGCAGCCTCGCTGCTATCCTTTATTCATTGAGATGAATGTGAGCATCAGTATATCATTATATATATATATATATATATATATATATATATATATATATATATATATATATATATATATGAAGCGATCAGAAGTAAACTGACAATACTGAGTTGTGGCAAATTTAACATACAATCAGGTCCTTGTGCGAATATGTGACCACTCTTTCCCCGTTTCGATCGTCTTTTCACAGACAGGTGTGCGATATAAAACGGAAAGATAGGAAATAGTAGCAATTCCATGTACTGATTTTAAAATAAAGTGCAGGGTACCAGTGATTCGGCAAATGAATCAAATGTGCCTTCTAGGAACTTCGAAAAATATTCTTCTTTGTACTTTGCAAGGTTGACAGCAGGATGAGCACAAAATCGAACTCGTCTGCGTCCACTTCATTGTTCTCTTCGTCGTCAATAGCGGTCTTATGATCGTCATCATAATCGTCTTCTTCTTTTATCTCCGAGAAGAGGAGCACGAAGTGACAGGACATTTTAACATCTGCTTTTGGTTGATGTCTTCCGTCAATAGTATGTTGGCCAATCCAAATGTCTCGAACACCGCAACAGTATTCGATCTTCAAGTCCATTCATGCTGGTCGCCTAATAAACTGGGAGCATGGCAATCGTTTCTTGTTCACAGACAGGATTTTCTCCCTCATGGATGAAAACGTCTAGGCGACTTGACTCAAGCTCAATAATTACGAGTTCAAGTTTTTTTCAAATCTACCAGGCATTTTTCCTTGAGAAGTGTAGAAGAGATCCAATAACAGAAACTTCGTATTGTTCTCACCGTTTTCGCGACTTCCAACAATCACAACAGAAATCAGTGTATTTCATAAATCCACGACAGGGGAAGTGCGGCTTCAATGATTTTGTGTAGTTACTGGAGGATAACTGCTCAGATTTGGTACGTGTTTCAGTGACTGGACACTGGTTACCAACAACCTAAACCAAACTTCCCTATTCTGACATGGTGTTCTCAACTTATTCTACCAATGTAAAGGAGGGAATGATGATCAAACACCGAAAATATCGGTTTAACATATACCCAACGGTCGTGTTTCTGAACCATAAAAGTAACGAAATTGCCTGTGACAGTGCATACTCGACCGCTGATGAACTTTAGGATATCATGCCAGCATCACCGATGACTGAGGTTGGTAAAGACCAGTGGCAGCTTCTGCATGCGAGACGACACCTGACCCGTTATCTGTTCACCTCATAAGATGGAAATGCCTCAGTCGCAAAACTTATCTACTCCAGCTACGGCCTGCTTCACTAATAAAATATCTCGATCAGGGCCAAACCAGTGCAGCAGCAGAAAACAAGAAATTCTTTGTAGTTTCCTACGCAGCACATTTGATCCATTTGCGGAATGATTCGTAACCTGTATTCATTCCAAACAATAAACATGTTGACAGTTTAGTTATTCTCTATTCATCGTGTTGAGTAGTACTAACTGTCTTATCTCAGATTCAAGCCATGTGGTCAGAAAATCAAGACAATGATCGTCCTAATACACCCGATTTAGGGTGAATTTTCAATACATGTGCGATTTACGGAGTAATCTGAAAGAAACGAATGTAACCATTTATTGAAAGGTCAAGAGGTATTCGTGAAGGAAAAATCAAGCAGTTAGTACATTCAGATTAATGTCGAGGCCGAATAACAAGATCGTTCATTATTGCGTCGTGGTCTACGGGAAAGTGGACATGGTTAGGGCTTAGGCTATTTCCACATGTAAACGTGTGTGAATGAAGACTTTTAGATTTCGAGCCAATGAAAGTGAAAGATGCGGCTCTAGAGAGTGTGGAGGGAAGACAATGATTTGTGTTCGATGGTGACCTGTTTCTGAATTTGTCACACGAATCAGAATGCATGTTATTGATGTAGTCAGTGAGAATGTATCTATTGTTGAGGCAGCAGAGGGTAGCAATTTTCGAGATTTGGTGGTAAGATGGGAATTAGACGGAAGAAGCGTTAGGTAGAGTTTGGTTATCAGAGAAAAGGTATGGGATGTTATTGAGAACAGTATGCGAGAAAGATCCAAATCGAAGTTGAAAGGTATAATCAACGTACCTAAGGATTTTAAGGAAGAGAGAACAGGAAGCAGATAAGTGGACAAGCTCATTCACACTGTTTCGAGGAAAATTCAATCTTTGGTTCCCGAAACAGTGACAATACAACTGAGAAATAAAATGGAAGCTATTAGAAAAATGATCACAAAGGTCTTTTCAATTAAAGACATCAACCGCATTATCACGTAGAACATACAGCAGATTACCGCGATTAAGGGAAACCAAATGCACGTCCGTAGTTAAGAAAACGTAGCCTCACAGTACAACCATCGTGATCACGAGTATGAGCTAATGAATGAGCAATGGATGTATTTGCATCACGTGTTGACAGACAGGGTATATAGGGAAATTGTGTCAGATCACGAGGGTGAACTTGGAGAATTATACAATGGATGAGTGCATTCTTACTTACTTTCAGCAATGCAAATGTTCAATCAATCTGACGGTATTTCTTGGATAATTTCTTTGGTACAGGTTGAGGGCGTATAAATATCCGACGATTGACAATCACCTCAAAATCAATAAGAGGAGATGGGCTAGATTTCGAAAGAGCAAGCCATTAGCAACATTGGTGTTATTTAGTCGGGGCTATCAGATTCACGGCACTAGGCTTGTTATTGAACAGCAGGAACAGAGGCAAGTGTGACAGGGTTTCGTTCATGGGATTCCAGATATACATGAGGAAGTGAGGATGTGTCTGAGCTAACAGTGAACAGGTGATAAGAATCTACTACGCCTAGCCTCACATTGAGCCTGGCACAACACAACAGTTAAATGGCGCTTCACATCTCACGGCATTTCACGTGACCCGACACTTTGTATATTTACAGGTTATTCAGATGTCTTATTTCAGTCTTGATGAGTGTGGATAGCCTTTTACGGCTTAGGAAAATCAGTGAAGGTGGCAAATGTCCCAAGATTTTTGAGATTCTCCAAGGTGCAAACTCGTTTGCAGACATTGCGCGATGACTGTAGAAAGTTGATGAAGACCTTTTACTTAGCGAACAAACTTTGGTATCAATAAGTGTAAAACAGTGATCAGGAACTCCAATAGGAGCACGTGGAAATACTGTTCAAATACTTGAATAATTTACTAATACTGAATGCAAAAGGGCATCGAAGCAGTAAGAAAGTGAACAAGACTCAATAAGATGGGAGGTGATTAAAAAGGATAAGTCAAGTCCACTGAAATTAACTGCCATTCTGCACAAGGACTGATTAAGACTTGTATTGAAATAGTTGGGAACACTGCTAATCTACTGATTGATATAATCAGTGGGAGAATCTAGTAAAACATAAGTAATACCAGATATATGAGGTTGAAATGATCTTAGAGGAAGTGGCTTTCTATGCAATCGATCTATATCTCGCTGAATTTGAGTGAGATGTGATAAGATTTGCACCACATTTGATAGATAAGTGTGATTGAAACCATGATTTCTGGATAGTGTGTGGACATATAATGTGCTAATATTTTACTTTTTTCAAGAGACATAATGAAGAAAGCTGTTATAACTAGTTATATGCAGTTACTTGGTTATATATAGGTATATCACCATCAGTAGTCAATACATAAATCATACAGATCAATTGACAATTGAGGCATGTGGTAAATGTGGTAAGCAGTGTGATCATTTGTAACTGCTCTAAGCTTTAAGTTGTGCGAATCAATGACTCTAAGATCCCCGTTTTGATCCCAGAGATTGGACTCTAAGCGAGGTGTAGTAATAAATAGCAAGAGAATATGATTTCCTGTGCTGTGTGCTGCGAAAAAAGTGGCATCAACCAAAAGGGATCGGATTCTCAAACTGACTACTGTGATACTACCTGGTAGACGAACTGGTAGTGAAGAACTGAAATTTTGTTTATGGCTGAGAGGAAGTTGCGTTGTGTCTACACTGGCTTTACAGACCACGGTTAACCAGTTGAGGGACGTTTTTATGAAAAGAAAGAATGGACATTTGTTTGGCAAATAACCGGTGAGTACATACACCGTTTCTTCTGTGCATGCACGGGCGTGTATCTGCGTATGCACATGATGTTCATTTTTATAGCGATCGTTTGCATTTCGTGTATTTCTCGTATCGGTACTGTTTCCTTACCACTTTATATAGAATACATTGTCGCATCTGTCCATCGGCTAGCATCTTCTCTATTTGGTCAATAGAGGTGATTTCGTTGGTACTCCGCATTGAGACAGGAATAAAGACACGTGCATAAGCCTCGCTCAAACGTCTCCCGAAGTTTATCTAGCATTTGAGGTCATTCAAAACAATAGAATGGAACAGAGGCTTCACATTACAAATGAGAACAAATATGTTTCTGCTGGTTATTCGTTTTATTATGGCACGGAGAAGAGAAGCAATGTGGGTGAAGCTATCGGTAGGCTGTATTCCAATTTGCATTCCAATAAGGTGATAGCATTTCACGTTCGACTTGTTTTACATTTTTAATCTGTATACTTTAAATTAACCCACCGATGATTGTTATTTTTATGAACAATTCTCATGCATAAAACGCTGATACAGTTTCATTATCACTATCCGAAAAACCGTCTACCAATTTCATAACAAGCTGACAATTCGGAATTTAAGAACTTCCGAGGAAGCAAGCTTATCAATATTCTTTGGTTCATCAAGTTCACCAAAACTTCTCGATCGGACGGCTCAACATATACAGTATTCAAGCATGGGGCTGGACCTCTGTCGGAAATGTTGAATAATGTGATCAGTCACGCAATTGAATCTTTCTTCATTTCTGACTCTAACCGTCCTGTCACAATCATTCTCATACCAAAAGGGTCCAGTAACCCAACAGGATCCGAAAAAGTTCACAGATTTAAACTTTTCTCGTCGGAGTTGAAATTGTTCGAATTTTCTGTACTCCATGGCCTTCGAAACCCTGCCAGAAGTCCAACTGACGAATACCAATTTGCGTATAAATCCTGGCGGTTCACGTATGAGAAAATAGCGTGGTATTCCATTTCATTGCAGAATCTCTCAATGATTCGTAAAAGTCCATTAGGCCTGCCTTCGTCGATCATACACCGACATTTTATGGTTCACAGCAAACGTCGCTTCTCAAGAAATTAGAATCCATTATCTGCCCCTGTACTCAAATAACTGATTGGCAGACTTCTTCTCAGGAATAACATAATACGAAATACGGAATGGATGCACCAATATGATGAAGGGGTTCTTCCAAATCACCTCGAATCTCCTAGAAATGCAAGTCCGATTTGCCCACCAGACAGCACATATATCTTTGGAAATTGGACTTCCTAAAGCTATATGCTTTAAACCATCAGATACTATTATTCATTCCTTCCAAACATTGATTCCCATCAGCCTAATCTATTTTGGTCTCTTCGGGCGATTTTAATCAGTCAAAAACTCATTTTATTATCGTGAAACAGAATTCGGACGTCGGATATCATAAATGATAGAAGTGAACCGATTAGATGATGTAAACCAGTTTTTACCCCAAACAAGTTTATTCCTTACTTACTGTTTTATTCACCCACAAAGCTTTATTGACACAATATGACCAAATTTGTCTCATATTCTCTGATGGAAACTCCCAACGGCAGTGTTGATAACGTTTCTTTAAAAGTCGCTGGGTGTGTCAAAAATACGGGAAAGAGATATAACAGAACGAGTAGTCTCATCAATGACCAAATCTCTACGAAATAGTAACTGATAGAATGGTTCACAATGTTACGAAATTTAGTCACGTCCTGAGAGACAGTTGAGCACCTACAATAATCTTTGTTCAAATATGACCTTATCTATCCCCAGCGAATATTGAGAAAATGGTTCAATTAAACAATCTGTCTTCCGGAATGAAACTTGACCGATGCACTCTCTGCACTGCACTGAAATGGTTCCAAAGAAGTACAAGATAAACACAGTGCAAACATTGTTTCTCACCATAGTGATAATTTTGACGACAGATACACTGGATGGAGAAATCAATGGGATTAGTGAAACGCTGATATCAACTGCGTATCCAGCAATTTTTCCTGGCAAAGTGTAATCATCTGAAGCTGATAAAGAATGATCGTCCGCTGTACTTGGAAGTGAATTTTGAAATTCTCCACAAACAATATGATATGATCAACCTAACCATTAAACTTCTGAAGCCAAATTCAGGCGTATCTACTATAGTGCCGAACCGGTAATTGTGTTCACGTAATTCCCCGATCACACGCCTATAATAAAGGATCCACCGTCTATTCACACCAAGTTCGGCTGCACATTACAAGTAAAATATTGGATCTCAACTACCTACACTGTCCGGTTCGAATCTTAGTTACGTCATACAATGACTCAACACATTCACGTGTGACTTCAGAATTAAAATCAACACGACTGCATCATCAATCGATGAAAGAATGGTTACTGCCTCAAGTCGTTCGGAGACAAGGCCTTTCGTCACTGCCAATGATCTTCCCCAATGGAGAAACTAGAAGCACATGATATCATGAACAACGCGAAACCATCACGTGATCCAACCAATTTTCCAAACAGATAGACTCGATTCATTCAACATGATTACTCATTGCGCTGTCGCAACAAATCTCGCATCAATCTGGTTATGTATCATCACGCAGCGCAAGTGGAGATCAGCTTTTTGACTGCTGTCATTATATTCACCGATGTTCGTTATTTTCTTGGTATGACAGGGTGAAAGATAAATCAGAGGAACGCTGTACATATGTGAAATTAAACTTGAAGTGATGGTTACCAGTGTTGTACTGACCTGTTTGTTTTGTTTCATGGTTATATTTGAACAATATTTTCCTGCAACTAAAGAATATTCATCTGATTTGGCAAATACGGTTGAGTGAGGACACTCGATTGAGACATCAGAACAGTCGGTATCAAAACTACTAGTTGTCACTGTCCCACTTGTGATAAAATATATTACACGTTTAACAGATTTTGCACACTGGATGATAGAAAAGCAGAAAGTTAGTCGATAATCTCGAATACAGCAATTGACAAATTCGTGTCCATACAGTAGAGGTGTTGTCAGTGTTACGACAGATATTGTGTTGATAACTGTCAGTTGCATGCGGTCAGTGATTACGTCACGTTATTTCGTGGGGGTACCAAGATAGATTCAAGGATCTGAAATGTTGCTTCTGAGCACGAAATGTGGTGTTGTTTCGTGCGAATTGAGACTCAATTGGCGGTTGCCGAGATCTGGCCTTTGGCATTTCCTAATGCTCTCACTTCGACAGTTTATTTAGGAAGAGCGACTCCATTAGTATTCATCTAATGATCCGGTTCTATCGAAGTGATGGTGAATGTCGTTTGTCCGCTTTTCACTAGACTTTTATTTGACCAACTCGGTTGATACGCCTTTATTCGTCGAGGTGGTCTTTCTGTGTTTCTGCCTACGTCACCTGCCCCACACTGAGAGCTGGAATGCACGGATATTCTGCTTTTCATTCGTCAAATGAGAAATGGTCGAGAGGTGAACAAAACGTGGGTTCCAGCAACGTAATACATCTTTCTGTTTTCGGATATGAGTAACAGGCGATTGATTTCACTCGTTTACCATATCTGCTTCACTGCTACTTCTAAATTCAATTCATGGGTAGACAGGTAGCTTTTCGACTGCTTGATGACAAGGTGTGCTATCGTCATTCTTCGTGATATGATTGATTGTATATACTGGATGAGAAATGATTTCACCCTTTTATTTTTCCTCATCGAACATATCTTAATTAATTTAATGGTCAGTCAATGTTTAAAAGGCCTATTCTATCTCAATTATACGATTCTGTAATAGTGTGTGCATGGACCTGGCAAATTTCCATTATGATTACGTGATCGTCCTAGTGAGCCGTCGGATTGATGATGTATAATAAGTTAGAAGTAAAAAGAATTGCCATTTAATTATTTCATTTTGCCTACTTATTACCTCACTTTGATTTGACATACAATATTTGGCCAGCTGATTGGGTATCAAAATTGTTTTACTAATCTGTCCAACAATGAATAACTGGAGTCTTGCTGGTGGATTGGAAACTCGGGATTTCGAGTCCATACTATCCAAGATGACCGTCAAATGTTTATTGCGCAACAATATGGTGTCAATTTGTCACTAGCTTTACATGTGTATTGGTGATGTACATTATGGTCCACTAACGTGCAATATTGCTAATCGTTGGGTGTAAGAATTGGCGGATCGAATACCGAAACGTTCAGGCTTGATCTTTGGAAAACCGGTGGAAACGTGAACCGCAGTTTTATGTTGCACTTATTTAGTTAATGCATTTTTACAGCTTCATCCAAACTAGTCTGTTACTGTTGATTGAACGGTCATTTTAAATAGTATTGTGTTTTCTATCAATCACCAATCTCATTGTACGTGTGGCGTTGTTCAAGGTGTCTTCTTAATTGATTTATGACCCCACGACCCAGGTTGGGAATCATGCCCTCTTCGGAAACCATTACCTCTTCGGTAGCTCCCTATTGGTCTTGTGCCCATTTCGGAATCATTTGTTGTACTATTGTTGTATGAAAAGACAAATGTAAAATGTGAATAACGGGTATACGATGCTAAAAGTGATAGTTTGGTAGTGAAAGGAGTTTGCATGTAAAACGTGCCTGCTCGAGTTCAGTGTTATTCCTGCCACATGTCTGCTCTTCTGAACGAAGCTGAGAGCTTGTTGCATGTCTGCTTCATTTCTCACTGGGACTCATGTGTGACGAATTTCCACCACAGCACACGTATTCGTTAGACCTAATAGGTCTACAAAATTCTCATTTGATATTTCCACACTACTCATCTGGCAGAAAAACGAAATTAAGATTACCCTGGAATAATACAATAATTCCGACTTCTTGGAGATTCTGTTCTTGGTAAAATAATATAATATGCGAATAGCATGTGAAGAAATCAAACAAGATCAAACCCAACGATTTCTTTTTCTTGCGCTAGACGACCAATGTAATTCATCTTCAGTTTTTAAACGTTACACGTTTTTCACGATTCTGTTTATCGGTTGTTCTGAAACTTACACGCCTATTTTTTGCATTATATGCTCAGAGATTCATACAAAACAACAAATAGGGAATGAATTTCTTTGCCACATGTCAGTTCGTGTAATCAATTGTATATTATGTATATTACTGGGTATCGATGAGATGAATTATATATACTGACAGCATTGTGTGAGCTTACATTTTCTCACTACCTGCATGATCACCACGGCGGTGGAATACCCAAAGCAGTATCAAGTTTTATCGACAATGTGACCCTGAAACTTTGAGTGGAGAATTGCACGTGGTCCCAGTATGTCAAATGTGTAACAAGCCGGAACATAATGGTCCTTAGAACATTACAGCACGTGATAGTTTGCTCGAAGTGTGTTAAAAAGCAACGGGAAAGACTGAGATGCAAAACGAAATGAATGGGAAGAGTACTGCTTTGGAGCTATTCATTGATTACTCCTCATGACACTGCAATAATAAATGCTGCATGTGTTTTTACTATTTTCACAGTTTTGGTTGCAATGCTGCAGTTGTTATGGTTTCATTTGCAAACAGCAATCACTTGAGAGTCACCAGGAATGGTTTGAAAGCTGTCATCGAACTGATCTTGTGTACAATATTACCTAAGTGTTGTAGTATTGCGCCGCTGTTACTGTCAATGTAAGTATCTTCTAGATGAAGGCTCATATTCATTTCGCGGCATTTAGATATAAACCTGAGGTAATCACTCAAGATTCTTCTGTCCCTCTGATGGCCTATATATACGGTCACTTTCTACCTCATATGTAACCTGCAGGGTGAAACCTCTCCAACCCCATTAGAGTACAAGTGATCATCATGATTCCATAGTATGACGGCCCATTCACATCAAATCTTGGTGTCCCACCGTAATGATTTTCAGTAATGCGTTACTGAAGACCATGTGCGGTCATGTTTATTGTTGGCACCAACTTGGTCAGAACTAGACACTGTGTGAGCAACTTTTATTAACACCGTTTCACACACAAATAACTGAACGTCCCAACTCACCAATACTGAATCAAAACAAATTGTACTCATATTACCCCGCCGCACATACATAATTAGGCACAGCTTTTGAAGGACAGGCAACACAGGGATGCACAAAACCGATACCTCGAACAGCAACGACACTGTTGATCACTACGAAACACTCGAACCGTCATCGCCAAAAAAGACGGCGAAATTGAGCATTTTCAGCGACGACCAGCACAAGCCTAATTAGGTCACCAATACTATCGTTTATATTGTCTGTTTGGACGATCCTACGGAGAATGTCAAATGACCAGTCGGGAAGGCAAGAACACGATGGAAACTACTACTACGGAGTGAATCGAAAAGTCCAGTTACTGGGCTACTAAACTGTGTTTCAGAAAAGATAGTCTAATGGATGGGAATGACGTGGGTCAAATGGTGAAGAAAGTTGACTTTCTATAAATATGACTACATTTGGATGGAAGACGAATTCAAACTCAGCATATGCCCAGGCTAGGAGACGTCAGTTAAGGTTTTGTCATTCCGGTTTTACCAAGGACACATTTATTTGAAAATAAAAAACACGCTGCCATGTAATGTTTTCATGAGTAACTGAATTATAAAGCGGTTTAAGAATATATTTTTTTCGAGAATGTCAGCCCTGGAGTCATGTACATACATAGTCAGCAAGATATCGATGCAGCGATTTAGCGGTTCGCATGAATACATGTAAGTGAAGGCAGATAAGAAAATCTGAAAGTGTAATAACTAATGCAGCCAAAATGGGCATCACAAAACAGCGTCAATCAGAAAACAAACGTGTTACTCACAGGAAGTTCAATGCTGATTTTTTGTCTCTCGTTGATCATTCTCAGCAGTTCCGTTATTACACTTCGGAAGTCAGGAATTAGAAAACAAAAAGATGAAATTTCTCACATTCGACTTCTCAAACTGCTTTTTTTTAACCGCAAACACCTTATGGCAATAGTTACATATATATGGTGATGTTCACCAATTGAATTTGCACTGTTCACCTCTGCGGAAATAATTACGAGAACTTTCTTCTATCAAAGCACTGCACGTTGGAAAGTTCTGTAACATTTTGAATTCCCAATTTGTGTGTTTTGTGTAGGCTCGAATTCAACGTTAGGGAGGGGATTATGTTTTATAACGTAGACAAAGCTAGATGTTGTGCTCCAGCCAAGTCGGATCTTTATTCGAGAACCTATCGACACCAGAGTTCTTCAGATTGGACATTTTAGGCTTGGTTTTTCTGAGCAACTGCTATTTACTTAAGTCTAACTTCACCAGTGTTTGAACCAGAGGTCAACTACTGGATCAAGTATTGAATTTAAACGGACTAAAGTGGCTGCCAGATATGTTACACATGCCCACCGATAGACTTTTTCGGCGTACGCTGTTCTCTGAGGCGAGTAAGGCTTCGAAGTAGGTCGAGATGGTCAGTCCACGACATGGCAAAAATGCATGCATGCATTGACCAGTGGGCTTGGCCAAACAGGACGTGTTAGACACGTGATCCGTCTACCAAATAATTGGAAACATTAGGTGATATTGCTTGGTGTCGCAGTCAGTGGCATAGTTGTATTCGGACTCTTTCTTTGTCTTCGTGATTTTCGTTGATTACTTTGGGATTTTCGCTCTTTTTCATTTTGTGCTCATCTTCTTGTTGCCCTTCGCTCGATGATACTGAGAAGTAACAGCCGAAATCAGAGTGAAGAACTAGACACTGTGTGAGCAACTTTTATTAACACCGTTTCACACACAAATAACTGAACGTCCCAACTCACCAATACTGAATCAAAACAAATTGTACTCATATTACCCCGCCGCACATACATAATTAGGCACAGCTTTTGAAGGACAGGCAACACAGGGATGCACAAAACCGATACCTCGAACAGCAACGACACTGTTGATCACTACGAAACACTCGAACCGTCATCGCCAAAAAAGACGGCGAAATTGAGCATTTTCAGCGACGACCAGCACAAGCCTAATTAGGTCACCAATACTATCGTTTATATTGTCTGTTTGGACGATCCTACGGAGAATGTCAAATGACCAGTCGGGAAGGCAAGAACACGATGGAAACTACTACTACGGAGTGAATCGAAAAGTCCAGTTACTGGGCTACTAAACTGTGTTTCAGAAAAGATAGTCTAATGGATGGGAATGACGTGGGTCAAATGGTGAAGAAAGTTGACTTTCTATAAATATGACTACATTTGGATGGAAGACGAATTCAAACTCAGCATATGCCCAGGCTAGGAGACGTCAGTTAAGGTTTTGTCATTCCGGTTTTACCAAGGACACATTTATTTGAAAATAAAAAACACGCTGCCATGTAATGTTTTCATGAGTAACTGAATTATAAAGCGGTTTAAGAATATATTTTTTTCGAGAATGTCAGCCCTGGAGTCATGTACATACATAGTCAGCAAGATATCGATGCAGCGATTTAGCGGTTCGCATGAATACATGTAAGTGAAGGCAGATAAGAAAATCTGAAAGTGTAATAACTAATGCAGCCAAAATGGGCATCACAAAACAGCGTCAATCAGAAAACAAACGTGTTACTCACAGGAAGTTCAATGCTGATTTTTTGTCTCTCGTTGATCATTCTCAGCAGTTCCGTTATTACACTTCGGAAGTCAGGAATTAGAAAACAAAAAGATGAAATTTCTCACATTCGACTTCTCAAACTGCTTTTTTTTAACCGCAAACACCTTATGGCAATAGTTACATATATATGGTGATGTTCACCAATTGAATTTGCACTGTTCACCTCTGCGGAAATAATTACGAGAACTTTCTTCTATCAAAGCACTGCACGTTGGAAAGTTCTGTAACATTTTGAATTCCCAATTTGTGTGTTTTGTGTAGGCTCGAATTCAACGTTAGGGAGGGGATTATGTTTTATAACGTAGACAAAGCTAGATGTTGTGCTCCAGCCAAGTCGGATCTTTATTCGAGAACCTATCGACACCAGAGTTCTTCAGATTGGACATTTTAGGCTTGGTTTTTCTGAGCAACTGCTATTTACTTAAGTCTAACTTCACCAGTGTTTGAACCAGAGGTCAACTACTGGATCAAGTATTGAATTTAAACGGACTAAAGTGGCTGCCAGATATGTTACACATGCCCACCGATAGACTTTTTCGGCGTACGCTGTTCTCTGAGGCGAGTAAGGCTTCGAAGTAGGTCGAGATGGTCAGTCCACGACATGGCAAAAATGCATGCATGCATTGACCAGTGGGCTTGGCCAAACAGGACGTGTTAGACACGTGATCCGTCTACCAAATAATTGGAAACATTAGGTGATATTGCTTGGTGTCGCAGTCAGTGGCATAGTTGTATTCGGACTCTTTCTTTGTCTTCGTGATTTTCGTTGATTACTTTGGGATTTTCGCTCTTTTTCATTTTGTGCTCATCTTCTTGTTGCCCTTCGCTCGATGATACTGAGAAGTAACAGCCGAAATCAGAGTGAAGAACTAGACACTGTGTGAGCAACTTTTATTAACACCGTTTCACACACAAATAACTGAACGTCCCAACTCACCAATACTGAATCAAAACAAATTGTACTCATATTACCCCGCCGCACATACATAATTAGGCACAGCTTTTGAAGGACAGGCAACACAGGGATGCACAAAACCGATACCTCGAACAGCAACGACACTGTTGATCACTACGAAACACTCGAACCGTCATCGCCAAAAAAGACGGCGAAATTGAGCATTTTCAGCGACGACCAGCACAAGCCTAATTAGGTCACCAATACTATCGTTTATATTGTCTGTTTGGACGATCCTACGGAGAATGTCAAATGACCAGTCGGGAAGGCAAGAACACGATGGAAACTACTACTACGGAGTGAATCGAAAAGTCCAGTTACTGGGCTACTAAACTGTGTTTCAGAAAAGATAGTCTAATGGATGGGAATGACGTGGGTCAAATGGTGAAGAAAGTTGACTTTCTATAAATATGACTACATTTGGATGGAAGACGAATTCAAACTCAGCATATGCCCAGGCTAGGAGACGTCAGTTAAGGTTTTGTCATTCCGGTTTTACCAAGGACACATTTATTTGAAAATAAAAAACACGCTGCCATGTAATGTTTTCATGAGTAACTGAATTATAAAGCGGTTTAAGAATATATTTTTTTCGAGAATGTCAGCCCTGGAGTCATGTACATACATAGTCAGCAAGATATCGATGCAGCGATTTAGCGGTTCGCATGAATACATGTAAGTGAAGGCAGATAAGAAAATCTGAAAGTGTAATAACTAATGCAGCCAAAATGGGCATCACAAAACAGCGTCAATCAGAAAACAAACGTGTTACTCACAGGAAGTTCAATGCTGATTTTTTGTCTCTCGTTGATCATTCTCAGCAGTTCCGTTATTACACTTCGGAAGTCAGGAATTAGAAAACAAAAAGATGAAATTTCTCACATTCGACTTCTCAAACTGCTTTTTTTTAACCGCAAACACCTTATGGCAATAGTTACATATATATGGTGATGTTCACCAATTGAATTTGCACTGTTCACCTCTGCGGAAATAATTACGAGAACTTTCTTCTATCAAAGCACTGCACGTTGGAAAGTTCTGTAACATTTTGAATTCCCAATTTGTGTGTTTTGTGTAGGCTCGAATTCAACGTTAGGGAGGGGATTATGTTTTATAACGTAGACAAAGCTAGATGTTGTGCTCCAGCCAAGTCGGGTCTTTATTCGAGAACCATTTTAGCTTGGTTTTTCTGAGCAACTGCTATTTACTTAAGTCTAACTTCACCAGTGTTTGAACCAGAGGTCAACTACTGGATCAAGTATTGAATTTAAACGGACTAAAGTGGCTGCCAGATATGTTACACATGCCCACCGATAGACTTTTTCGGCGTACGCTGTTCTCTGAGGCGAGTAAGGCTTCGAAGTAGGTCGAGATGGTCAGTCCACGACATGGCAAAAATGCATGCATGCATTGACCAGTGGGCTTGGCCAAACAGGACGTGTTAGACACGTGATCTGTCTACCAAATAATTGGAAACATTAGGTGATATTGCTTGGTGTCGCAGCTTATGGCATAGTTGTATTCGGACTCTTTCTTTGTCTTCGTGATTTTCGTTGATTACTTTGGAATTTTCGCTCTTTTTCATTTTGTGCTCATATTCTTGTTGCCCTTCGCTCGATGATACTGAGAAGTAGCAGCCGAAATCAGAGTGGAGAACTGCGGGGTAAACAGTTGAACAAACTGATAACTTGAAACAGCCAAAAAATGGGTTATTTGATCGCTTAACCAACAGCCACTCAGATATGAAAATGATCCATCGCTGGGTAGAAAACAATGACGTGCCCTTTCTTGATAGATATAAACCACAGAAGTTATTATTGGCACGAGGAAACCGAATCCTATATAATAGAATAATTGAATTGCTTTTTGACACAGAGAAGTCCAGCGCCGCGAGCAGAAGTCGAACAGGCAAGATTCCCGCGCAGAGGATTAACCTTCTGAGCGGTTGCCACCAAGGTGCTTGAAATTTTGCAGTTTTCCAACATTTATCATTCAAAGGTGACGAAGTCATCCAACTAATCACCAAGCGCCTGAAATCTGCCATCAAACACATAGTCGACACAGTCAATATGGTCAGCATATTGACAATCAGTCGGATACCAACACCGTCAGTGAAACAGCTGCTCTCTCCCCGTACCTAATCTAAATTTATCTAATAGCTCACATGGGCATGTTCACCAGTCTGCATAGACAGAAATGGGAGACAAATACGTCACAAAATAAATGATCAAATTGCGGTATGACCTAAAACGCTGACGGATGTCAAGTTCACACAAATGATGACATCTACGAAATCAAATGCAATCAGACCATCAATTGGGCCGCATATAACTGAACAGAAACAGTATGCAAGTCCAGACAACTAGCGTAAATTCATGTGCAACATTACAAACACCAGATTGTTCAGATATGCTGAGGCCTTTGCCATCCCTGAGCATAAACCGAAACTGTGCAAATAGCGTGAATGTCCTATCAGTTTAGTCCCACGTTGGTGACACAATTGATTCCCCTCTCATTATTGTTGGTTCCTATCCCTTATTACTGACCTCAGTCTCATCTCGGTGTCAACAGTTGCTCACTGACAATGAAAAAATCACACTGACCGCAGTATACTTGTTTACAGATGCAGGGCAATTGTACAGGATGCAGTGTGATAGACTGTTTTTGAGTCTTTTATTCAAAATATTGGTGGACAGTCATTGCTTTCAATTATGGTGAATGTTTGCTGGTAAATTGATGACACTTATTTTGCTCTTTGAGATTCATATCCTCACATGTTTGTAGATCATCGCCATATACGGAATAGTAAAGTTGTTGAAGTTGTCATGCTCACGGAGAAGCAATTCACCGAAAAGACTTTGTATGTAATAGACATCAAGTGGTGGGAGCATGTGGCCTCACAAGTTTGTGTAGAGTCACACATTCCACTCGGAGGATGGAATTATTCAAAATTCTAAATTTTCATCTGAATTCCGACATTTCCTTGATTTTGTTTCAACAGTAGGAGATACGAACCAGGATTTTGCGATGAATTGCAACAAACCAAGATGCGAAGAACTAGAATCTTCCAGAGGATCCCTGGGCCTCCAACAATTTGTTCATAATAGCGGAGGTTTCGCAACTGAAGCATCTATCAGCATCAGTGCAAACAGTGGATTTCCAAGTCTTACAGTATTCTACCACCTGCCGCTTTTTGCGCTTATATTCACTTTATTTTACTTTTACGCTGCTAGCTCCTACGAGAGAATGAGTCAAGACGGCTTGTGCTTGTCCTCAGCAGTACGTACGCGGTGTGTGTTTAGATGAACTGTTTATCAGGGATCTTGGTATTTATGTACGAAGTGACGTCCCTAGCGTTATTCATCTATCAATAGGTTCAAATTGTTCCTATCAACGATTCCTTCATATTATCTATTGTGACCCGAACAGATGACCTACAGTATTGTTTCGTGAAATGACTCCTCATTCAGTAACCACACTCAACTCACCAATAGAAACACAGCATCGCTATTCCACACAAGTTAGGAGTTATTAGTAGTGCACACCTGCCGAGTTCACTCTAGGAGTGGAAACAGAATCTAAGCTACCCGAGCTCACTCTCTCAACGATTTGATTCGCATGAACACCTAATAAAAACAACCATATCGCATGCCTCTTCGAAGATTCGCAACGTAAGACTGCTACTTTTTCATGTTTTGAACCCTTTTAAATGACGCCGAAGTTGAAAACGGTCAAGTCTCTCAGTAAAGCTAAGAAAACAGTGACAGAAAATTGCACCTCGTGCACTGAACTCCACCTATGTTCCACCTTCCGCTTCTGTCATGCAGGATGTTGTTCTTGTGGTAAGAATTCTCATATTTGCAAGGCATGCCGCCAATCCAAATGCGCTGTCATGAATGCCACCTCGCATTATCCGGGAAATGATGACAATCCGGTGTACACACTAGAGATTCTGAGTGAATCCAACCAATTCGTGTAGAGATCAGTCCAGTTCAACTGTGACTTGGGACTTTCCTTCATGTTCGATATCACGAGCTGCTTGTCCATTATTCGGAAATCCGTATTTCACTTGATTCTACCCAGTGTACTCATATTACACACTGATGTGCACATTCACGGTGTTTCTGATCGTCGACTTCCACTGTTGCGCGATTTCCTTGGCTTCCCTGTCGATGCAAGCGGATATCGACCCGATCCAAATGGTTCTAAACCAGTGATCGTCAACTAGTCACCAAAAAATCAGGCGAACATACGATCGATTCCTGGATGCTCGCAGGGTTACTTCAGATTCATTCCCGATTCTTTAGCACGAGCCGAACCTTTTTTATCTGGCCCATTCATCCAATGCAGAGCAGTGAAAAAAGCAATTTGGAAAAAACACCACGTTGTCTTGTTCAAAATATCGTTGGCCGACCGATACTAATCTCATTCGCGCCGTCTGAGTGGACCACACGGATCACCGACTCGTCCAAAGTGGCGATAGGTTCAGATCGGACTGAAGTTTACAATTGTCACCGACCACCAATCTAATCAGCTCTCATTTGATGCAGATAAATTCGTCTCCAATTCCATGGCTGTTATGATCTAACGATGAATCATTGCCTGAGCTGCCTAAAACTACGACTTCCTGCATCGAGGAGACAAAACTGTCACGAAGACGGATTTTCTGGCACAAATACCATTTTATTACTGCGACGGTAGGCCCGAAACCATTTGGATGATGCGAAGAAAACAGTGTTTTCAGTTCATCTTATTTGCAGAAATGCATACACTCCCATGAGAACGTCGGCTTTCCCGGATTCTACCATCAGTCTTCCACATAACAAGTTATGAATCATTATTTTATAGCATTTCAGGTCAGTCGGTTTCGCTGCTGCTATGAAGTCCAACTTAAACAGCCTCACTGGACTTGAAAACCGATCCGTTCTTGAATTCATTCTTCAGCCGGAGACACAGGCAGCGAAGTGCGACTACGGTCCCACATGGGAACATCAACTGTGCAATCGCTTGATTGTAGGAATCGACCTTCCAGTAATCCTGGTAATCAGCCCCCTTTGAGCGATCGATTCGTTCGAAATCTTACCAAAACTATTTCGATTTGAGCAAGTGTATTTAATATGGTCAGTTACGTTCGTGTGTCAAATGTTCTGGCAAAATACCACATGTTTTGCCTGTGGTAAGTTTGGTCACAATGATAGTGCTTGTAGTAGCAGCCAACCGATCGACAGACGATCCCCTCAGCATCATCTGACACTTATTTACTTTCTACCAGGTTTTTGACACTTGCATCAGCCCCCTTGTCAGAGAACGTCCCACATATTACCAGGAATTGCATACACAAGAGGGTAGTGAAAACACTTTTATTGTTGACACTGGGAGTGTGGAATCCATCATTTCACGTAGAGCTATAAATTGCGTTTATCCCATCGATAAGAATAATCCTACCATTGTCACTATTCCAGTGATTACTGGATACAAGCTCCCACATTACGGTTCTTGTATGGTTCTAATTCACCTATGTGACTCTGTTTCTATTGAATGTAAGTTTTTGGTTTCTGATTCTGGACCTCCACTTCTTGGTTTTAAAGTTGTTCGTGTATTGCACATTGATGTCATTCTCCTAACCTCTTCACCCGAATAATTGAGAACACAACAGCTTCTTTTAAAATGTCCTCAGGTTTCTGGTGGAATGCACATTCCTGGATTGAGGTTAGAGATATCTGGCCATTCTATGTCTCCAAGGCGCAGAATAATTCCTTTTGGTTTAAGAGAACCTGCTTGGTCAAGCAATGCATTCTGTGTGAGCACGGAATTACTGGCTATGTGCAGTCGTCTGACTGGGCCACACCGATTCCGTTAGAGGATCACAACTGCCTGCCAACATCGAAAGTACAGCTAATCACAAACAGCGGCGTTTGCACAAGGCACGTTCAAAAAGTTGAAATTGACTTCCTTGACCAGTGCTCCGCGAGGCGTGGCAGCGGGAACATGGAGACTATTGTGGATCCCTCTTGGGTGAGTGCTGCCCTCCTGTGATCATTGATGATTTTTCCCGCTGATCATAGGTATATCGAACAAATTCACCTACTGCTGACTTCACACAGACTGCGCTCAGGAAACGATTCTACAGAGGAGGAATTCTGTTTGTGCCAGTTATTGACATTGGCACCAATTTAGCTGCTAGATTCTGGGTTAATTTGCTATAAGATCTAGGTTGAAAAGTGAAACTCACTGCTCTTCGTCACTCGCAGTCTAATGGTCGTGCAGATAACTTCGAATGAAATTTGTTTTGTGATTCCCCATACATTTTTCGAACCTGGTCTTGCCGTTGACAATCCATTAGATATCACAACTGTTCACCGAGTTGTTCACGCCCAGTATCCAGTTAAGTAGTAAACGAAGTCCAGTGGGTTCTATTTGAGGCTGTTACGGCTGACCAAGATCCAACAACCAGCTACCCACAGAAGCGATGGAAATCTGCATCCTCAGTTGAGCTGTCAGATGCTCGTAGAACGATTTCTCTGGATTCCAGATATGGTGGAAGACAGAGGTGCCTTAGACGCCAATTGATTCTGAGCCTGAGAAACTGCCGTGAATAGTAGTGGATTTCAGAGGTGGAAAAAGCTGCAGCAATGAGCAGCAGCGACTGCGATTGGCAGCAGCTGCAATCTTATCCGTCTAAGCGAAAACACATGTTCTCGAAAGTCGGGCGTTATTGAACTGTTCTAAGAGACAAACGGCTCACCGATTCGAACTCAGTAGCTTCGTCTAGTCCGTTGGGAGAAGCTTTTTAAAAAGCAGTTCAACTGGCCTTCATCCCCGACAGGCTTGTTAAGAAGCGTCATAGCTACAACTGTGGTTGTAGATACCGGTCCTCTGTCAAAAACGGAGGTTCTTCTCCGGCTAAGCCACCTAAATGACATGAGAATGCTTGACCGGATGAGTTGCACCCGTCTTGTTTCGAGAATGATGGCTCATAATTGTTATTGGAGTTGACAAAACTCCTCGATTTTGTAGGTCACAGGGAACAAATTCCAAAGAGTTAGAGTGAATTTGTCATTGAGCCAACTAACAAGAATGATGGTGATTCCTCTTGTGAAAACCACCCGTGAATAAGTTCGGTTAGCATCAAATCTATAATGCTTGCATTTAGCATTCCCCACCACTCATCAATTACTCGAGAACAGTGCCCGAGCGAGAATCAAGAGTGGTTTAGACTTGATCGATGTTGTGTTGATCAGCAACCGTGAGGCTGAAATATAATTTGACGAACCACATAAGACCTCAATAGATCAGGCGTAGTAGTTAGTCAGGCAACATCAGAGCTCTCTATCAGTTTTGTTCTGTTTTGAGAGTTTCCTTGGCCTAGTGCCCTGTGTTTCGTGCAGTGTATTCATTGGGCACCGTGTCTTTTGATTGTGTTGTGGGTCCAATAGGTCGTGTGCTTCAACTGTGTGTGGCATACCAATGCAAAATAGATAATTTATCGAGTCTCAGTGAATCGAGACATTCTTTGTCAATTGTATCATCGCCTGATATAACAAAAAATTAATTGCAACTCACGCAGTCATCGAATCAGACATCGCCATATGAACCATGATCAAGCGTACATGAGAGATTCTTGACAATGTCCGTCTGCGCAAATTTTCACCTGATCTCAAGCGGAAACTCTCCATTTTGTAAGAATCAAACTCTTGTTTAAAATAAATGGTATTGGAAGTAGGGAGACGATGGAATTAACCTGCTCAATTTTGACCACTTGAATTGCTTTGTTTATTGATCAGTCATTCTCCAGAATGGGCATTTGAACTAATATTCACGACATTTTTCTTGGTTTTGTCGAGGTGATTTATTAGGTTTCAATATTCAAGAGGAATCATTCGATTGGAAGAATTGTACCTCTGGCGAATAAAGGCGAATTTATAAAAAATTCCAGGGCCAGTGTGTTCACATCTGCATTAGAACGCTGGCTGAACTTCTCATATCTCAAAGAGGACCGTAGTTGTCTTCGTGTCACCTTCCAGGGTCACAGTAATTCCTAAATAAATCTCAAACAATTGAGTATTCACATTCAGAATGAAGACAATTTTCATTTACGGTAAAATGTTTCATGAGTGTATGTTCACCAAAATACTGAGATCAATCTCATTTCGACAGGATGTATTTTTTTAGCAGGAAACGTTGTAGGACTTCCTAATATGAATGGTTGCTGCCCCGCCCGGCAACTTGCATGAATGCTCTACCATTTCATGCTCTTCATATGCGGCAAATAAACCTTGTATAATACTCATCATTATTGTTGAGCTGACTTGTTTCTTCTCGTTGATGTCCGAACTAAAATCTCTTTCATTTAGTCAATCGTTTCTACTCCTTGAGGTCTGTTCGTATTCGTTTATATGCTTGACGTTTTGCATGGTATTCATCTGCAAACGTGCATTTTCAGTTACATAATGATAACGTGACAGTTCACTGTTCCTTATATGAAAAGAACCATAGAAAGTGGAAAATGAACGAATCAAACTCAGGAATTAGGCTGACTTGATATGAATATTTTCGTAAGCCAGTTTTACCAGAATGCATGACTATAACTAGCCTCAGACTGACGCGACAATGAGAGCAAGTTGCGCATCCGTGTTAATGTTTAGGATTATGTGTGGATTGATGACAACATACCGATAGGTGGGATATTCTGGGAATAGTCGGTTAAACTCGGCTTGCATCTTACTGTCCATGGTAAACCTAAGGCACCAGAGCAAATATCAGTGTCAACAGAAGACATGTCGTGGTCAAACGGTAATGTTCCTCGTACTGACTGCATTGTTAGTTCTTGCTGCATTGCTCGAGAAGCAGTGAGTTGTGAGAACAGGAACATCGGAAAAATGGTGACTTGACTCGGTAATATTGGAGGAATCAAGAGAAATCAACTATTATATAGTGAGTGGTGATGAGTAGTAGATGGTCCACCACTCCATAGGGTATCTGAATGAGACCACAGCACCATACCACGATAAAGGTCACTACACCGTTTTAACCAGAACGTTGGTCGTGGTCACTTCAAGTGGTTTCAAGTGGTTTTCATGGAAATGTAGGAGCAAGTAACATATTTGGTGACGATGCTTTTGAAAATACACGACGTATGGTAACGAATTCATCAAAATCAAACGAAATTCCTACTTTATAAGAAGACAGAGTTAGGGGGAGAGAAAGGATGAAAGCACGCAAGGAGGAAAAATGAAAATCTCAGAATTCCTTGAGGTTTCGAATTAGAATGATGAGACAAATCTGTGATAAGTATGGTATTGTATCTCAATTAGAGGGCATATTTGCCTCGAAATCACGATTCGGAATAAAATGTTACTTCGAAGTGATGCAAATTGCGCCCTAAAATGGCAAGTATAGGATTTCAATGGAATTCGGTCTTCATATTTCCTTCGCTGTAATAAAGGAATTTAAATCTGGGTAGTTCAGTCGTACGTGGAGTTGGAAGATCATTAGAAAAATTGGAGTTAGATGGCGACCGATTGCATGTAGCTTCACCTGTAACGGTCAATTGGATGTCGGGCTGGGCAACAAGCTTTCGGATAAGTCAGTGCGTGAAGCAAACGAACAAAGCTTGATCTCGCTACAAAACTATGTTTTCTACGGACTATGCTCAATGGCTTGAATGGAAGTTCCGTTTGCACGGGATCGGACGAATGGGACCTAAACCATGGCCTCAAAAATCTCTGGAAATAAATCCAACGGCATATTTCCTGGGCGGTTATGTTGTGAGGAAATTTCACGAACTCAAGACGGAGAACCTGGTTGAGTGGGAACGTCGGATCCAATCTGTATGTGGTGCGATTCCAACATCAATGCTTGATACAGTTCAGCAACTTTACTTTTCTTTCGCATATACTTAAACACTGCACTTAAAAAAAGTTCTCGTTTTTACCTAATTGCTTTGCCATTTGATGAATCTCTCTTGTTCTACTTGCCTAATTCTCCCGTGTAACTTTTATGTCACCAGCATATTCTCCTTGATTTATGTGATCGTATACGCATTCGCGTTCTGCTATGTACGTCGTCGCACGTGACTTGTGCTCGCAAATCTCATCATTTAAGCCCCAAATGAGAAATTGACAACGACAGCACAGCACGGTAAAACCTGTGTTTTATGGCAGAACGGTTTGCTGGTAAAAGCGAAAATCTTGAGCGCGCTATTCCGATGGTGTGGCTCTATTAGTGGGCATGACCAATTGAGTTTTGTGTAATACTCACAACTACCTGTGAGTTGTACGTGAGAATAAGTGGTACTTTGCTTGGTTGATTGTCATTTGGATTTCATCTTTCCGGCCAACCCTGCACTCGGAAGCCCCAGACTCGAGCTTCGCTTCTACTTGAGTTTATTAATACTCCCTGTCATACACAGGATCTAAACCCCGGCCTTTTCACCTCAGTGGTAAGTATATTACCATTGCATCACCCAGCTTCCCTCGGAACAGGTCTAAACTACCGAAATAAATTTAGTTTAGATGTCGTCTTTTATGATACTAAACAAAGGCTGACAGCTTCGAGAAGAGACACAGTATCTTTTCCGTTCATTCCAAAGGAATGACTTCCACCATATCAGGTCTTCACCGCAGGATGGGCCATCGTACCCACACTTAAACCAGATTGAGTTTTGTTGTCCAGTTTTGTCGGACAGGTATATAGTTATTGTTCACTCGGGTTATTCAGTGGCATGCGTGTGCGAAGGCGTGCTGATTAGTTGACAGGGTAAAGACAGTTAATTACCTTGCTTCACGGAATTTGTTCACTTCCTGATAGTAATACGTAATAAAAACACAAATATAAGTCATTTCGGCCGTTTTACCATGTGAGGTTCGCTTCAAACTTAATGGCAAATCAGTTTGTATGTGTTGTACAGTGTGAGCGTTTCCTGTTATGTCAAAGATTGTCGGCCTCATTAACCTCGGTGAAGCTAAAGCTGTATTCGTTGAAACTTTTAATATCCTCTTCCAATTGTTGATGTAGTCAATATAAACAAGCATGGTGATTTCGACGGCATGATAGAGTTTGATTGATTCTATGGGTATGTTGAAACTCATTCGAAACGAGTAAAATGTAATTGAAGGAAAAATGGGTGTATTACTTAAAACGTACTATCTAGTCTGATATAAAATTCACCCTACCACCACAGTAATGGGTTTGGTGTTCTTAAAACTATTTTGCATCCACAAAGAGGGGCTGCGTGATTCGATTAATATTGTTTTTGCTGTAGGAAACAGACGCATCATGCCCTGTTTCAAACATATGGGAAATACCAATTTCCATGCCCACCTGCTTGAATGCTTCGCACTCAAACACAAACTGAACTAAAAATTGGAGTAGTATTAGCAATAGACTTTGGTTAACGTGTCAAACTGCGTGCAACGGCGGAAGTTAGAATTACTGTGGTCAGTGGACGATGTGGTTGTTTGGTCTTGCTTGGAGTCCGAAATCGCGTATGGAATCGTCCAATCCCAGTAAACTTTCTACCTTAAGAATATTTTTTCCGGAGAAGTAACTGAAGTATCAGAAATGAAAATTCATTTTTTGGCAAGTATTCAGTTCTCTTTATTCCAGGTCCACTGGTTGCCAATGCTGAAAGTATGCGGTATCGAGGAGTTTCATTCCTACCTTTTGAAAATATCGCAAAATTTTGGATTTTGACCTAACTTCGCTAATCACATGCGACCCTAATAGATCAAATATATTATCCAAATTCACTTGTGCTCCTCAACAGAAGCGTTTGGATAGTCAGTTGCTCCTATTCAGAAATAGGTTAGGGATAGGCCTATTTGATATTTGGTGTAGTTTTAAGGTATATCCGACCATTTTCATTTTAAAAGTAAGCCGTGTTCAGTTATAGGATTTTCATACTCAAATAATGGTTTGGTTGATATCATGGTGATTAGTGAAATATATATTGAAACAATCATGTTGGGTTCATTATGCAAGGACCGAAGCGAGCACAGCCAGGTATTTGTATTGCACCATTTTGTAGTCAATCAGAGGCGACCAGCTAGAGAAAATGGAGCACTCAGTTACAATCTAGAATTTGCAGTAGTTAGCAGCGCTCTGGGAAATTGTATTTATTATTCCCAATAGGAAAATTCGCACGGACGAAACCTGTGAGTTCTGCTATGGTAGTAACAGTGATCACGACTGTACTGACGACATCGAGAACGTTGAGCATCAAAATTCCTGCTTTTATGAAATAATAAATCTGCCTTCATTCTTCTACCTGAATGGATTCAAGTAGTATAGTCCACCTACTTACGAGGACAATCCAAGTGACTCGCTCTGACGTTTTCTTGTTCTGTTCATTGGAGCACGTTGCATCAAAATACGAAGTGTTCACAGTATAAGAGAATGTCAATAAACTTTCCATTGGCTTGAGTGAAATGGGTTAAATGTTTCCCGTTGAATTCTGATTGACTTAAGCGAGTGCCACCGTTGGTTGAACCGTACAAATGTTTCACTACTGGTTCTGAAACAAAACGCCGGGATTCAGACACCGTCGATCACCTGATACTCACAACAACTAACAATTAGATGGGCAACGTTGTTCTCTTCCATAACAGTCTGTTTTTCTCAACTAATTAGGTAATCCCTGTGATCATGAGTACACCCAATCTCTGTGTTGTTGGAATATTTCAGGGCCTTTCATCGACGTGACGTTCGTTGGGGCTGCTTCCAACACATTCGCCTAACAGGCAATTCAAAGGCTTTCCCAGAATATAGGATGCTGCAAGGTTTCACTTTGTTACCACACAGCTAGAATCTTGTTCTTTCATGTTTATACACCTGTAAATGGCAATTTATTAGACATGTATGGTCCGTGATAAAAGCAAGGTTGCCTTCAAGTGCTACATCGCAAAACTTTGGGTAGGAAATCGGAAAATGCATGGTATCAACACAAAATAAAATATTCAAACCGGAGAATCAAATCTATCAAATCATTCAGTGAGGAAACTTAGTCCCCTGCAAGTCAATTGATGAAATATCCTCTAGACTGTTCTTCTTGCTTCTCTTTCATTGACAGATTGTGAGCATTGAATAGAGCTAAATCTTGTTGGACAGAGCAATAAGGTTTTGCAACGAATGTATTTTGTGGCTAAATAAATCAGCGTTGCAGAATTAACTGCCAACTTTTGAATGACTCATCTAAGTGAAGTATATACCAAACTAGTCTGGAGAGAGAAAACCCAGTAGGAAATCGTGTGGATAGTCCACAATATAATTTTGTTATTCGGGCTGATTCGCAAGCGTTCCATCCATGTCACTTGTTACAGACGTTTCCTACGAAAGTCATACAATAATAGTTACAACCAAGAAAATAGTATTTTGTTGCTCTCCTGTTAGAGTAACAGAAGCCGCAAGCGTCGATCGCACGTGCAATAAAACTTGTCAGCCTGAAGAAATCATCCGATTAACGGGTAAGCGCAACTAAAATCGATGTAACGAGCAATTGTTGCATATTCCTTGTCCTTCTCTTTCACAATGAGAGCTTAATCACACACTCACACACACAGACACGTGAGTACACCGACGGAAGAAATATTTTTACTCAGCCCAAAAACTGAGAGGCTAGCAATCCTGCAGGCTACAGAATAACCGGTGAACATCTCATGCAAACCTACCGAGGTAATGCACGCATGCACTACCGAGCATTCTGAAAATGATGAAATATTTCCCCGACCTTGCTTTGCCCAAGGATTTATTTCCTTCTTCACGCGTACGCCATTTCGTTTTAGCAGAACCATTCAGCTTCCGGTTAGGTTACTTCAATACTCGTGAGGGCTTGTGTTTGTGTTTTTGGTCAGGCCGGCAAAGTAAACTTGTAGGTGCCCTTGGTGGGGTAGACCCGAACTAAAATAGAACACAGAATCGTTGGTATTTCCAAAACAATGACAGATGTCTCTAGTGAAAATTCGATAAAACAGGGTGAAGCTACTGTTGATGCGTGACCTTAGATTATTTCAAAACTTTTCCTTGTTAACAAGGGAAATGAAACTCGTTTGAAAAATACAAACTATTGTATTGACTTTCATGACAACCAAACACTTTATCTGTCACGATATTTAGGTTTGATTTATATATATATTATTGTAAGGAAAACCGAATTGTTGGTAAAGATGTTCACAAGATGGTGATTTCTGATACATTGGGGATTTGAAGGTTCACGTTTTCATTCTGAGTCAATTTTATCGTTGCGTAGTTAGATAGATAAGTCAAAACTGCCCGGGCAGAAGCATAATTACCTATCAATTAGATGCAGGCTTATGCCAGAATGTGAGAAAGTTATTGACTGATTATCAACGTGGTGAGTGTGAACAAAGACGTCTGCTAAGATGGAACACGACTAAAATAGTATTCAAGAATGCAGAACTTTCTGGAGTCGAAAGCAGTACATCTTACTGAGTGAAAACGCACCAATATATACATGAATTCGCTGCAAAAGTCATACTGAATTAGTGATGTTCAGTGCGGCAAAGTGCGGACATTGATCACTCTGCTCCCGGTTACTGATGAATGTCATCTCCAAGTGCGTATTTTCCTAACAATGCTGTGTGACTTCTTACGCATAGAAGGGAATACAATTTAGAACCATCCAGGACTGTCTAGACTAGAATTTATTGACACTAATTTTATGGACTCAGTAATAATGGATACTCCCGAATATCAACATTTTATTAGGTAATTGAGATGGAGTCGGATTATATCATACCGCTTCTATATAAATGTGGATTTCATAACATGGGTGACTTGAAGAATCAAATCGCCTCAGACCAGTGGGTTTTATTTATTGTTGTTTCTTCTGCCTAATTGAGAAAGATTTTTCTCAAATTGTTCAAATAGACGAGATTATATTCATATCTAGACATAAATGAATGGTGCTTTTTATTCATAATGTGCGACAGTGTAGTTTATCAGAACCTCACCGACCGGACACAAGGAAATGCAAACGAACTCCTCATATGATGATAGATATTGCACAACGAACACAACCTGGATAGTTTTTTGGAATTAAGTACGCATGAAAGATCGTATTTCGATCGATATTTTAACCGGACACTCATGCATGATGAACCTAAATAACCGAGAAATCAACAGCATACTTCTGGAAAACTTCTGAATGAATTTTCGGCTTACAGTATGCCAAATCCACACTATAAGTTTAGATTGAAAAATAATGAACTAGAAGAATTTCATTGGTTCCAAAGTATCCTCAAAATCTTCGAGATCTGAAATTCTCAACGGTGCTGTTATACATTAGTTGAAAATCTGGTTTTGGTTATAACTTAAGATTACCTACCATTGCAATAATGATGACGAGTTTTGTGTCATTTCCAAGTAAACTTTCAGTCAAGTACACGCTCAGTGCACAGCTTCCCTATAGCCCTGAGGTGTTAGAATCTAAATGAAACGGAAAATATGTGAACAAGGAAAAGAGAAATATCGGAGCGATGCAACTGGTGAAAGGCTTATGGAGAAAATAAATTGAATGATCGTTAATAGGGACCTCGAGATTTGAACACTCACTTCTGAGTAACTATTTCAAGTCTTTTTGTAACAAAGCTGAACTCATGCTACCATTTTTTTCAAATCCGGACAAGACTCGGATCATTTGAATGTATGAGTAAAAACGATTATTGTTACCTCGAATAACTTGATCAGTGAGAGATTCGATCGGATTATTAAATAACACATCAACAGTCCACAAAGCTTTGCTCACCAATGAAAATTGCAGAGGCAATGTTTGGCTGCTTCATCCTTGTTAGAAATTATCACCATTGCACATCAGTTGAGTCGTTATTGTGACTCTATCCCATGAATAGACAATCATGAGTTGAACACCTAACAAGCGAGCTATCCGGCTCTCAACCTCACAAGTACATGACATAGTGTCGTTTTATCACTGGTATGCCAGTGTTAACAGCCTGCTGACCGCACAACAATCGACACCCAGGATCAAGGACTTCGTAGGGAGAGTTCGTGGAAACAAAGCCGTTACGTTGCAAACACCTTTAGCGAGAGCTTGGATAAGTAATCAAATTAAACAGCTGGAGAATTCATTTGACTGTCAAATGATTCATCATATGGAAACAAATAACCGTAATCGTCCATCATAAGATCACATCTTATGCAGTTTAATTTTCAGCTACTTACTCTATATTCTTCTACTAATTTCGTTTGTCATTAGTTTATCACACAGATTTACATAGTCCAAGTCGAGGAATGGAACACCATTTTGCACTACTTCATTTCATTTCTCTATTATTCAAATTTTCTATCCGTATTCCGGATTGGTAGGGATGATGTGTTCACACCGTTGATGTTTTAGAAAAATGTATAATTTCCCAGTTTCATGTGGCTATATCGTCGCACTAGATCATCATACCAAGGTCTCAAGCCCTTCTCTCTCTCACATCCATTGCAACCCCATCACTCTGTTTCAGTCACAGTACTAACGTTGGAAGAATCGCCAAGAGAGTCCAAAGGTGGACACTCCAGACATGCAAACAGTATTGTGTCTGATTTGAAATACTTTGAATTGACGTTTCAAATGGTTATCCTTACTTCGAAGAATTCCAGAAAGCGATTCAAAATGCACACTGATTTATGAACGACAAATACATTATTGGAAAATAACCCGTGTAATTGTAGATAACTAAGACAATACACGCATTTTTTTTGTCGCTGACGTGAACTATGTAGCACGATTTGTTGCTTGAAAAAAGCAGTGGTAAGTTATGAACAAATAAGTGCACCACATATATTGATTATCCTGACAGAAAGACTGATTTGCGGCAAGCATTATCATATCTTGTTTGTCTTTACTATGAGCAATTTACATGTATATGACTGTAACCTACTTTCGAGGACTATGATCCACCACATTTTGTCTTCCGGTGTCGAATCCGATGAGCCTCTACAAAACGGATTTGATCTCCGTTGTCCGTTACCAAAATCACTAATGAATTGAACAGGAAGGGATCAAAACACAAATCCCACGATATTAACTGCATTCAAGTAATTTTGCATGAACCGTACTGTGTATGGATGACAGGATAAAATTGTCAAAAATACACACGGCTGGTTTTGCGGTTGTTGCCGCCCATCTGGTGGGTATACCCGGTGCTCCTCCGCCCAACCATTCTATACTTGACCACTAAACTGCTTCCGGTGACAATCCATATCGATCGCATCTCAGTTCTTACTGCTGGAACAATAGCCAGTAGCCAATAAGCACGAGGCTGCCGTGGCTCTGTGGATAAATTGAATGGTTTTTATTCTCGATCGGGTAGTCAATTATACTATTTCGTACTAATTATTTCTGCCACCAACGACATCACAATAAATTGTAACGCCGTTTACATACCATTGTGAGGTATGTGTATTATTTAAATTTGTTTGCTTCGTCAAGTCTATGCATGGAACATGAAAGAGAACTGGCGCGTCAAACAAAAACGCGCACCCCATTCACAAATTAGTTCTACTTTCGCTGATCGCTAAACCAGACACTGTTATTGTTTTACTTGATACTTCATGTTTAGCTTCATGGTTCTACCTTACGAGGTGCATGAATTTCCATCTTTTCGATAGCATTGCGAGGATGAATGGTGTAAATTGGGAATGTTATTTTATGTCGTTCCGCAATGCACTGCACGAGAAACCTATAAGAGATTTGAGGTTTTTTGGAAGAACGACTATATTTCCGTTCTGGATGAACCCTTCTTCTAAATTACCTAATAAATACTACCGCTGATTTTGACCTTCAATCATTTTTTTCTGGTTTTTTAGAGGGGGGATTACCCATCACAACATCTCACGATGGTATTTCAGCATGGAATTGTCCGAGCATCGAGGTTTTCCTTTGGATGAAAAAATCACACATACGCATGCCTTAAAATATCACACAAATATAATGATGTGATACATCCTTTACAGTACATTGCAACCATAAATTGCTAAACTACTCTGGTAAATCTGTAAGTTGCACATCCAATGACTAGCCTTCAATCTTTAACTTCATTTCAACACTACAGGACTTACAAGGGCCTCATGCTTTCGCTTGCTCACCTGGTTTATCGGCGTGATATATGAATACATTCTCGTGACCAATCCCCAATACTCAGTATGCCGGTAAGTCGTCCAGACTCTTGAACAATCACTTCGACACTCTTCAAGCTGTTGTGCTTTCGCTCCTTTCCCCTCACTTACGTATGCAACCCAACGTACGACTTCTCAGAAAGTGGAACGTATTACGCTCACGGTGAGAGTATGTGCCATTTCGCGTCAACCTGAGTGGACTAAATGAACAGTCTGATAATTCACAAGATATTGTGAGTGATTATGTGCAAAGTGATCCTTTCCTAACCCTTCGTAGTATTCTAGGTGTATATGCACCTCATCTCACTCAGCCTTCCCGAATGGTGAGAATACACCGCGCACCATTCAATTACACAGATTCGAGTCTCCTTAGTACCAAGAAGTGATGTTGAGCAGTGATATCCTCATATTTTCAGTCGCGTGCTCGAATTGCTCTGACTTATCTTACAAATTCGATAGCTCAAGCAATTCTGCATTACAAGTATCAACACACACTTTCTCCCGTGACACCGATAATACTGTAATTATGTGGACATGAAACTGTCCTTTGTTGGCTCTCCATGAATACTAAGTTCCTTGCTCTTTTTTCTATCATCTTGAATGAAATGCTAATAAAAGAGCTAAATTCCTTCTTTTGTGAAGCACCGAGAACGGTTTCGTTTTATACCGAGTGTTCAGATATTTCAGCCGGTTATTTCCACCTAATTCTGCGGTGAATCGACACTCACTTTATCCTTTGTTTCTTAGCGGATTCTGAGATATTGACTAAATATTTTCTTTGTATTGTTTTGTATGGTAACGGTGCCGAATTCAAGGTAATAACGTAGTCAATCGTATATCATCCAAAACGATTTTTTACGCGAGCAAGAATACAAGGGATTTGAACACTAATATAAATTTAAAAAATGATGGCTTCACGTAGAATTGCATGTGACTCAATCGAATTGACAACGTCCTAGCTTCAAGTTGAATGAATATCGTTGCAATAATCTGTGTTTCTATTCCTCAGACCTAACGCTCGAAAGCTGCATGCCATACACACGTCGCCAACATGTCATGTGGGGCGTGTATGTGCGACAGCGACCGAGACAAACCACGGATAGCGTGCTCAGCTCAGTCTGTTATCGAAATGCAACTAAAATGATGTTGGAAACCTGATGGTCAAAAGGACCACGGAGTAGACAGGCCTTGTTTGAAAGCTGAATGACTGGTTAGGCGTTCCTCTGTTCGTGCACACTCGTGCACACTCATGCACAATGGAAAAGCAGCAGCGAAATTGGTTACATGATTTTCTTTGACCGAGGCGTCCTATCATGAAAGTAGCACAAGAATTACTTGTCTGAAATTGATTGGCGCGTATGTGGTTTGGTGGTGGTGCTTTCATCAGATGATTTCGGATATCATTTCGACTTCCAAGTGTTGAACAGCGAGCAAGAAACGTCTTCCAGCTTGTCGATCATACGTTTCATGTGTTCATTAGAACACGGCCCCGATAAATCCAACTTAGTACTTCATTGAACAAAGCTAGTTAAGTGAAGATACTTTCCTGACCACGTAGTTTTACGATGGACTGATCAGTAGATTGATCCATGATTTTGACGAGTACTTCAAAAACTGAGAAATGCAATGTTGTTGTGAGCTTCTCCGATATTGAGTAGATGAGATGTAGTGGTTCTGAGACTCATTCTTTATCATAAATTCATTTAGTTCATCTATTCCTACATGTGATCAGTAACAGGAAGGTTATTTCCACACAACCAACATTACGTAAACACGGTTCTTTCCAATCCGGACTTGAATTACCTAATATAATCTTGGACTGTGAAATTCCACACATTCGATCGAAGTTTGTCGCCTAACAACATTCGAGTATCTGATTATGACTTTTCGTGGGCTTGGGATCCGAATGCTGCTTGCCTATGCGTTTATTTATATTTGTATTGCCTATAAAAATGCAATAATTTACATGCCTAATGAACAATGAATGTCAGTGCCAGTTGGTGTGTCTTCTGTTTTCTTTTCGGGCAAACCGGTCATCATTTGGATGATTAGTTATATGACGTGGAAGTGACGGAACATGTTTTCACACACGTCCTTGGTGTGCATATTACCGAAGATATCGTCTACTTAACGTCCGTAGAGAGTATCTTGGCATATAACTGTGTCCATTTGTTTTTCGAAGTGTGAGAAAAATTCATCTGCCATCACTGGTCCTAGTCGTTCCATTATTAGTTGAGGTGAAACGATAGGATTGTGAATGGTACACCTTACACTCAAGGTTATCCGAGCTGGCTCTCAACGGTTTGCTGACGATCTACACTACACTAGCATATTTTTCAATGCTGAGCTGAGCGTTGAAGCTGCATGGTGAATCATATTATACAAATCGAATCACTGATTACTCAATTGTTATTCAATAGGAATCTTGAATTCTCATAAAATGATTTCTCTAGATATTTCCTCGTTGATCACAAACATGCCTGTATCCAAAGTAATAGACAATTGTATGTCAACAGAAACAATCATCGATGGTATCTCTGCAGGAAAATGTAAAGAACTTCTGATTTTCTGCTCTCCAATCAGTTGTTATTCGATGATAACGTTTACAGACGGAGAGAGGACATCAAAAGGGCATCTAGACTCGGTTCTTGGTTCGCCGATATATTCATGGCGAAAGTTGAAACTATCTCGTTGAATTCAACAGCTGCCTGTCTCTGTATGAAAGATACGTCGATGATATTTTCTGCCTACTAAAGGGAGAATGTATTGTACATTCGTTCTCACAGGCATCCACTGAATCGCATTTGAGTCTAAGCTCACGATTGAACTAGAAGAAAATGAATTCAATCCTAAAACTAGCTTTCCATAAAACTTTTAATTTTTTAAATAACATGCATCATTTTTCTATCAATTTCAACATTTTCCCGCCAGTGAGATATTTCCATGTAATCCCCAAATGTAGTTTTATCTTCTGTTCACAGGACTTCGCTGATTGTTTTATACATGATTTTTGCAAGGTCGCCTGTACAGACCATAAAAGCTGCCCTCTTTACACCTCAGTTATACTTGTGTTGTTCGTCACCAATGAACGCGTGGTATCCTGTCGTGTCTGACTTACCATTCTAACTAAATGATGGGCTAGCACCATCGAAGTTCATTCCTTGTATTCGGATGAGAAGCTTCGTGGGTACGCGATGGTCGGAAGAACATTTGGGAAGAAAAGCTTCTAGAACAAGCTCGGACGAACAAGATCTTAAGTAGTACCAACAGACGAAAGACAACGCAGCAACAGCCCGTCAATGGGCTAGTGAAGCGTGTTGGAGTTTGAAGACGGGTTGTAGATCAATCGGATGATTCGTCGGTGAACTCGATCAAGAGAGAGAAAGGCCGACGAGGCCCCATCTCACACGTCACTGCAGTATTCAAGTGTGGGGCTGGTTTGAGTTTTGTAAATCCGGAGATGAGCTAGTGTAGAAAAAGCATATGGCGCGGAACAGAAAACCAGCTCGAGAAACGAACTGAGATAAGCAAGCGGACTAAGATAGAGGAGTTATAGATAAGCCGAGAAGTGAAGTAGAATCTGTGGGAGGCAACACAGTGGAATCGAGGTTTGAATAAGGGAAGCGCGAACGATGTTTTAGGGAAACTATAAGAAGAGAAATTTTGGAAGCAGTGAATGCAGCATAGCAGTGGGAGCCTCAAGGAGGAGATCTGTTCGAAGTGGGACTCTCAAGATGCACTGATTGCACTGAGGTCACGATCGATGTTGATATTCGCATTGTGGGGAGTGCGGTAAGAAAAAGAAGGATGAAGGGTGGCATTATCGGCCAATAAATGGATTGAGTTGGATAAAGTGGATGAAAGATCATTAGAAAATAGAAGCAATAAGGTGGGCCAAGTACTGAACCCTGGAGATTGCCAGAATTCACAAGAAATGGCTGGGACAGAAATTCATCAATTCGGGCAAAGATGATTCGCTTTCTGAGGAAACTTGATATCCGTGATAAGAGAGTAGAGGAGAATTCGAACGTGACCAGTCTCACCAGAAGACCACCGTACCAAACTCGGGCAAACGCCTAAAGATGTTGGGTGGAGCAATGTGTGTTTCTCCATGGTTGTCGAGTGCAACCGGTCAAGAGTGTGAGATGAGAGCCACGATATCACCGGTGGAACGGCGAGGTTGGAATCCGTATTAGTGCTCACTCAATAGTTCTTCGCGTTCGAGTAACGCACGCGGTTTTATGGAGATGCCAGTTCCGAGTTTTTTTGTTTCGAAATAACAGGTGTGGTTGGAATCGGACGATAGTTATTCGGGTCAAAAAGATCATCGCTTTTGGGAATATGAAACATTGCTCTGTGTTTCCAGGGGACTGGAAAAGTAGAAAGTCGGAAAATGAGAGAGAGAGAGTCAGAAAGGACGACGTAAGAAATAAACAATTCAAATTTCACATTTTAAGGACGGTGAAAGGTATGCCTTTTGATCCGGTGGATTGCATAAGTCCAGAGGATGCAGCATTTGGCGTATCTTCTAAAACCAGAATGGGATTGAAAATGGGAGACAGAGGGAACAGAATGAAATGATTAAGATATGTAGGTGAGATGGAGTTCGTGGCAAACCGGGAAGCGAGTTGTCAACCTTCTCATATGGTTCACGACCAGGATTACCAGAGTAATTAGAGATGTGAAAGACATCCGAAGGGCCAAAATGGCGGGAGAACTATTTGGCAAAGGACCAATGTTCCAGGCTACCTTTGGCAAATGAGAGTGAGCGTTCGGTTTCCAAGCGGAAGAAGCTTTCTTTGGCTCTCTGTATGGTTGGCGAGCATCTGTTCTTTGGCTTGCACGGAGTAGAGGTGGGAGTCCGTTGTGGGCGAGCCGAGCCAGATGCAAATTGTTGCACATTTCAAGCGTACAGCACGATCGAATGCATGGTTGAACCACTGGGAGGATTCGGGTTTGCCAGGTTCGGACAAGTGAGCAATAAAAAGTTGCATTACTTGAAGAACAATGCCGGGGAAATTAGAAATGGCAGTGGAAATGTCTGGAGTAAAGCAGCATTCATTCCAAGAATAGGAGGCCGGGACATCGTAAAATCTATCTCAGTTGGTTGAATTTCAGCTCCAAAATATTAATCTCAAAGTAGGTGGAGTATGGAAGTGGGTAAAACTGATGTAACAGGAAATAATATTGTGATTAGATGAGTCAACTTGAGAAAGGGCAAATGTGCCTGAGAACAGGGAATGAACAGAAGTGAGAATACGTGTAGGGGTATGGACATGATCGCCAGCTCGATCGGGAAGACGTGTGAGGAAATAAACAATTTGGCATAGGTTGTTGACCACGGAGAAGTGTTCGGCCTCGCGCCCCAGAGCCGAAGTGTCCGATGAGTGAATGAACCAATCTCGCTTGTGAACATTGAAATCTCATAAGATGGTGAGGAGTCAGTTGGGATTTGTCTCGGAAGAAGTTCAATGTTTGAATGTGAGATATGAAAGAACGATGAATCGCTACTGTTGAGTGAACGGTGAACTACACAAAAGCATTGATTACAAAACGTAAGTCGAAGCTTCATCCACATCAACCGAAATTCACGAGTCGATATTATGCTTCACTCCGCGAATGCTAGTGAGAGTGACAAGTTAGTGCTCATCTTCCGAGTGAGGAGAGAGAGCAAGCCGTCGACTGTGTTTGTGGTTGTGTATTTTCATGATTTGTGGTGTAAAATAAATCAGCAACCGTGATCCTGAAATCTAAATTGGCAGACCATATAAAGCCTCAATAGATCAGGCGTAGTAGTTAGTCGGGCAACATCAGAGCACTCTATCAGTTGTGTTCAGTTATATTAGTTTCCTTGGCCTAGTGCCCTGTGTTTCGTGCAGTGTATTCATTGGGCACCGTGTCCTTTGATTGTGTTGTGTGTAATAGGCCGTGTGCTTCCACTGTGTGGCATACCAATGCCAAATATATATTTCATCGAGTCTCAGTGAATCGAGACATTCTTCGTCAAGTGTGTCATCGCGTGATATGACAACAGTGTTTTGCAACTCACGCAGTCATCGAATCAGACATGGTCATATGAACCATGATCAAGCGTACATGTGAGGATTCTTGACTATGTCCGTCTGCGCAAATTTTCACCTGCTCTCAAGCGGAAACTCTCCTTTTTGAAAAGAATCAAACACTTGTTTTAAATAAACGTCGTTGGAAGTAGGAAGACGATAGAATCAACCTGCTCAATTTTGACCACTTGAATTGCTTTGTTTGTTGATCAGTCATTTGCGGCTTATGAAATCATATTCACCAAAACTGGCATTTGAACCAACATTCACGACTTTTTTCTTGGTTTTGTCGAGGTGATTTATTAGGTTTCAATATTCAAGAGGAATCATTCGATTCGGGGAGTTGTACCTCTGACGAATATAAGCGAAGTTAAAAATATTCAGATGCCAGTAAATTTACATCTGTTTTAGAGTGCTGCCTGTATATCTCATATGTCTTAGAAAACGATAGTTTTCTTCGTGTCACCGTCCTGGTTCACAGTAATTCTTAAATAAATCTCAAACAATTGAGTATTCACATTCAGAATGAAGACAATTTTCTATTTACGGGAAATTGTTCCGTGGGTGTATGTTCATCAAACTACTGCACTCAAGCTCATTTCCACAGGATGTAATTACTTTATGAGAAAACGTTTTATTAGTTCCCAATATTGTTGTTCACCGCCTATATTGGTAGCGAACAATAAGAAGGATTTTACAGCAATAAGAAGGCTAAACGCAGGGAAAGCAGTCTTCTGCACTGAATCAAATATATGAGTATAATCCCCTATACACGACCGCATTCAAATAAGATGATCGGCCCGGCCACATGCATGAATGCTCTACCATTTTATGCTCTTTATATGCGGTGAATAAACCTGGTATGATACTCATCATTGTTGTTGGGATGACTTGTTTCTTCTCTTTGATGTCTGAACTAAAATCTCCTTCATTTATTCAATCGGTTCTACTCCTTGAGGTCTGCTCGTATACGTTTATATGCTAGAGGAGTTCAACTTCGATATTGACAGCTGGTTGGGAATAAACTTCATTATTATGGCATTCGGAATTGTGCAATGCCATACTGCATGAGGATCGAGCTTGTCCATTTGCATGTTATTCATCTTCGAAAAAGCAATTTCAGTTACATAATGATAACGTGACAGTCCACTGATCCTTATATGAAAAGAACCATAGAAAGTGGAAAATGAACGAATCAAACTCAGGAATTAGGCTGACTTGATATGAATATTTTTGTAAGCCAGTTTTACCAGAATTCATGAATAAAACTAGCCTCAGACTGACGCGACAATGAGAGCAAGTTGCGCATCCGTGTTAATGTTTAGGATTATGTGTGGATTGATGACAACATACCGATAGGTGGGATATTCTGGGAATAGTCGGTTAAACTTGGCTTGCATCTTACTGTCCATGGTAAACCTAAGGCACCAGAGCACATATGAGTGGCAACAGAAGACAAATTCTGCGGCGGAACATTGGATATCTGCCTTTCTGCAAGTCCTGATACCAAGCAGAACTATCGATAACGTTTCGTACCAGTCGGGGCTCTCGTGTGCTCTAAGAGAAGCTTTGAGTTGGCGATGAAGACGTTCGACTAAACCATTCGATGCCGGATGGTACGCGGTAGTGCGAATGCGTTCCGTACCCAGCATGTGAGTTAATGAAGAGAATAGATCGGACTCAAATTGTTGCCCTCGATCGGTAGTGATTATGGAAGGACAACCATATGAAGCTATCCATCGTTCTATCAGATGTCCAGCCACTAATTCGGCCGTGACGATAGAGATGGGAGTAGCCTCGGGCCACCTCGTACATCTATCGATGCACGTTAGTAAATAGGTATACCCGTGTGATGGGGTCAATGGACCCACAATGTCTACGTGGATATGATCGAAGTGAGCATCAGGCGTAGCAAAAGTACCGATAGGCGAAGCTACGTGCCTATGCACTTTAGATCGTTGACATTGTACACACTGTTTTGCCCACATATGAACATCTTTATTCATGGACGGCCAGACGTTTCGTGCTGCTACTAATCGGAGACTGGCTGCGATGCCTGCATGTGATAGTCGATGTAGGGTATCGAACAAGAGACGTCGATATGTAGAGGATACGACTGGTCGAGATATGCCAGTAGACATGTCGCACAGTATAGTCCCGGCACTGGTGGCCAGAGGTAATGACTGACACTGTAGCGACGATGACTGAGCTGCTTCCATACATGAAGAATCCTGTGCCTGTGCTGCCTCCATGGCAGAGATGTCTAGAACCGGAGATGTAATGGCATTAAGCGGAATACGCGACAAAGCATCTGTAACGCAGTTCGACTCACCTTTACCGTGTGGTAGGTCAGTCGTGAACTGTGAAATATAGTCTAAATGTCCGACTTCCCGTGGGGAGTAACGATCAGACATAGTATGCAATGCATACGTCAAAGGCTTATGGTCCGTAAAGGGGATGAAATATCGACCCTCGATTGCATGGCGGAAGTGCTTAACGGCATTATATGCAGCCAGCAGTTCGCGTGGTCTGAGCTAATGTCGCTTTAATCTCCGAAAACGCTACTTGTGCGGCATCCGTAAGCGACAACTTACGTGGATTGCCACGAAGTAGGTCAGTTAATGGAAGCAAACGTTCAGCGGCATGGGGTATGAAACGACGATAAAAGTTAACTAACCCCAAAAATGCCTTGAGCTCCTTGATTGAGGACGGTACGGCCAAATCTAAAATAGCGCGCACTTTATCCTCGCAAGGCTAAATACCCTCTCGAGTGATCTTGTGGCCGAGGAACACAAGTTCCGGTTTGCCAAGTTCACATTTATCAGGATTGACTACTATTCGATGTTCGGACAAACGTTGAAATAGTAGCGTCAAATGTTGGAAATGTTCATCTACGCTCGACGATGCGATTAGCAAGTCATCGATATAGACGTGAACAAATTCCAAGTTTCGCATAATGCCACGGCGGCTGCTCGTTCCAAGGACGAGTCCTCGATGAGAGCAGTAACGGTGGTCTGAACATGGAACGGTAGAGAGTCCAACCACAGTTCCTTAACTATCTCCGAATCCTTATCGGCGGGCCCTGCCTAAGACCGGAGTTGAGCTAAGTGGCGGCTGGGTTAAGTACCCGCTATGGGGTGCCGTGCTAGTAGCTGACGTAACCGTTCCTCCCGTGAAAGAAAGGAAATGTTGCAGTATGGCCTCCTTAAGCCGATCGTACGGCTGCACTTGAGGAGGATTTATTACTAAATCCCTCACCAAGGCGATAACATCACCTGGGATTGCTTCTCAGGCATAGGAAAATCGTTGGCGCTGGCCAATGATCCTACGTGCCTCGAACTGCAGCTCTAAAGCTGCAAACCAAACCTCAGGATCATGTGGGATAAATGCCACTGGTTTAAAAGCAACCGCATACAGAATGAGTTCTGTGTCGAGCTGCACCTTATCCTCTGACATGGTTACGTTGCGATAATATATCGTAAAAAATATATATCGTGCAACGAAAGGAGGACGTGAAACAGCAGAAAATCACAGACTCACCGGGCGGGCGAATAATCCAGGAAGGTCTGGAAGTTTCGGGCTCACCAATGTAGAAGACGTTCGGGTGCGGTTGGCGAACGTGTCTCCTATCGGGTCTAGCCAAAGATATACCAAAGATATACCAAAGATATACCCACTATCGGACGAATAGAGAAGACGCAAGTCGGTTTACAGATGCGGGGTGTATTCTATATATCGTGGCACCGAAACAGTACCGATACGAGAGATACACCGAACGGAAAAAGGAACGAAACGCGACGGCCGTGCCCAAAGCGAACCGCGAGCGAACGACCGAAAGTGAAAGTGATTTGAAACGAGGAAGACGGAAATCTCGGAAAAGTCAGTCCAGTAAAACGTAGGCAACCAGAGAACATTGAGGTCAATGTCAAACGTCAGAAAAGATCGTGGAGAAAATAGATCAAAAAAGGTGTCCAAAAAATAGTCATTTTCTCAAAACGATCGAGGTCACTACAACAGAATGGAACAGAAGCAGCAAATTACAAATGGGAACATCTCAGCCATGAGTCACAGCTGTCACCCACCCAGCTCGTTTCTTCAAGTATGCCGATAAAAATAATTCACAAGAACAAAAATTTCCGAGCAGTCCAGTCTTGTGGTAAACACTCACAAATGTCTAGATTGCATTCTATCCACTGTGATATCACGTTTTCTAGAAGACAGCACCACTGTTGAATCAACTCTTTTTACAAATGTAAACCATGTGATTTATCACGGTGTTAGAGAAATTGCATTCGATTTTTGCATACAGGCATTGCTGTCTGGAAAGTTCATCGATTGGCATTTCAAATTCCTGAAGTCCAACAGTTCGTTGCTTCGCAATCTGTTATTTCTTCATTCATACATAAGTGTATGTTTTCCATGTTTCCATATTGTTCTACCGTATTAATTTCCGTCTGTTGAAAAGAGACTACATCACTGTTGGTTGAGGTCTGTACAAAATCGATCTTGTTTCTGGGTGTATGCGATAAGCATTTACCATCATCCATTTCACTTGTCGGAAATATCATTGCGGACTGTTCAAGGATGAAGTATAATCTGAGCCGTCAACACTTTTTGACGTACGAAGACTTTCTTCATATGTTTAGTCAAAACATGCTCTAACCAGTATAGAAATAAATTCACAGAAAAAAATCTAAAAAAGAATTTGGAAATTCAGGATCTGGCAAAGAACGCGGCATGAATACTGTATCAGCAGTTTTTCGAATGTCCTCTGATAGAAACTTCCCATGGGTCTGCTGATATTTTCAATGAAACGTGTTGTCGAAATGACCAAACAGACGCGACAGAGCGAGTAGTCTCGTCAATCACCGAATCTCCGTTACATAAAAACTAATAAAATGGTTGCTAAGGTTTCGAAATCCTGTTACGTTGTGAAGGACAGTTGCACTGAAATTGTTCCAGATAAGTACAAGATAAGCACAGTGCAAACACTGTTTCTCGGGCCAGAGTAGATTTGGACGACAGAGCCACTGGAGGGAGAAATCAATCAAATTATTGCAACGCTGATGTCAACTGCGTATCCAGCATGATTCCTGGCAAATAATTATCAAATCAAGCTGATAAACAATAGTCTTTCACTGTGCTTGGATGTGAAATCAGTAATAGCTTACATATGAGACGTTATGGTCAACCAAATCAGCAGTCATTTGAAACCAATTTTCAGCGAATCTACTATTCCGCCGAACCGGTAATTATGTTCAGGTTATTCGCCGGTCACACGTCATACAATGAATCAACACATTCAAATGTGGCTTGAGAAAGAAACTCAACACGATTGCATCATCGATCGATGAAAGATCACTGACTGCCACAAATTGTTGGGAGACAAGGCATTACGTCACTGCCAGTCAGACAGTCGTAGTGATCTTCCCTACTGGAAGAAGAACTAGAAGAACAATTCTTCAGTGATGAATCGGTGCACCGGCGCCAAATCAGCTAACTCCATTTCGAATGGCGACCGCCAACGTGGCCGATCGCACTGCTGAGACGACCGAGGATCCAGATGGTGACCGTGTTGATGACAGGGATCCATTTATTCCTCCAACCAAAAGGACGACTATGGCGACCGCGCAAAAGCCACCAGCTCCAGTTCGGAGATCAGTGCGACTGGAGATCCCAATAACGAGGAGCACCTGAAGGAGGACAGATGTGATGAGTGAGTGAGCATCACACGTGATATGGCCACGAATATTTCCATAGCTATGCCCGCGTTTAGGATCCTCAACCGATTAGGATTGCCGCGGACGGGTACAGTTGAGCCCACAGTGATTGATCAAATTCTTACCTGCCATTTAATTCTTTAGCTTTGTCATTTATACAAATCAGTTCAGTTATCGTGCTGTTTCACAGCCTGGGCATTCTTGCCATTTTCGATTAGGTGATTTCGAGTGGGAGTGATTTTACCACAACCTACCAGCTTGTGTATAGGGAATATCACCAGAAAATGTAGCTCTCCCTCATGTTTGACGTGAGAATAATCATTTATCTTGGAAATCATAATAGAGGTTTGGTGAAAATCAATGTGTTGTTGAATTCTACATGATGCAGTACTATGTGAATCAAGCGGCTTTGGTTCAGCGTAAAAAGCCAAAGAGCTAAACGGGATGGACTACTAAAGCCAGAGATGTAATCATGATCGACATTCAATGGGCAACATCGGGTTCTAACCATTGGGCCGACGACAAGACACTCCATTAAATAAACAAGGGAGGAACAGTTCACCGATCTGAAACGCTTCATTAGATGGACGTAGGAATAGCGTACCCCGGTTTTATATCGACGGCGAGACATCATCGCACATCATTGAACTGCTATCACCAAACTAATCTTGGCATCCTTTGACCCAAAAGACGCTATCCCTTCCTCGTTTCGCTTTCTCTATTGGATGCATGGGGATTAGGACTGAATCCAAAGAATGGATCGTTAACAAAGCACCATCGAAGACAAGAGAGAATACTTGCACAATCAGAACTCACGCGACCGACCATAAGAAGTTCCTCCACGGTTTCTTTGGCTATTTTCCCGTGTTTGGTAGCGCCTGACTACGTTCTGGGTCAGAGTTCCCAATGAAATGTCCGTTCTGTCTTGTGAGTAGACGCCAAGTACGATATGCCCGAAAATCTCCATCGTTTATTTCGGGAAAAATGTTCTTATTATTCTGCCATTTACCTCTCTCATCCCAATTCTGAATAGATATGATAGGCCATGAACGTCCAACACTCGGTAACGGTAGCAAATAAGATACAGGAAAAAAGAGAATCGATGTTCATTGTGTCCTTCTGCAAGGGAATCAGATTGACTCAAAACTAGGATAAACACAGCTATCGCCCAGTAATTTGAAACTAACAGCTTTCAACAAAAACCAAAACATGGTTGAGCGTACCTTAGTGTCACTCTGTTTCACTGAATCGCTTGTAAACCAAAATTCTGCGGTTTGGGGGTTACAATGAATTGCACATTGGTGACCTCCGAAGAGAGACAGTGCAGGATCGGGTGAACCGCAGCAAACTGTTTCCATAGCATCCGCTTTCACAAGTCCATCCTACTCTGCGTGGACCACCTGTCTTTTATAGAAGTACGCTGCACTACGTTACATCGACAACCATAGCAGCATCAGTTGAGACAAGACGGAATACTTGCAACCAACAGACCTCACGCGACAAACCAGAAGAAGTTCCTTCACTGGTGATTCGGTCAGTTTTCCGTGTTGGTTCAGCACCCCACTATCTTCTGGGTCAGACTTCTGAGACAGAGGATACGGAAAGATTATCCAAGAAGAAGACTTTTGTGCATTGTGTTGGCAGTCGAGAAGAATGACATGCCCAAAAACCTAAAATGACATTCCGGGAAACTATTATCATTTCCCTGCTCTTTAAGTCTCTCACATCCCAATTCGAAATAGATATGAGGGGCCACAACGAGTCGTGATCGTGAACTTCTAACTCTCGATAACTGTAGAAAATATGGGACAAGGTGAAAGAGAATCGATTCTCCAACCCAGGCATTTGTCTCAATTAGCTGATTTCAGCATCCGCACATCTCGTCAAACGGAGCAACAGTCTGCCCTACCTGGAACTCTTCAAAACATTTAAAATGGATGTTCATCGTGTCCTCAAAACACGCATCAAAGACCCAACTTCAGTGATAACACTTCGCTCCCTAGCTACGACCTGGGTTTTCCGTTTCACTCTACACATGACGGGTTATTCGGTGTCTAGTGCTTGTGGTGAGGCTGGCGTGGGCATCATTCTCGGCAAGAAATCTGCGCGTGTGCTGCTCGACTGGATTTCAATGATTATTCGTCTATGTGCGATTCGCGTGAACGGTTCTATACAAGTAAACAGCACTAGACTGAAGAGTCCATGCCTGTTTGTCGTTTATGTGTATGCCCCAAAAGACTACAACTCGTCTGGGGCTAAAGACGAATACTACCATGAGTTGTATCAATCTCTCTTTAGCTAGCGTTATACGGACATCATGGATGTTGTTGGTGAATTCAGTGTTCAAGTTGGAAGACTAGACGAGACGGAGAGAAATAAAGGAATCTATTTCGACATTTCAACCGATGGAACCGATAACGGTGACCGACCCATTCAACTATGTCCCTACCATGGACTATTTCTAGCGAGTACAAATTTCTGGCACAATAAGCTCCACCGAGTGACCTGCCATCCTGCTGCGTCTCCACATCTTTGCACTCAGATCGACCATATTGCTCTTGATTACCGTTGGCGCGAATCAACTCTAAACTGCTGATCATTTTGGTCCCCGTCTGTTGCCAATGATCACACAGTTGTCTGTGTTGTCGGCCACTACTTGACGATGTCAAAGAATGTGCCTCAAAGCGAAATTATTGTAAAATTCAATATTTACACGTTCTGTTTCATTTCGCTATATTCTCTTTGTTATAGTACATTATGGTGGCGTACATGATACCGCCCAGATGAAAAATTGAGCTACGTTCTATGCATCATTGATGTTCTTACTTATCATTTGTTTTGTGCAAGGTTCAGCCTATTCAATCCATTTGATTTCAAACTTGGCGTCACTCAGTAGATTCAAACCATGATTGCATCGGAAATGAAACTTCTTGATGTAGGTTCTACGTCCAAACCTGTTGGCGACGTCATGGAATTTTTCAATATTTCGTATTAGGCCAAAACAATTTGGATGATGCGAAGAAAACAGTGTTTTTCGTTCATCTTATTTGCAGAAATGCATACACTCCCATGAGAATGTCGTCTTTTCCGGATTCTACCATCAATCTACCACACGACAAGTTATGAATGATCATTTTATGGCATTTCAAGTCAGTCAATTTCACTGCTGCTGGGAGAGCCAAATAAAACAGCCTCAGTAGACTTGAAAACAGATCCGTTCGTGAATTCATTCTTCAGCTGGAGACACAGGCAGCGAAGTGCGACTACGGTCCGACATGGGAACATCAACTGTGCAATCGCTTGATTGTAGGAATCAACCTTCGAGTTTGGAACAGAGGCTGTTTGCTTGCAACTGATCAGACCCTTCATCAAGTAAGCCAAATTCGTGAAAAGTATCTGGGAGTAAATGCTGTTTTGGAGTCCACACTGATCAATTATTCCAAAAATCAAGTAGTAAGGCATACTCAGAATTTGCCTCATTTTGCCAAGCCGATAAGTTTTCGTGGTAATCAGCCCCACTTGAGCGATCGATTCGTTCGAAATCTTAACATAAAGGTTCCGTATTGGGCAAGTGTATTTCATGTGGTCAGTTACGTCGTTGTTTCACATGTCCCCAATGACGAGCCACGTGTTTTGCCCGTGGTAAGTTTGGTCACAATGATAGTGCTTGTAGTAGCAGCCCACCGTATCGACAGACGATCCCCTCAGTATCATCTGACACTTATTTACTTCCTACCAGGATTTTGACACTTGCATCAGGCCCCCTTGTCAGAGAACGTCCCACATATTACCAGGAATTGCATACACAAGAGGGTAGTGAAAACACTTTTATTGTTGACACTGGGAGTGTGGAATCCATCATTTCACGTAAAGCTATGAATTGCGTTTATCCTTACGATAAGAATAATGCTACCATTGTCACTATTCCAGTGATTACTGGATACAAGCTCCCACATGTCGGCTCTTGTATGGTTCTAGTTCAGCTACGTGACTCTGTTTCTATTGAATGTAAGTTTTTGGTTTCTGATTCTGGACCTCCACTTCTTTGTGTTAAAGTTGTTCGTGTATTGCACATTGATGTCACTCTCCTAACCTCTTCACCGGATTCACTGGGAGAACCTCTCCGTCAAGCAATGCATTCTGTGTGAGCACGGAATTACTGGCTATGTGGAGTCGTCCAACTGGGCCACACCGATTCCGTCAGAGGATCAAAACTGCCTGCCAACATCGAAAGTACAGCTAATCACTAACAACGGCTTTTACACAAGGTACGTTCAAGAAGTTGAAATTGACTTCCTTGACCAGTGCTCCGCGAGACGTGGCAGCGAGGACATGGAGACCATTGTGGATCCTTCTAGGGTAAATACTACACTCTTGTGTTCACTGATGCTTTTTCCCGCTGATCAAAGGTATATCGAACAAATTCACCTACTGCTGACTTCACACAGCCTATGCCCAGGAAACGATTCTACAGAGGAGGAATTCTGTTTGTGCCAGTTACTTACATTTGCACCCATTCAACTGCTAAACTCTTTTATAATTGGCTATCAGATCTAGGTTGAAAAGTAAAATACACTGCTCTTCGTCACCCGCAGTCTAGTGGTCTAGCAGATAACTTTGAATGAAATTTGTTTTGTGATTCCCCATACATTTTTCGAACCTGGTCTTGCCATTGACAATCCATTAGATATCACGACTGTTCACCGAGTTGTTCACGCCCAGTATCCAGTTAGGTAGTAAGCAAAATTCCAGTGGGTTCTATTAGAGGCTGTTACGGCTGACCAAGATCCAACAACCAGCTACCCACAAAGCGATGGAAATCTGCATCCTCAGTTGAGCTGTCAGATGCTCGTAGAACGATTTCTCTGGATTCCAGATATGGTGGAAGACAGAGGTGCCTTAGACGCCAATTGATTCTGAGCCTGAGAAACTGCCGTGAATAGTAGTGGATTTCAGAGGTGGAAAAAGCTGGAGCGATGAGCAGCAGCGACAGCGATTGGCAGCAGCTGTAATCTTATCCGTCTAAGCGAAAACACCTGTTCTCGAAAGTCAGGCGTTATTGAACTGCTCTAAGAGACAAACGGCTCACTGATTCGAACTCAGGAGCGTCGTCTAGTCCGTTGGGAGAAGCATTTCAAAAAGCAATTCAACTGGCCTTTATCCTCTACAGGCTTGTTAGGAAAGGTCATAGGTTCAACTGTGGTTGTAGATACCGGTTCTATAACGGAAAAAGAGCTTCTTCGTGACATAGTCCCCCTAAATGACATGAGACTGCTGGACCGGATGAGTTGCCCCGTCCAATTTCAAGGATGATGGCTCATAGTTGTTACTGCGTTGACAAAACTCTTCGATTTGGTAGGTCACAGTGAACAAGTTTCATAGAGTTGGAAATAATCTGTGATTTTGCCAATTTACAAAAAGGACGGTGATTCCTCTTGTCAAAACCACCCGAGAATAAGTTCGATTAGCATCACATCTCAAATGCTTGCATTTAGCATTCCCCATCACTCATCAACCCTTCGAGAACAAAGTCCTAGCGAGCATCAATATGGGTTTGGACTTGATCTCGGTTGTGTTGATCATATCTTTAATCTCCGAGATAATTTGGAACACAAGAACACCTTCATTAGGCCAACTAACTTCCTATTTCTTGATCCCAAAACGATCTTAGATTCAGCTGACCACATTGTTCATTGCCTAATATTGGAGGGTGTATTAGAAAAATTGGGTTCCACTATGAAGCCCCTTTATGTGAACAGTCGTGGCCGTGTTTACGGTTCTTCTTAACCCGAGTTCACCACAAGAAGTGGTGTGCATCGGGGTCACCCCTCTCTCCCTTTCTCTTGACTTTCGTGATTGATGTGGTCCCAAGTGATGCACTTTCTTCAGGTGATGATAGTGGTATCAAATCTTTCCTCAGTTGAAATGTCTTAGACCTTGAATATGCGAGTGACATCGTTCTCCTTTATGAAGATCCAGGTAGGTTGCATGCTTTTATGAGCAACATGAATAACTGTGTAACATTGATCGGTCTGCATTTTGCAAGACGCTGTTGTAGGATTGGGTTGGTCCATTAAACCTTTCATTATCTGGAGAACCATAGACTTGATTGATAAAATGTTTTCTGGGCAGCTGGATTTCACTGGGAGAACAGATATCGGAGGAGGTGTCATTGTGTATGCAAAACTTTCGCTTGCCATTTGCCAATCTGAGTCATCTGTGGATTTGATACGAAATCTGGTCATCAATCGAGGTTTGGATATACGCTGCAGCAGTCAAGCCCGTAATTCTCTGTGGTTAAGGGACATGGCCACTACCGGTGAGGATTATGTGAAGATTATTGATATCTGAACGCCGATGTGCGCATTTTCCTGACAAGATCCATCGGCATGCCATATTCGACAAATATATCATTTGTTGCAAAATCTTCCAGAACTAAGAATTGCAAATTCCTAACGCACGTCACAAAGCTTCGGCGTAGTCAGAAAAACTAAATCAGGCACGGTTGACGGTATTGTGGATCAACCCAATTATATTATAATACTTGCTTGTTGTGACAGTCCTCTTTCATATTCACCCATTGAAGACTTTGAAAGCTTTTCTCAATCTGATATTTTTCTAATTATTCACGAGCCCTAATATTCTCATTCTAACTCTGGTCCGGATGTGATATCCCCTGAAATTCTTGAGTACAGTAGAATTCGAGCTTGCGGAACCCATGTCAGCTTTGTCGAGTGAACCCTTCGGTAAACTGTTCGACGCAACTAACAGGCGGAAACGCGCTCATCTAGCAGTCTTTCACTAGAAGAACTGTAATCAGTGAGAAACTCATTGCTTGTTGTCTTTAAACACACATTCCGTCCTTGTCAGTTTGTCCGCAGACCCAGGATGTTCACAGTTGATAGTAAAGATTCCTCAAAAATACAACATTACCCCTGTCCTAATACAGACCCGTCCGATCTGTACGTTGCGTATATCATGCATATTCCTCAGCCTTTGATTCAGCACATAGACCGCTTCCTCAATCTTGAAATTCTTGAAGCTTTCCAAGGTCCCTGACAAATAATGAAGTGGCTCTCTATCTATAACGAACGCTGAGCTGTCGGTTGGTCATGCATATGACAGCCCTAAAGGGGACTAGACTTCATTCAAGTACAGTTCTCTGATTGAAGAAATACAATGTAAACCCCAAACATGACCTTCCGCGGATTAGTATTGCCAAAAGAAAGAAATTTATTCTCAATTGCTTGCAAATCAAAGGGGAAAGTTGACGCAAACTTCCATGTTGAAAAGAGCTGAAGGTCATTGATGCCAAATTGCAAGTAAAACATCCACTGCATTGGTTCCTTCCGTAAAGAAGAGGCAACGAAACACTCATAATAAAACAGGGACAGTGGGAAGGGAGTGCGGGTTATGTTCGTACGGTTTATTGTCGAGTCGACCAGTCGCTTGTACTAGATTTTTCACCACGCAGTGCAGAAATCCAGGAAAGGATACTAGTTTCCTGAGATCAATTCAAACCATTATGGAACAATCCATGGTTCTGTGGTCTTCCTCTTCCATTTTCCCATTGAAATCGGTAACCTTTGTGTATTTCCCTACTGGAGGCGTTCAAATAAACTGACAATTTTGTTCTTGTCCTGATATTTCCGGCCTATTTCGTGAAAATCTATCTCGTTTAAAGAATCTTCAAAGCCGAGAGAGTTTAAAAACTAATATCTCCAAGCACCTTGAACGTTAGTTCACGAATTGTCGCTCATTTATTCCAATAGTTTATGTTTCTGTCACTTCTGTGGTGGAAAACTGAAATGTCTATCTTCTCAGACAGTTTCGGTCATTTCAGCTAGTGAATTCCAAATTCAACTTCCAATGTGTTCTTCTTATACTATTTCACTTTCCCTGCAATTATCCTCGTATTTCGGAACCTGGACCTTAGCACACTACTCCGTGGCTTGGTAATTACAAGTCATGCTTCATCTATGATCGGTACACTATTGACCTTACTCATTGGTCAGCATAATAAGTCTTGTTAAATCTCAAACCAACAAGAAATGTCAGGGTCATACTCATCCGTTACACACAGACGTAATTTGTCGCTCCCATTCATGCATTATGTCTGGATTCCAGGACCTTCCACCTAGAATTATTCCATACAAAATTTCAAACCTTGTCTGCTTCAAGCCATGTCCAAAGGAGAATTATATCATACCACTTCTATATAAATGTCGATGGTTGGAACTGAAAGTTGGATTGTATTACTACTAAGAAATTCGGAGGTCGATCATTTACCGTTCCAGCTGAAATTACTTCTTTCACGTGATTTCATAAGATGGGTGACTTGACGGATCCAATTACCTCACACCAAGTCGAGTGGATATTATGTATCACTCCGCGAATGCTAGTTAGAGTGACAAGTTGGTGCTCATCTTCCGAGTGAGGAGAGCAAGCAAGACGGCGACTGCGTGTGTGATTGTGTATTTTTATGATTTGTGGTTTAAAATAAATCAGCAACCGTGAGGCTGAAATCTAATTTGACGAACCACATAAGACCTCAATAGATCAGGCGTAGTAGTTAGTCAGAGCTCTCTATCAGTTTTGTTCTGTTTTGAGAGTTTCCTTGGCCTAGTGCCCTGTGTTTCGTGCAGTGTATTCATTGGGCACCGTGTCTTTTGATTGTGTTGTGTGTCCAATAGGTCGTGTGCTTCAACTGTGTGTGGCATACCAATGCAAAATAGATAATTTATCGAGTCTCAGTGAATCGATACATTCTTTGTCAATTGTATCATCGCCTGATATAACAAAAAATTAATTGCAACTCACGCAGTCATCGAATCAGACATCGCCATATGAACCATGATCAAGCGTACATGAGAGATTCTTGACAATGTCCGTCTGCGCAAATTTTCACCTGATCTCAAGCGGAAACTCTCCATTTTGTAAGAATCAAACTCTTGTTTAAAATAAATGGTATTGGAAGTAGGGAGACGATGGAATTAACCTGCTCAATTTTGACCACTTGAATTGCTTTGTTTATTGATCAGTCATTCTCCAGAATGGGCATTTGAACTAATATTCACGACATTTTTCTTGGTTTTGTCGAGGTGATTTATTAGATTTCAATATTCAAGAGGAATCATTCGATTGGAAGAATTGTATCTCTGGCGAATAAAGGCGAATTTATAAAAAACTCCAGGGCCAGTGTGTTCACATCTGCATTAGAGCGCTGGCTGAACTTCTCATATCTCAAAGAGGACCGTAGTTGTCTTCGTGTCACCTTCCAGGGTCACAGTAATTCCTAAATAAATCTCAAACAATTGAGTATTCACATTCAGAATGAAGACAATTTTCATTCACGGTAAAATGTTTCATGAGTGTATGTTCACCAAAATACTGAGATCAATCTCATTTCGACAGGATGTATTTTTTTAGCAGGAAACGTTGTAGGACTTCCTAATATGAATGGTTGCTGCCCCGCCCGGCAACTTGCATGAATGCTCTACCATTTCATGCTCTTCATATGCGGCAAATAAACCTTGTATAATACTCATCATTATTGTTGAGCTGACTTGTTTCTTCTCGTTGATGTCCGAACTAAAATCTCTTTCATTTAGTCAATCGTTTCTACTCCTTGAGGTCTGTTCGTATTCGTTTATATGCTTGACGTTTTGCATGGTATTCATCTGCAAACGTGCATTTTCAGTTACATAATGATAACGTGACAGTTCACTGTTCCTTATATGAAAAGAACCATAGAAAGTGGAAAATGAACGAATCAAACTCAGGAATTAGGCTGACTTGATATGAATATTTTCGTAAGCCAGTTTTACCAGAATGCATGACTATAACTAGCCTCAGACTGACGCGACAATGAGAGCAAGTTGCGCATCCGTGTTAATGTTTAGGATTATGTGTGGATTGATGACAACATACCGATAGGTGGGATATTCTGGGAATAGTCGGTTAAACTCGGCTTGCATCTTACTGTCCATGGTAAACCTAAGGCACCAGAGCAAATATCAGTGTCAACAGAAGACATGTCGTGGTCAAACGGTAATGTTCCTCGTACTGACTGCATTGTTAGTTCTTGCTGCATTGCTCGAGAAGCAGTGAGTTGTGAGAACAGGAACATCGGAAAAATGGTGACTTGACTCGGTAATATTGGAGGAATCAAGAGAAATCAACTATTATATAGTGAGTGGTGATGAGTAGTAGATGGTCCACCACTCCATAGGGTATCTGAATGAGACCACAGCACCATACCACGATAAAGGTCACTACACCGTTTTAACCAGAACGTTGGTCGTGGTCACTTCAAGTGGTTTCAAGTGGTTTTCATGGAAATGTAGGAGCAAGTAACATATTTGGTGACGATGCTTTTGAAAATACACGACGTATGGTAACGAATTCATCAAAATCAAACGAAATTCCTACTTTATAAGAAGACAGAGTTAGGGGGAGAGAAAGGATGAAAGCACGCAAGGAGGAAAAATGAAAATCTCAGAATTCCTTGAGGTTTCGAATTAGAATGATGAGACAAATCTGTGATAAGTATGGTATTGTATCTCAATTAGAGGGCATATTTGCCTCGAAATCACGATTCGGAATAAAATGTTACTTCGAAGTGATGCAAATTGCGCCCTAAAATGGCAAGTATAGGATTTCAATGGAATTCGGTCTTCATATTTCCTTCGCTGTAATAAAGGAATTTAAATCTGGGTAGTTCAGTCGTACGTGGAGTTGGAAGATCATTAGAAAAATTGGAGTTAGATGGCGACCGATTGCATGTAGCTTCACCTGTAACGGTCAATTGGATGTCGGGCTGGGCAACAAGCTTTCGGATAAGTCAGTGCGTGAAGCAAACGAACAAAGCTTGATCTCGCTACAAAACTATGTTTTCTACGGACTACGCTCAATGGCTTGAATGGAAGTTCCGTTTGCACGGGATCGGACGAAAGGGACCTAAACCATGGCCTCAAAAATCTCTGGATATAAATCCAACGGCATATTTCCTGGGCGGTTATGTTGTGAGGAAATTTCACGAACTCAAGACGGAGAACCTGGTTGAGTGGGAACGTCGGATCCATACTGTATGTGGTGCAATTACAACATCAATGCTTCAGGCAGTTTAACATAATATGATTCGATTGCTGACAATTTGCCTGGCACAATTTGGTGACGTTTTCGAGCATCTGCTGTGACGGTAAATACGGTGACTATCAGAAACAGAGAACCAACTATTCCTTTCGTTTAGAGCCGGTGAAAGATCAAACAGTCATTTTAAAGATCAACACGACCTGATTTGCTTGTTGATCCCGGTTTATAAAACCAAGTTTGAGGTAATCTTTGTCCAAGCTCAAACGTCGTTTTCGCTTAATCGGTCCCAGAACCATAGTGGAAAATGAGGCAGTTCAATAGACAACAGTCACGCTTCAATCGCCGAAATTTGACGATGACTAACAGTGGGACAGTCAAAGAGCTGGTGAGTTTGTCAGAACGATTCAGTACGGAAATAACAAATAGAAATTATTTGACACCAAATTTCAGGCAACAGTTTCCTGATGAAATATCCGCTGGATTATCATCAGTTGGAACGTATCGCTACTCACGGTGTGATGGACGGTTTCTTGTGAGAGAAATTCTATCGGCCACAAAGGAGACGAATGGCACTGACGTTATTAATTCACTGCAAAACAATGGTGCAACCCATTCATGAACCAAGATGATCTATATGCATTTGTAATTCGTGAGTGATGTCGTTCAAAACAGTGTTCCAAGAACAGCCGCAACCAACTCAAGGGGGTTTTCCCACTATGAAACGCAAATAGGTCCACAGTCAGATTGGAGCCGCAAATACCCAACTGGACCATAACCATTTCCCGATGCGGTACTAAAGATGTGCAGCTCTACTGTCCCATATGGTGGGTATTTCGTTACCAGACATCTATCGACGCGAATGGGAGTTAAAGATCGCATGTTCTTCGACCATTTCATCCATCTGTCTCGCTCACGTTCAACGGACTGATGGTCCCAATCCAGACACTGGTTGCAGACACCGCGAAACATCTGCCTCGTTGGCGGCAACATAAGAGAGACCAGACCCAAGGGATCATACAATGAAGCCACATGTTTTACGCCAGATGAAAAGCAAGAGTTGCTATAAGGCACTATTTATTTTCGCGACGATCTCGCTGCGTCTCAATATGGTATAGACGGCTGAACGGTAAAGTTCGAATAAGCTATTGTAAAACAGTATTGTGCGAAAATATAGAGGGAATTACAATTGTCACCATGGTAAATACACATTACCTAACAGCTGTTTCTGCTGACACAATATGGGTTTTCATCGATGTATGGCTACGGCTTCGGCAAACCTCAATAGCCTTGCATTCCTTATCACGTATATGACCCGAAACGCAGTGTTTCGGTTATCTGAATGTTGGGTCATCTGAGGATGACGAGCTACGGAAGACGACCTGAACTTTTGATTTCGAACGTTGTGCATATGCGTTTGATCTGACCTCGAGTGCATCACAAGACGTTTTGCCCAATTTGGAATGTGTTCAAATAATCGGTTAGATAACTGTCGTTCCGTACCACCCACGTAGGTTGCTCCGCAAATTCGTAAATCAGATTAGATTTGGTGCACAGAGGTGAACGTTATTTTTACCGAGGCCTTTCAGGCCCCAATCTTGCCATGAACAATTCTGAGGTCTCCTGCACAGTATGTTCTAGGAATGACTGAACCAAGTCGCCGTTTGAGCAGACATTGACATGATAACATTTGAATGGAAGACAGAGAATGACTAGTGATTTCTCTACTGAACAAGTCGTTTATCTGGTAACTATAGGCCTGCTGTGCCTTTTGCTAAACGTATGGGGATGAGCGTTTTCGGTCGACGCCTCTTTCAGCTGTTGTAGTTCGCTGTCAATCAAGTTTCCATGCAAATTCGTCCTACTCTCTGAAATGGTGTCCGGACCAGGCTACGTTTATATTCCACAGACACAAAGCTGTCAGTGTGCACGTATAGGCTTGTGTAAGTTTATTTTCTGTGAAGTCAGATTTGGCGATTGTTCCGTCATTCCTCCTAGTCATAATAATCTCAAAGAAAGGAAGTGTATCGTCCACATCTGCGCCCATCGTAGTTCGTATACTTGGATGCAGAAGATTGAGTTCATCCATAATCCACGTCGTCTATTCTAGACTTTCGTGATGATAAAAATACACCCAAGTATTTTTCGTGAAGCTGTGTGCTTTCCGGGATTTTGCTCGCCTTCACAAGTTGGCTGATGCCAATTGTCCGAAACAATGGGTAACTGTTGTAGAGAATCTTGCATCGGTTGCACTGAATGAACATCTGTTCCAGGCTGTCTCTTGAGATTTAGGTTTCTGTATACCACCGCAGAAAATAAACAGCACAGAGACACTAGCACAATTTGAATATATATTCGAACAACTTAAAATACTCAAAACCACTCTAAAAGATGCGCACACTTGGTTAAAAGCGGAGCTGGTTGACTTCAAACCACAGTAACTGGTAACATCGTCCAGACATCAGTCACTCACCACATCTGAGTGCATTTTTATTATTAAAAATCTACAGTTGCAAACTGGTTTGGTAATTTTACGCCCAAACAATGATTCCGGACCCGTGCTGACTCATTGGATTGAATATAGGAAAATGAGGACTGGTCTCGTCTATCCCAGCAAGTTTGTGCGCCGAGATAACTGCGATGAACCTGATGAACTGGAACAAGAGGTATCGGCAGAAGCACACTGTCTACTAGAAAGACAGTTTACCAATGTGATCACAGCTCAACATATGAAGCCGAATGGAACTCAAAATCCACAACTGCATGGTCCACCGAAACTACACAAACCAGACGTGTCACTTCGAAGAATACTATAGATGATAAATTCATCACAGCGCGAATTGGCGAAATGGGTGTTGAAATTGCTTGAGATAGTTCATGTATTATTGGCCAGAGACACTATCAGAGAAAGTTTCGAAATAGTAGAGATCTTTTGGCCAGATCATTGTGAAAGGGAAACGCACGGCTCCATTTGATGTCCAGTCACTGTTCACGAACTTCCCTTTAGGGAGGCCATACGTACCATATGCGACCATGTCGAGCAAAACCAACTCTAAATCGGTATACCAGTCCCATTTCAGGAACGACCATGAAGACCATGCTCAACAGTCGTATCGTGTTCTTCCCTTGGCCGAGCCTACAGACAAGTTGACGCAATCGTAATGCGGAGCTCTTTGGATTCATTTTATCAGGAAATATTTTGGCTCACTTTGAGGGAAATACGAGCTTGTTCATGAATGCAGTTTAGGCGATATAAGGTCCCATGGCCACAAAAATCCCACTGCATTATTAAAGATAACCTGGAACCAGACTCCTAGGCTTGAAGTGGGGGACCGCATAAGGTCCCAATATGTCAGATGTGGTCACCAGACGAGTCACAATGGATTTCCTCCTACCACGAAAAATATCGTCGTTCGAGGATTTAGAACCTCTGCCCTCCAAAGTGTCGATTGAAAGCTGCGCGCCACCGATCGCTGTTTGGTGTTTCTCGCCGCTGGAAAAGGCTTTCTTGCCAGGAAACAGGAGGATAAGTGCCATCAGAGAGAAGCAAATTGGTATTGATTTTCAAGTACCATTTTTTCTAATAGATTAGTTTCATTAAAAAGGGAGCTCGACGGTTTCCTCGGATTATTGAGAAAATCTACCACAATGTGTTCTGGTCCTCACTGTAGAACTCGGATGATGGAGGGAAAATTTGGTGGGCTGTCCGATAGCAAATCACATGGTCATACATATGATTGCCACGAATCTCCTAATCAACACGGAAATTCCAAAAATATAGGATGTTAATCTCTCTGTACGCCGAAGATGCCACTGCCGTACGAATTTTCGAATTCCTAAAACGGTTTGCCTACCCACTTTTTGTGTTCAATTTTATCCGAATCCACAAAACAGAAGGGTGATACGAATAAATAAGTGAAGAATAATTCAAATTGAATTTGAGTTATGAGGTAAAACGAGCAAGCCGTCAACAATACGGAAACGTCTATGATCGAGACCTTCATTCGTTGTCACAGTTCAGAAAGCAGGAGGCAAATAAACATGCTTAAGCACTGAATAATGGAAATGTAATTCATCTCTGTTGTAAATCTGTAGTCAGTTTACTGTATCTTGCGCAATCAGATGTCCCAATCGTCCCAGTCATCGATACACGGAAATACGAAAATAATCTGAGTAGGAAATCTGCTTGAATTTTACATATAATTCATTTAAACTATGATTGAATGAAGTGAGGCATTTGTTGCACTAGTTCGAAAGTGAATCGACTGCAGCAACACACTGATGAGGAAAAAAGGAATAATGTTCCTGAGTAGTAATAGGAAACGATGACGTGCCGAATGAAGTGTAAATCTATTGTCCGTGTCAAACGGGTGGTTTTCGGTTCGTTTATCTTCCCGGTTTCAGTAAGCGGAACTCCGTCTTCCATGTCGTGCGCACTGTTCTTCTGATGACAAACAAGTTTGGACATGCCTTCAGACCACTGCAATTCTTTCGTTTGTGTGCTTATATCTACTGGCGAAGTTGATGGGTGGTGCGGTGAACGTGGCAAACCCATCCTTGTGGCATCTGACCTGCATACTGAATAAGATATTATATAGGACCTGAACGAAAACAATTTTGGTGCTTTAGTTGATCATAGTTTATCATGTTGCCGTGACGGATGTTTTTTGATACCAAGGCACAAGTGATCCTCAACGAAGACTACGGAAAGATTACTTCTTCTGTGGTCACAGCAACCGAATTGATTTGTCCCGAAGAGCCAGGGCGAATAATCACGAGCGTTTAAAAGAGCGTCAGCTGTGGTCGAATGAGTGTGGACTTCAATGCGCGGTATACCTTCCAACTGATGAGCTGAAAAGTCTGTTCGTATATGACTCTGTCAACCATATCCACTGCTGAGACATGAAATCACTGCATTGCTAGCAAACGAAATTGAACTGCATCAAGTTATGTCATAACCCTTTCAGTTTCTGGTGTCATCGTCAGCAATATACTGAATCAAAATGTTTCTGAAATTTTGCTGCCTATCTCACTCACAAAGCAACTGCGTATCACCAATCAAATAGAACAATACTTTTTGGAAAACAGGACTGATTACCGCCTGTTATCTGCATTTGATTGAACTGGCAACTTCCATCGGACAATACACACGTGGACAACCCATTGATCAATGAAACGAAGGACTAATGCACATTTGCGTTCGAATCGTAGTCAGCTCATCAAACAACGGAGACGAATTTGTGGATGAATAGTATCTGTAACCTTGCCACAAATTAGTATGCTGCGAAATTTGACCGAGTTAAAGTTGGATCGGCTATCAAGCATTGTGATTTTCATGCCTATTTGGACTGAAATTGCTGCGCGCTCGTTTGGATCGGTGGACAGATAACGTCATTAACTGAGTCGAGTCTGCGCAACTCTCCATTTGGTAAACCTTCTCATGACCGACTATTCCACTAGTCAGCTAATTGTTGTCCGATTTATTTGACATTAGCTTCGATTTCGCTGACCTCATTACTTTCATTCTGTAGTTGCATATTTGATTTATTTACCCAACCCTCAGTTGGTATTAATGAATTTCCGTTTCGAGGGACAAATTATTTGGTTTCAGAATTGGATTAACAGTATTGATTTTGGTTTGCTATTAGTTGACCTCTTGCGTGCGAAGATGACCTCAGAGGTCAAACCTAGACTGTATTTGCATGTGCAAAGTAAAAGTCTTTGATCGTTCAAAAGATTCATAGTGGCCTCGATAGAGTTGAGGAAAAGACCGTTATCTGGCCACCATATTTACCTGAACTGACTTTTCTGTTTCGGTCGCCCTCTATATCAAATCCGACTGTACGCGGTCGCAGTTCGCTTTCTGATTCGTCATTGCGATCGTTTGTATTCCGAGTGTTATTCGTATCGGTATTGTTTCGGTTCCACGTTGAACAGTATACATTGTCACAACTTTCCCCCGGAATGCATCCTCTCTAATCGTTCAACAGAGAGGATTACGTTGGAATTTCGATGTGAGACCGGAATAAAGACACGTTCATAAGCCTCGCTCAAACGTCTTCCGAATAATGATGTTTAGCTTTCTAAGTCAATTAGCGGCGTAGTCAGTTTATATGCTCCCATATTGCATCTGCCGCTCAATCTGCTAATCCTAATACGAATACAAAACAATAGGTTGAAAGTTATACTCGACGGACAGAAAATGAACGCAACCAGTGGTACCAGGTTTGTGGCTGTTGAACAAGATGAACATCCAAGTGATCGATCACGATCTGCATTGTGCAGACACGGGAAAGAGCTGTTCATTACAATGCGAACCATTGGAGAACCGGGTATCATTTCGTGGTTATTTCACAAGAGAAATAGTCAGATCAATTCCTACGGAATTTATGCTTTGAAAATGAAGTGAGTAGATTTTATTGGAGTATTGAAACGCCAGCATATATTTGATCGAGTGCAACCAGACGATGTAAATTTACATTTGTCTTGATGGATTGGTAAGAAATTCAGTTCCATAGGGAATCACAATCGAAACACAGGATCGCTTGTTTGGCAAGAACACATAAAACCGACACATTCGTGCAATCGTGTACCGACTTTCTTATCACACAGTCACACTGCTTGAAATAGAACAGAATGGAACAAAAGCATCAAATTACAAATGGGAACATCTCAGCCATGAGTCACAGCTGTCACCCACCCAGCTCGTTTCTTCAAGTAGACTGATGAAAATAATTCACAAGAACAAAACTTTCCGAGCAGTCCAGTCTTGTGGTAAACACTCACAAATGTCTAGATTGCATTCTATCCACTGTGAAATCGCGTTTTCTAGAAGACAGCACCACTGTTGAATCAACTCTTTTTACAAATGTAAACCATGTGATTTATCACGGTTTTAGAGAAATTGCATTTGATCTTTGCATACAGGCATTGCTGTTTAGAAAGTTCATCGATTGGCATTTCCTATTCCTGAAGTCCAACAGTTCGTTGCTTCGCAATCTGTTATTTCTTCATTCATACATAAGTGTATGTTTTCCATGTTTCCATATTGTTCTACCGTATTAATTTCCGTCTGTTGAAAAGAGACTACATCACTGTTGGTTGAGGTCTGTACAAAATCGATCTTGTTTCTGGGTGTATGCGATAAGCATTTACCATCATCCATTTCACTTGTCGGAAATATCATTGCGGACTGTTCAAGGATGAAGTATAATCTGAGCCGTCAACACTTTTTGACGTACGAAGACTTTCTTCATATGTTTAGTCAAAACATGCTCTAACCAGTATAGAAATAAATTCACAGAAAAAAATCTAAAAAAGAATTTGGAAATTCAGGATCTGGCAAAGAACGCGGCATGAATACTGTATCAGCAGTTTTTCGAATGTCCTCTGATAGAAACTTCCCATGGGTCTGCTGATATTTTCAATGAAACGTGTTGTCGAAATGACCAAACAGACGCGACAGAGCGAGTAGTCTCGTCAATCACCGAATCTCCGTTACATAAAAACTAATAAAATGGTTGCTAAGGTTTCGAAATCCTGTTACGTTGTGAAGGACAGTTGACCATGTAGAATAATCTTTTTTTCAAATTAATGTTACCTATCCACAGCGAACACTGAGAAAATGGATCAATTAAATGATCTGTACACAAGGACACTTTCCACATTGCAATGAAATTGTTCCAGAGAAGTACAAGATACGCACAGTGCAAAAACTGTTTCTCGGGCCAGAGTTGATTCGGACGACAGAGCCACTGGAGGGTGAAATCAATCGAATTTTTGAAACACTGATGTCAACTCCGTATCCAGCATGAGTCCTGGCAATTAATCATGAAATCAAGCTGATAAACAATAGCCTTCCATTGTGCTTGGAAAAAAAATTATAAATTGGTCATAAATGAGACGTTATGGTCAACCAAATCAGCAGTCATTTGAAACCAACTTCCAGCGAATCTGCTATACTGCTGAACCGGTAATTATTTTCTCTTTTTTCCCCGGTGACACGTCATACAATGAATCAACACTTTCAAATGTGGCTTGAGAAAGAAACTCAACACGATTACATCATCGATCGATGAAAGATCACTGACTGCCACAAATTGTTGGGAGACAAGTCATTACGTCACTGCCAGTCGTAGTGAACTTCCCTACTGGAAAATTTAGAAAAACATTCCTTCAATGAGCAACGCGACACCGTCACGTGATCCAACGAAGTATATGAAGCAATAAATGTGATTCAGTCGACATGATTACTCATTGCGCTGTCGCAACAACCACTTTTTCTGTGGTTTCATTTTAGTCACTGTCAAAGGGACAATGAGATATATAATCCTAAAGACAGTCGAATATCGTCTGTGTTTAGGCGTGCTTGCCGGAATTTCCTTTTTTTCTCCATAATTTCAGTTCATCTCTAGCTAGTGCAAGTCAAGACTCTCGCCTCCCCACTTTACACACATTGCCGGTAACTGTGTATCTGCCAGAGTGCGTGTGCCATCGTGTGGGTGATTTGCTAAATTGTGGTGAAGAGGCGGAAGTGGTGCGAATGCAAACGCGCTCATTCGACATGTGAACGATCAGACACGTACCTCAAAGGACCGTATGCGTAAGTGCGTTTAGAAAGTCAGTTTACTACGGATCCATACGCGTACGAAACAAAGGAGCGTGGATGGCACATAAAGGAAGAGAAAATATTTAGCTTGGTAGAAATTCCGGACCTGGACAGTCATGTGTTGCAAAACAACTTTATACGTGGTCTACGATACAACCTGCTCACAGCAGACAGTTATCCACTAAGGTCTTGCTCGGTACCACACCTGATCTATTGCAACATTATAGGGTTCTCCACTCTTTATTTGTATGCACCATACACAGGGATGTGAAGAAAGATGATGGTACTGCAATCTTCCTGACGGCTGGGGCCGTTCATTGCATTCGCCAATTAAAAATATCGCATACCCGAGAGCTTGTGTTGCAAATCCGCTCAACGACTTGAAGGCTCTGTTATACAGCAACGCCATTCCGGTCCGTTTGCCAAACTCCATTCACTAGTCTGTGGTACCAGTAGTAGCTTCGTGATTTCGTCCCGACAATAAAAATACACAAGATCAGAAGTGTTACTTTGGTGACCAATCAAGGATCCTATTGCGAAACGCCTCACTGCCGATATATGTCACCGAGGCTGTAGACGAAACTTCTGCTGACGTCCTACCTCACGTTTGCCGAGGCCCGGTTGACGCTCGAGCAATTCGTTGGCGTACTTGATAAGACTGCTGAACAGTCCGCACTGTTCAACAATAAGTTTGCCAGCCCGTTTCACACAAACGCGTCAACTAAGGCCGGTCAAAATGATGACTCCCAAACACAAATCAAATGCAACTCCACCTACGCTCCACATACCACATCCGCCATGCAGTATGCTGTTCTTGTGGCTGAATGGTCCTAATCGCAAGGTGTGCCGCTAATCACAGTGCAATATGACGATTGCTACCTCTAAGGATCCGAAAAATGATGACAATCCGGTAAACACACTGAAGATTTCGAGTGAATCGTGTACGGATCAGTCCAGTTCCACTGTGGCTTGAGACTTCGATTCATTTTGGATATCATGAGCTGCTGGTCCTTAAATCGGAATTCCTTTTTTCACTTGATTCTGCCCAGTTACCCAAACAATACACCGACGTGCGCTTTACGGTGTTTCTGATCGTCGACTTCCACTGTTGCGTGAGACTACATTGATGGTTCGTTAGGAAAGTGAATATATCCTGATACACTTCCCGATATTCGTAGGCAGTCCCTTGATTTTACTTTTGAAGGCCCCGCTTACATTGGAGCAATAGGCAATAATCCGAAAGGCATCCAGTATTCCGGTGGATCAGCAGCATTTGATCGCACAATGCTCGAATACCGAAAGCGACATGGCAGTTGAGCCCGCGAACCTGGGAGTGTGTGGTGATGCGGAGCTCCTGAAGCACTGAGTGTTGCCGTATGGTCAGATCGAAGGTGTTCTGAAGATGCTATCCCAAGTTTAACGAGACGGTGTCATTGTGTGTGTCTCCATCCACTTGGGTGACTCCGATTGTGGTGGCGATGATGAGTGATGAACAGAAACTTCGAACTTGCGGTGTCCAGCGACTGTTCTGGAATCCACGTTCAAAATGATGCGCGGCAACCACGGTAGAACCGCAGAACTCCAAAAAATACATGCCATGCAGCAAGTGTTTCTCAAAAACTGGTCTGGCTAATGCATGATTGTTGTTGTTGTTTGGTTGCACTGCTTTCAGTCCACTTGGGTATGAAAAAAATGAAGCCACTGACTTGACAGATGTGTTGGTGGCCGGAATTGGATGCGGACATTTGCACTGTGACAATGAACCCATGGTCCGAAAGCAGAGGGTTCACGCAGACTTTTTGGCTCATTCGTGAACGAACATCACGCCCGTGTACTGAGTGACTCCTATTTCAAATGGTTAGAAGTATTCCTGACCAGTTTACCAAACAACTTGTTTGTAATCCAGGTTTCACGGAAGCGCCTTAGCTGTGAAGCAACACGTCGGGTACTGGTCACCGACAACGGATCGTAGTTCTGTGCGTCGGGTCCGAATATTGGCTTGACCGCCCACGTGGCCGATCTTATTGCTGAGACGACCGAGGATCCAAATGGTGACCGTGGTAATGACAGGGATCCATTTATTCCTCCGAACGAAACGACGGCCGCAGCGGCCGAGCCATATCCACCAGGAGGAGAGCCAAATTAACTAGAAGCTCCTGAAGGAGGACAGATGTGATGATTTAGCGAGCGACACACGTGATAAGGCCAAGTTCAATTTGTAGCCACAATCGCATTTAGGATCTTCAACCAATTGTGATCACCGCGGACGGGCACAGCTGAAGCCATTTGTAATTGAGCAAATCCTATTATGCGACGTAATTTATACAAATCAGTTCTGGAATGAAGTAATTGTGCTATTTCGCAGCCTCGGTATTCTTGCTACTTTGGATTACGTGGTTTCGGCTGGGAGCAATTACAACACATCCTACCAGCATGGGTGTTGCGTATATTAAACGAAAAAGTTTTATTTCTCTCTCTCTGACTTGTGACTAATCATTTAGACTGGAAATCATAACAGAGTTTCAGTGGTAATGAATGTGTAGTTGAGTGCGACATTATGTAGTACCACGTGAAGCACGCGGCTTTGGTTCAATGAAATGATCTTCATTGAAGTGGCACAGTGTCGAGTCATGAACCACATATTATGCACTACCCTTGATTCTTGTCAAAAACATCTTCAGAGTTCTTCAGTATTCAACAACATGTCTTTCGCTGTAAAATCGCTTTCTAAATGCGAGAATTAACGATTAATTTTATTCATTGCTTGTACTTCCATTTAGTATTCAATGGATTACCAAGCTGTCGCAAAAATCTCAATCCAGCAAGAACAGTATCAATTACTCATTTTGTACAGCGTTCAAATCATTGATTTGATCTGTTATGTAGAGTTTGTAATCTTTCCAATCAAACAATTTACCATTGAGCAGCTCCCGCAGAGGAATCAGATTGCCTCAAAACTAGGATACACAGAGCTATCGCCCAGTAATTCGGAACTGTCAGCTTTCAAAGAAAAACCAAAACATTAGTGACCGAATGTAAGGGGCTCTGTTTTTCACTGAGTCGCTTGTAAACCAAAATTCTGTAGTTCGGCGGTGACAATGAGTTGCACATTGGTGACATCCGACGAGGGACAATGCAGGATCGGGTGAACCGCACCAAGCTGTTTCCATATCATTCGCTCTCACTAGTTTTTCCTACTCTGCGTTGACCACCTGTCTGTTATAAAAGTAGGCTGCACTACGTTACCTCGACAACCATAGCATCATCAGTTGAGACAAGACGGAATACTTGCAACCAACAGACCTCACGCGACAGACCAGAAGAAGTTCCTTCACGGGTGCTTCGGTCAGTTTCTCGTGTTAGGTTAGTGCCCCACTGTCTTCTGGGTCAGACTTTTGAGTCAGAGGATCAAGTAAGAGTTTCCAAATAATAGTCCGCTGTGCGTTGTGGGCAGTCGACAAGTACGATATGCCCAAGAATCTCCATCGTTTCTTCGGCAAACACAGTTCGTATTTCTCTGCTCTGTAACTTTCTCATCCCAATTCGGAATAGATATGAGAGGCCTTAATGAGTCGTGACCGTGAACTTCTAACTCTCGGTAACGGTAGCAAATAAGAGACAAGAAAAAAGAGAATCGATTCTCCAACCTAAGCATTCGTCTCACTCAGCTGCATTCAGCATCGGCACACATTGTCAAACGAAGCGACAGTCTGCCATACCTGGAATTCCTCAGACGTTTAACGTGCATGTGAGTTGTGTCCCCGAAACACGCATACAAGACCCAAATTCAGTTTTACCAATTTACTCTTCAAACTAGCGTTCCCGTTTCTTTCTTCGCACGCCGGGTCATTCTGTGTCTAGTGCTTGTGGTCAATCTGGCGTTGGCTCCGTTCTCGGCATGAAAACTGAGTGTGCACTGCGCGACCGGATTCCAATGAGCAGTCATCGGTTTGTGGTTCGGATGAATGGTTACATACAAGTAAAAAGCACTAGACTGAAGCCTAGGTGTCTGTTTGTTGTTACGATGTATGCCCCAAATGACTGTAACTCATCTGAGGCTAAAGACGAAAAATACCATGAGTTGTATCAATTGCTCCGTAGCGTGCATTGAACGGACATCATGGATGTTGTTGTTGAATTCAGTGTTCAAGTTGGAAGTCTAGAAGAGACGGAGAGAAATAAAGGAAACCCTTTTGAAATTTCAATAGACCGAACCAATGATGGTGACCGACTCATTCAACTATGTTCCGATCATGGACTTTTCCCAGCGGGTAGAAAGTTATCGAATGAAATGCGCCACCGAGTCACCTGGCACTCTGCTGCGTTTTCCCGGCTTTGGACTCAGATAGACCATATTGCTGTTGGTTACCGCTAACGCGGATCAACTCAAAACTGCTGATCATTTTGGTCCACGTCTGTTGACAATGATCAAACATTTGTTCGTGTAAAATTAAGCCTACCTCTCGTCGGTGGCTGAAATGACACCAAAGCCAAAAGTCCTCGGTGGCCGCTACTGGGCGATATCAAAGGATCTGCCTCCAAGCAGAAATATTGTAAAATTCAAGATTGACCCTTTCTGTTTTCTTTCAATGTATTCTCTCTGTTATAATACAAAGCTGTACCGTACATGATACCACTCGGATGAAACATTGAACTACATGCCGTGCGTTCTTGAAGTTCTCACTTCTCAGTGGTTCCGTGCGGGTTCAGCCTATTCAATCCGTCGGGTATTACATTTGCCGTCGTGCAATAGATTCAAACCATAATTTCTTCTGAAATGCAACCCCTTGATGTAAGTTCCATATCTCAACCGGTTGACGACTACATGGGATGTGTCAGTATTTGGTATTTGGCCCGGAAACATTTGGATGATGCGAAGAAAGAGAACTGTTTATGCAATTTGTTTTGTGAATCCCCATACATTTTCAGAACCTTTTCTTGCCATTGACACTCCATTCAATATCACAACTGTTCACCGGGTTGTCGATGCAGTGACGTGCAAAGGAACCGGATGAATAATAAACAAAGTTCAGCGGGCTCTAAATGAGGCTGCTACTGCTGCCCAAGATACAACAACCAGCTACCCACAGAAGCAATGGATATCTGCATCCTCAGTTGAGCTGTTAGATGCTCGCAGAAAGATTCCTCCGGATTCCATGTATGATGGAACACAGAGGTGCCTTAAACGCCAATTGATTCGAAGCCTGAGAAACTGCCATCAGTAGTGGTGGATTGCGAAGTACAGGGAGGTGGAAAAAGCTGCAGTGATTGACAGCAGCTGCAAGCTTATCCGACAAAACTGAAACACTGGTATTCGAAAGCCAGGCTTTATTGAACTGCTTTAAGAGACGAACGGATCACTGACTCAAACTCAGGAGCGTCGTCTAGTTCGTTGGGAGAAGCATTTAAGGAAGCAGTTCAACTGGCCTTTATCCCCGACAGGCGTGTTAAGAAGCGTCATAGCTCCAACTGTGGTTGTAGATACCGGTCCTCTGTCAAAAACGGAGGTTCTTCGTGAGCTAGGCCACCTAAATGATATGAGAATGCTTGACCGGATGAGTTTCACCCGTCTAGTTTCGAGAATGATGGCTCATAATTGTTATTGGAGTTGACAAAACTCCTCGATTTTGTAGGTCACAGGGAACAAATTCCAAAGAGTTAGAGTGAATTTGTCATTGAGCCAATTAACAAGAATGATGGTGATTCCTCTTGTCAAAACCACCCGTGAATAGATTCGGTTATTATCACAACTATAATGCTTGCATTTAGCATTCCCCACCACTCATCAATTACTCGAGAACAGTGCCCGAGCGAGAATCAAGAGCGGTTTGGACTTGATCGATGTTGTGTTGATCTTATCTTCACTCTCCGACAAATTTTCGAACACAGGCACACATTTTATAGTCCAACTACCATCCTTTTTCATGATCCTTTAAGCGATCTTAGGCTCAGTTGACCACGATGTTCTCTGACTTTGCCTCTTGTTGAAGGGTGTACCAGAGAAATTCGGTTCCACCATAAAGCCCTATTATGTGAACAGCCGAGGCTATTTATGGTTTACGGTTCTCATTCACCCGAGTTCACCACGAGAATTGGTGTTCTTCGAGAGCACGCCCCTCTCCCTTTCTCTTCACCTTCGTGATTGATACGGCCCTAGATACAGCACTTCTTTCAGGTGCTGATAGTGGTATCCAACGTGGAAAGATGTTGGACCAATAATATACGAGTGACATCGTTCTCCTTTATGAAGATCCAGGTCAGTTGCAAGCTATTATGAGCAGCATGAATAACTGTGTAACAATGATCGGTATGCGTTTTGCAAGATGCTGTTGCAGGATTGGATTGGTGCAACTCTAAAGCATTCACTATCTGGAGAACCATAGACTTGGTTGATAAGTTATTTGCTGGACAGCTGAATTTTACTCGGAAAACAGATATCGGTTGAGGTGTCATTGTGTATACAGAAAGTTCTCTTGACATTTGCTAATCAGAGTTATCTGTGACTTTGATACAAAATCTGTTCATCTATCAAGAGTCGGGCGTACGCTGCAGCAGTTAAGGCCGTTATTCTCCGTGATTAAGAAACATGGCCACTATGAGAAGATTATCGGTATTGGAACACAAGTACGCGCATGTTCACTGACATTATTATTATCTTCATCGTCATTTTTCAATCGATTCGATTTTCTTAGGGGTGTCATAGTAGCTCATAGTCATCCTGAAGCCCTTGTTCCCCAGCTTCTACGAAAAACCGCATCATTTCCTCAGCTTTCGTGAACCCATGAAGTGGTTTCGTCACCGGTGAGATTTTCAGCACCCGTGACGCCAACCGTGACTTTCGCTTTAAACTCAATTAAACGTTCCGTCATTCACGCTCGTCATCGCATCATTTTGAAGAAACTGATAAAACATTTAGTTGGTTCACTCTCGAACCAGAACGCACACTACAGTAGGCGTTCGACTAGCGGCTCATAGACGTGTCTTCTATCGAGTCATGAAGCAAACTATGAACGAAATTCACCTTAACGAATGAATAGAGAAGACCAGTGTCCACAGGCAAATACGATCGTGTATTTCATATATCGTGGGACCGAAATAGTACCGGGGCAAGAAATACACGGAAAGTAAACGGAAGCAACGGCGAAGCGAAAGTCGGACCACAGACCTGCAGTCGGTGAGAACCGAAAATGTGTCAAACGTGAGGTGGATGGAAACCTCGGGAAAGTCAATTTAGTAAAACGTATGCAACCGAGGGGAAAACAGTGAAGTCAAAATCAAGCACCAGAGATTATGAAGAAAATACATCCATTACGCTTTCTACTGTGTTCTTTTCAATGCTTCACCAGATTGAAAATGAGTTTTCAAATCAGAACAGCACCCTTTGTCCGATCCTTCATGAGAAACGTAATATGGATGATTGCACTGATAAGTAATGGATTGTAAAAAGTGCATGCATACTAAGTAGATAAATGTATAATTATTCTTCGTGAATTAAAACGAACTCCGTGACTGTGGTTTGAAAGCGTAGGAGTGATCGTTCGGGCAGGAATAGATCATATCTAACAGAAAATGGTGGTATCTTCTAACACCTGTTACTAATTAGGGTGGTTACGATTATCGGTTTGTAAACGGGTGCATATCGTAATCAATGTAACGTAATCCAGTCGTTCTATCATTTGCTAGACAGCGATGGAATCAGGATAGGCATGAAAACGTCAAGAAACAGGTTTATGTTTCTCTGGGAGTAAAAGGGAGCCATACACAGACTACTGATCACAGTGCTCCAAAATGCCAGAATGTCAAAACCGCCTGGCAAGAAATCGAGAACAACTTCAGATCTGCCAGATCAGTCGGATTTGATGTGCGTTACAACATCAGATACTTTCATCACCTTGTATTCTTTTCTGTATTGTAGAAAGCACTCAAAGTTCCCAGGGAGATAAGGCCTGCATCCAGACTATTGTTTTACCGAAAATCTTGGATACGGGTCACAAGGCTGTCCACGCTAAATTCAAGTCAAGCAGAGTGATTACTCTATGTACCTGGAGAATTTAAAACAATGGTTATAAATAGCAGTTTTCCAAACAGTGACCGGACATTAGCATTGCATAGCGCGGGAACTGTCATCTCCCTTGGGGGTGGTACAACTAGAGGTAGTCCTCCAGCTAGTGCGAATGCCTTTCTTAGTCCAGTCGCGTATACTTCTCTGCCCCTCGCCTGCCTGCTTGTGCTCGTTACCCTATTTCTCGGGATATTTGATATTCCTTGATTAATTTGTATTACGTGGCCAGACTATAGGAAATGCGCATTCGAATATACTAATGCATTTTCTAGCTCAAACGAGTCTTTATCATGAAGAGGTGCTAGAGCTTGAAAGATTGCATGTAAAATCTCTTCTTCAAACTTATCACAATCGTTTACCCCAGGTTCGAGTCCCCGTGGGGGCTCGGTGGATGTTCACTGCTGATGATTCCCAACAAGGATGAAACAGCTGTACAGTGCTTCCATGGTTTTCAATGGTGAGTTGAGCGTTCAAGCTGCATGATGAATCATATTATATACAAATCGAATCTCCTACTACTCAATTGCAAATATTAACCAAGCTCTGTAGGTTGTTCATAACGGAATGCTTTCGTTGTACTTAGGCCCCTACAGAGAAGTCATCCATCATAGGAGTCGATCGCTGTGTGGGAGGCGGGTTGTTACCGTTCGAAGCCAGTGAGGGAAGGGTGCTATATCATGTAGTGTAGATGTTCAACAAACCGTTGAGAGCCGGCCCGGATAGCCTTGTGGTTAAGGTGTTCGATTCACAATCGTTCACCCCAGGTTCGAGTCCCCGTGGGGGCTCGGTGGATGTTCACTGCTGATGATTCCCACTTAGGATGAAACAGCTGTACAGTGCTTCCATGGTTTTCAATGGTGAGTTGAGCGTTCAAGCTGCATGATGAATCATATTATATACAAATCGAATCTCCTACTACTCAATTGCAAATATTAACCAAGCTCTGTAGGTTGTTCATAACGGAATGCCTTCGTTGTACTTAGGCCCCTACAGAGAAGTCATCCATCATAGGAGTCGATCGCTGTGTGGGAGGCGGGTTGTTACCGTTCGAAGCCAGTGACGGAAGGGTGCTATATCATGTAGTGTAGATGTTCAACAAACCGTTGAGAGCCAGCCCGGATAGCCTTGTGGTTAAGGTGTTCGATTCACAATCGTTCACCCCAGGTTCGAGTCCCCGTGGGGGCTCGGTGGATGTTCACTGCTGATGATTCCCAACAAGGATGAAACAGCTGTACAGTGCTTCCATGGTTTTCAATGGTGAGTTGAGCGTTCAAGCTGCATGATGAATCATATTATATACAAATCGAATCTCCTACTACTCAATTGCAAATATAAACCAAGCTCTGTAGGTTGTTCATAACGGAATGCTTTCGTTGTACTTAGGCCCCTACAGAGAAGTCATCCATCATATGAGTCGATCGCTGTGTGGGAGGCGGGTTGTTACCGTTCGAAGCCAGTGACGGAAGGGTGCTATATCATGTAGTGTAGATGTTCAACAAACCGTTGAGAGCCAGCCCGGATAGCCTTGTGGTTAAGGTGTTCGATTCACAATCGTTTACCCCAGGTTCGAGTCCCCGTGGGGGCTCGGTGGATGTTCACTGCTGATGATTCCCAACAAGGATGAAACAGCTGTACAGTGCTTCCATGGTTTTCAATGGTGAGTTGAGCGTTCAAGCTGCATGATGAATCATATTATATACAAATCGAATCTCCTACTACTCAATTGCAAATATAAACCAAGCTCTGTAGGTTGTTCATAACGGAATGCTTTCGTTGTACTAAGGCCCCTACAGAGAAGTCATCCATCATATGAGTCGATCGCTGTGTGGGAGGCGGGTTGTTACCGTTCGAAGCCAGTGACGGAAGGGTGCTATATCATGTAGTGTAGATGTTCAACAAACCGTTGAGAGCCAGCCCGGATAGCCTTGTGGTTAAGGTGTTCGATTCACAATCGTTCACCCCAGGTTCTAGTCCCCGTGGGGGCTCGGTGGATGTTCACTGCTGATGATTCCCAACAAGGATGAAACAGCTGTACAGTGCTTCCATGGTTTTCAATGGTGATTTGAGCGTTCAAGCTGCATGATGAATCATATTATATACAAATCGAATCTCCTACTACTCAATTGCAAATATAAACCAAGCTCTGTAGGTTGTTCATAACGGAATGCTTTCGTTGTACTTAGGCCCCTACAGAGAAGTCATCCATCATATGAGTCGATCGCTGTGTGGGAGGCGGGTTGTTACCGTTCGAAGCCAGTGACGGAAGGGTGCTATATCATGTAGTGTAGATGTTCAACAAACCGTTGAGAGCCAGCCCGGATAGCCTTGTGGTTAAGGTGTTCGATTCACAATCGTTCACCCCAGGTTCGAGTCCCCGTGGGGGCTCGGTGGATGTTCACTGCTGATGATTCCCACTTAGGATGAAACAGCTGTACAGTGCTTCCATGGTTTTCAATGGTGAGTTGAGCGTTCAAGCTGCATGATGAATCATATTATATACAAATCGAATCTCCTACTACTCAATTGCAAATATTAACCAAGCTCTGTAGGTTGTTCATAACGGAATGCCTTCGTTGTACTTAGGCCCCTACAGAGAAGTCATCCATCATAGGAGTCGATCGCTGTGTGGGAGGCGGGTTGTTACCGTTCGAAGCCAGTGACGGAAGGGTGCTATATCATGTAGTGTAGATGTTCAACAAACCGTTGAGAGCCAGCCCGGATAGCCTTGTGGTTAAGGTGTTCGATTCACAATCGTTCACCCCAGGTTCGAGTCCCCGTGGGGGCTCGGTGGATGTTCACTGCTGATGATTCCCAATTAGGATGAAACAGCTGTACAGTGCTTCCATGGTTTTCAATGGTGAGTTGAGCGTTCAAGCTGCATGATGAATCATATTATATACAAATCGAATCTCCTACTACTCAATTGCAAATATAAACCAAGCTCTGTAGGTTGTTCATAACGGAATGCTTTCGTTGTACTTAGGCCCCCACAGAGAAGTCATCCATCATAGGAGTCGATCGCTGTGTGGGAGGCGGGTTGTTACCGTTCGAAGCCAGTGACGGAAGGGTGCTATATCATGTAGTGTAGATGTTCAACAAACCGTTGAGAGCCGGCCCGGATAGCCTTGTGGTTAAGGTGTTCGATTCACAATCGTTCACCCCAGGTTCTAGTCCCCGTGGGGGCTCGGTGGATGTTCACTGCTGATGATTCCCAACAAGGATGAAACAGCTGTACAGTGCTTCCATGGTTTTCAATGGTGAGTTGAGCGTTCAAGCTGCATGATGAATCATATTATATACAAATCGAATCTCCTACTACTCAATTGCAAATATTAACCAAGCTCTGTAGGTTGTTCATAACGGAATGCTTTCGTTGTACTTAGGCCCCTACAGAGAAGTCATCCATCATAGGAGTCGATCGCTGTGTGGGAGGCGGGTTGTTATCGTTCGAAGCCAGTGACGGAAGGGTGCTATATCATGTAGTGTAGATGTTCAACAAACCGTTGAGAGCCGGCCCGGATAGCCTTGTGGTTAAGGTGTGCGATTCACAATCGTTTACCCCAGGTTCGAGTCCCCGTGGGGGCTCGGTGGATGTTCACTGCTGATGATTCCCACTTAGGATGAAACAGCTGTACAGTGCTTCCATGGTTTTCAATGGTGAGTTGAGCGTTCAAGCTGCATGATGAATCATATTATATACAAATCGAATCTCCTACTACTCAATTGCAAATATTAACCAAGCTCTGTAGGTTGTTCATAACGGAATGCTTTCGTTGTACTTAGGCCCCTACAGAGAAGTCATCCATCATATGAGTCGATCGCTGTGTGGGAGGCGGGTTGTTACCGTTCGAAGCCAGTGACGGAAGGGTGCTATATCATGTAGTGTAGATGTTCAACAAACCGTTGAGAGCCAGCCCGGATAGCCTTGTGGTTAAGGTGTTCGATTCACAATCGTTTACCCCGGGTTCGAGTCCCCGTGGGGGCTCGGTGGATGTTCACTGCTGATGATTCCCAACAAGGATGAAACAGCTGTACAGTGCTTCCATGGTTTTCAATGGTGAGTTGAGCGTTCAAGCTGCATGATGAATCATATTATATACAAATCGAATCTCCTACTACTCAATTGCAAATATAAACCAAGCTCTGTAGGTTGTTCATAACGGAATGCTTTCGTTGTACTTAGGCCCCCACAGAGAAGTCATCCATCATAGGAGTCGATCGCTGTGTGGGAGGCGGGTTGTTACCGTTCGAAGCCAGTGACGGAAGGGTGCTATATCATGTAGTGTAGATGTTCAACAAACCGTTGAGAGCCAGCCCGGATAGCCTTGTGGTTAAGGTGTTCGATTCACAATCGTTCACCCCAGGTTCGAGTCCCCGTGGGGGCTCGGTGGATGTTCACCGCTGATGATTCCCAACAAGGATGAAACAGCTGTATAGTGCTTCCATGGTTTTCAATGGTGAGTTGAGCGTTCAAGCTGCATGATGAATCATACTATATACAAATCGAATCTCCTACTACTCAATTGCAAATATAAACCAAGCTCTGTAGGTTGTTCATAACGGAATGCTTTCGTTGTACTTAGGCCCCTACAGAGAAGTCATCCATCATAGGAGTCGATCGCTGTGTGGGAGGCGGGTTGTTACCGTTCGAAGCCAGTGACGGAAGGGTGCTATATCATGTAGTGTAGATGTTCAACAAACCGTTGAGAGCCGGCCCGGATAGCCTTGTGGTTAAGGTGTTCGATTCACAATCGTTCACCCCAGGTTCGAGTCCCCGTGGGGGCTCGGTGGATGTTCACTGCTGATGATTCCCAACAAGGATGAAACAGCTGTACAGTGCTTCCATGGTTTTCAATGGTGAGTTGAGCGTTCAAGCTGCATGATGAATCATATTATATACAAATCGAATCTCCTACTACTCAATTGCAAATATTAACCAAGCTCTGTAGGTTGTTCATAACGGAATGCTTTCGTTGTACTTAGGCCCCTACAGAGAAGTCATCCATCATATGAGTCGATCGCTGTGTGGGAGGCGGGTTGTTACCGTTCGAAGTCAGTGACGGAAGGGTGCTATATCATGTAGTGTAGATGTTCAACAAACCGTTGAGAGCCAGCCCGGATAGCCTTGTGGTTAGGGTGTTCGATTCACAATCGTTTACCCCAGGTTCGAGTCCCCGTGGGGGCTCGGTGGATGTTCACTGCTGATGATTCCCAACAAGGATGAAACAGCTGTACAGTGCTTCCATGGTTTTCAATGGTGAGTTGAGCGTTCAAGCTGCATGATGAATCATATTATATACAAATCGAATCTCCTACTACTCAATTGCAAATATAAACCAAGCTCTGTAGGTTGTTCATAACGGAATGCCTTCGTTGTACTTAGGCCCCTACAGAGATATCATCCATCATATGAGTCGATCGCTGTGTGGGAGGCGGGTTGTTACCGTTCGAAGCCAGTGACGGAAGGGTGCTATATCATGTAGTGTAGATGTTCAACAAACCGTTGAGAGCCGGCCCGGATAGCCTTGTGGTTAAGGTGTTCGATTCACAATCGTTCACCCCAGGTTCTAGTCCCCGTGGGGGCTCGGTGGATGTTCACTGCTGATGATTCCCAATTAGGATGAAACAGCTGTACAGTGCTTCCATGGTTTTCAATGGTGAGTTGAGCGTTCAAGCTGCATGATGAATCATATTATATACAAATCGAATCTCCTACTACTCAATTGCAAATATAAACCAAGCTCTGTAGGTTGTTCATAACGGAATTCCTTCGTTGTACTGAGGCCCCTACAGAGAAGTCATCCATCATAGGAGTCGATCGCTGTGCGGGAGGCGGGTTGTTACCGTTCGAAGCCAGTGACGGAAGGGTGCTATATCATGTAGTGTAGATGTTCAACAAACCGTTGAGAGCCGGCCCGGATAGCCTTGTGGTTAAGGTGTTCGATTCACAATCGTTCACCCCAGGTTCTAGTCCCCGTGGGGGCTCGGTGGATGTTCACTGCTGATGATTCCCAATTAGGATGAAACAGCTGTACAGTGCTTCCATGGTTTTCAATGGTGAGTTGAGCGTTCAAGCTGCATGATGAATCATATTATATACAAATCGAATCTCCTACTACTCAATTGCAAATATAAACCAAGCTCTGTAGGTTGTTCATAACGGAATTCCTTCGTTGTACTGAGGCCCCTACAGAGAAGTCATCCATCATAGGAGTCGATCGCTGTGCGGGAGGCGGGTTGTTACCGTTCGAAGCCAGTGACGGAAGGGTGCTATATCATGTAGTGTAGATGTTCAACAAACCGTTGAGAGCCGGCCCGGATAGCCTTGTGGTTAAGGTGTTCGATTCACAATCGTTCACCCCAGGTTCTAGTCCCCGTGGGGGCTCGGTGGATGTTCACTGCTGATGATTCCCACTTAGGATGAAACAGCTGTACAGTGCTTCCATGGTTTTCAATGGTGAGTTGAGCGTTCAAGCTGCATGATGAATCATATTATATACAAATCGAATCTCCTACTACTCAATTGCAAATATTAACCAAGCTATGTAGGTTGTTCATAACGGAATGCCTTCGTTGTACTTAGGCCCCTACAGAGAAGTCATCCATCATAGGAGTCGATCGCTGTGTGGGAGGCGGGTTGTTACCGTTCGAAGCCAGTGACGGAAGGGTGCTATATCATGTAGTGTAGATGTTCAACAAACCGTTGAGAGCCGGCCCGGATAGCCTTGTGGTTAAGGTGTTCGATTCACAATCGTTCACCCCAGGTTCTAGTCCCCGTGGGGGCTCGGTGGATGTTCACTGCTGATGATTCCCACTTAGGATGAAACAGCTGTACAGTGCTTCCATGGTTTTCAATGGTGAGTTGAGCGTTCAAGCTGCATGATGAATCATATTATATACAAATCGAATCTCCTACTACTCAATTGCAAATATAAACCAAGCTCTGTAGGTTGTTCATAACGGAATGCTTTCGTTGTACTTAGGCCCCTACAGAGAAGTCATCCATCATATGAGTCGATCGCTGTGTGGGAGGCGGGTTGTTACCGTTCGAAGCCAGTGAGGGAAGGGTGCTATATCATGTAGTGTAGATGTTCAACAAACCGTTGAGAGCCGGCCCGGATAGCCTTGTGGTTAAGGTGTTCGATTCACAATCGTTTACTCCGGGTTCGAGTCCCCGTGGGGGCTCGGTGGATGTTCACTGCTGATGATTCCCACTTAGGATGAAACAGCTGTACAGTGCTTCCATGGTTTTCAATGGTGAGTTGAGCGTTCAAGCTGCATGATGAATCATATTATATACAAATCGAATCTCCTACTACTCAATTGCAAATATAAACCAAGCTCTGTAGGTTGTTCATAACGGAATGCTTTCGTTGTACTTAGGCCCCTACAGAGAAGTCATCCATCATATGAGTCGATCGCTGTGTGGGAGGCGGGTTGTTACCGTTCGAAGCCAGTGACGGAAGGGTGCTATATCATGTAGTGTAGATGTTCAACAAACCGTTGAGAGCCGGCCCGGATAGCCTTGTGGTTAAGGTGTTCGATTCACAATCGTTTACCCCGGGTTCGAGTCCCCGTGGGGGCTCGGTGGATGTTCACTGCTGATGATTCCCAACAAGGATGAAACAGCTGTACAGTGCTTCCATGGTTTTCAATGGTGAGTTGAGCGTTCAAGCTGCATGATGAATCATATTATATACAAATCGAATCTCCTACTACTCAATTGCAAATATTAACCAAGCTCTGTAGGTTGTTCATAACGGAATGCTTTCGTTGTACTTAGGCCCCCACAGAGAAGTCATCCATCATATGAGTCGATCGCTGTGTGGGAGGCGGGTTGTTACCGTTCGAAGCCAGTGACGGAAGGGTGCTATATCATGTAGTGTAGATGTTCAACAAACCGTTGAGAGCCAGCCCGGATAGCCTTGTGGTTAAGGTGTTCGATTCACAATCGTTCACCCCAGGTTCTAGTCCCCGTGGGGGCTCGGTGGATGTTCACTGCTGATGATTCCCACTTAGGATGAAACAGCTGTACAGTGCTTCCATGGTTTTCAATGGTGAGTTGAGCGTTCAAGCTGCATGATGAATCATATTATATACAAATCGAATCTCCTACTACTCAATTGCAAATATTAACCAAGCTCTGTAGGTTGTTCATAACGGAATGCTTTCGTTGTACTTAGGCCCCTACAGAGAAGTCATCCATCATATGAGTCGATCGCTGTGTGGGAGGCGGGTTGTTACCGTTCGAAGCCAGTGACGGAAGGGTGCTATATCATGTAGTGTAGATGTTCAACAAACCGTTGAGAGCCGGCCCGGATAGCCTTGTGGTTAAGGTGTTCGATTCACAATCGTTCACCCCAGGTTCTAGTCCCCGTGGGGGCTCGGTGGATGTTCACTGCTGATGATTCCCAACAAGGATGAAACAGCTGTACAGTGCTTCCATGGTTTTCAATGGTGAGTTGAGCGTTCAAGCTGCATGATGAATCATATTATATACAAATCGAATCTCCTACTACTCAATTGCAAATATTAACCAAGCTCTGTAGGTTGTTCATAACGGAATGCTTTCGTTGTACTGAGGCCCCTACAGAGAAGTCATCCATCATAGGAGTCGATCGCTGTGCGGGAGGCGGGTTGTTACCGTTCGAAGCCAGTGACGGAAGGGTGCTATATCATGTAGTGTAGATGTTCAACAAACCGTTGAGAGCCGGCCCGGATAGCCTTGTGGTTAAGGTGTTCGATTCACAATCGTTCACCCCAGGTTCGAGTCCCCGTGGGGGCTCGGTGGATGTTCACTGCTGATGATTCCCACTTAGGATGAAACAGCTGTACAGTGCTTCCATGGTTTTCAATGGTGAGTTGAGCGTTCAAGCTGCATGATGAATCATATTATATACAAATCGAATCTCTTACTACTCAATTGCAAATATTAACCAAGCTCTGTAGGTTGTTCATAACGGAATGCCTTCGTTGTACTTAGGCCCCTACAGAGAAGTCATCCATCATATGAGTCGATCGCTGTGTGGGAGGCGGGTTGTTACCGTTCGAAGCCAGTGACGGAAGGGTGCTATATCATGTAGTGTAGATGTTCAACAAACCGTTGAGAGCCAGCCCGGATAGCCTTGTGGTTAAGGTGTTCGATTCACAATCGTTTACCCCAGGTTCGAGTCCCCGTGGGGGCTCGGTGGATGTTCACTGCTGATGATTCCCACTTAGGATGAAACAGCTGTACAGTGCTTCCATGGTTTTCAATGGTGAGTTGAGCGTTCAAGCTGCATGATGAATCATATTATATACAAATCGAATCTCCTACTACTCAATTGCAATTATTAACCAAGCTCTGTAGGTTGTTCATAACGGAATGCTTTCGTTGTACTTAGGCCCCCACAGAGAAGTCATCCATCATAGGAGTCGATCGCTGCGTGGGAGGCGGGTTGTTACCGTTCGAAGCCAGTGACGGAAGGGTGCTATATCATGTAGTGTAGATGTTCAACAAACCGTTGAGAGCCGGCCCGGATAGCCTTGTGGTTAAGGTGTTCGATTCACAATCGTTCACCCCAGGTTCTAGTCCCCGTGGGGGCTCGGTGGATGTTCACTGCTGAAGATTCCCAATTAGGATGAAACAGCTGTACAGTGCTTCCATGGTTTTCAATGGTGAGTTGAGCGTTCAAGCTGCATGATGAATCATATTATATACAAATCGAATCTCCTACTACTCAATTGCAAATATTAACCAAGCTCTGTAGGTTGTTCATAACGGAATGCTTTCGTTGTACTTAGGCCCCTACAGAGAAATCATCCATCATATGAGTCGATCGCTGTGCGGGAGGCGGGTTGTTACCGTTCGAAGCCAGTGACGGAAGGGTGCTATATCATGTAGTGTAGATGTTCAACAAACCGTTCAGAGCCGGCCCGGATAGCCTTGTGGTTAAGTTGTTCGATTCACAATCGTTCACCCCAGGTTCTAGTCCCCGTGGGGGCTCGGTGGATGTTCACTGCTGATGATTCCCACTTAGGATGAAACAGCTGTACAGTGCTTCCATGGTTTTCAATGGTGAGTTGAGCGTTCAAGCTGCATGATGAATCATATTATATACAAATCGAATCTCCTACTACTCAATTGCAAATATTAACCAAGCTCTGTAGGTTGTTCATAACGGAATGCCTTCGTTGTACTTAGGCCCCCACAGAGAAGTCATCCATCATATGAGTCGATCGCTGTGTGGGAGGCGGGTTGTTACCGTTCGAAGCCAGTGACGGAAGGGTGCTATATCATGTAGTGTAGATGTTCAACAAACCGTTGAGAGCCAGCCCGGATAGCCTTGTGGTTAAGGTGTTCGATTCACAATCGTTTACCCCAGGTTCGAGTCCCCGTGGGGGCTCGGTGGATGTTCACTGCTGATGATTCCCAACAAGGATGAAACAGCTGTACAGTGCTTCCATGGTTTTCAATGGTGAGTTGAGCGTTCAAGCTGCATGATGAATCATATTATATACAAATCGAATCTCCTACTACTCAATTGCAAATATAAACCAAGCTCTGTAGGTTGTTCATAACGGAATGCTTTCGTTGTACTTAGGCCCCTACAGAGAAGTCATCCATCATATGAGTCGATCGCTGTGTGGGAGGCGGGTTGGTACCGTTCGAAGCCAGTGACGGAAGGGTGCTATATCATGTAGTGTAGATGTTCAACAAACCGTTGAGAGCCAGCCCGGATAGCCTTGTGGTTAAGGTGTTCGATTCACAATCGTTCACCCCAGGTTCTAGTCCCCGTGGGGGCTCGGTGGATGTTCACTGCTGATGATTCCCAATTAGGATGAAACAGCTGTACAGTGCTTCCATGGTTTTCAATGGTGAGTTGAGCGTTCAAGCTGCATGATGAATCATATTATATACAAATCGAATCTCCTACTACTCAATTGCAAATATTAACCAAGCTCTGTAGGTTGTTCTTAACGGAATGCCTTCGTTGTACTTAGGCCCCTACAGAGAAGTCATCCATCATAGGAGTCGATCGCTGTGCGGGAGGCGGGTTGTTACCGTTCGAAGCCAGTGACGGAAGGGTGCTATATCATGTAGTGTAGATGTTCAACAAACCGTTGAGAGCCGGCCCGGATAGCCTTGTGGTTAAGGTGTTCGATTCACAATCGTTCACCCCAGGTTCTAGTCCCCGTGGGGGCTCGGTGGATGTTCACTGCTGATGATTCCCACTCAGGATGAAACAGCTGTACAGTGCTTCCATGGTTTTCAATGGTGATTTGAGCGTTCAAGCTGCATGATGAATCATATTATATACAAATCGAATCTCCTACTACTCAATTGCAAATATAAACCAAGCTCTGTAGGTTGTTCATAACGGAATGCTTTCGTTGTACTTAGGCCCCTACAGAGAAGTCATCCATCATATGAGTCGATCGCTGTGTGGGAGGCGGGTTGTTACCGTTCGAAGCCAGTGACGGAAGGGTGCTATATCATGTAGTGTAGATGTTCAACAAACCGTTGAGAGCCAGCCCGGATAGACTTGTGGTTAAGGTGTTCGATTCACAATCGTTCACCCCAGGTTCTAGTCCCCGTGGGGGCTCGGTGGATGTTCACTGCTGATGATTCCCAACGAGGATGAAACAGCTGTACAGTGCTTCCATGGTTTTCAATGGTGAGTTGAGCGTTCAAGCTGCATGATGAATCATATTATATACAAATCGAATATCCTACTACTCAATTGCAAATATAAACCAAGCTCTGTAGGTTGTTCATAACGGAATGCCTTCGTTGTACTTAGGCCCCTACAGAGAAGTCATCCATCATAGGAGTCGATCGCTGTGTGGGAGGCGGGTTGTTACCGTTCGAAGCCAGTGACGGAAGGGTGCTATATCATGTAGTGTAGATGTTCAACAAACCGTTGAGAGCCAGCCCGGATAGCCTTGTGGTTAAGGTGTTCGATTCACAATCGTTCACCCCAGGTTCGAGTCCCCGTGGGGGCTCGGTGGATGTTCACTGCTGATGATTCCCAACAAGGATGAAACAGCTGTACAGTGCTTCCATGGTTTTCAATGGTGAGTTGAGCGTTCAAGCTGCATGATGAATCATATTACATACAAATCGAATCTCCTACTACTCAATTGCAAATATAAACCAAGCTCTGTAGGTTGTTCATAACGGAATGCTTTCGTTGTACTTAGGCCCCTACAGAGAAGTCATCCATCATAGGAGTCGATCGCTGTGCGGGAGGCGGGTTGTTACCGTTCGAAGCCAGTGACGGAAGGGTGCTATATCATGTAGTGTAGATGTTCAACAAACCGTTGAGAGCCGGCCCGGATAGCCTTGTGGTTAAGGTGTTCGATTCACAATCGTTCACCCCAGGTTCGAGTCCCCGTGGGGGCTCGGTGGATGTTCACTGCTGATGATTCCCACTCAGGATGAAACAGCTGTACAGTGCTTCCATGGTTTTCAATGGTGAGTTGAGCGTTCAAGCTGCATGATGAATCATATTATATACAAATCGAATCTCCTACTACTCAATTGCAAATATAAACCAAGCTCTGTAGGTTGTTCATAACGGAATGCTTTCGTTGTACTTAGGCCCCTACAGAGAAGTCATCCATCATATGAGTCGATCGCTGTGTGGGAGGCGGGTTGTTACCGTTCGAAGCCAGTGACGGAAGGGTGCTATATCATGTAGTGTAGATGTTCAACAAACCGTTGAGAGCCAGCCCGGATAGCCTTGTGTTTAAGGTGTTCGATTCACAATCGTTCACCCCAGGTTCTAGTCCCCGTGGGGGCTCGGTGGATGTTCACTGCTGATGATTACCAACAAGGATGAAACAGCTGTATAGTGCTTCCATGGTTTTCAATGGTGAGTTGAGCGTTCAAGCTGCATGATGAATCATATTATATACAAATCGAATCTCCTACTACTCAATTGCAAATATAAACCAAGCTCTGTAGGTTGTTCATAACGGAATGCTTTCGTTGTACTTAGGCCCCTACAGAGAAGTCATCCATCATATGAGTCGATCGCTGTGTGGGAGGCGGGTTGTTACCGTTCGAAGCCAGTGACGGAAGGGTGCTATATCATGTAGTGTAGATGTTCAACAAACCGTTGAGAGCCGGCCCGGATAGCCTTGTGGTTAAGGTGTTCGATTCACAATCGTTCACCCCAGGTTCGAGTCCCCGTGGGGGCTCGGTGGATGTTCACTGCTGATGATTCCCAATTAGGATGAAACAGCTGTACAGTGCTTCCATGGTTTTCAATGGTGAGTTGAGCGTTCAAGCTGCATGATGAATCATATTACATACAAATCGAATCTCCTACTACTCAATTGCAAATATAAACCAAGCTCTGTAGGTTGTTCATAACGGAATGCTTTCGTTGTACTTAGGCCCCTACAGAGAAGTCATCCATCATATGAGTCGATCGCTGTGTGGGAGGCGGGTTGTTACCGTTCGAAGCCAGTGACGGAAGGGTGCTATAGCATGTAGTGTAGATGTTCAACAAACCGTTGAGAGCCGGCCCGGATAGCCTTGTGGTTAAGGTGTTCGATTCACAATCGTTCACCCCAGGTTCGAGTCCCCGTGGGGGCTCGGTGGATGTTCACTGCTGATGATTCCCAACGAGGATGAAACAGCTGTACAGTGCTTCCATGGTTTTCAATGGTGAGTTGAGCGTTCAAGCTGCATGATGAATCATATTATATACAAATCGAATCTCCTACTACTCAATTGCAAATATTAACCAAGCTCTGTAGGTTGTTCATAACGGAATGCCTTCGTTGTACTTAGGCCCCTACAGAGAAGTCATCCATCATAGGAGTCGATCGCTGTGTGGGAGGCGGGTTGTTACCGTTCGAAGCCAGTGACGGAAGGGTGCTATATCATGTAGTGTAGATGTTCAACAAACCGTTGAGAGCCAGCCCGGATAGCCTTGTGGTTAAGGTGTTCGATTCACAATCGTTCACCCCAGGTTCGAGTCCCCGTGGGGGCTCGGTGGATGTTCACTGCTGATGATTCCCAACAAGGATGAAACAGCTGTACAGTGCTTCCATGGTTTTCAATGGTGAGTTGAGCGTTCAAGCTGCATGATGAATCATATTACATACAAATCGAATCTCCTACTACTCAATTGCAAATATTAACCAAGCTCTGTAGGTTGTTCATAACGGAATGCTTTCGTTGTACTTAGGCCCCTACAGAGAAGTCATCCATCATAGGAGTCGATCGCTGTGTGGGAGGCGGGTTGTTACCGTTCGAAGCCAGTGACGGAAGGGTGCTATATCATGTAGTGTAGATGTTCAACAAACCGTTGAGAGCCGGCCCGGATAGCCTTGTGGTTAAGGTGTTCGATTCACAATCGTTCACCCCAGGTTCGAGTCCCCGTGGGGGCTCGGTGGATGTTCACTGCTGATGATTCCCAACAAGGATGAAACAGCTGTACAGTGCTTCCATGGTTTTCAATGGTGAGTTGAGCGTTCAAGCTGCATGATGAATCATATTATATACAAATCGAATCTCCTACTACTCAATTGCAAATATAAACCAAGCTCTGTAGGTTGTTCATAACGGAATGCTTTCGTTGTACTTAGGCCCCTACAGAGAAGTCATCCATCATATGAGTCGATCGCTGTGTGGGAGGCGGGTTGTTACCGTTCGTAGCCAGTGACGGAAGGGTGCTATATCATGTAGTGTAGATGTTCAACAAACCGTTGGGAGCCAGCCCGGATAACATTGTGGTTAAGGTGTTCGATTCACAATCGTTCACCCCAGGTTCGAGTCCCCGTGGGGGCTCGGTGGATGTTCACTGCTGATGATTCCCACTTGGGATGAAACAGCTGTACAGTGCTTCCATGGTTTTCAATGGTGAGTTGAGCGTTCAAGCTGCATGATGAATCATATTATATACAAATCGAATCTCCTACTACTCAATTGCAAATATTAACCAAGCTCTGTAAGTTGTTCATAACGGAATGCTTTCGTTGTACTTAGGCCCCTACAGAGAAGTCATCCATCATAGGAGTCGATCGCTGTGTGGGAGGCGGGTTGTTACCGTTCGAAGCCAGTGACGGAAGGGTGCTATATCATGTAGTGTAGATGTTCAACAAACCGTTGAGAGCCAGCCCGGATAGCCTTGTGGTTAAGGTGTTCGATTCACAATCGTTTACCCCAGGTTCGAGTCCCCGTGGGGGCTCGGTGGATGTTCACTGCTGATGATTCCCAACAAGGATGAAACAGCTGTACAGTGCTTCCATGGTTTTCAATGGTGAGTTGAGCGTTCAAGCTGCATGATGAATCATATTATATACAAATCGAATCTCCTACTACTCAATTGCAAATATAAACCAAGCTCTGTAGGTTGTTCATAACGGAATGCTTTCGTTGTACTTAGGCCCCCACAGAGAAGTCATCCATCATAGGAGTCGATCGCTGTGTGGGAGGCGGGTTGTTACCGTTCGAAGCCAGTGACGGAAGGGTGCTATATCATGTAGTGTAGATGTTCAACAAACCGTTGGGAGCCAGCCCGGATAGCCTTGTGGTTAAGGTGTTCGATTCACAATCGTTCACCCCAGGTTCGAGTCCCCGTGGGGGCTCGGTGGATGTTCACTGCTGATGATTCCCAACAAGGATGAAACAGCTGTACAGTGCTTCCATGGTTTTCAATGGTGAGTTGAGCGTTCAAGCTGCATGATGAATCATATTACATACAAATCGAATCTCCTACTACTCAATTGCAAATATAAACCAAGCTCTGTAGGTTGTTCATAACGGAATGCTTTCGTTGTACTTAGGCCCCTACAGAGAAGTCATCCATCATATGAGTCGATCGCTGTGTGGGAGGCGGGTTGTTACCGTTCGAAGCCAGTGACGGAAGGGTGCTATATCATGTAGTGTAGATGTCCAACAAACCGTTGAGAGCCAGCCCGGATAGCCTTGTGGTTAAGGTGTTCGATTCACAATCGTTCACCCCAGGTTCGAGTCCCCGTGGGGGCTCGGTGGATGTTCACTGCTGATGATTCCCACTTAGGATGAAACAGCTGTACAGTGCTTCCATGGTTTTCAATGGTGAGTTGAGCGTTCAAGCTGCATGATGAATCATATTACATACAAATCGAATCTCCTACTACTCAATTGCAAATATTAACCAAGCTCTGTAGGTTGTTCATAACGGAATGCTTTCGTTGTACTTAGGCCCCTACAGAGAAGTCATCCATCATAGGAGTCGATCGCTGTGTGGGAGGCGGGTTGTTACCGTTCGAAGCCAGTGACGGAAGGGTGCTATATCATGTAGTGTAGATGTTCAACAAACCGTTGAGAGCCGGCCCGGATAGCCTTGTGGTTAAGGTGTTCGATTCACAATCGTTCACCCCAGGTTCTAGTCCCCGTGGGGGCTCGGTGGATGTTCACTGCTGATGATTCCCAATTAGGATGAAACAGCTGTACAGTGCTTCCATGGTTTTCAATGGTGAGTTGAGCGTTCAAGCTGCATGATGAATCATATTATATACAAATCGAATCTCCTACTACTCAATTGCAAATATAAACCAAGCTCTGTAGGTTGTTCATAACGGAATGCTTTCGTTGTACTTAGGCCCCTACAGAGAAGTCATCCATCATAGGAGTCGATCGCTGTGTGGGAGGCGGGTTGTTACCGTTCGAAGCCAGTGACGGAAGGGTGCTATATCATGTAGTGTAGATGTTCAACAAACCGTTGAGAGCCGGCCCGGATAGCCCTGTTGTTAAGGTGTTCGATTCACAATCGTTCACCCCAGGTTCTAGTCCCCGTGGGGGCTCGGTGGATGTTCACTGCTGATGATTCCCAATTAGGATGAAACAGCTGTACAGTGCTTCCATGGTTTTCAATGGTGATTTGAGCGTTCAAGCTGCATGATGAATCATATTATATACAAATCGAATCTCTTACTACTCAATTGCAAATATAAACCAAGCTCTGTAGGTTGTTCATAACGGAATGCTTTCGTTGTACTTAGGCCCCTACAGAGAAGTCATCCATCATATGAGTCGATCGCTGTGTGGGAGGCGGGTTGTTACCGTTCGAAGCCAGTGACGGAAGGGTGCTATATCATGTAGTGTAGATGTTCAACAAACCGTTGAGAGCCGGCCCGGATAGCCTTGTGGTTAAGGTGTTCGATTCACAATCGTTCACCCCAGGTTCGAGTCCCCGTGGGGGCTCGGTGGATGTTCACTGCTGATGATTCCCAATTAGGATGAAACAGCTGTACAGTGCTTCCATGGTTTTCAATGGTGAGTTGAGCGTTCAAGCTGCATGATGAATCATATTATATACAAATCGAATCTCCTACTACTCAATTGCAAATATTAACCAAGCTCTGTAGGTTGTTCATAACGGAATGCTTTCGTTGTACTTAGGCCCCTACAGAGAAGTCATCCATCATATGAGTCGATCGCTGTGTGGGAGGCGGGTTGTTACCGTTCGAAGCCAGTGACGGAAGGGTGCTATATCATGTAGTGTAGATGTTCAACAAACCGTTGAGAGCCAGCCCGGATAGCCTTGTGGTTAAGGTGTTCGATTCACAATCGTTCACCCCAGGTTCTAGTCCCCGTGGGGGCTCGGTGGATGTTCACTGCTGATGATTCCCAATTAGGATGAAACAGCTGTACAGTGCTTCCATGGTTTTCAATGGTGAGTTGAGCGTTCAAGCTGCATGATGAATCATATTATATACAAATCGAATCTCCTACTACTCAATTGCAAATATAAACCAAGCTCTGTAGGTTGTTCATAACGGAATGCTTTCGTTGTACTTAGGCCCCTACAGAGAAGTCATCCATCATAGGAGTCGATCGCTGTGTGGGAGGCGGGTTGTTACCGTTCGAAGCCAGTGACGGAAGGGTGCTATATCATGTAGTGTAGATGTTCAACAAACCGTTGAGAGCCGGCCCGGATAGCCCTGTGGTTAAGGTGTTCGATTCACAATCGTTCACCCCAGGTTCGAGTCCCCGTGGGGGCTCGGTGGATGTTCACTGCTGATGATTCCCAATTAGGATGAAACAGCTGTACAGTGCTTCCATGGTTTTCAATGGTGATTTGAGCGTTCAAGCTGCATGATGAATCATATTATATACAAATCGAATCTCCTACTACTCAATTGCAAATATAAACCAAGCTCTGTAGGTTGTTCATAACGGAATGCTTTCGTTGTACTTAGGCCCCTACAGAGAAGTCATCCATCATAGGAGTCGATCGCTGTGTGGGAGGCGGGTTGTTACCGTTCGAAGCCAGTGACGGAAGGGTGCTATATCATGTAGTGTAGATGTTCAACAAACCGTTGAGAGCCGGCCCGGATAGCCTTGTGGTTAAGGTGTTCGATTCACAATCGTTCACCCCAGGTTCGAGTCCCCGTGGGGGCTCGGTGGATGTTCACTGCTGATGATTCCCAATTAGGATGAAACAGCTGTACAGTGCTTCCATGGTTTTCAATGGTGAGTTGAGCGTTCAAGCTGCATGATGAATCATATTATATACAAATCGAATCTCCTACTACTCAATTGCAAATATTAACCAAGCTCTGTAGGTTGTTCATAACGGAATGCTTTCGTTGTACTTAGGCCCCTACAGAGAAGTCATCCATCATATGAGTCGATCGCTGTGTGGGAGGCGGGTTGTTACCGTTCGAAGCCAGTGACGGAAGGGTGCTATATCATGTAGTGTAGATGTTCAACAAACCGTTGAGAGCCAGCCCGGATAGCCTTGTGGTTAAGGTGTTCGATTCACAATCGTTCACCCCGGGTTCGAGTCCCCGTGGGGGCTCGGTGGATGTTCACTGCTGATGATTCCCAATTAGGATGAAACAGCTGTACAGTGCTTCCATGGTTTTCAATGGTGAGTTGAGCGTTCAAGCTGCATGATGAATCATATTACATACAAATCGAATCTCCTACTACTCAATTGCAAATATAAACCAAGCTCTGTAGGTTGTTCATAACGGAATGCTTTCGTTGTACTTAGGCCCCTACAGAGAAGTCATCCATCATAGGAGTCGATCGCTGTGTGGGAGGCGGGTTGTTACCGTTCGAAGCCAGTGACGGAAGGGTGCTATATCATGTAGTGTAGATGTTCAACAAACCGTTGAGAGCCAGCCCGGATAGCCTTGTGGTTAAGGTGTTCGATTCACAATCGTTCACCCCAGGTTCGAGTCCCCGTGGGGGCTCGGTGGATGTTCACTGCTGATGATTCCCAACAAGGATGAAACAGCTGTACAGTGCTTCCATGGTTTTCAATGGTGAGTTGAGCGTTCAAGCTGCATGATGAATCATATTATATACAAATCGAATCTCCTACTACTCAATTGCAAATATAAACCAAGCTCTGTAGGTTGTTCATAACGGAATGCCTTCGTTGTACTTAGGCCCCTACAGAGAAGTCATCCATCATAGGAGTCGATCGCTGTGTGGGAGGCGGGTTGTTACCGTTCGAAGCCAGTGACGGAAGGGTGCTATATCATGTAGTGTAGATGTTCAACAAACCGTTGAGAGCCAGCCCGGATAGCCTTGTGGTTAAGGTGTTCGATTCACAATCGTTCACCCCAGGTTCTAGTCCACGTGGGGGCTCGGTGGATGTTCACTGCTGATGATTCCCAACAAGGATGAAACAGCTGTACAGTGCTTCCATGGTTTTCAATGGTGAGTTGAGCGTTCAAGCTGCATGATGAATCATATTATATACAAATCGAATCTCCTACTACTCAATTGCAAATATTAACCAAGCTCTGTAGGTTGTTCATAACGGAATGCTTTCGTTGTACTTAGGCCCCTACAGAGAAGTCATCCATCATATGAGTCGATCGCTGTGTGGGAGGCGGGTTGTTACCGTTCGAAGCCAGTGACGGAAGGGTGCTATATCATGTAGTGTAGATGTTCAACAAACCGTTGAGAGCCAGCCCGGATAGCCTTGTGGTTAAGGTGTTCGATTCACAATCGTTCACTCCAGGTTCGAGTCCCCGTGGGGGCTCGGTGGATGTTCACTGCTGATGATTCCCAACAAGGATGAAACAGCTGTACAGTGCTTCCATGGTTTTCAATGGTGAGTTGAGCGTTCAAGCTGCATGATGAATCATATTATATACAAATCGAATCTCCTACTACTCAATTGCAAATATTAACCAAGCTCTGTAGGTTGTTCATAACGGAATGCTTTCGTTGTACTTAGGCCCCTACAGAGAAGTCATCCATCATATGAGTCGATCGCTGTGTGGGAGGCGGGTTGTTACCGTTCGAAGCCAGTGACGGAAGGGTGCTATATCATGTAGTGTAGATGTTCAACAAACCGTTGAGAGCCAGCCCGGATAGCCTTGTGGTTAAGGTGTTCGATTCACAATCGTTCACCCCGGGTTCGAGTCCCCGTGGGGGCTCGATGGATGTTCACTGCTGATGATTCCCACTTAGGATGAAACAGCTGTACAGTGCTTCCATGGTTTTCAATGGTGAGTTGAGCGTTCAAGCTGCATGATGAATCATATTATATACAAATCGAATCTCCTACTACTCAATTGCAAATAATAACCAAGCTCTGTAGGTTGTTCATAACGGAATTCCTTCGTTGTACTTAGGCCCCTACAGAGAAGTCATCCATCATATGAGTCGATCGCTGTGTGGGAGGCGGGTTGTTACCGTTCGAAGCCAGTGACGAAATGGTGCTATATCATGTAGTGTAGATGTTCAACAAACCGTTGAGAGCCAGCCCGGATAGCCTTGTGGTTAAGGTGTTCGATTCACAATCGTTCACCCCGGGTTCGAGTCCCCGTGGGGGCTCGGTGGATGTTCACTGCTGATGATTCCCAACAAGGATGAAACAGCTGTACAGTGCTTCCATGGTTTTCAATGGTGAGTTGAGCGTTCAAGCTGCATGATGAATCATATTATATACAAATCGAATCTCCTACTACTCAATTGCAAATATAAACCAAGCTCTGTAGGTTGTTCATAACGGAATGCTTTCGTTGTACTTAGGCCCCTACAGAGAAGTCATCCATCATATGAGTCGATCGCTGTGCGGGAGGCGGGTTGTTACCGTTCGAAGCCAGTGACGGAAGGGTGCTATATCATGTAGTGTAGATGTTCAACAAACCGTTGAGAGCCGGCCCGGATAGCCTTATGGTTAAGGTGTTCGATTCACAATCGTTCACCCCAGGTTCGAGTCCCCGTGGGGGCTCGGTGGATGTTCACTGCTGATGATTCCCAACAAGGATGAAACAGCTGTATAGTGCTTCCATGGTTTTCAATGGTGAGTTGAGCGTTCAAGCTGCATGATGAATCATATTATATACAAATCGAATCTCCTACTACTCAATTGCAAATATAAACCAAGCTCTGTAGGTTGTTCATAACGGAATGCTTTCGTTGTACTTAGGCCCCTACAGAGAAGTCATCCATCATATGAGTCGATCGCTGTGTGGGAGGCGGGTTGTTACCGTTCGAAGCCAGTGACGGAAGGGTGCTATATCATGTAGTGTAGATGTTCAACAAACCGTTGAGAGCCGGCCCGGATAGCCTTGTGGTTAAGGTGTTCGATTCACAATCGTTCACCCCGGGTTCTAGTCCCCGTGGGGGCTCGGTGGATGTTCACTGCTGATGATTCCCAACAAGGATGAAACAGCTGTACAGTGCTTCCATGGTTTTCAATGGTGATTTGAGCGTTCAAGCTGCATGATGAATCATATTATATACAAATCGAATCTCCTACTACTCGATTGCAAATATAAACCAAGCTCTGTAGGTTGTTCATAACGGAATGCTTTCGTTGTACTTAGGCCCCTACAGAGAAGTCATCCATCATATGAGTCGATCGCTGTGTGGGAGGCGGGTTGTTACCGTTCGAAGCCAGTGACGGAAGGGTGCTATATCATGTAGTGTAGATGTTCAACAAACCGTTGAGAGCCAGCCCGGATAGCCTTGTGGTTAAGGTGTTCGATTCACAATCGTTCACCCCGGGTTCTAGTCCCCGTGGGGGCTCGGTGGATGTTCACTGCTGATGATTCCCAACGAGGATGAAACAGCTGTACAGTGCTTCCATGGTTTTCAATGGTGAGTTGAGCGTTCAAGCTGCATGATGAATCATATTATATACAAATCGAATCTCCTACTACTCAATTGCAAATATAAACCAAGCTCTGTAGGTTGTTCATAACGGAATGCTTTCGTTGTACTTAGGCCCCTACAGAGAAGTCATCCATCATATGAGTCGATCGCTGTGTGGGAGGCGGGTTGTTACCGTTCGAAGCCAGTGACGAAATGGTGCTATATCATGTAGTGTAGATGTTCAACAAACCGTTGAGAGCCAGCCCGGATAGCCTTGTGGTTAAGGTGTTCGATTCACAATCGTTCACCCCAGGTTCTAGTCCCCGTGGGGGCTCGGTGGATGTTCACTGCTGATGATTCCCACTTGGGATGAAACAGCTGTACAGTGCTTCCATGGTTTTCAATGGTGAGTTGAGCGTTCAAGCTGCATGATGAATCATATTATATACAAATCGAATCTCCTACTACTCAATTGCAAATATTAACCAAGCTCTGTAGGTTGTTCATAACGGAATGCTTTCGTTGTACTTAGGCCCCTACAGAGAAGTCATCCATCATATGAGTCGATCGCTGTGTGGGAGGCGGGTTGTTACCGTTCGAAGCCAGTGACGGAAGGGTGCTATATCATGTAGTGTGGATGTTCAACAAACCGTTGAGAGCCGGCCCGGATAGCCTTGTGGTTAAGCTGTTCGATTCACAATCGTTCACCCCGGGTTCGAGTCCCCGTGGGGGCTCGGTGGATGTTCACTGCTGATGATTCCCAATTAGGATGAAACAGCTGTACAGTGCTTCCATGGTTTTCAATGGTGAGTTGAGCGTTCAAGCTGCATGATGAATCATATTATATACAAATCGAATCTCCTACTACTCGATTGCAAATATAAACCAAGCTCTGTAGGTTGTTCATAACGGAATGCTTTCGTTGTACTTAGGCCCCTACAGAGAAGTCATCCATCATATGAGTCGATCGCTGTGTGGGAGGCGGGTTGTTACCGTTCGAAGCCAGTGACGGAAGGGTGCTATATCATGTAGTGTAGATGTTCAACAAACCGTTGAGAGCCGGCCCGGATAGCCTTGTGGTTAAGGTGTTCGATTCACAATCGTTCACCCCAGGTTCTAGTCCCCGTGGGGGCTCGGTGGATGTTCACTGCTGATGATTCCCAACGAGGATGAAACAGCTGTACAGTGCTTCCATGGTTTTCAATGGTGAGTTGAGCGTTCAAGCTGCATGATGAATCATATTATATACAAATCGAATCTCCTACTACTCAATTGCAAATATAAACCAAGCTCTGTAGGTTGTTCATAACGGAATGCCTTCGTTGTACTTAGGCCCCTACAGAGAAGTCATCCATCATAGGAGTCGATCGCTGTGTGGGAGGCGGGTTGTTACCGTTCGAAGCCAGTGACGGAAGGGTGCTATATCATGTAGTGTGGATGTTCAACAAACCATTGAGAGCCAGCCCGGATAGCCTTGTGGTTAAGGTGTTCGATTCACAATCGTTCACCCCAGGTTCGAGTCCCCGTGGGGGCTCGGTGGATGTTCACTGCTGATGATTCCCACTTAGGATGAAACAGCTGTACAGTGCTTCCATGGTTTTCAATGGTGAGTTGAGCGTTCAAGCTGCATGATGAATCATATTATATACAAATCGAATCTCCTACTACTCAATTGCAAATATAAACCAAGCTCTGTAGGTTGTTCATAACGGAATGCTTTCGTTGTACTTAGGCCCCTACAGAGAAGTCATCCATCATATGAGTCGATCGCTGTGTGGGAGGCGGGTTGTTACCGTTCGAAGCCAGTGACGGAAGGGTGCTATATCATGTAGTGTAGATGTTCAACAAACCGTTGAGAGCCAGCCCGGATAGCCTTGTGGTTAAGGTGTTCGATTCACAATCGTTCACCCCGGGTTCGAGTCCCCGTGGGGGCTCGGTGGATGTTCACTGCTGATGATTCCCAACAAGGATGAAACAGCTGTACAGTGCTTCCATGGTTTTCAATGGTGAGTTGAGCGTTCAAGCTGCATGATGAATCATATTATATACAAATCGAATCTCCTACTACTCAATTGCAAATATTAACCAAGCTCTGTAGGTTGTTCATAACGGAATGCCTTCGTTGTACTTAGGCCCCCACAGAGAAGTCATCCATCATAGGAGTCGATCGCTGTGTGGGAGGCGGGTTGTTACCGTTCGAAGCCAGTGATGGAAGGGTGCTATATCATGTAGTGTAGATGTTCAACAAACCGTTGAGAGCCGGCCCGGATAGCCTTGTGGTTAAGGTGTTCGATTCACAATCGTTCACCCCAGGTTCTAGTCCCCGTGGGGGCTCGGTGGATGTTCACTGCTGATGATTCCCAATTAGGATGAAACAGCTGTACAGTGCTTCCATGGTTTTCAATGGTGAGTTGAGCGTTCAAGCTGCATGATGAATCATATTACATACAAATCGAATCTCCTACTACTCAATTGCAAATATTAACCAAGCTCTGTAGGTTGTTCATAACGGAATGCTTTCGTTGTACTTAGGCCCCTACAGAGAAGTCATCCATCATATGAGTCGATCGCTGTGTGGGAGGCGGGTTGTTACCGTTCGAAGCCAGTGACGGAAGGGTGCTATATCATGTAGTGTAGATGTTCAACAAACCGTTGAGAGCCGGCCCGGATAGCCTTGTGGTTAAGGTGTTCGATTCACAATCGTTCACCCCAGGTTCTAGTCCCCGTGGGGGCTCGGTGGATGTTCACTGCTGATGATTCCCAACGAGGATGAAACAGCTGTACAGTGCTTCCATGGTTTTCAATGGTGAGTTGAGCGTTCAAGCTGCATGATGAATCATATTATATACAAATCGAATCTCCTACTACTCAATTGCAAATATAAACCAAGCTCTGTAGGTTGTTCATAACGGAATGCCTTCGTTGTACTTAGGCCCCTACAGAGAAGTCATCCATCATAGGAGTCGATCGCTGTGTGGGAGGCGGGTTGTTACCGTTCGAAGCCAGTGACGGAAGGGTGCTATATCATGTAGTGTGGATGTTCAACAAACCATTGAGAGCCAGCCCGGATAGCCTTGTGGTTAAGGTGTTCGATTCACAATCGTTCACCCCAGGTTCGAGTCCCCGTGGGGGCTCGGTGGATGTTCACTGCTGATGATTCCCAACAAGGATGAAACAGCTGTACAGTGCTTCCATGGTTTTCAATGGTGAGTTGAGCGTTCAAGCTGCATGATGAATCATATTATATACAAATCGAATCTCCTACTACTCAATTGCAAATATAAACCAAGCTCTGTAGGTTGTTCATAACGGAATGCTTTCGTTGTACTTAGGCCCCTACAGAGAAGTCATCCATCATATGAGTCGATCGCTGTGTGGGAGGCGGGTTGTTATCGTTCGAAGCCAGTGACGGAAGGGTGCTATATCATGTAGTGTAGATGTTCAACAAACCGTTGAGAGCCAGCCCGGATAGCCTTGTGGTTAAGGTGTTCGATTCACAATCGTTCACCCCGGGTTCGAGTCCCCGTGGGGGCTCGGTGGATGTTCACTGCTGATGATTCCCAACAAGGATGAAACAGCTGTACAGTGCTTCCATGGTTTTCAATGGTGAGTTGAGCGTTCAAGCTGCATGATGAATCATATTATATACAAATCGAATCTCCTACTACTCAATTGCAAATATAAACCAAGCTCTGTAGGTTGTTCATAACGGAATGCTTTCGTTGTACTTAGGCCCCTACAGAGAAGTCATCCATCATATGAGTCGATCGCTGTGTGGGAGGCGGGTTGTTACCGTTCGAAGCCAGTGACGGAAGGGTGCTATATCATGTAGTGTAGATGTTCAACAAACCGTTGAGAGCCAGCCCGGATAGCCTTGTGGTTAAGGTGTTCGATTCACAATCGTTCACCCCGGGTTCGAGTCCCCGAGGGGGCTCGGTGGATGTTCACTGCTGATGATTCCCAATTAGGATGAAACAGCTGTACAGTGCTTCCATGGTTTTCAATGGTGAGTTGAGCGTTCAAGCTGCATGATGAATCATATTATATACAAATCGAATCTCCTACTACTCAATTGCAAATATTAACCAAGCTCTGTAGGTTGTTCATAACGGAATGCCTTCGTTGTACTTAGGCCCCCACAGAGAAGTCATCCATCATAGGAGTCGATCGCTGTGTGGGAGGCGGGTTGTTACCGTTCGAAGCCAGTGATGGAAGGGTGCTATATCATGTAGTGTAGATGTTCAACAAACCGTTGAGAGCCGGCTCGGATAGCCTTGTGGTTAAGGTGTTCGATTCACAATCGTTCACCCCAGGTTCTAGTCCCCGTGGGGGCTCGGTGGATGTTCACTGCTGATGATTCCCAATTAGGATGAAACAGCTGTACAGTGCTTCCATGGTTTTCAATGGTGAGTTGAGCGTTCAAGCTGCATGATGAATCATATTACATACAAATCGAATCTCCTACTACTCAATTGCAAATATAAACCAAGCTCTGTAGGTTGTTCATAACGGAATGCTTTCGTTGTACTTAGGCCCCTACAGAGAAGTCATCCATCATATGAGTCGATCGCTGTGTGGGAGGCGGGTTGTTACTGTTCGAAGCCAGTGACGGAAGGGTGCTATATCATGTAGTGTAGATGTTCAACAAACCGTTGAGAGCCAGCCCGGATAGCCTTGTGGTTAAGGTGTTCGATTCACAATCGTTCACCCCAGGTTCGAGTCCCCGTGGGGGCTCGGTGGATGTTCACTGCTGATGATTCCCAATTAGGATGAAACAGCTGTACAGTGCTTCCATGGTTTTCAATGGTGAGTTGAGCGTTCAAGCTGCATGATGAATCATATTATATACAAATCGAATCTCCTACTACTCAATTGCAAATATTAACCAAGCTCTGTAGGTTGTTCATAACGGAATGCTTTCGTTGTACTTAGGCCCCTACAGAGAAGTCATCCATCATAGGAGTCGATCGCTGTGTGGGAGGCGGGTTGTTACCGTTCGAAGCCAGTGACGGAAGGGTGCTATATCATGTAGTGTAGATGTTCAACAAACCGTTGAGAGCCGGCCCGGATAGCCTTGTGGTTAAGGTGTTCGATTCACAATCGTTCACCCCGGGTTCGAGTCCCCGTGGGGGCTCGGTGGATGTTCACTGCTGATGATTCCCAATTAGGATGAAACAGCTGTACAGTGCTTCCATGGTTTTCAATGGTGAGTTGAGCGTTCAAGCTGCATGATGAATCATATTACATACAAATCGAATCTCCTACTACTCAATTGCAAATATAAACCAAGCTCTGTAGGTTGTTCATAACGGAATGCTTTCGTTGTACTTAGGCCCCCACAGAGAAGTCATCCATCATATGAGTCGATCGCTGTGTGGGAGGCGGGTTGTTACCGTTCGAAGCCAGTGACGGAACGGTGCTATATCATGTAGTGTAGATGTTCAACAAACCGTTGAGAGCCGGCCCGGATAGCCTTGTGGTTAAGGTGTTCGATTCACAATCGTTCACCCCAGGTTCGAGTCCCCGTGGGGGCTCGGTGGATGTTCACTGCTGATGATTCCCAATTAGGATGAAACAGCTGTACAGTGCTTCCATGGTTTTCAATGGTGAGTTGAGCGTTCAAGCTGCATGATGAATCATATTATATACAAATCGAATCTCCTACTACTCAATTGCAAATATTAACCAAGCTCTGTAGGTTGTTCATAACGGAATGCTTTCGTTGTACTTAGGCCCCTACAGAGAAGTCATCCATCATATGAGTCGATCGCTGTGTGGGAGGCGGGTTGTTACCGTTCGAAGCCAGTGACGGAAGGGTGCTATATCATGTAGTGTAGATGTTCAACAAACCGTTGAGAGCCGGCCCGGATAGCCTTGTGGTTAAGGTGTTCGATTCACAATCGTTCACCCCAGGTTCGAGTCCCCGTGGGGGCTCGGTGGATGTTCACTGCTGATGATTCCCAATTAGGATGAAACAGCTGTACAGTGCTTCCATGGTTTTCAATGGTGAGTTGAGCGTTCAAGCTGCATGATGAATCATATTATATACAAATCGAATCTCCTACTACTCAATTGCAAATATTAACCAAGCTCTGTAGGTTGTTCATAACGGAATGCCTTCGTTGTACTTAGGCCCCCACAGAGAAGTCATCCATCATAGGAGTCGATCGCTGTGTGGGAGGCGGGTTGTTACCGTTCGAAGCCAGTGATGGAAGGGTGCTATATCATGTAGTGTAGATGTTCAACAAACCGTTGAGAGCCGGCCCGGATAGCCTTGTGGTTAAGGTGTTCGATTCACAATCGTTCACCCCAGGTTCTAGTCCCCGTGGGGGCTCGGTGGATGTTCACTGCTGATGATTCCCAATTAGGATGAAACAGCTGTACAGTGCTTCCATGGTTTTCAATGGTGAGTTGAGCGTTCAAGCTGCATGATGAATCATATTACATACAAATCGAATCTCCTACTACTCAATTGCAAATATTAACCAAGCTCTGTAGGTTGTTCATAACGGAATGCTTTCGTTGTACTTAGGCCCCTACAGAGAAGTCATCCATCATATGAGTCGATCGCTGTGTGGGAGGCGGGTTGTTACTGTTCGAAGCCAGTGACGGAAGGGTGCTATATCATGTAGTGTAGATGTTCAACAAACCGTTGAGAGCCAGCCCGGATAGCCTTGTGGTTAAGGTGTTCGATTCACAATCGTTCACCCCAGGTTCGAGTCCCCGTGGGGGCTCGGTGGATGTTCACTGCTGATGATTCCCAATTAGGATGAAACAGCTGTACAGTGCTTCCATGGTTTTCAATGGTGAGTTGAGCGTTCAAGCTGCATGATGAATCATATTATATACAAATCGAATCTCCTACTACTCAATTGCAAATATAAACCAAGCTCTGTAGGTTGTTCATAACGGAATGCTTTCGTTGTACTTAGGCCCCTACAGAGAAGTCATCCATCATAGGAGTCGATCGCTGTGTGGGAGGCGGGTTGTTACCGTTCGAAGCCAGTGACGGAAGGGTGCTATATCATGTAGTGTAGATGTTCAACAAACCGTTGAGAGCCGGCCCGGATAGCCTTGTGGTTAAGGTGTTCGATTCACAATCGTTCACCCCGGGTTCGAGTCCCCGTGGGGGCTCGGTGGATGTTCACTGCTGATGATTCCCAATTAGGATGAAACAGCTGTACAGTGCTTCCATGGTTTTCAATGGTGAGTTGAGCGTTCAAGCTGCATGATGAATCATATTACATACAAATCGAATCTCCTACTACTCAATTGCAAATATAAACCAAGCTCTGTAGGTTGTTCATAACGGAATGCTTTCGTTGTACTTAGGCCCCCACAGAGAAGTCATCCATCATAGGAGTCGATCGCTGTGTGGGAGGCGGGTTGTTACCGTTCGAAGCCAGTGACGGAAGGGTGCTATATCATGTAGTGTAGATGTTCAACAAACCGTTGAGAGCCGGCCCGGATAGCCTTGTGGTTAAGGTGTTCGATTCACAATCGTTCACCCCGGGTTCGAGTCCCCGAGGGGGCTCGGTGGATGTTCACTGCTGATGATTCCCAATTAGGATGAAACAGCTGTACAGTGCTTCCATGGTTTTCAATGGTGAGTTGAGCGTTCAAGCTGCATGATGAATCATATTATATACAAATCGAATCTCCTACTACTCAATTGCAAATATTAACCAAGCTCTGTAGGTTGTTCATAACGGAATGCCTTCGTTGTACTTAGGCCCCCACAGAGAAGTCATCCATCATAGGAGTCGATCGCTGTGTGGGAGGCGGGTTGTTACCGTTCGAAGCCAGTGATGGAAGGGTGCTATATCATGTAGTGTAGATGTTCAACAAACCGTTGAGAGCCGGCCCGGATAGCCTTGTGGTTAAGGTGTTCGATTCACAATCGTTCACCCCAGGTTCTAGTCCCCGTGGGGGCTCGGTGGATGTTCACTGCTGATGATTCCCAATTAGGATGAAACAGCTGTACAGTGCTTCCATGGTTTTCAATGGTGAGTTGAGCGTTCAAGCTGCATGATGAATCATATTACATACAAATCGAATCTCCTACTACTCAATTGCAAATATTAACCAAGCTCTGTAGGTTGTTCATAACGGAATGCTTTCGTTGTACTTAGGCCCCTACAGAGAAGTCATCCATCATATGAGTCGATCGCTGTGTGGGAGGCGGGTTGTTACTGTTCGAAGCCAGTGACGGAAGGGTGCTATATCATGTAGTGTAGATGTTCAACAAACCGTTGAGAGCCAGCCCGGATAGCCTTGTGGTTAAGGTGTTCGATTCACAATCGTTCACCCCAGGTTCGAGTCCCCGTGGGGGCTCGGTGGATGTTCACTGCTGATGATTCCCAATTAGGATGAAACAGCTGTACAGTGCTTCCATGGTTTTCAATGGTGAGTTGAGCGTTCAAGCTGCATGATGAATCATATTATATACAAATCGAATCTCCTACTACTCAATTGCAAATATAAACCAAGCTCTGTAGGTTGTTCATAACGGAATGCTTTCGTTGTACTTAGGCCCCTACAGAGAAGTCATCCATCATAGGAGTCGATCGCTGTGTGGGAGGCGGGTTGTTACCGTTCGAAGCCAGTGACGGAAGGGTGCTATATCATGTAGTGTAGATGTTCAACAAACCGTTGAGAGCCGGCCCGGATAGCCTTGTGGTTAAGGTGTTCGATTCACAATCGTTCACCCCGGGTTCGAGTCCCCGTGGGGGCTCGGTGGATGTTCACTGCTGATGATTCCCAATTAGGATGAAACAGCTGTACAGTGCTTCCATGGTTTTCAATGGTGAGTTGAGCGTTCAAGCTGCATGATGAATCATATTACATACAAATCGAATCTCCTACTACTCAATTGCAAATATAAACCAAGCTCTGTAGGTTGTTCATAACGGAATGCTTTCGTTGTACTTAGGCCCCCACAGAGAAGTCATCCATCATAGGAGTCGATCGCTGTGTGGGAGGCGGGTTGTTACCGTTCGAAGCCAGTGACGGAAGGGTGCTATATCATGTAGTGTAGATGTTCAACAAACCGTTGAGAGCCGGCCCGGATAGCCTTGTGGTTAAGGTGTTCGATTCACAATCGTTCACCCCAGGTTCGAGTCCCCGTGGGGGCTCGGTGGATGTTCACTGCTGATGATTCCCAATTAGGATGAAACAGCTGTACAGTGCTTCCATGGTTTTCAATGGTGAGTTGAGCGTTCAAGCTGCATGATGAATCATATTATATACAAATCGAATCTCCTACTACTCAATTGCAAATATTAACCAAGCTCTGTAGGTTGTTCATAACGGAATGCTTTCGTTGTACTTAGGCCCCTACAGAGAAGTCATCCATCATATGAGTCGATCGCTGTGTGGGAGGCGGGTTGTTACCGTTCGAAGCCAGTGACGGAAGGGTGCTATATCATGTAGTGTAGATGTTCAACAAACCGTTGAGAGCCGGCCCGGATAGCCTTGTGGTTAAGGTGTTCGATTCACAATCGTTCACCCCAGGTTCTAGTCCCCGTGGGGGCTCGGTGGATGTTCACTGCTGATGATTCCCAACAAGGATGAAACAGCTGTACAGTGCTTCCATGGTTTTCAATGGTGAGTTGAGCGTTCAAGCTGCATGATGAATCATATTATATACAAATCGAATCTCCTACTACTCAATTGCAAATATTAACCAAGCTCTGTAGGTTGTTCATAACGGAATGCTTTCGTTGTACTTAGGCCCCTACAGAGAAGTCATCCATCATATGAGTCGATCGCTGTGTGGGAGGCGGGTTGTTACTGTTCGAAGCCAGTGACGGAAGGGTGCTATATCATGTAGTGTAGATGTTCAACAAACCGTTGAGAGCCAGCCCGGATAGCCTTGTGGTTAAGGTGTTCGATTCACAATCGTTCACCCCAGGTTCGAGTCCCCGTGGGGGCTCGGTGGATGTTCACTGCTGATGATTCCCAATTAGGATGAAACAGCTGTACAGTGCTTCCATGGTTTTCAATGGTGAGTTGAGCGTTCAAGCTGCATGATGAATCATATTATATACAAATCGAATCTCCTACTACTCAATTGCAAATATAAACCAAGCTCTGTAGGTTGTTCATAACGGAATGCTTTCGTTGTACTTAGGCCCCTACAGAGAAGTCATCCATCATAGGAGTCGATCGCTGTGTGGGAGGCGGGTTGTTACCGTTCGAAGCCAGTGACGGAAGGGTGCTATATCATGTAGTGTAGATGTTCAACAAACCGTTGAGAGCCGGCCCGGATAGCCTTGTGGTTAAGGTGTTCGATTCACAATCGTTCACCCCGGGTTCGAGTCCCCGTGGGGGCTCGGTGGATGTTCACTGCTGATGATTCCCAATTAGGATGAAACAGCTGTACAGTGCTTCCATGGTTTTCAATGGTGAGTTGAGCGTTCAAGCTGCATGATGAATCATATTACATACAAATCGAATCTCCTACTACTCAATTGCAAATATAAACCAAGCTCTGTAGGTTGTTCATAACGGAATGCTTTCGTTGTACTTAGGCCCCCACAGAGAAGTCATCCATCATAGGAGTCGATCGCTGTGTGGGAGGCGGGTTGTTACCGTTCGAAGCCAGTGACGGAAGGGTGCTATATCATGTAGTGTAGATGTTCAACAAACCGTTGAGAGCCGGCCCGGATAGCCTTGTGGTTAAGGTGTTCGATTCACAATCGTTCACCCCAGGTTCGAGTCCCCGTGGGGGCTCGGTGGATGTTCACTGCTGATGATTCCCAATTAGGATGAAACAGCTGTACAGTGCTTCCATGGTTTTCAATGGTGAGTTGAGCGTTCAAGCTGCATGATGAATCATATTATATACAAATCGAATCTCCTACTACTCAATTGCAAATATTAACCAAGCTCTGTAGGTTGTTCATAACGGAATGCTTTCGTTGTACTTAGGCCCCTACAGAGAAGTCATCCATCATATGAGTCGATCGCTGTGTGGGAGGCGGGTTGTTACCGTTCGAAGCCAGTGACGGAAGGGTGCTATATCATGTAGTGTAGATGTTCAACAAACCGTTGAGAGCCGGCCCGGATAGCCTTGTGGTTAAGGTGTTCGATTCACAATCGTTCACCCCAGGTTCTAGTCCCCGTGGGGGCTCGGTGGATGTTCACTGCTGATGATTCCCAACAAGGATGAAACAGCTGTACAGTGCTTCCATGGTTTTCAATGGTGAGTTGAGCGTTCAAGCTGCATGATGAATCATATTATATACAAATCGAATCTCCTACTACTCAATTGCAAATATTAACCAAGCTCTGTAGGTTGTTCATAACGGAATGCCTTCGTTGTACTTAGGCCCCTACAGAGAAGTCATCCATCATAGGAGTCGATCGCTGTGTGGGAGGCGGGTTGTTACCGTTCGAAGCCAGTGACGGAAGGGTGCTATATCATGTAGTGTGGATGTTCAACAAACCGTTGAGAGCCAGCCCGGATAGCCTTGTGGTTAAGGTGTTCGATTCACAATCGTTCACCCCAGGTTCGAGTCCCCGTGGGGGCTCGGTGGATGTTCACTGCTGATGATTCCCAATTAGGATGAAACAGCTGTACAGTGCTTCCATGGTTTTCAATGGTGAGTTGAGCGTTCAAGCTGCATGATGAATCATATTATATACAAATCGAATCTCCTACTACTCAATTGCAAATATAAACCAAGCTCTGTAGGTTGTACATAACGGAATGCTTTCGTTGTACTTAGGCCCCTACAGAGAAGTCATCCATCATATGAGTCGATCGCTGTGCGGGAGGCGGGTTGTTACCGTTCGAAGCCAGTGACGGAAGGGTGCTATATCATGTAGTGTAGATGTTCAACAAACCGTTGAGAGCCAGCCCGGATAGCCTTGCGGTTAAGGTGTTCGATTCACAATCGTTCACCCCAGGTTCGAGTCCCCGTGGGGGCTCGGTGGATGTTCACTGCTGATGATTCCCAACAAGGATGAAACAGCTGTACAGTGCTTCCATGGTTTTCAATGGTGAGTTGAGCGTTCAAGCTGCATGATGAATCATATTATATACAAATCGAATCTCCTACTACTCAATTGCAAATATTAACCAAGCTCTGTAGGTTGTTCATAACGGAATGCTTTCGTTGTACTTAGGCCCCTACAGAGAAGTCATCCATCATATGAGTCGATCGCTGTGTGGGAGGCGGGTTGTTACCGTTCGAAGCCAGTGACGGAAGGGTGCTATATCATGTAGTGTAGATGTTCAACAAACCGTTGAGAGCCAGCCCGGATAGCCTTGTGGTTAAGGTGTTCGATTCACAATCGTTCACCCCAGGTTCGAGTCCCCGTGGGGGCTCGGTGGATGTGCACTGCTGATGATTCCCAATTAGGATGAAACAGCTGTACAGTGCTTCCATGGTTTTCAATGGTGAGTTGAGCGTTCAAGCTGCATGATGAATCATATTATATACAAATCGAATCTCCTACTACTCAATTGCAAATATAAACCAAGCTCTGTAGGTTGTTCATAACGGAATGCTTTCGTTGTACTTAGGCCCCTACAGAGAAGTCATCCATCATATGAGTCGATCGCTGTGTGGGAGGCGGGTTGTTACCGTTCGAAGCCAGTGACGGAAGGGTGCTATATCATGTAGTGTAGATGTTCAACAAACCGTTGAGAGCCGGCCCGGATAGCCTTGTGGTTAAGGTGTTCGATTCACAATCGTTCACCCCAGGTTCTAGTCCCCGTGGGGGCTCGGTGGATGTTCACTGCTGATGATTCCCACTTAGGATGAAACAGCTGTACAGTGCTTCCATGGTTTTCAATGGTGAGTTGAGCGTTCAAGCTGCATGATGAATCATATTACATACAAATCGAATCTCCTACTACTCAATTGCAAATATAAACCAAGCTCTGTAGGTTGCTCATAACGGAATGCTTTCGTTGTACTTAGGCCCCTACAGAGAAGTCATCCATCATAGGAGTCGATCGCTGTGTGGGAGGCGGGTTGTTACCGTTCGAAGCCAGTGACGGAAGGGTGCTATATCATGTAGTGTAGATGTTCAACAAACCGTTGAGAGCCGGCCCGGATAGCCTTGTGGTTAAGTTGTTCGATTCACAATCGTTCACTCCAGGTTCGAGTCCCCGTGGGGGCTCGGTGGATGTTCACTGCTGATGATTCCCAACAAGGATGAAACAGCTGTACAGTGCTTCCATGGTTTTCAATGGTGAGTTGAGCGTTCAAGCTGCATGATGAATCATATTACATACAAATCGAATCTCCTACTACTCAATTGCAAATATAAACCAAGCTCTGTAGGTTGTTCATAACGGAATGCTTTCGTTGTACTTAGGCCCCTACAGAGAAGTCATCCATCATAGGAGTCGATCGCTGTGTGGGAGGCGGGTTGTTACCGTTCGAAGCCAGTGACGGAAGGGTGCTATATCATGTAGTGTAGATGTTCAACAAACCGTTGAGAGCCGGCCCGGATAGCCTTGTGGTTAAGGTGTTCGATTCACAATCGTTCACCCCAGGTTCGAGTCCCCGTGGGGGCTCGGTGGATGTGCACTGCTGATGATTCCCAACAAGGATGAAACAGCTGTACAGTGCTTCCATGGTTTTCAATGGTGAGTTGAGCGTTCAAGCTGCATGATGAATCATATTATATACAAATCGAATCTCCTACTACTCGATTGCAAATATTAACCAAGCTCTGTAGGTTGTTCATAACGGAATGCCTTCGTTGTACTTAGGCCCCTACAGAGAAGTCATCCATCATATGAGTCGATCGCTGTGTGGGAGGCGGGTTGTTACCGTTCGAAGCCAGTGACGGAAGGGTGCTATATCATGTAGTGTAGATGTTCAACAAACCGTTGAGAGCCAGCCCGGATAGCCTTGTGGTTAAGGTGTTCGATTCACAATCGTTCACTCCAGGTTCGAGTCCCCGTGGGGGCTCGGTGGATGTTCACTGCTGATGATTCCCAACAAGGATGAAACAGCTGTACAGTGCTTCCATGGTTTTCAATGGTGAGTTGAGCGTTCAAGCTGCATGATGAATCATATTATATACAAATCGAATCTCCTACTACTCAATTGCAAATATAAACCAAGCTCTGTAGGTTGTTCATAACGGAATGCTTTCGTTGTACTTAGGCCCCCACAGAGAAGTCATCCATCATAGGAGTCGATCGCTGTGTGGGAGGCGGGTTGTTACCGTTCGAAGCCAGTGACGGAAGGGTGCTATATCATGTAGTGTAGATGTTCAACAAACCGTTGAGAGCCGGCCCGGATAGCCTTGTGGTTAAGGTGTTCGATTCACAATCGTTCACCCCAGGTTCTAGTCCCCGTGGGGGCTCGGTGGATGTTCACTGCTGATGATTCCCACTTAGGATGAAACAGCTGTACAGTGCTTCCATGGTTTTCAATGGTGAGTTGAGCGTTCAAGCTGCATGATGAATCATATTATATACAAATCGAATCTCCTACTACTCAATTGCAAATATTAACCAAGCTCTGTAGGTTGTTCATAACGGAATGCCTTCGTTGTACTTAGGCCCCTACCGAGAAGTCATCCATCATAGGAGTCGATCGCTGTGTGGGAGGCGGGTTGTTACCGTTCGAAGCCAGTGACGGAAGGGTGCTATATCATGTAGTGTAGATGTTCAACAAACCGTTGAGAGCCAGCCCGGATAGCCTTGTGGTTAAGTTGTTCGATTCACAATCGTTTACCCCGGGTTCTAGTCCCCGTGGGGGCTCGGTGGATGTTCACTGCTGATGATTCCCAACAAGGATGAAACAGCTGTACAGTGCTTCCATGGTTTTCAATGGTGAGTTGAGCATTCAAGCTGCTTGATGAATCATATTATATCAAGCTTAATAATTATTAGTTCAAACTGTTTTCAAATCTCCCAGTCATTTTTCCTTGAGAAGTGTGGATGAGATCCAATAAGGGAAACTTCATCTTGTTCTCACCGTTCTCGCGACTTCCAACAATCACAACAGGAATCAATGTTTTTCATAAATCCACGACAGTTGAAGTGCGGCTTCAATGATTTTGTGTAGTTACTGGAGGATAACTGCTCAGATTTTGTACGTGTTTCAGTGACTGGACACTGGTTACCAACAACCTAAACAAAACTTCCCTGTTGCTGACATGGTGTTCTCAACTTATTCCACCATTGGAAAGTAGGGAATGATGATCAAACACCGATAATATCGGTTTAACATATACCCCAACGGTCGTGTTTCTGAACCATAAAAGGAACGAAATTACCTGTGACAGTGCATAATCGACCGCTGATGAACTTTAGGATATCATGCCAGCATCACCGATGACTGAGGTTGGTAAAGACCAGTGGCAGCTTCTGCATGCGAGACGACACCTGACCCGTTATCTGTTCACCTCATAAGATGGAAATGCCTCAGTCGCAAAACTTATCTACTCCAGCTACGGCCTGCTTCACTAATAAAATATCTTGATCAGGGCCAAACCAGTGCAGCAGCAGAAAACAAGAAATTCTTTGTACTTTCCTACGCAGCACATTTGATCCATTTGCGGAATGATTCGGAACCTGTATTCATTCCAAACAATAAACATGTTGACAGTTTAGTTATTCTCTATTCATCGTGCTGAGTAGTACTAACTCCCTATGTAAACGTGTGTGAATGAAGAATTTTAGATTTCGAGCCAATGAAAGTGAAAGATGCGGCTCTAGAGAGTGTGGAGGGAAGACAATGATTTGTGTTCGATGGTGACCTGTTTCTGAACTTGTCACACGAATCAGAATGCATGTTATTGATGTAGTCAGTGAGAATGTATCTATTGTTGAGGCAGCAGAGGGTAGCAATTTTCGAGATTTGTTGGTAGGATGGGAATTAGACGTAAGAAGCGTTAGGTAGATTTTGTTTATCAGAGAAGAGGTATGGGATGTTATTGAGAACAGTATGCGAAGGAGATCCAAATCGAAGTTGAAAGGTATAATCAACGTACCTAAGGATTTTAAGGAAGAGAGCACAGGAAGCAGATAGGTGGACAAGCTCATTCACACTGTTTCGAGGAAAATTCAATCTTTGGTTCCCAAAACAGTGACATTAAAACTGAGAAATAAAATGGAAGCTATTAGAAAAATGATCACAAAGGTCTTTTCAATCAAAGACATCAACCGCATTATCACGTAGAACATACAGCAGATTATCGCGATTGGGGGAACCAAATGCACGTCCGTAGTTGAGAAAACGTAGCCTCACAGTACAACCATCGTGATCACGAATATAAGCTAATGAATTAGCAATGGATGTATTTGCATCACGTGTTGACAGACAGGGTATATAGGGAAATTGTGTCAGATCACGAGGGTGAACTTGGAGAATTATGCAATACATGAGTGCATTCTTACATACTTTCTGCAATGCAAATGTTCAATCTATCTGACGGTATTTCTTGGATACTTTCTTTGGTACAGTTTGAGAGCGGATAAATATCCGACGATTGGCAATCACCTCAGAATCAATAAGACGAGATGGGATATGATTTCGAAAGAGCAAGCCATTAGCAACATTGGTGTTATTCAGTCGGGGCTATCAGATTCACGGCACTAGGCTTGTTATTGAACAGCGGGAACAGAAGCAAGTGTGACAAGGTTTCGTTCATGGGATTCCAGATATATATGAGGAAGTGAGGATGCGTCGGAGATAACAGTGAACAGGTGATTAGAATCTAGCCTCACATTGAGCCTGGCACAACACAACAGTTAAATGGCGCTTCACATCTCACGGCATTTCACGTGACCCAACACTCTGTTTGTTTACACGTTATTCAGGTGTCTTATTTCAGTCTTGATGAGTGTGGATATACTTTTACGGCTTGATGCCAGTCAGATGTTTGTGCCTCGCCCTGACCCTACGGGAGAAGGAAACCTATTGTGTTGAACATAAAAGATTTCCATGGGGCAACACAAATCATGGAGGTTTGGGTAGTCGGTTAACTGCTCACAAAACGAGAATGCCTTGTGTAAAAATTAGGAAAATCAGTGAAGGTGGCAAATGTCCAAAGCTTTTTGAGATTCTCCAAGGTGCAAACTCGTTTGCAGACAGTGCGCGATGACTGTAGAAAAGTGGTGAAGTCTTTTCCTTCGCAAACAAACTTTGGTATCAATAAGTGTATAAAAGTGATAAGGAACTCTTATAGGAGCACGTGGAAATACTGTACAAATACTTCAATAATTTACTAATACTGAATGCAAAAGGGCATCGAAGCAGTAAAAAAGTGAACAAGACTCAAGAAGATGGGAGGTGATAAAAAATTTAAGTCAAGTCCACTGACATTAACTGCCATTCTGCACAAGGAATGGGAACACTGCTTATCTACTGATTGATATCCTCAGTGGGAGTATCTAGTAAAACATAAGAAATACCAGAGATATGAAGTTGGAATGATCTCAGAGGAAGTGGCTTTCTATGCAATCGATCTATATCACGCTGAATTTTAGTGAGATGTGATACGATTTGCACCACATCTGATAGATAAGAGTGATTGAAACCATGATTTCTGGATAGTGTGTGGACATATAATGTGCTAATATTTTACTTTTTTCAAGAGACATAATGAAGAAAGCTGTTATAACTAGTTATATGCAGTTACTTGGTTATATGAAGGTATATCACAATCAGCAGGCAATAATAAATCATACAGATCAATTGACAATTGAGGCATGTGGTAAATGTGTTAAGCAGTGTGATCATTTGTCACTGCTCTAAGCTTTAATTTGTGCGAATCAATGACTCTAAGATCCCCGTTTTGATCCCGGATATTGGATTCTAAGCGAGGTGTAGTAATAAATAGCAAGAAAATATGATTTCCTGTGCTGTGTGCTGCGAAAAAAATGGCATCAACCAAAAGGGATCGGATTCTCAAACTGACTACTGTGATACCACCTGGTAGGCGAACTGGTAGTGAAGAACTGAAATTTTGTTTATGGCTGAGAGGAAGTTGCGTTGTGTCTACACTGGCGTTTTGCCAGACCACGGTTAACCAGTTGAGGGACGTTTTTATGAAAAGTAAGGTGGTTGACCGTAAGGGAGTTTCAACTGAAGGTAAATATTCAGTTTGAGTAAGCTACTACTACTAAGCTACACAAGTACAGAGATATGCAGAATTACACTGGTTAAATATAGCTCATGGAGGGGAAGTAGAAATGCCGTGTATGTGAACGGCTGAACGTGAAATCAGACTTTTCTTTACAGTTGGCATGTTTCAACAAATGTACCCATAAAGAACTTGATTTTGGGAGTTCTGTGAACTAATGATACTATTATTTTCTTACAAATGAAAGTCATGAGAGGATAGTCGGTAGTATAAACCTCTGGTTATTTTCATGATAGTTCCCGATTTGGATTTAGCCGTCAACACTACCTCATTGTTACAACATAACGGTTAGATGATTTTGAATAATCGTAAACTGAGTGCTTTTAGGTGAATGAACATGCACGCGACCTACGGGCGCGTTTCACAAAAAAAAATCGATAAAAGAATTAAACATTTGTTTGACAAATAACCGGTGAGTACATACACCGTTTCTTCTGTGCATTCACGGGCGTGTATCTGCGTATGCACATGATGTTCATTTTTATAGCGGTCGTTTGCATTTCGTGTATTTCTCGTATCGATACTGTTTCCTTACCACTTTATATAGAATACATTGTCGCATCTGTCCATCGGCTAGCATCGTCTCTATTTGGTCAATAGAGGTGATTTCGTTGGTACTCCGCATTGACACACGAATAAAGACACGTTCATAAGCCTCGCTCAAACGTCTCCCAAAGTTTATCTAGCATTTGAGGTCATTCAGTGGTATATATTATGCGGCGTAGTCAGTGATTATGCTCCCATGCTGAATCTGCCGATCCATCTGCTAATCATTATACGAATGCGAAACAATAAATTGAAAGTTATACTCGACAGACAGAAAATGAACGCAACTAGTGGTACCAGGTTTGTGGCTGGTGAACGAGATGAACATCCAAGTGGTCGACCACGATCCGCAACGTGTTGGCACGGAAAAGAGCTGTTCATTACAATGCAAACCATTGGAGAAGCGGGTATTATTTCATGGTTATTTCACACTAGAAATAGTCAGATCAATTCCTACGGATTTCATGCAAATATATTGAAATAAGTAGATTTTATTGGAGAGTTGATACGCCAGTATCTACTTGGTCGGGAGCAACCAGCCAATAGAATTTACATCAGTCTTGATGGATTTGTACGAAAATCAGTTCCACAGGGAATCGCTATCGAAACACAGGATCATTCGTTTGGCAAGAGCACATCGAACCAACACATTCGTGCAATCATGTACCGAGTTTCTCTTCAAAACGTAACACAGCTTGAAATAGAATGGAATAAAACAGAGGCTTCACTATACAAATGAGAACAAATATGTTTCTGCTGGTTATTCGAATCATTACGGCACGGAGAAGAGAAGCAAGTTGAGGGAAGCTATCGGTAGGATATATTCCAATTTGCATTCAAAGAAGGTGAAAGCATTTCACGTTCGACTTGTTTTATATTTTCAATCTGTTTACTTTAAATTAACCCACCGATGATTGTTATTTTAATCAACAATTCTCATGCATAAAACGCTGATACAGTTTCATTATCACTATCCGAAAAACCGTCTACCAATTTTATAACAAGCTGACAATTCGGAATTTAAGAACTTCTCAGGCAGCAAGCTTATCACTATTCTTTGGTTCATCAAGTTCACCAAAACCTCTCGATCGGACGGCTCAACATATACAGTATTCAAGCATGGGGCTGGACCTTTGTCGGAAATGTTGAATAATGTGATCAGTCACGCAATTGAATCTTTCTTCATTTCTGACTCTAACCGTCCTGTCACAATCATTCTCATACCAAAAGGGTCCAGTAACCCAACAGGATCCAGAAAAATTCACAGAGTTAAACTTTCCTCGTCGGAGTTGAAATTGTTTGAATTTGCTGTACTCCATGGCCTTCGAAACTCTGCCAGAAGTCCAACTGACGAATACCAGTTTGCGTATAAATCCTGGCGGTTCACGTATGAGAAAATAGCGTGGTATTCCATTTCATTGCAGAATCACTCAATGATTCGTAAAAGTCCATTAGGCCTGCCTTCGTCGATCACACACCGACATTTTATGGTTCACAGCAAACGTCGCTTCTCAAGAAACTAGAATCCATTATCTGCCCCTGTACTCAAATAACTGATTGGCAGACTTCTTCTCAGGAATAACATAATGTATCTCTCTTCGTAGATGTTTGTACATATTCGGTCTTGTTTCTGGGCTTATGTGATAAGCACATAACATCATCCATTTAGTTTGCCGTAAATATCGTTGCGGACTGTTTTATCCAGTGTGATAATGAATTCAGAGAAATCAATTCAAAGATCGATTGGTAGTTCAGGCACTGAAACAGCATGTAGCGGTAATATTGTTTTTGTATTACTGAGGATTGGTGCAGTATATTGGGTGCACAGAACAAAACACTAGATGAAACATTAAAGCTCATAAGGCCAATGTGGTTGTGAATTGTGTCCTATGTATCACTGGATAGGACAACTTGGAGCGCTACTTTTGCTAAGGGAGGTAGTTCGTAGAAGAGATCAATGAAGCTGGCCAGTCCTTGACATGATATGGAAGAAAGGTATGGAAAGGCCATGTGAATTGTGTTAGACTTCCTGGGTGTGGTCCTACATAGGGGTTTAATGCAATCGATTAGCGCTTTTGTAAATACATTAATTATCTACTTGATAGAGTTATTCGTAGTTTTCTCGTTATATTTTCTGTACCATTGGTTGTTTGAGTTCCGGTTGAGATTCCAGTTTTGAGATAGAAACGAGAACTATCGTTCCCACTTCGTGAATAATAGGTGTTTGAAACAAACTGAACTAAATTAAACCAAGCTGGGGAGAGCTGAACTGAACTGGACTGAGCTTTACTGAATATCGCTTCATGTTTGCATGAAGAATAAATGCATCAACACAAAATGCAATCTGTATTTAGAAGGCATAGCTTTGTGAGTTCATACTAGCCCTTATCGGTAAATTACTTACAATCATGTACGAACACATGACTATAGTCTACTAACAATTTCAAGTAGGCAAGAGCCTTGTAGAATAAAACGTGTGGCATATCCGAGACACCTATCATTTGGGAACAGTCCTGTACCAAATAGAACCAAACCTCATCTATCCCATTTCAAATAAATTCCGAGTAATCTGAAGTGAAGCACGTTATTGCACAGAGTAGATCGGCATTTTGAAAAGTGCCACTTTGATATCGTCATAATGATGGTTTTCAAGACCAACTAGAGAATGGTTTCAATGTCGGGAAACGTGAAGACGAAATACGGAATGGATGCACCAATGTGATGGAGGTGTTCTTCCAAATCACCTCGAATCTCCTAGAAATGCAAGTCCGATTTGCCCACCAGACAGCACATATACCTTTGGAAATTGGACTTCTTAAAGCTATATGCTTTAAACCATCAGATACTATTATTCATTCCTTCCAAACATTGATTCCCATCAGCCTAATCTATTTTGGTCTCTTCGGGCGATTTTAATCAGTCAAAAACTCATTTTATTACCGTGAAACAGAATTCGGACGTCGGATAGCATAAATGATAGAAGTGAACCGATTAGATGATGTAAACCAGTTTTTAACCCAAACAAGTTTATTCCTTTCTTACTGTTTTAATCACCCACAAAGCTTTATTGACACAATATGACCAAATGTTTCTCATTTTCTGTGGTGGAAATTCCCAACGGCAGTGTTGATAACGTCTCTTTAAAAATCGCTGGGTGTGTCAAAAATACGGAGAAGAGATATAACAGAACGAGTAGTCTCATCAATGACCAAATCTCTACGAAATAGTAACTAATAGAATGGTTCACAATGTTACGAAATTTAGTCACGTCCTGAAAGACAGTTGACCATCTACAATAATCTTTGTTCAAACATGACCTTATCTATCCCCAGCGAATATTTAGAAAATGGTTCAAATAAACGATCTGTCTTCCGGAATGAAACCTGACCGATGCACTCTCTACACTGCACTGAAATGGTTCCAAAGAAGTACAAGATAAACACAGTGCAAACATTGTTTCTCACCATAGTGATAATTTTGACGACAGATACACTGGATGGAGAAATCAATGGGATTAGTGAAACGCTGATATCAACTGGTTATCCAGCAATATTCCTGGCAAAGTATTATCATCTGAAGCTGATAAAGAATGATCGTCCGCTGTACTTGGAAGTGAATTTTGAAATTCCCCACAAACAATATGATATGATCAACCTAACCATTAAACTTCTGAAGCCAAATTCAGGCGTATCTACTATAGTGCCGAACCGGTAATTGTGTTCACGTAATCCCCGATCACACGCCTTTAATAAAGGATCCACCGTCTATTCACACCAAGTTCAGCTGCACATTACAAGTAAAATTTTGGATCTCAACTACCTACACTGTCCGGTTCGAATCTTAATTACGTCATACAATGACTCAACACATTCACGTGTGATTTGAGAATTAAAATCAACACGACTGCATCATCAATCGATGAAAGAATGGTGACTGCCTCAAGTCGTTCGGAGACAAGGCCTTTCGTCACTGCCAATGATCTTCCCCAATGGAGAAACTAGAAGCACATGATATCATGAACAACGCGAAACCATCACGTGATCCAACCAATTTTCCAAACAGATAGACTCGATTCATTCAACATGATTACTCATTTCGCTGTCGCAGCAAATCTCGTATGAACCAGGTCATGTTTGCTCATGCAGCGCAAGTAGACATCAGCTTTTTGACTGCTGTCATTATATTCACCGATGTTCGAACTTGTCTATCAGTTTGGCGCAAACATTGTAATTGATTGGTGATAGTGGTGAAGGTGATGTGATTGTGGTGATGCTTCATCCGACAGACTCGCCCAGAAAGCTGCCCAACCGGAGAAGACAGGCAAGTTACAAAACAATTCTACTAACTTTATAGAATGCGAGTAATGATTGTCAAACGTTTTTCCCAATTTATAGTTTGATAAGATGAGCTTTGAGTGAGAGATATGCACATGTTCATTATTTTCTTGGTATGACAGGGTAAAAGATAAATTAGAGGAACGCTGTACATATGTGAAATTAAACTTGAAGTGATGGTTACCAGTGTTGTACTGACCTGTTTGTTTTGTTTCATGGTTATATTTGAACAATATTTTCCTGCAACTAAAGAATATTCATCTGATTTGGCAAATACGGTTGAGTGAGGACACTCGATTGAGACATCAGAACAGTCGGTATCAAAACTACTAGTTGTCACTGTCCCACTTGTGATTAAATATATTACACGTTTTACAGATTTTGCACACTGGATAATAGAAAAGCAGAAAGTTAGTCGATAATCTCGAATACAGCAATTGACAAATTCGTGTCCATACAGTAGAGGTGTTATCAGTGTTACGACAGATATTGTGTTGATAACTGTCAGTTGCATGCGGTCAGTGATTACGTCACGTTATTTCGTGGGGGTACCAAGATAGATTCAAAGATCTGACATGTTGCTTCTGAGCACGAAATGTGGTGTTGTTTCGTGCGAATTGAGACTCAATCGGCGGTTGCCGAGATCTGGCCTTTGGCATTTCCTAATGCTCTCACTTCGACAGTTTATTTAGGAAGAGCGACTCCATTAGTATTCATCCAATGATCCGGTTCTATCAAAGTGATGGTAAATGTCGTTTGTCCGCTTTTCACTAGACTTTTATTTAACGAACTCGTTTGATACGCCTTTATTCGTCGAGGTGGTCTTTCTGTGTTTCTGCCTACGTCACCTGCCCCACACTGAGAGCTAGAATGCACGGATATTCTGCCTTTCATTCGTCAAATGAGAAATGGTCGAGAGGTGAACAAAACTTGGATTCCAGCAACGTAATACATCTTTCTGTTTTCGGATATGAGTAACAGGCGATTGATTTCACTCGTTTACCATATCTGCTTCACTGCTACTTCTAAATTCAATTCATGGGTAGACAGGTAGCTTTTCGACTGCTTGATGACAAGGTGTGCTATCGTCATTCTTCGTGATATGATTGATTGTATATACTGGATGAGAAATGATTTCACCCTTTTATTTTTCCTCATCGAACATATCTTAATTAATTTAATGGTCAGTCAATGTTTAAAAGGCCTATTCTATCTCAATTATACGATTCTGTAATAGTGTGTGCATGGACTTGGCAAATTTCCATTATGATTACGTGATCGTCCTAGTGAGCCGTCGGATTGATGATGTATTATAAGTAAGAAGTAAAAAGAATTGCTATTTATTTATTTCATTTTGCCTACTTATTACCTCACTTTGATTTGACATACAATATTTGGCCAGCTGATTGGGTATAAAAATTGTTTTACTAATCTGTCCAACAATGAATAACTGGAGTCTTGCTGGTGGATTGGAAACTCGGGATTTCGAGTCCATACTATCCAAGATGACCGTCAAATGTTTATTGCGCAACAATATGGTGTCAATTTGTCACTAGCTTTACATGTGTATTGGTGATGTACATTATGGTCCACTAACGTGCAATATTGCTAATCGTTGGGTGTAAGAATTGGCGGATCGAATACCGAAACGTTCAGGCTTGATCTTTGGAAAACCGGTGGAAACCTGAACCGCAGTTTTATGTTGCACTTATTTAGTTAATGCACTTTTAAAGCTTCATCCGAACTAGTCTGTTACTGTTGATTGAACGGTCATGTTAAATAGTACTGTGTTTTCTATCAATCATCAATCTCATTTTACGTGTGGCGTTGTTCAAGGTGTCTTCTTAGTTGACTTATGACCTCACGACCCAGGGTGGGAATTATGCCATCTTCGGAAACCATTACCTCTTCGGTAGCTCCCTATTGGTCTTGTGCCCATTTCGGAATCATTTGTTGTACTATTGTTGTATGAAAAGACAAATGTAAAATGTGAATAACGGGTATACGATGCTAAAAATGATAGTTTGGTAGGGAAAGGAGTTTGCATGTAAAATGTGCCTGCTCGAATTCAGTATTATTCCTGCCACATGTCCATTCTTCTGGTCGAAGGTGACCGCTTTTTGCATGTCTGCTTCATTTCTCACTGGGACTCATGCGTGACGAATTTCCACCACAGCACACGTATTCGTTAGACTTAATAGGTCCACAAAATTCCCCATTCGATATTTCCATACAACTCATCTGGCAGAAAAACGAAATTAAGATTACCCTGGAATAATACAATAATTCCCACTTCTTAGAGATTCTGTTCTTGGCAAAATAATATAATATGCGAATAGCATGTGAAGAAATCAAACAAGATGAAACCCAACGATTTCTTTTTCTTGCGCTAGACGACCAATGTAATTCATCTTCAGTTTCTAAACGTTACACTTTTTTCACGATTCTGTTTATCGGTTGTTCTGAAACTTACACGCCTATTTTTTGCATTATATGCTCAGAGATTCATACAAAACAACAAATAGGGAATCAATTTCTTTGCCACATGTCAGTTCGTGTAATCAATTGTATATTATGTATATTACTGGGTACCGATGAGATGAATTATATATACTGACAGCATTGTGTGAGCTTACATTTTCTCACTACCTGCATGATCACCACGGCGGTGGAATACCCAAAGCAGTATCAAGTTTTATCGACAATGTGACCCTGAAACTTTGAGTGGAGAATTGCACGTGGTCCCAGTATGTCAAATGTGTAACAAGCCGGAACATAATAGTCCTTAGAACATTACAGTACGTGATAGTTTGCTCGAAGTGTGTTAAAAAGCAACGGGAAAGACTGAGATGCAAAACGAAATGAATGGGAAGAGTACTGCTTTGGAGCTATTCATTGATTACTCCTCATGATACTGCAATAATAAATGCTGCATGTGTTTTTACCATTTTCACAGGTTTGGTCTCAATGTTGCAGTTGTTAGGGTTTCATTTGCAAACAGCAATCACTTGAGAGTCACCAGGAATGGTTTGAAAGCTGTCATCGAACTGATCTTGTGTTCAATATTACCTAAGTGTTGTAGTATTGCGCCGCTGTTACTGTCAATGTGAGTATCTTCTAGATGAAGGCTCATATTCATTTCGCGGCATTTATATATAAACCTGAAGTAATCACTCAAGATTCTTCTGTCCCTCTGATGGCGTATATATACACGGCCACTTTCTATCTCATATGTACCCTGCAGGGTGAAACCTCTCCAACCCCATTAGAGTACAAGTGATCATCATGATTCTATAGTATGACGGCCCATTCACATCAAATCTTGGTGTCCCATCGTAATGATTTTCAGTAATGCGTTACTGAAGACCGTGTGCGGTCATGTTTATTGTTGGCACCAACTTGGTCAGAACTAGACACTGTGTGAGCAACTTTTATTAACACCGTTTCACACACAAATAACTGAACGTCCCAACTCACCAATACTGAATCAAAACAAATTGTACTCATATTACCCCGCCGCACATACATAATTAGGCACAGCTTTTGAAGGACAGGCAACACAGGGATGCACAAAACCGATACCTCGAACAGCAACGACACTGTTGATCACTACGAAACACTCGAACCGTCATCGCCAAAAAAGACGGCGAAATTGAGCATTTTCAGCGACGACCAGCACAAGCCTAATTAGGTCACCAATACTATCGTTTATATTGTCTGTTTGGACGATCCTACGGAGAATGTCAAATGACCAGTCGGGAAGGCAAGAACACGATGGAAACTACTACTACGGAGTGAATCGAAAAGTCCAGTTACTGGGCTACTAAACTGTGTTTCAGAAAAGATAGTCTAATGGATGGGAATGACGTGGGTCAAATGGTGAAGAAAGTTGACTTTCTATAAATATGACTACATTTGGATGGAAGACGAATTCAAACTCAGCATATGCCCAGGCTAGGAGACGTCAGTTAAGGTTTTGTCATTCCGGTTTTACCAAGGACACATTTATTTGAAAATAAAAAACACGCTGCCATGTAATGTTTTCATGAGTAACTGAATTATAAAGCGGTTTAAGAATATATTTTTTTCGAGAATGTCAGCCCTGGAGTCATGTACATACATAGTCAGCAAGATATCGATGCAGCGATTTAGCGGTTCGCATGAATACATGTAAGTGAAGGCAGATAAGAAAATCTGAAAGTGTAATAACTAATGCAGCCAAAATGGGCATCACAAAACAGCGTCAATCAGAAAACAAACGTGTTACTCACAGGAAGTTCAATGCTGATTTTTTGTCTCTCGTTGATCATTCTCAGCAGTTCCGTTATTACACTTTGGAAGTCGGGAATTAGAAAACAAAAAGATGAAATTTCTCACATTCGACTTCTCAAACTGCTTTTTTTAACCGCAAACACCTTATGGCAATAGTTACATATATATGGTGATGTTCACCAATTGAATTTGCACTGTTCACCTCTGCGGAAATAATTACGAGAACTTTCTTCTATCAAAGCACTGCACGTTGGAAAGATCTGTAACTTTTTGAATTCCCAATTTGTGTGTTTTGTGTAGGCTCGAAATCAACGTTCGGAAGGGGATTATGTTTTATAACGTAGGCAAAGCTAGATGTTGTGCTCCAGCCAAGTCGGGTCTTTATTCGAGAACCTTTCGACACCAGAGTTCTCCAGATTGGACATTTTAGCTTGGTTTTTCTGAGCAACTGTTATTTACTTAAGTCTAACTTCACCAGTGTTTGGAACCAGAGGTCAACTACTGGATCAAGTATTGAATTTAAACGGACTTAAGTGGCTGCCAGATATGTTACACATGCCCATCCCTGAGCATAAACCGAAACTGTGCAAATAGCGTGAATATCCTATCAGTTTAGTCCCACGTTCGTGACACAATTGATTCCCCTCTCATTATTGTTGGTTCCTATCACTTATTACTGACCTCAGTTTTCTCTCGGTGTCAACAGTTGCTCACTGACAATAAAAAAATCACACTGACCGCAGTATACTTGTTTACAGATGCAGGGCAATTGTACAGGATGCAGTGTGATAGACTGTTTTTGAGTCTTTTATTCTAAATATTGGTGGACTGTCATTGCTTTCAATTATGGTGAATGTTTGCTGGTAAATTGATGACACTTATTTTGCTCTTTGAGATTCATATCCTCACATGTTTGTGGATCAGCGCCATATACGGAATAGTAAATTTGTTGAAGTTGTCATGCTCACGGAAAGGAAATTCAACGAAAAGACTTTGTATGTAATAGTCATCAAGTGGTGGGAACATGTGGCCTCACAGGTTTGTGTAGAGTCCAACATTCCACTCGGAGAATTGAATTATTCAAAATTCTAAATTTTCATCTGAATTCCGACAATTCCTTGATTTTGTTTCAACAGTAGGAGATGCGAATCAAGATTTTGCGATGAATTGCAACAAACCAAGATGGGAAGAACTAGAATCTTCCAGAGGATCCTGGGCCTCCAACAATTTGTTCATAATAGCGGACGTTTCGCAACTGAAGCATCTATCAGCACCAGTGCAAACAGTGGATTTCCAAGTCCTACAGTATTCCACCACCTTCCGCTTTTAGCTCTTATATTCACTTTATTTTACTTTTACGCTGCTAGCTCCTACGAGAGAATGAGTTGAGACGGCTTGTGCATCTTCAACCGTGACTTGGGACTTTCATTCATGTTCGATATCGCTAGCTGCTTGTCCATTATTCGGAAATCCGTATTCAATTTGATTATGCCCAGTGTACACACTTTATACACCGATGTGCGCATTCACGGTGTTTCTGATCGTCAACTTCCACCGTTGCGCGATTTCCTTGGCTTACCTGTCGATGCAAGCCGGATATCGACCCGATCCAGATGGTTCTAAACCAGTGATCGTCAACTAGTCACCAAAAAATCAGGTGAACATACGATCGATTCCTGGATGCTCGCAGGGCTACTTCAGATTCATTCCCAATTCTTTAGCACGAGCCGAAACTTTTTTATCTTGCCCATTCATCCAATGCAGAGCAGTGAAAAAAGCAATTTGGAAAAAAACATCACGTTGTCTTGTTCAAAATATCGTTGGCCGACCGATACTAATCTTATTCGCACCGTCTGAGTGGACCACACGGATCACCGACTCGTCCAAAGTGGCGATAGATTCAGATCGGACTGAAGTTTACAGTTGTCACCGACCACCAAGCTAATCAGCTCTGATTTTATGCAGTTAAATTCGTCTCCAATTCCATGGCTGTTATGATCTAACGATGAATCATTGCCTGAGCTGCCTAAAACTACGACCTCCTGCATCGAGGAGGCAAAACCGTCATGAAGACGGATTTCCTGGCACAAATACCATTTCAATACTGCGACGGCTCCCCTGGCCCCCGGCAACATTGAGGGAGCAGACAAAAGGATGTTACTCATCGGTGACTTCGGCAAACAGAAAGGAGTGGCGACCCGGAGTGAAGCGAAATTTTATTTCGCTTTTCATACTGTGAGTGGAATTGTGTAACCCACCCGATGGCGTCCTTTGTTGAGGTGACGAACTTGAATTAAATTTCAATTTTACAAGTCGGGTTTGGTTCAACTGCATTTAGGCCATTTGGGTGTGAATAAAATGAAGTCACTGGCTTGACAGATTTGTCGATGGTCGGAATTGGATGCAGACATTTGCACTCTGGCAATGAACCCGTGGTCCGAAAGCAAGGGGTTCACTGACTCCTATTTCAGATGTCCAGAAGTGTTCCTGACCAGTTGGTCAAAAAACTCGTTAGTAATCCAGGTTTTACGGAAGCGCCTCAGCCGAGAAGCAACTCGTCGGGTACTGATCACCGATAATGGATCGAAGTTCCATGCGGCGAAGCTGAAAATTAGCTTGAGAAAATCGGATGTTGCCATTTGTGTACAGCGCCACGCCACCCGTGCTCTAACGGTGCATCAGAAACCTTGGTGCGCTCCGTGAAAAGTGCGCTGTAATCAGCGATTCCCAGATGGTTGCCCGAATCGGAGGTGTTCCTGGACAGTTTCCTGTTGCAATACCGAGACGCAGTGCACACGACCACCAGGGAGATTTCAACCGTTCTGTTCAGGTCTTGATAACTACGGTCATCGCTGACATGTTTTGATTCCGGCAAGGTCGTATTAGATCCGTAGCAACGAACAAACTTGAGGAATCTGCTGCAGATAACTTGCTCAATCGATGGTCGAGATTACGTAGGTGAATGATGAATCGGTGCACCGGCGCCACATCAGTCAAATCCATTTTAACTGGCGACCGTCAACGTGGCCGATCACACTGCTGAGACGACCGAGGATCCAGATGGTGACCGTGTTGATGACGGGATCCATTTATTTCTCCAACCAAAACGACGGCTTCGGCGGCCGAGCCAAAGTCACCAGCTCCAGTTCGGAGATCAGTGCGACTGGAGATCCCAATAACGAATAGCACCTGAAGAAGGACAGAAATGATGATTTAATAAGCATCACACGTGATATGGCCCAGTATATTTCCGTAGCTACGCTCGCGTTAAAGGTCCTCAAACGCTTAGGATTGCCGCGGACGGGTACAGGTAAGCCCACTGTGATTGATCAAATCCCAACCTGCCCATTAATTCGTTTGCTTTACCATTGATACAAATCAGTTCAGGAATAAAATTATCGTACTTATTTGCAGCTAGGGCATTCTTGCCATTCTCGATTAAGTGCTTTCGAGTGGGAGCGATTTTAACACAACCTACCAGCTTGTGTATAGTGAATATCACAAGAAAATGTAGCTCACCTTCATGTTTGACGTGAGAATAATCATTTATCTTGGAAATCATAATAGAGGTTTGGTGAAAACCAATGTGTTGTTGAGTTCTACATGATACAATACCATGTGAATCAAGCGGCTTTGGTTCAGCATAAAAAGCCAAAGAGCTAAACGGGATGGACTACTTAAGCCGGAGATGTAATCATAACTGACAGGTCAATGGGCAACATCGGGCCCTAACCATTGAGCCCGAGGACAAAACACTCCATTAAATAAACAAGGGAGGAGTAGTTCACCGATCTGAAACGCTTCAGTAGATGGACGTAGGAGTGGCGTACCCCGGTTTTATATCGACAGCGAGATATCATCGCACATCATTGAACTGCTATCGCCAAACTAATCTTGGCATCCTTTGACCCAAAATTTGATATCCTTTCCACGTTTCGCTTTCTCTATTGGATGCATGGGGATTGGGACTGAATCCAAAGAGTGGATCGTTACCAAAGCACCATCGAAGACACGAAAGAATACTTGCACAATCAGACCTCACGCGACCGACCATAAGAAGTTCCTCCACAGGTTCTTCGGCTATTTTCCTGTGTTTGGTAGCGCCCCACTATCTTCTGGTTCAGAGTTCCCAATGAAAAGTCCGTTCTGTCTAGTGGGTAGTCGTCAAGATTGATGTGCCCGAAAATCTCCATCGTTTATTTAGGGAAACAAAGTGCTTAATAATCTGCCCTTTACCTCTCTCATCCCAATTCTGAATAGATATGATAGGCCATGAAAGTCCAACTCTCGGTAACGGTAGCAAATAAGATCCAGGGAAAAAGAGAATCGATGTTTATTATGTCCTCGAAACACGCATAAAAGAGCCAACTTCAGTGTTAACACTTCGCTCCATAGCTACGAACTGGGCTTCCCGTTTCATTCTTCGCACGCAGGGTCACTCGCTGTCTAGTGTTGTGGTAAGCCTGGCGTTGGTATCGTTCGGGGCATGAAGACTGAGCGTGCACTGCTCGACTGGATTCCAATGAGCAGTCGTCTAATTGCGATTCCGATGAATGGTTCTATACATGTGAACAGCACTAGACTGAAGAGTCCATGCCTGTTTGTCGTGTACGTGCATGCATCAAATGACTGCAACTCGTCTGGGGCTTAAGACGAATACTACCATGATTTGTATCAATTGCAACTTGGCAACTTGGATGTTGTTGGTGAATTCAGTGTTCCAGTTGGAAGCCTCGATGAGACGGAGAGAAATAAAGGAAACGATTTCGACATTTCAACTGATGGAACCGATAACGTTGACCGACTCATTCAACTATGGCCCGACCATGGACTATTCCTAGCGAGTTCATGTGAATCGAAGCCTACTTCTCGTCGGTGGCCGAAAATACATCAAAAACGAAAATCCTTGTCGGCCACTACTTGACGATATCAAAGAATGTGCCTCCAAGAAGAATTATTGTAAAATCCAAGATTGACACATTCTGTTTTATTTCACTGTATTCTCTTTGTTATAGTACATAATGGTATCGTACATGATACCGCCCAGATGAAAAATTGAGCTATGTTCTATGCATTCTTGGTGTTTTTATTTTGCAGTGGTTGTGTGCGGGGTTCAGCCTATTGAATCTATTTGATTTCACATGTGGCGTCAATCAATTGATTCAAACAATGATTGCTTCTGAAATGAAACCTCTTGATGTAAGTCCTACATCCAAACCGGTTGACGACTACATGTAATGTTTCATTATTTCGTATTAGGCCCGAAACCATTTGGATGATGCGAAGAAAACAGTGTTTTCCGTTCATCTTATTTGCAGAAATGCATACACTCCCATGAGAACGTCGTCTTTCCCGGTTTCTACCACCAGTCTTCCACATAACAAGTTATGAATCATTATTTTATAGCATTTCACGTCAGTTTGGAACAGAGGCTGTTGCTTGCAACTGATCAGACCCTTCATCAAGTAAGCCAAATTCGTGAGAAGTAACGGGAAGTAAATGCTGTTTCGGAGTCCACACTGTTCAATTATTCCAAAAATCAAGTAGTAAGGCACACTCAAAATTTGCCTCATTTTACCAAGCCGATACGTTTTCGTGGTAATCAGCCCCACTTGAGCGATCGATTCGTTCGAAATCTTACCATAACTATTTCGATTTGAGCAAGTGTATTTAATATAGTCAGTTACGTTCGTGTGTCAAATGTTCTGGCGAATTACCACATGTTTTGCCTGTGTAAGTTTGGTCACAATGATAGTGCTTGTAGAATTGGCCCTCCATATCGACAGAAAATCTCACCAGCATCATCACACATTTCCATCCTTGCTACCAGGTTCTCGACACTTGCATTAGCCCTCTTGTCAGAGAACGTTCCACATATTTACCACGAATTGCATCCTCAAGCGGGTAGTCAACACACTTTTATTGCTGACACTGGGAGTGTAGAATACATCATTTCACCTAAAGCTATAAATTGCGTTTATCCCATCGATAAGATTAATTCTACCATTGTGACTTTTCCAGGGATTACTGGATACATGCTCCCACATGTCGGTTCTTGTATGGTTCTAATTCACCTACGTGACTCTGATCCTACTGAATGTAAGTTTTTAGTTTCTGATTCTGGACATTCACTTCTTGGTTTTAAATTTGTTCATGAATTGCACATCGATGTCGCTCTCCTAACATCTTCACCCGATTCATTGAGAACACAACAGCTTCTTTTAAAATGTCCTCAGGTTTCTGGTGTAATGCGTATTCCTGGATTGAGGTTAGAGATATCTGGCCATTCCATGTCTCCAAAGTGCAGAATAATTCCTTTGGTTTGGGAGAACCTGCTTGGTCAAGCAATGCATTCTCTGTGAGCACCGAATTACTGGCTATGTGGAGTCGTCTGACTGGGCCACACCGATTCCGTTAGAGGATCACAGCTGTCTGCCAACATCGAGGTACAACTAATCACTAACAGCGGCGTTTACACAAGGCACGTTCAAGACGTTCAAAGTGACTTCCTTGACCAGTGCTCCGCGAGGCGTGGCAGCGGGAACATGGAGACTATTGTGGATCCCTCTTGGGTGAGTGCTGCCCTCCTGTGATCATTGATGATTTTTCCCACTGATCAAAGGTATATCGAACAAATTCACCTACTGCTGACTTGACACAGACTGCGCTCAGTAAAAGATTCAACAGAGGAGGAATTCTGTTTGTGCCAGTTACTGACATTGGTACCAATTTAGCTGCTAAATTCTGGGTTCATTTGCCATAAGATCTAGGATGAAAAGTAAAACACACTGCTCTTTGTCACCCGCAGTCTAATGTTCGTGCAGATAACTTTGAATGAAATTTGTTTTGTGATTACCCATACATTTTTCGAACCTGGTCTTGCCATTGACAATCCATTAGATATAACAATTGTTCAACGAGTTGTTCACGCCCAGTATCCAGGTAAGTAGTAAACGAAGTCCAGTGGGTTCTATTTGAGGCTGTTACGGCTGACCAAGATCCAACAACCAGCTACCCACAAAGCGATGGAAATCTGCATCCTCAGTTGAGCTGTTAGATGCTCGTAGAACGATTTCTCTGGATTCCAGATATGGTGGAAGACAGAGGTGCCTTAGACGCCAATTGATTCTGAGCCTGAGAAACTGCCGTGAATAGTAGTGGATTGCAGAGGTGGAAAAAGCTGCAGCGATGAGCAGCAGCGACAGCGATTGGCAGCAGCTGCAATCTTATCCGTCTAAGCGAAAACACCTGTTCTCGAAAGTCAGGCGTTATTGAACTGCTCTAAGAGACAAACGGCTCACCGATTCGAAGTCAGTAGCTTCGTCTAGTCCGTTGGGAGAAGCATTTAAGGAAGCAGTTCAACTGGCCTTTATCCCCGACAGGCTTGCTGAGAAGCGTCATAGCTCCAACTGTGGTTGTAGATATCGGTCCTCTATCAAAGGCTGATTATGGTTCACGGTTCTGCTTCACCCGAGTTCACCACGAGAAGTGGTGTGCATCGGGGTCACCCCTCTATCCCTTTCTCTTTACCTTCGTGACTGATACGGTCCCAGGTACAGCATTTTTGTCAGGTGATGATAGTGGTATCAAACTTTTCCTTAGTTGAAATGTCTAAGACCTTGAATATGCGAGTGACATACTTCTCCTTTATGAAGATCCAGGTCATTTGCAAGCTTTTATGAACAACGTGAATAACTGTGTATCAATGACTGGTATGCGTTTTTCAATATGCTGTTGCAGGATTGGGTTTGGTTCACTTAACTTTCTTTATCTGGAGAACCGTAGACTTGGTTGATAAGTTGTTTTCTGGGCAGCTGGATTTTACTGGGAGAACAGATGTCGGTTGAGCTGTCATTGTGTATACAGAAATTCTGCTTGGCATTTGCCAATCTGAGTCTTCTGTGGATTTGATACGAATTCGGGTCATCAATCAAGAGTCGGGTGTACGCTGCAGCAGTCAAGCCCGTACTTCTCTGTGGTTAGGAAACATGGCCACTATGGGTGAGGAGTATCAGAAGATTATTGGTATCTGAACGCCGATGTCGCATGTCCCCTGACAGGATTCTTCGGCACGCCATATTCGGGCGGCAGGTACCTGCTGGAAAATGAGTAAGGATGGCCAGTGCATGACATGGAAGAAAGAAATGAAAAATAAAACCAAATCAAACCAAACCTGCACCAGTCGAGACAGATAAAACGCTAATGTCATTTGTTGCAAAATCTTCTAGATCTAAGAATTGCAAATTCCTCAGGCGCATCAAAAAGCTTCGGTGTAGTCAGAAAAACTAAATCAGGCACGGTTGACGTTATTGTGGATCAACCCAATTCTATTATAATACTTGCTTCTTGTGACAGTCCTCTTTCATATTCACCCACTGAAGACTATGAAACATTTTCTCAATCTGACATTTTTCTAATTATTCACGAGCCCAAATATTCTCATTTTTACTCTGGTCCGGATGGGATATCCCCTGAAATTCTTGAGTACAGTAGAATTCGAGCTTGCGGAACCCATGTCAGCGTTGTCGAGTAAAGCCTTCGGTAAACGGTTCGACGCAAATAAAAGGCGGAAATGCGCCCATCTAGCAGTCTTTCACTAGAAGAACTGTAATCATTGAGAAACTCATTTCTTGTTGTCTTTAAACACACCTTCCGTCATTGTCAGTTTGTCCACAGACCCAGGAGGTCCACAGTTGATAGTAAAGATTCCTCAAAAACACCACATTGCCCCGTCCTAATACAGACCCGTCCGATCTGTCCGTTGTGTATATCATGAATATTCTTCAGCCTTTGATTCAGCACATAGACCGCTTCCTAAATCTTGAAATTCTTGAAGCTTTCCAAGGTCCCTGACAAATAATTACGAGGCTCTCTATTCATAACGAACGCTGAGCTGTCGGTTGGTCATGCATATGACAGCCCCAATGGGGACTAGACTTCATTCAAGTACAGTTCTCTGATTGAAGAAATACCATTTGAAACCCAAACATAACCTCCCGCGGATTAGTATTGCCAAAGGAAAGAAATTTATTCTCAATTGTTTGTAAATCAAGAGGAACAGTTGACGCAAACTTCCATGTTGAAAAGAGCTGAAGGTCATTGATGCCAAATTGCAAGTAAAACATCCACTGCATTGGTTCCTTCCGTAAAGAAGAGGCAACGAAACACTCATAATAAAACAGGGACAGTGGGAAGGGAGTGCGGGTTATGTTCATACGGTTTATTGTCGAGTCGACCAGTCGTTTCCACTAGATTTTTCACCACGCAGTGCAGAAATCCAGGAAAGGATACTAGTTTCCTGAGATCAATTCAACCAATTATGGATCATTCCATGGTTCTGTTTTCTTCCTCTTCCATTTTCCCATTGAAATCGGTAACCTTTGTGTATTTTCTCTACTGGAGGCGTTCAAATAAACTGACAATTTTGTTCTTGTCCTGATATTTCCGGGATACTTTTTGAAAATCTATCTCGTTTGAAGAATCGTCAAAGCCGAGAGGGTTCAAAAACTAATATCTCCAAGCACCTTGAACGTTAGTTCACGAATTCTCGCTCATTTATTCCAATAGTTTATGTATCTGTTACTTCTGTGGTGGAAAACTGAGGTGTCTATATTCTCAGACAGTTCCGGTCATTTCAGCTAGTGAATTCCAAATTCAACTTCCAATGTGTTCTCCTTATACTATTTCACTTTCCCTGCAATTATCCTCGTATTTCGGAACCTGGACCTTAGCACACTACTCCGTGGCTTGGTAATTACAAGTCATACTTCATCTATGATCGGTACACTTTTGACCTTACTCATTGGTCATCATACTAAGTCTTGTTCGATCCCTAACCAACAAGAAATGTCAGGGTCATACTCAGCCGTTACACACAGACGTAATTTGTCGCCCTCATTCATGCATTATGTCTGTGTTCCAGGACCTTCCACCTAGAATGATTCCATACAAAATTTCAAATCTTGTTTGCTTCAAGTCATGTCCAAAGGAGAATAGATAAAATCTCAATGTCCTGGAAAACCTCTTAGTGATAGCAACTTTTCTTTTCTTTCGCATATACCTAAACACTGCACCTAAATAAATTATTCGTTTTTACCTAATTGCTTTGCCATTTGATGAATCTCTCTTGTTTTACATGCCTAATTCTCCCGTGTAACTTTTATGTCACTAGCATATTCTCCTTGATTTATGTGATCGTTTACGCATTCGCGTTCTGCTATGTACGTCGTCGCACGTGACTTGTGCTCGCAAATCTCATCATTTCAGCCTCTAATGAGAAATTGATTACGACAGCACAGCACGGTAAAACCTGTGTGTTTTATGGCAGAACGATTTGCTGGTTTAAGCGAAAATCTTGAGCGCGCTATTCCGATGGTTTTGCTCTATTGGTGGGCATGACCAATTGAGTTTTGTGTAATACTCACAACTACCTGCGAGTTGTACGTGAGAATAAGTGGTACTTTGCTTGGTTGATTGTCATTTGGATTTCATCTTTCCGGCCAACCCTGCACTCGGAAGCCCCAGACTGGAGCTTCGCTTCTACTTGAGTTCATTGATACTCCCAGCTTCCCTCGGGACAGGTCCAAACTACCGAAATAAATTTTGTTTAAATGTCGCCTTTTATGATACTAAACAAAGGCTGACAGCTTCGAGAAGAGACACAGTATTTTTTTCCGTTAATTCCAAGGGAATGACTTCCACCATATCAGGATGGGCCATCGTACCCACACTTAAACCAGATTGAGTTTTGTTGTCTAGTTTTGTCGGACAGGTATATAGTTATTGTTCACTCGGGTTATTCAGTGACATGCGTGTGCGAAGGCGTGCTGATTAGTTTACTGGGTAAAGACAGTTAATTACCTTGCTTCAGGGAATTTGTTCACTCTCTGATAGTATTACGTAATACAAACACAAATATAAGTCATTTCGGCCGTTTTATCACGTAAGATTTGCTTCAAACCTAAATGGTAATTCAGTTTGTATGTGTTGTACAGTGTGAGCGTTTCCGGTTATGTCAAAGATTGTCGGCCTCCTTAACCTCGTCGAAGCTAAAGCTGTATTCGTTGGAACTTTTATTATCCTCTTCCAATTGTTGATGTTGTCAATATAAACAAGCACGGTGATTTCGACGGCATGATAGAGTTTGATTGATTCTATGGGTATGTTGAAACTCATTCGAAACGAGTAACATGTAATTGAAGGAAAAATGTGTGCATTACTTGAAACTTACTATCTAGTCTGATATAAAATTCACCCTACCACCACAGGAATGTGCCAGTGAAGATTTGGCCAAAATGTCTATTCACCAGTCTTACACATTTGGACTTTATGGAATCATATACAAGAACCGAGGTTCTGGCTTATTACGGTCATTTTATATGTTGGGTTTGGTGTTCTTAAAACTATTTTGCATCCACAAAGAGGGGCTGCATAATTCGATTAATATTGTTTTTGCTGTAGGAAACAGACGCACCATGCCCTGTTTCAAACATATGGGGAATAACAATTTCCATGCCCCTCTGGTCGAATGCTTCGCACTCAAACACCAACTGAACTAAAAATTAGAGTAGTATTAGCAATAGACTTTGGTTAACGTGTCAAACTGTGTGCAACGGCGGAAGTTAGAATTACTGTGGTCAGTGGACGATGTGGTTGTTTGGTCTTGCTTGGAGTCCGAAATCGCGTATGGAATCGTCAAATCACAGTTAACTTTCTACCTTAGGAATATTGTTTCCGGAGAAGTAACTGAAGAATCAAAAACGAAAATTCATTTTTTGGCAAGTATTCAGTTCTCTTTATTTCAGGTCCACTGGTTGCCAATGCTGAAAGTATTCGGTATCGAGGAGTTTCAGTCCTACATTTTGAAAATATCGCAAAATTTTGGATTTTGACCTAACTTCGCTAATCACATGCGACCCTAATAGATCAAATATATTATCCAAATTCACTTGTGCTCCTCAACAGAAGCGTTTGGATAGTCAGTTGCTCCTATTCAGAAGTAGGTTAGGGACAGGCCTATTTGGTAATTGGCGTAATTTCAAGGTACATCCGACCATTTTCATTTTAAAAGTAAGCCGTGTTCAGTTATAGGATTTTCATTCTCAAAAAATGGTTTGGTTGATATCATGGTGATTAGTGAAATAGATATTGAAACAATCATGTTGGGTTCATTATGCAAGGACCAAAGCGAGCGCAACCAGGTATTTGTGATGCACCATTTTGTAGTCAATCAGAGGCGAACAGCTAGAGAAAATGGAGCACTCAGTTAAAATTTAAAATGTGCAGTAGTTAGCAGCGCTGTGGAAAATTGTATTTATTATTCCCATTAAGAAAATTCGCACGGACGAAACCTGTGAGTTCTGCTATGGTAGTAACAGTGATCACGACTGTACTGACGACATCGAGAATGTTGAGCATCAAAATTGCTGATTTTGTGAAATAATAAATCTGCCTTCATTCTTCTACCTGAATGGAGTCAAGTAGTATAGTCCACCTACTTACGAGGACTATACAAGTGACTCTCTCTAACGTCATTGGTTATTCTGTGCAGTGGGGCACGTTGCATCAAAATGCGAAGTGTTCACAGTATAAGAGAATGTCAATAAACTTTCCATTGGCTCAAGTGAAATGGGTTAAATGTTTCACGTTGAATTCTGATTGAATTAGGCGAGTGCCATAGTTCGTTGAATCGTACACATGTTTCACCACTTATTCTGAAGCAAAACGCTGGGATTCGGACTCCGTCGATCACCTGATACTCACAACACCTCACAATAAGATAGGCAACGTTGTTCTCTTCCACAACAGTCTGTTTTTCTCAACCAATTAGGTAAACCCTGTGATCATGAGTACACCCAATCTCTGTGTTGTTGGAATATTTCAGGGCCTTTCATCGACAGGCAATTCAAAGGCTTTCCAAGGATATAGGATTCTGCAAGGTTTTACCTTTTTTACCAAATCGGAAAATGCATGGTATCAACACACAATAAAATGTTCAAACCGGAGAATCACATCTATCAAATCATTCAGTGAGGAAACTTAGTCCCCTGCAAGTCATTTGATGAAATATCCTCTAGACTGTTCTTCTTGCTTCCCTTTCATTTACATTAACAGTGCAAAGATGTCCGACTCAAAATTCGATTAGTGTGCAACGCAAGGGGTGAAAGATGTATTATCAAAGTGTGCTTATTCATCTAGAACCAAATTTTGTGGCCACACGCTCACCATCGGTGAGTTACACGAGTGCGCTGCTATCAGTTGGAGTTCCATTGAAACACTGTGTGTGTGTTTTGTGCATATCGCAAGTGATTTCAAAAAAACGAGGTAAAACAGCTGCACGCTGAGCGCCTTCGTGGGTTAATCATGGTGAGTTCACAATAAACATCCTGTGGTTCATTAGTATACTAAAGGGAACAATCTTACTGATATCTTTTGATGACTCATTGCATATCACTTCCTATAGAGTTTTGTGTTCAGTGATGCAAATGAAAGGTACACACACCAAAACGGAACTCCAATCCCGGCTACTTGCTTTATGAAATACATCCCTGGTCATGGTTGGTATGAAGGCAGGCTTGTTGCCAGCGCACAATACTTGGTAATATACATGAAAGGTTTCAGTGATAGGAAATACTGTATCTCAATCGGATTACCAGGGCGACAGCAAAAAATCAACAGCCGGTCTAGAAGGCAAAAATGAAGCACCACTTTGTATGGTTGCTGGATTTGAATAGACAAAAGCAGTTTGTGAGGTTTATTTAGTGAAGATGTGGGCATGCGCTTGGTATAACAATAGTAAACCTAATTTTATACTTCTTCATTTCATTTGGAAACAATTCTGATGAAGTAGTTCATCGCTTAGAGGTTATCCATGCAGAAATGTGTTTTTATTCTGGCTGATTCGCAAGCGTTCCATCCATGTCACTTGTTACAGACGTTTCCAATACAAGTCATACAATAGTAGTTACAATCAAGATAATAGTATTTTGTTGCTCTCCTGTTAGAGTAACAGAAGCCGCAAGCGTTGATCGCACGTGCAATGAAACTTGTCAGCCTGAAGAAATCATCCGATTTTAGGATAAGCGCAACTAAAATCGATGTACCGAGCAATTGTTGCATATTCCTTGTCCTTCTTTTTCACAACGAGAGCTTAATCAAACACACACACACACACAGACACGTGAGTACACCGACGGAAGTAATATTTTTACTCAGCCCAAAAACTGAGGTGCTAGCAATCCTGCAGGCTACAGAATACCCGGTGAACATCTTATGCAAACCTACCGAGGTAATGCACGCATGCACTACTGAGCCTTCTGAAAACGATGAAATACTTCCCCGACCTTGCTATGCCCGATGATTTATTTCCTTCTTCACGCGTACACCATTTCATTTTAGCAGAAGCATTCAGCTTCGATTTAGGTTACTTCATTAATCGTAATGGCTTGTGTTTGTGTTTTTGGTCACGCTGGCAAATTAGACTTGTAGGTGTCCTTGGTGGGGTAGACCCAAACTCAAATAAAACACAGAATCGTTGATATTGCCAAAACAATGTCAGATGTATCTGGTGAACATTCGATAAAACAGTGTGAAGCTACTGTTGATGCATGACCCCAGATTATTTCAAAATTGTTCTCTGATAACAAGAGAAACGAAACTCGTTTGGAAAATGCAAACTATTGTAATGACTTTCATGACAACCAAACACTTGATTTGTCACGATACTCAGGTTTGAATTATATAATATTGTAAGGAAAACCGAATTGTTGGTAAAGATGTTCACAAGATGGTGATTTCTGATACATTGGGGATTTGAAGGTTCACGTTTTCATTCTGAGTCAATTTTATCGTTGCGTAGTTAGATAGATAAGACAAAACTGCCCGGGCAGAAGCATAATTACCTATCAATAAGATGCAGGCTTATGCCAGAATGTGAGAAGGTTATTGACTGATTATCAACGTAGTGAGTGTAAACAAAGACGTCTGCTAAGATGGAACACGACAAAAATAGTATTCAAGAATGCAGGACTTTCTGGAGTCGAAAGCAGTACATCTTACTGAGTGAAAACGCACCAATATATACATGAATTCGCTGCAAAAGTCATATCGAATTAGTGATGTTCAGTGCGGCAAAGTGCGGACATTGATCACTCTGCTCCCGGTTACTGATGAATGTCATCTCCAAGTGCGTATTTTCCTAACAATGCTGTGTGACTTCTTACGCATAGAAGGGAATACAATTTAGAACCATCCAGGACTGTCTAGACTAGACTTTATTGACACTAATTTTATGGACTCAGTAATAATGGATACTCCCGAATATCAACATTTTATTAGGTAATTGAGATGGAGTCGGATTATATCATACCACTTCTATATAAATGTGGATTTCATAACATGGGTGACTTGAAGAATCAAATCGCCTCAGACCAGTGGGTTTTATTTATTGTTGTTTCTTCTGCCTAATTAGGAAAGATTGTTCTCAAATTGTTCAAATAGACGAGATTATATTCATATCTAGACATAAATGAATGGTGTTTTTTATTCATAATGTGAGACAGTGTAGTTTATCAGAACCTCACCGACCGGACACAAGGAAATGCAACCGAACTCCTCATATGATGATAGATATTGCACAACGAACACAACCTGGATAGTTTTTTGGAATTAAGTACGCATGAAAGATCGTATTTCGATCGATATTTTAACCGGACACTCATGCATGATGAACCTAAATAACCGAGAAATCAACAGCATACTTCTGGAAAACTTCTGAATGAATTTTCGGCTTACAGTATGCCAAATCCACACTATAAGTTTAGATTGAAAAATAATAAACTAGAAGAATTTCATTGGTTCCAAAGTATCCTCAAAATCTTTGAGATCTGAAATTTTCAACAGTGCTGTTATACATGAGTTGAAAATCTGGTTTTGGTTATAAGTTAAGATTACCTACCATTGCAATAATGATGACGAGTTTTGTGTCATTTTTAAGTAAACTTTCAGTCAAATAAACGCTCAGTGCACAGTTTCCCCATATCCCTGACGTGTTAGAATCTAAATGAAACGGGAAATATGTGAACAAGGAAAAGAGAAATATCGGAGCGATGCAACTGGTGAAAGGCTTATGGAGAAAATAAATTGAATGATCGTAAATAGGGACCTCGAGATTTGAACACACTTCTGAGTAACTATTTCAAGTTTTTTTTAACAAAGCTGAAGTCATGCTACCAAATTTTTCAAATCCGGATAAGGCTCGGATCATTTGAATATGTGCCGAAATGGACGAAAACAATTTCGCACAGTGTGTATATTGAAGAAATTCTTATTGGCTATTTTTATATGTAAGCTTCAATGCTATGAGAAGTAATTTCGCACTCATACTATATGCGATTTCCAAGTGCATTGCACGACACCCAAATCTGTTGTGCTCACTTCAATCTACCTTGATATGAATCGGTCCGAATTAATTGACACGTTTCCATAAGCAATCAGGCATGTGTGACATTACTTGAGCTATGGGTTGGACATATTAGGCACTTACTGAGGACGCGTCTGAAATTGTACGTCAGAACCAAATCGACGACTATTCCCGTGGCTTCTGGTACTTCGAACACAGTGAACGGTCCAAGCCTGAGAATAATTGTTTGGAGCATTTCAAATCGAGCAATCTGAGGCTTTGTTAACTCCCAAATAGATAAAATATTCAAGACTTCCCTGTTGCATACAGTAATTATACCGATTACTTTTCGCGAAGAACTGACATTTTGACAGTCTTAGTTACTTCATTGACCTACTCTGCATTTTGGTGACAAACATCATGAAGTGTCCCTCGAGGAGGCATGAAATGGGCACGACAGACGATAATGAATGGTAAAATGAAGCAAAAAGTTTTAGTAAATCCCCAGTCGTTATTGGAACTTCGCCTAAAATAATTGAAGGCAGAAAACAGTCATCGTGAATACGCCGCTGGATACCCAATGCTCTGGGCTCCACGATGATCTGCTGATAAAATTTGAAGCACGTACTCGATTTTTCACCGTTCATCAATTCTGCTCGTAATCTAGGTCCTTACGACACACATTCTGTTTGAGTCATCGCAAGAAATCCTTCGTCATGGGAAGGTTTTCTCCTCATACGACAACGACAACAATGAACCATCCACACAAAAGTTATTAGTCAACGCAGATAATGCTAATGAAGAGAAATCGAGGTTGCTGTCATCGGCAGCTCTTCGTAAGGACAGTGTAGCACAAAACGGTGAATAACTTGCGCCAAACAGATGAACGTTCATTCCGTACTCTATCGGACTCCCTCTCATATCGCTATCTTGTCAGTACAGGAAGCCTACAGATCACCTGTACCACTTTGGAAACCTAAGTTGCTGGATCATCTCTTCGATTTCAGCAAAAAGGGCAATGAAATATCAACGGAACCTGACGGGTACTCCTACCAGATGATCAGTTGGATCAGGTACTTGTGATAGGACTTCGTTGAGTGAAATGCCCTCACGAACAGCCGCACAGTCGAATACCACTAGGACCTTCCCGGGCTTGTTCGAACTTAAGACGTTATGGGGTGGCAGGAACACACGTTTTCTTGGGCATCTTCTTGTGGAACTATAGATAACATTTATCCTTTTCAATCATGACCGCGAATAACATCACTGTACTTTGATAGTAGTTTCAAATTCCAGAGCAAGCATATCTTGAGAAACGACAAAAGATGGTTTACAACTGGGTGATTAAAGAGAAGCTCATTTCTATCAATACGCCACGCTGAACCGTCGATACACTTATTCCTTTCTTTACTTTACTTACACGCAACTATCTTCTTCTAAACGACGAGGCGGCTTCATGAATATATCACATATCATAGCTGATAGATCGGAAGCAGTGTAGTGTCTAAATACGTGAATGATGGAACGCACTCTACCGACTGGTCATTGATGGACAGCTTTTGAGCTGATGGTCATGAGTAGGATGATTTACCTCCAGTTTTCTTGGTGTTTGATTCTAGCCCGATAGATTCTGGAGATCAATTAATTCGATTGAATACTAGTTTAAGCGTGGTAGGTAGCGTCTTTGTGGTGGTAGACTGATGTGTTCCTTTTGGCATCCTCTATTTCATTGGTCTCCATCGGTTTCCCACCTCTCACCTGTGTCCCCAAAAACGTGAAGCACGCATGAGCGGCCACACCTAAGTGAACCGCTCAACAGGGGGTTAAATAAGATTTGGGGTAACTAAGGCCTTAGGTCCTAGGAAAGAGACGATATTCGGTATGCCAGGACAAGTACTCCCTAATCGGCGGACAAGATCTACCGACCAATCAGTCACAAAGGAAAGCTATCCAACCTACCCAACCTGGTATTCCGGAATGGGCAAATTAGCCTCACAACAGGCCACCGGCTCATGTGGAACAACTCTGCTGCGCTACTGGTTGCATTTGGATGTGCAAAGGCTGAAAGGAGATCGTCTGGATGCAAGCTGGATTAGTCACCGTTATTTCAATTTCCACTGCTGACTGGACAATCGAGTAATACAACATCCCTGAACAGTGCTGGAAACGCCGCCCCACACAATTTTACCGAGAACCTCTATGAATAATTTTGGAAATATGCTATCTCATCATGCCAAGGCTTGTCCGGCAAATGACGCTCCTCGTGCTCCAGTGGTCGAGTTAACAAGACAACAAACTGGAATACTGAACTGTCGGAAACATGCTTGGGAAGCCTGTTGGAATGAAAGGACACTATTATACGTTGGCAGCCTCAGAACGATGACACTGTTGAACTAAAACTAAACATCTACATAGCTTGTGTCCCAGAGGTCCGCATACTTAACTGTGGCACTCGGTGCATAAATATTGCAGGACAGGAGACAGATTGCTCGCTTTATTTGAAAGCTACGATTTCACGTTCGATGCTAACAATAAATCCAACAGCACCGTGATCGCTTGGGAGCCGATTTTTCTATGACTTCCTTTCGCAAGTTTTGAGGGCTTCCCCGGTACCTCAACAGCAATTGCGATGAAGAATTGGACGCCAATCTCTAAGTGATTTTCAATGAGATCAAGAAATGTGAAATTCTGTCCATCGCTTGGAAGTGGATTTCTCTCACAAGTCCTTCGTATGAGTCAACGCGTCCTAAAAAATGACGCTTAACACAATGGATCTCTGAAGACTCGCCCAAGCTGTCAGCCAAAGAAAACGAAGCACAGATATCCGGAAGTGGTGAGAACTACATACTGCAACAGGGAGCTTCGCTTTCCGCTAGGCCTGATTTTAAGCGATACTGGATCGAAGTGGCTGAAACCATGGAGACTGCAGCATGGGTTAGTGACTCCAACAGGTTATTCCACCTCATTTGCAACGCATTGGATAAGCGCTGCAAGTGAAAATCTTTCCTGTGCAGCGCAGCCGGCCATCTTATAACTGAGCACGAAAGAAAAACATATTGATGAGTAGAGCAGGTCGAAAGGTGGCTCAGCCGATCATCATACCGCACGATGGATCCACAAACTCCAGTTCTCGCGGAGCAGTACAATGTCGGTTGAGATATGGTAATAGTTTCGACGAAACTTATTTCACACAGCATGAAATTCAACACCCATCTAACTTCTTTCAGGAGCATATGGCCCGATAGTCAATGTCCGAATTGTACAAAATAGTTTTCTTTCCATTTTAAGCCTCTGGGTTTGGATCCTTTTATGATGATCTCTTGATCACCACCCGTCACCTGTTCGTTTTCATTTACAGTTTTCGCGTTTGAACTTATCGCATCCCGTGTTAATATCCAATGCGCATCTACAATGCATAGCTTACCACTTTTTCTGATTGACAAAATGAAATGCACCGAGGAACTTCACGGAACCTGGTTTCCTTCTCAGTAGTATTTTCCCCCTATTCATCTCACTATGGCGAAGATCAATTGTGCTTCTTTTTGGCTGATAGTTCAGTTTGCTAGTCCACTGGAAACCTCGATGCAATACAAATAAATACAGGTTGTTTCTGTTCAGATAACCCTTACCATGCATTATGTGCGGTGGCTTTGATTGTTATCTCGTAGCGGCAATCTCAAAAAGGACCAATATAGGAGAAAAGGATGCGAAATGAGTGAGAAGAGAACAACACATTAATGAAATTTAGTCGATGTAGAAGGTGTGTGGATGCAAGAGCCCTACTGACCGCGGCATTCAGTCATTTTTCCCAAAGTATCTAACCATTGAGTGACAGGGTCGCTTGAACCTCGCTCAGAAAGTCTAACACGCCCTACAAGAACAAGTTAATTAGTGACACTTTCGATTCAGTAGTAATATGCAAGGATCAGTGTCTTCCGTGGGATTTGCTTGTGTTTGATCTTCAAAATACAAAAACGGAGAACACTCTTTGAGTACAATGACTCAATAAGTTCAACAAGAGGATACTACACATACATTATTCGAACTCCAGTATGACTGTTCACAGCCTGCTAACTGCACTGCTGCTCCTCAGCGAATGAAACACTGTCCCCAGTGTTATTTACTCCTTCACCACACACGAACTGACTGTATATGATTATTATTTTGAAGGCCATTTGACAAGACCACTGTCGGTCATATTGCATCGAAATCACACAATCAAAAGACCTCCCATTCCACTTGGTTTCGCTAGCAAGTGGTTCAAACGAAGTACGAATTTACAATGCAGTTCACCTCAGTTTGTACTCATATTATGGGCCCATATAGCCACACTCACTTTGATACCTATATCAGAAATAATGCTGCTCATTTTCAAATTACTCGTATGAAGTAGAGTAAATCAGTGTCCACCGTATCTCATTATCCGTGCTACGGTTCTAGCTTATCTATCTCAACCTCACTGTCATCTACTTGTTGACCCTTTGAAACCGAAATGGGCCTACTGCAGCTTCCGGTCACTCACGGTGGAGCGTTTAGTATACCGAAGATGCAGGAAATGTGTTTTTTCTTATGCGCGTGGCAAGTCCCATTGGAAAAATCAACTCACTGAATTTTGCTCACCGTCTACTTGTAGTCAAGAGAAATGGAAAAAAACTACATCTAATAATAGATAGAGTAGCTTCAGTCAACTGAACTTGTTTCCGACTTTGACTTCTAAGAATTAAAAAAGATCAGTTCATGAGCTGGCAGAACAATCTTCAACCAATGAAACTGGTCAATGAATAATAAACTCCAGGGAAGACATTATTGGACAACAGTCTCCATCATTTGAACAAATGTATTTAGCTTACTAAATTGTTGTTTTGTGCAGGTGAATGCATAAGTCCCTTCTATGTTATTGTTGCCTTGTTACCTTCTTTGATATCAGTCCGACGAATAATATATTTACATATGCTGACTACCCTACGTTTTTGGAACTTATCATCCCTTATTCTTTATTAATTTCCTGTTTACTATATACTGGCGGGGGCACGGACAATTAGAGGCTGTTGAGTGGGATAGTGATCGACTGTGCCAACAGGATTCAAACTCACCATCCACCATAGGAGGATTTGGAATCCACCGTGATGACCAATTGACCAACGCAGGTCAGTTCATTGTCAAGTTACTTATCAATATGACGAACACGGTCGATTTGTCGCCCACAACCTACTTTCTGATTCACGCAAAAACCAAACACTCCAGAAACGTTTATCACAGATCCTTTGTAAAGGCAACAACTTTTTTCTAATTTATATGAGCTACGTAGAGATGGACTTTTATCCCCATTAGCTCCTCCAACTGAAAAGCCCCAGTGATCAAGATGAATGAAAGCGTCACTTATTTCCTTCCAACAGGTCCAACTTGTTCTTATAAGAGATTCCCACCGGAATGTTCCATGCGCGTTTGCAAGCGTATTCAACAGGTTCTACCGTATTGGTTTTCAACACTGGAATTTCATGGGTAATGTATTACGTACGCTATGCCTAATTATGACTATACTCGCAGATTTTCCTATATACATTTACCAGAAATGATCGTCATAAATTTGTACTTACTGGAGAAGACCTTCATGTTTCCCACCGTTTGTCAATCGCGAATGTTATAAGAGAGTCTTTCATATTATCCATTGTGATCCGAATAGATGACCTACAAGTTTATTTCTTGAAATGATTCAACATTCACTATCAACACCTAACTCACCAATACAACCCCAGCATCGTTGTACAACTGTTCCATCCATGTTAGGAATCATTATTAGTGCTGATCCACCGAGTTCACACTATCAGTGGAAACAACATCTAAGCAACCTAAGCTAACTCCCTCAATGGTTTGATTCACATCAAAACTTATTGAGAGAACATCCGTATTCTATGTGTCTTCGGAAATTCGTAAAGTGAGACTGTTATTTATGCATGTTTTCAAACCAGTCAAATTGTTCTGAATATTCTCCGCATGGAGCCGACCTTGGAAAATGATGTGTTTCATAAAAGCTATGAAAACAGTGACATGAAATTGCAAAACATTCAGGCATTGTTCGTGTTAGGCCGCTCGTAGGCAGCTCGGTTGTTGGAAGGCTCAAGAGCAGAAACAGAAGATTCATGTTTCTCAAATACAAATGAGATCGAAAATCAGTCTGAGTAATAGGAAGTGTTTAAAAAAATAAAGTTATATTCGAAGGTTGCTTAACTCAAAGTAATGATATATCTAATGTTGTTAGTGTGACTATTTTGTTTTTCTAACCCGATAAAAATGATGAAGTAACGGAAACGGATAGCTCCTAGTCGAGAATGTAGATTATGTGTGAACCGACTTAACTAACTTCATGATTTACCAGCTTCTCCAGTTCGGCAGTTAAATCACGGTAGGCTTCGTCTGCGTAGTCCTGCCACTTGCGTTTTGCGGACATCATTGGTCTATGAGAAGTGAGGTTCTGTCCAGTTTTGGTTCATTTCATCAAAGGAGGGGTGCTATGCTATGTTTTTCACGTAGTCGTCTACGTTCTAATTGCTGTTTTGTAATGCGGCTAAGATATCTGCATCATCACCGCATCGAGGACTTACGTACTGAAATTCATAAACCAGAATGGCAGTAAATGTAGGCGTTATCACGTGTCTTTTGTGAATAAATCTAAGAGGTTTAGACTGAAACGATAAAAACGATTACCTACACTTTTTCTGTGGTTTCACTTTCTGTCACCGTCAAAGGGACAAAGAGATATATAATCCTAATGACAGTCGAATATCGTCTGTGTTTAGGCGTGCTTGCCGGAATTTCCTTTTTTTCTCCATAATTTCAGTTATTCTCTAGCTAGTGCAAGTCCAGACTCTCGCCTCCCCACTGTACACACATTGCCGGTAACTGTGTATCTGCCAGAGTGCGTGTGCCATCGTGTGGGTGATTTGCTAAATTGTGGTGAAGAGGCGGAAGTGGTGCGAATGCAAACGCGCTCATTCGACATGTGAACGATCAGACACGTACCTCAAAGGACCGTATGCGTGTGTGCGTTTAGAAAATCAGTTTACTACGGATCCATACGCGTACGAAACAAAGGAGCGTGGATGGCACAGAAAGGAAGAGAAAATATTGAGCTTGGTAGAAATTCCGGACCTGGACAGTCATGTGTTGCAAAACAACTTTATACGTGGTCTACGATACAACCTGCTCACAGCAGACAGTTATCCACTAAGGTCTTGCTCGGTACCACACCTGATCTATTGCAAACTTATCGGGTTCTCTGTTCTTTATTTTTATGCACCATACACAGGGATGTGAAGAAAGATGATGGTACTGCAATCTTCCTGACGGCTGGGGCCGTTCATTGCATTCGCCAATTAAAAATATCGCATACCCGAGAGCTTGTGTTGCAAATCCGCTCAACGACTTGAAGGCTCTGTTATACAGCAACGCCATTCCGGTCCGTTTGCTAAACTCCATTCACTAGTCTGTGGTACCAGTAGTAGCTTCGTGATTTCGTCCCGACACTAAAAATACACAAGATCAGAAGTGTTACTTTGGTGACCAATCAAGGATCCTATGGCGAAACGCCTCACTGCCTATATATGTCACCGAGGCTGCAGACGAAACTTCTGCTGACGTCCTACCTCACGTTTGCCGAGGCCCGGTTGACGCTCGAGCAATTCGTTGGCGTACTCGATAAGACTGCTGAACAGTCCGCACTGTTCAACGATAAGTTTGCCAGCCCGTTTCACGCAAACGCGTCAACTTAGGCCGGTCAAAATGATGGCTCCCAAACACAAATCAAATGCAACTCCACCTACGCTCCACATACCACATCCGTCATGCAGTATGCTGTTCTTGTTGCTGAATGGTCCTATTCGCAAGGTGTGCCGCTAATCACAGTGCAATATGACGATTGCTACCTCTAAGGATCCGAAAAATGATGACAATCCGGTGAACACACTGAAGATTTCGAGTGAATCGTGTACGGATCAGTCCAGTTCCACTGTGGCTTGAGACTTCGATTCATTTTGGATATCATGAGCTGCTGGTCCTTAAATCGGAATTCCTTTTTTCACTTGATTCTGCCCAGTTACCCAAACAATACACCGACGTGCGCTTTACGGTGTTTCTGATCGTCGACTTCCACTGTTGCGTGAGACTACATTGATGGTTCGTTAGGAAAGTGAATATATCCTGATACACTTTCCGATATTCGTAGGCAGTCCCTTGATTTTACTTTTGAAGGCCCCGCTTACATTGGAGCAATAGGCAATAATCCGAAAGGCATCCAGTATTCCGGTGGATCAGCAGCATTTGATCGCACAATGCTCGAATACCGAAAGCGACATGGCAGTTGAGCCCGCGAACCTGGGAGTGTGTGGTGATGCGGAGCTCCTGAAGCAATGAGTGTTGCCGTATGGTCAGATCGAAGGTGTTTTGAAGATGCTATCCCAAGTTTAACGAGACGGTGTCGTTGTGTGTGTCTCCATCCACTTGGGTGACTCCGATTGTGGTGGCGATGATGAGTGATGAACAGACACTTCGAACTCGCGGTGTCCAGCGACTGTTCTGGAATCCACGTTCAAAATGATGCGCGGCAACCACGGTAGAACCGCAGAACTCCAAAAAATACATGCCATGCAGCTAGTGTTTCTCAAAAACTGGTCTGGCTAATGCATGATTGTTGTTGTTGTTTGGTTGCACTGCTTTCAGTCCACTTGGGTATGAAAAAAATGAAGCCACTGACTTGACAGATGTGTTGGTGGCCGAAAATGATGCGGACATTTGCACTGTGACAATGAACCCATGGTCCAAAAGCAGAGGGTTCACGCAAACGTTTTGGCTCATTCGTGAACGAACATCACGCCCGTGTACTGAGTAACTCCCATTTCAAATGGTTAGAAGTATTCCTGACCAGTTTACCAAACAACTTGTTTGTAAACCAGGTTTCACGGAAGCGCTTTAGCTGTGAAGCAACACGTCGGGTACTGGTCACCGACAACGGATCGTAGTTCTGTGCGTCGGGTCCGAATATTGGCTTGACCGCCAACATAGCCGATCACATTGCTGAGACGACCGAGAATACAAATGGTGACCGTGTTGATGACCGGAATCCATTTATTCCTCCAAACGAAACGACGGCCGCAGCGGCCGAGCCATATCCACCAGGAGGAGAGCCAAATTAACTAGAAGCTCTTGAAGGAGGACAGATGTGATGATTTAGCGAGCGACACACGTGATAAGGCCAAGTTCAATTTGTAGCCACAATCGCATTTAGGATCTTCAACCAATTTTGATCACCGCGGAAGGGCACAGCTGAAGCCATTTGTAATTGATCAAATCCTATTATGCGAGGTAATTTATACAAACCAGTTCTGGAATGAAGTAATTGTGCTATTTCGCAGCCTCGGTATTCTTGCTACTTTGGATTACGTAGTTTCGGCTCGGAGCAATTACAACACATCCTACCAGCATGGGTGTTGCATATATTAAACGAAAAAAAATTTTTTTTATCTCTCTCAGACTTGTGACTAATTATTTAGAATGGAAATCATAACAGAGTTTCAGTGGTAATGAATGTGTAGTTGAGTGCGACATTATGTAGTACCACGTGAAGCACGCGGCTTTGGTTCAATGAAATGATCTTCATTGAAGTGGCACAGTGTCGAGTCATGAACCACATATTATGCACTACCCTTGATTCTTGTCAAAAACATCTTCAGAGTTCTTCAGTATTCAACAACATGTTTTTCGCTGTAAAATCGCTTTCTAAATGCGAGAATTAACGATTAATTTTATTCATTGCTTGTACTTCCATTTAGTATTCAATGGATTACCAAGCTGTCGCAAAAATATAAATCCACATTCGTCTGTATTTCTTTCTTGAATATTGATGTTTAAACAAGCGCTTTGTTCTAACTTTGCTGAAAATGATATAAAGTGGGAAATCACCAGCTTTCATCAACATTCCTGTGGTCAAAACTCTCTGTAGCATAAGGTGTGGAGTTCTTTCCAGCAAGAATAGTATCAATTACTCATTTCGTACAGCGTTCAAATCATTGATTTGATCTGTTATATAGAGTTTGTAATCGTTCCAATCAAATAATTTACCATTGAGCAGCTCCCGCAGAGGAATCAGATTGCCTCAAAACTAGGATACACAGAGCTATCGCCCAGTATTTCGGAACTGTCAGCTTTCAAAGAAAAACCAAAACATCAGTGACCGAATGTAAGGGTCTCTGTTTTTCACTGAGTCGCTTGTAAACCAAAATTCTGTAGTTCGGCGGTGACAATGAGTTGCACATTGTTGACCTCCGACGAGGGACAGTGCAGGATCGGGTGAACCGCACCAAGCTGTTTCCATATTATTCGCTCTCACTAGTTTTTCCTACTCTGCGTTGACCACCTGTCTGTTATAATAGTAGGCTGCACTACGGTACCTCGACAACCATAGCATCATAAGTTGAGACAAGACGGAATACTTGCAACCAACAGACCTCACGCGACATACCAGAAGAAGTTCCTTCACGGGTGCTTCGGTCACTTTCTCGTGTTAGGTTAGTGCCCCACTGTCTTCTGGGTCAGACTTTTAAGTCAGAGGATCAAGTAAGAGTTCCCAAATAATAGTCCGCTGTGCGTTGTGGGCAGTCGACAAGTACGATATGCCCAAGAATCTCCATCGTTTCTTCGGCAAACACAGTTCGTATTTCTCTGCTCTGTAACTTTCTCATCCCAATTCGGAATAGATATGAGAGGCCTTAATGAGTCGTGACCGTGAACTTCTAACTCTCGGTAACGGTAGCAAATAAGAGACAAGAAAAAAGAGAATCGATTCTCCAACCTAAGCATTCGTCTCACTCAGCTGCATTCAGCATCGGCACACATTGTCAAACGAAGCGACAGTCTGCCATACCTGGAATTCCTCAGACGTTTAACGTGCATGTGAGTTGTGTCCCCGAAACACGCATACAAGACCCAAATTCAGTTTTACCAATTTACTCTTCAAACTAGCGTTCCCGTTTCTTTCTTCGCACGCCGGGTCATTCTGTGTCTAGTGCTTGTGGTCAATCTGGCATTGGCACCGTTCTCGGCATGAAAACTGAGTGCGCACTGCGCGACCGGATTCCAATGAGCAGTCATCGGTTTGCGGTTCGGATGAATGGTTACATACAAGTAAACAGCACTAGACTGAAGCCTAGGTGTCTGTTTGTTGTTACGATGTATGCCCCAAATGACTGTAACTCATCTGAGGCTAAAGACGAAAAATACCATGAGTTGTATCAATTGCTCCGTAGCGTGCATTGAACGGACATCATGGATGTTGTTGGTGAACTCAGTGTTCAAGTCGTAAGTCTAGAGGAGACGGAGAGAAATAAAAGAAACCCTTTTGAAATTTCAATAGACCGAACCAATACTGGTGACCGACTCATTCAACTATGTTCCGATCATGGACTTTTCCCAGCGGGTAGAAAGTTATCGAACGAAATGCGCCACCGAGTCACCTGGCACTCTGCTGCGTTTTCCCGGCTTTGGACTCAGATAGACCATATTACTGTTGGTTACCGCTAACGCGGATCAACTCAAAACTGCTGATCATTTTGGTCCACGTCTGTTGACAATGATCACACATTTGTTCGTGTAAAATTAAGCCTACCTCTCGTCGGTTGCTGAAATGACACCAAAGCCAAAAGTCCTCGGTGACCGCTACTGGGCGATATCAAAGGATCTGCCTCCAAGCAGAAATATTGTAAAATTCATGATTGATCTTTTCTGTTTTCTTTCAATGTATTCTCTCTGTTATAATACAAAGCTGTACCAAACATGATACCACTCGGATGAAACATTGAACTACATGCCGTGCGTTCTTGAAGTTCTCACTTCTCAGTGGTTCTGTGCGGGTTCAGCCTATTCAATCCGTCGGGTATTACATTTGCCGTCGCGCAATAGATTCAAACCATAATTTCTTCTGAAATGCAACCCCTTGATGTAAGTTCCATATCTCAACCGGTTGACGACTACATGGGATGTGTCAGTATTTGGTATTTGGCCCGGAAACATTTGGATGATGCGAAGAAAGAGAACTGTTTATGCAATTTGTTTTGTGAATCCCCATACATTTTCCGAACCTTTTCTTGCCATTGACACTCCATTCAATATCACAACTGTTCACCGGGTTGTCGATGCAGTGACGTGCAAAGGAACCGGATGAATATTAAACAAAGTTCAGCGGGCTCTAAATGAGGCTGCTACTGCTGCCCAAGATACAACAACCAGCTACCCACAGAAGCAATGGATATCTGCATCCTCAGTTGAGCTGTTAGATGCTCGCAGAAAGATTCCTCCGGATTCCATGTATGATGGAACACAGAGGTGCCTTAAACGCCAATTGATTCTGAGCCTGAGAAGCGGCCGTCAGTAGAGGTGGATTGCGAAGTACAGGGAGGTGGAAAAAGCTGCAGTGATTGACAGCAGCTGCAAGCTTATCCGACAAAACTGAAACACTGGTATTCGAAAGCCAGGCTTTATTGAACTGCTTTAAGAGACGAACGGATCACTGACTCAAACTCAGGAGCGTCGTCTAGTTCGTTGGGAGAAGCATTTTAAGAAGCAGTTCAACTGGCCTTTATCCCCGACAGGCTTGTTAAGAAGCGTCATAGCTCCAACTGTGGTTGTAGATACCGGTCCTCTGTCAAAAACGGAGGTTCTTCATGAGCTATGCCACCTAAATGATATGAGAATGCTTGACCGGATGAGTTTCACCCGTCTAGTTTCGAGAATGATGGCTCATAATTGGTATTGGAGTTGACAAAACTCCTCGATTTTGTAGGTCACAGGGAACAAATTCCAAAGAGTTAGAGTGAATTTGTCATTGAGCCAATTAACAAGAACGATGGTGATTCCTCTTGTCAAAACCACCCGAGAATAAGTTCGGTTAACATCACATCTATAATGCTTGCATTAAGCATTCCCCACCACTCATCAATTACTCGAGAACAGTGCCCGAGCGAGAATCAAGAGCGGTTTGGACTTGATCGATGTTGTGTTGATCTTATCTTCACTCTCCGACAAATTTTCGAACACAGGCACACATTTTATAGTCCAACTACCATCCTTTTTCATGATCCTTTAAGCGATCTTAGGCTCAGTTGACCACGATGTTCTCTGACTTTGCCTCTTGTTGAAGGGTGTACCAGAGAAATTCGGTTCCACCATAAAGCCCTATTATGTGAACAGCCGAGGCTATTTATGGTTTACGGTTCTCCTTCACCCGAGTTCACCACGAGAATTGGTGTTCTTCGAGAGCACGCCCCTCTCCCTTTCTCTTTACCTTCGTGATTGATACGGCCCTATATACAGCACTTCTTTCAGGTGTTGATAGTGGTATCCAACGTGGAAAGATGTTGGACCAATAATATACGAGTGACATCGTTCTCCTTTATGAAGATCCAGGTCATTTGCAAACTATTATGAGCAGCATGAATAACTGTGTAACAATGATCGGTTTGCGTTTTGCAAGATGCTGTTGCAGGTCTGGATTGGTCCAACTCTAAAGCATTCACTATCTGGAGAACCATAGACTTGGTTGATAAGTTATTTGCTGGACAGCTGAATTTTACTCGGAAAACAGATATCGGTTGAGGTGTCATTGTGTATACAGAAAGTTCTCTTGACATTTGCTAATCAGAGTTATCTGTGACTTTGATACAAAATCTGTTCATCTATCAAGAGTCGGGCGTACGCTGCAGCAGTTAAGGCCGTTATTCTCCGTGATTAAGAAACATGGCCACTATGAGAAGATTATCGGTATTGGAACACAAGTACGCGCATGTTCACTGACATTATTATTATCTTCATCGTCATTTTTCAATCGATTCGATTTTCTTAGGGGTGTCATAGTAGCTCATAGTCATCCTGAAGCCCTTGTTCCCCAGCTTCTACGAAGAACCGCATCATTTCCTCAGCTTTCGTGAACCCATGAAGTGGTTTCGTCACCGGTGAGATTTTCAGCACCCGTGACGCCAACCGTGACTTTCGCTTTAAACTCAATTAAACGTTCCGTCATTCACGCTCGTCATCGCATCATTTTGAACAAACTGATAAAACATTTAGTTGGTTCACTCTCGAACCAGAACGCACACTACAGTAGGCGTTCGACTAGCGGCTCATAGACGTGTCTTCTATCGAGTCATGAAACAAACTATGAACGAAATTCACCTTAACGAATGAATAGAGAAGACCAGTGTCCACAGGCAAATACGATCGTGTATTTCATATGTCGTGGGACCGAAATAGTATCGGGGCAAGAAATACACGGAAAGTAAACGGAAGCAACGGCGAAGCGAAAGTCGGACCACAGACCTGCAGTCGGTGAGAACCAAAAATGTGTCAAACGTGAGGTGGATGGAAACCTCGGGAAAGTCAATTTGGTAAAACGTATGCAACCGAGGGAAAAACAGTGAAGTCAAAATCAAGCAGCAGAGATTATGAAGAAAATACATCCATTACGCTTTCTACTGTGTTCTTTTCAATGCTTCACCAGATTGAAAATGAGTTTTCAAATCAGGACAGCACCCTTTGTCCGATCCTTCATGAGAAACGTAATATGGATGATTGCACTGATAAGTAATGGATTGTAAAAAGTACATGCATACTAAGTAGATAAATGTATAATTAATCTTCGTGAATTAAAACGAACTCCGTGACTGTGGTTTGAAAGCGTAGGAGTGATCGTTCGGGCAAGAATAGATCATATCTAACGGAAAATGATAGTATCTTCTAACACCTGTTACTAATTAGGGTGGTTACGATTATCGGTTTGTAAACGGGTGCATATCGTAATCAATGTAACGTAATCCAGTCGTTCTATCATTTGCTTGACAGCGATGGAATCAGGATAGGCATGAAAACGTCAAGAAACAGGTTTATGTTTCTCTGGGAGTAAAAGGGAGCCATACACAGACTGCTGATCACAGTGCTCCAAAATGCCAGAATGTCAAAACCGTCTGGCAAGAAATCGAGAACAACTTCAGATCTGCCAGATCAGTCGGATTTGATGTGCGTTACAACATCAGATACTTTCATCACCTTGTATTGTTTTCTGTATTGTAGAAAGCACTCAAAGTTCCCAGGGAGATAAGGCCTGCATCCAAACTATTGTTTTACCGAAAATCTTGGATACGGGTCACAAGGCTGTCCACGCTAAATTCAAGTCAAGCAGAGTGATTACTCTATGTACCTGGAGAATTTAAAACAATGGTTATAAATAGCAGTTTTCCAAACAGTGACCGGACATTAGCATTGCATAGCGCGGGAACTGTCATCTCCCTTGGGGGTGGTACAACTAGAGGTAGTCCTCCAGCTAGTGTGCATGCCTTTCTTAGTCCAGTCGCGTATACTTCTCTGCCCCTTGCCTGCCTGCTTGTGCTCGTTACCCTATTTCTCGGGATATTTGATCTTCCTTGATTAATTTGTATACTGTGGCCAGACTATAGGGAAATGCGCATTCGAATATACTACTGCATTTCCTAGCTCAAACGAGTCTTTACCATCAAGAGGTGTTAGAGCTTGAAAGATTGCATGTAAAATCTCTTCTTCAAACATATCGCTTTGTGTGTTATTGATAGCTGCAAACAGAACTGTGTGAATTTTAATTTCCATTACCTAGGCAATAAAATACATCAAACGAAATGGTGAGACCTCGACTTCTTCGACTGAAACATCCAGTTGCTCTCATCGGATTTACTCGATTGTATGCACGCGTGCGGACAGATTTGGTTACTGGCAGACAATGCCAGTTACCGCATGTTATTCTTCTTTAACGAGGATGGAAGTAAACATCCATATATATATACATATATATATATACATATATATATATATATATATATATATATATATATATATATATAATACAAAGAAGTATGTAAGCGTTTGGACGAAATTCTCCTGGAAGCACACGACCGGATTTCGGTTGTTGGTTCTCATCAGGTATGCGTACCCGTTACTCCTCTGCTCACTCGTCTTCATACTTGTACACTCATATTCCATAGTCACAAGGATCTAATTTCGATCGTCTGGAGTGTGAATGGATACTTTTCACTGAAGAGCCCACAAACGAATCACAACTGAGATTACTCATATTTATTCGTGTCTGGGTCACTACATACTACTTACGTTCAATATGAGTGCCTACACTTGCAGCCTCGCTGCTATCCTTTATTCATTGAGATGAATAAGAGCATAAGTATATAATTATATATATATATATATGTATATGAAGCGATCAGAAGTAAACTGACAATACTTAGTTGTGGCAAATTTGACATACAATCAGGTCCTTGTGCGAATATGTGACCACTCTTTCCCCGTTTCGATCGTCTTTTCACAGACAGGTCTGTGATATATAACGGAAAGATAGGAAGTAGTAGCAATTCCATGTACTGATTTTAAAATAAAGTGCAGACTACCAGTGATTCGGCAAATGAATCAAATGTGCCTTCTAAGAACTTCGAAAAATATTCTTCTTTGTACTTTGCAAGGTTGACAGCAGGATGAGCACAAAATCGAACTCGTCTGCGTCCACTCCATTATTCTCTTCGTCGTCAATGACGGTTTTATGATCGTCATCATCATCGTCTTCTTCTTTTATCTCCGTGAAGATCAGCACGAAGTGACAGGACATTTTAACATCTGCTTTTGGTTGATGTCTTCCGTCAACAGTATGTTGGCCAATCCAAATGTCTCGAACACCGCAACAGTATTCGATCTTCAAGTCCATTCATGCTGGTCGCCTAATAAACTGGGAGCATGGCAATCGTTTCTTGTTCACCGACAGGATTTTCTCCCTCATGGATGAAAACGTCTAAGCGACTTGACTCAAGCTCAATAATTATGAGTTCAAAGTGTTTTCAAATCTACCAGGCATTTTTCCTTGAGAAGTGTAGAAGAGATCCAATAACAGAAACTTCGTATTGTTCTCACTGTTTTCGCGACTTCCAACAATCACAACTGAAATCAGTGTATTTCATAAATCCACGACAGGGGAAGTGCGGCTTCAATGATTTTGTGGCGTTACTGAAAGAAAACTGCTCAGATTTGGTACGTGTTTCAGTGACTGGACACTGGTTACCAACAACCTAAACCAAACTTCCGTATTGCTGACATGGTGTTCTCAACTAATTCTACCAATGGAACGGAGGGATTGATGATCAGACACCGATAATGTCGGTTTAACATATACCCCAACGGTCGTGTTTCTGAACTATGAAAAGAAACGAAATGACCTGTGACAGTGCATACTCGACCGTTGATGAACTTTAGGATATCATGCCAGCATCACCGATGACTGAGGTTGGTAAAGACCAGTGGCAGCTTCTGCATGCGAGACGACACCTGACCCGTTATCTGTTCACCTCATAAGATTGAAATGCCTCAGTCGCAAAACTTATCTACTCCAGCTACGACCTGCTTCACTAATAAAATATCTCGATCAGGGCCAAACCAGTGCAGCAGCAGAAAACAAGAAATTCTTTGTAGTCCCTACGCAGCACATTTGATCCATTTGCGGAATGATTTATAACCTCTATTCATTCTAAACAAAAAACATGTTGACAGTTTAGTTCTTCTCTATTCAGCATGCTGAGTGGTACTAACTGTCTTATTTCAGATTCAGGCCCTGTGGTCAGAAAATCAAGACAATGATCGTCCTAATACACCCGATTTAGGGTGAATTTTCAATACATGTGCGATTTACGGAGTAATCTGAAAGAAACGAATGTAACCATTTATTGAAAGGTCCAGAGGGATCCGTGGAGGAAAAATCAAGCAGTTAGTACACTCAGATTAATGTCGAGGCCGAATAACAAGATCGTTCATTATTGCGTCGTGGTCTACGGGAAAGTGGACATGGTCAGGGCTTAGGCTATTTCCACATGTAAACGTGTGTGAATGAAGAATTTTAGATTTCGAGCCAATGAAAGTGAAAGATGCGGCTCTAGAGAGTGTGGAGGGAAGACAATGATTTGTGTTCGATGGTGACCTGTTTGTGAATTTGTCACACGAATCAGAATGCATGTTATTGATGTAGTCAGTGAGAGTATATCTATTGTTGAGGCAGCAGAGGGTAGCATTTTTCGAGATTTGGTGGTAAGATGGGAATTAGACAGAAGAAGCGTTAGGTAGATTTTGGTTATCAGAGAAAAGGTATGGGATGTTATTGAGAACAGTATGCGAGGGAGATCCAAATCGAAGTTGAAAGGTATAATCAACGCACCTAAGTATTTGAAAGAAGAGAAAACAGGAAGTAGACAAGTGGGCAAGGTCATTCACACAATTTCGAGGAAAATTCAATCTTTCGTTCCCATTACAGTGACAATACAAATAGAGAATAAACTCTATGCTATTGGAAAAAAAATCACAAAAGTCTTTTCAATTAAAGACATCAACTGCATTATCACGTAGAACATACAGCAGATTACTGCGATTGGGGGAACCAAATGCACGTCCGTAGTTAAGAAAACGTAGCCCCACAGTACAACCATCGTGATCACGAGTATCAGCTGTTGAATTAGCAATGGATGTATTTGCATCACGTGTTGACGGACAGGGTATATAGGGAAATTGTGTCAGATCACGAGGGTGAACTTGGAGAATTATACAATACATGAGTGCATTCCTACTTACTTTCAGCAATGCAAATGTTCAATCTATCTGACGGTATTTCTTGGATAATTTCTTTGGTACAGGTTGAGGGCGTATAAATATCCGACGATTGACAACCACCTCAAAATCAATGAGACGAGATGGGATATGATTTCGATAGAGCAAGCCATTAGCAACATTGGTGGTATTTAGTCGGGGCTATCAGATTCACGGCACTAGGCTTGTTATTGAACAGCAGGAAGAGAGGCAAGTGTGACAGGGTTTCGTTCATGGGATTCCAGATATATATGAGGAAGTGAGAATGTGTCGGAGATAACAGTGAACAGGTGATTAGAATCTACTACGCCTAGCCTCACATTGAGCCTGGCACAACACAACAGTTAAATGGCGCTTCACATCTCACGGCATTTCACGTGACCCGACACTTTGTATATTTACAGGTTATTCAGATGTCTTATTTCAGTCTTGATGAGTGTGGATATACTTTTACGGCTTGATGCCAGTCAGATGTTTGTGCCTTGCCCCTAACCCTACGGGAGAGGTAAACCTATTGTGTTGAACATAACAGATTTACACAAATCATGAAGGTTGGGGTAGTCGGTTAACTGCTCACAAAACGAGAAAGCCTCGTTTAAAAATTAGGAAGAGCAGTGAAGATGGCAAATGTCCCAAGCTTTTTCAGATTCTCCAAGGTGCAAACTCGTTTGCAGACAGTGCGCGATGACTGTAGAAAGTTGGTGAAGGCTTTTCCTTCGCAAACAAACTTTGGTATCAAAAAGTGTAATAGAGTGATCGGGAACTCCAATAGGAGCACGTGAAATTACTGTACAAATACTTCAATAATTTACTAATACTGAATGCAAAAGGGCATCGAAGCAGTAAGAAAGTGAACAAGACTCAATAAGATGGGAGGTGATTAAAAAGGATAAGTCAAGTCCACTGAAATTAACTGCCATTCTGCACAAGGACTGATTAAGACCTGTATTGAAATAGTTGGGAACACTGCTAATCTACTGATTGATATAATCAGTGGGAGTATCTAGTAAAACATAAGTAATACCAGATATATGAGGTTGAAATGATCTTAGAGGAAGTGGCTTTCTATGCACTCGATCAATATCACGCTAAATTTGAGTGAGATGTGATAAGATTTGCACCACATTTGATAGATAAGTGTGATTGAAACCATGATTTCTGGATAGTGTGTGGACATAAAATGTGCTAATATTTTACTTTTTTCAAGAGACATAATGAAGAAAGCTGTTATAACTAGTTATATGCAGTTACTTGGTTATATATAGGTATATCACCATCAGTAGTCAATACATAAATCATACAGATCAATTGACAATTGAGGCATGCGGTAAATGTGGTAAGCAGTGTGATCATTTGTAACTGCTCTAAGCTTTAAGTTGTGCGAATCAATGACTCTAAGATCCCCGTTTTGATCCCAGAGATTGGATTCTGAGCGAGGTGTAGTAATAAATAGCAGGAAAATATGATTTACTGTGCTGTGTGCTGCGAAAAAAATGGCATCAACCGAAAGGGATCGGATTCTCAAACTGACTACTGTGATACCACCTGGTAGGCGAACTGTTAGTGAAGAAGTGAAATTTTGTTTATGGCTCAGATGAAGTTGCGTTGTGTCTACACTGGCTTTTTGCCAGACCACGGTTAACCAGTTGAGAGAATTTTTTATGACAAGTAAGGTGGTTGACCGTAAGGGAGTTTCAACTGAAGGTAACTATTCAGTTTGACTAAAAAGCTACACAAGTACAGAGATATGCAGAATTACACTGGTTAAATATAGCTCATGGAGGGGAAGTAGAAATGCCGTGTATGTGAACGGCTGAACGTGAAATCAGACTTTTTATTACAATTGGCATGTTTCAACAAATGTACCCATAAAGAACTTGATTTTGGGAGTTCTGTGAACTAATGATACTATTATTTTCTTACAAATGAAAGTCATGAGAGGATAGTCGGTAGTATAAACCTCTGGTTATTTTCATGATAGTTCCCGATTTGGATTTAGCCGTCAACACTACCTCATTGTTACAACATAACGGTTAGATGATTTTGAATAATCGTAAACTGAGTGCTTTTAGCTGAATGAACATGCACGCGACCTACGGGCGCGTTTCACAATAAAAATCGATAAAAGAATGAACATTTGTTTGGCAAATAACCGGTGAGCACATACACCGTTTCTTCTGTGCATTCACGGGCGTGTATCTGCGTATGCACATGATGTTCATTTTTATAGCGGTCGTTTGCATTTCGTGTATTTCTCGTATCGGTACTGTTTCCGTACCACTTTATATAGAATACATTGTCGCATCTGTCCATCGGCTAGCATCTTCTCTATTTGGTCAATAGAGGTGATTTCGTTGGTACTCCGCATTGACACACGAATAAAGACACGTTCATAAGCCTCGCTCAAACGTCTCCCAAAGTTTATCTAGCATTTGAGGTCATTCAGTGGTATATATTATGCGGCGTAGTCAGTGATTATGCTCCCATGCTGCATCTGTCGATCCATCTGCTAATCATAATACGAATACGAAACAATAAATTGAAAGTTATACTCGACAGACAGAAAATGAACACAACCAGTGGTACCAGGTTTGTGGCTGGTGAACGAGATGAACATCCAAGTGGTCGACCACGATCCGCAACGTGTTGGCACGGAAAAGAGCTGTTCATTACAATGCAAACCATTGGAGAAGCGGGTATTTTTTCATGGTTATGTCACACTAGAAATAGTCAGATCAATTCCTACGGATTTCATGCAAATAGAATGAAATAAGTAGATTTTATTGGAGTGTTGATACGCCAGTATCTACTTGGTCGAGAGAAACCAGCCAATAGAATTTACATCAGTCTTGATGGATTTGTACGAAAATCAGTTCCACAAAGAATCACTATCGGAACACAGGATCATTCGTTTGGCAAGAGCACATCGAACCAACACATTCGTGCAATCCTGTACCGAGTTTCTTTTCAAACCGTAACACAGCTTGAAATAGAATGGAATGAAACAGAGGCTTCACTATACAAATGAGAACAAATATGTTTCTGCTAGTTATTCGAATCATTACGGCACGGAGAAGAGAAGCAAGTTGAGGGAAGCTATCGGTAGGATATAATCCAATTTGCATTCAAAGAAGGTGAAAGCATTTCACGTTCGACTTGTTTTATATTTTCAATCCGTTTACTTTAAATTAACCCACCGATGATTGTTATTTTTATGAACAATTCTCATGCATAAAACGCTGATACAGTTTCATTATCACTATCCGAAAAACCGTCTACCAATTTTATAACAAGCTGACAATTCGGAATTTAGGAACTTCTCAAGCAGCAAGCTTATCACTATTCTTTGGTTCATCAAGTTCACCAAAACCTCTCGATCGGACGGCTCAACATATTCAGTATTCAAGCATGGGGCTGGACCTCTGTCGGAAATGTTGAATAATGTGATCAGTCACGCAATTGAATCTTTCTTCATTTCTGACTCTAACCGTCCTGTCACAATCATTCTCATACCAAAAGGGTCCAGTAACCCAACAGGATCCAGAAAAGTTCACAGAGTTAAACTTTCCTCGTCGGAGTTGAAATTGTTTGAATTTCCTGTACTCCACGGCTTTCGAAACCCTGCCAGAAGTCCAACTGACGAATACCAATTTGCGTATAAATCCTGGCGGTTCACGTATGAGAAAATAGCGTGGTATTCCATTCCATTGCAGAATCACTCAATGATTCGTAAAAGTCCATTAGGCCTGCCCTCGTCGATCACACGCCGACATTTTATGGTTCACAGCAAACGTCGCTTCTCAAGAAACTAGAATCCATTATCTGCCCCTGTACTCAAATAACTGATTGGAAGACTTCTTCTCAGGAATAACAAAACGTATCTCTCTTCGTAGATGTTTGTACATATTCGGTCTTGTTTCTGGGCTTATGTGATAAGCACATAACATCATCCATTTAGTTTGCCGTAAATATCGTTGCGGACTGTTTCACCCAGTGTGATAATAAATTCAGAGAAATCAATTCAAAGATCGATTGGTAGTTCAGGCACTGGCATAGCATGCAGCGTGAATATTGTTTTTGTATTACTAAGGATTGGTGCAGTATATTGGGTGCACAGAACAAAACACTAGATGAAACAGGAAAGCTTATGAGGCCAATGTGGTTGTAAATTGTGTCCTATGTATCACTGGATAGGACAACTTGGAGCGCTACTTTCGCTAAGGGAGGTAGTTCGTAGAAGAGATCAATGTAGTTGGCCAGTCCATGACATGATATGGAAGAAAGGTATGGAAAGGCCATGTGAATTGTGTTAGACTTCCTGGGTGTGGTCCTACATACTGGTTTAATGCATTCGAGTAGCGCTTTTGTAAATAAATTATTTATCTACTTGATAGAGTTATTCATAGTTTTCTCGTTATATTTTTTGTACCATTGGTTGTTTGAGTTCCAGTTGAGATTCCAGTTTTGAGATAGAAACGAGAACTATCGTTCCCACTTCGTGAACAATAGGTGTTTGAAACAAACTGAACTAAACTAAACTAAGCTGAGGAGAGCTGAACTGAACTGGACTGAGCTTTACTGAATATCGCTTCATGTTTGCATGAAGAATAATTGCATCAACACAAAATGCAATCTGTATTTAGAATGCATAGCTTTGTGAGTTCATACTAGCCCTTATCGGTCAATTACTTAAAATCATGTACGAACAAATGACCATAGTCTACTAACAATTTCAAATATGCAAGAGCCTTGTAGAATAAAACGTGTGGCATATCCGAGACACCTAACTTTTGGGAACAGTCCTGTACCAAATAGAACCAAACCTCATCTATCCCATTTCAAATAAATTCTGAGTAATCTGAAGTGAAGCACGTTATTGTACAGGGTAGATCGGCATTTTGAAACTGCCACTTTGATATCATCATAATGATGGTTTTCAAGACCAACCAGAAAATGGTTTCAATGTCGGGAAACGTGAAGACGAAATACGGAATGGATGCACCAATATGATGAAGGGGTTCTTCCAAATCACCTCGAATCTCCCAGAAATGCAAGTCCGATTTGCCCACCAGACAGCACATATACCTTTGGAAATTGGACTTCTTAAAGCTTTGTGCTTTAAACCATCATATACTATTATTCATTCCTTCCAAACATTGATTCCCATCAGCCTAATCTATTTTGGTCTCTTCGGGCGATTTTAATCAGTCAAAAACTCATTTTATTATCGTGAAACAGAATTCGGACGTCGGATATCATAAATGATAGAAGTGAACCGATTAGATGATGTAAACCAGTTTTTACCTCAAACAAGTTTATTCCTTACTTACTGTTTTAATCACCCACAAAGCTTTATTGACACAATATGACCAAATTTTTCTCACATTCTCTGATGGAAACTCCCAACGGCAGTGTTGATAACGTTTCTTTAAAAGTCGCTGGGTGTGTCAAAAATACGGGAAAGAGATATAACAGAACGAGTAGTCTCATCAATGACCAAATCTCTACGAAATAGTAACTGATAGAATGGTTCACAATGTTACGAAATTTAGTCACGTCCTGAGAGACAGTTGAGCACCTACAATAATCTTTGTTCAAATATGACCTTATCTATCCCCAGCGAATATTGAGAAAATGGTTCAAATAAACGATCTGTCTTCCGGAATGAAACCTGACCGATGCACTCTCTACACTGCACTGAAATGGTTCCAAAGAAGTACAAGATAAACACAGTGCAAACATTGTTTCTCACCATAGTGATAATTTTGACGACAGATACACTGGATGGAGAAATCAATGGGATTAGTGAAACGCTGATATCAACTGCGTATCCAGCAATTTTTCCTGGCAAAGTGTAATCATCTGAAGCTGATAAAGAATGATCGTCCGCTGTACTTGGAAGTGAATTTTGAAATTCTCCACAAACAATATGATATGATCAACCTAACCATTAAACTTCTGAAGCCAAATTCAGGCGTATCTACTATAGTGCCGAACCGGTAATTGTGTTCACGTAATTCCCCGATCACACGCCTATAATAAAGGATCCACCGTATATCCACACCAAGTTCAGCTGCACATTGCAAGTAAAATATTGGATCTCAACTACCTACACTGTCCGGTTCGAATCTTAATTACGTCATACAATGACTCAACACATTCACGTGTGATTTGAGAATTAAAATCAACACGACTGCATCATCAATCGATGAAAGAATGGTGACTGCCTCAAGTCGTTCGGAGACAAGGCCTTACGTCACTGCCAATGGTCTTCCCCAATGGAGAAACTAGAAGCACATGATATCATGAACAACGCGAAACCATCACGTGATCCAACCAATTTTCCAAACAGATAGACTCGATTCATTCAACATGATTACTCATTTCGCTGTCGCAGTAAATCTCGTATGAACCAGGTCATGTTTGCTCATGCAGCGCAAGTGGAGATCAGCATTTTGTTTGTTGTCATTATATTCACCGATATTTGAACTAGTCTATCAGTTTGACGCGAGCATCGTAATTGATTGGTGATAGTGGTAAAGGTGATGTGATTGTGGTGATGCTTCATCCGACAGACTCGCCCAGAAAGCTGCCCAATCGGAGAAGACAGGCAAGTTACAAAACAATTCTAACTTTATAGAATGCGAGTAATGATTGTCAAACGTTTTTCCCAATTTATAGTTTGACAAGGTGAGCTTTGAGTGAGAGATATGCACATGTTCATTATTTTCTTGGTATGACAGGGTAAAAGATAAATTAAAGGAACGCTGTACATATGTGAAATGAAACTTGAAGTGATGGTTACCAGCGTTGTACTGACCTGTTTGTTTTGTTTCATGGTTATATTTGAACAATATTTTCCTGCAACTAAAGAATATTCATCTGATTTGGCAAATACGGTTGAGTGAGGACACTCGATTGAGACATCAGAACAGTCGGTATCAAAACTACTAGTTGTCACTGTCCCACTTGTGATAAAATATATTACACGTTTTACAGATTTTGCACACTGGATGATGGAAAAGCAGTAAGTTAGTCGATAATCTCGAATACAGCAATTGACAAATTCGTGTCCATACAGTAGAGGTGTTGTCAGTGTTACGACAGATATTGTGTTGATAACTGTCAGTTGCATGCGGTCAGTGATTACGTCACGTTATTTCGTGGGGTACCAAGATAGATTCAAAGATCTGAAATGTTGCTTCTGAGCACGGAATGTGGTGTTGTTTCGTGCGAATTGAGACTCAATCGGCGGTTGCCGAGATCTGGCATTTGCATTTCCTAATGCTCTCACTTCGACAGTTTATTTAGGAAGAGCGACTCCATTAGTATTCATTCAATGATCCGGTTCCTTCGAAGTGATGGTGAATGTCGTTTGTCCGCTTTTCACTAGACCTTTATTTAACCAACTCGGTTGATACGCCTTTATTCGTCGAGATGGTCTTTCTGTGGTTCTGCCTACGTCACCTGCTCCACACTGAGAGCTGGAATGCACGGATATTCTGCCTTTCACTCGTCAAATGAGAAATAGTCCAGAGGTGAACAAAACGTGGATTCCAGCAACGTAATACATCTTTCTGTTTTCGGATATGAGTAACAGGCGATTGATTTCACTCGTTTACCATATCTGCTTCACTGCTACTTCTAAATTCAATTCATGGGTAGACAGATTGCTTTTCGACTGCTTGATATGATTGATTGTATATACTGGATGAGAAATGATTTCACCCTTTTATTTATTCCCCATAGAACATATCTTAATTAATTTAATGGTCAGTCAATGTATAAAAGGCCTATTCAATCTCAATTATACGATTCTGTAATAGTGTGTGCATGGAATTGGCAAATTTCCTTATATTGTGTCAATTTGTCACTAGCTTTACATGTGTATTGGTGATGTACATTATGGTCCACTAACGTGCAATATTGCTAATCGTTGGGTGTAAGAATTGGCGGATCGAATACCGAAACGTTCAGGCTTGATCTTTGGAAAACCGGTGGAAACCTGAACCGCAGTTTTATGTTGCACTTATTTAGTTAATGCACTTTTACAGCTTCATCCAAACTAGTCTGTTACTGTTGATTGAACGGTCATTTTAAATAGTATTGTGTTTTCTATCAATCATCAATCTCATTTTACGTGTGGCGTTGTTCAAGGTGTCTTCTTAGTTGACTTATGACCCCACGACCCAGGGTGGGAATAATGCCAACGTCGGAAACAATTACCTCTTCGGTAGGTCCCTATTGGTCTTGTGCCCATTTCGGAATCATTTGTTGTACTATTGTTGTATGGAAAGACAAAATGTAAAATGCGAATAACGGGTATACGATGCTAAAAGTGATAGTTTGGTAGTGAAAGGAGTTTGCATGTAAAACGTGCCTGCTCGAGTTCAGTGTTATTCCTGCCATATGTCTACTCTTCTGATCGAAGCTGGGAGCTTGTTGCATGTCTGCTTCATTTCTCACTGGGACTCATTTGTGACGAATTTTCACCACAGCACACGTATTCGTTAGACTTAATAGATCCACAAAATTCTCATTTGATATCTCCACACTACTCATCTGGCAGAAAAACGAAATTAAGATTGCCCTGGAATAATACAATAATTCCCACTTCTTAGAGATTCTGTTCTTGGTAAAATAATATAATATGCGAATAGCATGTGAAGAAATCAAACAAGATCAAACCCAAAGATTTCTTTTTCTTGCGCTAGACGACCAATGTAATTCATCTTCAGTTTCTAAACGTTACACTTTTTTCACGATTCTGTTTATCGGTTGTTCTGAAACTTACACGCCTATTTTTTGCATTATATGCTCAGAGATTCATACAAAACAACAAATAGGGAATCAATTTCTTTGCCACATGTCAGTTCGTGTAATCAATTGTATATTATGTATATTACTGGGTATCGATGAGATGAATTATATATACTGACAGCATTGTGTGAGCTTACATTTTCTCACTACCTGCATGATCACCACGGCGGTGGAATACCCAAAGCAGTATCAAGTATTATCGACAATGTGACCCTGAAACTTTAAGTGGAGAATTGCACGTGGTCCCAGTATGTCAAATGTGTAACAAGCCGGAAAATAATGGTACTCAGAACATTACAGTACGTGATAGTTTGCTCGAAGTGTGTTAAAAAGCAACGGGAAAGACTGAGATGCAAAACGAAATGAATGGGAAGAGTACTGCTTTGGAGCTATTCATTGATTACTCCTCATGACACTGCAATAATAAAAGCTGCATGTGTTTTTACAGTTCACAGCGATTTAGCGGTTCGCATGAATACATGTAAGTGAAGGCAGATAAGAAAATCTGAAGGTGTAATAACTAATGCAGCCAAAATGGGCATCACAAAACAGCGTCAATCAGAAAACAAACGTGTAACTCACAGGAAGTTCAATGCTGATTTTTTGTCTCTCGTTGATTATTCTCAGCAGTTCCGTTATTACACTTTGGAAGTCGGGAATTAGAAAACAAAAAGATGAAATTTCTCACATTCGACTTCTCAAACTGCTTTTTTTAACCGCAAACACCTTATGGCAATAGTTACATATATATGGTGATGTTCACCAATTGAATTTGCACTGTTCACCTCTGCGGAAATAATTACGAGAACTTTCTTCTATCAAAGCACTGCACGTTGGAAAGATCTGTAACTTTTTGAATTCCCAATTTGTGTGTTTTGTGTAGGCTCGAAATCAACGTTCGGAAGGGGATTATGTTTTATAACGTAGGCAAAGCTAGATGTTGTGCTCCAGCCAAGTCGGATGTTTATTCGAGAACCTTTCGACACCAGAGTTCTTCAGATTGGACATTTTAGCTCGGGTTTTCTGAGCAACTGCTATTTACTTAAGTCTAACTTCACTAGTGTTTGGAACCAGAGGTCAACTTCTGGATCAAGTATGGAATTCAAATAGAATAAAGTGGCTGCAACATATGTTACTCATGCCCATCGACAGACTTTTTGGGCGTGAGCTGTTCTCTGAGGCGAGTAAGGCTTCGAAGTAGGTCGAGATGGTCAGTGCACGACATGGCAGAAATGCAATGAAACATTGACCAGTGGGCTTGGCCAAACAGGACGTGTTAGACACGTGATCCGTCTACCAAAGAATTGGAAACATTAGGTGATGTTGCTTGGTGTCGCAGTCAGTGGCATTGTTGGATTGAACAAACTGATAACTTGAAACAGCCAAAACTGGGTTATTTGATCGCTTAACCAACAGCCACTCAGATATGAAAATGATTCATCGCTGGGTAGAAAACAATGACTTGCCCTTTCTTGATAGATATAATTCACAGAAGTTATTATTGTCACGAGGAAACCGAATCCTATATAATAGAATAATTGAATTGCTTTTTGACACCGAGAAGTCCAGCGCCGCGAGCAGAAGTCGAACAGGCAAGATTCCCGCGCAGAGGATTACCCTTCTGAGCGGTTGCCGCCAAGGTGCTTGAAATTTTGCAGTTTTCCAACATTTACCATTCAAAGGTGACGACGTCATCCAACTTATCACCAAGCGCCTGAAATCTGTCATCAAACACATAGTCGAAGCAGTCAATTTGGTCAGCATATTCACAACCAGTCGGATACCAACACCGTCAGTGAAATAGCTGCTCTCTCCCCGTACCTAATCTAAATTTATCTAATAACTCACATGGGCATGTTCACCAGTCTGCATAGACAGAAATGGGAGACAAATACGTCACTAAATAAATGATCAAATTCCGGTATGACCTCAAAAGCTGACGGATTGCAAGTTCACACAAATGGTGACATCTACGAAATCAAATGCAATCAAACCATCGATTGGGCCGCATATCACTGAACAGAAACAGTATGCAAGTCCAGACAACTAGCGTAAATTCATGTGCAACATTACAAACACCAGATTGTTCAGATATGCTGAGGCCTTTGCCATCCCTGAGCGTAAACCGAAACTGTGCAAATAGCGTGAATGTTCTGTCAGTTTAGTCCCACGTTGGTGACACAACTTATTCCCCTCTCATTATTGTTGGTTCCTATCCCTTATTACTGACCTCAGTTTTCTCTCGGTGTCAACAGTTGCTTCACTAATAATAAATAACCACACTGACCGCAGTATACTTGTTTACAGATGCAGGGCAATTGTACAGGATGCAGTGTGATAGACTGTTTTTTGAGTCTTTTATTCAAAATATTGGTGGACAGTCATTGCTTTCAATTATGGTGAATGTTTGCTGGTAAATTGATGACACTTATTTTGCTCTTTGAGATTCATATCCTCACATGTTTGTGGATCAGCGCCATATACGGAATAGTAAATTTGTTGAAGTTGTCATGCTCACGGAAAGGAAATTCACCGAAAAGACTTTGTTTCTAATAGTCATCAAGTGGTGGGAGCATGTGGCCTCACAAGTTTGTGTAGAGTCCAACATTCCACTCGGAGAATTGAATTATTCGAAATTCTAAATTTTCATCTGAATTCCGACAACTCCTTGATTTTGTTTCAACAGTAGGAGATGCGAATCAAGATTTTGCGATGAATTGCAACGAACCAAGATGGGAAGAACTAGAATCTTCCAGAGGATCCTGGGCCTCCAACAATTTGTTCATAATAGCGGACGTTTCGCCACTGAAGCATCTATCAGCATCAGTGCAAACAGTGGATTTCCTAGTCTTACAGTATTCTACCACCTGGCGCTTTTTGCTCTTATATTCACTTTATTTTACTTTTACGCTGCTAGCTTCTACGAGAGATTGAGTCAAGACGGCTTGTGCATGTCCTCAGCAGTACGTACGCGGTGTGTTTAGATGAACTGTTTATCAGGGATCTTGGGAATTATGTACGAAGTGATGTCCCTAGCGTTATTCATCTACCAATTGGTTCAAATTGTTCCTATCAACGGTTCCTTCATATTATCTATTGTGACCCGAACAGATGACCTACAGTATTGTTTCGTGAAATGACTCCCTATTCAGTAACCACACTCAACTCACCAATAGAAACACAGCATCGCTATTCCACACAAGTTAGGAGTCATTAGTAGTGCACACCTGCCGAGTTGACTCTAGGAGTGGAAACAGAACCTAAGCTACCCGAGCTCACGCTCTTAACGATTTGATTCGCATCAACATGCCTCTTCGAAGATTCGCAAAGTAAGACTGCTACTTTCGCTGTCTAGTGCTTGTGGTAAGTCTCGCGTTGGTATCGTTCGGGGCATGAAGACTGAGCGTGCACTGCTCGATTGGATTCCAATGAGCAGTCGTCTAAGTGCGATTCCGGTGAATGGTTCTATACATGTGAACAGCACTAGACTGAAGAGTCCATGCCTGTTTGTCGTGTATGTGCATGCTCCAAATGACTGCAACTCGTCTGGGGCTAAAGACGAATACTACCATGATTTGTATCAATTGCACCTTGGCGTGCGTTTAAGGGACATCATGGATGTTGTTGGTGAATTCAGTGTTCCAGTTGGACGACTAGAAGAGACGGAGAAAAATAAAGGAAACCATTTCGACATTTCAACCGATGGAACCGATAACGGTGACCGACTCATTCAAATATGTCCCTACCATGGACTATTTCTAGCGAGTACAAATCTCTGGCACAATAAGCTCCACCGAGTAACCTGCCATCCTGCTGCGTCTCCACATCTTTGCACTCAGATCGACCATATTGCTCTTGATTACCGTTGGCGCGAATCAACTCTAAACTGCTGATCATTCTGTTCCCCGTCTGTTGCCAATCATCACACATTTATCTGTATTATTCGAAGCCTACTTCTCGTCGGTGGCCGAAAATACATCAAAGACGAAAATCTTTGTCGGCCACTACTTGACGATATCAAAGAATGTGCCTCAAAGCGGAATTATTGTAAAATTCAAGATTGACACATTCTGTTCCATTTCACTATATTCTCTATGTTATAGTACATAATGGTACCATACATGATACCGCCCAGATGAAAAATTGAGCTACGTTCTATGCATTCTTGATGTTCTTACTTATCATTTGTTTTGTGCAAGGTTCCGCCTATTCAATCCATTTGATTTCAAACTTGGCGTCACTCAGTAGATTCAAACCATGATTGCATCGGAAATGAAACTTCTTGATGTAGGTTCTACGTCCAAACCTGTTGGCGACTTCATGGAATTTTTCAATATTTCGTATTAGGCCGAAACAATTTGGATGATGCAAAGAAAACAGTGTTTTTCGTTCTTTCCATTTCCAGAAATGCATACACTCCCATGAGAACGTCGACTTTCCCGGATTCTATCATCAGTCTTCCACATAACAAGTTTTAAATCATTATTTTATAGCATTTCACGTCAGTCGGTTTCGCTGCTGCTATGAAGTCCAACTTAAACAGCCTCACTGGACTTGAAAACCGATCCGTTCGTGAATTCATTCTTCAGCTGGAGACACAGGCAGCGAAGTGCGACTACGGTCCCACATGGGAACATCAACTGTGCAATCGCTTGATTGTAGGAATCAACCTTCCAGTTTGGAACAGAGGCTGTTGCTTGCAACTGATCAGACCCTTCATCAAGTAAGCCAAATTCGTGAAAAGTATCTGGGAGTAAATGCTGTTTCGGAGTCCACACTGTTCAATTATTCCAAAAATCAAGTAGTAAGGCACACTCAAAATTTGCCTCGTTTTACCAAGCCGATACGTTTTCGTGGTAATCAGCCCCACTTGAGCGACTGATTCGTTCGAAATCTTACCATAACTATTTCGATTTGAGCAAGTGTATTTAATATTGTCAGTTACTTTCGTTTGTCAAATGTTCTGGCGAATTACCACATGTTTTGCCTGTGTAAGTTTGGTCACAATGATAGTGCTTGTAGAATTGGCCCTCCATATCGACAGAAAATCTCACCAGCATCATCAGACACTTCCATCTTCCTACCAGGTTTTTACCACTTGCATCAGCCCCCTTGTCAGAGAACGTTCCGCATATTTACCACGAATTGCATCCTCAAGCGGGTAGTCAACACACTTTTATTGCTGACACTGGGCGTGTAGAATCCATCATTTCACCTCGAGCTATAAATTGCGTTTATCCCATCGATAAGATTATTCCTACCATTGTGACTTTTCCAGGGATTACTGGATACAAGCTCCCACATGTCGGTTCTTGTATGGTTCTAATTCACCTACGTGACTCTGATCCTACTGAATGTAAGTTTTTAGTTTCTGATTCTGGACATTCACTTCTTGGTTTTAAATTTGTTCATGAATTGCACATCGATGTCGCTCTCCTAACCTCTGCACCCGATTCATTGAGAACACAACAGCTTCTTTTAAAATGTCCTCAGGTTCCTGGTGGAATGCACATTCCTGGATTGAGGTTAGAGATAACTGGCCATTCCATGTCTCTGAAGCGCAGAATAGTTCCTTTTGGTTTAGGAGAACCTGCTTGGTCAAGCAATGCATTCTGTGTGAGCACGGAATTACTGTCTGACTGGGCCACACCGATTCCGTTAGAGGATCAAAACTGCCTGCCAACATCGAAAGTACAACTAATCACTAACAGCGGCGTTTACACAAGGCACGTTCAAGAAGTTGAAATTGACTTCCTTGACCAGTGGTCCGCGAGGCGTGGCAGCGGGAACATGGAGACTATTGCGGATCCTTCTTGGGTGAGTGCTGTCCTCCCGTGATCATTGATGATTTTCCCCGCTGATCAAAGCTACATCGAACAAATTCAGCTACTGCTGACTTGACACAGACTGCGCTCAGGAAAAGATTCAACAGAGGAGGAATTTTGTTTGTGCCAGATACTGACATTGGTACCAATTTAGCTGCTAAATTCTGGGTTAATTAGCTATAAGATCTAGGTTGAAAAGTAAAACACACTGCTCTTCGTCACCCGCAGTATAATGGTCGTGCAGATAACTTTGAATGAAATTTGTTTTGTGATTCCCCATATATTTTTTGAACTTTGTCTTGCCATTCATAATCCATTAGATATCACAATTGTTCAACGAGTTGTTCACGCCCAGTATCCAGTTAAGTAGTAAACAAAGTCCAGTGGGTTCTATTTGAGGCTGTTACGGCTGACCAAGATCCAACAACCAGCTACCCAGAGAAGCGATGGAATCTGCATCCTCAGTTGAGCTGTTAGATGCTCGTAGAACGATTGCTCTGGATTCAAATATGTTGGAACACTGAGGTGTTATAAACGTCAAATGATTCTGAGCCTGAGAAACTGCCGTGAATAGTTGTGGATTGCAGAGGTGGAAAAAGCTGCAGCGATGAGCAGCAGCGACAGCGATTAGCAGCAGCTGCAATCTTATCCGTCTAAGCGAAAACACCTGTTCTCGAAAGTCAGGCGTTATTGAACTGTTCTAAGAGATAAACGGCTCACCGATTCGAACTCAGTAGCTTCGTCTAGTCCGTTGGGAGAAGCATTTTAAAAAGCAGTTCAATTGGCCTTTATCCCCGACAGGCTTGTTAAGAAGCGGCATAGCTCCAACTGCGGTTGTAGATATCGGTCCTCTATCAAAAACGGAGGTTCTTCGTGAGCTAGGCCACCTAAATGACATGAGACTGCTTGACCGGATGAGTTGCACCCGTCTAGTTTCGAAAATGATGGCTCATAATTGTTATTGGAGTTGACAAAACTCCTCGATTTTGTAGGTCACAGGGAACAAATTCCAAAGAGTTAGAGTGAATTTGTCATTGAGCCAATTAACAAGAATGATGGTGATTCCTCTTGTCAAACCACCCGAGAATAAGTTCGGTTATTAGCACATCTATAATGTATGCATTTAGCATTCCTCATCACTCATCAATTACTCGAGAACAGTGCCCGAACGAGAATCAAGAGCGGTTTAGACTTGATCGATGTTGTGTTGATCCTATCTTCACTCTCCGACAAATTTTCGAACACAGGCACACATTTTATAGTCCAACTACCATCCTTTTTCTTGATCCTTTAAGCGATCTTAGGCTCAGTTGACCACGATGTTCTCTGACTTTGCCTCTTGTTGAAGGGTGTACCAGAGAAATTCGGTTCCACCGTAAAGCCCTATTATGTGAACAGCCAAGGCTAATTATCGTTTTCGGTTCTGCTTCACCCGAGTTCACCACGAGAAGTGGTGTGCATCGGTGTCACCCCTCTCTCCCTTTCTCTTTACCTTCGTTACTGATACGGTCCCAGGTACAGCACTTTTGTCAGGTGATGATAGTGATATCAAAACTTTCCATAGTTGAAAGGTCCTAGAACTTGAATATGCGAGTGACATCGTTCTCCTTTATGAAGATCCAGGTCATTTGCAAGCTATTATGAACAACATGAATAACTGTGTTTCAATGACTGGTATGCGTTTTTCAATATGCTGTTGAAGGATTGGGTTAGTGCAAAACTAAAACTTCCACTATCTGGAGAACCATAGACTTGGTTGATAAGTTGTTTTCTGGGTAGCTGGATTTTACTGGGAGAACAGACATTCTGCTTGGCATTTGCCAATCTGATACATCTGTGGATTTGATACGAAATCTGGTCATCAATCAAGAGTCGGGTGTACGCTGCAGCAGTCAAGCCCGTACTTCTCTGTGGTTAGGAAACATGGCCACTACTAGGGAAGAGTATGAGAAGAATATTGGTGTCTGAACGCCGATGTCGCATGTCCCTTGACAGGATTCCTCGGCACGCCATATTTGGGAGGCCGGTACCTGCTGGAAATAGAGTAAAGATGGCCAGTGCATGACATGGAAGAAATAAATGAAAAATAAAACCAAATCAAACCAGTCGAGACAGATGAAACGCTAGAATATGTCATTTGTTACAAAATCTTCCAGATCTAAGAATTGCAAATTCCTCAGGCGCATCAAAAAAGCTTCGGCGTAGTCAGAAAAACTAAATCAGGCACGGTTGACGTTATTGTGAATCAACCCAATTCTATTATAATACTTGCTTCTTGTGACAGTCCTCTTTCATATTCACCCGCTGAAGACTATGAAACATTTTCTCAATCTGACATTTTTCTAATTATTCACGAGCCCAAATATTCTCATTTTTACTCTGGTCCGGATGGGATATCCCCTGAAATTCTTGAGTACAGTAGAATTCGAGCTTGCGGAACCCATGTCAGCTTTGTCGAGTAAACCCTTCGGTAAACTGTTTGACGCAACTAACAGGCGGAAACGCGCTCATCTAGCAGTCTTTCACTAAAAGATCTATAATCAGTGAGAAACTCATTTCTTGTTGTCTTTAAACACACCTTCCGTCATTGTCAGTTTGTCCACAGACCCAGGAGGTCCACAGTTGATAGTAAAGATTCCTCAAAAACACCACTTTACCCCGTCCTAATACAGACCCGTCCGATCTGTACGTTGTGTATATCATGAATATTCTTCAGCCTTTGATTCAGCATATAGACCGCTTCCTAAATCTTGAAATTCTTGAAGCTTTCCAAGGTCCCTGACAAATAATTACGGGGCTCTCTATTCATAACGAACACTGAGCTGTCGGTTCGTCATGCATATGACAGCTCCAAAGGGGACTAGACTTCATTCAAGTACAGTTCTCTGATTGAAGAAATACAATGTAAACCTCAAACATGACCTTCCACGGATTAGTATTGGCCCAAACGAAAAAGATATTCTCAATTGCTTGCAAATCAAGGGAGAAAGTTGACGCAAACTTCCATGTTGAAAAGGGCTGAAGGTCATTCATGCCAAATTGCAAGTAAAACATCCACTGTATTGGTTCCTTCCGTAAAGAAGAGGCAACGAAACACTCATAATAAAACAGGGACAGTGGGAAGGGAGTGCGGGTTATGTTCGTACGGTTTATTGTCGAGTCGACCAGTCGTTTCCACTAGATTTTTCACCACGCAGTGCAGAAATCCAGGAAAGGATACTAGTTTCCTGAGATCAATTCAAACAATTATGGATTATTCCATGGTTCTGTTTTCTTCCTCTTCCATTTTCCACTGAACTCGGTAACCTATGTGTATTTTCCCTACTGGAGGCGTTCAAATAAGCTGACAATATTGTTCTTGTCCTGATATTTCCGGCCTATTTCTTGAAAATCTATCTCGTTCAAAGATACGTCAAAGCCGGGAGGGTTCAAAAACTAATATCCCCAAGCACCTTGAACGTTAGTTCACGAATTCTCGCTCATTTATTCCAATAGTTTATGTTTCTGTTACTTCTGTGGTGGAAAACTGAGGTGTCTATATTCTCAGACAGTTTTGGTCATTTCAGCTAGTGAATTCCAAATTCAACTTCCAATGTGTTCTTCTTATACTATTTCACTTTCCCTGCAATTATCCTCGTATTTCGGAACCTGGACCTTAGCACACTACTCCGTGGCTTGGTAATTACAAGTCATACTTCATCTATGATCGGTACACTTTAGACCTTACTCATTGGTCATCATACTAAGTCTTGTTCGATCCCTAACCAACAAGAAATGTCAGGGTCATACTCAGCCGTTACACACAGACGTAATTTGTCGCTCCCATTCATGCATTATGAATCTCTCTTGTTCTACTTGCCTAATTCTCCCGTGTAACTTTTATGTCACCAGCATATTCTCCTTGATTTATGTGATCGTATACGCATTCGCGTTCTGCTATGTACGTCGTCGCATGTGACTTGTGCTCGCAAATCTCATCATTTCAGCCTCTAATGAGAAATTGATTACGACAGCACAGCACGGTAAAACCTGTGTGTTTCATGGCAGAACGATTTGCTGGTTAAAGCGAAAATCTTGAGCGCGCTATTCCGATGGTTTTGCTCTATTGGTGGGCATGACCAATTGAGTTTTGTGTAATACTCACAACTACCTGTGAGTTGTATGTGAGAATAAGTGGTACTTTGCTTGGTTGATTGTCATTTGGATTTCATCTTTCCGGCCAACCCTGCACTCGGAAGCCCCAGACTCGAGCTTCGCTTCTACTTGAGTTTATAAATACTCCCTGTCATACACAGGATCTAAACCCCGGCCTTTTCACCTCAGTGATAGATATATTACCATTGCATCACCCAGCTTCTCTCGGGACAGGTCCAAACTACCGAAATAAATTTAGTTCAAATGTCGTCTTTTATGATACTAAACAAAGGCTGACAGCTTCGAGAAGAGACACAGTATCTTTTCCGTTAATTCCAAGGGAATGACTTCCACCATATCAGGATGGGCCATCGTACCCACACTTAAACCAGATTGAGTTTTGTTGTCCAGTTTTGTCGGACAGGTATATAGTTATTGTTCACTCGGGTTATTCAGTGGCATGCGTGTGCGAAGGCGTGCTGATTAGTTGACTGGGTAAAGACAGTTAATTACCTTGCTTCAGGGAATTTGTTCACTCTCTGATAGTAATACGTAATACAAAAATAAATATAAGTCATTTCGGCCGTTTTACCACGTGAGATTTGCTTCAAACCTAAATGGTAAATCAGTTTGTATGTGTTGTACAGTGTGAGCGTTTCCTGTTATGTCAAAGATTGTCGGCCTCCTTAATCTCGTCGAAGCTAAAGCTGTATTCGTTGGAACTTTTATTATCCTCTTCCAATTGTTGATGTTGTCAATATAAACAAGCACGGTGATTTCGACAGCATGATAGAGTTTGATTGATTCTATGGGTATGTTGAAACTCATTCGAAACGAGTAACATGTAATTGAAGGAAAAATGTGTGCATTACTTGAAACTTACTATCTAGTCTGATATAAAATTCACCCTACCACCACAGGAATGTGCCAGTGAAGATTTGGCCAAAATGTCTATTCACCAGTCTTACACATTTGGACTTTATGGAATCATATACAAGAACCGAGGTTCTGGCTTATTACGGTCATTTTATATGTTGGGTTTGGTGTTCTTAAAACTATTTTGCATCCACAAAGAGGGGCTGCATAATTCGATTAATATTGTTTTTGCTGTAGGAAACAGACGCACCATGCCCTGTTTCAAACATATGGGGAATAACAATTTCCATACCCACCTGCTCGAATACTTCGCACTCAAACACCAACTGAACTAAAAATTAGGGTATTATTAGCAATAGACTTTGGTTAACGTGTCAAACTGCGTGCAACGGCGAAAGTTAGAATTACTGGCGTCAGTGGACGTAGTGGTTGTTTGGTCTTGCTTGGAGTCCGAAATCGCGTATGGAATCGTCAAATCACAGTTAACTTTCTACCTTAGGAATATTGTTTCCGGAGAAGTAACTGAAGAATCAAAAATGAAAATTCATTTTTTGGCAAGTATTCAGTTCTCTTTATTTCAGGTCCACTGGTTGCCAATGCAGGAAGTATGCGGTATCGAGGCGTTTCAGTCCTACCATTTGAAAATATCGCAAAATTTTGGATTTTGACCTAACTTCGCTAATCACATGCGACCCTAATAGATCAAATATATTATCCAAATTCACTTGTGCTCCTCAACAGAAGCGTTTGGATAGTCAGTTGCTCCTATTCAGAAGTAGGTTAGGGACAGGCCTATTTGGTAATTGGCGTAATTTCAAGGTACATCCAACCATTTTCATTTTAAAAGTAAGCCGTGTTCAGTTATAGGATTTTCATTCTCAAAAAATGGTTTGGTTGATATCATGGTGATTAGTGAAATAGATATTGAAACAATCATGTTGGGTTCATTATGCAAGGACCAAAGCGAGCGCAACCAGGTATTTGTGATGCACCATTTTGTAGTCAATCAGAGGCGAACAGCTAGAGAAAATGGAGCACTCAGTTAAAATTTAAAATGTGCAGTAGTTAGCAGCGCTGTGGAAAATTGTATTTATTATTCCCAATAAGAAAATTCGCACGGACGAAACCTGTGAGTTCTGCTATGGTAGTAACAGTGATCACGACTGTACTGACGACATCGAGAATGTTGAGCATCAAAATTGCTGATTTTGTGAAATAATAAATCTGCCTTCATTCTTCTACCTGAATGGAGTCAAGTAGTATAGTCCACCTACTTACGAGGACTATACAAGTGACTCTCTCTAACGTCATTGGTTATTCTGTGCAGTGGGGCACGTTGCATCAAAATGCGAAGTGTTCACAGTATAAGAGAATGTCAATAAACTTTCCATTGGCTCAAGTGAAATGGGTTAAATGTTTCACGTTGAATTCTGATTGAATTAGGCGAGTGCCATAGTTCGTTGAATCGTACACATGTTTCACCACTTATTCTGAAGCAAAACGCTGGGATTCGGACACCGTCGATCACCTGATACTCACAACACCTCACAATAAGATAGGCAACGTTGTTCTCTTCCACAACAGTCTGTTTTTCTCAACCAATTAGGTAAACCCTGTGATCATGAGTACACCCAATCTCTGTGTTGTTGGAATATTTCAGGGCCTTTCATCGACAGGCAATTCAAAGGCTTTCCAAGGATATAGGATTCTGCAAGGTTTTACCTTTTTTTACCAAATCGGAAAATGCATGGTATCAACACACAATAAAATGTTCAAACCGGAGAATCACATCTATCAAATCATTCAGTGAGGAAACTTAGTCCCCTGCAAGTCATTTGATGAAATATCCTCTAGACTGTTCTTCTTGCTTCCCTTTCATTTACATTAACAGTGCAAAGATGTCCGACTCAAAATTCGATTAGTGTGCAACGCAAGGGGTGAAAGATGTATTATCAAAGTGTGCTTATTTATCTAGAACCAATTTTTGTGGCCACACGCTCACCATCGGTGAGTTACACGAGTGCGCTGCTATCAGTTGGAGTTCCATTGAAACACTGTGTGTGTGTTTTGTGCATATCGCAAGTGATTTCAAAAAAACGAGGTAAAACAGCTGCACGCTGAGCGCCTTCGTGGGTTAATCATGGTGAACTCACAATAAACATCCTGTGGTTCATTAGTATACTGAAGGGAACAATCTTACTGATATCTTTTGATGACTCATTGCATATCACTTCCTATATGGTTTTGTGTTCAGTGTTGCAAATGAAAGGTACACACACGAAAACGGAACTCCAATCCCGGCTACTTGCTTTATGAATTACATCCCTGGTCATGGTTGGTAAAAAGGCAGGCTTGTTACCAGCGCACAATACTTGGTAATAAACATGAAAGGTTTGTGTGATAGGAAATACTGTATCTCAATCGGATCAGCAGGGCGACAGCAAAAAATCAACAGCCGGTCTAGAAGGCAAAAATGAATCACCACTGTGTATGGTTGCTGGATTTGAATAGCTAAAAGCAGTTTGTGAGGTTTATTTAATGAAGATGTGGGCAAGCACTTGGTATATCAATAGTAAACCTAATTTTATACTTCCTCATTTCATTTGGAAACTATTCTGATGAAGTTTTTCATCGCTTAGAGGTTATCCATGCAGAAATGTATTTGTATTCTGGCATTCCGTGGAATCCAAACGTACTGGAATTCTCGGTTACCCAAACGAGGCTCCCACTGCTGTTCCGGTTATTTAGCTGGGTAGTAACAACTAATGATCACGTCAATGTTTGTCATTTACTTCACGGTACCACATTTCGATTTGGTTTTACCAAAGAGTACACAGACTATAGAATGAAGTAAGGTCATTGCCTAACCAGTTGCGAATGAATAAAAAGAATGAATAATCTGGTGAAAACACCAATTGACTGAAAGCAAAACTATTTTACTGACTCAGAATCCGGTTTGTTCAGTGTTATGCTCCAATTTCAGCCAGTAAGAGGAACGATTGGACTTAGTGCTTGTGGTAATTTGACGAACTATCACACACTTAATGGCAAAAAAAACCTAGCATATTTTTAAGATGAAAAGACCACAGTGAAACAACAAATAGCCAGGCGACCACTGGTTGTAGCAAAATACCGTAATGGCAACCGTTTAGAAATGATGAACAAAAGACAAGCGGACCAATTCTCTCTCACTTTATACATCCCACTTGGAATATATCTCTCACCTTAAATGCTGTATTTTACATAGGGAAATGCATAGACAATAAATCATGTAGGTCAGCTGATGAGTAAAAACGATTATTGTTACCTCGAATAACTTGATCATTGGGAGATTCGATTGGATTAATGTATAACACATCAACAGATCACAACGCTTTGCTCACCAATTGAACAGGAAGGGATCAAAACACAAATCCCACGATATTAACTGCATTCAAGTAATTTTGCATGAACCGTACTGTGTATGGATGACAGGATAAAATTGTCAAAAATACACACGGCTGGTTTTGCGGTTGTTGCCGCCCATCTGGTGGGTATACCCGGTGCTGCTCCGCCCAACCATCCTATACTTGACCACTAAACTGCTTCCAGTGACAATCCATATCGATCGCATTTCAGTTCTCACTACTGGAACAATAGCCAGTAGCCAATAAGCACGAGGCTGCCGTGGCTCCGTGGATAAATTGAATGGTTTATATTCTCGATCGGGTAGTCAATTATACTATTTCGTACTAATTCTTTCTGCCATCAACGACATCACAATAAATGGTAACTCCATTTACATACTATTGTGAGGTATATGTATTATTTAAATTTGTTTGTATCGTCAAGTCTATGCATGGAACATGAAAGAGAACTGACGCGTCAAACAAAAACGCGCACCCCATTCACAAATTAGTTCTACTTTCGCTGATCGCTAAACCAGACACTGTTATTGTCATCCATCTTTATTACCCTATTGTTTTACTTGATACTTCATGTTTAGCTTCATGGTTCTACTTTACGAGGTGCATGAATTTCCATCTTTTCGATAGCATTGCGTGGATGAATGGTGTAAATAGGCAATGATAATTTATGTCGTTCCGCAATGCACTGCACGAGAAACCTATAAGAGATTTGAGGTTTTTTGAAAGAACAACTATATTTCCGTTCTGAATGAACCCTTCTTCTAAATTACCTAATAAATACTACCGCTGATTTCGACGTTCCATCATTTTTTTCTGTTTATTTTAGGGGGGGGGGGGGGGTTATCCATCACAACATCTCACGATGGTATTTCAGCATGGAATTGTCCGAGCATCGAGGTTTTCCTTTGGATGAAAAAATCACACATACGAATGCCATAAAATATCACACAAATATAATGATGTGATACATTCTTTACAGTACATTGCAACCATAAATTGCTAAACTACTCTGTTAAATCTGTAAGTTGCACATCCAATGACTAGTCTTCAATCTTTAACTTCATTTCAACACTACAGGACCTACAAGGGCCTCATGCTTTCGCTTGCTCACCTGGTTTATCGGCGTGATATATGAATAAATTCTCGTGACCAATCCTCAGTACTCAGTATGCCGGTAAGTCGTCCAGACTCCTGAACGATCCCTTCAACACTCTTCAAGCTGTTGTGCTTTCGCTCCTTTACCCTCACTTACGTATGCAACCCAACGTACGACTTCCCAGAAAGTGGAATGTATTTCGCTCACGGTGAGAGCATGTGACATTTCGCGTGAACCTGAGTGGACTAAATGAACAGTCTGATAATTCACAAGATATTGTGAGTGATTATCAGCAAAGTGATCCTTTCCTAATACCTTCGTAGTATTCTAGGTGTATATTCACCTCATCTAACTCAGCCTTCCCGAATGGTGAGAATACACCGCGCACCATTCAATTACACAGATTCGAGTCTCCTTAGTACCAAGGATTGATGTTGAGCAGTGATATCCTCATATTTTCAGTTGCGTGCTCGAATTGCTCTGACTTATCTTACAAATTCGATAGCTCAAGCAATTCTGCATTACGAGTATCAACACACTTTCGCTCGTGACACCGAAAATACTGTAATTATGTGGACATGAAATTGTCCTTTGTTGGCTCTCCATCAATACTAAGTTCCTTGCTCTTTTTTCTATCATCTTGAATGAAATGCTAATAAAAGAGCTAAATTCCTTCTTTTGTGAAGCACCGAGAACGGTTTCGTTTTATACCGAGTGTTCAGATATTTCAGCCGGTTATTTCCACCTAATTCTGCGGTGAATCGACACTCACTTTATCCTTTGTTTCTCAGCGGATTCTGAGAATCTGACTCAATATTTTCTTTGTATTGTTTTGTATGGTATCAGTGCCGAATTCAAGGAAATAACGTAGTCAATCGTATATCATCCAAAACGAATTTTTACGCGAGCAAGAATACATGGGATTTGTACACTAATATAAATTTAAAAAATGTTGGCTTCACGTAGATTTGCATGTGACTCAATCGAATTAACAACGTCCTAGCTTCAAGTTGAATGAATATCGTTGCAATAATCTGTGTTTCTATTCCTCAGACCTAACGCTCGAAAGCTGCATGCCATACACACGTCGCCAACATGTCATGTGGGGCGTGTATGTGCGACAGCGACCGAGACAAACCACGGATAGCGTGCTCAGCTCCGTCTGTTATCGAAATGCAAATAAAATGATGTTGGAAACCTGATGGTCAAAAGGACCACGGAGTAGACAGGCCTTGTTTGAAAGCTGAATGACTGGTTAGGCGTTCCTCTGTTCGTGCACACTCGTGCACACTCATGCACAATGGAAAAGCAGCAGCGAAATTGGTTACATGATTTTCTTTGACCGAGGCGTCCTATCATGGAAGAAGAACAAGAATTACTTGTCTGAAATTGATTGGCGCGTATGTGTTTGGTGGTGGTGCTTTCACCAGATGATTTGGATATCATTTCGACTTCCAATTGTTTGTCAGAGAGCAACAAACGTCTTCCAGCTTGTCGATCATACGTTTCATATGTTCATTAGAACACGGCCCCGATAAATCCAACTTAGTACTTCATTGAACAAAGCTAGTTAAGTGAAGATACTTTCCTGACCACGTAGTTTTACGATGGACTGATCAGTAGATTGATCCATGATTTCGATGAGTACTTCAGAAACTGAGAAATGCAATGTTGTTGTGAGCTTCTCCGATATTGAGTAGATGAGATGTAGTGGTTCTGAGACTCATTCTTTATCATAAATTCATTTAGTTCATCTATTCCTACATGTGATCAGTAACACGAAGGTTATTCCCACACAACCAACATTACGTAAACATGGTTCTTTCCAATCCGGAATTGAATTACCTAATATAATCTTGGACTGGGAAACTCCACACATTCGATCGAAGTTTGTCGCCTAACAACATTCGAGTATCTGATTGACTTTTCGTGGGCTTGGGATCCGAATGCTGCTTGCCCATGCGTTTCTTTATATTTGTATTGCCTATAAAAATGCGATAATTTACATGCCTAATGAACAATGAATGTCAGTGCCAGTTGGTGTGTCTTCTGTTTTCATTTCGGGCAAACCGGTCATCATTTGGATGATTAGTTATATGACGTGGAAGTGACGGAACATGTTTTCACACTCGTCCTTGGTGTGGATATTACCGAAGATATCGTCTACTTAACGTCCATAGAGAGTATCTTGGCATACAACTGTGTCCATTTGTTTTTCGAAGTGTGAGAAAAATTCATCTGCCATCACTGGTCTAGTCGTTCCATTATTAGTCGAGGTGAAACGATAGGATTGTGAATGGTACACCTTACACACAAGGTTATCCGAGCTGGCTCTCAACGGTTTGCTGACGATCTACACTACACTAGCATATTTTTCAATGCTGAGCTGAGCGTTGAAGCTGCATGGTGAATCATATTATACAAATCTAATCACTGGTCCCTCAATTGTTATTCAATAGGAATCGTGAATTCACATAAAATGATTTCTCTAGATATTTCCTCGTTGATCACAAACATGCCTGTATCCAAAATAATAGACCATTGCACGTCAACAGAAACAATCATCAATGGTATCTCTGCAGGAAAATGTAAAGAACTTCTGATTTTCTGCTCTCCAATCAGTTTTAATTCGATGATAACGTTTACAGCGGAGAGAGGACATCAAAAGGGCATCTAGACTCGGTTCTTGGTTCGCCGATATATTCATGCCGAAAGTTGAAACTATCTCGTTGAATTCAACCGTCAGCTGCCTGTCTCTGTATGAAAGATACGTCGATGATATTTTCTGCCTACTAAAGGGAAAATGTAGTGTATATCCGTTCTCACAGGCATCCAATGAATCGCATTTGAGTCTAAGCTCACGATTGAACTAGAAGAAAATGAATTCAATCCTGAAACTTGCTTTCCATAAAACTTTTAGTTTTTTAAATAACATGCATCTTTTTTTCTATCAATGTTAACATTTTCCCGCCAGTGAGATATTTCCATGATAATCCCCAAATGTAGTTTAATCTTCTGTTCACAGGACTTCGCTGATTGTTTTATACATGGTTTTTGCAAGGTCGCCTGTACAGACCATAAAAGCTGCCCTCTTTACACCTCAGTTATACTTGTGTTGTTCGTCACCAATGAACGCGTGGTATCCTGTCGTGTCTGACTTCCCATTCTAACTAAATGATGGGCTAGCACCATCGAAGTTCATTCCTTGTATTCGGATGAGAAGCTTCGTGGGTACGCGATGGTCGGAAGAACATTTGGGAAGAAAAGCTTCTAGAACAAGCTCGGACGAACAAGATCTTAAGTAGTACCAACAGACGAAAGACAACGCAGCAACAGCCCGTCAATGGGCTAGTGAAGCGTGTTGGAGTTTGAAGACGGGTTGTAGATCAATCGGATGATTCGTCGGTGAACTCGATCAAGAGAGAGAAAGGCCGACGAGGCCCCATCTCACACGTCACTGCAGTATTCAAGTGTGGGGCTGGTTTGAGTTTTGTAAATCCGGAGATGAGCTAGTGTAGAAAAAGCATATGGCGCGGAACAGAAAACCAGCTCGAGAAACGAACTGAGATAAGCAAGCGGACTAAGATAGAGGAGTTATAGATAAGCCGAGAAGAGAAGTAGAATCTGTGGGAGGCAACACAGTCGAATCGAGGTTCGAATAAGGGAAGCGTGAACGATGTTTGAGGGAAACTATAAGAAGAGAAATTTTGGAAGCAGTGAATGCAGCATAGCAGTGGGAGCCCCGAGGAGGAGATCTGTTCGAAGTGGGACTCTCAAGATGCACTGATTGCACTGAGGTCACGATCGATGTTGATGTTCGCATTGTGGGTAGTGCGGTAAGAAGAAGAATGAAGGGTGGTATCATCGGCAAATAAATGGATTGAGTTGGATAAAGTGGATGAAAGATCATTAGAAAATAGAAGCAATAAGGTGGGCCAAGTACTGAACCCTGGAGATTGCCAGAATTCACAAAAAATGGCTGGGACAGCACTTGATCAATTCGGGCAAAGATGATTCGCTTAATGAGGAAACTTTATGTCCGTGATAAGAGAGTAGAGGAGAATTCGAACGTGACCAGTCTCATCAGAAGACCTCCGTACCAAACTCAGTCAAACGCCTAAAGATGTTGAGTGGAGCAATGTGTGTTTCTCCATGGTTGTCGAGTGCAACCGGTCAAGAGTGTGAGATGAGAGCCAGGATATCACCGGTGGAACGGCGAGGTTGGAATCCGTATTGGTGATCACTCAATAGTTCTTCGCGTTCGAGTAACGCACGCGGTTTTATGGAGATGCCAGTTCCGAGTTTTTGTTTGGAAATAACAGATGTGGTTGGAATAGGACGATAGTTATTCGGGTCAAAAAGATCATCGCTTTTGGGAATATGAAACATTGCTCTGTGTTTCCAGGGGACTGGAAAAGTAGAAAGTCGGGAAATGAGAGAGAGAGAGAGTCAGAAAGGACGACGTAAGAAATAAACAATTCAAATTTCACATTTTAAGAACGGTGAATGGTATGCCTTTTGATCGGATTACATAAGTCCAGAGGATGCAGCATTTGGCGTATCGTCTAAAACCAAAATGGAATTGAAAATGGGCGACAGAGGGAACAGAATGACATGATAAAGATATGTAGGGGAAATGGAGTTCGTGGCAAACCGGGAAGCGAGTTGTCAACCTTCTCATATGGTTCACGACCAGGATTACCAGAGTAATTGCAGATGTGAAAGACATTGGAAGGGCAAAATTGGCGGGAGACCTATATGGCAAAGGACCAATGTTCCAGGCTACCTTTAGCAAATGAGAGTGAGCGTTCGGTTTCCAAGCGGAAGAAGCTTTCTTTGGCTCTCTGTATGGTTGGCGAGCATCTGTTCCTTGGCTTGCACGGAGCAGAGGTGGGAGTCCGTTGTGGGCGAGCCGAGTCAGATGCAAATTGTTGCACATTTCAAGCGTACAGCACGATCGAATGCATGGTTGAACCACTCGGAGGATTCGGGTTTGCCAGGTTCGGACAAGTGAGCAATAAAAAGTTGCATTACTTGAAGAACAATGCCGGGGAAATTAGAAACGGCAGTGGAAATGTCTGGAGTAAAGCAGCATTCATTCCAAAAATAAGAGGCTGGGACATCGTGAAATCTATCTCAGTTGGTTGAATTTCAGCTCCAAAATATTAATCTCAAAGTAGGTGGAGTATGGAAGTGGGTAAAACTGATGTAACAGGAAATAATATTGTGATTAGATGAGTCAACTGGAGAAAGGGCAAATGTGCCTGAGAAAAGGGAATGAACAGAAGTGAGAATACGTGTAGGGGTATGGACATGATCACCTGCTCGATCAGGAATACGTGTGATGAAAGTAACAATTTAGCATAGGTTGTTGACCACGGAGAAGTGTTCGGCCTCGCGCCCCAGAGCCGAAGTGTCCGATGAGTGAATGAACCAATCTCACTTGTGAACATTGAAATCTCATAAGATGGTGAGGAGTCAGTTGGGATTTGTCACAGAAGAAGATCAATGTTTGAATGTGAGATATGAAAGAACGATGAATCGCTACAGTTGAGTGAACGGTGAACTACACGAAAACATTGATTACAAAAAGCAAGTCGAAGCTTCAGCCACATCAACTGAAGTTAACGAGTCGATATTATGCTTCACTCCGCGAATGCTAGTGAGAGTGACAAGTTAGTGTTCATCTTCCGAGTGAGGAGAGCGAGCAAGACGTCGACTGTGTTTGTGGTTGTGTATTTTCATGATTTGTGGTGTAAAATAAATCAGCAACCGTGATCCTGAAATCTAAATTGGCAGACCATATAAAGCCTCAATAGATCAGGCGTAGTAGTTAGTCGGGCAACATCAGAGTTCTCTACCAGTTGTGTTCTGTTTTGTGAGTTTCCTTAGCCTAGTGTCCTGTATTTCGTGCAGTGTATTCATTGGGCACCGTGTCTTTTGATTCTGCTGTGGGTCCAAGAGGCCATGTGCTTCCACTGTGTGTGGCATACCAATGCCAAAAAGATATTTTATCGAGTCTAAGTGAATCGAGACATTCTTCGTCAAGTGTGTCATCGCGTGATATAACAAAAGTTTATTGCAACTCATGCATTCATTGAATCAGACATCGCCATATGAACCATGATCAAACCAATATGTGAGAATTCTTGACTGTGTCCGTCTGCGCAGATTTTCACCTGATCTCAAGCGGAACCTCTCCACTTCTTTTAAATTGATGTCGTTGGTAGTGGAAAGACGATAGAATTAACCTGCTCAATTTTGACCACTTGAATTGCTTTGTTTATTGATCAGTCATTTGCGGCTTATGAGATCATATTCACCAAAACTGGCATTTGAACTAACATTCACGACATTTTTCTTGGTTTTGTCGAGGTGATTTATTAGGTTTCAATATTCAAGCGGAATCATTCGATTTGGGGAATTGTACTTCTGACGAATATAAGCGAAGTTAAAAATATTCAGATGCCAGTAAATTTACATCTGTTTTAGAGTGCTGCCTGTATATCTCATATGTCTTAGAAGACGATAGTTTTCTTCGTGTCACCGTCCTGATTCACAGTAATTCCTAAATAAATCTCAAACAATTGAGTATTCACATTCAGAATGAAGACAATTTTCTATTTACGGGAAATTGTTCCGTGGGTGTATGTTCATCAAACTACTTCATTCAAGCTCATTTCGAAAGGATGTAATTACTTTACGAGAAAACGTTTTATTAGTTCCCAATATTGTTGTTCACCGTCTATATTGGTAGGGAACAATAGTTAAGATTTTACAGCAATAAGAAGGCTAATCGCAGGGAAAGCAGTCTTCTCCACTGAATCAAATATATGAGTACAATCCCCTATACACGACCGCATTCAAATAAGATGAACGGCCCGGCCACATGCATTAATGCTCAACCATTTCATGCTCTTTATATGCGGTGAATAAACCTGGTATGATACTCATCATTATTGTTGGGCTGACTTGTTTCTTCTCTTTGATGTCTGAACTAAAATCTCCCACATTTAGTCAATCTTTTCTACTCCTTGAGGTCTGCTCGTATCAGTTTATATGCTAGAGGAGTTCAACTTCGATATTGACAGCTGGTTGGGAATAAACTTCATTATTATGGCATTCGGAATTGTGCAATGCCATACTGCATGAGGATCGAGCTTGTCCATTTGCATGTTATTCATCTTCGAAAAAGCATTTTCAGTTACATAATGATAACGTGACAGTTCACTGATCCTTATATGAAAAGAACCATAGAAAGTGGAAAATGAACGAATCAAACTCAGGAATTAGGCTGACTTGATATGAATATTTTCGTAAGCCAGTTTTACCAGAATTCATGAATAAAACTAGCCTCAGACTGACGCGACAATGAGAGCAAGTTGCTCATCCGTGTGAATGTTCAGGATTATGTGTCGATTGAAGACAACATACCGATAGTGGGATATTCTGGGAATAGTCGGGTAAACTCGGCTTGCATCTTACTGTCCATGGTAAACCTAAGGCACCAGAGCACATATGAGTGGCAACAGAAGACAAATTCTGCGGCGGAACATTGGATATCTGCCTTTATGCAAGTCCTTATACCAAGCAGAACTAGCGGTAACGTTTCGTACCAGTCGGGGCTCTCGTGTGCTCTAAGAGAAGCTTTGAGTTGGCGATGAAGACGTTCGACTAAACCATTCGATGCCGGATGGTACGCGGTAGTGCGAATGCGTTCCGTACCCAGCATGTGAGTTAATGAAGATAATAGATCGGACTCAAATTGTTGCCCTCGATCGGTAGTGATTATGGAAGGACAACCATATGAAGCTATCCATCGTTCTGTCAGATGTCCAGACACTGATTCGGCCGTGACGATAGAGATGGGAATAGCCTCGGGCCACCTCGTACATCTACCGATGCACGTAAGTAAATAGGCATACCCGTGTGATGGGGTCAATGGACCCACAATGTCTACGCGGATATGATCGAAGTGAGCATCAGGCGTAGCAAAAGTACCGATAGGCGAAGCTACGTGCCTATGCACTTTAGATCGTTGACATTGTAGACACTGTTTTGCACACATACGAACATCTTTATTCATGGACGGCCAGACGTTTCGTGCAGCTACTAATCGGAGACTGGCTGCGATGCCTGCATGTGATAGTCCATGTAGGGTATCGAACAAGAGACGTCGATATGTAGAGGATACGACTGGTCGAGGTATGCCAGTAGACCTGTCGCAGAGTATAGTCCCGGCACTGGTGGCCAGAGGTACGGACTGACACTGTAGCGACGATGACTGAGCTGCTTCCATACATGGAGAATCCTGTGCCTGTGCTGCAGCCATGGCAGACATGTCTAGAACCGGAGATGTAATGGCATTAGGCGGAATACGCGACAAAGCATCTGCAACCCAGTTCGACTCACCTTTAACGTGTCGTAGGTCAGTCGTGAACTGTGAAATATAGTCTAAATGTCCGACTTCCCGTGGGGAGTAACGATCAGACATAGTATGCAATGCATACGTCAAAGGCTCATCGTCTGTAAAAGGGATGAAATATCGACCCTCGATTGCATGGCGGAAGTGCCTAACGGCATTATATGCAGCCAGCAGTTCGCGACCAAAAGCGGTATATTTGGTTTCCGTGGGATTGAGGCGTCGAAAGTAGAACTCTCATGGCTGCCATATCCCATAGACAGACTGTTGCGGGACCGCTCCGATGGCAAAGTCGGATGCATCCACCGATATGCCCAGCGTGGCGGACGGAACTGGGTGTACGAGGAGCGTGGTCTGAGCTAATGTCGCTTTAATCTCCGAAAACGCTACTCGTGCGGCATCCGTAAGCGACAACTTACGTGGATTGCCACGAAGTAGGTCAGTTAATGGAAGCAAACGTTCGGCAGCATGGGGTATGAAACGACGATAAAAGTTAACTAACCCCAAAAATGCCTTGAGCTCCTTGATTGAGGACGGTACGGCAAAATCTAAAATTGCGCGCACTTTATCCTCGCAAGGCTTAATATCCTCGCGAGTGATCTTGTGGCCGAGGAACACAAGTTCCGGTTTGCCAAGTTCACATTTATCAGGATTGACTACTAATCGATGTTCGGACAAACGTTGAAATAGTAGCGTCAAATGTTGGAAACGTTCATCTACGCTCGACGATGCGATTAGCAAGTCATCGATATAGACGTGAACAAATTCCAAGTTTCGCATAATGCCACGGCGGCTGCCCGTTCCAAGGACGAGTCCTCGATGAGAGCAGTAACGGTGGTCTGAACATGGAACGGTAGAGAGTCCAACCACAGTTCCTTAACTATCTCCGAATCCTTATCGGCGGGCCCTGCCTAAGACCGGAGTTGAGCTAAGTGGCGGCTGGGTCAAGTACCCGCTATGGGGTGCCGTGCTAGTAGCTGACGTTACCGTTCCTCCCGTGAAGGAAGGAAATGTTGCAGTATGGCCTCCTTAAGCCGATCGTACGGCTGCACTTGAGGAGGATTTATTACTAAATCCCTCACCAAGGCGATAACATCACCTGGGATTGCTTCTAAGGCATAGGATATTCGTTGGCGATTGCCAGTGATCCTAAGTGCCTCAAACTGCAGCTCTAAAGCTACAAACCAAACCTCAGGATCATGTGGGATAAACGCCACTGGTTTAAAAGCAACCACATACAGAATAAGTTCTGTGTCGAGCTGTACCTTATCCTCTGACATGGTTACGTTGCGCTAATATATCGTAAAAAATATATATCGTGCAACGAAAGGAGGACGTGAAACAGCAAAAAATCACAGACTCACCGGGCGGGCGAATAATCCAGGAAGGCCTGGAAGTTTCGGGCTCACCAATGTAGAAGACGTTCGGGTGCGGTTGGCGAACGTGTCTCCTATCGGGTCTAGCAGCGAATACCAAAGATATCCCCTCTATCGGACGAATAGAGAAGACGCAAGTCGGTTTACAGATGCGAGGTGTATTCTATATATTGTGGCACCGAAACAGTACCGATACGAGAGATACACCGAACGGAAAAAGGAACGAAACGCGACGGCCGTGCCCAAAGCGAACCGCGAGCGAACGACCGAAATTGAAAGTGATTTGAAACGAGGTAGACGGAAATCTCGGAAAAGTCAGTCCAGTAAAACGTAGGCAACCAGAGAACATTGAGGTCAATGTCAAACGTCAGAAAAGATCGTGGAGAAAATAGATCAAAAAAGGTGTCCAAATATTGTCATTTTCTCAAAACGATCGAGGTCACTACAACAGAATGGAACAGAAGCATCAAATTACAAATAGGAACATCCTAGCCATGAGTCACAGCTGTCACCCACTCAGCTCGTTTATTCAAGTATGCCGATGAAAATAATTCACAAGAACAACAATTTCCGAGCGGTCTAGTCTTGTGGTAAACACTCACAAATGTCTAGATTGCATTCTGTCCACTGTGAGATCACGTTTTCTAGAAGACAGCACCACTGTTGAATCAACTCTTCTTACAAGTGTAGACCATGTGATTTATCACGGTTTTAGAGAAATTGCATTTGATCTTTGCATACAGGCATTGCTGTTTGGAAAGTTCATCGATTGGCATTTCAAATTCCTGAAGTCCAACAGTTCGTTGCTTCGCAATCTGTTATTTCTTCATTCATACATAAGTGTATGTTTTCCATGTTTCCATATTGTTCTACCGTATTATTTTCCGTCTGTGGAAAAGAGACTACATCACTGTTGGTTGAGGTCTGTACAAAATCGATCTTGTTTCTGGGTGTATGCGATAAGCATTTACCATCATCCATTTCAGTTGTCGGAAATATCATTGCGGACTGTTCAAGGATGAAGTATAATCTGAGCCGTCAACACTTTTTGACGTGCGAAGACTTTCTTCATATGTTTAGTCAAAACATGCACTAATCAGTATAATAATAAATTCATAGATAAAAATCGAAAAAAAAATTTGGAAATTCAGGATCTGGCAAAGAACGCGGCGTGAATACTGTATCAGCAGTTTTTCGAATGTCCTCTGATAGAAACTTCCCATGGGTCTGCTGATATTTTCAATGAAACGTGTTGTCGAAATGACCAAACAGACGCGACAGAGCGAGTAGTCTCGTCAATCACCGAATCTTCGTTACATAAAAACTGATGAAATGGTTGCTAAGGTTTCGAAATCCTGTTACGTTGTGAAGGACAGCTGATCATCTAGAATACTTTCCGTTCAAATATAAGGTTACCTATTCAACAAACACTGGAAAAATGGATCAATTAAAAGATATGTCTACAAGGACACCATCTATTCTGCACTGAAATTGTTCCAGAGAAGTACAAGATAAGCACAGTGCAAACACTGTTTCTCGGGCCAGAGTAGATTCAGACGACAGAGCCACTGGAGGGAGAGATCAATCGAATTATTGAAACGCTGATGTCAACTCCGTATCCAGCATGATTCCTGGCAAATAATTATCAAATCAAGCTGATAAACAATAGCCTTCCATTGTGCTTGGAAATAAAATTATAAATAGCTCATAAATGAGACGGTATGGTCAACCAAATCAGCAGTCATTTGAAACCAACTTTCAGCGAATCTACTATTCCGCCGAACCGGTAATTATGATCAGGTTATTCGCCGGTCACACGTCATACAATGAATCAACACATTCAAATGTAACTTGAGAAAGAAACTCAACACGATTGCATCATCGATCGATGAAAGATCACTGACTGCCACAAATTGTTGGAAGACAGGGCATTACGTCACTGCCAGTCAGACAGTCGTAGTGATCTTCCCTACTGGAAGAAGAACTAGAAGAACAATTCTTCAGTGATGAATCGGTGCACCGGCGCCAAATCAGCTAACTCCATTTCGAATGGCGACCGCCAACGTGGCCGATCGCACTGCTGAGACGACCGAGGATCCAGATGGTGACCGTGTTGATGACAGGGATCCATTTATTCCTCCAACCAAAAGGACGGCTATGGCGGCCGAGCCAAAGCCACCAGCTCCAGTTCGAAGATCAGTGCGACTGGAGATCCCAATAACGAGGAGAACCTGAAGGCGGACAGATGTGATGAGTGAGTGAGCATCACACGTGATAAGGCCAAGAATATTTCCACAGCTACGCCCGCGTTTAGGATCCTCAACCGATTAGGATTGCCGCGGACGGGTACAGTTAAGCCCACAGTGATTGATCAAATTCTAACCTGCCAATTATTTCTTTTGCTTTGTCATTTATACAAATCAGTCCAGTTATCGTGCTATTTCACAGCCTGGGCATTCTTGCCATTTTGGATTAGGTGGTTTCAATTGGGAGCGATTTTAACACAACCTACCAGCTTGTGCATAGTGAATATCACAAGAAAATGTAGCTCTCCTTCATGTTTGACGTGAGAATATTCATTTATCTTGGAAATCATAATAGAGGTTTGGTGAAAATCAATGTGTTGTTGAGTTCTACATGATACAATACCATGTGAATCAAGCGGCTTTGGTTCAGCATAAAAAGCCAAAGAGCTAAACGGGATGGACTACTTAAGCCGGAGATGTAATCATGATCGACATTCAATGGGCAACATCGGGTTCTAACCACTGTGCCCGAGGACAAGACACTCCAGTGAATAAACAAGGGAGGAATAGTTCATCGATCTGAAACGCTTCATTAGATGGACGTAGGAATGGCGTACCCCGGTTTTATATCGACGGCGAGATATCATCGCACATCATTGAACTGCCATCGCCAAACTAATCTTGGCATCCTTTGACCCAAAATTTGATATCCTTTCCACGTTTCGCTTTCTCTATTGGATGCATGGGGATTAGGACTGAATCCAAAGAGTGGATCGTTAACAAAGCACCATCGAAGACAAGAAAGAATACTTGCACAATCAGAACTCACGCGACCGACCATAAGAGGTTCCTCCACACGTTCTTCGGCTATTTTCCTGTGTTTGGTAGCGCCCCACTATCTTCTGGTTCAGAGTTCCCAATGAAAAGTCCGTTCTGTCTAGTGGGTAGTCGTCAAGATTGATGTGCCCGAAAATCTCCATCGTTTATTTCGGGAAAAAAAGTTCTTATCATTCTGCCATTTACCTCTCTCATCCCAATTCTGAATAGATATGATAGGCCATGAACGTCCAACTCTCGGTAACGGTAGCAAATAAGATACAGGAAAAAAGAGAATCGATGTTCATTGTGTCCTTCTGCAAGGGAATCAGATTGACTCAAAACTAGGATAAACACAGCTATCGCCCAGTAATCTGAAACTAACAGCTTTCAAAGAAAACGAAAACATGGTTGAGCGTACCTCAGTGTCACTCTGTTTCACTGAATCGCTTGTAAACCAAAATTCTGCAGTTTGGGGGTGACAATGAATTGCAAATTGGTGACGGGTGATTCGGTGTCTAGTGCCTGTGGTGAGGCTGGCGTGGGCATCATTCTCGGCAAGAAATCTGCGCGTGTGCTGCTCGACTGGATTCCAATGATTAATCGTCTATGTGCGATTCGCGTGAACGGTTCTATACAAGTAAGCAGCACTAGACTGAAGAGTCCATGCCTGTTTGTCGTTTATGTGTATGCCCTAAAAGACTACAACTCGTCTGGGGCTAAAGACGAATACTACCATGAGTTGTATCAATCGCTCTTTAGCGTGCGTTACACGGACATCATGGATGTTGTTGGTGAATTCAGCGTTCCAGTTGGAAGACTAGAAGAGACGGAGAGAAATAAAGGAATCTATTTCGACATTTCAACCGATGGAACCGATAACGGTGACCGACTCATTCAAATATGTCCCTACCATGGACTATTTCTAGCGAGTACAAATCTCTGGCACAATAAGCTCCACCGAGTAACCTGCCATCCTGCTGCGTCTCCACATCTTTGCACTCAGATCGACCATATTGCTCTTGATTACCGTTGGCGCGAATCAACTCTAAACTGCTGATCATTCTGTTCCCCGTCTGTTGCCAATCATCACACATTTGTCTGTATTATTCGAAGCCTATTTCTTGTCGGCGGAGGAAAATACATCAAAGACATAAATCCTTGTCAGCCACTACTTGACGATATCAAAGAATGTGCCTCAAAGCGGAATTATTGTAAAATTCAAGATTGACACATTCTGTTCCATTTCACTATATTCTCTTTGTTATAGTTCAATATGATGTCGTACATGATACCGCCCAGATGAAAAATTGAGCTACGTTCTATGCATTCTTGATGTTCTTACTTATCATTTGTTTTGTGCAAGGTTCCGCCTATTCAATCCATTTGATTTCAAACTTGGCGTCACTCAGTAGATTCAAACCATGATTGCATCGGAAATGAAACTTCTTGATGTAGGTTCTACGTCCAAACCTGTTGGCGACTTCATGGAATTTTTCAATATTTCGTATTAGGCCGAAACAATTTGGATGATGCAAAGAAAACAGTGTTTTTCGTTCTTTCCATTTCCAGAAATGCATACACTCCCATGAGAACGTCGACTTTCCCGGATTCTATCATCAGTCTTCCACATAACAAGTTTTAAATCATTATTTTATAGCATTTCACGTCAGTCGGTTTCGCTGCTGCTATGAAGTCCAACTTAAACAGCCTCACTGGACTTGAAAACCGATCCGTTCGTGAATTCATTCTTCAGCTGGAGACACAGGCAGCGAAGTGCGACTACGGTCCCACATGGGAACATCAACTGTGCAATCGCTTGATTGTAGGAATCAACCTTCCAGTTTGGAACAGAGGCTGTTGCTTGCAACTGATCAGACCCTTCATCAAGTAAGCCAAATTCGTGAAAAGTATCTGGGAGTAAATGCTGTTTCGGAGTCCACACTGTTTATTTATTCCAAAAATCAAATAGTTCGGCACACTCAAAATTTGCCTCATTTTACCAAGCCGATAAGTTTTCGTGGTAATCAGCCCCACTTGAGCGATCGATTCGTTCGAAATCTTAACATAAAGGTTCCGTATTGGGCAAGTGTATTTCATGTGGTCAGTTACTTCGTTGTTTCACATGTCCCCAATGATGAGCCACGTGTTTTCCCGTGGTAAGTTTGGTCACAATGATAGTGCTTGTAGTAGCAGCCCACCGTATCGACAGACGATCCCTTCAGCATCATCTGACACTTATTTACTTCCTACCAGGTTTTTGACACTTGCATCAGCCCCCTTGTCAGAGAACGTCCCATATATTACCAGTAATTGCATACACAAGAGGGTAGTGAACACACTTTTATTGTTGACACTGGGAGTGTGGAATCCATCATTTCACGTAGAGCTATAAATTGCGTTTATCCCATCGATAAGAATAATCCTACCATTGTCACTATTCCAGTGATTACTGGATACAAGCTCCCACATTACGGTTCTTGTATGGTTCTAATTCACCTATGTGACTCTGTTTCTATTGAATGTAAGTTTTTGGTTCCTGATTCTGGACCTCCACTTCTTGGTTTTAAAGTTGTTCGTGAATTGCACATTGATGTCACTCTCCTAACCTCCTCACCGGATTCACTGGGAGAACCTCTCCGTCAAGCAATGCATTCTGTGTGAGCACGGAATTACTGGCTATGTGCAGTCGTCCAACTGGGCCACACCGATTCCGTTAGAGGATCAAAACTGCCTGCCAACATCAAAAGTACAGCTAATCACTAACAACGGCTTTTACACAAGGTACGTTTAAGAAGTTGAAGTTGACTTCCTTGACCAGTGCTCCGCGAGACGTGGCAGCGGGGACATGGAGACCATTGTGGATCCTTCTAGGGTAAATACTACGCTCTTGTGATCACTGATGCTTTTTCCCGCTGATCAAAGGTATATCGAACAAATTCACCTACTGCTGACTTCACACAGCCTACGCCCAGGAAAAGATTCAACAGAGGAGGAATTTTGTTTGTGCCAGTTACTGACATTTGCACCCATTTAACTGCTAAACTCTTGGATAATTGGCAATAAGATCTAGGTTGAAAAGTAAAACACACTGCTCTCCGTCACCCGCAGTATAATGGTCGTGCAGATAACTTTGAATGAAATTTGTTTTGTGATTCCCCATACATTTTTCGAACCTTGTCTTGCCATTGACAATCCATTAGACATCACAACTGTTCAACGAGTTGTTCACGCCCAGTATCCAGGTAAGTAGTAAGCAAAATTCTGGTGGGTTCTATTTGAGGCTGTTACGGCTGACCAAGATCCAACAACCAGCTACCCACAGATACGATGGAAATCTGTATCCTCAGTTGAGCTGTTAGATGCTCGTAGAACGATTGCTCTGGATTCAAATGTGTCGGAACACTGAGGTGTTATAAACGTCAAATGATTCTGAGCCTGAGAAACTGCCGTGAATAGTTGTGGATTGCAGAGGTGGAAAAAGCTGCAGCGATGAGAAGCAGCGACAGCGATTGGCAGCAGCTGTAATCTTATCCGTCTAAGCGAAAACACCTGTTCTCGAAAGTCAGGCGTTATTGAACTGTTCTAAGAGACAAACGGCCCACCGATTGGAACTCAGGAGCGTCGTCTAGTCCGTTGGGAGAAGCATTCTAAAAAGCAGTTCAACTGGCCTTTATCCCCGACAGGCTTGTTAAGAAGCGGCATAGCTCCAACTGTGGTTGAAGATACCGGTTCTATAACGGAAAAAGAGCTCCTTTGTGACATAGTCCCCCTAAATGACATGAGACTGCTTGACCGGATAAGTTGCCCCGTCCAATTTCAGGGATGATGGCTCATAGTTGTTACTGGGTTGACAGAACTCTCCGATTTTGTAGGTCACAGTGAACAAGTTCCATAGAGTTGGAAATAATCTGTGATTTTGCCAATTTACGAGAAGGATGGTGATTTCTCTTGTCAAAACCACCCGAGAATAAGTTCGATTAGCATCACATCTCAAATGCTTACATTTAGCATTCCCCATCACTCATCAACCCTTCGAGAACAAAGTCCTAGCGAGCATCAATATGGGTTTGGACTTGATCTCGGTTGTGTTGATCATATCTTTAATCTCCGAGATAATTTGGAACACAAGCACACCTTCATTAGGCCAACTAACTTCCTATTTCTTGATCCCAAAACGATCTTAGACTTAGCTGACCACATTGTTCATTGCCTAATGTTGGAGGGTGTATTAGAAAAATTGGGTTCCACTATAAAGCCCCTTTATGTGAACAGTCGTGGCCGGGTTAAGGCTTTCGGTTCTCCTTAACCCGAGTTCACCACGAGAAGTGGTGTGCATCGGGGTCACCCCCTTTACTTTCGTGATTGACGTGGTCCCAAGTGATGCACTTTTTTCAGGTGATGATAGTGGTATCAAATCTTTCCTCAGTTGAAATGTCTTAGACCTTGAATATGCGAGTGACATCGTTCTCCTTTATGAAGATCCAGGTAGGTTGCATGCTTTTATGAGCAACATGAATAACTGTGTAACATTGATCGGTCTGCATTTTGCAAGACGCTGTTGTAGGATTGGGTTGGTCCACTAAACCTTTCGTTATCTGGAGAACCATAGACTTGGTTGATAAGTTGTTTTCTGGGCAGCTGGATTTCACCGGGAGAACAGATGTCGGAGGAGGTGTCATTGTGTATGCAGAAATTTCGCTTGCCATTTGCCAATCTGAGTCATCTGTGGATTTGATACGAAATCTGGTCATCAATCGAGGTTTGGATATACGCTGCAGCAGTCAAGCCCGTAATTCTCTGTGGTTAAGAGACATGGCCAATACGGGTGAGGAGTATGCGAAGATTATTGATATCTGAACGCCGATGTGCGCATTTCCCTGACAAGAACCCGCGGCATTCCATATTCGGGGAATATGTCATTTGTTGCAAAATCTTCCAGATCTAAGAAGTGCAAATTCCTAAGGCGCATCAAAAAGCTTCGGCGTAGTCAGAAAAACTAAATCAGGCACGGTTGACGGTATTGTGGATCAACCCAATTCTACTATAATACTTGCTTCTTGTGACAGTCCTCTTTCATATTCACCCATTGAATACTTGAAAACCTTTTCTCAATCTGACTTTTTCTAATTATTCACGATCCCTAATATTCTCATTCTTACTTAGGTCCGGATGTGATATCCCCTGAAATTCTTGAGTACAGTAGAATTCGAGCTTGCGGAACCCATGTCAGCTTTGTCGAGTAAACCCTTCGGTAAACTGTTCAACGCAACTAACAGGCGGAAACGCGCTCATCTAGTAGTCTTTTACTAGAAGAACTGTAATCAGTGAGAAACCCATTTCGTATTTCCTTCAGACACACCTTCTGTCATTGTCAGTTTGTCCGCAGACCCAGGAGGTCCACAGTTGATAGTAAAGATTCCTCAGAAACACCACATTACCCCGTCCTAATACAGACCCGTCCGATCTGTACGTTGTGTATATCATGAATATTCTTCAGCCTCTGATTCAGTACACAGATCCCTTCCTCAACCGTGAAAATCGCGAAGCTTTCCAAGGTCCCCGACAAATAATTACGGGCTCTCTATTCATAACGAACACGGAGCTGTCGGTTGGTCATGCATATGACAGCCCTAAAGGGGACTAGACTTCATTCAAGTACAGTTCTCTGATTGAAGAAATACAATGTAAACCTCAAACATGACCTTCCGCGGATTAGTATTGGCCCAAACGAAAAATATATTCTCAATTGCTTGCAAATCAAGGGAGAAAGTTGACGCAAACTTCCATGTTGAAAAGGGCTGAAGGTCATTCATGCCAAATTGCAAGTAAAACATCCACTGTATTGGTTCCTTCCGTAAAGAAGAGGCAACGAAACACTCATAATAAAACAGGGACAGTGGGAAGGGAGTGCGGGTTATGTTCGTACGGTTTATTGTCGAGTCGACCAGTCGTTTCCACTAGATTTTTCACCACGCAGTGCAGAAATCCAGGAAAGGATACTAGTTTCCTGAGATCAATTCAAACAATTATGGATTATTCCATGGTTCTGTTTTCTTCCTCTTCCATTTTCCACTGAAATCGGTAACCTATGTGTATTTTCCCTACTGGAGGCGTTCAAAAAAGCTGACAATATTGTTCTTGTCCTGATATTTCCGGCCTATTTCTTGAAAATCTATCTCGTTTAAAGAATCGTCAAAGCCGAGAGGGTTTAAAAACTAATATCTCCAAGCACCTTGAACGTTAGTTCACGAATTCTCGCTCATTTATTCCAATAGTTTATGTTTCTGTTACTTCTGTGGTGGAAAACTGAGGTGTCTATATTCTCAGACAGTTTCGGTCTTTCAGCTAGTGAATTTCAAATTCAACTTCCAATGTGTTCTTCTTATACTATTTCACTTTCCCTGCAATTATCCTCGTATTTCGGAACCTGGACCTTAGCACACTACTCCGTGGCTTGGTAATTACAAGTCATACTTCATCTATGATCGGTACACTTTAGACCTTAATCATTGGTCAGCATTATAAGTGTTCTTGATTCCCTAACCAACAAGAAATGTCAGGGTCATACTCATCCGTTACACACGGACGTAATTTGTCGCTCCCATTCATGCATCATGTCTGTATTCCGGGATCATCCACCTAGAATGATCCCATACAAAATTTCAAACCTTGTCTGCTTCAAGCCATGTTCAAAGGAGAATTATATCATACCACTTCTATATAAATGTCGATGGTTGGAACTGAAAGTTGGATTGTATTACTACTAAGAAATTCGGAGGTCGATCATTTACCGTTCCAGCTGAAATTACTTCTTTCACGTGATTTCATAACATGGGTGACTTGATGGATCCAATTGCCTCACACCAATTCGAGTGGATATTATGTATCACTCCGCGAATGCTAGTTAAAGTGACAAGTTGGTGCTCATCTTCCGAGTGAGGAGAGCGAGCAAGGCGTCGACTGCGTTTGTGGTTGTGTATTTTCATGATTTGTGGTGCAAAATAAATCACCAACCGTGAGGCTGAAATATAATTTGACGAACCACATAGATCAGGCGTAGTAGTTTGTCAGGCAAGATCAGAGCTCTCTATCAGTTTCGTTCTGTTTTGAGAGTTTCCTTGGCCTAGTGCCCTGTGTTTCGTGCAGTGTATTCATTGGGCACCGTGTCTTTTGATTGTGTTGTGGGTCCAATAGGTCGTGTGCTTCAACTGTGTGTGGCATACCAATGCAAAATAGATAATTTATCGACTCTCAGTGAATCGAGACATTTTTTGTCAATTGTATCATCGCGTGATATAACAAAAGTTCATTGCAACTCACGCAGTCATCGAATCAGACATCGCCATATGAACCATGATCAAACCTATATGTGAGAATTCTTGACTATGTCCGTCCGCGCAAATTTTCACCTTATCTTAAGCGGAAACTCTCCATTTTGTAAGAATCAAACACTTGTTTTAAGTAAATGTCATTGGAAGTAGGTAGACGATGGAATTAACCTGCTCAATTTTGACCACTTGAATTGCTTTGTTTATTGATCAGTCATTTGCGGCTTATGAGATCATATTCACCAAAACTGTCATTTGAACTAACATTCACGACATTTTTCTTGGTTTTGTCGAGGTGATTTATTAGGTTTCAATATTCAAGAGGAATCATTAGATTGGAAGACTTGTACCTCTGACGAATAAAGGCGAATTTATGAACATTTCCTGGTCCAGTATGTTCACATCTGCTTTAGAGCGCTGGCTGAACTTCTCATATCTCAAAGAGGACCGTAGTTGACTCCGTGTCACCTTCCAGGGTCAAAGTAATTCTTTAATAAATCTCAAACAATTTAGTATTCACATTCAGAATGAAGACCATTTCCATTTACGGAAAATTGTTTCATGGGTGTATGTTCATCAAAATACTGAGATCAATCTCATTTCGACAGGATGTATTTTTTAGCAGGAAACGTTGTAGGACTTCCTAATATGAATGGTCGCTGCCCCGCCCGACAACTTGCATGAATGCTCTACAATTTCATACTCTTCATATGCGGCAAATAAACCTTGTATTATACTCATCAGTATTGTTGAGCTGACTTGTTTCTTCTCTTTGATGTCTGAACTAAAATCTCCTTCATTTAGTCAATCTTTTCTACTCCTTGAGGTCTGTTCGTATTCGTTTATATGCTTGACGTTTTGCATGGTATTCATCTGCAAACGTGCATTTTCAGTTACATAATGATAACGTGACAGTTCACTGATCCTTATATGAAAAGAACCATAGAAAGTGGAAAATGAACGAATCAAACTCAGGAATAAGGCTGACTTGATAAGAATATTTTCGTAAGCCACTTTTACCAGAATTCATGACTAGAACTAGCCTCAGACTGACGCGACAATGAGAGCAAGTTGCGCATCGGTGTGAATGTTTAGGATTATGAGTGGGTTGAAGACAACATACCGATAGGTGGGATATTCTAGGAGCAGTCGGTTAAACTCGGCTTGCATCTTACTGTCCATGGTAAACCTAAGGCACCAGAGCAAATATCAGTGTCAACAGAAGACATGTCGTGGTCAAACGGTAATGTTCCTCGTACTGACTGCATTGTTAGTTCTTGCTGCATTGCTCGAGGAGCAGTGAGTTGTGAGAACAGTAACATCGGAAAAATGGGGACTCGACTCGGTAATATTGGAGGAATCAAGAGAAATCAACTATTATTTAGTGAGCGGTGATGAGTAGTAGATGGTCCACCACTCCATAGGGTATCTGAATGAGACCACAGCACCATACCACGATAAAGGTAACTATACCGTTTTAACCAGAACGTTAGTCGCTGTCACTTCAAGTGGTTTCAAGTGGTTTCATGGAAATGGAGGAGCAAGTAACATATTTGGTGACGATGCTTTTGAAAATACACGACGTATGGTAACGGATACCTCAAAATCAAACGAAATTCCTACTTTACAAGAAGACAGAGTTAGGGGGAGAGAAAGGATGAAACCACGCAAGGAGGATAAATGAAAATCTCATTGTTGTTCTAACACAGAATTCCTTGAGGTTTCGAATTGGAATGATGAGACAAATCTGTGATAAGTTTGGTATTGTATCTCAATTAGAGGGCATATTTGCTTCGAAATCACGATTCGGAATAAAATGTTACTTCGAAGTGATGCAAATTGCGCCCTAAAATGGCAAGTATAGGATTCCAATGGAATTCGGTCTTCATATTTCCTTCGCTGCATTAAAATAATTTATATCTGGGAAGTTCAGTCGTACGTGGAGTTGGAGGATCATTAGAAAAATTGGAGTTAGATGGCGACCGATTGCATGTAGCTTCACCTGCAACGGTCAATTGGATGTCGGGCTGGGCAACAAGCTTTCGGATAAGTTAGTGCGTGAAGCAAACGAACAAAGCTTGATCTCGCTACAAAACTATGTTTTCTGCGGTTATGCTCAATGGCTTGAATGGAAGTTCCGTTTGCACGGGATCGGACGAAAGGGACCTATACGATGGCTTCAAAGATCTCTGGATATAAATCCAACGGCATATTTCCTGGGAGGTTATGTTGTGAGGAAATTTCACGAACTCAAGACGGAGAACCTGGTTGAGTGGGAACGTCGGATCCAATCTGTATGTGGTGCGATTCCAACATCAATGCTTGAGACAGTTCAACATAATATGATTCGACTGCTGTCAATTTGCCTGGCACAAGTTGGTGAGGTTTTTGAGCATTTGCTGTGACGGTAAATACGGTGACTATCAGAAACAGAGAACGAACTATTCCTTTCGTTTAGAGCCGGAGAACGATCAAACAGTCATTTTAAAGATCAACACGACCTGATTTTGCTTGTTGATCCCGGTTTGTAAAACCAAGTTTGAGGTAATCTTGGTCCAAGCTCAAATGTCGTTTTCGGCTAATCGATCCCTGAACCATAGTGGAAAATGGGGCAGTTCAATAGACAACAGTCACGCTTCAATCGCCAAATTTTGACGATCACTAACAGTGGGACAGTCAAAGAGCTGGTGAGTTTGTCAGAACGATTCAGTACGGAAATGACAAATAAAAATTATTTGACACCAAATTTCAGGCAACAGTTTCCTGATGAAATATCCGCTGGATTATCATCAGTTGGGACGTATCGCTACTCACGGTGTGATGGACGGTTTCTTGTGAGAGCAATTCTATTGGCCACAAAGGAGACGACTGGCACTGACGTTAATAATTCACTGCAAAACAATGATGCAATCCGTCCATGAACCAAGATGATCTATATGCATTTGTAATTCGTGAGTGATGTCGTTCAAAACAGTGATCCAAGAACAGCCGCAATCAACTCAAGGGGGTTTCCCACTATGAAACGACAAATAGGTCCACAGTCAGATTGGAGCCGCAAATACCCAACTGGACCATAACCATTTCCTGATGTGGCACAAAAGATGTGCAGCTCTACTGTCCCATATGGTGGGTATTTCGTTACCAGACATCTATCGACGCGAATGGGAGTTAAAGATCGTATGTTCTTCGATCGTTTCATACATCTGTCTCGCTCACGTTCAACGGACTGATGGTCCCAATCCAGACACTGGTTGCAGACACCGCGAAAGATCTGCCTCGCTGGCGGCAACATAAGAGAGACCAGACCCAAGGGATCATACAATGAAGCCACGTTTTACGCCAGATGAAAAGCAAGAGTTGCTACAAGGCACTATTTATTTTCGCGACGATCTCGCTGCGTCTCAATATGGTATAGACGGCTGAACGGTAAAGTTCAAATAAGCTATTGTAAAACAGTATTGTGCGACCAATATAGGGGGAATTACAATTGTCACCATGGTAAATACACATTACCTAACAGCTGTTTCTGCTGACACAATATGGGTTTTCATCGATGTATGGCTACGGCTTCGGCAAATCTCAATAGCCTTACATTCCTTATCACGTATATGACCCGAGACGCTGTGTTTCGGTCACCTGAATGTTGGGTCATCTGAGGATGACGAGCTACGGCAGACGACCTGAACTTCTGATTTCGAACGTTGTGCATATGCGTTTGATCTCAAATCGAGTGCATCACAAGACGTTGTGCCCAATTTGGAATGTGTTCAAATAATCGGTTAGATAACTGTCGTTCCGTTCCACTCACGTAGGTTGCTCCGCAAATTCGTAAATCAGATTAGATTTGGTGCACAGAGGTGAACGTTATTTTTACCGAGGCCTTTCAGGCCCCAATCTTGCCATGAACAATTCTGAGGTCTCCTGCACAGTATGTTCTAGAAATGACTGAACCAAGTCGCCGTTTGAGCAGGCATTGACATGATCACATTTGAATGGAAGACAGAGAATGACTAGTGATTTCTCTACTGAACAAGTCGTTTATCTGGTAACTATAGGCCTGCTGTGCCTTTTGCTAAACGTATGGGGATGAGCGTTTTCGGTCGACGCCTCTTTCAGCTGTTGTAGTTCGCTGTCAATCATGTTTCCATGCAAATTCGTCCTACTCTCTGAAATGGTGTCCGGACCAGGCTACGTTTATATTCCACAGGCACAAAGCTGTCAGTGTGCAAGTATAGGATTGTGTAAGTTTATTTTCTGTGAAGTCAGATTTGGCGATTGTTCCGTCATTCCTCCTAGTCATAATAATCTCAAAGAAAGGAAGTGTATTGTCCACATCTGCGCCCATCGTAGTTCGTATACTTGGATGCAGAAGATTGAGTTCATCCATAATCCACGTCGTCTATTCTAGACTTTCGTGATGATAAAAATACCATCAACGTATTTTTCGTGAAGCTGTGTGCTTTCCGGGATTTTGCTCGCCTTCACAAGTTGGCTGATGCCAATTGTCCGAAACAATGGGTAAATGTTGTAAAGAATCTTGCATCGGTTGCACTGAATGAACATCTGTTCCGGGCTGTCTCTTGAGATTTAGGTTTCTGTATACTACCGCAGAAAATAAACAGCACAGAGACACTAGCACAATTTGAATATATATTCGAACAACTTAAAATACTCAAAACCACTCTAAAAGATGCGCACACTTGGTTACAAGCGGAGCTGGTTGACTTCAAACCACAGTAACTGGTAACATCGTCCAGACATCAGTCACTCACCACATCTGAGTGCATTTTCAATAATAAAAATTTACAGTTGCAAACTGGTTTGGTAATTTTACGCCCAAACAATGATTCCGGACCCGTGCTGACTCATTGGATTGAATATAGGAAAATGAGGACTGGTCTCGTCTATCCCAGCAAGTTTGTGCCCCAAGATAACTGCAATGAATCTGATGAACTGGAACAAGAGGTATCGGCAGAAGCACACTGTCTACTAGAAAGATGGTTTACCAATGTGATCACAGCTCAACATGTGAAGCCAAATGGAACTCAAAATCCACAACTGCATGGTCCACCGAAACTACACAAACCAGAAGTGTCACTTCGAAGAATACTATAGATGATAAATTCATCACAGCACGAATTGGCGAAATGGGTGTTGAAATTGCTTGAGATAGTTCATGATTTATTGGCCAGAGACACTATCAGAGAAAGTTTCGAAATAGTAGAGATCTTTTGGCCAGATCATTGTGAAAGGGAAACGCACGGCTCCATTTGATGTCCAGTCACTGTTCACGAACTTCCCTTTAGGAAGGCCATATGTACCATATGCGACCATGTCGAGCAAAACCAACTCAAAATCGGTATAGCAGTCTCATTTCAGGAACGACAATGAAGACCATGCTCAACAGTCGTATCGTGTTCTTCCCTTGGCCGAGCCTACAGACAAATTGACGCAGTCGTAATGCGGAGCTCTTTGGATTCATTTTATCAGGAAATATTTTGGCTCACTTTGAGGGAAATACCAGCTTGTTCATGAATGCAGTTTAAGCGATATAAGGTCCCATGGCCACAAAAATCTCACTGCACTATTAAAGATAACCGGGAACCAGACTCCTAGGCTTGAAGTGGGGGACCGCATAAGGTCCCAATATGTCAGATGTGGTCACCAGACGAGTCACAATGGATTTCCTCCTACCACGAAAAATACCGTCGTTCGAGGATAAAGAACCTCTGACCTCCGACGTGTCAAGTGAAAGCAACGCGGCACCGATCGCTGTTTGGTGTTTCTCGCCGCTGGAAAAGGCTTTCTTGCCAGGAAACAGGAGGATAAGTGCCATCAGAAAGAAGCAAATTGGTATTGATTTTCAAGTACCATTTTTTCTAATAAATTAGTTTCATTAAAAAGGGAGTTCGAGGGTTTCCTCGGATTATTGAGAAAATCTACCACAATGTGTTCTGGTCCTCACTGTAGAACTCGGATGATGGAGGGAAAATTTGGTGGGCTGTCCGATAGCAAATCACATGGTCATACATATGATTGCCACGAATCTCCTAATCAACACGGAAATTCCAAAAATATAGGATGTTAATCTCTCTGTACGCCGAAGATGCCACTGCCGTACGAATTTTCGAATTCCTAAAACGGTTTGCCTACCCACTTTTTGTGTTCAATTTTATCCGAATCCACAAAACAGAAGGGTGATACGAATAAATAAGTGAAGAATAATTCAAATTGAATTTGAGTTATGAGGTAAAACGAGCAAGCCGTCAACAATACAGAAACGTCTATGATCGAGACCTTCATTCGTTGTCACAGTTCAGAAAGCAGAAGGCAAATAAACATGGTTAAACACTGAATAATGGAAATGTAATTCATCTCTGTTGTAAATCTGTAGTCAGTTTACTGTATCTTGTGCAATCGGATGTCCCAATTGTCCCAGTCATCGATACACGGAAATACGAAAACAATCTGAGTAGGAAATCCGCTTGAATTTTACATATAATTCATTTAAACTATGATTGAATGAAGTGAGGCATTTGTTGGACTAGCTCGAAAGTGAATCGACTACAGCAACACACTAATGAGGAGAAAAGCAATAGTGTTCCTGAGTAGTAATAGGAAACGATGACGTGCCGAATGAAGTGTAAACCTATTGTCCGTGTCAAAAGGGCGGTTTTCGATTCGTTTATCCTCCCGGTTTCAGTAAGCGGCTATCCGTCTTACATGTCGTGCGGACTGTTCTTCTGATGACAAAAAGAGGTTGGATATGCCTTCAGACCACTGCAATTCTTTCGTTTGTGTGCTTATATCTACTGGAGAAGTTGATGGGTGGTGTTGTGAACGTGGCAAACCCATCCTTGTGGAATCTGACCTGCATACTGTATAAGATACTATAGGACCTAAACGAAAACAATTTGGTGCTTTAGTTGATCATAGTTTATCATGTTGCCGTGACGGATGTTTTTTGGTACCAAGGCACAAGTGATCCTCAACGAAGACTACGAACAGATTGGTTCTGCTGTGGTCACAGCAACCGAATCGACTTGTCCCGAAAAGCCAGGGCGAATAATCACGAGCGTTCAAAAGAGCGTCAGCTGTGGTCGAATCAGTGTTGACTTCAATGCGTGGTACACCTTCCAACCGATGAGCTGAAAAGTCTGTTCGTATATGCCTCCGTCAACCATATCCACTGCTGGGACATGGGATCACTGCATTGCCAGCTAACGAAATTGAACTGCATCAAGTTATGTCATGACCCTTTCAGTTTCTAGTGTCATCGTCAACAATATACTGAATCAAAATGTTTTTGAAATTTTGCTGCCTATCTCACTCACAAAGCAACTGCGTATCACCAATCAAATAGAACAATAATTTTTGGAAAACCGGACTGATTACCGCCTGTTATCTGCATTTGATTGAACTGGCAACTTCCATCGGACAATACACACGTGGACAACCCATTGATCAATGAAACGAAGGACTAATGCACATTTGCGTTTGAATCGTAGTCAGCTCATCAAACAACGGAGACGAATTTGTGGATGAATTGTGGCTGTAACCTTGCCACAAATTAGTATGCTGCGAAATTTGACCGAGTTTAAGTTGGATCGGCTATCGAGCATTGTGATTTTCATGCATATTTGGACTGAAATTGCTGCGCGCTCGTTTGGATCGGTGGACAGATTACGTCATTAACTGAGTCGAGTCTGCGCAACTCTCCATTCGGTAAACCTTCCCATGACCGACTATTCCGCTGGTCAGCTAATTGTTGTCCGATTTATTTGACGTTAGCTTCTATTTCGCTGACCTCATTACTTTCATTCTGTAGTTGCATATTTGATTTATTTGCCCAACACTCAGTTGGTATTAATGAATTTCCGTTTCGAGGGACAAATTATTTGGTTTCAGAATTTGATTGACAGTACTGAGTTTGGTTTGGTATTAGTTGACCTATTGCGTACAAAAATGACCTCAGAGGTCAAACCTAGACTGTATTTGCATGTGTAAAGTAAAAGTCTTTGATCGTTCAAAAGATTCATAGTGGCCTCGATAGAGTTGAGGAAAAGACCGTTATCTGGCCACCATATTTACCTGAACTGACTTTTCTGTTTCGGTCGCCCTCTATATCAAATCCGACTGTACGCGGTCGCAGTTCGCTTTTTGATTCGTCATTGCGATCGTTTGTATTCCGTGTGTTACCCGTATCGGTACTGTTTCGGTTCCACGTTGAATAGAATACCCTGTCACATCTTTCCCCCGGATTGCATCCTCTCTAATCGTTCAACAGAGAGGATTACGTTGGAATTTCGATGTGAGACCGGAATAAAGACACGTTCATAAGCCTCGCTCAAACGTCTTCCGAATAATGATGTTTAGCTTTTTAAGTCAGTTAGTGGTATATTATGCGGCGTAGTGAGTGATTATGCTCCCATAACGCATCTGCCGCTCAATCTGCTAATCCTAATACGAATACAAAACAATAGGTTGAAAGGTATACTCGACGGACAGAAAATGAACGCAACCAGTGGTACCAGGTTTGTGGCTGTTGAACGAGATGAACATCCAAGTGATCGATCACGATCTGCATTGTGCAGACACGGGAAATAGCTGTTCATTACAATGCAAACCATTGGAGAACCGGATATCATTTCGTGGTTATTTCACACGAGAAATAGTCAGATCAATTCCTACAGAATTCATGCTTCGAAAATGAAGTGAGTAGATTTTATTGGAATATTGAAACGCCAGCATATATTTGGTCGAGTGCAACTAGGCGATGTAAATTTACATTTGTCTTGATGGATTGGTACGAAATTCAGTTTCATAGGGAAAGGATTTGAAAATTCAGGAACTGGCAAAGAACGCGGCGTGAATACTGTATCAGCAGTTTTTCGAATGTCCTCTGATAGAAACTTCCCATGGGTCTGCTGATATTTTCAATGAAACGTGTTGTCGAAATGACCAAATGGATAAATTAAATGATATGTACACAAGGACGCTTTCCACATTGCACTGAAATTGTTCCAAAGAAGTACAAGATAAGCACAGTGCAAACACTGTTTCTCGGGCCCGAGTAGATTCGGACGACAGAGCCACTGGAGGGAGAAATCAATCGAATTATTGAAACGCTGATGTCAACTACGTATCCAGCATGATGCCTGGCAAATAATTATCAAATCAAGCTGATAAACAATAGCCTTCCATTGTGCTTGGAAATAAAATTATAAATAGCTCATAAAGCAGACGTTATGATCAACCAAATCAACAAACATTTGAAACCAACTTCCAGCGAATCTGCCATACTGATGAACCGTTAATCTGTTCTATTTTTCCCCGGTTACACGTCCTACAATGAATCAACACATTCAAATGTGGCTTGAGAAAGAAACTCAACACGATTGCATCATCGATCGATGAAAGATCACTGACTGCCACAAATTGTTTGGAGACAAGGCATTACGTCACTGCCAGTCAGACAGTCGTAGTGATTTCCGTAATGGAAAAACTAGAAAAACATTCCTTCAATGAGCAACGCGACACCGTCACGTGATCCAACGAAGTATATGAAGCAATAAATTTGATTCAATCAACATGATTACTCATTGCGCTGTCGCAACAAATCTCGCATGAAACAAGGTTATACATGCTTACGCAGCGCAAGTTGAGATCAGCTTATTGACTGCTGTCATTATATTCACCGATATTCGAACTTGTCTATCAGTTTGGCGCGAGCATCGTAATTGATTGGTGATAGTGGTAAAGGTGATGTGATTTTGGTGATGCTTCATGCGACAGACGCGCCCAGAAAGCTGCCCAACCGGAGATGACAGGCAAGTTACAAAACAATTCTAACTTTATAGAATGCGAGTAATGATTGTCAAACGTTTTTCCCAATTTATAGTTTGACAAGGTGAGCTTTGAGTGAGAGATATGCCCATGTTCATTATTTACTTGTTATGACATGTTAGAAGATAGATTAGAGGAACGTTGTTAATATGTGACATTGAATTGAAGTGATGGTAACCAGTGTTGTACTGACCTGTTTGTTTTGGTTCATGGTTATATTTGAACAATATTTTCCTGCAACTAAAGAATATTCATCTGATTTGGCAAATATGGTTAAGTGAGGATACTCGATTAGGACATCAGAACACTCGGTATCACAACAACTAGTTGTCAGTGTTTCACCTGTGATAAAATATTAAACGTTTTTACAGATTTTGCACACTGGATGATAGAAAAGCAGAAAGATATTCAATAATCTTGTCTATTGAAATTGATAAATTCGTGTCCATATAGTAGCGGTGTTATCAGTGTTATGAAAGATATTGTGTTGATAACTATGAGTACCGTGGTGTTAGTAATTACGTCACACTATTTTGTGTGTTGCTTCTGAGCACATAATGTGGTGTTGTTTCGTGTGGATCGAGACTCAATCGACGGTCGCCGAGATCTGGCCTTTGGCATTTCTTGTTGCTCTCATTTTGACAGATTATATGGGAAAAGAGGCTCCATTATTATTGATCGAATGATCCGATTCCATGGAAGAGATGGTAATTGTCGTTTGTCCGCTCTTCACTTGTATTTTCTTTAACCAACTTGGGTGATAAGCCTTTATGTGTCAAGACGGTCTTTTTGTTGTTCAACATACGTCACCTGCCCCACACTGAGAGCTGGAAATGTACGGATATTCTGCGTTTCATTCGTAAAATAAGAAATAGTCGAGAGGTGAACAAAACATGGATTCCGGCAGCGTAATAACATCGTTCTGATTTGGAATATGGCGAACGGGCGATTGAGATCCACTGTTTACCAAATCTGCTTCACTGCTACTTCTAAATTCAGTTCATGGGTAGACAGATTGCTTTTTGACTGCTTGATGACGAGGTGCGCTATCGTAATTCTTCGTACCATTATTGATGAAGTACCCGAAGTGTATATTCGGAACGCGAAATCAGTTCACTGTTTCTAGATTTACTTTATAGATCATATCCTAATTACATTAGTGGTCAATCACTGTATACAATGTCTATTCTGTCTCAATAATACGAATCTGTGGTAGCGTTTGCATGGACGTGATAAAATTTCCTTATGAATGAGTGAACGTCCCAGTGAGCCATCGGAATTAGGTGAATATAATGAGTCCCAGTAAAACAAACGATAAGAGGATTCTATTTCCAACGTGATTTTATACCTTTACAGGTCTAATTGAATTCACTTATTAGGTTGAACGACTCCATCCAGTTACCAAATCCTGAATCCTATTCATGCTTTACCTAAAACGTATCGGTAAAGGATGAGATTAAGTCCGGGTTTGAACATGAGCACATTGCAACATCATGTGATAGAAACGTGATGAAGCTAAAGTATCCAGTCTAGCCCATTGAAGGTCATAATATTTAGACTGCAAGTTTTCATTGAACACACAAATGCGTCCAAAAAGAGAGTCAACTCACTCGATGTATCTTCTCAACCAGTGAATGTCTTTCGAAGAAACTATCAAATATGTGAGGACATTAGAAAGAAGAATGAGAAAACCCAGTAGATTGACAAAAGAAAAACCAATGAACCCTTCTGCTTATGTATAAACAACATCCAGCTTCATTTTCACGGAACCTGAAAGTATAATAAAAAAGAAGTTTAAATTCTATTCTTATTAAGACCTAAATTAGGAGAAATTTGTATGGCCTAATTAGAGAACGGTTTTATCTCTGAATAACTCAAGCAGCCCTAAATGTAAGGGCGTATTGTGTGCTAGGCTCATCATCAACATGAGCAACATCAACGTAAGGAATTTGGTCGGATCAACTTTGTGACCTGATTGAATTAGGTATTTCGCAATTGAAAAAGGCTGAAGCTCTGCCGTCATTCTCTGTGGTCGCATCGCTCGGTGTCATCGATTTTTCCAACCATTTGGGTACGTTTTCCGACGCTGGTTGAGCCAAGCAGCACTCCATTCTGCCTGTGGATGCGTCACCGTAGCTGTAAGTGAACTGATAGAAAATATGTGAGACATCGGGATCGGCAAGACTGTCTGAATGACTTTTTAATCCTTATCTGTTGGTAATCAGTAACTGAAGTAGTTGCACCACAGTCTACGAGTGTCTTATGGTTTACCAAATGTATACATTCATTTTTCAATAAAGAATAATGAAACAACTGAAACTTGTTTCTTGTTGACTGTATTTGATGTGTACCGTCGGATGAAACTTACAACGCTTTCTGCTTAATTGCACGTGTTCATCAGTCTTTTCGACTATGCACGGACCACACGTCCGTCACTTCCATGCTTCCCATGAAAATGACGCGACAACCCGATTATTGCTTCCCGCGACTCATGATATGGAGAACACGGTTATTGGGGAGGAAATAATTAGCGTGCATTGCGAGATCGTAATTGCAGCGTAAACGTGCAACGGTCACATTACTACCGTGCTTGATAACGAGCCAGTTTGTGATATGCATGGTGAAGGCTTCAAAGAAACTCAAGACTTTTGAACTTTATGTCTGAAGATATGTCTTCTATCTTTCATGTGTCCATATCTTCTTCATGATTGCACTGCCTGATTCCTTATCTGGTTGGAGGGACACCATTTGTTTTATTCTACCTAATCCCTTTATTACTCACGAAGAAGAACTAGTTAATGGTCCATTCCCTTTAGATGTTATAATAATCAGATTTTCGGATGAAATGTTGCCACGCAGTATCCATCTCAAAGTTATTTGGGAAGGTCGCTATTTGCAATTCTCCAGTTTAGCACCCAAGACCTGCAATCATCGTCTGGTTTGAATCCCCTCCAACAGAGCGTAGGAAATCGGTATCAAAGATTGAATGCAAAATGAATAAGAATTTATAGGAAGAACGTTGCCGGCCAATTGATATCCCGAGAACTTAATCGAGCAACATCGAAAAACCGAGGGAAGCAAGCGGAAATCTTGCAACAGAAAGCGCCTTCGTTTATTTGTTTAACATACTATTGTTTATACGAATTTTCACTATGAAGCACGGTAGCAATTTGACTGTTGCACGTGCATGCTACACGCACGCTCTGGCAATACATGCTGATCACTTCCCCCTATGTATCGAGCTCTGCATCTCATGAGTCGTGGGGAACAATACTCTGGTTGCCATATCGGCTTTTTGAGGGGCATCACAGTGACGGACTGGCGGTCCGTGCATAGTCGAAAAGACTAACGAGCACATGCAACTTAAACGTCACATCTTCGGATTCTTTTATTGTGCATCAGGTCACAAAGCAGACCCGACCTAATCCCCTCAAATTGTGTTGCGCAATCCCAATTTGGAACTGTGAGCATTCACCGAAGCGATGCCCATCAGAATGCATCCGTCAGCGATATTTGCACAAAAAATGGTTCACGCAAGTGTCTGTTTTTTATTACATCAAGCGAAAGGACCCCGCTCTACCCCAATCGAACTCAATGTTGTAGCTTTCAATCAAACCCAATTAATTGTATCATCTTCATCGTTGTGCGATACATAAACTGAGATGTTTTACGTAGGCGGTGGACGAGAGCAAACGAAATGATTGCATCACGGCACTTATATTTTCCTTCAGTTCCCAGGTACTCCTCAAGAAACAGAATTATTCTATCTCCCCACTGTCAATATATGATGCGGTTCCCAAACTAGATATGGCGGACATACTCATCCTTAGCCGAAAACATTTCAGTATTGAATATTTTGTGGCATATGCTGCATGCTGCACTTCCATCAGTAATCGGAATCACGTCTCCCCTTGCAAGTCCGATTCATCTTTAAGACCTTTATGTAGCGAGATATTCACAACTCCAACTTATCCTAAACATCGCATCTAGATGTTCTGCTTGGTGGTGCAATTTTGGTGCAAGTTTCTACTGGCTTGGTCTTCCCTGCACAGAATGATGTGTTGAGGGAAGCAATTATAAATCACTAAATCAAAGTGCTTGTGGGTTCCCTTGGTCTCGACACACGGAGACTTAACATCTATGTTTGATGATACGGTCAAACTCCAACATGTATGTCGATGATTCCTCGCCGTTCAGTGGTTGATGTGAACTGACTGCCGACAATATCAGTCTAGCCTCCACATAGCTTGCACCTCGTGGCTGAATGTGTCAATCAATTTCATAGCGTAACTGTTGAATAATTTCACGATTATCATAACAAACGACGCAGTTTTCAATGCACATTCTGCGGCCTCAACGTGAGACCCACTATCAGTTTACATAACCTTCTTCATAAGAGACAGCTTTCTAGGTTTATCGTAGCGACAAGGTAGAACACTTTGGGAGCCACGATGTCACATTCGATACCAGCAGTAAATCCAACAGCACAACAAGACTTACTTTTGCACATTTAGAGGGCTTCCACAGAATCTCGACAGTGAATGCGATGATGAATTGGACGCCAATCTCTAAGGGATATTCAATGAGATCAAGAAAAGTGACATTCTGGACATCGCTTGGAACTGGATGGCTCTCACGAGTCCCTCGGTTGAGTCAACGCGAGACGTTCTAGGTCACGACGGTTACCATACTGGATCTCTGAGAAGCCATTTCAGCTGCCAGTCAAACAAACGATGCCCAGATATCAGAACGTGGCGAGAAGTACAGACTGCAACGGGTAGCTCCGCTCTCCGTTAGGCTTGATTGAAAGCGGTAATGGATCGAACATTCCGAAAATGCGGAGACTACAGTAGGGATTAGTGACTCCAACAAGCTATTCCGCCTCATTCGCAACGCATCGGGTAGGCGCTGCAAGAGAGAGTCATTCCTGTGCAGCGCAGCCGGCCATCTTATACCTGAGGACAAAAAAAAATAGTGATGAGTAGAGCAGGTCGATAGGTTCCTCAGCCGACCATCATACCACACGATGGACCCACAAACTCCAGTTCTCGCAGAGCAGTACAATGTCGGCTGTGATCCGCAGAATACTAATGAAATTTCACAATCACCAGTCAGCTGAATAACGAGAAAGCCGCTTGTGGACAGAATTTACACTATCACCCTGCTCGGTACTGGAACTGACCTATTTGGAACTTGTGTGGTGCTCCTCCTAATTCCCAAGCTCTGTTTGCCGATTATCCATGATTGTTGAGTGGGCCTTTGTGACCATGGGATATATACATCTTCCACCGCAATATTGCGCAAGCATGAAATAAATAAGAATGTTCAATAACCAGAAGTCTTCATAGCCGTAGGACCGTTTTCTGTTTTATCAGACCACCCTTAATACCAAGCGAACTATAAGACGTGATTCGTCTTGCCCGATCATAGAAAATGTCAAAACCTGTCTGCCGCAGCCATTTTCAGTAGCTAAAGTTGAAGTGCAAACCTCTATGATTTCAAAAGTCAGTTCTTCGTGAAAAGCAGTCAGTATATTGATACAGCGTGCAACAAAGTAATCTCGATATTGGTAAATATTCGGTGGTTTATACAGTCACTTGCACCAGTCACATTGCTCGATTTACAGTGTGCCAATCAAAAGTCACTCTGTGACCAATCAAAGAGCACCATGAACGAGGTAAATCAAAAACATCCAACACACAAGAGTGTACTGATTTCCACGGAATAAAGCGTACATATTCAGTACAAACATTCCGCACACACGATTCCGCGCATCTCGAAATATAAACAACTGGTGGATTTGGTAATATTTTAGACGAAACTAGTTTCGTACAGCATGAAATTCAACACTAATCTAACCTGGTTGAGAAGCTTATGGCCCGATAGTCAATGTCCCCGTTTGTTTCATTATCACCACTACTGATCACTGATTGCCGTTGCCCCTGATGACTTTATTGTACCCAGAGTACCCAGAGTAAGCCGGCCTCAGTGTACCTATTTCCAAAAATCATACTCCCAACATTTAACAAAACAGTTTTTCGTTCAATATTCAGCCTCTGGGTTTGGAGCCTTTTTTGATGATCGCTGGATCACCGCCTGTCACCTGTTCCTTTTCATTTATCGTTTTCGTGTCTAAACTTATCGCATCCCGCGTAAATATCCAATGCGCATCTACAATGTATCATTTAGCACGTTTTCTGATTGACAAAATAAAATGCACCGAGGACCTTCACGGAACCTGGCTTTCTTCTCAGTAGTATTTTCCCTCTATTCATCTCACTGTGGCGAAAATCAATTGTGCTCCTTTTCGGCTGATAGTTGAGTATGCTAACCTACTGAAATCCTCGATGCAATACAATGAAATACAGGTTTGTTCTGTTCAGATAACCATTACCATGCATTGTGTGTGGTGGCTTTGATTGTTATCTCGTAGCGGCAATCTCACAAGGAAATAATGGAGGAGAAGAGGGCATGAAACGAGTACGAGAAGAACCACATTATTGGAATTAAGTCGATGGATAAAATTTGTGGATGCAATAGCCCCACTAATCACGGCATCTAGTCATTTTTCCCAAAGTATCTAACCATTGAGTGGCGGGATCGCTTGAACCTCGCCTAGAAAGGCTCACACGCCCTTCAATAACAATTAATACAATTAGACTTTCCACAGGGTAGTAGTATACACGGATCAGTGTTTTCTTTGGGATACGCTCGTGTTTGATCTTCAAAATACAAAAACGGAGGAGACCCAATGAGTACAAAGACTCAATGAGTGCAACAACAGGACCATACAAATGCATTATTCTATACTGCTCCCCTTTCAACGTGAATAAACACTGTCCCCAGTGTTATTTACTCCTTCACCACACACGAACTGTGAGTATTTGATTCTCATTGTGAAGGTCATTTTACAAGACCACTCTCGGTCATATTGCATCGAAATCACACAATCAAAAGACCTCCCATTCCACTTGATCCCGCTAGCCAGTGATTTAAACTAAGTACACATTTGAAATACAGTTCACCTCAGTTTGTACTATTACTATGGGCCCAGATAGTTACACCCAGTCTGTAACCTATATCATAATTATTGTTGCTCATTTCCAACTTACTTGTATGAAGTAGAGTAAGCCATTGTCCACCGTATCTCATTACCCGTGCTACGGTTCTAGCTTATCTATCTGAACCCCACTGTTATCTACTTGTTGACCCTTTGAAAACGAAATGGGCCTACTGCACCTTCCGGACACTCATAGTAGAGCGTTTAGTTCACCAAAGATGCAGGAAATATGTGCTTTCTAATGTACGTGGCAAGTCCCCTTGGAAAAATCAACTCACAAAATTTTGCTCACCGTCTACTTGTAGTCCAGACAAATGGAAAAAGCTACGTCTAATATTAGATGAAGTAGCTTCAGTCAACTGAACTTGTTCCTCGACTTTGACTTCTAAGAACTAACGAAGAAGATCAGTTTATGAGCTGGCAGAACAGTCTTTAACCGATGAAACTGGTCAATGAATAATAAACTCCAGGGAAGACATTATTGGACAACAGTCTCCATCATTCGAACAAATGTATTTAGCTCACTAAATTGTTGATTTGTGCAAGTGTATGCATAAGTCCCTTCTACGTTATTGCTGCATTGTTATCTTCTTTGATATCAGTCCGACGAAGAATATATTTATATATGCTGACTGCCCTACATGATCCTATTACCATCATTTTCCTCCTAGAATTTACCAATGTGGCGAGAAAACCAGAACAAAAAAGCATAAGGAAATTGGTTTTTGGGACTTATCATTCCTTATCCTTTATTTAATTCTTATTGTTAAATAATATTGATTAAATATCTAGGGGATGCACTGAAAATTATGGGCTCTCGAGTGGGGTAATAATCGACGGTGCCGACAAGATTCGAATTAACCATTCACCATAGGAGGATTTGGAATCCACCGTTATGATTATTCGACCAGTGACGGTCAGTTTAATGCCAAGTGAATAACCAATATGATAAACACGGTCCATTTGTCGCCCATCACTTTCTTTCTGGTTTACCTAACCAAACTCTCCAGAAACGTTTATTACAGATCCTCTGAAAAGGTAAAAACGTTTTCTTGATTTATATGAGCTACCTGACCCATTGAAAACTTGTAACGATCTCCACTCTTTATTATAATGTACCATACACAGGGATGTGAGGAAGGCTGGGGCCGTTCATTGTATTCGCTTTATGAAAAACATCGCATACCCGAGAGTCTGTACTGCAAATCCGTTCAACGACTAGGAGGCTCTGCTATATAGCCACGTAATTCCGGTCAGTTTGCGGTCACAGAAAGTGCCAAATTCCGTTCCCTATTCTGTGGTCCCAGTAAGAGCTTTGTGATTTCGTCTCGACACTAAAACACACAAGATTAGGAGTGTTACTTTGGTGTTCAATTAATCATCAAATTTAGGAAACGCCCCACTGCCGAATTACGTGACCGAGGTTGCAAATGAAGCCATTGCTGACGCCCTCTTTCACGTCTGCTGAGGCCCGGTTGACGCGCGAGCAATTCATTGACGTATCTGATGCAACAGCTGAACAGTCCGTAGTGAACTACCAATACGTTTGTGCTCGTCAACCAGCCCGTTTCACACAAACGCCTCAACCCAGGCGGGTCGGACAGGCGATTCCCTAACACAAACCAGTACGAATAAATCGTTCCTTCTCGTGCACCGAACCCCACAAACGTTCCACCTACCGCTTTTTGCTCAAATATTTATTTATATTTAATTTTACGCTACTAGCTTCCACGAGATGATGAGCCAAGACGGCTCGTGTATGTCCTCAGCAGTACGTACGCGGTGTGTTTGTAGATGAACAGTTTATGAGGGATCTATGGAATTATCTCCGAATTGACGGCCCTAGCGTTATTCATCTACCAATAGATTCAACTTGTTCTTATCAAGGATTCTTTCATATTATCTATTGTGACCCGAACAGCTGACCTACAGTATTGTTTCGTGAAATGACTCCTCTTTCAGTAACCACACTCAACTCACCAATAGAAACACAGCATCGCTATTCCATACATGTTAGGAGTTATTAGTAGTGCACACCTGCCGAGTTCACTCTAGGAGTGGAAACAGAACCTAAGCTACCCGAGCTCACTCTCTCAACGATTTGATTCGCATCAACACCTAATAAAAACAACCGTATCTCATGCCTCTTCGAAGATTCGCAAAGTAAGACTGCTAATTTTTCATGTTTTGAACCCTTTCAAATGACGCTGAAGTTTAAAACGGCCAAGTCTCTCAGTAAAGCTATGAAAACAGTGACAGAAAATTGCACCTCGTGCACTGAACTCCACCTATGTTCCACCTTCCGCTTCTGTCATGCAGGATGTTGTTCTTGTGGTAAGAATTCTCATATTTGCAAGGCATGCCGCCAATCCAAATGCGCTGTCATGAATGCCACCTCGCAGTATCCGGGAAATGATGACAATCCGGTATACACACTAGAGATTCTGAGTGAATCCAACCAATTCGTGTAGAGATCAGTCCAGTTCAACTGTGACTTGGGACTTTCATTCATGTTCAGAAACTCCGCTGCACGCGGAGTATAAACCATTACCGACCATGAACAATCCATGGAGCATGCTCCAATACAATTGCTTGCCGTTCGGTATGCACGTGTCCGACGGGATATTTCAAGGCACAATAGATAAGGTGATCCGCGGTATCAATAGGATGATGACATATCAGGATGGAAAGCTAATTCTTGCTTCCCTATAAGAAATAACACTACTGGTGATTGTGACAACTGCTGATGAGTTTTATGGAATAAAACGTATCGAAAAAGCGCAAATTCGGTTTCAATAAACCATATTTCCTTGGCTCCGCTGTCGATGCAAGCGGATTTCGACCCGATCCGGATAGTTTTGATTGTCATCCAGTCACCGAAAAATCAAGCGAACTTTTGATCAATTCTTGGATGCCCGCAGTGCTACCTCAGATTAAATCCCAACTTTTTGATACGAGTCCAACGTTCTTTTTCTGGCCCAGTCATCCGATGCAGAGCAGTGGAACAAGCAGTGCTCTCTTATTCAAAATATCGTTGACCGACCGATCCTAACCCCATTCGCGCCGTCTATGCGGACGACACTGACCACTGACGTGTCCAAAGTGGAGAAAGGGGAAGTTCTGTAACAGATGAATGTCGAATGATTTGCATCTAGCGTTTTCTCAGTGCTGCAGGGAGGAGTTCTTCTCGCAAGTAGAAAGAAGCTTTGGTCGTTTCACTGGCGGTACGCTGATTAAAACGGTACGATCGTCACCTATCATCAAACTAATCATTTCTCATGTAATGCACGTAAATCCGCCTACAAATCCACGGCTGCTGTGATCCAACGATGAGGCATTACCTGAGCTGCCTAGAGCTACGACGTCCTGCATCGAGGAGGCAAAACCATCATGAAGGCGGATTTCTTGCCACAATACTCATGATTCGCCGTGCCAGAACAATACCATTTAATAACTGCGGCCGTCCCTTGGTCTCCGTAACAATCAAGAGAGCAGACGAAACGATGTTATTCATCGGTGAGTTAGCAATCAGAAAGGATTGGTAACCCGATGTGAAGCGGAAGTTGCTACAGTTCTTCGTACTGCGAGATGACTTCGGTATTCAACTCGACGGTGTCCAGTTTCAGGGTGACCGTCTTAAAATATTTTACATCGAGCATTTCGGTTTTGGTTGAACTGCATTAGGGCCACTTGGGTGTGAATAAAATGAAGCCACTGGCTTGACAGATATGTTGGTGGCCTTAATTTGGATACGACCATTGTCACCATGACAAAGAACCCGTGGTCCGAAAGCAGAGAGTACACGCTGACTTCTGTGGCTCATTCGTGAGCGAAACTCATGTCCATGTACTGAGTGACTCCTATGTCAAATGGCCAGAAGTGTTCCTTACGAGTACAAAACCAACTTGTTCGTTATTCACGTTTTACGGAAGCACCTCAGCCGAGAATCAACCCGTCGCGTACTGGTCACCGACAACGCATCGTAGTTCTGTGCTTCGGATCCGAAATTTGGCTTGACCGCCATCGTGGCCAATCACACTGCTGAGACTACCGAGGATCCAAATGGTGACCGTGTTGATGACCGGAATCCATTTATTTCTCCAACCGAAACGACGGCCACATCGGCCAAGGTAATCCAAAATAACTAGGAGTCTTTGAAGGAGGACAGATTTGATGATTCAGCAGTCACACACGTGATGAGGTCAAGTTCATTTTCGTACCTACGCTCGCTGAGGATCGTCAACCAATTAGGATCGCTGTGGACGGGTACAGCTAAAGACTATTTTGATTGATCAAATCCTAACCTGCCAGGTAATTTCTTTAATTTATCATTTATACTAATCATTTCTGGAAAAAAATAATCGTTTTTTCCGCAGCTTTGGCATTTATGCCTATTAGGATTACGTGGTTTCGGGTGAGAGCTATTTAAACACATCCTATCAGCTTGTGTATTGCGAATATTACAGGAAGAATTTTCTCTCCCTCTATCTTGTCTGACTGGCTCGCGGCGTCCGAATTTTCGATGTGAATCCAAGTAGATTTTCCATTACATACAATTCAGGCTCCTCGTCCCAACAATAAACTTTCGGAATAATCATTCAGACTGGAAATCACAACAGAGGTTTAGTGATCATAAATGTGTAGTTCAGTTCTACATGATGCAGTATCATGTGAAGCACGCGGCTTTGGTTCAGTAAAATAATCTGCATTGAAGTAGTACAGGGCCTAGTCATGAACCACACTTTATGCATTGCCGGTGATTCTTGTCCAGAGTATCTTCAGAGGACTCCAGTATTCAACAACACGTCTTACGCTGTCTAAACCGCTTTCAAAATGCAAAAATGTACGACTGATTTTATTCGTTGTTTGTACTTCCATTTAGTATCCAGTGGTTCACCGAGCTTTCCCAAATGTATAAGTCCATATTCGTCTGTATTTCTCTCCAGAATATTGATGTTTAAACAAGCTCTTTGTTCCAACTTTGTTGAAACTTATATGAGGTGTAAAATCACAAGCTTTCTTTAAAATTATCGTGGTCGAAGCTCTCTGTAGGATCAAGTGTGGAGTTCTTTTCAGCAAAAACAGTATCAATTACTCATTTCATATTGCATTCAACTGACTGATTTTAACTGTTGAGTACGGGTTTGCATTCTTTCCAATCAAACGATGTACTATTGGCCAGCTTATGCAAGGGAATCAGACTGACTCAAAACTAGGATGAACATAGCTATCGCCCAGTAATTTGAAACTAACAGCTTTCAAAGAAAACGAAAACATGGTTGAGCGTACCTCAGTGTCACTCTGTTTCACTGAATCGCTTGTAAACCAAAATTCTGCAGTTTGGGGGTGACAATGAATTGCAAATTGGTGACATCCGAAGAGGAACAGTGCAGGATCGGGTGAACCGCACCAAGCTGTTTCCATATCATCCGCTTTCACAAGTCCATTCTACTATGCGTGGACCACCTGTCTTTTATAGAAGTACGCTGCACTACGTTACATCGACAACCATAGCAGCATCAGTTGAGACAAGACGGAATACTTGCAACCAACAGACCTCACGCGACAGACCAGAAGAAGCTCCTTCACTGGTGCTTCGGTCAGTTTTCCGTGTTGGTTCAGCGCCCCACTATCTTCTGGGTCAGACTTCTGAGACAGTGGATACGGAAAGATTATCTAAGAAGAAGACTTTTGTGCATTGTGTTGGCAGTCGACAAGAATGATATGCCCAAAATCCTCCATTGACATTCCGGGAAACCATTATCATTTCCCTGCTCTTTAAGTCTCTCACATCCCAATTCTAAATAGATATGAGGGGCCACAACGAGTCGTGATCGTGAACTTCTAACTCTCGATAACTGTAGAAAATATGGGACAAGGGAAAAGAGAATCGATTCTTCAACCCAGTCATTTGTCTCCATTATCTGATTTCAGCATCCGCACATCTCGTCAAACGGAGCAAAAGTCTGCCCTACCTGGAACTCTTGAAAACATTTGAAATGGATGTTCATCGTGTCCTCGAAACATGCATCAAAGACCCAACTTCAGTGTTAACACTTCGCTCACCAGCTAAATACTGGACTTCGCATTTCACACTTCGCCTGACGGGTGATTCGGTGTCTAGTGCCTGTGGTGAGGCTGGCGTGGGCATCATTCTCGGCAAGAAATCTGCGCGTGTGCTGCTCGACTGGATTCCAATGATTAATCGTCTATGTGCGATTCGCGTGAACGGTTCTATACAAGTAAGCAGCACTAGACTGAAGAGTCCATGCCTGTTTGTCGTTTATGTGTATGCCCCAAAAGACTGCAACTCGTCTGGGGCTAAAGACGAATACTACCATGAGTTGTATCAATCGCTCTTTAGCGTGCGTTATACGGACATCATGGATGTTGTTGGTGAATTCAGTGTTCCAGTTGGAAGACTAGAAGAGACGGAGAAAAATAAAGGAAACCATTTCTACATTTCAACCGATGGAACCGATAACGGTGACCGACTCATTCAAATATGTCCCTACCATGGACTATTTCTAGCGAGTACAAATCTCTGGCACAATAAGCTCCACCGAGTAACCTGCCATCCTGCTGCGTCTCCACATCTTTGCACTCAGATCGACCATATTGCTCTTGATTACCGTTGGCGCGAATCAACTCTAAACTGCTGATCATTCTGTTCCTCGTCTGTTGCCAATGATCACACATTTGCCTGTATTAATCGAAGCCTACTTCTCGTCGGTGGCCGAAAATACATCAAAGACGAAAATCCTTGTCGGCTACTACTTGACGATATCAAAGAATGTGCCTCAAAGCGGAATTATTGTAAAATTCAATATTTACACATTCTGTTTCATTTCACTATATTCTCTTTGTTATAGTACATTATGGTATCGTACATGATACCGCCCAGATGAAAAATTGAGCTACGTTCTATGCATTCTTGATGTTCTTACTTATCATTTGTTTTGTGCAAGGTCCAGCCTATTCAATCCATTTGATTTCAAACTTGGCGTCACTCAGTAGATTCAAACCATGATTGCATCGGAAATGAAACTTCTTGATGTAGGTTCTACGTCCAAACCTGTTGGCGACTTCATGGAATTTTTCAATATTTCGTATTAGGCCGAAACAATTTGGATGATGCAAAGAAAACAGTGCGTTTCGTTCCCCCACCGCTCATCAACCACTCGAAAACAGTGCCTTAGCGAGCGTCAATATGGGTTTGGACTTGATCTCGGTTGTGCTGGTCATATCTTTACTCTTCGACCTATTTGAGAACCCAAGCCCAACCTTATTAGACCAACCACCCTGTTTTATGTTGATCATTTAAGCGATCTTAGGCTCAGTTGACCACATACTTAAATGGCTTTGCCTCCAGTTGAAGGGTGTATCAGAGAAATTCGGTTCCACCATAAAGCCCCTTTATGTGAACAGCCTAGGTCGTGTTACGTTTTACAGTTCTCCTTCACCCGAGTTCACCACGAGAAGTGGTGTGCATCGGGGTCACCCCTCTATCCCTTTCTCTTTACCTTCGTGATTGATGTGGTCCCAGGTACATCATTTTTGTCAGGTGATGATAGTGGTATCAAACTTTTCCTTAGTTGAAATGTCTTAGACCTTGAATATGCGAGTGACATACTTCTCCTTTATGAAAATCCAGGTCATTTGCAAGCTTTTATGAACAACGTGAATAACTGTGTTTCAATGACTGGTATGCGTTTTTCAATATGCTGTTGCAGGATTGGGTTTGGTCCACTAAACCTTTCTTTATCTGGAGAACCATAGACTTGGTTGATAAATTGTTTTCTGGGCAGCTGGATTTTACTGGGAGAACAGATGTCGGTTGAGATGTCAGTGTGTATACAGAAATTCTGCTTGGCATTTGCCAATCTGAGTCATCTGTGGATTCGATACGAAATCTGTTCATCAATCAAGAGTTGGGTGTACGCTGCAGCAGTCAAGCCCGTTATTCTCTGTGGTTAAGAGACATGGCCACTACGGGTGAGGAGTATCAGAAGATTATTGATATCTGAACGCCGATGTCGCATGTCCCCTGACAGGATTCCTCGGCACGCCATATTCGGGAGGCAAGTACCTGCTGGAAAATGAGTAAGGATGGCCAGTGCAAGACATGGAAGAAAGAAATGAAAAATCAAACCAAATCAAACCAAACTCGCACCAGTCGAGACAGATAAAACGCTAGAATATGTCTTTTGTTGCAAAATCTTCCAGAACTAAGAATTGCAAATTCCTAACGCACGTCACAAAGCTTCGGCGTAGTCAGAAAAACTAAATCAGGCACGGACGATGATATTGTGGATCAACCGAAGTCTACTATAATACTTGCTTCTTGTGACAGTCCTCTTTCATATTCACCCATTGAATACTTGAAAACCTTTTCTCAATCTGACTTTTTCTAATTATTCACGATCCCTAATATTCTCATCCTTACTCTGGTCCGGATGTGATATCCCCTGAAATTTTTGAGTATAGTAGAATTCGAGCTTGCGGAACCCATGTCAGCTTCGTCGAGTCAACCCTTCGGTAAACGGTTCAACGCAACTAACAGGCGGAAACGCGCTCATCTAGTAGTCTTTTACTAGAAGAACTGTAATCAGTGAGAAACCCATTTCTTATTTTCTTCAGACACACCTTCCGTCATTGTCAGTTTGTCCGCAGACCCAGGAGGTCCACAGTTGATAGTAAAGATTCCTCAGAAACACCACATTACCCCGTCCTAATACAGACCCGTACGATCTGTACGTTGTGTTTATCATGGATATTCTTCAACCTCTGATTCAGCACACAGACCGCTTCTTATTTCTTGTAAATTATGAAGCTTTCCAAGGTCCTTTACAACTGATTAAGTGGCTATCTATCCATAACGAACGCTGAGCTGTCGGTTGGTCATGCATATGACAGCTCCAAAGGGGACTAGACTTCATTCAAGTACAGTTCTCTGATTGAAGAAATACAATGTAAACCTCAAACATGACCTTCCGCGGATTAGTATTGGCCCAAACGAAAAAGTTATTCTCAATTGCTTGCAAATCAAGGGAGAAAGTTGACGCAAACTTCCATGTTGAAAAGGGCTGAAGGTCATTCATGCCAAATTGCAAGTAAAACATCCACTGCATTTGTTCCTTCCGTAAAGAAGAGGCAACGAAACACTCATAATAAAACAGGGACAGTGGGAAGGGAGTGCGGGTTATGTTCGTACGGTTTATTGTCGAGTCGACCAGTCGTTTCCACTAGATTTTTCACCACGCAGTGCAGAAATCCAGGGAAGGATACTAGTTTCCTGAGATCAATTCAAACATTTATGGATTATTCCATGGTTCTGTTTTCTTCCTCTTCCATTTTCCACTGAAATCGGTAACCTATGTGTATTTTCCCTACTGGAGGCGTTCAAATAAGCTGACAATATTGTTCTTGTCCTGATATTTCCGGCCTATTTCTTGAAAATCTATCTCGTTTAAAGAATCGTCAAAGCCGAGAGGGTTTAAAAACTAATATCTCCAAGCACCTTGAACGTTAGTTCACGAATTCTCGCTCATTTATTCCAATAGTTTATGTTTCTGTTACTTCTGTGGTGGAAAACTGAGGTGTCTATATTCTCAGACAGTTTTGGTCATTTCAGCTAGTGAATTCCAAATTCAACTTCCAATGTGTTCTTCTTATACTATTTCACTTTTCCTGCAATTATCCTCGTATTTCGGAACCTGGACCTTAGCACACTACTCCGTGGCTTGGTAATTACAAGTCATACTTCATCTATGATCGGTGCACTTTAGACCTTACTCATTGGTCATCATAATAAGTCTTGTTTAATCCCTAACCAACAAGAAATGTCAGGGTCATACTCATCCGTTACACACGGACGTAATTTGTCGCTCCCATTCATGCATTAGGTCTGTATTCCGGGATCTTCCAACTAGAACGATTCCATACAAAATTTCAAACCCTGTCTTCTTCAAGTCATGTCCAAAGGAGAATAGATAAAATCCCAATGTCCTGAAAAACCTCCTAGTGATATCAACTTTACTTTTCTTTCGCATATACTTAAACACTGCACTTAAATAAATTATTCGTTGTTACCTAATTGCTTTGCCATTTGACGAATCTCTCTTGTTTTACATGCCTAATTCTCCCGTGTAACTTTTATGTCACTAGCCTATTCTCCTTGATTTATGTGATCGTTTACGCATTCGCGTTCTGCTATGTACGTCGTCGCACGTGACTTGTGCTCGCAAATCTCATCATTTCAGCCTCTAATGAGAAATTGAAGACGACAGCACAGCACGGTAAAACCTGTGTGTTTTATGGCAGAACGATTTGCTGGTTAAAGCGAAAATCTTGAGCGCGCTATTCCGATGGTTTTGCTCTATTAGTGGGCATGACCAATTGAGTTTTGTGTAATACTCACAACTACCTGTGAGTTGTATGTGAGAATAAGTGGTACTTTGCTTGGTTGATTGTCATTTGGATTTCATCTTTCCGGCCAACCCTGCACTCGGAAGCCCCAGACTGGAGCTTCGCTTCTACTTGAGTTCATTGATACTCCCAGCTTCCCTCGGGACAGGTCCAAACTACCGAAATAAATTTAGTTCAAATGTCGTCTTTTATGATACTAAACAAAGGCTGACAGCTTCGAGAAGAGACACAGTATCTTTTCCGTTAATTCCAAGGGAATGACTTCCACCATATCAGGATGGGCCATCGTACCCACACTTAAACCAGATTGAGTTTTGTTGTCCAGTTTTGTCGGACAGGTATATAGTTATTGTTCACTCGGGTTATTCAGTGGCATGCGTGTGCGAAGGCGTGCTGATTAGTTGACTGGGTGAAGACAGTTAATTACCTTGCTTCAGGGAATTTGTTCACTCTCTGATAGTAATACGTAATACAAAAATAAATATAAGTCATTTCGGCCGTTTTACCACGTGAGATTTGCTTCAAACCTAAATGGTAAATCAGTTTGTATGTGTTGTACAGTGAGAGCGTTTCCTGTTATGTCAAAGATTGTCGGCCTCCTTAGCCTCGTCGAAGCTAAAGCTGTATTCGTTGAAACTTTTATTATCCTCTTCCAATTGTTGATGTTGTCAATATAAACAAGCACGGTGATTTCGACGGCATGATAGAGTTTGATTGATTCTATGGGTATGTTGAAACTCATTCAAAACGAGTAACATGTAATTGAAGGAAAAATGTGTGCATTACTTGAAACTTACTATCTAGTCTGATATAAAATTCACCCTACCACCACAGGAATGTGCCAGTGAAGATTTGGCCAAAATGTCTATTCACCAGTCTTACACATTTGGACTTTATGGAATCATATTCAAAAACTTAGTTTCTGGCTTTTTTACGGCCATTTATTATGTTGGGTTTGGAGTTCCCGAAACTATTTGGCGCCCACAAGGAAACGGATTCACCATGCCCTGTTTCAAACAGATGGGAAATAACAATTTCCATACCCACGTGCTCGACAGTTTCTCACTCACACACCAATCTGCTAACTGTCACTTGAAAAAGAAGCTCCAATGGTATTTCTAGCACAATGAACGAGTCTTCCTGTCTTCTCGTTAACCTTTGACCTAGGTTACATAATGTGATATTGAGTTATAAATTGAACCGAAATTACCGTGACTTTTTATTGATTAATTTTCTATTGACAGTTGTTTCGTCGTCACTTATCATGCATTTACAAATAACTAACATTGGAATCAGGATTGAGATACGCAAATCATGAGTGAGGGTTAATGGCACTTATCCACTCACAACTTACAGATTCGGTGTAAACTAAACAGATGGGAAATAAAAATTTCCATACCCAACTTCTCGAATGTTTCGCACTCAAACACCAAATTAACTAAAAATAAAAGCAGTATTACCAGTAGACTTTGGTTAACGTGTCAAACTGCGTGCAACGGCGGAAGTTAGAATTACTGGGGTCAGTGGACGATGTGGTTGTTTGGTCTGGCTTGGAGTCCGAAATCGCGTATGGAATCGGCAAATCACAGTTTTACTTTCTACCTTAGGAATGTTGGTTCCCGAGAAGTAACTGAAGAAACAAAAATGGAAATTCATCTTTTGACAAGTATTCAGTTATCTTTATTTCAGGTCTACTGGTTGCCAGTGCTGAAGGTGTGCGGTTTCGCACAATTTTAGTCCTACCGTTTGAAGATATCGCAAACTTTTAAATTTTGACCTAACTTTGCTAATCACATGCGAGCCTAATGGATCCATCATATTCTCCAAATTCAAATGTGCTCTTCCACAGTAGCGTAAAGATACTCATTTGCTCCTATTTAGAAGTAGATTAGGGAGTAGGCCTATTTGATATTTAGTGTGGTTTCAGAGTACATCCGACCATTTTCATTTTAAAAGCAAGTCTTGTTGAGTTATAGGATTTTAATACCCAAATAATGGTTTGGTTGATATCATGGTGATTAGTGAAATATATATTGATACAATCATGTTGGGTTTAATATGCAAGGACTAAAGCGAGCACAGCCAGGTATTTGTGAAGCACCATTTTGTAGACAATCAGAGGCGACCAGCAAGAGAAAATGTTGCACATAGATGATGCATTACTACCTCATGGCCATCGTATGTCTCCTTTGCTGAACTTAGAACGTCACGTTTGCAAAAATGGACTCATTAGCGGAACTGCATATGCTCGGTGCAAACTTCCACTGCATCTCATGCATGGTATTCAACAGGATATTGGTGAAACTTTACACGATCTAACAAGTGTTCGTTTCCGGCCATCGGCCGAACAGCTTTAAAATCATTTGTCGGTCAATCCATTGGGAATATGTTCTGTTGGTTTTAGTGCGTGACGAGCTTCCGCAGAAGTGCAACAAACTGTAGACTGTTGATACTCAATACTATGTTAGAAATAATTGCGGGCATAAGAAATGCTATGTTCATGCTGACCGAAAAATTCCAGTGAAAATCTAGAATGTGCAGTAGTTAGCAACGCTCTGGGAAATTATATTTCATATTCCCAATAGGAAAATTCGCACGGACGAAACCTGTGAGTTCTGCTATGGTAGTAACAGTGATTACGACTGTACTGACAACATCGAGAATGATGAGCATCAAAATTGCTGCTTTTATGAAATAATAAATCTGCCTTCATTCTTCTACCTGAATGGAGTCAAGTAGTATAGTCCACCTACTTACGAGGACTATCCAAGTGACTCTAACATCATTGATTATTCTGTTCAGTGGGGCACGTTGCATCAAAATGCGAAGTGTTCTAAGTATGAGAGAATATCGTTATGCTTTCCATTGGCTTAAGTGAAATGGGTTAAATGTTTCACGTTAAACTCTGATTGACTTATGCGAGTGCCACAGTTGGTTGAATCGTACAAATGTTTCACTACTGGTTCTGAAGCAAAACGCCGGAATTCGGACACCGTCGATCACCTGATACTCACAACACCTCACAATAAGATAGGCAACGTTGTTCTCTTCCATAACTGTCAGTATTTCTCCACCAATTAGGTAATCCCTGTGATCATGAGTACACTCAATCTCTGCGCTGTTGGAATATTTCAGGGCCTTTCATCGACGTGACGTTCGTTGGGGCTGCTTCCTACACATTCGCCTAACAGGCAATTCATGTCGTAATCTCATAATTTATGTAAACTGCTAATCGCAGGTTTTCCAAGTATATAGGTTTTTGTCAGGTTTCACCTTGTTACCACACAGATAACATTTTTTTCTTTCATGTTTACACACTTGTAAATGGCAATTTATTAGAGGTCTTGGATGGTTTATCATTGCTGACTGACACACTTTAGAACAAAGACAATTGCATTGCGTCAATGATCCGGTCGCTACAGAGATAACAGGGAGGTCACACTGGAGGTTTGTTTGCATCACATGTATGGTCCGTTAGAGAAGCAAGGTTGCGTTCACATGCTTCATCAAAAAACTTTGGGTAGGAAATCGGAAAATGCGTTGTTTCAACACATAATTAAATGTCCAGACCGAGGATTCATATCTGTCAAGTGATTCAGTGTGGAAAGTTAGTCCCCTGCAAGTTAATTGATGAAACAACCTCTAGACTGTTCTCCTTGCATCCCTTTCATTTACTTTAAACAAACGGGGTATAACAGCTGCACGCTGAGCGCCTTTTTGGGTTAATCATGGTGAGTTCACAATAAACATCGTGTGGTTCATTAGTATACTAAAGAGAACAATCTTACTGATAACCTTTGATGACTCATTGCGTATCACTTCCTATATAATTTTGTGTTTGGTGTTGCAAATGAAGGGTACACACACTAAAGCGGAACTCCAATCCCGGCTACTTACTTTGTTAATTACACCACTGGTCATGTGTGGTATAAAGGCAGGCATGTTACCAGCACACAATACTTGGTAATATACATGAAAGGTTTGTGTGATAGGAAATAGTGTATCTCAGTCGGATCAGCAGGGTGACAGCAAAAAATCAACAGCCGGTCTGGAAGACAAATATTAAGTAACACTTTGTATGGTTTCCAGATTTGAATAGACAAAAGCAGTTTGTGAGGTTTTTCTAATGCAGATGTGGACATGCTTCTGATATAACAATAGCAAACCTAATTTTATACTTGCTAATTTCATTTGGAAACAATTCACCAGAGGTTACCCATGCAGAAATGTATTTGTATTCTGAAATTCCGTGGAATCCAAATCTACTGGAATTCTCGGTTACCCAAACGAGGCTCCCACTGCTGTTCCAGTCTTTTAGCTGGGTAGTCACAACTAATGATCACGTCAATGTTTGTCATTTACTTCACGGTACCACATTTCGATTTGGTTTTACCAAAGAGTACACAGACTATAGAATGAAGTAAGGTCATTGCCTAACCAGTTGCGAATGAATAAAAAGAATGAATAATCTGGTGAAAACACCAAATTTATTGAAAGCAAAAATATTTTACTGACTCAGAATCGGGTTTGTTCAGTGGTATGCTCAGAATTCAGCCAGTAAGAGAAACGATTGGACTTGGTGCTTGTGTTAAATTGACGAACTATCACACACATAAGGGCAAAACATCTAACTCATTTTAGGATGAAAAGACCACAGTGAAACAACAAATAGCTAGGCGACCACTGTTTGTAGCACAAAACCGTAATGGCGACAAATATTTCTTCACATTGTGAGCATTGAATAGAGCTAAATCTTGTTGGACAGAGCAATGAGGTTTTGCAACGAATGTTTTTTGTGGCCAATTAAATCAGCGTTGCGGAATTAACTGCCAACTTTTGAATTACTCATCTAAGTGAAGTATATACCAACCTAGTCTGGAGAGAGAAAACCCAGAGGGAAATCGTGTGGATACTCCACAATATAATTTTGTTATTCGGGCTGATTCGCAAGCGTTCCATCCATGTCACTTGTTACAGACGTTTCCAATAAAAGCCATACAATAGTAGTTACAATCAAGAGAATAGTATTTTGTTGCTCTCCTGTTAGAGTAACAGAAGCCGCAAGCGTCGATCGCACGTGCAATAAAACTTGCCAGCCTGACGTGAACTTTCGAATCAGCGACATGAGCAACTGAAATCGATGTACAGAGCAATCACACACACAGACAGACACGTGAGTACACCGACGGAAGGAATATTTTTATTCAGCCAAAAAACTGATAGGCTTGTAATCCTGCAGGCTACAGACTAACCGATGAACATCTTATGCAAACCTACCGAGGTAATGCACGCATGGACTACTGAGCATTCTGAAAATGATGAAAAATTTCCCCGAACTTGCTATGCTCGAGGATTTATTTCCTTCTTCACGCGTACACCATTTCGTTTTAGCAGAACCATTCAGCTTCCGGTTAGGTTACTCCAATACTCGTGAGGGCTTGTGTTTGTGTTTTTGGTCAGGCCGGCGAAGTAGACTTGTAGGTGCCCTTGGTGGGGTAGACCCGAACTAAAATAGAACACAGAATCGTTGGTATTTCCAAAATAATGTCAGATGTCTCTAGTGAAAATTCGATCAAACAGTGTGAAGCTACTGTTGATGCATGACCCTAGATTATTTCAAAATTGTTCCTTGTTAACAAGGGAAATGAAACTCGTTTTAAAAATGGAAATTATTGTTATGACTTTCATGACAACCAAACACTTGATTTTTCACGCTATTTAGGTTTGAATTATATATTATTGTATGGAAAACCGAATTGTTGGTAAAGATGTTCACAAGATGGTGATTTATGATATATTAGGGATTTAAAAGTCCTTTCCGTAGCGTGATTATTTCGAGAATTCGTGCGCGAATCACATTTTGAATGCTGAGCTTTCAAATTGCCATATCAGCATAAGGCGGATTTGCAGGCATGTTCATGGAAAGTTCACGTGTTCATTCTCAGTCAATTTTATCGTTGCACAGATAGATAGATAAGTCAACACTACCCGGGCTGAAGTATAATTAACTTACATTAAAATGCAGGCTTATGCCAAAATGTCAGAAGGATATTCACTGATTATCCACGTAGTGAGTGTGAATAAAGACGTCTGCTAAGATGAAACACGATTAAAATAGTACTCCAGAATTCAGGACTTTCTGGAGTCGAAAGCATTACATCTAACTGAGTGAAAATGTACCAATATATACATGAATTCGCTGCACAAGTCATACCGAATTAGTGATGTTCAGTGCGGCAAAGTGCGGACATTGATCACTCTGCTCCCGGTTACCGATACATGAAATCTCCAAGTGCGTATTTTCCTAAAAATGCTGTGTGACTTCGTACTCATAGAAAGGAATACAATTTGGAACCATCCAGGACTGTCTAGACTAGACATTAGTGACACGAATTTTATGGACTCAGTAATAATGGGTACTCTCGATTATCAACATTTGATTGAGTGAGTAAGATGGAGTCGAATTATATCATACCACTTCTATATAAATGTGGATGGTTGGAACTGAAAGTTGGATTGTAATACTACTACGAAATTCGGAGTTCGATCATTTAACGTTCCAGCTCAAATTATTTCTTTCACTTGTTTTCATAACATGGGTGACTTGAGGAATCAAATTGCCTCAGACCAGTGGGTTTGTGCCTAGTGTTGTTTCTTCTGCCTAAATAAGAAAGATTTATCCCAAACTGTGGAATTTTACCAGATTAGTTTCATATCTAGACGTAAATGAATGTTGTGTTTTTTAGTCATTAGGTGTAACAGCGTAGTTTACCGGAACCTCACACACCGGACACAAGGAAATGCAACCGAACTTCTCATGTGATGATGGATATTGCACTACGAATACTAACTGGATAGTTTTTTCGAATTAAGTCCGGATTAAAGATCGTATTTCGATCGAGATTTTAACCGGACACTCAAGTATGATGAACCTGAATAACCAAGAATTCAACAGCGTACTTCTGGAAAATTTCTGAATGAACTTTCGGATTACAGCATGCCAGATCCACAACATAAGTTCAGATTAAATATAAGAAACTGGAATTATTTGAATGCTTCAAAATTATTCCCAAAATATTCGGGATTTTAATTTCTCAACAGTGCTTTTATACATAATTTTATTAGCTGGTTTTGTTTATAAGTTAAGAATACCTACCATTGCAATAATGATGACGAGTATTGTGTCATTTTTGAAATACATTTTCAGTTAAATTAATCCTCAGTCCACAGTTTCTTAATATCTCCAACGTGTTAGAATATAAATCAAGCGGAAAAATGTGAACAAGGCAAAGAGAAATATCGGAGCGATTCACTAGGTGAGAGGCTTAATTAGAAGATAAAATAAATGATCGTGGATAGGGATCTCGAGTTTTGAACACACAATTCTGAGTGCTTATTTCAAGTTTGATTTTACCAAAGCTGAAGTAATGCTAGCAATTTGTTCAATTCCGGATAAGGCTCGGATCATTTAAATGTATGCCGAATTCGAAGAAAACAATTTCACAAAGTGTGTATATTGAAGAATTCTTAGTCTTTCCCTCAAACATCTGCTTTTCAATCAGTTATTGGCTATTTGTATATGTGAGCTTGAGGAAAATGATAAAAAAATTGAAATATCAGCCGTCAGAAAAGATGAACAAAAGACAAGCGGACCATTTCTCTCTGACTTTATACATCTTCCTTGGAATATATCTCTCAACTTAAATGTTGTATTTTACATAAGGAAATGCATACATGATAAACCATGTAGGTTAGCTGATGAGTAAAAACGATTATTGTTACCTCGAATACCTTGACCAGTAAGAGATTCGGTTGGATTAATAAAAACCGCATCAATTCCTACTCGCATAACTGGGTAATAAACATATTCGAGCAAAAGTTACTTTGAAAGTGGATGAAGCTGAGAGTGGATTCCATGTGTATATGTCCAGAGATATTTTGCAAAAAACCAGTCTTCTTCGTCAGCAGCAATGCTTTGAAAACCTGAATTTGAATATGCACTTGAGTTTAATGTAGGTGCCTCGGGTGCTGATTGCGTGACTCGAGGATACACACACGATGCAGTAGATAAAGTCATCGTGAATTTCGATATGATTAGGATGGCATTGTATTTGGATGATAAGACAAATATTCACCGTTTCAACCAAAGAACTGACGTTGGAGGAATTGCCATGTGATTCCAAATGTGGATCTTCCAGACATGCAAACTGTATTGTGTCTGATTTGAAATACTTTGAATTGACTTTTCGAATGGTTATCCTAACATCGAAGAATTCCAGAAAGCGATTCAAAATGCACAATGATTTATGAAAGACAAATCTTTTATTGGAAAGTATCCCGTGTAATTGTGGATAACTAAGATTATACAAACATTTTCGTCGCTGACGTGAACTATGTAGCACGGTTCGTTGCTTGAAAAGGGCAGTGGTAAGTTGAGAACAAATCATTGCATCACATATATTGATTATCTTGGCAGAAAGACTGATTCGCGGCAAGCATTATCATATCTTGTTCGTCTTTATTATGAGCAGTTTACATGTATTTGACTGTAATCTACCTTCGAGAACTATGATCCACTACATTTTGTCTTCCGGTGTCGAACCCAATGAGCAGCTACAATACGGATTTGATCTCCGTTTTCCGTTACGGAAATCACTAACAAACTGAACAGGAAAGGATCAAAACACAAACCCCACCATATTAACTGCATTCAAGTAATTTTGCATGAGCCGTATGGCACTGTGTATGGATGACAGGATGAAACTGTCCAGAATGCACACGGCTGGTTTTGCGGTTGTTGCCACTCATCTGGTGAGCTTAACCGGTGCTCCTCCGCTTAACCGTTCTATACTTGACCACTAAACTGCTTCCAGTGACAATCCATATCCATCGCATTTCAGTTCTTACTACTGGAACAATAGCCAGTAGCCAATAAGCACGAGGCTGCCGTGGCTCTGTGGATAAATTGAATGGTTTTTATTCTCGATCGGGTAGTCAATTATACTACTTCGTACTAATTATTTCTGCCATCAACGACATCACAATAAACGGTAACTCTATTTACATATAATTTTGAGGCTTGTGCATTATTTTATTTTATTTGCTTCGTCCGATCACTGCAATGAACATGAAAGAGAACTGACGCGTCAATAAAATCTAGCTCCTCATTCATAAATTAGTTCTACTTTCGCTGATCGCTGAACCAGACACTATTTTTGTCATCCACGTTTATTAACCGCTAATTTCACTCGATACTTCCTGTTAAGCTTCATGATTCTACTTTAATAGGTGCATGAATTTCCATCTTTTAGACAGCATTACGTGGAAGAATGGTGTAAATTGGGAATGATAATTTATATCGTTCCGCAATGCACTGCACGAGAAACCTATACCAGACTTGACGTATTTTAGAAGAAACATTATTTTCCCATTTTCCCATTAAAAAACAACGGTAGAGAGCGTACAATTGTTTTCAGTGATTCCTAATCTTTCTCTTACACATCATATAGGTGATAGTTATGCATTTGATTGGTCGTTGGCTGTGTTGAAGGATATTTTTACATTAGGTGTTTGGTGTGGGGGGGGGGGGTGGGGAAATGGTGTGGTGTTTGTCAGTTAGCGTGTGTTGATGCGTAATCTACCACTGTTATTGGGTCTTCTGAGGTCGTTTCTCGTTTCGGATGCTCCGTCTTTGGCCAAGGCCATTTAAGTTGCATGAACTAGTCCCTTTTGCACACACAGATCTGGGCTAAGTAGACGTAGGGCCATTGCTTGATCCCACCATGTCATCTCCCACATGATACACACCTACAGTAAAAATGTCCTTCAACACAGCCAACGGCCAATCAAATGCATAACTGTCACCTATAGGATATGTAAGCGCAAGATTAGCAATCATTATAAACAATTTTTTGCATTCCAATGTTGGATTATTTTCCCATTCTGATATAAGAATAAATTCTCGTGACAAATCCCCAATACTCAGTATGCCAGTAAGTCGTCCAGACTCTTGAACAATCCCTTCAACACTCTTCAAGCTGTTGTGCTTTCGCTCCTTTACTCTCACTTACATATGCAACCCAACGTATGGCTTCTCAGGAAGTGGAACGTATTACGCTCACGGTAGAAGTATTTGCCACTTCACGTCAACCAAAGAGGACTGAATAAACAGTCTGATAATTTACAAGATATTGTGAGTGATTATGAGCAAAGTGATCCTTTCCTAACCCTTCGTAGTATTCTAGGTGTATATTCACCTCATCTCACTCAGCCTTCCCGAATGGTGAGAATACACCGTGCACCATTCAATTACACAGATTCGAGTCTCCTCAGTTCCAAGGATTGATGTTGAGCAGTGATATCCTCATATTTTCAGTTGCGTGCTCGAATTGCTCTGACTTACCTTACAAATTCGATAGCTCAAGCAATTCTGCATTACGAGTATCAACACACACTTTCTCTCGTGACACCGATAATACTGTAATTATGTGGACATGAAACTGTCATTTGTTGGCTCTCCATGAATACTAAGTTTCTTGCTCTTTTTTCTATCATCTTGACTGAAGTGCTAATAAAATGCCTATATTCCGTCTATTGTGAAGCACCGAGAACGGTTTCGTTTTATACCGAGTGTTCAGATATTTCAGCCGGTTATTTCCACCTAATTCTGCGGTGAATCGACACTCACTTTATCCTTTGTTTCTCAGCGGATTCTGAGAATCTGACTCAATATTTTCTTTGTATTGTTTTGTATGGTATCAGTGCCGAATTCAAGGTAATAACATAGTCAATCGTATATCATCCAAAACGATTTTTTACTCGAGCAAGAATACATGGGATTTGTACACTAATATAAATTTAAAAATGATGGCTTCACGTAGATTTGCATGTGACTCAATCGAATTAACAACGTCCTAGCTTCAAGTTGAAAGAATGAAGTTGCATTCTTGTCATGATCCTCGGTTTCTATTCCTCAGATCTAACGCTCGAAAGCTGCATGCCATACACACGTCGCCAACATGTCATGTGGGATGTATATGTGCGACAGCGACCGTGACGATCCGCGGATAGCGTGCTCAGCTCCGTCTGCTATCGAAATGCAACTAAAATGATGTTGGCAACCTGATGGTCAAAAGGACCACGCAGTAGACGGGCCTTGGTTGAAAGCTGGGTGACTGGTTAGGCTTTTCTCTGTTCGTGCACACTCATGCACAATGAAAACGCAGCAGCAAAATTGGTTACATGATTTTCTCTGACCGAGGCTTCCTATCCTGAACGTAGCACAAGAATTACTTGTCTGAAATTGATTGGCGCGTATGTGGTTTGGTGGTGGTGCTTTCATCGACGTGCATGCTGCTCAACCTGGGTCTACACATCACTGCGCCGTTTACGCGTACGTCAGTCACCATCGCTGACATGCCCCGCTTTTCCCTGCTTGTGCCCACGTGCGCACGCACAACAATGGGCCTACTAAGTCAACCCAGCTTTCACACAAGGCCTGTCCGCTCTATGTTTTTTGATCGCCAGACCTTCGCAACAAGTGTTTCGACCATTCTCACTAGTACATCATTCCACACATCTAATGCTACGCACTCTCGCTGGGGTCCCATGTTATACGGGTTAAGCTGGTAATTCAGAGAAAATCTCATCGGTCCGCAAATGCGTGCTCACACACACACGCACCACAAAAGCGGTGACAACGTTTGCATGCATTCTGCTGGACACCTTTTACTGGTGAGAATTTCGCCAGCATGCAAATGTACGGCCCAGGAATCAGGCCGACGCTCACATCCCAAGAGGATTTTTCGGTAATTGGCCAACTGACAACCATAAAGTAGCCCGGTGCTGAATGGGCTTGAATGGTTTGAACGGGCTTAGTCAAGTCTCAAGAATTTTCTTCCCGTATTAAAAACACTGTACACTTGGGTTACAGCTGCAATCCCATTGGAGTCAAATGGAGCTTGGACTAACCGGGGGTCCTTTTTTTGGATCAAAAGTTGATTTCTCCGAAGATAATTCGTCGGTTACCACAGAATGTCGTACAGAATAAGGAACTATCTTACATTTTTTGTACCAAAACTGATATCAAACCTGTTCGGTCAACATGAAATGAGAAACCATCAACCAGGGTTGGAAAATTACCGGGACATACCGATAGCAATTAGAAGTGGTGGAAATTTTGAGGATACTCGGTGTCCGTAAAGCTGTCAATTGGATTTAAAAATGTGATGAAGGAGTCCTTATTTATGGGTGATTGCCAGTCAGGCGTCTTAAACATGTCTAATCAGATCTTTGGGTAAAATAATTTGAAAAAGGAAATCGGTCCGATAGCAACTGTGTTTAACTGTCCTTATCTGAATAATCCATATGCGAAAGTAAATCAAATTACGTCAGCGACCATCAAATCAACGTTTATTCTGAATCACGAATTGTCAAATACTCCAGTGAGTGATTTAGTACGGATGAAGTAGAAGCTGTTGAAATTACTGGGAATATCAGTAAGCATACTTCTGTTTTGACCGGGTGGTTTGCATAATTCCAGAGAATGCAGCATTTGGCGTATCTTCACAGTGCTAATATGAGATCGGAAACGGGAGACAGAGGGAAGAGAAAGAAACGGAGGAGTAGAATATGTTGGTAAGATGCATTCAGTGGCAAACCAGAAAGCGAATTGTCAACTTTCTCATCAGGTTCACGAACAAGATCGCCAGAGGAATTGCAGATTCGAAGCAAATTGGAAGGGTAAATTCGCGGGAGACTGCTTTGACAGAAGACCAAAATGTCCGGCTACCGGTGACAGATGTTTGAAATGTATCTCCGAAATATGTTAGCCAAAGTGAGTGGGGTATTGGGACGAGTCCAATTGATGGGAAAACGAATAATATGATGGAAATAATATGACGAATATATAGGTCATTCAGATGGGATATGTGCTCGGAACAGCAAGCTATTAGAAACGTTTGAGTTAATTAGTCGGGGCCACCAAACGCATGGCACTAAGATTGTCCTAGAACTATCAGGACAGATAGAGTTGTTAGGAAGTTGAGTACATGGGATTCGAATTATATGGATGAGGAAGTGAGGATGTGTCGAAGTTAACAGTGAACTGGTGATTTGAATCCACGACGTATAGCTTCACTTTGAGTCTGGCACCGCAGAACAGTTGAAGGGCCTTTCATATTATACGGCATTTATCGTTACCTTCTACTGTGTCTACTTGCAGGTGATCCAGATGGCGTACTTCAGTCTTGATGGAGTGGAGTAGTCTTATACGGCTTGATGACAGCCAGATGTTTGTGCCTTTCCCTTAGCTCTACTGAGGCTCTTCAAGCGAGGAGAGGGAACACTTTTGTGTTGAACATAAAATATTTCCAGAGGGCAGCACAAATCATGGAGATTAGGGCAGTCAGTAAGGTTTTCACAGAATGAGGAAGCCTTGTGTAAACAAATGATAAAATTATTGAAGGTAACCAATGCTCCAAGTTTATTGAGATTCTCCAAGGTTCAAGCTATTCTGAGGAGAGTGCGCTAGGCAAATTGGCAATGAAGAACTGAAATTCTGCATATGGCTTCATGAAATTAGCGTTGTGGTTTTCATGACTAGTAAGACCGTTGACCGTGAGGCAGTGTCAACTGTAGGTAAATATTCACTTCGATTACAAAAAATATTCACAAATTTACACATGTGAAAGCGCTCATGAAGTGAAAATAAAAAAGTAGCTGTCAGTCGCTGACCCCAAATCTGCGCTCGATGGCTAACTCAAAAATGTATGTTCCACTTGCAATAAACCCATAGATCAAACCAGAATGAACTAATGCAATCGACATTTAGTGCGCTGGATGACATGTTTCACACTTTTGCTTCACATCCGTACCGGGATACCTTCCGACCCACACTGTTCAGTTGAAGTATATCTGAGAGATTCTGAAGGAATCCCACAAACCGTCATCTTCATCGTTGTGTTTCAGTTTTTCGTCCGATCCGCCTAATGGTTCGGTTTACCGAAAGATCTCATTTGAGGAGAACCCATGGAAATGGCTTGACTAATCAGATTTCAAAGGTTGGCGTTGAAATTTTTTCACTGAGTATTTTTGTTATCAATTTTGCTTTTAATATTGACCCAATTAGGCCCAATCAGCTACTACGAACGCTGAACGTAACACTGTTACAAACACCCACGTGTTGAAATTCGTCTATTGTGGTTCATCATTTTGTTTTCTTTTATTATCAAATGTAAACGCTTGTCCACTTCTCGTGCAGTATACTTCTAATCAGATACAAAAAAAGCCCAAAATGTTTCAGTTTACGACCCCCTGAAAAGTGAATTTCATTCATATTTTACCAAACGAAAAAAAATGATAGCACAGTTATCAGTTGCTTTTACTATATCGCGATTCTCCACCATTAGGCAATATAAAAAGGACAATATCCTGAGCACGCTATGCAAACCAAAGTTAATGGCTTCTTTATTCAAAAACCAACAAGTCAAACGAGAACAATTTTCGAATTCGGAAGTTTGAAACACTGTGAAATATCCTGTACAAATATTTTCTATTTCACTTCTCGTGTTGCATCGTAACTGTGGAACAAATTTGAAGGCGTGTGAGCATATCTCTCTTTGCACTGGGATTTCAACAACATTGAAAGGGGATTCGTGAAATTCATCTCTTCTTCTATGTTCGCATTTACATCTCTGGATGTATTTTGGTACATCTTGAGATTATTACTTTTCAATGATAAATTAAACATTGTCATGAAACCAAAGGAAAATACATAACCCGAGTCATGCACAGGTGTTAGCAATTACAGACACGTTTGCAGGACAAGTCTGACGTAATGTAAATCGCGCGATTACTTGCGAGTAGTGTGTGTGGGACCTAGGATGCCTTGAGTGGCTGATTGTCCTTTGGGCTCCATCTTTCGGAATGCCTCATTCTTGCTGTCGTTGTCGAGGTTGTTGATTACAAAGTTTCACTCGCTGCTCGTGTAGACGATATATTCGTTATCTCACTAGCCTTTGATTGTTTGTGACGTAAATGACAATGAACGCCATAATCGGGTTGACGCAATGCTATGTCTCCCGCAGTTGTAATGAGTTCGCTCGAGGACGTCACTGATTGTTTCTGTTTGATTATTGTTCTCTGTAGTCAAGCCGGAATATGTCCGAGCATTCGGTTGTGCGGTTGTGTCACACTGCTGCCAAAGTAGGTGAGTGCTCACCTACACTTGAACTGACGAATGAAATGGGACTAGGTGTGGAGAGTAAGTGGTTCTTTCTTCGATGGTCATGCAAGTGGTCGTCGAAAAACTGATGATCTTCTTGGGGATTTAGTTACAAATAATGGCACAGTTGGGGTGTCTGCAGAATGGAGTGTTACCGTCATCCCAATTTTAAGTTGACCGCATGATGGTCACAATTTATGGGACTGTGATGACTTTGGTTACGTTTGAACGTGATTGTGAGAGATCGCGTACAGATGATTTTGGATATCATTTCGACTTCCAAGTGTTGAACAGCGAGCAACAAACTTCTTTCAGCTTGTCGATCGTACATGTTTCATGTGTCCCTCAGAACACGGCCCCGACAAATCCAACTTTGTACTTCATGGAACAGAGCTAGGTAAGTTAAGATACTTCCCTGACCACGTAGTTTTACGTGGACTGATCAGCAGATTGATCCATAGTTTCGATGAATACTTCAAATACTTAGAAGCACAATGTTGTTGTTAGCTTTCCCGAAATTGGGTAGATGAGATGTAGTGGATCTGCGGCTAATTCGTTGTCATAAATTCATTTAGTTCATTTGGTCCTACGTGTGATCGGTAACATTACGTAAACACGGTTCGTTCCACTCCGGACTTGGATTACCTAACATAAACTTGGACTGTGAAATTCAACACATTCGATCGAAGTTTGTCGCCTGACAATATTCGAGTATCTGATTATGACCATCCTTGCGCATCGGATGCGAATGCTGCTTGTATATGCGCTTCTCTATATTTGTGTTGCCCATAAAAATGCCATAATTTGCATGCCTAATAAAAAATGCATTTCAGTGCCAGTTGGTATGTCTTCTGTTTTCATTTCGGGCAAACGTGGAAGTGACGGAACATGTTTTCACACTCGTCCTTGGTGTGCATATTACCGAAGATATCGTCTACTTAACGTCCGTAGAGAGTATCTTGGTATATAACTGTTTTCATTTATTGTTCGAAGTGTGAGACAAATACATCTCCCATAACTGGTCTTAGTCGTTCTATGTTTAGTCGAGGTGAAACAATAGGATTGTGAATCGAGCACCTTACTCTCAAAGTTATCCGATCTGGCTCTCAACGGTTTGCTGAACATCTTCGCTACACTAGCATATTTTTCAATGCTGAGCTGAGCGTTGAAGCTGCATGATGAATCATATTACACAAATCTAATCACTTGTTACTTAATTGCTATTCAGTATGAATCGTGAACTCAAATAAAATGATTTCTCTAGATGTTTCGTCATTGATCACAAACGTGCCTGTTTCTAAAATAATAGACAATCGCATGTCAACAGAAAAAATCAGCAAAAATTATACGTGCGGGAAAATGTGAGGAACTTCTGATTTTCTGCTCTCCACTCAGTTCTATTTTGCTGATAGCGTTTACAGATGGAAAGAGGACATCACAAGGGCATCTTCACTCGGTTCTTGAGTCGCCGATATATTCATGGCGAAAGTTGAAAATATCTCGTTGAATCCATCCGTCAGCTGAATGTCTCTGTATAAGTCGATGATATTTTATGCCTACTAAAAGGAGAATGTAGTAAACCCGTTCATTCAGGCATTCAGTGAGTCGCATCTGAGTCTTAGTTCACGATTGAACTAGAAGAAAATGAATTTAATCCTAAAACTAGCTTTCCATACAACTTTTAACTTTTCAAATAACATGCATATTTTTTTTCTATCAGTTTCTCGAATTTTACCGCCAGTTGGATATTTCCATGATAATCCCCAAATGTAGTTCTATCTTCTGTTAACATGACTTCGCTGATTGGTTCATACATGATTTTTGCAAAATCGCCTGTACCTACCATATAAGCCGTACAATTTACACCTCAGTTTGACTTGTATTGTTCGTCACCAACGAACGCGTGGTATCCTGTCGTATCTGACTTCCCAATCTATCTAGCTGGTGGGCTAACATCATCGAAGTTCCTTCCTTGTATTTGGACGAGAAGCTCCGAGGGTACGTTATGGTCGGAGGAACGTTTGGGAAGAAAAGCTGCCAGAACAAGTTCGGACGAAAAAGATTTTAAGTAGTACCAACAAACGAAAGACAACGCAGAAACAGCCCGTCAATGGGACAAAGAAGCATGTTGGAGTTTGAAGGAGAGTTGTAGATCAATCGGATGACTCGTCGGTATACCCGAACAAGAGAAAGAGAGGCATACGAGGCCCCATCCCACATGTGACTGCAGTAGTTAGGTTTGGGGCTAGTTTGAGTTTTGCATATGAGAAGATGAGCTGGTGTGAAGAAGCTTATGGCGCGAAACAGAAAACCAATTTCGCACTCAGCACGAGAATCGAACTGAGATTAGCAAGCGGACCAAGATAGAGAAGTTATATGTAAACCGAGAAGAGAGGTAGATTCTGTGGGAGGCAACACAGTTGAGTCAAGGGTTGAATATGGGACGCATGAAGGATGTTTTAGGGAAATTATAAGAAGAGACACTTTGGAAGAAATAAATGCAGCATGACAATGGGAGCCCCGGGAGAAGATTGATTCGAAGTGTGACTCTGAAGATGCACTGATTGCACTGCGGTCACGATCGATGTTGGTGTTGGCATGGTGGGAAGTTCGGTAAGAAAAAGAAGAATGAAGGGTGGTATCATCGGCCAATACATGGATTGAGTTGGACTTAGTGGATGAAAGATTATTAAAAAATAAAAGGAATAAGGTGGGCCAAGTACTGAACCCTGGGGATTGCCAGCATTCACAGGAAATGGCTGGGACAGATCTTTATTAATTCGGGCAGATATGAATCGCTTACTGATGAAACTTGATGTCCGTGATAAGAGAGTAGAGGAGAATCCGAACGTGAGCAGTTTGACCAGAAGACCTCCGTACCAAACTTTGTCAAACGCTTAAAGATGTTGGGTGGAGCAATGTGTGTTTCTGCATGATTGTCGAGTGCAACCGGTCAAGAGTGTGAGATGAGAGCCACGATATCACTGGTGGAACGGTGAGGTTGGAATCCGTATTGGTGATCGCTCAGTAGTTCTTCGCGTTCGAGTAACGCACGCGGTTTTATGGAGATGATAGTTCGGAGTTTTTTTTCGAAATAACAGGTGTGGTTGGAATAGGCCGATAGTTGTTCGGGTCAGAAAGATCATCGCTTTTGGGAATATGAAACATTGCTATGAGTTTCCAGGGGATCGGAAAAGTAGAAAGTCGGAGAATGTGTGTGTGTGAGAGGGAGTCAGAAAGGACGACGTAAGTAATAGGCAATTCGAATTGCACATTTTTGGGCGATGGGTGGTATGCCGTTTTGATCGGGTGGATTGCATAAGTCCAGAGAGTGCAGCATTTGGCATACCTTCTAAAACCAAAATGGGATTGTAAACGGGAGGCATAGGGATCAGAATGAAACGAAGGAGTAAGATACGTAGATGAGATGGAGTTAGTGGCAAACCAGGAACCGAATTGTCAACTTCCTCATGCGGTTCCTAAAGAAGATCGCCGGAGAAATTACATATGGGAAGGAAATAGGAAGGAGAAATTTGCGGGAGACTGCTTTTGCAAAGGACCAACGTTCCGGGCTACCGGTGGCAGATGAGAGTAAGCGTTCGGTTTCACAGCGGAAGAAGCTTTTTTTGGCTCTGTGTATGTTTGGCGAGCATCTGTTCCTGGCTTGCACGGAGCAGAGGTGGGAGTCCGTTGTGGGCGAGCCCAGCCAGCGGCAAAATGTTGCACATTTCAAGCGTGCAACACGATCGCGTGCACGGTTGAATCACTCGGAGGATTCGGGTTTGCCAGGTTTGGACAAGTGAGTAATAAAAAGTTGCATTACTTGAAGAACAATGTCGGTGAAGTTAAAAACGGCAGAGGAAATGTCTGAAGTAAAGCAGCATTCATTCCAAGAATAGGAGGCTAAGATATCTCAACATTTATCCCATTCGGTTGAATTTTAGTTCGAAAATAGTAGAAGGAGTAAAATAGTGAGTGGAACTGATGGAATAGGAAATAATAAAGTGATCAGATGAGTCAACTGGAGAAAGGGCAAATGTGCCTGAGAACAGAGAATGAACAGATGTGAGAATAGGTTCAAGGGTATGGGCATGATCGTCAGCTCGACCGGGAATACTTGTGAGGAGGTAATTGAGTTGGCTTAGGTTGTTGACCACGGAGAAGTGTTCGGCTTCGCGCCCCAGAGCCGAAGTGTTCGATGAGTGAATCAAACAACCTTGCCTGTGAACATTGAAATCTCATAAGATGGTGACGAGTCAGTTGGATCTTCCACAGAATAAGGTCAATGTTTGAAGGTGAGATATGAAAGAACGATGAATCGCTACTGTTGGGTGAACGGTGAACTACACAAAAGCATTGATTACAAAAAGTAAGTCGAAGCTTAGTCTACATCAACTGAAATTAACGAGTCGATATTTTGCTTCACTTCGCGAATGCTAGTGAGAGTGACAAGTTTGTGCTCATCTTCCGAGTGAGGAGATCGAGCAGGACGGCGACTGTGTGTGTGGTTGTTTATTTTCATGATTTGTGGTGTAAAATAAATCAGCAACCGTGATCCTGAAATCTAAATTGGCAGACCATATAAAGCCTCAATAGATCAGGCGTAGTAGTTAGTCGGGCAACATCAGAGTTCTCTACCAGTTGTGTTCTGTTTTGTGAGTTTCCTTAGCCTAGTGCCCTGTGTTTCTTGCAGTGTATTCATTGGGCACCGTGTCTTTTGATTCTGCTGTGGGTCCAATAGGCCATGTGCTTCCACTGTGTGTGGCATACCAATGTCAAATATATATTTTATCGAGTCTTAGTGAATTGAGACATTTCTTGTCAAGTGTGTCATCGCGTGATATAACAAACGTTCATTGCAACTCACGCAGTCATCGAATCAGACATTGCCATGTGAACCATGATCAAACCTATATGTGAGAATTCTTGACTGTGTCCGTCTGCGCAGATTTTCACCTGATCTCAAGCGGAACCTCTCCACTTCGTTTAAATTAATGTCGTTGGTAGTGAAAAGACGATAGAATTAACCTGCTCAATTTTGACCACTTGAATTGCTTTGTTTATTGACCAGTCATTTGCAGCCCATGAAATCATATTCTCCAGAATTGGCATTTGAACTAACATTCACGAAATTTTTATTGGTTTTGTCAGGGTGATTTATTGGGCTTCAATATTCAGGAGGAGTAACTCGATTGGGGGAGTTGTACCTCTGACGAATAAATGCGAAGTTAAAAAATGCAGGTTCCAGTAAGTTTACATCTGCTTTAGGCAGCTGGCTGAATTTCACATATCTCGTAGAGGACGACAGTTGTCTTCGTGTCACTGTCCAGGGTCACGGTAATTCCTAAATAAATCTCAAACAATTGAGTATTCATATTGAGAACGATGAAAATTTCCATTTATGGAAAATTGTTTCATGAGTGTATATTCATCAAACTTCTGCATTCAAGCTCATTTCGGCAGAATGTTTTTAACCTCACAGGAAACTTTGTATTACCTTCTATTATTGATGGTCATCGCCTATATCGGAAGCAAACAATAAGTAGGTTTTTAAACCAATAAGAAGGCTAAACGCAGTGAAAGCAGTCTTCTGCACTTAATCAAATATTTGAGCACAATTAGCCATTTGTTGCGGTTCAAATAATCCCGTTTACACAACCGCATTCAAAGAAGACGAACCGCCCTTCATTTTTATTCTCTGTATATGGGGCAAATAAACCTTGTATGATACTCATCATTATTGTTGAGCTGACCTGTTTCTTCTCTTTGATGTCTGAACTAAAATCTCCTTCATTTGGTCAATCTGTTCTACTCCTCGAGGTCTGCTCGTATCAGTTTATATGCTAGAGGAGTTCAACTTCGATATTGACAGTTGGTTGGGAATAAACTTCATTATTATGGCATTCGGAATTGTGCAATGCCATACTGCATGAGGATCGAGCTTGTCCATTTGCATGTTATTCATTTTCGAAAATGCATTTTCGGTTACATAATGATGACGTGATAGTTCACCGATTCTTATATGAAAAGAACCATAGAAAGAGGAAAATGAACGAATCTAAGCCAATAATTTGGCCCATTTGATATGAACATTTTCGTAAGCTACGTTTCATAGAATTCATGACAGAAACTAGCATCGGTCTTTCTCGACAATGGGAGCAAGTTGCTCATCCGTGTGAACGTTTAGCATCATGTGTGGATTGACCTCAACTTACCGATAGGCGGGACATTCTGGGATAGTCGGTTAAACTCATCTCGCATGTTACTGTCCATGGTAAACCTAAGGCACCAGAGCAGGTGGGAGTGTCAACAGAAGACATGTCGTGGTCAAACGGTAATATCCCTCGTACAGACTGCATTGTTAGTTCCCGCTGCATTGTCCGATGAGCAGTGAGTGGTAATAACAGGAACATCGGTTATATTGGAGGAATCAAGAGAAATCAACTATTATTTAGTGAATGGTGATGAGTAGTAGATGGTCCACCACTCCATAGGGTATCTGAATGAGAGCACAGCACCATACCGCGATGAAGGTAACTATACCGTTTTAACCAGAACGTTAGTCGCTGTCACTTCAAGTGTAGCCGGAAAGGTTTTCATGGAAATAGAAGAGCAAGTAACATATTTGGTGACGATGCTTTTGAAAATACACGACGTATGGTAACGGATAAGTCAAAATCAAACGAAATTCATACTTTATAAGAAGACAGAGTTAGGGGGAGAGAAAGGATGAAAGCACGCAAGGAGGAAAAATGAAAATCTCATTGTTGATCTAACACAGAATTCCTTCAGGTTTCGAATTAGAATGATGAGACAAATCTGTGATAAGTATGGTATGGTATCTCAATTAGAGGTAATTTGCTTCGAAACCACGATTCGGATGAAAATGTTACTTCGAAGTGATGCAAATTACGCCTTAAAATGGCAAGTATAGGATTTCAATGGAATTCGGTCTCCATATTTCCTCCACTGCATTAAGTAGATTCAAATCTGGGTAGTTCAGTCGTACGTGGAGTTGGAAGATCATTAGGAAATTTGGAGGTAGATGGCGACCGATTGCATGTCGCTTCACCTGTAACGGTCAATTGGATGTCGGGCTGGGCAACAAGCTTTCGGATAAGTTAGTGCGTGAAGCAAACGAACAAAGCTTGATCTCGCTACAAAACTATGTTCGCTACGGACTATGCTCAATGGCTTGAATGGAAGTTCCGTTTGCACGGGATCGGACGAAAGGGACCTATACCATGGCCTAAAAGATCTCGGGATATAATTCCTATGGAATACTTCCTAGGCGGTTATTTTGAGAGAAACTTTCATGACCTCAAGTCTGAGAACCTGGATGAGTTGAAGAATTGGATCCATTCTGTATGTACTGCGATTCCAACAATGATGCAGGAGGCAGTTCAACATAATATGGTTCGACGGCTGACGATTTGCCTGGCTCAAGTTGGTGGCGCTTTTGAGCATCTACTGCATTGGTAATAACGGCGCTTTTCAGCAACAGAGAACGACCTATTCCTTTTGCTCAGATACGGAGAACGATCAAGAGGTAGTTTTGAAGACCAACACGACCTGATTTTGCTTGTTGATCCCGTTTTGTAAAACAAAGTTTGAGTTACTCCTCCTTCAGTCCCAAAGATCGATTTCACGTAATCGTTCTCGCTGATTAGCACGACGATACGACAATCCCAATCAATAATATGTTCTACTCGAGTATTTAGCCAAATGTCGAACGACCGTCATTGAGATGGGAATGACGAAATAATTTGTGGCAAGGTACTGCGAAAATTAAAGTTTATAAATATATGACAACCAAAATCAGTAGTGATCTCTTTGGTAAAATTATCCAAGAATCAGAGTGTAAAATGGGGCAGTTCAACAGGCAGCAGTCACGCTTCAGGAGCCTAAATTGGACAATGACAAACAGGGTAAAATTCGAACAGTTGGTGAGTGTGTCAGGAATATTTAGTACGGAAATGACAAAGCGAAGTTCTTTGACACTGTGTTTCCGGCAACAGTTCCCTGACTTTGCCACTAGATGCAACATCCACTGCATTGCCATCGGTGGGTGCATATCGCCACCTGAAGTCTAATCAACAGTTTTCTTTGAGTCCAATTCTATTGACCACAAAGGTAATTTACTGGAAAACAGTAAGGGAATCCGGCCATGGAATAAGACGATCTATATGCATTTGTAGCTCATCAGTAGTGTCGTTCAAAATGGTGTTTAGTTACCAGACATCTATTGAGGCGAATGGGAGTTGTAGATGGTATGTTCTTCGACCATTTCATCCATCTGTCTCGCTCACGTTCAGCGGACTCACGGTACCAATCCAGACACTGGTTGCATAAACCGCGAAAGATCTGCCTTGCTGGCGGCAACATAAGAGAGACCAAACCCAAATGATCATACAATGTAGCCACATGTTTTCAGACAGACAAAAAGCAAGAGTTGCTGAAAGACACGGTTTATTTTTGCGAAGGTTTCACTGCATCTCAACAGTTCACAGAAGTTCATGTAAAACAGTATTGTGCGACAAATATAGGGGGATTTAAAATTATCACCGTGGTAAAGACACATTATCAGACAACTGTTTCTACTGACACAATATGGGTTTCCATCGATGTGTGGCTACGGCTTCGGCAAACCTCATTAGCATGGTATTGCTTATCACGTATATGACCCGGAACACAGTGTTTTGGTCAGCTGTATATTGCGTCATCTGAAGATGATAAGCGACGGCAGACGACGGGAGCTTTCGATTTCTAACACTGTCAATATGCGTTTGATCCGACAATGATTGCATCACAAGACATTGAGTCAAATTTGGAATGTGTTCAATTTCTCGGTTAGACAACTGTCGCTCCGCTCCACTCGTAGGTTGCTCCGCAAATACACCAAAATTATTAGGTCAGGTTCGAGTTATTTCCACCGAAGTTTAAGGGATCCCATTCGTTCGATGAACAATTCTGAAGTCAGCTGCATAATATATTCGAACAGTCGCTGAACCAAGTCACCGTTTGAGCAAGCGATTGACATCGTGGACTTGAAAATAAGACAGAGGGTGTCTTGTACTTCCTCCGCCAAAAAAAAACGTTTGTCTGGTGACTAGAGGCTTGCCTTGTCTTTTGGTAAACGCATCGGATTAGGCGTTTCCGGTCGAGTCGCCTTCCAGCTGTTCAGGTTCGTAGTCCATCATGTTTCTTTTGCAAATACGTCTTGCTCTCTGAAATATGTTTCGGATCAGGCTACAGTTATATTCCACAGATTGCAAGTATAGACTTGTCCAATTTTTTTTTCTATGGAATCAGATTTCGCGATTGCTCCGTCATTCCTCCTAGTCATAATATTCTCAAGAAACAGAAGTGTATTGTCCACATCTCTGCCCATCGTAGTTCGTGTACTTGGATGCAGAAGATTGACTTCATCTATAATCCACTTCGTCTATTCTAGACTTTCATGATGATAGATATATCATCAACGTATCTTTTATAAAGCTCTGACCGTTCCGAGATTTTGCTTGCCTTCACAAGTAAGCGGATCCGAATTTTCCGAAACAATCGGTGACTGTTGTAGAGAATCTTTCATCGGTTACACTGAATGAACTTCAATTGTGGGCTGTCTCCTGAGGTCTAGGTTTCTGTATATCACGGAGGAAAATAAGCAGCACAGAGACGCAAGCACGATTCGAATATCTATTCGAACAACGGAAACTAGTAAAACCAACTTCACAAGATGCGGAAACTTGGTTTTTGATGGAGCTGGTTGACTCCGAACCACAGTAACTGGTAACATCGTCCAGACATCAGTCACTCACCACATTTGAGTGCATTTATATTATTGAAAATCTGTAGTCGCGAACTGGCTTGGTAATTTTACGCCCAAACAATGATTCCGGACCCGTGAAGACTCATTGGAAAGAATATGAGAGAATGTGGACTGTTTTTGACTATCCCAGCAAGTTTTTGCGCCAAGACAATTGCAATGACCCGGAGGAAGTACAACACGAGGTATCGGTAGAAGTACACATTCTTCTAGACGGATACTTCACCAATGAGATCACAGCTCTAAATCTCAAGCCAAGAGGAACTAGAACTCTACAACTGCATGGTCCAGCGAAACTACACAAACCAGAAGTGTCACTTCGAAGAATACTATAGATGATAAATTCATCACAGCACGAATTGACGAAATGGGTGTTGAAATTGCTTGAGATAGTTCATGATTTATTGGCCAGAGACACTATCAAAGAAAGTCTGTAAATAGTAGAGCTTTTGCACCAGATCATTTCGAAAGGGAAACACACGGCTTCACTTGATGTCCAATCACTGCTCACGAACTTTCCCGTTAAGGAGGCTATACGTATCATCTGCGATCATGTCGAGCACAGCCAACTCAAAATCGGTATATCAGTATCAGTTCCGAAACGACAATTATTACCATGATCAACAAACGTACGGTTTTCTTTCCTTGGCCGGACTTACAGACAAATTGATGCAGTGGCAATGAGAAACCCATTGGATTCCATTTTATCAGGTATTTTTATGGCTCACCTTGAGGAAAATACGAGCTTGTTCATGAATGCAGTGTACGGGATATCAGGAATTTAAGCCACAAAAGCCCAGTGTACTATTAGGGATAACCGAAAACCGATTTGGGGACCACATAAGGTTCCAAAATGTCAGGTGTGGTCACCAGCCGAGAGACAATGGATTTCCCTCCACCACGAAAATGATCGTCGTTCAAGGGTTTAGAACCTCTGCAACACCGATCGCAGTTTGGTGTACCTTGCCGATAGAAAAGGCTTTCTTCCCAGGAACCAGGAGGAAAAGTGCCATTAGAAACAAGCTGTTTGGTATTCATTTTTGAGTACCGATTTCTTTCTTTGTGATTGGTTTTATAAGAAAGTAGGGTTTGAGGAATTCCTCGGAATAATGAGGAAACATTCTACAGTGTGTTCTGGTCATCGCTGTACAACTAAGTTGAAGAAGGGCATTATTCAGTGGGCTATCCGGTAGCAAATCACATGATTATACAAATAATTACCACGAATCTCCTAATGAACACAGAAATTACAAAAATATAGGATGTTGATCTCTCTGTACACCAGAGATTCCACTGCCACCTCACCTCATTAATCTTGAAACTGTTCGCTTACCCATTATTCTACTCAATCGTATACGTTTTATTTGTCCAATACATTCGGAAGGAAAAGGTATTGATGACGCTGACTTCCTACCGCATGTGATCAGGCCGTGGGAATGCATTCTGGATAATTGGTTTCATAAATTCTAAATTAGACTAAGTCATTTTGAACTATCGAAGAATGGACTATATGCTGATGTCTATCTTTCAATCAGCTTGGCAGTACGGTACATTTTACAGTTAGAATTTTGTCAGAGCGCAGAATAAAAGGCCTAGACAACAGATCGGATGCTCAAAGCCCATATAGATGTTTCTATATATTTTGTCTACTGATAAGTAGCCGTGTAAACAGTGTTTTTTAAAAGGGCTTGGACAATTCTCCACAATGTTTTCACCATTCGAAAAACGAAATATCATATGAAAATGATTATTTTCGCTGGGTCCTCACCCGCTAGATGCTCATTACCTTTCAAAAATTCCCGTAATTGGCAAATGAAGCATAGTTCCGGTTTCATTTCCGATGAGAAACCGCTGTTGAATGAAATCATTCATGTACATTATGATCTTTCCTCTGTGTATTTATTTATACATAGATCTGATCACATGCACATTTTGATCTTTCCTCTGTGTAATTCTTTAAACACAGCTCTGCTTCATGTGGGCTAGAACGGTTGCTTCATCGTAGTTGGCGTATTGGATCAGAAGGACAAAATCGCAAGGATTCGTTATCAAATTATTGGAAGCTCTTTTTGATATATTAACAAACCTGTGCTGGAGTGATGGGAGTAAGTTCATGATTGACACAAGTGACACAAACTACTTGAATAATTAAGGACATGACTACGGGGGAAGCGCCAAGCATACGACGCCCACACGAATCAGCAAAACAGAAGCGTGATGAGTAGAAAAGAAAGGAATAATTTAAATTGACTTCGAATTATAAGGTAAACGAGCAAACTGTTAACAATAAGGAAACGTCTGTGATCGAGACCTTTCTTGGTTGTCACAGTTCAGAAAACAGGAGGCAAATGAAACACGGGTAAACGCTGAATAATGTAATTCTAATTCATCTCTGTTGTATATACCTAGTCAGATTACTGTATCATGTGCAATCTGATGTCACAATGGTCCCAGTCATCGATACATGAAAACACGGAAATAATCTGAGTAGGAAAACTCCTTGAAGTTCACATTCATTGAACTATGGTTGAATAAATTGAGGCGTTTGTTGGACTAGCTCAAATGTGAACCAACTACTGAGACACAATTATGTTAAGAGCTATTCTGTTTCTGGTTTACCTCACAATAATGACAAGCGTTGACGTGTCACTCTCAGCAATATACTGAATCACAGCTTTTATGACATCTTGTTGTCCAATTTACCTACAAAGCGACTGCTTATCACCAGTAGAATAGAGCATTAGTTAACGGACAACAGGACCGATTACTGGCCATAATCTATCTCTAGTTGAACTGTCAACTGCCATCGGACCACACATACGTGGACAACCCATTGATCAATGAAACGAAGGACTGTTCCAGATTTGCATGAGACAAGTAGTCAGCTGATCGAATAATGGAGACGAATTTGTGGATGAATAGTGTCTGTCAACTTGCCACAAATTAGTATGCTGTGATAATTGATCGAGTTATGGTTGGATCGGCTGTCGAGCATTGAGGATTCCATGCCTATTTGCAATGAAAATGCTGCGCGCTCGTTTGGATCGGTGGACAGATTACGTTATTAGCTGAGTCGAGCCTGCGCAACTCTTCATTTCATAAACATTCCCATGACCGACTATTACACTAGTCAGCTAATTGTTACCCGATTTATTTGACGTCAGCTTCGACTTTGCTGACCGCTATACTTTCATTCCTCGGTTGCATATTTGGTTTATTTACCCAACCCTCGCGGGATAAATTATTTGGTTTCCGAATTTGATTGACCCTAATGAAATTCGTTTGTTATTAGTTCACCTATTGCATGTGCAAAGTAAAAGTCTTTGATCGTTCAAGGGATTCGTAGTGGCCTTTATAGAGTTGAGAAAAAGACCGTTATCTGGCCACAATATTTACCTGAACTGATTTTTCCGAGGTTTCTGTCGAACTCTTTATCACATCCGACTGTACTCGGTCGCGGTTCGCTTTCTGATTCGCCGTTAAGCTCGTTTGCATTCAGTGTATTCATCGTATCGGTACTATTTCGATACCACGTTATATAGAACACATTGTCGCATCCGTCCATCGGCTAGCATCTTCTCTATTTGGTCAATAGAGGTGATTTCGTTGGTACTCCGCATTGAGACAGGAATAAAGACACGTTCATAAGCCTTGCTCAAACGTCTCCCAAAATTTGTTTAGCATTTGAGGTCATTCAGTGGTATATATTATGCGGCGTAGTCAGTGATTATGCTCTCATGCTGAATCTGCCGCTCAATCTGCTAATCATAATACGAATGCGAAACAATAAGTTGAAAGTTATACCCGACAGACAGAAAATGAACGCAACCAGTGTTACCAGGTTTGTGGTTGCTGAACAAGCTTAACATCCAAGTGATCGATCATGATCCGCATTGTGCAGGCACGGAAAAGAGCTGTTCATCACAATGCATACAATTGGAGAAGCGGGTAGCATTTCATGGTTATTGACACAAGAATTAGTCAGAACAGTTCATACGGAATTCATGCTTAGAAAAATGAAATGAGTATGTTTTCTTGGATTATTGATAAGCCAAAATCTATCTGGTCGAGAGGAGCCAGTCGATGTGAATTCACATTTGTCTTGATGGATTTGTATGAAATTGAGTTCCACAGGGAATCACTATCGAAACACAAGATCGCTCGTTTGGCAAGATGACATGAAACCAACACACTCTTGCAATCGTGTACCGAATTTCTTTTCACACAATACTACAGCTTGAACTAGAACAAAATAGATTAAAAGCATCAAATTACAAATGGAAACATCTCAGCCATGAGTCGCTTTATTAAAAGGTGTCTTCAAAATGATAAAACAGACGGAACTGAGAGAGTAGTCTCATCATTGTTCGAATCCGCTATAGATAATCACTAATGAAATGGTTGATAAGGTTACGAAATCCGCTTACGTTAAGAAAGACAGATGACCAGCTACAACTATCTAAGTTCAAATATAAGTTTACCTATTAACAGAGAACACTGAGAAAATAGATCAATCAAAAGATATGTCCACAAGGACACTATCTATTCTGCACTGAAATTGTTCCAGAGAAGTACAAGATAAGCTCAGTGCAAACACTGTTTCTCGGGCCAGAGAAGATTCGGACGACATAGACACTGGAGGGAGAAATCAATCGAATTATTGAAACGCTGATGTCAACTCCGTATCCAGCATGATTCCTAACAAATAATTATCAAATCAAGCTGATAAACAATAGCCTTCCATTGTGCTTGGAAAAAAAATTATAAATAGTTCATAAAGGAGACGTTATGGTCAACCAAATCAGCAGTCATTTGAAACCAACTTCCAGCGAATCTGCCATACTGATGAACCGTTAATCTGTTCTATTTTTCCCCGGTTACACGTCCTACAATGAATCAACACATTCAAATGTGGCTTGAGAAAGAAACTCAACACGATTGCATCATCGATCGATGAAAGATCACTGACTGCCACAAATTGTTTGGAGACAAGGCATTACGTCACTGCCAGTCAGACAGTCGAAGTGATTTCCCTACTGGAAATACTAGAAAAACATTCCTTCAATGAGCAACGCGACACCGTCACGTGATCCAACGAAGTATATGAAGCAATAAATTTGATTCAATGAACATGAATACTCATTGAGCTTTCGCAACAAATCTCGCATGAAACAAGGTTATACATGCTTACGCAGCGCAAGTTGAGATCAGCTTTTTGACTGCTGTCATTATATTCACCGATATTCGAACTTGTCTATCAGTTTGGCGCGAGCATCGTAATTGATTGGTGATAGTGGTGAAAATGATGTGACTGTGGTGATGCTTCATGCGACAGACGCGCCCAGAAAGCTGCCCAACCGGAGATGACAGGCAAGTTACAAAACAATTCTACTAAGTTTATAGAATGCGAGTAATGATCGTCAAACTCTTTTCCAATTTATAGTTTGGTAAGGTGAGCTTTGAGTGAGAGATATGCCCATGTTCATTATTTACGTGCTATGACATGTTAGAAGATGAATTAGAGGAACGTTGTTCATATGTGAAATTGAACTTGAAATGATGGTTACCAGTGTCAAACTGACCTGATTGTTTTGTTTCATGGTTATATTTGAACAATATTTTCCTGCAACTAAAGAATATTCATCTGATTTGGCAAATACGGTTGAGTGAGGACACTCGATTGAGACATCAGAACAGTCGGTATCAAAACTACTAGTTGTCACTGTCCCACTTGTGATAAAATATATTACACGTTTTACAGATTTTGCACACTGGATGATAGAAAAGCAGAAAGTTAGTCGATAATCTCGAATACAGCAATTGACAAATTCGTGTCCATACAGTAGAGGTGTTGTCAGTGTTACGACAGATATTGTGTTCATAACTGTAAGTTGCATGCGGGCAGTGATTACGTCACAATATTTTTGTGGGTAACCAGGATACATTCAGAGATCTGAAATGTTGCTTCTGAGAATATAATGTGTTGTTGTTGCATGCGGATCGAGACTGAATCGGCGGTTGCCGGGATCTGGCTTTGGCATTTCCTAATGCTCTCACTTCGACAGTTTATTTAGGAAGAGCGACTCCATTAGTATTCATCCAATGATCCGGTTCTATCGAAGTGATGGTAAATGTCGTTTGTCCGCTTTTCACTAGACTTTTTTTCACCAACTCGGTTGATACGCCTTTATTCCTCGAGGTGGTCTTTCTGAGGTTCTGCCTACGTCACCTGCCCCACACTGAGAGCTGGAATGCACGGATATTCTGCCTTTCCTTCGTCAAATGAGGAATAATCGAGAGGTGAACAAAACGTGGATTCCAGCAACGTAATACATCTTTCTGTTTTCGGATATGAGTAACAGGCGATTGATTTCACTCGTTTACCATATCTGCTTCCTTGCTACTTCTAAATTCAATTCATGGGTAGACAAATTGCTTTTCGACTGCTTGATGACAAGGTGTGCTATCGTCATTCTTCGTGATATGATTGAATGTATAAACTGGATGAGAAATGATTTCACCCTTTTATTTATTCTTTGTCAAACATATCTTAATTACTTTAATGGTCAGTCAATGTATAAAAGGCCTATTCTATCTCAATTATACGATTCTGTAATATTTTGTGCATGGACTTGGCAAATTTCCTTTATGATTACGTGATCGTCCTAGTGAGCCATCAGATTGATATGATTGTAATGCTTCCGAGAAAAGCAAACAATATGTGGATTCTATTTCCAATGGGATTGTATACATTTATAGGTCTAATTGAATTCACTTATTAGGTTGAATGAATCCATCCAGTTACCAAATCTTAAATCAAGTTTAAGCTCAACCTAAAATGTATTGAGAAGAGATACGTTTTAGACCAGTTCTGGACATGAGCACCTTGCTACATCATGTGGAAGAACGTTATGAAATGAAATTATCCCATATTCCAGATGGAAGAATACAAGATTTAGGCCACAGGATTCATCTCATTTGCAGATGTTAATAAAAACACAAATGCGTCCAACGAGAGGGTCTACTTGCTCAATGTATATTCTCTACCTGCGAGTGCCTTTCAAAGAAAGTATCAGAAATATAAAAACAGTAGATAGGAGAATGAGAAAACCCAATGGATTGATAGTAGATGAACATAAAGAATTCATCTATTTATGCATAAACAACATCCAGTTTCAATTTCACGGAGCCTGATCGCATTATATAAAAGAAGTCCTAATTCTATCCTTCTTAAGACCTCAATTAGGAGATATTTGTATGGCCTAATTAGAAAACGGTTTTATCTCTGAATAACTCAAGCAGCCGCAAATGTAAGGGCGTATTGTGTGCTAGGCTCATCATCAACATGAGCAACATCAACGTGAGGGATTTGGTCGGGTCAACTTTGTGACCTGATTGAATTAGGCATTTCGCAATTGAAAAAGGCCGAAGCTCTGACGTCATTCTCTGTGGCCGCATTGCGCGGTGTCATCGATTTTTCCAACCATTTGGGTACGTTTTCCGACGCTGGTTGAGCCAAGCATCTCTCCATTCTGCCTGTGGATGCGTCACCGTAGCTGTAAGTGAACTTATTGAAAAAAAAGAGACATCGGGATCGGCAAGACTGTCTGAATGACTTTTCAATCCTGACCTGTTGGTGATCAGTACTTGAAGTCGTTGCACCACTGTGTGTGTGACTGTCATATGGCTGACTTAAGATATACATATTCTTCACTAAAAAGGTGGTCACCTGGTAATAGTAAAACAATGGAAACTTGTTCCTTGTTGACTGTATTTGATGTGTACCGTCGGTTGAAACTTGCCACGATTTCCGCTAAATTGCACATGTTCGTCAGTCTTTTCGAATATGCACGGACCACGCGTCCGTCACTTCGATGCTTCACATGAAACTACGCGACAACCCGATTATCGATTCCCACGACTCTTGAGATGAAGAACACGGTTATTAGGAAAAAAATAATTAGCGTGCATTTCGAGAGCGTGAGTGTAGCGTACACGTGCAACGGTCAAATGACTTCCCTGCTTGACAGCGAGTCAGTTTGTGATATGCCGATTTTGCATGTATAATATAGGCCTCGAAGTTATTTCCAGACTTGTGAATGTTTGGTGATCCTGTTAAAACAGGGGCCTGCCTCCCAATTGATTTGAGTTGTTTTATGTGTTTTCGGATAAGAACCCATTTCGGAACAGAATTTGAAGAGGTCTTGATATCATTTGTTTCTCTGTCCGAATGTTGTTAAAAGCGTAGTGTCCCGTTTGAAAGCTTTGATGTCGAAAGTTATGTCTTCTATCTTTCGTACATATATTCCTTCTTTTCATAACTAAACTGCCTGATTCATTATCTAGTTGGAAGAACACCAGTAATTCCATTCTTCCCAATCCCTCTCTTACTCACGAATAGTCCATTCCCTTTAGATGTTATAATAATCAGAAGTTCGGATGAAATGTTGCCACGCAGTATCCATCTCAAAGTTACTTGGGAAGGTCGCTATTAGCAATTCTCCAGTTTCGCACCGAATACCGACAATCATGGTTTAGTTAAAATCTCCCTCAACGGAGCGTGGAATTTCTGCATCAAAGATTAAGTGCAAAATGGATAGAAGTTTATAGAAAGAATGTTGCTGGCTAACTGCTATCCCGATAAGTTCATCAAGCAACAACGAAAACCGAAGAAAGTATGCGGAAGTCTGGTGGCAGAAATCAGCTTCGTTCATTTGTTCAACACACTATTGTTTAAACGAACTCCCGATATCAAGCACGGTAGTAATTTGACCGTGGCCCGTGCAGGCTACACTCACGCTCTGGCAATGCACACTAACCAATCCCTTTCTAATTATGGGTTCTCCACCTCGTGGGTCGTGGGAAACAATAATCTGGTTGCGATGTGTGCTCTATGAGAGGCATCACAGTGACGGACTAGCGGTCCGAGCATAGTCGAAAAGACTAACAACTGAGACGTACGGTCTACGGTTTCTTTATTTGCGAAACATTTCACTGCGTCAGGTCAAAAAGCTGACCCGACCCAATCCCTTACAACTGTGTTGCGCAATCCCAGTTTGAAGCTGTGAGCATTCACCGAAGCGAAGTCCATCAGAATGCATCAGCGATTTGTGCTCAACAAATGGTTGACACAAGTGTTTGTTTGTTATGGCACCAACAGAAACCACCCCGATCTCCCCCTATCGAACTCACTGTTATAGCTTTCAATCTAACTTAGTTCATTGTATCATTCCTCTCTCTGTGTGGTATATAAACTGAAATGTTTAACGTGGACAAGAGCAAACGAAATGCTTGCATCACGTTACTTATATTTTCCTTCAGTTCTCATGTACTTCCCAATAAACAGAATGATTCCATATCTCTACCGTCATTATGTGATGCGGTTCCCACCAAGTTCTGGCGAACATACTCATCATTAGCTGAAAAGACTTCAGTAATGATTCTTTTGTGCCATGTGCTGCATGATGCACTGTCATTAGTCATGTGAATCACGTCTCCCTTTACAAATCCGTTTCAGCCATGAGCCCTTTGTGTAAGGAGATATTCACGACTCCATTCTTTCCTAAACATCGCCTCTAGATTTTCTGTTTGACGTCACGTTTGGAGCAAGTTTCTACTGGCTTGGTCTTCCTGCACAATGAGATGTGTTGAGGGAAGCAATGAGAAATTCCGAAGTCAAAGTGCGTGTGTGTGCCCTGGGTCTCGAAACAAGGAGATTAGAGATCTAACTTTGATGATACGTCCAACCTCCGCCATGTATGTCGATATATCCTCGTCGATTATTAGCACACAAAGCAGTTTTTAACACACATTCGGCGGCCTCAACGTTAGACCCAACATCACTGAACGACACCTCAGGTATACTGCGTCTGGTTATAAACCGTATCAATGCCATGAGAAGTACTTTCGCAATCATACTATATGCGATTTCCAAGTGCATTGCACGACACCCAAATCTGTTGTGCTCATTTCAATCTACCTTGATATGAAACGGTCCGAATTAATTGACACGTTTCCATAAGCAATCAGGCATGTGTGACATTACTTGAGCTATGGGTTGGACATATTAGGCACTTACTGAGGATCCGTCTGAAATTGTACGTCAGAATCAACTCGACGACTATTCCCGTGGCTTCTGGTACTTCGAACACCGTCAACGGTCCAAGCCTGAGAATAATTGTTTGGAGCATTTCAAATCGAGCAATCTGAGGCTTTGTGAACTCCCAAATAGATAAAATATTCAAGACTTCCCTGTTGCATACAGTAATTATACCGATTACTCTTCGCGAAGAACTGACATTTTGACAGTCTTAGTTACTTCATTGACCTACTCTACATTTTGGTGACAAACATCATGGAGTGTCCCACGAGGAGGTATGAAATGGGCACGACAGACGATAATGAATGATAAAATGAAGCAAAAAGTCTTAGTAAATCCCCAGTCGTTATTGGAACTTCGCCTGAAATAATTGAAGGCAGAAAACAGTCATCGTGAATACGCCGCTGGATACCCAATGCTCTGGGCTCCAAGATGATCTGCTGATAAAATTTGAAGCACGTACTCGCTTTTTCACCGTTCATCAATTCTGCTCGTAATCTAGGTTCTTACGACACACATTCTGTTAGGTGTTGCCTATCTGTTTGAGTCATCGCAAGAAATCCTTCGTCATGTGAAGGCGTTCTCCTCATACGACAACGACAACAATGAACCATCCAAACAAAAGTTATTAGTCAACGCAGATAATGCTAATGAAGAGAAATCGAGGTTGCTGTCATCGGCAGCTCTTCGTAAGACCACTAAAGCACAAAACTATGAATAATTTGCGCCAAACGGATGAACGTTCTTTCCGTACTCTATCGGACTCCCTCTCATATCGCTATCTTGCCAGTACAGGAAGCCTACAGATCACCTGTAACACTTTGGAAACCTAAGTTGCTAGATCATCTCTTCGATTTCAGCGAAAAGGGCAATGAAATATCAACGGAACCTGACGGGTACTCTTACCAGATGATCAGTTGGATCAAGTACTTGTGATAGGACTTCGTTGAGTGAAATGCCCTCACGAACAGCCGCACAGTCGAATACCACTCGGACCTTCCCGGGCTTGTTCGAACTTAAGACGTTATGGGGTGGCAGGAACACACGTTTTCTTGGGCATCTTCTTGTGGAACTATAGATGACATTTATCCTTTTCAATCATGACCGCGAATAACATCACTGTACTTTGAGAGTAGTGTCAAATTCTAGAGCAGGCACATCTTGAGAAACGACAAAAGATGGTATATAACTGGGTGATTAAAGAGAAACCGATTTCTATCAATACGCCACAGTAAACCATCGATACACTTATGCCTTTCTTTACTTTACTTACACGCAACTATCTCCTACTAAACGACGAGGCGGCTTTTTGTATATATCACACATCATCGCTGATCGATCGGAAGAAGTGTAGAATCTAAATGCGTGAATGATGGAACGCACTCTACCGACTGGTCATTGATGGACAGCTTTTGAGCTGATGGCCATGAGTAAGATGATCTACCTTCAGTTTTCGTGGTGTTTGACTCTAGCCCGATAGATTCTGGGGATCAATTAATTCGATCGAATACTAGTTAAAGCGTGGTAGGTAGCGTCTTTGTGGTGGTAGACTGATGTGTCCCTTTTGGCATCCTCTATTTCATTGGTCTCCGTCGGTTTCCCACCTCTCATCTGTGTCTCAAAAACCTGAAGCACGCATGGGCGGCCACACCTAAGTGAACCGCTCAACAGGGGGTTAAATTAGATTTAGGGTAACTAAGGCCTAATGTCATAGGAAAGAGACGATGTTCGGTATGCCAGGACAGGTACTCCCTAATCGGTGGACAAGATCTACCGATCCATCGGACACAAAGGAAAGCTATCCAACCTACCAAACCTGGTATTCCGGAATGGGCAAATTAGCCTCACAACAGGCCATCGGATCATCTGGAACAACTCTGCTGCGCTATTGGTTGCATTTGGATGTGCAAAGGCTGAAAGGATATCGTCTGGATGCAAGCTGGATTAGTCACCGTTATTTCAATTTCCACTGCTGACAGGACAATCGAGTAATACAACATCCCTGAACAGTGCTGGAAACATCACCCCACACAATTTTCCCGAGAACCTCTATGAATAATTTTGGAAATATGCTATCTTATCATGCCAAGGCTTGTCCGGCAAATGACGCTCGTCGTACTCCCGTGGTCGAGTTGACAAGACAAAAAGCCGGAATACTGAACTGTCGGAAACATGCTTGGGAAGCCTGTTGGAATGAAAGGACACTATTATACGTTGGCAGCCTCAGAACGACGACACTGTTGAACTAAAACTAAAACATCTACATAGCTTGTGTCCCAGAGGTCCGCATACTTAACTGTGGCACTCAGTGCATAAATATTGCAGGAGAGGAGACAGCTTGCTCGCTTTTTTTGAAAGCTACGATTTCACGTTCGATGCTAACAGTAAATCCAACAGCACAGTGATCGCTTGGGAGCCGATTTTTCTATGACTTCCTTTTGCACGTTTTGCGGGCTTCCGCGGAACCTCAACAGCAATTGCGATGATGAATTGGACGCCAATCTCTAAGAGATTTTCAATGAGATCAAGAAATGTGAAATTCTGTCCATCGCTTGGAAGTGGATTTCGCTCACAAGTCCTTCGTATGAGTCAACGCGTCCTAAAAAATGAAGCCTAACACAATGGGTCTCTGAAGACTCGCCCAAGCTGTCAGTCAAAGAAAACGAAGCACAAATATCCGGAAGTGGCGAGAACATCATACTGCAACAGGGAGCTTCGCTCTCCGCTTGGCCTGATTTTAAGCGATACTGGATCGAAGTGGCTGAAACCGTGGAGACTGCAGCATGGATTAGTGACTCCATCAGATTATTCAACCTCATTCGCAACGCATCGGATAAGCACTGCAAGTGAAAATCGTTCCTGTGCAGCGCAGCCGGCCATCGTAAACCTGAGCACGAAAGAAATACATATTGATGAGTAGAGCAGGTCGATAGAAGGCTCAGCCGATCATCATGCCGCACGATGGATTCACAAACTCCAGTTCTCGCGAAGCAGTACAATGTCGGCTGCGATATGGTAATAGTTTCGACGAAACTAATTTTGCACAGCATGAAATTCAACACTCATCTAACTTCTTTCGTGTAAATATCCAATGCGCATCTACAATGCATAGTTCAGCACTTTTTCTGATTGACAAAATGAAATGCACCGAGGAACTTCACGGAACCTGGCTTTCTTCTCTGTAGTATTTTCCCCTTATTCATCTTACGGTGGCAGAAATCAATTGTGCTTCTTTTCGGCTGATAGTGACTTTGTTAGCCCACTGGAAACCTCGATGCAATAACATTAAATACAGGTTGTTTCTGTTCAGATAACCATTACCATGCATTGTGTGCGGTGGCTTTGATTGTTATCTCGTAGCGGCAATGTCAAAAGGGACCAATATAGGCGAAAAAGAATGTGAAATGAGTAAGAGGAGAACCACAGTAATGGAATTAAGTCGATGGAGAAAGTTTGTGGATGCAATAGCCCCACTAACCACGGCATCTAGTCATTTTTCCCAAAGTATCTAAATATTGAGTGGCGGGGTCGCTTGAACTTCGCTCAGAAAGTCTAACACGCCCTACAGGAAAAAGTTAATTAGTTAGACTTTCGATTCAGTAGTAATATGCAAGGATCAGTGTCTTCCGTGGGATTTGCTTGTGTTTGATCTTCAAAATACAAAAACGGAGAACACTCCATGAGTACAATGACTCAATAAGTTCAACAAGAGGATACTACACATACATTATTCGAACTCCAGTATGACTGTTCACAGCCTGCTAACTGCACTGCTGCTCCTCAGCGAATGAAACACTGTCCCCAGTGTTATTTATTCCTTCACCACACACGAACTGACAGTATATGATTATTATTTTGAAGGCCATTTGACGAGACCACTGTCGGTCATATTGCATTGAAATCACACAATCAAAAGACCTCCCATTCCACTTGGTTTCGCTAGCAAGTGATTTAAACGAAGTACGCAGTTACAATGCAGTTCACCTCAGTTTGTACTCATATTATGGGCCCATATAGCCATACTCACTTTGATACCTATATCAGAAATAATGTTGTTCATTTTCAAATTACTCGTATGAAGTAGAGTAAGTCAGTGTCCACCGTATTTCATTATCCGTGCTACGGTTCTAGCTGATCTATCTCAACCTCACTGTCATCTACTTGTTGACTCCTTGACACCGGAATGGGCCTACTGCAGCTTCCGGTCACTCACGGTGGAGCGTTTAGTATACCGAAGCTGCAGGAAATGTCGGAAAAATCAACTCACTCAATTTTGCTCATCGTCTAATTGTAGTCAAGAGAAACGGAAAAAAACTACATCTAATAATAGATAAAGTAGCTTCAGTCAGCTGAAATTGTTCCTGGACTTTGACTTCTAAGAATTAAAAAAGAAGATCAGTTCATGAGCTGGCAGAACAACCTTCAACCGATGAAACTGGTCAATGAATAATAAAATCCAGGGAAGACATTATTGGACAACAGTCTCCATCATTTGAACAAATGTATTTAGCTTACTAAATTGTTGTTTTGTGCAATTGAATGCATAAGTCCCTTCTATTTTATTGTTGCCTTGTTACCTTCTTTGATATCAGTCCGACGAAGAATATATTTACATATGCTGACTACCCTACGTTTTTGGAACTTATCATCCCTTATTCTTTAATAATTTCCTGTTTACTATATACTGGCGGGGGCACGGACAATTAGAGGCTGTTGGGTGGGATAGTGATCGACTGTGCCAACAGGATTCGAACTCACCATCCACCATAGGAGGATTTGGAATCCACCGTGATGACTAATTGACCAGCGCAGGTCAGTTTATTGTCAAGTTACCAACTAATATGACGAACACGGTCGATTTGTCGCCCACAACCTACTTTCTGATTCACGCAAAAACCAAACACTCCAGAAACGTTTATCACAGATCCTTTGTAAAGGCAACAACTTTTTTCTAATTTATATGAGATACGTAGAGATGGACTTGTATCCCCATTAGCTCCTCCAACTGAAAAGCTCCAGTGATCAAGATGAATGAAAGCGTCACTTATTTCCTTCCAACAGGTCCAACTTGTTCTTATAAGAGATTCCCACCGGAATGTTCCATGCGCGTTTGCAAGCGTATTCAACAGGTTCTACCGTATTGGTTTTCAACACTGGAATTTCATGGGTAATGTATTACGTATGCTATGCTTAATTGTGATTGTATTCGCAGATTTTCCTATATACATTTTCCGGAAATGATCGTCATATATTTTAACTTACTGGAGAAGACCTTCATGTTTCCCTCCGTTTGTCGATCACGAATGTTATAAGAGATTCTTTCATATTATCCATTGTGATCCGGATAGATGACCTACAAGTTTATTTCTGGAAATGATTCATCATTCACTATCAACACCCAACTCACCAATACAACCCCAGCATCGTTGTACAACTGTTCCATCCATGTAAGAATCATTATTAGTGCTGATCCACCGAGTTCACACTATCAGTGGAAACAACATCTAAGCTACCTAAGCTAACTCCCTCAATGGTTTGATTCACATCAAAACTTATTGAAAGAACATCCATATTCTATGTGTCTTCGGAAATTCGTAAAGTGAGACTGTTATTTATGCATGTTTTCAAACCAGTCAAATTGTTCTGAATATTCTCCGCATGAAGCCGACCTTGGAAAATGATAAGTGTTTCATAAAAGCTATGAAAACAGTGACATGAAATTGCAAAACATTCAGGCATTGTTCGTGTTAGGCCGCTCGTAGGCAGCTCGGTAGTTGGAAGGCTGAAGAGCAGAAACAGAAAATTCATGTTTCTCAAATACAAATGAGATCGAAAATCAGTCTGAGTAATAGGAAGTATTTAAGTAATAAAGTTATATTCGGAGGTTGCTCAACTCAAAGTAATGGTATATTTAATGTTGTTAGTGTGACGGAAACGGATAGCTCCTAGTCATGAATGTAGATTATGTGGGAACCGACTGAACTAACTTCATGATTTACCAGCTTCTCTAGTTCGGCAGTTAGTTCACGGTAGGCTTCGTCTGCGTAGCCCTGCCACTTGCGTTTTGCGGCCATCATTGGTCTATGAAAAGTGGGCTTCTGTCCAGTTTTGGTTCATTTCACCAAAGGAGGAGTGCTATGCTATGTTTTTCACGCAGTCGTCTACGTTGTAATTGCTCATTTGTAATGCGGCTAAGATATCTGCATCGTCACCGCATCGAGGACTTACCTCCTGAAATTCATAAACCGAAATGGCAGTAAATGTAGGCGTTATCACGTGTCTTTTGTGAATAAATCTAAGAGGTTTAGACTGAAACGGTAAAAACGATAACCTCCACTTTTTCTGTGGTTTCATTTTCAGTCACTGTCAAAGGGACAAAGAGATATATAATCCTAATGTCAGTCGAATATCGTCTGTGTTTAGGTGTGCTTGCCGGAATTTCCTATTTTTCTCCATAATTTCAGTTTATCTCTAGCTAGTGCAAGTCCAGACTTTCGCCTCCCCACTGTACACACATTGCCGGTAACTGTGTATCTGCCAGAGTGCGTGTGCCATCGTGTGCGTGATTTGCTAAATTGTGGTGAAGAGGCGGAAGTGGTGCGAGTGCAAACGCGCTTATTAGACATGTCAACGATCAGACACGTACCTCAAAGGACCGTATGCGTGTGTGCGTTTAGAAAGTCAGTTTACTACGGATCCATACGCGTACGAAATAAAGGAGCGTGGATGGCACAGAAACGAAGAGAAAATATTTAGCTTGGTAGAAATTCCGGACCTGGACAGTCATGTGTTGCAAAACAATTCTATACGCGGTCTACGATACAACCTGCTCACAGCAGACAGTTATCCACTAAGGTCTTGCTCGGTACCACACCTGATCTATTGCAAACTTATCGGGTTCTCCACTCTTTATTTGTATGCACCATACACAGGTATGTGAAGAAAGAGAACGGAACTGCAATCTTCCTGACGGCTGGGGCCGTTCATTGCATTCGCCAATTAAAAATATCGCATACCCGAGAGCTTGTGTTGCAAATCCGCTCAACGACTTGAAGGCTCTGTTATACAGCAACGCCATTCCGGTCCGTTTGCCAAACTCCATTCACTAGTCTGTGGTACCAGTAGGAGCTTCGTGATTTCGTCCCGACACTAAAAATACACAAGATCAGAAGTGTTACTTTGGTGATCAATCAAGGATCCTATTGCGAAACGCCTCACTGCCGATATATGTCACCGAGGCTGCAAATGAAACTTCTGCTGACGTCCTACCTCACGTTTGTCGAGGCCCGGTTGACGCTCGAGCAATTCGTTGGCGTACTCGATAAGACTGCTGAACAGTCCGCACTGTACAACAATAAGTTTGCCAGCCCGTTTCACACAAACGCGTCAACTTAGGCCGGTCAAAATGATGGCTCCCAAACACAAATCAAATGCAACTCCACCTACGCTCCACGTACCACATCCGTCATGCAGTATGCTGTTCTTGTGGCTGAATGGTCCTATTCGCAAGGTGTGCCGCTAATCACAGTGCAATATGACGATTGCTACCTCTAAGGATCCGAAAAATGATGACAATCCGGTAAACACACTGAAGATTTCGAGTGAATCGAGTACGGATCAGTCCAGTTCCACTGTGGCTTGAGACTTCGATTCATTTTGGATATCATGAGCTGCTGGTCCTTAAATCGGAATTCCTTTTTTCACTTGATTCTGCCCAGTTACCCAAACAATACACCGACGTGCGCTTTACGGTGTTTCTGATCGTCGACTTCCACTGTTGCGTGAGACTACATTGATGGTTCGTTAGGAAAGTGAATATATCTTGATACACTTTCCGATATTCGTAGGCAGTCCCTTGATTTTACTTTTGAAGGCCCCGCGTACATTGGAGCAATAGGCAATAATCCGAAAGGCATCCAGTATTCCGGTGGATCAGCAGCATTTGATCGCACAATGGTCGAATACCGAAAGCGACATGGCAGTTGAGCCCGCAAACCTGGGAGTGTGTGGTGATGCGGAGCTCCTGAAGCACTGAGTGTTGCCGTATGGTCAGATCGAAGGTGTTCTGAAGATGCTATCCCACGTTTAACGAGACGGTGTCATTGTGTGTGTGTCTCCATCCACTTGGGTGACTCCGATTGTGGTGGCGATAATGAGTGATGAACAGACACTTCGAACTTGCGGTGTCCAGCGACTGTTCTGGAATCCACGTTCAAAATGATGCGCGGCAACCACGGTAGAACCGCAGAACTCCAAAAAATACATGCCTTGCAGCTAGTGTTTCTCAAAAACTGGTCTGGCTAATGCATGATTGTTGTTGTTGTTTGGTTGCACGGCTTTCAGTCCACTTGGGTATGAATAAAATGAAGCCACTGGCTTGACATATGTGTTGGTGGCCGGAATAGGATGCGGACATTTGCACTGTGACAATGAACCCGTGGTCCGAAAGCAGAGGGTTCACGCAGACTTTTTGGCTCATTCGTGAACGAACATCACGCCCGTGTACTGAGTGACTCCCATTTCAAATGGTTAGAATTATTCCTGACCAGTTTACCAAACAACTTGTTTGTAATCCAGGTTTCACGGAAGCGCCTTAGCTGTGAAGCAACACGTCGGGTACTGGTCACCGACAACGGATCGTAGTTCTGTGCGTCGGGTCCGAATATTGGCTTGACCGCCCACGTGGCCGATCACATTGCTGAGACGACCGAGGATCCAAATGGTGACCGTGTTGATGACCGGAATCCATTTATTCCTCCAAACGAAACGACGGCCGCAGCGTCCGAGCCATATCCACCAGGAGGAGAGTCAAATTAACTAGAAGCTCTTGATGGAGGACAGATGTGATGATTTAGCGAGCGACACACGTGATAAGGCCAAGTTCAATTTGTAGCCACAATCGCATTTAGGATCCTCAACCAATTTTGATCACCGCGGCCGGGCACAGCTGAAGCCATTTGTAATTGATCAAATCCTATTATGCGAGGTAATTTATACAAATCAGTTCTGGAATGAAGTAATTGTGCTATTTCGCAGCCTCGGTATTCTTGCTACTTTGGATTACGTGGTTTCGGCTGGGAGCAATTACAACACATCCTACCAGCATGGGTGTTGCATATATTAAACGTAAAAGTTTTTTCTCTCTCTTTGACTTGTGACTAATCATTTAGACTGGAAATCATAACAGAGTTTCAGTGGTAATGAATGTGTAGTTGAGTGCTACATTATGTAGTATCATGTGAAGCACGCGGCTTTGGTTCAATGAAATAATCTTCATTGAAGTGGCACAGTGTCGAGTCATGAACCACATATTATGCACTACCGGTGATTCTTGTCAAAAACATCTTCAGAGTTCTTCATTATTCAACAACATGTCTTTCGCTGTAAAATCGCTTTCAAAATGCGAGAATTACCGATTTATTTTATTCATTGCTTGTACTTCCATTTAGTAGTCAATGGATTACCAAGCTGTCGCAAAAACATAAATCAACATTCGTCTGTATTTCTTTCTTGAATATTGATGTTTAAACAAGCGCTTTGTTGTAACTTTGTTGAAAATGATATAAAGTGGGAAATCACCAGCTTTCATCAACATTCCTGTGGTCAAAACTCTCTGTAGGATTAGGTGTGGAGTTCTTTCCAGCAAGAACAGTATCAATTACTCATTTTGTACAGCGTTCAAATCATTGATTTGATCTGTTATGTAGAGTTTGTAATCTTTCCAATCAAACAATTTACCATTGAGCAGCTCCCGCAAGGGAATCAGATTGCCTCAAAACTAGGATACACAGAGCTATCGCCCAGTAATTCGGAACTGTCAGCTTTCAAAGAAAAACCAAAACACCAGTGACCGAATGTAAGGGTCTCTGTTTTTCACTGAGTCGCTTGTAAACCAAAATTCTGTAGTTCGGCGGTGACAATGAGTTGCACATTAGTGACCTCCGACGAGGGACAGTGCAGGATCGGGTGAACCGCACCAAGCTGTTTCCATATCATTCGCTCTCACTAGTTATTCCTACTCTGCGTTGACCACCTGTCTGTTATAATAATAGGCTGCACTACGTTACCTCGACAACCATAGCATCATAAGTTGAGACAAGACGGAATACTTGCAACCAACAGACCTCACGCGACAGACCAGAAGAAGTTCCTTCACGGGTGCCTCGGTCAGTTTCTCGTGTTGGGTTAGTGCCCCACTGTCTTCTGGGTCAGACTTTTGAGTCAGAGGATCCAGTAAGGGTTCCCAAATAATAGTCCGTTGTGCGTTGTGGGCAGTCGCCATGTACGATATGCCCAAGAATCTCCATCGTTTCTTCGGCAAACACAGTTCGTATTTCTCTGTTCTGTAACTTTCTCATCCCAATTCGGAATAGATATGAGAGGCCTTAATGAGTCGTGACCGTGAACTTCTAACTCTCGGTAACGGTAGCAAATAAGAGACAAGAAAAAAGAGAATCGATTCCTCAACCTAAGCATTCGTCTCACTCAGCTGCATTCAGCATCGGCACTAATTGTCAAACGAAGCGACAGTCTGCCATACCTGGAATTCCTCAGACGTTGAACGTGCATGTGAGTTGTGTCCCCGAAACACGCATACAAGACCCAAATTCAGTTTTACCAATTTACTCTCCAAACTAGCGTTCCCGTTTCACTCTTCGCACGCCGGGTCATTCTGTGTCTAGTGCTTGTGGTCAATCTGGCATTGGCACCGTTCTCGGCATGAAAACTGAGCGTGCACTGCGCGACTGGATTCCAATGAGCAGTCATCTGTTTGCGGTTCGGATGAATGGTTACATACAAGTAGACAGCACTAGACTGAAGCCTAGGTGCCTTTTTGTTGTTACGATGTATGCCCCAAATGACTGTAACTCATCTGAGGCTTAAGACGAAAAATACCATGAGTTGTATCAATTGCTCCGTAGAGTGCATTGAACTGACATCATGGATGTTGTTGGTGAATTCAGTGTTCAAGTTGGAAGTCTAGAGGAGACGGAGAGAAATAAAGGAAACCCTTTTGAAATTTCAATAGACCGAACCAATAATGGTGGCCGACTCATTCAACTATGTTCCGATCATGGACTTTTCCCAGCGAGTAGAGAGTTATCGAACGAAATGCGCCACCGAGTAACCTGGCACTCTGCTGCGTTTTCCCGGCTTTGGACTCAGATAGACCATATTGCTGTTGGTTACCGCTAACGCGGATCAACTCAAAACTGCTGATCATTTTGGTCCACGTCTGTTGAAAATAATCACACAGTTGTTCGTGTAAAATTAAGCCTACCTCTCGTCGGTGGCTGAAATGACACCAAAGCCAAAAGTCCTCGGTGGCCGCTACTGGGCGATATCAAAGGATCTGCCTCCAAGCAGAAATATTGTAAAATTCGAAATTTACCCTTTCTGTTTTCTTTCAATGTATTCTCTCTGTTATAGTACAAAGCTGTACCGTACATGATACCACTGGGATGAAACATTGAACTACATGCTGTGCGTTCTTGAAGTTCCCACTTCTCAGTGGTTCTGTGCGAGTTCAGCCTATTCAATCCGTCGGGTATTACATTTGGCGTCGCGCAATAGATTCAAAACATAATTTCTTCTGAAATGCAACCCCTTGATGTAAGTTCCATAACTCAACCGATTGACGACTACATGGGATGTTTCAGTATTGGGTATTTGGCCCGGAAACATTTGGATGATGCGAAGAGAGAGAACTGTGTATGCAATTTGTTTTGTGAATCCCCATACATCTTCCGAAACTTTTCTTGTCATTGACACTCCATTCAATATCACAACTGTTCACCGGGTTGTCGATGCAGTGACGTGCAAAGGAACCGGATGAATAATAAACAAAGCTCAGCGGGCTCTAAATGAGACTGCTACTGCTGCCCAAGATACAACAACCAGCTACCCACAGAAGCAATGGATATCTGCATCCTAAGTTGAGCTGTTAGATGCTCGCAGAAAGATTCCTCCGGGATCCATGTATGATGGAACACAGAGGTGCCTTAAACGCCAATTGATTCAGAGCCTGAGAAGCGGCCATCAGTAGAGGTGGATTGCGAAGTACAGGGAGGTGGAAAAAGCTGCAGTGATTGACAGCAGCTGCAATCTTATCCGACAAAACTGAAACACTGGTCTTCGAAAGCCAGGCTTTATTGAACTGCTTTAGGAGACGAACGGCTCACCGATTGGAACTCAGGAGCGTCGTCTAGTTCGTTGGGAGAAGCATTTTAAAAAGCAGTTCAACTGTCCTTTATGCCCGACAGGCTTGTTAAGAAGCGTCTCAGCTCCAACTGTGGTTGAAGATACCGGTCCTCTATCAAAAACGGAGGTTCTTCTTCGGCTAGGCCACCTGAATGACATGAGACTGTCTGACCGGATGAGTTGCACCCGTCTAGTTTCGAGAATGATGGCTCATAATTGTTATTGGAGTTGACAAATCTCCTCGATTCTGTAGGTCACAGGGAACAAATTCTAAAGAGTTAGAGTGAATTTGTCATTGAGCCAACTAACAAGAAAGATGGTGATTCCTCTTGTCAAAACCACCCGTGAATAAGTTCGGTCAGCATCACATCTATAATGCTTGCATTTAGCATTCCCCACCACTCATCAATTGCTCGAGAACAGTGCCCGAGCGAGAATCAAGAGCGGTTTAGACTTGATCGATGTTGTGTTGATCTTATCTTTACTCTCCGACAAATTTTCGCACACAGGCACACATTTTATAAGCCAACTACCATCCTTTTTCTTGATCCTTTAAGCGATCTTAGGCTCAGTTGACCACGATGTTCTCTGACTTTGCCTCTTGTTGAAGGGTGTACCAGAGAAATTCGGTTCCACCATAAAGCCCTATTATGTGATCAGCCGAGGCTGAGTTATGGTTTACGGTTCTCCTTTACCCGAGTTCACCACGAGAATTGGTGTTCTTCGAGAGTACGCCCCTCTCCCTTTCTCTTTACCTTCGTGATTGATACGGCCCTATATACAGCACTTCTTTCAGGTGTTGATAGTGGTATCCAACGTGGAAAGATGTTGGACCAATAATATACGAGTGACATCGTTCTCCTTTATGAAGATCCAGGTCATTTGCAAACTATTATGAGCAGCATGAATAACTGTGTAACAATGATCGGTTTGCGTTTTGCAAGATGCTGTTGCAGGTCTGGATTGGTCCAACTCTAAACCATTCACTATCTGGAGAACCATAGACTTGGTTGAAAAGTTGTTTTCTGGACAGCTGAATTTTACTCGAAGAACAGATATCGGTTGAGGTGTCATTGTGTGTACAGAAAGTTCTCTTGACATTTGCTAATCAGAGTTATCTGTGACTTTGATACAAAATCTGTTCATCTATCAAGAGTCGGGCGTACGCTGCAGCAGTTAAGGCCATTATTCTCCGTGATTAAGAAACATGGCCACTATGAGAAGATTATCGTTATTGGAACACAAGTACGCGCATGTTCACTGACATTATTATTATCTTCATCGTCTTTTTTTCAATCGATTCGATTTTCGCAGGGGTGTCATAGTAGCTCATAGTCATCCTGAAGCCCTTGTTCCCCAGCTTCTACGAAAAACCGCATCATTTCCTCAGCTTTCGTGAACCCATGAAGTGGTTTTGTCACCGGTGAGATTTTCGGCACCCGTGACGCCAACCGTGACTTTCGCTTGAAACTCAATTAAACGTTCCGTCATTCACGGTCGTCATCGCATCATTTTGAACAAATTGATAAAACATTTAGTTGGTTCACTCTCGAAACAGAGGGCACACTACAGTAGGCGTTCGACTAGCGGCTCAGAAACGTGTCTTCTATCGAGTCCTGAAGCAAACTATGAACGAAATTCGCCTAAACGAATGAATATAGAAGACCAGTGTCCACAGACAAATACGATTGTGTATTTCATATATCGTGGGACCTAAATAGTCCCGGGGCAAGAAATACACGGAAAGTAAATGGGGGCAACGGCGAAGCGAAAGTCGGACCACACACCTGCAGTCGGTGAGAACCGAAAATGTGTCAAATGTGAGGTGGATGGAAACCTCGGGAAAGTCAATTTAGTAAAACGTATGCAACCGAGGGAAAAACAGTGAAGTCAAAATCAAGCACCAGAAATTATGAAGAAAATACATCCATTACGCTTTCTACTGTGTTCTTTTCAATGCTTCACCAGATTGAATCTGGGTTTTCAAATAAGGACAGCACCCTTTGTCCGATCCTCCATGAGAAACGTAATATGGATGATTGCACCGATAAGTAATGGATTGTAAAATGTACATGCATACTAAGTATATAAATGTCTAATTAATCTTCGTGAATAAAACGAACTCCGTGACTGTGGTTTGAAAGCGTAGGAGTGAGCGTTCGGGCAGGAATGGAACATATCTAACAGAAAATGGTGGTATCTTCTAACACCTGTTACTAATTAGGGTGGTTAAGATTATCGGTTTGTAAACGGGTGCATATCGTAATCAATGTAACGTATTCCAGTCATTCTATCATTTTCTTGACAGCGATGGAATCAGGATAGGCATGAAAACGTCAAGAAACAGGTTTATGTTTCTCTGGGAGTAAAAGGGAGCCATACACAGACTGCTGATCACAGTGCTCCAAAATGCCAGAATGTCAAAACCGTCTGGCAAGAAATCGAGAACAACTACAGATCTGCCAGATCAGTCGGATTTGATGTGCGGTACAACATCAGAGACTGTCCTCACCTTGTATTGTTTTCTGTATTGTAGAAAGCACTCAAAGTTCCCAGGGAGATAAGGCCTGCATCCAAACTATTGTTTTACCGAAAATCTTGGATACGGGTCACAAGGCTGCCCACGCTAAATTCAAGTCAAGCAGAGTAAATACTCTACGCACCTGGAGAATTTAAAACAATGGTTGTAAATAACAGTTTTCCAAACAGTGACCGGACATTAGCATTGCATAGCGCGGGAACTGTCATCTCCCTTGGGGGTGGTACAACTAGAGGTAGTCCTCCAGCTAGTGTGCATGCCTTTCTTAGTCCAGTCGCGTATACTTCTCTGCCCCTTGCCTGCCAGCTTGTGCTCGTTACCCTATTTCTCGGGATATTTGATCTTCCTTGATTAATTTGTATTCTGTGGCCAGACCATAGGAAATGCGCATTCGAATATACTACTGCATTTCCTAGCTCAAACGAGTCTTTACCATAAAATGGTGTTAGAGCTTGAAAGATTGCATGTAAAATCTCTTCTTCAAACTTATCGCTTTGTGTGTTATTGATAGCTGTGTGAATTCTAGTTTCCATCATCTAGACAATAAAATACATCGAACGAAATGGTGAGACCTCGACTTTTTCGACTGAAACATCCAGTTGCTCTCATCGGATTTACTCGATTGCATGCACGCGTGCGGACAGATTTGGTTACTGGCAGACAATGCCACTTACCGCATGTTATTCTTCTTTAACGAGGATGAAAGTAAACATCCATATATATATATCTTTATTAATACGAAGTAGTATGTAAGCGTGTGGACGAAATTCTCCTGGAAGCACACGACCGGTTTTGCGGTTGTTGGTTCTCATCAGGTATGCGTACCCGTTACTCCTCTGCCCACTCGTCTTCATACTTGTACACTCATATTCCATAGTCACAAGGATCTAATTTCGATCGTCTGGAGTGTGAATGGATAATTTTCAATGAAGAGCCCACAAACGAATCACAACTGAGATTATTCATAGTTATTCGTGTCTGGGTCACTACATACTACTTACGTTCAATATGAGTGCCTACACTTGCAGCCTCGCTGCTATCCTTTATTTATTGAGATGAATGTGAGCATCAGTATATCATTATATATATATATATATTTATATATATATATATATATATGAAGCGATCAGAAGAAAACTGACAATACTGAGTTGTGGCAAATTTGACATACAATCAGGTCCTTGTGCGAATATGTGACCACTCTTTCCCCGTTTCGATCGTCTTTTCACAGACAGGTGTGTGATATATAACGGAATAATAGGAAATAGTAGCAATATCATGTACTTATTTTAAAATAAAGTGCAGACTACCATGATTCGGCAAATGAATCGAATGTGCCTTCTAGGAACTTCGAAAAATATTCTTCTTTGTACTTTGCAAGGTTGACAGCAGGATGAGCACAAAATCGAACTCGTCTGCGTCCACTTCATTGTTCTCTTCGTCGTCAATAACGGTCTTATGATCGTCATCATAATCGTCTTCTTCTTTTATCTCCGTGAAGAGGAGCACGAAGTGACAGGACATTTTAACATCTGCTTTTGGTTGATGTCTTCCGTCAACAGTATGTTGGCCAATCCAAATGTCTCGAACACCGCAACAGTATTCGATCTTCAAGTCCATTCATGCTGGTCGCCTAATAAACTGGGAGCATGGCAATCGTTTCTTGTTCACCGACAGGATTTTCTCCCTCATGGATGAAAACGTCTAAGCGACTTGACTCAAGCTCAATAATTATGAGTTCATAGTGTTTTCAAATCTACCAGGCATTTTTCCTTGAGAAGTGTAGAAGAGATCCAATAAAAGAAACTTCGTATTGTTCTCACTGTTTTCGCGACTTCCAACAATCACAACAGAAATCAGTGTATTTCATAAATCCATGACAGGGGAAGTGCGGCTTCAATGATTTTGTGGCGTTACTGAAAGAAAACTGCTCAGATTTGGTACGTGTTTCAGTGACTGAACACTGATTACCAACAACCTAAACCAAACTTCCCTATTGCTGACATGGTGTTCTCAACTTATTCTACCAATGGAAAGGAGGGAACAATGATCGAACACCGATGATATCGGTTTAACATATACCCCAACGGTCCTGTTTCTGAACCATAAAAGGAACGAAATTACCTGTGACAATGCATACTCGACCGCTGATGAACTTTAGGATATCATGCCAGCATCACCGATGACTGAGGTTGGTGAAGACCAGTGGCAGCTTCTGCAAGCGAGACGACACCTGACCCATTATCTGTTCACCTCATAAGATGGAAATGCCTCAGTCGCAAAACTTATCTACTCCAGCTACGACCTGCTTCCCGAGTAAAATATCTCGATCAGGGCCAAACCAGTACAGCAGCAGAAAACAGGAAATTCTTTGTAGTTTTCTACGCAGCACATTTGATCCATTTGCGGAATGATTCGTAACCTGTATTCATTCCAAACAATAAACATGTTGACAGTTTAGTTATTCTCTATTCATCGTGCTGAGTAGTACTAACTGTCTTATCTCAGATTCAAGCCATGTGGTCAGAAAATCAAGACAATGATCATCTTAATACACCCGATTTAGGGTGAATTTTCAATACATGTGCGATTTACGGAGTAACCTGAAAGAAACGAATGTAACCATTTATTGAAAGGTCCAGAGGGATTCGTGGAGGAAAAATCAAGCCGTTAGTACACTCAGATTAATGTCGAGGCCGAATAACAAGATCGTTCATTATTGCGTCGTGGTCTACCGGAAAGTGGACATGGTTAGGGCTTCGGCTATTTCCACATGTAAACGTGTGTGAATGGAGAATTTTAGATTTCGAGCCAATGAAAGTGAAAGATGCGGCTCTAGAGAGTGTGGAGGGAAGACAATGATTTGTGTTCGATGGTGACCTGTTTGTGAATTTGTCACACGAATCAGAATGCATGTTATTGATGTAGTCAGTGAGAATGTATCTATTGTTGAGGCAGCAGAGGGTAGCATTTTTCGAGATTTGGTGGTAAGATGGGAATTAGACGGAAGAAGCGTTAGGTAGATTTTGGTTATCAAAGAAAAGGTATGGGATGTTTTTGAAAACAGTATGCGAGGGAGATCCAAATCGAAGTTGAAAGGTAAAATCAACGTACCTAAGGATTTCAAGGAAGAGAGCACAGGAAGCAGATAAGTGGACAAGCTCATTCACACTGTTTCGAGGAAAATTCAATCTTTGGTTCCCAAAACAGTGACAGTACAACTGAGAAATAAAATGGATGCTATTGGAAAAATAATCACAAAGGTATTTTCAATTAAAGACATCAACCGCATTATCACGTGGAACATACAGCAGATTACCGCGATTGGGGAAGCAAATGCACGTCCGTAGTTAAGAAAACGTAGCCTCATAGTACAACCATCGTGATCACAAGTATAAGCTGTTGAATTAGTAATGCGTGCATTTGCATCACGTGTTGACAGACAGGGTATATAGGGAAATTGTGTCAGATCACGGGGGTGAACTTGGAGAATCATACAATGGATGAGTGCATTCTTACTTACTTTCAGCAATGCAAATGTTCAATCTATCTGACGGTATTTCTTGGATACTTTCTTTGGTACAGGTTGAGGGCGTATAAATATCCGGCGATTGACAATCACCTCAAAATCAATAAGACGAGATGGGATATGATTTCGAAAGAGCAAGCCATTAGCAACATTGGTGATATTTAGTCGGGGCTATCAGGTTCACGGCGCTAGGCTTGTTATTGAACAGCAGGAAGAGAGGCAAGTGTGACAGGGTTTCGTTCATGGGATTCCAGATATATATGAGGAAGTGAGGATGTGTCGGAGATAACAGTGAACAGGTGATTAGAATCTACTACGCCTAGCCTCACATTGAGCCTGGCACAACACAACAGTTAAATGGCGCTTCACATCTCACGGCATTTCACGTGACCCAACACTCTGTATGTTTACAGGTTATTCAGATGTATTATTTCGGTCTTGATGAGTGTGGATAGCCTTTTACGGCTTGATGCCAGTCAGATGTTTCTGCCTTGGCCCTAAACCCACGGGAGAAGGAAACCTATTATGTTGAACATAACAGATTTCCATGCGGCAACACAAATCATGGAGGTTTGGGTAGTCGGTTAAGTGCTCACAAAACGAGAATGCCTCGTGTAAAAATTAGGAAAATCAGTGAAGGTGGCAAATGTCCCAAGCTTTTTGAGATTCTCCAAGGTGCAAACTCGTTTGCAGACAGTGCGCGATGACTGTAGAAAGTTGGTGAAGACTTTTTACTTAGCAAACAAACTTTGGTATCAATAAGTGTAAAACAGTGATCAGGAAATTCAATAGGAGCACGTGGAAATACTGTACAAATACTTCAATAATTTACTAATACTGAATGAAAAAGGGCATCGAAGTAGTAAGAAAGTGAACAAGACTCAACAAGATGGGAGGTGATTAAAAAGGATAAGTCAAGTCCACTGAAATTAACTGCCATTCTGCACAAGGACTGATTAAGACTTGTATTGAAATAGTTGGGAACACTGCTAATCTACTGATTGATATCATCAGTGGGAGTATCTAATAAAACATAAGAAATACCAGAGATATGAGGTTGAAATGATCTTAGAGGAAGTGGCTTTCTATGCACTCGATCAATATCACGCTAAATTTGAGTGAGATGTGATAAGATTTGCACCACATTTGATAGATAAGTGTGATTCAAACCATGATTACTGGATAGTGTGTGGACATATAATGTGTTAATATTCTTCTTCTTTCAAGAGACACAATGAAGAAAGCTGTTAGAACTGGTTATATGCAATTACTTGGTTATATATAGGTATATCACAATCAGAAGGCAATAAATAAATCATACAGATCAATTGACAATTGAGGCATGTGGTAAATGTGGTAAGCAGTGTGATCATTTGTAACTGCTCTAAGCTTTAAGTTGTGCGAATCAATGAATCTAAGATCCACGTTTTGATCCCAGAGATTGGACTCTAAGCGAGGTGTTGTAATGAAAAGCAAGAAAATATGATTTCCTGTGCTGTGTGCTGCGAAAAAAATGGCATCAACCAAAAGGGATCGGATTCTCAAACTGACTACTGTGATACTACCTGGTAGGCGAACTGGTAGTGAAGAAGGGAAATTTTGTTTATGGCTGAGAGGAAGTTCCGTTGTGTCTACACTGGCTTTTTGCCAGACCACGGTTAACCAGCTGAGGGAAGTTTTTATGACAGGTAAGGTGGTTGACCGTAAGGGAGTTTCAACTGAAGGTAACTATTCAGTTTGACTAAGCTACTACTACTAAGCTACACAAGTACAGAGATATGCAGAATTACACTGGGTAAATATAGCTAATAGAGGGGAAGTAGAAATGCCGTGTATGTGAACGGCTGAACGTGAAATCAGACTTTTTATTACAATGGGCATATTTCAACAAATGTACACATAAAGAACTTGATTTTGGGAGTTCTGTGAACTAATAATACTATTATTTTCCTACAAATGAAAGTCATGAGAGGATAGTCGGTAGTATAAACCTCTGGTTATTTTCATGATAGTTCCCGATTTGGATTTAGCCGTCAACACTACCTTATTGTTACAACATAACGGTTAGATGATTTTGAATAATCGTAAACTGAGTGCTTTTGGGTGAATGAACATGCACGCGACCTACGGGCGCGTTTCACAAAAAAAATCGATAAAAGAATGAACATTTGTTTGGCAAATAACCGGTGAGTACATACACCGTTTCTTCTGTGCATTCACGGGCGTGTATCTGCGTATGCACATGATGTTCATTTTTACAGCGATCGTTTGCATTTCGTGTATTTATCGTATCGGTACTGTTTCCGTACCACCTCAAAAGAATACATTATCGCATCTGTCCATCGGCTAGCATCTTCTCTATTTGGTCAATAGAGGTGATTTCGTTGGTACTCCGCATTGAGACAGGAATAAAGACACGTTAATAAGCCTCGCTCAAACGTCTCTCAAAGTTGATCTAGCATTTGAGGTCATTCAGTGGTATATTATGCGGCGTAGTCAGTGATTATGCGCTCATGCTGAATCTGCCGATCCATCTGTTAATCATAATAGGAATACGAAACAATAAGTTGAAAGTTATACTCGACAGACAGAAAATGAACGCAACCAGTGGTACCAGGTTTGTGGCTGGTGAACGAGATGAACATCCAAGTGGTCGACCACGATCCGCAACGTGTTGGCATGGAAAAGAGTTGTTCGATACAATGCAAACCATTGGAGAAGCGGGTATTATTTCATGGTTATTTCACACTAGAAATAGTCAAATCAACTCCTACGGATTTCATGCAAATAGAATGAAATAAGTGGATTTTATTGGAGTGTTGATACGCCAGTATCTACTTGGTCGAGAGCAACCAGCCAATAGAATTTACATCAGTATTGATGGATTTGTACGAAAATCAGTTGCACGGAGAATCACTATCGAAACACAGGATCATTCGTTTGGCAAGAGCACATTGAACCAACACATTCGTGAAATCATAAACCGAGTTTCTTTTCAAACCGTAACACAGCTTGAAATAGAATGGAATGAAGTAGAGGCTTCACAAAACAAATGAGAACAAATATGTTTCTGCTAGTTATCCGATTTGTTATGGCATGTATAAGAGAAGCAAGTTGAGGGAAGCTATCGGTCGGATATATTCCAATTTGCATTCAAATAAGGTGGTAGCATTTCACGTTCGACTTGTTTTATATTTTCAATATGTTTACTTTAAATTAACCCACTGATGATTGTTATTTTTATCAACAATTCTCATGCATAAAACGCTGATACAGTTTCATTATCACTATCCGAAAAACCGTCTACCAATTTTATAACAAGCTGACAATTCGGAATTTAGGAACCTCTCAGGCAGCAAGCTTATCAATATTCTTTGTTTCATCAAGTTCACCAAAACTTCTCGATCGGACGGCTCAACATATACAGTATTCAAGCATGGGACTGGACCTCTGTCGGAAATGTTGAATAATGTGATCAGTCACGCAATTGAATTTTTCTTCATTTCTGACTCTAACCGTCCTGTCACAATCATTCTCATACCAAAAGGGTCCAGTAACCCAACAGGATCCAAAAAAGTTCACAGAGTTAAACTTTTCTCGTCGGAAACAAACTGAACTAAATTAAACCAAGCTGAGGAGAGCTGAACTGAACTGGACTGAGCTTTACTGAATATCGCTTCATGTTTGCATGAAGAATAATTGCGTCAACACAAAATGCAATTCGTATTTAGAATGCATAGCTTTGTGAGTTCATACTATCCCTCATCGGTAAATTACTTACATCCATGTACGAACACATGACTAGAATAAAACGTGTGGCATATCCGAGACACCTATCTTTTGGGAACAGTCCTCAAACTAGTGTATTCCTTACTTACTGTTTTATTCACCCACAAATCTTTATTGACAGAATATGACCAAATTTTTCTCATATTCTTTGATGGAAACTCCCAACGGCAGTGTTGATAACGTTTCTTTAAAATCGCTGGGTGTGTCAAAAATACGGGAAAGGGATATAACAGAACGAGTAGTCTCATCAATGACCAAATCTCTACGAAATAGTAACTGATAGGATGGTTCACAATGTTACGAAATTTAGTCACGTCCTGAAAGACAGTTGACCATCTACAATAATCTTTGTTCAAATATGACCTTATCTATCCCCAGTGAATATTGAGAAAATGGTTCAATTAAACGATCTGTCTCCCGGAATGAAACCTGACCGATGCACTCTCTACACTGCACTGAAATTGTTCCAAAGAAGTACAAGATAAACACAGTGCAAACATTGTTTCTCACCATAGTGATAATTTGAAATTCCCCACAAACAATATGATATGATCAACCTAACCATTAAACTTCTGAAGCCAAATTCAGGCGTATCTACGATAGTGCCGAACCGGTAATTTTGTTCACGTAATTCCCTGATCACACCCCTATAATAAAGGATCCACCGTCTATTCACACCACGTTCAGCTGCACATTACAAGTAAAATATTGGATCTCAACTACCTACACTGTCCGGTTCGAATCTCAGTTAAGTCATACAATGACTCAACACATTCACGTGTGGCTTGAGAATTAAAATCAACACGACTGCATCATCAATCGATGAAAGAATGGTGACTGCCTCAAGTCGTTCGGAGACAAGGCCTAACGTCACTGCCAATGATCTTCCCCAATGGAGAAACTAGAAGCACAGGATATCATGAACAACGCGAAACCATCACGTGATCCAACCAATTTTCCAAACAGATAGACTCGATTCATTCAACATGATTACTCATTTCGCTGTCGCAGTAAATCTCGTATGAACCAGGTCATGTTTGCTCATGCAGCGCAAGTAGACATCAGCTTTTTGACTGCTGTCATCATATTCACCGATATTCGAACTTGTCTATCAGTTTAGCGCAAACATCGTAATTGATTGGTGATTGTGGTGATGCTTCATGCGACAGACGCGCCCAGAGAGCCGCCTAACCGGAGAAGACAGGCAAGTTACAAAACAATTCTACTAAGTTTATAGAATGCGAGTAATGATTGTCAAACGTTTTTCCCAATTTATAGTTTGACAAGGTGAGCTTTGAGTGAGAGATATGCACATGTTCATTATTTTCTTGGTATGCCAGGTTAGAAGATAGATTAGAGGGACGTTGTTCATATGTGAAATTGAACTTGAAATGATGGTTACCAGTGTCAAACTGACCTGATTGTTTTGTTTCATGGTTATATTTGAACAATATTTTCCTGCAACTAATGAATATTCATCTGATTTGGCAAATACGGTTGAGTGAGGACACTCGATTGAGACATCAGCACACTCGGTATCAAAACTACTAGTTGTCACTGTCCCACTTGTGATAAAATATATTACACGTTTTACAGATTTTGCACACTGGATGATAGAAAAGCAGAAAGTTAGTCGATAATCTCGAATACAGCAATTGACAAATTCGTGTCCATACAGTAGAGGTGTTGTCAGTGTTACGACAGATATTGTGTTGATAACTGTCAGTTGCATGCGGTCAGTGATTACGTCACGTTATTTCGTGGGGGTACCAACATAGATTCAAAGATCTGAAATGTTGCTTCTGAGCACGAAATATCGTGTTGTTTCGTGCGAATTGAGACTCAATCGGCGGTTGCCGAGATCTGGCCTTTGGCATTTCCTAATGCTCTCACTTCGACAGTTTATTTAGGAAGAGCGACTCCATTAATATTCATCCAATGATCCGGTTCTATCGAAGTGATGCTAAATGTCGTTTGTCCGCTTTTCACTAGATTTTTATTTAACCAACTCGGATGATACGCCTTTATTTCTCGAGGTGGTCTTTCTGTGTTTCTGCCTACGTCACCTGCCTCACACTGAGAGCTGGAATGCACGAATATTCTGCCTTTCATTCGTCAAATGAGAAATGGTCGAGAGGTGAACAAAACGTGGGTTCCAGCAACGTAATACATCTTTCTGTTTTCGGATATGAGTAACAGGTGATTGATTTCACTCGTTTACCATATCAGCTTCACTGCTGCTTCTAAATTCAATTCATGGGTAGACAGATTGCTTTTCGACGCTTGATGACAAGGTGTGCTATCGTCATTCTTCGTGATATGATTGATTGTATATACTGGATGAGAAATGATTTCAACCTTTTATTTATTCCTCATCGAACATATCTTAATTACTGTAATGGTCAGTCAATGTATAAAAGGCATATTCTATCTCAATGATACGATTCTGTAATAGTGTGTGCATGGACTTGGCAAATTTCCTTTATGATTACGTGATCGTCCTAGTGAGCCGTCGGATTGATGATGTATAATAAGTTAGAAGTAAAAAGAATTGCTATTTATTTATTTCGTTTTGCCTACTTATAACCTCACTTTGATTTGACATACAATATTTGGCCAGCTGATTGGGTATGAAAATTGTTCTATAATCTGTCCAACAATGAATCTCTGGAGTCTTGCTGGTGGATTGGAAACTCGGGATTTCGAGTCCATACTATCTAAGATGACCGTCAAATGTTTATTGCGCAACAAAATGGTGTCAATTTGTCACTAGCATTACATGTGTATTGGTGATGCACATAATGGTCCACTAACTTGCAATATTGCTAATCGTTGGGTGTAAGAATTGGCGGATCGAATACCGAAACGTTCAGGCTTGATCTATGGAAAACCGGTGGAAACCTGAACCGCAGTTTTATGTTGCACTGATTTATTTATTGCACTTTTACAGCTTCATCCAAACTAGTCTGTTACTGTTGATTGAACGGTCATTTTAAATAGTATTGTGTTTTCTATCAATCAATAATCTCATTGTACGTGTGGCGTTGTTCAAGGTGTCTTCTTAGTTGACTTATGACCCTACGACCCAGGGTGGGAATTATGCCATCTTCGGAAACAATTACCTCTTCGGTAGCTCCCTATTGGTCTTGTGCCCATTTCGGAATCATTTGTTGTACTATTGTTGTATGAAAAGACAAAATGTAAAATGCGAATAACGGGTATACGATGCTAAAAGTGATAGTTTGGTAGGGAAAGGAGTTTGCATGTAAAACGTGCCTGCTCGAGTTCAGTGTTATTCCTGCCACATGTTTACTCTTCTGATCGAAGCTGAGAGCTTGTTGCATGTCTGCTTCATTTCTCACTGTGACTCACGTGTGACGAATTTCCACCACAGCACACGTATTCGTTAGACTTAATAGGTCCACAAAATTCTCATTTGATATTTCCACACTACTCATCTGGCAGAAAAACGAAATTAAGATTACCCTGGAATAATACAATAATTCCCACTTCTTAGAGATTCTGTTCTTGGTAAAATAATATAATATGCGAATAGCATGTGAAGAAATCAAACAAGATCAAAACCAACGATTTCTTTTTTTTGCGCTAGACGACCAATGTAATTCATCTTCAGTTTCTAAACGTTACACGTTTTTCACGATTCTGTTTATCGGTTGTTCTGAAACTTACACGCCTATTTTTCGCTATATATGCTCAGAGATTCATACAAAACAACAAATAGGGAATGAATTTCTTTGCCACATGTCAGTTCGTGTAATCAATTGTATATTATGTATATTACCGGGTATCGATGAGATGAATTATATATACTGACAGCACTGTGTGAGCTTACATTTTCTCACTACATGCATGATCACCACGGCGGTGGAATACCCAAAGCAGTATCAAGTATTATTGACAATGTGACCCTGAAACTTTAAGTGGAGAATTGCACGTGGTCCCAGTATGTCAAATGTGTAACAAGCCGGAACATAATGGTCCTTAGAACATTACAGTACGTGATATTTTGCTCGAAGTGTGTTAAAAAGCAACGGAAAAGACTGAGATGCAAAACGAAATGAATGGGAAGAGTACTGCTTTGGAGCTATTCATTGATTACTCCTCATGACACTGCAATAATAAATGCTGCATGTGTTTTTACTATTTTCACAGTTTTGGTCTCAATGTTGCAGTTGTTATGGTTTCATTTGCAAACAGCAATCACTTGAGAGTCACCAGGAATGGTTTGAAAGCTGTCATCGAAATGATCTTGTGTCCAATATTACCTAAGTGTTGTAGTATTGCGCCGCTGTTACTGTCAATATAAGTATCTTCTAGATGATTGCTCATATTCATTTCGCGGCATTTAGAAATAAACCTGAAGTAATCACTCAAGATTCTTCTGTACCTTTGATGGCCTATATATACGGCCACTTTCTAACCCATACGTAACTTGCAGGGTGGAACCTCTCCAACCCCGTTAGAGTACAAATGAGGCGAGTAAGGCTTCGAAGTAGGTCGAGATGGTCAGTCCACGACATGGCAAAAAATGCAATGAAACATTGACCAGTGGGCTTGGCCAAACAGGACGTGTTAGACACGTGAGCGGTCTACCAAATAATTGGAAACATTAGGTGATATTGCTTGGTGTCGCAGTCAGTGGCATAGTTGTATTCGGACTCATTCTTTGTCTTCGTGATTTTTGTTGATTACTTTGGAATTTTCGCTCTTTTTCATTTTGTGCTCATCTTCTTGTTGCCCTTCGATCGATGATACTGGGAAGAAGCAGCCGAAATCAGAGTGAAGAACTGCGGGGCAAACAGTTGAACAAACTGATAACTTGAAACAGCCAAAAAAATGGGTTATTTGATCGCTTAAACAACAGCCACTCAGATATGAAAATGATCCATCGCTGGGTAGAAAACAATGTCGTGCCCTTTCTTGATAGATATAATTCACAGAAGTTATTATAGGCACGAGGAAACCGAATCCTATCTAATAGAATAATTGAATTGCTTTTTGACACCGAGAAGTCCAGCGCCGCGAGCAGAAGTCGAACAGGCAAGATTCCCGCGCAGAGGATTACCCTTCTGAGCGGTTGCCACCAAGGTGCTTGAAATTTTGCAGTTTTCCAAGGTGAAGAAGTCATCCAACTAATCACCAAGCGCCTGAAATCTGCCATCAAACACATAGTCGACGCAGTCAATATGGTCAGCATATTCACAACCAGTCGGATACCAACACCGTCAGTGAAATAGCTGCTCTCTCCCCGTACCTAATCCCAATTTATCTAATAGCTCACATGGGCATGTTCACCAATCTGCATAGACAGAAATGGGAGACAAATACGTCACAAAATAAATGATCACATTCCGGTATGACCTCAAAAGCTGACGGATTGCAAGTTCACACAAATGATGACATCTACGAAATCAAATGCAATCAGACCATCGATTGGGCCGCATATAACTGAACAGAAACTGTATGCAAGTCCAGACAACTAGCGTAAATTCATCAACATTACAAACACCAGATTATTCAGATATGCTGAGGCCTTTGCCATCCATGAGCATAAACCGAAACTGTGCAAATAGCGGGAATGTCCTATCAGTTTAGTCCCACGTTGGTGACACAATTTATTCCCCTCTCATTATTGTCGGTTCCTATCCCTTATTACTGACCTCAGTTTTATCTCGGTGTCAACAGTAGCTCACTGACAGTAAAAAAATCACACTGACCACAGTATACTTGTTTACAGATGCAGGGCAATTGTACAGGATGCAGTGTGATAGACTGTTTTTGAGTCTTTTATTCAAAATATTGGTGGACAGTCATTGCTTTCAATTATGGTGAATGTTTGCTGGTAAATTGATGACACTTATTTTGCTGTTTGAGATTCATATCCTCACATGATTGCGGATCAGCGCCATATACGGAATAGTAAATTCGTTGAAGTTGTCATGCTCACGGAGAGGAAATTCACGGAAAAGACTTTGTATGTAATAGTCATCAAGTGGTGGGAGCATGTGGCCTCACAAGTTTGTGTAGAGTCCAACATTCCACTTGGAGATCGGAATTATTCAAAATTCTAAATTTTCATCTGAATTCCGACAATTCCTTGATTTTGTTTCAACAGTAGGAGATGCGAACCAGGATTTTGCGATGAATTGCAACAAACCAAGATGTGAAGAACTAGAATCTTCCAGAGGATCCCTGGGCCTCCATCAATTTGTTCATAATAGCGGACGTTTCGCAACTGAAGCATCTATCAGCATCAGTGCAAACAGTGGATTTCCAAGTATTACAGTATTCTACCACCTGCCGCTTTTTGCTCTTTTATTCACTTCATTTTACTTTTACGCAGCTAGCTCCTACGAGAGAATGAGTCAAGACGGCTTGTGCATGTCCTCAGCAGAACGTACGCGGTTTGTGTGTAAATGAACTGTTTATCAGGGATCTTGGGAATTATGTACGAAGTGACGTCCCTAGCGTTATTCATCTACCAATAGGTTCAAATTGTTCCTATCAACGATTCCTTCATATTATCCATTGTGACCCGAACAGATGACCTACAGTATTGTTTCGTGAAATGACTCCTCATTCAGTAACCACACTCAACTCACCAATAGAAACACAGCATCGCTATTCCATACATGTTAGGAGTTATTAGTAGTGCACACCTGCCGAGTTCACTCTAGGAGTGGAAACAGAACCTAACCTACCCGATCTCACTCTCTCAACGATTTGATTCGCATCAACACCTAATAAAAACAACCATATCTCATGCCTCTTCGAAGATTCGCAAAGTAAGACTGCCACTTTTTCATGTTTTGAACCCTTTTAAATGACGCCGAAGTTGAAAACGGTCAAGTCTCTCAGTAAAGCTATGAAAACAGTGACAGAAAATTGCACCTCGTGCACTGAACTCCACCTATGTTCCACCTTCCGCTTCTGTCATGCAGGATGTTGTTCTTGTGGTAAGAATTCTCATATTTGCAAGGCATGCCGCCAATCCAAATGCGCTGTCATGAATGCCACCTCTCAGTATCCAGAAAATGATGACAATCCGGTATACACACTAGAGATTCTGAGTGAATCCAACCAATTCTTGTACAGATCAGTCCAGTTCCACTGTGACTTGGGACTCTCATTCATGTTCGATATCACGAGCTGCTTGTCCATTATTCGGAAATCCGTATTTCACTTGATTCTACCCAGTGTACTAATATTACACACTGATGTGCACATTCACGGTGTTTCTGATCGTCGACTTCCACTGTTGCGTGATTTCCTTGGCTTACCTGTCGATGCAAGCGGATATCGACCCGATCCAGATGGTTCTAAACCAGTGATCGTCAACTAGTCACCAAAAAATCAGGCGAACATACGATCGATTCCTGGATGCTCGCAGGGCTACTTCAGATTCATTCCCAATTCTTTAGCACGAGCCGAACCTTTTTGATCTGGCCCATTCATCCAATGCAGAGCAGTGAAAAAAGCAATTTGAAAAAAAACACCACGTTGTCTTGTTTAAAATATCGTTGGCCGACCGATACTTATCTCATTCGCGCCGTCTGAGTGGACCACACGGATCACCGACTCGTCCAAAGTGGCGATAGGTTCAGATCGGACTAACGTTTACAATTGTCACCGACCACCAAGCTAATCAGCTCTCATTTTATGCGGATAAATTCGTCTCCAATTCAATGGCTGTTATGATCTAACGATGAAGCATTGCCTGAGCTGCCTAAAACTACGACCTCCTGCATCGAGGAGGCAAAACTGTCACGAAGACGGATTTCCTGGCACAAATACCATTTCGTTACTGCGACGGCTTCCATGTCCCCGTCAACATTGAGGGAGCAGAAAAAGGATGTTACTCATTGGTGACTTCGGCGAACGAAAAGGAGTGGGGACCCGGAGTGAAGCGAAATTTTATTTCGCTTTTCATACTGTGAGTGGAATTGTGTATCCAACCCGATGGCGTCCTTTGTTGAGGTGACCAACTTGAATTCAATTTCAATTTCACAACTCGAGTTTGGTTCAACTGCATTTAGGCCATTTGGGTGTGAATAAAATGAAGTCACTGGCTTGACAGATTTGTCGATGGTCGGAATTGGATGCAGACATTTGCACTCTGGCAATGAACCCGTGGTCCGAAAGCAAGGGGTTCAGTGACTCCTATTTCAGATATCCAGAAGTGTTCCTGACCAGTTGGTCAAAAAACTCGTTAGTAATCGAGGTTTTACGGAAGCGCCTTAGCCGAGAAGCAACTCGTCGACGACGACGGCTTCAGCGGCCGAGCCAAAGTCACCAGCTCCAGTTCGGAGATCAGTGCGACTGGGGATCCCAATAACGAATAGCACCTGAAGAAGGACAGAAATGATGATTTAGTAAGCATCACACGTGATATGGCCCAGTATATTTCCGTAGCTACGCTCGCGTTAAAGGTCCTCAACCGATTAGGATTGCCGCGGACGGGTACAGTTAAGCCCACTGTGATTGATCAAATCCTAACCTGCCCATTAAGTGTTTTGCCTTACCATTGATACAAATCAGTTCAGGAATAAATTATCGTACTTTTTCGCAGCTAGGGCATTCTTGCCATTTTCGATTAAGTGATTTCGAGTGGGAGCGATTTTACCACAACCTACCAGCTTGTGTATAGGGAATATCACAAGAAAATGTAGCTCTCCTTCATGTTTGACGTGAGAATAATCATTTATCTTGGAAATCATAATAGAGGTTTGGTGAAAATCAATGTGTTGTTGAGTTCTACATGATACAATACCATGTGAATCAAGCGGCTTTGGTTCAGCATAAAAAGCCAAAGAGCTAAACGGGATGGACTTCTCAAGCCGGAGATGTAATCATTACTGACAGGTCAATGGGCAACATCGGATCCTAACCATCGAGCCCGAGGACAAAACACTCCAGTGAATAAACAAGGGAGGAACAGTTCACCGATCTGAAACGCTTTATTAGATGGACGTAGGAGTAGCGTACCCCGGTTTTATATCGACGGCGAGATATCATCGCACATCATTGAACTGCTATCGCCAAACTAATCTTGGCATGCTTTGACCCAAAATTTGCTATCCCTTCCACGTTTCGCTTTCTCTATTGGATGCATGGGGATAAGGACTGAATCCAAAGAGTGGATCGTTAACAAAGCACCATCGAGGACAAGAAAGAATACTTGCACAATCAGACCTCACGCGACCGACCATAAGAGGTTCCTCCACGGGTTCTTCGGCTATTTTCCTGTGTTTGGTAGCGCCTGACTACGTTCTGGGTCAGAGTTTTCAATGAATAGTCCGTTCTGTCTAGTGGGTAGTCGTCAAGATTGATGTGCCCGAAAATCTCCATCGTTTATTTCGGGAAAAAAGTTCTTATTAGTCTGCCCTTTACCTCTCTCATCCCAATTCCGAATAGATATGATGGGCCACAATGAGTCGTGACCGTGAACGTGACTCTGATCCTACTGAATGTAGGTTTTTAGATTCTGATTCTGGACTTTCACTTCTTGGTTTTAAATTTGTTCATGAATTGCACATCGATGTCGCTCTCCTAACCTCTTCACCCGATTCATTGAGAACACAACAGCTTCTTTCAAAATGTCCTCAGGTTTCTGGTGGAATGCACATTCCTGGATTGAGGTTAGAGATATCTGGCCATTCCATGTCTCCAAAGCGCAGAATAATTCCTTTTGGTTAAAGAGAACCTACTTGGTCAAGCAATGCATTCTGTGTGAGCACGGAATTACTGGCTATGTGCAGTCGTCTGACTGGGCCACACCGATTCCGTCAGAGGATCACAACTGTCTGCCAACATCGAAAGTACAACTAATCACTAACAGCAGCGTTTACACAAGGCACGTTCAAGAAGTTCAAAGTGACTTCCTTGACCAGTGCTCCGCGAGGCGTGGAAGCGGGAACATGGAGACTATTGTGGATCCCTCTTGGGTGAGTGCTGCCCTCCTGTGATCATTGATGATTTTTCCCGCTGATCAAAGGTATATCGAACAAATTCACCTACTGCTGACTTGACACAGACTGCGCTCAGGAAAAGATTCAACAGAGGAGGAATTCTGTTTGTGCCAGTTACTGACAGTGGTACCAATTTAGCTGATAATTTCTGGGTTAATTTGCTATAAGATCTAGGTTGAAAAGTAAAACACACTGCTCTTTGTCACCCGCAGTCTAGTGGTCGTGCAGATAACTTTGAATGAAATTTGTTCTGTGATTCCCCATACATTTTTCGAACCTGGTCTTGCCATTGACAATCCATTAGATATCACAACTGTTCACCGAGTTGTTCACGCCCAGTATCCAGTTAAGTGGTAAACGAAATCCAGCGGGTTCTATTTGAGGCTGTTACGGTTGACCAAGATTCAACAACCAGCTACCCACAGAAGCGATGGATATCTGCATCCTCATTTGAGCTGTGAGATGCTCGTAGAACGATTCCTCTGGATACCAGATATGGTGGAAGACAGAGGTGCCTTAAACGCCAATTGATTCTGAGCCTGAGAAACTGCCGTGAATAGTAATGGATGGCAGAGGTGGAAAAAGCTGCAGCGATGAGCAGCAGCTACAGCGATTGGCAGCAGCTGCAATCTTATTCGACTAAGCGAAAACACATGTTCTCGAAAGTCAGGCGTTATTGAACTGTTCTAAGAGACAAACGGCTCACCGATTCGAACTCAGTAGCTTCGTCTAGTCCGTTGGGAGAAGCATTTTAAATAGCAGTTCAACTGGCCTTTATCCCCGACAGGCTTGTTAAGAAGCGTCATAGCTCCAACTGTGGTTGTAGACACCGGTCCTCTATCAAAAACGGAGGTTCTTCTTCGGCTAGGCCACCTAAATGACAGGAGACTGCTTGGCCGGATGAGTTGCACCCGTCTAGTTTCGAAAATGATGGCTCATAATTGTTATTGGAGTTGACAAAACTCCTCGATTTTGTAGGTCACAGGGAACAAATTCCAAAGAGTCAGAGTGAATTTGTCATTGAGCCAATTAACAAGAATGATGGTGATTCCTCTTGTCAAAACCACCCGAGAATAAGTTCGGTTAGCATCACATCTATATTGCTTGCATTTAGCATTCCCCACCACTCATCAATTACACGAGAACAGTGCCCGAGCGAGAATCAAGAGCGGTTTAGACTTGATCGATGTTGTGTTGATCTTATCTTTACTCTCCGACAAATTTTCGCACACAGGCACACCTTTTATAAGCCAACTACCATCCTTTTTCTTGATCCTGTAAGCGATCTTAGGCTCAGTTGACCACGATGTTCTCGGACTTTGCCTCTTGTTGAAGGGTGTACCAGAGAAATTCGGTTCCACCATAAAGCCCTATTATGTGATCAGCCGAGGCTAAGTAATGGTTTACGGTTCTGCTCCACCCGAGTTCACCACGAGAATTGGTGTTCTTCGAGAGTACGCCCCTCTCCCTTTCTCTTTACCTTCGTGACTGATACGGTCCCAGGTACAGCATTTTTGTCAGGTGATGATAGTGGTATCAAACATTTCCTTAATTGAATTGTTTTAGACCTGGAATATGCGAGTGACACTTTTCTCCTTTATGAAGATCCAGGTCATTTGCAAGCTTTTATGAACAACGTGAATAACTATGTTTCAATGACTGGTATGCGTTTTTCAATATGCTGTTGCAGGATTGGGTTTGGTTCACTTAACCTTTCTTTATCTGGAGAACCATAGACTTGATTGATAAAATGTTTTCTGGGCAGCTGGATTTTACTGGGAGAACAGATGTCGGTTGAGATGTCATTGTGTATACAGAAGTTCTGCTTGGCATTTGCCAATCTGAGTCATCTGTGGATTTGATACGAAATCTGGTCATCAATCAAGAGTCGGGTGTACGCTGCAGCATTCAAGCCCGTTATTCTCTGTGGTTAAGAGACATGGCCACTACGGGTGAGGAGTATCAGAAGATTATTGGTATCTGAACGCCGATGTCGCATGTCCCCTGACAGGATTCCTCGGCACGCCATATTCGGGAGGCAGGTACCTGCTGGAAAATGAGTAAGGATGGCCAGTGCATGACATGGAAGAAAGAAATGAAAAATAAAACCAAATCAAACCAGTCGAGACAGATAAAACGCTAGAATATGTCATTTGTTGCAAAATCTTCCTGAACTAAGAATTGCAAATTCCTAACGCACGTCACAAAGCTTCGTCGTAGTCAGAAAAACTAAATCAGGAACGGTTGACGTTATTGTGAATCAACGAAATTCTTTTATAATACTTGCTTCTTGTGACAGTCCTCTTTCATATTCACCAACTGAAGACTATGAAACATTTTCTCAATGACATTTTTGTATTTAGTCACGAGCCCAAATATTCTCATTTTTACTCTGGTCCGGATGGGATATCCCCTGAAATTCTTGAGTACAGTAGAATTCGAGCTTGCGGAACCCATGTCAGCTTTGTCGAGTAAACCCTTCGGTTAACTGTTCGACGCAACTAAGACGCGGAAACGCGCTCATCTAGCAGTCTTTCACTAAAAGAACTGTAATCAGTGAGAAACTCATTTCTTGTTGTCTTTAAACACACCTTCCGTCATTGTCAGTTTGTCCGCAGACCCAGGAGGTCCACAGTTGATAGTAAAGATTACTCAAAAACACCACATTACCCCGTCCTAATACAGACCCGTACGATCTGCACGTTGTGTATATCATGCATATTCTTCAGCCTCTGATTCAGCACATAGACCGCTTCCTAAATCTTGAAATTCTTGAAGCTTTCCAAGGTCCCTGACAAATAATTACGTGGCTCTCTATTCATAACGAACACAGAGCTGTCGGTTGGTCATGCATATGACAGCCCCAAAGGGGACTAGACTTCATTCAAGTACAGTTCTCTTTATTGGAGAAATACAATGTAAACCTCAAACATGACCTTCCGCGGATTAGTATCGGCCCAAACGAAAAAGTTATTTTCAATTGTTCGTAAATCAAGAGGAACAGTTGACGCAAACTTCCATGTTGAAAAGGGCTGAAGGTCATTCATGGCAAATTGCAAGTAAAACATCCACTGCATTTGTTCCTTCCGTAAAGAAGAGGCAACGAAACACTCATAATAAAACAGGGACAGTGGGAAGGGAGTGCGGGTTATGTTCGTACGGTTTATTGTCGAGTCGACCATTCGCTTGCACTAGATTTTTCACCACGCACTGCAGAAATCCAGGGAAGGATACTAGTTTCCTGAGATCAATTCAAACACTTATGGATTATTCCATGGTTCTGTGTTCTTCCTCTTCCATATTCCACTGAAATCGGAAACCTATATGTATTTGACGTATTGAATGTTACACCATGAATTCTCGCTCATTTATTACAATAGTTGATGTTTCCGTTAATTCTGTGGTGGAAAACGGAGGTGTCTATCTTCCCAGACAGTTTCGGTCATTTCAGCTAGTGAATTCCAAATTCAACTTCCAATGTGTTTTCCTTATACTATTTCACTTTCCTTGCAATTATCCTCGTATTTCGGAACCTGGACCTTAGCACACTACTCCGTGTCTTGGTAACTACAAGTCATACTTCATCTATGATCGGTGCACTTTTGACCTTACTCATTGGTCAGCATAATAAGTCTTGGTAAATCCCTAACCAACAAGAAATGTCAGGGTCATACTCAGACGTTACACACAGAAGTAATTTGTCGCTCCCATTCATGCATCATATCTGTATTCCAGGACCTTCCACCTAGAATGATTCCATACAAAATTTCAAACGTTGTCTGCTTCAAGTCATGTCAAAAGGAGAAAAGATAAAATCTCAATGACGTGAAAAACCTCCTAATGATAGCAACTTTACTCTTCTTTCGCATATACCTAAACACTGCTTTTGAATAAATTATTCGTTTTTATCTAATTGCTTTGCCATTTGATGAATCTCACTTGTTCTTCTTGCCTAATTCTCCCGTGAAACTTTTATGTCATTAGCATATTCTCCTTGATTTATGTGATCGTATACGCATTCGCGTTCTGCTATATACGTCGTCGCACGTGACTTGTGCTCGCAAATCTCATCATTTCAGCCCCTAATGAGAAATTGATTACGACAGCACAGCAGGGTAAAACCTGTATGTTTTATGGCAGAACGATTTGCTGGTTTAAGCGAAAATCTTGAGCGCGCTATTCCGATGGTTTTGCTCTATTAGTGGGCATGACCAATTGAGTTTTGTGTATTACTCACAACTACCTGCGAGTTGTACGTGAGGATGAGTGGTACTTTGCTTGGTTGATTGTCATTTGGATTTCATCTTTCCGGCCAACCCTGCACTCGGAAGCCCCAGACTCGAGCTTCGCTTCTACTTGAGTTTATTAATACTCCCTGTCATACACAGGATCTAAACCCCGGCCTTTTCACCTCAGTGGTAAGTATATTACCATTGCATCAACCAGCTTCCCTCGGTACAGGTCCAAACTATCGAAATAAATTTAGTTTAGATGTCGTCTTTTATGATACTAAACAAAGGCTGACAGCTTCGAGAAGAGACACAGTATCTTTTCCGTTAATTCCAAGGGAATGACTTCCACCGTATCAGGATGGGCCATCGTACCCACACTTAAACCATATTGAGTTTTGTTGTCTAGTTTTGTCGGACAGGTATATAGTTATTGTTCACTCGGGTTATCCAGTGGCATGCGTGTGTGAAGGCGTGCTGATTAGTTGACTGGGTAAAGACAGTTAATTACCTTGCTTCAGGGAATTTGTTCACTCTCTGATAGTAATACGTAATACAAACACAAATATAAGTCATTTCGGCCGTTTCACCACGTGAGATTCGCTTCAAACCTAAATGGTAAATCAGTTTGTATGTGTTGTACAGTGTGAGCGTTTCCTTTTATGTCAAAGATTATCGGGCTCCTTAACCTCGGTGAAGCTAAAGCTGTATTCGTTGAAACTTTTATTATTCTCTTCCAATTGTTGATGTTGTCAATATAAACAAGCACGGTGATTTCGACGGCATGATAGAGTTTGATTGATTCTATGGGTATGTTGAAACTCATTCAAAACGAGTAACATGTAATTGAAGGAAAAATGTGTGCATTACTTGAAACTTACTATCTAGTCTGATATAAAATTCACCCTACCACCACAGGAATGTGCCAGTGAAGATTTGGCCAAAATGTCTATTCACCAGTCTTACACATATGGACTTTATGGAATCATATACAAGAACCGAGGTTCTGGCTTTTTTACGGTCATTTAATATGTTGGGTTTGGTGTTCTTAAAACTATTTTGCATCCACAATGAGGGGCTGCGTAATTCGATTAATATTGTTTTTGCTGTAGGAAACAGACGCACCATGCCCTGTTTCAAACATATGGGAAGTAACAATTTCCATACCCACCTGCTCGAATGCTTCGCACTCAAACACCAACTGAACAAAAAATTAGATTACTATTTGCAATAGACTTTGGTTAACGTGTCAAACTGCGTGCAACGGCGAAAGTTAGAATAACTGGGGTCAGTGGACGATGTGGTTGTTTGGTCTTGCTTGGAGTCCGAAATCGCGTATGGAATCGTCAAGTCACAGTTAACTTTCTACCTTAGGAATATTGTTTCCGGAGAAGTAACTGAAGAATCAAAAATGAAAATTCATTTTTTGGCAAGTATCCAGTTATCTTTATTTCAGGTCCACTGGTTGCCAATGCTGAAAGTATGCGGTATCGAGGCGTTTCAGTCCTACCTTTTGAAAATATCGCAAAATTTTGGATTTTGACTTAACTTTGCTAATCACACGCGACCCTAATGGATGAAATATATTATCCAAATTCACCTGTGCTCCTCAACAGAAGCGTTTGGATAGTCAGTTGCTCCGATTCAGAAGTAGGTTAGGGATAGGCCTATTTGATATTTGGTGTAATTTCAAGGTACATCCGACCATTTTCATTTTAACAGTAAGCCGTGTTCAGTTATAGGATTTTCGCACTAAAATAATGGTTTGGTTGATATCATGGTAAATAGTGAAATAGATGTTGAGACATTCATGCTCGGTTCATTACGCAAAGACCGAAGCGAGCACAGCCAGGTATTTGTATTGCACCATTTTGTAGTCAATCAGAGGCGACCAGCTGGAGAGAATGGAGCACTCGCTTAAAATCTAGAATGTGCAGTAGTTAGCAGCGCTCTGGGAAATTATATTTATTATTCCCTATAGGGAAATTCGCACGGACGAAACCTGTGAGTTTTGCTTTGGTAGTAACAGTGATCACGACTGTACTGACAACATCAAGAATGTTGAGCATCAAAATTGCTGATTTTATGGAATAATAAATCTGCCTTCATTCTTCTACCTAAATCGAGTCAAGTAGTATAGTCCACCTACGTACGAGGACTATCCAAGTGACTCTCTCTAACGTCATTGGTTATTCTGTACAGTGGGGCACGTTGCATCAAAATGCGAAGTGTTCACAGTATAAGAGAATGTCAATAAACTTTCCATTGACTCAAGTGAAATGGGTTAAATGTTTCACGTTGAATTCTGATCGAATTAGGCGAGTGCCATAGTTCGTTGAATCGTACACATGTTTCATCACTGATTCTGGAGCAAAACGCTGGGATTCGGACACTTTCGATCACCTGATACTCACTACACCTCACAATTAGATGGGCAACGTTGTTCTCTTCCACAACAGTCTGTTTTTCTCTACCAATTAGGTAATCCCTGTAATCATGAGTACACCCAATCTCTGTGTTGGAATATTTCAGGGCCTTTCATCGACTTGACGTTCGTTGGGGCTGCTTCCAACACATTCGCCTAACAGGCAATTCAAAGGCTTTCCAAGGATATAGGATTCTGCAAAGTTTCACTTTGTTACCACACGGCTAAAATCTTGTTCTTTCATGTTTATACACCTGAAAGGTGGCAATTTATTAGACATATATGGTCCGTGATAAAAGCAAGGTTGCATTCAAGTGCTACATCGCAAAACTTTGGGTAGGAAATCGGAAAATGCATGGTATCAACACACAATAAAATATTCAAACCGGAGAATCAAATCTGTTTAATCATTCAGTGAGGAAACCTAGTCCCCTGCAAGTCAATTGATGAAATATCCTCTGGACTGTTCTTCTTGCTTCCCTTTCATTTACATTAACAGTGCAAAGATGTCCGACTCCAAATTCGATTAGTGTGCAACGCAAGGGGTAAAAGATGTATTATCAAAGTGTGCTTATTCATCTAGAACCAATTTTTGTGGCCACACGCTCACCATCGGTGAGTTACACGAGTGCGCTGCTATCAGTTGCAGTTCCATTGGAAACACTGTGTGTGTGTTTTGTGCATATCGCAAGTGATTTCAAAAAACGGAGTAAAACAGCTGCACGCTGAGCGCCTTCGTCGGTTAATCATGGAGAGTTCACAATAAACATCCTGTGGTTCATTAGTATACTAAAGGGAACAATCTTACTGATATATTTTGATGACTCATTGCACATCACTTCCTATATAGTTTTGTGTTCAGTGTTGCAAATGAAAGGTACACACACCAAAACGGAACTCAAATCCCGGCTACTTGCTTTATGAATTACATCCCTGGTCATGGTTGGTATAACGGCAGGCTTGTTACCAGCGCACAATACTTGGTAATATACATGAGAGGTTTGTGTGATAGGAGATACTGTATCTCAATCGGATCAGCAGGGCGACAGCAAAAAATCAACAGCCGGTCTAGAAGGCAAAAATGAAGCACCACTTTGTATGGTTGCTGGATTTGAATAGCTAAAAGCAGTTTGTGAGGTTTACTTAATGAAGATGTGGGCATGCACTTGATATAACAATGGTAAACCAAATTTTATAATTCTTCATTTCATTTGGAAAAAAATTCTGATGAAGTTGTTCATCTATAACGAACACAGAGCTGTCGGTTGGTCATGCATATGACAGCCCCAAAGGGGACTAGACTTCATTCAAGTACAGTTCTCTGATTGGAGAAATACAATGTAAACCTCAAACATGACCTTCCGCGGATTAGTATTGGCCCAAACGAAAAAGTTATTCTCAATTGTTCGTAAATCAAGAGGAACAGTTGACGCAAATATCCATGTTGAAAAGGGCTGAAGGTCATTCATGGCAAATTGCAAGTAAAACATCCACTGCATTTGTTCCTTCCGTAAAGAAGAGGCAACGAAACACTCATAATAAAACAGGGACAGTGGGAAGGGAGTGCGGGTTATGTTCGTACGGTTTATTGTCGAGTCGACCATTCGCTTGCACTAGATTTTTCACCACGCACTGCAGAAATCCAGGGAAGGATACTAGTTTCCTGAGATCAATTCAAACACTTATGGATTATTCCATGGTTCTGTGTTCTTCCTCTTCCATATTCCACTGAAATCGGAAACCTATATGTATTTGACGTATTGAATGTTACACCATGAATTCTCGCTCATTTATTACAATAGTTGATGTTTCCGTTACTTCTGTGGCGGAAAACGGAGGTGTCTATCTTCTCAGACAGTTTCGGTCATTTCAGCTAGTGAGCAACATGAATAACTGTGTAACATTGATCGGTCTGCATTTTGCAAGATGCTGTTGTAGGATTGGGTTGGTCCACTAAACCTTTCTTTATCTGGAGAACCATAGACTTGGTTGATGAAATGTTTTCTGGGCAGCTGGATTTTACTGGGAGAACAGATGTCGGAGGAGGTGTCATTGTGTGTGCAAACATTTCGCTTGCCATTTGCCAATCTGAGTCATCTGTGGATTTGATACGAAATCTGGTCATCAATCAAGAGTCGGGTGTACGCTGCAGCATTCAAGCCCGTAATTCTCTGTGGTTAAGAGACATGAACATTACGGGTGAGGATTATGTGAAGATTATTGATATCTGAACGCCGATGTGCGTATTTCCCTGACAAGATCCCTCGGCATGCCATATTCGGGGAATATGTCATTTGTTGCAAAATCTTCCAGATCTAAGAATTGCAAATTCCTAAGGCGCATCAAAAAGCTTCGGCGTAGTCAGAAAAACTAAATCTGGAACGGTTGACGTTATTGTGGATCAACCCAATTCTACTATAATACTTGCTTCTTGTGACAGTCCTCTTTCATATTCACCCATTGAGGACTTTAAAACATTTTCTCAATCTGATATTTTTCTAATTATTCACGATCCCTAATATTTTCATTCTTACTTAGGTCCGGATTTGATATCCCCTGAAATTCTTGAGTACAGTAGAATTCGAGCTTGCGGAACCCATGTCAGCTTTGTCGAGTAAACCCTTCGGTTAACTGTTCGACGCAACTAAGACGCGGAAACGCGCTCATCTAGCAGTCTTTCACTAAAAGAACTGTAATCAATGAGAAACTCATTTCTTGTTGTCTTTAAACACACCTTCCGTCATTGTCAGTTTGTCCGCAGACCCAGGAGGTCCACAGTTGATAGTGAAGATTACTCAAAAACACCACATTACCCCGTCCTATACACACCCGTACGATCTGCACGTTGTGTATATCATGCATATTCTTCAGCCTCTGATTCAGTACACAGATCCCTTCCTCATCCGTGAAAATCGCGAAGCTTTCCAAGGTCCCTGACAAATAATTACGTGGCTCTCTATCTATAACGAACACAGAGCTGTCGGTTGGTCATGCATATGACAGCCCCAAAGGGGACTAGACTTCATTCAAGTACAGTTCTCTGATTGGAGAAATACAATGTAAACCTCAAACATGACCTTCCGCGGATTAGTATTGGCCCAAACGAAAAAGTTATTCTCAATTGTTCGTAAATCAAGAGGAACAGTTGACGCAAATATCCATGTTGAAAAGGGCTGAAGGTCATTCATGGCAAATTGCAAGTAAAACATCCACTGCATTTGTTCCTTCCGTAAAGAAGAGGCAACGAAACACTCATAATAAAACAGGGACAGAGGGAAGGGAGTGCGGGTTATGTTCGTACGGTTTATTGTCGAGTCGACCATTCGCTTGCACTGGATTTTTCACCACGCACTGCAGAAATCCAGGGAAGGATACTAGTTTCCTGAGATCAATTCAAACATTTATGGATTATTCCATGGTTCTGTTTTCTTCCTCTTCTATATTCCACTGAAATCGGTAACCTTTGTGTATTTTCTCTATTGGAGGCGTTCAAATAAGCTGACAATATTTTTCTTGTCCTGATATTTCCGGCCTGTTTCTTGAAAATCTGTCTCGTTTATGGAATCGTCAAAGCCGAAAGGGTTTAAAAACTAATATCCCCAAGCACCTTGAACGTTAGTTCACGAATTGTCGCTCATTTATTACAATAGTTGATGTTTCTGTTACTTCTGTGGTGGAAAACTGAGGTGTCTATCTTCTCAGACAGTTTTGGTCATTTGTTAGTGAATTCCAAATTCAACTTCCAATGTGTTCTCCTTATACTATTTCACTTTCCCTGCAATTATCCTCGTATTTCGGAACCTGGACCTTAGCACACTACTCCGTGTCTTGGTAAATACAAGTCATACTTCATCTATGATCGGTGCAATTCTGACCTTACTCATTGGTCAGCATAATAAGTCTTGTTAAATCCCTAACCAACAAGAAATGTCAGGGTCATACTCAGACGTTACACACAGAAGTAATTTGTCGCTCCCATTCATGCATCATATCTGTATTCCAGGACCTTCCACCTAGAATGATTCCATACAAAATTTCAAACCTTGTCTGCTTCAAGCCATGTCCGAAGGAGAATTATATCATACCACTTCTATATAAATGTCGATGGTTGGAACCGAAAGTTGGATTGTATTACTACTAAGAAATTCGGAGGTCGATCATTTAACGTTCCAGCTGAAAATACTTCTTCCACGTGATTTCATAACATGGGTGACTCGATGAATCCAATGGCCTCACACCAAGTCGAGTGGATATTATGTATCGCTCCGCGAATGCTAGTTACAATGACAAGTTTGTGCTCATCTTCCGAGTGAGGAGAGCGAGCAAGACGTCGACTGCGTTTGTGGTTGTGTATTTTTATGAATTGTGGTGTAAAATAAATCAGCAACCGTGAGGCTGAAATATAATTTGACGAACCACATAAGACATCAATAGATCAGGCGTAGTAGTTAGTCAGGCAACATCGGAGCTCTCTACCAGTTGTGTTCTGTTTTGTGAGTTCCCTTGGCCTAGTGCCCTGTGTTTCGTGCAGTGTATCCATTGGGCACCGTGTCTTTTGATTGTGTTGTGGGTCCAATGAGTCGTGTGCTTCAACTGCGTGTGGCATACCAATGCAAAATAGATAATTTATCGATTTTCAGTGAATCGAGACATTCTTTGTCAATTGTATCATAGCGTGATATTACAAAATTCATTGCAACTCACGCAGTCATCGAATCAGACATTGCCATATGAACCGTGATCAAACCTATATGCGAGAATTCTTGACAATGTCCGTCTGCGCAAATGTTCACCTGATCTCAAGCGAAAACTCTCCATTTTGTGAGAATCAAACACTTGTTTTAAATAAATGTCATTGGAAGTAGGGAGACGATGGAATTAACCTGCCCAATTTTGACCACTTGAATTGCTTTGTTTATTGATCAGTCCTTCTCCAGAATGGGCATTTGAACTAATATTCACGAAATTTTTCTTGGTTTTGTCGAGGTGATTTATTAGGTTTCAATATACAAGAGGAATCATTCGACTGGAAGAATTGTACCTCTGACGAATAAAGGCGAGTTTATAAAAATTTCCAGGGCCAGTATGTTCAAATCTGCATTAGAGCGCTGGCTGAACTTCTCATATCTCAAAGAGGACCGTAGTTGTATTCGTGTCACCTTCCAGGGTCACAGTAATTCTTAAATAAATCTCAAACAATTGAGTATTCACATTCAGAATGAACACAATTTCCATTTACGGAAAATTGTTTCATGAATGTATGTTCATCAAAATACTGAGATCAATCTCATTCTCGACACGATGTATTTTTTTAGCAGGAAACGTTGTAGGACGTCCTAATATGAATGGTCGCTGCCTCGCCCGGCAACTTGCATGAATGCTCTACCATTTCATGCTATTTGTATGCGGTGAATAAACCTGGTATGATACTCATCGTTATTGTTGGGCTGACTTGTTTCTTCCCTTTAACGTCTGAACTAAAATCTCCTTTATTTGGTCAATCTTTTCTACTCCTTGAGGTCTGCTCGTATACGTTTATATGCTAGAGGAGTTCAAATTCGATATTGACAGCTGGTTGGGAATAAACTTCATTATTATGGCATTCGGAATTGTGCAATGCCATACTGCATGAGGATCGAGCTTGTCCATTTGCATGTTACTCATCTTCAAAAAAGCATTTTCAGTTACATAATGATAACGTGACAGTTCACTGATCCTTATATGAAAAGAACCATAGAAAGTGGAAACTGAACGAATCAAACTCAGGAATTAGGCTGACTTGATATGAATATTTTCGTAAGCCAGTTTTACCAGAATTCATGAATAAAACTAGCCTCAGACTGACGCGACAATGAGAGCAAGTTGCGCATCGGTGTGAATGTTTAGGATTATGTGTGGATTGAAGACAACATACCGAGAAAATACACGACGTATGGTAACGGATACCTCAAAATCAAACGAAATTCATACTTTATAAGAAGACAGAGTTAGGGAGAGAGAAAGGATGAAGGCACGCAAGGAGGAAAAATGAAAATCTCATTGTTGATCTAACACAGAATTCCTTCAGGTTTCAAATTAGAATGATGAGACAAATCTGTGATAAGTATGGTATTGTATCTCAATTAGAGGACATATTTGCCTCGAAATCACGATTCGGAATAAAATTTTACTTCGAAGTGATGCAAATTGCGCCCTAAAATGGCAAGTATAGGATTTCAATGGAATTCGGTCTTCATATTTCCTTCGCTGCATTACAGAAATTTAAATCTGGGTAGTTCAGTCGTACGTGGAGTTGGAAGATCATTAGAAAAATTGGAGTTAGATGGCGACTGATTGCATGTAGCTTCACCTGTAACGGTCAATTGGATGTCGGGCTGGGCAACAAGCTTTCGGATAAGTCAGTGCGTGAAGCAAACGAACAAAGCTTGATCTCGCTACAAAACTATGTTTTCTACGGACTATGCTCAATGGCTTGAATGGAAGTTCCGTTTGCACGGGATCGGACGAAAGGGACCTATACCATGGCCTCAAAGATCTCTGGATATAAATCCAACGGCATATTTCCTGGGCGGTTATGTTGTGAGGAAATTTCACGAACTCAAGACGGAGAACCTGGTTGACTGGGAACGTCGGATCCAATCCGTATGTGGTGCGATTCCAACATCAATGCTTGAGACAGTTCAACGTAATATGATTCGACTGCTGACAATTTGCCTGGCACAAGTTGGTGACGTTTTTGAGCATCTGCGGTGACGGTTAATACGGTGCCTATCAGAAACAGTGAACGAACTATTCCTTTCCTTTTGAGCCGGAGAACGATCAAACAGTCATTCTAAAGACCAACACGACCTGATTTTGTTTGTTGATCACGGTTTGTAAAACCAAGTTTGAGGTAATCTTGGTCCAAGCTCAAATGTCGTTTTCGCTTAATCGGTCCCAGAACCATAGTGGAAAATGGGGCAGTTCAATAGACAACAGTCACGCTTCAATCGCCGAAATTTGACGATGACTAACAGTGGGACAGTCAAAGAGCTGGTGAGTTTGTCAGAACGATTCAGTACGGAAATGACAAATAGAAATTATTTGACACCAACTTTCAGGCAACAGTTTCCTGATGAAATATCCGCTGGATTATCATCAGTTTGAACGTATCGCTACTCACGGTGTGATGGACGGTTTCTTGTGAGAGCAATTCTATTGGCCACAAAGGAGACCAATGGCACTGACGTTAATAATTCACTGCAAAACAATGGTGCAATCCGTCCATGAACCAAGATGATCTATATGCATTTGTAATTCGTGAGTGATGTCGTTCAAAACAGTGTTCCAAGAACAGCCGCAACCAACTCAAGGGGGTTTTCCCACTATGAAACGGCAAATAGGTCCACAGTCAGATTGGAGCCGCAAATACCCAACTGGACCATAACCAGTTCCTGATGCGGCACTAAAGATGTGCAGCTCTACTGTCCCATATGGTGGGTATTTCGTTACCAGACATCTATCGACGCGAATGGGAGTTAAAGATCGTATGTTCTTCGATCATTTCATCCATCTGTCTCGCTCACGTTCAACGGACTGATGGTCCCAATCCAGACACTGGTGGCAGACACCGCGAAAGATCTGCCTCGCTGGCGGCAACATAAGCGAGACCAGACCCACGGGATCATACAATGAAGCCACGTTTTACGCCAGATGAAAAGCAAGAGTTGCTACAAGGCACTATTTATTTTCGCGACGATCTCGCTGCGTCTCAATATGGTATAGACGGCAGAACGGTAAAGTTCAAATAAGCTATTGTAAACCAGTATTGTGCGAAAAATATACAGGGGAATTACAATTGTCACCATGGTAAATACACATAACCTAACAGCTGTTTCTGCTGACACAATATGGGTTTTCATCGATGTATGGCTACGGCTTCGGAAAACCTTAATAGCCTTGCATTCCTTATCACGTATATGACACGAGACGCTGTGTTTCGGTCACCTGAATGTTGGGTCATCTGAGGATGACGAGCTACGGCAGACGACCTGAACTTTTGATTTCGAACGTTGTGCATATGCGTTTGATCTGACCTCGAGTGCATCACAAGACGTTGTGCCCAATTTGGAATGTGTTCAAATAATCGGTTAGATAACTGTCGTTCCGTTCCACCCACGTAGGTTGCTCCGCAAATTCGTAAATCAGATTAGATTTGGTGCACAGAGGTGAACGTTATTTTTACCGAGGCCTTTCAGGCCCCAATCTTGCCATGAACAATTCTGAGGTCTGCTGCACCGTGTGTTCCAGGAATGACTGAACCAAGTCGCCGTTTAAGCAGGCATTGACATGATCACATTTGAATGGAAAACAGAGAATGACTAGTGATTTCTCTACTGAACAAGTCGTTTATCTGGTAACTATAGGCCTGTTGTGCCTTTTGCTAAACGTATGGGGATGAGCGTTTTCGGTCGACGCCTCTTTCAGCTGTTGTAGTTCGCTGTCAATCATGTTTCTATGCAAATTCGTCCTACTCTCTGAAATGGTGTCCGGACCAGGCTACGTTTATATTCCACCGGCACAAAGCTGTCAGTGTGCAAGTATAGGCTCGTGTAAGTTTATTTTCTGTGAAGTCAGATTTGGCGATTGTTCCGTCATTCCTCCTAGTCATAATAATCTCAAAGAAAGGAAGTGTATTGTCCACATCTGCGCCCATCGTAGTTCGTATACTTGGATGCAGAAGATTGAGTTCATCCATAATCCACGTCGTCTATTCTAGACTTTCGTGATGATAAAAATACCATCAACGTATTTTTCGTGAAGCTGTGTGCTTTCCGGGATTTTGCTCGCCTTCACAAGTTGGCTGATGCCAATTGTCCGAAACAATGGATAACTGTTGTAGAGAATCTTGCATCAGTTGCACTGAATGAACATCTGTTCCGGGCTGTCTCTTGAGATTTAGGTTTCTTTATACCACCACAGAAAATAAACAGCACAGAGACACTAGCACAATTTGAGTATATATTCGAACAACTTAAAATATTCAAACCCACTTTAAAAGATGCGCAGACTTGGTTACAAGCGGAGCTGGTTGACTTCAAACCACAGTAACTAGTAACATCGTCCAGACATCAGTCACTCACCACATCTGAGTGCATTTTCAATAATAAAAATTTACAGTTGCAAACTGGTTCGGTAATTTTACGCCCAAACAATGATTCCGGACCCGTGCTGACTCATTGGATTGAATATAGGAAAATGAGGACTGGTCTCGTCTATCCCAGCAAGTTTGTGCACCGCGATAATTGCGATGAACCTGATGAACTAGAACAAGAGGTATCGGCAGAAGCACACTGTCTACTAGAAAGACAGTTTACCAATGTGATCACAGCTCAACATGTGACGCCAAATGGAACTCAAAATCCACAACTGCATGGTCCACCGAACTTACACAAACCAGAAGTGTCACTTCGAAGAATACTATAGATGATAAATTCATCACAGCACGAATTGGCGAAATGGGTGTTGCAATTGCTTGAGATAGTTCATGATTTATTGGCCAGAGACACTATCAGAGGAAGTTTCGAAATAGTAGAGATCTTTCGGCCAGATCATTGTGAAAGGGAAACGCACGGCTTCATCTGATGTCCAGTTACTGTTCACGAACTTCCCTTTAGGGAGGCCATACGTACCATATGCGACCATGTCGAGCAAAACCAACTCAAAATCGGTATAGCAGTCTCATTTCAGGAACGACAATGAAGACCATGCTCAACAGTCGTATCGTGTTCTTCCCTTGGCCGTGCCTACAGACAAATTGACGCAGTCGCAATGCGGAGCTCTTTGGATTCATTTTATCAGGAAATATTTTGGCTCACTTTGAGGGAAATACCAGCTTGTTCATGAATGCAGTTTAGGCGATATAAGGTCCCATGGCCACAAAAATCCCATTGCACTATTAAAGATAACCGGGAACCAGACTCCTAGGCTTGAAGTGGGGGACCGCATAAGGTCCCAATATGTCAGATGTGGTCACCAGCCGAGTCACAATGGATTTCCTCCTACCACGAAAAATGTCATCGTTCGAGGACTAAGAACCTCTGACCTGCGAAGTGTCAAGTGAAAGCTACGCGCCACCGATCGCTGTTTGGTGTTTCTCGCCGCTGGAAAAGATTTTCTTGCCAGGAAACAGGAGGATAACTGCCATCAGAAAGAAGCAAATTGGTATTGATTTTCAAGTACCATTTTTTCTAATAAATTAGTTTGACTAAAAAGGGAGTTCGAGGGTTTCCTCGGATTATTGAGAAAATCTACCACAATGTGTTCTGGTCCTCACTGTAGAACTCGGATGATGGAGGGAAAATTTGGCGGGCTGTCCGATGGCAAATCACATGGTCATACATATGATTGCCACGAATCTCCTAATCACGAGCGTTTAAAAGAGTGTCAGCTGTGGTCGAATCAGTGTTGACTTCAATGCGCTGTATACCTTCCAACTGATGAGCTGAAAAGTCTGTTCGTATATGCCTCTGTCAAACATATCCACTGCTTGGACATGAGATCAATGCGTTTCCAGCTAACGAAATTGAACTGCATCAAGTTATGTCATAACCCTTTCAGTTTCTGGTGTCATCGTCAGCAATATACTGAATCAAAATTATTTTGAAATTTTGCTGCCTATCTCACTCACAAAGCAACTTCGTATCACCAATCAAATAGAACAATAATTTTTGGAAAACTGGACTGATTACCGCCTGTTATCTGCATTTGATTGAACTGGCAACTTCCATCGGACAATACACACGTGGACAACCCATTGATCAATGAAACGAAGGACTAATGCACATTTGCGTTCGAATCGTAGTCAGCTCATCAAACAACGGAGACGAATTTGTGGATGAATTGTGGCTGTAACCTTGCCACAAATTAGTATGCTGCGAAATTTGACCGAGTTTAAGTTGGATCGGCTATCGAGCATTGTGATTTTCATGCCTATTTGGACTGAAATTGCTGCGCGCTCGTTTGGATCGGTGGACAGATTACGTCATTAACTGAGTCGAGTCTGCGCAACTCTCCATTTGGTAAACCTTCCCATGACCGACTATTCCGCTGGTCAGCTAATTGTTGTCCGATTTATTTGACGTTAGCTTCGACTTCGCTGACCTCATTACTTTCATTCTGTAGTTGCATATTTGATTTATTTACCCAACCCTCAGCTGGTAATAATGAATTTCCGTTTCGAGGGACAAATTATTTGGTTTCAGAATTGGATTGAAAGTACTGAGTTTGGTTTGTTTTTAGTTGACCTATTGCGTGCAAAAATGACCTCAGAGGTCAAACCTAGACTGTATTTGCATGTGCAAAGTAAAAGTCTTTGATCGTTCAAATGATTCATAGTGGCCTCGATAGAGTTGAGGAAAAGACCGTTATCTGGCCACCATATTTACCTGAACTGACTTTTCTGTTTCGGTCGCCCTCTATATCAAATCCGACTGTACGCGGTCGCAGTTCGCTTTTTGATTCGTCGTTGTGATCGTTTGCATTCCTTGTGTTACTCGTATCGGTACTGTTTCGGTTCCACGTTGAACAATATACATTGTCACATCTTTCCCCCGGAATGCATCCTCTCTAATCGTTCAACCGAGAGGATTACGTTGGAATTTTGATTCGAGACCGGAATAAAGACACGTTCATAGGCCTCGCTCAAACGTCTTCCGAATAATGATGTTTAGCTTTTTAAGTCAATTAGTGGTATATTATGCGGCGTAGACAGTGATTATGCTCCAATGCTGAATCTGTCGATCCATCTGCTAATCCTAATACGAATACAAAACAATAGGTTGAAAGTTATACTCGACGGACAGAAAATGAACGCAACCAGTGGTATAAGGTTTGTGGCTGGTGAACGAGATGAACATCCAAGTGATCGATCACGATCTGCATTGTGCAGACACGGGAAAGAGCTGTTCATTACAATGCAAACCATTGGAGAACCGGGTATCATTTCGTGGTTATTTCACACGAGAAATAGTCAGATCAATTCCTACGGAATTTATGCTTTGAAACTGAAGTGAGTAGATTTTATTGGAGTATTGAAACGCCAGCATATTTTTGGTCGAGTGCAAACAGGCGATGTAAATTTACATTTGTCTTGATGGATTGGTACGAAATTCAGTTTCATAGGGAATCACATGAAACCGACACATTCGTGCAATCGTGTACCGAATTTCTTATCACACAATCACGCTGCTTGAAATAGGACAGAATGGAACAAAAGCATCAAATTACAAATGGGAAGATTTTAGCCATGAGTCACAACAGTCACCCACTCAGCTCGTTTCTTCAAGTATGCCGATGAAAATAATTCACAAGAACAAAAATTTCCGAGCAGTCTAGGCTTGTGGTAAACACTCACAAATGTCTAGATTGCATTCTTTCCACTCTGAGATCACGTTTTCTAGAAGACAGCACCACTGTTGAATCCACTCTTCTTACAAGTGTAGACCATGTGATTTATCACGGTTTTAGAGAAATTGCATTCGATCTTTGCATACAGGCATTGCTGTTTGGAAAATTCATCGATTGGCATTTCCAATTCCTGAAGTCCAACAGTTCGTTGCTTCGCAATCTGTTATTTCTTCATTCATACATAAGTGTATGTTTTCCATGTTTCCATATTGTTCTACCGTATCAATTTCCGTCAGTTGAAAAGGGACTACATCACTGTTGGTTGAGGTCTGTACAAAATCGATCTTGTTTCTGGGTGTATGCGATAAGCATTTACCATCATCCATTTCAGTTGTCGGAAATATCATTGCGGACTGTTCAAGGATGAAGTATAATCTGAGCCGTCAACACTTTTTGACGTACGAAGACTTTATTCATATGTTTAGTCAAAACATGCTCTAACAAGTATAATAAAAAATTCATAGAAAAAAATCGAAAAAAGAATTTGGAAATACAGGATCTGGCAAATAACGTGGCATGAATACTGTATCAGCAGTTTTTCGAATGTCCTCTGATAGAAACTTCCCATGGGTCTCCTGATATTTTCAATGAAACGCGTTGTCGAAATGACCAAACAGACGCGACAGAGCGAGTAGTCTCGTCAATCACCGAATCTTCGTTACATAAAAACTGATGAAATGGTTGCTAAGGTTTCGAAATCCAGTTACGTTGTGAAGGACAGTTGACCATCTAGAATAATCTTCTTTCAAATAAATGTGACCTTTCCACAGCGAACACTGAGAAAATGGATCAATTAAATGATCTGTATACAAGGACACTATCTATTCTGCACTGAAATGGTTCCAGAGAAGTACAAGATACGCACAGTGCAAAAACTGTTTCTCGGGCTGGAGTAGATTTGGACGACAGAGCCACTGGAAGGAGAAATCAATCGAATCATTGAAACGCTGATGTCAACTCCGTATCCAGCATGATTCCTGGCAAATAATTATCAAATCAAGCTGATAACCAATAGCCTTCCCTTGTGCTTGGAAATAAAATTATAAATAGCTCATAAATGAGACGGAATGGTCAACCAAATCAGCAGTCATTTGAAACCAACTTCCAGCGAATCTGCTATACTGCTGAACCGGTAATTATTTTCTCTTTTTTCCCCGGTGACACGTCATACAATGAATCAACACTTTCAAATGTGGCTTGAGAAAGAAACTCAACACGATTGCATCATCGATCGATGAAAGATCACTGACTGCCACAAATTGTTGGGAGACAAGTCATTACGTCACTGCCAGTCAGACAGTCGTAGTGATTTCCCTACTGGAAAATTTAGAAAAACATTCCTTCAATGAGCAACGCGACACCGTCACGTGATCCAACGAAGTATATTAAGCAATAAATTTGATTCAATCAACATGATTACTCATTGCGCTGTCGCAACGAATCTCGCATCAATCAGGTTATGTATCATCACGCAGCGCAAGTGGAGATCAGCTTATTGACTGCTGTCATTATATTCACCGATATTCGAACTTGCCCATCAGTTTGGCGCGAGCATCGTAATTGATTGGTGATAGTGGTAAAGGTGATGTGATTGTGGTGATGCTTCATCGGACAGACTCGCCCAGAAAGCTGCCCGACCGGAGAAGACAGGGAAGTTACAAAACAATTCTACTAAGTTTATATAATGCGAGTAATGATCTTCAAATGTTTTTCCCAATTTCTAGTTTGACAAGGTGAGCTTTGAGTGAGAGATATGCCCATGTTCATTATTTACTTGCTATGACATGTTAGAAGATAGATTAGAAGATCGTTGTTAATATGTGAAATTGAACTTGGAGTGATGGTAACCAGTGTTGTACTGAACTGTTTGTTTTGGTTCATGGTTATATTTGAACAATATTTTCCTGCAACTAAAGAATATTCATCTGATTTGGCAAATACGGTTAAGTGAGGATACTCGATTAGGATATCAGCACACTCGGTATCAAAACAACTAGTTGTCAGTATTTCACCTGTGATAAAATATTAAACGTTTTTACAGATTTTGCACACTGGATGATAGAAAAGCAGAAAGATATTCGATAATCTTGTCTATTGAAATTGACCAATTCGTGTCCATACAGTAGCGGTTTTATCAGTGTTACGACAGATATTGTGTTGATAACTATGAGTAACGTGGTGTTAGTGATTACGTCACACTATTTTGTGTGTTGCTTCTGAGCACATAATGTGGTGTTGTTTCGTGCGGATCGAGACTCAATCGGCGGTTGCCGAGATCTGGCCTTTGGCATTTCTTGTTGCTCTCATTTTGACAGATTATATGGGAAAAGAGGCTCCATTATTATCGATCGAATGATCCGATTCCATGGAAGAGATGGTAATTGTCGTTTGTCCGCTCTTCACTTGTATTTTGTTGAACCGACTTGGGTGATAAGCCTTTAGGTGTCAAGACGGTCTTTTTGTTGTTCAACATACGTCACCTGCCCCACACTGGGAGCTGGAATTGTACGGATATTCTGCGTTTCATTCGTAAAATAAGAAATAGTCGAGAGGTGAACAAAACATGGATTCCGGCAGCGTAATGACATCGTTCTGATTTGGAATATGGAGAACGGGCGATTGAGATCCACTGCTTACCAAATCTGCTTCACTGCTACTTCTAAATTCAATTCATGGGTAGACTGATTGCTTTTTGACTGCTTGATGACGAGGTGTGCTATCGTAATTCTTCGTACCATTATTGATGAAGTACCCGAAGTGTATATTCGGAATGCGAAATGAGTTCACTCTTTCTAGGTTTACTTCATAGATCATATCCTAATTACATTAGTGGTCAATCACTGTATACAATGTCTATTCTGTCTCAATAATACGAATCTGTGGTAGCGTTTGCAGGGACGTGATAAAATGTCCTTATGAATAAGTGAACGTCTTAGTGAGCCATCGGAATTATGTGAATATAATGCTTCCCAGAAAAGCAAACGATAAGAGGATTCTATTTCCAACGTGATTTTATACCTTTACAGGCCTGATTGAATTCACATATTAGGTTGAAAGAATCCATCCAGTTACCAAATCCCAAATCCTATTCATGCCTTACTTAAAATGTATCGGGAAAGGATGAGTTTAAGTCCAGGTTTGAACATGAGCACATTGCTTCTTCATGTGATAGAAACGTGATGAAATGAAAGTATCCAGTCTAGCCCACTGGAGGTCATAATATTTAGACTGCAAGTTTTCATTGAACACACAAGTGCGTCCAAAAAGAGGGTCAACTCACTCGAAGTATCTTCTCCACCAGTGAATGTCTTTCGAAAAAACTATCAATTATATAAGGACATTAGAAAAAAGAATGAGAAAACCCAGTAGATTGATAAAAGATAAACCAATGAACCCTTCTGCTTATGTATAAACAACATCCAGCTTCAATTTCACGGAGCCTGATCGCATTATATAAAAGAAGTTTAAATTCTATCCTTCTTAAGACCTAAATTAGGAGAAATTTGTATGGCCTAATTAGAGAACGGTTTTTTTCACTGAATAACTCAAGCAGCCGCAAATGTAAAGGCGTATTGTGTGCTAGGCTCATCATCAACATGAGCAACATCAACGTAAGGAATTTGGTCGGATCAACTTTGTGACCTGATTGAATTAGGTATTTCGCAATTGAAAGGCTCTGACGTCATTCTCTGTGGCCGCATTGCGCGGTGTCATCGATTTTTCCAACCATTTGGGTACGTTTTCCGACGCTGGTTGAGCCAAGCATCTCTCCATTCTGCCTGTGGATGCGTCACCCTAGCTGTAAGTGAACTGATAGAAAATATGTGAGACATCGGGATCGGCAAGACTGTCTGAATGACTTTTCAATCCTGACCTGTTGGTAATCAGTAACTGAAGTGGTTGCACCACAGTCTACGAGTGTCTTATGGTTTACCTAATGTATACGTATATTTTTCAATAAAAATGTTGTCACCTCCAAATAGTGAAACAACTGAAACTTGTTTCTTGTTGACTGTATTTGATGTGTTTCGTCGGATGAAACTTACAACGCTTTCTGCCTAATTGCACGTGTTCATCAGTCTTTTCGACTATGCACGGACCACACCATTTGTTCTATTCTACCTAATCCCTCTATTACTCACGAAGAAGAACTAGTCAATAGTCCATTCCCTTTTTTATGTTATAATAATCAGATGTTCGGATGAAATGTTGCCACGCAGTATCCATCTCAAAGTTACTTGGGAAGGTCGCTATTAGCAATTCTCCGGTTTCGCACCGAAGACCCACAATCATAGTTTGGTTCGAATCCTCCTCAACAGAGCGTGGAATATCTGCATCAAAGATTAAGTGCAAACTGGATAGGCGTTTATAGCAAGAATGTTGCTGGCTAACTGCTATCCCGATAAGTTCATCAAGCAACATCGAAAACCGAAGAAAGTATGCGGAAGTCTGGTGGCAGAAATCAGCTTCGTTTATTTGTTTAACATACCATTGTTTATACGAACTCCCGATATCAAGCACGGTAGTAATTTGACCGTGGCCCGTGCAGGCTACACTCACGCTCTGGCAATGCACACTAACCAATTCCTTCCTAATAATCGTGTTCTCCACCTCGTGGGTTGTGGGAAGCAATACTCTGGTTGCGATGTGTGCTCTATGAGAGGCATCACAGTGACGGACTAGCGGTCCGTGCATAGTCGAAAAGACTAACAACTGAGACGTACGGTCTACGGTTTCATTATTTGCGAAAAATTTCACTGCGTCAAGTCAACAAGCTGACCCGACCTAATCCCTTACAACTGTGTTGCGCAATCCCAGTTTGAAGCTGTGAGCATTCACCGAAGCGAAGTCCATCAGAATGCATCAGCGATTTGTGCACAACAAATGGTTGACACAAGTGTTTGTGTGTTATGGCACCAACAGAAAGCACCCCGATCTCCCCCTATCGAACTCACTGTTATAGCTTTCAATCTAACTTATTTCATTGTATCATTACTCTCTCTGTGTGGTATATAAACTGAAATGTTTAACGTGGACAAGAGCAAACGAAATGCTTGCATCACGTTACTTATATTTTCCTTCAGTTCTCATGTACTTCCCAATAAACAGAATGATTCCATATCTCTACCGTCATTATGTGATGCGGTTCCCACCAAGTTCTGGCGAACATACTCATCATTAGCTGAAAAGACTTCAGTAATGATTCTTTTGTGCCATGTGCTGCATGATGCACTGTCATTAGTCATGTGAATCACGTCTCCCTTTACAAATCCGTTTCAGCCATGAGCCCTTTGTGTAAGGAGATATTCACGACTCCATTCTTTCCTAAACATCGCCTCTAGATTTTCTGTTTGACGTCACGTTTGGAGCAAGTTTCTACTGGCTTGGTCTTCCTGCACAATGAGATGTGTTGAAAGAAGCAATGAGAAATTCCGAAGTCAAAGTGCGTGTGTGTGCCCTGGGTCTCGAAACAAGGAGATTAGAGATCTAACTTTGATGATACGTCCAACCTCCGCCATGTATGTCGATATATCCTCGTCGATTATTAGCACACAAAGCAGTTTTTAACACACATTCGGCGGCCTCAACGTTAGACCCAACATCACTGAACGACACCTCAGGTATACTGCGTCTGGTTATAAACCGTATCAATGCCATGAGAAGTACTTTCGCAATCATACTATATGCGATTTCCAAGTGCATTGCACGACACCCAAATCTGTTGTGCTCATTTCAATCTACCTTGATATGAAACGGTCCGAAATGATTGACACGTTTCCATAAGCAATCAGGCATGTGTGACATTACTTGAGCTATGGGTTGGACATATTAGGCACTTACTGAGGATGCGTCTGAAATTGTACGTCAGAATCAACTCGACGACGATTCCCGTGGCTTCTGGTACTTCGAACACAGTGAACGGTCTAAGCCTGAGAATAATCGTTTGGAGCATTTCAAATCGAGCAATCTGAGGCTTTGTGAACTCCCAAATAGATAAAATATTCAAGACTTCCCTGTTGCATGCAGTAATTATACCGATTAGTCTTCGCGAAGAACTGACACTTTGACAGTCTTAGTTACTTCATTGACCTACTCTACATTTTGGTGACAAACATCATGAAGTGTCCCACGAGGAGGCATGGAATGGGCACGACAGACGATAATGAATGATAAAATGAAGCGAAAAGTCTTAGTAAATCCCCAGTCGTCATTGGATTTTCGCCTAAAATAATTGAAGGCAGAAAACAGTCATCGTGAATACGCCGCTGGATACCCAATGCTCTGGGCTCCAAGATGATCTGCTGATAAAATTTGAAGCACGTACTCGATTTTTCACCGTTCATCAATTCTGCTCGTAATCTAGGTCCTTACGACACATATTCTGTTTAAGTCATCGCAAGAAATCCTTCGTCATGTGAAGGCTTTCTCCTCATACGACAACGACAACAATGAACCATCCAAACAAAAGTTATTAGTCAACGCAGATAATGCTAATGAAGAGAAATCGAGGTTGCTGTCATCGGCAGCTCTTCGTAAGACCACTAAAGCACAAAACTATGAATAATTTGCGCCAAACGGATGAACGTTCTTTCCGTACTCTATCGGACTCCCTCTCATATCGCTATCTTGCCAGTACAGGAAGCCTACAGATCACTTGTAACACTTTGGAAACCTAAGTTGCTAGATCATCTCTTCGATTTCAGTGAAAATGGCAATGAAATATCAACGGAACCTGACGGGTACTCTTACCAGATGATCAGTTGGATCAGGTATTTGTGATAAGACTTCGCTGAGTGAAATGCCCTCACGAACAGCCGCACAGTCGAATACCACTCGGACCTTCCCGGGATTGTTCGAACTTAAGACGTTATGGGGTGGCAGGAACACCCGTTTTCTTGGGCATCTTCTTGTGGAACTATAGATGACATTTATCCTTTTCAATCATGACCACGAATAACATCACTGTACTTTGAGAGTAATTTCAAATTCTAGAGCAGGCATATCTTGAGAAACGACAAAATATGGTTTACAACTGGGTGATTAAATGGAAGCTCATTTCTATCAATACGCCACGCTAAACCATCGATACACTTATGCCTTTCTTTACTTCACTTGCACGCAACTATATCCTACTAGACGACGAGGCGGCTTCATGAATATATCACATATCATAGCTGATCGATCGGAAGCAGTGTAGAGTCTAAATACGTGAATGATGGAACGCACTCTACCGACTGGTCATTGATGGACAGCTTTTGAGCTTATGGTCATGAGTAAGATGATTAACCTTCGGTTTTCGTGGTGTTTGATTCTAGCCCGATAGATTCTGGGGATCAATTAATTCGATCGAATACTAGTTGAAGCGTGGTAGGTAGCGTCTTTGTGGTGGTAGACTGATGTGTCCCTTTTGGCATCCTCTATTTCATTGGTCTCCGTCGGTTTCCCACCTCTCACCTGTGTCCCCAAAAACCTGAAGCACGCATGAGCGGCCACACCTATGTGAACCGCTCAACAGGGGGTTATATAAGATTTAGGGTAACTAAGGCCTAAAGTCCTAGGAAAGAGACGATGTTCGGTATGCCAGGACAGGTACTCCCTAATCGGTGGACAAGATCTACCGACCCATCGGACACAAAGGAAAGCTATCCAACCTACCTAACCTGGTATTCCGGAATGGGCAAATTAGCCTCACAACAGGCCACCGGCTCATGTGGAACATGTCTGCTGCGCTATTGGTTGCATTTGGATGTGCAAAGGCTGAAAGGAGATCGTCTGGATGCAAGCTGGATTAGTCACCGGTATTTCAATTTCCACTGCTGACAGGACAATCGAGTAATACAACATCCCTGAACAGTGCTGGAAACACCGCCCCACACAATTTTCCCGAGAACCTCTATGAATAATTTTGGAAATATGCTATCTTATCATGCCAAGGCTTGTCCGGCAAGTGACGCTCCCCGTGTTCCAGTGGTCGAGGTGTCAAGACAACAAACTGGAATACTGAACTGTCGGAAACATGCTTGGGAATTCTGTTGGAATGAAAGGATACTATTATACGTTGGCAGCCTCAGAACGACGACACTGTTGAACTTAAACTAAAACATCTACATAGCTTGTGTCCCAGTGGTCCGCATACTTAATTGTGGCACTCGGTGCATAAATATTGCAGGAGAGGAGACAGCTTGCTCGCTTTATTTGAAAGCTACGATTTCACGTTCGATGGCAACAGTAAATCCAACAGCACAGTGATCGCTTGGGAGCCGATTTTTCTATGACTTCCTTCCGAACGTTTTGAGGGCTTCCCCGGAACCTCAACAGCAATTGCGATGATGAATTGGACGCCAATCTCTAAGAGAATTTCAATGAGATCAAGAAATGTGAAATTCTGTCCATCGCTTGGAAGTGGATTTCTCTCACAAGCCCTTCCTTTGAGTCAACACGTCCTAAAAAATGAAGCTTACCACAATGGATCTCTGAAGACTCGTCCAAGCTGTCAGCCAAAGAAAACGAAGCAAAAATATCCGGAAGTGGCGAGAACTACACACTGCAACGGGGAGCTTCGCTCTCTGCTTGGCCTGATTTTAAGCGATACTGGATCGAAGTGGCTGAAACCATGGAGACTGCAGCATGGGTTAGTGACTCCAACAGGTTATTCCACCTCATTTGCAACGCATTGGATAAGCGCTGCAAGTGAAAATCGTTCCTGTGCAGCGCAGCCGGCCATCTTATAACTGAGCACGAAAGAAAATTATATTGATGAGTAGAGCAGGTCGATAGAAGGCTCAGCCGATCATCATACCGCACGATGGATCCACAAACTCCAGTTCTCGCGGAGCAGTACAATGTCGGTTGCGATATGGTATTAGTTTCGACGAAACTAATTTCATACAGCATGAAATTCAACACCCATCTAACTTCTTTCAGGAGCATATGGCCCGATAGTCAATGTCCGAATTGTACAAAATAGTTTTCTTTCCATTTTAAGCCTATGGGTTTGGATCCTTTCATGATGATCGCTTGATCACCACCCGTCACCTGTTCCTTTACATTTACAGTTTTCGCGTTTGAACTTATCGCATCCCGTGTACATATCCAATGCACATCTACAATGCATAGTTTACCACTTTTTCTGATTGACAAAATGAAATGCACCGAGGGAACTCACGGAACCTGGTTTTCTTCTCAGTAGTATTTTCCCTCTATCCATCTCACTATTGAAAAAATCAATTGTGCTTCTTTTCGGCTGATAGTTCAGTTTGCTAGCCCACTGGAAACCTCGATGCAATACAATGAAATACAGGTTGTTTCTGTTCAGATAACCCTTACCATGCATTATGTGCGGTGGCTTTGATTGTTATCTCGTAGCGGCAATCTCAAAAAGGACCAATATAAAAGAAAAGGATGCGAAATGAGTGAGAAGAGAATAACACATTAATGGAATTAATTCGATGTAGAAGGTGTGTGGATGCAAGAGCCCTACTGACCGCGGCATCCAGTCATTTTTCCCAAAGTATCTAACCATTGAGTGACAGGGTCGCTTGAACCTCGCTCAGAAAGTCTAACACGCCCTACAAGAACAAGGTAATTAGTTACACTTTCGTGGGATTTGCTTGTGTTTGATCTTCAAAATACAAAAACGGAGAACACTCTTTGAGTACAATGACTCAATAAGTTCAACAAGAGGATACTACACATACATTATTCGAACTCCAGTATGACTGTTCACAGCCTGCTAACTGCACTGCTGCTCCTCAGCGAATGAAACACTGTCCCCAGTGTTATTTATTCCTTCACCACACACGAACTGACAGTATATGATTATTATTTTGAAGGCCATTTGACGAGACCACTGTCGGTCATATTGCATTGAAATCACACAATCAAAAGACCTCCCATTCCACTTGGTTTCGCTAGCAAGTGATTTAAACGAAGTACGCAGTTACAATGCAGTTCACCTCAGTTTGTACTCATATTATGGGCCCATATAGGCATACTCACTTTGATACCTATATCAGAAATAATGTTGTTCATTTTCAAATTACTCGTATGAAGTAGAGTAAGTCAGTGTCCACCGTATTTCATTATCCGTGCTACGGTTCTAGCTGATCTATCTCAACCTCACTGTCATCTACTTGTTGACTCCTTGACACCGGAATGGGCCTACTGCAGCTTCCGGTCACTCACGGTGGAGCGTTTAGTATACCGAAGCTGCAGGAAATGTGTTCTTTCTTATGTGCGTGGCAAGTCCTATTGGAAAAATCAACTCACTGAATTCCGCTCACCGTCTACTTGTAGTAAAGAGATAGATAAAGTAGCTTTAGTCAACTAAACTTGTTCCTCGACTTTGACTTCTAAGAATTAAAAAAGAAGATCAGTTCATGAGCTGGCAGAACAATCTTCAACCGATGAAACTGGTAATGAATAACAAACTCCGGGGAAGACAATATTGCACAACAGTCTCCATCATTTGAACAAATGTATTTAGCTTATTAAATTGTTGTTTTGTGCAAGTGAATCCATAAGTCCCTTCTATGTTATTGTCGCCTTGTTACCTTCTTTGATATCAGTCCGACGAGGAACATATTTACATATGCTGACTACCCTATGTTTTTGGAACTTATCATCCCTTATTCTTTAATAATTTCCTGTTTACTATATACTGGCGGGGGCACGGACAATTAGAGGCTGTTGAGTGGGATAGTGATCGACTGTGCCAACAGGATTCGAACTCACCATCCACCATAGGAGGATTTGGAAACCACCGTGATGACTAATTGACCAGCGCAGGTCAGTTTATTGTCAAGTTACCAACTAATATGACGAACACGGTCGATTTGTCGCCCACAACCTACTTTCTGATTCACGCAAAAACCAAACACTCCAGAAACGTTTATCACAGATCCTTTGTAAAGGCAACAACTTTTTTCTAATTTATATGAGATACGTAGAGATGGACTTGTATCCCCATTAGCTCCTCCAACCAAAAAGCTCCAGTGATCAAGATGAATGAAAGCGTCACTTATTTCCTACCAACAGGTCCAACTTGTTTTTATAAGAGATTCCCACCGGAATGTTCCATACGCGTTTGCAAGCGTATTCAACAGGTTCTACCGTATTGGTTTTCAACACTGGAATTTCATGGGTAATGTATTACGTACGCTATGCTTAATTATGACTGTATTCGCAGATTTTCCTATATACATTTTCCGGAAATGATCGTCATATATTTTAACTTACTGGAGAAGACCTTTATGTTTCCCTCCGTTTGCCGATCACGAATGTTATAAGAGATTCTTTCATATTATCCATTGTGATCCGAATAGATGACCTACAAGTTTATTTCTTGAAATGATTCATCATTCACTATCAACACCCAACTCACCAATACAACCCCAGCATCGTTGTACAACTGTTCCATCCATGTAAGAATCATTATTAGTGCTGATCCACTGAGCTCACTCTATCAGTGGAAACAACATCTAAGCTACCTAAGCTAACTCCCTCAATGGTTTGATTCACATCAAAACTTATTGAAAGAACATCCATATTCTATGTGTCTTCGGAAATTCGTAAAGTTAGACTGTTATTTATGCATGTTTTCAAACCAGTCAAATTGTTCTGAATATTCTCCGCATGAAGCCGACCTTGGAAAAGGACAAGTATTTCATGAAAGCTATGAAAACAGTGACATGAAATTGCAAAACATTCAGGCATTGTTCGTGTTAGGCCGCTCGTAGGCAGCTCGGTAGTTGGAAGGCTGAAGAGCAGAAACAGAAAATTCATGTTTCTCAAATACAAATGAGATCGAAAATCAGTCTGAGTAATAGGAAGTATTTAAGTAATAAAGTTATATTCGGAGGTTGCTCAACTCAAAGTAATGGTATATTTAATGTTGTTAGTGTGACGGAAACGGATAGCTCCTAGTCAAGAATGTAGATTATGTGGGAACCGACTTAACTAACTTCATGATTTACCAGCTTCTCTTGTTCGGCAGTTAGTTCACGGTAGGCTTCGTCTGCGTAGTCCTGCCACTTGCGTTTTGCGGCCATCGTTGGTCTATGAGAAGTGGGCTTCTGTCCAGTTTTGGTTCATTTCATCAAAGGAGGGTATGCTATGCTATGTTTTTCACGCAGTCGTCTACGTTGTAATTGCTCATTTGTAATGCGGCTAAGATATCTGCATCATCACCGCATCGAAAACTTACGTCCTGAAATTCATAAATCAAAATGGCAGTAAATGTAGGCGTTATCACGTGTCTTTTGTGAATAAATCTAAGAGGTTTAGACTGAAACGATAAAAACGATAACCTCCACTTTTTCTGTGGTTTCATTTTCAGTCACTGTCAAAGGGACAAAGAGATATATAATCCTAATGTCAGTCGAATATCGTCTGTGTTTAGGCGTGCTTGCCGGAATTTCCTTTTTTTCCATAATTTCAGTTTATCTCTAGCTAGTGCAAGTCCAGATTCTCGCCTCCCCACTGTACACACATTGCCGGTAACTGTGTATCTGCCAGAGTGCGTGTGCCATCGTGTGGGTGATTTGCTAAATTGTGGTGAAGAGGCGGAAGTGGTGCGAGTGCAAACGCGCTTATTAGACATGTGAACGATCAGACACGTACCTCAAAGGACCGTATGCGTGTGTGCGTTTAGAAAGTCAGTTTACTACGGATCCATACGCGTACGAAATAAAGGAGCGTGGATGGCACAGAAAGGAAGAGAAAATATTTAGCTTGGTAGAAATTCCGGACCTGGACAGTCATGTGTTGCAAAACAACTTTATACGCAGTCTACGATACAACCTGCTCACAGCAGACAGTTATCCACTAAGGTCTTGCTCGGTACCACACCTGATCTATTGCAAACTTATCGGGTTCTCCACTCTTTATTTTTACGCACCATACACAGGGATGTGAAGAAAGAGAACGGAACTGCAATCTTCCTGACGGCTGGGGCCGTTCATTGCATTCGCCAATTAAAAATATCGCATACCCGAGAGCTTGCGTTGCAAATCCGCTCAACGACTTGAAGGCTCTGTTATACAGCAACGCCATTCCGGTCCGTTTGCCTAACTCCATTCACTAGTCTGTGGTACCAGTAGGAGCTTCGTGATTTCGTCCCGACGCTAAAAATACACAAGATCAGAAGTGTTACTTTGGTGACCAATCAAGGATCCTATTGCGAAACGCCTCACTGCCGATATATGTCACCGAGGCTGCAGATGAAACTTCTGCTGACGTCCTACCTCACGTTTGCCGAGGCCCGGTTGACGCTCGAGCAATTCGTTGGCGTACTCGATAAGACTGCTGAACAGTCCGCGCTGTACAACAATAAGTTTGCCAGCCCGTTTCACACAAACGCGTCAACTTAGGCCGGTCAAAATGATGACTCCCAAACACAAATCAAATGCAACTCCACCTACGCTCTACATACCACATCCGTCATGCAGTATGCTGTTCTTGTGGCTGAATGGTCCTATTCGCAAGGTGTGCCGCTAATCACAGTGCAATATGACGATTGCTACCTCTAAGGATCCGAAAAATGATGACAATCCGGTAAACACACTGAAGATTTCGATTGAATCGTGTACGGATCAGTCCAGTTCCACTGTGGCTTGAGACTTCGATTCATTTTGGATATCATGAGCTGCTGGTCCTTAAATCGGAATTCCTTTTTCACTTGATTCTGCCCAGTTACCCATACAATACACCGATGTGCGCTTTGCGGTGTTTCTGATAGTCGACGTACACTGTTGCGTGCGACTACATTGCTGGTTCGTTAGGAAAGTGAATATATTCTGATACACTTCCCGATATTCGTAGGCAGTCCCTTGATTTTACTTTTGAAGGCCCCGCGTACATTGGAGCAATAGGCAACAATCCGAAAGGCATCCAGTATTCCGGTGGATCAGCAGCATTTGATCGCACAATGCTCGAATACCGAAAGCGACATGGCAGTTGAGCCCGCGAACTTGGGATTGGGTTATGATGCGGAGATTCTGAAGCACTGAGTGTTGTCGTATGGTCAGATCGAAGGTGTTCTAAAGATGCTATCCCAAGTTTAACGAGACGATGTCATTGTGTGTGTGTCTCCATCCACTTGGGTGACTCCGATTGTGGTGGCGATGATGAGTGATGAACAGACACTTCGAACTTGCGGTGTCCAGCGACTGTTCTGGAATCCACGTTCAAAATGATGCGCGGCAACTACGGTAGAACCGCAGAACTCCAAAAAATACATGCCTTGCAGCTAGTGTTTCTCAAAAACTGGTCTGGCTATTGTTGTTGTTTGGCTGCACTGCTTTCAGTCCACTTGGGTATGAAAAAAATGAAGCCACTGGCTTGACAGATGTGTTGGTGGCCGGAATTGGATGCGGACATTTGCACTGTGACAATGAACCCGTGGTCCGAAAGCAGAGGGTTCACGCAGACTTTTTGGCTCATTCGTGAACGAACATCACGCCCGTGTACTGAGTGACTCCCATTTCAAATGGTTAAAAGTATTCCTGACCAGTTTACCAAACAACTTGTTTGTAATCCAGGTTTCACGGAATCGCCGAGGATCCAAATGATGACCGTGTTGATGACCGGAATCCATTTATTCCTCCAAACGAAACGACGGCCGCAGCGGCCGAGCCATATCCACCAGGAGGAGAGCCAAATTAACTAGAAGCTCTTGAAGAAGGACAGATGTGATGATTTAGCGAGCGACACACGTGAAAAGGCGAAGTTTAATTTGTAGCCACAATCGCATTTAGGATCCTCAACCGATTTTGATCACCGCGGCCGGGCACAGCTGAAGCCATTTTTAATTGATCAAATCCTATTATACGAGGTAATTTATACAAATCAGTTCTGGAATGAAGTAATTGTGCTATTTCGCAGCCTCGGTATTCTTGCTACTTTGGATTACGTGGTTTCGGCTGGGAGCAATTACAACACATCCTACCAGCATGGGTGTTGCATATATTAAACGAAAAAGTTTTTTCTCTCTCTTTGACTTGTGACTAATCATTTAGACTGGAAATCATAACAGAGTTTGAGTGGGAATGAATGTGTAGTTGAGTGCTACATTATGTAGTATCATGTGAAGCACGCGGCTTTGGTTCAATGAAATAATCTTCATTGAAGTGGCACAGTGTCGAGTCATGAACCACATATTATGCACTACCGGTGATTCTTGTCAAAAACATCTTCAGAGTTCTTCAGTATTCAACAACATGTCTTTCGCTGTAAAATCGCTTTCAAAATGCGAGAATTAACGATTTATTTTATTCATTGCTTGTACTTCCATTTAGTATTCAATGGATTACCAAGCTGTCGCAAAAATATAAATCCACATTCGTCTGTAGTTCTTTCATGAATATTGATGTTTAAAAAAGCGCTTTGTTCTAACTTTGTTGAAAATGATATAAAGTGGGAAATCACCAGCTTTCATCAACATTCCTGTGGTCAAAACTCTCTGTAGGATTAGGTGTTGAGTTCTTTCCAGCAAGAACAGTATCAATTACTCATTTTGTACAACGTTCAAATCATTGATTTGATCTGTTATGTAGAGTTTGTAATCTTTCCAATCAAACAATTTACCATTGAGCAGCTCCCGCAAGGGATTCAGATTGCCTCAAAACTAGGATACACAGAGCTATCGCCCAGTAATTCGGAACTGTCAGCTTTCAAAGAAAAACCAAAACACCAGTGACCGAATGTAAGGGTCTCTGTTTTCACTGAGTCGCTTGTAAACCAAAATTCTGTAGTTCGGCGGTGACAATGAGTTGCACATTAGTGACCTCCGAAGAGGGACAGTGCAGGATCGGGTGAACCGCACCAAGCTGTTTCCATATCATTCGCTCTCACTAGTTATTCCTACTCCGCGTTGACCACCTGTCTGTTATAATAATAGGCTGCACTACGTTACCTCGACAACCATAGCATCATAAGTTGAGACAAGACGGAATACTTGCAACCAACAGACCTCACGCGACAGACCAGAAGAAGTTCCTTCACGGGTGCCTCGGTCAGTTTCTCGTGTTGGGTTAGTGCCCCACTGTCTTCTGGGTCAGACTTTTGGGTCAGAGGCTCCAGTAAGGGTTCCCAAATAATAGTCCGTTGTGCGTTGTGGGCAGTCGCCATGTACGATATGCCCAAAAATCTCCATCGTTTCTTCGGCAAACACAGTTTGTATTTCTCTGTTCTGTAACTTTCTCATCTCAATTCGGAATAGATATGAGAGGCCTTAATGAGTCGTGACCGTGAACTTCTAACTCTCGGTAACGGTAGCAAATAAGAGACAAGAAAAAAGAGAATCGATTCCTCAACCTAAGCATTCGTCTCACTCAGCTGCATTTAGCATCGGCACACATTGTCAAACGAAGCGACAGTCTGCCATACCTGGAATTCCTCAGACGTTTAGTGTGAGTTGTGTCCCCGAAACACGCATCCAGACCCAAATTCAGTTTTACCAATTTACTCTTCAAACTAGCGTTCCCGTTTCACTCCTCGCGCGCCGGGTCATTCTGTGTCTGTTGTGCTTGTGGTCAATCTGGCGTTGCACCGTTTTCGGCATGAAAACTGAGCGTGCACTGCGCGACTGGATTCCAATGAGCAGTCATCTGTTTGCGGTTCGGATGAATGGTTACATACAAGTAAACAGCACTAGACTGGAGCCTAGGTGCCTGTTTGTTGTTACGATGTATGCCCCAAATGACTGTAACTCATATGAGGCTGAAGACGAAAAATACCATTAGTTGTATCAATTGCTCCGTAGAGTGCATTGAACGGACATCATGGATGTTTTTGGTGAATTCAGTGTTCAAGTTGGAAGTCTAGAGGAGACGGAGAGAAATAAAGGAAACCCTTTTGAAATTTCAATAGACCGAACCAATAATGGTGACCGACTCATTCAACTATGTTCCGATCATGAACTTTTCCCAGCGGGTAGAAAGTTATCGAACGAAATGCACCACCGAGTAACCTGGCACTCTGCTGCGTTTTCCCGGCTTTGGACTCAGATAGACCATATTGCTGTTGGTTACCGCTAACGCGGATCAACTCAAAACTGCTGATCATTTTGGTCCACGTCTGTTGAAAATGATCACACAGTTGTTCGTGTAAAATTAAGCCTACATCTCGTCGGTGGCTGAAATGATGCCAAAGCCAAAAGTCCTCGGTGGCCGCTACTGGGCGATATCAAAGGATCTGCCTCCAAGCAGAAATATTGTAAAATTCAAAATTGACCCTTTCTGTTTTCTTTCAATGTATTCTCTCTGTTATAATACAAAGCTGTACCGTACATGATACCACTCGGATGAAACATTGAACTACATGCTGTGCGTTCTTGAAAATCTCACTTCTCAGTGGTTCCGTGCGGGTTCAGCTTATTCAATCCGTCGGGTATTACATTTGGCGTCGCGCAATAGATTCAAACCATAATTTCTTCTGAAATGCAACCCCTTGATGTAAGTTCCATATCTCAACCGGTTGACGACTACATGGGATGTTTCAGTATTTGGTATTTGGCTCGAAAACATTTGGATGATGCCAGGAGAGAGAACTGTTTATGCAATTTGTTTTGTGAATCGCCATACATTTTCCGAACCTTTTCTTGCCATTAACACTCCATTCGATATCACAACTGTTCACCGGGTTGTCGATGCAGTGACGTGCAAAGGAACCGGATGAATAATCAACAAGGTTCAGCGGGCTCTAAATGAGGCTGCTACTGCTACCCAAGATACAACAACCAGCTACTCACAGAAGCAATGGATATCTGCATCCTCAGTTGAGCTGTTAGATGCTCTCAGAAAGATTCCTCCGGATTCCATGTATGATGGAACACAGTGGTGCCTTAAACGCCAATTGATTCAGAGCCTGAGAAGCGGCCGTCAGTAGAGGTGGATTGCGAAGTACAGGGAGGTGGGAAAAGCTGCAGTGATTGACAGCAGCTGCAATCTTATCCGACAAAACTGAAACACTGGTCTTCGAAAGCCAGGATTTATCGAACTGCTTTAAGAGACGAACGGCTCACCGATTCGAACTCAGTAGCTTCGTCCAGTCCGTTGGAAGAAGCATTTTAAAACGCAGTTCAACTGGCCTTTATCCCCGACAGGCTTGTTAAGAAACGTCATAGCTTCAACTGTGGTTGTTGATACCGGTCCTCTGTCAAATGCGGAGGTTCTTCTTCGGCTAGGCCACCTAAATGACATGAGACTGCTTGACCGGATGAGTTGCACCCGTCCAGTTTCGAGAATGATGGCTCATAATTGTTATTGGAGTTGACAAATCTCCTCGATTCTGTAGGTCACAGGGAACAAATTCTGAAGAGTTAGAGTGAATTTGTCATTGAGCCAATTAACAAGAAAGATGGTGATTCCTCTTGTCAAAACCACCCGTGAATAAGTTCGGTTAGCATCACATCTATAATGCTTGCATTTAGCATTCCCCACCACTCATCAATTACTGGAGAATAGTGCCCGAGCGAGAATCAAGAGCGGTTTAGACTTGATCGATGTTGTGTTGATCTTATCTTTACTCTCCGACAAATTTTTGAACACAGGCACACATTTTATAGGCCAACTACCATCCTTTTTCTTGATCCTTTAAGCGATCTTAGGCTCAGTTGACCACGATGTTCTCTAACTTTGCCATTTGTTGAAGGGTGTACCAGAGAAATTCGGTTCCACCATAAAGCCCTATTATGTGAACAGCCAAGGCTGAGTTATGGTTTACGGTTCTCCTTTACCCGAGTTCACCACGAGAATTGGTGTTCTTCGAGAGTACGCCCCTCTCCCTTTCTCTTTACCTTCGTGATTGATACGGCCTTAGATACAGCACTTCTTTCAGGTGTTGATAGTGGTATCCAACGTGGAAAGATGTTGGACCAATAATATGCGAGTGACATCGTTCTCCTTTATGAAGATCCAGGTCATTTGCAAGCTATTATGAGCAGCATGAATAACTGTGTAACAATGATCGGTTTGCGTTATGCAAGATGCTGTTGCAGGATTGGATTGGTCCAACTCTAAACCATTCACTATCTGGAGAACCATAGACTTGGTTGATAAGTTGTTTTCTGGACAGCTGAATTTTACTCGGAGAACAGATATCGGTTGAGGTGTCATTGTGTATACAGAAAGTTCTCTTGACATTTGCTCATCAGAGTTATCTGTGACTTTGATACAAAATCTGTTCATCTATCAAGAGTCGGGCGTACGCTGCAGCAGTTAAGGCCGTTATTCTCCGTGATTAAGAAACATGGCCACTATGAGAAGATTATCGTTATTGGAACACAAGTACGCGCATGTTCACTGACATTATTATTATCTTCATCGTCTTTTTTTCAATCGATTCGATTTTCGCAGGGGTGTCATAGTAGCTCATAATCATCCTGAAGCCCTTGTTCCCCAGCTTCTACGAAAAACCGCATCATTTCCTCAGCTTTCGTGAACCCATGAAGTGGTTTCGTCACCGGTGAGATTTTCAGCGCCCGTGACGCCAATCGTGACTTTCGCTTGAAACTCAATTAAAGGTTCCGTCATTCACGGTCGTCATCGCATCATTTTGAACAAACTGATAAAACATTTAGTTGGTTCACTCTCGAACCAGAACGCACACTACAGTAGGCGTTCGACTAGCGGCTCAGAAACGTGTCTTCTATCGAGTCCTGAAGCAAACTATGAACGAAATTCGCCTAAACGAATGAATATAGAAGACCAGTGTCCACAGGCAAATACGATCGTGTATTTCATATATCGTGGGACCGAAATAGTACCGGGGCAAGAAATACACGGAAAGTAAACGGGGGCAACGGCGAAGCGAAAGTCGGACCACACACCTGCAGTCGGTGAGAACCGAAAATGTGTCAAACGTGAGGTGGATGGAAACCTCGGGAAAGTCAATTTAGTAAAACGTATGCAACCGAGGGAAAAACAGTGAAGTCAATATCAAGCACCAGAGATTATGAAGAAAATACATCCATTACGCTTTCTACTGTGTTCTTTTCAATGCTTCACCAGATTGAATCTGGGTTTTCAAATCAGGACAGCACCCTTTGTCCGATCCTCCATGAGAAACGTAATATGGATGATTGCACCGTTAAGTAATGGATTGTAAAAAGTACATGCATACTAAGTAGATAAATGTATAGTTAATCTTCGTGAATTAAAACGAACTCCGTGACTGTGGTTTGAAAGCGTAGGAGTGAGCGTTCGGGCAGGAATGGAACATATCTAACAGAAAATGGTGGTATCTTCTAACACCTGTTACTAATTAGGGTGGTTACGATTATCGGTTTGTAAACGGGTGCATATCGTAATCAATGTAACGTAATCCAGTCATTCTATCATTTTCTTGACGGCGATGGAATCAGGATAGGCATGAAAACGTCAAGAAACAGGTTTATGTTTCCCTGGGAGTAAAAGTGAGCCATACACAGACTGCTAATCACAGTGCTCCAAATTGCCAGAATGTCAAAACCGTCTGGCTAGAAATCGAGAACAACTTCAGATCTACCAGATCAGTCGGATTTGATGTGCGTTACAACATCAGAGACTGTCCTCACCTTGTATTGTTTTCTGTATTGTAGAAAGCACTCAAAGTTCCCAGGGAGATAAGGCCTGCATCCAAACTATTGTTTTACCGAAAATCTTGGATACGGGTCACAAGGCTGTCCACGCTAAATTCAAGTCAAGCAGAGTAAATACTCTACGCACCTGGAGAATTTAAAACAATGGTTGTAAATAACAGTTTTCCAAACAGTGACCGGACATTAGCATTGCATAGCGCGGGAACTGTCATCTCCCTTGGGGGTGGTACAACTACAGGTAGTCCTCCAGCTAGTGTGCATGCCTTTCTTAGTCCAGTCGCGTATACTTCTCTGCCCCTTGCCTGCCTGCTTGTGCTCGTTACCCTATTTCTCGGGATATTTGATCTTCCTTGATTAATTTGTATTCTGTGGCCAGACCATAGGAAATGCGCATTCGAATATACTACTGCATTTCCTAGCTCAAACGAGTCTTTACCATAAAATGGTGTTAAAGCTTGAAAGATTGCATGTAAAATCTCTTCTTCAAACTTATCGCTTTGTGTGTTATTGATAGCTGTGTGAATTTTAGTTTCCATCATCTAGACAATAAAATACATCGAACGAAATGGTGAGACCTCGACTTTTTCGACTGAAACATCCAGTTGCTCTCATCGGATTTACTCGATTGCATGCACGCGTGCGGACAGATTTGGTTACTGGCAGACAATGCCACTTACCGCATGTTATTCTTCTTTAACGAGGATGAAAGTAAACATCCATATATATATATTTCTATTAATACGAAGTAGTATGTAAGCGTGTGGACGAAATTCTCCCGGAAGCACACGACCGGTTTTGCGGTTGTTGGTTCTCATCAGGTATGCGTACCCGTTACTCCTCTGCCCACTCGTCTTCATACTTGTACACTCATATTCCATAGTCACAAGGATCTAATTTCGATCGTTTGGAGTGTGCATGGATAATTTTCAATGAAGAGCCCACAAACGAATCACAACTGAGATTACTCATAGTTATTCGTGTCTGGGTCACTACATACTACTTACGTTCAATATGAGTGCCTACACTTGCAGCCTCGCTGCTATCCTTTATTTATTGAGATGAATGTGAGCATCAGTATATCATTATATATATATATATATATATATATATATATATATGAAGCGATCAGAAGTAAACTGACAATACTGAGTTGTGGCAAATTTGACATACAATCAGGTCCTTGTGCGAATATGTGACCACTCTTTCCCCGTTTCCATCGTCTTTTCACAGACAGGTGTGTGATATATAACGAAAAGATAGGAAATAGTGGGAATTCCATATACTGTGTTTAAAATAAAGTGCAGACCACCAGTGATTCGGCAAATGAATCAAATGTGCCTTCTAGGAACTTCGAAAAATATTCTTCTTTGTGCTTTGCAAGGTTGACAGCAGGATGAGGACAAAATCGAACTCGTTTGCGTCCACTTCATTGTTCTCTTCGTCGTCAATAACGGTCTTATGATCGTCATCATAATTGTCTTCTTCTTTTATCTCCGTGAAGAGGAGCACGAAGTGACAGGACATTTTAACATCTGCTTTTGGTTGATGTCTTCCGTCAACAGTATGTTGGCCAATCCAAATGTCTCGAACACCGCAACAGTATTCGATCTTCAAGTCCATTCATGCTGGTCGCCTAATAAACTGGGAGCATGGCAATCGTTTCTTGTTCACCGACAGGATTTTCTCCCTCATGGATGAAAACGTCTAAGCGACTTGACTCAAGCTCAATAATAATGAGTTCATAGTGTTTTCAAATCTACCAGGCATTTGTCCTTGAGAAGTGTAGAAGAGATTCAATAAAAGAAACTTCATATTGTTCTCACTGTTTTCGCGACTTCCAACAATCACAACAGAAATCAGTGTATTTCATAAATCCATGACAGGGGAAGTGCGGCTTCAATGATTTTGTGGCGTTACTGAAAGAAAACTGCTCAGAATTGGTACGTGTTTCAGTGACTGGACACTGGTTACAAACAACCTAAACCAAACTTCCCTATTGCTGACATGGTGTTCTCAACTTATTCTACCAATGGAACGGAGGGGTTGATGATCAAACAACGATAATATCGGTTTAACATACACCCCAACGGTCGTGTTTCTGAACCATAAAAGGAACGAAATCACCTGTGACTGTGCATACTCGACCGCTGATGAACTTTAGGATATCATGCCAGCATCACCGATGACTGAGGTTGGTGAAGACCAGTGGCAGCTTCTGCATGCGAGACGACACCTGACCCATTATCTGTTCACCTCATAAAATGGAAATGCCTCAGTCGCAAAACTTATCTACTCCAGCTACGACCTGCTTCACTAATAAAATATCTCGATCAGGGCCAAACCAGTACAGCAGCAGCAAACAAGAAATTTTTTGTAGTTTCCTACGCAGCACATTTGATCCATTTGCGGAATGATTCGTAACCTGTATTCATTCCAAACAATAAACATGTTGACAGTTTAGTTATTCTCTATTCATCGTGCTGAGTAGTACTAACTGTCTTATCTCAGATTCAAGCCATGTGGTCAGAAAATCAAGACAATGATCATCTTAATACACCCGATTTAGGGTGAATTTTCAATACATGTGCGATTTACGGAGTAACCTGAAAGAAACGAATGTAACCATTTATTGAAAGGTCCAGAGGGATTCGAGGAGAAAAAATCAAGCAGTTAGTACACTCAGATTAATGTCGAGGCCGAATAACAAGATCGTTCATTATTGCGTCGTGGTCTACGGGAAAGTGGACATGGTTAGGGCTTCGGCTATTTCCACATGTAAACGTGTGTGAATGAAGAATTTTAGATTTCGAGCCAATGAAAGTGAGAGATGCGGCTCTAGAGAGTGTGGAGGGAAGACAATGATTTGTGTTCGATGGTAACCTGTTTCTGAATTTGTCACACGAATCAGAATGCATGTTATTGATGTAGTCAGTGAGAATGTATCTATTGTTGAGGCAGCAGAGAGTAGCAATTTTCGAGATTTGGTGGTAAGATGGGAATTAGACGGAAGAAGCGTTAGGTAGATTTTGGTTATCAAAGAAAAGGTATGGGACGTTTTTGAAAACAGTATGCGAGGGAGATCCAAATCGAAGTTGAAAGGTATAATCAACGTACCTAAGGATTTCAAGGAAGAGAGCACAGGAAGCAGATAAGTGGACAAGCTCATTCACACTGTTTCGAGGAAAATTCAATCTTTGGTTCCCAAAACAGTGACAGTACAACTGAGAAATAAAATGGATGCTATTGGAAAAATAATCACAAAGGTATTTTCAATTAAAGACATCAACCGCATTATCACGTAGAACATACAGCAGATTACCGCGATTGGGGGAACCAAATGCACGTCCGTAGTTAAGAAAACGTAGCCTCACAGTACAACCATCCTGATCACAAGTATAAGCTGTTGAATTAGTAATGCGTGCATTTGCATCACGTGTTGACAGACAGGGTATATAGGGAAATTGTGTCAGATCACGAGGGTGAACTTGGAGAATTATACAATGGATGAGTGCATTCTTATTTACTTTCAGCAATGCAAATGTTCAATCTATCTGACGGTATTTATTGGATACTTTCTTTGGTACAGGTTGAGGGCGTATGAATATCCGACGATTGACAATCACCTCAAAATCAATAAGACGAGATGGGATATGATTTCGAAAGAGCAAGCCATTAGCAACATTGGTGTTATTTAGTCGGGGCTATCAGATTCACGGCACTAGGCTTGTTATTGAACGGCAGGAACAGAGGCAAGTGTGACAGGGTTTCGTTCATGGGATTCCAGATATATATGAGGAAGTGAGGATGTGTCGGAGATAACAGTGAACAGGTGATTAGAATCTACTACGCCTAGCCTCACATTGAGCCTGGCACAACACAACAGTTAAATGGCGCTTCACATCTCACGGCATTTCACGTGACCCAACACTCTGTATGTTTACAGGTTATTCAGATGTCTTATTTCAGTCTTGATGAGTGTGGATAGCCTTTTACGGCTTGATGCCAGTCAGATGTTTCTGCCTTGGCCCTAAACCCACGGGAGAAGGAAACCTATTATGTTGAACATAACAGATTTCTATGGGGCAACACAAATCATGGAGGTTTGGGTAGTCGGTTAGGTGCTCACAGAACGAGAATGCCTCGTGTAAAAAATTAGGAAAATCAGTGAAGGTGGCAAATGTCCCAAGCTTTTTGAGATTCTCCAAGGTGCAAACTCGTTTGCAGACAGTGCGCGATGACTGTAGAAAGGTGGTGAAGGCTTTTCCTTAGCAAACAAACTTTGGTATCAATAAGTGTAATAGAGTGATCAGGAACTCCGATAGGAGCACGAGGAAATACTGTACAAATACTTCAATAATTTACTAATACTGAATGAAAAAGGGCATCGAAGCAGTAAGAAAGTGAACAAGACTCAATAAGATGGGAGGTGATTAAAAAGGATAAGTCAAGTCCACTTAAATTAACTGTCATTCTGCACAAGGACTGATTAAGACTTGTATTGAAATAGTTGGGAACACTGCTAATCTACTGATTGATATTATCCGTGGGAGTATCTAGTAAAACATAAGGAATACCAGAGATATGAGGTTGAAATGATCTTAGAGGAAGTGGCTTTCTATGCACTCGATCTATATCACGCTGAATTTGAGTGAGATGTGATAAGATTTGCACCACATTTGATAGATAAGTGTGATTGAAACCATGATTTCTGGATAGTGTATGGACATATAATGTGCTAATATTTTACTTTTTTCAAGAGACATAATGAAGAAAGCTGTTATAACTAGTTATATGCAGTTACTTGGTTATATATAGGTATATCACAATCAGTAGGCAATAAATAAATCATACAGATAAATTGACAATTGAGGCATGTGGTAAATGTGGTAAGCAGTGTGATCATTTGTCACTGCTCTAAGCTTTAAGTTGTGCGAATCAATGACTCTAAGATCCCCGTTTTGATCCCAGAGATTGGATTCCCAGCGAGGTGTAGTAATAAATAGCAAGAAAATATGATTTCCTGTGCTGTGTGCTGCGAAAAAGATGGCATCAACCAAAAGGGATCGGATTCTCAAACTGACTACTGTGATACTACCTGGTAGGCGAACTGGTAGTGAAGAAGTGAAATTTTGTTGATGGCTGAGAGGAAGTTGCTTTGTGTCTACACTGGCTTTTGCCAGACCACGGTTAACCAGTTGAGGGACGTTTTTATGACAAGTAAGGTGGTTGACCTTAAGGGAGTTTCAACTGAAGGTAACTATTCAGTTTGACTAAGCTACTACTACTAAGCTACACAAGTACAGAGATATGCAGATTTACACTGGTTAAATAAAGCTCATGGAGGGGATGTAGAAATGCCGTGTATGTGAACGGCTGAACGTGAAATCAGACTTTTTATTACAATGGGCATATTTCAACAAATGTACCCATAATGAACTTTATTTTGGGAGTTCTGTGAACTAATAATACTATTATTTTCTTACAAATGAAAGTCATGAGAGGATAGCCGGTAGTATAAACCTGTGGTTATTTTCATGATAGTTCCCGATTTGGATTTAGCCGTCAACACTACCTTATTGTTACAACATAACGGTTAGATGATTTTGAATAATCGTAAACTGAGTGCTTTTAGATGAATGAACATGCACGCGACCTACGGGCGCGTTTCACAAAAAAAAATCGATAAAAGAATTAAACATTTGTTTGGCGAATAACCGGTGAGTACATACACCGTTTCTTCTGTGCATTCACGGGCGTGTATCTGCGTATGCACCTGATGTTCATTTTCATAGCGATCGTTTGCATTTCGTGTATTTCTCGTATCGGTACTGTTTCCGTACCACTTTATATATAATACATTGTCGCATCTGTCCATGGGCTAGCATCATCTATATTTGGTCAATAGAGGTGATTTCGTTGGTACTCCGCATCGAGACAGGAATAAAGACACGTTCATAAGCCTCGCTCAAACGTCTCCCAAAGTTTATCTAGCATTTGAGGTCATTCAGTGGTATATTATGCGGCGTAGTCAGTGATTATGCTCCCATGCTGCATCTGCCGATCCATCTGCTAATCATAATACGAATACGAAACAATAAGTTGAAAGTTATACTCGACACACAGAAAATGAACGCAACCAGTGGTACCAGGTTTGTGGCTGGTGAACGAGATGAACATCCAAGTGGTCGACCACGATCCGCAACGTGTTGGCACGGAAAAGAGCTGTTCATTACAATGCAAACCATTGGAGAAGCGGGTATTATTTCATGGTTATTTCACACTAGAAATAGTCAGATTACTTCCTACGGATTTCATGCAAATAGAATGAAATAAGTAGATTTAATGGAGTGTTGATACGCCAGTATCTACTTGGTCGAGAGCAACCAGCCAATAGAATTTACATCAGTCTAGATGGATTTGTACGAAAATCAGTTCCACAGGGAATCACTATCGAAACACAGGATCATTCGTTTAGCAAGAGCACATTGAACCAACACATTCGTGCAATCATGTACCGAGTTTCTTTTCAAACCATAACACAGCTTGAAATAGAATGCAATGAAACAGAGACTTCACAATACAAATGAGAACAAATAAGTTTCTGCTGGTTATTCGAATCATTACGGCACGGAGGAGAGAAGCAAGTTGAGGGAAGCTATCGGTAGGATATATTCCAATTTGCATTCAAATAGGGTGAAAGCATTTCACGTTCGACTTGTTTTATATTTTCAATCTGTTTACTTTAAATTAACCCACCGATGATTGTTATTTTTATCAACAATTCTCATGCATAAAACGCTGATACAGTTTCATTATCACTATCCGAAAAACTGTCTACCAATTTTATAACAAGCTGACAATTCGGAATTTAAGAACTTCTCAGGCAGCAAGCTTATCAATATTCTTTGGTTCATGAAGTTCACCAAAACCTCTCGATCGGACGGCTCAACATATACAGTATTCAAGCATGGGGCTGGACCTCTGTCGGAAATGTTGAATAATGTGATCAGTCACGCAATTGAATCTTCCTTCATTTCTGACTCTAACCGTCCTGTCACAATCATTCTCATACCAAAAGGGTCCAGTAACCCAACAGGATCCAAAAAAGTTCACAGAGTTAAACTTTTCTCGTCGGAGTTGAAATTGTTTGAATTTCCTGTACTCCATGGCCTTCGAAACCCTGCCAGAAGTCGAACTGACGAATACGAATTTGCGTATAAATCCTGGCGGTTCACGTATGAGAAAATAGCGTGGTATTCCATTTCATTGCAAAAGCACTCAATGATTCGTAAAAGTCCATTAGGCCTGCCGTCGTCGATCACACACCGACATTTTATGGTTCACAGCAAACGTCGCTTCTCAAGAAATTAGAATCCATTATCTGACCCTGTACTCAAATAACTGATTGTCAGACTTCTTCTCAGGAATAACATATTGTATCTCTCTTCTAGATGTTTGTACATATTCGGTCTTGTTTCTGGGCTTATGTGATAAGCATATAACATCATCCATTTAGTTTGCCGAAAATATCGTTGCGGACTGTTTCATCCAGTGTGATAATAAAATCATAAAAATCAATTCAAAGAGTGGATTGGTAATTCAGGCTCTGGCATAGCATGCAGCGTTAATATTGTTTTTGTATTACTGAGGATTGGTGCAGTATATTGGGTGCAGAGAACAAAACACTAGATGAAACATTAAAGGTCATAAGGCCAATGTGGTTGTGAATTGTGTCCTATGTATCACTGGATGGGACAACTTGGAGCGATACTTTCACTAAGGGAGGTAGTTCGTAGAAGAGATCAATGAAGTTTGCCGGTCCATGACATGATATGAAAGAAAGGTATGTAAAGGCCATGTGAATTGTGTTAGACTTCCTGGGTGTGGTCCTACATAGGGGTTTAATGCATTCTAGTAGCGCTTTTGTAAGTACATTAATTATCTACTTGATAGAGTTATTTGTAGTTTTCTCGTTATATTTTTTGTACCATTGGTTGTTTGAGTTCCAGTTGAGATTCCAGTTTTGAGATAGAAACGAGAACTATCGTTCCCACTTCGTGAATAATAGGTGTTCGAGACAAACTGAACTAAATTAAACCAAGCTGAGGAGAGCTGAACTGAACTGGACTGAGCTCTACTGAATATCGCTTCATGTTTGCATGAAGAATAATTGCGTCAACACAAAATGCAATCTGTATTTAGAATGCATAGCTTTGTGAGTTCATACTGGCCCTCATCGGTAAATTACTTACAATCATATACGAACACATGACTATAGTCTACTAACAATTTCAAGTAGGCAAGAGCCTTGTAGAATGAAACGTGTGGCATATCCGAGACACCTATCTTTGGGGAACAATCCTGTACCAAATAGAACCAAACCTCATCTATCCCATTTCAAATAAATTCTGAGTAATCTGAATTGAAGCACGTTATTGTACAGGGTAGATCGGCATTTTGAAACTGCCACTTTGATATCGTCATAATGATGGTTTTCAAGACCAACCAGAGAATGGTTTCAATGTCGGGAAACGTGAAGACGAAATACGGAATGGATGCACCAATATGATGAAGGGGTTCTTCCAAATCACCTCGAATCTCCTAGAAATGCAAGTCCGATTTGCCCACCAGACAGCACATATACCTTTGGAAATTGGACTTCTTAAAGCTATGTGCTTTAAACCATCAGATACTATTATTCATTCCTTCCAAACATTGATTCCCATCAGCCTAATCTATTTTGGTCTCTTCGGGCGATTTTAATCAGTCAAAAACTCATTTTATTATCGTGAAACAGAATTCGGACGTCGGATATTATAAATGATAGAAAAGAACCGATTAGATGATGTAAACCAGTTTTTACCCCAAACAAGTTTATTCCTTACTTACTGTTTTAATCACCCACAAAGCTTTATTGACACAATATGACCAAATGTTTCTCATATTCTCTGATGGAAACTCCCAACGGCAGTTTTGATAACGTTTCTTTAAAAATCGCTGGGTGTGTCAAAAATACGGGAAAGAGATATAACAGAACGAGTAGTCTCATCAATGAGCAAATCTCTACGAAATAGTAACTGATAGAATGGTTCACAATGCTACGAAATCCAGTCACGTCCCGAAAGACAGTTGACCATCTACAATATTCTTTGTTCAAATATGACCTTATCTATCCCCAGCGAATATTGAGAAAATGGTTCAATTAAACGATCTGTCTTCCGGAATGAAACCTGACCGATGCACTCTCTGCACTGCACTGAAATGGTTCCAAAGAAGTACAAGATAAACACAGTGCAAACATTGTTTCTCACCATAGTGATAATTTTGACGACAGATACACTGGATGGAGAAATCAATGGGATTTGTGAAACGCTCGTATCCACTGCTTATCCAGCAATATTCCTGGCAAAGTATTATCATCTGAAGCTGATAAAGAATGATCGTCCACTGTACTTGGAAGTGAATTTTGAAATTCCCCACAAACATTATGATATGATCAACCTTACCATTAAGCTTCTGAAGCCAAATTCAGGCGTATCTACTATAGTGCCGAACCGGTAATTGTGTTCACGTATTTCCCCGATCACACGCCTATAATAAAGGATCCACCGTCTATTCACACCAAGTTCAGCTGCACATTACAAGTAAAATATTGGATCTCAACTACCTACACTGTCCGGTTCGAATCTTAGTTACGTCATACAATGACTCAACACATTCACGTGTGACTTGAGAATTAAAATCACAACGACTGCATCATCAATCGATGAGAGAATGGTGACTGCCTCAAGTCGTTCGGAGACAAGGCCTTACGTCACTGCCACTGATCTTCCCCAATGGAGAAACTAGGAGCACAACGCGAAACCATCACGTGATCCAACCAATTTTCCAAACAGATAGACTCGATTCATTCAACATGATTACTCATTTCGCTTTCGCAGCAAATCTCGTATGAACCAGGTCATGTTTGCTCATGCAGCGCAAGTAGACATCAGCTTTTTGACTGCTGTCATTATATTCACCGATATTCGAACTTGTCTATCAGTTTGGCGCAAACATCGTAATTGATTGCTGATAGTGGTGAAGGTGATGTGATTGTGGTGATGCTTCATGCGACAGACTCGCCCAGAAAGCTGCCCAATCGGAGAAGACAGGCAAGTTACAAAACAATTCTACTAAGTTTATATAATGCGAGTAATGATTGTCAAACGGATTTCCCAATTCATAGTTTGATAAGGTGAGCCTTTAGTGAGAGATATGCACATGTTCATTTTTTTTCTTGGTATGACAGGGTGAAAGATAAATTAGAGGAACGCTGTACATATGTGAAATTAAAGTTGAAGTATTGTTTACCAGTGTTGTACTGACCTGTTTGTTTTGTTTCGTGGTTATATTTGAACAATATTTTCCTGCAACTAAAGAATATTCATCTGATTTGGCAAATACGGTTGAGTGAGGACACTCGATTGAGACATCAGAACAGTCGGTATCAAAACTACTAGTTGTCACTGTCCCACTTGTGATAAAATATATTACACGTTTTACAGATTTTGCACACTGGATGATAGAAAAGCAGAAAGTTAGTCGATAATCTCGAATACAGCAATTGACAAATTCGTGTCCATACAGTAGAGGTGTTGTCAGTGTTACGACAGATATTGTGTTGATAACTGTCAGTTGCATGCGGTCAGTGATTACGTCACGTTATTTCGTGGGGGTACCAAGATAGATTCAAAGATCTGAAATGTTGCTTCTGAGCACGAAATGTGGCGTTGTTTCGTGCGAATTGAGACTCAATCGGCGGTTGCCGAGATCTGGCCTTTGGCATTTCCTAATGCTCTCACTTCGACAGTTTATTTAGGAAGAGCGACTCCATTAGTATTCATCCAATGATCTGGTTCTATCGAAGTGATGGTAAATGTCGTTTGTCCGCTTTTCACTAGACTTTTATTTAACCAATTTGGTTGATACGCCTTCATTCGTCGAGGTGGTCTTTTTGTGTTTCTGCCTAAGTCACCTGCCCCGCACTGATAGCTGGAATGCACGGATATTCTGCCTTTCATTCGTCAAATGAGAAATAGTCCAGAGGTGAAGAAAACGTGGATTCCAGCAACGTAATACATCTTTCTGTTTTCGGATATGAGTAACAGGCGATTGATTTCACTCGTTTACCATATCTGCTTCACTGCTACTTCTAAATTCAATTCATGGGTAGACAGATTGCTTTTCGACTGCTTGATGACAAGGTGTGCTATCGTCTTTCTTCGTGATATGATTGATTGTATATACTGGATGAGAAATGATTTCAACCTTTTATTTATTCCCCATCGAACATATCCTGATTACTTTAATGGTCAGTCAATGTATAAAAGGCCTATTCTATCTCAATAATACGAATCTGTGGTAGTGTGTGCATGGACTTGGCAAATTTCCTTTCTGATTACGTGATCGTCCTAGTGAGTCGTCGGACTGATGATGTATGATAAGTTAGAAGTAAAAAGAATTGCTATTTCTTTATTTCATTTTGCCTTCTTATTAACTCACTTTGATTTGACATACAATATTTGGCCAGCTGATTGGGTATCAAAATTGTTTTACTAATCTGTCCAACAATGAATCACTGGAATCTTGCTGGTGCATTGGAAACTCAGGATTTCGAGTCCTTACTATCCAAGATGACCGTCAAATGTTTATTGCGCAACTGTTTCGCCTTATATGGTGTCAATTTGTCACTAGCTTTACATGTGTATTGGTGATGCACATAATGGTCCACTAACGTGCAATATTGCTAATCGTTGGGTGTAAGAATTGGCGGATCGAAAACCGAAACGTTCAGGCTTGATCTATGGAAAACCGGTGGAAACGTGAACCGCAGTTTTATGTTGCACTCATTTAGTTAATACACGTTTACATCTTAATCCAAACTAGTCTGTTACTGTTGATTGAACGGTCATTTTAAATAGTATTGTGTTTTCTATCAATCACCAATCTCATTGTACGTGTGGCGTTGTTCAAGGTGTCTTCTCAGTTGAATTATGACCCCACGACCCAGGGTGGGAATAATGCCAACGTCGGAAACAAAAACCTCTTCGGTAGCTCCCTTTTGGTCTTGTGCCAATTTCGGAATCATTTGTTGTACTATTGTTGTATGAAAAGACAAAATGTAAAATGCGAATAACGGGTATACGATGCCAAAAGTGATAGTTTGGTAGTGAAAGGAGTTTGCATGTAAAACGTGCCTGCTCGAGTTCAGTGTTATTCTTGCCACATGTCTACTCTTCTGATCGAAGCTGGGAGCTTGTTGCATGTCTGCTTCATTTCTCACTGGGACTCATGTGTGACGAATTTCCACCACAGCACACGTATTCGTTAGACTTAATAGGTCCACAAAATTCTCATTTGATATTTCCACACTACTCATCTGGCAGAAAAACGAAATTAAGATTACCCTGGAATAATACAATAATTCCCACTTCTTAGAGATTCTGTTCTTCGAAATCAAACAAGATCAAACCCAACGATTTCTTTTTCTTGCGCTAGACGACCAATGTAATTCATCTTCAGTTTCTAAACGTTACACGTTTTTCACGATTCTGTTTATCGGTTGTTCTGAAACTTACACGCCTATTTTTTGCATTATATGCTCAGAGATTCATACAAAACAACAAATAGGGAATGAATTTCGTTGCCACATGTCAGTTCGTGTAATCAATTGTATATTATGTATATTACTGGGTATCGATGAGATGAATTATATATACTGACAGCATTGTGTGAGCTTACATTTTCTCACTACCTGCATGATCACCACGGCGGTGGAATACCCAAAGCAGTATCAAGTATTATCGACAATGTGACCCTGAAACTTTAAGTGGAAAATTGCACGTGGTTCCAGTATGTCAAATGTGTACCAAGCCGGAACATAATGGTCCTTAGAACATTACAGTACGTGATAGTTTGCTCGAAGTGTGTTAAAAAGCAACGGGAAAGACTGAGATGCAAAACGAAATGAATGGGAAGAGTACTGCTTTGGAGCTATTCATTGATTACTCCTCATGACACTGCAATAATAAATGCTGCATGTGTTTTTACTATTTTCACAGTTTTGGTCTCAATGTTGCAGTTGTTATGGTTTCATTTGCAAACAGCAATCACTTGAGAGTCACCAGGAATGGTTTGAAAGCTGTCATCGAACTGATCTTGTGTCCAATATTACCTAAGTGGCGTAGTCTTGCGCCGCTGTTACTGTCAATGTAAGTATCTTCTAGATGAATGCTCATATTCATTTCGCGGCATTTAGATATAAACCTGAAGTAATCACTCAAGATTCTTCTGTCCCTCTGATGGCCTATATATACGGTCACTTTCTATCTCATATGTAACCTTCAGGGTGAAACCTCTCCAACCCCATTAGAGTACAAGTGATCATCATGATTCCATAGTATGACGGCCCTTTCACATCAAATCTTGGTGTCCCACCGTAACGATTTTCAGTAATGCGTTACTGAAGATCATGTGCGGTCATGTTTATTGTTGGCACCAACTTGGTCAGAACTAGACACTGTGTGAGCAACGTTTATTAACACCGTTTCACACACAAATAACTGAACGTCCCAACTCACCAATACTGAATCAAAACAAATTGTACGCATATTACCCCGCAGCACATACATAATTAGGCACAGCTCTTGAGAGACAGGCAACACGGGGATGCACAAAACCGATACCTCGAACAGCAACGACACTGTTGATCACTACGAAACACTCGAACCGTCATCGCCAAAAAAGAAGCGGAAATTGAGCATTTTCAGCGACGACCAGCACAAGCCTAATTAGGTCACCACTATTACCGTTTATATTGTCTGTTTGGACGATCTTACGGAAAACGTCAAATGACCAGTCGGGAAGGCAAGAACACGATGGAAACTACTACTACGGAGTGAATCGAAAAATCCAGTTACTGGGCTACTAAACTGTGTTTCAGAAAAGAAAGTCTAATGGATGGGAATGGCGTGGGTCAAATGGTGAAGAAAGTTGACTTTCTATAAATATGACTACATTTGGATGGAAAACGAATTCAAACTCAGCATATGCTCAGGCTAGGAGACGTCAGTTAAGGTTTTTGTCATTCCGGTTTTACCAAGGACACATTTATTTGAAAATAAAAAACACGCTGCCATGTAATACTTTCATGAGTAACCGAATTATAAAGCGGTATAAAAATATTTTTTTTCGAGAATGTCAGCCCTGGAGTCATGTACAGGCATAGTCAGCAAGATCTTGATGCAGCGATTTAGCGGTTCGCATGAATACATGTAAGTGAAGGCAGATAAGAAAATCTGAAAGTGTAATAACAATTGCAGCCAAAATGGGCATCACAAAACAGCGTCAATCAGAAAACAAACGTGTTACTCACAGGATGTTCAATGCTGATTTTTTGTCTCTCGTTGATTATTCTCAGCAGTTCCGTTATTACACTTCGGAAATCGGGAATTAGAAAACAAAAAGATGAAATTTCTCACATTCGACTTCTCAAACTGCTTTTTTTAACCGCAGTCAACTTATGGCAATAGTTACATATATATGGTGATGTTCACCAATTGAATTTGCACTGTTCACCTCTGCGAAAATAATTACGAGAACTTTCTTCTATCAAAGCACTGCACGTTGGAAAGTTCTGTAACATTTTGAATTCCCAATTTGTGTGTTTTGTGTAGGCTCGAATTCAACGTTAGGAAGAGGATTATGTTTTATAACGTAGGCAAAGCTAGATGTTGTGCTCCAGCCAAGTCGGATGTTTATTCGAGAATCTTTCGACACCAGAGTTCTTCAGATTCGACATTTTAGGCTTGGTTTTTCTGAGCAACTGCTATTTACTTAAGTCTAACTTCACCAGTGTTTGGAACCAGAGGTCAACTTCTGGATCAAGTATTGAATTTAAACGGACTAAAGTTGTTGCCAGATATGTTACACATGCTCGCCGATAGACTTTTTCGGCGTACGCTGTTCTCTGAGGCGAGTAAGGCTTCGAAGTAGGTCGAGATGGTCAGTCCACGACATGGCAAAAATTCATGGAAACATTGACCAGTGGGCTTGGCCAAACAGGACGTGTTAGACACGTGATCCGTCTACTAAATAATTGGAAACATTAGGTGATATTGCTTGGTGTAGCAGCCAGTGGCATAGTTGTATTCGGACTCTTTCTTTGTCTTCGTGATTTTCGTTGATTACTTTGAAATTTTGGCTCTTTTTCATTTTGTGCTCATCTTCTTGTTGCCCTTCGCTCGATGATACTGGGAAGTAGCAGCCAAAATCAGAGTGGCGAACTGCGGGTAAACAGTTGAACAAACTGATCACTTGAAACAGCCAAAAAAATGGGTTATTTGATCGCTTAACCAACAGCCACTCAGATATGAAAATGATTTATCGCTGGGTGGAAAACAATGACGTGCCCTTTCTTGATAGATATAATCCACAGAAGTTATTATTGGCACGAGGAAACCGAATCCTATATAATAGAATAATTGAATTGCTTTTTGACACCGAGAAGTCCAGCGCCGCGAGCAGAAGTCGAAATGGCAAGATTCCCGCGCAGAGGATTAACCTTCTGAGCGCTTGCCACCAAGGTGCTTGAAATTTTGCAGTTTTCCAACATTCACCATTCAAAGGTGACGAAGTCATCCAACTAATCACCAAGCGCCTGAAATCTGCCATCAAACACATAGTCGACGCAGTCAATATGGTCAGCATATTCACAACCAGTCGGATACCAACACCGTCAGTGAAATAGCTGCTCTCTCCCTGTACCTAATCCAAATTTATCTAATAACTCACATGGGCATGTTCACCAGTCTGCATAGACAGAAATGGGAGACAAATACGTCACAACATGAATGATCAAATTCCGGCATGACTTCAAAACGTGACGGATGGCAAGTTCACACAAATGATGACATCTACGAAATCAAATGCAATCAGACCATAAATTGGGCCGCATATAACTGAACAGAAACAGTATGCAAGTCCAGACAACTAGCGTAAATTCATGTGCAACATTACAAACACCAGAGTATTCAGATATGCTGAGGCCTTTGCCATTCCTGAGCATAAAGCGAAACTGTGCAAATAGCGTGAATGTCCTATCAGTTTAGTCCCACGTTGGTGACACAATTTATTCCCCTCTCATTATTGTTGGTTCCTATCCCTTATTACTGACCTCAGTCTTATCTCGGTGTCAACAGTTGCTTCACTAATAACAAATAACCACACTGACCGCAGTATACTTGTTTACAGATGCAGGGCAATTGTCCAGGATGCAGTGTGATAGACTGTTTTTGAGTCTTTTATTCTAAATATTGGTGGACAGTCATTGCTTTCAATCATGGTGAATGTTTGCTGGTAAATTGATGACACTTATTTTGCTGTTTGAGATTCATATCCTCACATGTTTGTGGATCAGCGCCATATACGAAATAGTAAATTTGTTGAAGTTGTCATGCTCACGGAGAGGAAATTCACGGAAAAGACTTTGTATGTAATAGTCATCAAGTGGTGGGAGCATGTGGCCTCACAAGTTTGTGTAGAGTCCAACATTCCACTCGGAGAATGGAATTATTCAAAATTCTAAATTTCCATCTGAATTCCGACAATTCCTTGATTTTGTTTCAACAGTAGGAGATGCGAACCAGGATTTTGCGATGAATTGCAACAAACCAAGATGCGAAGAACTAGAATCTTCCAGAGGATCCCTGGGCCTCCAACAATTTGTTCATAATAGCGGACGTTTCGCAACTGAAGCATCTATCAGCATCAGTGCAAACAGTGGATTTCCAAGTCTTACAGTATTCTACCACCTGCCGCTTTTTGCTCTTATATTCACTGTATTCTACTTTGACGCAGCTAGCTCCTACAAGAGACGGATTTTGCATGTCCTCAGCAGTACGTACGCGGTGTGTGTAGATGAACTGTTTATTAGGGATCTTGGGAATTATATACGAAGTGACGTCCCTAGCGTTATTCATCTACCAATTGGTTCAAATTGTTCCTATCAACGGTTCCTTCATATTATCTATTGTGACCCGAACAGATGACCTACAGTATTGTTTCGTGAAATGACTCCCTATTCAGTAACCACACTCAACTCACCAATAGAAACACAGCATCGCTATTCCACACAAGTTAGGAGTCATTAGTAGTGCACACCTGCCGAGTTGACTCTAGGAGTGGAAACAGAACCTAAGCTACCCGAGCTCACGCTCTTAACGATTTGATTCGCATCAACATGCCTCTTCGAAGATTCGCAAAGTAAGACTGCTACTTTCGCTGTCTAGTGCTTGTGGTAAGTCTCGCGTTGGTATCGTCCGGGGCATGAAGACTGAGCGTGCACTGCTCGACTGGATTCCAATGAGCAGTCGTCTAAGTGCGATTCCGGTGGATGGTTTCGTACATGTGAACAGCACTAGACTGAAGAGTCCATGCCTGTTTGTCGTGTATGTGCATGCCCCAAATGACTGCAACTCGTCGGAGGCTCAAGACGAATACTACCAGGATTTGTATCAATTGCACCTTGGCGTGCGTTCAAGGGACATCATGGATGTTGTTGGTGAATTCAGTGTTCCAGTTGGAAGCCTGGAAGAGACAGAGAGAAATAAAGGAAACAATTTCGACATTTCAACCGATGGAACCGATAACGGTGACCGACTCATTCAACTATGTCCCTACCATGGACTATTTCTAGCGAGTACAAATTTCTGGCACAATAAGCTCCACCGAGTAACCTGCCATCCTGCTGCGTTTCCACATCTTCGCACTCAGATCGACCATATTGCTCTTGATTACCGCTGGCGCGAATCAACTCTAAACTGCTGATCATTCTGTTCCCCGTCTGTTGCCAATGATCACACAGTTGTCTGTAATAATGGAAGCCTACTTCTCGTCGGTGGCCGAAAATACATCAAAGACGAAAATCCTTGTCGGCCACTACTTGACGATATCAAAGAATGTGCCTTCAAGCAGAACTAATGTAAAATTCAAGATTGACACATTCTGTTTTATTTCACTGTATTCTCTTTGTTATAGTACATAATGGTACCATACATGATACCGCCCAGATGAAACATTGAGCGATGTTCTATGCATTCTTGATGTTTTTATTTCGCACTGGTTGTGTGCGGGGTTCAGCCTATTGAATCTATTTGATTTCACATGTGGCGTCAATCAATAGATTCAAACAATGATTGCATCGGAAATGAAACTTCTTGATGTAAGTCCTACATCCAAACCGGTTGACGACTACATGTAATGTTTCATCATTTCGTATTAGGCCCGAAACCATTTGGATGATACGAAGAAAACAGTGTTTTTTCGTTCATCTTATTTGCAGAAATGCATACACTCCCATGAGAACGTCGGCTTTCCCGGATTCTACCATCAGTCTTCCACATAACAAGTTATGAATCATTATTTTATAGCATTTCACGTCAGTCGGTTTCGCTGCTGCTATGAAGTCCAACCTAAACAGCCTCACTGGACTTGAAAACCGATCCGTTCGTGAATTCATTCTTCAGCCGGAGACACAGGCAGCGAAGTGCGACTACGGTCCCACATGGGAACATCAACTGTGCAATCGCTTGATTGTAGGAATCGACCTTCCAGTTTGGAACAGAGGCTGTTGCTTGCAACTGATCAGACCCTTCATCAAGTAAGCCAAATTCGTGAAAAGTATCGGGAAGTAAATGCTGTTTCGGAGTCCACACTGTTCAATTATTCCAAAAATCAAGTAGTAAGGCATACTCAGAATTTGCCTCATTTTACCAAGCCGATAAGTTTTCGTGGTAATCAGCCCCACTTGAGCGATCGATTCGTTCGAAATCTTACCATAACTATTTTGATTTGAGCAAGTGTATTTCATATGGTCAGTTACTTTCGTGTGTCAAATGTTCTGGCGAATTACCACATGTTTTGCCTGTGTAAGCTTGGTCACAATGATAGTGCTTGTAGAATGAGTCCAGCATATCGACAGAAGATCTCACCAGCATCATCAGACACTTCCATCTTGCTACCAGGTTTTCGACACTTGCATTAGTCCTCTTGTCAGAGAACGTTCCACATATTTATTACGAATTGCATACTCAAGCGGGTAGTCAACACACTTTTATTGCTGACACTGGGCGTGTAGAATCCATCATTTCACCTAAAGCTATATATTGCGTTTATGCCATCGATAAGATTAATCCTACCATTGTGACTATTCCAGGGATTACTGGATACAAGCTCCCACATGTCGGTTCTTGTATGGTTCTAATTCACCTACGTGACTCTGATCCTACTGAATGTAAGTTTTTGGTTTCTGATTCTGGACTTCCACTTCTTGGGTTTAAATTTGTTCATGAATTGCACATCGATGTCGCTGTCCTAACCTCTTCACCCAATTCATTGAGAACACAACAGCTTCTTTTAAAATGTGCTCAGGTTTCTGGTGGAATGCACATTCCTGGATTGAGGTTAGAGATATCTGGCCATTCCATGTCTCCAAAGCGCAGAATAATTCCTTTTGGTTTAAGGGAACCTGCTTGGTCAAGCAATGCATTCTGTGTGAGCACGGAATTACTGGCTATGTGGAGTCGTCTGACTGGGCCACACCGATTCCGTTAGAGGATCACAACTGTCTGCCAACATCGAAAGTACAACTAATCACTAACAGCAGCGTTTACACAAGGCACGTTCAAGAAGTTCAAAGTGACTTCCTTGACCAGTGCTCCGCGAGGCGTGGCAGCGGGAACATGTAGACTGTTGTGGATCCCTCTTGGGTGAGTGCTGCCCTCCTGTGATCATTGATGATTTTTCCCGCTGATCAAAGGTATATCGAACAAATTCACCTACTGCTGACTTGACACAGACTGCGCTCAGTAAAAGATTCAACAGAGGAGGAATTCTGTTAGTGCCAGTTACTGACATTGGTACCAATTTAGCTGATAATTTCTGGGTTAATTTGCTATAAGATCTAGGTTGAAAATAAAACACACTGCTCTTCGTCACCCGCAGTCTTATGGTCGTGCAGATACCTTTGAATGAAATTTGTTTTGTGATTCCCCATACATTTTTCGAACCTGGTCTTGCCATTGACAATCCATTAGATATCACAATTGTTCAACGAGTTGTTCACGCCCAGTATCCAGTTAAGTAGTAAGCAAAATTCCAGTGGTTTCTATTTGAGGCTGTTACGGCTGACCGAGATCCAACAACCAGCTACCCACAGAAGCGATGGAAATCTGCATCCTCAGTTGAGCTGTTAGATGTTCGTAGAACGATTGCTCTGGATTCAAATATGTTGGAACACTGTGTTTTAAACGTCAAATGATTCTGAGCCTGAGAAACGGCCGTGAATTGTAGTGGATTGCAGAGGTGGAAAAAGCTGCAGCGACGAGCAGCAGCGACAGCGATTGGCAACAGCTAAAATCTTATCCGTCTAAGCGAAAACACCTGTTCTCGAAAGTCAGGCGTTATTGAACTGTTCTAAGAGGCAAACGACTCACCGATTCGAACTCAGTAGCTTCGTCTAGTCCGTTGGGAGAAGCATTTTAAAACGCAGTTCAACTGGCCTTTATCCCCGACAGGCTTGTTAAGAAACGTCATAGCTTCAACTGTGGTTGTAGATACTGGTCCTCTGTCAAATGCGGAGGTTCTTCTTCGGCTAGGCCACCTAAATGACATGAGACTGCTTGACCGGATGAGTGGCACCCGTCTAAATTCGAGAATGATGGCTCATAATTGTTATTGGAGTTGAAAAAACCCCTCGATTTTGTAGGTCACAGGGAACAAATTCTAAAGAGTTAGAGTGAATTTGTCATTGAGCCAATTAACAAGAAAGATGGTGATTCCTCTTGTCAAAACCACCCGTGAATAAGTTCGGTTAGCATCACATCTATAATGCTTGCATTTAGCATTCCCCACCACTCATCAATTACTGGAGAATAGTGCCCGAGCGAGAATCAAGAGCGGTTTAGACTTGATCGATGTTGAGTTGATCTTATCTTTACTCTCCTACAAATTTTCGAACACAGGCACACATTTTATAGGCCAACTACCATCCTTTTTCTTGATCCTTTAAGTGATCTTAGGCTCAGTTGACCACGATGTTCTCTGACTTTGCCTCTTGTTGAAGGGTGTACCAGAGAAATTCGGTTCCACCATAAAGCCCTATTATGTGAACAGCCAAGGATAATTATGGTTTACGGTTCTGCTTCACCGGAGTTCACCACGAGAAGTGGTGTGCATCGGGGTAACCCCTCTATCCCTTTCTCTTTACCTTCGTGACTGATACGGTCCCAGGTACAGCAATTTTGTCAGGTGATGATAGTGATATCAAAACTTTCCCTAGTTGAAAGGTCTTAGAACTTGAATATGCGAGTGACATACTTCTCCTTTATGAAGATCCAGGTAAGTTGCAAGATTTTATGAGCAACATGATTAAATGTGTACCAATGATCGGTACACGTTTTGCAGGATACTGTTGCAGGATTGGGTTTGATCCACTAAACCTTTCTTCATCTGGAGAATCATAGACTTGGTTGATAAGTTGTTTTCTGGGCAGCTGGATTTTACTGGGAGAACAGATGTCGGTTGAGATGTCATCGTGTATACAGAAATTCTGCTTGGCATTTGCCAATCTGAGTCATCTGTGGATTTGATACGAAATCTGGTCATCAATCAAGAGTCGGGTGTACGCTGCAGCAGTCAAGCCCGTAATTCTCTGTGGTTAGGAAACATGGCCACTACGGGTGAGGAGTATCAGAAGATTATTGGTATCTGAACGCCGATGTCGCATGTCCCCTGACAGGATTCCTCGGCACGCTATATTCGGGAGGCAGGTACCTGCTGGAAAATGAGTAAGGATGGCCAGTGCATGACATGGAAGAAAGAAATGAAAAATAAAACCAAATCAAACCAGTCGATACAGATAAAACGCTAGAATATGTCGTTTGTTGCAAAATCTTCCTGATCTAAGAATTTCAAATTCCTGAGGCACGTCACAAAGCTTCGGCGTAGTGAGAAAAACTAAATCAGGCACGGTTGACATTATTGTGGATCAACCCAATTCCATTACAATACTTGCTTCTTGTGACAGTCCTATTTCATATTCACCCACTGAAGACTTTAAAACTTTTCTCAATCTGATTTTTTCTAATTATTCACCATCCCTAATATTCTCATTCTTACTTAGGTCCGGATGTGATATCCTCTGAAATTCTTGGGTACAGTAGAATTCGAGCTTGCGGAACCCATGTCAGCCTTGTCGAGTAAACCCTTCGGTAAACTGTTCGACGCAACTAACACAGAAAAACGCGCTCATCTAGCAATCTTTTACTAGAAGAACTGTAATCAGTGAGAAACTCATTTCTTGTTTTCTTTAAACACACCTTCCGTCATTGTCAGTTTGTCCGCAGACCCAGGAGGTCCACAGTTGATAGTAAAGATTCCTCAAAATTACCACATTACCCCGTCCTAATACAGACCCGTACGATCTGTACGTTGCGTATATCATGAATATTCTTCAGCCTCTGATTCAGTACACAGATCCCTTCCTCAACCGTGAAAATCGCGAAGCTTTCCAAGGTCCCTGACAAATAATTACGTGGCTCTCTATCTATAACGAACACAGAGCTGTCGGTTGGTCATGTATTTGACAGCCCCAAAGGGGACTAGACTTCATTCAAGTACAGTTCTCTGATTGAAGAAATACAACGTAAACTTCAAACATGACCTTCCGCAAATTAATATTGGCCCAAACGAAAAAGTTATTCTCAATTGCTTGCAAATCAAGGGGGAAAGTTGTCGCAAACTTCCATGTTGAAAAGGGCTGAAGGTCATTCATGCCAAACTGCAAGTAAAACATCCACTGCATTGGTTCCTTCCGTAAAGAAGAGGCAACGAAACACTCATAATAAAACAGCTGTATTGGGAAAGGAGTGCGGGTTATGTTCATACGGTTTATTGTCGAGTCGACCATTCGCTTGCACTAGATTTTTCACCACGCAGTGCAGAAATCCAGTATAGGATACTAGTTTCCTGAGATCAATTCAAACAATTATGGATCATTCCATGGTTCTGTTTTCTTCCTCTTCTATATTACACTGAAATTGGTAACCTTTGTGTATTTTCTCTATTGGAAGAGTTCAAATAAGCTGACAATGTTGTTCTTGTCCTGATATTTCCGGCCTATTTCTTGAAAATCTATCTCGTGTAAAGAATCGTCAAAGCCGAGAGGGTTTAAAAACTAATGTCTCCAAGCACCTTGAACGTTAGTTCACGAATTCTCGCTCATTTATTCCAATAGTTTATGTTTCTGTTACTTCTGTGGTGGAAAACTGAGGTGTCTATCTTCTCAGACAGTTTCGGTCATTTCAGCTAGTGAATTCCAAATTCAACTTCCAATGTGTTCTTCTTATACTATTTCACTTTCCCGGCAATTATCTTCAAACTTCGGAACCTGGACCTTAGCACACTACTCCGTGGCTTGTTAATTACAATTTATACTTCATCTATGATCGGTGCAATTCTGACCTTACTCATTGGTCAGCATAATAAATCTGGTTAAATCTCAAACCAACAAGAAATGTCAGGGTCATACTCATCCGTTACACACAGACGTAATTTGTCGCTCCCATTCATGCATTATGTCTGTTTTCCGGGATCATCCACCTAGAATGATTCCATACAAAAATTCAAACCTTGTCTGCTTCAAGTCATGTCCAAAGGAGAATAGATAAAATCTCAATGACTTGAAAAACCTCCTAATGATAGCAACTTTACTTTTCTTTCGCATATACTTAAACACTGCACTTAAATAAATTATTCGTTTTTACCTAATTGCTTTGCCATTTGATGAATCTCTCTTGTTCTACTTGCCTAATTCTCCCGTGTAACTTTTATGTCACTAGCATATTCTCCTTGATTTATGTGATCGTATACGCATTCGCGTTCTGCTATGTACGTCGTCGCACGTGACTTGTGCTCGCAAATCTCATCATTTCAGCCCCGTAATGAGAAATTGAAGACGACAGCACAGCACGGTAAAACCTGTGTGTTTTATGGCAGAACGATTTGCTGGGTAAAGCGAAAATCTTGAGCGCGCTATTCCGATGGTTTTGCTCTATTGGTGGGCATGACCAATTGAGTTTTGTGTATTACTCACAACTACCTGCGAGTTGTACGTGAGGATGAGTGGTACTTTGCTTGGTTGATTGTCATTTGGATTTCATCTTTCCGGCCAACCCTGCACTCGGAAGCCCCAGACTCGAGCTTCGCTTCAACTTGAGTTTAATAATACTCCCTGTCATACACAGGATCTAAACCCCGGCCTTTTCACCTCAGTGGTAGATATATTACCATTGCATCACCCAGCTTCCCTCGGGACAGGTCCAAACTACCGAAATAAATTTAGTTTAGATGTCGTCTTTTGTGATACTAAACAAAGGCTGACAGTTTCGAGGAGAGACACAGTATTTGTTCCGTTAATTCCAAGGGAATGACTTCCACCATAGCAGGTCTTCACCGCAGGATGGGCCATCGTACCCACACTTAAACCAGATTGAGTTTTGTCGGACAGGTATATAGTCATTGTTCACTCGGGTTATTCAGTGGCATGCGTGTGCGAAGGCGTGCTGATTAGTTGACTGGGTAAAGACGGATAAATACCTTGCTTCAGGGAATTTGTTCACTCTCTGATAGTAATACGTAATACAAACACAAATATAAGTCATTTCGGCCGTTTTCCACACTCAAGATTTGCTTCAAACCTAAATGGTAAATCAGTTTGTATGTGTTGTACAGTGCGAGCGTTTCCTTTTATGTCAAAGATTGTCGGCCTCCTTAACCTCAGTGAAACTAAAGCTGTATTCGTTGAAACTTTTATATCCTCTTCGAGTTGTTGATGTTGTCAATATAAACAAGCACGGTGATTTCGACGGCATGGTAGAGTTTTATATGAATCAAGATGGGTTCGTAATTATTTCGGTGTGATTGATTCTATGCGTATGCTGAAACTGATTCGAAACGAGTGGCATATATCTGAAGGAGAAATGTGTGCATTACTTGAAACTTACTATCTAGTCTGATATAAAAATTCACCCTAATACCACAGGAATACCCCGGTGGAGATTCGACCAAAATGTGGCCTCCGAAACTATTTCGCGCCCACAAGGGAGGGCTGCATAATTCGATTTTTATTGTTTTAGCTGTAGGAAACAGATGCACCATGCCCTGTTTCAAACATATGGGAAATAACAATTTCCATACCCACGTCCTCGAAAGTTTCGCACTCAAACACCAATCTGCTAACTGTCACTTGAAAAAGAAGCTCGAATGGCATTTCTAGCACAATGAACCAGTCTTCCTGTCTTCTCGTCACCCTGTGACCTAGGTTACACAATGTGATGATTAGTTATATATTGAACCGAAATTACCGTGAATTTTTATTGATTAATTTTCTAGTGACAGTTGTTTCGTCGTCACTTATCATGCATTTACAAATAACTAACATTGGAATCAGGATTGAGATGCGCAAATCATGAGTGTAGGTGAATAGTACTTATCCACCAACAACTTACAGTTTTGGTGTAAACAAACATATGGGGAATAACAATTTCCATACCCACCTGCTCGAATACTTCGCACTCAAACACCAACTGAACTAAAAATTTGAGTAGTATTAGCAATAGACTTTGGCACCGTGTCAAACTGCGTGCAACGGCGGAAGTTAGAATTACTGGGATCGGTGGACGATGTGATTGATTGGTCTTGCTTGGAGTTCGAAATCGCGTATGGAATCGGCAAATCGCAGTTTTACTTTCTACCTCAGGAATATTGCTTCCGGAGAAGTACTGGAAGAATCAAAAAAATAAAATTCATATTTAGGCAATTTTTTGAGCTCTCTTCATTTCTGTCTACTGGTTGTCAATGCTCAAAGTATGCGGTATCGCAGAATTCTAGTCCTCCTGTTTGAAAATATTACAAACTATTAGATTTTGACCTAACTTCGCTAATCACATGCGACCCTAATGGATCCATCATATTCTCCAAATTCAGTTGTGCTCCTCAACAGAAGCGTTTGGATAGTCAGTTGCTCCTATTCAGAAGTAGGTCAAGGAGTGAGCTATTGGATATTTGGTGTAATTTCAAGGTACATCCGACCATTTTCGTTTTAAAAGTCAGCCGTGTTCAATTATAGGATTTTCGTACTAAAATAGTGGTTTGGTTGATATCATGGTGAATAGTGAAATAGATATTGACACATTCATGCTCGGTTCATTACGCAAAGACCGAAGCGAGCACAGCCAGGTATTTGTATTACACCATTTTGTAGTCAATCAGAGGCGACCAGCTGGAGAAAACGGAGCACTCGGTTAAAATCTAGAATGTGCAGTAGTCAGCAACGCTCTGGGAAATTGTATTTATTATCCCCAATAGGAAAATTCGCACGGACGAAACCTGTGAGTTCTGCTATGGTAGTAACAGTGATCACGACTGTACTGACAACATCGAGAATGTTGAGCATCAACTTTGCTGATTTTGTGAAATAATAAATCTGCCTTCATTCTTCTACCTAAGTAGAGTCAAGTTGTATAGTCCACCTACTTACGAGGACAATCCAAGTGACTTTCTCTAACATCATTGGTTGTTCTGTTCAGTGGGGTACGTCGCATCAAAATACGAAGTATTCACAGTATAAGAGAATATCATTATGCTTTCCATTGGCTTAGGTGAAATGGGTTAAATGTTTCACGTTAAATTCTGATTGACTCAAGCGAGTGCCACTGTTCGTTGAATCGTACAAATGCTTCACTACTGGTTCTGAAACAAAACGCCGAGATTCGGACTCCGTCGATCACCTGATACTCACAACTCCTCACAATTAGATGGGCAACGTTGTTCTCTTCCACAACAGTCTGTTTTTCTCAACCAATTAGGTAATCCCTGTGATCATGAGTACACTCAATCTCTGCGCTGTTGGAATATTTCAGGGCCTTTCATCGACGTGAGGTTCGTTGGGGCTGCTTCGAACACATTCGCCCAACAGGCAATTCATGTCGTAATCTCATAGTTTATGTAAACTGCTAATCGAAGATTTTCCAAGTATATAGGTTTCTGCCAGGTTTCACTTTGTTACCACACAGCTAAAATGTCGTTCTTTCATGTAAGTGGCAATCTATTAGAGGTTCTAGAGGGTCTATCATCGTTGACTGATACACTTGAGAACAAAGACAATTACATTGCGTCAATGATCTGGTCGCTACAGGGATAACAGAGAGTTGACACTCGAGTTTTATTTTGCATTACGTTTATGGTCCGTGAGAAAAGCAAGGTTGCATTCACATGCTACATCGCAAAATTTTGGGAAGGAAATCGGAAAATGCGTGGTATCAACACACAATATAATGTTCAAATCGAAGATTCATAACTATCAAGTCATTCATTGAGGAAACTAAGTCCCCTGCAATTTAATTGATGAAACAACCTCTAGACTGTTCTCCTTGCTTCCCATTCATTTACTTTAAACAAACGGGGTATAACAGCTGCACGCGGAGTGTCTTCGTGGGTTAATCATGGTGAGTTCACAATAAACATCGTGTGGTTCATCAGTATACTAAAGAGAACAATCGTACTGATAACCTTTGATGACTCATTGCATATCACTTCCTATATAATTTTGTGTTTGGTGTTACAAATGAAAGGTACACACACTAAAACGGAACTCCAATCCCAGCTACTTGCTTTGTTAATTACACCACTGGTCATGTTTGGTATAAAGGCAGGCATGTTACCAGCGCACAACACTTGGTAATATACATGAAAGGTTTGTGTGATAGGAAATACTGTATCTCAATCGAATCAGCAGGGCGACAGCAAAAAATCAACAGCCGGTCTGGAAGACAAAGATTAAGTAACACTTTGTATGGTTTCCAGATTTGAATAGACAAAAGCAGTTTGTGAGGTTTTTCTAATGCAGATGTGGACATGCACTTGATATAACAACAGCAAACCTAAATTTATACTTCCTAATTTCAAAGAAGTTAGAACTTATTGTGATGAATTTCATGACAAACAAACACTTGATTTGTCACGCTGTTTAGATTTGAATTATATATTATTGTAAGGAAAACCGAATCGTTCGTAATGATGTTCACATGATGGTGATTAATGATATATTAGGAATTTAAAAGTCCTTTCCGTAGCGTGATTATTTCGAGAATTCGTGCGCGAATCACATTTTGAATGCTGAGCTTTCAATTGGCCATGTCAGAATAAGGCGGATTTGCAGGCATGTTCATGGAAAGTTCACGTGTTCATTCTGAGTAAATTTTATCGTAGCATAGATTGATAGATAAGTCAACACTACCTGGGCTGAAGCATGATTATCTAGCATTAAGATGTAGCCTTATGCCAAAATGTCAGAAGGATATTGACTGATTATCCACGTAGTGAGTTTGAACAAGGACGTCTGCTACGATGAAACACGATTAAAATAGTATTCCAGCGTTCAGGACTTTCTGGATTCAAAAGCAGTACATCTAACTGAGTGAAAATGTACCAATGTATACATGAATTCGCTGCAAAAGTCATACTGAATTAGTGATGTTCAGTGCGGCAAAGTGCGGACATTGATCACTCTGCTCCCGGTTACTGATACATGATATCTCCAAGTGCGTGTTTTCCTAAAGATGCTGTGTGACTTCGTACGCATAGAAAGGAATACAATTTAGAACCATCCAGGACTGTCTAGACTAGACTTTATTCACACTAATTTTATGGACTCAGTAATAATGGATACTCCCGAATATCAACATTGGATTGAGATGGAGTCGGATTATATCATACCACTTCTATATAAATGTGGATGGTTGGAACTGAAAGTTGGATTGTAATACTACTACGAAATTCGGAGGTCGATCATTTACCGTTCCAGCTCAAATTACTTCTTTCACGTGATTTCATAACATGGGTGACTTGAGGAATCAAATTGCCTCATACCAGTGTGTTTTTATTTAGTGTTGTTTAATCTGCCTATTGCGTCAGATTCAGAAGACTTTGAATTGGCGTTCGTATGGTTATCCCCACTTCGAAGAATTCCAGAAATAACCCGTGTAATCGTGGATAACTAGGATTATACAAATATATTTTCGTCGCTGTTGTGAACTATGTAGCACGATCTGTTACTTGAAAAGGGCAGTGGTAAGTAATGAACAAATCAGTGCACAACATATATTGATTATCTTAGCTGAAAGACTGATCTGCGCCAAGCATTATCATATCTTGTTTGTCTTTAATATAAACAATTTACACGCATATGACTGTATTCTCCTTTCAAGGGCTATGATCCGCCACATTTTGTTTTCCAGTGTCGAATCAGATGAGCCTCTAAAAAACGGATTTGATCCTCGTTGCCCGTTACGAAAATCACTAACAAATTGAACAGGAAAGGACCAAAACACAAACCCCACCATATTAACTGCATTCAAATAATTTTGCATTAGCCGTATGGTACTGTGTATGGATGGACCGTTGTATACTTGACAATTAAACTGCTTCCGGTGACAATCCATATCCATCGCATTTCAGTTCTCACTAATGGAACAATAGCCAGTCGGCAATAAGCGTGAGGTTGCCGTTGCTCCGTGGATAAATTGAATGGTTTATACTCTCGATCAGGTAGTCAATTATACTTATTCGTACTAATTATTTCTGCCACCAACGACATCACAATAAATGGTAACTCCATTTACATATAATTTTGCGGCTTATGTATTATTTTATTTTATTTGCTTCGTCCGATCAATGCAATGAACATGAAAGAGAACTGACGCGTCAAACAAAAACTGGCTCCTCATTCATAAATTAGTTCTTCTTTCGATGATCGCTAAACCAGACACTATTATTGTCATCCACGTTTATAACCCTCTAATTTTACTTGATACTTCCAGTTTAGCTTCATGATTCTACTTTAATAGGTGCATGAATTTCCATCTTTTCGATAGCATTGCGTGGATGAATGGTGTAAATTGGGAATGATAATTTATATCGTTCCGCAATGCACTGCACGGGAAACCTATACCAGACTTGACGTATTTTGAAAGAACAATTATATTTCCGTTCTGAATCCAATGACTAGCCTTCAACCTTTAACTTCATTTCAACAAGAGCCTCATGCTTTCGCTTGCTCACCTGGTTTATCGACGTGATATATGAATAAATTCTCGTGACCAATCCCCAATACTCAGTATGCCGGTAAGTCGTCCAGACTCTTGAACAATCCCTTCAACACTCTTCAAGCTGTTGTGCTTTCGCTCCTTTTCCCTCACTTACGTATGCAACCCAACGTGTGACTTCTCAGAAAGTGGAACGTATTACGCTCACGGTGAGAGTATGTGCCATTTCGCGTCCACCTGAGTGGACTAAATGCACAGTCTGATAATTCACAAGATATTGTGAGTGATTATGTGCAAAGTGATCCTTTCCTAACCTTTCGTAGTATTCTAGGTGTATATGCACCTCATCTCACTCAGCCTTCCCGAATGGTTAGAATACACCGTGCACCATTCAATTACACAGATTCGAGTCTCCTTAGTACCAAAGTGTGATGTTGAGCAGTGATATCCTCATATTTTCAGTTCCGTGCTCGAATTGCTCTGACTTATCTTACAAATTCGATAGCTCAAGCAATTCTGCATTACGAGTATCAACACACACTTTCTCTCGTGACACCGATAATACTGTAATTATGTGGACATGAAACTGTCATTTGTTGGCTCTCCATGAATACTAAGTTCCTTGCTCTTTTTTCTATCATCTTGACTGAAATGCTAATAAAAGGCCTAAATTCCGTCTTTTGTGAAGCACCGAGAACGGTTTCGTTTTATACCGAGTGTTCAGATATTTCAGCCGGTTATTTCCACCTAATTCTGCGGTAAATCGACACTCACTTTATCCTTTGTTTCTCAGCGGATTCTGAGAAATTGACTAAATATTTTCTTTGTGTTGTTGTGTATGGTATCATTGCAGAGTTCAAGGTAATTATGTAGTCAATCGTATATCATCCAAAACGAATTTTTACGCAAGCAAGAACATATGGGATTTGTACATTATATAAATTTAAAAAAATAATGGCTTCACGTGGAGTTGCATGTGACTCATTCGAATTAACAACGTCCTAGCTTCAAGTTGAATGAATATCGTTGCAATAATCTGTGTTTGTATTTCTCAGATCTAACGCTCGAAAGCTGCATGCCATACACACGTCGCCAACATGTCATGTGGGACGTATGTGTGCGACAGCGACCGAGACAAACCACGGATAGCGTGCACAGCTCCGTCTGTTATCGAAATGCAAATAAAATGATGTTGGCAACCTGATGGTCAAAAGGACCACGCAGTAGACAGGCCTTGGTTGGAAGCTGGGTGACTGGTTAGGCGTTCCTCTGATCGCGCACACTCGTGCACATCGGGAAAGCAGCAGCAAAAATGGTTACATGATTTTCTCTGACCGAGGCGTCCTATCATGGAAGAAGAACAAGAATTACTTGTGTGAAAGTGATTGGTGCGTATGTGGTTTGGTGGTGGTGCTTTCATCAGATGATTTTGGATATCATTTCGACTTCCAATTGTTTGTCAGATATAAACAAACGTCTTCCAGCTTGTCGATCATACGTTTCATGTGTTCTTTAGGACACGGCCCCGACAAATCCAACTTTGTAAATCATGAAACAGAGCCGTGTAAGTGTAGATACGTTCCTGACCACGACGAGTACTTCGAATACTCAGAAGTGCAATGTTGTTGTTAGCTTCTCCGATATTGAGTAGATGAGATGTAGTGGTTCTGCGAATGATTCGTTGTCATAAATTCATTTAGTTCATTTGGTCCTACATGTGATCAGTAACACGAAGGTAATTTCCACAAAGTCAACAATACGTATATAAGGTTATTTCCACTCCGAACTTGGATTGACTAATACACACACTCGGGCTGTTAAATTCCGCAAGTTCGATCGAAGTTTGTCGCATCACAGCATTCGAGCATCTGATAATGACTATCCATTCGCTTCGCATGCGAATGCTGCTTGCCTGTGCGTTTCTCTATATTTGTATTGCCTATAAAAATGCCGTAATTTGCATGCCTAATAAACAATGCATCTCAGTGCCAGTTGGTGGGTCTTCTGTTTTCATTTCGGGCAAACCGGTCATCATGTGGATGATTAGTTATATGATGTAGAAGAGACGGAACATGTTTTCACACTCGTCCTTGGTGTGCATATTAAAGGAGATATCGTCTACTTCACGTCCGTAGAGAGTATCTTGGTATATAACTGTTTTCATTTATTGTTCGAAGTGTGAGACAAATACATCTCTTATAACTGGCGCTAGTCGTTCTATTTTAAGTCGAGGTGAACCAATAGGATTGTGAATCGAACACCTCACTCTCAAGGTTATCCGAGGTGGCTCTCAACGGTTTGCTGAACATTTTCGCTACACTAGCATATTTTTCAATGCTAAGCTGAGCGTTGAAGCTGCATGATGAATCATATTACGCAAATCTAATCACTTGTTTTTCAATTGCTATTCAATATGAATCGTGAACTCACAGCAAATGTTTTCTCTAGATGTTTCGTCATTGATCACAAACGTGCTTGTATCTAAAAAGTAGACGATTGCATATCAACAGAAAAAATCAGCAAAATTATCCCTGCGGGAAAATGTGAGGAACTTCTGATTTTCTGCTCTCCAATCAGTTCTAATTCGCTGATAACGTTTGCAGATGGAAAGAGGACATCACCAGGGCATCTTCACTCGGTTCTTTTTGTGCCGATATATTCATGGCGAAAGTTGAAAATATAACGTTGAATCCAACTGTCAGCTGAAAGTCTCTGTATGAAAGATACGTCGATGACATTTTATGCTTGCTAAAGGGAGAATGTAGTGTACATCCATTTCTTCAGGCAGTCAGTTAGTCGAATCTGAGTCTAAATTCACGATTCAACTGGAAGGAAGTGAATTTAATCCTAAAACTAGCTTTCCAAAAAACTCTTAACTTTTCAAATAATATGCATCTTTTTTTCTATCAATTTCAAAATTGTAACGCCGGTGTGATATTTCCATGATAATCCCCAAATGTAGTTCTATCTTCTGTTCACATGACTTCGCTGATTGGTTCATACATGATTTTGTCAAGGTCGCCTGTACAGACCATATACGCCATACAATTTATACCCCAGTTTGACTTGTGTTGGTCATCACCAATGAAAGCGTGTTATCCTGTCTTGTCTGACTTATCAATCTAATTAGCTGGTGGGCCTGCATCGTCGAATTTTGTTCCTTGTATTCGGATGAGAAGCTTCGTGGGTACGTGATGGTCGGAAGAACAAGTTCGGACGAACAAGATCTTAAGTAGTACCAACAGACGAAAGACAACGCACCAACAGCCCGTCAATGGGCCAGTGAAGCATGGTCGATGTTCTAGAGAAATTTTAAGAGAAATTTTGGAAGCAATCTATGCAGCATATCAGTGGGAGCCCCGGGGAGGAGATCTTTTCGAAGTGGGACTCTAAAGATGCACTGACTGCACTGCGGTCTCGATCGATGTTGGTGTTGGCATTGTGAGGAGTGCAGTAAAAAGAAGAAGAATGGAGGGTGGCACAATCGGCAAATAGATGGATTGAGTTGGATTCAGTAGAAGAATGATCATTAGAAAATAGAAGGAATAAGATGGGCTCAATAATTGAACCCGTGAGTTCTCCAGCATTCACAGGAAATGGGTGGGACAGAACTTCACCAATTCGGACAGAGATGATTCGCTTACTGAGGATACTTGATGTGCGCGAAAAGAGAGTGGAGGAGAATTCGAACGTGACCAGTCTCACCAGAAGACCTCCGTACCAAACTCGGTCAAACGCTTAAAGATGTTGGATGGAGCAATGTGTGTTTCTGCATGGTGGTCGAGTGAAACTGGTCAAGAGTGTGAGATGAGAGCCACGATATCACCGGTGGAACGGCGAGTTCGGAATCCGTATTGGTGATCACTTATTAGTTTTTCGCGTTCGAGTAACGCACGCGGTTTTATGGAGATGCCGGTTCCGAGTTTTTGTTTCGAAATAACAGGCGTGGTTGGAATAGGACGATAGTTATTCGGGTCAAAAAGATCATCGCTTTTGGGAATATGAAACATTGCTCTGTGTTTCCAGGGGATCGGAAAAGTAGAAAATCGGAGAATGAGTGTGTGTGTGTGTGTGTGAGAGAGAGAGAGAGAGAGAGAGAAACAGAAAGGACGACGTAAGAAATAGGCCAATTCGAATTGCACATTTTAAGGACGATGGGTGGTATGCCGTTTTGATCGTGTGGTTTGCATAAGTCCAAAGGGTGCAGCATTTAGCGTATCTTCCAAACCAAAATGGGATTGTAAACGGGAGGCATGGGGAACAGAAACAAACGAAGGAGAAGGATGTGTAGGTGAAATGGAGTTAGTGGCAAACCAGGAAGCGAATTGTCAACTTCTTCACGTGGTTCCTGGAAAAGATCGTCAGAGAATTTACACCTGGGAAGGAAAAAGGAAGGATAAATTTGCGGGAGACTGCTTTGGCAAAGGACCAACGTTTCAGGCCACCGTTGGCAAATGAGAGTAAGCATTCGGTTTCCCAGCGAAAGAAGCTTTCTTTGGCTCTGTGCATGTTTGGCGAGCATCTGTTCCTGGCTTGCACGGAGCAGAGGTGGGAGTCCGTTGTGGGCGAGCCCAGCCAGCGGCAAAATGTTGCACATTTCAAGCGTGCAACACGATCGCGTGCATGGTTGAATCACTCGGAGGATTCGGGTTGGCCAGGTTGGGACAAGTGAGTAATAGAAAGTTGCATAACTTGAAGAACAATGTCGGTGAAGTTAGAAACGGCAGAGGAAATGTCTGGAGTAAAGCAGCATTCCATCCAAGAATAGAAGGCTGGGACATCGCGAAGTCTATCTCCGTTGGTTGAATTTCAGCTCCAAAATATTTATCTCACAATGAGTGGAGTATGGAATTGGGTAAAACTGATGTAACAGGAAATAATATAGTGATTAGATGAGTCAACTTAAGAAAGGGCAAATGTGCCTGAGAAAAGAGAATGAACAGAAGTGAGAATGAGTTCAAGGTTATGGGCTTGATCGTCAGCTCGATCGGGAATACGTGTGAGGAGGTAAACAAGTTGGCTTAAGTTGTTGACCACGGAGAAGTGTTCGGCTTCGCGCCCCAGAGCCGAAGTGTTCGATGAGTGAATAAACCAATCGCGCTTATGAACAATGAAATCTCATAAGATGGTGACGAGTCAGTCGGATCTTACACAAAATAAGGTCAATGTTTGAAGGTGAGATATGAAAGAACGATGAATCGCTACTGTTGGGTGAACAGTGAAGTACACAAAAACATTGATTACAAAAAGTAAGTCGAAGCTTCATCCACATCAACTGAAGTTCACGAGTCGATATTATGCTTCACTTCGCGAATGCTAGTGAGAGTGACAAGTTTGTGCTCATCTTCCGAGTGAGGAGAGCGAGCAAGACGGCGACTGTGTGTGTGGTTGTGTATTTTCATGATTTGTAGTGTGAAATAAATCAGCAACCGTGATCCTGAAATCTGAATTGGCAGACCATATAAAGCCTCAATAGATCAGGCGTAGTAGTTTGTCGGGCAACATCAGAGTTCTCTACCAGTTGTGTTCTGTTTTGTGAGTTTCCTTGGCCCAATGCCCTGTGTTTCGTGCAGTGTATTCATTGGGCACCGTGTCTTTTGATTGTGCTGTGTGCAATAGTCCGTGTGCTTCCACTGTGTGTGGCATACCAATGCCAAATAGATATTTTATCGAGTCTTAGTGAATTGAGACATTCTTTGTCAAGTGTGTCATCGCGTGATATAACAAACGTTCATTGCAACTCACGCAGTCATCAAATCGGACATCGTCATATGAACCATGATCAAACCTTTATGTGAGGATTCTTGACTGTGTCCGTCGGCGCAGATTTTCATCTGATCCCAAGCGGAAACTCTCCTTTTTTGTAAGAATCAAATACTTCTTCTAAATTATTATCATTGGAATTTGGAAGACGATAGAATTGACCTGCTCAATTCGGACCACTTGAATTGCTTCGTTTATTGATCAGTCATTTGCGGCCTATGAAATCATATTCACCAAAACTGGCATTTGAACTAACATTCACGAAATTTTTCTTGGTTTTGTCAGGCTGATTTATTAGGTTTCAATATTCAGGAGGAGTAATTCGATTGGGGGAGTTGTACCTCTGACGAATAAAGTCGAATTAATAAAAATTCTCATGCCGTTTACGCGACCGTATTCAAAGAAGACGACCCGCCCGGCCACTTGCATGAATGCTCTTCATCTTTATTCTCTGATTACTGTTGTTCTGATTTGTTCTTTCTCTTTGATATCCGAATTAACATCTCCTCCATTTAGTCAATCTTTTCTACTCCTCGAGGTCTGCTCGTATCCGTTTATATGCTAGAGGAGTTCAATTTCCATACTGCCAGCTGGTTGGGAATAAGCCTCATTATCATGGCACTCAAAATTGTGCAATTCCATAATGTATGAGGATCGAGCTTGCCTTTTTGCTTGTTATTCATCTGCGAAAGTGCATTTTTAATGACATAATGATGAAGTGGAAGTTCACTGATTCTTATATGAAAAGAACCATAGAAAGAGGAAAATGAACGAATCAAACTCAAGAATTAGGCTGACTTGATATGAATATTTTCGTAAGCCACCTTTCATAGAGTTCGTGACAAAAACTAGCATCGGTCTTTCTCGACAATGGGAGCAAGGTGCTCATCCGTGTGAATGTTTAGCATCATGTGTGGATTGACCACAACTTACCGATAGGTGGGATATTCTAGGGATAGTCGGTTAAACTCAGCTCGCATGTTACTGTCCATGGTAAACCTACGGCACCAGAGCACGTAGGAGTGTCAACAGAAGACATGCCTTGGTCATACGGTAATATTCCTCGTACTGACTGCATTGCTAGTTCTTACTGCATTGCTCGAGGAGCAGTGAGTGGTGAGAACAGGAACGTTGGGAAAATGGGGACCTGACTCGGTGATATTGGAGGAATCTAGAGAAAGCAACTATTATTTAGTGAGTTGTGATGAGCAGTAGATGGTCCACCGCTCCATAGGCTATCTGAATGAGACCACAGCACCATACCGCGATGAAGGTAACCATACCGTTTTACCCAGAACGTTAGTCGCTGTCACTTCAAGTGGAGCCAATAAGGTTTTCATGGAAATAGAGGAGCGAATCACATATTTGGTGACGATCATTTGGAAAAAACACAACTCATGGCAAAAGAAAACCTGATCGTTGATCTAACACGAATTTTTCGAGGTTTCGCATTAGAATCAGGAGGTAAATCTGTGATAAGTATGGTACTGTATCTTAATTAGAGGCCACACTTGCCCCGAAAAGCCGATTTGGATGAAAATATTACTACGAAATGCTGCAAATTGCGCTCTAAAATGACAACATTAGGATTTCCGCTGAAGTCAGTCTTCATATTTCCTCGGTTGCATTATAGGAATTCAAATCTGTGTAGTTCAGTCGTACGTGGATTTGCAAGATCATTAGGGAAATTGGAGTTAGATGGCGACCGATTTCATATAGGTTCACCTGCAACGGTCAATTGGATATCGGACTAGGCAACAAGCTTTCGGATAAGTTAGTGCATGAGATAAATGAACAAAGCTTGATCTCGCTACAAAACTATGTTTTATACGGACTATGCTCAATGGCTTGAATGGAAGTTCCGTTTGCACAGGATCGGATGAAAGGGATCTATACCCTAATCTCAAAGATCTCTGGATATAAGTCCAACGGCATATTTCCTGGGCGGTTATGTTGTGAGGAAATTTCACGAACTCAAGACGGAGAACCTGAATGCCTTGGAAAATAGGATCCAATCTGTATGTTGTGCGATTCCAATATCAATGCTTGAGGCAGTTCAACATAATATGATTCGACGGCTGACGATTTGCCTGGCTCAACTTGGTGGCGTTTTTGAGCATCTGCTATGACGGTAAATACGGTGCCTATCAGAAACAGAGAACAAACTGTTCCTTTTGTTCACAGCCGGAGTACGATCAAACAGTCTTTTTAAAGACGAACACGACCTGATCCCGGTTACGAAACCAAATTTGTGGTAATCGTGGTCCAGGCTCAAATGTCTTTTTTGCCTAATCTGTCCAAGAAACATAGTGGGAAATGGGGCAGTCCAATAGTCAAATGTCACACTTTAAACCCCAAAATGTGACGATGACAAACAGTGGAAAAGACGAAGAGCTGGTGAGTTTGTCTGAAAGATATAGTGCAGAAACGACGAAGAGAAATTATTTGACGCCACATTTCAGGCAACAGATCCATGATGAAACATCCGCTGGATTCTCATCAGTTGGAACATATCGCCACTCACGGTGTGTTGTACAGTTCCCTATGAGAGCAATTCTATTGGTCACAACGAATGGAAACGAATGGCACTGACATTATTTATTCATGGCAAAACAATGTTGGGATCTGTCCATGGAATATAACGATCTATATGCATTTGTATCTCGTGAGTAATGTTGTTCAAATCAGTGTTCCAAGAACAAATGCAACTAAATCAGGTCGCGGTATGGTGAGAAATTTGCACGGTTGCACTTGAGGTTTTCCCACCATGAAAAGGTAAATAGTTCCGCAGTCAGATTGGAACCGCAAATACCCAACTGGACCATAACCAGTTTCTGATGCGGCACTAAAGATGTGCAGCTCTACTGTCCCATATGGTGGGTATTTCGTTACCAGACATCTATCGACGCGAATGGGAGTTATAGATTGTATGTTCTTCGATCATTTCATCCATCTGTCTCGCTCACGTTCATCGGACTGACGGTCCCAATCCAGGCACTGGTTGCGTACACCGCGAAAGATCTGCCTTGCTGGCGGCAAAATATGAGAGACCAAACCCGAGGAATCATACAATGCAGCCACATGTTTCACGAAAGATGAAAAGCAAGAGTTGCTACAAGGCACGGTTTATGTTCGCGACGATCTCACTGCGTCGCAACATGGTATATACTGCAGAACGATCCATATCAAATAAGATAATTTAAAACATTATTGTGCGATAAATATAGGGGAATTACAAATAATGTCACCATGGTAAAGACACATTTCCAAACAGCTGTTTCTGCTGACACAATATGGGTTTTCATCGATGTATGGCTACGGCTTCGGCAAACCTCAATAGCCTTGCATTCCTTATCACGTATATGACCCGAAGCGCAGTGTTTCGGTCAGTTGGATGTTGCGTCATCTGAAGATGACGAGCGACGGCAGACTCCCAGAACTTTTGATTTCGAACGTTGTGAATATGTGTTTGATCTGACCTCGAGTGCATCACAAGACGTTGTGTCTAATTTGGAATTGTTCAAATCCTCGGTTAGACAACTGTCGTTCTGTTCCACAAACGTAGGTTGCTCCGCAAATTCGTAAATCAGATTAGATTTGGTGTATAGAGGTGAACGTTATTTTCACCGAGGGTTTGGGGATCCCAGTCGTTCGATGAACAATTATTAGGTCAGTTGCATATTATTTTCTTTGAATGGCTGAAACAAGTCGCCGTTTGAGCAGGCATTGACATGATCACATTTGAATAGAAGACAGAGAATTACTAGTGATTTCTCTATTGAACAAGTCGTTTAGCTGGTAACTATAGGCCTGCTGTGCCTTTTGATAAACGTACGGGGATGAGCGTTTTCGGTCGACGCCTCTTTCGGCAGTCGTAGTTCGCTGTCAATCATGTTTCCGTGCAAATTCGTCCTACTCTCCGAAATGGTGTTTGGACCAGGCTACGTTTATATTCCACGGGCACAAAGCTGTCAGTGTGCAAATATAGGCTTGTCCAAATTTATTTTCTGTGAAGTCAGATTTGGCAATTGTCTCATCTTTCCTCCTAGTCATAATAATCTCGAGGATGAGAAGTGCGTTGTCCACGTCCGCGCCCATCGTAGATCGTAAGTTTGAATACAGATGATTGGTTCCAACCCAAATCCAAGTCGTCTATTCTAGACGACGTATCTTTTGTAAAGCTGTGTGCTTTCCTAGATTTTGCTCGGCTTCACAAGTTGGCCGAACCAAATTTTCCGAAACAACCAGTAACTTTTGCGGTTGCACTGAATGAACTTCAATTGCGGACTGCCTCTTGAGATCGAGGTTGCTGTATACCACCAAAGAAAATAAACAGCATAGAGACACAGGCACAATTCGATTATCTATTCGAATAAATAAAAATATTCAAAATCAACTTCAAAAGATGCGCAAACGTGGTTTCTGGTGCAGCTGGTTGACATTGAACAACAGTAACGGATAACATCATCCAGACATCAGTCACTCGCCTCATCTGAGTGCATTTTTATTAATGAAAATCTACAGTTGCAAACTGGCTTGGCAATTTTACGCCCAAACAATTATTCCGGACAAGTGCTGTCTCAATGCACTGAATATGAGAAAATGGAGACCGCTCTTGACTATCCCAGCAAGTTTGTGCGCCGAGATAACTGCGATGAGCCTGATGAACTAGAACAAGAGGTGTCGGCAGAAACACACTGTCTACTAGAAGGACATTTTACCAGTGAAACCACAGATCAACATGTGAAGCCGAAAGAAACTGAAAATCCACAACTGCATGGTCCACCGAAACTACACAAATCAGAAGTTTCACTTCGAAGAATACTATAGATGATAAATTCATCACAGCACGAATTGGCGAAATGGGTGTTGAAATTGCTTGAGCCAGTTCGTGATTTATTGGCCAGAGACACTATGAAAGAAAGTTCCGAAATAGTAGAGATCTTTGGGTCAGATCATTGTGAAAGGGAAACACACGGCTTCATTTGATGTCCAATCACTTTTCACGAACTTCCCTTTAGGGAGGCCATACGTTTCATCTGCGACCATGTCGAGCAAAACCAACTCAAAATCTGTATACCAGTTCAACAGTCGTATCGTGCTCTTTCCTTGGCCGAGCCTACAGACAAATTGACGCAGTCGCAATGCGGAGCTTATTGAATTCTTTTTATCAGATATATTTATGGCTCACCTTAAGGAAAACAGGGGCCTCAAAAGCCCAGTGTACTATTAAGGATAACCGGAAACCATAATCTAAGGCTTGCAGTTTGGGACCGCATAAAGTTCCAACAGGTCAGATGTGGTTACCAGCCGACTCACAATGGATTTCTTCTTGCCACTAAAAGGATCATCATTCGAGGGTGTGGAAACTCTGACTTCCGAAATGTCAAGTGAAAACTCTGTACCGGCGATCGCAGTTTGGTGTGTCTTGCCCATAGAAAAGGCTCTCTTGCCAGGAAACAGGAGGATAATTGCCATTAGAAACAAACAGTTTTGTATTGATTTTCGAGTACCGTTGTTTCTTTGGAATTGGTTTGATATCAAAAAGGGAGTTCGAGTAATTTCTTGGATTATTGAGAAAACCTTCCACAGTATGTTCGGGTCCACATTGTAAAGCTTGGATAAAGAAGGGCAACATTTGGAGGACTATGCGACGGCAAGTCACGTGATCATACAAATGATTACCATGAATCTCCCACTCGACACGGAAAATCCAGAAATACAGGATGTTGGTCTCACTGAAACGGTTTGCCTACCCATTTATCTGCTCAATTAAATCGTATTATCTGTTCATTATCTTCAGAAAGACATGGTATTGATGACGCTGACTTTTTACCATATGCGATGAGGTCGTGGGAATGCAATGTGGATAATTGGGTTCATATATTTCAAATTAGACCAATTCATTTTCGATTATCGAAAAATGGACTATGTGTCGATGTTTATCCGTCAATGAGCTTGGCTTTCAGTACATTTTACGGGCGAAAATTTTGTCAGAGCGCAAAATATAAGGCCTAGACAACAGGCCGGATGCTCGATGCCCATTTGATGTTTCGACATCTTGCCTACTGACAAGTAGCCCTTTGATGAATGCCATTCAAAAGGAGTTGGAAATTCTTCACAATTTTTTCACCTCTTAAAAACAATCATTTATTTATTTTTGGTGGTTCCTCACCAACTAAACGGTCATGACCTTTTTAAAATTACCGTCATTGCCGAATGAAGCTCTGTAACAGTTTCATTTCCAATGAGAAACCGATGTTGAATAAAATCATTCCGGCTACATGTACATATTGATCTTTCCTCGATCTAATTATTTATACACAGCTCTGCTTCATGTGGGCAAGAACGATCACTTGATCGTAGTTGCGTATTGGATCAGCAAGACAAACTCACAAAAAAGGAAAACCACATTCATGGGAGTGATGGGTACAAGCCTAAAGATGGAGTAAGTCCATGATTGACACGTGACACAAACTACATGAATAGAGAAGAGCTTGACTACGGGGGAAGCGCCAAGCATGCGACGCACACGTGAATCGGCAAAACAGAAGGGTGATAAGAGTAGAGAAGTAAAGAATAATTCAAATTGAAATTTGAACTAAAAGGTAAACGAGCATCCCGTACCAATACAGAAACGTCTATGCTCGAGACCTTTGTTCGTTGTCACAGTTCAGAAAGCAGGAGTCAAATAAAACACGGCTAAACACTGAAGAATGGAATTGCAATTCATCTCTATTGTAAATCCGTAGTCAGTTTACTGTACTGTAAACAATCTGATGTTCCACTTGTCCCAGTCATCGATACACGGAAATACGAAAATAATCTGAGTAGGAAATCTGCTTGAATTTCACATATAATTCAATTAAACTATGATTGAATAAATTGAGTCGTTTGTTGGACTAGCTCAAACGTGAATCGACAACTGCAACACACTAATGAGGAAAAAAGCAATAATGTTCCTGAGTAGTAATAGGAAACGATTACGTGCCAAATAAAGTGTGAATCTATTGTCGGTGACAAACGGGTGGTTCTCCATTCGTTTGTCTTCCCGGTTTGAGTAGGCGGCTCTTCGTCTTCCATATCGTGCGTACTGTTCTGTTTTGATGACAAAAAAGGTTGGATATGCCTTCGGGCCCATGCAATTCTTTCGCTTGTGTGCTTATATCTACTGGCGCAGTTTATGGGTGGTGTGCTGAACAGGGCAAACGAATCCATGTGGCATCTGACCTGCATACTGTATACGATAGTATAGGACCTTAACGAAAAATAAGCTGTGTACTTTATTGATCAGAGTTAGTCATGTTGCCGTGGAAGTGCATTTTATTGCCAACGCGCAAGTGATCCTCAACGAAGACTACGAAATGCTTGCTTCTTCTGTGGTCACAGCAACCGAATCGGCCTTTCCGGGAAGCCAGTCCGAATAATCACGAGCGTTCACTGGGGCGTCAGCTGTGGTCGAATGAGTGTGGACTTCAATGCGCGGTATACCTTCCAACTGATGAGCTGAGAAGTCTGTTCGTATAAGCCTCTGTCAGCTTTTATCACTGTTGGGACAAGGGATCGGTGTATTCATCAGGTCGCATATGGGAACTCCATCAAGTAATGTCATAACCAACTCAGTTTCTTGTGTCATTGTCAGCAATGTACTGAATCCCACATTTTGTGAATATTTTGCTGCCTATCTCACTCACAAAGCAATTGCGTACCACCAGTAGAATAGAGCGCTAGTTAATAAGAAACGGGACCGATTACTGACCATAATCTCCTTGTGATTGAACTGTCAACTGCCATCGGACAATACACACGTGGACAACCTATTGATCAATGAAACGAAGGACTGTTGCACATTTACTTTAGACACGTAGTCAGCTGACCAAACATTAGAGACGAATTTGTAGATGAATATTATCTGTAATCTTGCCACAAATTAGTTTGCTGCGATATTTGACCTAGTTATGTTTGGATCGGCTGTCGAGCATTGAGGTTTCCATGCCCATTTCGAATGAAGATGCCGCTCGCTTGTCTGGATCGGTGGACAGATTACGTCATTACGTGAGTCGAGTCTGTTCAACTCTCCATTTGATAAACCCTCCCATGATCGACTTTTCCGCGAGTCAGCTAAATGTTGCCCGATTTATTTGACGTTAGCTTCGATTTCGCTGACCTCATTACTTTCATTTTGTGGTTGCATATTTGATTTATTAAACAACCCTCCGTTGATATTACTGAATTTCCTTCTCGAGGGACACATTATTTGGTTTCATAATTTGATTGACTTTACTTAGTTTGGTTTGTTATTAGTTGACCTATTGCGTGCAAAAATGACTTCAGAGGTCAAACCTGGACTGTATTTGCATGTGCAAAGTAAACGTCTTTGATCGTTCAAGGGATTCATAGTGACCTCGTTAGAGTTGAGGAAAAGACCGTTATCTGGCCACCATATTTACCTGAAGTGACTTTTCTGTTTCTGTCGAACTCTTTATCAAATCTGACTGTACTCGGTCGTGATTGGCTTTCTGATTCGTCGTTGCGATCGTTTGCATTCTGTGTGTTACTCGTATCGGTACTGTTTCGGCTCCACGTTGACTAGAATACATTGTCACATTTTTCCCCCTGACATGCATCCTCTCTATTCTTTCGTATTGAGATGATAGACCGGTTTTAAGACGCATTCATAAGCCTCGCTCGAACGTCTCCCAAATATTATTAAGCTTTTTAAGTCATTCAGTGATATATTATGTGACGTTGTCAGTGATTATGCTCCCATGCTGCATCTGCCGCTTCATATGCTAATCGAAATTAGGGACAGGAAAAACTAAGTTGAAAGTTATACTCGACAGAGAGAAAAGTAACGAAACCAGTGGTACCAGGTTTGTGTCTGGTGAAATAGATGAACATCCAAGTGATCGATCACGATGTGCAACGTGCAGGCACGGAAAACAGCTGTTCAATAAAATGCAAATCCTTGGAGAAGTGTGTATCATTTCGTGGTTATTGACACCAGAACTAGTCAGACCAGTTCATACGGAACTCATGCTTAGAAAAAATGAAATTATTATATTTTATCTGAGTATTGACAGGCCAGTATCTATCTGGTCGAGAGCAACCGGGCGATGTAAATTTACAATTGTCTTGATTGATTTGTACGGAATTCCGTTCCACAGGGAATCACCATAGAAACTCAGGATCGCTTGTTTCGCAAGTGCACATCAAACCAACATGTTCGTGCAATCGTGTACCGAATTTCTTTTCACACAGTCACACAGCTTGAAATAGAACAGATTGGAACAGAAGCATCAAATTACAAGTGGGAACAAGTCACTCATGATTCACTTAGCTGTCACCCATTCAGGTCGTGTCTTCAATTACGCCGATGAAAATAATTCACAAGAAAAAACATTTCCAAGCGGTTTTGTCTTTTGGTAAACAATCACAAATGCCAAGATCGCATTCACGTTTTTTAGAAAACAGCATCACTGTTGAATCAACTCTTCTTACAAGTGTGAACCATGTGAAATATCTCGGTTTTAGAGAACTTGCATGCGATCTTTACATACAGGCATTACTGTCTGGAAAGTTCACCGATTGCCATTTCAATTTCCTGAAGTCCAACAGTTCGTTGCTTCGCAATCTGTTATTTCTTCCTTCGTACATCAGTGTATGTTTCCCATGTTTCCATATTATTCTGCCGTATTTATTTCCGTTTGTTGAAAAGAGACTACATCACCCAGGATCGGTCTTGATTCTGGGTGTAAGCGATGAGCATATACCATCATCCATTTCAGTTGTCGGAAATATCATTGCGGACTGTTCAAGGATGAAGTATTATCAGAACCGTCAACACTTTTCAACGTACGAAGCCTTTATTGATATGTTCAGTTAAAACATGCTCAATCCAGTATATTATTAAATTCATAGAACAAATATCCAAAGGATGATTTTTTGTTTCAGGAACTGGCAAAGCACGCGAAGTGAATACTGTATCAGCAATTGTTCTCGTGTCCTATGATAGAAACTTCCCCTGAGTCTGTTGATAACTTCAATAAAACGTGTCTTCAAAATGACAAAACACACGCGACAGAACGAGTGGTCCCGTTAATGACCGAATCTCCGTTATACAGAAACTAATAAAATGGTTGCTGAGGTTTCGAAATCCTGTTGCGTTGTGAAGGACACTTGACCATCTAGAATAATTTCCGTTCAAATATAAGGTTACCTATCCACAGCAAACACTGAGAAAATGGATCCATTAAAAGGTCTGTCTACCAGGACACTATCTACACTTCACTGTATTTGTTCCAGAGAAGTACAAGATTAGCACAGTGCAAATACTGTTTCTCGGGCTAGAGTAGATTTGGACGACAGAGCCACTGGAGGGAGAAGTCAATCGACTTATTGAAACGCTGACGTTCACTGCGTATCCAGCATAATTCCTGGCAAATTATTATCAAATCAAGCTGATAAAGAATAGTCTTCCACTGTTCTTGGAAGTGGAATTAGAAGTAGCTCATAAATAAGACGTCATGATCAACCTAACCAGCAAACGTTTGGAGCCCACTTCCAGCGAAACTACTTCACTGCCGAACCGGTAATTATGTTCACGTTATTCCCCGGTCACAGGTCATACAATGAATCAACACATCCAAATGTGGCTTGAGAAAGAAACTCAACATGATTGCATCATCGATCGACGAAAGAACAGTGACTATCTCAGATCGTTTATAAACAAGGCATTATGTCACTGACAGTCAGGCGGTCCTAGTGTGTTACCTACTGGAAAAACTAGAAAAACATTCCTTCACTGAGCGACGCGACACCATCACGCGATCCAACGAAGTATATAAAGCAATAATTTTGATTCAGTCTGCATGATTACTCATTCCGCTGTCTTAGCAAATCTCACAAGAACGAAGTTGTGTTCACGCAGAGCAGGTGGAGATCAGCATGTTAACTGCTGTCATTATATTCACCGATATTTGAACTTGTCTATCAGTTTGACGCGAGCATCGTAATTGATTGGTGATAGTGGTAGAGGTGATGTGATTGTGGTGATGCTTCATGCGACAGACGCGCCCAGAAAGCTGCCCAACCGGAGAAGACATGCAAGTTACAAAACTGTTCTTCTTCTTTTACGGAATACGAGTAAAGATCGTCATACTTTTTTCCCAATTTATCGTTTGATAAGGTGAGCTTTGAGTGAGAGATATGCACATGTTCATTGTTTTCTTGGTATGCCAGGTTAGAAGATAGATTAGAGGGACGTTGTTCATATGTGAAATTGAACTTGAAGTGATGGTTACCAGTGTCGTACTGACCTGTTTGTTTTGGTGACACTTTCCTGCAACTGATGAATATTCATCTGATTTGGCAAATACGGTTGAGTGAGGACACTCCATTAAGACACCAGAACACTCGGTATCAAAACTACTAGTTGTCTCTGTCCCACTTGTGATAAAATATTACACGTTTCATAGATTTTGCACGCTGGATGATAGAAAACAGATAGTCGGTAATCTTGATTACAGCAATTGACAAATTCGTGTCCATACAGTAGAGGTGTTATCAGTGTCACGAAGGATATTGTGTTGATAACTGTCAGTTGCATGCGGTCACTGATTACGTCACAATATTTTCGTGGGTAACCAGGATAGATTCAGAGTTCTGAAATGTTGCTTCTGAGCATATAATGTCGTGTTGTTTCATGCGAATCGGCGGTGGCCGAGATCTGGCCTTTTGGCATTTCCTGGTGCTGTTACTTTGACAGTTTATGTGGGAAGAATGACTCCATTAGTATTGATCGAATGATCCTACTGTGTCGAATAGATGGAAAGTGTCATTTGACCGCTTTTCACTGGTATCTTTTTCAAAATCTCGGTTGATATGCCTTTATTCGTCGAGATGGTCTTTCTATGGTTCGGCCTACGTCACCTGCCCCACACTGAGAGCTGAAATGCACGGATATTCTGCCTTTCATTCGTCAAATGAGAAATAATCGAGAGGTGAACAAAACATGTATTCCGGCACCGTAGTAACATCTTGCTGACTTGTGATATTGAGAACAGTTGATTGAGATCGACTGTTTATCATTTATGCTTTAATGGTACTTCTGAGTTCAATTCATGGGTAGACAGATTGCCTTTCGACCGCTTGATGACAAAATATGCTATCGTAATTCTTCGTGACATCATTGACGAAGCAACCGAGTTGTGTATTTGGAATGAGAAATTATTTCATCATTCTTCTTCTTCATAGATCATATCTTCATTACATTAGTGGTCAATCACTGTATGAATTGCCTTTTCTGTCTCAATAATACGAATCTGTGGTAGTGTATGCATGGACTTGACAAAATGTCCTCATTATTAGGCGATCGCCCTTGTGAGCCATCGGACTGATGTGACTGAAATGCGTCCGAGAAAAGCAGACAATAGGTGGATTCTATTTCCATTGTGATTTTAAACCTTTATAGGCCCAATTGAATTCACTTATTAAAGTGGAAGAACCGATCCAAGTACCAAATCTGGAATCATCTTTATGCCTTTCCTATAAAGTATTGGGAGGAGTTACGCTTGAGACCATTTCTAGACATGAGCACATTGCTACATCATGTGATAGAAACGTAATGAAATGAAATTATCCAATCTACCAGATGGGAGATTCATTCCAATTTGCAGATGTGTCCAACAAGAGGGCCTACTCACTCAATATACCTTCTCTACCTGCGAGTGTGTTTCGAAGAAACAATCAAAAATACAAGGACATTAGATAGTAGATGGACCCAAAGTACCCTTCAGGGAGTCTGAAAGCATTATAAAAAGAAGTTAAACTTCTGTCCCTCTTAGGACTTGAATGAGGAGATATCTGTATGGCCTAATTAGAGAGTCGTATTATATCTGAATAACTCAGGCGGCTGCGCATGTACGGGCGTATTATGTACTAGGCTCATCACCAACATAAGCAACATCAACGTAAGGGATGTAATCAGATCAACTTCGTGAACGGATCCAATTAGGTATTTCGCAATTGAAAGAGGCCAGAGCTCTGACGTCATTCTGTGTGGCCGCATTAAGCGGTGTCATCGATTATTCCAAACATTAGAATATGTTCTCCGACGCTGGTTCAGCCAAGCAACTATCCGTTCTGCCCGTGTATGCGTCACCGTAGGTGTAAGTGAACTGATTGAAAATATGTGAGACATCGGGATCGGCAAGACTGTCTGAATGACTTTTCAATCCTGACCTGTTGGTAATCAGTAACTGAAGTAGTTGCACCACTCTGTGTGTGAGTGTCTTATGACTGACTTAGGATACACACATTTTTCAATGAGAAAATGGTCACCCCCGAATACTAAAACGATAGAAACCTGCTTCTTCTTGACTGTATTTGATGTGTATGGTCGGATGAAACTTACAACGCTTTCTGCTCAATTGCACGTGTCCATCAGTCTCTTCGACTATGCACGGACCACGCGTCCGTCACTTTGATGTTTTGCATGAAAATGACTCGATAACCAATTATCGCTTCCTGCGACTCATGAGATGGGGAACAAGGTTATTAGGGAGGAAATAATTAGCGTGCATTGCGAGATCGTGATTGTAGCGTAAACGTGCAACGGTCAAACGACTTCCGTGCTTGATAACGAGCCAGTTTGTGATATGCATAATGAAGGCTTCAAAGAAACTCAAGACATTTGAACTTCTGGTGAACCTGTCAGATAAGGCGCATGTTCCTCAATAGGTTTCAGTTGTTTATTATGTTTTTGGATAAGATTCCATGTAAGTTCAGAAATTAAAGATGTCTTGATATCATCTGTTTCTCTGTCAAGATGTTGTTATCAAATGCAGTGTCCCGTTTGAAAGATTTTATGCCCGAAGATATATCTTGCATCTTTCATGTGTGCTTTTCTTCTTTATAATTGCACTGTCTGATTCCCTATCCGGTTGGAGGAAAAACAATAATTCTATTCTTCCCAATCCCTCTATTACTTACGAAGACGACCTAGTCAATAGATTAAGTACAAAATGAATAGGAGTTTATAGAAAGAACGTTGCTGGCCAATTGATATCCCGAGAACTTTATCGAGCAACATCATAAACCAAGGAGAGCAAGCGGAAATCTTTGCAACAGAAAGCAGCTTCGCTTATTTGTTTAACATACTATTGTTTATACGAATTCTCGCTATGAAGCACTGTAGTAATTTGACCGTTGCACGTGCACAATACAAGCATGCTCTGGCAACACATCCTGATCACTTCCTCCCTAATAATCGTGTTCTCCATCTCATGGGTCGAGGGAAACAATACTCTGGTTGCCATGTCGGCTTTATGCGAGGCATAACAGTGAAGGACTGGCGATCCGTGCATAGTCGAAAAGACTAACGAGCACATGCAACTTAAACGTCACGTCTTCGGATTCTTTTATTGTGCCACCTTTATTTGCATCAGGTCACAAAACTGACCCGACCTAATCCCATAAAATTGTGTTACGCAAACCCAATTTGGAGCTGTGAGCATTCACGGAAGCGCAGTCCATCAGAATGCATCCGTCAGCGATTTGTGCACAACAAATGGTTGACACAAGTGATTGTTTGTTATGGCACCAACCGAAAGGACCACGCTCTCCCCCTATGGAATTCCGAGTTGTTGCTTTCAATCTGAACCAAATAATTGTATCATTTTCATCGTTGTGCGTCACATAAACTGAAATGTTTTACGTTGGCGGTGGACGAGAGTAAACGAAATGATTGCATCACGTAACTTATAGTTTCCTTCAATTTCCATGTACTTCTCAAGAAACAGAACTATTCTATATCCCCACCGTCATTATATGATGCGGTTTCCACACTAGATCTGGCGAACATACTCATCATTAGCCAAACACATTTCAGTATTGATTATTTTGTGCCATATGCTGCATGCTGCACTTCCATCGGTAATCGGAATCACGTCTCCCCCCTCCCCTTCACAAGTCCGATTCATCTCTAAGCCCTTTATGTAGAAAGATATTCACGACTCCAATATATCCTAAACATCGCATCTAGATGTTCTGCTTGACGTCAATTTTGGTGCAAGTTTCTACTGGCTCGGTCTTCCCTGCACAAAGGGATGTGTTGAGGGAAGCAATGATAAATCACTAAGTCAAAATGCGTGTGGGTGCCCTGGATCTCCACACACGGAGACTTAACATCTATGTTTGATGATACGTCCAAACTCCAACATGTATGTCTATATTTCCTCGCCGTTTAGTGGTTGATGTGAACTGACTGCCGACAATATCAGTCTAACATCCACATAGCTTGCAGCTGGTGGCTGAATGTGTCAATCAATTTCATAGTGTAACGTACCCTGTTGAATAATTTCACGATTATCACCGCAAACGACGCAGTATTCTATGCACATTCTGCGGTCTCAACGTCATACCCACTATCACTTTACATCGCCTACGGTATAATGAGTCTGGCTATAAACCTTATCATTTCCATGAGAAACATACTCGCAGTCATACTATATGCGATTTCCGAGTGTATTGCTCGACACCCATATATGTTGGGTTCAATTAAATCTACCTTGATACGAAACGGTCCGAAATAATTGACACCGCATTTCTCAAGGAGGTAGCTCCCACCTTTCCATAGGCAATCATGCAGGAGTGCCATTACTGGATCTATGGGTTGGGCATATTAAGCACTCACTGAGGACGCGTCTCACGGTTTGCATGGCTTCCAAAATTCAGAAGTCTTTCCTGATGCGAGTTCAAACATGACCCGTGCCTATATATCCTGGAATCTTGTGGTGGTGGTGTTGCTTCAAACGTTCAGTGAATTGTGGGCGAGCTGGTAGAACTTCTACCAATTTTATTATCAAATGCTGGCAAAGTATTCAATCCCCCAAACCCTAAACGGTCGACATTCTCGAATCCTATTCAGGCGTAGCGGAGCCAAAATCTGAAAGCACGGTTGTGGGAAAACTTTCCAACAACGAGAGCATTTTTTTTGAGTTTTCAACCTGCAACATTCATGCTCAAAACGATCCTAAACTCCACTTTAATTCACGCAAAAACGTAAGAAGCTCTACATGTCTGTTTACCTCGTCATAATGCTTCACAATCAGTTAAGCGATTGTAAAACCTGGAGGCAGGATGAGTACCAATCAATCAGTTACGATGGGTGCCACAGGCACACAGCCGTCTAAATAAATCAAGTCTCCATACACGGTGGTTCCTAAGGGCTTGAGAATACTTGTCGCCTTCGGTGGGTTTACCTTCGAAGACTTCAGATCCTTTTCAAAACATTGATGTTGAGTTATTCTGATTGATACGGAAGAAGCATCACCCAAGTACTTCACTCACATAGGTCCCGAATGGACAGTGTACTGCCGTCCATACCCTAATAAAAGAATGGAAATAATCAATCTCCTTAGCCGAGCTACTTCGTGCTTTAGTTAAGTCCAAGTTGAATAACACGACAAGAGGGTTCCTGCGAAAGCGACAGTGCAGTCACTAAGAATATCGAAACGATTTTTTTCCATTTATGGCATTTTTTATCAGACAATACAAACACAGATATTGGCGACTTCTGCTAAACATCAAATTTGCTTAAAAACTTGGACCTTGAATCCAAATGTTCCTTTCAGGCATCAGTTCCCTGACTGCGCCTCTAAATGAAACATCCGCTAGATTCCCATCGGTCGGCACATATCGCCACCCACGGTGTGATGTACAGTTCCCTATGAGAGCAATTCTATTGGTCACAACGAATGGAAACGAATGGCACTGACATTATGTATTCACCGCGAAACAATAGTGGGGTCGTCCATGGAATAAGACGATCTATATGCATTTGTGTCTCGCGAGTAATATTGTTCAAATCAGTGTTCCAAGAGCAACTGCAACTAATTCAAGTCGCGGTATGGTGAGAAATATGCACGGTTGCACTTGAGGTTTTCCCACCGTGAAAAGGTTTTTATATCCACAGTCACATTGAAACTGCAAATACCTTACTGGACCATAACCAGACACAAGCACAATTCGAATATCTATTCGAATATTTAAAAATATTCAAACCCAGCTAAAAAGGTGCGCAGACTTGGTTCCAAGTGGAGCTGGTTGATTTCGAACCACTGTATCTGGTAACATCGTCCAGACATCAGTCACTCACCACATCTGAGTGCATTTCTATTAATGAAAATTTACAGTTGCAAACTGGCTTGGTAATTTTACGCCCAAACAATTATTCCGGACAAGTGCTGTCTCAATGCACTGAATATGAGAAAACGGAGACCGCTCTTGACTATCCCAGCATTTTTGTGCGCCAAGATAACTGCGATGAACCTGATGAACTAGAACAAGAGGTATCGGCAGAAATACACTGTCTACTAGAAGGACATTTTACCAGTGAAACCACAGATCAACATGTGAAGCCGAAAGAAACTGAAAATCCACAACTGCATGGTCCACCGAAACTACACAAATCAGAAGTTTCACTTCGAAGAATACTATTGATGATAAATTCATCACAGCACGAATTGGCGAAATGGGTGTTGAAATTGCTTGAGCCAGTTCGTGATTTATTGGCCAGAGACACTATGAAAGAAAGTTCCGAAATAGTAGAGATCTTTGGGTCAGATCATTGTGAAAGGGAAACACACGGCTTCATTTGATGTCCAATCACTTTTCACGAACTTCCCTTTAGGGAGGCCATACGTTTCATCTGCGACCATGTCGAGCAAAACCAACTCAAAATCGGTATACCAGTCTCTTTTCAGGAACGACAATTACTACCATGCTCAACAGTCCTCTGGCCGAGCCTACAGACAAATTGACGCAGTTCTCATGCGGAGCTCATTGGATTCATTTTATCAGGAAATATTTTTTCTCAGTTTGAGGAAAATACGAGCTTGTTCATGAATGCAGTTTAAGTGATATAAGGTCCCATGGCCACAAAAGCCCACTGCACTATTAAAGATAACCGGAAACCAGACTCCTAAGCTTGAAGTGGTGGACCGCATAAAGTCCCAACAGGTCAGATGTGGTCACGAGCCGAGTCACAATGGATTTTGCCTTGCCACGAATAGGATCATCATTCGAGGGTGCGGAAACTCTGACTTCCGAAGTGTCAAGTGAAAGCTCTGCTCCACCGATCGCAATTTGTTGTATCTAGCCAATGGAAAAGGCTTTCTTGCCAAGAAAACTGGAGGAAAAGTGCCATCAGAACGAAGCAAATTCGTATTGATTTTCAAGTACCGTTTTTTCTAACAAATTATATTCAAGAAAAAAGAAACTTCGAGGAATTCCTGGTGATATTGAGAGAATCTACCAGTGTATTTTGATCCCCACCGTAGAACTCGGAGGATGGAGGTCAACATTTTGTGGGCTATCCGATAGCAAATCACATGATCATAAATATGATTACCACACGGAAATTCCAAAAATATAGGATGTTGATGTTTCAGTACACCGGAGATGCCACTGCCACATTACTTCTGAAAATGTTGAAACTGTTATCCCACCCATTTATCTACTCAAATAAATACGTTTTTCTCGTATATTATATTCAGAGGGAAATGGTATTGATGACGCTGACTTTTAAACCCCTTGTGATCAGGTCGTCGGGATGCAATCTGGACAATTGGCACCATAAAGGTTGAATAAGACTTATTCATTTTGGACCTTCGAGTAATGGATTATGTGCTTATGTTACCTCTCAGTGAGCTTGATAATACGGTACATTTTACAGGCGAGCATTTTTGTCAGAGTGCAGAATCCAAGGCCTAGACAACAGGCCAATAGCCCGATGCCCACATGGATGTATTGATATTTTGCCTACTAAGGAGTATTCCTGTGGGGAATGTCGTTGTAGATAGCGTGAACAATTCTGCGCAATGTTTTTCACCACTTGAAAAACAAAATTTCATTCAGATATAAATTTTATTTTCGGTGAGTCCTCACCAGCTAGACATTCATTCACATTTAAAAATGTACATAATTGGCGAATGAAGCATATATTTTACTTAATTTTCCGTTTTATTTCCAAAGAGAAACGGATATTGGATGAAATTATTCTGGTCACATGCAAATTTTGATCTTTCCTCCATCTATTTTCTATCGAGAGCTCTGATGCATGTGGGCTAGAACGGTCGCTTCATCGAAGCGGGCGTATTTGATCAGGAAGACAAACTCACAAGAAAGGAAAATCACATTCATGGAAGCTACTTTTGATATATTATAAACCTGTGCTGGTGTGATGGGTAAAAGAGACACAAGCTGCATGAATAAAGAAGGGCTTGATAACGGGGGAAGCGCCAAGCATGCGACGCACACGTGAATCGACAAAACAGAAGATTGATGATAGTTAGGAAGTAAAGAATAATTCAAATTGAAATTTGAACTAAAAGGTAAACGAGCATCCCGTACCAATACAGAAACGTCTATGCTCGAGACCTTTGTTCGTTGTCACAGTTCAGAAAGCAGGAGTCAAATAAAACACGGCTAAACACTGAAGAATGGAATTGCAATTCATCTCTATTGTAAATCCGTAGTCAGTTTACTGTACTGTAAACAATCTGATGTTCCACTTGTCCCAGTCATCGATACACGGAAATACGAAAATAATCTGAGTAGGAAATCTGCTTGAATTTCACATATAATTCAATTAAACTATGATTGAATAAATTGAGTCGTTTGTTGGACTAGCTCAAACGTGAATCGACAACTGCAACACACTAATGAGGAAAAAAGCAATAATGTTCCTGAGTAGTAATAGGAAACGATTACGTGCCAAATAAAGTGTGAATCTATTGTCGGTGACAAACGGGTGGTTCTCCATTCGTTTGTCTTCCCGGTTTGAGTAGGCGGCTCTTCGTCTTCCATATCGTGCGTACTGTTCTGTTTTGATGACAAAAAAGGTTGGATATGCCTTCGGGCCCATGCAATTCTTTCGCTTGTGTGCTTATATCTACTGGCGCAGTTTATGGGTGGTGTGCTGAACAGGGCAAACGAATCCATGTGGCATCTGACCTGCATACTGTATACGATAGTATAGGACCTTAACGAAAAATAAGCTGTGTACTTTATTGATCAGAGTTAGTCATGTTGCCGTGGAAGTGCTTTTTATTGCCAACGCGCAAGTGATCCTCAACGAAGACTACGAAATGCTTGCTTCTTCTGTGGTCACGGCAACCGAATCGGCCTTTCCGGGAAGCCAGTCCGAATAATCACGAGCGTTCACTGGGGCGTCAGCTGTGGTCGAATGAGTGTGGACTTCAATGCGCGGTATACCTTCCAACTGATGAGCTGAGAAGTCTGTTCGTATAAGCCTCTGTCAGCTTTTATCACTGTTGGGACAAGGGATCGGTGTATTCATCAGGTCGCATATGTGAACTCCATCAAGTAATGTCATAACCAACTCAGTTTCTTGTGTCATCGTCAGCAATATACTGAATCATAACTTTTTTGAAATTTTGCTGCATCATTGACTCACAATGCAATTGCGTATCACCAGTCGGAGAGCACTTGTTATTGAACAACAGGACCGATCACTCGACGTAACCTGCATTCGATTGAACTGTCAACTTCCATCGGAAAATACACACGTGGACAACCCATTGATCAATGAAACGAAGGACTGTTGCACATTTGCTTTCGATACGTAGTCAGCTGACCAAACATCGGAGGCGAATTTGTAGATGAATAGTATCTGTAATCTTGCCACAAATTAGCATGCTGTGATATTTCACCGAGTCACGATCTGATCGGCAGTAACGTACTGTGGTTTCTTCCCTTTTTGGAATGAAGACTCTGCTCGCCCGTTGAAATCAGCGGACAGATTACGTCATTAGTTGAGTCGAGTTCGTTCCACTCTTCATTTCACAATAAAGTGTTGTGGGCCTTTGAGGCTATGGGTGTACTACTTACACTGCACTCACGCCTAAGAGGGTAATAAAAAGAATAAACCTAGTACATAATACATTGCGATCTAGTTTTATTGTATCAGACAACCAAACAAAGAACAAAAATGAAGTTCGGTTAAATGAGGTATAATATGAGACATCAAGTAGTGTGAATGCTCAGCTCTTCATTGAAACCATGAAGATGATTTGTAATGAGGAAGAAACAGCTGTAGTGGTTCCGTGGTTCTCCATGGTGATCCGGATCTTAAGGCTGCGTGATGATCCATGTAAATTTCATATCTTGCTACTGACATGGGAATAAAGGGTTGCTTTGGACCGCTTATTCAATGTTGTCATCGTGCTAGTCATAGAAACATTATTCAATAAATGCTCTTCTTTATGCATGAATCTTAGCATGTCCGACTATTCCACTTGTCAGCTAAATGTTGCCCGATTTATTTGACGTCAGCTTCGATTTTGCTGACCTCATTACTTTCATTGTGTAGTTGCATGATGGATTTATTACTAACCCTCAAATGGTATTACTGCAATTTCTTTCTCGAGGGACAATTTACTTGGTTTCCGGATGTGCTTGATCGTACTGAATTTGAATTGTTATCAGTTTACCTACTGCTTGCAAAATGACCTCCGAAGTCAAACCTAGACTGTTGTTACATGTGCAAAGTAAGATAGATTTCCAGTGGCCTCGATAGAGTTGAGAAAATGACCCTTTTCTGGACACAATATTGGATTTATTTTCCCCACGGTCTTTTCTGACTTCTGATTTTGACCTCACCGTTTTTTCGGGTTCCGTATGTTTACCTGAACTAACTGTTCCGAGGTTTCTTCTGACCTCGTTTTGAATAACTCGACCTTCGGTTTCGCGCCGACTGCACAGGCTCGCGCTTTGTTATGTGATTCGTCGTTGCGATTAATTGCACTTCGTGTATTTCTCGTATCAGTACTGATTTCGTACCACTTTATATAGAATACATCGTCGCATCTGTCCATCGGCTCACACCTTCTCTATTTGTTCGATAGATGTGATTTCGCTGTGAGACCGGAATAAAGACACGTTCATAAACCTCGCTGAAAAGTCTCCCACAGTTTATCTAGCATTTGAGGTCATTCAGTGGTATATTATTCGGTGTAGTCAGTCAATATGCTCATATGTTGCATCTGCCGCTCAATCTGCTAATCCTCATACGAATACGAAACAATAGGTTGAAAGTTATACTCGACAGGCAAAAAATGAACGCAACCAGTGGTACCAGGTTTGTGGCTGGTGAACGAGATGAACATCCAAGTGATCGACCATGATCTGCAATGTGCAGGCACCGAAAAGTGCTGTTCATTACAAAGCAAACCATTGGAGAAGCGGGTATTATTTCGTGGTTATTTTACAAGAGAAATAATCAGATCAATCCCCACGGAATTCATGCCCGGACAAAGGAAATAAGTAGATGTTATTTGGGTATTGGGACGCCCGTATCTACCTGGTCAAGAGCAAAGAGGATCGCTCGTTTGGCAAGAGCACATGAAACCAACACATTCGTACAACCGTCTCTCGAGTTTCGTTTCACATCGTAACAAAGCTTGAAATAGAACAGAATGGAACAGAGGCTTCACATTACAAATGAGAACAAATATTTTTCTGCTGGTTATTCGTTTTATTATGGCACGGAGAAGAGAAGCAAGGTGGGTGAAGCTATCGGTAGGCTGTATTCCAATTTGCATTCAAAAAAGGTGGAGTCACTCAAGTTTCGACTTGTTTTAAATTTTCAATCCACATACTCGAAATTATCCCGCCAAAGATTGTTATTTTCATCAACAATTCTCATGCATAAAACGCTGATACAGTTTCATTATCACTATCCGAAAAACCGTCTTCCAATTTTATCATCAATGTGGTCAGTCACGCAATTGAATCGTTCTTTGTTTCCGACTCTAACTGTCCTATCACTACCATTCCCATACAAAAAGGGTCCAGTAACCCAACAAGATCCAATAAAGTTCAAACAGTTGTATTTTTTTCGTCGGAGATGAAATCGTTTGAATTTGCTGTACTTCATGGCCTTCGAAACCCTGTCAGAAGTATAACTGACGAATACCAATTTGCAAAGAAATCCTAGCAGTTCACGTATTATGAACTAGCGTAGAAGTCCATTTCACTGCGGAATCCCTCATTGATTCGTAAAAATCCATAGGCCTGCTTTCGTCGATCAGACACCAACATTTTATGGTTTACAACAAACGTCGCTTCTCAAGAATTTATAATCCATGATCTGCTCACGTACTCAATTAACTGATTTGGCAGACTTCATCTCAGAAACAACATATTGTATCAAAGTTGGAAGAAACGCTTCTACGTATCCGATAGGCAATGATAATGTTATTCCAGGAGCTGGTCTTTCTCAAGAACTATTCAATACTCACATCAGTCACTTAGCTGTAACCACTCATCTTGTCTATTCAAGTAAGCCAATGACGTTGGTTGGACTCAGTCTGTCTCTCGGTAGTCTAAATTCTTTTCAGTCTGATGAAAATATTTCACATGTACAAACAGTCTCGAGCGGTCTGGTCTTCTGATGAACAATCACAAATGTCAAGATTGCATTCATTCCACTGTGAAATCACGTTTTATCGAAGACAACGCCACGAATAAATGTGCTCCTCCTGCATCGGTAAACTATATGAAATATCTCGGTTTAGGAAATATTTTATGGGTATATGAATACAGGCATTGTTGTCTAGAAAGTGCGTCCAATGCCATTTCAAATTCGTGAAATCCAACACTTCAATGCTTCGCGGTCTGTTATTTCTCCATTGGTATATCAGTGTATGCTTCCCATGTTTCTATATTGTTCTGCCGTATTTATTTCTCGTCTGTTGAAAAAAGACAACATCACTCCTCGTAGATGTCTGTACATAATCGGTCGTTTTTCTGGGCTTATGTGCTAAGCATATAACATCATCCATTTAATTTGCCGAAAATATCGTTGCGGACTGTTTCGTTCAGTGTGATAATAAAATCATAAAAATCAATTCAAAGAGTGGATTGGTAATTCAGGCACTGGTATAGCATGCAGCTTGGATATTGTTTTTGTATTACTGAGGATTGGTGCAGTGTATTGGGTGCACAGAACAAACCACTAGATGAAACAGTAAAGCTCATAAGGCCAATGTGTTTGTGAATTGTGTCCTAAATATCACTGGATGAGACAACTTTGAGCGCTTTGTTCGATAAGGGAGGTAGTTGGTAGAAGAGATCAATGAAGTTTGCCAATCCATGACATGATATGAAGGAAATGTATGGGAAGGCCATGTGAATTGTGTTAAACTTCCTGGGCGTTGTCCCACATAGGGGTTTAATGCATTCGAGTATCGCCCTTGTTAATGCATTATTTATCTACTTTATAGAATTATTCGTAGTTATCTCCTTATATTTTTTGTACCATGGTTGTTTGAGTTCCAGTTGAGATTCCAGTTTTGAGATAGAAACGAGAACTGTCGTTCCCACTTCGTGAATAAAAGGTGTTTGAAAGAAACTGAACTAAACTAAACCAAGCTGACGGGAGCTGAAATGAACTGAACTGAGCTTTACTGAATATCACTGCATGCTTGCATGAAGAATAATTATATCAACACAAAATGCAATGTGTATTTAGAATACGTAGCTTTTTGAGTTCATACTAGCCCTCATCGGTCAAATACTTACAATCATGTACGAACACATGACTATAGTCTACCAATAATCTAAAATAGGCAACAGTCTTGTAGAATAAAACGTGTGGCATATCCCACACACGAATCTTTTGAGATTAGTCCTTTACCGAATAGAATCAAACCCTATCTATCGAGATTTCGAATACATTCTGAGTTCAGATTGACATTTTCGAATTGCCAATTTGATATCGTAATAATGATGGTTTTCAAGAGGAAAGAATAATTGGTTTCATTATTGGGAAACGTGGAGACGAAATGGGGAATGGATGCACCAATATGATGAAGGGGTTCTTCCAAATCAACTCGAATCCCCTATGAATGCAAGTCCAATTTGCCCATCAGGCAGCACATAAGCCTTTCAGAAATTGGAATTCTCAATGCTGTGTGCTTTAAACCATCAGATACTTCTATTCATTTCTTTCCAAACATCGATTCTCATTATCCTCCACTCTATTCTGGTCCCTTTGGGCGATTTTATTCACCCAAAAGCTTATTTTGTTATCGTGAAACAGAATTCGGACATCGGGTATCAAAAATGATGGAAGTGAACCGATTGGACGAAGAGGACCAGATTATTTCCACACAGGTTTATTCCTCACTTACTATTTTGAGTGAGGACACTCGATTAAGACATCAGAACACTCGGTATCAAAACAACTAGTTGTCTCTGTCCCACTTGTGATAAAATATTGCACGCTTTATAGATTTTGCACACTAGGTGATAGAAAATCAGAAAGATAGTCGATGATTTCGACTACTGCAATTGACAAATTCGTATCCATACAGTAGCGGTGTTATCAGTGTCACGACAGATATTCTGTGGTTAATGTCAGTTGCATGCGGTCAGTGATTACGTCACATTATTTTGTGTCGTCGACCTGGATTGATTTAGAGATCGAAAATGTTGATTCTGAGCATATAATATGGTTTCGTTTCGTGCGAATTGAGACTCAATCGGCGGTGACCGAGATCTGGCCTTAAGCATTCCTCGCTGCTATTAATTTGACAGTTTATATGGGAAGAAAGACTCCATTATTATTGATCGAATGATTTAATTCTATCGAATAGATAGTAAATGTCATTTGACCGCTTTTCACTGGTCTTTTGTTTAACCAAATCGAATGATACGCCTTTATGCGTCGAGATTGTCTTCCTGTGGTTTGACCTACGTCATCTGCCCCAAAGCTGCTTCACTGCTACTTCTAAATTCAATTCATGTGTAGACAGATTCCTGACAAGGTGTGCTATCATAATTCTTCGTGGGATTGTTCATTGTATATACTGGATGGGAAATGGTTTCATCCATTTATTTATTCTCTATCGAACATATCTTAATTACTTTATTGGTCAGTCACTGCATTAGCTGCCTTTTCTGTCTCAATAATACGAATCTGTGGTAGTGCATGCATGGACTTGGCAAATTTTCTTTACGATTAAGTGATTGCCCTAATGAGCCATCGGATTGATGATGTATAACAAATGAGAAGTAAAAATAATTGCTGTTTATTTGTTTCATTTTGCCTACTTATTACCTCAGTATGATTTGACATGCAGTATTTGGCCAGCTGATTGGGTATCAAAATTGTTTTACTACTCTGTCCAACAATTATCCACTGGAGTCTTGCTGGTGGATTTGAAAGTCGAGATTTCGAGTCCATACTATCCGAGATGACCGTCAAATGTTAATTGCACAACAGTTTCGCTTTATATGGTGCCAATTTGTCACTGGCTTCACATGTGTATTGGTGATGCACATAATGGTCCACTAACGTGCAATATTGCTAATCGTTGGGTGTAAGAATTGGCGGACGAATACCAAGACGTGTGGGATTGATCATTGGAAACCCGGTGGAAACGTGAACCGCAGTTTTATGTGGTACTTATTTCGTTAATGCACTTTTACAGCTCCATCCAAACTAGTATGTTACTGTTGATTGAACGGTCATTTTAAATAGTATTGTGTTTTCTATCAATCACCAATCTCATTGTACGTGTGGCGTTGTTAGGAGTGTCTTTTTAGTTAACTTATTATCTCACGACCCAGGGTGGAATTATGCCACAAGTGTTTGTTGGACTAAATAGGTCCACAATATTCTCATTTTATCTTTCCACAATACTCATCTGGCAGAAAAATGGATTAAAGATTTCCCTTATATTTTACAATGATTCCCACATGTTAGACATTCTGTTCTTGGTAAAATAAGAAAATATGCGAAAAGCATGTGAAGTAACCAAACTAGAACAAACCCAACGATTACCTTTTCTTCTCTAACCCCATTTGAGTACAAGTGATCATCATGATTCCACAGTATGATGGCCCATTCAGATCAAATCTTACTGACCCACCGTAATGATTCTCAGCAGTGCGTTAATGAAGACTATGTGCGGTCATGTTTATTTTTGGCACCAACTTGGCCAGAAATAAACACGGTGTGAGCAACTTTTAATGGCACTGCTTCACACACAAATAACTGAAAGTCTCAATTCACCAATACTGAGTCAAAACAAATTGTACTGGTGGTAACTAGCCGCACAAAGATAATTATGCACAGCCTTTGATAGACAGTGAACACCGGGATGCACAAAACTGATAACTCGAACGGCAACGACACTCTTGATCACTACGGAATCCTCGAACGGTCATCGCCAAACAAGACGGCGAAATTGAGCATTTTCAGCGACGACCAGCACAAGCTTAATTAAGTCACCACTATTACCGTTTATATTGTCTGTTTGGACGATCTTACGGAAAACGTCAAATGACCAGTCGGGAAGGCAAGAACACGATGGAAACTACTACTACGGAGTGAATCGAAAAATCCAGTTACTGGGCTACTAAACTGTGTTTCAGAAAAGAAAGTCTAATGGATGGGAATGACGTGGTCAAATGGTGAAGAAGGTTGACTTTCTATAAATTTGACTACATTTGGATGGAAAACGAAATAAATCGCAGCATATGCTCAAGCTAGGAGACGTGAGTTAAGGTTTTTGTCATTCCTGTTTTAGCAAGGACACGTTTATCTGAAATTAATGAACGCGCGGCCATGTAATATTTTCACGAGTAACTGAATTATAAAGCGGTATAAAAATATATTTTATTGAAAACGTCAGCCCTGAAGTCATGTACAGGCATAGTTAGTAAGAGCTTGATGCAGTGATTCAGCGGTTCGCGTGAATACATGCAAGTGAGGGCAGATAAAGTGATCTGAAATTTTAATAACTAATGCAGTCAGGATCGGCATCACAAACCTGCGTCAATCAGAAAACAAATGTGTTACTCACAGAAAGTTCAATGATGTTTTTTTGTCTCTCGTATGCTATTCTCAGCAGTTGAATTCGCACTGTTCACCTTTGCTAAAATAATTATAGGAACTTTCTTCTACCAAAGCACTGTACGTTAGAATGTTACAACGTTAGGAAGGGGATTGTGTTCTATAACATGGGCAAAGCGAAATGTTGTGCTCCTAGTCCGATCATTATTCGAGAACTTATCGACACCAAAGTTCTTCAGATTCCAATAAAAGTCATACGATTGTAGTTACAATCAAGAAAATAGTGTTCTGTTGCTCTCCTGTTAGAGTAACAGAAGCCGCAAGCGTCGATGGCACGTGCAATAAAACTTGTCAGCCTGACGAAATCATTCGATTCAGCGAAATGAGCAACTGAGATCGATGGACCGAGCAGTTCTTGCATATTCCGTGTCCTTCTCTTTCACAATGAGAGCCTAATCACACACACACACACGCACACACAGACACGTGAGTACACCGACGGAAGAAATATTTTCATTCATTCAAAAAACTGAGAGGCTTGTAATCCTGCAGGCTACAGACTAACCGGTGAACATCTTATGCAAACCTACCGAGGTAATGCACGCATGCACTACTGAGCCTTCTGAAAATGATGAAATATTTCCCCGACCTTGCTATGCCCAAGGATTGTTTTCCTTCTTCACGCGTACACCAAATTATTTCAGCAGAACCTTTCTGCTTCCAGTTAGGTTAATTCATTAATCGTAATGGCTTGTGTTTGTGTTTTTGGTCAGGCCAGCAAAGTTGATTTATGGGTGTCCTTGGTGGGGTAGACCCAAACTCAAATAAAACACAGAATCGCTGATATTGCCAAAACAATGTCAGATGTCTCTGGTGCAAATTCGATAAAACAGTGTGAAGCTACTGTTGATGCATGACCCTAGATTATTTCAAAATTGTTCTCTGATAACAAGAGAAATGAAACTCGATTGAAAAATAGAAATTATTGTAATGACTTTCACGACAAACACACACTTGATTTGTCACGCTATCCAGGTTTGAATTATATGTTATTGTCAGAAAACCGAATATTTGGTGAAGATGTTTACGAGACGGTGATTTCTGATATATTGGGGATTTAGAAGTCCTCTCTGTAGCGTGATTATTTCGAGAATTCGTGCGCGAATCACATTTTGAATGCTGAGCTTTCAAATGGCCAAGTCAGATTAGGGCGGATTTGCAGGCATGTTCATGGAAAGTTCACGTGTTCATTCTGAGTAAATTTTATCGTTGCATAGATAGATAGATAAGTCAACACTATCTGGGCTGAAGCATATTTACCTAGCATTAAAATGAAGGCTTATGCTAAAATGTGAGAAGGATATTGACTGATTATCCACGTAGTGAGTGTGAATAAAGACGTCTGCTAAGATGTAACACGAATAAAATAGTATAACAGTATTCAGGACTTTCTGGAGTCGAAAGCAGTACATCTAACTGAGTGAAAATATACAAATATATACATGAATTCGCTGCAAAAGTCATACTGAATTAGTGATGTTCAGTGCGGCAAAGTGCGGACATTGATCACTCTGCTCCCGGTTACTGATGCATGATATCTCCAAGTGCGTGTTTTCCTAAAGATGCTGTGTGACTTCGTACGCATAGAAAGGAATACAATTTAGAACCATCCAGGACTGTCTAGACTAGACATTAGTGACACTAATTTTATGAACTTAGTAATAATGGGTACTCCCGATTATCAATATTAGATTGAGTAAGTGAGATGGAGTCGAATTATATCATACCACTTCTATATAAATGTGGATGGTTGGAACTGGAAGTTGGATTGTAATACTACTTCTAAATTCGGAGGTCGATCATTTAACGTTCCAGCTCAAATTACTTCTTCCATGTGATTTCATAACATGGGTGACTTGTTTAGTAATGTTTCTTCTGCTTGAATAAGAAATATTGTTCCCAATCTGTTGAATTTGACCAGATTAGTTTCATATCTAGACGTAAAAGAATGGTGTGTTTTCTACTCATAAGGTGTGACAGTGTAGTTTATCAGAACCTCACCCACCGGACACAAGGAAATGCAACCGGACTCCTCATGTGATGATGGATATTGCACTACGAATATTACCTGGTTAGTTTTTTCGAATTAAGCCCGGATGAAAGATCGTATTTCGATCGAGATTTTAACCGGACGCTCATGCATGATGAACCTTAATATCCAAGAATTCAACAGCGTTCTTCTGGAAAACTTCTGAATGAATTTTCGGCTTACAGTATGTCAAATCCACAACATAACTTTAGAATAAAAATAATAGACTAGAAGAATTTCATTGGTTAAAAATTATCCTCAAAATATTTGAGATCTGAGCTTCTCGACAGTGCTGTTATACATAAGTTGAAAAGCTGGTTTTGGTTATAATTTAAGATCGCCTATCATTGCAATAATGATGACGAATTTTGTATCTTTTTTCTGCATACACATAAGCTATTTCCATCCCTATCTGGTTGGTGAGTTTGCAACTAAGAGTACCTGGAGGAGGGTGCGAGCGCAAAGTGCTGGAATTACAACAGACACGGCGCCAAATATATCGATGGGAAAGTGTCATATGTTGGTGAATACTCACATATCTCTTTTTCTGTTTGTTTTGTGTTTTTCGTTACTGGAGTTATGATGAAAAAAATAATAAAACTGGTTTCATTCTCAATGGGGATTTTAGACCCTGGGAAAACGTGTGCTACTAGCAATGTTGATGATGGCAGTTTGTCTTCCCTTATTCGTCACATGAAAGAAGCACAAAAACTTTCAGGTAAATAAACCCCCAGTCCACAAGTTCTTTATAGCCAAAACGTGTAAAAAGCCAGTTTTACCAGAATACATGACTAGAACTAGTCGCAGACGGACGCGAAAATGAGAGCAAGATGTGCATCCGTGTGAATGTTTAGGATTATGTGTGGATTGACCACAACTTACCGATAGGTGGGATATTCTAGGGATAGTCGGTTAAACTCAGCTCGCATGTTACTGTCCATGGTAAACCCAAGGCACCAGAGCACGTAGGAGTGTCAACAGAAGACATGTCGTGGTCAAACGGTAATATTCCTCGTACTGACTGCATTGTTAGTTCCTGCTGCATTGCTCGAAGAGCAGTTAGGGGTGAGAAAAGGAACATCGGAAAGATGGGGACTTGACTCGTTATTATTGGAGGAATCTAGAGAAATCAAACATTATTTGGTGAGGGGTGATGAGTAGTAGATGGTCCACCGCTCCATAGGATATATGAATGAGACCACAGCACCATACCACGATAAAGGTAACTACACCGTTTTAACTAAATGGTTAGTCGCTGTCACTTCAAGTGGCGCCGAAAAGGTTTTCATGGAAATAGAGGAGCAAATCACATATTTGGTGACGTTGCTTTTGAAAATACACGGCGTATGGCAACGGATACCTCAAAATCAAACGAAATTCATACTTTAAAAGAAGACATAGTTAGGGGGAGAGAAAGGATGAAAGCACGCAGGGAGGAAAAATGAAAATCTCATTGTTGATCTAACACAGAATTCCTTGAGGTTTCGAATTAGAATGATGAGGCAAATCTGTGTTAAGTATGGTATTGTATCTCAATTAGAGGGCATATTTGCCTCGAAATCACGATTCGGATGAAAGTATTACTTCGAAGTGATGCAAATTGCGCCCTAAAAAGGCAGGTATAGGATTTCAATGGAATTCGGTCTTCATATTTCCTTCGCTGCAATAAAGAAATTTAAATCTGGGTAGTTCAGTCGTACGTGGAGTTGGAAGATCATTAGAAAAATTGGAGTTAGATGGCCACCGATTGCATGTAACGGTCAATTGGATGTCGGGCTGGGCAACAACCTTTCGGATAAGTTAGTGCGTGAAGCAAACGAAAAAAGCTTGATCTCGCTACAACTCTATGTTTTCTACGGTTATGCTCAATGGCTTGAATGGAAGTTCCGTTTGCACGGGATCGGACGAAAGGGACCTATACCATGGCCTCAAAGATCTCTGGATATAAATCCAACGGCATATTTCCTGGGCGGTTATGTTGTGAGGAAATTTCACGAACTCAAGACGGAGAACCTGGTTGAGTGGGAACGTCGCACGTGGTGCCATCCCAACAACAATGCTTGAGGCAGTTCAACATAAAATGATTCGACTGCTGACAATTTGCCTGGCACAAGTTGGTGACGTTTTTGAGCATCTGCTGTGACGGTAAATACGGTGCCTATCAGAAACAGAGAACGAACTATTCCTTTCGTTTGGAGCCGGAGAACGATCAAACAGTCATTCTAAAGACCAACACGACCTGATTTTGTTTGTTGATCCCGGTTTGTTAAACCAAGTTTGAGGTAATCTTGGTCCAAGCTCAAATGTCGTTTTCGCCTAATCGGTCCCAGAACCATAGTGGAAAATGGGGCAGTTCAATAAACAACACTCACGCTTCAATCGCCGAAATTTGACGATGATCAACAGTGGGACAGTCAAAGAGCTGGTGAGTTTGTCAGAACGATTCAGTACGGAAATAACAAATAGAAATTATTTGACACCAAATTTCAGGCAACAGTTTCCTGATGAAATATCCGCTGGATTATCATCAGTTGGAACGTATCGCTACTCACGGTGTGATGGACGGTTTCTTGTGAGAGAAATTCTATCGGCCACAAAGGAGACGAATGGCACTGACGTTATTAATTCACTGCAAAACAATGGTGCAACCCATCCATGAACCAAGATGATCTATATGCATTTGTAATTCGTGAGTGATGTCGTTCAAAACAGTGTTCCAAGAACAGCCGCAACCAACTCAAGGAGGTTTTCCCACTATGAAACGCAAATAGGTCCACAGTCAGATTGGAGCCGCAAATACCCAACTGGACCATAACCATTTCCTGATGCAGCACTAAAGATGTGCAGCTCTACTGTCCCATATGGTGGGTATTTCGTTACCAGACTTCTATCGACGCGAATGGGAGTTAACGATCGTATGTTCTTCGATCGTTTCATCCATCTGTCTCGCTCACGTTCAACGGACTGATGGTCTCAATCCAGACACTGGTTGCAGACACCGCGAAAGATCTGCCTCGCTGGCGGCAACATAAGAGAGACCAGACCCAAGGGATCATTCATTGGAGCCACATGTTTTACGACAGATGAAAAGCAAGAGTTGCTACAAGGCTCTATTTATTTTCGCGACGATCTCGCTGCGTCTCAATATGGTATAGACGGCAGAACGGTAAGGTTCAAATAAGCTATTGTAAAACAGTATTGTGCGACAAATATAGGGGGAATTACAATTGTCACCATGGTAAATACACATTAACTAACAGCTGTTTCTGCTGACACAATATGGGTTTTCATCGATGTATGGCTACGGCTTCGGCAAACCTCAATAGCCTTGCATTCCTTATCACGTATATGATCCGAAACGCAGTGTTTCGGTTATCTGAATGCTGGGTCATCTGAGGATGACGAGCTACGGCAGACGACCTGAACTTTTGATTTCGAACGTTGTGCATATGCGTTTGATCTGACCTCGAGTGCATCACAAGACGTTGTGCCCAATTTGGAATGTGTTCAAATAATCGGTTAGATAACTGTCGTTCCGTTCCACCCACGTAGGTTGCTCCGCATATTCATAAATCAGATTAGATTTGGTGCACAGAGGTGAACGTTATTTTTACCGAGGCCTTCCAGGCCCCAATCTTGCCATGAACAATTCTGAGGTCTGCTGCACAGTGTGTTCTAGGAATGACTGAACCAAGTCGCCGTTTGAGCAGGCATTGACATGATCACATTTGAATAGAAGACAGAGAATTACTAGCGATTTCTCTACTGAACAAGTCGTTTATCTGGTAACTATAGGCCTGCTGTGCCTTTTGATAAACGTACGGGGATGAGCGTTTTCGGTCGACGCCTCTTTCAGCTGTTGTAGTTTGCTGTCAATCATGTTTCCATGCAAATTCGTCCTACTCTCTGAAATGGTGTCCGGACCAGGCTACGATTTTGCTCGCCTTCACAAGTTGGCTGAATCCAATTTTCCGAAACAATCGGTAACTGTTGCAGAGAATCTTTCATCGGTTGCACCGAATGAACATCTGTTCCGGGCTGTCTCTTCAGATTTAGGTTTCTGTATACCACCGAAGAAAATAAACAGCATATACACACTAGCACAATTTGTATATCTATTCGAAAAACTTAGAATGTTCAAACCCACTTAAAAGATGCGCAGACTTGGTTACAAGCGGAGCTGGTTGATTTCGAACCACAGTATCTGGTAACATCGTCCAGACATCAGTCACTCACCACATCTGAGTGCATTTTTATTAATGAAAATCTACAGTTGCAAACTGGCTTGATAAGTTTACGCCCAAAAATTATTGCGGACAAGTGCTGAATCATTGGTGTGAATATGAGAAAATGGAGACCGTTCTTGACTATCCCAGCAAGTTTGTGCGCCGAGATAACTGCGATGAACCTGATGAACTGGAACAAGAGGTATCGGCAGAAGCACACTGTCTACTAGAAAGACAGTTTACCAATGTGATCACAGCTCAACATGTGAAGCCAAATGCAACTCAAAATCCACAACTGCATGGTCCACCGAAACTACACAAACCAGAAGTGTCACTTCGAAGAATACTATTGATGATAAATTCATCACAGCACGAATTGGCGAAATGGGTGTTGAAATTGCCTGAGCCATTTCATGATTTTTTGGCCAGAGACACTATGAAAGAAAGTTCCGAAATAGTAGAGATCTTTGGGTCAGATCATTGTGAAAGGGAAACACACGGCTTCATTTGATGTCCAATCACTGTTCACGAACTTCCCTTTAGGGAGGCTATCTTATCATATGCGACCATGTCGAGCAAAATCAACTCAAAATCGGTATGCCAGTCTCATTTCAGGAAAGACAATGAAGACCATGCTCAACAGTCCTCTGGCCGGGCCTACAGACCAATTACCGCAGTCGCAATGCGGAGTTCATTGGATTCATTTTATCAGGTAATATTTTGGCTCACTTTGAGGAAAATACGAGCTTGTTCATGAATGCAGTGTAAGCGATAAAAGTTCATATGGTCACGAAAGCCCACTGCACTATTAGAGATAATCGGCAATGAGACTGTTCGGCTTGAAGTGAGGGACAGCATAAGGTCCCAATATGTCAGATGTGGTCACCAGCCGAGTCACATTGAATTTCCTCCTACCACGAAAAATATCTTCGTTCGAGGATTTAGAACCTCCGATAGCCGAAGTGTCAAGTGAAATCTCAAGTACCACTTTTTTCTTTTGGACTCGTTTAATATAAAAGTGAGGTTGGAGGAATTCATAGGAATAATGAGAAAACCCTCCATGGAGTGTTCTGATCCTCACTGTAGAACTCGGATGATGGAGGGCAATATTTGGTAGGCTATCCGAAAGCAAATTACCGGATCATACAAATGAATACCCCGAACCTCTTTATCAACACGGAAATTCCAAATATATAGGATGTTGATCTTTCTGTACACCGGAGATTCCATTGCAACATCAACTCTGAATATGTTGAAACTGTTAACTTCCCATTTATCTACTCAATCAAATACGTTTTACTTGTATATCATATTCAGAAGGAAATGGTATTGATGGCGCTGACGTTTTAGCCCCTTGTGGTCAGGAAGTCGGGAGGCGATCTGGACAATTGGCACCATCAAGCGTGAACAAGACTTAGTTATTTTGGACCTTCGAGTAATGGATTATATGCTAATGTTTCATGTGGGCTAGAACGGTCAATTCATCGAAGCAGGCGTATTGTATCAGGAAGACAAACTCACAAGAAAGGAAAATCACTATCTTGGAAGCTATTTTTGATGTATTAGGAAACCTGTGCTGGAGTGATGGGTACAAGTGACACAAACTACATGAATAAAGGAGGGCATGACTGCGGAAGAGGAGCCAAGCATATGACGCACACGTGAATCGACAAAACAGAAGATTGATGATAGTTAGGAAGTAAAGAATAATTCAAACTGAATTTGAATTGTAAGGTAAACGAGCAAGCCGTTAACAATACAGAAACGTCTATGATCGAGACCTTTGTTCGTTGTCACAGTTCAGAAAGCAGGAGTCAAACAAAACACGGCTGAACAATGAATAATGGAAATGTAATTCATCTCTGTTGTAAATCCGTAATCAGTTTAATGTACCGTGTGCAATCGGATGTCCCAATTGTCCCAGTCATCGATACACGGAAATACGAAAATAATCTGAGTAGGAAATCTGCTTGAATTTCACATACAATTCATTTAAAGTATGGTTGAATAAAGGGAGGCCTTTTTTGGACTAGCTCAAACGTGAATCGACTACTGAAACAAACTAATGTGAAAAGAAGAAATAGTGTTCCTGAGTAGTAAAAGGAAAGGATGACGTGACAAATAAAGTGTGAATCTATTGTCGGTGACAAACGGGTGGTTTTCGATTCGTTTATGTTCCCGGTTTGAGTAAGCGGCTCTCCGTCTTCCATATCGTGCGTACTGTTTTTCTTTTGATGATAAAATGGTTGGATATGCTTTCAGGCCCATGCAATTCTTTCATTTGTGTGCTTATATCTACTGGCGCGGTTTATGGGTGGTGTGGCGAACAGGGCAAACGAATCCATGTGGCATCTGACCTGCATACTGTATACGATAGTATAGGACCTAAACGAAAAATTAGCTGCGTACTTTATTGATCAGAGTTAGTCATGTTGCCGTGGAAGTGCTTTTTATTGCCAACGCGCAAGTGATCCTCAACGAAGACTACGAAATGCTTGCTTCTTCTGTGGTCACGGCAACCGAATCGGCCTTTCCGGGAAGGCAGTCCGAATAATCACGAGCGTTCACTGGGGCGTCAGCTGTGGTCGAATGAGTGTGGACTTCAATGCGCGGTATACCTTCCAACTGATGAGCTGAGAAGTCTGTTCGTATAAGCCTCTGTCAGCTTTTATCACTGTTGGGACAAGGGATCGGTGTATTCATCAGGTCGCATATGTGAACTCCATCAAGTAATGTCATAACCAACTCAGTTTCTTGTGTCATCGTCAGCAATATACTGAATCATAACTTTTTTGAAATTTTGCTGCATCATTGACTCACAATGCAATTGCGTATCACCAGTCGGAGAGCACTTGTTATTGAACAACAGGACCGATCACTCGACGTAACCTGCATTCGATTGAACTGTCAACTTCCATCGGAAAATACACACGTGGACAACCCATTGATCAATGAAACGAAGGACTGTTGCACATTTGCTTTCGATACGTAGTCAGCTGACCAAACATCGGAGGCGAATTTGTAGATGAATAGTATCTGTAATCTTGCCACAAATTAGCATGCTGTGATATTTCACCGAGTCACGATCTGATCGGCAGTAACGTACTGTGGTTTCTTCCCTTTTTGGAATGAAGACTCTGCTCGCCCGTTGAAATCAGCGGACAGATTACGTCATTAGTTGAGTCGAGTTCGTTCCACTCTTCATTTCACAATAAAGTGTTGTGGGCCTTTGAGGCTATGGGTGTACTACTTACACTGCACTCACGCCTAAGAGGGTAATAAAAAGAATAAACCTAGTACATAATACATTGCGATCTAGTTTTATTGTATCAGACAACCAAACAAAGAACAAAAATGAAGTTCGGTTAAATGAGGTATAATATGAGACATCAAGTAGTGTGAATGCTCAGCTCTTCATTGAAACCATGAAGATGATTTGTAATGAGGAAGAAACAGCTGTAGTGGTTCCGTGGTTCTCCATGGTGATCCGGATCTTAAGGCTGCGTGATGATCCATGTAAATTTCATATCTTGCTACTGACATGGGAATAAAGGGTTGCTTTGGACCGCTTATTCAATGTTGTCATCGTGCTAGTCATAGAAACATTATTCAATAAATGCTCTTCTTTATGCATGAATCTTAGCATGTCCGACTATTCCACTTGTCAGCTAAATGTTGCCCGATTTATTTGACGTCAGCTTCGATTTTGCTGACCTCATTACTTTCATTGTGTAGTTGCATGATGGATTTATTACTAACCCTCAAATGGTATTACTGCAATTTCTTTCTCGAGGGACAATTTACTTGGTTTCCGGATGTGCTTGATCGTACTGAATTTGAATTGTTATCAGTTTACCTACTGCTTGCAAAATGACCTCCGAAGTCAAACCTAGACTGTTGTTACATGTGCAAAGTAAGATAGATTTCCAGTGGCCTCGATAGAGTTGAGAAAATGACCCTTTTTCTGGACACAATATTGGATTTATTTTCCCCACGGTCTTTTCTGACTTCTGATTTTGACCTCACCGTTTTTTCGGGTTCCGTATGTTTACCTGAACTAACTGTTCCGAGGTTTCTTCTGACCTCGTTTTGAATAACTCGACCTTCGGTTTCGCGCCGACTGCACAGGCTCGCGCTTTGTTATGTGATTCGTCGTTGCGATTAATTGCACTTCGTGTATTTCTCGTATCAGTACTGATTTCGTACCACTTTATATAGAATACATCGTCGCATCTGTCCATCGGCTCACACCTTCTCTATTTGTTAGCTAGAGGTGATTTTGTTGGTATTTCGCTGTGAGACCGGAATAAGGACACGTTCATAAGCCTTGCTCAAACGTCACCCAAAGTTTGTTTAGCAATTGTGGTCATTTAGTGGTCAGTGATTATGATCCCATATGAAACAACAAGTTGAAAGTAATACTCGACAGACAGAAAATGAACGCAACCAGTTGTACCAGATTTGTGGCTGTCACTGAAAAGAGCAAACCATTGGAGAAGCGGGTATCATTTCGTGATTACTCAAACGAGAATCAGTCAGATCAGCTCACACGGAATTCATGCTTAGACGAATCAAATGAGTAGATTTTATTGGAGTGTTGATACGCCCATATCTACCTGGTCAAGAGCGACCAGGCGATGTTAATTTACATTTGTCCTGATGGATTTGTACGAAATTTATTTCCACAAGAAATCACTATCGAAACAAAAGATCACTTGTTTGACAAGAGCCCATGAAACCATCACACTCGTGCAGCCGTCTACCGAGTTTCTTTCCACACATTAACACAGCTTAAAATAGAGCAGAATGAAACAGAGGCTTCACATTACAAATGAAAACAAATATGTTTCTGCTGGTTATCCGGTTTAATATGGCACGATTAAGATATGCAAGGTGGATGAAGCTATCGGTAGGCTATATTCCAATTTGCATTCAAATGAGGTGAAAGCATTTCACTTAGGACTTGTTTTATATTTTCAATCCATATACTTTTCACTACCCCAAAAAGGAATGTTATTTTTATCAACAATTCTCATGCGTAAATCGCTGATACAGTTTCATGATCACTATCCGAAAAACCCTCTCCCAATTTTACAGCAAGCTAACAATTCGGAATTTAAGAACTTCTCAGGCAGCAAGCTTATCAATATTCCTTGTTTCACCAAGTTCACCAAAACCTTCTGGATCGGACGACTTTACTCATACATTAATCAAGCATGGGGCTGCACCTCTGTCAAAGGTGTTCATTATTGTGGTCGGTCACGCAATTGAATCGTTCTTCATTTCCGCCTCGAACCAAGTGGGTACAGTAACCCAACAGGATCCAAAAAATTCCAGGCAGTTGTATTTGTTTCGTCGGAGTTGAAATCGTTTGAATTTGCTGTACTTCATGGCCTTCAAAACCCTGTCTGAAGTATGACTGACGAATACCAATTTGCGTATAAATCCTGGCGGTTCACGTATGAGGAAGTAGCGTGGTAGTCCATTTCACTGCGGAATCCCTCATTGATTAGTGAAAATCTATCAGGCCTGCCTTCGTCGAACAGACACAAACATTTTATGGTTTAAAGCAAATGTCGCTTCTCAGGAAATTAGAACCATTATCTGCTCACGTACTCAATTGACTGACTGGCAGACTTCTTCTCAGAAACAACATATTGTATCAACGTTGGAAGAAATGCTTCTGCGTATCTGATTAGCAGTGACAATGTTCTTCCTGGAGCTGTTCTTTCTCAAGACCTGTTAAACACTTACATCAGTCACTTAGCTGTAACCACTCATCTTGTCTATTCAAGTAAGCCAATGACGTTGGTTGGACTCAGTCTGTCTCTCGGTAGTCTAAATTCTTTTCAGTCTGATGAAAATATTTCACATGTACAAACAGTCTCGAGCGGTCTGGTCTTCTGATGAACAATCACAAATGTCAAGATTGCATTCATTCCACTGTGAAATCACGTTTTATCGAAGACAACGCCACGAATAAATGTGTTCCTATTACACGTGTAAACCATAGGAAATATCTCGGTTTAGAAAATACTGAATGGGTATATGAATACAGGCATTGTTGTCTAGAAAGTGCGTCCAATGCCATTTCAAATTCGTGAAATCCAACACTTCAATGCTTCGCGGTCTGTTATTTCTCCATTGGTATATCAGTGTATGCTTCCCATGTTTCTATATTGTTCTGCCGTATTTATTTCTCGTCTGTTGAAAAACAGACAACATCAATCCTCGTAGATGTCTGTACATAATCGGTCGTTTTTCTGGGCTTATGTGCTAAGCATACAACACCATCCATTTAATTTGCCGAAAATATCGTTGCGGACTGTTTCGTTCAGTGTGATAATAAAATCATAAAAATCAATTCAAAGAGTGGATTGGTAATTCAGGCACTGGTATAGCATGCAGCTTGGATATTGTTTTTGTATTACTGAGGATTGGTGCAGTGTATTGGGTGCACAGAACAAACCACTAGATGAAACAGTAAAGCTCATAAGGCCAATGTGGTTGTGAATTGTGTCCTACATATCACTAGATAGGACAACTTTGAGCGCTTTGTTCGATAAGGGAGGTAGTTGGTAGAAGAGATCAATGAAGTTTGCCAATCCATGACATGATATGAAGGAAATGTATGGGAAGGCCATGTGAATTGTGTTAAACTTCCTGGGCGTTGTCCCACATAGGGGTTTAATGCATTCGAGTATCGCCCTTGTTAATGCATTATTTATCTACTTGATAAAATTATTCGTAGTTATCTCCTTATATTTTCTGTACCATTGGTTGTTTGAGTTCCAGTTGAGATTCCAGTTTTGAGATAGAAACGAGAACTGTCGTTCCCACTTCGTGAATAAAAGGTGTTTGAAAGAAACTGTACTAAACCAAACCAAGCTGACGGGAGCTGAACTGAACTGAACTGAGCTTTACTGAATATCGCTTCATGTTTGCATGAAGAATAATTGCATCAACACAAAATGCACTCTGTATTTAGAATACATAGCCTTTGAGTTCATAATAGCCGTCATCGGTCAATTACCTACAATCATGTACGAGCACATGACTATAGTTTACTAATAATTTCAAGTAGGCAACAGTCTTGTAGAATAAAACGTGTGGCATATCCCACACACGAATCTTTTGAGATTAGTCCTTTACCGAATAGAATCAAACCCTATCTATCGAGATTTCGAATACATTCTGAGTTCAGATTGACATTTTCGAATTGCCAATTTGATATCGTAATAATGATGGTTTTCAAGAGGAAAGAATAATTGGTTTCATTATTGGGAAACGTGGAGACGAAATGGGGAATGGATGCACCAATATGATGAAGGGGTTCTTCCAAATCAACTCGCATCCCCTATGAATGCAAGTCCAATTTGCCCATCAGGCAGCACATAAACCTTTCAAAAATTTGACTTCTCAATGCTGTGTGCTTTAAACCATCAGATACTTCTATTCATTTCTTTCCAAACATCGATTCTCATTATCCTCCACTCTATTCTGGTCCCTTTGGGCGATTTTATTCACCCAAAAGCTTATTTTGTTATCGTGAAACAGAATTCGGACATCGGGTATCAAAAATGATGGAAGTGAACCGATTGGACGAAGAGGACCAGATTATTTCCACACAGGTTTATTCCTCACTTACTATTTTGAGTGAGGACACTCGATTAAGACATCAGAACACTCGGTATCAAAACAACTAGTTGTCTCTGTCCCACTTGTGATAAAATATTGCACGCTTTATAGATTTTGCACACTAGGTGATAGAAAATCAGAAAGATAGTCGATGATTTCGACTACTGCAATTGACAAATTCGTATCCATACAGTAGCGGTGTTATCAGTGTCACGACAGATATTCTGTGGTTAATGTCAGTTGCATGCGGTCAGTGATTACGTCACATTATTTTGTGTCGTCGACATGGATTGATTTAGAGATCGAAAATGTTGATTCTGAGCATATAATATGGTTTCGTTTCGTGCGAATTGAGACTCAATCGGCGGTGACCGAGATCTGGCCTTAAGCATTCCTCGCTGCTATTAATTTGACAGTTTATATGGGAAGAAAGACTCCATTATTATTGATCGAATGATTTAATTCTATCGAATAGATAGTAAATGTCATTTGACCGCTTTTCACTGGTCTTTTGTTTAACCAAATCGAATGATACGCCTTTATGCGTCGAGATTGTCTTCCTGTGGTTTGACCTACGTCACCTGCCCCACACTGAGAGCTGGAATGCACGGATATTCTGCCTTCTATTTGCAAAATGAGAAATAGTCGAGAGGTGAACAAAACATGTATTTCCGCAGCGTTATAACGTCGTTCTGACTTGGAATATGGCTAACACGCGATTGAGATCGACTGTTCACTAAACCTGCTTCACTGCGACTTCTAAATTCAATTCATGTGTAGACAGATTCCTGACAAGGTGTGCTATCATAATTCTTCGTGGGATTATTCATTGTATATACTGGATGAGAAATGGTTTCATCCTTTCATTTATTCTCTATCGAAGATATCTTAATTACTTTATTGGTCAGTCACTGCATTAGCTGCCTTTTCTGTCTCAATAAAACGAATCTGTGGTAGTGTGTGCATGGACTTGGCAAATCTTCTTTACGATTAAGTGATCGCCTTAATGAGCCATCGGATTGATGATGTATAACAAATGAGAAGTAAAAATAATTGCTGTTTATTTGTTTCATTTTGCCTACTTATTACCTCAGTTTGATTTGACATGCAGTATTTGGCCAGCTGATTAGGTATCAAAATTGTCTTACTACTCTGTCCAACAATTAATCACTGAAGTCTTTCTGGTGGATTGAAAACTCGGGATTTCGAGTCCATACTATCCGAGATAACCGTCAAATGTTAATTGCACAACAGTTTCGCTTTATATGGTGCCAATTTGTCACTGGCTTCACATGTGTATTGGTGATGCACATATTGGTCCACTAACGTGCAATATTGCTAATCGTTGGGTGTAAGAATTGGCGGACGAATACCAAGACGTGTGGGATTGATCATTGGAAACCCGGTGGAAACGTGAACCACAGTTGTTGTTGCACTATTGGTATTGTGCCATTTCTGAATCATTTGTTTTACTATTGTTGTATGAAGAGACAAAATGTAAAATGCGCAGAACGGGTAAGCGATGCTGAAGATGATTGTTTGTATGGGAAAGGAGTTTGTACGTAAAACGTGCCTGATCCAGTTCAGTATTATTCCTAACACGTGTTTACCCTTCTGATCGAAGCTGACACCTTGTTGCATGTCTGCTTCATTTCTCACTGGGACTCATGTGTGACGAATTTCCACCGCAACACAAGTGTTTGTTGGACTAAATAGGTCCACAATATTCTCATTTTATATGTCCACAATACTCATCTGGCAGAAAAATGGATTTAAGATTTCCTTTATATTTCACAATAATTCCCACATGTTAGAGATTCTGTTCTTGGTAAAATAAGAAAATATGCGAAAAGCATGTGAAGTAACCAAACTAGAACAAACCCAACGATTACCTTTTCTTCTTCAACCCCATTTGAGTACAAGTGATCATCATGATTCCACAGTATGATGGCCCATTCATACCAAATTCTACTGACACACCGTAATTATTCTCAGCGACGCGTTAATACGTATTTTGTGTGGTCAAGTTTATTGTTTGCACCAACTTGGTCAGAACTAGACACGGTGTGAGCAACTTTTAATGGCACTGCTTCACACACAAATAACTGAAAGTCTCAATTCACCAATACTGAGTCAAAACAAATTGTACTGGTGGTAACTAGCCGCACAAAGATAATTATGCACAGCCTTTGATAGACAGTGAACACCGGGATGCACAAAACTGATAACTCGAACGGCAACGACACTCTTGATCACTACGGAATTCTCGAACGGTCATCGCCAAACAAGACGGCGAAATTGAGCATTTTCAGCGACGACCAGCACAAGCTTAATTAAGTCACCACTATTACCGTTTATATTGTCTGTTTGGACGATCTTACGGAAAACGTCAAATGACCAGTCGGGAAGGCAAGAACACGATGGAAACTACTACTACGGAGTGAATCGAAAAATCCAGTTACTGGGCTACTAAACTGTGTTTCAGAAAAGAAAGTCTAATGGATGGGAATGACGTGGGTCAAATGCTGAAGAAAGTTGACTTTCTATAAATATGACTACATCTTGATGGAAAACGAATTCAAACTCAGCATATGCTCAGGCTAGGAGACGTGAGTTAAGGTTTTGTCATTCCAGTTTTACCAAGGACACATTTATTTGAAAATAAAAAACACGCTGCCATGTAATATTTTCATGAGTAACTGAATTATAAAGCGGTATATTTAATATATTTTATCGAAAATGTCAGCCCTGGAGTCATGTACAGGCATAGTCAGCAAGATCTCGATGCAGCGATTTAGCGGTTCGCATGAATACATGTAAGTGAAGGCAGATAAGAAAATCTGATAGTGTAATAACTAATGCAGCCAAAATGGGCATCACAAAACAGCGTCAATCAGAAAACAAACGGGTTACTCACAGGAAGTTCAATGCTGATTTTTTGTCTCTCGTTGATTATTCTCAGCAGTTCCGTTATTACACTTCGGAAATCGGGAATTAGAAAACAAAAAGATGAAATTTCTCACATTCGACTTCTCAAACTGCTTTTTTTAACCGCAGTCACCTTATGGCAATAGTTACATATATATGGTGATGTTCACCAATTGAATTTGCACTGTTCACCTCTGCGAAAATAATTACGAGAACTTTCTTCTATCAAAGCACTGCACGTTGGAAAGTTCTGTAACGTTTTGAATTCCTGATTTGTGTGCTTTTTTGTAAGCTCGAATTCAACGTTAGGAAGAGGATTATGATTTATAACGTAGGCAAAGCTAGATGTTGTGCTCCAGCCTAGTCGGATATTTATTCAAGAAATTATCGACACCATAGTTCTTCAGATTCTAAATTTGAGGCTTCATTTCTCTGCCTCTTAGCTGAGTAGTCACAACTAATGATCACGGCAATGTCTGTCATTTACTTCACTAAACGACATTTCGATTTGGTTTCACCAAGGAGTGAACAGACCATAGAATGAAGTAAGGTCATTGCCTACCCAGTTGTGAATGAAAAAAAAGAATGAATAATCTGGTGAAAACACCAAATTTACTGAAAGCGAAAATATTTTGCTGACTCAGAATCGGGTTTGTTCAGTGGTATGCTCCAAATTCAGCCAGTAAGAGAAACGAATGGACTTGGTGCTTGTGTTAAATTGACGAACCATCACACACATAAGGGCAAAACACCTAACGTATTCTTAGGATGAAAAGACCACAGTGAAACAACAAATACTAAGGCGATCACTGGCTGTAGCACAAAACCGTAATTGCAACAAATATATCTTCAGATTGTGAGCATTGAATAAAGCTAAATCTTGTTGGACAGAGAAATAAGGTTTTGCAATGAATGTGTTTTGTGGCTAAATAAATCAGCGTCGTTGAATTCACTGCCAACTTTTGAATGACTCATCTAAGTGAAGTATGTATCAACCTAGTCTGGAGAGAGAAAACCCAGAGGGAAATCGTGTGGATACTCCACAATATAATTTTGTTATTCGGGCTGATTCGCAAGCGTTCTATCCATGTCACTTATTACAGACGTTTCCAATAAAAGTCATACGATAGTAGTTACAATCAAGAAAATAATATTTCGTTGCTTTCCTGTTAGAGTAACAGAAGCCGCAAGCGTCGATCGCACGTGCAATAAAACTTGTCAGCCTGACGAAATCATTCGAATCAGCGACATGAGCAACTGAAATCGATGTACCGAGCAGTTCTTGCATATTCCGTGTCCTTCTCTTTCAGAATGAAAGCCTAATCACACACACACACACAGACACGTGAGTACACCGACGGAAGAAATATTTTTATTCAGCCCAAAAACTGAAAATTGAAAACATTGTAATGACTTTCATGACAACCAAACACTTGATTTGTCACGCTATTCAGTTTTCAATTATATATTATTATAAGGAAAACCGAATCGTTGGTGAAGATGTTTACGAGATGGTGATTTCTGATATATTGGGGATTTAGAAGTCCTCTCTGTAGCGTGATTATTTCGAGAATTCGTGCGCGAATCACATTTTGAATGCTGAGCTTTCAAATGGCCAAGTCAGAATGAGGCGGATTTGCAGGCATGTTCATGGAAAGTTCACGTGTTCATTCTGAGTCAATTTTATCGTTGCATAGCTAGATGGATAGGTCAACACTACCCGGGCTGAAGCATAATTACCTAGCATTAAAATGAAGGCTTATGCCAAAATGTGAGAAGGATATTGACTGATTATCCACGTAGTGAGTGTGAATAAAGACGTCTGCTAAGATGTAACACGAATAAAATAGTATAACAGTATTCAGGACTTTCTGGAGTCGAAAGCAGTACATCTAACTGAGTGAAAATATACAAATATATACATGAATTCGCTGCAAAAGTCATACTGAATTAGTGATGTTCAGTGCGGCAAAGTGCGGACATTGATCACTCTGCTCCCGGTTACTGATACATGATATATCCAAGTGTGTACATTCCTAAAAATGCTGTGTGACTTCGTACTCATAGAAAGGAATACAATTTAGAACCATCCAGGACTGTCTAGACTAGACATTAGTGACACTAATTTTATGAACTTAGTAATAATGGGTACTCCCGAGTATCAATATTAGATTGAGTAAGTGAGATGGAGTCGAATTATATCATACCACTTCTATATAAATGTGGATGGTTGGAACTGGAAGTTGGATTGTAATACTACTTCTAAATTCGGAGGTCGATCATTTAACGTTCCAGCTCAAATTACTTCTTCCATGTGATTTCATAACATGGGTGACTTGAGGAATCAAATCGCCTCATACCAGTGGGTTTTGTTAAGAAATGTTTCTTCTGCCTGAATAAGAAATATTGTTCCCAATCTGTTGAATTTGACCAGATTAGTTTCATATCTAGACGTAAAAGAATGGTGTGTTTTCTACTCATAAGGTGTGACAGTGTAGTTTATCAGAACCTCACCCACCAGACACAAGGAAGTGCAACCGGACTCCTCATGTGATGATGAATATTGCACTACGAATACAACCTGGATGGTTTTTTCGAACTAAGCCCGGATGAAAGATCGTATTTCGATCGAGATTTTAACCGGACGCTCATGCATGATGAACCTTCATGAACAAGAATTCAACAGCGTACTTCTGGAAAGCCTCTGAATGAATTTTCGGCTTACAGCATGCCAAATCCACACTATTATTTTAGATTGGAAATACCAAAGTGGGAGAATTTCATTGGTTCTAAATTATCGTCAAAATATTTGGCATCTGAATTTCTCAACAATGCTGTTATATATGAGTTGAAAAGCTGGTTTTAGTTATAAGTTAAGATTACCTACCATTGCAATAATGACAACGAGTTTTGTGTCATAATAAAATACTTTTTCAGTTAAATTAATCCTCAGTCCACAGATTCCCCATAGCCATAACGTGTTAGAATATAAATCAAACGGAAAAACGTGAACAAGGCGAAGGGAAATATCGGAGCGATGCAACTGGTGAAAGGCTTATGGAGAAAATAAACTGAATGATCGTGAATAGGGACCTCGAGATTTGAACACACACTTCTGAGTTACTATTTCAAGTCTATTTTTACCAAAGCTGAAGTCATGCTAGCAAATTGTTCAAATCCGGATAAGGCTTGGATCATTTAAATGTATGCCGAATTCGAAGAAAACAATTTCACACAGCGTGTAAATTGAAGAAATTTGGGTCCCATCCTCAAACGTCTGCTTTTCAAACATTCATTGGCTATTTTTATATGTAAGCTTGAGGAAAATGATAAAAGAAATTTAAATATCAGCCGTTTAGCAATGATGAACAGAAGACAAGCGGACCAATTCTCTCTCACTTTATACATCATACTTGGAACATATCTCTCACCTTGAATGCTGTATTTTACATGAGGAAATGTATGGATAATGAATCATGTAGGTTAGCTGGTAAGCAAATACGATTATTGTTACCTCAAATAACTGGATCAGTTAGAGATTCGGTTGAAATAATAAATAACAGTTCACAAAGCTTTGCTCACCAATAAAAATTGCAGAGGTACTGTTCGGCTGCTTCATCCTTGTTAGAAATTATCACCACTGCACATCAGTTGAGTCGTTATTGTGACTCTATCCCGTGAATAGACTACCATGAGTTGAACACCTAACGACCAAACTATCCGGCTCTCAACGTCACAAGTGCATGACATAGTGTCGTTCCATCACTGGTATTTCAATGTTAACAGCCTGTTGACCGCACAACAATCGTTATAGGAACAAGGACTTCGTGGGTAGAGTTCGTGGAAACAAAGCCGTTACAATGCAAACAATTTTAAGAGAGAGCTCGGATAAGTAATCAAATTGAACAGCTGGAGATTTCATTTGACTCTCAAATGATTAACCATATAGAAACAAATTACCGTAATCGTCCATTATAATAATCGACTGGTGTAAAGTAAACGGGTTTATTATAGTGAAGAGCCAGTACCGAAATAATACTGCATCAGCCAGCGATGTAATTTGTATCTCATAAAATATGTGCAACGAACACACAAAGCTCTTCAGTCTTCCTTCACTTTCACATTGACCGGTAGCAGTTCTTTCATTCATCCACTTTGTACTGCAAGGATAGATCTCATTTTGTGCAGTTGAATCTTCAGCTACTAACTCTATATTCTTCTACTAATTTCGTTCGTCATTAGTTTATTACACAGATTTACATAGTCCAAGTCGAGGAATGGAACCTCATTTTGCACTACTTCATTTCATTTCTTCATTATTCAAATACCTTATCTGTATTCCGGAATGGTAGGCATGATGTGTTCATACTATTGATGTTTTATAAAAATTTTAATTTCCCCCATTGTTCATGCGGCTATATCCTCGCACTAGATCATCATACCAAGGTCTCAAGCCCTTCTCTCTCACATCCATTGCAACCCCATCATTATGTAGCATCTGACGCTACATTACTCCTGACTGGTGTTAATTCCTTGATTTCATTGTGTTTTGTCCTAGCCGCGTCTGTGCCTTCTCATCTGATGAATCATTTCTGATTTGAATATACTGGAGTTTGCTCTGCAATAAACAGCAAAATTCATTCCAAATCTTCTCAACCGCATCAATTCCTACTCACATAACTGGGTAATAAACATGTTCAAGCAAAAGTGACTTTGGAAGTGGATGAAGCTGAGAGTGGATTCCCTGTGTATGTGTCCAGAGGTATTTTGCAAAATACCAATCTTCTTCGTCACTAGCAATGCTTTGAAAACCTGAATTTGAAGATGCTATTTACTTTACCGTAGGTGTCTCGGGTGCTGATTGCGTGACTCTAGGATACACACACGATGCAGTAGATAAAGTCATCATGAATCTCGATATGATTAGGATGGCATTGTATTTGGATGATAAGACAAACCTTCCCCGTTTCACTCAAAGAACTGACGTTGGAGGAATCGCCATGTGATTCCAAATGTGGACCTTCCAGACATGCAAACAGTGTTGCATCTGATTTGGAATACTTTGAATTGACGGTTGAAATGGTTATCCTAACTTCGAAGAATTCCAGAAAGCGGATCAAAATGCACTCTGATTTATGAAAGACAAATACATCATTGGAAAATAACCCGTGTAAATGTGGATAAGTAGGATTATACAAACATTTTTATCGCTGACGTGAACTATTAGGCGCGATTTGTTGCTTGAAAAGGGCAATGGTAATTTATGAACAAATCAGTGCACCACATATATTGATTATCCTGGCTGAAAGACTGATTTGCGGCAATCATTATTATACCTTGTTTGTCTTTATTTTGAGCAATTCACACGTATATGACTGTAATCTACTTTCGAGGGCTATGATCCACCACATTTTTTCTTCCGGTGTCTAATCTGATGAGCCTCTACAAAGCGGAGTTGATCTCCGTTGTTCGTCACGGAAATCACTAAAAATTGAACAGGAAAGGATCAAAACACAAACCCCGCCATATTAACTGCATGAGCCGTATGGCACTGTTTATGGATGACAGGATAAAATTGTCAAAAATGCACACGGCTGGTTTTGCGGGTGTTGCCGCTCATTTGATATGCGTGCCCTGTGCTCCTCCGCCTAACCATTCTATACTTGACCACTAAACTGCTTACAGTGACAATCCATATCGATCGCATTTCAGTTCTTACTACTGGAACAATAGCCAGTAGCCAATAAGCATGAGGCGGCCGTGGCTCTGTGGATAAATTGAATGGTTCATATTCTCGATGGGATAGTCAATTATACTATTTCGTACTAATTATTTCTGCCACCAACGACATCACAATAAATGGTAACGCCATTTAAATATCATTGTGGGACCTATGTATTATTTGAATTTGTTTGCTTCGTCCAATCATTGCATTGAACATGAAAGAGAACTGACGCGTCAAACAAAATCTAGCACCTCATTCATAAATTAGTTCTGCTTTCGCTAATCGCTAAGCCAGACAATATTATTGTCATCCACTTTTATTACCCTCTAGTTTTATTTGATACTTCCTGTTTAGCTTCATGATTCTACTTTACGAGGTGCATGAATTTCCACCTTTTAGATAGCATTGCGTGGATGATTGGTGTAAATTGGGAATGATAATTTATCGTTGTTTTGTAAGAACAATGATATTTCCGTTCTGAATGAACCCTTCTTCTAACCTACCTAATAGTTACTACCACTGATTTTGACGTTCAATCCTTATCCAGTTTTTTTTTAGGGGGAAGTTGTTATCCATCACAACATCTCACGATGGTTTTTCAGCATGGAATTGTCCGAGCATCGAGGTTTTCCTTTGCATGTAAAAATAACACGTGTTCCATAGGAACATTACACAAATATAATGATGTGATACATCCTTTACAGTACATTGCGACCATAAATTGCTAAACTACTCTGTTAAATCTGTAAGTTGCACATCCAATGATTAGCCTTCAACCTTTAACTTCATTTCAACACTACAGGACCTACAAGGGCCTCATTCTTTCGCTTGCTCACCTGGTTTATCGGCGTGATTTGTGAATACATTCTCTTGACCAATTCCGAATACTCAGTATGCCGGTAAGTCGTCCAGACTGCTGAACAATCACTTCGACACTCTTCAACCTAATGTGCTTTCGCTCCTTTCTCCTCACTTACATAAGCAACCCAATGTATGACCTCTCAGGAACTGGAACGTTGTAGGCTAACGGTAGAAGTATTTGGCATTTTGTGTCAACCTGAGTGGACTAAATGAACAGTCTGATAATTTTCACGATATTGTGAGTTATTATGAGCAAAGTGATCCTTTCCTAACCCTTTGTAGTATTCAAGGTGTATAATCGCCTCATGTCACTCAGCCTTTTCCAATGGTGAGAATACTCCGTGCACCATTCAATTACACAGATTCGAGTCTTCTTAGTACCAAGGAGTGGTGTTGAGCGCCGATGTTCTCACATTTTCAGTTGTGTGCTCGAATTGCTCTTACTTATCTTACACATTCGATAGCTCAAGCAATTCTACATTACAAGTATTCATTCGGCCGGTTATTTTTACTTGATTCCACGGTAAATCGACACTCAATTTATCCTCTGTTTCTCAGCGGATTTTGAAAACGAAATACTCAATTTCTTCTTTGTAATATTTGCATGGTATCAGTGCAGAATTCAAGGTAATAATGTAGTCAATCGTATATCTTCCAAAACGAATTTTTACGCGAGCAAGCACATGTGAGATTTGTACAGTAAAATCTATTAAAAACATGATGGTTTCACGTGGAGTTGCATGTGACTCAATTGAATTACCAACGACCTAGCTTGAAGTTGAACGAATACAGTTGCAATAATCTTGTCATGATGCTGGGTTTCTAATCCTCAGGTCTAACGCTCGAAAGCTGCATACCAAACACACGTCGCCAACATGTCATGTGGGACGTATGTGTGCGACAGCGACCGAGACAAACCACGGATAGCGTGCACAGCTCCGTCTGTTATCGAAATGCAAATAAAATGATGTTGGCAACCTGATGGTCAAAAGGGCCACGCAGTAGACAGGCCTTGGTTGGAAGCTGGGTGACTGGTTAGGCGTAACTCTGATCGCGCACACTCGTGCACATCGGGAAAGCAGCAGCAAAACTGGTGACATGATTTTCTCTGACCGATGCCTCCTATCCTGAACGTAGCACAAGAATTACTTGTCTGAAATTGATTGGCGCGTATGTGGTTTGGTGGTGGTGCATTCATCAGATGATTTTGGATATATTTTTGACTTCCAAGTGTTGAACAGCGAGCAACAAACTTCTTCCAGCTTGTCGATCGTGCATGTTTCATGTGTTCTTTAAAACACGGCCCCGACAAATTTAACTTTGTACTTCATGGATCAGAGCTAGTTCAGCGTAGATACTTTCCTGACCACGTAGTTTTACGTGGACTGATCAGCAGACTGACCCATGATTTCGACGAGTACTTCAAATACTTAGAAGTGCAATGTTGTTGTTAGCTTCTCCGATATTGAGTAGATGAGATGTAGTGTTTCTGCGGCCAATTCCTTGTCATAAATTCATTTAGTTCATCTATTCCCACATGTGATCAGCAACACGAAGGTTATTTCTGCACAACCAACAATAAGTAAAACGGTTCTTTCCCCTCCGGACATGCATGGAATAATAAAAACACTCGGACTTTGAAATTCCACGCATTTCATCGATGTTTGTCGCCTAACAATATTCGAGTATCTGATGATGATTATCCGTGCGCTTCGGATTCGAATGCTGCTTGAATATGCGTTTCTTTATATTTGTATTTCCTATAAAAATGCAGTAATTTGCATGCCTAATAAACAATGCATTTCAGTGCCAGTTGGTGTATCTTCTGTTTTCATTTCGGGCAAACCGGTCATCATTTGGATGATTAGTTATATGATGTAGAAGTGACGGAACATATTATCACGCTCGTCCTTGGTGTGCATATTAAAGGAGATATCGTCTACTTACCATCCGAAGAGAGTATTGTGGTATATAACTGTTTTCATTTATTGTTCGAAGTGTGAGACAAATACATCTCTTATAACTGGTCCTAGTCGTTCTATTTTTAGTCGAGGCAAAACAATAGAATTACGAATCAAACACCTTACCCTCAAGTTTATCCGAGCAGGCTCTCAACGGTTTGCTGAACATCTTCGCTACACTAGCATATTTTTCAATGCTGAGCTGAGCGGTGAAGCTGCATGATGAATCAGATTATACAAATCTGATCAATGGGTACTCAATTGTTATTCAATATGAATCGTGAATTCACATAAAATGATTTCTCCAGATGTTTCGTCATTGATCACAAACGTGCCTGTATCTAAAATAATAGACAATTGCATGTCAACAGAAAAAATCGGCAAAGGTATCTCTGCGGGAAAATGTAAAGAACAACTGATTTTCTGCTCTCCAATCAGTTGTAATTCGATGATAACTTTTACAGACGGAAAGAGGACATCACAAGGGCATCTCCACTGGGTTCTTTGTTTTCCCGATACATTCATGGCGAAAATTAAAAATATCTCGTTGAATCCAACGGTCAGCTGCCTGTTTCTGTATTAGTCGATGATATGTTATGCCTACTAAAGGGAGAATGTAGTGTACATCCGTTCTTACAGGCATTCAGTAAGTCGCATCTGAGTCTAAATTCACGATTTAACTAGAAGAGAATACATTTAATCCTAGTACTAGCTTTCCATAAAACTTTTATTTTTTTAAATAACATGCATCTTCTTTTATCTATCAATTTCAAAATTTTCCCGCCAGTTGGATATTTCCATGATAATCCATAAATGTTGTTTAATCTGCTGCTCACATGACTTCGCTGTTTGGTTTATACATGATTTTTGAAAAATCGCCTGTACCGACCATATGAGCCGAACAATTTACACCTCAGTCTGACTTATGTTGTTCGTCACCAATGAACGCGTGGTATCCTGTCGTGTCTGACTTTCTTCTCTAACTAACTGGTGGGCTAGCACCATCGAAGTTCATTCCTCGTGGGTACGTAATGGTCGGAAGAACGTTTGGGAATAAAATCTTCTAGAACAAGCTCGGACGAACAATATCGTAAGTAGTACCAACAGACGACAGACAACGCAGCAACAGCTCGTCAATGGGCTAGTGAAGCATGTTGGAGTTGGAAGAAGGGTTGTAGATCAACCGGATGACTCGTCGGAGAACCCGATCAAGAGAAAGAGAGGTCGACGAGGCCCCATCCCAGACGTGACTGCAGTAGTCAGGGCTAGTTTGAGTTTTGCATATGAGAAGATGAGCTAGTGTGAAAAAGCTTATGGCACGAAACAGAAAACCAATTTCGCACGCAGCTTCAGAAGCGAACTGAGATATGCAAGCAGACCCAGATATAGGAGTTATAGATAAGCCGAGAAGAGAAGTAGAATCTGTGGGAGGCAACACAGTTGAGTCAAGGGTTGAATAAGGGAAGCATGAAGGATGGTTTAGGAAAATTATAAGAAGAGAAATTTTTGAAGCAATAAATGCAGCATAGCGGTGGGAGCCCCGGGGAAAAGGATCTATCCGAAGTGGGACTTTAAAGATGCACTGATTGCGCTGCGGTCACGATCGATGTTGGTGTTGGCATTGTGGGGAGTGCGGTAGGAAAAGGAAGAATGGAGGGTGGTATCATCGGCAAATAAATGGATTGAGTTGGATTTAGAAGATGAAAGATCATTTGAAAATAGAAGGAATGAGGTGGGCCAAGTACTGAACCCTGGGGATTGCCAGCATTCACAGGAAATGGGTGGGACAGAACTTCATCAATTCGGGCAAAGATGATTCGCTTACTGAGGAAATTTGATGTCCGTGATAAGAGAGTGGAGGAGAATTCGAACGTGACCAGTCTCACCAGAAGACCTCCGTACCAAACTCGGTCAAACGCTTGAAGATGTTGGATGGAGCAATGTGTGTTTCTCCATGGTTGTCGAGTGCAACCGAACAAGAGATTGAGATGAGAGCCTTGATATCACCGGTGGAACGGCGAGGTCGGAATCCGTATTGGTGATCGCTCAGTAGTTTTTCGCGTTCGAGTAACGCACGCGGTTTTATGGAGATGCCAGTTCCGAGTTTTTTTGTTTCGAAATAACAGGTGTGGTTGGAATAGTACGATAGTTTTTCGGGTCAGAAAGATCATCGCTTTTGGGAATATAAAACATTGCTCTGTGTTTCCAGGGGATTGGAAAAGTAGAAAGTCTGTGAATGTTAGAGGGAGACAGAAAGGACGACATAAGAAATAGGCAATTCAAATTGCACATTTTGAGGACGATGGGTGGTATGCCGTTTTGATCGGGTGGTTTGCATAAGTCCAGAGGATGCAGCATCTGGCGTATCTTCTAAAACCAAAATGGGATTGTCAACGGGAGACAGAGGTAACAGAATGAAACGATTGAGTAGGATATGTAAGTGAGATGGGGTTAGTGGCAAACCAGGAAGCGAATTGCCAACTTCCTCATGTGGTTCCTAAACAAGATTGCCAGAGAAATTACATATGGGAGAGAAATTGGAAGGAGAAATTTGCGGAAGACTCTTTTGCCAAACGACCAACGTTTCAGGCTACCGTTGGCAGATGAGAGTAAGCGTTCGGTTTCCCAGCGGAAGAAGCCTTCTTTGGCTCTCGGTATGGATGGCGAGCATCTGTTCCTGGCTTGTACGGAGCAGAGGTGGGAGTCCGTTGTGGGCTAGCCGAACCAGCTACAAAGTGTTGCACACTTTATGAGTACAGCACGATCGCATGCATGGTTGAACCACTCGGAAAATTCGGGTTGGCCAGGTTTGGACAAGTGAGTAATAAAATGTTGCCTCACTTGAAGAACAATGTCGGTGAAGTTGGAAACGGGAGAGGAAATGTCTGAAGTAAAGCAGCATTCCGTCCAAGAATACGAGGCTGGGACATCGCGAAGTCTATCTCCGTTGGTTGAATTTCAGCTCCAAAATATTTATCTCAATATGAGTGGAGTATGGAATTGAGTAAAACTGATGGAACAGGAAATAATGAAGTGATTAGATGAGTCAACTGGAGAAAGGGCAAATGTGCCTGAGAAAAGAGAATGAACAGAAGTGAGAATTCGTTTAGGGTTATGGGCATGATCGCGAGCTCGATCAGGAATACGTGTGGCATAGGTTGTTGACCACGGAGGAGTGTTCGGCTTCTCGATCCAGAGCCGAAGTGTTCGATGAGTGAATCAACAAATCTCGCTTGTGAACATTGCAATCTCATAAGATGGTGATGAGTCAGTTGGATCTGCCACAAAATAAGGTCAATGTTTGAAGGTGAGATATGAAAGAACGATGAATCGCTACGGTTGGGTGAACGGTGAAATACACAAAAGCAGTGATTACAAAAAGTAATTCGAAGCTTCATCCACATCAATTGAAATTCACGAGTCGATATTATGCTTCACTTCGCAAATGCTAGTGAGAGTGACAAGTTAATGCTCATCTTCCGAATGAGGAGAGTGAGCAAGACGGCGACTGCGTGTTTGGTTGTGTATTTTCATGATTTGTAGTGTAAAATAAATCAGCAACCGTGATCCTGAAATCTGAATTGGCAGACCATATAAAGCCTCAATAGATCAGGCGTAGTAGTTTGTTGGGCAACATCAGAGTTCTCTACCAGTTGTGTTCTGTTTTGTGAGTTTCCTTGGCCTAGTGCCCTGTGTTTCGTGCAGTGTATTCATTGGGCACCGTGTCTTCTGATTGTGCTGTGGGTCCAATAGGCCATGTGCTTCAACTGTGTGTGGCATACCAATGCCAAATATATAATTTACCGAGTCTTGGTGAATTGAGACATTCTTTGTCAAGTGTGTCATCGCGCGATATAACAAATGTTCATTGCAACTCCCGCAGTCATCGAATCAGACATGGTCATATGAACCATGATCAAGCGTACATGTGAGGATTCTTGACTGTGTCCGTCTGCGCAAATTTTCACCTGATCTCAAGCGGAAACTCTCCTTTTTGTAGGAATCAAAAACTTGTTTTAAATAAATGTCGTTGGTAGTGGGAAGACGATAGAATGAACCTGCTCTATTTTGACCACTTTAATTGCTTTGCATATTGATCAGTCATTCTCCAGGATTGGCATCTGATCTAACATTTACGAAGTTTTTCTTGGTTTCGTCAGGTTGATTTATTAGGTTTCAATATTAGGGAGGAGTAATTCGATTGTACCTTTGACTAGTAAAGGCGAACTGAAAACAATTCGCAAGCCAGTAAGCTTACATCTGCTTTAGAGTGCTGGCTGTATTTCACATATCTCGTATAAGACGATAGTTTTCTTCGTGTCACCGTCCAAGGTCACAGTAATTCTTGAATAAATCTCAAACAAATGAGTATTCACATTCAGGATGATGAAAATGTTCATTTACGGAAAAATGTTTCATGAGTGTTTGTTCATCACACTACTGCAATCAAGCTCATTTCAACTGAATATATTTATTTTGGCGGGAACCTTTGTAGGACTTCCAAATATAAATGGTCATTGCTTCTAATGGTGGCAAAAACTAAGTATGTTTTTACAGCAATAGGAAGGCTTATCGCAGTGAAAGCAGTCTTCTGCACTGAATCAAATATACGAGCACAATTGGCTATATGTTGCGGTTCAAATAATCCCGTTTACGCGACCGTATTCAAAGAAGACGACCCGTCCGGCCACTTGCATGAATGCTCTTCATCTTTATTCTCTGATTACTGTTGTTCTGACTTGTTCCTTCTCTTTGATATTCGAATTAAAATCTCCTCCATTTAGTCAATTTTTTCTACTCCACGAGGTCTGCTCGCATCCGTTTATCTGCTAGAGGAATTCAATTTCCATATTGACAGCTGGTTGGGAATAAACCTCATTATCATGGCACTCAAAATTGTGCAATTCCATAATGTATGAGGATCGAGCTTGCCTTTTTGCTTGTTATTCATCTGCAAAAGTGCATTTTTAATGACATAATGATGAAGTGGAAGTTCACTGATTCTTATATGAAAAGAACCATAGAAAGAGGAAAATGAACGAATCAAACTCAAGAATTAGGCTGACTTGATATGAATATTTTCGTAAGCCACCTTTCATAGAGTTCGTGACAAAAACTAGCATCGGTCTTTCTCGACAATGGGAGCAAGGTGCTCATCCGTGTGAATGTTTAGCATCATGTGTGGATTGACCACAACTTACCGATAGGTGGGATATTCTAGGGATAGTCGGTTAAACTCAGCTCGCATGTTACTGTCCATGGTAAACCTACGGCACCAGAGCACGTAGGAGTGTCAACAGAAGACATGCCTTGGTCATACGGTAATATTCCTCGTACTGACTGCATTGCTAGTTCTTACTGCATTGCTCGAGGAGCAGTGAGTGGTGAGAACAGGAACGTTGGGAAAATGGGGACCTGACTCGGTGATATTGGAGGAATCTAGAGAAAGCAACTATTATTTAGTGAGTTGTGATGAGCAGTAGATGGTCCACCGCTCCATAGGCTATCTGAATGAGACCACAGCACCATACCGCGATGAAGGTAACCATACCGTTTTACCCAGAACGTTAGTCGCTGTCACTTCAAGTGGAGCCAATAAGGTTTTCATGGAAATAGAGGAGCGAATCACATATTTGGTGACGATCATTTGGAAAAAACACAACTCATGGCAAAAGAAAACCTGATCGTTGATCTAACACGAATTTTTCGAGGTTTCGCACGTGCAATAAAACTTGTCAGCCTGACGAAATCATTCGATTCAGCGAAATGAGCAACTGAGATCGATGGACCGAGCAGTTCTTGCATATTCCGTGTCCTTCTCTTTCACAATGAGAGCCTAATCACACACACACACACGCACACACAGACACGTGAGTACACCGACGGAAGAAATATTTTCATTCATTCAAAAAACTGAGAGGCTTGTAATCCTGCAGGCTACAGACTAACCGGTGAACATCTTATGCAAACCTACCGAGGTAATGCACGCATGCACTACTGAGCCTTCTGAAAATGATGAAATATTTCCCCGACCTTGCTATGCCCAAGGATTGATTTCCTTCTTCACGCGTACACCAAATTATTTCAGCAGAACCTTTCTGCTTCCAGTTAGGTTAATTCATTAATCGTAATGGCTTGTGTTTGTGTTTTTGGTCAGGCCAGCAAAGTTGATTTATGGGTGTCCTTGGTGGGGTAGACCCAAACTCAAATAAAACACAGAATCGTTGATATTGCCAAAACAATGTCAGATGTCTCTGGTGCAAATTCGATAAAACAGTGTGAAGCTACTGTTGATGCATGACCCTAGATTATTTCAAAATTGTTCTCTGATAACAAGAGAAATGAAACTCGATTGAAAAATAGAAATTATTGTAATGACTTTCACGACAAACACACACTTGATTTGTCACGCTATCCAGGTTTGAATTATATGTTATTGTCAGAAAACCGAATATTTGGTGAAGATGTTTACGAGACGGTGATTTCTGATATATTGGGGATTTAGAAGTCCTCTCTGTAGCGTGATTATTTCGAGAATTCGTGCGCGAATCACATTTTGAATGCTGAGCTTTCAAATGGCCAAGTCAGATTAAGGCGGATTTGCAGGCATGTTCATGGAAAGTTCACGTGTTCATTCTGAGTCAATTTTATCGTTGCATAGCTAGATGGATAGGTCAACACTACCCGGGCTGAAGCATAATTACCTAGCATTAAAATGAAGGCTTATGCCAAAATGTGAGAAGGATATTGACTGATTATCCACGTAGTGAGTGTGAATAAAGACGTCTGCTAAGATGAAACACGATTAAAATAGTATTCCAGCGTTCAGGACTTTCTGGATTCAAAAGCAGTACATCTAACTGAGTGAAAATGTACCAATATATACATGAATTCGCTGCAAAAGTCATACTGAATTAGTGATGTTCAGTGCGGCAAAGTGCGGACATTGATCACTCTGCTCCCGGTTACTGATGCATGATATCTCCAAGTGCGTGTTTTCCTAAAGATGCTGTGTGACTTCGTACGCATAGAAAGGAATACAATTTAGAACCATCCAGGACTGTCTAGACTAGACATTAGTGACACTAATTTTATGAACTTAGTAATAATGGGTACTCCCGAGTATCAATATTAGATTGAGTAAGTGAGATGGAGTCGAATTATATCATACCACTTCTATATAAATGTGGATGGTTGGAACTGGAAGTTGGATTGTAATACTACTTCTAAATTCGGAGGTCGATCATTTAACGTTCCAGCTCAAATTACTTCTTCCATGTGATTTCATAACATGGGTGACTTGTTTAGTAATGTTTCTTCTGCTTGAATAAGAAATATTGTTCCCAATCTGTTGAATTTGACCAGATTAGTTTCATATCTAGACGTAAAAGAATGGTGTGTTTTCTACTCATAAGGTGTGACAGTGTAGTTTATCAGAACCTCACCCACCGGACACAAGGAAATGCAACCGGACTCCTCATGTGATGATGGATATTGCACTACGAATATTACCTGGTTAGTTTTTTCGAATTAAGCCCGGATGAAAGATCGTATTTCGATCGAGATTTTAACCGGACGCTCATGCATGATGAACCCTAATATCCAAGAATTCAACAGCGTTCTTCTGGAAAACTTCTGAATGAATTTTCGGCTTACAGTATGTCAAATCCACAACATAAGTTTAGAATAAAAATAATAGACTAGAAGAATTTCATTGGTTAAAAATTATCCTCAAAATATTTGAGATCTGAGCTTCTCGACAGTGCTGTTATACATAAGTTGAAAAGCTGGTTTTGGTTATAATTTAAGATCGCCTATCATTGCAACAATGATGACCAATTTTGTATCTTTTTTCTGCATACACATAATCTATTTCCATCCCTATCTGGTTGGTGAGTTTGCAACTAAGAGTACCTGGAGGAGGGTGCGAGCGGAAAGTGCTGGAATTACAACAGACACGGCGCCAAATATATCGATGGGAAAGTGTCATATGTTGGTGAATACTCACATATCTCTTTTTCTGTTTGTTTTGTGTTTTCCGTTACTGGAGTTATGATGAAAAAAATAATAAAACTGGTTTCATTCTCAATGGGGATTTTAGACCCTGGGAAAACGTGTGCTACTAGCAATGTTGATGATGGCAGTTTGTCTTCCCTTATTCGTCACATGAAAGAAGCACAAAAACTTTCAGGTAAATAAACCCCCAGTCCACAAGTTCTTTATAGCCAAAACGTGTAAAAAGCCAGTTTTACCAGAATACATGAATAGAACTAGTCGCAGACGGACGCGAAAATGAGAGCAAGATGTGCATCCGTGTGAATGTTTAGGATTATGTGTGGATTGACCACAACTTACCGATAGGTGGGATATTCTAGGGATAGTCGGTTAAACTCAGCTCGCATGTTACTGTCCATGGTAAACCCAAGGCACCAGAGCACGTAGGAGTGTCAACAGAAGACATGTCGTGGTCAAACGGTAATATTCCTCGTACTGACTGCATTGTTAGTTCCTGCTGCATTGCTCGAAGAGCAGTTAGGGGTGAGAAAAGGAACATCGGAAAGATGGGGACTTGACTCGTTATTATTGGAGGAATCTAGAGAAATCAAACATTATTTGGTGAGGGGTGATGAGTAGTAGATGGTCCACCGCTCCATAGGGTATCTGAATATATATATACCTTTTTACCAGAAGGTTAGTCGCTGTCACTTCAAGTAGGGCCGGAAAGGTTTTCATAGAAATTGATGAGCAAATCATATATTTGGTGACGTTGCTTTTGAAAATACACAACTCATGACAACGGATACCTTAAGATCAAACGACATTCCTACTTTATCAGAAAACAGAGTTACGAGGCAGAGAATTAATGAAAGCACGCCAGGAGGGAAAAAGAAAACCTCATTGTTGATCTAAAACATAATTTCTTCAGGTTTCGAATTGGAATGATGAGGCACCTCTGTGATAAGTACGGTATTGTATCTCGATTGGAGAGCATATTTGCCCCGAAATCACGATTCGGATGAAAATAATACTTCAAAGTGGTGCAGATTGCGCCCGAAAATGTAAAGATTAGGATTTCAGTGAAATTCGGTCTTGATGTTTCCTACACTGCGATAAAGAGATTCAAATATGAGTAGTCCAGTCGTACGTGGAGTCGGAAGATCATTAGAAAAAGTCGAGTGAGATGGCGATCGATTGCATGTAGGTTCACCTGCAACGGTCAATTGGATATCGGACTGGGCAACAAGCTTTCGGATAAGTTAGTGCGTGAAGCAAATGAACAAAGCTTGATCTCGCTACAAAACTATGTTTTCTACGGACTATGCTCAATGGCTCAACTGGAGGTTCCGTTTGCACAGGATCGGACGAAAGGGAACTATACCCTGGTCTCAAAGATCTCTGGATTTAATTCCTATGGAATATTTCCTGGGCGGTTATGTTGAGACGAAATTTCACAACCCCAAGTCTTGGAACCTGGATGAGTTGAAGAACATGATCCAATCTGTATGTGGCACGATTACAACATCAATGCTTGAGGCAGTTCAACATAATATGATTCGACGGCTGACGATTTGCCTGGCTCAAGTGGGTGGCGTTTTTGAGCATCTGCTGTGACGGTAAATACGGTGCCTATCAGAAACAGAGAACGAACTATTACTTTTGATCAGAGCCGGAGAACAATCAAACAGTCTTTTTGAAGGCCAACACAAAGTGTAAATCTTCGTTGATCCCGGTTTGTAATAACCGAGTTAGATTTACTCGTGGTTCAGTCTCAAAGGTCGTTTTCGCCTAATCGGTCCAAGAAACATGGTGGAAAATGGGGCAGTTCAATAGAAAACAGTCACGTTTCAATCGCCGAAATTTGACGATGACAAACAGTGGAACAGCCAAAGAGCTGGTGAGTTTGTCAGAACGATTCAGTACGGAAATGACAAAGAAATTATTTGACACTAAATTACAGACAACAGTTCCCTGATGAAACATCCGCCGGATTCTCATCAGTGGGGACGTAACGCCACTCACGGTGTGCAATACAGTTCGCCATGAGAGTATTTCCATTGGCCACAAAGGAAACGATTGGCACTGGCAATAATAATTCACTGCAGAACAATGGTTCAATCCGTCCGTGGAAGAAGACGATCAATATGCATTTGTAGCTCGTGAGTGATGTCGTTCAAAACAGTGCTCCAAGAACAGCTGCAACCAATTCAGGTCGCGGTACGGTGAGAAATGTGCACCGTGCCACTTGGGGTTTTCCCACTATGAAATGGCAAATAGGTCCACAGTCAGATTGGAACAGTAAATACCCAACTGGACCATAACCAGTTCCTGATCCGGCACTAAATATGTGCAGCTCTACTGATCAAAAGAGTGGGTTTTTACTTACCAGACATCTGTCGACGCACATGGGTGCTATAGATTGTATGTTCTTCGACAATTTCATCCATCTGTCTCGCTCACGTTCAACGGACTAATCGTCCCAATCCAGACACTGGTTGCAGACACCACGAAAGATCTGCCCTGCTGGCGGCAACATATGAGGGACCAAACCCCAGGGATCATTCATTGGAGCCACATGTTTTACGACAGATAAAAAGCAAGAGTTGCTACAAGGCACGATTTATGTTCGCGACGATCTCGCTGCATCTCAATATGGTATATACTGCAAAACGAGAAAGTTAAAATAAGCTATTGTAAAACAGTATTGTGCGACAAATATGGGGAGAATTAGAATTGTCACCATGGTAAATACACATTACCTAACAGCTGTTTCTGCTGACACAATATGGGTTTTGATCGATGTATGGCTACGGCTTCAGCAAACCTCAATAGCCTTGCCTTCCTTATCACGTATATGACCCAAAACGCGGTGTTTCGGTCAGCTGGATGTTGCATCATCTGAAGATGATAAGCGACGGCAGACAACGGAAACTTCTGATTTCGAACGTTGTGAACATGTGTTTGATCTGAACTTGAGTGCATCACAAGACGATGTGCCCAATTTGGAATGTGTTCAAATAATCGGTTAGACAACTGTCACTCTGTTCCACCCACGTAGGTTGCTCCGCAAATTCGTAGATCAGATTAGATTTGGTGTACAGAGGTGGACGTTATTTTCACCGAGGGCTTTGGGGATCCCAATCGTTCGATGAATAATTCCTATATAAGTTGCATATTATGTTCTAGGAATGGCTGAATCAAGTCACCGTTTGAGCAGGCATTGACATCATCATATTTGATTGGAAGACAGAGGGTGGTTCGTCTACAGAACACGTCATTTTCCTGGTGACTGTAGGCCTGCTGTGACCTTGGATGAACGTATAGAGATAAGCGTTTCCGATCGAGTCCTCTTTCAGCTGTCGTGGTTCGCTGTCAATCATGTTTCCGTGCAAATTCGTCTTGCTTGCTGAAATAGTGTTTGGACCGGGCTACATTTATATTCCACAGGCACAAAGCTGTCAGTGTGCAAGTAAATACTTGACCATGTTTCCTTTCTATGAAATTAGGTTTGGCGATTTTTCCGTCAACCCATCCTAGTCATAATAATCTCGAGGAAAGGAAGTGCATAGTCCACTTCCGCGCCCATCATAGATCGTGTATTTAAATGCAGGTGATTGAGTTCATCCATATTCCACGTCGTCTATTCTAGACTTTCTTGATGATAGGAATATCATCAACGTATCTTTTGTAAAGCTATGTGCTGTCCAGGATTTTGCTCGGCTTACCAAGTTGGCCGAAACAAATTCTCCGAAAAAATCAGTAACTTTTGCGGTTGCACTAAATGAACTACATTTGCGGGCTGTCTCTTTAGATCTAGGTTTCCTTATACCACCGATAAATATAAACAGCATAGAGACGCAAGCACAATTCGAATATCTATTCGAACAACTAAAAATATTCAAACCAACTTCAACAGATGCTGGTTGACTTGGAACAACAGCATCGGATAACATCGTCCAGACAAATGTCACTCGCCACATCTGGGTGCATTTCCATCATTGAAAATTTATAGTTGCAAACTGACTTGGTAAATTTACGCCCAAACAATGATTCCGGAAAAGTGCTGACTCATTGGAGTGATTATGAGAAAATGAAGACCGTCCTTGTCTATCCAGGCAAGTTTGTGCGCCAAGATAACTGCGATAGTCCGGAGGAACTAGAACAAGAGGTATCCGCAGAAACACACTTTCTACTAGAAGGACATATCAGCTGTGAGATCACAGATCAACATGTGAAGCCAAAAGGAACTCAAAATCCACAACTGTATGGTCCACCGGAACTACACAAACCAGAATTCTCTTTTCGGTAAATACTATCTACGAATAATTCATCACAGCACGAATTGGCGAAATGGGGGTTGAAATTGCTTGAGCCAGTTCATGAGTCAGTGTTCAGAGACACTATCAACGAAAGTTTCGAATTAGTAGAGCCTTTGAACCAGATTATTGTGAGAGGAAAACACACGGCTTCATTTGATATCCAATCATTGTTCACGAGATTAACTATTAGGGAGGCCAACCGTATCATCTGTGACCATGTAGAGCAAAACCAACTCAAAATGGGTTTAGCATTGTCCGCTCAGGAACGACAAACACCACCATGCTCAACAAATGGATCGTTTTCTTTCCCCGTCCGCGCTTACGGATATATTGACGCAGTCGCAATGAGAAACCCATAGGATCCCATTTTATTAGACATATTTACGGCTTACCTTAAGGAAAACAGGAGCTTGTAGCCTCAAAAGCCCAGTTCACTATTAGGGATGACCGGAAACCAGAATCTAAGGCTTGGAATTTGGGACCGCTTAAGGTCCCAACAGGTCAGGTGTGGTTACCAGCAGAGTCACAATGGATTTCTCCTTCCACGAAAATGATGGTCATTCGAGGGTGTGGAAACTCTGACTTCCGAAGTGTCAAGTGAAAACTCTGTGCAAGCGATCGCAGTTTGGTGTATCGTGCCCAAAGAAAAGGCTTTCTTGCCAGGAAACAGGAGGATAATTGCCATTAGAAACAAACAGTTTTGTTTTGATTTTCGACTACCGTTTTTTCTTTGGAATTGGTTTGATATAGAAGAGGAGTTCGAGGAATTCCTTGGAGCATTGAGAAAATCTTTCACAATGTGTTCTGGTCCTCACTGTAAAGCTTGGATGAAGAAGAGCAACATTTGGAGTACTATGCGACGGCAAGTCACGTGATCATACAAATGATTACCACGAATCTCCCAATCGACACGGAAATTCCAGAAATACAGGATGTTGGTCTCGCTGAAACGGTTTGCCTACCCATTCATCCGCTCAGTGAAATACTATTATCTGTTCATTATCTTCAGAAAGAAATGGTATTGATGACGGTGACTTTTTACCACATGCGATGAGGTCGTGGGAATGCAATGTGGATAATTGGCTTTATAAATTTTAAATTAGACTAATTCATTTTGCACTATCGAAAAATGGACTATATGCTGATGTTTATCCGTCAATGAGCTTGGCTTTACTGATTAGTAGCCCTGTGAAGAATGTCATTCAAAAGGACTTGGAAATTCCCCACAATTTTTTTCACCACTTGAAAACATAATAATTTATTTTTGGTGGTTCCTCACCAACTAAACGGTCATTACCTTCTCAAAATTGCCGTCATTATCCATTGAAGCTCTGTTACAGTTTCATTTCCAATGAGAAACCGATGTTGAATGAACTCATTCCGGCTACATGTACATATTGATCTTTCCTCGATCTAATTATTTATACACAGCTCTGCTTCATGTGGGCTAGAACGATCGCTTGTTCGTAGTTGCGTATTGGATCAGCAAGACAAATCCACAAAAATGGAAAACCACATTCATGGGAGTGATGGGTACAAGCCTAAAGATGGAGTAAGTTCATGATTGACACGTGACACAAACTACACGAAAAAGAAGGGCATGATCACGGGGGAAGCGCCAAGCATACGACGCACACGTGAATCGGCAAAATAGAAGGGTGATAGGAGTAGAGATGTAAGGAATAATTAAAACTGAATTCGGATTATAATGTTAACGAGCAAGCCGTCAACAATACATAAATGTCTATGATCGAGACCTTTGTTCGTTGTCACAGTTCAGAAAGCGAGAGGTAAATATAACACGGCTGAACACTGAATAATGGAATTGTAATCGATTTCTGTTGTAAATCCGTAGTCAGTTTACTGTATTGTGTTCAATCTGATGTTACAACTGGCCCAGTCATCGATACACGGAAATAGGAAAATAACCGGTTGAATAAATTGAGGCGTTTGTTGGGTTAGCTCAAAGGTGAATCGACTACTGAAACAAACTAATGTGAAAAGAAATAGTGTTGCTGAGTAGTAATAGGAAACAATGACGTGCCAAATAAAGTGTAAATCTATTGTCGGTGACAAACGGGTGGTTTTCGATTCGTTTATCGTGCGTACTGTTCTTCTGATGACAAACGCGGTCGGATATGTCTTCAGGTCCAAGGTATCCTTTCGTTTGTGTGCTTATATCTACTGGCGAATTTGATGGGTGGTGTGGTGAACAGGGCAAACGAATCCATGTGGCATCTGACCTGCATGTTGTATAAGATAGTATAGGACCTCATCGAAAAAACGTTTGGTGCTTTAGTTGATCATAGTTTGTCATGTTGCCGTGGAAGATGCTTTGTGGTACGAACGCACAAGTGATTCTCAACGAAGACAACGAAATGTTTGCTTCTTCTGTGGTCACGGCAACCGAATGGGCTTAACCCGGAAGGCCAGTCCGAAAACACACGAGCGTTCACTGGGGCGTCAGCTGTGGTCGAATGAGTGTGGACTTCAATGCGCGGTTCACCTTCCAACCGACAAGCTGAAAGGTCTGTTTGTATATCCTCTGTCAACCACATCCACTGCTGGGATATGAGATCAGTGCAGTCATCAGGTAACTTATCAAAACTCCATCAAGTAATGTCATAACTATCTCAGTTTCTTGTGTCATCGTCAGCAATATACTGAATCCCACATTTTGTGAAATTTTGCTGCCTATCTCACTCAAAAAGCAATTGCGTATCACCAGTAGAATAGAGCGCTAGTTAATGAGAAACGAGACCGATTACTGACCATAATCTCCATGTGATTGAACTGTCAGCTGCCATCGGACAATACACACGTGGACAACCTATTGATCAATGAAACGAAGGACTGTTGCACATTTACTTTAGACACGTAGTCAGCTGACCAAACAATAGAGACGAATTTGTGGACGAATAGTATCTGTAGTCTTGCCACACGGTAGCATGCTGTGATATTTGACCTAGTTATGTTTGGATCGGCTGTCGAGCATTGAGGTTTCCATGCCCATTTCGAATGAAGATGCCGCTCGCATGTCTGGATCGGTGGACAGATTACGTCATTACGTGAGTCGAGTCTGTTCAACTCTCCATTTGATAAACCTTCCCATGATCGACTTTTCCGCGAGTCAGCTAAATGTTTCCCGATTTATTTGACGTTAGCTTCGATTTCGCTTACCTCATTACTTTCATTTTGTGGTTGCATATTTGATTTATTAAACAACCCTCAGTTGATATTACTGAATTTCCTTTTCGAGGGACACATTATTTGGTTTCATAATTTGATTGACTTTACTGAGTTTGGTTTGTTAATAGTTGACCTATTGCGTGCAAAAATGACTTCAGAGGTCAAACCTTGACTGTATTTGCATGTGCAAAGTAAAAGTCTTTACTCGTTCAAGGGATTATTAGTGGCCTCGATAGAATTGAGGAAAAGACCGTTATCTGGCCACCATATTTACCTGCACTGGTTTTTTCGAGGTTGCTGTCGCCCTGTTTATCAAATCCGACTTTACTCGGCCACGGTTCGCTTTCTGATACGTCGTTGCGATCGTTTGCATTCCGTGTGTTACTCGTATCGGTACTGTTCCGGTTCCACGGTAAATAGAATGCATTGTCGCATTTTCCACTGGCATGCATCTTCTCTATTCGTTCGACAGAGAGGATTTCGTTGGTATTTCGATGTTAGACCGGTTTAAAGACGCATTCATACGCCTCGCTCGAACATCTCCCAAATATTCTTTAGCTTTTTTGATTCATTGAGTGATATATTATGTGACGTTGTCAGTGATTATGCTCCCATGCTGCATCTGCCGCTTCATATGCTCATCGAAATTAGGGACAGGAAAAACTAAGTTGGAAGTTATACTCGCCAGAGAGAAAATGAACGCAACCAGTGGTATCAGGTTTGTGGCTGGTGAACGAGATTAACATCCAAGTGATCGATCACGATGTGCAAAGTTTAGGCACGGAAAAGAGCTGTTCAATAAAATGCAAATCATTGAAGAAGGCAGTATCATTTCGTGGTTTTTGACACGAGAACTAGTCAGACCAGTTCATACGGAACTCACGCTTAGAAAAATGAAATTATTATATTTTATCTGAGTATTGACACGCCAGTATCTATCTGGTCGAGATCAACCGGGCGATGTATATTTACATTTGTCTTCATTGATTTGTACGGAATTCCGTTCCACAGGGAATCACTATCGAAACACAGGATCGCTCGTTTGGCAAGATCACATGGAACCAACACGATAGTGCAATCCTGTACCAAATTTCTTTTCACACAGTCACACAGCTTGAAATAGAACAGAATGGAACGGAAGCATCAAATTACAAATGGGAACATCTTAGCCATGAGTCAGTTGGCTGTCACCCACTCAGCTCGTTTCTTCAAGTAGGCCGATGAAAATAATTCACAGGATCAAACATTTCCGAGCAGTGTAGTCTTCTGGTAAACACTCACAAATGTCTAGAATACATTCATTCCACTGTGAGATCACATTTTCTAGAAGACACCACCAATGTTGAATCAACTCTTCTTACACGTTTAAACCATGTGAATTTTCACGGTTTAAGAGAAATTGCATTCGATCTTTGCATACAGGCATTGCTGTCTGGAAAGTTCATTGATCGCCATTTCAATTTCCTGAAGTCCAACAGTTCGTTGCTTCGCAATCTGTTATTTCTTCATTCATACATTAGTGTATGTTTCCCATTTTTCCATATTGTTCTGACTTATTCATTTCCGTCTGTTGAAGAGAACTTACATCACTGTTGGTAGAGTCCTGTATAAAATCGATCTTGTTTCTGGGCGTATGCTTTAGGCATGAATAATGTATCAGCAGTTTTTCGAATGTCCTCTGATAGAAACTTCCCATGGGTCTGTTGATATTTTCAATAAAACGTGTTGTCGAAATGACAAAACAGACGCGACAGAACGAGTAGTCTCGTCAATGACCGAATCTCCGTTATATAGAAATTAATGAAATGGTTGCTAAGGTTTCGAAATCCTGTTACGTTGTGAAGGACAGTTGACCATCTAGAATAATCTCCCTTCAAATATAACTTCACTGGATGGAGGAATCATTTGAATTATTAAAGCGTTGATGTCAACTGCACATGCAGCATAATTCCTGGCAACTTAAAATCAACTCAGGCTGATAATTAATAGTCTGTCACTGTGCTTGGATGTGAAATCAGAAATAGCTTACAAATGAGAGGTTATGAAAAACCAATTCAGCAAACGTTTGAAGCAAACTTCCAGCGAATCTACTACACTGCCGAACCGGTAATTATGTTCACGTTGTTCCCCGGCCACATGTCGTACAATGAATCAACACATTCAAATGTGGCTTGAGAAAGATACTCAACACGATTGCATCATCGATGAATGAAAGATTACTGACTGCCACAAATTGTTGGGAGACAAGGCATTACGTCACTGCCAGTCAGACAGTCGTGGTGATTTCCCTACTAGAAAAACTAGACAAACATTTGTTTAATGAACAACGCGACACCGTCACGTGATCCACCGAGGCATATAAAGCAATAAATTTGATTCAATCAACATGATTACCCGTTCCGCTGTCGCAACAAATCTTGCATGAACCAGGTTATGTATGCTCACGCAGCGCAAGTGGAGATCAGCTTTTTGACTGCTGTCATCATATTCACCGATATTCGAACGTGTGTATCAGTTTGACGCGAGCATCGTAATTGATTGGTGATAGTGGTAAAGGTGATGTGATTTTGGTGATGCTTCATGCGACAGACGCGCCCAGAGAGCCGCCCAACGGGAGAAGACAGGCAAGTCACAAAACAATTCCACTACGTTTATGGAATGCGAGTAATGGTCGTCATACGCTTTTCCGAATTTATAGTTTGATAAGGTGAGCTTTGAGTGAGAGATATGCACATGTTCATTATTTTCTTGGTATGACAGGGTAAAATATAAAATAGATCATTGTTCATATGTGAAATTGAACTTGAAATGATGGTTACCAGTGTCGTACTGACCTGTTTGTTTTGGTTCATGGTTATATTTGAACAATATTTTCCTGCAACTAATGAATATTCATCTGATTTAGCAAATACGGTTGTGTGAGGACACTCGATTAGGACATCAGCACACTCAGTATCGAAACAACTAGTTGTCAGTATTTCACCTGTGATAAACTATTAAACGTTTTGACAGATTTTGCGCACTGGATTATAGAAAAGGAGAAAGTTAGTCGATAATCTCGAATACAGCAATTGACAAATTCGTGTCCATACAGTAGCGGTGTTATCAGTGTTACGACAGATATTCTGTTGATAACTATCAGTTACGTGGTGTTAGTGATTACGTCACATTATTTTATGTGTTGCTTCTGAGCACATAATGTGGTGTTGTTTCGTGCGGATCAAAACTCAATCGGTTTCCATTACTTGTTGCTCTTACTTTGACAGTTTATATGGGAAAAGTGGCTCGATTATTATTGATCGAATGGTCCGATTCCATGGAAGAGATGGTAATTGTCGTTTGTCCGCTCTTCACTTGTATTTCGACTGACCGACTTCGGTGATACTCATTTTGTGTCTTCATGTTGTTCGACATACGTCACCCGCGCCACACTGAGAGCTGGAAATGTACGGATATTCTGCGTTTCATTCGTAAAATGAGAAATATCCTAATTACATCAGTAGTCAATCTCGGTAGAAAACGCCTTTTCTGTCCCAAAAATATGAATCTGTGTTAGCGTGTGCATGGACGTGATGAAATTTCCTTATGAATAAGTGAACGTTCTAGTGAGCCATCGGATTGATGTGAATGTAATGCATCCGAGAGAAGCAAACAATATGTGGATTCTATTTCCAACGTGATTTTATAACTTAACAGGCCTAATTGAATTCACGTATTAGGTTGAACGAATACATCCAGTTACCAAATCCTAGATCCTATTCATGTTATATCAAAATGTATTGGCAAGGGATAGGTTTGAGTTCAGTTCTGGACATGAGCATCTTGTGAAAAATGAAATCATTATTTTTTTATCTGAGTATTGACACGCCAGTATCTATCTGGTCAGGAGCAACCAGGCGATGTAAATTTACATTTGTCTCGATTGATTTGTACGGAATTCCGTTCCACAGGGAATCACCATCGAAACACAGGATCGCTCGTTATGCAAGATCACATGGAATCAACATGATAGTGCAATCGTGTACCGAATTTCTTTTCACACAGTCACACAGCTTGAAAATAATTCACAAGAACAAACATTTCCGAGCGGTTTGGTTTTCTGGTAAACACTCACAAATGTCTAGAACACATTCATTCCACTGTGAGATCACGTTTTCTAGAAGACACCACTACTGTTGAATCTACTCCTCTTACACGTTTAAACCATGTGAAATATCTCGGTTTAAGAGAGAACTTGCATGCGATCTTTACATACAGGCATTGCTGTCTGGAAAGTTCATCGATCGCCATTTCAAATTCCTGAAATCAAACAGTTCGTTGCTTCGCAGTCTGCTTCTTCTTCCTTCCTAAATCAGTGATTTATTCCCGTGTTTCCATATTGTTCTGGCGTATTTATTTCCGTCTGCTGACAAGAGACTACATCACTGATGGTAGAGGTATGCACAAAATCGATCTTGTTTCTGGGTGTACGCGATAACCATATAACATCATCCATTTCATTTGTCAGAAATATCAAAGCGGACTGTTCAAGGATGAAGTATTATCTGAGCCGTCAACAATTTTTGACGTATGAAGACGTTTTTTATGTGTTCAGTTGAAACATGCTCAATCCAGTATAATAATAAATTCGTAGAAAAAAATCCAAAGGACCATAGTTTTTGATTCAGGAATTGGCAAAGCACGCGAAGTGAATACTGTATCAGCAATTTTTCTCGTGTCCTATGATAGAAAATTCCCATAAGTAAGTTGACAACTTTAATAAAACGTGTCCTCAAAATGACAAAACAGACGGAACAGAGCGAGTAGTCTCATCAATGACCGAAACTGCTCTAGATAATAACTAATAAATTGGTTGATAAGGTTACGAAATTCAGTTACGTTGTGAAGGACAGTTGACCATCTAGAATAATTTCCGTTCAAATATAAGGTTACCTATCCACAGTGAACACTGAGAAAATGGATCAATTGAAAGATCTGTCTACAAGGACACTATCTATTCTGCACTGTATTTGTTCCAGAGAAGTACAACATAAGCACAGTGCAAATACTGTTTCTCGGGGTAGAGTAGATTTGGACGGCAGAGCCACTAGAGGGAGAAATCAATCGACTTATTGAAACGCTGATGTCAACTGCGTATCCAGCATAATTCCTGGCAATTTATTATCAACTCAAGCTGATAAAGAATAGTCTTCCACTGGGCGTGGATGTGAAATCAGAAGTAGCTTACAAATGAGACGTTATGATCAACCTAACCAGCGGAAGTTCGAAGCTAATTTCCAGCAAATCTACCATACTGCCGAACCGGTAATTGTGTTCACGTTATTCCCCGGTCACACGTCATACCATGGTTCAAAACATTCAAATGTTGCCGGAGAAAAAAAACTCAACACGATTGCGTCATCGATCGATGAAAGAACAGTAACTACCTCAAATCGTTAAGAGACAAGTCATTGCGTCACTGCCAGTCAGGCATTCGTAGTGATTTCCAGATTTCACAAACTAGACAAACATTTCTTCGATAAGCAACGCGATACCATCACTTGATCCAACGAAGTATATAAAGCAATAGATTTGGTTCAATCAACAAGATTACTCATTCCGCTGTCGCAGCCAATCTTACATGATCGAGGCTATGTCTGTTCAAGTGGAGATCAGCTTGTTGACTGTTACCGTTATATTCACCGATATTCGAACTTGCCTATCAGTTTGACGCTAGCATCGTAATTGATTGGTGATAGCGGTAAAGGTGATGTGATTGTGGTGATGCTTCATCCGACAGACTCGCCCAGAAAGCTGCCCAACCGGAGAAGACATGCAAGTTACAAAACTGTTCTTCTTCTTTTACGGAATACGAGTAATGGTAGTCATACGTTTTTCCCAATTTATATTTTGAGAAGGTGAGCTTTCAGTGAGAGATAGGCCCATGTTCACTATTTGCTTTCTATGACAAGGGGAAAGATAAATTAGAGGAACGTTGTTCATATGTGAAATTAAACTTGAAGTAATGGTAACCAGTGTTGTACTGACCTGTTTGTTTTGGTTCATGGTTATATTTTACAATATTTTCCTGCAACTAATGAATATTCATCTAATTCGGCTAATACGGTTGAGGGAGGACACTCAATTGAGACATCAGAATACTCGGTATCAAAACAACTAGTTGTCACTGTCCCACTTGTGATAAAATATAACACGTTTTATAGATTCTGCACACAGGATGATAGAAAATCCAAAAGATAGTCGATAATCTTGATTACAGTAATTGACTAATTCGTGTCCATACAGTAGCTGTGTTATCAGGGTGATAACAGATATTGTGTTGATAAATATCAGTTACGTAAGGTCAGTGATTACGCCACATTATTTGTGGGTAACCAGGATACCTTCAGAGATCTGAAATGTTGCTTCTGAGCATATAATGTGGTGTTGTTACGTGCGGATCGAGACTCAGTCGGCGGTGGCCGAGATCTGGCCTTTGGCATTCCTTGCTGCTCTTACTTTGAGAGTTTACATGGGAAGAAAGACTCAGTTAGTATTGATCGAATGATCCGATTCTATCGAATAGATGGCAAATGTCATTTGACCGCTTTTCACTGGTCTCTTGTTTAACTAACTCGGATGATACGCCTTTATTCGTCGAGATGGTCTTTCTGTGTTTCTGCCTACGTCACCTGCCCCACACTGAGAGCTGGAATGCACGGATATTCTGCCTTTAACTTGCAAAATGAGAAATAGTCGAGAGGTGAACAAAACATGTATTCCGACACCGTAGTAACATCTTGCTGACTTGTGATATTGAGAACAGTTGATTGAGATCGACTGTTTATCATTTATGCTTCATTGGTACTTCTGAGTTCAATTCATGGGTAGAAAGATTTCTTTTCGACTAACTGATGACAAAGTGTGCTATCGTAATTCTTCGTAACATCATTTAAGAAGCACCCGAATTGTGTTTTCGGAATGAGGAATTATTTCATTCTTCTACTTACTCTTTATAGAACATATCTTCAATACATTTAAGGTCAATCACTGTATAAATTGCCTTTTCTGTCTCAATAATACGAATCTATGTAGTGTATGCATGGGCTTGACAAAATGTCCTTATTATTAGGTGATCGTCCTTGTTAGCCGTCGGACTGATGTGACTGAAATGCGTCCGAGAAAAGCAGACAATATGCGGATTTTATTTCCAATGTGATTTATACCTTTACAGGCATAATTGAGTTCACTTATTAAAGTGAAAGAACCGATCCAAGTACCAAATCTAAAATTATCTTTATGCTCTTCTCAAAATGTTTTGGGAGGGGTTACGTTTGAGACCAGTTCTAGACATGAGCACATTGCTACATCATGTGATAGAAACGTAATGAAATGAAATTATCCAATCTACCAGATGGGAGATTCATTCCACTTTGCAAATGTGTCCAACAAGAGGGCCTACTCACTCAATATACCTTCTCTACCTGCGAGTGTGTTTCGAGGAAACAATCGAAAATATAAGAACACTGAGCCTGAAAGCATTATAAAAAGAAGTTTAATTTCTGTCCTTCTTAGGACTTAAATTAAGAGATATCTGTATGGCCCAAATAGTGAATCGTATTACATCTGAATAACTCAAGCAGCTACACATGTACGGGCGTATTATGTACTAGGCTCAACATCAACATGAGCAACATCAATATAACAGATTTAGTCGGGTCACTTTTGTGACCTGATTCAATTAGGTATGTCGCAATCGAAAGAGGCCGAAGCTCTGACGTCATTCTCTGTGGCCGCATTGCGCGGTGTCATCGTTTTTGCCAACCATTTGTGTATGTTCTCCGACGCTGGTTGAGCCAAGCAACTATCCGTTCTGCCTGTGGATGCGTCACCGTAGCTGTAAGTGAACTGATAGAAAACATGTGAGACATTGGTTCGGCGAGACTGTCTGAATGACATTTGAATCCTGACCTGTTGGTAAACAGTAACTGAAGTAGTTGTACCACTGTGTGTGTGAGTGTCATGTGGCTGACCTAATGTATACGCATGTTTCAATGGAGAGGTAGTCACCTCCGAATACTAAACCGATAGGAACTTGCTTCTTGTTGATTGTATTTGATGTGTACCGTCGGTTTAAACTTACAACGCATTCTGCTCAATTGCACGTGTTCATCAGTCTTTTCGACTATGCACGGACCACGCGTCCGTCACTTTGATGCTTCGCAGGAAATTACGCGACAACCCGATTACGGCTTCTCGCGACTCATGAGATGGAGAACACGGTTATTAGGGAGGAAATCATTAGCGTGCATTGCGAGATCGTGATTGCAGCGTAAACGTGCAACGGTCACATTACTACCGTGCTTGATAGCGAGCCAGTTTGTGATATGCGTGGTGAAGGCTTCAAAGAAACTCAAGGCTTCTGATTTTTGTTGATCCTGTCAAATAAGCCACCCGTTTCCCAATTGGTTTGAGTTGTTTATTATGTTTTCCGATAAGATCCCATGTAATTTCAGAATTTGAAGAGTTCTTCATATCATTTGCTTCTCTGTCCGGATGTTGTTATCAAGCAAAGAGTCCCGTTCGAAAGATTTCATGTCGGGAGGCATGTCTTCTATCTTTCGTACATGTATTCCTCCTTCTTCATAACTAAACTGCCTGATTCCTTATCTGGTTGGAAGAACACAATTATTTCTATTCCTCCCAATCCCTCTGTTACTCACGAAAAAGAACTAGTCAAGAGTCCATTTCTTTTAGATGTTATAATAATCAGATGTTCGGATGCAATGTTGCCACGCAGTATCCATCTCAATTTAACTTAGGAAGGTCGCTATTTGCAATTCTCCAGTTTCGCACCGAAGACCTACAATCATGGTTTTGTTCGAATCCCATCTGCATCAAAGATTAGGTGCAAAATGAATAGGATATTATGGGAAGAACTTTGCCGACTAAATACTATCCCGAGAATTTTATCGAGAAACATCGAAAACCGAGGAAAGCAAGCGGAAATCTTGTAACAGAAACCAGCTTCGTGTAATTGGTTAACATAATAATGTTTATACGAATCCTCGCTATGATGCACGGTAGCATTTGACAGTTGCACGTGCATGCTTTACGCACACTCTGGCAATACATCATGATCACTTCCTCCCTAACAATCGTGTTCTCCATCTCATGGGTCGTGGGAAACAATACTCTGGTTGCCATGTCGGCTTTATGCGAGGCATAACAGTGAAGGACTAGCGGTCCGTGCATAGTCGAAAAGAATAACGAGCACATGCAACCAAAACGTCACATCTTCGGATTCTTTTATTGTGCCATTTTTATTTGCATCAGGTCACAAAGCTGACCCGACCTAATCCCCTGAATTGTGTTGCGCAATCCCAATTTGGAGCTGTGAGTATTCACCGAAGCGAAGTTCATCAGAATGCATTCGTCAGCGATTTATGCACAACAAATAGTTGACACAAGTGTTTGTTTGTTATGGCACAAATCGAACCAACTCGACTAAATTTCCCGTAAATTCTAGCACTTCGAACAAATACAACGGTCCCGGCCTGCCAGTAGTTGTTTGGAGCATCGTGAATAGCGCAATCTGAAGCCTTATAAAACCACCGAATGGCTCAAAATATTCGAGATTTCCCTGTTGCATACTGTAATTGTACTGATTGCTCTTTTCGAAGAACAGACATTTTGACGGTCTTTGTTACTTCATTGACCTATTCTAGATTCTTATGACAAACATGATGAAGCTTCCAAAGAGAAGCCAATGGAATGTGCACTGAAAACTATAATGGATCATAAAATTAGGCAGAAAATCTTAGTAAATCCCCAGTCGTTATTGGAAATCCGGGTAAATGAATTGAAAACAGAAAACAGTCATCCTGTATATCCATCTGGAAACCTAATGCTCTGTGGTATACAATGATCTGTTGATCAAACTTGAAGTGCGTACTCGATTTTTCACCATTCATCAATTCTGCTCGTAGTCTAGGTCTTTACGACACCCATTCTGTTAAGTGTTGCCAGGAACACACGTTTTCTTGAGCATCTTCTTGTGGAACTATATATATCATATATCCTTTTCAATCATGACCGCGAATAACATGATTGTAATTTGAGAGTAGTTTCAAATTCCAGAGCAGTCATATCTTGATGAACGACAAACGATTGTTTACAACTGGGTGAATAAATGGAAGCTCATGTCTATCAATACGCCACGGTAAACCATCGATGCACTTATTCCTTTCTTTACTTTACTTGCACGCCACTATCTCCTACTAGGCGACGAGACGGCTTCATGAATATATCACACAACTTAGCTGATCGATCGGAAGCAGTGTAGAGTCTAAAAACGTGAATGAAGGAATGCACTCTAGCGGCTGGTCATTGATGGACAGCATTTGAGCTGATGGCCATGAGTAGGATGATTTACCTTTAGTTTTCGTGGTGTTTGATTCTAGCCCGAAAGATTTTGGGAATAAATTGCTTCAAAACGAATACCAGTTGAAGCATGGGATTTTGAGATATCTAAGGGAGGTGGCCATTGTATGTTGGTAGATTGTTGTATCCTTTAAGGCCTCAGTTACCATTAGGTACCCATCTCACACTTGCGGCCCCAAAAATCCTAAGCACGCATGACCAGCCACACCCCGGCGAACCGCTCAAAAGGAGGGCTAAATCAGATGAGGGAAAATAAGGCCTAAATTCCCAGGCAAGCGACGATCTCCGGTATGCCTGAACAGGTACACCCTAATGAGCGGACGAGATCTCCCGACCCATCGGCTACAAAGGAATGCTATCCAACCTACCCAACCCGGTATTCCGGAATGGGTAAATTAGCCCCACAACTGGCCACCGGCTCATGTGGAACAACTCTGCTGCACTCTGGGTTGCATTTGGATGTGCAAAGGCTGAAAGGATATCGTCTGGATAAAGGCTGGATTAGTCACCGTTAATCTAATTTCCACTGCTGATTGAGCAATCGAGTAATACAACATCGCTGAACAGTGCTGGAAACAGCGCCACGCACAATTTTCCCGAGAACCTCTTTGAATAATTTTGAAAACATGCGATCCGATCATGCCAAGGCTTGTCCGAAAAGTGACGCTCCTCGTGCTCCCGTGGTCGAGTTGACAAGACAAAAAGCCGGAATACTGAACTGTCGGAAACATGCTTGGGAAGCCTGTTGGAATGAAAGGACACTATTATACGTTGGCAGCCTCAGAACGGCGACACTGTTGAACCAAAACTAAAACATCTACATAGCTTGTTTCCCAGAGGTCCGCATACTTAACTGTGGCACTGGGTGCATAAATATTTCAGGACAGGAGACAGCTTGCTAGCTTTATCGTAGCGACAAGGCAGAACCTTCGATACTAGCAGTGAATCCAAAAGCACCGTGATCGCTTGGAAGCCGATTTCCCTGAGACTTCCTTTCGCACGTCTCGGGGGCTTCCACAGAATTTCGACAGTGATTGCGATGATGAATTGGACGCCAATCTCTAAATGATATTCAATGAGATCAAGAACTGTGACATTCTGGACATCGCTTGGAACTGAATGGCTCTTACAAGTCCCTCGGATGAGTCAACGCGAGACGTCATAGTTCACGACGTTTACCAGATTGGATCTCTGAGAAGTCATTTCAGCTGTCACCCAAAGAAAACGAAGCCACGATATCAGGAAGTGGCGAACACTACAGACTGCAACGGAAAACTTCGCTGTCCTGATTGAAATCGTTACTGGATCAAAAATCCTGAAACCGTTGTGACTTCAATAGCGATTAGTGACTTTACCAAGCTATTCAGCCTCATTTGCAACGCATCGGATAGGCGCTGCCAGGGAGGGTCATTCCTGTGCAGCGCAGCCGGCCATCCTATATCTGAGCACAGAAGAGAAATAGGTCGATAAGTAGAGCAGGCCGATAGGTTCCTCAATCGACCATCATACCACACGATGGACCCACAAACTCCAGTTCTCGCAGAGCAGTACAATGTCGGCTGTGATCCGCAGAATACTAATGAAATTTCACAATCACCAGTCAGCTGAATAACGAGAAAGCCGCTTGTGGACAGCATTTACACTATCACCCTGCTCGGTACTGGAACTGACCTATTTGGAACTTGTGTGGCGCTCCTCCTAATTCCCAAGCTCTGTTTGCCGATTATCCGTGATTGTTGAGTGGGCTTTTATGACCATGGAATATATACATCTTCCACCGCAATATTGCGCAAGCATGAAATAAATAAGAATGTTCAATAACCAGAAGTCTTAATAGCCGTAGGACCGTTTTCTGTTTTATCAGACCACCCTTAATACCAAGCGGACTATAAGACGTGATTCGTCTTGCCCGATCATAGAAAATGTCAAAACCTGCCTGCTGCAGCCGTTTTCAGTAGCTGAATTTGAAGTGCAAAACTCTATGATGTCAAAAGTCAGTTCTTCGTGAAAACCAGTCAGTATATTGTTACAGTATGCAACAAAGAAATCTCAATATTGGTAAATATTCTGTGGTTTATACAGTCACTTGCACCAGTCACATTGCTCGACCTACAGTGTGCCAATCAAAAGTCACTCTCTGATCAATGAGGGAGCACTATGAACGAGGTGAATCAAAAAATTCCAACATACAAAAGTGTTTTACGGAATAACGTGTACATGGCATGCATCTTTATTCGTTCAGCTGAGAGGATTTCGTTGGTATTTCGATGTTAGACCAGTTTAAAGACGTGTACATATTCAGTACAAACATTCCGCACATACGATTCCGCGCATCGCGAAATATCAAAAACTGGTGAACATGATAACATTTTAGACGAAACTAATTTCGTACAGCACGAAATTCAACACTGAGAAAACTTGTTTGAGAAACTTATGACCCGATAATCAATGTCCAAATTTTAGTTTGTTTTTTCACGTTTGTTTCATTATCACCACTACTAATCACTGATTGCCGTTGCCCCAGATGACTTTAGTGTACCCAGAGTACCCAGAGAAAGCCGGCCTCGGTGTACCTTTTTCGAAAATCATGCTCCCAACATTTTACAAAACAGTTTATCGTTCAATTTTCAGGCTCTGGGTTTGGAGCCTTTTTACGATGATCGCTTGATCACCGCCCGTCACCTGCTTCTTTTCATTTACAGTTTTCGTGTTTGAACTTATCGCATCCCGATAAAATATCCAATGCGCATCTACAATGCATAATTTAGCAATTTTTCTGATTGACAAAATGAAATGCACCGAGGAACTTCACAAATCCTTGCTTTTTTCTCAGAGACATTTTCCCCCTATTCATCTTAACTTAGCAAAAAATCGATTTTGCACCTTTTCGGTGATAGTTGAGTTTGTTAGCCTACTGGAATCCTCGATGCAATACAATGAAATACAGGTTTGTTCTGTTCAGATAACCATTACCATGCATTGTGTGTGGTGTCTTTGATTGTTATCTGGTAGCGGCAGTCTCAAAAAGGAAACACTGCAGAAGAAAAAAATGTGCAATAAGTAAGTGGAAAACCACATTTTTGGAATAATGTCGATGAAGAAATTGTGGTAATGCATAAGCACAAAGACTCAATGAGTGCAACAACAGGAGCCTACAATTGCATTTTTCGAACTCCAGTATGACTACTAACAGCCTGCTCACTGCACTGCGTACCCTCAAGAAATAAACACAGTGTCAGTGTTATTTACTCCTTCACCACACACGTACTGGGATCATTCGATTCGCATTGTGAAGGTCGTTTTACAAGACCACTGACGATCATAATCCATCGAAATCACTGAAATACAAGGCCACCCATTCCACTTGGTCCCGTTAACAGGGTCACAAAAAGAGAAATGTTACTAAACTGACAAGTGATTTGAACTAATTAGGAACTGACAATGCAGTTCACCTCAGTTTGTACTCTCTCTCTGGGCTCAGAGTGCCACCCTCATCTTGTTACCCACATCAGACCTTTTGTTGCTCATTTTTAACTTGCCCGTATCAAGTAGAATAAGCCTGTGTCCACCGTATCTAATTACTCGTGCTAATGTGCTAGGTTATCTATATCAACCCCACTGTTATCTAATTACTGACTCTTTGAATCCGAAAAAGGCCCACTGCAGCGTCGCAAAAACTCACAGTGGAGCGTTAAGTCACCAAAACTACAGAGAAATTGTGCTTTCTAATGTACTTCGCATGTCACCTTGAAAAAACCTCACTGAATTGTGGGTACTTGAGTTCTACATGATGTGGTATCATGTGAAGCAGACGGCTTTGGTCCAATGAAAAACATCTGCATTGAATTTGTACGGTGTCGAGTCATGAACCACATAATAGGCAATACCGGTGATTCTTATAAACATTATCTTCAGTGGTCTTCAGTATTCAACAGAACGTTTTACGCCTTACGAATCGCTTTCAAACTGCGAAAATTCACCGTTGGTTTTTTTTTTGCTTGTACTTAAATTTAGGATCCAGTGGAATACCAAGTTATCTCGAAACTATACACCCATGTTGGTTTATATTTCGTTCTAGAAAACTGATGTTCGAAAAAACGCTTTGTTCTAACTTTGTTGAAACTCATATAATGTGGAAAATCACCAGTTTTTAGCATTTATGCGACCAATCCCTCCTGTACTGATGCATGTGTAGTTATTTCCGCCAAGAACAGTCTGATTCAATCATTCTACACAGCGTTCAGCTCACTGATTTTACCTGTAATGAACCAGCTTGTAATCTATTCAATCAAGAAATTCACTATTGGCCAGCTTCCGCAAGGTGGTAATCACTGTGTAGTTGAGTTTTACATGATGCTGTTCCATGTGAAGCACGTTGCTTTGGTTCATCATGAAAAGCCAAACGAGTCGCTCACGTTTTTGAACACCTGCATGTGGAAATGCTATCATTGGTCAAATTAAAATGAAACCTAAATTTTTTCTGCCGTGATAGTTCATCCCTCACTTTTCAGATTCCCATTGATAGGGTGCATTTTACCGTTCTCTTCACGACAACGTAATAGGTGGATGATAATAATCAGTACACTGTTGTCGCATGAGACCAACAAGGTTCCCCATTGTATTTGATTTGAAGTTCATTGGGGAAAGTTATATTATTCATTGCAATATTGGGTTTCAAAACGCGCGGGTCCGGATGAGAAAGTGTATCCCATTGATTTTTCAATGACTAACTGATTGAACCGACTGACAGACGCAATTTCTGCCCCAAATTCTCATCAATTTTGAGGAGTTCACTTGAAATTAAAATGCATCTCTTTTTTGAACTATCACACTGACTGTAGAGAGAAGAACATTCTGCCTTCAAATCATATCGATTTATTGGTACGAATACTACAGATTTTATTTGATGAACGAGGATCATTACCAAATCTTGGCCCGCACAATAAAAGGTTCAGCTGTTATTCTCCGTCAGCCCGTCTTAGTGGCAACAAACCCTATTGGTTCTTTTGGCTCAGATGACATTGGGCTTTTGATTGGTTCTCTGGTTGGCTTCGTTCGCTCCAAACTTGTCCTCGATTCAGGATAGGCGAAAACGTGCCGGCTGTTCGAAAAATCTTCGCGCTGTCTGCTAAAGAAACCAAGCGGTCTGTTGACAATGACCCAGATTCGAAAAAAAGTCACATAGAATATAGGTTTTTCTCTGTGATGAAGATAATATCACTATTCCGATATTTCATTCCGTCACTACGAGGTAAAAGGATTGGGATCCCTAATCCGGAGGTATAATCGTTACTGACAGGTCAATGGATAGAGGCCGGACGAAGTCCTGTCTCAAAACCAGTTGATGAGAAATATTGGGTTCTTACAATTGTGCTCAGGGAGAAGACACTCCAGTGAATAAACAAGGGAGGAACAGTTCACCGATCTGAAACGCTTCATTAGATGGACGTAGGAGTAGCGTACCCCGGTTTTATATCGACGGCGAGATATCATCGCACATCATTGAACAGCTATCACCAAACTAATCTTGCCATCCATCGACCCAAAAGATGCTATCCCTTCCACGTTTTGCTTTCTCTATTGGATGCATGGGCCTGAGGACTGAATCCAAAAAGTAGATAGATAACAAAGTATCAGCAAAGACAAGAAAGAGTACTTGCACAATCAGAAATCACGCGACAGACCAAGAGAAGTTCCTTCACGGTTGCATCTGTTATTTTCCCGTGTTTGGTTACCAATCAACTATGTTCTGGGTCAGAGTTCCCCATGAAAAGTTCGTTCTGTCTTGTGGGTAGTCGCCAAGTACGATATGCCCAAAAATCTCCATCGTTCCTTCGGGAAACACAACTCTTATTACTCTGACACAAGAACGAGGAGAATCGATTCTCCAACCTGAGCATTCGTCTCATTCAGGTGGTTTCCGCATCGGCACACATTGCTAGACGGGGCAACAGTCTGCTCTACCTGGAATTCTTCAAAACGCATAGAATGGATGTTCATCGTGTCCTCAAAACACTCATAATAAACCCAACTTCAGTGTTAACACTTCGCTTCCGAGCTACAAACTGGGGTTCCCGTTTCGCCCTTCGCATGACGGGCCATTCGGTGTCTAGTGCTTGTGGTCAGGCTGGATTTGACATCGTTCTCGGCATGGAAACTGAGCATGCACTGCTCGCCTGGATTCCAATGACCAGTCGTCCATGTGCGATTCGGGTGAACGGTTCTTTACATGTAAACAGCACTAGACTGAAGCGTCCATGCCTGTTTGTCGTTTATGTGTATGACCCAAAAGACTGTAACTAGTCTGAGGCTAAAGACGAATACTATCATGTTTTGCATCAATTGCTCCAAAGCGTGCGGTCAACAGACATCATGGTTGTTGTCAGTGAATTAATGTTTCAAGTTGAAAGTGTACAGGATACGGAGAGAAGTATAGGAAACCATTTTGAAATTTCAATAGACCGAACCGATAGCAGTGACGGGCTCATAAACTATGTCCCGACTATGGACTGTTCTTTCAGAGTACAAAGTTCTGGCACAATAAGCTCCACCGAGTAACCTGGCACCCTGCTGCGTCTTCACAGCTTTGGACTCAGATCGACCATATTGCTCTTGGTTACCGCTAACGCGGATCAACTCTGAACTGCTGATTATTTTGGTCCACGTCTGCTGAAAATGACCACATGTTGTTGCCGTGTGAATCAATGCCTACCTCTTGTCGGTGGCCGAATTTACACCAAAGACAATAATCCTCGGCGGCCACTACTGGACGATGACGATCGATTTGCCTCCAAGCAGAAATATTGTAAAATTCAAGATTGACACATTCTGTTTTCTTTCAATGTATTCTCTCTGTTAAAATACAAAGCTGTACCGTACATGATACCGCTCAGACGAAATATTGAGCTACGTTTTATGCGTTCCTGAATTTCTCACTTTTCAGTAGTTGTGTGCGGGGTTCAGCCTATTGAATCCATTTGATATCACAATTTTCCTCACTCAATAGATTCAAACCATGATTGCATCTGAAATGGAACCTCTTGATGTAAGTTCTACATCCAAATCAGTTGACGACTACATGCAATGTTTCAATATCTCGTATTTCGCCCAAAACCATTTGGATGATGAGAAGAAAACAAAGATTTCCGTTCATTTCATTTGCAAAGATGCATTCAATCCCATGAAATCTTCGTCTTTTCTGGATTCTACAATCGGTCTACCACACGACAAGTTAGAAATCATTATTTTATAGCATTTCAAGTCAGTCAGTTTTGCTGCTGCTGGAAGAGCCAATTAAAACAGCCTCATGAGACATGAAACCCGATCCGTTCGTGAATCCATTCTTCAGCTGGAGACACAGGCAGTGAAGTGCGACTAAGGTCCCACATGGGAACATCAACGCCTGAATGTCGGAACCAACCTCTCAGATTTGCAAACAGAAGCTGTTCCTTGCAACTGATCGGACCCTTCATCACGTTAGCCGAAGTGGTGAAAAGTATCGGGAAGTAAATGCTGTTTCTGAGTCCACACCGTTCAATTTTTCTAAAACTCATATAGTTCGGCACACTCAAAATTTGCCTCATTTCAACAAGCCGATAGGTTATCGTAGTAATCAGCCCCACTTGAGCGATCGATTCTTTCGAAATCTTACCCTAACACTTCCGATTTGTCGGAAAATTCCCAATGAACACATTTGGAGAACACAGTTTGGCGAACAAGCTCGTTTTCAGTGATTCATAATCATGCCATTACATCACAATATATTACGACAAGTCAAAGGGGTTGAACCAATTAGATAAATGGGAAGTGACTTCCGATTTGGGCAGGTGTATTTTATACGGTCAGTTACGTCGTTGTTTCACATGTTCCCGTTGACGAGCCACTTGTTTTGTTTGTGGTAAGTTTGGTCACATTGATAGTGCTTGTAGAATGAGTCCAGCATATCGACAGAAGATCTCACCAGCATCATCAGACACTTCCATCTTGCTACCAGGTTTTCGACACTTACATTAGCCCTCTTGTCAGAGAACGTTCCACATATTTACCACGAATTGCATACTCAAGCGGGTAGTCAACACACTTTTATTGCTGACACTGGGCGTGTAGAATCCATCATTTCACCTAAAGCTATACATTGCGTTTATGCCATCGATAAGATTAATCCTACCATTGTGACTATTCCAGGGATTACTGGATACAAGCTCCCACATGTCGGTTCTTGTATGGTTCTAATTCACTTCGTGACTCTGATCCTACTGAATGTAAGTTTTTGGTTTCTGATTCTGGACTTCCACTTCTTGGGTTTAAATTTGTTCATGAATTGCACATCGATGTCGCTCTCCTAACCTGTTCAACCGATTCATTGAATATACAACAGCTTCTTTTAAAATGTGCTCAGGTTTCTGGTGGAATGCACATTCCTGGATTAAGGTTAGAGATATCTGGCCATCCCATTTCTCCAAAGCGCAGAATAATTCATTTTGGTTTGAGAGATACTTCTTGGTCAAGCAATGCATTCTGTGTGAGCTCGGAAATACTGGCCACGTGGAGTCTTCTGACTAAGCCACACCGATTCCGTTAGAGGATCTCAACTGTCTGCCCACATCGAAAGTATAACTAATCACTAACAGCGGCGTTTACACAAGGTACGTTCAAGAAGTTCAAATTGACTTCCTTGACCAGTGCTCCGCGAGGCGTGGCAGCGGGTACATGGGGACTATTTTGGATCCTTCTTGGGTAAGTGCTGCCCTCCTGTGATCACTGATGATTCTTCCCGCTGATCAAAGGTATATTGAACAGCTTCACCTACTGCTCATTTCAGGGAAAGATCCAAAAGAGGAGGAATTATGTTTGTGCTAGTTACAGACAGCGGCACAAATTTTGAAGCTAAACTATATGATAAGTGGTCTAGGGGTTTGGTTGAAAATATTCATACACGTCCGCAATCTAATGGTCTTGCAGAGAACATTGTATGCAATTCGTTTTGCGATTCCCCATCCATTTTCCCAACCTGGTATTGCCTTTGACAACCCATTCGATGTCACAACTGTTGACCGAGTTATCGACGCCCAGTATCCAGTTCAGTAGTAAGCAAAATTCCAGTGGGTTCTATTTGAGGCTGTGACGGCTGGCCAAGATCCAACAACGAGCTACCCACAGAAGAAATGGATATCGACATCATCAGTTGCGTTGTTAGATGCTCGCAGAACGATTCCTCCGGATTCAAGATATGATGAACACATGCTTAAAAGATGCTTCGAAGTTATTTGCGACTAACTAAGAAAGCTGTTTTTAGTCGGCGGCAGAATTCATATTACATCAAGAAAACTGCCTAGTTTCACTCTATCCGTGTAATTCGACTACTTTCCGTCTGCTAACGGATCGAACACCTCGATAGCGATTTTCATTACTGGTACGGACCGACACTTGACCAACGTGTCCATCGGCACCAGGAATCAGTTCGTTGATAACTCCTTTTGGCTGGATCCCCATATGAGTGTTTCCTCCTAGAAGCAAAATGTATTCATCGATGCGCAAATCCCGTTTAGGCGATAACCATTTGTGGCACCATTGCAACGTTCGTGAGTATCCATGTCACCACTCTTTCCAGCTAGCACAGACCAACTATTGCACCTGAAATCGACACTTCGTATACCGTTTAATAAGAGTGGTTTCTCCATGGATGCCCGTTGGATTGGAATGTCACAGCAGTAAATCACTACATCTCAGAGCTCTTGGTGATGAGAGGTCATCTTACACCAGAATAATTGGCTTGACATTGATGATCCGTCCAGTGTCAGCCATACAGGTCAGCTGTGATTCATCTGTGAGAAACTGACCACCTACCACGGTTGTCATTATTCGCTTAACAGAGCAAATCATTCTTTCTCATATGTCACCGAAGTGAATTGCTTCAGGTGGTTGAAATCACCAGTAGACATTACGCATTGGAATCTCACTTACTTATTTTCGCTATCAAATCACAATATCAGTCATTCTCACTCTCTTCCGTCTAAATGAATCAGGTCTTCATACACAGTGGTTCCTTAGGGCTTCAGAATACTTGTCGCCTTCGGTGGGTTTAACGTCGAAGAATTCAGATCCTTTTCAAGACCCTGATGTTGGGTTATTCTGATGAATATGAGTGAGGGATCAACCAAGTACTTCACTCCCATAGGTCCCAAATTGACAGTGTACTACGGGTCAGTTCAGTTCAGCTCTCCTCAGCTTGGTTTGGTTTAGTTCAGTTTGTTTCAAACACCTATTATTCATGTAGTGGTTATGGTAGTTCTCGGTTCTATCTCACAACTGGAATCTCAACTGGAACTCAAACAACCAATGGTACACAAAATATAAGGAGATAACTATGATTATTTACATCAAGTAGATAAAGAATGTATTTACAAAGGCGTTACTCGAATGCATTAAAACCCTATATGGGACCACACTCAGGAAGTCTAACACAATTCACATTGCCTTTCTATACCTTTCTTTCATATCATGTCATGGACTGACAAACTTCATTGATTTCTTCTACGAACTACCTCCCTTAGCGAAAGTAGCGCTCCAAGTTGTCCTATCCAATGATATGTAGGACACAAGTCACAACCACATTGGCCTTATGAGTTTGACTGTTTCATCTAGTGGTTTGTTCTGTGCACCCAATACACTGCACCAATCCTCAGTAATACAAAAACAATATTCACGCTGCATGCTATGCCAGTGCCTGAATTACCAATCGACTCTCTGAATTGATTTTTATGACTTTATTATCACACTGGATGAAACAGTCCGCAACGATATTTTCGGCAAATTAAATGGATGATGTTATATGCTTAGCACATAAGCCCAGAAAAAAGACCGATTATGCACAGACATCTACGAGGAGTGATCTTGTCTTTTTTCAACAGACGAGAAATAAATACGGCAGAACAATATAGAAACATGGGGAGCATACACTGTTATACCAATGGAGAAATAACAGACTGCGAAGCATTGAACTTTTGGATTTCACGAATTTGAAATGGCATTGGACGCATTTTCTAGACAAAAATGCCTGTATTCATATACCCAATTAGTATTTCCTAAACCGAGATATTTCCTTTGGTTTACACTTGTAAGAAGAGTACATATAATAGTGGCGTTGTCTTCGATAAAACGTGATCTCACAGTGGAATGAATACAATCTTGACATTTGTGATTGTTAATCACAGGACCAGACCGCTCGAGACTGTTTGTATATGTGAAATATTTTCATGAAACTGAGAAGAAATCAGACTACTGAGAGATAGACTGAGTCAAAACAACGTCATTGGCTTACTTGAATAGACAAGCTGAGTGGTTACAGCTAAATGACTGATGTGAGTATTGAATAGTTCTTGAGAAAGAACAGCTCCAGGAAGAGAAGTGTCACTGCATATCAAATACGTAGAAGCTTTTCTTCCAACTTTGATACATTATGTTGTTCCTGAGAAGAAGTCTGCCAATCAGTCAATTGAGTACGTGAGCAGATAATGGATTATGATTTCTTGAGAAGCGACTTTTGCTGTGAACCATAAAATGTCGGTGTGTGATCGACGAAGGCAGGCTGATAGATTTTCACGAATCATTGAGTGATTCTGCAAGGAAAAGGATTTCTGCGCTAGCTCCTCATACGTGAACCGCCAGGATTTATATGCGAATTGGTATTCGTCAGTTGGACTTCTGACAGGGTTTCGAAGGCCATGAAGTATAGCAAATTCAAACGATTTCAACTCCGACGAAAGAATAGATATGTGTGATTTTTCTCCGATCCTTTTGGACCCTTTAGGGGTGAGAATGATTGTGACAGGATGGTTAGAGTCGGAAATGAAGAACGATTCAATTGCGTGACTGACCACATAATTGAACACCTCCGACAGAAGTCCAGCCCCATGCTTGAGTACTGTACATGTTAAGCCGTCCGATCCAGGAAGTTTTGCTGAACTTGATGAACCAAAGAATCTGGATATGCTTTCTGCCTGAGAAGTTCCTAAATTTCGAATTGTTAGCTTGTTATAAAATTGGGAAATGGTTTTTCGGATAGTGATCTTGAAGCTGTATCAACGTTTTACGCATGGAAATTGTTGATAAAAATAACAATCTTTGGTGGGGTAAGATCCAGTGTATGACTTGAAAATATAAAACAAGTCGAAAGTGGAATGGTTTCACCTTATTTGAATGCAAATTGGAATATAGCCTACCGATTGCTTCACCCACCTTGCTTCTCTTCTCCGTGCCATAATAAATCGAATAACCAGCAGAAACATATTTGTTCTCATTCGTAATGTGAAGCCTCTGTTTCATTCTGCTCTATTTCAAGCTGTGTTACGGTGTGGAAAGAAACTCGGTAGCCGGTTGAGCCAATGTGTTGGTTTCATGGGCTCTAGCCAAACGAGCGATCCGCTTTGCTCTTGACCAGGTAGATACGGGCATATCAGTACCCAAATAACATCTACTCATTTCATTTGTCCAGGCGTGAATTACGTAGGAATTGATCCGACTGATACTCGTGTAAAATAACCACGAAATAATACCCGCTTCTCCAATGGTTTGCAATGTAATGAGCAGCTCTCTTACCAGCCTGCGCAAAGCAGATCATGATCGATTACTTATATGTTCATTTCGTTCGCCAGCAACCAACCTGGTACCACTGGTTGCGTTCATTTTCTATCTGTCGAGTATAACTTTCAACTTGTTGTTTCATATCCGCAATTGGATTAGCAGATGGAGCGGCAGATGCAATATGGGAGCATATTGACTGACTACGCCGCATATTATACCACTGAATGACCTCAAATGCTAGACATCATTTGGGAGACATTTGAGCAAGGCTTATGGACGTGTCCTTATTCCGGTCTCACGGCGAAATACCAACGAAATCACCTCTAGCGAACAGATAGAGAAGATGTGAGCCGATGGACAGATGCGACAATATATACTATATAAAAAGGTACGAAAACTGTAACAATACCAAAAATACACCGAATACAAACGATCGCAACGACGAATCAGAAAACGAAGCGCGAGTCTGTACATTCAGCACGAAACCGAAGGTTGAGTCATTCCAATCGAGGTCAGAAGAAACCTCGAAATAGTTAGTTCAGTTAAGCATACGCAACGGAACAAAACGGTGAGGTCAAAATCAGACGTCAGAAAAGACCGAACAGAAAATAAATCCAACATTGTGTCCAGAAAATGGTCATTTTCTCAACTCTATCAAGACCACTGGGAATCTATCTTAATTTGCAGTCTAGGTTTGACCTCTGAGGTCATTTTTGCAAGCAGTAGGTCAACTGATAACAATTTGAATTCAGTACGATCAAGCACATCCGGAAACCAAGTAAATTGTCCCTCGAGAAGAAAATAAGTATCAACAACTGAGGGTTAGTTATTAAATCCAATATGTAACTACAGAATGAAAGCATTGAGGTCAACAAAGTCGAAGCTGACGTCAAATAAATCGGGCACCAATTAGCTGACAAGTGGTAAAGTCGGACATGCTAAGATTCATGCATAAGGGGGAGCATTTCTTTGGAGAATATTTCTACGACTAACAAGTCGTAGAGCACGATGACAAAAATTGAATAAACGGTCCAAAGCAACTCTATATTCCCATGTAAGTAGCAAGATATGAGATTTACATGGATTCATCACGCAGCCTAAAGATTTGGATCACTATGGAGAACCACGGAACCACTACACACCTGTTTCTTCCTCATTACAAATCATCTTCATGGTTTTCAATGAAGAGCTGAGCATTCACACTACTTGATGACTCATATTATACCCCATTTCACCGAACTTAGGTTTGAGCCTTTGGTGGGTTGTCTGATAGATTATAACTTAATCGCAATGTATTTCGTACTGGGGTTATTCTTTTTATTACCCTCTCAGGCGTGAGTGCATGTGAAGGAGTACATCCATTGCCTCAAAGGCCCACAACACTCAATTGTGAAATGAAGAGTGGAACAAACTCGACTCAGCTAATGACGTAATCTGTCCACCGACCTAAACGGGCGAGCAGAGTCTTCATTCCGAATAAGCACGAAAACCACAATGATCGACAGCCGATCCAAACATAACTCGGTCAAATATCACAGCATGCTACCGTGTGGCAAGACTACAGATACTATTCATCCACAAATTCGTCTCTATTGTTTGGCCAGCTGACTACGTGTCTAAAGTAAATGTGCAACAGTCCTTCGTTTCATTGATCAATAGGTTGTCCACGTGTGTATTGTCCGATGGAAGTTGACAGTTCAATCACATGGAGATTATGGTCAGTAATCGGTCCCGTTTTTCATTAACTAGTGCTCTATTCTACTGGTGGTACGCAATCGCTTTGTGAGTGAATTAGGCAGCAAAATTCCACAAAAGTTGTGATTCAGTATATAGCTTACGGTGACACAAGAAACTGAGAGGGTTATGACATTAATTGATGGAGTTCAAATATGTGACCTGATGAATACACCGATCTCTTGTCCCAGCAGTGAAAAAAGCTGGCAGAGGTGTATACGAAAAGACTTTTCCGCTCATCAGTTGGAAGGTGTACAGCGCATTGAGGTCAACACTCATTCGACCACAGCTGACGTTCCAGTTAACGCTCGTGATTATTCGGACTTGCTTTCCGGGAAACCCGACTCAGTTGTTGTGACCACAGAAGAAGCAAGCCTTTCGTAGTTTTCCTAACAAAAACCATCTGCCACGGCAACATGATTACCTGTGATCTATAAAGTACAAAGATTATAATTCGTTTAGGTCCTATATTATCTTATACAACATGCAGGTGAGATACCACATGGATTCGTTTGCCCTGTTCACCACACCAACCATCAACTGCGCCAGTAGATATAAGCACAAACACGAAAGAATTCCAATGGTCTGAAAGAATATCCAACGTCATTTTATCATCAGAATAACAGTTCGCACGACATAGAAGACGGAGAGCCGCTTACTCAAACCGGGAAGTTAAACGAATCGAGAACCACACGTTTGCCACGGACAATAGAATAACACTTCATCTGGCATCAATTCGTTTCATTTTACTACTCAGGCATATTATTTCTTCGTTCCTCATTAGTGAGATGCAGTAGTCGATTCACTTTCGAGCAGTCCAACAAACGCCTGAATTTATTCAACCATAGTTGAAATGAACTATATGTGAAATTCAAGCAGATTTCCTACTCAGAATATATTCGTATTTCCGTGTATCGCTGACTGGGACAATTGGGACATCCGATTGCACAAGATACAGTAAACTGACTACGGATTTTCAACAGAAATGAATCACAATTACATTATTCAGTGTTTAGCCGTGTTTTATTTGACTCCTGCTTTCTGAACTGTGACAACGAACAAAGGTCTCGATCATAGACGTTTCTGTATTGTTAACGACCTGCTCGTTTAGCTTATAATTCAAATTCAATTTGAATTATTCTTTACTTCTCTACTCCTATCACCCTTCTGTTTTGTCGATCCACGTGTGCGTCGTATGCTTGGCGCCTTTCTCCGCAGTTATGCCCTACTTTATTCATGTAGTTTGTGTCACATGTACCCATCACTCCAGCACAGCTTTGTTAATACATCAAAAATATCCTCAACGAATGTGATTTCCCATTCTTGTGAGTTTGTCTTCCTGATAAAATGCGCCCGCTTCGATGAAGTGACCGTTCTAGCCGACATGAAACAGAGCTCTCGATAGAAAATAGATAAAGGGAAAGATCAATTATGCATGTGACTAAAATGATTTCATTCAATATCGGTTTCTCGTTGGAGATAAAACTGAAAATGAAGTGAAATATTTGCTTCATATGATAAATGTGTGAATTTTTAAATGTGAATGAATGTCTAGCTGGTGAGGACTCACTGAAAATAAAATTTATATCTGAATGACATTTTTGTTTTTTAAGTGGTGAAAAACATTGCGCAGAATTGTTCACGCTATCTAGAACGACATTCCTCACAGGAATACTCATCAGTAGGCAAAATATCAATACATCCATGTGGGCATCTGGCATTTGGCCTTTTATCTAGGACTTAGATTCTGCACTCTGACAAAATTTGCGCTTGTAAAATGTACCGTTTTATCAAGCTCACTGAGAGGTAACATAAGCACATAATCCATTACTCGAAGGTCCAAAATAACTAAGTCTTGTTCAACATTTATGGTGCCAATTGTCCAAATTGCCTCCCGACGACCTGATCACGAGGGGTTAAAAGTCAGCGTCATCAATACCATTTCCTCCTGAATGAAATGTACAAATAAAACGTACTTATTTGAGTAGATAAATGGGTAAGTAAACAGTTTCAACATTTTCAGAGGTAATGTGGCAGTGGCATCTTCGGTGTACAGAAATATCAACATCCTATATTTTTGGAATTTCCGTTTTGATTAGTAGACTCGTGGTAATCATATGTATGATCATGTAATTTGCTCTCGCATAGCCCACCAAATATTGCCCTTCCCCATCCAAGCTCTACAGTGAGGACCAGAACCCACTGTGGTAGATTTTCTCAATAATCCCAGGATTTCCTCGAACTCCCTTATTTTCATGAAACTAATTTATTAGAAAAAACAATATATGAAAATCAATATCAATTTTCTTTTTTCTGATGGCACTTATCGTCCGGTTTCCTGGCAAGAAGGCCTTTTCTGTCAGAAAGATACACCGAACTGCGATCGGTGGTGCAGAGCTTTCATTTTTGACTCTCAGGAGGTCAGAGGTTCTAAATCCTCGAACGACGATATTTGTCGTGGTAGGGAGAAATCCATTGTGACTCCACTGGTGACCACATCTGATATTTTGGGACTTTATGCGGCCCCATACTTCAAGCCGAACAGTCTGGTTTCCGGTTATCTCTAATAGTGCAGAGGGCTTTCGTGGCCATATGACCTTATATTGCTTACACTGCATTCATGAACAAGCTCGTATTTTCATCAAAGTGAGCCAAAATATTTCCTGATAAAACGAATCCAATGAGCTCCGCATTCCGACTGCGTCAATTTGTCTGTATTCTCGGTCAAGGGAAGAACACGATTTGACTGTTGAGCATGGTAGTAATTGTCGTTCCTGAAATGAGACTGGTATACCGATTTTGAGTTGGTTTTGCTCGACATGGTCGCGGATGATACGTATGGCCTCCCTAAATGGGAAGTTCTTGAAAAGTGTTTGGACATCAAATGAAGCCGTGTGTTTCCCTTTCACAATGATCTGGCTTAAAGATCTCTACTATTTCGAAACTTTCTTTCAAAGTGTCCCTTGCCAATAATTCATGAACTGACTCAAGCAATTTCAACACCCATTTCGCCCATTCGCGCTGTGATGAATATATCATCTATATTATTTGTCGAAATGAAACCTCTGGTTTGTGTAGCTTTTGTGTACCACAGAACGGTGGATTTTGAGTTCCTTTTGGCTATGACGCTTCCTAACAAGCCTGTCATATATAAAAGCTAATTGAACCGCTTCTTAAAATGCCTTTACCAACGGACTAGACTAAGCCCGTGAGTTCGAATCAGTGAGCCGTTTGTCTCTTACAGCATTCCAATAACGCCTGAATTTCGAGAACAGGTGTTTTCGCTTAGACGGATAAGATTGTATCTGCTGCCAATCGCTGTAGCTGCTGTTCATCGCTGCAGCTTTTTCAACCTCCACAATCCACTACTGTTCACGGCCGTTTCTCAGGCTCAGAATCAATTGGCTTTCAAGAAACCTCTGTGTTCAGTCATATCTAGAATCCAGAGGAATCATTCTGCGAGCATCTCACACCTCAACTGAGGATTCTGATATCCATTGCTTCTGTGGGTAGCTGGTTGATGGATCTTGGTCAGCCGTCGCAGCTTCAAATAGAGTCTGCTGGGCTTTTGTTTACAACTCATCTGGATACTGGGCGTCGATAACTCGGTGAAAAGTTGTGATATCTAATGGATTGTCAATGGCAAGACCAGGTTCGAAAAATGTTGGAAAATCACAAAATAAATTTCATTCAAAGTTTCATGCTAGACCACTAGACTGCGGGTGACGAAGAGCAGTGAGTTTTACTTTTCAACCAAGATCTTATAGCCAATTATCCAAGAGTTAAGCAGCTGAATTGGTGCCACTGTCAATAACTGGCCCAAACAGTATTCCTCCTCTGTTGAATCTTTTCCCGTGCGTAGTCTGTATGTTTAAGTATACCTTTGATCAGCGGGAAAAAGCATCAGTGATCACAAGAGTAGAGTATTTACCCAAGAATGATCGACGATAGTCTGAAGGAAATTGAGATCGCCAGATATCTCTAACCTTAATCCAGGAATATGCGTTCCACCAGAAACCTCAGAACATTTTAAAATAAGCTGTTGTATATCCAATGAATCGGGTGAATCAGGAGAGTGACATCAATGTGCAGATCACGAACAGCTTGAAAAACCAATAAGTAGAGTTGCTGAATCGGAAACGAAAACGAGTGAGAACTTGTGCCTAATAATACCTGGAATAGTCTTCCTAGTGTGAGTAATCCTATCGATGGGATAAACGCAATTTATAGCTTCAGGTGAAATGATGGATTCTACACTCCCAGTGTCAACAATAAAAGTGTGTTGACTACCCTCTTGTGTATGCAATTTCTGGTAATATGTGGATTCTTCTCTGACAAGAGGGCTAATGCAAGTGTCGAGAACTTGGTAGGAAGTAAAGGAAGGTCAGACGATGCTGAGGGGATCGTCTGTCGATATGGTGGGCTACTGCTACAAGCACTATCATTGTGACCAAACTTACCACAGGCAAAATACGTGGCTCGTTGACGAGGACATGTGAAAAACGACGTTACTGACCACATGAAATACACTTGCCCAAATCGGAAGTGTTATGGTTGGATTTCGAAAGAATTGATCGCTCAAGTGGGGCTGATTGTCACGACAACCTATTGGCTTAGTGAAATGAGGCAAATTTTGCGTGTGCCGAACTACTTGATTTTTGAACAAAATTGAACCGTGTGGACTCCGAAACAGCATTTAATTCCCGATACTTTTCACCAATTCGGCTAACTTGATGAAAGGTCTGATCAGTTGCAAAGAACGGCTTCTGTTCCAAATTGGAAGGTTGAATTATAAGGTAAACGAGCAAGCCGTTAACAATACAGAAACGTCTATGATCGAGACCTTTGTTCGTTGTCACAGTTCAGAAAGCAGGAGTCAAATAAAACACGGCTAAACACTGAATAATGTAATTGTGATTCATCTCTGTTGAAAATCCGTAGTCAGTTTACTGTATCTTGTGCAATCGGATGTCCCAATTGTCCCAGTCAGCGATACACGGAAATACGAATATATTCTGAGTAGGAAATCTGCTTGAATTTCACATATAGTTCATTTCAACTATGGTTGAATAAATTCAGGCGTTTGTTGGACTGCTCGAAAGTGAATCGACTACTGCATCTCACTAATGAGGAACGAAGAAATAGTATGCCTGAGTAGTAAAATGAAACGAATTGATGCCAGATGAAGTGTTATTCTATTGTCCGTGGCAAACGTGTGGTTCTCGATTCGTTTAACTTCCCGGTTTGAGTAAGCGGCTCTCCGTCTTCTATGTCGTGCGAACTGTTATTCTGATGATAAAATGACGTTGGATATTCTTTCAGACCATTGGAATTCTTTCGTGTTTGTGCTTATATCTACTGGCGCAGTTGATGGTTGGTGTGGTGAACAGGGCAAACGAATCCATGTGGTATCTCACCTGCATGTTGTATAAGATAATATAGGACCTAAACGAATTATAATCTTTGTACTTTATAGATCACAGGTAATCATGTTGCCGTGGCAGATGGTTTTTGTTAGGAAAACTACGAAAGGCTTGCTTCTTCTGTGGTCACAACAACTGAGTCGGGTTTCCCGGAAAGCAAGTCCGAATAATCACGAGCGTTAACTGGAACGTCAGCTGTGGTCGAATGAGTGTTGACCTCAATGCGCTGTACACCTTCCAACTGATGAGCGGAAAAGTCTTTTCGTATACACCTCTGCCAGCTTTTTTCACTGCTGGGACAAGAGATCGGTGTATTCATCAGGTCACATATTTGAACTCCATCAATTAATGTCATAACCCTCTCAGTTTCTTGTGTCACCGTAAGCTATATACTGAATCACAACTTTTGTGGAATTTTGCTGCCTAATTCACTCACAAAGCGATTGCGTACCACCAGTAGAATAGAGCACTAGTTAATGAAAAACGGGACCGATTACTGACCATAATCTCCATGTGATTGAACTGTCAACTTCCATCGGACAATACACACGTGGACAACCTATTGATCAATGAAACGAAGGACTGTTGCACATTTACTTTAGACACGTAGTCAGCTGGCCAAACAATAGAGACGAATTTGTGGATGAATAGTATCTGTAGTCTTGCCACACGGTAGCATGCTGTGATATTTGACCGAGTTATGTTTGGATCGGCTGTCGATCATTGTGGTTTTCGTGCTTATTCGGAATGAAGACTCTGCTCGCCCGTTTAGGTCGGTGGACAGATTACGTCATTAGCTGAGTCGAGTTTGTTCCACTCTTCATTTCACAATTGAGTGTTGTGGGCCTTTGAGGCAATGGATGTACTCCTTCACATGCACTCACGCCTGAGAGGGTAATAAAAAGAATAACCCCAGTACGAAATACATTGCGATTAAGTTATAATCTATCAGACAACCCACCAAAGGCTCAAACCTAAGTTCGGTGAAATGGGGTATAATATGAGTCATCAAGTAGTGTGAATGCTCAGCTCTTCATTGAAAACCATGAAGATGATTTGTAATGAGGAAGAAACAGGTGTGTAGTGGTTCCGTGGTTCTCCATAGTGATCCAAATCTTTAGGCTGCGTGATGAATCCATGTAAATCTCATATCTTGCTACTTACATGGGAATATAGAGTTGCTTTGGACCGTTTATTCAATTTTTGTCATCGTGCTCTACGACTTGTTAGTCGTAGAAATATTCTCCAAAGAAATGCTCCCCCTTATGCATGAATCTTAGCATGTCCGACTTTACCACTTGTCAGCTAATTGGTGCCCGATTTATTTGACGTCAGCTTCGACTTTGTTGACCTCAATGCTTTCATTCTGTAGTTACATATTGGATTTAATAACTAACCCTCAGTTGTTGATACTTATTTTCTTCTCGAGGGACAATTTACTTGGTTTCCGGATGTGCTTGATCGTACTGAATTCAAATTGTTATCAGTTGACCTACTGCTTGCAAAAATGACCTCAGAGGTCAAACCTAGACTGCAAATTAAGATAGATTCCCAGTGGTCTTGATAGAGTTGAGAAAATGACCATTTTCTGGACACAATGTTGGATTTATTTTCTGTTCGGTCTTTTCTGACGTCTGATTTTGACCTCACCGTTTTGTTCCGTTGCGTATGCTTAACTGAACTAACTATTTCGAGGTTTCTTCTGACCTCGATTGGAATGACTCAACCTTCGGTTTCGTGCTGAATGTACAGACTCGCGCTTCGTTTTCTGATTCGTCGTTGCGATCGTTTGTATTCGGTGTATTTTTGGTATTGTTACAGTTTTCGTACCTTTTTATATAGTATATATTGTCGCATCTGTCCATCGGCTCACATCTTCTCTATCTGTTCGCTAGAGGTGATTTCGTTGGTATTTCGCCGTGAGACCGGAATAAGGACACGTCCATAAGCCTTGCTCAAATGTCTCCCAAATGATGTCTAGCATTTGAGGTCATTCAGTGGTATAATATGCGGCGTAGTCAGTCAATATGCTCCCATATTGCATCTGCCGCTCCATCTGCTAATCCAATTGCGGATATGAAACAACAAGTTGAAAGTTATACTCGACAGATAGAAAATGAACGCAACCAGTGGTACCAGGTTGGTTGCTGGCGAACGAAATGAACATATAAGTAATCGATCATGATCTGCTTTGCGCAGGCTGGTAAGAGAGCTGCTCATTACATTGCAAACCATTGGAGAAGCGGGTATTATTTCGTGGTTATTTTACACGAGTATCAGTCGGATCAATTCCTACGTAATTCACGCCTGGACAAATGAAATGAGTAGATGTTATTTGGGTACTGATATGCCCGTATCTACCTGGTCAAGAGCAAAGCGGATCGCTCGTTTGGCTAGAGCCCATGAAACCAACACATTGGCTCAACCGGCTACCGAGTTTCTTTCCACACCGTAACACAGCTTGAAATAGAGCAGAATGAAACAGAGGCTTCACATTACGAATGAGAACAAATATGTTTCTGCTGGTTATTCGATTTATTATGGCACGGAGAAGAGAAGCAAGGTGGGTGAAGCAATCGGTAGGCTATATTCCAATTTGCATTCAAATAAGGTGAAACCATTCCACTTTCGACTTGTTTTATATTTTCAAGTCATACACTGGATCTTACCCCACCAAAGATTGTTATTTTTATCAACAATTTCCATGCGTAAAACGTTGATACAGCTTCAAGATCACTATCCGAAAAACCATTTCCCAATTTTATAACAAGCTAACAATTCGAAATTTAGGAACTTCTCAGGCAGCAAGCATATCCAGATTCTTTGGTTCATCAAGTTCAGCAAAACTTCCTGGATCGGACGGCTTAACATGTACAGTACTCAAGCATGGGGCTGGACTTCTGTCGGAGGTGTTCAATTATGTGGTCAGTCACGCAATTGAATCGTTCTTCATTTCCGACTCTAACCATCCTGTCACAATCATTCTCACCCCTAAAGGGTCCAAAAGGATCGGAGAAAAATCACACATATCTATTCTTTCGTCGGAGTTGAAATCGTTTGAATTTGCTATACTTCATGGCCTTCGAAACCCTGTCAGAAGTCCAACTGACGAATACCAATTCGCATATAAATCCTGGCGGTTCACGTATGAGGAGCTAGCGCAGAAATCCTTTTCCTTGCAGAATCACTCAATGATTCGTGAAAATCTATCAGCCTGCCTTCGTCGATCACACACCGACATTTTATGGTTCACAGCAAAAGTCGCTTCTCAAGAAATCATAATCCATTATCTGCTCACGTACTCAATTGACTGATTGGCAGACTTCTTCTCAGGAACAACATAATGTATCAAAGTTGGAAGAAAAGCTTCTACGTATTTGATATGCAGTGACACTTCTCTTCCTGGAGCTGTTCTTTCTCAAGAACTATTCAATACTCACATCAGTCATTTAGCTGTAACCACTCAGCTTGTCTATTCAAGTAAGCCAATGACGTTGTTTTGACTCAGTCTATCTCTCAGTAGTCTGATTTCTTCTCAGTTTCATGAAAATATTTCACATATACAAACAGTCTCGAGCGGTCTGGTCCTGTGATTAACAATCACAAATGTCAAGATTGTATTCATTCCACTGTGAGATCACGTTTTATCGAAGACAACGCCACTATTATATGTACTCTTCTTACAAGTGTAAACCAAAGGAAATATCTCGGTTTAGGAAATACTAATTGGGTATATGAATACAGGCATTTTTGTCTAGAAAATGCGTCCAATGCCATTTCAAATTCGTGAAATCCAAAAGTTCAATGCTTCGCAGTCTGTTATTTCTCCATTGGTATAACAGTGTATGCTCCCCATGTTTCTATATTGTTCTGCCGTATTTATTTCTCGTCTGTTGAAAAAAGACAAGATCACTCCTCGTAGATGTCTGTGCATAATCGGTCTTTTTTCTGGGCTTATGTGCTAAGCATATAACATCATCCATTTAATTTGCCGAAAATATCGTTGCGGACTGTTTCATCCAGTGTGATAATAAAGTCATAAAAATCAATTCAGAGAGTCGATTGGTAATTCAGGCACTGGCATAGCATGCAGCGTGAATATTGTTTTTGTATTACTGAGGATTGGTGCAGTGTATTGGGTGCACAGAACAAACCACTAGATGAAACAGTAGAACTCATAAGGCCAATGTGGTTGTGACTTTTGTCCTACATATCATTGGATAGGACAACTTGGAGCGCTACTTTCGCTAAGGGAGGTAGTTCGTAGAAGAGATCAATGAAGTTTGTCAGTCCATGACATGGTGTGAAAGAAAGGTATAGAAAGGCCATGTGAATTGTGTTAGACTTCCTGGGTGTGGTCCCATATAGGGGTTTAATGCATTCGAGTATCGCCCTTGTTAATGCATTATTTATCTACTTGATAGAATTATTCATAGTTATCTCCTTATATTTTCTGTACCATTGGTTGTTTGAGTTCCAGTTGAGATTCCAGTTGTGAGATAGAACCGAGAACTACCATAACCACTTCGTGAATAATGTGTTTGAAACAAACTGAACTAAACCAAACCAAGCTGAGGAGAGCTGAACTGAACTGAACTGAGCTTTACTGGATATCGCTTCATGTTTGCATGAAGAATAATTGCATCAACACAAAATGCACTCTTTATTTAGAATACATAGCCTTTGAGTTCATAATAGCCGTCATCGGTCAATTACCTACAATCATGTACGAGCACATGACTATAGTTTACTAATAATTTCAAGTAGGCAACAGTCTTGTAGAATAAAACGTGTGGCATATCCGACACGCGTATCTTTTGAGATTAGTTCTGTGCCGAATAGAAACGAACCATATCTATCGAGATTTCGAATAAATTCTGAGTGTAGATTGACATTTTGGAATTTCTACTTTGATATCGTCAAAATGGATGCACCAATATAATGAAGGGGTTCTTCCAAATCACCTCGAAACCCCTATGAATGCAAGTCCAATTTCCCATGAAACAGCACATAAACCTTTCAGAAATTGGACTTCTTAAAGCTGTGTGCTTTAAATCATTAGAAACTATTATTCATTCCTTCAAAACATCGATTCCCATTATCCTCTACTCTATTTTGGTCCCTTCGGGCGATTTGATTCACCCAAAAGCTCATTTTGTTATCGTGAAACAGATTTCGGACATCGGGTATCAAAAATGGTGGAAGTCAACCGATCGTACGATGAAGACCAGTTTTTTTCCAACAGGTTTATTCCTCACTTACTATTTTGAGTGAGGATACTCGATTGAGAAATCAGAACACTCGGTAAAAAAACAACTGGTTATCACTGTTCCAGTTGTGATAAAATATTGCACGCTCCATAGATTTTGCACACTGGATGACAGAAAATCAGAAAGATAGTCGATAATCTCGACTACTGCAATTGACAAATTCGTGTCCATACAGTAGCTGTGTTATCAGTGTCACGACAGATATTCTGTTGATAGCTGTCAATTGCGTGGGGTTTGTGATTACGTAACATTACTTTATGTGGATGATCTGGATAGATTCAGGGATCGACAATGTTGCTTCTGAGCATTTAATGTGGTGTAGTTTCGTGCGAATTGAGACTCAATCGGCGGTGGCGGAGATCTGGCTTTGGCATCCCTTGCTGCTCTTACTTTGACAGTTTATATGGGAAAAAAGACTTAATTAGTATTGATCGAATGATCCGATTCTATCTAATAGTTGGCAAATGTCATTTTACTGCTTTTCACTGGTCCTTTGCTTAACCGACTCGAATGATACGCCTTCATGGATGGAGATGGACTTCCTGTGGTTTGACCTACGTCACCTGCCCCACACTGAGAGCTGGAATGCACGGATATTCTGCCTTTAACTTGCAAAATGAGAAATAGTCGAGAGGTGAACAAAACATGTATTCCCGCAGCGTAATAATATCTTTCTGACTTCGGATATGGCTAACACGCGATTGAGATCGACTGTTCACTAAACCTCCTTCACTGCTACTTTTAAATTCAATTCATGGGTGAACAGATTGCTGACAAGGTGTGCTATCATAATTCTCCGTGGTATTATTTATTGTATATACTGGATGAGAAAGGATTTCATCATTGTATTTATTCTTTATCGAACATAATAATTACTTTATTGGTCAGTCACTGCATTAGCTGCCTTTTCTGTCTCAATCAAACGAACCTGTCGTAGTGTGTGAACGGACTTGGCAAATTTTCTTTATGATTAAGTGATCGCCCCAATGAGCCATCGGATTGATGATGTATAACAAATGAGAAGTAAAAAGAATTGCTGTTTATTTGTTTCATTTTGCCTACTTATTACCTCAGTATGATTTGACATGCAGTATTTGGCCAGCTGATTGGGTATCAAAATTGTTTTACTACTCTCTCCAACAATTAATCACTGGAGTCTTGCTGGTGGATTGAAAACTCGGGATTTCGAGTCCATACTATCCGAGATGACCGTCAAATGTTTATTGCACAACAGTTTCGCCTAAAATGGTGCCAATTTGTCACTAGCTTCACATGTGTATTGGTGATGCACATAATGGTCCACTAACGTGCAATATTGCTAATCGTTGGGTGTAAGAATTGGCGGATCGACTGCCAAATCGTTCAGGCTTGATCATTGGAAAACCGGTGGAAAGTTGAACCGCAGTTTTATGTTGCACTTATTTAGGTAATACACTGTTACAGCTTCATCCAAACTAGTATGGTACTGTTGATTCAACGGTCATTGTAAATAGTATTGTGTTTTCTATCATTCACCAATCTCATTGTACGTGTGGCGTTGTTCAAAGTGTTTTCTCAGTTGACTTATGACCTCACGACCCAGGGTTGGAATTATGCCATCTCCGGAAACAATAACCTCTTCGGTAGCTCACTATTGGTCTTGTGCCAATTTCAGAATCATTCATTGTACTATTGTTGTATGAAAAGACAAAATGTAAAATGCGCAGAACGGGTGAGCGGTGCTGAAGGTGATAGTTTGTTAGGGAAAGGATTTTGTATGTAAAACGTGCCTACTCGAGTTCAATATTGTTCCTGCCACGTGTTTACCCTTTTGATCGAGGCTGACAGCTTGTTGCATTTATGCTTCATTTCTCACTGGGACCGATGTGTGACGAAATTCCACCACAGCACACATATATTTGTTAGACTAAATAGGTCCACAATATTTCTAATTTTATGTTTCCACAATACTCATCTGGCAGAAAAATGGATTAAAGATTTCCCTTAAATATTACAATAATTCCCACTTCTTAGAGACTCTGTTTTTGGTGAAATAAGAAAATATGCGAAAAGCATGTGAAGAAATCAAACTAGAACAAACCAAACGATTACCTTTTCTTCTCCAACCCCATTTGAGTACAATTGATTGTCATGTTTCCACAGTATGACGGCTCATTCAGATCAAATCTTACTGACCCATTATACAGAATTTTAGCAATGCGCTACTGAAGTCTTTGTGTGGTCAAGTATATTGTTAGCACCAACTTGGTTAGAACTAGACACTATGGGAGGAACGTTTATTAGCACCGTTTCACACACAAATAACTGAAAGTCTGAATTCACCAATACTGAATCAAAACAAATTGCACTGGTGTTAACTAGCCGCACACAGATAATTAGGCACAGCCTTTGAGGGACAGGCAACACCGGGATGCACAAAACTAATACCTCGAACGGCAACGACACTCTTCATCACTACGGAATTCTCAAACAGTCATAGCAAAACAAAACGGAGAAACTGAACATTTTGGCGACGACCAGCACAAGCTTAATTAAGTCATCATTAATACCGTTTATATTGTGTGTTTGGACGATCTTACGGAAAACGTCAAATGACCAGTCGGGAAGGCAAGAACACGATGGGAACTACTACTACGAAGTGAATCGAAAAATCCAGTTACTGGGCTACCAAACTGTGTTTCAGAAAATATAGTCTTATGGATGTAAATGGGTAGTTCAAATGCAGACTAAACGTCACTTTCTATAAACATGACAACATTTGGATGATTTTTGTCATTCCGGTTTTACCAAGGACACGTTTATCTGAAATAAATAAACGCGCTGCCATCTAATATTTTCATGAGTAACTGAAATATAAAGAGGCATATGTATATATAATATATATATATATATATATATATATATATATATATATATATATATATATATATATACAAACATTTTTTATCGCTGACGTGAACTATGAAGCGCGATTTGTTGCTTGAAAAGGGCATTGGTTATTCATGAACAAATCAGTGCACCACCAATAATGGTTATCCTGACTGAAAGACTGATTTGCGCCAAGCATTATCATATATTGTTTGTCTTTATTATGAGCAATTTACATGTATATGAGTGTAATCTACTTTCGAGGACTATGATCCACCACATTTCATCTTTTGGTGTCGAATCCGATGAGCCTCTACAAAACGGATTTGATCTCCGTTGTCCGTAACCAAAATCACTAACGAATTGAACAGGAAAGGATCAAAACGCAAACACCACCGTATTAACTGCATTCAAGTAATTTTGCATGAACCGTACTGTGTGTGGATGACAGGATAAAATTGTCAAAAATACACACGGCTGGTTTTGCGGTTGTTGCCGCCCATCTGGCAGGCGTACCCGGTGCTCCTCCCCCCAACCATTCTATACTTGACCAATAAACTGTTTCCAGTGACAATCCGTATCGATCGCATTTCAGTTCTTACTACTGGAACAATAGCCAGTAGCCAAAAAGCATGAAAATGCCATGGCTTTGTGGATAAGTTGGATGGTTTATATTCTCGATCGCGTAGTCAATTACACTATTTCGTATTAATTCTTTCTGCCACCAACGACATCACAATAAATGGTAACGCCATTTACATACCATTGTGAGGCATATGTATTTTTTGAATTTGTTTGCTTCGTCAAATCATTGCATTGGACATGGGAGAGAACTGACGCGTCAAACAAAATCTAGCACCTCATTCATAAATTAGTTTTACTTTCGCTGATCGCTAAACCAGACAATATTATTGTCTTCCACTTTTATTGCCCTCTAGTTTTACTTGATACTTCATGTTTAGCTTCATGATTCTTCTTTACGAGGTGCATGAATTCCCATCTTTTCGATAGCATTGCGTGGATGAATGGTGTAAATTGGGAATGATAAATTATATCGTTCCGCAATGCACTGCACAAGAAACCTATACCAGACTTGAGGTATTTTGAAAGAACGATTATTTTTCCGTTCTGTATGAACCCTTTTTCCAACCTACCTTATAGGTAATACCGCTGATTTTGACGTTCAATCATTTTTCCTAGTATTTTTGGGGAGGGAGGGAGTTTCCGTCACGACATCCCACGATGGTATTTCAGCATGGAATTGTCCGAACATCGAGGTTCTCCTTTGGATGAAAAAAATAACACATACACGTGCCATAAAAACATCGCACAAATATGATGATGTGACACATCCTTTACAGTACGGTGCGACCATAAAATGCTAAACTACTCTGGTAAATCTGTAAGTTGCACATCCAATGACTAGCCTTCATTCTTTAACTTCATTTCAACACTACAGGACCTACAAGGGCCTCATGCTTTCGCTTGCTCACCTGGTTTATCGGCGTGATATATGAATAAATTCTCGTGACCAATCCCCAATACTCAGTATGCTGGTGAGTCGTCAAGACTTCTGAACAATCACTTCGACACTCTTCAACCTAATGTGCTTTCGCTCCTTTCACCTCACTTACATATGCAACCCAACGTATGGCTTCTCAGGAACTGGAACGTTGTAGGCTAACGGTAACCGTATTTGGCATTTTGTGTCAACCTGAGTGGACTTAATGAACAGTCTGATAATTCCCACGATATTGTGAGTTGTTATGAGCAAAGTGATACTTTCTAACCCTTCGTAGTATTCTAGGTGTATATTCACCTCTTCTCAGTCAGCCTTCCCGAATGATGAGAATACTCCGTTTACCATTCAATTACACAGATTCGAGTGTCCTTATTACCAAGGAGTGATGTTGAGCACTGATATCCTCATATTTTCAGTTGTGTGCTCGAATTGCTCTGACTTATCCTACAAATTCGATAGCTCAAGCAATTCTGCGGTACAACTTCCAACACACTTTCTCTCGTGACCTCGAGAACACTGTAACTTTGTGGACATGAAAGTGTCTATTGTTGGCTCTCCATGAATACTAAGTTTCTTGCTCTTTTTGCTATCCTCTGACTGGAGTGCTAATAAAATGCCTATATTCCGTCTTTTGTGAAGCACATAGAACGGTTTCGTTCTCTACCGAGTGTTCAGATATTTCAGCCGATTATATTCAACTAATTCCGCGGTAAATCGACTCTTACTTCATCCTCTGTTTCTCAGAGGATTATGAAAACAAATTACTCAATTTCTTCTTCGTAATATTTGCATGGTATCATTGCAGAATTGAAGGTAATAATGTAGTCAATCTTATATCTTCCAAAACGAATTTTTACGAACGCAAAGCACATATGGGATTTAGAGCCTAATATCTAATAAGAAAGTGATAGCTTCATGTGGAGTTGCATGTGACTCAACAGAAATACAAACGACCTTGTTTCCAGTTGAATGGATATAGTTGCAATAATCTGTGTTTCTATTCCTCAGCTCTAACGCTCGATGGCTGCATGCCATACATACGTCGCCAACATGTCATGTGGGATGTATATGTGCGACAGCGACCGAGACAAACCAGGGATAGCGTGCACAGCTCCGTTTGGTGTCGACATGTAACTAAAATGATGTTGGCAACCTGATGAGCAAAAGGACCGATGCCTCCTATCCTGAACGTAGTACAAGAATTACTTGTCTGAAAGTGATTGGCGCGTATGTGGTTTGGTGGTGGTGCATTCATCAGATGATTTTGGATATATTTTTGACTTCCAAGTGTTGAACAGCGAGCAACAAACTTCTTCCAGCTTGCGATCATACATATTTCATGTGTTCTTTAGAGCACGACCCCGACAAATCCAACTATGTACATCATGGAACAGAGCTCGATAAGTTTAGATACTTCCCTGACCACGTAGTTTTACGATGGACTGATCAGTGGATTGACCCATGGTTTCGACGAGTACTTCAAATGCTCATAAGAACAATGTTGTTGTTAGATTCTCAGAAATTGGGTAGATGAGTTGTAGTGGTTCCGAGACTCATTCTTCATCGTACATTCACTTGGTTCATTTGGTCCCACATGTGATCGGTAACACGAAGTTAATTTCCACACAACCAACATTACGTAAACACGGTTCTTTCCACTTCGGACTTGGATTATCTAATATAATCTTGACTGTGAAATTCCACACAATCGATCGAAGTTTGTCGCCTAACAACATTCGAGTATCTGTTGATGACTTACCGTGCGCTTGGGGTCTGAATACTGCTTGCCTATGCGTTTCTTTATATTTGTATTGCATATAAAAATGCCATAATTTGCATGCCTAATAAACAATGCATTTCAGTGCCAGTTGGTGTGTCTTCTGTTTTTATTTCGGGCAAACCGGTCATCATTTGGATGATTAGTTATATGACGTGGAAGTGACGGAACATGTTTTCACACGTCCTTGGTGTGCATATTAAAGAAGATATCGTCTACTTAACGTCCGTAGAGAAAGTTGAAACTATTTCGTTGAATTCAACCGTCAGCTGTCTATCTCTGTATGAAAGATACGTCGATGATATGTTATGCCTTCTAAAGGGAGAATGTAGTGTACATCCGTTCCTACAGGCATTCAATGAGTCGCATCTGTGTCTAAGTTCACGACTGAACTAGAGGAAAATGAATCCAACCCTAAATCTAGCTTTCCATAAAACTTTCATTTTTTAAATAACATGTATCTTCTTTTTCCCATCAATTTCAAAATTTTCCCGCCAGTTGGATATTTCCTGAATAATCCAAACATGTTTTTCAATCTGCTGCTCACATGACTTCGCTGTTTGGTTCAAACATGATTTTTGGAAAATCGCTTGTACAGACCATATAAGCCGTACAATTCACACCTCAGTTTGACTTGTGTTGGTCGTCACCAATGAACGCGTGGTATCCTTTCGTGTCTGATATCCCAATCTAGCTTGCACGTGGGCCTGCATCATCGAAGTTTGTTCCTTGTTTTCGGATGAGAAGCTCCGTAGGTACGTGATGGTTGGAAGAACGTTTAGGAAGAAAAGCTTCTAGAACAAGCTTGGACGAACAAGATCTTAAGTAGTACCAACAGACGAAAGACAACGCAGCAACAGCCCGTCAATGGGCTAGTGGAGCATGTTGGAGTTTGAAGAAGGGTTGTAGATCAATCGGATGACTCGTCGGTGAACCCGATCAAGATGGAGAGAGGCCGACGAGGCCCCATCCCACACGTGACTGCAGTAGTTAGGTTTGGGGCTGGTTTGAGTTTTGTATATGAGAAGATGAGCTAGTGTGAAAAAGCTTATGGTGCGAAACAGAGAACCAATTTCGCACACAGCTCGAGAAACGAACTGAGATAAACAAGCGGACAAAGATAGAGGAGATATAGATATACCGAGAAGAGAGGTAGAATCTGTGGCAGGCAACACAGTTGAATCGAGGGTGTGGTGGGAATAGGACGATAGTTTTTAAGGTGAGAAAGATCATCGCTTTTGTGAATATGAAATATTGCCATGGGTTTCCAGGGAATCGGAAAAGAAGAAATTCGGAGAATGTGTGATAGAGAGAGAGGGACAGAAAGGACGACGTAAGAAATAGGCCAATTCAAATTGCACATTTTGAGGACGATGGGTGGTATGCCGTTTTGATCGGGTGGTTTGCAATTGTTCAGAGAATGCAGCATTTGGCGTGTCTACCAAAACCAAAATGGGAGCGAAAATGGGAGACAGAGGGAACAGAAGGGAACGAATGAGTAGGATATGTAGATGAGATGGAGTTAGTGGCAAACCTGGATGCGAATTGTCAACTTACTCATATGGTTCGCGACCAGGATCATCAGAGGAATTACAGATGTGAAGCGAAAATTTCGGGGACTACTTTGGCAAAGGACCAATGTTCCGGGCTACCGGTGGCAGATGAGAGTAAGCGTTCGGTTTCCCAGCTGAAGAAGCTTTCTTTGCTCTCTCTCTGGTTGGCGAGCATCTGTTCCTGGCTTCCACGAAACAAAGGTGAGAGTCCGTTGTGAGCGAGCCCAACCAGCAGCAAAATATTGCCCAATTCAAGCGTACAGCACGATCGCATGCATGGATGAACCACTCGGAAAATTCGGGTTTGCCAGGTTTGGACAAGTGAGTAATAAAAAGTTGCAATACTTGAAGAACAATGTCGGTAAAGTTAGAAACGGAAGAGGAAACGTCTGAAGTAAAGCAGCATTCATTCCAGGGCAAACGTGCCAGAGAACAGGGAATGAAAAGCAGTGAGAATAAGTTCAAGGGTATGGGCATGATCGCCCGCTCGATCGGGCATATGTGTGAGGAGGCATAGGTTGTTGACCACGGAGAAGTGTTCGGCTTCGCTCCTCAGAGCCGAATGTCCGATGAGTGAATCAACAAATCTCGCTTGTGAACATTGCAATCTCATAAGATGGTGATGAGTCAGTTGGATCTGCCACAAAATAAGGTCAATGTTTGAAGGTGAGATATGAAAGAACGATGAATCGCTACGGTTGGGTGAACGGTGAAATACACAAAAGCAGTGATTACAAAAAGTAATTCGAAGCTTCATCCACATCAATTGAAATTCACGAGTCGAGATTATGCTTCACTCCGCGAATGCTAGTGAGAGTGACAAGTTGTTGCTCATCTTCCGAGTGAGCAGAGCGAGCAAGACGTTGACTGTGTGTGTGGTTGTGTATTTTCATGATTTTCGGTGTAAATGAAATCAGCAACCGTGATCCTGAAATCTAAAGTGTCGAACAGCATAAGGCCTCAACAGATCTGGCGTAGTAGAGAGCTCTCTATCAGTTGTGTTCTGTGTTATGAGTTTCCTTGCCCGATTGCCCTGTGTTTCGTGCAGTGCATTCATTGTGCACCGTGTCTTTTGATTGTGCTGTGGGTCCAATAGGCCGTGTGCTTCCACTGCGTGTGGCATACCAATACCAAATAGATATTTTATCGAGTCTCAGAGAAGTCAGACATTCTTTGTCAAGTGTGTCATCGCGTGATATAACAAAATTTCATTGCAACTCACGTAGTCATCGTATCAGACATCGTCATATGAAGCACGATCAAGCGTACATGTGAGGATTCTTGACTGTGTCCGTCTGCGCAGATGTTCACCTGATCTCAAGCGGAAACTCTCCTTTTTGTAGGAATTGAACACTTGTTTTAAATAAATGTGGCTGGAAGTAGGAAGACGACAGAATTAACCTGCTCTTTTTTGACCACTTGAATTGCTTCGTTTATTGATCAGCCATTTGCAGCCTTTGAGATCACATTCTCGAAAACTGGCATTTGAACTAACATTACCGACATTTTTCTTGGTTTTGTCGAGGTGATTTATTGGGTTTCAATATTCAGGGGGAATCCTTCGATTCGGGGAATTGTACCTCTGACAAATAAAAGCGAATTGAAAATATTCCCATGCCGGTAAGCTTATATCTACTTTACAGTGCTGACTGTATTTCTCATATCTCGTAGAAGACGACTGTTTCCCCGTGTCACCAACCAGGGTCACAGTAATCCTTAAATAAATCTCAAACAAATGAGTATTCACATTCAGAATGATGAAAATTTCCATTTACGGAAAATTGTTTCATGAGTGTATGTTCATCAAACTACTGTAATCAAGCTCATTTCGACAGAATGCAACTATTTTGGCAGGAAACGTTGTATTACTTCCTAATACTGATGGTCACCGCCTATATTGGTAGCAAACAATAAATAGGTTTTTACAGCAATAAGAAGGCTCAAAGCAGAGAAAGCAGTCTTCTGCACTGAATCAAATATATGATCACAATCCCCTATACATGACAAAATTCAAAGAAGACGAACGGCGCGGCCACTTGCATGAATGCACTACCATTTCATGCTCTGTATATGCGGCTTTAAACCTTGTATGGTACTCATCATTATTGTTGAGCTGACTTGTTTCTTCTCTTTGATGTCTGAACTCAAATCTCGTTCATTTAGTCAATCTTTTCTACTCCTCGAGGTCTGCTCGTATCCGTTTATATGCTTGACGTTTCGCATGTTATTCATCTGCAAACGTGCATTTTCATTTACAAAATGATGACGTGAAAGCTCACTGATCCTTATATGAAAATAACTATAGAAATAGGACAATGAACGGATCAAACGCAAGAATAAGGCTGACTTGATATGAATATTTTCGTAAGCCAGTTTACCAGAACGCATGACTAGAACTAGCCTCAGACTGACGCGACAATGAGAGCAAGCTGCTCATCCGTGTGAATGCTTAGGATTATGTGTGTATTGACCACAACATACCGATAGTTGGGATATTCTAGGGACAGTCGGTTAAACTCAGCTCACATGTTACTGTCCATGGTAAACCTACGGCACCAGAGCACGTAGGAGTGTCAACAGAAGACATGCCGTGGTCAAACGGTAGTATTCCTCGTACTGACTGCATTGTTAATTCCTGCTGCATTGCTCGAGGAGCAGTGAGTGGTGAGAACAGGAACGTTGGGAAAATGGGGACCAGACTCGGTGATATTGGAGGAATCTAGAGAAAGCAACTATTATTTAGTGAGTTGTGATGAGCAGTAGATGGTCCACCACTCCATAGGGTATCTGAATGAGACCACAGCACCATAGCACGATAGAGTTTACTACAAAGTTTTAACTAAAAGGTTGGCCGCTGTCACTTCAAGTGGAGCCGAAAATACTTTCATGTAAATAGAGGAGCAATTCACATATTTGCTGACGATGCTTTTGAAAGTACACGACGTATGGCAACGGATAACTCAAAGTCAAACAAAAGTCCTACAGAACAACGGGGAAAAGAAAGCCTCATCGTTGATCTAACACAGAATTCCTACAGGTTTCGAATTAGAATGATGAGGCAACTCTGTGATTAGTATGCTATTGTATCTCGATTAGAGGGCATATTTGCCCCGAAAACACGGTTCGGATGAAAATATTACTTCGAAGTGATGCAAATGGCGCACTTAAATGAAAGGATTAGGATTTCGGTTGAATTCGGTCTTCATGTTTCCTCCACTGCGATAAGGAGATTCAAATCTGTGTAGTTCAGCCGTACGTGGAGTTGGAATATCATTAGGAAAATTGGAGTGAGATGGCGATCGATTGCATGTAGCTTCACCTGCAACGGTCAGTTGGATATCGGACTAGACAACAAGCTTCCGGATAAGTTAGGGCGTGAGACAAATGAACAAAGCTTGATCTCGCTACAAAACTATGTTTTCTACGGAGTATGCACAATGGCTCAACAGGAGGTTCCGTTTGCACAGAATCGGACGAAAGAGACCTATACCCTGGTCTCAAAGATCTTTGGATATAAATCCAACGGCATATTTCCTCGGCGGTTATGTTGAGTTAAAATTTTACGAACTCAAGATGGAGAACCTGGATGAGTTGGAATATATGTATATGGTGCGATTCCAGCATCAATGCTTGATACAGTTCAACATAATATGATTCGACGGCTGACGATTTGTCTGGCTCAAGTTGGTGGCGTTTTTGAGCATCTACTCTGACGGTAAACACCAACACGACCTGATTTTGCTTGTTGATCCCGGTTTTTAAAACCAAGTTTGTGATAATCGTGGTCCAGTCTCAAAGGTCGTTTTCGCTTAATCGGTCCAAGAACCATAGTGGAAAATGAGGCAGTTCAATAGTAAACAGTCACGCTTCAATCGCTGAAATTTTACGATGACAACAGTGGAACAAGCAAAGAGATGGTGAGTTTGTCAGAACGATTCAGTACGGAAATAACAAATAGAAATTATTTGACACCAAATTTCAGGCAACAGTTTCCTGATGAAATATCCGCTGGATTATCATCAGTTGGGACGTATCGCTACTCACGGTGTGATGGACGGTTTCTTGTGAGAGCAATTCTATTGGCCACAAAGGAGACGAATGACACTGACGTTATCAATTCACTGTAAAACAATGGTGCAATCCGTCCATGAAACAATATGATCTATATGCATTTGTAATTCGTGAGTGATGTCGTTCAAAACAGTGTTCCAAGAACAGCCGCAACCAACTCGAGGGGGTTTTCCCACTATGAAACGGCAAATAGGTCCACAGTCAGATTGGAGCCGCAAATACCCAACTGGACCATAACCATTTCCTGATGCGGCACTAAAGATGTGCAGCTCTACTGTCCCATATGGTGGGTATTTCGTTACCAGACATCTATCGACGCGAATGGGAGTTAAAGATCGTATGTTCTTCGATCGTTTCATCCATCTGTCTCGCTCACGTTCAACGGACTGATGGTCCCAATCCAGACACTGGTTGCAGACACCGCGAAATATCTGCCTGGCTGTCGGCAACATAGGAGGGACCAAACCCAAGGGATCATTCATTGGAGCCACATGTTTCACGACAGATAAACAGCAAGATTTGCTATATGGCACGATTCACTTTCGCGACGATCTCGCAGCATCTCAACATGGTATATACTGCAGAACGATGAAATTCAAATAAGCTATTGTAAAATAGTATTGTGCGACAAATATGGGGAGAATTAGCATTTTCACCCTGGTAAAGACACATTTCCAAACAGTTGTTTCTGCTGATATATTATGCGTTTACATCGATGTATGGCTACGGCTTCGGCAAACCTCAATAGCCTTGAAATCCTTATCACGTAGATGACCCGAAATGCAGTGTTTCCGTCAGCTGTATGTTGCGTCATCTGATGATGACGAGCTACGACAGACGACCACAACTTTTGATTTCGAACGTTGTGCATATGCGTTTGATCTGACCTTTAGTGCATCACAAGACGTTGTGCCGAATTTGGAATGTGTTCAAATAATCGGTTAGACAACTGTCGTTCTGTTCCACAAACGTAGGTTGCTCCGCAAATTCGTAAATCAGATAAGATTTGGCGTATAGAAGTGGACGGTATTTTCACCGAGGGCTTTGGGGATCCCAGTCGTTCGATGAACAATTCTGAGGTCAGTTGCATATTATGTTCTAGGAATCGCTGAACTAAGTCGCCGTTTGAGCAGGCATTGACATGATCACATTTGATTGGAAGACAGAGAATGACTGGTGATTACCCTACAGAATAAGTCGTTTGTCTGGTAACTATAGGCCTACTGTGCCTTTTGGCATTTCTTGTTGCTCTTACTTTGACAGTTTATATGGGAAGAGAGGCTCCATTATTATTGATCAAATGATCGTATCCCACGGAAGAGATGGTACTAGTCGATTGCCCGCTCTTCACTTGTATTTTGTTTAACCTTTATGTGTCAAGACGGTCTTCCTGTTGTTCGACATACGTCACCTGCCCCACACTGAGAGCTGGAAATGTACAGATATTCTGCGTTTCATTCGTAAAATGAAATGTATCTTAATTACATTAGTAGTCATTCACTATAGAAGTCGCCTTTTCTGTCTCAATATTATGAATCTGTTGTGGCGTGTGCATGGACTTGATAAAATTTCCTCATGAGTAAGTGAACGTCCTAGTGAGCCATCGGATTGATGTGAATGTAATGCGTCCGAGAACAGAAAGCAATATATGGATTACATTTCCAACGTGATTTTATACCTTTACAGGCCTAATTGAATTCACGTATTATGTTGAACTAATATATCCAGTTACCAAATCCTTAATCCTATTCATGTTCAACCTAAAATGTATTGGGAAGGGATACGTTTGAGTCCAGTTCTGGACATGAGCACCTTGTTACATCATGTGATAGAAACGTGATGAAATGAAAGTATCCAGTCTAGCCCATTGAAGGTCATAATACTTAGGCTGCCTGTTTTCAAGAAACACACAAATGTGTCGAACAAGAGGGACTACTCACTCGATGTATCTTCTCTACCAGTGAATGTCTTTCGAAGAAACTTTCGAAAACATAAGGACATTAGACAAGAGAATGAGAAAACCCAATAGACTGATAGGAGAAAAACCAAAGAACACTTCTGCTTATGTATAAACAACATCCAATTTCAATTTCACAGAGACTTATCGGATTATATAAGAGAAGTTAAAAATTCTATCCTTCTTAAGACATAAATTAGGAGATATTTGTATGGCCTAATTAGAGAACGGCATTATCTCTGAATAACTCAAGCAGCTGCAAATGTAAGGGCGTATTGTGTGCTAGGCTCATCATCAGCAACATGAGCAACATCAACGTAAGGAATTGTGTCGGGTCAACTTTGGGACCTGATTCAATTAGGTATTTCGCAATTGAAAGAGGCCGAAGCTCTGACGTCATTCTGTGTGGCCGCATTGCGCGGTGTCATCGTTTTTGCCAACCATTTGTGTGTTCTCCGACGCTAGTTGAGCCAAGCAGCTATCCGTTCTGCCTGTGGATGCGTCACCGTAGCTGTAAGTGAACTGATAGAAAACATGTGAGACATTGGTTCGGCAGGACTGTCTGAATGACATTTGAATCCTGACCTGTTGGTAAACAGTAACTGGAGTAGTTGCACCACTGTGTGTGAGTATCACAGGGCTGACTAAATGTATACATATGTTTAAATGAAAAGGTGTTCACCTCCGAATAGTGAACCGATTATCGCTTCTTGCGACTCATGAGATGGAGAACACGGTTATTAGGGAGGAAATAATTAGCGTGCATTGCGAGATCGTGATTGCAGCGTAAACGTGCAACGGTCAAATGACTACCGTGCTTGATAGCTAGTCAGTTTTGTGATATGCATAATGAAGGCTTCAAAGAAACTCAAGACTTGTGAACTTTTGGTGATCCTGTCAAAGAAGGAGCCGGTTTCTCAATTGGTTTGAGTTGTTTATTATATTTTCGGATAAGATTCCATGTAAGTTCAGAATGTGAAGATGTCTTGATATCATTTATTTCTCAAGCTATGTCCCGTTTGAAAGATTTTGTCTGAAGGTGTGTCTTCCATCTTTCATGTGTGCATATCTTCTTCATGACTGCACTGTCTGATTCCTCATCTGGTTGGGGGAACATCATTTGTTCTATTCTACCTAATCCCTCTATTACTCACGAAGAAGAACTAGTCAAATGTCTATTCCTTTTATACGTTATAATATTCAGATATTCGGTAAAATGTTGCCACGCACTGTATGTTTCAAAGTAACGTGCGACTATCCCGATGTCTAGGGCTGTGAATCTAGCAGTAACTTTGTTTCACTAGCTACACGCACTATATGGGCAGAACACGATTAAGGGCAGCTGAACAAATTCCAATCAAATAACCGTGTTTATCGATGACTCGTGGTTCTAAATAATACAATAAGCATAAATATACAGCATATAAAGGACTCACAGCCAGGTGAGAAACCAAGAACAATGGGCAGTAAGCTTCCGAAAATCGGGACAGCGCAGAAAATAAAAACGGTCCACTTAGCAGGCAGCTGAACGAAACTGTAGCGCAGTTCGGTTTTGGTACAATCAATGGATCAAGAACGTTTATCGTCAAAGATCAATAAATCGATTACAAACGCGTGAATTAGACTGTGGTTGCAATGGTAAAAAGTGTCATTACCAATAAGTTTGAATAAGCTAAGTCTGTGGAGTAAACAAGAGTACGTGCCAACATGAATGGGCGAATCCGGTAATAGATCTGTTAATGCTGTTGACGTATGACGGCTAATAGTGGAGTGCACTGACAGAACGCTATGACTGGGAGTTCGAGCCTCAGCTCGGCAGTACAAATGAAACACTCAGAAAGATTATATAACAGTAGAAGTGTAGACCTTCGGGAAAACAAGGTTATGAACAAATACGTGAACTGTTCATGTAATAAGCACCATGAAACGCAAGTATAAGCTGATGTGAAACTTCAGAAACAAGGAAAATATAATACGAATGTCCGGGGTTCACGATGCATGTACTCACTACTATTAAGCAACTAAACAGAAGGCAGAAGTACAAACTCTAATTACGATTCGTAATTAACAGTAACTTAGGGAGGTCGCAATATGCAATTCTCCAGTTTCGCACCGACGACCTGCAATCATGGTTTGGTTCGAATTCCCCTCAACGGAGCTTAAGAAATCTGCATCAAATATTAAGTGCAAAACGAATAGGTATTTATAGAAAGAATGTTGCTGGCCAAATGATATCCCGAGAAGTTTATCCAGAAACATCGAAAACCGAGGAAAGCAAGCGGAAATCTTGTAACAGAAATCAGCTTCGTTATGTGTTCAACATACTATTGTTTATACGAATCCTCACTATGATGCACGGTAGCAATTTGACAATTGCACGTGCATGCTACACGCACGCTCTGGCAATACATGCTGATCTTTTCCTCCCTATGAATCGTGTTCTCCATCTCATGGGTCGAGGGAAACAATACTCTGGTTGCCATGTCGGCTTTATGCGAGGCATAACAGTGAAGGACTGGCGGTCCGTGCATAGTCAAAAAGACTAACGAGCACATGCAACCAAAACGTCACATTATCGGATTCTTTTTTTGTGCTACCTTTGTTTGCATCAGGTCACAAAGCTGACCCGACCTAATCCCCTAAAATTGTGTTACGCAAACCCAATTTGGAGTTGTGAGCATTCACCGAAGCGATGCCCATCAGAATGCATCCGTCAGCGATTTGTGCACAACAAATGGTTGACACAAGTGATTGTTTGTTATGGCACCAACCGAAAGGACCACGCTCTCCCCCTATGGAACTCCGAGTTGTTGCTTTCAATCTAAACCAAATAATTGTATCATTTCTATCGTTGTGCGATACATAAACTGAAATGTTTTACGTTGGCGGTGGACGAGAATAAACGAAATGATTGCATCACGTTACTTATATTTTCCTTCAATTCTCATGTACTTCTCAAGAAACAGAATCATTCTATATCCCCACCGCCATTATATGATGCGGTTACCACACTAGATCTGGCGAACATACTCATCATTAGCCGAAAACATTTCAGTATAGATTATTTTGTGCCATATGCTGCATGCTGCACTTCCATCAGTAATCGGAATCACGTCTCCCCCCTCCCCTTCACAAGTCCGATTCATCTTTAAGCCCTTTAAGTAGAGAGATATTCACGACTCCAACGTATCATAAACATCGCATCTAGATGTTCAGCTTTACGTCAATTTTGGTGCAAGTTTCTACTGGCTTTGTCTTCCCTGCACAAAGGGATGTGTTGAGGGAAGCAATGATAAATCACTAAGTCAAAATGCGTGTGGGTGCCCTGGATCTCCACACACGGAGACTTAACATCTATGTTTGATGATACGTCCAAACTCCAACATGTATGTCGATATTTCCTCGCCGTTTGGTGGTTGATGTGAACTGACTGCCGACAATATCAATCTAACATCCACATAGCTTGCAGCTGGTGGCTGAATGTGTCAATCAAGTTCATAGCGTAACATATCCTGTTGGATAATTTCACGATTATCACAGCAAACGACGCAGTTTTCAAATCATATTCAGCGGCCTCAACGTCATACCCACCATAACTTTACATCACCTACGGTATAATGAGTCTGGCTATAAACCGTAACATTTCCATGAGAAAAATACTCGCAGTCATACTATATGCGATTTCCGAGTGTATTGCTTGACACCCATGTCTGTTGTGTTCAATTAAATCTACCTTGATATGAAACGGTCCAAAATAATTGACACCGCATTTTTAAAGGAGGTAGCTCCCACCTTTCCATAGGCAATCATGCAGGAGTGCCATTACTGGATCTATGGGTTGGGCATATTAAGCACTCACTGAGGACGCGTCTCACGGTTTGCATGGCTTCCAAAATTCAGAAGTCTTTCCTGATGCGAGTTCAAACATGACCCGTGCCTATATATCCTGGAATCTGGTGGTGGTGGTGTTGCTTCAAACCTTCAGTGAATTGTGGGCGAGCTGGAATAACCATCAACCTACTATCAAGTAAAATGCAATGCAGAGCAGGTCTAGCACGAACACATCGTTTACCGTCGTGCGGCCTCGGATCTAACATTTTCACGTTGAGAGTTTTAGCGCACCTATCGGGATTTATTTCCCCCAATATAACTTCTCCGAAATTTGAAACATTGAGTCCCCTTTATTCAATTCATGAGAACAGGGAGAAGACATATGTCGCGAGATGTAGGCATTTCGTTTACTCTTCTCAACCGCGGACTTAAAACGTGTCAGTATATAGACATGGTACAGTAGGGGGGGGGGGGGGGGGTTGCAACAGTAAAGTAGCCACGATCGAAAGCTCTTACATTAGGAACGTTGGGGTAAGCGAAGTCTTTCGTGTCAACGCCGGGGTAAACAAACATTCTGTGTCAATCGTCTTTGTGCACAGAGTGTTGGCTGATGCATCATGATTAGAATAGATTCACTGAACGCTAGTAGTTTCCGTAATGGATTGCGCCACAATGCTTTGAAACATCGGGTCAGGTCAACTTTGTGACCTGATGCAATCAGGTGTCCTCCAATCGATGAAGCCGGCGGTTTCACGTCGTTGTGTATTGCCCCAGCAGGTTGCGTCATCATGTTTGACAGCCATTTGTGTATGTATCCTGACACTCGTTGAGTCAAGCAACGATCCGTCCTGCCAATATATACGTCACCGCAACTGCAAGTGAACTGATTGACAATAAGTGAGACGTTGGGATCAGCAAGACTATTTGAGTGATTTTGAAAACATAACCTTTTGGTCGTCTGCAGCAAACGCAACTGCGCCGCTGTGTATGTGTGCCTTAGAGATGAAATGAGATTACAATTTATTTGATTGAATGAACGATCGCCTTTGAAAGTAAACTGATAAAAACTCGCTTCTTTTCCGCGTTCATTGTTTTCTCGCGCACAAGTCCCGGCCTCTGATGTTGTCTGATAAATTCTCCCGATAACCGTTAGCCAGCAGCGTTCTTTTTAGGAACTCTTCTTCGTTTTGTATTTGATCCTCTGTACATATTGTCTGGGCTCTGTTGAAGAGAGTTCTGACCAATCCGCGTTTGTAAGCCACTGGGGCGAAGCTGGAAAAATTGTAGGTCTGAACCAACTCGACTAAATTTCCCGTAAATTCTAGCACTTCGAACAAATACAACGGTCCCAGCCTGACAGTCGTTGTTTGGAGCATCGTAGATAGAGCAATTTGAAGCCTTATAAAACCACCAAATGGCTCAAAGTATTCCAGATTTCCCTGTTGTATACTGTAATGGTACTGATTGCTTTTCTCGAAAAACAGACTTTTTGACAGCCTTTGTTCTTCCAGTGACCTACTCCAGATTCTGGTGACAAACATCATGACATTTCCTTTGATAAGGCAATAAAATGGGCACTACAAACGATAATGTATCAAAAAATGAAGCAAAAAATCCTAGTAAATCCCCAGTCGTTATTGGAACTTCGGATAAATGAATTGAAAGCAGACAACAGTCATACCGAATATCCCATTTGAAACCGAATGCTTTATGGTCCACGATGATCTGCTGATAAAATTTGAAGTACGTACTCGATTTTTCACCAATCATCAATTTTGCTCGTAGTCTAGGTCTTTACGACACCCATTCAGTTGAGTGTTGTCTATCCGTTTGAATTATCGCATTAAATCCTCATACTACAGTGACAACAAACAACCGTCCAGACAAAAGTTCTTAGTCATCGCATATAATACTAATGAAAAAAGTCAATGTTGCTGTCCTCGGCAACTCTACCTAAGGACAATTTGGCTAAAAACGGTGAGTAACTAGTGCCAAACGGATGAGCTTTCTTTTCGTAAACAGTCGCACTACTTCTCATATCGTAATATGACCAGTGAATGAAGCCTACAGATCACCTGCGACACTTTGGAACACTAATTTGCTGGAATATCTATTCAAATTGAGCGAAAAGAGCAATGACATATCAACGGAACCTGACGGGTACTCCTACCAAATGATCAGTTGGATCAGGTACTTGTGTTAGGACTCTACTGAGTGAAATGCCTTCACGAACAGCCGCACAGTCGAATACCACTCGGACCTTCCCGGGCTTGTTCGAACTTAAGACGTTATGGGGTAGCAGGAACAAACACATTTTCTTGAACATCTTCCTGTGGAACTATAGATGTCATTTATCCTTTTCAATCATGACGGCGAATAACATGATTGTACTTTGAGAGTAGTTTCAAATTCCAGAGCAGGCATATCTTGAGAAACGACAAACAATGGTCTACAACTAAGTGATTACAGGGGATCTCCATTCTATTATTAAGCCACGGTAATCCATCGATGCACTTATTCTTTTCTTTACTTTACTTGCACGCAACTATCTCCTACTAGACGACGAGGCGGCTTCATGAACATGTCGCATATCAAAGCTGATCGATCGGAAGCAGTGTAGAGTCCAAATACGTGAATGATGGAATGCACTCTACCGGCTGGTCATTGATGGACGGCTTTTGAGCTGATGGCCATGAGTAAGATCATTTACCTCAATGATGTCAAAAGTCAGTTCTTCGTGAAAAGCAGTCAGTATATTGTTGCAGTTTGCAACAACGAAATCTCGATATTGGTAAATATTCGGTGGTTTATGAAGTCATTCGCACCAGTCACATTGCTCGATTTACAGTGTGCCAATCTAAAGTCACTCTCTGACAAATCAGAGAGCACAATGAACGAGGTAAATCAAAATCATCCAACACACAAGAGTGTACTAGTTTCTACGGAATAAAGTGTACATAATTAGTACAAACATTCTACACACACAATTCCGCGCATCGCGAAATATCAACAGCTGGTGGATATGATAACATTTTAGAAGTAAATAGAGATGCTTATGGACCGATAGTCAATGTCCAAATTTTAGTTTGTTTTATCCCGTTTGTTTCATTATCACCACTACTGATCACTGATTGCCGTTGCCTCAGATGACTTTATTGTACCCAGAGTACCCAGAGATAGGCGGCCTCGGTGTTTTATTACCAAAAATCATGCTCCCAACAGTTTTTGGTTCAATTTTCAGCCTCTGGGTTTGGAGCCTTTTTGTGATGATCGCTTGATCACCGCTCGTCACCTGCATCTTTTCAATTGCAGTTTTCGTGTTTGAACCTATCGCATCCCGTGTTATTAGCCAATGCGCATCTACAATGTATACTTGAGCACTTTTTCCAAATGACAAAAAGAAATGCACCGAGAGAACTCACGGAACCTGGTTTTTTTCTCAGTAGTATTTCCCCACTATTCAACTCATTATGGCGAAAATCAACTTTACTCCTTTTCTGCTGATAGTTGAGTTTGCTAGCTTACTGGAATCCTCGATGCAATACAATTAAATACAGGTTTATTCTGTTCAGATAACTATTACCATGCATTGTGTGTGGTGGCTTTGATTGTTATCTCGTAGCGCCAATCTCACAAGGGAATGATGGAGGAGAAGAGAGTATGAAACGAGTACGTGGAGAACTACGTTATTGGAATTAAGTCGATGGAGAAAGTTTGTGGATGCAAGAGCCCCACTAATCACGGCATCTAGCCATATCTCTCAAAGTATCTAACCACTGAGTGGCAGGATCGCTTGAACGTCGCCTAGAAAGGCTAACACGCCCTACAATAGCAAGTCAACTAGTTAGACTTTCCATAGAGTAGTAGTATGCAAGGATCAGTGTCTCCCGTGGGATTTGTTCGTGTTCGATCCTCAAAATACAAAAATAGAGGGAACACCATGAGTACAATGACTGAATGAGTGCAACAACAGGACCCTACAATTGCATTATTCGAACTCCAGTATGACTCCTAACAGCCTGCTCTCTATACTGCTCCCCCTTCAACGTAAAAAACAATGTGTCAGTGTTATTTATTCCTTCACCACACACGAACTGAGAGTATTTGATTCTCATTGTGAGGGTCATTTTACAAGACCACTCTCGGTCATATTGCATCGAAATCACACAATCAAAAGACCTCCCATTCCACTTGATCCCGCTAGCCAGTGATTTAAACGAAGTACAAATTTGAAATGCAGTTCACCTCAGTTTGTGCTATTACTATGGGCCCAGACAGTCACACCCATTTTGCAACCTAAATCAAAATTATTGTTGCTCATTTTCAACTTATTCGTATGAGGTAGAGTAGGTCAGTGTCCACCGTATCTCACAACTCGTGCTACGGTTCTAGCTTATCTATCTGAACCCCACTGTTATCTACTTGTTGACCCTTCGAAACAGAAATGGGCCTACTGCAGCTTCCGGACACTCACAGTGGAGCGTTCAGTTTATCAGAGATCCAGGACACGTGTGCTTTCCATTGTACATCGCATGTCACCTTGAGAAATCAAGTAACTGAATTTTGCTCACTGTCTACTTGTAGTCCAGATAAATGGAAAAAGCTATATCCAATATTAGATAAAGTAGCTTCAGTCAACTGAACTTGTTCCTTGACTTGAATTCTAAGAATTACCAAAGAAAATCAGTTCATGAGTTGGCAGAACAATCTTTAACCGATGAAACTGGTCAATGAGTAATACACTCCAGGGGACGAATAATGGGACAATAGTCTCCATCATTCGAACAAATGCATCCAGCTTACTAAATTGTTGTAGAAAGCGACGGTGTCGACAGGATTCGAACTCACCATTCACCATAGGAGGATTTGGAATCTACCGTGATGATTGTTTGACCAGCGCCGTCCAGTTTAATGAAAAGTCAAAAACCAATATGATGAACACGGTCGTTTTGTCGCCCACTACTCACTTTCTGGTTTACGCAACCAAGCTCTCCAGGAACGTTTATTACAGATCCTCTGAAAAGGCAAAAACTTTTTCCTGATTGATATGAGCTCCGTAGAGATAAACTTTCATTTCCATTAGCTCCTCCAACTAAAAAGCTCCAATGATCAGGACGATTGGAAAGTCTTCAAATTTACTGTGGGTGGAAGAACTCTTTATCAGAAATCTTGACAATTATGTAAACTGTGACCTCCCCAGCGTCACTCATCTCATTCCAATACGTCAAGCTTCTTTTCATAAGAGATTACCACCAAATTGTTCCATACGCTTTATAGGCGTTTTCAACCGGGTTCTACCATATCGTTTTTTAACACTACAATTTTAAGGTTCCTGTGTTACCTACATTATGCGTAATTTCGAATGTATTCGCAGATTACCCTTTATACATTTTGCAGAAACAATCGTCATAAATTATACATTTCCGGACAAGACCTTCATGTTTCCCTTAGTTTGTCAATCGTGAATGTTATAAGATATTGTTTCATATTACCCATTGTGACCCGAATAAATGACCTACAAGTTTATTTCTTGAAATGGTTCATCATTCACCATCAACACCCAGCTAACCATTGAAACCCCAGCATCGCTTTACAACTGTTCCATCTATGTTAGGAATCATTGGTAGTGCCGATCCACCGAGTTCACACCAGGAGTGGAAAAAACATCTAAGCTACCCAAGCTGACTCCCTCAAGCAGTTGATTCATATCAACACTTATTGAGAGAACAACTCTTTTGTATGCGTCTTCGGAGATTCGCAAGTTTTGACTGTTATTCATGCATGCATTTTAAATCCATGAAACTGTTCTAAATATTCTTCGCATGTGGCCGACCTTGGAATAGGACAAGTATCTCATGAAAGCTATATAAACAGTGACATAAAATTGCGAAACAGTGAGGCGTTACTCATGCTGAGCTGCTCGAAGGCAGCTCGTTCTTTGGAAAGCTGAAGAGCAGTAAGAGAAAATTCATGTTTCTCAAATGCAAATGAGATCGAAAATCAGTCTGAGTAGTAAAATGTATTTAAGTCCTAAAGTTATATTCCAAGGTTGCTTAACTCTGCGTAGTCCTGTGACGTGCGTTTTGCGGCCAACGTCGGTCTGTGATAAGTGGGCTTCTGTTCAATTTTGGTTGAGGTCGTCCTACAAGGAGTGGACGTCTAGTCTCGGCCGATGCTGGTATGCTATTTTCCTGCAATCGTCTGCGTTGTGGTTGCTCACTCGTGTTGCGGCTAAAATATCTGCATCATCACCTCATCAGGGACCTACGTCCTGAAATTCACAAACCAAAATGGCATTAAATGTAGGCGTTATCACATGTCTTGCATGAATAAAACTTTAAAGATTCGACCAGGACAGTAAAAATGCTAACGTTCAATTTCGTATTCTGCGGTTTCATTTACCGTCACTGAAAGTGGAACGGAGAGATATGCAATGCTAATATCAAACAAATAGCGTCCTTATTTGGGATTGATTGCGCGACCATCCTGTTCTTCGTCCTATAGTCATTCTATATCTAATTAGTGCAAGTCCACACTCTCGCCTCCCTACTGACACATACATTGCCGGTAACTAGGTACCTACCTCACTGCGTGTGTTTGTGTGTGACTTGCTAATCTCTGGTGGTCCGACTGCACACGCGCTTATTATAAATGTGAACGACCAGACACGTACATCAAAGGACCGTATGGGCGTGTGCATCAATAGAGTCAGTTGACTACGGATCAATACGATTATGAAACAAACGAGAGTGGATGGCACAGTGAGGCAGAGGAAAGATTCAGATGAGTAGAAATTCCGGATCTAGACAGTCATGCGTTACATACAAATTCTATACGCGGTCTGCGATACCACCCGCTCAAAGAAGACAGTTATCGGTACCACACCTGACCCATTGCAAACTTATAACGATCTCCATTCTTTATTATAATGTACCATACACAGGGATGTGAAGAAGAAGAACCGAACTGCAACCTTCTTGTCGGTTGGGGCCGTTCATTGTATTCGATATTGAAAAACATCGCATACGCGAGAGTCTGCACTGCAAATCTGTTCAACGACTTGGAGGCTCTGCTACATAGCCGCGTTATTCCGGTCAGTTTGCGGGCACAGAAAGTGACAAATTCCATTCCCTAGTCTGTGGTCCCCGTAGGAGCTTCGTGATTTCGTCTCGACACTAAAAAACACAAGATGATTAGTGTTACTTCGGTGTTCAATTATTCATCCAATTGAGGAAACGCCCCACTGCCGAATTACGTGACCGAGGTTGCAAATGAAGCTATTGCTGACGCCCTCGTTCACGTCTGCTGAGGCCCAGTTGATCCACGAGCAATTCATTGACGTATCTGATGCCACGGCTGAACAGTCCGTAGTGAACTACCAATACGTTTGCGCTCGTCAACCAGCCCATTTCACACAAACGCCTCAACCTAGGCCGGTTGGACAGGCGATTCCCTAACACAAACCAGTACAAATAAATCGTTCCTTCTCGTGCACCGAACTCCATCTACGTTCCACCTACCGCTTCCGTCATGCAGGATGTTGTTATTGTGGTAAGAATGGTCATATTTGCAAGGCATGCCGCCAGTCCAAATGCGCTGTCATGAATGCCACCTCTCAGTATCCGGAAAATGATGACAATCCGGTATACACACTAGAGATTCCGAGTGAATCCAACCATTTCGTGTACAGATCAGTCCAGTTCAACTGTGACTTGGGACTTTCATTTATGTTCGATATCACGAGCTGCTAGTCCATTATTAGGAAATCCGTATGTGACTTGATTCCGCCCAGTGTACACACACAATACACCGATGTGCGCATTCACGGTGTTACTCATCGTCGACTTCCACTGTTGCGCCAGACTACATTGATGGTTCGTTTGGAAAGTGAATATATCCTGATACGCTTCCCGATATTCGTAGGCAGTCCCTTGATTTTACGTTTAAATGCCCCGCGTACATTGGAGCAATAGGCAATAATCCGAAAGGCATCCAGTATTCCGGTGTATCAAGTTGTTCTGCAGCAGTTGATCGTACAATGCTGGAATAACGAGAGTGGCATGGCGGTTGAGCCCGCGAACTTGGGATTGGGTTATGATGCGGAGCTCCTGAAGCACTGAGTGTTGCCGTATGGTCAGATCAAACGTGTTCTGAAGGTGCTTTCCCAAATGGAACAAGACGGTGTCATTGTGTGTGTGTGTGTGTCTCCATCCACATGGGTTAATCCGATTGTGGTGGCGATGATGAGTGGTGGACAGACACTTCCAATTTCCGACGATCACCGACTGTTCTTGAATCCACATTCAAATAGACGCGCGGCAACTAGGGTGGAACCGCAGAACTGACAGAAATGCATACTTGACAGCAAGTGTTTCTCAAAAGTGGATCTGATTGATGCATGTTCAGAAATTCCGCTGCACGCGGAGTCCAAACAATTAACGACCATGAACAATCCATGGAGTATGCTCCAATACAATTCCTTGTCGTTCGGTATGCACGTGTCATCCAGGATGTTTCAGGCCATAATCGACGAGGTGATCCGTGTTATCAATGGGGTGATAATAATTCAGGATGTTGTGCTTATATTTGAATCCGCGAAGAACCAACACTACTACAGATTGTGACAGCTGCTGAAGAGATTCGGGGAACGAAACGTATCGAAAAAGCGCAAATTTGGTTTCAACAAACCAGATTTCCTAAATTCACTGTCAAATAAAACGGATATCGACACGATCCACATAGTTTTAAATCAGTGATTATCATCTAGTCACCGAAAATTCAGGCGAACTTATGATCAATTCTTGGATGCAAGCAGTGCTCCCTCAGATTAAATCCCAACTTCTTGACACGAGTCCAACCTTCTTTTTCTGGCCCAGTCATCCGATGCAGAGCAGTGCAACAAGCAGTGTTGTCTTATTCGAGATATCGTAGACCGACCGATACTAACCTCGTTTGCGCCCTTTGAGCTGGACGACACGGACCACTGACGTGTCCGATGTGGAGAAAGGAGTAGTTCTGTAACAGGTGAATGTCGAATGATCTGCATCTAGCTTTTTTCACTGCTTTGGGGAGGTTATTTTCACAAGTAGAAGCCAGCTTTGGTCGTTTCACTGGCGGTACGCGGATTAAAACGGTACGATCGTCACCTACCATCAAGCTAATCATTTCTCAAATAATGTAGACAAATTCGCATAAACAAGTCCACGGCTGCTGTGATCCAACGATGAGGCATTACCGGAGCTGCCTGAAGCAACGATGTCCTGAATTGAGGAAGAAAAACCGTCATGAAGGCGGATATCTTGCTCCGATACCCATCATTAGCAGTGTCAAAACAATACCATGTAACTACTGCGGCCCCTCCCATTTCCCAGTAAAAATTAAGGGAGCAGACGAAACGATGTTATTCATCGGTGACTTTAGCAATCAGAAAGGAGTGGTAACCCGATGTGAAGCGGAAGTTGCTACAGTTCTTCCTACTGCGAGAGAAATTCAGTATTCAACCCGACGGTGTCCATTTTCAGGGTGACCGTCCTAAAATATTTTTCATTGCGCATTTCGGTTTTGGTTGTACTACATTTGGGCCACTTGGGTGTGAATAAAATGAAGCCACTGGCTTGACAGATATGTTGGTGGCCGAAATTGGATACGACCATTGTCACCATGACAAAGAACCCGTGGTCCGAAAGCAGAGAGTTCACGCTGACTTCTGTGGCTCATTTGTGAACAAAAATCATGCCCGTGTACTGAATGACTCCTACTTCAAATGGCCAGAAGTGTTCTTTACGAGTTCACCAGCCAACTTGTTCGTAATCCAAGTTTTACGGAAGCGCCTGAGCCGAGAACCAACCCGTCGCGTACTGGTCACCGACACCGGATCGTAGTTCTGTGCTTCGGATCCGAAAATTGGCTTGACCGCCAACGTGGCCGATCACACTGCTGAGACGACCGAGGATCCAAATGGTGACCGTGCTGATGACCGGGATCCATTTATTTCTCCAACCGAAACGACGGCCACATCGGCCGAGGAAAGCCAAAATAACTAGAAGCCATTGAAGGAGGGCAGATTTGATGATTCAGCGAGTATCACACGTGATAATGTCAAGTTCATTTTTGTACCTACGCTCGCTGAGGATCGTCAAACATTTAGGATAGCCGCGGACGGGTACAGCTGAAGCCTATTTTGATTGATCAAATCCTCAGGTAATTTCTTAAATTATTCATTTATACAAATCATTTCTGGAATGAAATAATCGTGCTTTTCCGCAGCCTTAGCATTCTTGCCTATTAGGATTACGTGGTTTCGGGTGAGAGCTATTTAAACACATCCTATCAGCTTGTGTATTGAGAATATTACAGGAAGAATTATCTCTCTCTCTCTCTCTTGTCTGACTTGAGAATAATCATTTAGACTGGAAATCATAACAGAGGTTTGATGATCATCAATGTGTAGTTGAGTTCTACATGATGCAGTATCATGTGAAGCACGCGGCTTTGGTTAAATAAAATAATAATTCATGAAACACATTATACATTGCCGGTGATTCCTGTCAAGAGTATCTTCAGAGATCTTCAGTAACCAACTACACGTCTCACGCTGTATAAATCGCTTTCAAAATGCGAGAAAGTACGATTGATTTTATTCATTGCTTGTACTTCTATTTAGCATTCAGTGGATTACAAAGCTGTCCCAAATGTATAATTCCATATTCGTGTGTATTTCTCTCAAGAATATTGATGTTTAAATAAGCACTTTGTTCTAACTTTGTTGAAACTTATATAAGGTGGAAAATTATGAGCTTTCTCCAACATTCCTGTCGTCAAAACTCTCTGTAGGATTATGTGTGGAGTTCGTTTCAGCAAGAACAGTCTCATCTACTCATTTCATATTGCATTCAACTGACTGGATTTAACTAGTATGTACGAGTTTGCATTCTTTCCAATCAATAGATTGACGATTGGCCAGCTTCCGCAACGGAATCAGATTGACTCAAAACTAGGATACACACAGCTATCGCCTAGTAATTTGAAACTACCAGCTTTCAAATTAAACCAAAACATGGTTCAGCGCACCTTAGTTTCACTGTGTTTCACTGGATCGCCTGTAAACCGAAATTCTGTAGTTTGGAGGTGACAATGAGTTGCACATTGGTGACCTCCGAAGAGGGACAGTTTAGGATCGGGTGAACCTCACCAAGCTGCTTCCGTAACATCCGCTTTCACAAGTCCATCCTTCTATGCGTGGACCACCTGTCTGTTATAGTAGTAGGCTGCACTACGTTACCTCGACAACCATAGCAGCATCAGTAGAGACAATACAGAATACTTGCAACCAACAGACCTCAGGCGACAGACCAGAAGAAGTTCCTTCACGGGTGCTTCGGTCAGTTTCTCGTGTTGAGTTAGCGCCCCACTATCTTCTGGGTCAGACGTTTGAGTAAGAGGATACAGTGAAAGTACCCAAATAAAAAGCCGTTGTGCGTTATGGGCAGTCGCCAAGTACGATATGCCCAAAGTCTCCATCGTTCCGTCGGGAAACACGCTTCTTATTTTTATGTTCTTTAACTTCCATCCCAGTTCTGAATATATATGAAAGGCCACAATGAGTCGTCACCGTGAACTTCCAAATCCCGGTAACGGTAGCAAATAAGAGAGAAGAAGAGGGAGAATCGATTCTCCATCCTAAGCGTTCGTCTCACTCAGCTGCTGTCAGCATTGGGACGCATTGTCAAACGAGGCGACAGTCTGCCATACCTGAAATTCCTCAGACGTTTAACATGGATGTGAGTTGTGTCTCCAAAACACGCATAAAAGACCCAACTTCAGTGCTAACACTTTGCTCACCAGCCAAATACGTGGCCTCACTTTTCACTCTACGCGTGCCGGGTGATTCGGTATCTAGTGTTTGTGGTAACGCTGGCGTTGGCATCATTCTCGGCATGAAAACTGAGCGTGTACTGCGCGACTGGATTCCAATGTGCAGTCGTCTATGTGCGATTCGGGTGAACGGTTCCATACATGTAAACAGCAATAGACTGAAGAGTCCATGCCTGTTTGTCGTTTAAGTGTATCCCCCAGATGACTGCAACTCGTCTGAGGCTAAAGATGAATACTACCATGACTTTATCAATTGTTCCGTAGCCTGCGTTCAACGGACATCATGGATGTTGTTGGTGAATTCATTGTTCCAGTTGGAGGCCTCGATGAGACAGAGAGAAATAAAGGAAACCATTTCGACATTTCAACTGATGGAACCGATAACGGTGACCGACTCATTCAACTATGGCCCGACCATGGACTATTCCTAGCGAGTACAAATTTCTGGCACAATAAGCTCCACCGAGTAACCTGGCACCCTGCTGCGTCTCCACATCGTTGCACTTAGATCGACCATATTGCTATTGGTTTCGGCTGGCACGGATCAACTCTAAACGGCTGATCATTTTGGTCCCCGTCTGTTGACAATGATCACACGGTTGTCCATGTGAATCGAAGCCTACTTCTCGTCGGTGGCCGAAAATACATCAAAGACGAAAATCCTCGTCGGCCACTACTTGACGATATCAAAGAATGTGCCTTCAAGCAGAACTAATGTAAAATTCAAGATTGACACATTCTGTTTTATTTCACTGTATTCTCTCTTTTATAGTACATAATGGTACCGTACATGATACCGCCCAGATGAAAAATTGAGCTACTTTCTATGCATTCTCGATGTTCTTACTTCGCAGTGGTTGTTTGCGGCGTTCAGCCTATTCAGTCTATTTAATTTCACATGTGACGTCACTCAATAGATTCAAACAATGATGGCATCTGAAACGAAACCTCTTGATGTAAGTTCTACATCTCAGCCGGTTGACGACTACATGGAATGTTTCAATATTTCGTATTAGGCCCGAAACCATTTGGATGATGAGAAGAAAACCGTGTTTTCGTTCATTCCATTTGCAGAAATGCATACACTCCTATGAGAACGTCGTCTTTCCCGGATCCTACCATCAGTCTACCACACGACAAGTTAAGAGTCATCATTTTAGAACATTTTATGTTAGTCAATTTCACTGCTGCTTAGAGAGACAAATAAAACAATCAGCCCCACTTGAGCGATCGATTCGTTCGAAATCTAACCAGAACACTTTAGATTTAGGCAAGTGTATTTCATATGGTCAGTTACGTCGTTGTTTCACATGTCCCCGTTGACGAGCCACGTGTTTTGCCTTTGGTAAGTTTGGTCACATTGATAGTGCATGTAGCAGTAGCCCACCATATCGACAGACGATCCCCTCAGCATCGTCTGATCTTCCTTTACTTCCTACCAAGTTCTCGACACTTGCATTGGCCCTCTTGTCAGAGAAGACTCCACATATTACCAGAAATTGCATACACAAGAGAGTAGTCAACACACTTTTATTGTTGACACTGGGAGTGTAGAATCCATCATTTCACCTGAAGCTATAAATTGCGTTTATCCCATCGATAGGATTACTCACACTAGGAAGACTATTCCAGGTATTATTAGGCACAAGTTCTCACTCGTTTTCGTTTCCGATTCAGCAACTCTACTTATTGGTTTTTCAAGCTGTTCGTGATTTGCACATTGATGTCACTCTCCTGACTTCTTCACCCGATTCATTGGATATACAACAGCTTCTTTTAAAATGTTCTAAAGTTTCTGGTGAAATGCATATTCCTGGATTAGGGTTAAAGATATCTGGCGATCTCAATTTCCTTCAGACTATCGTCGATCATTCTTGGGTAAATACTATACTCTTGTGATCATTGATGCTTTTCCCCGTTGATCAAGGGTATATTGAACAAATTCACCCACTGCTGACTTCACACAGACTACGACAAGGAAAAGATTCAACAGAGGAGGAATTATGTTAGTGCTAGTTACTGATAGTGGCACCAAATTGGCCGTCAAACTCTTGGATGATTGTTGGAAGGGTTTGGTTGCAAATATTTACACACAGCTTCACGTCATTCGAAATCTAATGGTCTTGCAGAGAACTTTGTTCGTAGTTTGTTTTTTGAATTCCCACACATTTTTGAACCTGGTCTTGCCATTGGCAATCCATTTGATATCACAACTGTTCACCGAGTTATTGACGCCCAGTATCCAGATGAGTTGTAAACAAAAGTCCAGCAGACTCTATTTGAGGCTGGAACTGCTGCCTCAGATACAACAACCAGCTACTCATAGAAGCAATGGATATCTGCATCCTCAGTTGAGCTGTGAGATGCTCGCAGAGTGATTCCTCTCGATTCCAGATAGACGGAACACGGGGGTGCCTTAAACGCCAATCGATTCTGAGCCTGAGAAACGGGCGTGAATAATAATGGACTGCAGAAGAGGAAAAAGCTGCAGCGATGAGCAGCAGCTACAGCGATTGGCAGCAGATACAATCTTATCCGTCTAAGCGAAAACACCTGTTCTCGAAAGTCAGGCGATATTGAACTGTTCAAAGAGACAAACGGCTCACTGATTCGAACTCAGGAGCTTCATCTATTCTGTTGGAAGAAGCATTTTAAGAAGCATTTTATTTGGCTTTTGTCCCCGATAGGCTTGTTAAGAAGCGTCATAGCTCCAGCTGTGGTTGTAGTTACGGGTTCTATGTCAGAAAAATATGTTCTTCGTGAGCTCGGCTACCTAAATGACATGAGACTGCTTGACCGAATGAGTTGCCCCTCGTCTAATTTCAAGAATGATGGTTCATAATTGTTATTGAAGTTGACAAAACTCCTCGATTTGGTAGGTCATAGGGAACAAGTTCCAAAAAGTTGGAAATAATCTGTGATTGTGCCAATATACAAGAAGGATGGTGATTCATCTTGTCAAAACCACTCGTGAATAAGTTCGGTTAGCATCACATCTCAAATGCTTGCTTTTATCATTTCCCACCACTCATCGACCACTAGAGAACAGTGCCCTAGAGAACATCAGGATGGGTTTGGACTTGATCTCGGTTGTGCTGATCATACCTTCACTCTTCGATCCATTTTAGAACACAAGCAAAAACTTTATTATGCCAACTACCCCCTTTTTTGATCCTTTAGGCGATCTTAGACTCAGTTGACCACATACTTATCTGGTGATGTCTCCATTTGAAGGGTGTATCGGAGAATTTCCGTTCCAAAATAAAGTCCTTTTATGTGAACATCCGAGGTCGAGTTAAGTTTTACTGTTCTCCTTCACCTGATTTCACCACGAGAAGTGGTGCGCATCGGGGTACCCACCTCTCCCTTTATATTTACATTCAAGATTGATACGGCCCCAGATACAGCACTTTTTTTCAGGTGATGATAATAATATCAAACTTTTCCCTAGCTGAAAGGTCTTAGAACTTGAATATGCGAGTGACATTTTTCGCCCTATTGAAGATCCAGGTAAGTTGAAAGCTTTTATGAACAATATGATTAAATGTGTACTAATGATCGGTAAGCATTTTGCGGCCAACTGTTGCAAGATTGGGTTGATCCACTGAACCTTTCACTATCTGGAGAACCACAGACTCGGTTGATAAGTTTTTTTCTGGGCAGCTGGATTTCACTGGGAGAACAGATATCGGTTCAGGTGTCATTGTGTGTGCAGAAATTTCGCTTGACATTTGCCACTCTGAGTCATCTGTGGATTTGATATGAAATCTGGTCATCAATCAATGTCTGGATGTACGGTGCAGCAGCTCTTATCTGTGGTTAAGAGACATGGCTACTACAGTTGGAGAATATGAGAAGATTATCGGTATTGGAACACCGATGTGCGCATGTCCCCTGACAGGCTTCATCGGCACGCCATAAATATTATCTTCATTGTCTGGTTTTCGATTGCTCCAATTTTCTCAGTGCTGTTTTGATAGCTCATAGTCATCCCGAAGCCCCTTGTTTCCCAGCTTCTACGAAAAACCGCATCGTTTCCTCAGCTTTACAGTGGTATTGTCACCGGTGTGATTTTCAGCATCAGTGACACCAACCATGACTTTCGCTTGAAACTCGATCAAAATTTCCATTATTCACGGCCGCCATCGCTTTACCTTGTACAAACTGATAATCAATTCAGTTGGTTGACTCTCGAACCAGAAGGCACACTACAGAATACGTTCGACTAGTGGCTCGGAAACGTGTCTTCTATCGAGTCCTGACGCGAACTATGAACGAAATTCCCTTAAACGAATGAATAGAAAAGATCGGCTTCGGCGAGAACCGAAAATGTTCCAGAGGTGAAGTGCACGGATACTTCGGGAAAGTCAATTCAGTTAAACGTATGCGACCGAGGAAAAACAGTGAAGTCCAAATCAGGCATCAGAGATCAGTGAGAAAATAAATCAATTACGTCTGCTACTGTGTTCTTTTCAGTGCTTCACCAGATTGAATCTGGGTTAAGAATAAGGACAGCACCCTTTGTCCGATCCTTCATGCATCGCACATTCCAATCGTCTTCAGTGCGTAAACAGTGTTTATGATGCATATTGAATATTTTGTCAACTGATACCCTCATCCATTTTCGCCATGTGCTTTTGCGAAAAGGAATATGGATTATTGCACAGAAAAGTAATGGGTTGTATAATGTTTACGCATTCTTAGTAGATAAATGTGTAAGTAATCTTTTGAATTGAAACTAACTTCGTGACTGAGTTTGAGAAGCATAGAAAGAGTGGTGGTCAGTATGGCTGGGGTGGGGTGGGGTGGGGGTTACCGCTTTAAAGAAGTACCGATAAAGCTTGACGTGAGGAAGTGCTTGCCCCGGCATGAGAAACTGAAATGCTTGTGATGTTCATGTGTACTGATTGCATGAATAGATCATATCTAACAAAGGATGGTGGTATCTTCCAACATCTGTACCTAACCACAAAGGTTTATTTTAATAACTCAGAATGTAAACTAGACCGTTTATCTGGTAGCAAAGTAATCACAACACGTTGTCGTCAACCGACGCCAGTCTGATGAATAATTGATGGTTTGATCGAAAGTACTGAGGATGATTATTATTGGTCATTTTATTTTCGATGGAAACGCCACAAATACAGAACGACCCCAATTTACTCAAAAGTATAAGCGAATTCGTATTTGAAGATACAGCTGAATTTCCTAGCTCGAACGAGTCTTTAATATATAAAGGTGTTAGAGCTTGAAAGATTGCATGTAAAATCCTTTCTCTAACCTTATCGCTTTGTGTATTTTAATTATAGCTGCAAACAGAACTGTGTAAATTTTATAATCATTTACCTAGGCAATAAAAGACATCTAACGATATGTTAACACCTCGCCTTTTTCGACTGAAAAATCCAGTTGCTCTCATCGGATTTACTCGATTGTATGCACGCGTGCATACACATGCACACACACAATATTACCGATTCAAGCTATGACAGGACAGAGTTGGTTGCCGGCAGATTATGCCAGTCACCAAATGTTATATTTCTTTCATTGGGATGAAAGTAGGCATCCATATTTATATATTTAGATATTTATATATGTATGTATATGTATATATAATAACAGCGATTAGTACACTACAAACGATAATGGCGCAAAAAATGAAGCAAAAATCCTAGTAAATCCCTCGTTGTTATTGGAACCTCGAATAAATAAATTGAAAGCAGAGAACAGTCATACTGAATGTCCCACTTGAAACCTAATGCTTTATGGCCCACGATGATCTGCCGATAAAATTCGAAGTACGTACTCGATTTTTTCCGGTCATCAGTTCTGCTCGTGGTCTAGATCTATACGACACCCATTCAGTTGAGTGTTGCCTATCCGCTTGAATTATCGCAATAAATCCTCATACTACAGTGACAACAAACAACCGTCCAGACAAAAGTTCTTAGTCATCGCATATAATACTAATGAAAAAAGTCAATGTTGCTGTCCTCGGCAACTCTACCTAAGGACAATTTGGCTAAAAACGGTGAGTAACTAGTGCCAAACGGATGAGCTTTCTTTTCGTAAACAGTCGCACTACTTCTCATATCGTAATATGACCAGTGAATGAAGCCTACAGATCACCTGCGACACTTTGGAACACTAATTTGCTGGAATATCTATTCAAATTGAGCGAAAAGAGCAATGACATATCAACGGAACCTGACGGGTACTCCTACCAAATGATCAGTTGGATCAGGTACTTGTGTTAGGACTCTACTGAGTGAAATGCCTTCACGAACAGCCGCACAGTCGAATACCACTCGGACCTTCCCGGGCTTGTTCGAACTTAAGACGTTATGGGGTAGCAGGAACAAACACATTTTCTTGAACATCTTCCTGTGGAACTATAGATGTCATTTATCCTTTTCAATCATGACGGCGAATAACATGATTGTACTTTGAGAGTAGTTTCAAATTCCAGAGCAGGCATATCTTGAGAAACGACAAACAATGGTCTACAACTAAGTGATTACAGGGAAGCTCCATTCTATTATTAAGCCACGGTAATCCATCGATGCACTTATTCTTTTCTTTACTTTACTTGCAAAGGATATCGTCTGGATAAAAGCTGGATTAGTCACCGTTAATCTAATTTCCACGGCTGATTGAGCAATCGAGTAATACAACATCGCTGAACAGTGCTGGAAACAGCGCCACGCACAATTTTCCCAAGAACCTCTATGAATAATTTTGAAAACATGCAATCCGATCATGCCAAGGCTTGTCCGAAAAGTGACGCTCCTCTTGCTCCAGTGGTCGAGGTGTCAAGACAACAAGCTGGAATACTGAACTGTCGGAAACATGCTCGTGCAGCTTGTTGGAATGAAAGGAAACTATTATAAGTTTGCAGCCTCACAATGAGGACGCTGTAGAACGAAAACTAAAACATCTGCATGGCTTGTTTTTCAGAGATCCGCGTACTTAACTATGGCACTCGGTGCATAAATATTGCAGGACAGGAGGCAGCTTGCTAGCTTTATCATAGCGACAAGGCAGAACAATTTGGGAGCCACGATGTCACATTTGATACTAGCAGTAAATCCAACAGTACAGTGATCTCTTGGGAGCCGATTTCCCCAAGACTTCCTCTCGCACGTCTCGGGGGCTTCCACCGAATTTCGACAGTGATTGCGATGATGAATTGGACGCCAATCTCTAAGTGATATTCAATGAGATCAAGAACTGTGACATTCTGGACATCGCTTGGAACTGAATGGCTCTTACAAGTCCCTCGGATGAGTCAACGCGAGACGTCCTAGGTCACGACGTTTACCAGACTCGATCTCTGGGAAGCCGTTTCAGCTGTCAGCCAAACAAACGAATCTCAGATATCAGGAAGTGGCGGGAACTACACACTGCAACGGGGAGCTTCGCTCTCCGTTAGGCGTGGTTGAAAGCAGTAATAGATCAAACATTGTGAAACTGTGGCGACTGCATGTGAATAATGACTCCAACAATATATTTTCCGCCTCATTCGTAACGCATCGGATAGGCGCTGCACGGGATTGTCCTTCCTGTGAAGCGCAGCCGGCCATCTTATACCTGAGCACAAAAGAAACCTAGAGTGTTGAGTAGAGCAGGTCGATTGGTGGCTCAGCCGATCAACATACCGAATGATGGACCCACAACCTCCAGTTCTCGGAGAGCAGTGCAATGTCGGTTGTGATCTGCCGAATACTAATGAGATTTCACAATCATAAGTCATTTGGATAATGAGAAAGTCGCTTGTGGACAGCACTTACATTATCGCCCTGCTCGGTACCGGACATGACCTATTTGGAACTTATGTGGCGCTCCTCTCAATTCCCAGGGTCTGTTTGCCGGTTATCCCTGATTTTTGAGTGGGCCTTTGTGACTATGGTATATATGCATCTTCCACCGCAATTATGCGCAAGCACGAACTATATCCAAAACCGCATAACCAGAGGTCTACAAGGGCGTAGAATCGTTCTCTGTTTTAACTGACAGACTATAAAACGCGATTTTTCTTGTCTGTTAATGGAAAATTGATGTTTTGTGCACGTTTATGCACACGTCCCTTCTAAGGTTATTGCTGCATGGTTCCCTTCTTTTATATCAGTTCGACGTGGAATACAGTTATATATAATGACTTCCCTACATGATCCCATTGCAGTCATTTTCCTCCTGGGGTTTACCAATGTAGCGAGAAAACCATAACAAAACACATAAGGAAATTGTTTTTTGGAACTAATCATTCCTTATTCCTCGTTCGTTTACTGTTTGCTGTATATTGGTGGTAAAATGTCTACGGGAGGGGGCACGGAATATTAGAGGTTTTCGAGTGGGATAGTGATTGACGGTGTCGACAGGATTCGAACTCACCATTCACCGTAGGAGGATTTGGAATCTACCGTGATGATTGTTTGACCAGCGCCGTCCAGTTTAATGCCAAGTCAATAACCAATATGATGAACACGGTCGTTCCGTTGCCCACTACTCACTTTCTGGTTTACGCAACAAAGCTCTCCAGGAACGTTTATTACAGATCCTCTGAAAAGGCAAAACCGTTTTCCTGATTGATATGAGCTCCGTAGTGATAAACTTTCATTTCCATTAGCTCCTCCAACTAAAAAGCTCCAATGATCAGGACGATTGAGAAGTCTTCAAATTTACTGTGTGTGGAAGAACTCTTCATCAGAAATCTTGACAATTATGTAAACTGTGACCTCCCCAGCGTCACTCATCTCATTCCAATACGTCAAGCTTCTTTTCATAAGAGATTACCACCAAATTGTTCCATACGCTTTGTAGGCGTTTTCAACCGGGTTCTACCATATCGTTTTTTAACACTACAATTTTAAGGTTCCTGTGTTACCTACATTATGCGTAATTTCGAATGTATTCGCAGATTACCCTTTATACATTTTGCAGAAACAATCGTCATAAATTTTACATTTCTGGACAAGACCTTCATGTTTCCTTTAGTTTGTCAATCGTGAATGTTATAAGATATTGTTTCATATTACCCATTGTGACCCGAATAAATGACCTACAAGTTTATTTCTTGAAATGGTTCATCATTCACTATCAACACCCAGCTAACCATTGAAACCCCAGCATCGCTTTACAACTGTTCCATCTATGTTAGGAATCATTGGTAGTGCCGATCCACCGAGTTCACACCAGGAGTGGAAAAAACATCTAAGCTACCCAAGCTGACTCCCTCAAGCATTTGATTCATATCAACACTTATTGAGAGAACAACTCTTTTGTATGCGTCTTCGGAGATTCGCAAGTTTTGACTGTTATTCATGCATGCATTTTAAATCCATGAAACTGTTCTAAATATTCTTCGCATGTGGCCGACCTTGGAATAGGACAAGTATCTCATGAAAGCTATATAAACAGTGACATAAAATTGCGAAACAGTGAGGCGTTACTCATGCTGAGCTGCTCGAAGGCAGCTCGTTCTTTGGAAAGCTGAAGAGCAGTAAGAGAAAATTCATGTTTCTCAAATGCAAATGAGATCGAAAATCAGTCTGAGTAGTAAAATGTATTTAAGTCCTAAAGTTATATTCCAAGGTTGCTTAACTCTGCGTAGTCCTGTGACGTGCGTTTTGCGGCCAACGTCGGTCTGTGATAAGTGGGCTTCTGTTCAATTTTGGTTGAGGTCGTCAAACAAGGAGTGGACGTCTAGTCTCGGCCGATGCTGGTATGCTATTTTCCTGCAATCGTCTGCGTTGTGGTTGCTCACTCGTGTTGCGGCTAAAATATCTGCATCATCACCTCATCAGGGACCTACGTCCTGAAATTCACAAACCAAAATGGCATTAAATGTAGGCGTTATCACATGTCTTGCATGAATAAAACTTTAAAGATTCTACCAGGACGGAAAAAAAGCTAACGTCCAATATATATATATATATATATATATATATATATATATATATATATATATATATATATATATATATATATATATATATATATATATATATGGGTACTCCCCTGCCCACTTGTCTCCATACGTGTACACTCATATGTCATATGTTCAATACGATCTAATTTGAATCGTGTAGAGTGTGGATAGATATTCTTCACTGAAGAGCCCACAAACGCATCACAACTAAGATTCATCGTGGCTATTCGTGTCTGGTTCACTACATACTACTTACGTTCAATATGAGCGCCTACACGTGCAACCTGGCTGTTATCCTTTATTCATTAAGTTGAATGTGAGCATCAGTATATCATATATATATATGTATATGTATATATATATATATATTTATATGAAACGTTCGGAAATAAACTAACAATACTTTATTGTGGAAAATTCGACATGCAATCAGGCCCTTTGCAGACTCCACAATTTTCGACTTGAGACCTCTCTTTTCCCATTTTGGTCGTTTTTTTCTCAGACAGGTGTGTGATATATGATGACAGGGTGGAAAATATTTGTAATTCTATGTATATTTTTTGGAAAATGTGCAGACTACCAATTCTTCGATAAATGGATCAAATGTGCCTCTTAGGAACTCCGAAAGATTTCTTCGTTGTTCCTTGAAAGGAAGAGAGTAGATAGTAGATCCTAAAAATTGTTTCGGAAACGGTAGAAACCAGAAGACCAAAATGATGATGAGCGACAATGATTATCGAAACACTAGAATGTTTCGATCACTTCCACAAGTTAGTGTAAGACCAGACGAATTGAACTAATAGAGCTACGGTTCAAACGTCCGCGAGTGGAGCAGTCAAAATATTCGCAAGTAGTTGGCTGAAATCAGTTGTCGTTGGTGTGAGTGAACAAACAACGAACAGTCCTGTGACACAGAACTGCTTACAAACTAATCAGAATCAGGAATTTGTTAGTTAACTGTGACCATATGGATTTATGTAAGTGAATTCACGCGAGTGAATTTAGTCATCTCCGGAGCGATACTGCCCACCATACTCATCATCCCTGCCCGAAAATCGAGTGAAACAATAAAAATGACTAGGTCATTGCATCCTGTGTGTCTCCACTCTTTCCGTTCCGGCACATGACTCATGTCATATAAAGCATTTCAAATCAATGAACCTCCTAATAGGCATAATTTTCGTGTTGGACTAATCGAAAGTTTGCGTATCAAAAATCAGAGCTGTTCTGTACATCACACACAAATCATTTTGGGTTCATTTTACATGGATTAGTGTATTTTGCATCCTGTTAATCGAGCTCAATAATTATGAGTTCAAAGTGTTTTCAGATATACCAGGCATTTTTCCTTGGAGGGAGTGGAAGAGACCCATTAAAAGAAACTTCATATTGTTCTCACTGTTTTAGCGACTCCCAACAACCACAACTGAAATCATTTCATAAATCCACGACAGAGGAAGTATGGCTTCATTGGTTTTGCGGCGTTACTGAAAGGAAACTGCTAAGATTCGGTACGTGTTTCAGTACCTGAACACTGGTTACCAACAACCTTAACCAAACGTCCGTATTGCTGACACGGTGTTCTCAACATATTCTACCAATGGAACGGAGGGATTGATGATCAAACACCGATAATGTCGGTTTAACATATACCCCAACGGTCGTGTTTCTGAACTATAAAAAGGAACGAAATTACCTGTGACAGTGCATACTCGACCGTTGATGAACTTTATGATATCGTGCCAGCATCCCCGATGAGGGAGGTTAGTAAAGACCAGTGGCACCTTCTGCATGCGAGACGAAACCTGATCCGTTATCTGTTCACCTCATGAGATGGGAATGCCTCAGTCGCAAAACTAATCTAATCCAGCTAGGGCTTGCTTCACCAATAAGATATTTCGACCAGGGCCAACCCATTACAGCAGCAGCAAACAAGAAATTATTTGTAGTTCCTTCGCAGCACATTTCATTCATTTGCGGAATGATTTATCACCTATGTTCATTCCAAGCAGTAGACACGGTGTTCGAAGGATTCACATTGCTTCGAAATTCCCGATCACTGATGCCACTCAAGCAGGAGAAGTATAAGATGACAATTTAGCTCTTCTTCATTTATCGTCCAGAGTGGTACTAACTGCCTTATCTCATATTCAGGCCGTGTGGTCAGTAAATCAAGTGAATGATCGCCCTAACACATCCGATTTACGGTGAATTTTCAATACATGCGCGACTTACAGAAAGGAATTGCTTGAGTTTTCCAATTTGAAAGATAAGGCCACGCTATGATTAGTATGGCGTTATATCTTGATTATAGGACAAAATTGACTCGAAACACAATTAAGATGAGACTATAACTGTGAAGCAAAGCAACTCGTGCACACCAATGACGTTAGAATATCATTGATAGTCGGTGTCTGAATTTTACCGATGCCTTCAGGAGATTCAAATATGGTTATTTAAGTGGGGCGTGGGATCGAGAGATCATTAGAAAAAGTGGAGCTGGATTGCGACCGATTGCATGCAGCCCAACATGCAACGGTCAATTGGATATTGGAATGGGCAACAAGCCTTCGGATAAGTTGGTGCGGTAAGCAAATGAACAAAGCTTGATCTCGCTACAAAATTATATTTACTAGGGACTAAGCCCAGCGGCTCGACGGGAAGTCCCCTTTGCATTGGATCGGACGAAAAAGGACGTATACCATGGTCTCCAGGACCTCCGAATCAAGCTCCAATGGAATATTTCCTGGGTGGTTATGTTGAAAGATAATTGAGGGACTTCAAAGCCGATAACTTGGATGAGTTTGAACATCGGATTCAACCTGTATGTGGTGCGATTCCAACATCAATGCAGGAGGCAGTTTAACGTAATATGATTCGACGACTCACGATTTGCCTGGCTCAAGTTGGGGAAGTTCTTTGACACTGTATGTGTTGATTGTCCGGCAAACAACCACAAACAGTTTGAACACCTGCCTAAAAGATGCTTCGAAGTTATTTGCGACTAACTAAGAAAGCTGTTTTTAGTCGGCGGCAGAGTTCACATTACATCACGAAAACTGCCTTGGTTCACTCTATCCGTGTAATTCGACTACTTCCCGTCTGCTAACGGATCGAACATCTCGACAGCGATTTGCATCACTGGTACGGACCGCCACTTGACGAACGTGTCCATCGGCACCAGGAATCAGTTCGTTGATAACTCCTTTTGGCTGGATCCCCATATGAGTGTTTCCTCCTAGAAGCAAAATGTATTCATCGATGCACAAATCCCGTTTGGGCAATAATCATTTGTCGCACAATTGCAACGTTCATGAGTACCCATGTCCCCATACTTTCCAGCAGGCACAGATCAACAACTGCACCTGAAATCGACACTTCGTATACCTTTTAATAATAGTGGTTTCTCCATGGATGTCCGTTGGATTGGAATGTCACAGCAGTAAATCACTACAAATCAGATGTCTTGTTGATGAGAGGTCATCTTACACCAGAATAATTGGCTTGACATTGATGATCCGTCCAGTCTCAGCGATACAGGTCAGCAGTGATTCATCTGTGAGAAACTGACCACCTACCGCGGTTGTCATTATTCGCTTAACAGAGCAAATCATTCTTTCTCATATGTCACGGAAGTGACCTGCTTCAGGTGGTTGAAATCACCAGTCGACATTACGCATTGGAATCTCACCTACTGATTTTCGCTATCAAATCGCAATATCAGTCTTTCTCACTCGCTTCCGGCCCTGATAAATTAAGCACCGGTGTCGCCAAAACATGACCTCAGGGGGTCCTCCAAAGCGACACGAGAAATGCATTTGTTGTTAGTCTATGTGTCATTTCCATGTGCACAGCCCCCATTCGAATACACGTGAACAAACACCCACATTGCTTGTGCGTACTTCTACTAATTTTATTATCAAATGTTGGCAAAGTATTCCATCCCCCGGACCCTAAACGGTCGACCTTTTCGTATCCTATTCAGGAGTAGCGGAGCCATAATCTGAGAGCACGGTTGTGGGAACACTTTCCAACAACGAGAGCATTTTTTGAGTTTTCAATGTACAACATGCATGATCAATACGATCCGAAACTCCATTTTAATTCACGCGAAAATGTGAGAAGCTCTTACATGTCTGTTCACCTCGTGACAATGCTTCACAATCAGTTCATCGATTGTACAACCTGGAGGCAGGATGATTACCAATCAATCAGTTACGATAGGTGCCACAGGCACACAGCCGTCTAAATAAATCAGGTCTTCATACACGGTAGTTCCCAAGGGTTTCAGAATACTTGTCGTTTTCGGTGGGTTTAACTTCGAAGACTTCAGATGCTTTTCAAAACATTGATGTTGGGTTATTCTGATGCATATGAGTGAAGCATCATCTAAGTACGACACTCCCATAGGTCTCAAATCGACAGTGTACTGCCGTCCATACCCTAATAAAAGAATGGAAATAATCAATATTCTCAGCCGAGCTACTTCGTGCTTCAGTTAAGCGCTTTAGTGAAGTCCCAGTTTAATAACACCACACGAGGGTTCCTGCGAAAGAGACAGTGCAGTCACTAAGAATAACAAAACGATTTTTCACCATTTATGGTATTTTTCATCAGACAATACAAACACAGATATTGGCGTCTTTGGCTAAACATCAAAATTGCTTACCAAATTGAAACTTGAATCCAAACGTTCCTTACAGGCATCAGTTCTCTGACTGCGCCTCTTAATGGAACATGCGCTGGATTACCAGCGGTCGGAACATATCGCCACCTACGGTGTGATGTACAGTTCCCTATGAGAGCAATTCTATTGGCCACAACGAATGGAAATGAATGGCACTGACTTTATTTATTCACTGCAAAACAATGGTGGGATCCGTCCATGGAATAAGACGATCTATATGCACCTGTATCTCGTGAGTAATGTCGTTCAAACCCTGTTCCAAGAACAACCGCAACTAATTCAGGTCGCGGTATGGTGAGAAATTTGCACAGTGCCACTTGAGGGTTTCCCACAATGAATAGGTAAAATAGGTCCACAGTCACACTGAAACCGCAAATACCTTACTGGACCATCATCAGACACAAGCTCAATTAGAATATCTATTCGAATAACTGAAAATATTCAAACCCACTTGAGAAGATGCGCAGACTTCGTTCCAAGCGGAGCTGGTTGATTTCGAACCACAGTATCTGGTAACATCGTCCAGACATCAGTTACTCACCACATCTGAGTGCATTTCAATAACTGGCTTGGTATTTTTGTGCCCAAACAATGATTCCGGACCAATACTGACTCATTGGAGTGAATATGTGAAAATGGAGACCGTTCTTGACTATCCCAGCAACTTTGTGCCCCAAGATAACTGCGATGAACCTGATGAACTAGAACAAGAGGTATCGGCAGAAGCCCACTTTCAACTAGAAAGACAATTTACCAGTGAAATCACAGCTCACCATATGAAGCCACCTGTAACTCAAAATCCACATCTGCATGGTCCACCGAAACCACACAAACCACAAGTTTCACGTTGACAAATACAATAGATGATAAATTCATCACAGCGCGAATTGGCGAAATTGGTGTTGAAATTGCTTGCGCCATTTCATGATTTAATGGCCAGAGACACTATCAAAGAAAGTTTCGAAATAGTAGAGATCTTTGGGCCAGATCATTGTGAAATGGAAACACACGGCTTCATTTGATGTCCAATCACTGTTCACGAACTTCCCTTCAGGGAGGCCATACGTATCATCTGCGACCATGTCGAGCAAAACGAACTCAATATCGGTATACCAGTCTCATTTCAGGAACGACAATTACTACCATGCTCAACAGTCGAATCGTGTTCTTCCATTTGGCTGGGACTACAGACAAATTGACGCAGTCGCAATGCTGAGCTCATTGGATTCGTTTTTTCAGGAATATTTTGGCTCACTTTGAGGAAAATACGAGCTTGTTCATGAATGCAGTGTAAGCGATATTAGGTCATATGGCCACGAAATCCCTCTGCACTATTAGAGATAACCGGAAACCAGACTGTTCGGCTTGAAGTGTGGCACCGCATAAAGTCCCAATATGTCAGATGTGGTCACCAGCCGAGTCACAATGGATTTCCTCCTACCACGAAAAATATCGTCGTTCGAGGATTTAGAACCTCTGACCTCCGAAGTGTCAAATGAAAGCTCTGTACCACCGATCGCAGTTTGGTGTATCTTTCTGATAGAAAAGGCATTCTTGCCGAGCAACAGGTCGCTAAGTGCCATCAGAAAGAAGCAAATTGATATTGATTTTCATATACTGTTTTTTCTAATAAATTAGTTTCATGAAAATAAGGGAGTTCGAGGAAATCCTGGGATTATTGAGAAAATCTACCACAGTGTGTTATGGTCCTCACTGTATAGCTTGGATGATGGAGGGCAAAATTTGGTGGGCTATCAGATAGCAAATCACATGATCATACCTATTATATCCACGAATCTCCTAATAGGATGTTGATGTTTCTGTACACCGGAGATGCCACTGCCACATTACCTCTGAAAATGTTGAAACTGGTATCCTACCCATTTATCTACTCAAATAAGTACGTTTTATTTGTCCATTTCATTCAGCAGGAAATGGTATTGATGACGCTGACTTTTAACCCCTCGTGATCAGGTCGTCGGGAGGCAATCTGCACAATTGGCACCATAAATGTCGAACAAGACTTAGTTATTTTGGACCTTCGAGTAATGGATTATATGCTAATGTTACCTCTCAGTGAGCTTGATAATACGGTACATTTACCAGGCAAGAATTTCGTCAGAGTGCAGAATCTAAGTCCTAGATAAAAGGCCAAATGCCCGATTCCCACATGGATGTATTGATATTTTGCCTACTGATGAGTATTCATCTGAGGAATGTCGTTGTAAATAGCGTGAACCTGAACGGTTTTTACATGTGCAAAATAAGACAGATTTCCAGTAGCCTCGATCGTTTTCTGGACACAATGTTGGATTTATTTTCCCTACGGTCTTTTCTGACGTCTGATTTTGACCTCACCGTTTTGTTCCGTTGCGTTCCTTAACTGAACTAACTGTTCCGAGGTTTCTTCTGACCTCGTTGTGAATAACTCCACCTTCGATTTCGCGCTGACTGTACACGCTCGCGCTTCGTTCTCTGATTCGTCGTTGTGATGGTTTGCATTTAGTGTATTTTTCGTATCGGTACAGTTTTCGTACCACTTTATATAGAATACATTGTTGCATCAGTCCATCGGCTCGCATCTTCTCTATTTGTTCGCTATAGGTGATTTCGTTGGTATTTCGCCGTGAGACCGGAATAAGGACAAGTCCATAAGCCTTGCTCAAATGTCTCCCAAATGATGTCTAGCATTTTAGGTCATTCAGTGGTATAATATGCGGCGTAGTCAGTGATTATGCTCCCATATTGCATCTGCCGCTCGAACTGCTATTCCAATTGCGGTTAGGAAACAATAAGTTAAAAGTTATACTCGACAGACAGAAAATGAACGCAATCAGTGGTACCAGGTTTGTGGCTGGTGAACGAGATGAACATATAAGTGATCGATCATGATATGCTTTGCGCAGGCACGGAAAAGAGCTGCTCATTACAATGCAAACCGTTGGAGAAGCGGGTGTTTTTTCGTGGTTATTTCACACGAGAAATAGTCAGACCAATTCTTACGTAATTCACGCCTGGACAAGTGAAATGAGTAGATGTTATTTGGGTACTGATATGCCTGTATCTACCTGGTCAAGAGCAAAGCGGATTGCTCGTTTGTCTAGAGCCCATGAAACCAACACATTCGTACAACCGTCTCTCGAGTTTCCTTCCACATCGTAACAAAGCTTGAAATAGAACAGATTGGAACGGAGGCTTCACATTACAAATGAGAACAAATATGTTTTTGATGGTTATTCGATTTTGTATGGCACGATTAAGATATGCAAGGTGGGTGAAGCTATCGGTAGGCTGTATTCCAATTTGCATTCAAATAAGGTGAAACCATTTCATTTTCGACTTGTTTTATATTTTCAATCCATTTGCTCGAAATAACCCCACCAAAGATTGTGATTTCTATCAACAATTATCATGCGCAAAACGCTGATAGAGTTTCATGATCATTATCCTAAAAATACGTTTCCCAATTTTATAACAAGCTAACAATTTAAGAACTTCTCAGGCAGCAAGCATATCGAGATGCATTGGTTCATCAAGTTCACCAAAACTTCTTGGATCGGACGGCTTCAATTGCACAGTATTCAAGCATGGGGCTGAACCTCTGTCGGAAGTATTGATTATTTTGGTCAGTCAAGCAATTGAATCGTTCTTCATTTCTGACTCCAACCAAATGCGTACAGTAATCCAACAGGTTCCAAGAAATTTCACATAGTTGTATTTCTTTCGTCGGTATGGAAATCGTTTGAATTTGCTGTACTTCATGACATTCGAAACCCTGTCAGAAGTCCAACTGACGAATACCAATTTGCATATAAATCCTCGCGGTTCACGTATGAGGAACTAGCGCAAAAGTCCATTTCATTGCAGAATCACTCAATGATTCGTGACAATGTATCAGGCCTGACTTCGTCGATCAGACACAAACATTTTATGGTTCACAGCAAACGTCACTTCTCAAGAAATCATAATCCAACATCTGCTCACGTACTCAATTGACTGATTGGCAGACTTCTCCTCAGTAACAACATAATGTATCAAAGTTGGAAGAAATGCTTCTACGTATCTGATAAGAAGTGACAATTTTCTTCCTGGAGCTAGTCTTTCTCAAGAACTATTCAATACTCACATCAGTCACTTAGCTCTAACCACTCAGCTTGTCTATTCAAGTAAGCCAATGACGTTGCTTTGACTCAGACTATCTCAAAGTAGTCTGATTTCTTTTCAGTTTCATGAAAATATTTAACATGTACAAACAGTCTCGAGCGGTCTGGCCTTCTGATAAACAATCACAAATGTCAAGATTGCATTCATTCCACTGTGTGATCACGTTTTATCGAAGACAACGCCACCAATAAATGTACTCTTCTTACAGGTGTAAACCATAGAAAATATCTCGGTTTAGGAAATACTGAATGGGTATATGAATACAGGCATTGTTGTCTAGAAAATGTGTCGAATTCCATTTCAAATTCATGAAATCCAACAGTTCAGTGCTTCGCAGTCTGTTATTTCTCCATTGGTATATCAGTGTATGCTTCCCATGTTACTATATTGTTTTGCCAGATTTATTTCTCGTCTGTTGAAAAAAGACAAGATCACTCCTCTTAGATGTCTGTGCATAATCGGTCTTTTTTCTGGGCTTATGTGCTAAGCATATAACATCATCCATTTAATTTTCCGGAAATATCGTTGTGGACTGTTTCATCCAGTGTGATAATAAAATCATAAAAATCAATTCAAAGAGTGGATCGGTAATTCAGGCACTGGCGTAGCATGCAGCGTGAATATTGTTTTGTATTACTGAGGATTGGTGCAGTGTATTGGGTGCACAGAACAAACCACTAGATGAAACAGTCAAACTCATAAGGCCAATGTGTTTGTGACTTGTGTCCTACATATCATTGGATAGGACAACTTGGAGCGCTACTTTCGCTAAGGGAGGTAGTTCGTAGAAGAGATCAATGAAGTTTGTCAGTCCATGACATGGTGTGAAAGAAAGGTATGGAAAGGCCATGTGAATTATGTTAGACTTCCTGGGTGTGGTCCCATATAGGATTTTAATGCATTCGAGTAACGCCTTTGTAAATGCATTATTTATCTACTTCATAGAACTATTCATAGTTATCTCCTTATATTTTGTGTACCATTGGTTGTTTGAGTTCCAGTTGAGATTCCAGTTGTGAGATAGAAACGAGAACTACCATAACCACTTCGTGAATAATAGGAGTTTGAAACAAACTGAACTAAACTAAACCAAGCTGAGGAGAGCTGAACTGAAATGAACTGAGCTTTACTGAATATCGCTTCATGTTTGCATGAAGAATAATTGCATCAACACAAAATGCACTCTGTATTTAGAATACATAGCCTTTGAGTTCATACTAGCCCTCATCGGTCAATTACCTACAATCATGTACGAGCACATGACTATACTCTACTAATACTTTCAAATAGGCAAGATTCTTGTAGAATAAAACGTGTGGCATATCCGACACGCGTATCTTTTGAGATTAGTTCTGTGCCAACGAGAATCGAAACATTTCTATCGAGATTTCGAATAAATTCTGAGTGTAGATTGACATTTTGGAATTTCTACTTTGATACCGTCAAAATTATGGTTTTCAAGTGCGTAGAAAAGATGGTTTCATTATTGTGTAACGTGGAGACGAATCACCTCGAATCCCCTATGAATGCAAGTCCAATTTCCCATGAGACAGCACATAAACCATTCAGAAATTGGACTTCCTAAAGCTGTGTGCTTTGAATCATTAGAAACTATTATTCATTCCTTCAAAACATCGATTCCCATTATCCTCTACTATTTTTTGGTCCCTTCGGGCAATTTTATTCACCCAAAAGCTCATTTTGTTATCGTGAAACAGATTTCGGACATCGGGTATCAAAAATGATGGAAGTCAACCGATTGGACGATGAAGACCAGTTTTTTTCAAACAGGTTAATTCCACACTTACTATTTTGAGTGAGGATACTCGATTGAAACATCAGAACACTCGGTCTAAAAACAACTGGTTGTCATCGTCCCAGTTGTGATAAAATATTGCACGCTCCATAGATTTTGCACACTGGATGACAGAAAATCAGAAAGATAGTTGATAATCTCGACCACTGCAATTGACAAATTCGTGTCCATACAGTAGCTGTGATATCAGTGTCACGACATATATTCTGTTGATAGCTGTCAATTGCGTGGGGTTTGTGATTACGTAACATTACTTTATGTGGATGACCTGGATAGATTCAGTGATCGACAATGTTGCTTCTGAGCATATTATGTGGTGTGGTTTCGTGCGAATTGAGACTCAATCGGCGGTGGCTGAGATCTGGACTTTGGTATTTCTTGCAGCTCATACTTTGACAGTTTATATGGGAAGAAAGACTCCATTATTATTGATCGAATGATCCGATTCTATCGAATAGATGGCAAATGTCATTTTACTGCTTTTCACTGGTCCTTTGCTTAACCGATTCGAATGATACGCCTTCATGCGTCCAGATGGTCTTCCTGTGGTTTGACCTACGTCACCTGCCCCACACTGAGAGCTGGAATGCACGGATATTCTGCCTTTCATTTGCAAAATGAGAAATATTCGAGCGGTGAATAAAACATGTATTCAGGCAGCGTAATAACATCGTTCTGACTTCGGATATGGCTAACACGCGATTGAGATCGACTGTTCACTAAACCTGCTTCACTGCTACTTCTAAATTCAGTTCATGGGTAGACAGATTGCTGACAAGGTGTGCTATCATAATTCATCGTGGTATTATTTATTGTTTATACTGGATGAGAAATGATTTCATCCTTTTATTTATTCTTTATCGAACACATCCTAATTACTTTATTAGTCTGTCACTGCATTAGCTACCTTTTCGAATACGAATCTGTGGTAGTGTGTGCATGGACTTGGCAAATTTTCTTTATGATTAAGTGATCGCCCCAATGAGCCATCGGATTGATGATATAAAACAAATAAGAAGTAAGAAGATTTGCTATTTATTGATTTCATTTTGCCTACTTATTACCTCAGTATGATTTGACATGCAATACTTGGCCAGCTGATTGGGTATCAAAATTGTTCTACTAATCTGTCCAACAATAAATCACTGGAGTCTTGCTGGTGGATTGGAAACTGGGGATTTCTAGTCCATACTATCCAAGATGACCATCAAATGTTTATTGCATGACAGTTTCGCCTAAAATGGTGCCAATTCGTCACTAGCTTCACATGTGTATTGGTGATGCACATAATGGTCCACTAACGTGCAATATTGCTAATCGTTGGGTGTAAGAATTGGCGGATCGACTACCAAATCGTTCAGGCTTGATCATTGGAAAACCGGTGGAAAGTTGAACCGCAGTTTTATGTTGCACTTATTTAGGTAATACACTGTTACAGCTTCATCCAAACTAGTATGGTACTGTTGATTGAACGGTCATTGTAAATAGTATTGTGTTTTCTGACAATCAACGGTCTATGAGAACGGAGAGAAGACATAACGTGTCAGTATATATACATGGTACAGTATATATATACTGACACGTTTTACGTCCGCGGTTGACAAGAGTAAACGAAATGCTTGCATCTCGCGACTTTTGTCTTATCTCCGTTATCATGAATTGGATAAAGGGGACCCAATGTTTCAAATCAACAGTCTCATTGTATGTGTGGCGTTGTTCAAGGTGTTTTCTCAGTTGACGTATGACCTCCCGACCCAGGGTTGGAATTATGCCTTCTCCGAAAAAAATAACCTCATCGGTAGCTCACTATTGGTCTTGGGCTGATTTCGGAATCATTTATTGTGCTATTGTTGTATGAAAAGACAAAATGTTAAATGCGCAGAACGGGTAAGCGATGCTGAAGGTGATAGTTTGTTAGGGAAAGGAGTTTGTATGTAAAACGTGCCTACTCGAGTTCAGTATTGTTCCTGCTAAGGACAGGAACAGCTTGTTGCATTTATGCTTCATTTCTCACTGGGACCGATGTGTGACGAATTTCCCACGCAGCACACGTGTTTGTTAGAGCTAAAAGGTCCACAATATTCTCATTTTATGTTTCCACAATAGTCATCTGGCAGAAAAATGGATTAAAGATTTCCCTTAAATATTACAATAATTCCCACTTCTTAGAGACTCTGTTTTTGGTGAAATATGAAAATATGCGAAAAGCGTGTGAAGAAATCAAACAAGAACAACGATTACTTTTCTTCTCCAACCCCATTTGAGTACAATTGATTATCATGTTTCCACAGTATGACGGCTCATTCAGATCAAATCTTACTGACCCACTATACAGAATTTTAGAAATGCGCTACTGAAGTCTATGTGTGGTCAAGTATATTGTTAGCACCAACTTGGTTAGAACTAGGGACTATGTGAGGAACGTTTATTAGCACCGTTTCACACACAAATAACTGGAAGTCTGAATTCACCAATACTGAATCAAAACAAATTGCACTGGTGTTAACTAGCCGCACACAGATAATTAGGCACAGCCTTTGAGGGACAGGCAACACCGGGATGCACAAAACTAATACCTCGAACGGCAACGACACTCTTGATCACTACGGAATTCTCAAACAGTCATAGCAAAACAAAACGGAGAAACTGGACATTTTGGCGACGACCAGCACAAGCTTAATTAAGTCATCATTATTACCGTTTATATTGTCTGTTTGGACGATCTTACGGAAAACGTCAAATGACCAGTCGGGACGGCAAGAACACGATGGGAACTACTACTACGAAGTGAATCGAAAAATCCAGTTACTGGGCTACCAAACTGTGTTTCAGAAAAGATAGTCTTATGGATGGAAATGGGTGGTTCAAATGCAGAAAAAAAGTAACTTTCTATAAACATGACAACATTTGGATGATTTTTGTCATTCCGGTTTTACCAAGGACACACTTATTTGAAATTTAAAAAAACGCGCTTCCAAGTAATATTTTCATGTGTAACTGAATTATTAAGCGCTATAAAAAATATATTTTATCGAAAATGTCAGCCCTGGAGTCATGTACAGGCATAGCTAGCATGATTGCGATGCAGTGATTTGTTGGTTCGCGTGAAAACATGTAAGTGGAGGCAGATTAGATAATCTGAAAGAGTAATAACTAAAGCAGTCAGAATGGGCATCACAAACCTGCGTCAATCAGAAAACAAACGTGTTACTCACAGGTAGTTCAATGCTGATTTTTGTCTCTCGTTGAATGTTCTCAGCAGTTCCCTTATTGAACTTCGGAAGTCGGGAATTAGAAAACGAAATAAATGACATTTCTCACACTCGACTTCTCAAACTGGTTTTTCTTTTAACCGCAATCACCTTATGGTAATAATGAGATATATACAGTGGTGTTCACCAATTGAATTTGCACTGTTCATCTCTGCGGAAATAATTACGATAACTTTCATCTATCAAAGCACTGCACGTCGGAAAGTTCTGTAACATTTTGAACTCCCGATTTGGGTTTTTGTGTAGGCTCGAATTCAACGTTAGCAAGGGGATTATGTTTTATAACGTAGGCAAAGCTAGATGTTGTGCTCCAGCCTAGTCGAGTCTTTATTAGGAAATTATCGACACCATAGGTTTTCAGCTTCGAAATTTTGGGCTTCATTTTTCTGCCTCTTAGCTGGGTAGTCACATTTAATGATCACGTCAGTTTTTTTCATTTACTTCACGAAACAAAATTTCGATTTGGTATTTCCAAGGAGTAAACAGACCATAGAATGAAGTAAGGTCATGGCCTACCCAGTTGTGAATGAACAAAAGGAATGAATAATCTGGTGAAAACACCAAATTTACTGAAAGCAACTATATTGTACTGACACAGAATCGGATTTTTTCAGTGTTATGCTCCAATTCCAGCCAGTAAGAGAAACGATTGGAATTGGTGCTTGTGTTGAATTGACGAACTATCACACACATAAGGGAAAAACACCTAACGTATCTTTAGGATAAAAAGACCACAGTGGGACAACAAATAGCGAGGCTATCACTGTTTGTAGCACAAAACCGTAATGGCAACAAATATATCTTCAGATTGTGGGCTTTGGATAGAGCTAAATCTTGTTGGACAGAGCAATAAGGTTTTGCAGTGAATTTGTTTTGTGGCTCAATAAATCAGCGTCGCGGAATTCACTGCCAACTTATGTATGACTCATATAAGTGAAGTATATAACAACCTTGTCTCGAAAGAGAAAATCCAGAGGGGAATCTTGTGAATGTTCCACAATATAATTTTGGTATTCGGGCTGATTCGCAAGCGTTCTCTTTGTCACTTGTTACAGAATTTTCCAATAAAAGTCATACGACAGTAGTTACAGTCAAGAAAATAATTTTTCGTTGCACTCCTGTTAGAGTAACAGATGCCGCAAGCGTCGATCGAACGTTCAATAAAACTTGTCAGCCTGACGAAATCATCCGATCCAAGGATTTGCGTAACTGAAATCAATGTACCGAGCAATTCTTGCATTTTCCATGTCCTTCTCTTTCACAGTGAGAGCTTAATCACACACACACACACAGACACGTGAGTACACCGACGGAAGAAATATTTTTATTCAGCCCAAAAACTGATAGGCTTGTTATGCTGCAGGCTACAGACTAACCGATGAACATCTTATGCAAACCTACAGAGTTAATGCACGCATACACTACTGAGCCTTCTGAAAATGATGAAATATTTTCCCGACCTTGCTATGCCCAAAAATTTATTTCCTTCTTCACGCGTGCACCATGTTATTTTAGCAGAACCATTCAGCTTCCAGTAAGGTTACTTCAGTAATCTTTATGGCTTGTGTTTGGGTTTTTGGTCAGGCCGGCAAAGTAGACTTATAGGTGTCCTTGGTGGAGTGGACCCAAACTAAAATAAAATCGTTGGTATTTCCAAAACAATGTCAGATGTCTCTGGTGAAAATTCGATGAAACAGTGTGAAGCTACTGTTGATGCATGACATCAGATTATCTCAAAACTGTTCTCTGATAACAAGAGAAACGAAACTCGCTTGAAAAATAGAAATTATTGTAATGACTTTCATGACAACCAAACACTTGATTTGTCACGATATTTAAGTTCGAATTTAATATTGTCGTAAGCAAAACCGAATCGTTCGTGAAGATGTGCACATACCATTGCAATAATGATGACGAATTTTGTATCTTTTTCTCTTCATACACATAAGCTATTTCCATCTTCATCTCGTTGGTGAAAGTGCAACTAAGAGTACCTGGAGGAGGGTGCGAGCGCAAAATGCTGGAATTACAACAGACATGGCTCCAAAATATATTGATGGGAAAGTGTCATATGCTGGGTAATACTCACATATCTCTTTTTCTGTTTGTTTTGTGTTTTCCGTTACTGGAGTTAAGATGTAAAAAAATAATAAAACTGGTTTCATTCATAATGGAGATTTTAGACCGTGGGAAAACGTGTGCTACTAGCAATGTCGATGATGGCAATTTGTCTTAAGTAACAAAAGTTCAGTTAAATAAACGCTCAGTCCACAATTTCCCCATAGCCATAACGTGATAGAATATAAATCAAACGGAAACATGTGAACAAGGCAAAAATAAATATTGGAGCGATGCAACTGGTGAAAGGCTTATGGAGAAAATAAACTGAATGATCGTGAATAGGGACGTCGAGATTTGAACACACAATTCTGAGTTATTATTTCAAGTCTATTTTTACCAAAGCTGAAGTCATGCTAGCAAATTGTTCAAATCCGGATAAGGCTCGGATCACTTGAATGTATGCCGAATTCGAAGAAAACAATTTCACACAGTGTGTATATTGAAGAAATTTGATTCCCATCCTCAAACATCTGCTTTTTAAACAGTTATTGGCTATTTTTATGTAAGGTTGAGGTAAATGATAAAAGAAATTTAAATATCAGCCGTTAAGAAATGATAAACGAAAGACAAGCGGACCAATTCTCTCTCACTTTATACATTTTACTTGGAATATATCTCTCACCTTAAATGCTCTGTTCGACATTAGGAAATGCATAGATAAAAAATCACGTAGGTTAGCTGATAAGCAAAAACGAGTATTGTTACCTCGAATAACTTGATCAATTAGAGATTCGGTTTGATTAACAAATAACGCATCAACAGTTCACAAAGCTTTGCTCGCCAATGAAAATTGCAGAGGTACTTTTCGGCTGCTTCATCCTTGTTAGAAATTATCACCACTGCACATCAGTTGAGTCGTTATTGTGACTCAGTCCCGTGAATGGACAATCATGAGTTGAACACCTAACGACCAAGCTATCCGGCTCTCAACGTCACAAGTACATGACATAGTGTCGTTCCATCACTGGTATTTCAGTACTAACAGCCTGCTGACCGCACAACAATCTTTATAGGATCAGCGAATTCGTAAGGAGAGTTCGTGGAAACAAAGTCGTTACGTTGCAAACACCTTGAAGAGAGAGCTTGGATAAGTAATCAAAGTGAACATCTGTTAGATTCCATTTGACATTCAAATGATTCATCATATGGAAACAAATATCCGTAATTGTCCATCGTAAGATCTCATTTTGTGCAGTTGAATCTTCAGCTACTAACTCTATATTCTCCTACTAATTTCGTTCGTCATAAGTTTATTACACAGATTTGCATATTCCAAGTCGAGTAATGGAACCTCATTTTGCACTACTTCATTTCATTTCTTCATTATTCAAATACCCTATCCGTATTCCGGATTGGTAAGGATGATGTGTTCATACCGTTGATGTTTTATATGAATGTTCAATTTCCCTATTTTTCATGTGGCTATATCCTCGCACTAGTTTATCATACCAAGGTCTCAAGCCCTTCTCTCGCACATCCATTGCAACCCCATCATTCTGTAGCATTTGACGCTACATAACTTCTGACTGATATTAATTCCTTGATTTCGTTTTGTTTGTCTTAACCGCGATTGTGCCTTCTCATCTGATAAAAACATTTCTGATTTGAAAACACTCGAGTTTTCACTGCAATAAACGGCAAAATTCATTCCAAATCTTCTCAACTGCATCAATTCCTACTCACATAACTGGGTAATGAACGTGTTCAAGCAAAAGTGATATTAAAAGTGGGTGAAGCTGAGAGTGGATTCCATGTGTATGTGTCCAGAGGTATTTTGCAAAAGACCAGTCTTCTTCGTCACTAGCAATGCTTTGAAAATCTGAATTTGAATACGCACCTGATTTTGACGTAGGTGCCTCGGGTGCTGATTGCGTGACTTGAGGATACACGCACGATGCAGTAGATAAATTCATTATGAATCTCGATATGATTAGGATGGCATCGTATTTGGATGATAAAACAAACGGCCGTTGGAGGAAGCGCCATGAGATTCCAAATGTGGACCTTCCAGATATGCAAACAGTATTGTGTCTGATTTGGAATACTTTGAAATGACGTTTCCTTGGGTTATCCTAACTTCGAAGAATTCCAGAAAGCGGATCAAAATGCACTCTGATTTATGAAAGATAAATACATCATTGGAAAATAACCCATGTAAATGTGGATAACTAGGATTATACACACATTTTTTTTATCGCTGACGTTAACTATGAAGCGCGATTTGTTGCTTGAAATTGGCATTGGTAATTCATGAACAAATCAGTGCACCACCTATATTGATTATCCTGGCTGGAAGACTGATTTGCGGCAAGAATTTTCATATCCGGTTTGTCTTTATTATGAGCAATTTACACGTATATGACTGTAATCTACTTTGGAGGACTATGATCCACCACATTTCGTCTTTTGGTGTCGAATCCGATGAGCCTCTACAAAAAGGATTTGATCTCCGTTGTCCGTAACCAAAATCACTAAAGAATTGAACAGGAAAGGATCAAAACACAAACACCACCGTATTAACTGCATTCAAGTAATTTTGCATGAACCGTACTGTGTATGGATGACAGGATAAAATTGTCAAAAATACACACGGCTGGTTTTGCGGTTCTTGCCGCCCATCTGGTGGGTATACCCGGTGCTCCTCCGCCCAACCATTCTATACTTGACCAATAAACTGTTGCCAGTGACAATCCGTATCGATCGCATTTCAGTTCTTACTACTGAAACAATAGCCAGTAGCCAACAAGCATGAGGCTGCGGTCGCTCTGTGGATAAATTGAATGGTTCATATTCTCGATCAGGTAGTCAATTATACTATTTCGTATTAATTATTTCTGCCACCAACGACATCACAATAAATGGTAACGCCAATTACATATCATTGTGAGGTACACGTATTATTTGAATTTGTTTGCTTCGTCAAATCATTGCATTGAACATGATAGAGAACTGACGCGTCAAACAAAACTAGCACCTCATTCACAAATTAGTTCTACTTTCGCTGATCGCTAAACCAGACACTGTTATTGTCATCCACTTTTATTACCCTCTAATTTTACTTGATACATCCCGTTCAGCTTCATGATTCCACTTTACTAGCTGCATGAATTTCCATCTTTTAGATAGCAGTGCGTGGATGAATGGTGTAGTTTGGGAATGATAAATTATATCGTTCCGCAATGCACTGCACAAAAAACCTATACCAGAAATGAGGTATTTTGAAAGAAGGATTATTTTTCCCTTCTGTATGAACCCTTTTTCCAACCTACCTTATAGGTACTACCGCTGATTTTGACGTTCAATCATTTTTCCTAGTTTTTTTTTTGGGGGGGGGGAGGGAGTTTCCATCACGACATCCCACGATGGTATTTCAGCATGGAATTGTCCGAACATCGAGGTTCTCCTTTGGATGAAAAAAATAACACATACACGTGCCATAAAAACATCACACAAATATGATAATGTGATATATCCTTTACAGTACATTGCGACCATAAAATGCTAAACTACTCTGGTAAATCTGTAAGTTGCACATCCAATGACTAGCCTTCATTCTTTAACTTCATTTCAACACTACAGGACCTACAAGGGCCTCATGCTTTCGCTTGCTCACCTGGTTTATCGGCTTGATATATGAATAAATTATCGTGACCAATCCCCAATACTCAGTATGCCGGTGAGTCGTCAAGACTTCTGAACATTCAATTCGACACTCTTCAAGCTAATGTGCTTTCGCTCCTTTCACCTCACTTACATATGCAACCCAACGTATGGCTTCTCAGGAACTGGAACGTAGTAGGCTAACGGTAACCGTATTTGGCATTTTGTGTCAACCTGAGTGGACTAAATGAACAGTCTCATAATTCTCACGATATTGTGAGTTGTTATGAGCAAAGTGATCCTTTCCTAACCCTTCGTAGTATTCTAGGTGTATATTCACCTCATCTCACTCAGCATTTTCGAATGGTAAGAATACTCCGTGCATCATTCACACAGATTCGAGTCTCCTTAGTACCAAGGAGTGATGTTGAGCACTGATATCCTCATATTTTCAGTTGTGTGCTCGAATTGCTCTGCCTTATGTTACGAATTCGATAGCTCAAGCAATTCTGCGGTACAACTTCCAACACACTTTCTCTCGTGACCTCGAGAACACTGTAACTTTGTGGACAGGAAAGTGTCTATTGTTGGCTCTCCATGAATACTAAGTTTCTTGCTCTTTTTGCTATCCTCTGACTGGAGTGCTAATAAAATGCCTATATTCCGTCTTTTGTGAAGCACACAGAACGATTTCGTTCTCTACCGAGTGTTCAGATATTTCAGCCGATTATATTCAATTAATTCCGCGGTAAATCGACTCTTACTTCATCCTCTGTTTCTCAGAGGATTTTGAAAACAAATTACTCAATTCCTTCTTCGTTATATTTTGCATGGTATCATTGCAGAATTGAAGGTAATAATGTAGTCAATCGTATATCTTCCAAAACGAATTTTTACGAACGCAAAGCACATATGGGATTTAGAGCCTAATATCTAATAAAAAAGTGATAGCTTCATGTGGAGTTGCATGTGACTCAACAGAAATACCAACGACCTAGCTTCCAGTTGAATGGATATAGTTGCAATAATCTGTGTTTCTATTCCTCAGCTCTAACGCTCGATGGCTGCATGCCATACATACGTCGCCAACATGTCATGTGGGACGTATATGTGCGACAGCGACCGAGACAAACCAGGGATAGCGTGCACAGCTCCGTCTGGTATCGACATGTAACTAAAATGATGTTGGCAACCTGATGGTCAAAAGGACCACGGAGTAGACAAGCCTTGGTTGAAAGCTGGGTGACTGGTTAGGCATATCTCTGTTCGTGCACACTCGTGCACAATGGAAACGAAGCAGCAAAACTGATCACATGATTTTCTTTGACCAATGCCTCCTATCCTGAACGTAGTACAAGAATTACTTGTCTGAAAGTGATTGGCGCGTATTTGGTTTGGTGATGGTGCATTCATCAGATGATTTCGGATATATTTTTGACTTCCAAGTGTTGAACAGCGAGCAACAAACTTCTTCTAGCTTGTCGATCGTACATATTTCATGTGTTCTTTAGAACACGACCCCGACAAATCCAACTTTGTACATCATGGAACAGAGCTCGATAAGTTTAGATACTTCCCTGACCACGTAGTTTTACGATGGACTGATCAGTGGATTGACTCATGGTTTCGACGAGTACTTCAAATGCTCATAAGTACAATGTTGTTGTTAGATTCTCCACAATTGGGTAGATGAGTTGTAGTGGTTCCGAGACTCATTCTTTATCATAAATTCATTTGGTTCATTTGGTCCTACATGCGATCGGTGACACGAAGTTAATTTCCACACAACCAACATTACGTAAACACGGTTCTTTCCACTCCGGACTTGGATTACCTAATATAATCTTGACTGTGAAATTCCACACATTCGATCGAAGTTCTTCGCCTAACAACATTTGAGTATCTGATGATGACTTACAATGCGCTTGGGGTCCGAATACTGCTTGCCTATGCGTTTCTTTATATTTGTATTGCATATAAAAATGCCATAATTTGCATGCCTAATGGACAATGCATGTCAATGCCAGTTGGTGTGTCTTCTGTTTTTATTTCGGGCAAACCGGTCATCAACTGAATGATTAGTTATATGACGTGGAAGTGACGGAACATGTTTTCACACTCGTCCTTGGTATGCATATTAACGAAGATATCGTCTACTTAACGTCCGTAGAGAAAATTGAAACTATCTCGTTGAATCCAACCGTCAGCTGTCTGTCTCTGTATGAAAGATACGTCGATGAATTTTTATACCTACTAAAGGGAGAATGTAGTGTACATCCGTTCCCACAGGCATTCAATGAGCCGCATCTGTGTCTAAGTTCACGACTGAACTAGAAGAAAATGAATCCAACCCTAAAATTAGCTTTCCATAAAACTTTCATTTTTTAAATAACATGTATCTTCTTTTTCCTATCAATTTCAAAATTTTCCCGCCAGTTGGATATTTCCTGAATAGTCCAAACATGTTTTTCAATCTGCTGCTCACAAGATTTCGCTGTTTGGTTCAAACATGATTTTTGGAAAACCGCTTGTACAGACCATATAAGCCGTACAATTCACACCTCAGTTTGACTTGTGTTGGTCGTCACCAATGAACGCGTGGTATCCTGTCGTGTCTGACTTCCCAATCTAACTTGCACGTGGGCCTGCATCATCGAAGTTTGTTCCTTGTTTTCGGATGAGAAGCTCCGTAGGTACGTGATGGTTGGAAGAACGTTTGGGAAGAAAAGCTTCTAGAACAAGCTCGGACGAACAAGATCTTAATAAGTACCAACAGACGAAAGACAACGCAGCAACAGCCCGTCAATGGGCTAGTGGAGCATGTTGGAGTTTGAAGAAGGGTTGTAGATCAATCGGATGACTCGTCGGTGAACCCGATCAAGATGGAGAGAGGCCGACGAGGCCCCATCCCACACGTGACTGCAGTAGTTAGGTTTGGGGCTGGTTTGAGTTTTGTATATGAGAAGATGAGCTAGTGTGAAAAAGCTTATGGCGCGAAACAGAGAACCAATTTCGCACACAGCTCGAGAAACGAACTGAGATAAACAAGCGGACTAAGATAGAGGAGTTATAGATATACCGAGAAGAGAGGTAGAATCTGTGGCAGGCAACACAGTTGAATCGAGGATGTGGTGGGAATAGGACGATAGTTATTAAGGTCAGAAAGATCATCGCTTTTTGAATATGAAATATTGCCATGGGTTTCCAGGGAATCGGAAAAGAAGAAATTCGAAGAATGTGTGATAGAGAGAGAGACAGAAAGGACGACGTAAGAAATAGGCCCATTCAAATTGCACATTTTGAGGACGATGGGTGGTATGCCGTTTTGATCGGGTGGTTTGCAAATGTTCAGAGAATGCAGCATTTGGCGTGTCTACCAAAACCAAAATGGGAGTGAAAATGGGAAACAGAGGGAACAGAAGGGAACGAATGAGTAGGATATGTTGGTGAGATGGGGTTAGTGGCAAACCAGGAAGCGAATTGTCAACTTACTCATATGGTTCGCGACCAGGATCATCAGAGGAATTACAGATGTGAAGCGAAAATTTCGGGGACTACTTCGGCAAAGGACCAATGTTCCGGGCTACCGATGGCAGATGAGAGTAACCGTTCGGTTTCCCAGCTGAAGAAGCTTTCTTTGGCTGTCTGTATGGTTGGCGACCATCTGTTCCTGGCTTCCACGAAACAAAGGTGAGAGTCCGTTGTAAGCGAGCCCAACCAGCAGCAAATATTGCACAATTCAAGCGTGCAGCACGATCGCATGCATGGATGAATCACTCGGAAAATTCGGGTTTGCTGCGTTTGGACAAGTGAGTAATAAAAAGTTGCATTACTTGAAGAACAATGTCGGTAAAGTTAGAAACGGAAGAGGAAACGTCTGAAGTAAAGCAGCATTCATTCCAAGAATAGGAGGCTGGGACATCGTAAAATCGATCTCAGTTGGTTGAATTTCAGCTCCAAAATGGTTATCTCAAAGTAGGTGAAGTATGGAAGTGGGTAAATCTGATGGAACAGGAAATAATATAGTGATTAGATGAGTCAACTGGAGACAGGGCAAATGTGCCTGAGATTAGAGAATGAACAGAAGTGAGAATACGTTTAGGGTTATGGACATGATCGCCAGCTCGATCAGGAATACGTGTGAGGAGGTAAACAAGTTGGCATAGGTTGTTGACCACGGAGAAGTGTTCGGCTTCTCGCTCCAGAGCCGAATGACCGATGAGTGAATCAACAAACCTCGCTTGTGAACATTGAAATCTCATAAGATGGTGACGAGTCAGTTGGATCTGCCACAAAATAAGGTCAATGTTTGAAGGTGAGATATGAAAGAACGATGAATCGCTACTGTTGGGTGGACGGTGAAATACACAAAAGCAGTGATTACAAAAAGTAAGTCAAAGCTTCAGCCAAATCAACTGAAATTCACGAGTCGATATCATGCTTCACTCCGCGAATGCTAGTGAGGGTGACAAGTTGTTGCTCATCTTCCGAGTGAGCAGAGCGAGCGAGACGTTGACTGTGTGTGTGGTTGTGTATTTTCATGATTTGTAGTGTGAAAGAAGTCAGCAAACGTGATCCTGAAATCTAAATTGTCGAACAGCATAAGGCCTCAACAGATCTGGCGTAGAAGAGAGCTCTCTATCAGTTGTGTTTTGTGTTATGAGTTTCCTTGCACTAGTGCCCTGTGTTTCGTGCAGTGTATTCATTGGGCACCGTGTCTTTCGATTGTGCTGTGGGTCCAATAGGCCGTGTGCTTCCACTGTGTGTGGCATACCAATACCAAATAGATATTTAATCAAGTCTTAGTGAATTGAAACATTCTTTGTCATCGCGTGATATAACGGATGTTCATAGCAATTCACGCAGTCATCAAATCGGACTTTGTCATATAAACCATGAACATACCTCTATGTGAGGATTATTGACTGTGTCCGTCTGCGCAGATTTTCACCTGATCTCAAGCGGAAACTCTCCTTGTTGTAGGAATCAAAAACTTGTTTAAAATAAATGTGGCTGGAAATGGGAAGACGATAGAATTAACATGCTCTCTTTTATGACCACTTGAATTGCTTTGTTTATTGATCAGTCATTTGCGGCCTATGAGATCATATTCTCCAAAACTGGCATTTGAACTAACATTCACGACATTTTTCTTGGTTTTGTCGAGGTGATTTATTGGGTTTCAATATTCAGGGGAAATCTTTAGATTTGGGGGAATTCTACCTTTGTCGAATAAAGGCGAATTTATAAAAACTCCCCTATACACGAACGCATTCAAAGAGGACGAACGGCGCGGCCACTTGCATGAATGCTGTACCATTTCATGCTCTGTATATGCGGCTAATAAACCTTGTATGGTACTCATCATTATTGTTGAGCTGACTTCTTTCTTCTCTTTGATGTCTGAACTAAAATCTCGATCATTTGGTCAATCTTTTCTACTCCTCGAGGTCTGCTCGTATCCGTTCATATGCTTGACGTTTTGCTCGTTATTCATTTGCAAACGTGCATTCTCATTTACATAATGATGACGTGAAAGCTCACTGATCCTTATATGAAAAGAACTATAGAAATAGGACAATGAACGGATCAAACGCAAGAATAAGGCTGACTTGATATGAATATTTTCGTAAGCCAGTTTACCAGAATGCATGACTAGAACTAGCCTCAGACTGACGCGACAATGAGAGCAAGTTGCGCACCAGTGTAAATGTCAAGGATTATGTATGGATTGAACGCAACATACCGATAGTTGGGATATTCTAGGAATAGTCGGTTAAACTCAGCTCACATGTTACTGTCCATGGTAAACCTACGGCACCAGAGCACGTAGGAGTGTCAACAGAAGACATGCCGTGGTCAAACGGTAGTATTCCTCGTACTGACTGCATTGTTAGTTCCTGCTGCATTGCTCGAGGAGCAGTGAGTGGTGAGGACAGGAATATCGGAAAAATGGGGACTTGACTCGTTGATATTAGAGGAATCGAGAAGAATCAACATTCATTTAGTGAGTGGTGATGAGTAGTAGATGGTCCACCGCTCCCTAGGGTATCTGAATGAGACCGCAGCACCATACCACGATAAAGGTAACTATACCGTTTTGGAATGGAAATAGAGGAGCAAGTCACATATTTGTTGACGATGCTTTTGAAAAAACACAACTCATGGCAACGGATGGGAGTAATGAAAGCACGCAAGGAAGAAAAAAGAAAACCTCATCGTTGAACTAACACATAATTCCTTGAGGTTTCGAATAAGAGTGATGAGGCAACTCTGTGATTAGTATGTTATTGTATCTCAATTAGAGGGCATAGTTGCCTCAAAATCACGATTCGGATGAAAATGTTACTTCGAAGTGATGCAAATTGCGCCCTAAAATGGCAAGTATAGGATTTCAATGGAATTCGGTGTTCATATTTCCTTCGCTGCATTACAGAAATTTAAATCTGAGTAGTTCAGTCGTACGTGGAGTTGGAAGATCATTGGAAAAATTGGAGTCAGATGGCGACCGATCGCATGTAGCTTCACCTGCAACGGTCAATTGGATATCGGACTAGGCAACAAGCTTTCGGATAAGATGGTGCATGAGACAAATGAACGAAGCTTGATCTGGCTACAAAACCTATGTTTTCTACGGACTATGCTCAATGGCTCGACTGGAAGTTCCGTTTGCACATGATCGGACGAAAGAGACCTATACACTGGTCTCAAAGATCCAACGGCATATTTCCTGGGCGGTCATGTTGAGATGGAATTTCACGAACTCAAGATGAAGAACCTGGATGAGTTGATGAATTGCATCCAATCTGTATGTGGTGCGATTCCAACATCAATGACATAAGCAGTTCAACATAATATGATTCGACGGCCGACGATTCGCCTGGCTCAATTTAGTGGCGTATTTGAGCATCTGCTGTGACCGTAAATACGGTGCCTATCAGAAACAGAGAACGAACTATTACTTTTGTTTAGAGCCGGAGAACAATCAAACAGTCTTTTTAAAGACCAACACGACCTAGTTTTGCTTGTTGATCCCGGTTTTTAAAACCAAGTTACATTTACTCGTGGTCCAGTCTCAAAAGTCGTTTTCGCTTAATCGGTCCAAGAACCATAGTGGAAAATGGGGCAGTTCAATAGGCAAAAGTCACGCTTCAATCGCCGAAATTTGACGATGACAAAGAGTGGAACAGTCGAAGAGCTGGTGAGCTTGTCAGAACGATTCAGTACGGAAACGACGAAGATAAATTATTTGACACTAAATTTCAGGCAACAGTTCCCTGATGAAACATCCGCTGGATTCTCATCAGTTGGAACATATCGCTACTCACGGTGTGATGGACGGTTTCTTATGAGAGCAGTTTTATTGGCCACAACGAATGGAATCGCATGGCACTGACATTAATTATTCACTGCAAAACAATGGTGCAATCCGTCCATGAACCAAGATGATCTATATGCATTTGTAATTCGTGAGTGATGTCGTTCAAAACAGTGTTCCAAGAACAGCCGCAACCGATTCAACGGGGTTTTCCCACTATGAAACGGCAAACAGGTCCACAGTCAAATTGGAACCGCAAATACCCAACTGGATCATAACCAGTTCCTGATGCGGCACTCAAGATGTGCAGCTCTACTGTCCTATATGGCGGGTTTTTCGATACCAGACATCTATCGACGCGAATGGGAGTTTAAGATTGTATGTTCTTCGACAATTTAATCCATCTGTTACGCTCACGTTCATCGGACTGACGGTTCCCATCCAGACACTGGTTGCATACACCGCGAAAGATCTGCAAACCTCAATAGCCTTGCATTCCTTATCACTTAGATGATCCGAACGCAGTGTTTCCGTCAGCTGGATGTTGCGTCATTTGAAGATGATGAGCGAAGGCAGACGACCAGAACTTTTGATTTCGAACGTTGTGAATATGCTTTCGATCTGACCCTGAATGCATCACAAGACGTTGTGCGAAATTTGGAATGTGTTCAAATCCTCGGTTAGACAACTGCCGTTCTGTTCTTCAAACGAAGGTTGCTCCGCAAATTCGTAAATCACATCAGATTTTTTGTATAGAAGTGGACGTTATTTTCACCGAGGGTTTTAGGGATCCCAATCGTTCGATGATCAATTCTGTGTTCAGTTGCATATGTTCTAGGAATCGCTGAACTAAGTCGCCGGTTGAACAGGGATTGACATCATCAAATTTGATTGGAAGACAGAGAATGACTAGTGTTTTCCATACCGAACAAGTCGCTTATCTGGTAACTATAGGCCTACTGTGCCTTTTGATAAATGTATGGGGGTTGGGCATTTTCGGTAAATGCCTCTTTCAGCTGTCGTAGTTCGCTGTCAATCATGTTTCCCTTCAAATTCGTCCTACTCTCTGAAATGGTGTTCGGACCAGGCTTCGTTTATATTCCACTAGCACTAAACTGTTAGTTTGCAATTATAAGCTTGTCCAAGTTTCTTTTCTATGAAATCAGATTTGGTGATTGTTCCGTCATTCCTCCTAGTCATAATAATCTCGATAAAGAAAAGTGTATTGCCCACATCTGCGCCCATCGTAGTTCGTATACTTGGATGCAGAAGATTGAGTTCATCCATAATCCATGTCTTCTATTCTAGACTTTCTTGATGATAGAAATATCATCAACGTATCTTTTGTAAAGCTGTGTGCTTTCCTGGATTTTGCTCGCGTTCACAAGTTGGCTGAATTCAATTTCCCAAAACCATTGGTAACTGTTGTAGAGAATCTATCATTGGTAGCACTAAATGAACTTCAATTGCGGGCTGTCTCTGGAGATCTAGGTTTCTGTATACCACCGAAGAAAATAAACAGCATAGAGACACAAGCACAATTTGAATATATATTCCAACAATTAAAATATTCAAACTCATTTAAAAAGATGCGAAGAATTGGATCAAAGCGGAGCTGGTTGACTTCAAACCAAAGTGATTGGTAACATCGTCCAAAAATCAGCCACTCACCACAACTGAGTGCATTTACATCATGGAAAATCTACAGTTGCAAACTGGCTTGATAATTTAACGCCCAAGCAATGATTCCGGACCAATGCTGACTCATTGGAGTGAATATGAGAAAATGGAGATCGTTCTTGACTATCCCAGCAACTTTGTGCCCCAAGATAACTGCGATGAACCTGATGAACTAGAACAAGAGGTATAGGCAGAAGCACACCGTGATACCATAGCTCAACATATGAAGCCAAAAGAACTCAAAATGCACAAATGCATGGTTCACCGAAACTACACAAACCACAAGTTTCACGTTGGCAAATACAATAGATGATAAATTCATCACAGCGCGACTTGGCGAAATGGGTGTTGAAATTGTTTGAGCCAGTTCATGATTTAATGGCCAGATACACTATCAAAGAAAGTTCCGAAAAAGTAGAGATCTTTAAGCCAGATCATTGTGAAAGGGAAACACACGGCTGCATTTATTGTCCAATCACTGTTCACGAACTTCCCTTCAGGGAGGCCATACGTATCATCTGCGACCATGTCGAGCAAAACCAACTCAAAATCGGTATACCAGTCTCATTTCAGGAACGACAAGTACTACCATGCTCAACAGTCGTATCGTGTTCTTCCATTTGGCTGGGACTACAGACAAATTGACGCAGTCGCAATGAGCAGCACATTGGATTCATTTTATCAGGAATATTTCGGCTCACTTTGAGGAAAATACGAGCTTGTTCATGAATGCAGTGTAAGCGATATTAGGTCATATGGCCACGAAATCCCTCTGCACTATTAGAGATAACCAGAAACCAGACTGTTCGGCTTGAAGTATGACACCGCATAAAGTCCCAATATGTCAGATGTGGTCACCAGCCGAGTCACAATGGATTTCCTCCTACCACGAAAAATATCGTCGTTCGAGAATTTAGAACGTCTGACCTCCGAAGTGTCAAGTGAAAGCTCTGCGCCACCGATCGTAGTTCGGTGTATCTTTCTGATAGAAAAGGCGTTTTTGCCAGGAAACTGGACGATAAGTGCCATCAGAAAGAAGCAAATTGATATTGATTTTCAAATACAGTTTTTTCTAATAAATTAGTTTCATGGAAAATGGGAGTTCGAGGAAATCCTGGGATTATTGAGAAAATCTACCACAGTGTGTTATGGTCCTCACTGTAGAGCTTGGATGATGGAGGGCAAAATTTGGTGGGCTATCGGATAGCAAATCACATGATCATACATATGATTACCACGAATCTCCTAATCACACGGAAATTCCAAAAATACGGGATGTTGATCTCTCTGTACGCCAGAGATGCCACAGCCGTATGAATTCTTGAATTCCTAAAACGGTTTGCCTACACATTTATCTGCTCAATTATATCCGTATTCTACGTCCATTATGTTAAGGAAATGGTATTGATGACGCTGACATTTTACAGCCTGCGATCAGGTCGTGCGAATGCAATTCGGATCATTGGCTCCGAAAATTTTAAATTAGACTACTTTGTTTTGGCCTATCGAAGAATGGACAATATGCTGACGTTTATCCGTCATTCATGGGTACAAGCCTAAGACAGAGCAAGTTCATGGTTGACTTGAGTTACACAAACTACATGAGAAAAGAAGGGCATGATCATGGAAGAGGCGCAATAGTTTGATAAGAGGAGGGCAGTAGAGAATAATTCAAATTGAAATTTGAACTATAAGGTAAACGAGCAAGCCGTTAACAATACAGAAACGTCTATGATCGAGACCTTTGTTCATTGTCACAGTTCAGAAAGCAGGAGGCAAATAAAACACGGCTGAACACTGAATAATGGAAATACAATTCGTCTCTGTTGTAAATCCGTGGTCAGTTTGCTGTATCGTGTGCGATCGGATTTCCCAATTGTCCCAGTCATCGATACACGGAAATACGTAAATAATCTGAGTAGGAAATCTGCTTGAATTTTACATATAATTCAGTTCATTTATAGTTGAATAAACTGAGGTGTTTGTTGGACTAGCTCAAATGTGAATCGACTATTGTAACACACTAATGAGGAAAGAAGAAATAGTGTTCCTGAGTAGTAAAATGAAACTATGACGTGCCAAATAAAGTGAAAATCTATTTTCCGTGGCAAACGGGTGGTTTTCGATTCGTTTATCTTCCCGGTTTGAGTAAGCTGCTCTCCGTCTTCCATGTCATGGGTACCGTTCTTCTGGGTACAAAAAGAGGGTGGATAGGCTTCCAGACCATTGAAATTCTTTCGTTTGTGTGCTTATATCTACTGGCGCAGTTGATGGGTGGTGTGGTGAACAGGGCAAACGAATCCATATGGCATCTCACCTGCATGCTGTATAAGATAGTATAGCACCTAAACGAAAAATAAGCTTTGTAATTTAAAGATCACAGTTATTCATGTTGCCGAATATCATTTCGTGGTTATTTCACACGAGAATTAGTCAAATTAAATCCTACGGAATTCATGCATAGAAAATGAAGTGAGTAGATTTAAAAGGAGTATTGATATGCCATTATATATTTGGTCGAGAGGAACGCGGCGATGTGAATTTACATTTGCCTTGATGGATTGGTACTAAATTCCGTTCCACAGGGAATCACTATCGAAACACAGGATCGCTCGTTTGTCAAGAACACATGAAAGCAACACATTCGTAAAATCGGTTACCTAATTTATTTCCCCACAGTCACACAGCTTGAAATAGAACGGAATGGAACAGAAGCATCACATTACAAATGGGAACATCTTAGCCATGAGTCACAGCTGTAACCCATTCAGCTCGTTTCTTCAAGTACGCCGATGGAAATAGTTCACAAGAACAAACATTTCCGAGCAGTCTAGTCTTGTGGCAAACGCTCACAAATGTCTAGATTACATTCTTCCCACTGTGAGATCACGTTTCCTAGAATACAGCTCTACTGTTGAATCTGTTCCTCTTGCACGTTTAATCCATGTGAATTATCACGGTTTTAGAGAACTTGCATTCGATTTTCACATACAGGCATTGCAGTCTGGAAAGTTCATTGATTGCCATTTGAAATTCCTGAAGTCCAACAGTTCGTTGCGTCGCAATCTGTTATTTCTACATTCACACATATGTGTATGTTTTCCATGTTTCCATTATGTTCTGCCGAATTGATTTCCGTCTGTTGAAAAGAGACTATATCACTTATGGAAGAGGCCTGTACAAAATCGATCTTGTTTCTGGGCGTATGCGATAAGCATATAACATCGTCCACTTCAATTGTCAGAAATATCATTGCGGACTGTTCAAGGATGAAATATTATCTGAGCCGCCAACTTTTTTGACGTACGAAGACTTTCTTCATATGTTCAGTTAAACATGCTCACACCAGTTTATTATTAAATTCATAAAAAAAATCGTAAAAAGGATTTGGTAATTCAGGAACTTGCAAAGAACGCGGCATGAATACTGTATCAGCAGTTTTTCGAATGTCCTCTGATAGAAACTTCCCATGAGTCTGTTGATATTTTCAATAAAACGTGTTGTCGAAATGACAAAACAGACGTGACAGAACGAGTATCCTCGTCAATGACCGAATCTCCGTTATATAGAAACTAATAAAATGGTTGCTAAGGTTTCGAAATCCTGTTACGTTGCGAAGGACAGTTGATCATCTGAAATAATTTCCGTTCAAATATAAGGTTACTTATCCACAGCGAACAGTGAGAAAATGGATCAATTGAAAGATCTCTCTAGAGGGACACTTTCTACTTTGCACTGAAAATGTTCCAAAAATGTACAAGATAAGCACAGTGCAAACAATGTTTCTCGGGCTAGAGAAGATTTGAACGACAGAGCCACTGGAGGGAGAAATCAATCGACTTATCGAAACGTTGATATCAACTGCGCATTCAGCATAATTCCTGGCAAATTATTATCAAATCAAGCTGACAAAGAATAAAATAAAATTATAAATAGCACATAAATGAGACGTTATGTTCAACCAAATCAGCAAACGTTTGAAGCCAACTTCCAGCGAATCTGCCATGCTGCCGAACCTGTAATTATGTTCATGTCATTCCCCGGTCACACTTTCAAGAGTGGCTTGAGGGAGAAACTCAACACGACTGAGTCATCGATCGATGAAAGAAGAGTGACTACCTCAAACCGTTAAGAGACAAGGCAATACGTCACTGCCAGTCAGACAGTCGCAGTTATCTTCCCTACTGGAAAAACAAGACAAAAATTCCTTCAATGAGCAACGCGACACCATCACGTGATCCACCTAAGTATATGAAGCAATAAATTTGATCCCATCAACATGATTACTTGTTCCACTGTCACAACAAATCTAACATGAACGAGGTTATGTATGCTCACGCAGCTCAAGTGGAGATCAGCTTATTGACTGCTGTCATCATATTCACCGATATTCGAACTTGTCTATCGGTTTGCCGCGAGCATCTTAATTGATTGGTGATAGTGCTAAAGGTGATGTGATTGTGGTGATGCTTCATGCGAACGACGCGCCCAGAAAGCTGCCCAACCGGAGAAGACAGGCAAGTTACAAAACAATTCTACCACGTTTATGGAATGCGAGTAATGATCGTCAAACGTTTTTCCCAATTTATAGTTTGATAAGGTGAGCTTTGAGTGAGAGATATGCACTTGTTCATTATTTTCTTGGTATGGCAGGGTGAAAGATAAATTAGACGGGCTTTGTTCATATGTGAAATTGAACTTGAAATGATGGTAACCAGTGTTGTACTGACCTGTTTGTTTTGGTTCATGGTTATATTTGAACAAAATTCTTCTGCAACTAATGAATATTCATCTGAATTGGCGAATACGGTTGAGTTAGGACACTCGATTAGGACATCAGCACACTCAATCGGCGGTTGCCGAGATCCGGCCTTTTGGCATTTCTTGTTGCTTTTACTTTGACAGTTTATATGCGAATAGAGGCTCCATTATTATTGATCGAATGATCCTATTCCATGGAAGAGATGGTAATTGACGTTTGTCAGCTCTTCACTTGTATTTTGTTTAACCGACTTGGGTGATAAGCCTTTATGTATCAAGACGGTCTTCCTTTTGTTCGACACACGTCACTTGCCCCCCACTGAGAGCTGGAAATGTAAGTATATTCTGCGTTTCATTCGTAAAATGAGAAATATCTTAATTACATTGGCGGGCAATCACTATAAGTTTGCCTTTTCTGTCTCAATAATATGAATCTGTGGTAGCGTGTGCATGGACTTGATAAAATTTCGTCATGTGTAAGTGAACGTCCTAGTGAGCCATCGGATTGATGTCAATGTAATGCTTCCGAGAAAAGCAAACAATATGTGGATTCCATTTCCAACGTCATTTTATACCTAAACAGGCGTAATTGAATTCAAGTATTAGATTGAATGAATACATCCAGTTACCAAATCCTAAATCCTATTCATGCTCAACCTAAAATGCATTGGGAAGTGATAACTTTGAGTCCAGTTTTGGACATGAGCACATTGCTACATCTTGTGATAGAAACGTGATGAAATGAAAGTATCCTATCTAGCCCACTGGAGGTCATAAAATTTAGTCTACATGTTTTCATAGAACATACAAATGCGTCCAACAAGAGGGTCTACACACTCAATGTTTCTTCTGCACCAGTGAATAGCTTTCGAAGAAATTATCAAATATATAAGGAAATTAAATAGAAGAATGAGAAAACCCAATAGATTGATGGGAGATAAACCATAAAAACCGTCTGCTTATGTACAAACAACATCCAGCTTCAATTTCACGGAGCTTGATCGCATTATAAAAGAAGTTTAAATTCTATCCTACTTAGGACCTTAATAAGAAGATATTTGTATGGCCTAATTAGAAAACGGTATTATCTCTGAATAACTCAAGAAGCGTCAAATGTCAGGGCGTTTTGTGTGCTAGGCTCAGCATCAACATGAGCAACATCAACGTAAGGAATTTAGTCGTGTAAAATTTCTGATCTGATTCTATTAGGTATTACTCAATTGAAGAAACTAAAGATTTGACGTCATTCTCCGTGGCCGCATTGCGCGGTGTCATCGATTTTCCCAACCATTTGTGTATGTTCTCCGACGCTGGTTGAGCCAAGCACCTATCCGTTCTGCCTGTGGATGCTTCACGGTAGCTGTAAGCTAACTGATAGAAAACATGTGAGACATTGGTTCGGCAAGACTGTCCGAATGACTTTTGAATCCTGACCTGTTGGTAACCAGTAACATAAGTTGTTGCACCACAGTCTGAGTATCATAGGGCTGACCTAATGTATCCATATGTTTCAATGAAAAGGTGTTCACCTCCGAATAGTGAAACGATAGAAATTTCCTCCTTGGTGACTGTATTCGATGTGTATGGTCGGATGAAACTTACAACGCTTTCTGCTTAATCACACGTGTTCATCAGTCTGTTCGGCTTCGCACGGACCACGCGTCCGTCACTTTGATGCTTCGCATGAAAATGACGCGTCAAACCGATTATCGCTTTTCGCAACTCATGAGATGGAGAACACGATTATTAGGGAGGAAATAATTAGCGTGCATTGCGAGATCGTGATTGCAGCGTAAACGTGCAACGGTCAAATGACTACCGTGCTTGATAGCTAGTCAGTTTTGTGATATGCCGATTTTGCAAGCATAACATAGGCCTCGAGGAAACTGATGACTTTTGAACTTTTGGTGATCCTGTCAAATAAAGCGCCTGTTTCTCAATTGGTTTGAATTGTTTATTATATTTTCGGTTAAGATTCCATGTAAGTTCAGAATTTGAAGATGTGTTGATATCATTTGTTTCTCTGTGAGGATATTGTTATCCAATGTAGTGTCCCGTTTGAAAGATTAAATGTCTGAAGGTATGTCTTCCATCTTTCATGTGTGCATATCTTCTTCATGACTGCACTGCCTGATTCCTTATCTGGTTGGAGGATCTCCATTAGTTCTATCATAACTAATCCCTGTATTACTCATGAAGAAGAACTAGTCAATTGCCTACCCCTTTTTATATGTTATAATATTCAGATATTCGGTAAAATGTTGCCACGCACCATATATTTCAAAGTACCTTAGGAAGGTCGCTATTTGCAATTCTCCAGTTTCGCACCGAAGACCTAAACTCATGGTTTGGTTCGAATTCCATTCAACGGAGCTTAAGAAATCTGCATCAAATAATAAGTGCAAAATGAATAGGAATTTATAGAAAGAATGTTGCTGGCCAATTGATATTCCGAGAAGTTTATCGAGCAACATCGAAAACCCAGGGAAGCAGGCGGAAATCTTGTAATGGAAATCAGCTTCGTTTATTTGCTTAACATTCTGTTGTTTAAACGAATCATCGCTATGATGCACGGTAGCAATTTGACAGTTGCACGTGCATGCTACACGCACGCTCTGGCAATACATCCTGATCACTTCCTCCCTATGAATCGTGTTCTCCATCTTATAGGTGAAGGGAAACAATACTCTGGTTTCTATGTCGGCTTTATGCGAGGCATCACAGTGAAGGACTGGCGGTCCGTGCATAGTCGAAAAGACTAACGAGCACATGCAACTAAAACGTCACATCTTCGGATTCTTTTATTGTGCCACCTTTATTTGCATCAGGTCACAAAGCTGACCCGACCTTATTCCCTTAAAATTGTGTTACGCAAACCCAATTTGGAGCTGTGAGCATTCACCGAAGCGATGCCCATCAGAATGCATCCGTCAGCGATTTGGCACCAACCCAATTAATTGTATCATTTTCAACGTTGAGCGATACAAAAACTGATATATTTTACGTAGTCGGTGGACGAGAATAAACGAAATGACTGCATCACGTTTCTTACATTTTCCTTCAGTTCCTATGTAATTCTCATGAAACAGAATCATTCTATATCCCCACCGTCATTATATGATGCGGTTCCCTCACTAGATCTGGCGAATATACTCGTCCTCATCCGAAAACATTTCAGTATAGATTATTTTGTGCCATAAGCTGCATGCTGCACTTCCATCAGTAATCGGAATCACGTCTCCCCCCTCCCCTTCACAAGTCCGATTCATCTCTAAGCCATTTATGTAGAGAGATATTCACGACTCCAACGTATCATAAACATCGCATCTAGATGTTCTGCTTGACGTCAATGTTGGTGCAAGTTTCTACTGGCCCGGTCTTCCCTGCACAAAAATATGTGTTGAGAGAAGCAATGATAAATCACTAAGTCAAAGTGCGTGTGGGTGTTCTGGGTCTCCACACACGGAGACTTAACATCTATGTTTGATGATACTTCCAAACTCCAAAATGTATGTCGATAATTCCTCGCCGTTTAGTGGTTGATGTGAACTGACTGCCGACAATATCAATCTAACATCCACATAGCTTGCAGCTGGTGGCTGAATGTGTCAATCAATTTCATAGTGTAACGTACCCTGTTGAATAATTTCACGATTATCACCGCAAACGACGCAGTATTCTATGCACATTCTGCGGTCTCAACGTCATACCCACTATCACTTTACATCGCCTACGGTATAATGAGTCTGGCTATAAACCTTATCATTTCCATGAGAAACATACTCGCAGTCATACTATATGCGATTTCCGAGTGTATTGCTCGATACCCATATATGTTGGGTTCAAATAAATCTACCTTGATACGAAACGGTCCGAAATAATTGACACCGCATTTCTCAAGGAGGTAGCTCCCACCTTTCCATAGGCAATCAGACAACAGTGTTATTACTTGAGCTATAGGTTGGGCATATTAGGCACTCACTGAGGACGCGTCTCACGGTTTGCATGGCTTCCAAAATTCAGAAGTCTTTCCTGATGCGAGTTCAAACATGACCGGCGCCTATATATCTTGGAATCTGCTGGTGGTGTTGCTTCAAACGTTCAGTGAATTTTGGGCGAGCTGGTAGAACCATCAACCTACTGTTAGGTGAATTGCAATGCAGAGCAGCTCTAGCACAAAGGCATCGGTAACCATCGAGCAGCCTTGGTTCTGATATTTTCACGTTGAAAGTTTCAGCGCATCAATCGGGATTTATTTCCACTAATCTAATTTCTCCGAAATTGTAATTCTGAATCCACGAAATGGCTAAAAGATTCGAGATTTCCATGTTGCATGCTGCATTTGCACCGATTGCTCTTCTCGAAGAACAGACATTTTGACAGTTTTTTTTTTCTTTCAGTGACCTACTCTAGATTCTGGTGACAAGCATCATGACATTTCTTTTGATCAGGCAATAAAATGGGCACTACAAACGATAATGGATCAAAAAAATGAAGCAAAAAATACTAGTAAATCCCCAGTCGTTATTGGAACCTCGGATAAATGAATTGAAAGCAGACAACAGTCATACCGAATATCCCATTTGAAACCTAATGCGTTATGGTCCACGATGATCTGCTGATAAAATTTGAAGTACGTACTCCATTTTTCACCATTCATCAATTTTGCTCGTAGTCTAGGTCTTTACGACACCCATTCAGTTGAGTGTTGCCTATCCGTTTGAATTATCGCAATAAATTCTCATACTACAGTGACAACAAACAACCGTCCAGACAAAAGTTCTTAGTCATCGCATATAATACTAATGAAAAAAGTCAAGGTTGTTGTCCTCGGCAACTCTTTTCAAGGCCAGTTTGGCACAAAACGGTGAGTAACTAGTGCCAAACGGATGAGCTTTCTTTTTGTAAACAGTCGCACTACTTCTCACATCGTAATCTGACCAGTGAATGGAGCCTACAAATCACCTTTGATACTTTGGAACACTAATTTGCTGGAATATCTATTCAAATTGAGCGAAAAGAGCAATGACATATCAACGGAACCTGACGGGTACTCCTAACAAATGATCAGTTGGATCAGGTACTTGTGTTAGGACTTTACTGAGTGAAATGCCTTCACGAACAGCCGCACAGTCGAATACCACTCGGACCTTCCCGGGCTTGTTCGAACTTAAGACGTTATGGGGTAGCAGGAACACACACATTTTCTTGAACATCTTCCTGTGGAACTATAGATGTCATTTATCCTTTTCAATCATGACGGCGAATAACATGATTGTACTTTGAGAGTAGTTTCAAATTCCAGAGCAGTCATATCTTGAGAAACGACAAACGATGGTCTACAACTGGGTGATTAAAGGGAAGCTCATGTCTATTATTAAGCCACGGTAATCCATCGATGCACTTATTCTTTTCTTTACTTTACTTGCACGCAACTATCTCCTACTAGACGACGAGGCGGCTTCATGAACATGTCACATATCATAGCTGATCGATCAGAAGCAGTGTAGAGTCCAAATACATGAATGATGGAACGCACTCTACCGGCTGGTCATTGATGGACAGCTTTTGAGCTGATGGCCATGAGTAAGGTGACTTACCTTCAGTTTTCGTGGTGTTTGATTCCAGCCCGATAGATTTTGGGAATAAATTGCTTCGATCGAATACTAGCTAACACATGTGGGAGGTAGCGTCTGTGTTGTGGGAAACTGTCGTGTCTCATAAGTCATCATCCATTTCATTAGTCTCCATCAACTACCCATCTCTCCGGTGGCCCCAAAAAATCTGAAGCACGCATAAGCAGCCACACCTCGGCAAACCGTTCAGCAAGGGGGCTTAATCAGATTAGGGGTAAATAAGGCCTTAATTCCTAGGAAAGAGACGATGTTCAGCATGCTAGGTGAGATTCTCCCTAATGGGCGGACGAAATCTACCGACCCATCGGATACAAAGGAAAGCTATCCAAATTACCAAATCCGGTATTACGGAATGGGCAAATTAGCCTCACAACAGGCCACCGGCTCATGTGGAACAAATCTGCTGCACTCTGGGTTGCATTTGGATGTGCAAAGGCTGAAAGGATATCGTCTGGATAAAAGCTGGATTAGTCACCGTTAATCTAATTTCCACGGCTGATTGAGCAATCGAGTAATACAACATCGCTGAACAGTGCTGGAAACAGCGCCACGCACAATTTTCCCAAGAACCTCTATGAATAATTTTGAAAACATGCAATCCGATCATGCCAAGGCTTGTCCGAAAAGTGACGCTCCTCTTGCTCCAGTGGTCGAGGTGTCAAGACAACAAGCTGGAATACTGAACTGTCGGAAACATGCTCGTGCAGCTTGTTGGAATGAAAGGAAACTATTATAAGTTTGCAGCCTCACAATGAGGACGCTGTAGAACGAAAACTAAAACATCTGCATGGCTTGTTTTTCAGAGATCCGCGTACTTAACTATGGCACTCGGTGCATAGATATTGCAGGACAGGAGGCAGCTTGCTAGCTTTATCATAGCGACAAGGCAGAACAATTTGGGAGCCACGATGTCACATTTGATACTAGCAGTAAATCCAACAGTACAGTGATCTCTTGGGAGCCGATTTCCCCAAGACTTCCTCTCGCACGTCTCGGGGGCTTCCACCGAATTTCGACAGTGATTGCGATGATGAATTGGACGCCAATCTCTAAGTGATATTCAATGAGATCAAGAACTGTGACATTCTGGACATCGCTTGGAACTGAATGGCTCTTACAAGTCCCTCGGATGAGTCAACGCGAGACGTCCTAGGTCACGACGTTTACCAGACTCGATCTCTGGGAAGCCGTTTCAGCTGTCAGCCAAACAAACGAATCTCAGATATCAGGAAGTGGCGGGAACTACACACTGCAACGGGGAGCTTCGCTCTCCGTTAGGCGTGGTTGAAAGCAGTAATAGATCAAACATTGTGAAACTGTGGCGACTGCATGTGAATAATGACTCCAACAATATATTTTCCGCCTCATTCGTAACGCATCGGATAGGCGCTGCACGGGATTGTCCTTCCTGTGAAGCGCAGCCGGCCATCTTATACCTGAGCACAAAAGAAACCTAGAGTGTTGAGTAGAGCAGGTCGATTGGTGGCTCAGCCGATCAACATACCGAATGATGGACCCACAACCTCCAGTTCTCGGAGAGCAGTGCAATGTCGGTTGTGATCTGCCGAATACTAATGAGATTTCACAATCATAAGTCATTTGGATAATGAGAAAGTCGCTTGTGGACAGCACTTACATTATCGCCCTGCTCGGTACCGGACATGACCTATTTGGAACTTATGTGGCGCTCCTCTCAATTCCCAGGGTCTGTTTGCCGGTTATCCCTGATTTTTGAGTGGGCCTTTGTGACTATGGTATATATGCATCTTCCACCGCAATTATGCGCAAGCACGAACTATATCCAAAACCGCATAACCAGAGGTCTACAAGGGCGTAGAATCGTTCTCTGTTTTAACTGACAGACTATAAAACGCGATTTTTCTTGTCTGTTAATGGAAAATTGATGTTTTGTGCACGTTTATGCACACGTCCCTTCTAAGGTTATTGCTGCATGGTTCCCTTCTTTTATATCAGTTCGACGTGGAATACAGTTATATATAATGACTTCCCTACATGATCCCATTGCAGTCATTTTCCTCCTGGGGTTTACCAATGTAGCGAGAAAACCATAACAAAACACATAAGGAAATTGTTTTTTGGAACTAATCATTCCTTATTCCTCGTTCGTTTACTGTTTGCTGTATATTGGTGGTAAAATGTCTACGGGAGGGGGCACGGAATATTAGAGGTTTTCGAGTGGGATAGTGATTGACGGTGTCGACAGGATTCGAACTCACCATTCACCATAGGAGGATTTGGAATCTACCGTGATGATTATTTGACCAGCGCCGTCCAGTTTAATGAAAAGTCAATAACCAATATGATGAACACGGTCGTTTTGTCGCCCACTACTCACTTTCTGGTTTACGCAACCAAGCTCTCCAGGAACGTTTATTACAGATCCTCTGAAAAGGCAAAAACTTTTATCCTGATTGATATGAGCTCCGTAGAGATAAACTTTCATTTCCATTAGCTCCTCCAACTAAAACGCTCCAATGATCAGGACGATTAAAAAGTCTTCAAATTTACTGTGTGTGGAAGAACTCTTCATCAGAAATCTTGACAATTATGTAAACTGTGACCTCCCCAGCGTCACTCATCTCATTCCAATACGTCAAGCTTCTTTTCATAAGAGATTACCACCAAATTGTTCCATACGCTTTGTAGGCGTTTTCAACCGGGTTCTACCATATCGTTTTTTAACACTACAATTTTAAGGTTCCTGTGTTACCTACATTATGCGTAATTTCGAATGTATTCGCAGATTACCCTTTATACATTTTGCAGAAACAATCGTCATAAATTATACATTTCTGGACAAGACCTCCATGTTTCCCTTAGTTTGTCAATCGTGAATGTTATAAGATATTGTTTCATATTACCCATTGTGACCCGAATAAATGATCTACAAGTTTATTTCTTGAAATGATTCATCATTCACTATCAACACCCAGCTAACCATTGAAACCCCAGCATCGCTTTACAACTGTTCCATTTATGTTAGGAATCATTGGTAGTGCCGATCCACCGAGTTCACACCAGGAGTGGAAAAAACATATAAGCTACCCAAGCTGACTCCCTCAAGCATTTGATTCATATCAACACTTATTGAGAGAACAACTCTTTTGTATGCGTCTTCGGAGATTCGCAAGTTTTGACTGTTATTCATGCATGCTTTTTAAATCCATGAAACTGTTCTAAATATTCTTCGCATGTGGCCGACCTTGGAATAGGACAAGTATCTCATGAAAGCTATGAAAACAGTGACATAAAATTGCGAAACAGTGAGGCGTTACTCATGCTGAGCTGCTCGAAGGCAGCTCGTTCTTTGGAAAGCTGAAGAGCAGTAAGAGAAAATTCATGTTTCTCAAATGCAAATGAGATCGAAAATCAGTCTGAGTAGTAAAATGTATTTAAGTCCTAAAGTTATATTCCAAGGTTGCTTAACTCTGCGTAGTCCTGTGACGTGCGTTTTGCGGCCAACGTCGGTCTGTGATAAGTGGGCTTCTGTTCAATTTTGGTTGAGGTCGTCAAACAAGGAGTGGACGTCTAGTCTCGGCCGATGCTGGTATGCTATTTTCCTGCAATCGTCTGCGTTGTGGTTGCTCACTCGTGTTGCGGCTAAAATATCTGCATCATCACCTCATCAGGGACCTACGTCCTGAAATTCACAAACCAAAATGGCATTAAATGTAGGCGTTATCACATGTCTTGCATGAATAAAACTTTAAAGATTCTACCAGGACGGAAAAAAAGCTAACGTCCAATATATATATATATATATATATATGTATATATATATATATATATATATATATATATATATATATATATATATATATATATATATATATATATATGGGTACTCCCCTGCCCACTTGTATCCATTTTTGTACACTCATATGTCATACGTTCGATAAGATCTAATTTGAATCGTGTGGAGTGTGGATAGATATTCTTCATTGAAGAGCCCACAAACGCATCACAACTAAGATTCATCATGGTTATTCGTGTCTGGTTCACTACATACTACTTTCGTTCAATATAAGCGCCTACACGTGCAGCCTGACTATTATCCTTTATTCATTAGGTTGAATGTGAGCATCAGTATATCATATATATATATATATATATATATATATATATATATATATATATATATATATATATATATATATATATATATATATGTATATTTATATGAAACGTTCGGAAATAAACTAACAATACTGAATTGTGGAAAATTCGACATGCAATCAGGCCCTTTGCAGACTCCACAATTTTCGACTTGAGACCTCTCTTTTACCATTTTGATCGTTTTTTCTCAGACAGGTGTGTGATGTATGATGACAGGGTGGAAAATATTTGTATTTCCATGTTTATTTTTTTTGAAAATTTGCAGACTACCAATCTTTCGATAAATGGATCACATGTGCCGCTTAGGAACTCCGAAAGATTTTTTCGTTGTTCCTTGAAAGGAAGAGAGTAGATAGTAGATCCTAAAAATTGTTTCGGAAACGGTAGAAACCAGAAGACCAAAATGATGATGAGCGACAATGTTTATCGAAACACTAGAATGTTTCGATCACTTCCACAAGTTAGTGTAAGACCATACGAATTGAACTAATAGAGCTACGGTTCAAACGTACGCGAGTGGAGCAGTCAAAATATTCGCAAGTAGTTGGCTGAAATCAGTTGTCGTTGGTGTGAGTGAACAAACAACGAACAGTCCTGTGACACAGAACTGCTTACAAACTAATCAGAATCAGGAATGTGTTAGTTAAATCTGACTATACGGATTCCTATAAGTGAATTCACACGAGCGAATTTAGTCATCTCCGGAGCGATACTGCCCACCATACTCATCATCCCTGCCCGAAAATCGAGTGAAACAATAAAAATGACTAGGTCATTGCATCCTGTGTGTCTCCACTCTTTCCGTTCCGGCACATGACTCATGTCATATAAAGCATTTCAAATCAATGAACCTCCTAATAGGCATAATTTTCGTGTTGGACTAATCGAAAGTTTGCGTATCAAAAATCAGAGCTGTTCTGTACATCACACACAAATCATTTTGGGTTCATTTTACATGGATTAGTGTATTTTGCATCCTGTTAATCGAGCTCAATAATTATGAGTTCAAAGTGTTTTCAGATATACCAGGCATTTTTCCTTGGAGGGAGTGGAAGAGACCCATTAAAAGAAACTTCATATTGTTCTCACTGTTTTAGCGACTCCCAACAACCACAACTGAAATCATTTCATAAATCCACGACAGAGGAAGTATGGCTTCATTGGTTTTGCGGCGTTACTGAAAGGAAACTGCTAAGATTCGGTACGTGTTTCAGTACCTGAACACGGGTTACCAACAACCTTAACCAAACGTCCGTATTGCTGACACGGTGTTCTCAACATATTCTACCAATGGAACGGAGGGATTGATGATCAAACACCGATAATGTCGGTTTAACATATACCCCAACGGTCGTGTTTCTGAACTATAAAAAGGAACGAAATTACCTGTGACAGTGCATACTCGACCGTTGATGAACTTTATGATATCGTGCCAGCATCCCCGATGAGGGAGGTTAGTAAAGACCAGTGGCACCTTCTGCATGCGAGACGAAACCTGATCCGTTATCTGTTCACCTCATGAGATGGGAATGCCTCAGTCGCAAAACTAATCTAATCCAGCTAGGGCTTGCTTCACCAATAAGATATTTCGACCAGGGCCAACCCATTACAGCAGCAGCAAACAAGAAATTATTTGTAGTTCCTTCGCAGCACATTTCATTCATTTGCGGAATGATTTATCACCTATGTTCATTCCAAGCAGTAGACACGGTGTTCGAAGGATTCACATTGCTTCGAAATTCCCGATCACTGATGCCACTCAAGCAGGAGAAGTATAAGATGACAATTTAGCTCTTCTTCATTTATCGTCCAGAGTGGTACTAACTGCCTTATCTCATATTCAGGCCGTGTGGTCAGTAAATCAAGTGAATGATCGCCCTAACACATCCGATTTACGGTGAATTTTCAATACATGCGCGACTTACAGAAAGGAATTGCTTGAGTTTTCCAATTTGAAAGATAAGGCCACGCTATGATTAGTATGGCGTTATATCTTGATTATAGGACAAAATTGACTCGAAACACAATTAAGATGAGACTATAACTGTGAAGCAAAGCAACTCGTGCACACCAATGACGTTAGAATATCATTGATAGTCGGTGTCTGAATTTTACCGATGCCTTCAGGAGATTCAAATATGGTTATTTAAGTGGGGCGTGGGATCGAGAGATCATTAGAAAAAGTGGAGCTGGATTGCGACCGATTGCATGCAGCCCAACATGCAACGGTCAATTGGATATTGGAATGGGCAACAAGCCTTCGGATAAGTTGGTGCGGTAAGCAAATGAACAAAGCTTGATCTCGCTACAAAATTATATTTACTAGGGACTAAGCCCAGCGGCTCGACGGGAAGTCCCCTTTGCATTGGATCGGACGAAAAAGGACGTATACCATGGTCTCCAGGACCTCCGAATCAAGCTCCAATGGAATATTTCCTGGGTGGTTATGTTGAAAGATAATTGAGGGACTTCAAAGCCGATAACCTGGATGAGTTTGAACATCGGATTCAACCTGTATGTGGTGCGATTCCAACATCAATGCAGGAGGCAGTTTAACGTAATATGATTCGACGACTCACGATTTGCCTGGCTCAAGTTGGGGAAGTTCTTTGACACTGTATGTGTTGATTGTCCGGCAAACAACCACAAACAGTTTGAACACCTGCCTAAAAGATGCTTCGAAGTTATTTGCGACTAACTAAGAAAGCTGTTTTTAGTCGGCGGCAGAGTTCACATTACATCACGAAAACTGCCTTGGTTCACTCTATCCGTGTAATTCGACTACTTCCCGTCTGCTAACGGATCGAACATCTCGACAGCGATTTGCATCACTGGTACGGACCGCCACTTGACGAACGTGTCCATCGGCACCAGGAATCAGTTCGTTGATAACTCCTTTTGGCTGGATCCCCATATGAGTGTTTCCTCCTAGAAGCAAAATGTATTCATCGATGCACAAATCCCGTTTGGGCAATAATCATTTGTCGCACAATTGCAACGTTCATGAGTACCCATGTCCCCATACTTTCCAGCAGGCACAGATCAACAACTGCACCTGAAATCGACACTTCGTATACCTTTTAATAATAGTGGTTTCTCCATGGATGTCCGTTGGATTGGAATGTCACAGCAGTAAATCACTACAAATCAGATGTCTTGTTGATGAGAGGTCATCAAACACCAGCATAATTGGCTTGACATTGATGATCCGTCCAGTCTCAGCGATACAGGTCAGCAGTGATTCATCTGTGAGAAACTGACCACCTACCGCGGTTGTCATTATTCGCTTAACAGAGCAAATCATTCTTTCTCATATGTCACGGAAGTGACCTGCTTCAGGTGGTTGAAATCACCAGTCGACATTACGCATTGGAATCTCACCTACTGATTTTCGCTATCAAATCGCAATATCAGTCTTTCTCACTCGCTTCCGGCCCTGATAAATTAAGCACCGGTGTCGCCAAAACATGACCTCAGGGGGTCCTCCAAAGCGACACGAGAAATGCATTTGTTGTTAGTCTATGTGTCATTTCCATGTGCACAGCCCCCATTCGAATACACGTGAACAAACACCCACATTGCTTGTGCGTACTTCTATCAATTTTATCACAAATGTTGGCAAAGTATTCCATCCCCCGGACCCTAAACGGTCGACCTTTTCGTATCCTATTCAGGAGTAGCGGAGCCATAATCTGAGAGCACGGTTGTGGGAACACTTTCCAACAACGAGAGCATTTTTTGAGTTTTCAATGTACAACATGCATGATCAATACGATCCGAAACTCCATTTTAATTCACGCGAAAATGTGAGAAGCTCTTACATGTCTGTTCACCTCGTGACAATGCTTCACAATCAGTTCATCGATTGTACAACCTGGAGGCAGGATGATTACCAATCAATCAGTTACGATAGGTGCCACAGGCACACAGCCGTCTAAATAAATCAGGTCTTCATACACAGTGGTTCTTTAGGGCTTCAGAATACTTGTCGCCTTCGGTGGGTTTAACTTCGAAGACTTCAGATGCTTTTCAACACATTGATGTTGGGTTATTCTGATTGATATGAGTGAAGCATCACCCACGTACTTCACTCCCATAGGTCCCAAATGGCCAGTGTACTACCGTTCAGTTCAGTTCAGCTCTCCTCAGCTTTGTTTAGTTCAGTTCGGTTTGTTTCAAGCTACTATTATTCACGAAGTGGTTATGGTAGTTCTCGTTTCTATCTCACAACTGGAATCTCAACTGGAACTCCAACAACCAATGGTACACAAAATATAAGGAGATAACTATGAATAATTATATCAAGTAGATAAATAATGCATTTACAAAGGCGCTACTCGAATGCATTAAAACCCTCTATGGGACCACACCCAGGAAGTCTAACATAATTCACATGGCCTTTCCATACCTTTCTTTCATATCATGTCATGGACTGACAAACTTCATTGATCTCTTCTACGAACTACCTCCCTTAGCGAAAGTAGCCCTACAAGTTGTCCTATCCAATGATATATAGGACACAAGTCACAACCACATTGGCCTTATGAGTTTGACTGTTTCATGTAGTGGTTTGTTCTGTGCACCCAATACACTGCACCAATCCTCATTATTACAAAAACAATATTCACGCTGCATGCTATGCCAGTGCCTGAATTACCAATCCACTTTTTGAATTGATTTTTATGATTTTATTATCACACTGGATGAAACAGTCCGCAACGATATTTCCGGAAAATTAAATGGATGATGTTATATGCTTAGCACAGAAGCCCAGAAAAAAGACCGGTTATGCACAGACATCTAAGAGGAGTGATCTTGTCTATTTTCAACAGACGAGAAATAAATCTGGCAGAACAATATAGAAACATGGGAAGCATACACTGATATACCAATGGAGAAATAACAGACTGCGAAGCATTGAACTGCTGGATTTCACGAATTTGAAATGGCATTGGACGATGTCTCCAGACAACAATGCTTGTTTTCATATACCCATAGAGTATTTCTTAAACCGAGATATACTTGTAAGAAGAGTACATTTATTGGTGGCGTTGTCTCCGATGAAACGTGATCTCACAGTGGAATGAATGCAATCTTGACATTTGTGATTGTTTATCAGAAGGCCAGACCGCTCGAGACTTTTTGTACATGTGAAATATTTTCATGAAACTGAAAAGAAATCAGACTACTTTGAGATAGACTGAGTCAAAGCAACGTCATTGGCTTACTTGAATAGACAAGCCGAGTGGTTACAGCTAAGTAACCGTTGTGAGTATTGAATAGTTCTTGAGAAAGACCAGCTCCAGGAAGAAAATTGTCACTGCTTATCAGATACGTAGAAGCATTTCTTCCAACTTTGATACATTATGTTGTTACTGAGAAGAAGTCTGCCAATCAGTCAATTGAGTACGTGAGCAGATGTTGGATTATGATTTCTTGAGAAGCGACGTTTGCTGTGAACCATAAAATGTTTGTGTCTGATCGACGAAGTCAGGCCTGATACATTGTCACGAATCATTGAGTGATTCTGCAATGAAATGGACTTTTGCGCTAGTTCCTCATACGTGAACCGCGAGGATTTATATGCAAATTGGTATTCGTCAGTTGGACTTCTGACAGGGTTTCGAATGTCATGAAGTACAGCAAATTCAAACGATTTCCATACCGACGAAAGAAATACAACTATGTGAAATTTCTTGGAACCTGTTGGATTACTGTACGCATTTGGTTGGAGTCAGAAATGAAGAACGATTCAATTGCTTGACTGACCAAAATAATCAATACTTTCGACAGAGGTTCAGCCCCATGCTTGAATACTGTGCAATTGAAGCCGTCCGATCCAAGAAGTTTTGGTGAACTTGATGAACCAATGCATCTCGATATGCTTGCTGCCTGAGAAGTTCTTAAATTGTTAGCTTGTTATAAAATTGGGAAACGTATTTTTAGGATAATGATCATGAAACTCTATCAGCGTTTTACGCATGATAATTGTTGATAGAAATCACAATCTTTGGTGGGGTTATTTCGAGCAAATGGATTGAAAATATAAAACAAGTCGAAAATGAAATGGTTTCACCTTATTTGAATGCAAATTGGAATATAGCCTACCGATAGCTTCGCCCACCTTGCTTCTCTTATCCATGCCATAATAAATTGGATAACCATCAGAAACATATTTGTTCTCATTTATAATGTGAAGCCTCTGTTTCATTCTGTTCTATTTCAAGCTATGTTACGTTGTGAAAAGAAACTCGGTAGACGACTGCACGAGTGTGATGATTTCATGGGCTCTTTTCAAACAAGTGATCCTTTGTTTCGATAGTGATTTCTTGTGGAAATGAATTTCGTACAAATCCATCAAGACAAATGTAAATTCACATCGCCTGGTTGCTCTTGACCAGGTAGATATAGGCGTATCAACACTCCAATAAAATCTACTCATTTGATTCGTCTAAGCATGAATTCCGTATGAGCTGATCTGACTGATTTGCGTTTAAGTAATCACGAAATGATACCCGCTTCTCCAATGATTTGCATTGTAATGAACAGCTCTTTTCCGTGCCAGCCACAAACCTGATACCACTGGTTGCGTTCATTTTCTGTCTGTCGAGTATCACTTTCAACTTGTTGTTTCATATCCGCATTTGGACTAGCAGATTGATCGGCAGATGCAATATGGGAGCATAATCACTGACTACGCCGCATAATATACCACTGAATGACCTCAAATGCTAGACATCATTTAGGAGACATTTGAGCAAGGCTTATGGACTTGTCCTTATTCCGGTCACACAGAGAAATACCAACGAATTCATCTCTATCGAATAAATAGAGAAGATGCGAGCCGATGGACAGATGCAACAATGTATTCTATATAAAGTGGTACGAAAACTGTACCGATACGAAAAATACACTAAATGCAAACCATCACAACGACGAATCAGAAAACGAAGCGCGAGCCTGTACATTCAGCGCGAAACCGAAGGTAGAGTTATTCATAACGAGGTCAGAAGAAACCTCGGAACAGTTAGTTCAGTTAAGCATATGCGACGGAACGGTGAGGTCAAAATCAGACGTTAGAAAAGACCGTAGGGATAATAAATCCAACATTGTGTCCAGAAAAGGGTCATTTTCTCAACTCTATCGAGGCCACTGGAAATCTATCCCTCTTTGCAAATGCAACAACAGTCTAGGTTTGACTTCTGAGGTCATTTTTGCAAGCAATAGGTCATGTGATAATAATTCGAATTCAGTAGGATCAAGCACATCGTGAAACCAAGTAAATTGTCCCTCGAGAACGATAATGCAACTACAGAATGAAAAGAATGAGGTCAGCAAAGTCGAACTGACGTCAAAAAAATTAGGCAACAATTAGCTTACAAGTGAAATAGTCGGACATGCTAGGATTCATGCATAAGGAGGAGCATTTCTTTGGAGAATATTTCTACGAGTAACATGTCGTAGAGCATGATGACAAAAATTGAATAAATGGTCCAGAGCAACTCTATATTCCCATGTAAGTAGCAAGATATGAGATTTACATAGATTCATCACACAGCCTAAGGATCCGGTTCACCATGGAGAACCACGGAACCACTACACACCTGTTTCTTCCTCATTACAAATCATCTTCATGGTTTTCAATGAAGAGCTGAGCATTCACACTACTTGATGACTCATATTATACCTCATTTCACCGAACTTAGTTTTGAGCCTTTGGTGGGTTGTCTGATAGAATATAACTTGCTCGCAATTTATTCCGTTCTGAGTTTATTCTTTTAATTACCCTCTTAGGCGTGAGGGCATGTGAAGGAGTACACCCATAGCCTCGAAGGCCCACAACACTTAACTGTGAAATGAAGAGTGAAACAAACTCGACTCAGCTAATGACGTAATCTGTCCACCGACCTAAACGGGCGAACAGAGTTTTCATTCCAAATAGGCACGAAAACCACAATGCTCGACAGCCGATCCAAACATAACTCGGTCAAATATCACAGCATGCTCATTTGTTGCAAGCCTACAGATACTATTCATCTACAAATTCGTCTCCGCTGTTTGATCAGCTGACTACGTGTCGGGAGCAAGTGTGCAACAGTCCTACGTTTCATTGATCAATGGGTTGTCCACGTGTGTATTGTCCGATGGCAGTTGACAGTTCAATGAAATGCGGATGACAGGCGGTAACCAGTCCTGTTTTCCAATAATTAGTGCTCTATTCGACTGGTGATACGCAATGGCTTTGTGAGTAAATAAGGCAGCAAAATTTCACAAAAGTGGTAAATCAGTATATAGCTTACGGTGACACAAGAAACTGAGAGGAATATGACAATAATTGATGGAGTTCAAATATGTGACCTGATGAATACACCGATCTCTTGTCCCAGCAGTGATAAAAGCTGGCAGAGGTTTATACGAACAGACTTTTCAGCTCATCAGGAAGGTATACCGCGCATTGAATTCCACACTCATTCGACCACAGCTGACGTTTCAGTTACCGCTCGTGATTATCCGGACTGGCTTACATAGCTTATTTTTCGTTTAGGTGCCATACTATCTTATACAGCATGCAGGTGAGATGCCACATGGATTCGTTTGCCCTGTACACCACACCACCCATCAACTGCGCCAGTAGATATAAGCACACAAACGAAAGAATTTCAATGGTCAGGAAGCCTATCCACCCTCTTTTTGTAATCAGAAGAACAGTACCCATGACATGGAAGACGGAGAGCAGCTTATTCAAACCGGGAAGATAAACGAATCGAAAACCACCGGTTTATCACGGACAATAGATTTACATCTTATTTGGCACGTCATAGTTTCCTATTATTACTAAGGAACACAATTTCCTCTTTCCTCATTAGTGTGTTACAGTAGTCGATTCACATTTGAGCTAGTCCAACAAACGCCTCACTTTATTCAACTATAAATGAACTGAATTATATGTAAAATTCAAGCAGATTTCCTACTCAGATTATTTTCGTATTTCCGTGTATCGATGACTGGGACAATTGGGAAATCCGATCGCACACGATACAGTAAACTGATTACGGATTTACAACAGAGAATAATCGCAATTACATTATTCAGTGTTTAGCCGTGTTTTATTTGCCTCCTGCTTTCTGAACTGTGACAACGAACGAAGGTCTCGATCATAGACGTTTCTGTATTGTTAACGGCTTGCTCGTTTACCTTATAATTCAAATTCAATTTGACTTATTCTTTACCTTTCTACTCTTATCACCGTTCTGTTTTGCCGATTCCCGGGTGCGTCGTATGCTTGGCGCCTTTCTCCGCAGTCATGCCCTACTTTATTCATGAAGTTTGTGTCACTTGTACCCATCACTCCAGCACAGGTTTGGTAATACATCAAGAATAGCTTCCATGAATGTGATTTTCCTTTCTTGAAAGTTTGTCTTCCTGATCCAATACGCCCGCTTCGATGAAGCGACCGTTCTAGCTCACATGAAACAGAGCTCTCGATAGAAAATAGATAGAGGAAAGATCAAATTATGCATGTGACCAGAATGATTTCATTCGATATCGGTTTCTCGTTGGAAATAAAACTGAAAATGAAGTGAAATATTTGCTTCATACGATAAATGTGTAAATTTATAAATGTGAATGCATGTCCAGCTAGTGAGGACTCACTGAAAATAAAATTTATATCTGAATGACATTTTGTTTTTCAAGTGGTGAAAAACATTGCGCAGAAATGTTCACGCAATTTAAAACGACATTCCTCACAGGAATACTCATCAGTAGGGAAAACATCAATACATCCATGTGGCACCTGGTAACTGTCCTGTTGTCTAGGCCTTAGGTTCTGCACTCTGACATAATTCGCGCCTGTAAAATGTATCGTATAATCAAGCTCACTGAGAGGTAACATAAGCAAATAATCCATTACTCGAAAGTCGAAAATAACTAAGTCTTGTTCAACATTTATGGTGCCAATTGTCCAGATTGCCTCCCGACGGCCTGATCACAGGGGGTTAAAACGTCAGCGTCATCAATACCATTTCCTCCTGAATAAAATGGACAAATAAACGTAATTACTTGAATAGATAAATGGGTAGGTTAACAGTTTCAACATTTTCAGAGGAAATGTGGCAGTGGCATCTCCGGTGTACAGATACATCAACATCCTATAGTGTGACCGGAGAATGACATGAACATAATTACAGGTTCGGCAGCATGGCAGATTCGCTGGAAGTATTCGATCGCTTGTATTTGATCGAAGCAATTTATTCCCAAAATCTATAGCGCTGAAGGTAAATCGTCTTACTCAGGACCGTCAGCTCAAAAGCTGTCCATCAATGACCAGCCGGTAGAGTGCGTTCCATCATTCACGTATTTGGACTCTACACTGCTTCCGATCGATCAGCTATGATATGTGACATGTTCATGAAGCCGCCTCGTTGTCTAGTAGGAGATAGTTGCGTGCAAGTAAAGTAAAGAAAAGAATAAGTGCATCGATGGATTACCGTGGCTTAATAATAGAAATGAGCTTCCCTTTAATCACCCAGTTGTAGACCATCGTTTGTCGTTTCTCAAGATATGACTGCTCTGGAATTTGAAACTACTCTCAAAGTACAATCATGTTATTCGCCGTCATGATTGAAAAGGATAAATGACATCTATAGTTCCACAGGAAGATGTTCAAGAAAATGTGTGTGTTCCTGCTACCCCATAACGTCTTAAGTTCGAACAAGCCCGGGAAGGTCCGAGTGGTATTCGACTGTGTGGCTGTTCGTGAAGGCATTTCACTCAGTAAAGTCCTAACACAAGTACCTGATCCAACTGATCATTTGTTAGGAGTACCGTCAGGTTCCGTTGATATGTCATTGCTCTTTCCGCTCAAATTGAATAGATATTCCAGCAAGTTAGTGATCCAAAGTGTCACAGGTGATCTGTAGGCTTCATTTACTGGTCAGATTACGATGTGAGTAGTGCGACTGTTTACAAAAAGAAAGCTCATCCGTTTGGCACTAGTTATTCATCGTTTTGTGCCAAACTGGCCTTAAAAAGAGGTGCCGAAGACAGCAACATTGACTTTTTTCATTAGTATTATATGCGATGACTAAGAACTTTTGTCTGGACGGTTGTTTGTTGTCACTGTAGTATGAGAATTTATTGCGATAATTCAAACGGATGGGCGACACTCAACTGAATGGATGTCGTAAAGACCTAGACTACAAGCAGAACTGATGACCGGAAAAAATCGAGTACGTACTTCAAATTTTATCAGCAGATCATCGTGGGCAATAAAGCATTCGGTTTCAAGTGGGATATTCAGTATGACTGTTGTCTGCTTTCAATTCATTTATCCGAGGTTCCAATAACCACTAGGAATTTACTAGGATTTTTGCTTCATTTTTTGATCCATTATCGTTTGTAGTGCCCATTTTATTGCCTGATCAAAAGAAATGTCATGATGCTTGTCACCAGAATCTAGAGTAGGTCATTGAAAGAAAAAAAACTGTCAAAATGTCTGTTCTTCGAGAAGAGCAATCGGTGCAAATGCAGTATGCAACATGGAAATCTCGAATATTTTTAGCCATTTCGTGGTTTGATAAGGCTTCAGTTTGCTCTATTTACGATGCTCCAAACAATTACTGGCAAGCTGGGACTGTTGTCTTTATTCGACGTGCCAAAATTCCGCGACAAATGTCGTCGAGTGGATTCAGACATACAGTTTTGGAGAAATTATATTGGTAGAAATTAATCCCGATATAGGCGGTAAAACTGTCAATGTGAAAATGTTAGAACCAAGGCTGCTCAACGGTCAACGATGTCTTTGTGCTAGAGCTGCTCTGCATTGCAGTTTACCTAATAATAGATTGATCTTTCTACCTGTTCGCCCACAATTTACCGAACTTATAAAGCAACACCACCAGCAGATTCCAAGATATATAGGCGCCGGTCATGTTTGAATTCGCATCAGGAAAGACTTCTGAATTTTGGAAGCCATGCAAACCGTGAGACGCGTCCTCAGTGAGTGCTTAATATGCCCAACCTATAGCTCAAGTAATAACACTGTTGTCTGATTGCCTATGGAAAGGTGGGAGCTACCTCCTTGAGAAAAGCGGTGTCAATTATTTCGGACCGTTTCGTATCAAGGTAGATTTATTTGAACCCAACATATATGGGTATCGAGCAATACACTCGGAAATCGCATATAGTATGACTGCGAGTATGTTTCTCATGGAAATGATAAGGTTTATAGCCAGACTCATTATACCGTAGGCGATGTAAAGTGATAGTGGGTATGACGTTGAGACCGCAGAATGTGCATAGAATACTGCGTCGTTTGCGGTGATAATCGTGAAATTATTCAACAGGGTACGTTACACTATGAAATTGATTGACACATTCAGCCACCAGCTGCAAGCTATGTGGATGTTAGATTGATATTGTCGGCAGTCAGTTCACATCAACCACTAAACGGCGAGGAATTATCGACATACATTTTGGAGTTTGGAAGTATCATCAAACATAGATGTTAAGTCTCCGTGTGTGGAGACCCAGAACACCCACACGCACTTTGACTTAGTGATTTATCATTGCTTCTCTCAACACATATTTTTGTGCAGGGAAGACCGGGCCAGTAGAAACTTGCACCAACATTGACGTCAAGCAGAACATCTAGATGCGATGTTTAGGATAAGTTGGAGTCGTGAATATCTCTCTACATAAATGGCTTAGAGATGAATCGGACTTGTGAAGGGGAGGGGGGAGACGTGATTCCGATTACTGATGGAAGTGCAGCATGCAGCTTATGGCACAAAATAATCTATACTGAAATGTTTTCGGATGAGGACGAGTATATTCGCCAGATCTAGTGAGGGAACCGCATCATATAATGACGGTGGGGATATAGAATGATTCTGTTTCATGAGAATTACATAGGAACTGAAGGAAAATGTAAGAAACATGATGCAGTCATTTCGTTTATTCTCGTCCACCGACTACGTAAAATATATCAGTTTATGTATCGCACAACGATGAAAATGATACCATTCATTGGGTCAGTTTGATAGCTACAACACGGAGTTTCATAGGGGGAGAGCGTGGTCCTTTCGGTTGGTGCCATAACAAACAATCACTTGTGTCAACCATTTGTTGTGCACAAATCGCTGACGGATGCATTCTGATGGGCATCGCTTCGGTGAATGCTCACAGCTCCAAATTGGGTTTGCGTAACACAATTTTAAGGGATTAGGTCGGGTCAGCTTTGTGACCTGATGCAAATAAAGGTGGCACAATAAAAGAATCCGAAGATGTGACGTTTTAGTTGCATGTGCTCGTTAGTCTTTTCGACTATGCACGGACCGCCAGTCCTTCACTGTGATGCCTCGCATAAAGCCGACATAGAAACCAGAGTATTGTTTCCCTTCACCTATGAGATGGAGAACACGATTCATAGGGAGGAAGTGATCAGGATGTATTGCCAGAGCGTGCGTGTAGCATGCACGTGCAACTGTCAAACTGCTACCATGCATCATAGCGATGATTCGTTTAAACAACAGAATGTTAAGCAAATAAACGAAGCTGATTTCCATTACAAGATTTCCGCCTGCTTCCCTGGGTTTTCGATGTTGCTCGATAAACTTCTCGGAATATCAATTGGCCAGCAACATTCTTTCTATAAATTCCTATTCATTTTGCACTTATTATTTGATGCAGATTTCTTAAGCTCCGTTGAGGGGAATTCGAACCAAACCATGATTGCAAATATCGACTTTCCTAAGTTACTTTGAAACATATGGTACGTGGCAACATTTTACCGAATATCTGAATATTTTAACATATAAAAAGGGGTAGGCAATTGACTAGTTCTTCTTCATGAGTAATACAGGGATTAGTTATGATAGAACTAATGGAGATCCTCCAACCAGATAAGGAATCAGGCAGTGCAGTCATGAAGAAGATATGCACACATGAAAGATGGAAGACATACCTTCAGACATTTAATCTTTCAAACGGGACACTACATTGGATAACAATATCCTCACAGAGAAACAAATGATATCAACACATCTTCAAATTCTGAACTTACATGGAATCTTAACCGAAAATATAATAAACAATTCAAACCAATTGAGAAACAGGCGCTTTATTTGACAGGATCACCAAAAGTTCAAAAGTCATCAGTTTCCTCGAGGCCTATGTTATGCTTGCAAAATCGGCATATCACAAAACTGACTAGCTATCAAGCACGGTAGTCATTTGACCGTTGCACGTTTACGCTGCAATCACGATCTCGCAATGCACGCTAATTATTTCCTCCCTAATAATCGTGTTCTCCATCTCATGAGTTGCGAAAAGCGATAATCGGTTTGACGCGTCATTTTCATGCGAAGCATCAAAGTGACGGACGCGTGGTCCGTGCGAAGCCGAACAGACTGATGAACACGTGTGATTAAGCAGAAAGCGTTGTAAGTTTCATCCGACCATACACATCAAATACAATCAACAAGAAGTAAGTTTCATTTGTTTCACTAATCGGAGGTTACCACCTTTTCATTTAAACGTATGTATACATTAAGTCAGCCATATGACACTCAGACTGTGGTGCAACAACTTATGTTACTGGTTACCAACAGGTCAGGATTCAAAAGACATTCGGACAGTCTTGCCGAACCAATGTCTCACATGTTTTCTATCAGTTAGCTTACAGCTACCGTGACGCATCCACAGGCAGAACGGATAGGTGCTTGGCTCAACCAGCGTCGGATAACATACATAAATGGTTGGCAAAAACGATGACACCGCGCAATGCGGCCACAGAGAATGACGTTAGAGCTTCGGCCTCTTTCAATTGCGAAATACCTAATTGAATCATATCACAAAGTTGACCCGACCAAATTCCTTACGTTGATGTTGCTCATGTTGATGATGAGCCTAGCACACAATACGCCCTTTCATTTGCACCTGCTTGAGTTATTCAGAGATAATACCGTTCTCTAATTAGGCCATACAAATATCTCCTAATTTAGGTCCTAACAAGGATAGAATTTGCACTTTTTTTATAATGCGATCAGGCTCCATGAAATTGAAGCTGGATGTTGTTTATACATCACATTTTAGGTAAGGCATGAATAGGATTTAAGATTTGGTAACTGGATGTATTCGTTCAACCTAATACGTGAATTCAAATAGACATGTAGAAGTATAAAATGACGTTGGAAATAGAATCCATATATTGTTTGCTTTTGTCGGAAGCGTTACATTCACATCAATCCGATGGCTCATTAGAACGTTCATTTATTCACAAGGAAATTTTATCAAGTCCATGCACACGCTACCACAGATTCATATTATTGAGACAGAAAAGGCAACTTCTATAGTGATTGACCACTAATGTAATTAATATATGTCTCATTCCAAATATACACTTCAGGTGCTTCACCAATAATGGTACGAAAAATAACGGTAGCTAACCCTGTCGTCCAGCAGTTGAAAAGCAATCTGTCTACACATGAATTCAATTTAAAGGTGGCTTTAAAGCAGATGTGGTAAACAGTCGATCGCGTGTTACCCATATCCGAAATCAGAACGATAAATTACGCTGCCGGAATCCATGTTTTGTTCACCTGTCGACTATTTCTCCTTTTACTAATGAAACGCAGAATTGCCGTATATACACGGCTCTCAGTGTGGGGCAGGTGACATATGTCGAACATTAGGAAGACAAATAAGGGAGTCACACCCGAGTCGGTTCAACAAAATACAAGTGAAGAACGGACAAACGACAATTTCCATCTCTTCCATGGAATAGGATCATTCGATCAATAATAATGGAGCCTCTATTCGCATATAAACTGTCAAAGTAAGAGCAACAAGAAATGCCAAAAGGCCAGATTTCGGCAACCGCCGATTGAGTCTTGATCCGCACGAAACAACACCACATTATGTGCTCAGAAGCAACACACAAAATAATGTGACGTAATCACTAACATCACGTAACTGATAATTGTCAACAGAATATCTGTCGTAACACTGATAACACCGCTACTGTATGGACACGAATTTGTCAATTGCTGTAATCAAGATTACCGACTATCTTTCTGCTTTTCTATCATCCAGTGTGCAAAATCTGTAAAAACGTTTAATATTTTATCACAGGTGAAATACTGACAACTAGTTGTCTCAATGCCGAGTGTGCTGATGTCCTAATCGAGTGTCCTCACACAACCGTATTTGCTAAATCAGATGAATATTGATTAGTTGCAGAAAAATATTGTTCAAATATAACCATGAACCAAAACAAACAGATCAGTACAACACTGGTAACCATCATTTCAAGTTCAATTTCACATTTGAATAACGCTCTTCTAATTTATTTTTCACCCTGTCATACCAAGAAAATAATGAACATGTGCATATCTCTCACTCAAAGCTCACCTTATCAAACTATAAATTGTGAAAAACGTTTGACGATCATTACTCGCATTCCATAAACGTGGTAGAATTGTTTTGTAACTTGCCTGTCTTCTCCGGTTGGGCAGCTTTCTGGGCGCGTCGTTCGCATGAAGCATCACCACAATCACATCACCTTTACAACTATCACCAATCAATAAAGATGCTCGCGGCAAACCGATAGACAAGTTCGTATATCAGGTAATATAATGACAGCAGTCAATAAGCTGATCTCCACTTGCGCTGCGTGAGCACACATAACCTGGTTCATGTTAGATTTGTTGCGACAGCGGAACGGGTAATCATGTTGATTGAATCAAATGTATTGCTTCCTATACTTCGATGGATAACGTGATGGTGTCGCGTTGCTCATTGAAGGAATTTTTGTCTTGTTTTTCCAGTAGGGAAGATAACTGCGACTGTCTGACTGGCAGTGACGTATTGCCTTGTCTCTTAACGGTTTGAGGTAGTCACTCTTCTTTCATCGATCGATGACTCAGTCGTGTTGAGTTTCTCCCTCAAGCCACTCTTGAAAGTGTGACCGGGGAATGACATGAACATAATTACAGGTTCGGCAGCATGGCAGATTCGCTGGAAGTTGGCTTCAAACGTTTGCTGATTTGGTTGAACATAACGTCTCATTTATGTGCTATTTATAATTTTATTTTATTCTTTGTCAGGTTGATTTGATAATAATTGCCAGGAATTATGCTGAATGCGCAGTTGATATCAACGTTTCGATAAGTCGATTGATTTCTCCCTCCAGTGGCTCTGTCGTTCAAATCTTCTCTAGCCCGAGAAACATTGTTTGCACTGTGCTTGTCTTGTACATTTTTGGAACATTTTCAGTGCAAAGTAGAAAGTGTCCCTCTAGAGAGATCTTTCAATTGATCCATTTTCTCACTGTTCGCTGTGGATAAGTAACCTTATATTTGAACGGAAATTATTTCAGATGATCAACTGTCCTTCGCAACGTAACAGGATTTCGAAACCTTAGCAACCATTTTATTAGTTTCTATATAACGGAGATTCGGTCATTGACGAGGATACTCGTTCTGTCACGTCTGTTTTGTCATTTCGACAACACGTTTTATTGAAAATATCAACAGACTCATGGGAAGTTTCTATCAGAGGACATTCGAAAAACTGCTGATACAGTATTCATGCCGCGTTATTTGCCAGATCCTGAATTTCCAAATTCTTTTTTCGATTTTTTTCTATGAATTTATTATTATACTGGTTAGAGCATGTTTCGACTAAACATATGAAAAAAGTCTTCGTACGTCAAAAAAGTTGGCGGCTCAGATAATATTTCATCCTTGAACAGTCCGCAATAACATTTCCGACAAATGCAATGGATGATGTTATGTGCTTTTCGCATACGCCCAGAAACAAGATCGATTTTGTACAGGCCTCTTCCATAAGTGATATAGTCCCTTCTCAACAGACGGAAATAAATGTGGCAGAACAATATGGAAACGTGGGAAACATACACCTATGTATGAATGGAGAAATTACAGATTGCGAAGCCACGAACTGTTGGACTTCAGGAATTTGAAATGGCATTCGATGACCTTTCCCGACAGCAATGCCCATATGTAAAGACCAATTCAAGTTCTCTAAAACCGTGAAAATTCACGTGGTTTAAACGTGTAAGAGGAGTAGATTCAACAGTGTTTCTGTATTCTAGAAAACGTGATCTCACAGTGGGAAGAATGAAATCTTGACACTTGTGAGTGTTTACCACAAGACTAGACTGCTCGGAGATGTTTGTTCTTGTGAATTATCTTCATCGGCGTACTTGAAGAAACGAGCTGAATGGGTGACAGCTAAGTGACTCATAACTAGGATGTTCTCATGTGTAACTTGATGCTTCTGTTCCATTCTGTTCTATTTCAAGCTGTGTGACTGTGTGAGAAGATATTCGGTAAACCATTTCACCAATGTGTTGGATTTATGTGCACTTGCCAAACAAGCGATCCTGTGTTTCGATAGTGATTCCCTGTGGAACGGAATTTCGTACAAATCAATCAAGACAATTGTGAATTTACATCGCCTGGTTGCTCTCGACCAGATAGATCCTGGCGTGTCAATACTCACATAAAATATAAAAATTTCATTTTTCTAAGCATGAGTTCCGTATAAACTGGTCTGACTAGTTCGCGTGTCAATAACCACGAAATGATACTCCCTTCTCCAATGATTTGCGTTTTATTGAACGGCTCTTTTCCGTGCCTGCACGTTGCACATCGTGATTGATCACTTGGATGTTCATCTCGTTCACCAGCCACAAACCTGTTACCAATGGTTGCGTTAATTTCCTGTTTATCGAGTATAACTTCCAACTTAGTTTTTCCTGTCCCTAATTTCAAATAGCATATGAAGCGGCAGATTCAGCATGGGAGCATAATCACTGACAACGTCACATTATATATCAATAAATGACTTAAAAAAGCTAAAGAATATTTGGGAGACGTTCGAGCAAAGCGTATGAATGGGTCTTTAAACCGGTCTAACATGGAAATACCAACGGAATCCTCTCTGCTGAACGAATAAAGAAGATGCATGCCATGTACACTTTATTCCGTAGAAACTAGTACACGCTTGTGTGTTGGATGTTTCTGATTTACCTCGTTCATGGTGCTTCCTTATTGGTCAGAGAGTTACTTTTGGATGGCACACTGTAAATCGAGCAACGTGACTGGTGCAAATGACTTCATAAACCACCGAATATTTACCAATATCGAGATTACTTTGCTGCACACTGTAACAATATACTGACTGCCTTTCACGAAAAACTGACTTTTGACATCATTGAGGTTTGCACTTTAACTTTAGCTACTGAAAATGTTTGTAGCAGACAGGTTTTGACATTTTCTAATATCAGACAAGAAAAATCGCGCTTTATAGTCTGTTTGGTATTAAGGGTGGTCTGATAAAAAAACGGTCCTGCGGCCTTGTACACTCCTGGTTATTGGGTTTTGGATGTAGTTCATGCTTGCGCTTGATTGTGGTGGAAGATGTATATATCCCATGGTCACAAAGGCCCACTCAATAACCGGCAAACAGAGCCTGGAATGGAATGCAAACGATCGCAACGATGAATCAGAAAACGAACCGCGACCGAATACAGTCGGATTTGATAAGGAGGTCGACAGAAACCTCGAAAAAATCAGTTCAGGTATATATGGTGTCCAGATAACGGTCTTCTCCTCAACTCTATCGAGGTCACGATGAATCCCTAGAACGATCAAAGACTTTTACTTTGCACATGCAAATACAGTCTATATTTGATCTCTGAGGTCATTTTTGCACGCAATAGGTCAACTAATAACAAAACAAAAATCAGTACGGTCAATCAAATTCTGAAATCAAATAATTTGTTCATTCGAAACAGAAATTAAGTAATACCAACTGAGGGTTGGGTAAATAAATCAAATATGCAACCACAGAATGAAAGTAATGAGGTCCTCAAAGTCGAGCTGACGTTAAATAAATTGGGCAACAATTAGCTGACCAGTGGAATAGTCCGTCATGGGAGAGTTTATGAAATCAAGAGTTGCGCAGACTGGACTCAGTTAATGACGTAATCTGTCCACCGATCCAAACGAGCGAGCAGCATCTTCATTCCAAAAAGGCATGGAAACCTCAATGCTCGGCAGCCGATCCATACATAACTCGGTCTAATTTCGCAGCATACTAATTTGTGGCAAGTTAACAGCCAATATTCATCCACAAATCCCGCTCCATTATTCGATCATCGTACTACTTGTCTCACGCAAATCTGCAACAGTCCTAATTTTCATTGATCAATGGGTTGTCCACGTGTGTATTATCCCATGGAAGTTGACAGTTCAATCAAATGCAGATGACAGGCGGTAATCAGTCCTGTTTTCCAATAATTAGTGCTCTATTCGACTGGTGATACGCAATGGCTTTTCGAGGGAGATAGGCAACAAAACTTCACAAAAACTTTGATTCAGTAAATTGCTGGCGATGACACAAGAAACTGAGAGGGTAATGACATTAATTGATGGAGTTCAGTTTCGATAGCTGACAATGCGGCGATCCCTTGTCCCAGCAGTGATAAAAGCTGGCAGAGGTTTATACGAACAGGCTTTTCAGCTCATCAGGAAGGTATACCGCGCATTGAAGTCCACACTCATTCGACCGCAGCTGAAGCTCCAGTTAACGCTCGTGAGCATTCGGACTAGCTTCCCGGGAAAGGCCCATTCGGTTGCTGTGACCACAGAAGAAGCAAGCTTTTCGTAGTCTTCGTTGAGGATCACTTGTGCGTTCGTACCAAAAGGCATCTGCTTGTGATCTATAAAGTACACAGCTTATTTTTCGTTTAGGTCCTATACTATCTTATACAGCATGCAGGTGAGATGCCACATGGATTCGTTTGCCCTGTTCACCACACCACCCATCAACTGCGCCAGTAGATATATGCACACAAACGAAAGAATTGCATGGGCCTGAAGGCATATCCACCCTCTTACTCAAACTAGGACGATAAACTTATTGAAAACCACCCGTTTAATAAGGACAAAAGATTTACACTTTATTTGGCACGTCATAGTTTCCTATTATTACTAAGGAACACAATTTCCTCTTTCCTCATTAGTGTGTTACAGTAGTCGATTCACATTTGAGCTAGTCCAACAAACGCCTCACTTTATTCAACTATAAATGAACTGAATTATATGTGAAATTCAAGCAGATTTCCTACTCAGATTATTTTCGTATTTCCGTGTATCGATGACTGGGACAATTGGGAAATCCGATCGCACACGATACAGTAAACTGATTACGGATTTACAACAGAGAATAATCGCAATTACATTATTCAGTGTTTAGCCGTGTTTTATTTGCCTCCTGCTTTCTGAACTGTGACAACGAACGAAGGTCTCGATCATAGACGTTTCTGTATTGTTAACGGCTTGCTCGTTTACCTTATAATTCAAATTCAATTTGACTTATTCTTTACCTTTCTACTCTTATCACCGTTCTGTTTTGCCGATTCCCGGGTGCGTCGGATGTTTTGCGCCTCTTCCATAATCATGCCATTTCCTTATTCATGTAGTTTACCTAACTTGTGTCAACCATGAACTTGCTCTGTCTTTTGACCTGTACCCATGTTCTGAACAGATATGAGGGGCTGCAACTAGCCTTGACCGTGAACATCTGACTCTCGGTAATGGTAGCAAAAAAATACAACAAAAGTGGGAATCGATTCTCCAACCTAAGCATTCATCTCAATTGGCTGATTTCAGCATCGGGACGCTTTGTCGAACGAGGCTACAGTCTCCCATACCTGGAAATCTTCAAAACATTCCAAATGGATGTTCATCGTGCACTAGATACACGCATAAAATAACCAACTTCATTGTTAACACCGCTCACCAGCTTGAAAATGGACTTCCAATTTCACACTTCGCCTGACGGGTGATTCGTATTCTAGTGCTTGTGGTAAGGCTGCCGTTGGCATCATTCTCGGCATGAAAACTGAGCGTGTACTGCTCGACTGGATTACAATGTGCAGTCGTCCATGTGCGATTCGGGTGAACGGTTCTATACATGTAAACAGCACTAGACTGCAGAGTCCATGCCTGTTTGTCGTTTATTTGCATGCCCCAAATGACTGCAACTCTCCTGAGGCTAAACACGAATACTACCATGATTTGATGAATTGCTCCGTAGCATGCGTTCAAACGGACATCATGGATGTTGTTGGTGAATTCAGTGTTCCAGTTGGAAGCCTCGATGAGACGGAGAGAAATAAAGGAAACCATTTCGATATTTCAACCGATGGAACCGATAACGGTGACCGACACATTCAACTATGTCCTGAACGTGGACTATTCCGAGCGAGTACAAATTTCTGGCACAATGAGCCCAGTATCCAGTTAAGTAGTAAACGGAGTCCAGTGGGTTCTATTTGAGACTGTGACGGCTGACCAAGATCCAACAACCAGCTACTCACAGAAGCAATGGATATCTGCATCCTCAGTTGAGCTGTGAGATGCTTGCAGAATGATTCCTCTCGATTACAGATATGATGGAACACAGAGGTTTCTTAAACGCCAATCGATTCTGAGCCTGAGAAACGGCCGTGAATAGTAGTGGATTGTGGAGGTGGAAAAAGCTGCAGCGATGAGAAGCATCTACAGCGATTGGCAGCAGCTGCAATCTTATCCGTCTAAGCGAAAACACCTGTTCTCGAAAGTCAGGAGTTATTGAGCTGTTCTAAGAGACAAACGGCTCACTGATTCGAACTCAGGAGCTTAGTCTAGTCCGTTGGGAGAAGCATTTTAAGAAGCATTTTAATTGGCTTTATCCCCGACAGGCTTGTTAAGATGCGTCATAGCTCCAACTGTGGTTGTAGATACCGGTTCTATGTCAGAAAAAGAGGTTCTTCGTGAGCCAGGATACTTAAATGATATGAGACTGCTTGACCGGATGACTTGCCACGTCCAATTTCAAGGATGATGGCCCATAATTGTTATTGGAGTTGACAAATCTCCTGGATTTGTTAATTAAACAGGATTAAGTTCCAAAGAGTTGGAAATAATCTGTGATTGTGCGGATTTAAAAGATGGATGGTGATTCCTCTTGTCAAAACCACCCGATAATATGTTCGGTTAGCATCACAGTTCAAATGCTTCCTTTTATCATTTCCCACCACCCATCGACCAATTGCGAACGGTGCCCAAGCGAGAATCAGGATGGGTTTGGACTTGATCTCGGGTGCGTTGCTCATAACTTTACTCTCCAATAAATTTTCGAAAACAGGCACGCATTTTATAGGTCAACCACCTTCCTTTTTCTTGATCCTTAAGCGATCTTAGACTCAGTTGACCACATATTCCTTTAACGCTGCCTCTTGTTTGAGGGTGTACCAGAGAAATTCCGTTCCACCATAAAACCTCTTTATGTGAACAGCCGAGGTCGAGTTAAGATTTCCTGTTCTGTTTCAACCGAGTTCACCACGAGAAGTGGTGTGCATCAGGGTCACCCCTTTCTACCATTCTCTTTACCTTCGAGATTGATACGGTCCCAGATACAGCAATTTTGTCAGGTGATGATAGTAATATAAAACTTTTCCCTAGTTGAAATGTCTTAGACCTTGAATATGCGAGTCACATAGTTCTCCTTTATGAAGATCCAGGTAAGTTGCTTGCTGTGTAACACTGATCGGTATGCATTTTGCAAGATGCTGTTGAAGGATTGGGTTAGTCCAAAACTAAAACTTTCACCATCTGGAAAACCATAGACTTGGTTGATAAGTTGTTTTCTGAGCAGCGGGATTTTACTGAGAGAACAGATATCGGTTCAGGTGTCATTGTGTATACAGAAATTCTGCTTGGCATTTCCCAATCTGAGTCATCTGTGGCTTTGATACGAAATCTGTTCATCAATCAAGAGTTGGGTGTAAGCTGCAGCAGTCAATCCCGTACTTCTCTGTGGTTAAGAGACATGGCCACTACGGATGAGGAGTATGAGAAGATAATGGATATCTGAACGCTGATGTGCGCATGTCCCCTGACAAGATTCCTCGGCACGCCAAATTCGGGGAAGCGAGGACCTGTTGGAAAATGAGTAAGGATGGCCAGTGCATGACATGGAAGAAAGAAATGAAAAACCAAACCAAATCAAACTAAACTTGCACCAGTCGAGACAAATAAAACGCTAGAATATGTCATTTGTTGCAAAATCTTCCAGAACTAAGAATTGCAAATTCCTAAGGCACGTCACAAAGCTTAGTCGTATTCAGAAAAACTAAATCAGGCACGGTTTACGTGAGTGTGGATCAACCCAATTCTACTAAAATACTTGCTTCTTGTGACTGTCCTTTTTCATATTCACCCATTGAAGTCTCTGAAACCTTTTCTCAATCTGACATTTTTCTATTTGTTCACGAGCCCAAATATTCTCATTCTTTCTCTGGTCCGGATGGGCTAACCCAAGAAATTCTTGGGTACAGTAGAACTCCAGCTGGTGGAACCCATGTCAGCTATGTCGAGTGAACCATTTGGTAAACTGTTCGACGCAACTAACACAGAAAAACGGGCTCATCTAGCAGTATTTTACTAGAGGAACTCATTTCTTGTTGTCAATAAACACACCTTCCGTCATTGTCAGTTTGCCCGCAGAGCCAAGAGGTCCACAGTTGATAGTAAAGATTCCTCAAAAACACCACGTTACCAAGTCCTTATACAGACACGTCCGATCTGTACGTTGCGTATATCATGCATATTCTTCAGCCTCTGATTCAGTACACAGATCCTTTCCTCAACCGTTAAAATCGCGAAGCTTTCCAAGGTCCCTGACAAATAATTACGTGGCTCTCCATCTATAACGAACACAGAGCTCTCGGTTGGTCATACATATGACAGCCCCAAATGGGGACTAGGCTTTATTCAAATACAGTTCTCTGATTGAAGAAATACAATGTGAACCCCAAACATGACCTTCCGTGGATTGATATTGGCCCAAACAAAAATATTATTATCAATTGCTTGCAAATCAAGAAGAACAATTGACACAAACGTCCATATCGAAAAGGGCCAAAGGTCAGAAATTTCATAAGTGCATATAAAAAGATCCACTGTAATGGTCCATTCCCTGAAGAAGAGGCAACGAAACACTCATAATAAAACAGGGACAGTGGGAAGGGAGTGCGGGTTATGTTCATACTGTTTATTGTCGAGTCGACCAGTCGCTTCCACCAGCTTTTTGCACCACGCAGTGCAGAAATCCAGGAAAGGATACTAGTTTCCTGAGACCAATTCTGACAATTATGGATTATCCCATGGTTCCTTGTTCTCCCTCTTCTATATTCCACTGAAATCGGTAACATGTGTGTATCTTCCCTACTGGAGGCGTTCAAATAAGCTGACAATATTGTTCTTGTCCTGATATTTCCGGCCTACTTCTTGAAAATCTATCTCGTTTAGAGAATCTTCCAAGCCGAGAGGGTTTAAAAACTAATGTCTCCAAGCACCTTGAATATTAGTTCACAAATTCTCGCTCATTTATTCCGATAGTTTATGTTTCCGTTACTTATGTGGTGGAAAACTGAGGTGTCTATCTTCTCAGACAGTTTCGGTCATTTCAGCAAGTGAATTCCAAATTCAACTTCCAATGTGTTCTTCTTACACTATTTCACTTTCCCTGCAATTATCCTCGTATTTCGGAACCTGGACCTTAGCACACTACTCCGTAGCTTGGTAATTACAAGTCATACTTCATCTATGATCGGTACACTTTTCACCTTACACCTTGGTCAGCATAATAAGTCTTATTAAATCTCTAACCAATAAGAAATGTCAGGATTATACTCATCCGTTACACACAGACGTAATTTGTCGCCCTCATTCATGCATTATGTCTGTATTCCGGGACCTTCCACCTAGAATGATTCCATACAAAATTTCAAACCTTGTCTGCTTCATGTCATTTCCAAAGGAGAATAGATAAAACTGAATGACCTGAAAAACCTCCTAATGATAGCAACTTTTCTTTTCTTTCGTATATACTTAAACACTGCACCTAAATAAATTATTCGTTTTTACCTCATTGCTTTGCCATTCGATGAATCTCTCTTGCTCTGCTTGCCTAATTCTCCCGTGTAACTGTTATGTCACTAGCATATTCTCCTTGATTTATGTGGTCGTATACGCATACGCGTTCTGCTATGTACGTCGTCTCACGTGACTTGTGCTCGCAAATCTCATCATTTCAGCCCCTTAATGAGAATATGAAGACGACAGAACAGCACGGTAAAACCCGAATGTTTTTTCGCAAGACGATTTGCTGGTAAAAGCGAAAATCTTGAGCGCGCTATTCCGATGGTTTTGCTTTGTTGGTAAGCATGACTAATTGAATTTTGTGTATTACTCACAACTACCTGCGAGTTGTACGTGAGGATGAGTGGTACTTTGCTTGGTTGATTGTCATTTGGATTTCATCTTTCCGGCCAACCCTGCACTCGGAAGCCCCAGACTCGAGCTTTGCTTCTATTTGAGTTTAATTATACTCCCTTTCATACACAGGATCTGAACAATGGCCTTTTCACCTCAGTAGTATGTATATTACCACTGCATCACCCAGCTTCCCTCGGGCTAGGTCCGAGCTACCGAAATAAATTTTGTTTAGATGTCGTCTTCTATGATACCAAACAACGGCTGACAGCTTCGAGAAGAGACACAGTATCTGTTCCGTTAATTCCAAGGGAAATACTTCCACCGTATCAATTTTTTTTTCCGCAGGATAGGCCATCGTACCCACACTTACACCATATTGAGTTTTGTTGTCTAGTTTTGTCGGACAGGTATATAGTTATTGTTCACTCGGGTTATGCAGTGGCATGCGTGTGGGAAGGCGTGCTGATTAGTTGACTGGGTAAAGACGGATAATTACCTTGCTTCATGGAATTTTGTTTCACTCTCTGATAGTAATACCTAATACACACACCAATATAAGTCATTTCGGCCGTTTTCCACACGTAAAATTCACTACAAACCCTAATGGTGAATCATATTGTATTTGTTGTACAGTGTGAACATTCCCTGTAATGTCAAATATTGTCGACATCCTTCGCCTCGGTGAAGCTAAAACTGTATTCGTTGAAACTTTTATTATCCTCTTCGAGTTATTGATGTTGTCAATATAAACAAGCACGGTGATTTCGACGGCGTGGTAGATTTTTATATGAATCAAGATGGGTTCGTAATTCTTTCGGTGTGATTGATTCTATGCGTATGCTGAAATTCATTCGAAACGAGTAACATATAACTGAAGGGAAAATGTGTGCAATACTTGAAACTTACCATCTATTTTGATATAAAAATTCACCCTTGCACCACAGGAATGTCCCAGTGAAGATTTGGCCAAAATGTCTATTCACCAGTCTTACACATTTCGACTTCATGGAATCATATACAAGAACCAAGGTTCTGGCTGTTTTACTGCCATTTAATACTGTTGGGTTTGGATTTCTTGAAACTATTTCGCGCCCATAAAGAAGGGCTGCATAATTCGATTTTTATTGTCGTTGCTGTAGGAAACAGATGCACCATGCCCTGTTTCAAAAAGATGGGAAATAACAATTTACATACCCACCTGCTCGAATGTTTCGCACTCAAACACTAACTTAAGTAAAAATTAAAGTACTATTTGCAATAGACTTTGGTTAACGTGTCAAACCGCGTGCAACGGCGGAAGTTAGAATTACTGGGGTCAGTGGACGATGTGGTTGTTTGGTCTTGCTTGGAATCCGGGATCGCGTATGGAATCGACAAATCACAGATTTACTTTCTACCTCAAGAATATTGTTTTCGGAGAAGTACTGGAAGAATCGAAAAAATAAATTCATGTTTAGGCAATTTTTTGAGCTCTCTTTATTTCTCTCTACTGGTTGCCAATGCTGATGTATGCGGTATCGCGGAGTTTCAGTCCTACCGTTTGAAAATATCGCAAACTTTTAGATTTTGACCTAACGTCGCTAATCACATGTGACCCTAATGGATCCAATATATTCTCCAAATTCAGTTGTGCTCCACCACAGTAGCGTTAAGATAGTCAGTTGCTCCTATTCAGAAGTAGATTATGGAGTAGGCTTATTTGATATTTGGTGTGGATTCAGGGTAAATCTAACCATTGTCATTTTAAAAGCAAGTATCGTTGAGTTATAGGATTTTGAAACCCAAATAACGATTTGGTTGATATCATGGTGATAAGGGAAATAGATATTGAAACACTCATAATCGATTATTATGCAAGGACCGAAGCGAGCATAGCTAGGTATTTGTATTGCACCATTTTGTAGTCAATCAGAGGCGACCAGCTGGAGAAAATAGAGCACTGAGTAAAAATCTAGAATGTGCAGTAGTTAGCAGCGCTCTGGGAAATTGTATTTAGTATTCCCAATAGGAAAATTCGCACGGACGAAACCTGTGAGTTCTGCTATGGTAGTAACAGTGATCACAACTGTAATGACAACATCGAGAATGTTGAGCATCAAAATTGCTGATTTTATGAAATATTAAATCTGCCTTCATTCTGCTACCTAAATGGAGTCAAGTAGTACAGTCCACCTACTTACGAGGACTATCCAAGTGACTCTCTCTAAAGTCATTGGTTATTCTGTTCAGTGGGGCACGGTGCAACATAATAAGAAGTGTTCACAGTATAAAAGAATATCGATATACTTTCCATTGGTTCAAGTGAAATGGATTAAATGTTTCACGTTGAATTCTGATTGACCTAAGCGAGTGCCAATGTTGGTTGAATCGCACAAATGTTTCACTACTGGTTCTGAAACAAAACGCCGGGATTCGGACACTGTCGATCACCTGATACTCACAACACCTCACAACGTTGTTCTCTTCCACAGCAGTCTGTTTTTCTCAACCAATTAGGTAATCCCTGTGATCATGAGTGCACCCAATCTCTGTGTTGTTGGAATCTTTCAGGGCCTTTCATCGACGTAATGTTCGTTGGGGATGCTTCCAACACATTCGCCTAACAGGCAATTCATGTCGCAATCTCATAATTTATGTAAACTGCTGATCAAAGGTTTTCCAAGCATATAGGTTTTTGCCAGGTTTCACTTTGTCACCACAGAGCTAAAATTCTGTTCTTTCATGTTCATACACCTGTAAATGGCAATTTATTAGACATTTTGGAGGGTTTATCATCGTTGATTGATACACTTGAGAACAAAGACAATTACATCACGTCAATGATCCGGTCGCTACAGAGATAACAGGGAGGTAACACTGGAGGTTTGTTTGCCTCACATGTATGGCCCGTGAGAAAAGCAAGGTTGCATTCACATGCTACATCGCAAAACTTTGGGTAGGAAATCGGAAAATGCGTGGTATCCACACACAATGAAATGTTCAAATCGAAGATTCATAACTATCAAGTCATTCAGTGAGGAAACTTAGTCCCCTGCAAGTTAATTGATGAAATTTCCTCAAGATTGTTCTTGTTGCTTCGCTTTCATTTACGGTAACAGTGCAAAGATGTCCGACTAGAAATTCGACTAGTGTACAACGCAAGGGGTGTGAGATGTATTGTTAACATGTGCTTATTCAGTTGGAGTTCCATTGAAAACACTGTGTGAACATATCGCATGGTTGGTATAAAGGCAGGCTTGTTACCAGCACACATTATTTGGTAATATACATGAAAGGTTTGTGTGATAGGAAATACTGTATCTCAATCGAATCAGCAGGGCGACAGCAAAAAATCAACAGCCGGTCCATAAGGCAAAAATGAAGCACCACTTTGTATGGTTGCTAGATTTGAATAGACAAAAGCAGTGTGTGAGGTTTTCTAATGAAGATGTGGACATGCACTTGATATAACAGTAGGAAACCAAGTTTTATGCTTCTTAATTTCATTTGGAAACAATTCTGTTGAAGTCGTTCATCACCTAGATGTTATCCATGCAGAAATGTATTTGTATTCTGGCATTCCGTTGAATCCAAATCTACTAGAATACTCGGCTACCTAAACGGCACTCCTACTGTTGTTTCTGTCTTTTAGCTGGGTAGTCACAACGTCAATGTTTGTCATTTACTTCACGATACAAAATTTCGATTTGGTTTCACCAAGGATTACACAGACTATAAAATGAAGTAAGGTCATTGCCTACCCAGTTGTGAATGAACAAAAGGAATGAATAATCTGGTGAAAACACCAAATTTACTGAAAGCAAATATATTGTGCTGACTCAGAATCGGGATTTTTCAGTGTTATGCTCCAATTCCAGCCAGTAAGAGAAACGATTGGACTTGGTGCTTGTGTTAAATCGACGAACTATCACACACGTAAGGGCAAAACACCTTACGTATTCTTAGGATGAAAAGACCACAGTGAAACAACAACTAGTAAGGCGATCACTGTTTGTAACAAAAAACCGTAGTGGCAACAAATATATCTTCAGATTGTGAGCATTGAATAGAGCCTGATCTTGTTGGACAGAGCAATAGGTTTTGCAATGAATGTGTTTTGGGGCTAAATAAATCAGCGTCGCGGAATTCACTGCCAACTTTTGAATAGCTCATCTAAGTGAAGTATATACCAACCTAGTCTCGCGAGAGAAAACCCAGAGGGAAATCGTGTGAATATTCCACAATATAACTTTCGTATTCGGGCTGATTCGCAAGCGTTCCATCCATGTCACTTGTTAAAGACGTTTCCAATATAAGTCATACGATAGTAGTTACAATCAAGAAAATAGTATTTTGTTGCTCTCCTGTTAGAGTAACAGAAGCCGCAAGCGTCGATCGCACGTGCAATAAAACTTGTCAGCCTGACGAAATCATTCGATTCAGCGACATGAGCAACTGAAATCAATGTACCGAGCAGTTCATGCATATTCCGCGTCCTTCTCTTCCACAATGATAGCTGAATCACAAACACACAGACACGAGAGTACACCAACGGAATAAATATTTTTATTCAGCATAAAAACTGAAAACATGAAATCATTGTAATGACTTTCATGACAAACAAACACTTGGTTTGCCATGCTATTTAGGTTTGAATTATATATTACTATAAGAAAAACCGAATCGTTGGTGAAGATGTTTACGAGATGGTGATTTCTGATATATTGAGGATTTAAAAGTCCTTTCTGTAGCGTGAATATTTCGAGAATTCGTGCGTGAATCACATTTTGAATGCTGAGCTTTCAGGTGGCCAAGTCAGAATAAGGCGGATTTGCAGGCACGTTAATGGAAAGTTCGTTTCCGTTCTGAGTCAATTTTATCGTTGCATAGCTAGATAGATAAGTCAACACTACCCGGACTGAAACATAATTACCTATCAATAAGATGCAGGCTTATGCCAAAATGTGAGAAGGATGTTGACTGATTATCCACGTAGTGAGTGTGAATAAAGACGTCTGCTAAGATGAAACAAGATACAAATAGTATAACAGTATTCAGGACTTTCTGGAGTCGAAAGCAGTACGTCTGACTGAGTAAGAACGTACCAATATATACATGAATTCGCTGCAAAAGGCATACTGCATTGGTGATGTTCAGTGCGGCAAAGCGCGGACATTGATCACTCTGCTCCCGCTTACTGATACATGATATCTCCAAGTGCGTATCTTCCTAAAAATGCTTTGTGACTTCGTACGCATAGAAAGGAATACAATTTAGAACCATCCAGGACTGTCTAGACTAGACTTTGTTGGCACTAATTTTATGGACTCAGTAATAATGGGTACTCTCGGTAACAACATTCGATCGAGTAATTGAGATGGAGTCGAATTATATCATACAACTTCTATATAACTGTGGATGGTTGGAACTGGAAGTTGGATTGTAATGCTACTACGAAATTCGGAGGTCGATCATTTAACGTTCCAGCTCAAAAAACTTCTTTCACGTGATTTCATAACATGGGTGGCTTGATGAATCTAATTGCCTCACACCAAGTCGAGTCGATATTATGCTTCACTTCGCGAATGCTAGTGAGAGTGACAAGTTTGTTCTCATCTTCCGAGTGAGGAGAGCGAGCAAGACGTCGACTGCGTGTGTGGTTGTGTATTTTCATGATTTGTGGTGTAAAAAAAATCAGCAACCGTGATCCTGAAATCTAAATTGGTGAACCACATAAAACCTTAATCGATCAGGCGTAGCAGTCAGCCGGGGAACATCGGGGTTCCCTACAAGTTGTGTTCTGTGTTGAGTTTACTTGGCCTAGTGCCCTGTGTTTCGTGCAGTGTATTCATTGGGCACCGTGTGTTTTGATTGTGTTGTGGGTCCAATAGGCCGTTTGCTTCCACTGTGTGTGGCATACCAATGCCAAATAGATATTTTATCGAGTCTCAGTGAATTGAGACATTCTTCATTGCAACTCACGCAGTCATCGAATCAGACATCGTCATATGAACCATGATTAAGCGTACATGTGAGGATTCTTGACTGTGTCCGTCTGCGCAGATTCTCACCTGATCTCATGCGGAAACTCTCCTTTTTTGTAAGAATCACACACTTGTTTTAAATAAATGTGGCTGGAAGTAGGAAGACGATAGACTTAACCTGCTCTATTTTGACCACTTGAATTGCTTTGTCTATTGTTCAGTCATTCGCAGCCTGTGAGATGATATTCTCCAGAATTGGCCTTCGAACTAACATTCCCGACATTTTTCTTGGTTATGTCAGGGTGATTTATTAGGTTCCAATATTCAAGAGGAGTAATTCAATTTGGGGAATTGTATCTCTGACGAATATGAGCGAAGTTGGAAACATTCAGATGCCAGTAAATTTACATCTGCTTTAGAGTACTGGCTGAATTTCTCATATGTCGTAGAAGACGATAGCTTTCTTCGTGTCACCGTCCATTGTCACAGTAATTCCTAAATAGACCTCACACAATTGAGTATTCACACTCAGAATGATGAAAATTTCCATTTACGGAAAAATGTTTCACGAGTGAATGTTCATCAAACTACTGCAATCAAGCTCATTTCGACAGAATGTAATTACTTTAACAGAAAACGTTGCGATACTTCCTAACATGAATGGTCACCGCCTATATTGGTAGCAAACAATAAGTAGGTTTTTACAGCAATGAGAAGGCTAAACACAGTGAGAGCAGTCTTCTGCACTGAATCAAATATATGATCACAATCCCCTATACATGACAAAATTCAAAGAAGACGAACGGCGCGGCCACTTGCATGAATGCTGTACCATTTCATGCTCTGTATATGCGGCTAATAAACCTTGTATGGTACTCATCATTATTGTTGAGCTGACTTCTTTCTTCTCTTTGATGTCTGAACTAAAATCTCGATCATTTGGTCAATCTTTTCTACTCCTCGAGGTCTGCTCGTATCCGTTCATATGCTTGACGTTTTGCTCGTTATTCATTTGCAAACGTGCATTCTCATTTACATAATGATGACGTGAAAGCTCACTGATCCTTATATGAAAAGAACTATAGAAATAGGACAATGAACGGATCAAACGCAAGAATAAGGCTGACTTGATATGAATATTTTCGTAAGCCAGTTTACCAGAATGCATGACTAGAACTAGCCTCAGACTGACGCGACAATGAGAGCAAGTTGCGCACCAGTGTAAATGTCAAGGATTATGTATGGATTGAACGCAACATACCGATAGTTGGGATATTCTAGGAATAGTCGGTTAAACTCAGCTCACATGTTACTGTCCATGGTAAACCTACGGCACCAGAGCACGTAGGAGTGTCAACAGAAGACATGCCGTGGTCAAACGGCAATAGTCCTCGTACTGACTGCATTGTTAGTTCCTGCTGCATTGCTCGAGGAGCAGTGAGTGGTGAGGACAGGAACATCGGTAAGCGGGGGACTTGACTCGTTGATACTTGAGGAATCGAGCGAAATCAATTATTTTTTAGTAAGTGGTGATGAGTAGTAGATGGTCCACCGCTCCCTAGGGTATATGAAGGAGAGCACAGCACCATACCACGATGAAGGTAACTACACCGTTTTGACTAGAAGGTTGGTCGCTGTCACTTCAAGTGGAGCCGAGAAGCTTTTCATGGAAATAGAGGAGCAATTGACATATTTGGTGACGATGCTTCTGAAAATACACGACATATGGCAATGGATACCTCAAAATCAAATGAAATTCGTACTTAATTAGAAGACAGCATTACGGGGAAGATAAAGGATGAAAACACGCAAGGAGGAAAAACGAAAACCTCATTGTTGATCTAACAAAGAATTCCCTCAGGTTTCGAATTAGAGTGATGAGGCAACTCTGTGATTAGTATGGTATTGTATCTCGATTAGAGAGCATATTTGCCTCAAAAACACGATTCGGATAAAAATATTACTTCGGATTGATGCAGATTGCGCCTGAAAATGACAAGATTGGGAATTCAAATGAAGTCAGTCTTCATATTTCCTCCACTGCAATAGGAAGATATAAATCTGGGTAGTTCAGTCGTAAGTGGAGTTGGAAAATCATTAGAAACATTCGACTGAGATGGCGACCGATCGCATGTAGCTTCACCTGCAACTGTCAATTGGATATCGGACTAGGCAACAAGCTTTCGGATAAGATGGTGCGTGAGACAAATGAACGAAGCTTGATCTGGCTACAAAACCTATGTTTTCTACGGACTATGCTCAATGGCTTGAGTGGAAGTTCCGTTTGCACGGGATCGGACGAAAGAGCACAATACCCTGGTCTCAAAGAACTCTGGATATAAATCCAACGGCAGGATTTACATTCGCGACGATCTCGCTGCATCTCAATATGGTATATACTGCAGAACGATAATCTTCTAATAAGCTATTGTAAAACAGTATTGTGCGACAAATATAGGGAGAATTGGAATTGTCACCATGGTAAAGACACATTAGCAAACAGCTGTTTCTGCTGATACAATATGGGTTTTCATCGATGTAGGGCTACGGCTTCGACAAACCTCAATAGCCTTGCATTCCTTATCACGTATATGACTCGAAACGCAGTGTTTCCGCCAGCTGGATGTTGCATCCTCTGATGATGACGAGCGACGGCAAACGACCAAATAATCGGTTAGACAACTGTCGTTCTGTTCCACCCACATGGGTTGCTTCGCAAATTCGTAAATCAGATGAGATTTGGTGAATAGAGGTGAACGTTATTTTCATCGAGGGCTTTGGGGATCCCAATCGTTCGATGAATAATTCCTAGGTAAGTTGCACATTATGTTCTAGAAAACGCTGAACCAAGTGGCCGTTTGAGCTGGCGGTTGACATCATCACATTTGATTGGAAGACAGTGACTGACTGTTGATTTCTCTACTGAATGAGTCGTTTGTCTGGTAACTATAGGCCTGCTGTGCCTTTTGATAAATGTATGGGGATGAGCGTTTTCGGTCGACGCCTCTTTCAGCTGTTGTAGTTCGCAGTCAATCATGTTTTCGTGCAAATTCGTCCTACTCTCTGAAATGGTGTTCGAACCAGGCTACGAATATATTCCACTAGCACAAAGCTGTCAGTGTGCAAGTATAAGCTTGTCCAAGCTTCTTTTCTATGAAATCAGATTTGGTGATTAATCCGATAGGAATATCATCAACGTATCTTTTGTAAAGCTTTGTGCTTTCCGGGATTTAACTCGCCTTCACAAGTTGGCTGAATTCAATTTACCAAAACCATTGGTAACTGTTGTAGAGAATCTATCATTGGTAGCACTAAATGAACTTCAATTGCGGGCTGTCTCTGGAGATCTAGGTTTCTGTATACCACCGAAGAAAATAAACAGCATAGAGACACAAGCACAATTTGAATATATATTCCAACAATTAAAATATTCAAACTCATTTAAAAAGATGCGAAGAATTGGATCAAAGCGGAGCTGGTTGACTTCAAACCAAAGTGATTGGTAACATCGTCCAAAAATCAGCCACTCACCGCAACTGAGTGCATTTACATCATGGAAAATCTACAGTTGCAAACTGGCTTGATAATTTAACGCCCAAACAATGATTCCGGACAAGTGCTGACTCATTGGAGTGAATATGATAAAATGGAGATCGTTCTTGACTATCCCAGCAAGTTTGTGCCCCAAGATAACTGCGATGAACCTGATGAACTAGAACAAGAGGTATCGGCAGAAGCACACCATGAGACCATAGCTCAACATCTGAAGCCGAAAGGAACTTAAAATTCGCAACTGCATGGTTCACCGAACCACACAAACCAGAAGTTTCACTTTGAAAAATAATATAGATGATAAATTCATCGCAGCGCAAATTGGCAAAATGGGTGTTGAAATTACTTGAGCCGGTTCATGATTTATTGGCCAGAGACACTATCAAAGAAAGTTTCGAAATAGTAGAGATCTTTGGGTCAGATCATTGTGAAAAGGAAACACACGGCTCCATTTGTTGTCAAATCGCTGTTCACGAACTTCCCTTTAGGGAGGCCATACGTATCATATGCGACCATGTCGAGCAAAACCAACTCAAAATCGGTATACTAGTCTCATTTCAGGAACGACAATTACTACCATGCTCAACAGCCGTATCGTGTTCTTCCCTTGGCCGGCATACAGACAAATTGACGCAGTCGCAATACGGAGCTCATTGGATTCGTTTTACCAGGAAATATTTTGGCTCACTTTGAGAAAAATACAAGCTTGTTCATGAATGCAGTGTAAGCGATATAAGGTCATATGGCCACGGAAGCCCTCTGCACTATTAGAGATAACCGGAAACGAGACTGTTCGGCTTGAAGTATGGCACCGCATAAAGTCCCAATATGTCAGATGTGGTCACCAGCCGAGTCACAATGGATTTCCTCCTACCACGAAAAATGTCGTCGTTCGAGGATTTAGAACGTCTGACCTCCGCAGTGTCAAATGAAAGCTCTGCACCACAGATCGCAGTTTGGTGTATCTTCCTGACAGAAAAGGCCTTTTTGCCAGGAAACCGGACGATAAGTGCCATCAGAAAGAAGCAAATTGATATTGATTTTCAAGTACAGTTTTTTCTAATAAATTAGTTTCATGGAAAATGGGAGTTCGAGGAAATCCTGGGATTATTGAGAAAATCTACCACAGTGTGTTATGGTCCTCACTGTAGAGCTTGGATGATGGAGGGCAAAATTTGGTGGGCTATCGGATGGCGAATCACATGATCATACATATGATTACCACGGAAATTCCAAAAGTACAGGATGTTGATCTCTCTGAACGCCAGAGATGCCACTGCCGTACGAATTCTTGAATTCCTAAAACGGTTTGCATACCCATTTATCTGCTCAATTTTATCCGTATTCTTTGTCCATTATGTTCAGAAGAAAATGGTATTGATGACGCTGGCACTTGACCGCCTGCGATCAAGTCGTGGGAATGCAATCTGGATCATTGGCTTCACACATTATAAATTAGACTATTTTATTTTGGCCTATCGAAGAATGGACAATATGCTGACGTTTATCCGTCATTCATGGGTACAAGCCTAAAACAGAGCAATTTGATGGTTGACACAAGTGACACAAACTACATGAAAAAAGTAGAACCTGACTGCGGAAAAAGCGCCATGCATACGACGCACACGTGAATCGGCAAAACAGAAGGATGATAAGAGTAGAGACGTAAAGAATAATTCAAATTGAATTTGAATTATAAGGTAAACGAGCAAGCCGTTAACAATACAGAAACGTCTATGATCGAGACCTTTGTTCGATGTCACAGTTCAGAAAGCAGGAGTCAAATAATACACGGCTAAACACTGAATAATGGAATTGCAATTCATCTCTATTGTAAATCCGTAATCAGTTTACTGTATCTTGTGCTATCGGATGTCCTAATTGTCCCAGTCATCGATGCACGGAAATACGAAAGTAATCTCATTAGGAAAGCTGCCCGAATTTCACACATAGTTCATTTAAACTATGGTTGAATAAATTGAGGTGTTTGTTGGACTATCTCGAATGTTAATTGACTACTGCAACACACTAATGAGGAAAAAAGAAATAGTGTTCCTGAGTAGTAAAAGGAAACGATGACGTGCCAAATAAAGTGTAAATCTATTGTCCGTGGCAAACGGGTGGTTTTCGATTCGTTTATCTTCCCGGTTTGAGTAAGCGGCTCTCCGTCTTCCGTGTCGTGCGTACTTATCTTCTGATGACAAAAACGGTCGTATATGTCTTCAGGTCCATGCAATTCTTTCGTTTGTGTGCTTATATCTACTGGTGCAGTTCATGGGTAATCTGGTGAAAGTGGCAAACCCATCCTTGTGGCATCTCAACCTGCATGCTCTATAAGATAGTATAGGACCTAAACGAAAACAACTTTGGTGCTTTAGTTGATCATAGTTTGTCATGTTTCCGTGGCAGAGGTTTTTGTTACGAACGCACGAGTGATTTTCAACGGAGACTACAAAAATATTGCTTCTGCTGTGGTCACAGCAATGCCAGTCCGAATAATCACGAGCGTTAACTGGAGCTTCAGCTGTAGTCACATGAGTGTGGACTTCAATGCGCGCTACACCTTCCAACTGATGAGGTGAAAAGTCTGTTCGTATAAGCCTCTGTCAACCATATCCACAGCTGAGACATGAGATCAGTGTTCTCGTCAGGTAACTTATTTCAACTCCATCAAGTAATGGCATAACCCTCTCAGTTTCTTGTGTCATCGTAAGCAATTTACTGATTGACACTATTTGTGATATTTTGCTGCCTCATTTACTCACAAAGCCACTGCGTATCACCAGTCGAATAGAGCACTAATTTTTGAAAAACAGGACTGATGACTGCCTGTCATCTGCATTTGATTGAACTGGCAACTTCTATCGGACTATACACACGTGGACAACCCATTGATCAATGAAGCGAAGGACTGTTGCACATTTGTGTGAGACAAGTAGTCAGCTGATCGAATAATGTATGCTGCGAAATTAGACCGAGTTATGTTTGGATCGGCTGTCGAGCATTGAGGTTTCCATGCCTATTTGAAATGAAGATGCTGCTCGCTCGTTTAGATCGGTGGACAGATTACGTCATTACCTGAGTCGTGTCTGATCAACTCACCATTTGGTAAACCTTCCTATGACGGACTATTCCACTGGCCAGCTAATTGTAGCCCGAGTTATTTGATGTCAGCTCGACTTTGAGGACCTCATTACTTTCATTCTGTGGTTGCATATTTGATTTTTTACCCAACCCTCAGTTGGTATTACTTAATTTCTGTTTCGAATGAACAAATTATTTGATTTCAGAATTTGATTGACCGTACTGATTTTTGTTTTGTTATTAGTTGACCTATTGCGTGCAAAAATGACCTCAGAGATCAAATATAGACTGTATTTGCATGTGCAAAGTAAAAGTCTTTGATCGTTCTAGGGATTCATCGTGACCTCGATAGAGTTGAGGAGAAGACCGTTATCTGGCCACCATATTTACCTGAACTGATATTTCCGGGTTTTTTGTCCTCCTCTTTATCAAATTCGACTGTACTCGGTTGCGGTTCGTTTTCTGATCCATCGTTGCGATCGTTTGCATTCCGTATGTTTCTCCTATCGGTACTGTTTCGGTTCCAAGTTGAATAGAATACATTGTCACATCTTTCCCTTGGCCGGCATCTTCTCTATTCGTTCAACAGAGAGGATTACGTTGGAATGTCGATGTGAGACCGGAATAAAGACACGTTTATAAGCCTCGCTCAAACGTCTCCCGAAAGATGATGTTCAACTTTTTAAGTCATTTAGTGGTATAATAGGCGGCGTAGTGAGTGAATATGCTCCCATATTGCATCTGCCGCTCAATCTGCAAATGCTTATACGAATACGAAACAATAAGTTGAAAGTTATACTCGACAGACAGAAAATGAACACAACCAGTGGTATCAGGTTTGTGGCTGATGAACGAGATGAACATCCAAATGATCGATCACGATCTGCATTGTGCAGGCACGGAAAAGTGCTGTTCATTTCAATGCAAACCATTGGAGGAGCGGGTGTCATTTCGTGGTTATTTTACACTAGAATTAGTCAAAAATCATCCTACGGAATTCATGCATAGTAAATGAAGTTAGTAGATTTTATTGGAGTATTTATACGCCAGTATGTATTTGGTCGAGAGCAACGCGGCGATGTGAATTTACATTTGTCTTGATGGATTGGTACGAAATTCAGTTACATAGTGAATCACTATCAAAATACAGGATCGCTTGTTTGACAAGAACACATGGAACCAACACATTTGTGCCATCGTGTACCGAATTTCCTTTCACACAGTCACAGAGCTTGAAATAGAAGAGAATGGAACAGAAGCATCAAATTACAAATGGGAACATCTTAGCCATGAGTCAGTTGGCTGTCACCCACTCAGCTCGCTTCTTCAAGTAAGCCGATGAAAATAATTCACAAGAACAAAAATTTCCGATCAGTCTAATTTTCTGGTAAACACTCTCAAATGTCTAGATTGCATTCATTCCACTGTGAGATCACGTTTTCTAGAAGACAGCTCCACTGTTGAATCTATTCCTCTTACACGTTCAAACCATGTGAATTATCACGGTTTAAGAGAACTTGCATTCGATCTTCACATACAGGGATTGCCGTCTGGAAAGTTCATCGATCGCCATTTCAAATTCCTGAAGTCCAACAGTTCGTTGCTTCGCAATCTGTTATTTCTTCATTCATACATGAGTATATGTTTTCCATGTTTCCATATTGTTCTACCGTATTAATTTCCGTCTGTTGAAAAGAGACTACATCACTGTTGGTAGAGGTCTGTACAAAATCGATCTTGTTTCTGAGTGTATGCGATAAGCATTTACGATCATCCATTTCAGTTGTCGGAAATATCACTACGGACTGTTCAAGGATGAAGTATAATCTGAGCCGTCAACACTTTTTGACGTACGAAGACTTTCTTCATATGTTTAGTCGAAACATGCTCTAACCAGTATAATAATAAATTCATAGAAACAAAACGAAAAAAAAGGATTGTAAAATTCAGGAACTGGCAAAGAACGCGGCGTGAATACTGTATCAGCAGTTTTTCGAATGTCCTCTGATAGAAACTTCCCATGGGTCTGTTGATATTTTCAATAAAACGTTTTGTCGAAATGACTTAACAGACGAGACAGAGCGAGTATCCTCGTCAATGACCGCATTTCAAATATATAGAAACTATTAAAATGGTTGCTAAGGTTTCGAAATCCTGTTACGTTATGAAGGACAGTTGACCATCTAGAATAATCGCCGTTCAAATATAAAGTTACCTATCGTCAGCGAGCACTGAGAAAGTGGATAAATTAAAAGATATGTCTACAAGAACAATTTCCACTTCGCACTGGAATTGTTCCAGAGAAGTACAAGATAAGCACAGTGCAAACACTGTTTCTCGGGCTAGAGAAAATTTGAACGACAGAGCAACTGGAGGGAGAAATCAACCGAATTATGGAAACGCTGATGTCAACTGCGTATCCAGCATAATTCCTGGCAAATTATCATCAAATCAAGCTGATAAAGAATAGTCTACCACTGTACTTGGAAAAAAAATTATAAATAGCTCATAAATGAGACGTTATGATCAACCAAATCAGCAAACGTTTGGAGCCAACTTCCAGCAAATCTACCATGCTGCCGAACCTGTAATTATGTTCATGTTATTCCCCGCTCACACGTCATACAATGAATGAACACTTTCAAATGTGGCTTGAGAACGAAACTCAACACGATTGCGTCATCGATGGATGACAAATTACTGACTGCCACAAATTGTTGGGAGACAAGGCATTACGTCACTTCCAGTCAGATAGTCGTAGCGATTTCCCTAATGAAAAAACTAGAAAAACGTTTCTTCAATGAACAATGCGAAACCATCACGTGATCCACTGAAGAATATAAAGCAATAAATTTGATTCAATCAACATGATTACCCGTTCAGCTGTCGAAACAAATCTCGCATGAATCAGGTTATGTATGCTCACCCAGCTCAAGTGGAGATCAGCTTATTGACTGCTGTCATCATATTCACCGATATTCGAACTTGTCTATCGGTTTGCCGCGAGCATCTTAATTGATTGGTGATAGTGCTAAAGGTGATGTGATTGTGGTGATGCTTCATGCGAACGACGCGCCCAGAAAGCTGCCCAACCGGAGAAGATTGGCAAGTTACTAAAAAATTCTACCACGTTTATGGAATGCGAGTAATGGTCGTCATACGCTTTTCCGAATTTATAGTTTGAAAAGGTGAGCTTTGAGTGGGAGATATGCACATGTTCATTATTTTCTTGGTATGACAGGGTAAAATATAAATTAGAGGAACGTTGTTCATATGTGAAATTGAACTTGAAGTGATGATTACCAGTGTTGTACTGACCTGTTTGTTTTGGTTCATGGTTATATTTGAACAATATTTTTACAGATTTTGCACACTGGATGATAGAAAACCAGATGGATAGTCGGTAATCTCGACTACTGAAATTGACAAATTCGTGTCCATACAGTAACAGTATTATCAGTGTTACGACAGACATTGTGTTGATAAATATCAGTTACTTGGTGTTACTGATTTCGTCACATTATTTTGTGTGTTGCTTCTGAGCACATAATGTGGTGTTGTTTCGTGCGGATCGAGACTCAATCGGCGGTTGCAGAGATCTGGCCCTTTGGCATTTCTTGTTCCTCTCACTGTGACAGTATATATGAGAAGAGAGGCTCCATCATTATTGATTGAATGATCTTATTCCATGGAAGAGATGGTAATTGTCGTTTGTCCGCTCTTCACTTGTATTTTGTTGAACCGACTTGGGTGATACGCCTTTATGTGTCAAGACAGTCTTCCTGTCGTTCGACATACGTCACCTGCCCCACACTGAGAGCTGGAAATGTACGGATATTCTGCGTTTCATTAGTAAGATGAGAAATAGTCGAGAGGTGAACAAAACATGGATTCCGGCCGCGTAATTCATCGTTCTGACTTCAGATATGGGTAACACGCGATTGAGATCGACTGTTCACCACATCTGCTTTGAAGCCACCTATAAATTGAACTCATGGGTAGACAGATTGCTTTTCGACTACTTGATGACAAGATGTGCTATCGTAATTCTTCGTATCTTTATTAATGAAGCACCGAAGTGTACATTTGGAATGAGAAATGATTTCACCCTACTACGTTTTCTTTATAGGACATATCTTAATTACATCAGTGGCCAATCACTATAGAAGTTGCCTTTTCTGTCTCAATAATATGAATCTGTGGTAGCGTGTGCATGGACTTGATAAAATTTCCTTGTGAATAAATGAACGTTCTAATGAGCCATCGGATTGATGTGAATGTAATGCTTTCGAGAAAAGCAAACAATATATGGATTCTATTTCCAACGTGATTTTATACTTCTACATGTCTATTTGTATTCACGTATTAGGTTGAACGAATACATCCAGTTACCAAATCTTAAATCCTATTCATGCCTTACCTAAAATGTGATGTATAAACAACATCCAGCTTCAATTTCACGGAGCCTGATCGCATTATAAAAGAAGTTCAAATTCTATCCTCCTTAGGACCTGAATAAGAAGATATTTGTATGGCCTAATTAGAGAACGGTATTATCTCTGAATAACTCAAGCAGGTGCAAATGTAAGGGCGTATTGTGTGCTAGGCTCATCATCAACATGAGCAACATCAACGTAAGGAATTTGGTCGGGTCAACTTTGTGATATGATTCAATTAGGTATTTCGCAATTGAAAGAGGCCGAAGCTCTAACGTCATTCTCTGTGGCCGCATTGCGCGGTGTCATCGTTTTTGCCAACCATTTATGTATGTTCTCCGACGCTGGTTGAGCCAAGCACCTATCCGTTCTGCCTGTGGATGCTTCACGGTAGCTGTAAGCTAACTGATAGAAAACATGTGAGACATTGGTTCGGCAAGACTGTCCGAATGACTTTTGAATCCTGACCTGTTGGTAACCAGTAACATAAGTTGTTGCACCACAGTCTGAGTGTCATATGGCTGACTAAATGTATACATACGTTTAAATGAAAAGGTGGTAACCTCCGATTAGTGAAACAAATGAAACTTACTTCTTGTTGATTGTATTTGATGTGTATGGTCGGATGAAACTTACAACGCTTTCTGCTTAATCACACGTGTTCATCAGTCTTTTCGGCTTCGCACGGACCACGCGTCCGTCACTTTGATGCTTCGCATGAAAATGACGCGACAACCCGATTATCGCTTTTCGCGACTCATGAGATGGAGAACACGGTTATGAGGGAGGAAATCATTAGCGTGCATTGCGAGATCGTGATTGCAGCGTAAACGTGCAACGGTCAAATGACTACCGTGCTTGATAGCTAGTCAGTTTTGTGATATGCCGATTTTGCAAGCATAACATAGGCCTCGAGGAAACTGATGACTTTTGAACTTTTGGTGATCCTGTCAAATAAAGCGCCTGTTTCTCAATTGGTTTGAATTGTTTATTATATTTTCGGTTAAGATTCCATGTAAGTTCAGAATTTGAAGATGTGTTGATATCATTTGTTTCTCTGTGAGGATATTGTTATCCAATGTAGTGTCCCGTTTGAAAGATTAAATGTCTGAAGGTATGTCTTCCATCTTTCATGTGTGCATATCTTCTTCATGACTGCACTGCCTGATTCCTTATCTGGTTGGAGGATCTCCATTAGTTCTATCATAACTAATCCCTGTATTACTCATGAAGAAGAACTAGTCAATAGCCTACCTCCTTTAGATATTAAAATATTCAGATGTTCGGTAAAATGTTGCCACGCAATATATGTCTCAATGTATCTTAGGAAGGTCGCTATTCGCAATTCTCCACTTTCTCACCGAAGACCTAAACTCATGGTTTGGATCGAATTCCATTCAACGGAGCTTGGGAAATCTGCATCAAATATTAGGTGCAAAACGAATAGGAGTTTATAGAACGAACGTTGCTGTCCAATTGATATCCCGAGAAGTTTTTCGAGGGACATCGAAAACCGAGGAAAGCAAGCGGGAATCTTGTAACAGAAATCAGCTTCGTTTATTTGCTTAACATACTATTGTTTATACGAATCCTCGCTATGACGCACGGTAGCAATTTGACAGTTGCACGTGCATGCTACACGCACGCTCTGGCAATTCATCCTGAACAATTCCTCCCTAACAATCGTGTTCTTCATCTCATGGGTCGATAGAAACAATAATCTGGTTGCCATATCGGCTTTATGCGAGGCATCACAGTGAAGGACTGGCGGTCCGTGCATAGTCGAAATGACTAACGAGCACATGCAACCAAAATGTCACATCTTCGGATTCTTTCGTTGTGCTACGTTTATTTGCACCAGGTCACAAAGCTGACCCGACCTAATCCCCTAAAATTGTGTTGCGCAATCCCAATTTGGAGTTGTGAGCATTCACTGAAGCGATGCCCATCGGAGTGCATCCGTCAGCGATTTGTGCACAACAAATGGATGACACAAGTGATTGTTTATTATGGCACCAACCGAAAGGACCACGCTCTCCCCCTATGAAACTCCGTGTTGTAGCTATCAAACTGACCCAATGAATGGTATCATTTTCATCGTTGTGCGATACATAAACTGATATATTTTACGTAGGCGGTGGACGAGAATAAACGAAATGATTGCATCACGTTACTTACATTTTCCTTCAGTTCCCATGTACTTCTCAAGAAACAGAATCATTCTATATCCCCACCGTCATTATATGATGCGGTTCCCACACTAGATCTGGCGAACATACTCATCATTAGCCGAAAACATTTCAGTATTGATTATTTTGTGCCATATGCTGCATGCTGCACTTCCATCAGTAAATGGAATCACGTCTCCCCCCTCCCCTTCACAAGTCCGATTCATCTTTCAGCCCTTTATGTAGAGAGATATTCAAGACTCCAATATATCCTAAACATCGCATCTAGATGTTCTGCTTGTTACTTCATTGACCTACTCTAGATTCTGGTGACAAAAATCATGACATTTTATTTGATAATGCAATAAAATGGGCACTACAAACGATAATGGATCAAAAAATGAAGCAAAACATCCTAGTAAATCCCTAGTGGTTATTGGAAACTCGGATAAATGAATTGAAAGCAGACAACAGTCATACTGAATATCCCACTTGAAACCTAATGCTTTATGGTCCAAGATGATCTGCTGATAAAATTCGAAGTACGTACTCGATGTTTCCCCTTTCATCAATTCTGTTTGTATTATAGGTCTTTAAGACACCCATTCAGTTAAGTGTTGCCTATCCGTTTGGATTTTCGCAATAAATCATCATACTACAGTGACAACAAACAACCGTTCAGACAAATTTATAAGTCATCGCATACAATACCAATGAAAAAAGTCAATGTTGCTGTCCTCGGCACCTCTTTTTAAGGCCAGTTTGGCACAAATCGATGAATAACTAGTGCCAAACGGATGAGCATTCTTTTCGTAAACAATCACACCACTTCTCACATCGTAATCTGACCAGTAAATGAAGCCTACAGATCACCTGTAACACTTTGGAACCCTAAGTTGCTGGGATATCTATTCAATTCGAGCGAAAGGAGCAATGACATATCAACGGAACCTGACGGGTACTCCTAACAAATGATCAGTTGGATCAGGTACTTGTGTTAGGACTTCGTGGAGTGAAATGCTTTCACGAACAGCCGCACAGTCGAATACCACTCGGATCTTCCCGGGCTTGTTCGAAATTAAGACGTTATGGGGTGGTAGGAACACACATTTTCTTGGGCATCTTCTTGTGGAACTATAGATGTCATTTATCCTTTTCAATCATGACGGCGAATAACATGATTGTACTTTGAGAGTAGTTTCAAATTCCAGAGCAGTCATATCTTGACAAACGACAAACGGTGGTCTACAACTGGGTGATTAAAGGGAAGCTCATTTCTATTATTAAGCCACGGTAATCCATCGATGCACTTATTCTTTTCTTTACTTTACTTGCACGCAACTATCTCCTACTAGACAACGAGGCGGCTTCATGAACATGTCACATATCATAGCTGATCGATCGGAAGCAGTGTTTAGTCTAAATACATGAATGACGAAACGCACTCTACCGGCTGGTCATTGATGGACAGCATTTGAGCTGATGGCCATGAGTAAGGTGACTTTCCTTCAGTTTTCGTGGTGTTTGATTCCAGCCCGATAGATTTTGGGAATAAATTGCTTCGATCAAATACTAGTTAACACGTGGGAGGAAGCGTCTTTGTGGTGGTAGACTGTCGTGTCACACAGGGCATTCTCCATTTCATTGGTCCCCTTCAGTTACACATCTCTCATGTGGCCCCAAAAAGCTGAAGCACGCATGAGCAGCCACACCGCGGCAAACCGTTCACCAGGAGGCAAAATAAGGCCTGAATTCCTAGGAAAGAGACGATGTTCAGCATGCTAGGAGAGATATTCCTTAAGGGGCGACGAGATCTACCGACCCATCGGCTAAAAGGAAAGATCTAGAACTAAGACTAAAACATCGACATGGCTTGTTTCTCAGAAGTCCGCGTACTTAACTATGGCACTCGGTGCACAAATATTGCAGGACTGGAGACAGATTGCTAGCTTTATCATAGCGACGACGCAGAACATTTTGGGAGCCACGATGTCATATTCGATACTAGCAGTAAATCCAACATTTACCGAAACAGTTTTTCTTTCAATTTTCAGCCTCTGGGTTTGGAGCCTTTTTATGATGATCGCTTGATTACCGACCGTCACCTGCTTCTTTTCATTTACAGTTTCCGTGTTTGAATTTATCGCATGCCGTGTAAATATCCAATGCGCATCTACAATGCATAATTGAGCACTTTTTCCAACTGACAAAATGAAATGCACCGAAGGAACTCACGGAACCTGGCTTTCTTCTCAGTAGTATTTTCCCCCTATTCATCTCACTCTGGCGAAAATCAGTTTGACTCCTTGTTATTAGCCCACTGAAATCCTCGATGCATTACAATGAAATGAAGGAGAAGAGAGTGTGAAACGAGTACGAGAAGAACCACATTATTGGAATTAAGTCGATGGAGAAAGTTTGGGGATGCAATAGCCCCACTGATCGCGGCATCTATCCATATCTCTCATAGTATATAATCACTGAGTGGCAGGATCGCTTGAACCTCGCCTAGAAAGTCTAATACGCCCTACAATAACAAGTCAACTAGTTAGTTTTTCCATAGAGTAGAGGTATACAAGGATAAGTGTCTCCCGTGGGATTTGCTCGTGTTTGATCTTCAAAATACAAAAAAAGAGGGAACTTCAAGAGTACAATGACTCACTGAGTGCAGAAACAGGACCATACAAATGAATTATTCGAACTCCAGTATGACTCCTAAAGGCTTGCTCTCTATACTGCTCCCCCTTCAACGAAAAAAACAATGTGTCAGTGTTATTTATTCCTTCACCACACACGAACTGAGAGTATTTGATTCTCATTGTGAAGGTCATTTTACAAGACCACTCTCGGTCATATTGCATCGAAATCACACAATCAAAAGACCTCCCATTCCACTTGATCGCGCTAGCCAGTGATATAAACGAAGTACACATTTGAAATGCAGTTCACCTCAGTTTGCACTATTACTATGGGCCCAGATAGTCACACCCAGTTTGTAACCTATATCAAAATTATTGTTGCTCATTTCAACGTACTCGTATGAAGTAGAGTAAGCCAGTGTCCACCGTATCTCATTACTCGTGCTACGGTTCTAGCTTATCTATCTGAACCCCACTGTTATCTACTTGTTGACCCTTTGAAAACGAAATGGGCCTACTGCAGCTTCGGGAAACTCTCACAGTGGAGTGTTTAGTTTAACGGAGATGCAGGAAACGTGTGCTTTCTATTATACATCTCGTGTCACCTTGAGAAATCAAGTAACTGAATTTTGCTCACTGTCTACTTGTAGTCCAGAGGAATATAAAAAGCTATATCTGATATTCGATAAAGTAGCTTCAATCAACAGAACTTGTTCCTCGACTTGACTTCTAAGAATTAAAAAAGAAGATCAGTTCATGAGCTGGCAGAACAAACTTTAACCGATGAAACTGGTGAATGAGTAATACACTCCAGGGGACGAATAATGGGACAATAGTCTCCGTCATTCGAACAAATGCATCCAGTTTACTAAATTGTTGTGGGATATTAATCGACGGTGCCAACAGGATTCGAATTCACTATTCACCACAGGAGGATTTGGAATCTACCGTGATGATTGCTTGACCAGCGACGGCAAATATGATGAACACGGTCGTTTTGTCGCCCACTACTCACTTTCTGGTCTACGCAACCAAACTCTCCAGAAACATTTATCACAGATCCTCTGAAAAGGCAAAACTTTTTCCTGATTTATATGAGCTACGTAGAGATAAACTTTTATCCCCATTAGCCCCTCCAACTAAAAAGCTCCAATGATCAGGATGATTGAAAAGTCTTCAAATTTGCTGTGCGTGGAAGAACGTTTCATCAGAAATATTGACAATTATGTAAACTGTGACCTCCCCAGCGTCACTCATCTCATTCCAATACGTCAAGCTTGTTTTTAAAAGGGATTACCACCAAATTTTTCCATATGATCTCCAGTCTTGATTATAATGTACCATACACAGGGATGGGAAGAAGGAGAACCGAATTGCAACATTCTTTTCGGCTGGGGCCGTTCATTGTATTCGATATTGAAAAACATCGCATACGCGAGAGTCTGTACTGCAAATCCGTTGAACGAGTGGGAGGCTCTGTAATATAGCCACGTAATTCCGGTCAGTTTGCGGGCACAGAAAGTACCAAATTCCATTCACTAGACTGTGGTCTCAGTAGGAGCTTCATGATTTCATCTCAACACTAAAAGCATAAGATGAGAAGTGTTACTTTGGTGTTCAATTATTCATCCAATTGAGGAAACGCCCCACTGCCGATAAACATCACCGAGGTTGCAAATGAAGCTATTGCTGACGACTCCTTCAAGTCTGCTGAGGCCCGGTTGACGCGCAAGCATTCCGTTGACGTATCCGATGCAACGGCTGATCAGTCCGTAGTGAACTACCAACACGTTTGCGCTCGTCAACCAGCCCGTTTCACACAAACGCCTCAACCTAGGCCTGTCGGACAACCGATTCCCCAACACCAACCAGTACAAATAAATCGTTCCTTCTCCTGCACCGAACTCCACCTTTGTTCCACCTACCGCTTCCCTCATGCAGGATGCTTTTCTTGTGGTAAGAATGGTCATATTTGCAAGGCATGCCGCCAATCCAAATGCGCTGTCATGAATGCCACCTCTCAGTATCCGGAAAATGATGACAATCCGGTATACACACTAGAGATTCCGAGGGAATCCAACCATTTCGTGTACAGATCAGTCCAGTTCCACTGTGACTTGGGACTTTCATTTATGTTCGATATCACGAGCTGCTAGTCCATTATTAGGAAATCCGTATGTGACTTGATTCCGCCCAGTGTACACACACAATACACCGATGTGCGCATTCACGGTGTTACTCATCGTCGACTTCCACTGTTGCGCCAGACTACATTGATGGTTCGTTTGGAAAGTGAATATATCCTGATACGCTTCCCGATATTCGTAGGCAGTCCCTTGGTTTTGCGTTTGAAGGCCCCGCGTACATTGGAGCAATAGGCCATAATCGGAGAGGCATCCAGTATTCCGGTGAATCAAGTTGTTCTGCAGCAGTTTATCGTACAATGCTCGAATAACGAGAGTGGCATGGCGGTTGAGCCCGCGAACGTGGGAGTGGGTGGTGGTGCGGAGCTCCTGAAGCACTGAGTGTTGCGTATGGTCAGATCGAACGTGTTCTGAAGGTGCTTTCCCAAATGGAACAAGACGGTGTCGTTGTGTGTGTGTCTCTATTTACATGGGTTATTCCAATTGTGGTAGCGATGATGAGTGATGGACAGACACTTCCAATTTGCAGTGACCACCGACTGTTCTTGAATCCACATTCAAAAGACGCTGCACGCGGAGTCTAAACCAAAACCGACCATCAAAAATCCATGGAGCATGCTACAATACAATTCCTTGCCGTTCTGTATGCACGTGTCATCCAGGATGTTTCAGGCCATAATAGACGAGGTGATCCGTGTTATCAATGGGGTGATAATAATCAGGATGTTGTGCTTATATTTGAATCCGCGAAGAACCAACACTACTACAGATTGTGACAGCTCCTGAAGAGATTCGGGGAATGAAACGTGTCGAAAAAGCGCAAATTCGGTTTTAATAAACCAGATTTCCTAGGCTTCACTGTCAATCCAAAGGGATATCGACCCGATCCAGATAGTTTCAAATCAGTGATTGTCATCCAGTCACCGAAAAATCAGGCGAACTTATGATCGATTCTTGGTTGCCCGCAACGATACCCCAACTTATTGACACGAGTCCAATCTTTTTTTCTGGCCCAGTCATGCGATGCAGAACAGTGCAGTCTTATTCGAAATATCGTTGACCTACCGATACTAACCACATTCGCGCCGTCTGCGCGGACGAAACGGACCACTGACGTGTCCAATAAGGAGAAAGGAGCAGTTCTGTAACAGGTGAATGTCGAATGATCTGCATCTAGCGTTTTCTGAGTGCTGCAGGGAGGAGTTATTCTCACAAGTAGAAGCCAGCTTTGGTCGTTTCACTGGTTGAATGCTGATTAAAACGGTACCATCGTCACCTACCATCAAGCTAATCATTTATCATGTAACGCTGATAAATCCGCCTTTAAATCCACGGCTGCTGTGATCCAACGATTAGGCATTATCTGAGCTGCGAAATCCTGCATCGAGGAGGCAAAACCGTCATGAAGGCGGATTTCTTGCCACAATACTCATGATTCTCAGTGTCAGAACATTACCATGTAATTACTGCGGCCGCCCCTTGGTCCCCGTAATAATTAGTGAGGCAGACGTTACGATGTTATTCATCGGTAACTTGTTACCATGGCAAAGAGCCCGTGGTCCGAAAGCAGAGAGTTCACGCTAACTTCTGTGACTCATTCGTGATCAAAAATCATGCCCGTGTACTGGCTGACTCCTACTTCAAATGGCCAGAAGTGTTACTTACTAGTTCACCAACCAACTAGTTCGTAATCCAAGTTTTACGGAAGCGCCTCAGCCGAGAACCAACCCGTCGGGTACTGGTCACCGACACCGGATCGTAGTTCTGTGCTTCGGATCCGAAAATTGGCTTGACCGCCAACGTGGCCGACCACACTGCTGAGACTACCGAGGATCCAAATCGTGACCGTGTTGATGACTGGGGTCCGTTTATTGATCAAACCGAAGCGACGGCCACATCGGCTGAGGAAAGCCAAAATAACTGGAAGCCCCTGAAGGATGACAGATTTGATGATTCAGCGAGCATCACACGTGATAATGCCAAATTCATTTACGTACCTACGCTCGCTTAGGATCGTCAACCAATTAGGATCGCCGCGGACGGGTAAAACTGAAGCCTAATTTATCATTTATACAAATCATTTCTGAACTGGAATAATCGTGCTTTTCCGCAGCCTGGGCATTCTTGCTTATAAGGATTACGCGGTTTCGGGTGAGAGCTATTTAAACACATCATTTCAGTTTGTGGATTGGGAATATTTCAGGAGGAATTATATCTGCCTCTATCTTGTCCGACTTGAGAATAATCATTTAGACTGGAAATCATAACAGAGATTTAGTGATCATCAATGTGTAGTTGAGTTCTACATGATGCAGTATCATGTAAAGCACGCGGCCACAAATTATGCATTGCCGGTGATTCCTGTCAAGAGTATCTTCAGAGATCTTCAGTAACCAACAACACGTCTTACGCTGTATAAATCGCTTGCAAAATGCGAGAATGTATGATTGATTTTTTGATTGCTTGTACTTCTATTTAGCATTCAGTGGAAACCAAGCTGTCCCAAATGTATAAGTCTATATTCGTGTGTATTTCTCTCAAGAATATTGATGTTTAAACAAGCGCTTTGTTCTAACTTTGTTGAAACTTATATAAGTTGGAAAATCACCAGCTTCCTTTAGGTATATCGTGGTCGAATCTCTCCGCAGGATTACGTGTGGAGTTTTTTTCAGCAAGAACACTATCAACTACTCATTTCATATTGCATTCAACTGACTGAATTTAACTAGTATGTACAAGTTTGCATTCTTTCCAATGAAACGATGTACTATTGGCCAGCTTCCGCAACGGAATCAGATTGACTCAAAACTAGGATACACACAGCTATCGCCCAGTATTTTGAAACTACCTGCTCCCAAAGAAAACCAAAACATGGTTCAGCGCACCTTAGTGTCACTGTGTTTCACTGGATCGCTAGTAAACCAAAATGCTGTAGTTTGGGGGTGACATTGAGTTGCACAGTGGTGAGCTCCGAAGACGGACAGTGCAGGATCGGGTGAACCTCACCAAGCTGTTTCCATATCATCCGCTTTCACAAGTCCATCCTACTATGCGTGGACCACCTGTCTTTTATAGAGGTACGCTGCACTACGTTACCTCGACAACCATGGCATCATCAGTTGAGACAAAACAGAATACTTGCAACCAACAGACCTCACGCGACAGACCAGAAGTTCCTTCACTGGTGCTTCGGTCAGTTTCTCGTGTTGGGTTAGCGCCCCACTATCTCCTGTGTCAGACTTTTGAGTAAGAGGATACAGTGAAAGTACCCAAATAAAAAGCCGTTGTGCGTTATGGGCAGTCGCCAAGTACGATATGCCCAAACGTCTCCATCGTTCCGTCGGGAAACACGCTGCTTATTTTTCTGTTCTTTAACTTCCATCCCATTTCTGAATATATATGAGAGGCCACAATGAGTCGTGACCGTGAACTTCCAATTCCCGGAAACGGTAGCAAATAAGAGAGAAGAAAAAAGAGAACCGATTCTCCAACCTAAGCATTCGTCTCACTCAGCTGCTTTCAGCATCGGCACACCTCCTTTCAGCATTGTCAAACGAGGCAACTGACTGCCATACTCGGCACATTCCAAATAGATGTTCATCTTGACCTCGAAACACGCATAAAAGGAAAAACTTTATTGGTAACACTTCGCTCACCAGCTAAAATCTGGACTTCCCATTTCACGCTTCGCCTGACGGGTGATTCGGTGTCTGGTGCTTGTGGTAAGGCTGGCGTTGGCATCATTCTCGGCATGAAAACTGAGCGTGTATTGCTCGACTGGATTCCAATGTGCAGTCGTCTATGTGCGACTCGGGTGGACGGTTCTATGCATGTAAACAGCACTAGACTGAAGAGTCCATGCCTGTTTGTCGTTTAAGTGTATGCCACAAATGACTGCAACTCGTCTGAGGCTAAACACGAATACTACCATGATTTTGTCGATTGCTCCGTAGCATGCGTTCAAACGGACATCATGGATGTTGTTGGCGAATTCAGTGTTCCAGTTGGAAGCCTCAATGAGACGGAGAGAAATAAAGGAAACCATTTCGACATTTCAACTGATGGAACCGATAACTGTGACCGAAACATTCAACTATGTCCTGAACGTGGACTATTCCTAGCGAGTACAAATTTCTGGCACAATAAGCTCCACCGAGTAACCTGGCACCCTGCTGCGTCTCCACAGCTTTGCACTTAGATCGACCATATTGCTATTGGTTTCGGCTGGCACGGATCAACTCTAAACTGCTGATCATTTTGGTCCCTGTCTGTTGACAATGATCACACGGTTGTCCATGTGAATCGGAGCCTACTTCTCGTCGGTGGCTGAAAATACATCAAAGACGAAAATCCTCGTCGGCCACTACTTGACGATATCGAAGAATGTGCCTCTAAGCAGAATTATTGTAAAATTCAAGATTGACACATTCTCTCTTATTTCACTGTATTCTCTCTGTTATAGTACATATTGGTACCGTACATGATACCGCCCAGATGAGAAATTGAGCTACGTTCTATGCATTCTTGATGTTCTTACTTCGCAGTGGTTGTGTGCGGCGTTCAGCTTATTCAATCCATTTGATTTCACATTTGGCGTCGCGCAAACGATTCAAACCACGATTGCATCTGGAATGAAACCTCTCGATGTGAGTTCTACATCTCAGTCGGTTGACGACTACATGAAATGTTTCAATATTTCGTATTAGGCCCGAAACCATTTGGATTATGCGAAGAAAACCGTGCTTTTCGTTAATTTCATTAGCAGAAATGCATACACTCCTATGAGAACGTCGTCTTTTCCGGATTCTACCATCAGTCTACCACAAGACAAGTTAAGAATAATCATTTTATGGCATTTCAAGTCGGTCAACTTCGCTGCTGCTGAGACAGCCAATTAACACAGCCTCACTAGACTTGAAAACCGATCCGTTCGTGAATTCATTCTTCAGCTGGAGACACAGGAAGCGAAGTGCGACTACGGTCCCACATGGGAACATCAACTGTGCAATCGCTTGATTGTAGGAATCAACCTTCCAGTTTGGAACAAAGGCTGTTCCTTGCAACTGATCAGACCCTTCAGCAAGTTAGCCGAATTGGTGAAAAGTATCGGGAAGTAAATGCTGTTTCGGAGTCCACACTGTTCAATTCTTTTAAAAAGGAAGTAGTTCGGCACACTCAAAATTTGCCTCATTTGGGCAAGCGTATTTCATATGGACAGTTATGTCCTTTTTTCACATGTCCCCTTTGACACTGGGAGTGTAGAATCCATCATTTGACGTAAAGCTATAAATTGCGTATATCCCATCGATAGATATAATCCCACCAGGAAGACTGTTCCAGGTATTACTAGGCACAAGTTCTCACTCGTTCTTCGTTTCCGACTCAGGATCCCCAGTTATTGGTTTTCAAGCTGCTCGTGATCTGCACATTGATGTCACTCTCCTGAATTCTTCACCCGATTCATTGGATATACAACAGCTTGTTTTAAAATGTTCTGAGGTTTCTGGTGGAATGCACATTCCTGGATTAAGGTTAGAGATATCTGGCGATCTCAATTACCTTCAGACTATTGTGGATCCTTCTTGGGTAAATACTATACTCTTGTGATCACTGATGCTTCTCCCCGCTGATCAAAGGTATACTTAACAACACAGACTACGCACGGGAAAAGATTCAACAGAGGAGGAATTCTGTTTGGGCCCGTTACTGACAGTGGCACCAACTCAGCTGATTAACCCTTGGATAATTGGCTATAAGATCTTGGTTGAAAGATGAAACACACTGCTCTTCGTCACCCGCAGTCTAGTAATCTAGCATAGAACTTTGTATGAAATTTGTTTTGTGATTCCCCATGCATTTTTCGAACCTGGTCTTGCCATTGGCAATCCATTTGACATCACAACTGTTAACCGAGTTATCGACGCCCAGTATCCAGATGAAGTGTAAACAAAAGCCCAGCGGGCTCTATTTGAGGCTGTGACGGCTGACCAAGATCCAACAACCAGCTACGCACAGAAGCAATGGATATCTGCATCCTCAGTTGAGCTGTGAGATGCTTGCAGAATGATTCCTCTCGATTCCAGATATGATGGAACACAGAGGTTTCTTAAACGCCAATCGATTCTGAGCCTGAGAAACGGCCGTGAATAGTAGTGGATTGTGGAGGTTGAAAAAAGCTGCAGCGATGAGCAGCAGCTACAGCGATTGGCAGCAGCTGCAATCTTATCCGTCTGAGCGAAAACACATGTTCTCGGAAGTGAGGCGTTATTGAACTGCTCTGAGAGACAAACGGCTCACTGATTCGAACTCAGGAGTTTAGTCTATTCCGTTAAGAGAGTCATTTTAAGAAGCGGTTCAATCACCTTTTATATCCAACAGGCTTGTTAGGAAGCGTCATAGATCCAACAATTGCCTAAAAGTTACCTCGAAAATATTTGCGACTCACTAAGAAAGCTGTTTCTAGTCGGAGGCAGAGTTCACATTACATCAAGAAAGCTGCTGATTTTCAATCTTTTCGAGTAATTCGACTACTTCCCGTATGCTCACTGATCAAACATCTCGATAGCGATTTTATTCACTGGTACGGACCGACACTTGACCAACGTGCTTATCGGCACCAGGAATCAGTTCGTCGATAACTCCTTTTGGCTGGATCCCCTATGAATGTTTCCACCTAGAAGCAAAACGTATTCATCGATGCGCAAATCCCGTTTTGGCGATAACCATTTGTGGCACAATTGCAACGTTCGTGAGTATCCATGTCCTCATACTTTCCAGCAGGCACAGATCAACTACTGCACCTGAAATCGACACTTCGTATATCTTTTAATAAAAGTGGTTTCCCCATGAATGTTCGTTGGATTGGAATGTCACAGCAGTAAATCACTACATCTCTGAGCTCTTGGTGATGAGAGGTCATCATACACCAGAATAATTGGCTTGAAATTGATGATCCGTCCAGTGTCAGCGATACAGGTCAGCAGTGATTCATCTGTGAGGAACTGACCACCTACCACGGCTGTCATTATTCGCTTAACAGAGCAAATCATTCTTTCTCATATGTCACCGAAGTGACCTGCTTCAGGTGGTTGAAATCACCAGTCGACATTACGAATCGGAATCTCACTTACTGATTTTCGCAATCAAATCACAATATCAGTCTTTCTCACTCACTTCCGGCTCCGATAAAATAAGCACCGGCGTTGCCAAAACATGACCTCAGGGGGTCCTCCAAAGCGACACGAGAAATGCATTAGTTATTAGGCTGTGTGTCTTCTCTGTATACACAGCCCCCATTCGAATACAAGTGAACAACCACCCACATTGCTTGTGCGTACTTCTACAAATTTTAATGTCAAACTTTGGCAAAGTAATCAGTCCCGCAAACCCTTAACGGTCCATCTCCTTGAATCCTATGAAGAGGTAGTAGAGCCATAATCTGAAAGCACGGTTGTGGGAACACTTTCCAATAACGAGAGCATTTTTTGAGTTTTAAACGTACAACGTTCATGCGATCCGAAACTGCATTCTAAACCACGTGAAAACGTGAGAAGCTCTTACATGTTTGTTTACCTCGTCATAATGCTTCACAATCAGTTCATCGATTGTACAACCTGGAGGCAGGATGAGTACCAATCAATCAGTTACGATAGGTGCCACAGGCACACAGCCGTCTAAATAAATAAGATCTTCATACACAGTGGTTCTTTAGGGCTTCAGAATACTTGTCGCCTTCGGTGGGTTTACCTTCGAAGACTTCAGATTCCTTTCAAAACATTGATCTTGGGTTATTCTGATTGATATGAGTGAAGCATCACTCAAGTACTTCACTCCCATAGGTCCCAAATGGACAGTTTACTGCCGTTCAGTTCAGTTCAGCTCGCCTCAGCATGGTTTAAATTAGTTCAGTTTGTTTTGAACACTTCTTATTCACGAAGTTGTTATGGTAGTTATCAACTGGAACTCAAACAACCAATGATACAAAAAATATGAGGAGATAACAATGAATAATTCTATCAGGTAGATGAATAATGTATAAACAACGGCGCTACTAGAATGCAATGAACCCCTATGTAGGACCACACCCAGGAATTTTAACACAATTCACATTTCCTTTCCATACCTTTCTTTCATATGATGTCATGGACTGGCCAATTTCATTAGTCTCATCTACCAACTACCTCCCGTAGCGAAAGTAGCGATCCATCGTAAAACTACGTGGTCAGGGAAGTATCTACACTTAACTAGCTCTGTTCAATGAAGTACTAAGTTGGATTTGTCGGGGCCGTGTTCTGAAGAACACATGAAACATGTACGATCGACAAGCTGGAAGAGGTTTTTTGCTCGTTGTTCAACACTTGGAAGTCAAAAATATACCCAAAATCATCTGATGAATGCACCACCACCAAACCACTTACGCGCCAATCACTTTCAGACAAGTAATTCTTGTGCTACGTTCAGGATAGGAGGCATCGGTCAAAGAAAATCATGTAACCAATTTCGCTGCTGCTTTTCAATTGTGCACGAGTGTGCACGAACAGAGATACGCCTAACCAGTCACCCAGCTTTCAACCAAGGCCTGTCTACTGCGTGGTCCTTTTGACCATCAGGTGGCCAACATCATTTCAGTTGCATGTCGATAACAGACGGAGCTGAGCACGCTATCCGTGGTTTGTCTCGGTCGCTGTCGCACATATTCATCCCACATGACATGTTGGCGACGTGTGTATGGCATGCAGCTTTCGAGCGTTAGAGCTGACGGATAGAAACCCAGCATCATGACAAGATTATTGCAACTTCATTCATTCAACTTGAACCGAGGTCGTTGGTAATTCAATTGAGTCACATGCAACTCCACGTGAAGACATTATGTTTAAGTAGATATTAGGCTACAAATCCCATGTGCTTTGCGCGCGTAAAAAATCGTTTTGGATGATATACGATTGACTTCATTATTACCTTGAATTCTGCTGATACCATACAAAATATTACGAAGACGAAATTGAGTAATTTGTTTGCAAAATCCGCTGTGAAACAAAGGAAAAGGTGAGTGTCGATTTACCGCGGAATTAGGTGAAAATAACCGGCTGAATGAATACTTGTATTGCAGAATGGCTTGAGCTATCGAACTTGTAAGATAAGTCAGAGCAATTCGAGCACACAACTGAAAATATGAGAATATCGGCGCTCAACACCACTCCGAAGTGATTAGGAGACTCGAATCTGTGTAATTGAATGGTGTGCGGAGTATTCTCATCATTCGAAAAGGCTGGGTTATATGAGGTGAATATACACCTAGAGTACTACGAAGGGTTAAGAAAGGATCACTTGCTCATACCAACTCACAATATCGTGAGAATTATCAGACTGTTCATTTAGTCCACTAAGGTTGACACAAAATGCCAAATACGGTTACCGTTAGCCTACTACGTTCCAGTTCCTGAGAAGCCATACGTTGGGTTGCATATGTAAGTGAGGGGAGAGGAGCGAAATCACATTCGCTTGAAGAGTGTCGAATTGATTGTTCAGAAGTCTTGACGACTCACCGGCATACTGAGTATTGGGGATTGGTCACGATAATTTATTCATATATCACGCCGATAAACTAGGTGAGCAAGCGAAAGAATGAGGCCCTTGTAGGTCCTGTAGTGTTGAAATGATGTTAAAGGTTGAAGGCTAATCATTGGATGTGCAACTTACAGATTTAACGGAGTAGTTTAGCAATTTATGGTTGCAATGTACTGTGAAGGATGTTTCACATCATTATATTTGTGAAATATATTTCTGGCATGCGTACGTGTTATTTTTTCATCCAAAGTAGAACCTCGATGCTCGGACAATTCCATGCTGAAATACCATTGTGGGATGTTGTGATGGTTATACCCCAGAAAAATAGAACTTGAAGGATTAAACGTCAAAATCAGCGATAGTAATTACTAGGAAGTTAGACGAAGTGTTCATTCAGAACGGAAATATAATTGCTTTTTCAAAACAACGATATAAGTCATCATTCCTAATTGACACCATTCATCCACGCAATGCTATCTAGAAGATGGAAATTCATGCACCTCGTAAAGTAGAATCATGAAGCTAAACATGAAGTATCAAGTAAAATTAGAGGGTGATACACGTGGATGGTAATAACAGTGTCTGGTTTAGCGATCAGCGGAAGTAGAACTAATTTGTGAATGCGGTGCTAGATTTTGTTTGACGCGTCAGTTCTCTATCATGTCCAATGCAATGATTGGACGAAGCAAACAAATTCAAATAATACACAATGATGTGTAAATGACGTTACCATTTATTGTGATGTCGTTGGTGGCAGAAATAATTAGTACGAAATAGTATAATTGACTACCCGACCGAGAATATGAACCATTTAATTTATCCACAGAGCCACGCAGCTTCATGCTTGTTGGCTACTAGCAATTGTTCCAGTAGTAAGAACTGAAATGCGATCGATATGGATTGTCACCGGAAGCGTTTATTGGTCAAGTATAGAATGGTTGGGCGAAGGAACACCGGGTACGCCTGCCAGATGGGCGGCAACAACCGCAAAACCAGCCGTGTTCATTTTTGACAATTTTATCCCGTCATCCATACACAGTGCCGTACGGCTCATGCAGTTAATATGGTGGGGTTTGTGTTTTGATCCTTTCCTGTTCAATTTGTTAGTGATTTCGGTAATGGACAACGCAGATCAAATCCGCTTTGTAGCGGCTAATCGGATTCGACACCGGAAGACAAAATGTCGTGGATCATAGTCTTTGAAAGTAGATTACAGTCATAGACAAGTAAATTGCTCGTAATAAAGACAAACAAGATGTGATATTGCTTGCCGCAAATCAGTTTTTCAGCCAGCATAATCAATATAGGTGGTGCACAGATTTGTTCATAAATTACCAATGCCCTTTTCAAGCATACCTCTGGACAAGTACACATATAATCCACTCTCAGCTTCACCCACTTTCGAAGTCACTTTTGCTTGAACATGTTTATTACCCAGTTATGTGAGTAGGAATTGATGCGGTTCAGAAGATTTGGAATGAATTTTGTCGTTTATTGCAGAGCAAACTCCAGCATATTCAAATCAAAATGAGAAGGCACAATCGCCGCTAGGACAAAACACAACGAAATCAAGGAATTAATATCAGTCAGGAGTTATGTAGCGTCAGATGCTACAGAATGATAATGTTGCAATGGATGTGAGAGAGAAGGGTTTGAGACCTTGGTATGATGATCTAGTGCGAGGATATAGCCACATGAAAAATAGGAAAATTATACATTTAATAAAAACATCAACGGTATGAACACATCATCCTTACCAATCCGGAATACGGATAGGGTATTTGAATAATGAAGAAATGAAATAAAGTAGTGCAAAATGAGGTTCCATTTCCCGATTCGGACTATGTTAATCTGTGTAATAAACCAATGACGAACGAAATTAGTAGAAGAATAAAGAGTTAGTAGCTGAAGATTCAACTGCACAAAATGAGACCTATCCTTGAAGTACGAAGTGGATGAATGAAAGAACCGAAACCGGTCAATTTAAAAGTGAAGGAAGACTGAAGAGCTTTGTGTTTGATTAGTCTCTCCGGTTCGTTGCACATCTTTTATGAGATACAAATTACATCGCTTGTTGATGCAGTAATATTTCGGTACTGGCTCTTCACTATAATAAACCCATTTATATAACACCAGTCGATTATTATAATGGACGATTACGGTAATTTATTTCTATATGGTTAGTCATTTGACAGTCGAATGAAGTTTCCAATTTTCACTTTGAATACTTATCCAAGCTCTCTCTTCAAGTTATTTGCAACGTAACGGCTTTGTTTCCACGAACTCTCCCTACGAAGTCGTTGATCCTAGGAGTCGATTGTTGTGCGGTCAACGGGCTGGTAATACTGAAATACCAGTGTTGGAACGACACTTTGTCATGTACTTGTGACGTTGAGAGCCGGATAGCTCGGTTGTTAGGTGTTCAACTCATGATCGTCCATTCACGGGATAGAGTCACAATAACGACTCAAATGATGTGAAGTGGTGATAATTTCTAAGAAGGATGAAGCAGCCGAACAGTGCCTCTGCAGTTTTCATTGGCGAGCAAAGCTTTGTGAACTGTTCATGCGTTATTTGTTAATCCAACCGAATCTCTAACTGATCAAGTTATTTGCGTTGATAATATTCGTTCTTGCTTATCAGCTAACCTACATGATTTCGTATCCATGCATTTCCTCATGTAAAATACAGCATTTAAGGTGAGAGATATATCCCAAGTAAGATGTATAAAGTGAGAAAGAAATGGTCCGCTTGTCTTTCGTTCATCATTTCTTAACGGCTGATATTCAAATTTCTTTTATCATTTTCCTCAAGCCGACATATAAAAATGGCCAATAACTGTTTGAAAAGCAGATGTTTGAGGATGAGACTAAAATTTCATCAATATACACACTGTGTGAGATTGTTTTCGTCCAATTCGGCATACAATCAAATGATCCGAGCCTTATCCGGATTTGAAAAATTTGCTAGCATGACTTCAGCTCTGGTAAAAATAGACTTGAAATAGTAACTCAGAAGTGTGTGTTCAAATCTCGAGGTCCCTATTCACGGTCATTCAGTTTATTTTCTCCATAAGCCTTTCACCAGTTGCATCGCTCCGATATTTCCCTTCGCCTTGTTCACATTTTTCCGTTTGATGAATAGTCTAACACGTTATGGCTATGAGGAAACTGTGGACTGAGGAATAATTTAACTGAAAAAGTATTTTATTATGACACAAAACTCGTTGTCATTATTGCAATGGTAGGTAATCTTAACTTATAACTAAAACCAGCTTTTCAACTCATATATAACAGCATTGTTGAGAAATTCAGATGCCAAATATTTTGACGATAATTTAGAACCAATGAAATTCTCCCACTTTGGTATTTCCAATCTAAAATAATAGTGTGGATTTGGCATGCTGTAAGCCGAAAATTCATTCAGAGGCTTTCCAGAAGTACGCTGTTGAATTCTTGTTCATGAAGGTTCATCATGCATGATTGTCCGGTCAAAATATCGATCAAAATACGATCTTTCATCCGGACTTAATTCGAAAAAACTAACCAGGTAATATTCGTAGTGCAATATCCATCATCACATGAGGAGTTCGGTTGCATTTCCTTGTGTCCGGTGGGTGAGGTTCTGTTAAACTACACTCTCACACCTTATGAGTAAAAAAACCCCATTCATTTACGTCTAGATATGAAACTAATCAGGTCAAATTCAACAGTTTGGGAAAAATCTTTCTCAATTAGGCAGAAGAAACAACATTTAGAAAAAAACCACTGTTCTGAGGCGATTTGATTCCTCAAGACACCCATGTCATTTTATCACGTGAATAAAGTTATTTGAGCTGGAACGTTAATTGATCGACCTCCGAATTTCGTATTAGTATTACAATCCAACTTCCAGTTCCAACCATCCATATTTATATAGAAATGCTATGATACAATTCGACTCCATCTCAATTACTCGATCGAATGTTGTTACCGAGAGTACCCATTATTACTGAGTCCATAAAATTAGTGCCAACAAAGTCTAGTCTAGACAGTCCTGGATGGTTCTGAATTGTATTCCTTTCTATGCGTACGAAGTCACAAAGCATTTTTAGGAAGATACGCACTTGGAGATATCATGTATCAGTAAGCGGGAGCAGAGTGATCAATGTCCGCGCTTTGCCGCACTGAACATCACCAATTCAGTATGCCTTTTGCAGCGAATTCATGTATATATTGGTACGTTCTTACTCAGTCAGATGTACTGCTTTCGACTTCAGAAAGTCCTGTATGCTGGAATACTATTTGTATCTTGTTTCATCTTAGCAGACGTCTTTATTCACACTCACTACGTGGATAATCAGTCAACATCCTTCTCACATTTTGGCATAAGCCTGCATCTTATTGATAGGTAATTATGTTTCAGTCCGGGTAGTGTTGACCTATCTATCTAGCTATGCAACGATAAATTTGACTCGAAATGGAAACGTGAACGTTCCATGAACGTGCCTGCAAATCCGCCTTATTAAGACTTGGCCACTTGAAAGCTCAGCATTCAAAATGTGATTCGCGCACGTATTCTCCAAATAATCACGCTACAGAAAGGACTTCTAAATCCTCAATATATCAGAAATCACCATCTTGTAAACATATTCACCAAGGATTCGTTTTTTCTTATAATAATATATAATTCATACCTAAATAGCCTGACAAATCAAGTGTTTGTTTGTCATGAAAGTCATTACAATAATTTCTATTTTTCAAACGAGTTTCGTTTCTCTTGTTATCAGAGAAGTGTTATGAAATAATCTAGGGTCATACATCATCAGTAGTTTCGCAATGATTTTTTCGAATTTTCACTAGAGACATCTGATATTGTTTTGACAATACCAACGATTCTGTGTTCTCAATAGTTTTAAATATTTGTGTTGGTTGTAGCTCAGGTTGTTGGTTGCTATTATGTTCTGATCGCTGAGCTTGGCGTTTAGATCGGTTGGGTCTATCCCACCAAGGGCACCTTTAGTCTACTTTGTCGGCCTGACCAAATACACAAACACAAGCCATCACCATAAATAAAGTAACCTTAATCGAAGTTGAATGGTTCTGCTAAATTGAAATGGTGTACGCGTGAAGAAGGAAATCAATCCTTGGGCATAGCAAGGTCGGGGAAATATTTCATCATTTTCACAAGGCTCAGTAGTGTATGCGTGCATTAACTCTGTAGATTTGCATAAGATGTTGACCGGTTAGTCTGTAGCCTCTCCGTTTTTTGGCAGAATGAAAATATTACTTCCGTCACTATACTCACGTGTCTGATTGTGTGTGATTAGGCTTGCATTGTGAAAGAGAAGGACACGGAATATGCAAGAATTGCTCGTTTCATCGACTTCAGTTGCTCATGTCGCTGAATCGATTGATTTCGTCAGACTGACAAGTTAAATTGCACGTGCGATGGACGCTTGCGGCTTCTGTTACTCTAACAGGAGAGAAACAAAATACTTTTTTCTTGATTGTGACTACCATCGTATGAATTTCATTGGAAACTTCTGTAACAAGTGACACGGATGGAATGCTTGCGAATCAGCCCGAATACCAAAACTATATATTGTGCAGTATTCACACGATTGCCTACTGGGTTCTTCTCTCTCGAGACTAGGTTGGCATATACTTCACTCAGATGAGTTACTCAAAATTTCGCCGTGAATTCCGTGTCGCTGATTTATTTAGCCACAAAACACATTCATTGCAAAACCTTATTGCTCTGTCCAACAAGATTTAGCTCCATTCAACGCTCACAATGTGAAGATATAGTCGTCGCCATGACGGTTTTGTGCTACAACCAGTGATCGCCTAGCTATTTGTTGTTTCACTGTGGTCTTTTCATCCTAAGAATACGTTAGGTGTTTTGCCCTTATGTGTGTGATAGTTCGTCAATTTAACACAAGCACCAATTCCAATCGTTTCTCTTACTGGCTTGAATTGGAGCATAACACTGAAAAACCCGATTCTGAGTCAGCACAATATATTTGCTTTCAGTAAATTTGGTGTTTTCACCAGATTATTCATTCCTTTAATTCATTCACAACTGAATAGGCAATGACCTTACTTCATTCTAAAGTCGGTTCACTTCTTGGTGAAACCAAATCGAAATGTCGTATCGTGAAGTAAATGAAAAATATTGAAGTGATCATTAGTTTTGACTACCCAGTTAAAATACAGATGAAATAAGCCTAAAATATCAAATCTGAAGAACTATGGTGTCGATAAGTTCTTGATTAAAGATCCGACTAGGCTGGAGCACAGCATCTAGCTATGCCTACGTTATAAAACAAAATCCCCTAACGTTGACTTCGAGGTTACACAAAAACACACAAATTGGGAATTCAAAATGTTACAGAACTTTCCAACTTGCAGTGCTTTGATAGAAGAAAGTTCTTATAATTATTTCCACAGAGGTGAACAGTGCAAATTCAATTGGTGAACAACACTATACATATGTAACTGATACCATAAGGTGTTTGCAGTTAAAAATAAACAGTTTAATAGGTCGAAGGTGAGAATGTTTTTTTTGTTTTCTAATTCCCGACTTCGGAAGTTTAATAAGGGAATTGCTGAGATTATTCAACGAGAGATGAAAAATCAGCATTGAACTTCCTGTGAGTAACACATTTGTTTTCTGATTGACGCAGGTTTGTGATGCCCATTTTGACTGATTTAGTTATTACACTGTCAGATTTTCTTATCTGCCTTCACATACATGTATTCATGCGAACCGCTAAATCACTGCATAGAGATCATGCTGACTATGCCTGTACATGACTCCAGGGCTGACATTCTCGATAAAATATATTTTTATACCTCTTTATATTTCAGCCACTCATGAAAATATTACATGGTAGCGTGTTTTTTATTTTCAAATAAATGTGTCCTTGGTAAAACAGAATGACACGAACCATACAAATGTAGTCATGTTTATAGAAAGTCACCTTTCTTATGCATTTGAACCACGCCATTTTCATCCATAAGACTATCTTTTCTGAAACACAGTTTGGTAGCCCAGTAACTGGATTTTTCGATTCATTCCGTAGTAGTAGTTTCCATCGTATTCTTGCCTTCCCGACTGGTCATTTTACGTTTTACATAAGATCGTCCAAACAGACAATATAAACGGTAATAGTGGTGATTTATTTAAGATTGTGCAAGTCGTCTCTAAAAATGCTCAATTTCACCGTTTTGTTTTGCTATGACGTTTCGAAAATTCCGTAGTGATCAAGAGTGTCGTTGCCGTTCGAGGTATTAGTTTTGTGCATCCCGGTGTTGCCTGTCCCTCAAAAGCCGTGCCTGATTATCTATGTGCGGCGAGTTAATACCGGTACAATTTGTTTTGATTAAGTATTAGTGAATTGAGACTTTCAGTTATTTGTGTGTGAAACGGTGCTAATGAAAGTCGCTTATACAGTGTTCACTTCTGGCCAAGTTGGTGTCAACTTGACTTCACAAAATCCGCATTACGCATTGCTGAGACTCATTACGGTGTGTCAGTAAGATTTGATCTGAATGGGCCATCATACTGTGGAATCATGATGATCACTTGTACTCAAATTGGGGTTGGAGAAGAAAAAGTAATCGTTGGGTTTGTTCTAGTTTGGTTTCTTCACATGCTTCTCGCATATTTTCTTATTTCACCAAGAACGGAATCTCTAAGGAGTGCGAATTATTGTAATATTTAAGGGAAATCTTTATTCCATTTTTCTGCCAGATGAGTATTGTGGAAACATGAAATGAGAATATTGTGGACCTATTAGGTCCAACAAACACGTGTGCTGCGGCGGAAATTCGTCACACATTACTTCGAGTGAGAAGTGGTGCAGACATGCAACAAGCTGTCAGCCTCAATCAGAAGGGTGAGCATGTGGCAGGAATAACACTGAATACGAGTAGGCACGTTTTACATACAAACTGTCCGCTGATCTAAACGGGCGATCAGAGTCTTCACTCCAAATAGGCAGGAAACCACAGTGCTTAACTGCCGATCCGATCATAACTCGGTCAAATATCACAGCATGCTAATTTGTAGCAGGATAACAGATAATATCCATCCACAATTTCGTCTTCATTGTTCGATCAGCTGACTACGTGTCTAAAGCGAATGTGCAACAGTCCTTCGTTTCATTGATCAATGGGTTGTCCACGTGTGTATTGTCCGATGGAAGTTGACAGTTCAATCAAATGCAGGTCACGTCGAGTAATCGGTCCTGTTGTTCGATAACAAGTGCTCTATTCGACTGGTGATACGCAATTGCTTTGTGAGTAAATGAGGCAGCAAAACTCCACAAAAGTTGTGATTCAGTATATTGCTTACGGTGACACAAGAATCTGGAAGTGTTGTGACATAACTTGATGGAGGTGAAATATGTGGCCTGAGGAATACACCGATCTCTTGTCCCAGTAGTGATAAAAGCTGGCAGAGGCATATACGAACAGACTTTTCAGCTCATCAGCTGGAAGGTGTAGCGCGCATTGAAGTCCACACTCATTCGACCACAGCTGACGCTCTAGTTAACGCTCGTGATTATTCGGACTAGCTTCCCGGGAAAGGCCGATTCGGTTGCTGTGACCACAGAAGAAGCAAGCTTTTTGTAGTCTTCGTTGAGGATCACTTGTGCGTTCGTAACAAAAACCATCTCCCACGGCAACACCCTTCTGTTTTTCCGATTCACGTGTGCGTCTTATTCTTGGCGCCTTTCTCCGCAGTCATGCCCTACTTTATTCATGTAGTTTGTGTCACTTGTACCCATCACTCCAGCACAGGTTTGATAATACATCAAAAATACCTTCCATGAATGTGATTTTCCTTTCCTGTGAGTTTGTCTTCCTGATCCAATATGCCCGCTTCGATGAAGCGACCGTTCTAGCCAACGTGAAACAGTGCTCTTTATAAAAAATAGATAGAGGAAAGATCAAAATATGCATGTGACCAGAATGATTTCATTCGATATCGGTTTCTCGTTGGAAATAAAACTGAAAATTAAGTGAAATATTTGCTTCATACGATAATTATGTAAATTTATAAATGTGAATGAATGTCTAGCTGTTGAGGACTCACTGAAAATAAAATGTATATCTGAACGACATTTTGCTTTTTAAGTGGTGAAAAACATTGCGCAGAATTGTTCACGCCATCTACAACGACATTCCTCACGGAAATACTCATCAGTAGGCAAAATATCAATACATCCATGTGTGCATCTGGCATTTGGCCTGTTGTCTAGGCCTTAGATTCTGCACTCTGAAAAAATTCGCGCGTGTAAAATGTACCGTATTATGAAGCTCACTGAGAGGTAACATAAGCACATAATCCATTACTCAATGGACCAAAATAACTAAGTCTTCTTCAACATTTATGGTGCCAATTGTCCAGATTGCCTCCCGACGGCCTGATCACAAGGGGTTAAAAAGACAGCATCATGAATACCATTTTCTTCTGAATAAAATGGACAAATAAAACGTACTTACTTGAGTAGATAAACACGTGGGTTAACAGTTTTAACACTTTCAGAGGTTATGTGGCAGTGGCATCTTCGGTGTACAGAAACATCAACATTCTATATTTCGAAGTATCCATTTGTATGATCCGGTAATTGGCTGTCGGAAAGCCTACCAAATATTGCCCTCCATCATCCGAGTTCTACAGTGAGGATCGGAACATTCCGTGGAGGGTTTTCTCATTGTTCCTATGAATACCTTCAACCTCACTTTTAAATCAAACCAGTCCAAAAGAACAAAACTGTAATTGAAAATCAATACCAATTTGCTTCTTTCTGATGGCACTTATCCTTCTGTTTCCTGGCAAGAAGGCGCCTTCTATCGGCGAGATAAACCAAACTGTGATCGGTGGTGCAGAGCTTTCAATCCTCGAACGACGATATTTTTCGTGGTAGGAGGAAATCCATTGTGACTCGGCTGGTGACCACATCTGACATATTGGGATCTTATGCGGTCCCCCACTTCAAGCCGAATAGTCTGGTTTCCGGTTATCTCTAATAGTGCAGAGGGCTTTTGTGGCCATATGACCTAATATCGCTTACACTGCATTCATGAACAAGCTCGTATTTTTCTCAAAGTGAGCCAAAATATTTCCTGATAAAAAGAATCCAATGAGCTCCGCATTGCGACTGCGTCAATTTGTCTGTAGGCTCGGCCAAGAAAAGAACATTCCTGAAATGAGACTGGTATACCGATTTTGAGTTGGTTTTGCTCGACATGGTCGCAGATGATATATATGGACTCCCTAAAGGGAAGTTCGCGAACAGTGATTGGATATCAAATGCAGCCGTGTGTTTCCTTCTCACAATGATCTGGCTTAAAGATCTCTACTATTTCGAAACATTCATTGACGGTGTCTCTGCCCATTATATCATGAACTGGCTCAAGTAATTTCAACACCCATTTCGCCAATTCGCGCTGTGATGAATGTATCATCCATAGTATTTGTCTAAGTTAAACTTCTGTTTTGTGTAGTTTCGGTGGACCATTCAGTTGTGGATTTTAAGTTCATTTCGGCTTCAGATGTTGATCTGTGGATTCACTGGTAAAATGTCTTTCTAGTTGAAAGTGGGCTTCTGCCGATACCTCTTGTTCTAGTTCATCAGGTTCATCGCAATTATATTGGCGCACAAACTTGCTGGGATAGTCAAGAACGATCTCCATTTTCTGATATTCTCTCCAATGAGTCAGCATTGGTCCGGAATCATTGTTTGTGCGTAACATTATCAAGCCAGTTTGCAACTGTAGATTTTCCATGATGGAAATGCACTCAGATGTGGTGAGTTACTGATTTCTGGACGATGTTATCAGTTACTGTGGTTCCAAGTCAACCAGCTCCGTTTGAACCAAGTCTGCGCATCTTTTTAGGTGGGTTTGAATATTTTTAGTTATTCGAATAGATATTCGAATTGTGCTTGTGTCTAATTATGGTCGAAATAGGTATTTGCGGTTTCAATGTGACTGTGGACCAAATTAACTTTTCAATGTACGAAAACTGAATATGGTACCTTGCAAATTTCTCACCGTACCGCGACCTGAATTAGTTGCGGCTGTTCTATGAACACTGTTTTGAACGACAATTCTCACGAGATACAGGTGCATCTAGATCGTCTTATTCCATGGACGGATCCCACCATTGTTTTGCAGTGAATAAATAATGACGGTGCCATTCGTTTCCATTGGTTGTGGCCAATAGAATTGCTCTCATAGGGAACTGTACATCACACCTTATGTGGCGATATGTTTCGATCGATGGGAATCAAGCGGATGTTTCATCTAGAGGAGCAGTCAGGGAAGTGATGCGTGAAAGGAACGTTTGGATTCAAGTTCCAAGTTGTTAAGCAATTTTGATGTTAAGCCAAAGACGCCAATGTCTGTGTTTGCATTGTCTGATAGAAAATACCATAAATGGAAAAAAATTGTTTTGTTATTCTTAGTGACTGCACTGACTCTTTCGCAGGAACACTCGTGTCGTGTTATTCCAAGTAGCTCGGCTTAGAAGATTGATTATTTTCATTCTTTTATTAGGGTATGGACGGCAGTACACTGTCCATTTGGGACCTATGGGAGTGAAGTACTTGGGTGATGCTTCACTCATATCAATCAGAATATCCCAAAATCACTGTTTTGAAAAGGATCTGAAGTCTTCGAATGTGAACCCACCGACGGCGACAAGTATTCTGAAGCCCTTAGGAACCATCGTGTATGAAGACCTGATTTATTGAGACGGCTGTGTGCCTGTGGCACCTCTCGTAACTGATTGATTGGTACTCATCCTGCCTCCAGGTTGTACAATCGCTGAACCGATTGTGAAGCATTATGACGAGGTAAACGGTCATGTAAGAGCTTCTCGCGTTTTTGCGTGAATTAAAATGGAGTTTGGGATCGTACTGAGCATGAATGTTGTACGTTGAATACACAAAAAATGCTCCCGTTGTTGGAAATTGTTCCCACAACCGTGCTTCCAGATAATGGCTCCGCTACCTCCTAATAGGATTCGAGGAGATGGACCGTTTAGGGTTTGGGGGATTCAATACTTTGCCAACATTTGACATTAAAATTGGTAGAAGTACGCACAAGCAATGTGGGTGTTTGTTCTCTTGTATTCAAATGAGGGCTGTGCATATAAAAAAGGCACATAGCCTAACAACAAATGCATTGCTCGTGCCGCTTTCGAGGACCCCGTGAGGTCATGTTTTGGCAACGCCGGTGCTTATTTTATCGGGGCCGGAAGAGAGTGAGAAAGACTGATATTGTGATTTGATAGCGAAAATAAGTAAATGAGATACCAATTCGTAATGTCGACTGGTGATTTCAACCACCTGAAGCAGGTCACTTCGGTGACATATGAGAAAGAATGATTTGCTCTGTTAAGCGAATAATGACAGCTGTGGTAGATGGTCAGTTTCTCACAGATGAATCACTGCTGAACTGTGTCGCTGACACTGGACGGATCATCAATTTCAAGCCAATTATTCTGGTGTATGATGACCTCTCATCACCAAGAGCTCAGAGATGTAGTGATTTACTGCTGTGACATTCCAATCCAACGGACGTCCATGGAGAAACCACTCTCATTAACAGGTATACGAAGTGTCGATTTCAGGTGCAGTAGTTGATCTGTGCCTGCTGGAAAGAATGAGGACAGGGGTACTTACGAACGGTGCAATTGTGCGACAAATGTTTATCGCCAAAACGGGATTTGCTTCTAGGTGGAAACAGTCTAGGGGATCCAGCCAAAAGGAGTTGTCAACGAACTGATTCCTGGTACCGATGAACACGTTGGTCAAGTGGCGGTCCGTACCAGTGATGGAAATCGCTGTCGAGATATTCGATCCGTTAGCATACGGGAAGTAGCCGAATTAAACGGATCGAATGAAAATACGCAGTTTTCTTGATGTATTGTGAACTCTGCCTCCGACTAGAAGCAGCTTTCTTAGTTAGTCGCAAATAACTTCGAAGCATCTTTTAAGCAAGTGTTCAAATTGTTTGTGGTTGTTTGCCGGACAATCAACACATACAGTGTCAAAGAACTTCCCCAACTTGAGTCAGGCAAATCGTCAGTCGTCGAATCATATTATGTTAATCTGCCTCCAGCATTGATGTTGGAATCGCACTGCATACGGATTGGATCCGATGTTCAAACTTATCCAGGTTCTCGGCCTTGTGGTCCCCAACTTATCTTTCAACATAACCACCCAGGAAATATTTCATTGGAGCTTGATTCGGGGGTCCTGGAAACCATGGTATACGTCCTTTTTCGTCCGATCTAATGCGAGGGGGACTTCCAGTCCAGCCACTGGGCTCATTTCATAGGAAAATTATTTTTGTAGCGAGATGAAGCTTTGTTCATTTGCTTACCGCACCAACATATCCGAAGGCTTGTTGCCCATTCCGATATCCAATTGACCGTTGCATGTTGGGCTGCATTCAATCGGCCGCAATCCAGCTCCAATTTTTCCAATGATCTCTCAACTCCACGCACCACTGAACTACCCAGATTTGAATCTCCTGAATTCATCGGGGCAATTCAGACACCGACTATCAACGATATTCTAACGTCATTTGTGTGCACGAGTTGCTCTGCTTCACAGTTATAGTCTCATCCTAATGGTGTTTCGATTCAATATTTCCCATAATCCAGATGCAATGCCATACTAATCATAGCGTGGCCTTATCTTTCAAATTGGAAAACTCAAGCAATTCCTTTCTGTAAGTCGCGCATGTATTCAAAACTCACTGAAATTGGGGTGTATTAGGGCGATCATTGACTTGATTTACTGACCACACGGCCTGAACGTGAGATAAGGCCGTTAGTACCACCCTGCACGATAAATGAAGAAGAGCTAAACTGTCATCTCATTTTTCTCCTGCTTGAGTAACACAAGTGATCAGAATTTGCGAACCATTCGGAATCCTTCGAACACCGTGTCTACTGTTTGGAATGAATACAGATTATAAATCATTCGGCAAATGGATCAAATGTGCTGCGAAAGAACTACAAATAATTTTTTGTTTTCTGATGCTGTACTGGGTTGGCCCTGATCGAAATATTTTATGAGTGAAGCAGGCCGTAGCTTGAGTAGATAAGTTTTGCGACTGAGGCATTCCCATCTCATGAGGTGAACAGATGACGGATCAGGTGTCGTCTCGCATGCAGAAGGTGCCACTGGTCTTTACCAACCTCAGTCATCGGTGATGCTGGCATGATATCATAAAGTTCATCAACGGTCGAGTATGCACTGTCACGGGTAATTTCGTTCCTTTTTGTAGTTCAGAAACACGACCGTTGGGGTATATGGTAAACCGACATTATCGGTGTTTGATCATCAATCCCTCCGTTCCATTGGTAGGATATGTTGAGAACACCATGTCAGCAATACGGACGTTTGGTTTAGGTTGTTGGTAATCAGTGTTCAGTCACTGAAACACGTATCGAATCTGAGCAGTTTTCTTCCAGTAACGCCACAAAATCAACGAAGCCGCACTTCCCCTGTCATGGATTTATGAAATACACTAATTTTGATTGTGTTTGTTAGGAATCGCTAAAACAGTGAGAAAAATATGAAGTTCCTTTTATTGGGTCTCTTCTAATTCTCTCTAGGGAAAATGCCTGGTAGATTTCGAAACACTTTGAACTCATAAATATTGATCTTGAGTCAAGTGGCTCATGCGTTTTCATCCACGAGGGGGATAATACCGGCGGTGTACAAGAATCAGTTGCCATGCTCCCAGTTTATTAGGCAAACTGCATGAACGGTCTGGAAGATCGAATACTGTTGCGGTGTTCGAGACATTTGGAGTAACATAGTTTAGCCAACATAATATTGAAGGAAGACGTCAACCAAAAGCAGATGTCAATGTTGCCCTGTCAACAGCAGTGAAATTGACTGACGCGAAATGCTCTAAAATGATGATTCTTAACTTGTCGTGTGGTAGACTGTTGGTAGGATCCGGAAAAAACGACGAGTGTATACATTTCTGCAAATGGGATGAACGAAAAACACTGTTTACTTCGCATCATCCAAATGGTTTTGTGCCTAATACCATTTATTGAAACATTCCATGTAGTTGTCAACCGGCCGAGATGTAGAACTTACATCAAGAGGTTTCATTTCAGATGCAATCGTGGTTTGAATCGTTTGCGCGACGCCAAATGTGAAATCAAATGGATTGAATAGGCTGAACGCCGCACACATCCAATGCGAAGTAGGAACATCAAGAACGCATAGAACGTAGCCTAATTTTTCATCTGGGCGGTATCAAATACGGTACCATAGTGTACTATAATAGAGAGAATACGGTGAAATAAAACAGAATGTATAAATCTTCAATTTTACAATAGTTCTGCTGGAAGGCACATTCTTCGATATCGTCAAGTAGTGGCCGACAAGGATTTTCGTCTTTGATATATTTCCGGCCACCGACGAGAAGTAGACTTCGATTCACATGGACAACCGTGTGATCATTGTCAACAGAAGAGGACCAAAATGATCAGCAGTTTAGAGTTGATCTGTGCCAGCCGAAACCAATAGCAATATGGTCGATCTAAGTGTAACGATGTGGAGACGCAGCAAGGTGCCAGGTTACTCGGTGGAGCTTATTGTGCCAGAAATTTGTACTCGCTAGGAATAGTCCATGGCCGGGCCATAGTTGAATGAGTCGGTCACCGTTATCGGTTCCATCGGTTGAAATGTCGGAATGGTTTCCTTTATTTCTCTCCGTCTCATCGAGGCTTCCAACTGGAACACTGAATTCACCAACAACATCCATGATGTCCGTTGAACGCATGCTACGGAGCAATCGACAAAATCATGGTAGTATTTGTGTTTAGCCTCAGACGAGTTGCAGTCATTTGGGGCATACACTTAAACGACAAACAGGCATGGACTCTTCAGTCTAGTGCTGTTTATATGCATAGAACCGTTCACTCGAATCGTACATAGACGACTGCACATTGGAATCCAGTCGCGCAGTACACGCTCAATTTTCATGCCGAGAATGATGCCAACGCCAGCGTTACCACAAGCACTAGACTCCGAATCACCCGTCAGGCGAAGCGTGAAATGGGAAGTCCAGATTTTAGCTGGTGAGCGAAGTGTTAACACTGAAGTTGGTTCTTTTATGCGTGTTTCGAGGGCACGATGAACATCTATTTGGAATGTGCCGATGCTGGAAGCAGCTGAGTGAGATGAATGCTTAGATTGGAGAATCGATTCTCTTTTCTCTCTTCTCTTTTTTGCTACCGTTACCGTGAGTTGGAAGTTCAATGTGGCCTCTTATATATATTCAGAATTGGGATGGAAGTTAAAGAGGAGAAAAATAAGAACCATTTTTCCCGACGGAATGATGGAGACGTTTGGGCATATCGTACTTGGCGACTGCCCATAACGCACAACGGCTTTTTATTTGGGTACTTTCACTGTATCCTCTTACTCAAAAGTCTGACACAGGAGATAGTGGGGCGCTAACCCAACACGAAAAACTGACCGAAGCACCAGTGAAGGAACTTCTGGTCTGTCGCGTGAGGTCTGTTGGTTGCAAGTATTCTGTTTTGTCTCAACTGATGATGCCATGGTTGTCGAGGTAACGTAGTGCAGCGTACCTCTATAAAAGACAGGTGGTCCACGCATAGTAGGATGGACTTGTGAAAGCGGATGATATGGAAACAGCTTGGTGAGGTTCACCCGATCCTGCACTGTCCGTCTTCGGAGCTCACCACTGTGCAACTCAATGTCACCCCCAAACTACAGCATTTTGGTTTACTAGCGATCCAGTGAAACACAGTGACACTAAGGTGCGCTGAACCATGTTTTGGTTTTCTTTGGGAGCAGGTAGTTTCAAAATACTGGGCGATAGCTGTGTGTATCCTAGTTTTGAATCAATCTGATTCCGTTGCGGAAGCTGACCAATAGTACATCGTTCGATTGGAAAGAGTGCAATTTCGTACATACTAGTTAAAATCAGTTAGTTGAATGCAATATGAAATGAGTAATTGATACTGTTCTTGTTGAAAAGAACTCCACACTTAATCCTACGGAGAGTTTTGACTACAGGAATGTTGAAGAAAGCTGGTAATTTTTCCACCTTATATAAGTTTCAACAAAGTTAGAACAAAGCACTTGTTTAAACATCAATATTGTTGAGAGAAATACAGACGAATATTGACTTTTACATTTGGGACAGCTTGGTAATCCACTGAATACTAAATAGAAGTACAAGCAATCAAAAAATCAATCGTACATTCTCGCTTTTTGAAAGCGATTTATACTGCGTAAGACGTGTTGTTGAATACTTAAGACCTCGGAAGATACCCTTGACAACAATCACCGGCAATGCATAATATGTGGTTCACGACAGGACACTGTACTACTGCAATGCAGATTATTTCATGGAAACAAAGCCGCGTGCTTCACATGATATTGCATCATGTAGAACTCAACTACACATTGATGATCCCCAAACCTCTGTTATGGTTTCCAGTCTAAATGATCATTCTCAAGTCGGACAAGATAGAGGCAGAGATAATTCCTACTGAAATATTCCCAATCCACAAACTGAAATGATGTGTTTAAATAGCTCTCACCCGAAACCGCGTAATCCTTATAAGCAAGAATGCCCAGGCTGCGGAAAAGCACGATTATTTCATTTCAGAAATGATTTGTATAAATGATAAATTAGGCTTCAGCTGTACCCGTCCACAGTGGTCCTAATTGGTTGAAGATCCTCAGCGAGCGTTGCTACGAAAATGAACTTGGCATTATCACGTGTGATGCTCGCTGAATCATCAAATCTGTCCCCCTTCAAGGGATTCTAGTTATTTTGGCTTTCCTCGGCCGATGTGGCCGTCGTTTTGGTTGGATCAATAAATGGATATCTGTCATCGACACGGTCACGATTTGGATCCTCGGTAGTCTCAGCAGTGTGGTCGGCCACGTTGGCGGTCAAGCCAATTTTCGGATCCGAAGCACAGAACTACGATCCGGTGTCGGTGACCAGTACCCGACGGGTTGGTTCTCGGCTGAGGCGCATCCGTAAAATCCTCAATTATGAACAACTTGGTTGGTGAACTCGTAAGGAACACTTCAGACCATTCGAAGTAGGAGTCACTCAGTACACGGGCATGATTTTTGATCACGAATGAGCCACAGAAGTCAGCGTGAACTCTCAGCTTTCGGACCCTGGGTTCTTTGTCATGGTAACAATGGCCGTATCCAATTCCGGTCACCAGCACATCCTTCAAGCCAGTGGCTTCATTTAATGCACACCCAAGTGGCCCAAATGCAGTTCAACCAAAACCGAAATGCGCAATGTAAAATATTTTAAGACGGTCACCCTGACACTGGACACCGTCGGGTTGAATACAGGATTCCTCTCGCAGTAGGAAGAACAGTAGCAACTTCCGCTTCACATCGGTTTACCACTCGTTTCTGATTGCTAAATTCACCGATGAATAACATCGTTTCGTCTGCCCCCTAATTTTTACTGGGAAATGGGAGGGGCCGCAGTAGTTACATGGTATTATTCTGACACTGCGAATCATGAGTATCGGCGCAATAAATGCGCCTACATGACGGTTTTGCCTTCTCGATGAAGCACGTCGTAGCTTTAGGCAGCTCGGGTAATGCCTCTTCGTTGGATCACAGCAGCCGTGAATTTGTAGTCGGATTTATGTGCATTATTTGAGAAATGATAAGCTTGATGGTAGGTGAGGATCGTACCATTTTAATCAGCGTACCGCCAGTGAAACGACCAAAGCTTCCTTCTACTTCTGAGAAAAACTCCTCCCGCAACACTGAGAAAACGCCAGATGCAGATCATTCGACACTCACCTGTTACAGAACAACTCCTCTATACACTTTGGACACGTCAGTGGTCCGTGTCGTCTGCTCACACGGAGCAAACGAGGTTAGTATCGGTAGGTCAACGATATTTCGTATAAGGCAACACTGTTTGTTTCACTGCTCTGCATCGCATGACTGGGCCAGAAAAAGAAGTTGGACTCGTGTCAAAAAGTTGGGATTTAAACTGAGGTATCATTGCGGGCATCCAAGAATCGATCATAAGTTCGCCTGATTTTTCGGTGACTAGGTGACAATCACTGATTTGAAACTATCTGGATCGGGTCGATATCCCTTTGGATTGACAGTGAAGCCTAGGAAATCTGATTTATTGAAACCGAATTTGCGCTGATTCGATACGTTTCATTCCCCGAATCTCTTCAGCAGCTGTCACAATCTGGAGTATAGTTCGTTCTTCGCGGATTCAAATATAAGCACAACATCCCGATTTATTATCACCCCATTGATAACACGGATCACCTCGTCTATTGTGGCCTGAAACATCCTGGATGACACGTGCATACAGAACGGCAAGGAATTGTATTGGAGAATGCTCCATGGATTGTTGATGGTCGGTTTTGGTTTAGACTCCGCGTGCAGCGGAATTTCCGAACATGCATCAATCAGATCAATTTTCGAGAAACATTTGCTGCCAATTATGCATTTCTGGCAGTTCTGCGGTTTGTTCGTGCATTAGCCAGACCAATTTTTGAGAACACTTGCTGCGAGGCATGTATTTTTTGGAGCTCTGCGGTTCTACCGTGGTTGCCGCGCATCTTTTTGAACGTGGATTCAAGAACAGTCGGTGGTCACTGCAAATTGGAAGTGTCTATCCATCACTCATCATTGCCACCACAATCGGATTACCCATGTGGATGGAGCTACACACACAATGACACCGTCTTGTTCCATTTTGGAAAGCCCCTTCCGAACACGTTCGATCTGACCATACAGCAACATTCAATGCTTCAGGGGCTCCGCATCACCACCCTCTCCCAAGTTCGCGGGCTCAACCGGCATGCCACTCTGGTTATTCGAGCATTGTGCGATCAACTGATCCACCGGAATACTGGATGCATTTCGGATTATTGCCTTTTGCTCCAATGAACGCGGGGTCTTCAAACGTTAAATCAAGGGACTGCCTACGAATATCGGGAAGCGTATCAGGAATTTCTACCAATCTGAATATTTCCTCTTCCCCACTGTTCTGTCCACTCTCGTTTGTTTCATACTCGTATTGATCCGTAGTCAACTGACTCTATTGATGCACACGCGCATACGGTGTGAGTGTCTGATCGTTCACATTTATAATAAGCGCGTTTGCAGTCGGACCACGTCAGCCTCTTCACCACAGATTAGCAAGTCACACACACACACAGACACACGCAGTGAGGCAGGTACCTGGTTACCGGCAACGTATGTGTCAGTAGGGAGGCGAGAGTGTGGACTTGCACTAGTTAGATATAGAATGATTATATGAAGAAGAACAGGATATTCTCGCAATCAATCTCAAAAAAGGACGGTATTTGTTTGATATTAGCAATGTATATCTCTTCGTTCCACTTTCAGTGACGGTAAATTAAACCGCAGAAAAACGAAATTGAACGTTAGCAATTTCACCTTCCTGGTCGAATCTTTAAAGTTTAAATCACACAAGACAACTGATAACGCCTACATTCTATGCCATTTTGGTTTGTGAATTTCAGGACGTAAGTCCCCGATGAGGTGATGATGCAGATAGTTTAGCCGCAATACGAGTGGGCAATCGCAACGCAGACGATTGCAGGAAAATAGCTTAACAGCATCGGCCGAGACGAGACGTCCACTCCTCCTTTGACAAACTCAACCAAAACTGGACAGAAGCCCACGTCCCCCACAGACCGACGACGGCCACAAAATGCAAGCCACAGGATTACGCAGAGTTAAGCCACCTTTGAATATAACTTTATGACTTAAATACATTTTACTACTCAGACTGATCTTCGATCTCATTTGTATTTCAGAAACATGAATTTTCTCTAACTGCTCTTCAGCTTTCCAGAGAACGAGATGCCTACGAGCAGCCCAGCATGAGTAACGCCTAACTGCTTCGCAAATTTATGTCACTGTTTTCATAGCTTTCATGAGATACTTGTCCTATTCCAAGGTTGGCCATATGCGAAGAATATTTGGAACAATTTCATGGATTTAAAAAAAGGATGCATGCATAACAGTCTAACCTGACGAATCTCCGAAGACGCATAACATATGATTGTTCTTTCAATAAGTGTTGATATGAATCAAATCATTGAGGGAGTCAGCTTGGGTAGCTTAGATGTTTTTTCCACTCCTGGTGTGAACTCGGTGGATCGGCAATACTAAAGATTCCTAACATGGATGGAACAGTTGTACAGCGATGCTGGGGTTTTAATGGTGAGTTGGGTGTTGAGAGTGAATGATGAATCATTTCAAGAAGTAAACTTGTAGGTTATCTATTTGGGTCACAATGAATATTATGAAAGAATATCTTATAACATTCGCGATTGACAAACGAAGGGAAACATGGAGGTCTTGTCCAGGAAGTATTAATTTATGACGATTGTTTCTGCAAAATCTATAACGGGTAATCTGCGAATACATTCGAAATTATGCGTATTGTAGGTAACACAGGAACCTTAAAATTGTAGTGTTCAAAAACGATACGATAGAACCCGGTTGAATACGCCTACAAAAGCGTATGGAACAATTTGGTGGTAATCTCTCATAAAAACAAGCCTAACGTATCGCGATGAGATGAGTGACTCTGGGGAGGTCACATCGTACATGTTTGTCATTTTTTCTGATGAAAAGTTCTTCCACACACAGTAACTTTGTAGACTTTTCCATCATCCTGATCATTGGAGCTTTTTAGTTGGAGGGGCTAATGGAAATAAGAGTCTATCTCTACGTAGCTTATATAAATCAGGAAAAAGTTTTGCCTTTTCAGAGGATCTGCGATAAATGTTTCTGGAGAGTTTGGTTGCGTAAATCAGAAAGTGAGTAGTGGGCGACAAAACGACCGTGTTCATCATATTGGCCGTCGCTGGTCAAGCAATCATCACGGTAGATTCCAAATCCTCCAATGGTGAATGGTGAGTTCGAATCCTGTCGGCACCGTCGATTAATATCCAACAACAATTTAGTTAGCTTGATGCATTTGTTCGAATGATGGAGACTATTGTCCAATAATGTCTTCCCTGGAGTGTATTACTCATTGACCAGTTTCATCGGTTAAAGTTTGTTCTGCCAGCTCATGAACTGATCTTCTTTTTTAATTCTTAGAAGTCAAGTCGAGGAACAAGTTCTGTTGACTGAAGCTACTTTATCTAATATCAGATATAGCCTCTTCCATTTCTCTGGACTAGAAGTAGACGGTGATCAAAATTCATGTAGTTGTTTTTTTCAAGATGACACGAGATGTATAATAGAAAGCACACATCCCCTGCATCTCTGATAAACTAAACGCTCCACTATGAGTGTCCGGAAGCTGCAGTAGGCCCATTTCGGTTTCAAAGGGTCAACAAGTAGATAACAGTGGGGTTCAGATAGATAAGCTAGAACCGTAGCACGAGTAATGAGATACGGTGGACACTGGCTTACTCTACTTCATACGCGTAAGTTGAAAATGAGCAACAATAATTTTGATATAGGTAACAAACTGGGTGTGACTATCTGGGCCCATAGTAATAGTGCAAACTGAGGTGAACTGCATTTCAAATTCGTACTTAGTTTAAATCACTGGCTAGCGGGACCAAGTGGAATGGGAGGTCTTTTGATTGTGTGATTTCGATGCAATATGACCGAGAGTGGTCTTGTAAAATGACCTTCACAATGAGAATCAAATACTGTCAGTTCGTGTGTGGTGAAGGAGTAAATAACACTGGGAACAGTGATTATGTTACGTTGAAGGGGGAGCAGTATAGTGAGCAGGCTGTAAGAAGCCACACGGGAGTTCGAGTAATGCATTTGTATGGTCCTGCTGTTGCACTCATTGAGTCATTACACTCATGTATTTCCCTCTATTTTTGTAATTTGAAGATCGAACACAAGCAACCACTCACGGAAGACACTGATCCTTGCATACTACTACTCTATGGAAAAACTAACTAGTTGACTTGTCATTGTAGGGCGTATTAGACTTCCTAGGCGAGGTTCAAACGACCCCGCCACTCAGTGGTTAGATACTTTGAGAGATAAGGATAGATGCGGCGTTCAGTCGAGCTCTTGCATCCACAAACTTTATCCATCGACTTAATTCCAATAACGTGTTTCTTTTCGTACTCGTTTCATACTCTCTTCTCCTCCATTATTTCTTTGTGAGATCGCCGCTACTAGATAACAATCAAAGCCACCACACACAACGCATGGTAATAGTTATCTGAACAGAACAAACCTGTTTTTCATTGTATTGCATCGGGGATTTCAGTGGGCTAATAAACTCAACTATCAGCCAAAAAGGAGTCAAATTGATTTTCGCCAAAATAAGATGAATAGAGGGAAAATACTACTGAGAAGAAAACCAGGTTCCGTGAGTTATCTCGGTGCATTTCATTTTGTCAGTTGGAAAAGTGCTAAATTATACATTGTAGATGCGCATTGGATATTTTCTCGGGATGCGATAAGTTCAAACACGAAAACTGTAGACGAAAAGGAACCGATGACGGGCGGTGATCAAGCGATCATCATAAAAGGCTCCAAACCCAGAGGCTGAAAATTGAACGATAAACTGTTTTGTAAAATGTTGGGAGCATGATTTTCGGAAATAAGTACACTGAAGCCAGCTTTCTCTGTGTACTCTGGGTACACTAAGGTAGTGGTGATAATGAAACAAACGGGAAAACAGAAACTAAAATGTGGACATTGACTATCGGACCATAACTTTTTCAACCAGGTTAGATCAGTGTTGAGTTTCATGCTGTACGAAAATTGTTTCGTCTAAAATATTACCATATCCACCAGTTGTTCATATTTCGAGATGCGCGGAATCGTGTGTGCGGAGTGTTTTGTACTGAATATGTACACTTTATTCCGTAGAAACTAGTACACTCTTGTGTGTTGGATGTTTTTTATTTACCTCGTTCATGGTGCTCTCTGATTGGTCAAAGAGTGACTTTTCATTGGCACACTGTAAATCGAGCAATGTGACTGGTGCAAGTGACTTTATAAACCACGGAATATTTACCAATATCGAGATTACATTGTTGCACACTGTAACAATATACTGACTGCCTTTCACGAAAAACTGACTTTTGACATCATAGAGGTTTACACTTCAACTTTAGCTACTGAAAATGGCTGCAGCAGACACGTTTTGACATTTTCTAATATCAGACAAGAAAAATCGCGTTTTATAGCCTGTCTGATAAAAAAAAAGAACAGTCCTACGGCCATGTATACTTCTGGTTATGGAATTTTGGATACAGTTCATGCTTGCGCTTGATTGTGGTGGAAGGGGTATATATCCCATATTCACAAAGGCCCACTCACCAATCACGGATAATCGGCAACCAGACCCTGAGTTTTGAGAGGAGAGCCACACAAGTTCAGTTACAGTACTGTGCAGGGCGTTAGTGTAAATACTGTCCACAAGCGGCTTTCTCGTTATTTAGCTGACTGATCATTGTGAAATATCTGCTCTGCGAGCACTGGGAGTTTGTGGGTCCATCATGCGGTATGTTGGTCGGCTGAGCCACCAATCGACCTGCCTACAAATCCGCCTTATTCTGACTTGGCCACCTGAAAGCTCACCATTCAAAATGTGATTCGCGCACGAATTCTCGAAATAATCACACTACAGAAAGGACTTTTAAATCCCCAATATATCAGAAATCACCGTCTCGTAAACATAACCAACGATTCGGTTTTCCTTATAATAATGTATAATTCAAACCCAAATAGCGTGACAAATCAAGTGTTTGGTTGTCGTGAAAGTCATTACAATGATTTCATTTTTTCAGTTTTTGGGCAGAATAAAAATATTTCTTCCGTCGGTGTACTCACGTGTCTGTGCGTGTGTGTGATTGAGCTCACATTGTGAAAGAGAAGGACACGGAATATGCAAGAATTGCTCGGTACATCGACTTCAGTTGCTCATGTCGCTGAATCGACAAGTTTGATTGCATGTGTGATCGACGCTTGCGGCTTCTGTTACTCCAACAGGAGAGCTACAAAATACTATTTTTTTGATTGTAACTATTATCGTATGACTTTCATTGGAAACTTCTGTAACAAGTGACACGAATGGAATGCTTGCGAATCAGCCCGAATACCAAAACTATATATTGTGCAGTATTCACACGATTGCCCTCTGGGTTCTTCTCTCTCGAGACTAGGTTGGCATATACTTCACTTAGATGAGTTACTCAAAATTTCGCCGTGAATTCCGTGACGCTGATTTATTTAACCACAAAACACATTCATTGCAAAACCTTATTGCTCTGTCCAACAAGATTTAGCTCCATTCAACGCTCACAATGTGAAGATAAAGTTGTCGCCATGACGGTTTTGCGCTACAACCAGTGATCGCCTCGCTATTTGTTGTTTCACTGTGGTCTTTTCATCCTAAAGATACGTTAGGTGTTTTGCCCTTATGTGTGTGATAGTTCGTCAATTTAACACAAGCACCAAGTCCAATCGTTTCTCTTACTGGCTGGAATTGGAGCATAACACTGAACAAACCCGATTCTGAGTCAGTAAAATATTTTCGCTTTCAGTAAATTTGGTGTTTTCACCGGATTATTCATTCCTTTTATTCATTCACAACTGAGACGGCAATGACCTTACTTCATTCTAAAGTCTGTTCACTCCTTGGTGAAACCAAATCGAAACTTTTTATCATGAAGTAAATGACAAACATTGACGTGATCATTAGTTGTGACTACCCAGCTAAAAGACAGAAACAACAGTGGGAGTGCCGTTTACGTAGCCGATTTTTCTAGCAGATTTGTATTCCACGGAATCCCAGAATACAATCAAATTTTTGCATGGATATCCTCTAGGTGATGAACAACTTCATCAGAATTGTTTCCAATTAAAATAAGAAGTATAAAATTAGGTTTACTATTGTTGTATCAAGTGCATGTCCACATCTTCATTAGAAAACCTCACACACTGCTTTTGTCTATTCAAATCCAACAACCATACAATGTGGTGCTTTATTTTTGCCTTCTGGATCGGCTGTTGATTTTTCGCTGTCGCCCTGCGGATCCGATTGAGATACAGTATTTCCTATCACACAAACCTTTCATGTATATTACCAAATAATGTGTGGTGGTAACAAGCCTGCCTTTATACCAACCGAGACCAGAGATGTAACTCGCAAAGCAAGTAGCCGGGATTGGAGTTCCGTTTTGGTGTGTGTACCTTTCATTTGTAACACTGAACACAAAAATATATAGGACGTGATGTGCAGTGAGTCATCAAATGATATCAGTAAGATTGTTCCTTTGAGCATACTAATGAACCACACGATGGTTATTGTGAACTCACCATGATTAACCCACGAAGTCACTCCGAGTGCAGCTGTTTTATACCGTTTGTGTGAAATCACTTGCGATATGCACACACACAGTGTTTCCAATGAAACTCCAACTGAATAAGCACACGTTAACAATAAATCTAATGCCCCTTGCGTTGCACACTAGTCGAATTTCTAGTCGGACATCTTTGCACTGTTACCGTAAATGAAAGCGAAGCAACAAGAACAATCTTGAGGAAATTTCATCAATTAACTTGCAGGGGACTAAGTTTCCTCACTGAATGACTTGATAGTTATGAATCTTCGATTTGAACATTTTATTGTGTGTGGATACCACGCATTTTCCGATTTCCTACCCAAAGTTTTGCGATGTAGCATGTGAATGCAACCTTGCTTTTCTCACGGACCATACACGTGAGGCAAACAAACATCCAGTGTTACCTCCCTGTTATCTCTGTAGCGACCGGATCATTGACGTGATGTAATTGTCTTTGTTCTCAAGTGTATCAATCAACGATGATAAACCCTCCAAAATGTCTAATAAATTGCCATTTAAAGGTGAATAAACATGAAAGGACAACATTTTAGCTATGTGGTGACAAAGTGAAACCTGGCAAACGCCTATATACTTGGAGAAACTCTGAGCAGCAGTTTACAGAAATTATGAGATTGCGACATGAATTGTCTGTTATGCGAATGTGTTGGAAGCAGCCCCAACGAACCTCACGTCGATGAAAGACCCAGAACAGTTACAACAGCGCAGAGATTGGGCGTACTCATGATCACAGGGATTACCTAATTGGTTGAGAAAAACAGACTGTTGTGGAAGAGAACAACGTTGCCCATCTGATTGTGAGGTGTTGTAAGTATCAGGTGATTGACGGTGTCCGAATCCCAGCGTTTTGCTTCAGAACCAGTAGTGAAACATTTGTACGATTCAACCAACGGTGGCACTCGCTTAAGTCAATTAGAATTCATAGTGAAACATTTAACCCATTTCACTTGAGCCAATGGAAAGTATAACGGCATTCTCTTATACTGTGAATACTTTGTATTATGATGCATCGTGCCCCACTGAACAGAACAACCAATGACGTTAGAGAGAGTCACTTGGATAGTCCTTGTAAGTAGGTGGACTGTACTACTTGACTCCATTTAGGTAGCAGAATGAAGTCAGATTTATTATTTCATAAAATCAGCAATTTTTATGCTCAACATTGTCGATGTTGTCAGTACAGTCGTGATTACTGTTACTACCATAGCAGAACTCACAGGTTTCGTCCGTGCGAATTTTCCCATTGGGAATACTAAATGCAAACCCAGAGCGCTGCTAACTACTGCACATTTTGGATTTTAACTGAGTGCTCCATTTTCTCTAGCTGGTCGCCTCTGATTGACTACAAAATGGTGCATCACATGTACCTGGCTGTGCTCGCTTTGGTCCTTGCATAATAAATCGAACATGATTGTTTCAATATCTATTTCACTAATCACCATGATATCAACCAAACCATTGTTTGGGTATTAAAATCCTATAACTCAACAAGACTTGATTTTAAAATAAAAATGGTCGGATGTACCCTGAAACTACACAAAATATCAAATAGGCCTACTCCATGATCTACTTCTGAATAGGAGCAACTGACTATCCTAACGCTACTGTGGAGGAGTACAACTGAATTTGGAGAATATGCTGGGTCCATTGGGGTCGCATGTGATTAGCGAAGTTAGGTCAAAATCTGAAAGTTTGCGATATTTTCAAAAAGTAGGACTGAAACTCCGCGATACCGCATACTTTCAGCATTGGCAACAAGTAGAGAGAAATGAAGAGAGCTCAAAAAATTGCCTAAACATGAATTTTATTCTTTAAATTCTTCCCGTACTTCAGCGGAAGCAATATTCCTGAAGGAGAAAGTAAATCTGTGATTTGCCGATTCCATACGCGATTTCGGACTCCAAGCAAGACCAAACAACCACATCGTCCACTGACCCCAGTAATTCTAACTTCCGCCGTTGCACGCGGTTTGACACGTTAACCAAAGTCTATTGCAAATAGTACTTTAATTTTTACTTAAGTTGGTGTTTGAGTGCGAAACATTCGAGCAAGTGGGTATGGAAATTGTTATTTCCCATCTGTTTGAAACAGGGCATGGTGCATCTGTTTCCTACAGCAACGACAATGAAAATCGAATTATGCAGCCCCTCCTTGTGGGCGCGAAATAATTTCAAGAACTCCAAACCCAACATTTTAAATGGCGGTAAAATAGCCAGAACCTCGGTTCTTGTATATGATTCTATAAACTCAAAATGTGTAGGACTGTTGAATAGACATTTTGGCCAAATCTTCACTGGGACATTCCTGTGGTGCTAGGGTGAATTTTTATTTCGAACTAGATGGTAAGTTTCAAGTATTGCACACATTTTTCCTTCAGTTATATGTTACTCGTTTCGAATGAGTTTCAGCATACGCATAGAATCAATCACACAGAAAGAATTACGAACCCATCTTGATTCATATAAAAATCTACCATGGTGTCGAAATCACCGTGCTTGTTTATATTGACAACATCAATAACTGGAAGTGGATAACTAAAGTTTCAACGAATACAGTTTTAGCTTCACCGAGGTGAAGGAGGCCGACAATATTTGACATTACAGGGAATGCTCACACTGTACAACAAATACAATCTGATTTACCATTAGGGTTTGAAGAGAATTTTACGTGTGGAGAATGGCCGAAATGACTTATATTGGTGTGTGCATTACGTATTACAATCAGAGAGTGGAAAAAAATTCCATGAAGCAAGTTTATTATCCGTCTTTACCCAGTCAACTAATCAGCACGCCTTCGCACACGCATGCCACTGAATAACCCGAGTGAACAATACCTATAAACCTGTCCGACGAAACTAGACAACAAAACTTAATTCGGTTTTAGTGTGGGTACGATGGCCAATCCTGCGGAGAAAACCTGATATGGTGGAAGTAATTCCCTTAGAATTAACGGAACAGATACTGTGTCTCTCCTCGAAGCTGTCAGCCATTTTTTATTCTCATAGAAGACGACATCTAAACTAAATTGATTTCGGTGTTTCGGACGTGTCCCGGGGAAGCTGGGTGATGCGGTGGTAATATACATACCACTGAGGTGAAAAGGCCGGGGTTCAGATCCTGTGTATGACAGGGAGTATAATTAAACTCAAGTAGAAGCGAAGCTCGAGTCTGGGGCTTCCGAGTGCAGGGATGGCCGGAAAGATGAAATCCAAATGACAATCAACCAAGCAAAGTACCACTCATCCTCACGTACAACTCGCAGGTAGTTGTGAGTAATACACAAAATTCAATTAGTCATGCTTACCAACAAAGCAAAACCATCGGAATAGCGCGCTCAAGATTTTTGCTTCTACCAGCTAATTGTTCTGCCATAAAACACACAGGTTTTACCGTGCTGTGCTGTCGTTTTCAGTTTCTCAATAAGGGGCTGAAATGATGAGATTTGCGAGCACAAGTCACGTGAGACGACGTACATAGCAGAACGCGAATGCGTATACGATCACATAAATCAAGGAGAATATGCTAGTGACATAACAGTTACACGGGCGAATTAAACAAGTAGAACAACAAAGATTCATCAAATGGCAAAGCAATTAGGTAAAAACGAATAATTTATTTAGGTGCAGTGTTTAAGTATATGCGAAAGAAAAGTAAAGTTGCTATCATTAGGAGGTTTTTCAGGTCATTCAGTTTTATCTATTCTCCTTTGGAAATGACATGAAGTAGACAAGGTTTGAAATTTTGAATGGAATCATTCTAGGTGGAAGGTCCCGGAATACAGACATAATGCATGAATGGGAGCGACAAATTACGTCTGTGTGTAACGGATGAATATGATCCTGACATTTCTTGTTGGTTATGGATTTAACAAGACTTATTATGCTGACCAATGAGTAAGGTCAAAAGTGCACCGATCATAGATGAAGTATGACTTGTAATTACCAAGCCACGGAGTAGTGTGCTAAGGTACAGGTTCCGAAATACGAAGATAATTGCCGGGAAAGTGAAATAGTATAAGGAGAACACATTGGAAGTTGAATTTGGAATTCACTAGCTGAAATGACCGAAACTGTCTGAGAAGATAGACACCTCAGTTTTCCACCACAGAAGTAACAGAAACATAAACTATTGGAATAAATGAGCGAGAATTCACGAACTAACGTTCAAGGTGCTTGGAGATATTATTTTTTAAACCCTCTCGGCTTTGAGGATTCTTTAAACGAGATAGATTTTCAAGAAATAGGCCGAAAATATCAGGACAAGAACAATATTGTAAGCTTATTTGAACGCCACCAATAGAGAAAGTACACAAAGCCACCGATTTCAGTGGAATATGGAAGAGGAAGAACACAGAACCATGGAATAATCCATAATTGTTTGAATTGATCTCAGGAAACTAGTATCCTTCCCTGGATTTCTGCATTGCGTGGTGAAAAAATCTAGTGGAAGCGACTGGTCGACTTGACAATAAACCGTACGAACATAACCCGCACTCCCTTCCCACTGTCCCTGTTTTATTATGAGTGTTTCGTTGTCTCTTCTTTAGAGAATGGACCATTACAGTGGATCTTTTTATATGCACTTATGAAATTTCTGACCTTTGGCCCTTTTCGATATGGAAGTTCGTGTCAATTGTTCTTCTTGATTTGCAAGCGATTGATAATAATATTTTTGTTTGGGCCAATACCAATCCACGGAAGGTCATGTTTGGGGTTCACATTGTATTTCTTCAATCAGAGAACTGTACTTGAATGAAGTCTAGTCCCCATTTGTGGCTGTCGCATGCATGACCTACCGACAGCTCTGTGTTCGTTATGGATAGAGAGCTACTTTATTATTTGTCAGGGACCTTGGAAAGTTTCAAGATGTTGGAGATATAAGAAGCGGTCTGTGTACTGAATCAGAGGCTGAAGAATATACATGAAGTACACACCGGACAGATCGGACGCGTCTGTATTAAAACGAGTTAATGTGGTGTTTTTGAGGAAGCTTTACTATCAACTGTGGACATCCTGGGTCTTGGCACAAACTGACAATGACTGAAAGTGTGTATAAAGACAACAAGAAATGAGTTTCTCACTGTTGACAGTTCTTCTGGTAAAATACTGCTAGATGAGCGCGTTTTTCTGTGTAAGTTGCATCGAACAGTTTTCCGAAGGGTTCACTCGACATAGCTGACATGGGTTCCGCAAGCTCGAATTCTACTGTATTCAAGAATTTCAGGGGATATCACATCCGGACCTAAGTAAGAATGAGAATATAAGGGATCGTGAATAATTAGAAAAATGTCACATTGAGTAAAGGTTTCAAAGTCTTCAATGGGTGAATATGAAAGAGGACGGTCACAAGAAGCAAGTTTTATAGTAGAATTGGGTTGATCCACAATAACGTCAACGGTGCCTGATTTAGTTTTTCTGAATACGACGAAGCTTTGTGAGGTGACTTACGAATTTGCAACTCTTAGCTCTGGAAGATTTTGCAACAAACGACGAATTCTAGCGTTTTATCTGTCTCGACTGGTGCAACTTTAGTTTGATTTGGTTTGATTTTTCATTTCTTTCTTCCATGTCATGCACTGGCCATCCTTACTCATTTTCCAACAGGTCCTCGCTTCCCCGAATTTGGCGTGCCGAGGAATCCTGTCAGGGGACATGCGCACATCGGCTTTCAGATATCCATTATCTTCTCATACTCCTCATCCGTAGTGGCCATGTCTCTTGACCACAGAGAAGTACGGGATTGACTGCTGCAGCTTACACCCGACTCTTGATTGATGAACACATTTCGTATCAAAGCCACAGATGACTCAGATTGGCAAATTTCAAGCAAAATTTCTGTATACACAATGACACCTAAAGCGATATCTGTTCTCCCAGTAAAATCCAGCTGCCCAGAAAACAATTCATCAACCAAGTCTATGGTTCTCCAGATAAAGAAAGGTTTAGTGGACCAACCCAATCCTACAACAACATCTTGCAAAATGCATACCGATCAGTGTTACACAGTTATTCATTTTGCTCATAGAAGCATGCAACTTACCTGGATCTTCATAAAGGAGAACTATGTCACTCGAAAATTCAAGGTCTAAGACCTCTCAACTAGGGAAAAGTTTGCTATCACGATCAACACCTGACAAATTTGCTGTATCTGGGACCGTATCAATCTCGAAGGTAAAGAGAATGGTAGAAAGGGGTGACCCTGATGCACACCACTTCTCGTGGTGAACTCGGTTGAAACAGAACAGGAAATCTTAACTCGACCTCGGCTGTTCACATAAAGAATTTTTATGATGGAACGGAATTTCTCTGGAACACCCCAAAACATGAGGCAACGTTAGACGAATATGTGGTCAACTGAGTCTAAGATCCCTCAAGGATCAAGAAAAAGGAAGCTGGTTGACCTATAAAATGTGTGCCTGTTTTCGATAATTTATTGGAGAGTAAAGTTATGGGCAACGCACATGAGATCAAGTCCAAACCCATCCTGATTCTTGCTCGGGCACCGTTCTCAATTGGTCGATGAGTGGTGGGAAATGATGAAAGGAAGCAATTTAGATGTGATGCTAACCGAACTTATTCCCGGATGGTTTTGACAAGAGGAATCACCATCCTTCTTTTAAATTGGCGCTATCACAGATTATTTTGCACTCGTTGGAACTTGTTCCCTGTGACCCACCAAATCCAGGAGATTAGCCAACTCCAATAACAATTATGAGCCATCATCCTTGAAATTAGACGGGGGGCAACCCATCCGGTCAAGCAATCTCATGTCAATTGAGTAGCCTCATTTTCTGACATAAACCGGTATCTACAACCACAGTTGGAGCTATGACGCTTCTTAACAAGCCTGTCGGATATAAAAGCTAATTGAACCGCTTCTTGAAGTGCTTCTCCCAACGGACTAGACGAAGCTCCTGAGTTCCAATCAGTGAGCCGTTTGTCTCTTAGAGCAGTTCAATAACGCCTCACTTTCGAGAACAGTTGTTTCCGCTTAGACGGATGAAATTGCAGCTGCTGCTCATCGCTGCAGCTTTTTCAACCTCCACAATACACTACTGTTCACGGCCGTTTCTCAGGCTCAGAATCAATTGGCGTTTAAGACACCTCTGTGTTCCATCATATCTGGAATCCAGAGGAATCATTCTTCAAGCATCTCACAGCTCAACTGAGGATGCAGATATCCATTGCTTCTGTGGGTAGCTGGATTTGGATCTTGGTCAGCCGTCACAGCCTCAAATAGAGCCCGCTGGACATTTGTTTACAACTCATCTGAATACTGGGCGTCGATAACTCGTTGAACAATTGTGATATCTAATGGATTGTCAATGGCAACACCAGGTTCGCAAATAACTTCGAAGCATCTTTTAAGCAGGCGTTGGAGCTATGACGCTTCTTAACAAGCCTGTCGGATATAAAAGCTAATTGAACCGCTTCTTAAAATGCTTCTCCCAACGGACTAAACTATGCTCCTGAGTTCGAATCAGTGAGCAATTTGTCTCTTAGAGCAGTTCAATAACGCTTGACTTTCGAGAACAGGTGTTTTCGCTTAGACGGATAAGATTGCAGCTGCTGCCAATCGCTGTATCTGCTGCTCATCGCTGCAGCTTTTTCCACCTCTGTAATCCACTAGTGTTCACAGCCGTTTCTCAGGCCCAGAATCGATTGGCGTTTAAGAAACATCTGTGTTCCATCATATCTGGAATCCAGAGGAAACATTCTGCGAGCATCTCACAGCTCAACTGAGGATGCATATATCCATTGCTTCTGTGGGTAGCTTGTTGTTGGATCTTGGTCAGCCGTAAAAGCTTCAAATAGAGCCCGCTGGACTTCTGTTTACAACTCATCTGGATACTGGGCATCGATAACTCGTTGAACAATTGTGATATCAAATGGATTGTCAATGGCAAGACCAGATTCGAAAAATGTGTGGAGAATCACAAAACAAATTTTATTCGAAGTTCTATGCTAGACCCCTAGACTGCGGGTGACGAAGAGCAGTGTGTTTTACTTTTCAACCAAGATCTTATAGCCAATTATCCAAGGGTTAATCAGCTGAGTTGATGCCACTGTCAGTAACGGGCCCAAACAGAATTCCTCCTCTGTTGAATCTTTTCCCGTGCGTAGTCTGTGTTGTTAAGTATACCTTTGATCAGCGGGGAGAAGCATCAGTGATCACAAGAGTATAGTATTTACCCAAGAAGGATCCACAATAGTCTGAAGGTAATTGAGATCGCCAGATATCTCTAACCTTAATCCAGGAATGTGCATTCCAACATAAACCTCAGGGCATTTCAAAACGAGCTGTTGTATATCCAATGAATCGGGTGAAGAATTCAGGATAGTGACATCAATGTGCAAATCACGAACAGCTTGAAAAACCAATAAATGGAGGTTCTGAATCGGAAACGAAGAACGAGTGAGAACTTGTGCCCAATAATACCTGGAATAGTCTTCCTGGTAGGAATAATCTTATCGATGGGATAACGCAATATATAGCTTTACGTGAAATGATGGATTCCACACTCCCAGTGTCAACAATAAAAGTGTGTTGACTAGCCTTTTGTGAATGCAATTTTTGGTAATATGTGGAACCTTCTCTGACAAGAGGGCTAATTCAAGTGTCGAAAACCTGACAGGAAGTAAAGAAGTGTCAGATGATGCTGAGGGGATCGTCTGTCGATATGATGGGCTACTGCTACAAGCACTATCATTGTGACCAAACTTACCACGGGGAAACACGTGGCTCGTCAACGGGGACATGTGAAACATCGACGTAACTGACCATAAGAAATACACTTGCCCAAATAGAAAGTGTTATGGTTGGATTTCGAAAGAATCGATCGCTCAAGTGGGGCTGATTATCACGACACTCTATTGGCTTGGTGAAATGAGGCAAATTTTGAGTGTGCCGAACTACTTCCTTTTTAAAAGAATTGAACAGTGTGGACTCCGAAACAGCATTTACTTCGCGATACTTTTCACCAATTCGGCTAACTTGATGAAGGGTCTGATCAGTTGCAAGCAACAGCCTCTGTTCCAATCTCGAAGGTTGATTCCTACAATCAGCAATTGCACAGCTGATGTTCCCATGTGCGACCGTAGTCGCACTTCGCTGCCTGTGTCTGCAGCTGAAGAATGAATTCACGAACGGAACGGTTTTCAAGTCTAGTGAGGCTGTTTTATTTGGCTCTCCCAGCAGCAGTGAAATAGACGGACTTGAAATGCCATAAAATGATGATTCCTAACCTGTCGTGTGGTAGACTGACGGTAGAATCGTGAAAAGACGACGTTCTCATAGGAGTGTATGCATTTCTGCAAATGGGATGACCGAAAAACACTGTTTACTTCGCATCATCCAAATGGTTTTGGGCCTAATACCATTTATTGAAACATTCCATGTAGTTGTCAACCGGCCGAGATGTAGAACTTACATCAAGAGGTTTCATTTCAGATGCAATCGTGGTTTGAATCGTTTGCGCGACGCCAAATGTGAAATCAAATGGATTGAATAGGCTGAACTCCGCACACAACCACTGCGAAGTAGGAACATCAAGAATGCATAGAACGAAGCTCAATTTCTCATCTGGGCGTTATCATGTACGGTACCATTATGTACTATAACAGAGAGAATACAGTGAAATAAAACAGAATTTGTCAATCTTCAATTTTACAATAGTTCTGCTGGAAGGCACATTCTTCGATATCGTCAAGTAGTGGCCGACAAGGATTTTCGTCTTTGATATATTTCCGGCCACCGACGAGAAGTAGACTTCGATTCACATGGACAACCGTGTGATCATTGTCAACAGAAGAGGACCAAAATGATCAGCAGTTTAGAGTTGATCTGTGCCAGCCGAAACCAATAGCAATATGGTCGATCTAAGTGCAACGATGTGGAGACGCAGCAAGGTGCCAGGTTACTCGGTGGAGCTTATTGTGCCAGAAATTTGTACTCGCTAGGAATAGTCCATGGCCGGGCCATAGTTGAATGAGTCGGTCACCGTTATCGGTTCCATCGGTTGAAATGTCGGAATGGTTTCCTTTATTTCTCTCCGTCTCATCGAGGCTTCCAACTGGAACACTGAATTCACCAACAACATCCATGATGTCCGTTGAACGCATGCTACGGAGCAATCGACAAAATCATGGTAGTATTTGTGTTTAGCCTCAGACGAGTTGCAGTCATTTGGGGCATACACTTAAACGACAAACAGGCATGGACTCTTCAGTCTAGTGCTGTTCACATGTATAGAACCGTTCACGCGAATCGCACATAGACGATTAGTCATTGGAATCCAGTCGAGCAGCACACGCGCAGATTTCTTGCCCAGAATAATGACAACGCCAGCGTTACCACAAGCACTAGACACCGAATCACCCATAAGGCGAAGTGTGAAATTGGGAAGTCCAGATTTTAGCTGGTGAGCTGTGGTCGAATGAGTGTAGACTTCAATGCGCTGTACACCTTCCAACTGATGAGCTGAAACGTCTGTTCGTATATGCCTCTGTCAACTATATCCAATGCTGGGACATGAGATCGCCGCATTGTCAGCTAACGAAACTGAACTCCATCAAGTAATGTCATGACCCTTTCAGTTTCTTGTGTCATCGTCAGCATTATACTGAATCAAAACATTTGTGAAATTTTGCGGCCTCATTTACTCACAAAGCCATTGCGTATCACCAGTCAAATAGAGCACTAATTATTTGAAAACATGACTGATTACCGCCTGTTATTTGCAATCGATTGAACTGTCAACTTCCATCGGACAATACACATGTGGACAACCCATTGATCAATGAAGCAAAGGACTGTAGCATATTTGCTTGAGACAAGTAGTCAGATGATCGAATAATGGAGACGGATTTGTGGATGAATATTGGCTGTAACCTTGCCACAAATTAGTATTCTGCGATATTTGACCGAGTCATGGTTGGATTGGATGTCGAGAATTGTGGAGTTCGTGCCTATTTGAAATGAAGATGCTGCTCGCTCGTTTGGATCGGTGGACAGATTACGTCATTACCTGAAACCAGTCTGCGCAACTCTTGATTTCATAAACTCTCCCATGACGGACTATTCCACAGGTCAGCTAATTGTTGCCCGATTTATTTGACGTCAGCTCGACTTTGCGGACCTCATTACTTTCATTCTGTGGTAACATATTTGATTTTTTTACCCAACCCACAGTTGGTATTACTGGATTTCTTCTTCTGGGGAAAATTATTTGGTTTCAGAATTTGTTTGACCGTACTGAGTTTGGTTTGTCATTAGTTGACCTATTGCGTGCAAAAATGACCTCAGAGGTCAAACCTGGACTGTATTTGCATGTTCAAAGTAAAAGTCTTTGATCGTTCAAGGGTTTCGTAGTGGCCTCGATAGAGTTGAGGGAAAGACCGCTATCTGGCCACCATATTTACCTGAACTGATATTTCCGAGGTTTCTGTCGACCTCTTTATCAAATCCAACTGTCTTGATGGATCGGTACGAAATTCAGTTCCATAGGGAATCACTATCGGAACCCATAATCGCTCGTTTGGCAAGAACACATGAAACCAACACTTTCGTGTATTCGTGTACCGAATTTATTTTAACACAGTCACACAGCTTGAAATAGAACAGAATGGAACAGAAGCATCAAATTACAAATGGGAACATCTTAGCCATGTGTCAGTTGGCTGTCACCCACTCAGCTCGTTTCTTCATGCACACCGATGAAAATAATTCACAAGAACAAACATTTCCGAGCGGTTTGGTCTTCTGGTAAACACTCACAAATGTCTAGAATACATTCATTCCACTGTGAGATCACATTTTCTGGAATACAGCACCACTGTTGAATCTACTCCTCTTACACGTTCAAACCATGTGAAATATCTCGGTTTAAGAGAGAACTTGCATGCGATCTTTACATACAGGCATTGCTGTCTGGAAAGTTCATTGATCGCCATTTCAATTTCCTGAAGTCCAACAGTTCGTTGCATGGCAATCTGTTATTTCTTCATTCATACATAAGTGTATGTTTCCCATTTTTACATATTGTCCTACCGTATTTATTTCCGTCTGTTGTAAAAAGACTACATCACTGTTGGTGGAGGCCTGTATAAAATCGATCTTGTTTCTGGGCGTATGCTTTAGGCATGAATAATGTATCAGCAGTTTTTCGAATGTCCTCTGATAGAAACTTCCCATGGGTCTGTTGATATTTTCAATAAAACGTGTTGTCGAAATGACAAAACAGACGCGACAGAACGAGTAGTCTCGTCAATGACTGAATCTCCGTTAAAAGGAAACTATTAAAATGGTTGCTAAGGTTTCCAAATCCTGTTACGTTGTGAAGGACAGTTGACCATCTAGAATAATCGCCGTTCAAATATAAAGTTACCTATCGTCAGCGAGCACTGAGAAAATGGATCAATTAAAAATCTATCTACAAGGACACTTTCTACATTGCACTGAAATTGTTCCAGAGAAGTACAAGATAAGCACAGTGCAAACACTGTTTCTCGGGCTAGAGAAGATTTGAACTACAGAGCCACTGGAGATAGAAATCAATCAAATTTCAGTAACGCTGATGTCAACTGCGTATCCAGCATAATTCCTGGCACATTTTTATCAACTCTAGCTGATAAAGAATAGTCTTCCACTGTACTTGGAAATAAAATTATAAATAGATCATAAATGAGACGTTATGATCAACCAGATCAGCAAACGTTTGGAGCCAACTTCCAGCAAATCTACTATACTGCCGAACCGGTAATTATGTTCATGTTATTCCCCGGTCACACGTCATACAATGAATCAACACAATCAAATTTTGCCGGAGAACGAAACTCAACACGATTGCACCATCGATCGATGAAAGAACAGTACCTACCTCAAATCGTTGGGAGACAAGGCAATACGTCACTGCCAGTCAGGCAGTCATAGTCATTTTCCCTACTGGAAAAGCTAGACAAACATTTCTTCAGTGAGCAACGCGACACCATCACGTGATCCACCGAAGCATGTAAAGCAATACATTTAATTCACGCAGCGCAAATGCAGGTCACCTTGTTGACTGTTACCATTAGATTGACCGATATTCGAAATTGTCAACCAGATTGACGTAAGCATCGTAATTGATTGGTGATAGTGGTAAAGGTGATGTGATTGAGGTGATGCTTCATGCGAATAACGCGCCCAGAAAGCTGCCCAACCGGAGAAGAATGGCAAGTTACAAAACAATTCTACTACGTTTATGGAATGCGAGTAATGGTCGTCATACGATTTTCCGAATTTATAGTTTGATAAGGTGAGCTTTGAGTGAGAGATATGCACATGTTCATTATTTTCTTGGTATGACAGGGTAAAATATAAAATAGATCATTGTTCATATGTGAAATTGAACTTGAAATGATGGTTACCAGTGTCGTACTGACCTGTTTGTTTTGGTTCATGGTTATATTTGAACAATATTTTCCTGCAACTAATGAATATTCATCTGATTTAGCAAATACGGTTGAGTGAGGACACTCGAATGGGACATCATTAGCATTTTTTCTGATTTACAAAATGAAATGCACCGAGAGAACTCACGGAACCTGGCTTTCTTCTCAGGAGTATTTTCCCTCTATTCATCTCATTTTGGCGAAAATCAATTTTACTCCTTTGCGGCTGATAGTTGAGTTTATTAGCCCACTGAAATCCCCGATGCAATACAATGAAAAACAGGTTTGTTCTGTTCAGATGTTCTTGAAATGATTCATCATTCAGTATCAACATCCAACTCACCATTAGAACCCCAGCATCGCTGTACAACTGTTCCATCTATCTTAGGAATCATTAGTAGATTACCACCAAATATTCCATACGATCCCCACTCTTGATTATAATGTACCATACACAGGGATGGGAAGAAGGAGAACCGAATTGCAACCTTATTTTCGGCTGGGGCCGTTCATTGTATTCGCTAATGGAAAACATCGTATACGCGAGAGTCTGCACTGCAAATCCGTTGAACGAGTGGGAGGCTCTGCCAAATAGCCACGTAATTTCGGTCAGTTTGCGGGCACAGAAAGTACCGAATTCCATTCAATAGTTTGTGGTCCCAGTAGGAGCTCCATGATTCCGTCGTGTAGATAGTGTCGTTTTGGACAGATCTTTTAGTTGATCCATTTTCTCAGTGTTCTCTGTTGATAGGTAACGTACATTTGAACTTAGAAAATTGTAGCTGGTAAACTGTCCTTCACAACGTAACTGGATTTCGTAACCTTATCAAGCCGCATTTGAGAGTGTTGATTCATTGTATGACCAGTGACCGGGGAATAACATGAACTTAATTACCGGTTCGGCAGCATGGTAGATTCGCTGGAAGTTGGCTTCAAACGTTTGGTTTGGTTGATCATAACGTCCCATACGTAAGCTATTTCTGATTTCACAACTAAGCTCAGTGAAAGGCTATTGTTTATCAGCTTGAGTTGATATCAAGTTGCCAGGAGTTATTCTAAATGCGCAGTTGACATCAGTGTTTTATTAATTCGAACGATTTCTCCCTCCAGTGGCTCTGACGTTCAAATCTACTCTAGCCCGAGAAACAGTGTTTGCACTGTGCTTATCTTGTACTTCTCTGGAACAATTTCAGTGCAATGTAGATAGTGTCCTTGTAGATAGATTTTTTAATTGATCCATTTTCTCAGTGTTCGCTGAGGATAGGTAACCTTATTTTTGAATGGATATTATTCTAGATGATCATCTGTCTCTCACAACGTAACTGGGTTTCGTAACCTTATCAACCATTATATTAGTTATTGTCTAGAGCAGTTTTGGTCATCGATGAGACTACTCGCTCTGTTCCGTCTGTTTTGTCATTTTGAGGACACGTTTTATTAAAGTTGTCAACTTACTTATGGGAATTTTCTATCATAGGACACGAGAAAAATTGCTGATACAGTATTCACTTCGCGTGCTTTGCCAATTCCTGAATCAAAAACTATGGTCCTTTGGATTTTTTTCTACGAATTTATTATTATACTGGATTGAGCATGTTTCAACTGAACACATAAAAAACGTCTTCATACGTCAAAAATTGTTGACGGCTCAGATAATACTTCATCCTTGAACAGTCCGCTTTGATATTTCTGACAAATGAAATGGATGATGTTATATGGTTATCGCGTACACCCAGAAACAAGATCGATTTTGTGCATACCTCTACCATCAGTGATATAGTCTCTTGTCAGCAGACGGAAATAAATACGCCAGAACAATATGGAAACACGGGAATAAATCACTGATTTAGGAAGGAAGAAGAAGCAGACTGCGAAGCAACGAACTGTTTGATTTCAGGAATTTGAAATGGCGATCGATGAACTTTCCAGACAGCAATACCTGTATGTAAAGATCGCATGCAAGTTCTCTCTTAAACCGAGATATTTCACATGGTTTAAACGTGTAAGAGGAGTAGATTCAACAGTAGTGGTGTCTTCTAGAAAACGTGATCTCACAGTGGAATGAATGTATTCTAGACATCTGTGAGTGTTTACCAGAAGACCAAACCGCTCGGAAATGTTTGTTCTTGTGAATTATTTTCAAGCTGTGTGACTGTGTGAAAAGAAATTCGGTACACGATTGCACTATCATGTTGATTCCATGTGATCTTGCATAACGAGCGATCCTGTGTTTCGATGGTGATTCCCTGTGGAACGGAATTCCGTACAAATCAATCGAGACAAATGTAAATTTACATCGCCTGGTTGCTCCTGACCAGATAGATACTGGCGTGTCAATACTCAGATAAAAAAATAATGATTTCATTTTTCACAAGATGCTCATGTCCAGAACTGAACTCAAACCTATCCCTTGCCAATACATTTTGATATAACATGAATAGGATCTAGGATTTGGTAACTGGATGTATTCGTTCAACCTAATACGTGAATTCAATTAGGCCTGTTAAGTTATAAAATCACGTTGGAAATAGAATCCACATATTGTTTGCTTCTCTCGGACGCATTACATTCACATCAATCCGACGGCTCACTAGAACGTTCACTTATTCATAAGGAAATTTCATCACGTCCATGCACACGCTAACACAGATTCATATTTTTGGGACAGAAAAGGCGTTTTCTACCGAGATTGACTACTGATGTAATTAGGATATTTCTCATTTTACGAATGAAACGCAGAATATCCGTACATTTCCAGCTCTCAGTGTGGCGCGGGTGACGTATGTCGAACAACATGAAGACACAAAATGAGTATCACCGAAGTCGGTCAGTCGAAATACAAGTGAAGAGCGGACAAACGACAATTACCATCTCTTCCATGGAATCGGACCATTCGATCAATAATAATCGAGCCACTTTTCCCATATAAACTGTCGAAGTAAGAGCAACAAGTAATGGAAACCGATTGAGTTTTGATCCGCACGAAACAACACCACATTATGTGCTCAGAAGCAACACATAAAATAATGTGACGTAATCACTAACACCACGTAACGGATAGTTATCAACAGAATATCTGTCGTAACACTGATAACACCGCTACTGTATGGACACGAATTTGTCAATTGCTGTAATCAAGATTACCGACTATCTTTCTGCTTTTCTATAATCCAGTGCGCAAAATCTGTCAAAACGTTTAATAGTTTATCACAGGTGAAATACTGACAACTAGTTGTTTCGATACTGAGTGTGCTGATGTCCTAATCGAGTGTCCTCACACAACCGTATTTGCTAAATCAGATGAATATTCATTGGTTGCAGGAAAATATTGTTCAAATATAACCATGAACCAAAACAAACAGGTCAGTACGACACTGGTAACCATCATTTCAAGTTCAATTTCACATATGAACAATGATCTATTTTATATTTTACCCTGTCATACCAAGAAAATAATGAACGTGTGCATATCTCTCACTCAAAGCTCACCTTATCAAACTATAAATTCGGAAAATCGTATGACGACCATTACTCGCATTCCATAAACGTAGTAGAATTGTTTTGTAACTTGCCATTCTTCTCCGGTTGGGCAGCTTTCTGGGCGCGTCATTCGCATGAACCATCACCAAAATCACATCACCTTTACCACTATCACCAATCAATTACGATGCTCGCGTCAAACTGATACACACGTTCGAATATCGGTGAATATGATGACAGCAGTCAAAAAGCTGATCTCCACTTGCGCTGCGTGAGCATACATAACCTGGTTCATGCAAGATTTGTTGCGACAGCGGAACGGGTAATCATGTTGATTGAATCAAATTTATTGCTTTATATGCCTCGGTGGATCACGTGACGGTGTCGCGTTGTTCATTAAACAAATGTTTGTCTAGTTTTTCTAGTAGGGAAATCACCACGACTGTCTGACGGGCAGTGACGTAATGCCTTGTCTCCCAACAATTTGTGGCAGTCAGTAATCTTTCATTCATCGATGATGCAATCGTGTTGAGTATCTTTCTCAAGCCACATTTGAATGTGTTGATTCATTGTACGACATGTGGCCGGGGAACAACGTGAACATAATTACCGGTTCGGCAGTGTAGTAGATTCGCTGGAAGTTTGCTTCAAACGTTTGCTGAATTGGTTTTTCATAACCTCTCATTTGTAAGCTATTTCTGATTTCACATCCAAGCACAGTGACAGACTATTAATTATCAGCCTGAGTTGATTTTAAGTTGCCAGGAATTATGCTGCATGTGCAGTTGACATCAACGCTTTAATAATTCAAATGATTCCTCCATCCAGTGAAGTTATATTTGAAGGGAGATTATTCTAGATGGTCAACTGTCCTTCACAACGTAACAGGATTTCGAAACCTTAGCAACCATTTCATTAATTTCTATATAACGGAGATTCGGTCATTGACGAGACTACTCGTTCTGTCGCGTCTGTTTTGTCATTTCGACAACTCGTTTTATTGAAAATATCAACAGACCCATGGGAAGTTTCTATCAGAGGACATTCGAAAAACTGCTGATACATTATTCATGCCTAAAGCATACGCCCAGAAACAAGATCGATTTTATACAGGACTCTACCAACAGTGATGTAAGTTCTCTTCAACAGACGGAAATGAATAAGTCAGAACAATATGGAAAAATGGGAAACATACACTAATGTATGAATGAAGAAATAACAGATTGCGAAGCAACGAACTGTTGGACTTCAGGAAATTGAAATGGCGATCAATGAACTTTCCAGACAGCAATGCCTGTATGTAAAGATCGAATGCAATTTCTCTTAAACCGTGATAATTCACATGGTTTAAACGTGTAAGAAGAGTTGATTCAACATTGGTGGTGTCTTCTAGAAAATGTGATCTCACAGTGGAATGAATGTATTCTAGACATTTGTGAGTGTTTACCAGAAGACTACACTGCTCGGAAATGTTTGATCCTGTGAATTATTTTCATCGGCCTACTTGAAGAAACGAGCTGAGTGGGTGACAGCCAACTGACTCATGGCTAAGATGTTCCCATTTGTAATTTGATGCTTCCGTTCCATTCTGTTCTATTTCAAGCTGTGTGACTGTGTGAAAAGTAATTCAGTACATGATTACACGAAACGATTGGTTTCATGTGCTCCTGCCCAACGAGCGACCCTGCGTTTCGATTGTGATTCCCCATGGAACCAAACTTCGTATCAGCCCATCAAGACAAATGTAAATTTGCATCGCCGCGTTGCTCTCGACAAAGTAGAAACGGGTGAATCAGTATTCCAGTCATATACTTCATTTTTTATGCATGCTTTCCGTAGGAATTGATCTGACTTATTGTCGTGTAAAATAACCATGAATTGTTACCCACTTCTCCAATGGTTTGCACTGTAATGAACAGCACGTTTCCGTGTCTGCACAATGTAGATCGTGATCGATCATTTGGATGTTCATCTCGTTCACAAGCCAAAAACCTGGTACCACTGGTACGTTCATTTTCTGTCTATCGAGTATAACTTTCAACCTAATTTCTCCTATCCGCAATTGGATTAGCAAATGGAGCGGCAGATGCAACATGGGAGCATAATCACTCACTACGCCGCCTATTATACCACTAAAAGACTTAAAAAGCTATACATCATCTTCCGGGAGACGTTTGACCGAGGACTATGAAAATGTCTTTATTCCGGTCTCACATCGAAATTTCAACTTAATCCTTTCTGTTGAACGAATAGAGAAGATGCCTGCCGGGGGAAAGATGTGACAATGTATTCTATTCAACGTGGAACCGAAACAATACCGATACGAGAAACACACGGAATGCAAACGATCGCAACGATGAATCAGAAAACGAACCGCAACCGAGTACAGTCGGATTTGATAAAGAGGTCGACAGAAACCTCGGAAATATCAGTTCAGGTAAATATGGTGGCCAGATAGCGGTCTTTCCCTCAACTCTATCGAGGCCACTACGAAACCCTTGAACGATCAAAGACTTTTACTTTGCACATGCAAATACAGTCCAGGTTTGACCTCTGAGGTCATTTTTGCACGCAATAGGTCAACTAATAACAAACAAAACTCAGTACTGTCAATCAAATTATGAAACCAAATAATTTGTCCCTCGAAAAGGAAATTCAGTTATACCAATTGAGGGTTGGATAAATAAATCAAATATGCAACCAAGGAATGAAAGTATTGAGGTCCGCTAAGTCGAGCTGACGTCAAATAAATCGGGCAACAATTAGCTGACCTGTGGAATAGTCCGTCATGGGAGAGTTTATGAAATCAAGAGTTGCGCAGACTGGTTTCAGGTAATGACGTAATCTGTCCACCGATCCAAACGAGCGAGCAGCATCTTCATTCCAAATAGGCATGAAAACCACAATGCTCGACAGCCGATCCAAACATAACTCGGTCGAATATCACAGCATGCTAATTTGTTGCAAGACTACAGATACTATTCATCTACAAATTCGTCTCCGCTGTTTGATCAGCTGACTACGTGTCGGAAGCAAGTGTGCAATAGTCCTACGTTTCATTGATCAATGGGTTGTCCACGTGTGTATAGTCCGATGGCAGTTGACAGTTCAATCAAATGCAGATGACAGGCGGTAATCAGTCCTGTTTTCCAATAATTAGTGCTCTATTTGACTGGTGATACGCAATGGCTTTGTGAGTAAATGAGGCAGCAAAATTTCACAAATGTTGTGATCCAGTATATTGCTGACATTGACACAAGAAACTGAAAGGGTTATGACATTACTTGATGGAGTTCTGTTTCGTTAGCTGACAATGCGGCCATCTCATGTCCCAGCATTGGATATGGTTGACAGAGGCATATACGAACAGACTTTTCAGCTCATCAGTTGGAAGGTGTACAGCGCATTGAAGTCCACACTCATTCGACCACAGCTGACGCTCCAGTTAACGCTCGTGATTCTTCGGACTAGCTTCCCGGGAAAGGCCGATTCGGTTGCTGTGACCACAGAAGAAGCAGGTATTTTCGTAGTCTTCGTTGAGGATCACTTGTGCGTTCGTAACAAAAACCATCTTCAACGGCAACATGATTAACTGTGATCTATAAAGTACACAGCTTATTTTTCGTTTAGGTCCTATACTATCTTATAGAGCATGCAGGTCAGATGCCACGAGGATGGATTTGCCACGTTCACCAGATTACCCATCAACTGCACCAGTAGATATAAGCACACAAACGAAAGAATTTCTATGGTCTGAAAACTTATAAACGCTCTTTTTGTCATCAGAAGAACAGTACGCACGACACGGAAGACGGAGAGCCGCTTACTCAAACCGGGAAGATAAACGAATCAAAAACCACCCGTTTGCCACGGACAATAGATATACACTGTATTTGGCACGTCATCGTTTCCTATTAATACTAAGGAACACTAATTCTTCTTTCCTCATTGGTGTGTTGCAGTAGTCGATTCACATTCGAGCTAATCCAACGAACGCCTCAATTTATTCAACCATAGTTTAAATGAATTATATGTGAAATTCAAGCAGCTTTCCTACTCAGATTATTCTCGTATTTCCGTGTATCGATGACTGGGACAATTGGGACATCCGATAGCACACGATACTGTAAACGTATTACGGATTTACAATAGAGATGAATTACATTTCCATTATTCAGTGTTTAGCCGTGTTTTATTTGACTCCTGCTTTCTGAACTGTCACAACGAACAAAGGTCTCGATCATAGACGTTTCTCTTTTGTTAGCGGCTTGCTCGTTTACCTTATAATTCAAATTCAATTTGAATTATTCTTTACGTCTCTACTCTCATCATCCTTCTGTTTTGTCGATTCACGTGTGCGTCGTATGCATGGCGCCTTTTCCGCAGTCATGCCCTACTTTATTCATGTAGTTTGTGTAACTTGTGTCAACCATGAAATTGCTCTGTCTTAAGCTTGTACCCATGATTGACGAATAAACATCAGCATATACTCCATTCTTCGATAGGCCAGAATGAATTAGTCTAATTTAAAATGTATGAAGCCAATGATTCAGATTGCATTCCCACGACCTGATCGCAGGCGGTAAAATGTCAGCGTCATCAATATCATTTCATTCTGAGCATAATTAACATATAATACGGATAAAATTGAGCAGATAAATGGGTATGCAAACCATTTTAGGAATTCAAGAATTCATACGGCAGTGGCATCTCTGGCGTACAGAGAGAGATAAACATCCTGTATTTTTGGAATTTCCCTGTTGATAAGGAGATTCGTGGTAATCATATTGGTAGATTTTCTCAATAATCCGAGGAAATTCTCGAACTCCCTTTATCCATGAAACTAATTATTTAGAAATACCTGTACTCGAAAATCAATACCAATTTGCTTCTTTCTGATGGCACTTATCGTCCTGTTTCTCGGCAAGTAAGCCTTTTGTATCAGAAAGATACACCGAACTGCGATCGGTGGTGCAGAGCTTTCATTTGACACTTTGGAGGTCAGACGTTCTAAATCCTCGAACGACGACATTTTTCGTGGTAGGAGGAAATCCATTGTGACTCGGCTGGTGACCACATCTGACATATTGGGACCTTATGCGGTCCCCCACTTCAAGCCGAATAGTCTGGTTTCCGGTTATCTCTAATAGTGCAGAGGGCTTTCGTGGCCATATGACCTTATATCGCTTACACTGCATTCATGAACAAGCTCGCATTTTTCTCAAAGTGAGCCAAAATATTTCCTGATTAAACGAATCCAATGAGCTCCGTATTGCGACTGCGTCAATTTGTCTGTAGGCCCGGCCAAGACAAGAACACGATTCGACTGTTGAGCTTGGTCTTAATTGTCGTTTCCTGAAATAATCATGGTATACCGATTTTGAGTTGGTTTTGCTCGACATGGTCGCAGATGATATATATGGACACCCTAAAGGGAAGTTCGCGAACAGTGATTGGATATCAAATGCAGCCGTGTGTTTCCTTCTCACAATGATCTGGCTTAAAGATCTCTACTATTTCGAAACAGTCATCGACAGTGTCTCTGGCCATTATATCATGAACTGGCTCAAGTAATTTCAACACCCATTTCGCCAATTCGCGCTGTGATAAATTTATCATCTATAGTATTTGTCTACTTGAAACTTCTGGTTTGTGTAATTTCGGTGGACCATGCAGTTGTGGATTCTGAGTTCCTTTTGGCTTCAGATGTTGATCTGTGGTCTCACGGTTTGCTTCTGCCGATACCTCTTTTTCTAGTTCATCAGGCTCATCGCAGTTATCTTGGCGCACAAACTTGCTGGGATAGTCAACAACGGTCTTCATTTGCTCATATTCACTCCAACGAGTCAGCACTTGTCCGGAATCATTGTTTGGGCGTAAAATTATCAAGCCAGTTTGCAACTGTAGATTTTCATTATTAAAAATGCACCCAGATGTGACGAGTGACTGATGTCTGTACGATGTTACCAGGTACTGTGGTTAGAAGTAAACCAGCTCCGCTTGGAACCAAGTCTGCGCAGCTTTTCAAGTGGGTTTGAATATTTTTAGTTGTTCGAATGGATATTCAAATTGTGCTAGTGTCCCGATGCTGTTTATTTTCTTCGGTGGTATACAGAAACCTAGATCTCAAGAGACAGCCTGCAATTGAAGTTCATTTAGTGCAACCAATGATAATTTCTCTACAACAGTTACCGATTGTTTCGCAAAATTGGATTCGGCCAACTTGTGAAGGCGAGCAAAATCCTGGTAAGCACACAGCTTTACAAATGATACGTTGATGATATTTCTATCATCAAGAAAGTCTAGAATAGAAGACATGGATTATGGATGAACTCAATCTTCTGCGTCGAAGTATACGAACTACGATTGGTGCAGATGTGGGCAATACACTTCTCTTCCTCGAGATTATTATGACTAGCAGGAAAGACGGAACAATCGCCAAATCTGATTTCAAAGAAAAGAAATTTGGACAAGCCTATAATTGCAAACTATCAGTTTTGTGCTAGTGGAAAATATGCGTAGCCTGGTCCAGACACCATTTCATAGAGTAGGAAGAATTGGACGGAAACATGATTGACAGCGAACTACAACAGCTAAAAGAGGCGTCGACCGAAAACGCTCATCCCCATACATTTATGAAAAGGCACAGCAGGCCTATAGGTGCCAGATAAACGACTTGATCAGTAGGGAAGTCACTGGTCATTCTCTGTCTTCCAATCAAATGTGATGATGTCAATCGCCTGCTCAAACGCCCACTTGGTTCAACGTTTCCCAGAACATAAAATGCAACTGACCTCAGAATTTTTCAACGAACGATTGGGATCCCCAAAGCCCTCGGTGTAAATAATGTCCACCTCTGCACACCAAATCTCATCTGATTTACGAATTTGCGGAGCAACCTACGTTCGTGGAACAGAGCGACAGTTGTCTAACCGAATATTTGAACACATTCCAAATTGGTCAGAACGTTTTGTGATGGACGCAAGGTCAGATCAAACGCATATTCACAACGTTCGAAATCAGAAGTTTCTGTTGTCTGCCGTCGCTCGTCATCTTCAAATGACGCAACATCCAGCTGACAGAAACACTGCGTTTCGGGTCATATACGTGATAAGGAATGCAAGGCTATTGAGGTTTGCCGAAGCCGTAGCAATACATCGAGAAAAACCCATATTGTGTCAGCAGAAACAGCTGTTTGGTGATGTGTCTCTACCATGGTGACAATTCAAATTCTCCCTATATTTGTCGCACAATACTGTTTTTACAATAGCTTATTTGAACTTAATCGTTCTGCGGTCTATACCATGTTGAGATGCAGCGAGATCGTCGCGGATGTAAATCCTGCCGTTGGATTTATATCCAGAGATCTTTGAGACCAGGATATAGGTCCCTTTCGTCCGATCCCGTGCAAACGGAACTTCCACTCAAGCCATTGAGCATAGTCCGTAAAAAACAGAGTTTTGTAGCCAGATCAAGCTTTGTTCATTTGTCTCATGCACTAACTTATCTGAAAGCTTGTTGTCTAGTCCGATATCCAATTGACCGTTGCTGGTGAACCTACTTGCACTCGGTCGCCATCTAACTCCAATTTTCCTAATGATATTCCAACTCCACGTACGACTGAACTACCCAGATTTGAATCTCCTTATTGCAGTGGAGGAAAAATGAAGACTGACTTCAACTGAATTTCTAATCTTGTCATTTTCGGGCGCAATCTGCATCACTTCGAAGTAATATTTTCATCCGAATCGTGTTTTCGGGGCAATCATGCCCTCTAATCGAGATACAATACCATACTAATCACAGAGTTGCCTTATCACTCTAATTCGAAACCTGAAGGAATTCTGTGTTAGATCAACAATGAGGTTTTCGTTTTTCCTCTTTGCGTGTTTTCACTCTCTCTCTCCCCCGTAGTTCTGTCTTCTAATAAAGTGGGAATTTTTTTTTGATTTTGAGGTTTCCATTGCCATACGTCGTGTATTTTCAAAAGCATCTTCACCAAATATGTGACTTGCTCCTCTATTTCCATGAAAACCTTCTCGGCTCCACTGGAAGTGACAGCGAATAACCTTCTAGGTAAAACGGTATATTTACCTTTATCGTGGTATGGTGCTGTGGTCTCATTCAGATACTCCATGGAGCGGTGGACCATCTACTACTCATCACCCCTCACTAAATAATAGTTGATTCCTCTTGATTCATCCAATATCAACTAGTCAAGTCCCCCGTTTACCGATGTTCCTGTCCTCACCACTCACTGCTCCTCGAGCGATGCAGCAGGAACTAACAATGCAGTCAGTACGAGGACTATTGCCGTTTGACCACGGCATGTCTTCTGTTGACACTCCTACGTGCTCTGGTGCCGTAGGTTTACCATGGACAGTAACATGTGAGCTGAGTTTAACCGACTATTCCTAGAATATCCCAACTATCGGTATGTTGCGTTCAATCCACACATAATCCTAAACATTCACACCGATGCGCAACTTGCTCTCATTATCGCGTCAGTCTGAGGCTAGTTTTGGTCATGCATTCTGGTAAACTGGCTTACGAAAATATTCATATCAAGTCAGCCTAATTCCTGAGTTTGATTCGTTCAGTTTCTACTTTCTATGGTTCTTTTCATATAAGGATCAGTGAACTGTCACGTTATCATTATGTAACTGAAAATGCATGCCTGCAGATGAATACCATGCAAAACGTCAAGCATATAAACGGATACGAGCAGACATCAGGGAGTAGAAAAGATTGACCAAATGATCGAAATTTGAGTTCAGACATCAAAGAGAAGAAACAGGTCAGCTCAACAATAATGATGAGTATTATACCAGGTTTATTCACAGCATATAAAGAGCATGAAATGGTAGAGCATTCATGCAAGTGGAGGGGCGGTTCGTCTTCTTTGAATGCGGTCGTGTATAGGGGATTGTGATCATATATTTGATTCAGTGCAGAAGACTGCTTTCTCTGCTTTCAGCCTTCCTATTGCTGTAAAAACCTACTTATTATTTTCCACAAATATAGGCGGCGCTAACCCAACACGAGAAACTGACCGAAGCACCAGTGAAGGAACTTCTGGTCTGTCGCGTGAGGTCTGTTGGTTGCAAGTATTCTGTTTTGTCTCAACTGATGATGCCATGGTTGTCGAGGTAACGTAGTGCAGCGTACCTCTATAAAAGACTAGTGGTCCACGCATGGTAGGATGGACTTGTGAAAGCGGATGATATGGAAACAGCTTGGTGAGGTTCACCCGATCCTGCACTGTCCGTCTTCGGAGCTCACCACTGTGCAACTCAATGTCACCCCCAAACTACAGCATTTTGGTTTACTAGCGATCCAGTGAAACACAGTGACACTAAGGTGCGCTGAACCATGTTTTGGTTTTCTTTGGGAGCAGGTAGTTTCAAAATACTGGGCGATAGCTGTGTGTATCCTAGTTTTGAATCAATCTGATTCCGTTGCGGAAGCTGACCAATAGTACATCGTTCGATTGGAAAGAGTGCAATTTCGTACATACTAGTTAAAATCAGTTAGTTGAATGCAATATGAAATGAGTAATTGATACTGTTCTTGTTGAAAAGAACTCCACACTTAATCCTACGGAGAGTTTTGACTACAGGAATGTTGAAGAAAGCTGGTAATTTTTCCACCTTATATAAGTTTCAACAAAGTTAGAACAAAGCACTTGTTTAAACATCAATTTTGTTGAGAGAAATACAGACGAATATTGACTTTTACATTTGGGACAGCTTGGTAATCCACTGAATACTAAATAGAAGTACAAGCAATCAAAAAATCAATCGTACATTCTCGCTTTTTGAAAGCGATTTATACTGCGTAAGACGTGTTGTTGAATACTTAAGACCTCGGAAGATACCCTTGACAACAATCACCGGCAATGCATAATATGTGGTTCACGACAGGACACTGTACTACTGCAATGCAGATTATTTCATGGAAACAAAGCCGCGTGCTTCACATGATATTGCATCATGTAGAACTCAACTACACATTGATGATCCCCAAACCTCTGTTATGGTTTCCAGTCTAAATGATCATTCTCAAGTCGGACAAGATAGAGGCAGAGATAATTCCTACTGAAATATTCCCAATCCACAAACTGAAATGATGTGTTTAAATAGCTCTCACCCGAAACCGCGTAATCCTAATAAGCAAGAATGCCCAGGCTGCGGAAAAGCACGATTATTTCATTTCAGAAATGATTTGTATAAATGATAAATTAGGCTTCAGCTGTACCCGTCCACAGTGATCCTAATTGGTTGAAGATCCTCAGCGAGCGTTGCTACGAAAATGAACTTGGCATTATCACGTGTGATGCTCGCTGAATCATCAAATCTGTCCCCCTTCAAGGGATTCTAGTTATGTTGGCTTTCCTCGGCCGATGTGGCCGTCGTTTTGGTTGGATCAATAAATGGATATCTGTCATCGACACGGTCACGATTTGGATCCTCGGTAGTCTCAGCAGTGTGGTCGGCCACGTTGGCGGTCAAGCCAATTTTCGGATCCGAAGCACAGAACTACGATCCGGTGTCGGTGACCAGTACCCGACGGGTTGGTTCTCGGCTGAGGCGCATCCGTAAAATCCTCAATTATGAACAAGTTGGTTGGTGAACTCGTAAGGAACACTTCAGACCATTCGAAGTAGGAGTCACTCAGTACACGGGCATGATTTTTGATCACGAATGAGCCACAGAAGTCAGCGTGAACTCTCAGCTTTCGGACCCTGGGTTCTTTGTCATGGTAACAATGGCCGTATCCAATTCCGGTCACCAGCACATCCTTCAAGCCAGTGGCTTCATTTAATGCACACCCAAGTGGCCCAAATGCAGTTCAACCAAAACCGAAATGCGCAATGTAAAATATTTTAAGACGGTCACCCTGACACTGGACACCGTCGGGTTGAATACAGGATTCCTCTCGCAGTAGGAAGAACAGTAGCAACTTCCGCTTCACATCGGTTTACCACTCGTTTCTGATTGCTAAATTCACCGATGAATAACATTGTTTCGTCTGCCCCCTAATTTTTACTGGGAAATGGGAGGGGCCGCAGTAGTTACATGGTATTATTCTGACACTGCGAATCATGAGTATCGGGGCAATAAATGCGCCTACATGACGGTTTTGCCTTCTCGATGAAGCACGTCGTAGCTTTAGGCAGCTCGAGTAATGCCTCTTCGTTGGATCACAGCAGCCGTGGATTTGTAGTCGGATTTATGTGCATTATTTGAGAAATGATAAGCTTGATGGTAGGTGAGGATCGTACCATTTTAATCAGCGTACCGCCAGTGAAACGACCAAAGCTTCCTTCTACTTCTGAGAAAAACTCCTCCCGCAACACTGAGAAAACGCCAGATGCAGATCATTCGACACTCACCTGTTACAGAACAACTCCTCTATACACTTTGGACACGTCAGTGGTCCGTGTCGTCTGCTCACACGGAGCAAACGAGGTTAGTATCGGTAGGTCAACGATATTTCGTATAAGGCAACACTGTTTGTTCCACTGCTCTGCATCGCATGACTGGGCCAGAAAAAGAAGTTGGACTCGTGTCAAAAAGTTGGGATTTAAACTGAGGTATCATTGCGGGCATCCAAGAATCGATCATAAGTTCGCCTGATTTTTCGGTGACTAGGTGACAATCACTGATTTGAAACTATCTGGATCGGGTCGATATCCCTTTGGATTGACAGTGAAGCCTAGGAAATCTGATTTATTGAAACCGAATTTGCGCTGATTCGATACGTTTCATTCCCCGAATCTCTTCAGCAGCTGTCACAATCTGGAGTATAGTTCGTTCTTCGCGGATTCAAATATAAGCACAACATCCCGATTTATTATCACCCCATTGATAACACGGATCACCTCGTCTATTGTGGCCTGAAACATCCTGGATGACACGTGCATACAGAACGGCAAGGAATTGTATTGGAGAATGCTCCATGGATTGTTGATGGTCGGTTTTGGTTTAGACTCCGCGTGCAGCGGAATTTCCGAACATGCATCAATCAGATCAATTTTCGAGAAACATTTGCTGCCAATTTTGCATTTCTGGCAGTTCTGCGGTTTGTTCGTGCATTAGCCAGACCAATTTTTGAGAAACACTTGCTGCGAGGCATGTATTTTTTGGAGCTCTGCGGTTCTACCGTGGTTGCCGCGCATCTTTTTGAACGTGGATTCAAGAACAGTCGGTGGTCACTGCAAATTGGAAGTGTCTATCCATCACTCATCATTGCCACCACAATCGGATTACCCATGTGGATGGAGCTACACACACAATGACACCGTCTTGTTCCATTTTGGAAAGCCCCTTCCGAACACGTTCGATCTGACCATACAGCAACATTCAATGCTTCAGGGGCTCCGCATCACCACCCTCTCCCAAGTTCGCGGGCTCAACCGGCATGCCACTCTGGTTATTCGAGCATTGTGCGATCAACTGATCCACCGGAATACTGGATGCATTTCGGATTATTGCCTTTTGCTCCAATGAACGCGGGGTCTTCAAACGTTAAATCAAGGGACTGCCTACGAATATCGGGAAGCGTATCAGGAATTTCTACCAATCTGAATATTTCCTCTTCCCCACTGTTCTGTCCACTCTCGTTTGTTTCATACTCGTATTGATCCGTAGTCAACTGACTCTATTGATGCACACGCGCATACGGTGTGAGTGTCTGATCGTTCACATTTATAATAAGCGCGTTTGCAGTCGGACCACGTCAGCCTCTTCACCACAGATTAGCAAGTCACACACACACACAGACACACGCAGTGAGGCAGGTACCTGGTTACCGGCAATGTATGTGTCAGTAGGGAGGCGAGAGTGTGGACTTGCACTAGTTAGATATAGAATGATTATATGAAGAAGAACAGGATATTCTCGCAATCAATCTCAAAAAAGGACGGTATTTGTTTGATATTAGCAATGTATATCTCTTCGTTCCACTTTCAGTGACGGTAAATTAAACCGCAGAAAAACGAAATTGAACGTTAGCAATTTCACCTTCCTGGTCGAATCTTTAAAGTTTAAATCACACAAGACAACTGATAACGCCTACATTCAATGCAAATTTGGTTTGTGAATTTCAGGACGTAAGTCCCCGATGAGGTGATGATGCAGATAGTTTAGCCGCAATACGAGTGGGCAATCGCAACGCAGACGATTGCAGGAAAATAGCTTAACAGCATCGGCCGAGACGAGACGTCCACTCCACCTTTGACAAACTCAACCAAAACTGGACAGAAGCCCACGTCCCCCACAGACCGACGACGGCCACAAAATGCAAGCCACAGGATTACGCAGAGTTAAGCCACCTTTGAATATAACTTTATGACTTAAATACATTTTACTACTCAGACTGATCTTCGATCTCATTTGTATTTCAGAAACATGAATTTTCTCTAACTGCTCTTCAGCTTTCCAGAGAACGAGCTGCCTACGAGCAGCCCAGCATGAGTAACGCCTAACTGCTTCGCAAATTTATGTCACTGTTTTCATAGCTTTCATGAGATACTTGTCCTATTCCAAGGTTGGCCATATGCGAAGAATATTTGGAACAATTTCATGGATTTAAAAAAAGGATGCATGCATAACAGTCTAACCTGACGAATCTCCGAAGACGCATAACATATGATTGTTCTTTCAATAAGTGTTGATATGAATCAAATCATTGAGGGAGTCAGCTTGGGTAGCTTAGATGTTGTTTCCACTCCTGGTGTGAACTCGGTGGATCGGCAATACTAAAGATTCCTAACATGGATGGAACAGTTGTACAGCGATGCTGGGGTTTTAATGGTGAGTTGGGTGTTGATAGTGAATGATGAATCATTTCAAGAAGTAAACTTGTAGGTTATCTATTTGGGTCACAATGAATATTATGAAAGAATATCTTATAACATTCGCGATTGACAAACGAAGGGAAACATGGAGGTCTTGTCCAGGAAGTATTAATTTATGACGATTGTTTCTGCAAAATGTATAACGGGTAATCTGCGAATACATTCGAAATTATGCGTATTGTAGGTAACACAGGAACCTTAAAATTGTAGTGTTCAAAAACGATACGATAGAACCCGGTTGAATACGCCTACAAAAGCGTATGGAACAATTTGGTGGTAATCTCTCATAAAAACAAGCCTAACGTATCGCGATGAGATGAGTGACTCTGGGGAGGTCACATCGTACATGTTTGTCATTTTTTCTGATGAAAAGTTCTTCCACACACAGTAACTTTGTAGACTTTTCCATCATCCTGATCATTGGAGCTTTTTAGTTGGAGGAGCTAATGGAAATAAGAGTCTATCTCTACGTAGCTTATATAAATCAGGAAAAAGTTTTGCCTTTTCAGAGGATCTGCGATAAATGTTTCTGGAGAGTTTGGTTGCGTAAATCAGAAAGTGAGTAGTGGGCGACAAAACGACCGTGTTCATCATATTTGCCGTCGCTGGTCAAGCAATCATCACGGTAGATTCCAAATCCTCCAATGGTGAATGGTGAGTTCGAATCCTGTCGGCACCGTCGATTAATATCCAACAACAATTTAGTTAGCTTGATGCATTTGTTCGAATGATGGAGACTATTGTCCAATAATGTCTTCCCTGGAGTGTATTACTCATTGACCAGTTTCATCGGTTAAAGTTTGTTCTGCCAGCTCATGAACTGATCTTCTTTTTTAATTCTTAGAAGTCAAGTCGAGGAACAAGTTCTGTTGACTGAAGCTACTTTATCTAATATCAGATATAGCCTCTTCCATTTCTCTGGACTAGAAGTAGACGGTGATCAAAATTCATTTAGTTGTTTTTTTCAAGATGACACGAGATGTATAATAGAAAGCACACATCCCCTGCATCTCTGATAAACTAAACGCTCCACTATGAGTGTCCGGAAGCTGCAGTAGGCCCATTGCGGTTTCAAAGGGTCAACAAGTAGATAACAGTGGGGTTCAGATAGATAAGCTAGATTCGTAGCACGAGTAATGAGATACGGTGGACACTGGCTTACTCTACTTCATACGCGTAAGTTGAAAATGAGCAACAATAATTTTGATATAGGTAACAAACTGGGTGTGACTATCTGGGCCCATAGTAATAGTGCAAACTGAGGTGAACTGCATTTCAAATTCGTACTTAGTTTAAATCACTGGCTAGCGGGACCAAGTGGAATGGGAGCTCTTTTGATTGTGTGATTTCGATGCAATATGACCGAGAGTGGTCTTGTAAAATGACCTTCACAATGAGAATCAAATACTCTCAGTTCGTGTGTGGTGAAGGATTAAATAACACTGGGAACAGTGATTATGTTACGTTGACGGGGGAGCAGTATATTGAGCAGGCTGTAAGAAGCCACACGGGAGTTCGAGTAATGCATTTGTATGGTCCTGCTGTTGCACTCATTGAGTCATTACACTCATGTATTTCCCTCTATTTTTGTAATTTGAAGATCGAACACAAGCAACCACTCACGGAAGACACTGATCCTTGCATACTACTACTCTATGGAAAAACTAACTAGTTGACTTGTCATTGTAGGGCGTATTAGACTTCCTAGGCGAGGTTCAAACGACCCCGCCACTCAGTGGTTAGATACTTTGAGAGATAAGGATAGATGCGGCGTTCAGTCGAGCTCTTGCATCCACAAACTTTATCCATCGACTTAATTCCAATAACGTGTTTCTTTTCGTACTCGTTTCATACTCTCTTCTCCTCCATTATTTCTTTGTGAGATTGCCGCTACTAGATAACAATCAAAGCCACCACACACAACGCATGGTAATAGTTATCTGAACAGAACAAACCTGTTTTTCATTGTATTGCATCGGGGATTTCAGTGGGCTAATAAACTCAACTATCAGCCAAAAAGGAGTCAAATTGATTTTCGCCAAAATAAGATGAATAGAGGGAAAATACTACTGAGAAGAAAACCAGGTTCCGTGAGTTATCTCGGTGCATTTCATTTTGTCAGTTGGAAAAGTGCTAAATTATACATTGTAGATGCGCATTGGATATTTTCTCGGGATGCGATAAGTTCAAACACGAAAACCGTAGACGAAATGGAACCGGTGACGGGCGGTGATCAAGCGATCATCATAAAAGGCTCCAAACCCAGAGGCTGAAAATTGAACGATAAACTGTTTTGTAAAATGTTGGGAGCATGATTTTTGGAAATAAGTACACTGAAGCCAGCTTTCTCTGTGTACTCTGGGTACACTAAGGTAGTGGTGATAATGAAACAAACGGGAAAACAGAAACTAAAATGTGGACATTGACTATCGGACCATAACTTTTTCAACCAGGTTAGATCAGTGTTGAGTTTCATGCTGTACGAAAATTGTTTCGTCTAAAATATTACCATATCCACCAGTTGTTCATATTTCGAGATGCGCGGAATCGTGTGTGCGGAGTGTTTTGTACTGAATATGTACACTTTATTCCGTAGAAACTAGTACACTCTTGTGTGTTGGATGTTTTTTATTTACCTCGTTCATGGTGCTCTCTGATTGGCCAGAGAGTGACTTTTCATTGGCACACTGTAAATCGAGCAATGCGACTGGTGCAAGTGACTTTATAAACCACGGAATATTTACCAATATCGAGATTACATTGTTGCACACTGTAACAATATACTGACTGCCTTTCACGAAAAACTGACTTTTGACATCATAGAGGTTTACACTTCAACTTTAGCTACTGAAAATGGCTGCAGCAGACACGTTTTGACATTTTCTAATATCAGACAAGAAAAATCGCGTTTTATAGCCTGTCTGATAAAAAAGAGAACAGTCCTACGGCCATGTATACTTCTGGTTATGGAATTTTGGATACAGTTCATGCTTGCGCTTGATTGTGGTGGAAGGGGTATATATCCCATATTCACAAAGGCCCACTCACCAATCACGGATAATCGGCAACCAGACCCTGAGTTTTGAGAGGAGAGCCACACAAGTTCAGTTACAGTACTGTGCAGGGCGATAGTGTAAATACTGTCCACAAGCGGCTTTCTCGTTATTTAGCTGACTGATCATTGTGAAATATCTGCTCTGCGAGCACTGGGAGTTTGTGGGTCCATCATGCGGTATGTTGGTCGGCTGAGCCACCAATCGACCTGCCTACAAATCCGCCTTATTCTGACTTGGCCACCTGAAAGCTCACCATTCAAAATGTGATTCGCGCACGAATTCTCGAAATAATCACACTACAGAAAGGACTTTTAAATCCCCAATATATCAGAAATCACCGTCTCGTAAACATAACCAACGATTCGGTTTTCCTTATAATAATGTATAATTCAAACCCAAATAGCGTGACAAATCAAGTGTTTGGTTGTCGTGAAAGTCATTACAATGATTTCATTTTTTCATTTTTTGGGCAGAATAAAAATATTTCTTCCGTCGGTGTACTCACGTGTCTGTGCGTGTGTGTGATTGAGCTCACATTGTGAAAGAGAAGGACACGGAATATGCAAGAATTGCTCGGTACATCGACTTCAGTTGCTCATGTCGCTGAATCGACAAGTTTGATTGCATGTGCGATCGACGCTTGCGGCTTCTGTTACTCTAACAGGAGAGCTACAAAATACTATTTTCTTGATTGTAACTATTATCGTATGACTTTCATTGGAAACTTCTGTAACAAGTGACACGAATGGAATGCTTGCGAATCAGCCCGAATACCAAAACTATATATTGTGCAGTATTCACACGATTGCCCTCTGGGTTCTTCTCTCTCGAGACTAGGTTGGCATATACTTCACTTAGATGAGTTACTCAAAATTTCGCAGTGAATTCCGTGACGCTGATTTATATAACCACAAAACACATTCCTTTTGCAAAACCTTATTGCTCTGTCCCACAAGATTTAGCTCCATTCAACGCTCACAATGTGAAGATAAAGTTGTCGCCATGACGGTTTTGCGCTACAACCAGTGATCGCCTCGCTATTTGTTGTTTCACTGTGGTCTTTTCATCCTAAAGATACGTTAGGTGTTTTGCCCTTATGTGTGTGATAGTTCGTCAATTTAACACAAGCACCAATTCCAATCGTTTCTCTTACTGGCTGGAATTGGAGCATAACACTGAACAAACCCGATTCTGAGTCAGTAAAATATTTTCGCTTTCAGTAAATTTGGTGTTTTCACCGGATTATTCATTCCTTTTATTCATTCACAACTGAGACGGCAATGACCTTACTTCATTCTAAAGTCTGTTCACTCCTTGGTGAAACCAAATCGAAACTTTTTATCATGAAGTAAATGACAAACATTGACGTGATCATTAGTTGTGACTACCCAGCTAAAAGACAGAAACAACAGTGGGAGTGCCGTTTACGTGGCCGATTTTTCTAGCAGATTTGTATTCCACGGAATCCCAGAATACAATCAAATTTTTGCATGGATATCCTCTAGGTGATGAACAACTTCATCAGAATTGTTTCCAATTAAAATAAGAAGTATAAAATTAGGTTTACTATTGTTGTATCAAGTGCATGTCCACATCTTCATTAGAAAACCTCACACACTGCTTTTGTCTATTCAAATCCAACAACCATACAATGTGGTGCTTTATTTTTGCCTTCTGGATCGGCTGTTGATTTTTCGCTGTCGCCCTGCGGATCCGATTGAGATACAGTATTTCCTATCACACAAACCTTTCATGTATATTACCAAATAATGTGTGGTGGTAACAAGCCTGCCTTTATACCAACCGAGACCAGAGATGTAACTCGCAAAGCAAGTAGCCGGGATTGGAGTTCCGTTTTGGTGTGTGTACCTTTCATTTGTAACACTGAACACAAAAATATATAGGACGTGATGTGCAGTGAGTCATCAAATGATATCAGTAAGATTGTTCCTTTGAGCATACTAATGAACCACACGATGGTTATTGTGAACTCACCATGATTAACCCACGAAGTCACTCCGAGTGCAGCTGTTTTATACCGTTTGTGTGAAATCACTTGCGATATGCACACACACAGTGTTTCCAATGAAACTCCAACTGAATAAGCACACGTTAACAATAAATCTAATGCCCCTTGCGTTGCACACTAGTCGAATTTCTAGTCGGACATCTTTGCACTGTTACCGTAAATGAAAGCGAAGCAACAAGAACAATCTTGAGGAAATTTCATCAATTAACTTGCAGGGGACTAAGTTTCCTCACTGAATGACTTGATAGTTATGAATCTTCGATTTGAACATTTTATTGTGTGTGGATACCACGCATTTTCCGATTTCCTACCCAAAGTTTTGCGATGTAGCATGTGAATGCAACCTTGCTTTTCTCACGGACCATACACGTGAGGCAAACAAACATCCAGTGTTACCTCCCTGTTATCTCTGTAGCGACCGGATCATTGACGCGATGTAATTTTCTTTGTTCTCAAGTGTATCAGTCAACGATGATAAACCCTCCAAAATGTCTAATAAATTGCCATTTAAAGGTGAATAAACATGAAAGGACAACATTTTAGCTATGTGGTGACAAAGTGAAACCTGGCAAACGCCTATATACTTGGAGAAACTCTGAGCAGCAGTTTACAGAAATTATGAGATTGCGACATGAATTGTCTGTTATGCGAATGTGTTGGAAGCAGCCCCAACGAACCTCACGTCGATGAAAGACCCAGAACAGTTACAACAGCGCAGAGATTGGGCGTACTCATGATCACAGGGATTACCTAATTGGTTGAGAAAAACAGACTGTTGTGGAAGAGAACAACGTTGCCCATCTGATTGTGAGGTGTTGTAAGTATCAGGTGATTGACGGTGTCCGAATCCCAGCGTTTTGCTTCAGAACCAGTAGTGAAACATTTGTACGATTCAACCAACGGTGGCACTCGCTTAAGTCAATTAGAATTCATAGTGAAACATTTAACCCATTTCACTTGAGCCAATGGAAAGTATAACGGCATTCTCTTATACTGTGAATACTTTGTATTATGATGCATCGTGCCCCACTGAACAGAACAACCAATGACGTTAGAGAGAGTCACTTGGATAGTCCTTGTAAGTAGGTGGACTGTACTACTTGACTCCATTTAGGTAGCAGAATGAAGGCAGATTTATTATTTCATAAGATCAGCAATTTTTATGCTCAACATTGTCGATGTTGTCAGTACAGTCGTGATTACTGTTACTACCATAGCAGAACTCACAGGTTTCGTCCGTGCGAATTTTCCCATTGGGAATACTAAATGCAAACCCAGAGCGCTGCTAACTACTGCACATTTTGGATTTTAACTGAGTGCTCCATTTTCTCTAGCTGGTCGCCTCTGATTGACTACAAAATGGTGCATCACATGAACCTGGCTGTGCTCGCTTTGGTCCTTGCATAATAAATCGAACATGATTGTTTCAATATCTATTTCACTAATCACCATGATATCAACCAAACCATTGTTTGGGTATTAAAATCGTATAACTCAACAAGACTTGATTTTAAAATAAAAATGGTCGGATGTACCCTGAAACTACACAAAATATCAAATAGGCCTACTCCATGATCTACTTCTGAATAGGAGCAACTGACTATCCTAACGCTTCTGTGGAGGAGTACAACTGAATTTGGAGAATATGCTGGGTCCATTGGGGTCGCATGTGATTAGCGAAGTTAGGTCAAAATCTGAAAGTTTGCGATATTTTCAAAAAGTAGGACTGAAACTCCGCGATACCGCATACTTTCAGCATTGGCAACAAGTAGAGAGAAATGAAGAGAGCTCAAAAAATTGCCTAAACATGAATTTTATTCTTTAAATTCTTCCCGTACTTCAGCGGAAGCAATATTCCTGAAGGAGAAAGTAAATCTGTGATTTGCCGATTCCATACGCGATTTCGGACTCCAAGCAAGACCAAACAACCACATCGTCCACTGACCCCAGTAATTCTAACTTCCGCCGTTGCACGCGGTTTGACACGTTAACCAAAGTCTATTGCAAATAGTACTTTAATTTTTACTTAAGTTGGTGTTTGAGTGCGAAACATTCGAGCAAGTGGGTATGGAAATTGTTATTTCCCATCTGTTTGAAACAGGGCATGGTGCATCTGTTTCCTACAGCAACGACAATGAAAATCGAATTATGCAGCCCCTCCTTGTGGGCGCGAAATAATTTCAAGAACTCCAAACCCAACATTTTAAATGGCGGTAAAATAGCCAGAACCTCGGTTCTTGTATATGATTCTATAAACTCAAAATGTGTAGGACTGTTGAATAGACATTTTGGCCAAATCTTCACTGGGACATTCCTGTGGTGCTAGGGTGAATTTTTATTTCGAACTAGATGGTAAGTTTCAAGTATTGCACACATTTTTCCTTCAGTTATATGTTACTCGTTTCGAATGAGTTTCAGCATACGCATAGAATCAATCACACAGAAAGAATTACGAACCCATCTTGATTCATATAAAACTCTACCATGGTGTCGAAATCACCGTGCTTGTTTATATTGACAACATCAATAACTGGAAGTGGATAACTAAAGTTTCAACGAATACAGTTTTAGCTTCACCGAGGTGAAGGAGGCCGACAATATTTGACATTACAGGGAATGCTCACACTGTACAACAAATACAATCTGATTTACCATTAGGGTTTGAAGAGAATTTTACGTGTGGAGAATGGCCGAAATGACTTATATTGGTGTGTGCATTACGTATTACAATCAGAGAGTGGAAAAAAATTCCATGAAGCAAGTTTATTATCCGTCTTTACCCAGTCAACTAATCAGCACGCCTTCGCACACGCATGCCACTGAATAACCCGAGTGAACAATACCCATAAACCTGTCCGACGAAACTAGACAACAAAACTTAATTCGGCTTAAGTGTGGGTACGATGGCCAATCCTGCGGAGAAAACCTGATATGGTGGAAGTAATTCCCTTAGAATTAACGGAACAGATACTGTGTCTCTCCTCGAAGCTGTCAGCCATTTTTTATTCTCATAGAAGACGACATCTAAACTAAATTGATTTCGGTGTTTCGGACGTGTCCCGGGGAAGCTGGGTGATGCGGCGGTAATATACATACCACTGAGGTGAAAAGGCCGGGGTTCAGATCCTGTGTATGACAGGGAGTATAATTAAACTCAAGTAGAAGCGAAGCTCGAGTCTGGTGCTTCCGAGTGCAGGATTGGCCGGAAAGATGAAATCCAAATGACAATCAACCAAGCAAAGTACCACTCATCCTCACGTACAACTCGCAGGTAGTTGTGAGTAATACACAAAACTCAATTAGTCATGCTCACCAACAAAGCAAAACCATCGGAATAGCGCGCTCAAGATTTTTGCTTCTACCAGCTAATTGTTCTGCCATAAAACACACAGGTTTTACCGTGCTGTGCTGTCGTTTTCAGTTTCTCAATAAGGGGCTGAAATGATGAGATTTGCGAGCACAAGTCACGTGAGACGACGTACATAGCAGAACGCAAATGCGTATACGATCACATAAATCAAGGAGAATATGCTAGTGACATAACAGTTACACGGGCGAATTAAACAAGTAGAACAACAAAGATTCATCAAATGGCAAAGCAATTAGGTAAAAACGAATAATTTATTTAGGTGCAGTGTTTAAGTATATGCGAAAGAAAAGTAAAGTTGCTATCATTAGGAGGTTTTTCAGGTCATTGAGTTTTATCTATTCTCCTTTGGAAATGACATGAAGCAGACAAGGTTTGAAATTTTGAATGGAATCATTCTAGGTGGAAGGTCCCGGAATACAGACATAATGCATGAATGAGGGCGACAAATTACGTCTGTGTGTAACGGATGAATATGATCCTGACATTTCTTGTTGGTTATGGATTTAACAAGACTTATTATGCTGACCAATGAGTAAGGTCAAAAGTGCACCGATCATAGATGAAGTATGACTTGTAATTACCAAGCCACGGAGTAGTGTGCTAAGGTACAGGTTCCGAAATACGAAGATAATTGCCGGGAAAGTGAAATAGTATAAGGAGAACACATTGGAAGTTGAATTTGGAATTCACTAGCTGAAATGACCGAAACTGTCTGAGAAGATAGACACCTCAGTTTTCCACCACAGAAGTAACAGAAACATAAACTATTGGAATAAATGAGCGAGAATTCACGAACTAACGTTCAAGGTGCTTGGAGATATTATTTTTTAAACCCTCTCGGCTTTGAGGATTCTTTAAACGAGATAGATTTTCAAGAAATAGGCCGGAAATATCAGGACAAGAACAATATTGTAAGCTTATTTGAACGCCACCAATAGAGAAAGTACACAAAGCTACCGATTTCAGTGGAATATGGAAGAGGAAGAACACAGAACCATGGAATAATCCATAATTGTTTGAATTGATCTCAGGAAACTAGTATCCTTCCCTGGATTTCTGCATTGCGTGGTGAAAAAATCTAGTGGAAGCGACTGGTCGACTCGACAATAAACAGTATGAACATAACCCGCACTCCCTTCCCACTGTCCCTGTTTTATTATGAGTGTTTCGTTGTCTCTTCTTTAGAGAATGGACCATTACAGTGGATCTTTTTATATGCACTTATGAAATTTCTGACCTTTGGCCCTTTTCGATATGGAAGTTCGTGTCAATTGTTCTTCTTGATTTGCAAGCGATTGATAATAATATTTTTGTTTGGGCCAATACCAATCCACGGAAGGTCATGTTTGGGGTTCACATTGTATTTCTTCAATCAGAGAACTGTACTTGAATGAAGTCTAGTCCCCATTTGTGGCTGTCGCATGCATGACCTACCGACAGCTCTGTGTTCGTTATGGATAGAGAGCTACTTTATTATTTGTCAGGGACCTTGGAAAGTTTCAAGATGTTGGAGATATAAGAAGCGGTCTGTGTACTGAATCAGAGGCTGAAGAATATTCATGAAGTACACAACGGACAGATCGGACGCGTCTGTATTAAAACGAGTTAATGTGGTGTTTTTGAGGAAGCTTTACTATCAACTGTGGACATCCTGGGTCTTGGCACAAACTGACAATGACTGAAAGTATGTTTAAAGACAACAAGAAATGAGTTTCTCACTGTTTACAGTTCTTCTGGTAAAATACTGCTAGATGAGCGCGTTTTTCTGTGTAAGTTGCATCGAACAGTTTTCCGAAGGGTTCACTCGACAAAGCTGACATGGGTTCCGCAAGCTCGAATTCTACTGTATTCAAGAATTTCAGGGGATATCACATCCGGACCTAAGTAAGAATGAGAATATAAGGGATCGTGAATAATTAGAAAAATGTCACATTGAGTAAAGGTTTCAAAGTCTTCAATGGGTGAATATGAAAGAGGACGGTCACAAGAAGCAAGTTTTATAGTAGAATTGGGTTGATCCACAATAACGTCAACCGTGCCTGATTTAGTTTTTCTGAATACGACGAAGCTTTGTGAGGTGACTTACGAATTTGCAACTCTTAGCTCTGGAAGATTTTGCAACAAACGACGAATTCTAGCGTTTTATCTGTCTCGACTGGTGCAACTTTAGTTTGATTTGGTTTGATTTTTCATTTCTTTCTTCCATGTCATGCACTGGCCATCCTTACTCATTTTCCAACAGGTCCTCGCTTCCCCGAATTTGGCGTGCCGAGGAATCCTGTCAGGGGACATGCGCACATCGGCTTTCAGATATCCATTATCTTCTCATACTCCTCATCCGTAGTGGCCATGTCTCTTGACCACAGAGAAGTACGGGATTGACTGCTGCAGCTTACACCCGACTCTTGATTGATGAACACATTTCGTATCAAAGCCACAGATGACTCAGATTGGCAAATTTCAAGCAAAATTTCTGTATACACAATGACACCTAAAGCGATATCTGTTCTCCCAGTAAAATCCAGCTGCCCAGAAAACAATTCATCAACCAAGCCTATGGTTCTCCAGATAAAGAAAGGTTTAGTGGACCAACCCAATCCTACAACAACATCTTGCAAAATGCATACCGATCAGTGTTACACAGTTATTCATTTTGCTCATAGAAGCATGCAACTTACCTGGATCTTCATAAAGGAGTACTATGTCACTCGAAAATTCAAGGTCTAAGACCTCTCAACTAGGGAAAAGTTTGATATCACTATCAACACCTGACAAATTTGCTGTATCTGGGACCGTATCAATCTCGAAGGTAAAGAGAATGGTAGAAAGGGGTGACCCTGATGCACACCACTTCTCGTGGTGAACTCGGTTGAAACAGAACAGGAAATCTTAACTCGACCTCGGCTGTTCACATAAAGAATTTTTATGATGGAACGGAATTTCTCTGGAACACCCCAAAACATGAGGCAACGTTAGAGGAATATGTGGTCAACTGAGTCTAAGATCCCTCAAGGATCAAGAAAAAGGAAGCTGGTTGACCTATAAAATGTGTGCCTGTTTTCGATAATTTATTGGAGAGTAAAGTTATGGGCAACGCACCTGAGATCAAGTCCAAACCCATCCTGATTCTTGCTCGGGCACCGTTCTCAATTGGTCGATGAGTGGTGGGAAATGATGAAAGGAAGCAATTTAGATGTGATGCTAACCGAACTTATTCCCGGATGGTTTTGACAAAAGGAATCACCATCCTTCTTTTAAATTGGCGCTATCACAGATTATTTTGCACTCGTTGGAACTTGTTCCCTGTGACCCACCAAATCCAGGAGATTAGCCAACTCCAATAACAATTATGAGCCATCATCCTTGAAATTAGACGGGGGGCAACCCATCCGGTCAAGCAATCTCATGTCAATTGAGTAGCCTCATTTTCTGACATAAACCGGTATCTACAACCACAGTTGGAGCTATGACGCTTCTTAACAAGCCTGTCGGATATAAAAGCTAATTGAACCGCTTCTTGAAGTGCTTCTCCCAACGGACTAGACGAAGCTCCTGAGTTCCAATCAGTGAGCCGTTTGTCTCTTAGAGCAGTTCAATAACGCATCACTTTCGAGAACAGTTGTTTCCGCTTAGACGGATAAAATTGCAGCTGCTGCTCATCGCTGCAGCTTTTTCAACCTCCACAATACACTACTGTTCACGGCCGTTTCTCAGGCTCAGAATCAATTGGCGTTTAAGACACCTCTGTGTTCCATCATATCTGGAATCCAGAGGAATCATTCTTCAAGCATCTCACAGCTCAACTGAGGATGCAGATATCCATTGCTTCTGTGGGTAGCTGGATTTGGATCTTGGTCAGCCGTCACAGCCTCAAATAGAGCCCGCTGGACGTTTGTTTACAACTCATCTGAATACTGGGCGTCGATAACTCGTTGAACAATTGTGATATCTAATGGATTGTCAATGGCAACACCAGGTTCGCAAATAACTTCGAAGCATCTTTTAAGCAGGCGTTGGAGCTATGACGCGTCTTAACAAGCCTGTCGGATATAGAAGCTAATTGAACCGCTTCTTAAAATGCTTCTCCCAACGGACTAAACTAAGCTCCTGAGTTCGAATCAGTGAGCCATTTGTCTCTTAGAGCAGTTCAATAACGCTTGACTTTCGAGAACAGGTGTTTTCGCTTAGACGGATAAGATTGCAGCTGCTGCCAATCGCTGTATCTGCTGCTCATCGCTGCAGCTTTTTCCACCTCTGTAATCCACTAGTGTTCACAGCCGTTTCTCAGGCCCAGAATCGATTGGCGTTTAGGAAACCTCTGTGTTCCATCATATCTGGAATCCAGAGGAAACATTCTGCGAGCATCTCACAGCTCAACTGAGGATGCATATATCCATTGCTTCTGTGGGTAGCTTGTTCTTGGATCTTGGTCAGCCGTCACAGCCTCAAATAGAGCCCGCTGGGTTTTTGTTTACACTTCACCTGGATACTGGGCGTCGATAACTCGGTTAACAGTTGTGATGTCAAATGGATTGCCACTGGCCAGACCAGGTTCGAAAAATGCATGGGGAATCACAAAACAAATTTCATACAAAGTTCTATGCTAGACCCCTAGACTGCGGGTGACGAAGAGCAGTGTGTTTCATCTTTCAACCAAGATCTTATAGCCAATTATCCAAGGGTTAATCAGCTGAGTTGATGCCACTGTCAGTAACGGGCCCAAACAGAATTCCTCCTCTGTTGAATCTTTTCCCGTGCGTAGTCTGTGTTGTTAAGTATACCTTTGATCAGCGGGGAAGAGCATCAGTGATCACAAGAGTATAGTATTTACCCAAGAAGGATCCACAATAGTCTGAAGGTAATTGAGATCGCCAGATATCTCTAACCTTAATCCAGGAATGTGCATTCCAACATAAACCTCAGGGCATTTCAAAACGAGCTGTTGTATATCCAATGAATCGGGTGAAGAATTCAGGATAGTGACATCAATGTGCAAATCACGAACAGCTTGAAAAACCAATAAATGGAGGTTCTGAATCGGAAACGAAGAACCAGTGAGAACTTGTGCCCAATAATACCTGGAATAGTCTTCCTGGTAGGAATAATCTTATCGATGGGATAACGCAATATATAGCTTTACGTGAAATGATGGATTCCACACTCCCAGTGTCAACAATAAAAGTGTGTTGACTAGCCTCTTGTGAATGCAATTTTTGGTAATATGTGGAACCTTCTCTGACAAGAGGGCTAATTCAAGTGTCGAAAACCTGGTAGGAAATAAAGAAGTGTCAGATGATGCTGAGGGGATCGTCTGTCGATATGATGGGCTACTGCTACAAGCACTATCATTGTGACCAAACTTACCACGGGGAAACACGTGGCTCGTCAACGGGGACATGTGAAACAACGACGTAACTGACCATAAGAAATACACTTGCCCAAATAGAAAGTGTTATGGTTGGATTTCGAAAGAATCGATCGCTCAAGTGGGGCTGATTATCACGACACTCTATTGGCTTGGTGAAATGAGGCAAATTTTGAGTGTGCCGAACTACTTCCTTTTTAAAAGAATTGAACAGTGTGGACTCCGAAACAGCATTTACTTCGCGATACTTTTCACCAATTCGGCTAACTTGATGAAGGGTCTGATCAGTTGCAAGCAACAGCCTCTGTTCCAATCTCGAAGGTTGATTCCTACAATCCGCGATTGCACAGCTGATGTTCCCATGTGCGACCGTAGTCACACTTCGCTGCCTGTGTCTGCAGCTGAAGAATGAATTCACGAACGGAACGGTTTTCAAGTCTAGTGAGGCTGTTTTATTTGGCTCTCCCAGCAGCAGTGAAATAGACGGACTTGAAATGCCATAAAATGATGATTCCTAACCTGTCGTGTGGTAGACTGACGGTAGAATCGTGAAAAGACGACGTTCTCATAGGAGTGTATGCATTTCTGCAAATGGGATGACCGAAAAACACTGTTTACTTCGCATCATCCAAATGGTTTTGGGCCTAATACCATTTATTGAAACATTCCATGTAGTTGTCAACCGGCCGAGATGTAGAACTTACATCAAGAGGTTTCATTTCAGATGCAATCGTGGTTTGAATCGTTTGCGCGACGCCAAATGTGAAATCAAATGGATTGAATAGGCTGAACGCCGCACACAACCACTGCGAAGTAGGAACATCAAGAATGCATAGAACGTAGCTCAATTTCTCATCTGGGCGTTATCATGTACGGTACCATTATGTACTATAACAGAGAGAATACAGTGAAATAAAACAGAATTTGTCAATCTTCAATTTTACAATAGTTCTGCTGGAAGGCACATTCTTCGATATCGTCAAGTAGTGGCCGACAAGGATTTTCGTCTTTGAAGGATTTTCAGCCACCGACGAGAAGTAGACTTCGATTCACATGGACTCGCCAGGATCAAAGTTTATCAGGTTGCCGTCGAAGATGTATTTTGCTACGAAAGCACAATTGATCCTCAACGAAGACTACGAAAAGCTTGATTCTTCTGTGGTCACAGCAACCGAATCGGCCTTTCCCGGAAAACCAGTCCGACTAATCACCAGCGTTAACTGGAGCGTCAGCTATGGTCGATTGAGTGTGGAGTTCAATGCGCTGTACACCTTCCAACTGATGAGCTGAAAAGTCTGTTCGTATATGCCTCTGTCAACTATATCCAATGCTGGGACATGAGATCGCCGCATTGTCAGCTAACGAAACTGAACTCCATCAAGTAATGTCATGACCCTTTCAGTTTCTTGTGTCATCGTCAGCATTATACTGAATCAAAACATTTGTGAAATTTTGCGGCCTCATTTACTCACAAAGCCATTGCGTATCACCAGTCAAATAGAACACTAATTATTTGAAAACATGACTGATTACCGCCTGTTATTTGCAATCGATTGAACTGTCAACTTCCATCGGACAATACACATGTGGACAACCCATTGATCAATGAAGCAAAGGACTGTAGCATATTTGCTTGAGACAAGTAGTCAGATGATCGAATAATGGAGACGGATTTGTGGATGAATATTGGCTGTAACCTTGCCACAAATTAGTATTCTGCGATATTTGACCGAGTCATGGTTGGATTGGATGTCGAGAATTGTGGAGTTCGTGCCTATTTGAAATGAAGATGCTGCTCGCTCGTTTGGATCGGTGGACAGATTACGTCATTACCTGAAACCAGTCTGCGCAACTCTTGACTTCATAAACTCTCCCATGACGGACTATTCCACAGGTCAGCTAATTGTTGCCCGATTTATTTGACGTCAGCTCGACTTTGCGGACCTCATTACTTTCATTCTGTGGTAACATATTTGATTTTTTTACCCAACCCACAGTTGGTATTACTGGATTTCTTCTTCTGGGGAAAATTATTTGGTTTCAGAATTTGTTTGACCGTACTGAGTTTGGTTTGTCATTAGTTGACCTATTGCGTGCAAAAATGACCTCAGAGGTCAAACCTGGACTGTATTTGCATGTTCAAAGTAAAAGTCTTTGATCGTTCAAGGGTTTCGTAGTGGCCTCGATAGAGTTGAGGGAAAGACCGCTATCTGGCCACCATATTTACCTGAACTGATATTTCCGAGGTTTCTGTCGACCTCTTTATCAAATCCAACTGTCTTGATGGATCGGTACGAAATTCAGTTCCATAGGGAATCACTATCGGAACCCATAATCGCTCGTTTGACAAGAACACATGAAACCAACACTTTCGTGTATTCGTGTACCGAATTTATTTTCACACAGTCACACAGCTTGAAATAGAACAGAATGGAACAGAAGCATCAAATTACAAATGGGAACATCTTAGCCATGTGTCAGTTGGCTGTCACCCACTCAGCTCGTTTCTTCAAGTACACCGATGAAAATAATTCACAAGAACAAACATTTCCGAGCGGTTTGGTCTTCTGGTAAACACTCACAAATGTCTAGAATACATTCATTCCACTGTGAGATCACATTTTCTGGAATACAGCACCACTGTTGAATCTACTCCTCTTACACGTTCAAACCATGTGAAATATCTCGGTTTAAGAGAGAACTTGCATGCGATCTTTACATACAGGCATTGCTGTCTGGAAAGTTCATTGATCGCCATTTCAATTTCCTGAAGTCCAACAGTTCGTTGCTTCGCAATCTGTTATTTCTTCATTCATACATAAGTGTATGTTTCCCATTTTTCCATATTGTTCTGACTTATTCATTTCCGTCTGTTGAAGAGAACTTACATCACTGTTGGTAGAGTCCTGTATAAAATCGATCTTGTTTCTGGGCGTATGCTTTAGGCATGAATAATGTATCAGCAGTTTTTCGAATGTCCTCTGATAGAAACTTCCCATGGGTCTGTTGATATTTTCAATAAAACGTGTTGTCGAAATGACAAAACAGACGCGACAGAACGAGTAGTCTCGTCAATGACTGAATCTCCGTTAAAAGGAAACTATTAAAATGGTTGCTAAGGTTTCCAAATCCTGTTACGTTGTGAAGGACAGTTGACCATCTAGAATAATCGCCGTTCAAATATAAAGTTACCTATCGTCAGCGAGCACTGAGAAAATGGATCAATTAAAAATCTATCTACAAGGACACTTTCTACATTGCACTGAAATTGTTCCAGAGAAGTACAAGATAAGCACAGTGCAAACACTGTTTCTCGGGCTAGAGAAGATTTGAACTACAGAGCCACTGGAGATAGAAATCAATCAAATTTCAGTAACGCTGATGTCAACTGCGTATCCAGCATAATTCCTGGCACATTTTTATCAACTCTAGCTGATAAAGAATAGTCTTCCACTGTACTTGGAAATAAAATTATAAATAGATCATAAATGAGACGTTATGATCAACCAGATCAGCAAACGTTTGGAGCCAACTTCCAGCAAATCTACTATACTGCCGAACCGGTAATTATGTTCATGTTATTCCCCGGTCACACGTCATACAATGAATCAACACAATCAAATTTTGCCGGAGAACGAAACTCAACACGATTGCACCATCGATCGATGAAAGAACAGTACCTACCTCAAATCGTTGGGAGACAAGGCAATACGTCACTGCCAGTCAGGCAGTCATAGTCATTTTCCCTACTGGAAAAGCTAGACAAACATTTCTTCAGTGAGCAACGCGACACCATCACGTGATCCACCGAAGCATGTAAAGCAATACATTTAATTCACGCAGCGCAAATGCAGGTCACCTTGTTGACTGTTACCATTAGATTGACCGATATTCGAAATTGTCAACCAGATTGACGTAAGCATCGTAATTGATTGGTGATAGTGGTAGTGGTGATGTGATTGAGGTGATGCTTCATGCGAATAACGCGCCTAGAAAGCTGCCCAACCGGAGAAGAATGGCAAGTTACAAAACAATTCTACTACGTTTATGGAATGCGAGTAATGGTCGTCATACGCTTTTCCGAATTTATAGTTTGATAAGGTGAGCTTTGAGTGAGAGATATGCACATGTTCATTATTTTCTTGGTATGACAGGGTAAAATATAAAATAGATCATTGTTCATATGTGAAATTGAACTTGAAATGATGGTTACCAGTGTCGTACTGACCTGTTTGTTTTGGTTCATGGTTATATTTGAACAATATTTTCCTGCAACTAATGAATATTCATCTGATTTAGCAAATACGGTTGAGTGAGGACACTCGAATGGGACATCATTAGAATTTTTTCTGATTTACAAAATGAAATGCACCGAGAGAACTCACGGAACCTGGCTTTCTTCTCAGGAGTATTTTCCCTCTATTCATCTCATTTTGGCGAAAATCAATTTTACTCCTTTTTGGCTGATAGTTGAGTTTATTAGCCCACTGAAATCCCCGATGCAATACAATGAAAAACAGGTTTGTTCTGTTCAGATGTTCTTGAAATGATTCATCATTCAGTATCAACATCCAACTCACCATTAGAACCCCAGCATCGCTGTACAACTGTTCCATCTATCTTAGGAATCATTAGTAGATTACCACCAAATATTCCATACGATCCCCACTCTTGATTATAATGTACCATACACAGGGATGGGAAGAAGGAGAACCGAATTGCAACCTTATTTTCGGCTGGGGCCGTTCATTGTATTCGCTAATGGAAAACATCGCATACGCGAGAGTCTGCACTGCAAATCCGTTCAACCACTTGGAGGCTCTGCCATATAGCCACGTAATTTCGGTCAGTTTGCGGGCACAGAAAGTACCGAATTCCATTCAATAGTTTGTGGTCCCAGTAGGAGCTCCATGATTCCGTCGTGTAGATAGTGTCGTTTTGGACAGATCTTTTAGTTGATCCATTTTCTCAGTGTTCTCTGTTGATAGGTAACGTACATTTGAACTTAGATAATTGTAGCTGGTAAACTGTCCTTCACAACGTAACTGGATTTCGTAACCTTATCAAGCCACATTTGAGAGTGTTGATTCATTGTATGACCAGTGACCGGGGAATAACATGAACTTAATTACCGGTTCGGCAGCATGGTAGATTCGCTGGAAGTTGGCTTCAAACGTTTAGTTTGGTTGATCATAACGTCCCATACGTAAGCTATTTCTGATTTCACAACTAAGCTCAGTGAAAGGCTATTGTTTATCAGCTTGAGTTGATATCAAGTTGCCAGGAGTTATTCTAAATGCGCAGTTGACATCAGTGTTTTAATAATTCGAACGATTTCTCCCTCCAGTGGCTCTGACGTTCAAATCTACTCTAGCCCGAGAAACAGTGTTTGCACTGTGCTTATCTTGTACTTCTCTGGAACAATTTCAGTGCAATGTAGATAGTGTCCTTGTAGATAGATTTTTTAATTGATCCATTTTCTCAGTGTTCGCTGAGGATAGGTAACCTTATTTTTGAATGGATATTATTCTAGATGATCATCTGTCTCTCACAACGTAACTGGGTTTCGTAACCTTATCAACCATTATATTAGTTATTGTCTAGAGCAGTTTTGGTCATCGATGAGACTACTCGCTCTGTTCCGTCTGTTTTGTCATTTTGAGGACACGTTTTATTAAAGTTGTCAACTTACTTATGGGAATTTTCTATCATAGGACACGAGAAAAATTGCTGATACAGTATTCACTTCGCGTGCTTTGCCAATTCCTGAATCAAAAACTATGGTCCTTTGGATTTTTTTCTACGAATTTATTATTATACTGGATTGAGCATGTTTCAACTGAACACATAAAAAACGTCTTCATACGTCAAAAATTGTTGACGGCTCAGATAATACTTCATCCTTGAACAGTCCGCTTTGATATTTCTGACAAATGAAATGGATGATGTTATATGGTTATCGCGTACACCCAGAAACAAGATCGATTTTGTGCATACCTCTACCATCAGTGATATAGTCTCTTGTCAGCAGACGGAAATAAATACGCCAGAACAATATGGAAACACGGGAATAAATCACTGATTTAGGAAGGAAGAAGAAGCAGACTGCGAAGCAACGAACTGTTTGATTTCAGGAATTTGAAATGGCGATCGATGAACTTTCCAGACAGCATTGCCTGTATGTAAAGATCGCATGCAAGTTCTCTCTTAAACCGAGATACTTCACATGGTTTAAACGTGTAAGAGGAGTAGATTCAACAGTAGTGGTGTCTTCTAGAAAACGTGATCTCACAGTGGAATGAATGTGTTCTAGACATTTGTGAGTGTTTACCAGATAACCAAACCGCTCGGAAATGTTTGTTCTTGTGAATTATTTTCAAGCTGTGTGACTGTGTGAAAAGAAATTCGGTACACGATTGCACTATCATGTTGATTCCATGTGATCTTGCATAACGAGCGATCCTGTGTTTCGATGGTGATTCCCTGTGGAACGGAATTCCGTACAAATCAATCGAGACAAATGTAAATTTACATCGCCTGGTTGCTCCTGACCAGATAGATACTGGCGTGTCAATACTCAGATAAAAAAATAATGATTTCATTTTTCACAAGATGCTCATGTCCAGAACTGAACTCAAACCTATCCCTTGCCAATACATTTTGATATAACATGAATAGGATCTAGGATTTGGTAACTGGATGTATTCGTTCAACCTAATACGTGAATTCAATTAGGCCTGTTAAGTTATAAAATCACGTTGGAAATAGAATCCACATATTGTTTGCTTCTCTCGGATGCATTACATTCACATCAATCCGATGGCTCACTAGAACGTTCACTTATTCATAAGGAAATTTCATCACGTCCATGCACACGCTAACACAGATTCATATTTTTGGGACAGAAAAGGCGTTTTCTACCGAGATTGACTACTGATGTAATTAGGATATTTCTCATTTTACGAATGAAACGCAGAATATCCGTACATTTCCAGCTCTCAGTGTGGCGCGGGTGACGTATGTCGAACAACATGAAGACACAAAATGAGTATCACCGAAGTCGGTCAGTCGAAATACAAGTGAAGAGCGGACAAACGACAATTACCATCTCTTCCATGGAATCGGACCATTCGATCAATAATAATCGAGCCACTTTTCCCATATAAACTGTCAAAGTAAGAGCAACAAGTAATGGAAACCGATTGAGTTTTGATCCGCACGAAACAACACCACATTATGTGCTCAGAAGCAACACATAAAATAATGTGACGTAATCACTAACACCACGTAACTGATAGTTATCAACAGAATATCTGTCGTAACACTGATAACACCGCTACTGTATGGACACGAATTTGTCAATTGCTGTATTCGAGATTATCGACTAACTTTCTGCTTTTCTATAATCCAGTGCGCAAAATCTGTCAAAACTTTTTATAGTTTATCACAGGTGAAATACTGACAACTAGTTGTTTCGATACTGAGTGTGCTGATGTCCTAATCGAGTGTCCTCACACAACCGTATTTGCTAAATCAGATGAATATTCATTAGTTGCAGGAAAATATTGTTCAAATATAACCATGAACCAAAACAAACAGGTCAGTACGACACTGGTAACCATCATTTCAAGTTCAATTTCACATATGAACAATGATCTATTTTATATTTTACCCTGTCATACCAAGAAAATAATGAACATGTGCATATCTCTCACTCAAAGCTCACCTTATCAAACTATAAATTCGGAAAAGCGTATGACGACCATTACTCGCATTCCATAAACGTAGTAGAATTGTTTTGTAACTTGCCATTCTTCTCCGGTTGGGCAGCTTTCTGGGCGCGTCATTCGCATGAACCATCACCACAATCACATCACCTTTAGCACTATCACCAATCAATTAAGATGCTCGCGTCAAACTGATACACACGTTCGAATATCGGTGAATATGATGACAGCAGTCAAAAAGCTGATCTCCACTTGCGCTGCGTGAGCATACATAACCTGGTTCATGCAAGATTTGTTGCGACAGCGGAACGGGTAATCATGTTGATTGAATCAAATTTATTGCTTTATATGCCTCGGTGGATCACGTGACGGTGTCGCGTTGTTCATTAAACAAATGTTTGTCTAGTTTTTCTAGTAGGGAAATCACCAGGACTGTCTGACGGGCAGTGACGTAATGCCTTGTCTCCCAACAATTTGTGGCAGTCAGTAATCTTTCATTCATCGATGATGCAATCGTGTTGAGTATCTTTCTCAAGCCACATTTGAATGTGTTGATTCATTGTACGACATGTGGCCGGGGAACAACGTGAACATAATTACCGGTTCGGCAGTGTAGTAGATTCGCTGGAAGTTTGCTTCAAACGTTTGCTGAATTGGTTTTTCATAACCTCTCATTTGTAAGCTATTTCTGATTTCACATCCAAGCACAGTGACAGACTATTAATTATCAGCCTGAGTTGATTTTAAGTTGCCAGGAATTATGCTGCATGTGCAGTTGACATCAACGCTTTAATAATTCAAATGATTCCTCCATCCAGTGAAGTTATATTTGAAGGGAGATTATTCTAGATGGTCAACTGTCCTTCACAACGTAACAGGATTTCGAAACCTTAGCAACCATTTCATTAATTTCTATATAACGGAGATTCGGTCATTGACGAGACTACTCGTTCTGTCGCGTCTGTTTTGTCATTTCGACAACTCGTTTTATTGAAAATATCAACAGACCCATGGGAAGTTTCTATCAGAGGACATTCGAAAAACTGCTGATACATTATTCATGCCTAAAGCATACGCCCAGAAACAAGATCGATTTTATACAGGACTCTACCAACAGTGATGTAAGTTCTCTTCAACAGACGGAAATGAATAAGTCAGAACAATATGGAAAAATGGGAAACATACACTAATGTATGAATGAAGAAATAACAGATTGCGAAGCAACGAACTGTTGGACTTCAGGAAATTGAAATGGCGATCAATGAACTTTCCAGACAGCAATGCCTGTATGTAAAGATCGCATGCAAGTTCTCTCTTAAACCGAGATATTTCACATGGTTTAAACGTGTAAGAAGAGTTGATTCAACATTGGTGGTGTCTTCTAGAAAATGTGATCTCACAGTGGAATGAATGTATTCTAGACATTTGTGAGTGTTTACCAGAAGACTACACTGCTCGGAAATGTTTGATCCTGTGAATTATTTTCATCGGCCTACTTGAAGAAACGAGCTGAGTGGGTGACAGCCAACTGACTCATGGCTAAGATGTTCCCATTTGTAATTTGATGCTTCCGTTCCATTCTGTTCTATTTCAAGCTGTGTGACTGTGTGAAAAGTAATTCAGTACATGATTACACGAAACGATTGGTTTCATGTGCTCCTGCCCAACGAGCGACCCTGCGTTTCGATTGTGATTCCCCATGGAACCAAACTTCGTATCAGCCCATCAAGACAAATGTAAATTTGCATCGCCGCGTTGCTCTCGACAAAGTAGAAACGGGTGAATCAGTATTCCAGTCATATACTTCATTTTTTATGCATGCTTTCCGTAGGAATTGATCTGACTTATTGTCGTGTAAAATAACCATGAATTGTTACCCACTTCTCCAATGGTTTGCACTGTAATGAACAGCACGTTTCCGTGTCTGCACAATGTAGATCGTGATCGATCATTTGGATGTTCATCTCGTTCACAAGCCAAAAACCTGGTACCACTGGTACGTTCATTTTCTGTCTATCGAGTATAACTTTCAACCTAATTTCTCCTATCCGCAATTGGATTAGCAAATGGAGCGGCAGATGCAACATGGGAGCATAATCACTCACTACGCCGCCTATTATACCACTAAAAGACTTAAAAAGCTATACATCATCTTCCGGGAGACGTTTGACCGAGGACTATGAAAATGTCTTCATTCCGGTCTCACATCGAAATTTCAACTTAATCCTTTCTGTTGAACGAATAGAGAAGATGCCTGCCGGGGGAAAGATGTGACAATGTATTCTATTCAACGTGGAACCGAAACAATACCGATACGAGAAACACACGGAATGCAAACGATCGCAACGATGAATCAGAAAACGAACCGCAACCGAGTACAGTCGGATTTGATAAAGAGGTCGACAGAAACCTCGGAAATATCAGTTCAGGTAAATATGGTGGCCAGATAGCGGTCTTTCCCTCAACTCTATCGAGGCCACTACGAAACCCTTGAACGATCAAAGACTTTTACTTTGCACATGCAAATACAGTCCAGGTTTGACCTCTGAGGTCATTTTTGCACGCAATAGGTCAACTAATAACAAACCAATTTCAGTACTGTCAATCAAATTATGAAACCAAATAATTTGTCCCTCGAAAAGGAAATTCAGTTATACCAATTGAGGGTTGGATAAATAAATCAAATATGCAACCAAGGAATGAAAGTATTGAGGTCCGCTAAGTCGAGCTGACGTCAAATAAATCGGGCAACAATTAGCTGACCTGTGGAATAGTCCGTCATGGGAGAGTTTATGAAATCAAGAGTTGCGCAGACTGGTTTCAGGTAATGACGTAATCTGTCCACCGATCCAAACGAGCGAGCAGCATCTTCATTCCAAATAGGCATGAAAACCACAATGCTCGACAGCCGATCCAAACATAACTCGGTCGAATATCACAGCATGCTAATTTGTTGCAAGACTACAGATACTATTCATCTACAAATTCGTCTCCGCTGTTTGATCAGCTGACTACGTGTCGGAAGCAAGTGTGCAATAGTCCTACGTTTCATTGATCAATGGGTTGTCCACGTGTGTATAGTCCGATGGCAGTTGACAGTTCAATCAAATGCAGATGACAGGCGGTAATCAGTCCTGTTTTCCAATAATTAGTGCTCTATTTGACTGGTGATACGCAATGGCTTTGTGAGTAAATGAGGCAGCAAAATTTCACAAATGTTGTGATCCAGTATATTGCTGACATTGACACAAGAAACTGAAAGGGTTATGACATTACTTGATGGAGTTCTGTTTCGTTAGCTGACAATGCGGCCATCTCATGTCCCAGCATTGGATATGGTTGACAGAGGCATATACGAACAGACTTTTCAGCTCATCAGTTGGAAGGTGTACAGCGCATTGAAGTCCACACTCATTCGACCACAGCTGACGCTCCAGTTAACGCTCGTGATTCTTCGGACTAGCTTCCCGGGAAAGGCCGATTCGGTTGCTGTGACCACAGAAGAAGCAGGTATTTTCGTAGTCTTCGTTGAGGATCACTTGTGCGTTCGTAACAAAAACCATCTTCAACGGCAACATGATTAACTGTGATCTATAAAGTACACAGCTTATTTTTCGTTTAGGTCCTATACTATCTTATAGAGCATGCAGGTCAGATGCCACGAGGATGGATTTGCCACGTTCACCAGATTACCCATCAACTGCACCAGTAGATATAAGCACACAAACGAAAGAATTTCTATGGTCTGAAAACTTATAAACGCTCTTTTTGTCATCAGAAGAACAGTACGCACGACACGGAAGACGGAGAGCCGCTTACTCAAACCGGGAAGATAAACGAATCAAAAACCACCCGTTTGCCACGGACAATAGATATACACTGTATTTGGCACGTCATCGTTTCCTATTAATACTAAGGAACACTAATTCTTCTTTCCTCATTGGTGTGTTGCAGTAGTCGATTCACATTCGAGCTAATCCAACGAACGCCTCAATTTATTCAACCATAGTTTAAATGAATTATATGTGAAATTCAAGCAGCTTTCCTACTCAGATTATTCTCGTATTTCCGTGTATCGATGACTGGGACAATTGGGACATCCGATAGCACACGATACTGTAAACGTATTACGGATTTACAATAGAGATGAATTACATTTCCATTATTCAGTGTTTAGCCGTGTTTTATTTGACTCCTGCTTTCTGAACTGTCACAACGAACAAAGGTCTCGATCATAGACGTTTCTCTTTTGTTAGCGGCTTGCTCGTTTACCTTATAATTCAAATTCAATTTGAATTATTCTTTACGTCTCTACTCTCATCATCCTTCTGTTTTGTCGATTCACGTGTGCGTCGTATGCATGGCGCCTTTTCCGCAGTCATGCCCTACTTTATTCATGTAGTTTGTGTAACTTGTGTCAACCATGAAATTGCTCTGTCTTAAGCTTGTACCCATGATTGACGAATAAACATCAGCATATACTCCATTCTTCGATAGGCCAGAATGAATTAGTCTAATTTAAAATGTATGAAGCCAATGATTCAGATTGCATTCCCACGACCTGATCGCAGGCGGTAAAATGTCAGCGTCATCAATATCATTTCATTCTGAGCATAATTAACATATAATACGGATAAAATTGAGCAGATAAATGGGTATGCAAACCATTTTAGGAATTCAAGAATTCATACGGCAGTGGCATCTCTGGCGTACAGAGAGAGATAAACATCCTGTATTTTTGGAATTTCCCTGTTGATAAGGAGATTCGTGGTAATCATATTGGTAGATTTTCTCAATAATCCGAGGAAATTCTCGAACTCCCTTTATCCATGAAACTAATTATTTAGAAATACCTGTACTCGAAAATCAATACCAATTTGCTTCTTTCTGATGGCACTTATCGTCCTGTTTCTCGGCAAGTAAGCCTTTTGTATCAGAAAGATACACCAAACTGCGATCGGTGGTGCAGAGCTTTCATTTGACACTTTGGAGGTCAGACGTTCTAAATCCTCGAACGACGACATTTTTCGTGGTAGGAGGAAATCCATTGTGACTCGGCTGGTGACCACAACTGACATATTGGGACCTTATGCGGTCCCCCACTTCAAGCCGAATAGTCTGGTTTCCGGTTATCTCTAATAGTGCAGAGGGCTTTCGTGGCCATATGACCTTATATCGCTTACACTGCATTCATGAACAAGCTCGCATTTTTCTCAAAGTGAGCCAAAATATTTCCTGATTAAACGAATCCAATGAGCTCCGTATTGCGACTGCGTCAATTTGTCTGTAGGCCCGGCCAAGACAAGAACACGATTCGACTGTTGAGCTTGGTCTTAATTGTCGTTTCCTGAAATAATCATGGTATACCGATTTTGAGTTGGTTTTGCTCGACATGGTCGCAGATGATATATATGGACACCCTAAAGGGAAGTTCGCGAACAGTGATTGGATATCAAATGCAGCCGTGTGTTTCCTTCTCACAATGATCTGGCTTAAAGATCTCTACTATTTCGAAACAGTCATCGACAGTGTCTCTGGCCATTATATCATGAACTGGCTCAAGTAATTTCAACACCCATTTCGCCAATTCGCGCTGTGATAAATTTATCATCTATAGTATTTGTCTACTTGAAACTTCTGGTTTGTGTAATTTCGGTGGACCATGCAGTTGTGGATTCTGAGTTCCTTTTGGCTTCAGATGTTGATCTGTGGTCTCACGGTTTGCTTCTGCCGATACCTCTTTTTCTAGTTCATCAGGCTCATCGCAGTTATCTTGGCGCACAAACTTGCTGGGATAGTCAACAACGGTCTTCATTTGCTCATATTCACTCCAACGAGTCAGCACTTGTCCGGAATCATTGTTTGGGCGTAAAATTATCAAGCCAGTTTGCAACTGTAGATTTTCATTATTAAAAATGCACCCAGATGTGACGAGTGACTGATGTCTGTACGATGTTACCAGGTACTGTGGTTAGAAGTAAACCAGCTCCGCTTGGAACCAAGTCTGCGCAGCTTTTCAAGTGGGTTTGAATATTTTTAGTTGTTCGAATGGATATTCAAATTGTGCTAGTGTCCCGATGCTGTTTATTTTCTTCGGTGGTATACAGAAACCTAGATCTCAAGAGACAGCCTGCAATTGAAGTTCATTTAGTGCAACCAATGATAATTTCTCTACAACAGTTACCGATTGTTTCGCAAAATTGGATTCGGCCAACTTGTGAAGGCGAGCAAAATCCTGGTAAGCACACAGCTTTACAAATGATACGTTGATGATATTTCTATCATCAAGAAAGTCTAGAATAGAAGACATGGATTATGGATGAACTCAATCTTCTGCGTCGAAGTATACGAACTACGATTGGTGCAGATGTGGGCAATACACTTCTCTTCCTCGAGATTATTATGACTAGCAGGAAAGACGGAACAATCGCCAAATCTGATTTCAAAGAAAAGAAATTTGGACAAGCCTATAATTGCAAACTATCAGTTTTGTGCTAGTGGAAAATATTCGTAGCCTGGTCCAGACACCATTTCATAGAGTAGGAAGAATTGGACGGAAACATGATTGACAGCGAACTACAACAGCTAAAAGAGGCGTCGACCGAAAACGCTCATCCCCATACATTTATGAAAAGGCACAGCAGGCCTATAGGTGCCAGATAAACGACTTGATCAGTAGGGAAGTCACTGGTCATTCTCTGTCTTCCAATCAAATGTGATGATGTCAATCGCCTGCTCAAACGGCCACTTGGTTCAACGTTTCCTAGAACATAAAATGCAACTGACCTCAGAATTTTTCAACGAACGATTGGGATCCCCAAAGCCCTCGGTGTAAATAATGTCCACCTCTGCACACCAAATCTCATCTGATTTACGAATTTGCGGAGCAACCTACGTTCGTGGAACAGAGCGACAGTTGTCTAACCGAATATTTGAACACATTCCAAATTGGTCAGAACGTTTTGTGATGGACGCAAGGTCAGATCAAACGCATATTCACAACGTTCGAAATCAGAAGTTTCTGTTGTCTGCCGTCGCTCGTCATCTTCAAATGACGCAACATCCAGCTGACAGAAACACTGCGTTTCGGGTCATATACGTGATAAGGAATGCAAGGCTATTGAGGTTTGCCGAAGCCGTAGCAATACATCGAGAAAAACCCATATTGTGTCAGCAGAAACAGCTGTTTGGTGATGTGTCTCTACCATGGTGACAATTCAAATTCTCCCTATATTTGTCGCACAATACTGTTTTTACAATAGCTTATTTGAACTTAATCGTTCTGCGGTCTATACCATGTTGAGATGCAGCGAGATCGTCGCGGATGTAAATCCTGCCGTTGGATTTATATCCAGAGATCTTTGAGACCAGGATATAGGTCCCTTTCGTCCGATCCCGTGCAAACGGAACTTCCACTCAAGCCATTGAGCATAGTCCGTAAAAAACAGAGTTTTGTAGCCAGATCAAGCTTTGTTCATTTGTCTCATGCACTAACTTATCTGAAAGCTTGTTGTCTAGTCCGATATCCAATTGACCGTTGCTGGTGAACCTACTTGCACTCGGTCGCCATCTAACTCCAATTTTCCTAATGATATTCCAACTCCACGTACGACTGAACTACCCAGATTTGAATCTCCTTATTGCAGTGGAGGAAAAATGAAGACTGACTTCAACTGAATTTCTAATCTTGTCATTTTCGGGCGCAATCTGCATCACTTCGAAGTAATATTTTCATCCGAATCGTGTTTTCGGGGCAATCATGCCCTCTAATCGAGATACAATACCATACTAATCACAGAGTTGCCTTATCACTCTAATTCGAAACCTGAAGGAATTCTGTGTTAGATCAACAATGAGGTTTTCGTTTTTCCTCTTTGCGTGTTTTCACTCTCTCTCTCCCCCGTAGTTCTGTCTTCTAATAAAGTGGGAATTTTTTTTTGATTTTGAGGTTTCCATTGCCATACGTCGTGTATTTTCAAAAGCATCTTCACCAAATATGTGACTTGCTCCTCTATTTCCATGAAAACCTTCTCGGCTCCACTGGAAGTGACAGCGAATAACCTTCTAGGTAAAACGGTATATTTACCTTTATCGTGGTATGGTGCTGTGGTCTCATTCAGATACTCCATGGAGCGGTGGACCATCTACTACTCATCACCCCTCACTAAATAATAGTTGATTCCTCTTGATTCATCCAATATCAACTAGTCAAGTCCCCCGCTTACCGATGTTCCTGTCCTCACCACTCACTGCTCCTCGAGCGATGCAGCAGGAACTAACAATGCAGTCAGTACGAGGACTATTGCCGTTTGACCACGGCATGTCTTCTGTTGACACTCCTACGTGCTCTGGTGCCGTAGGTTTACCATGGACAGTAACATGTGAGCTGAGTTTAACCGACTATTCCTAGAATATCCCAACTATCGGTATGTTGCGTTCAATCCACACATAATCCTAAACATTCACACCGATGCGCAACTTGCTCTCATTGTCGCGTCAGTCTGAGGCTAGTTTTGGTCATGCATTCTGGTAAACTGGCTTACGAAAATATTCATATCAAGTCAGCCTAATTCCTGAGTTTGATTCGTTCAGTTTCCACTTTCCATGGTTCTTTTCATATAAGGATCAGTGAACTGTCACGTTATCATTATGTAACTGAAAATGCATGCTTGCAGATGAATACCATGCAAAACGTCAAGCATATAAACGGATACGAGCAGACATCAGGGAGTAGAAAAGATTGACCAAATGATCGAAATTTGAGTTCAGACATCAAAGAGAAGAAACAGGTCAGCTCAACAATAATGATGAGTATTATACCAGGTTTATTCACAGCATATAAAGAGCATGAAATGGTAGAGCATTCATGCAAGTGGAGGGGCGGTTCGTCTTCTTTGAATGCGGTCGTGTATAGGGGATTGTGATCATATATTTGATTCAGTGCAGAAGACTGCTTTCTCTGCTTTCAGCCTTCCTATTGCTGTAAAAACCTACTTATTATTTTCCACAAATATAGGCGGCGACGATAAATATTAGGAAGTAATACAACGTTTTCTGTTAAAGTAATTACATCCTGTCGAAATGAGCTTGATTGCAGTAGTCTGATGAACATACACTCATGAAACATTTTTCCGTAAATGGAAATGTTCAGCATTCTGAATGTGAATACTCACGTGTTTGAGATTTATTTAAGATTTACTATGATCCTGGATGGTGACACGGAGAAACTATCATCTTCTACGAGATATGAGAAATACAGCCAGCCCTCTTAAGCAGATGTAAGCTTACTGGCTTGCGAATTTTTATAAATTAGCCTTTATTCGTCAGAAGTACAATTCCCTAAATCGAATGATTCCTCTTGGATATTGAAACCCAATAAATCACCTCGACAAAACCAAGAAAAATGTCGTGAATGTTAGTTCAAATGCCAGTTTTGGAGAATATGATCACATAGGCCGCAAATGACTGATCAATAAACAAAGCAATTCAAGTGGTCAAAATAGAGCATGTTAATTCTATCGTCTGCCTACTTCCAGCCCCATTTATTTAAAACAAGTGTTTGATTCTTACAAAAAAGGAGAGTTTCCGCATGAGATCAGGTGAAAATCTTCGCAGACGGACACAGTTAAGAATCCTCACATAGAGGTATTATCATGGTTCATATGACAATGTCCGATTTGATGACTGCGTGAATTGCAGTGAACTCTTGTTATATCACGCGATGACACACTTGACGAAGAATGTTTCAATTCACTAAGACTCGATAAAATATCTATTTGGCATTGGTATGCCACACACAGTGGAAACACACGGCCTATCGGACCCAAAACTCAATCAAAAGACACGGTGCCCAATGAATGCACTGCACGAAACACAGGGCACTAGTGCAAGGAAACTCATAACACAGAACACAACTGATAGAGAGCTCCCTACTACGCCAGATCTGTTGACGCCATATGTGTTTCACCAATTTAGATTTCAGGATCACGTTTGCTGATTTCTTTTACTCTACAAATCATGAAAATACACAACCACACACACAGTCGCCGTCTTGCTCGCTCTCCTCACTCGGAAGATGAGCACTAACTTGTCACTCTCACTAGCATTCGCGGAGTGAAGCATAATATCGACTCGTGAATTTCAGTTGATGTGGATGAAGCTCCGACTTACTTTTTGTAATCAATGCTTTTGTGTACTTTACTGTTCACCCAACAGTAGCGATTCATCGTTCTTTCATATCTCACATTCAAACATTGATCTTCTTCTGTGACAAATCCCAACTGACTCCTCACCATCTTATGAGATTTCAATGTTCACAAGCAAGATTGGTTCATTCACTCATCGGACATCTCGGCTCTGGGGTGCGAAGCCGAACACTTCTCCGTGGTCAACAACTTATGCTAACTTGTTTACCTCCTCACACGTATCCTCGATCGAGCTGGCGATCATGTCCATACCCTTGAACTTATTCTCACTTCTGTTCATTCTCTGTTCTCAGGCACCTTTGTTTTGTAGAAGCCAGGAACCAGGAGCCAACCATACAGAGAGCCAAAGAAAGCTTCTTCCGTTGGGAAACCGAACGCTTACTCTCATCTGCCACCGGTAGTCCGGAACATTGGTCCTTTTTCAAAGTAGTCTCCGAATTTTTTTGTTTCACATCTGAAATTCCTCTGATGATCCTGGTCGTGAACCATATGAGTAAGTTGACAATTCGCTTCCTGGTTTGCCAGTAACTCCATCTCACCTACACATTCTTCTCCTTCATCTCCTTCTGTTATTTCTGTCTCCAAATGCTGCATTCTCTGGACTTTTGCAAACCACCCGATCAAAACGGCATACCACCCATCGTCCTCAAAACATGCAATTTGAATTGGCCTATTTGTTATGTCGTCCTTTCTGTCTCTCTCTCTCCATCACACATTCTCCGACTTTCTACTTTTCCGATCCCCTGGAAACCCATGGCATTTTTTCATATTCCCAAAAGCGATGATCTATCTCATCTTAATAACTATCGTCCTATTCCCACCACACCCTCGATTCAACCGTGTTGCCTCCCACAGATTCTACCTCTCTTCTCGGTTTATCTATTACTCTTCTATCTTGATCTGCCTGCTTATCTCAGTTCGCTTCTCGAGCTGTGTGCGAAATTGGTTTTCTGTTTCGCGCCATAAGCTTTTTCACACTAGCTTATCTTCTCATATACAAAACTCAAACCAGCCCCAAACCTAACTACTGCAGTCACGTGTGGGATGGGGCCTCGTCGGCCTCTCTCCATCTTGATCGGGTTCACCGACGAGACATCCGGTTGATCAACAACCCTTCTTCTAACTCCAACATGCTTCACTAGCCCATTGACGGGCTGTTGCTGCGTTGTCTTTCGTCTGTTGGTACTACTTAAGATCTTGTTCGTCTGAGCTTGTTCTGGCAGCTGGTCTTCCCAAAACGCTCTACCAACCACCACGTACCTACGGAGCTTCTCATCCGAAAACAAGAAACAAACTTCGATGATGCAGGCCCATGTGCTAATTAGATTAGGAAGTCAGACACGACACGATACCACGCATTCATTGGTGACGATCAACACAAGTAAAACTGAGGTGCAAATTGTACAGCTTATATGGTCTGTACAGGCGATTTTGCAAAAATCATGTATGAACCAAACAGCAGAGTCATGTGAGCAGCAGATAAAACAACAAAAATGGATTATCCAGGAAATATCCAGCTGGCGGGAAAATTTAGAAATTGATAAAAAAAGAAGATGCATGTTATTTAAAAATAAGTTATATAGAAAGACACTTATAGAGTTGAATTCATGATATGACGGATGTGGGAACACTTTCCAACAACAAGAGCATTTTTGAGTTTTCAATGTACAACATTCATGCTCAATACGATCCGAAACTCAATTTTATTGCTTCGCAATCAGTTCAGCGATTGTACAACCTGGAGGCAGGATGATTACCAATCAATCAGTTACGATAGGTGCCACAGGCACACAGCCGTCTAAATAAATCAGGTCTTCATACACGGTGGTTTCTGTGCGAACAATACACTGCACCAATCCTTAGTAATACAAAAACAATATTCACGCTGCATGCTATGCCAGTGCCTGAATTACAAATCCACTCTTTGAATTGATTTTTATGATTTTATTATCACACTGGATGAAAAAGTCCGCAACGATATTTTCGGCAAATTAAATGGATGATGTTATATGCTTATCACATAAGCCCAGAAAAGCGACCGATTATGTAGAGACATCTACGAGGAGTGATTTTGTCTTTTTTCAACAGACGAGAAAAAAATACGGCAGAAGAATATAGAAACATGGGAAGCATACACTGATATACCAATGGAGAAATAACAGACTGCGAAGCACTGAACTGTTGGATTTCATGAATTTGAAATGGCATTGGACGATTTCTCCAGACAACCATTCCTGTATTCATATACCCATATAGTATTTCCTAAAGCGAGATATTTTCTATGGTTTACACTTGTAAGAAGAGTACATATAATGGTGGCGTTGTCTTCGATAAAACGTGATCTCACAGTGGAATGAATGCAATCTTGACATTTGTGATTGTTTATCAGAAGACCAGACCGCTCGAGACTGTTTGTATATGTGAAATACTTTCATGAAACTGAAAAGAAATCAGACTACTGAGAGACAGACTGAGTGAAAACAACGTCATTGGCTTACTTGAATAGACAAGCCGAGTGGTTACAGCTAAGTGACTGATGTGAGTATTGAATAGTTCGTGAGAAAGAACAGCTCATGGAAGAACAGTGTCACTGCTTATCAGATACGTATAAGCTTTTCTTCCAACTTTGATACATTATGTTGTTCCTGAGAAGAAGTCTGCCAATCAGTCAATTGAGTACGTGAGCAGATATTGGATTGTGATTTCTTGAGAAGCGACGTTTGCTGTAAAACATAAAATGTTTGTGTCTGATCGACGAAGTCAGGCCTGATACATTGTCACGAATCATTGAGTGATTCTGCAATGAAATGGACTTCTGCGCTAGTTCCTCATACGTGAACCGCCAGGATTTATATGCAAATTGGTATTCGTCAGTTGGACTTCTGACAAGGTTTCGAAGGCCATGAAGTACAGCAAATTCAAACGATTTCAACTCCGACGAAAAAATAGAAATGTGTGATATTTCTCCGATCCTTTTGGACCCTTTTGGGGTGAGAATGATTGTGACAGGATGGTTAGAGTCGGAAATGAAGAACTATTCAATTGCTTGACTGACCACAATAATCAACATCTCCGACAGAAGTCCAGCCCCATGCTTGAGTACTGTACATGTTAAGCCGTCCGATCCAGGAAGTTTTGCTGAACTTGATGAACCAAAGAATCTCGATAATCTTGATGCCTGAGAAGTTCCTAAATTTCGAATTGTTAGCTTGTTATAAAACTGGGAAATGGTTTTTCGGATAGTGATCTTGAAGCTGTATCAACGTTTTACGCATGAGAATTGTTGATAAAAATAACAATCTTTGGTGGGGTAAGTTCCAGTATATGACTTGAAAATATAAAACAAGTCGAAAGTGGAATGGTTTCACCTTATTTGAATGCAAATTGGAATATAACCTACCGATAACTTCACCCACCTTACTTCTCTTCTCCGTGCCATAATAAATCGGATAACCAGCAGAAACATATTTGTTCTCAGTTGTAATGTGAAGCCTCTGTTCGAATCTGTTCTATTTCAAGCTATGTCAGGGTGTGAAAAGAAACTCGGTAGACGGCTGCACGAGTGTGATGATTTCATGGGCTCTTGCCAAACAAGTGATCCTTTGTTTCGATAGTGATTTCTTGTGTAAATGAATTTCGTACGAATCCATCAAGACAAATGCAAATTCACATCGCCTGGTTGCTCTTGACTAGGTAGATATGGGCGTATCAACACTACAATAAAATCTACTCTTTTAATTCGTCTAAGCATGAATTCCGTATGAGCTGATCTAACTGATTTGCGTTTAAGTAATCACGAAATGATACCCGCTTTTCCAATGATTTGCATTGTAATGAACAGCTCTTTTCCGTGCCAGCCACAAACCTGGTACCACTGGTTACGTTCATTTTCTGTCTGTCGAGTATTACTTTCAACTTGTTGTTTCATATCCGCATTTGGACTAGCAGATTGATCGGCAGATGCAATATGGGAGCATAATCACTGACTACGCCGCATAATATACCACTGAATGACCTCAAATGCTGAACAAATTTTGGGAGACGTTTGAGCAAGGCTTATGAGCGTGTTTTTATTCCGGTCTCACGGCGAAATACCAACGGAATCACCTCTATCGAACAAATAGAGAAGATGCGAGCCGATAGACAGATGAGACAATATATTCTATATAAAGTGGTACGGAAACAGTACTGATACGAGAAATATACGAAATGCAAACGATCGCAACGACGAATCAGAAAACGAAGCGCGAGCCTGTATAGTCAGCGCGAAACCGAAGGTAGAGTTATCCAAAACGAGGTCAGAAGAAACCTCGGAATAGTTAGTTCAGTTAAGCATACGCAACCGAACAAAACGGTGCGGTCAAAATCAGACGTCAGAAAAGACCGTATGGAAAATAAATCCAACATTGTGTCCAGAAAAGGGTCATTTTCTCAACTCTATCGAGGCCACTGGAAATCTATCTTACTTTGCAAATGTAACAACAGTCTATGTTTGACTTCTGAGGTCATTTTTGCAAGCAGTAGGTCAACTGATAAGGATTCGATTTCAGTACGATCAAGCACAGCCGGAAACCAAGTAAATTGTCCCTCGAGAAGGAAATTCAATAATGTCAACTGAGAGTTGCGTAAATAAATCAAATATGCAACCAAGGAATGAAAGTATTGAGGTCAGCAAAATCGGAGCTGACGTCAAATAAATCGGGCAACAATTAGCTTACAAGTGAAATAATCGGACATGCTAAGATTCATGCATAAGGAGGAGCATTTCTTTGAAGAATATTTCTACGACTAACGAATCGTAGAGCACGATGACAAACATTGAATAAATGGTCCAAAGCAACTCTGTATAAGTAGCAAGATATGAGATTAACATAGATTCATCACGCAGCCTAAAGATCCGGATCACTATGGAGAAGCACGGAACCACTACACAGCTGTTTCTTCTTCATTAAAAATCATCTTCATGGTTTTCAATGAAGAGCTGAGCATTCACACTACTTGATTACTCATATTATACCTCATTTCACCGAACTTATTTTTGAGCCTTTGGTCGTTTGTCTGCAAGAATATAACTAAATCGCAATGTATTCCGTTCTGAAGTTATTCTTTTAATTACCCTCTTAGGCGTGAGTGCACGTGAATGAGTACACCCATGGTCTCAAAGGCCCACAACACGTAATTGTGAAATGAAAAGTGGAACAAACTCGACTCAGCTATTGACGTCATCTGTCCACCGATCTAAACGGGCGAGCAGCATCTTCATTCCGAATAAGCAAGAAAACCACAATGCTCGACAGCCGATCCAAACATAACTCGGTCGAATATCACAGCATGCTAATTTGTTGCAAGACTACAGATACTATTCATCTACAAATTCGTCTCCGCTGTTTGATCAGCTGACTACGTGTCGGAAACAAGTGTGCAACAGTCCTACGTTTCATTGATCAATGGGTTGTCCACGTGTGTATAGTCCGATGGTAGTTGACAGTTCAATCAAATGCAGATGACAGGCGGTAATCAGTCATGTTTTCAAATAATTAGTGCTTTATTTGACTGGTGATACGCAATGGCTTTGTGAGTAAATGAGGCAGCAAAACATCACGAATGTTGTGATCCAGTATATTGCTGACGTTGACACAAGAAACTGAAAGGATTATGACATTACTTGATGGAGTTCTGTTTCGTTAGCTGACAATGCGGCGATCTCATGTCCCAGCATTGGATATGGTTGACAGAGGCATATACGAACAGACTTTTCAGCTCATCAGTTGGAAGGTGTACAGCGCATTGAAGTCCACACTCATTCGACCACAGCTGACGCTCCAGTTAACGCTCGTGATTCTTCGGACTAGCTTCCCGGGAAAGGCCGATTCGGTTGCTGTGACCACAGAAGAAGCAGGTATTTTCGTAGTCTTCGTTGAGGATCACTTGTGCGTTCGTAACAAAAACCATCTTCAACGGCAACATGATTAACTGTGATCTATAAAGTACACAGCTTATTTTTCGTTTAGGTCCTATACTATCTTATAGAGCATGCAGGTCAGATGCCACGAGGATGGATTTGCCACGTTCACCAGATTACCCATCAACTGCACCAGTAGATATAAGCACACAAACGAAAGAATTTCTATGGTCTGAAAACTTATAAACGCTCTTTTTGTCATCAGAAGAACAGTACGCACGACACGGAAGACGGAGAGCCGCTTACTCAAACCGGGAAGATAAACGAATCAAAAACCACCCGTTTGCCACGGACAATAGATATACACTTTATTTGGCACGTCATCGTTTCCTATTAATACTAAGGAACACTAATTCTTCTTTCCTCATTGGTGTGTTGCAGTAGTCGATTCATCAGTAGGCAAAATATCAATACATCCATGTGTGCATCTGGCATTTGGCCTGTTGTCTAGGCCTTAGATTCTGCACTCTGAAAAAATTCGCGCTTGTAAAATGTACCGTATTATCAAGCTCACTGAGAGGTAACATAAGCACATAATCCAATACTCAATGGACCAAAATAACTAAGTCTTGTTCAACATTTATGGTGCCAATTGTCCAGATTGCCTCCCGACGGCCTAATCACAGGGGGTTAAAAAGTCAGCGTCATCAAAACCATTTACTCCTGAATAAAGGGACAAATAAAACGTACTAACTTGAGTAGATAAATTGGTAGGTTAACAGTTTCAACTTTTTCAGAGGTAATATGACAATGGCATCTTCGGTGTACAGAAACATCAATATCCTGTATTTTTGGAATTCCCGTTTTGATTAGAAGATTCGTGGTAATCATATGCATGATCATGTGATTTGGCATCCTTGAAGGGAAGTTCGTGAACAGTGATTGGACATCAAATGAAGCCGTGTGTTTCCCTTTCACAATGATCTGGCCCAAAGATCTCTACTATTTCGAAACTTTCTTTGATAGTGTCTCTGACCAACGAACCACGAACTGGCTCAAGCAATTTCAACACCCATTTCGCCAATTCGCGCTCTGATGAATTTATCATCTGTAGTATTTGTCTAAGTGAAACCTCTGGTTTGTGTAGTTTCGGTGGACCACAGAGTTGTGGATTTTGTGGTTCTTTTGGCTTCAGATGTTGATCTGTGGATTCACTGGTAAAATGTCTTTCTAGTTGAAAGTGGGCTTCTGCCGATACCTCTTGTTCTAGTTCATCAGGCTCATCGCAGTTATCTTGGCGCACAAACTTGCTGGGATAGTCAACAACGGTCTTCATTTGCTCATATTCACTCCAACGAGTCAGCACTTGTCCGGAATCATTGTTTGGGCGTAAAATTGTCAAGCCAGTTTGCAACTGTAGATTTTCATTAATAAAAATGCACTCAAGTGTGGTGAGTGACCGATGTCTGGACGATGTTACCAGGTACTGTGGTTTGAAGTAAACCAGCTCCGCTTGGAACCAAATCTGCGCATCTTTGTTGGTGGATTTGAATATTTTCAGTTATTCGAATAGATATTCGAATTGTGCTTGTGTCTAGTTATGGTCGAAATAGGTATTTGCGGTTTCAATGTGACTGTGGACCTATTTACTTTTTCATGGTGGGAAAACCTCAAGTGGCACTGTGCAAATTTCTCACCATACCGCGACCTGAATTAGTTGCAGTTGTTCTTGGAACGCGGTTTTGAACGACATCACTCACGAGTTACAATTGCAAATAGATCGTCCTATTCCATGGACAGATCCCACCATTGTTTTGCAGTTAATAAATAATTCCAAAGTCATTCATTTCCATACGTTGTGGCCAATGGAATTGCTCTCATAGGAGACTGTACATCACACCGTAGGTGGCGATATGTTTCGATCGATGGGAATCAAGCGGATGTTTCATTTAGAGGCACAGACAGGGAACTGATGCCTGAAAGGAACGTTTGGATTCAAGTTCCAAGTTGTTAAGCAATTTTGATGTTAAGCCAAAGACGCCAATGTCTGTGTTTGCATTGTCTGATAGAAAATACCATAAATGGAAAAAAATTGTTTTGTTATTCTTAGTGACTGCACTGTCTATTTCGCAGGAACCCTCTTGTCGTGTTATTCAACTTGGACTTAAATAAAACACGAAGTCGCTTGGGTTAGAAGATTGATTATTCCCATTCTTTTATTAGGGTATGGACGGCAGTACACTGTCTATTTGGGTCCTATGGGAGTGAAGTATTTGGGTGATGCCTCATTCATAGCAATCAGAATATTCCAAAATCACTGTTTTGAAAAGGATCTGAATTCTTCGAAGTTAAACCCACCGAAGACGACAAGTATTCTGAAGCTCTTGAGAACCACTGTGTATGAAGACCTGATTTATTTAGACGGATGTGTGCCTGTGGCACCTCTCGTAACTGATTGATTGGTACTCATCCTGCCTCCAGGTTGTACTATCGCTGAACTGATTGTGAAGCATTATGACGAGGTAAACGGTCATGTAAGAGCTTCTCACGTTTTCGCGTGAATTAAAATGGAGTTTCGGATCGTATTGAGAATGAATGTTGTACGTTGAATACTCAAAAATGCTCTCGTTATTGGAAAGTGTTCCCACAACCGTGCTTTCAGATTATGGCTCTACTACCTCTTAATAGGATTCGAGAAGGTGGACCGTTTAGGGTTTGGGGGATTCAATACTTTGCCAACATTTGATATTAAAATTGGTAGAAGTACGCACAAGCAATGTGGGTGTTTGTTCTCTTGTATTCAAATGAGGGCTGTGCATATAAAAAAGGCACATAGCCTAACAACAAATGCATTGCTCGTGCCGCTTTCGAGGACCCCCTGAGGTCATGTTTTGGCGACACCGGTGACTAATTTATCAGGGCCGGAAGTGAGTGAGAAAGACTGATATTGTGATTTGATAGCGAAAATCAGTAAGTGAGATTCCAATGCGTAATGTCGACTGGTGATTTCAACCACCTGAAACAAGTCACTTTAGTGACATATGAGAAAGAATGATTTGCTCTGTTAAGTGAATAATGACAGCCGTGGTAGGTGGTCAGTTTCTCACAGATGAATCACTGCTGAACTGTATCGCTGACACTGGACGGATCATCAATTTCAAGCCAATTATTCTGGTGTATGATGACCTCTCATCAACGAGACATCTGAGTTGTAGTGATTTACTGCTGTGACATTCCAATCCAACGGACATCCATGGAGAAACCACTATTATTAAAAGGTATACGGAGTGTCGATTTCAGGTGCAGTAGTTGGTCTGTGCCAGCTGGAAAGAATGAGGACATGGATACTCACGAACGTTGCAATTGTGCCACAAATGTTTATCGCCTAAACGGGATTTGCGCATCCATGAATACGTTTTGCTTCTAGGTGGAAACATTCATCGGGGATGCAGCCAAAAGGAGTTATCGACGAACTAATTCGTGGTGCCGATGGACACGTTGGTCAAGTGCGGGTCCGTACCAGTGATGAAAATCGCTGTCGAGATATTCGATCCGTTAGCATACGGGAAGCAGTCGAATTAAACGGAAAGATTGAAAATAAGCAGTTTTCTTGATGTGATGTGAACTCTGCCTCCGACTAGAAACAGCTTTCTTAGTTAGTCGCAAATAACTTCGAAGCATCTTTTAAGCAGGCGTTGGAGCTATGACGCTTCTTAACAAGCCTGTCGGATATAAAAGCTAATTGAACCGCTTCTTAAAATGCTTCTCCCAACGGACTAAACTAAGCTCCTGAGTTCGAATCAGTGAGCTATTCGTCTCTTAGAGCAGTTCAATAACGCTTGACTTTCGAGAACAGGTGTTTTCGCTTAGACGGATAAGATTGTAGCTGCTGCCAATCGCTGTATCTGCTGCTCATCGCTGCAGCTTTTTCCACCTCTGTATTCCACTAGTGTTCACGGCCGTTTCTCAGTCCCAGAATCAATTGGCGTTTAAGAAACATCTGTGTTCCATTATATCTGGAATCCAGAGGAAACATTCTGCGAGCATCTCACAGCTCAACTGAGGATGCATATATACATTGCTTCTGTGGGTAGCTTGTTGTTGGATCTTGGTCAGCCGTAAAAGCTTCAAATAGAGCCCGCTGGACTTCTGTTTACAACTCATCTGGATACTGGGCATCGATAACTCGGCGAACAGTTGTGATATCTAATGGATTGCCGATGGCAAGACCAGGTTCGAAAAATGTGTGTGGAATCACAAAACAAATTTCATTCAAAGTTCTATGCTAGACCACAAGACTGCGGGTGACGAAGAGCAGTGTGTTTTACTTTTCAACCAAGATCTTATAGCCAATTATCCAAGAGTTCAGCAGCTGAATTGGTGCCACTGTCAGTAACTGGCCCAAGCAGAATTCCTCCTCTGTTGAATCTTTTCCCGTGCGTAGTCTGTGTTGTTAAGTATACCTTTGATCAGCGGGGAGAAGCATCAGTGATCACAAGAGTATAGTATTTACCCAAGAAGGATCCACAATAGTCTGAAGGTAATTGAGATCGCCAGATATCTCTAACCCTAATCCAGGAATGTGCATTCCAACATAAACCTCAGAACATTTTAAAACGAGCTGTTGTATATCCAATGAATCGGGTGAAGAATTCAGGATAGTGACATCAATGTGCAAATCACGAACAGCTTGAAAAACCAATAAATGGAGGTTCTGAATCGGAAACGAAGAACCAGTGAGAACTTGTGCCCAATAATACCTGGAATAGTCTTCCTGGTAGGAATAATCTTATCGATGGGATAACGCAATATATAGCTTTACGTGAAATGATGGATTCCACACTCCCAGTGTCAACAATAAAAGTGTGTTGACTAGCCTCTTGTGAATGCAATTTTTGGTAATATGTGGAACCTTCTCTGACAAGAGGGCTAATGCAAGTGTCAAAAACCTGGTAGGAAATAAAGAAGTGTCAGATGATGCTGAGGGGATCGTCTGTCGATATGGTGGGCTACTGCTACAAGCACTATCATTGTGACCAAACTTACCACAGACAAAACACGTTGCTCATCAACGGGGACGTGTGAAACAACGATGTAACTGACCATATAAAATACACTCGCCCGAATCGAGATTGTTATGGTTGGATTTCGAACAAATCGATCACTCAAGTGGGGCTGATTATCACGACACTCTATTGGCTTGGTGAAATGAGGCAAATTTTGAGTGTGCCGAACTACTTCCTTTTTAAAAGAATCGAACAGTGTGGACTCCGAAACAGCATTTACTTCGCGATACTTTTCACCAATTCGGCTAACTTGATGAAGGGTCTGATCAGTTGCAAGCAACAGCCTCTGTTCCAATCTCGAAGGTTGATTCCTACAATCAGCGATTGCACAGCTGATGTTCCCATGTGCGACCGTAGTCACACTTCGCTGCCTGTATCTGCAGCTGAAGAATGAATTCACGAACGGATCGGTTTTCAAGTCTAGTGAGGCTGTTTCATTTGGCTCTCTCAGCAGCAGCGAAATTGACCGACTTGAAATGCCATAAAATGATGATTCTTAATTTGTCGTTTGGTAGAATCCGGAAAAGACGACGCTCTCATGGGAGTGTATGCATTTCTGCAAATGGGATGAAAGAAAACACTGTTTTCTCCGCATCATCCAAATGGTTTCGGGCCTCATACCATTTATTGAAACATTCCATGTAGTTGTCAACCGGCTGAGATGTAAAACTTACATCAAGAGGTTTCATTTCAGATGAAATCATGGTTTGAATCGTTTGCGCGACGCAGAATGTGAAATCCAATGGATTGAATAGGCTGAACGCCGCACACAACCACTGCGTGGTAAGAACAACAAGCACGTATAGAACGTAGCTTAATTTGTCATCTGGGCGGTATCATGTACGGTACCATTATGTACTATAACAGAGAGAATACAGTGAAATAAGACAGAATGTGTCAATCCTCGATTTTACAATAGTTCTTCTTGGAGGCACATTCTTTGATATCGTCAAGTAGTGGCCGACAAGGATTTTCGTCTTTGATGTATTTTCGGCCACTGACGAGAAGTAGGCTTCGATTCACATGGACAACCGTGTGATCATTGGCAACACATGGGGACCAAAATGATCAGCAGTTTAGTAATGCGCCGTGCCAGCCGAAACCAATAGCAATATGGTCGATCTAAGTGCAACGATGTGGAGACGTAGCAGGGTGCCAGGTTACTCGGTGGAGCTTATTGTGCCAGAAATTTGTACTCGCTAGGAATAGTCCATGGTCGGGCCATAGTTGAATGAGTCGGTCACCGTTATCGGTTCCATCAGTTGAAATGTCGAAATGGTTTCCTTTATTTCTCTCCGTCTCATCGAGGCTTCCAACTGGAACATTGAATTCGCCAACAACCTCCATGATGTCCGTTGAACGCATGCTACGGAGCAATCGACAAAATCATGGTAGTATTTGTGTTTAGCCTCAGACGAGTTGCAGTCATTTGTAGCATGCACATAAACGACAAACAGGCATGGACTCTTCAGTCTAGTGCTGTTTACATGTATGGAACCGTTCACTCGAATCGCACATAGACGACTTCACATTGTAATCCAGTCGAGCAGCACACGCTCAGTTTTCCTGCCGAGAATGATGCCAACGCCAGCCTTACCACAAGCACTAGACACCGAATCACCTGTCAGGCGAAGCATGAAATGGGAATTCCAGTTTTTAGCTGGTGAGCAAAGTGTTAACACTGAAGTTGGTTCTTTTATCTGTGTTTCGAGGACACGATGAACATCTATTTGGAATGTTTTGAAGATTTCCAGGTATTGCAGACAGTTGCCCAGTTTGCCGAGGTGTGCGGATGCTGAAATCAGCTAATTGAGACGAATGCTCACGTTGGAAAATCGATTCCCTTTTTTGTTTTATTGTATCCTTTTTTCTACCATTTCCGAGAAGTAGCAGTTCACGGTCACGGCTAGTTGTAGCCCCTCATATCTGTCAAGAGACAGAGCAAGTTCATGGTTGACACAAGTTACACAAGCCACATGAATAAAGTAGGGCATGATTATGGAAGAGGCGCAAAACATCCGACGCACACGTGAATCGACAATACAGAAGGGTGATAAGAGTAGAGAAGTAAAGAATACTTCAAATTGAATTTGAATTATAAGGTAAACGAGCAAGCCGCTAACAAAAGAGAAACGTCTATGATCGAGACCTTTGTTCGTTGTCACAATTCAGAAAGCGGGAGTCAAATAAAACACGGCTAAACACTGAATAATGGAAATGTAATTCATCTCTGTTGAAAATCCGTAGTCAGTTTACTGTTTTGTGTGTAATCGGATGACCCAAAAGTCTCAGTCATCGATACACGGAAATACGAGAATAATCTGAGTAGGAAAGCTGCTTGATTTTCACATATAATTCATTTAAACTATGGTTGAATAAATTGAGGCGTTTGTGTGCTCTATCTACTGGGCGGTGTGGTTAACAGGGCAAACCCCTTCCATGTGGAATCTGACCTCATGCTGTATTAGATAGTATATGACCAAATCGAGAAATTGTTTGGTGCTTTATTGATCAAAGTTTGTCAGGTTGCCGTCGAAGATGTATTTTGCTACGAAAGCACAATTGATCCTCAACGAAGACTACGAAAAGCTTGATTCTTCTGTGGTCACAGCAACCGAATCGGCCTTTCCCGGAAAACCAGTCCGACTAATCACCAGCGTTAACTGGAGCGTCAGCTGTGGTCGATTGAGTGTGGAGTTCAATGCGCTGTACACCTTCCAACTGATGAGCTGAAAAGTCTGTTCGTATATGCCTCTGTCAACTATATCCAATGCTGGGACATGAGATCGCCGCATTGTCAGCTAACGAAACTGAACTCCATCAAGTAATGTCATGACCCTTTCAGTTTCTTGTGTCATCGTCAGCATTATACTGAATCAAAACATTTGTGAAATTTTGCGGCCTCATTTACTCACAAAGCCATTGCGTATAACCAGTCAAATATAACACTAATTATTTGAAAACATGACTGATTACCGCCTGTTATTTGCAATCGATTGAACTGTCAACTTCCATCGGACAATACACATGTGGACAACCCATTGATCAATGAAGCAAAGGACTGTAGCATATTTGCTTGAGACAAGTAGTCAGATGATCGAATAATGGAGACGGATTTGTGGATGAATATTGGCTGTAACCTTGCCACAAATTAGTATTCTGCGATATTTGACCGAGTCATGGTTGGATTGGATGTCGAGAATTGTGGATTTCGTGCCTATTTGAAATGAAGATGCTGCTCGCTTGTTTGGATCGGTGGACAGATTACGTCATTACCTGAAACCAGTCTGCGCAACTCTTGATTTCATAAACTCTCCCATGACGGACTATTCCACAGGTCAGCTAATTGTTGCCCGATTTATTTGACGTCAGCTCGACTTTGCGGACCTCATTACTTTCATTCTGTGGTAACATATTTGATTTGGTATTACTGGATTTCTTCTTCTGGGGAAAATTATTTGGTTTCAGAATTTGTTTGACCGTACTGAGTTTGGTTTGTCATTAGTTGACCTATTGCGTGCAAAAATGACCTCAGAGGTCAAACCTGGACTGTATTTGCATGTTCAAAATAAAAGTCTTTGATCGTTCAAGGGTTTCGTAGTGGCCTCGATAGAGTTGAGGGAAAGACCGCTATCTGGCCACCATATTTACCTGAACTGATATTTCCGAGGTTTCTGTCGACCTCTTTATCAAATCCAACTGTCTTGATGGATCGGTACGAAATTCAGTTCCATAGGGAATCACTATCGGAACCCATAATCGCTCGTTTGGCAAGAACACATGAAACCAACACTTTCGTGTATTCGTGTACCGAATTTATTTTCACACAGTCACACAGCTTGAAATAGAACAGAATGGAACAGAAGCATCAAATTACAAATGGGAACATCTTAGCCATGTGTCAGTTGGCTGTCACCCACTCAGCTCGTTTCTTCATGCACACCGATGAAAATAATTCACAAGATCAAAAATTTCCGAGCATCGTAGTCTTCTGGTAAACACTCACAAATGTCTAGATCACATTCATTCCACTGTGAGATCACATTTTCTAGAAGACACCACCAGTGTTGGATCAACTCTTCTTACACGTGTAAACCATGTGAATTTTCACGGTTTTAGAAAAATTGCATTTGATCTTTACATACAGGCATTGCTGTCTGGAAAGTTCATTGATCGCCATTTCAATTTCCTGAAGTCCAACAGTTCGTTGCTTCGCAATCTGTTATTTCTTCATTCATACATTAGTGTATGTTTCCCATTTTTCCATATTGTCCTGACTTATTCATTTCCGTCTGTTGAAGAGAACTTACATCACTGTTGGTAGAGGCCTGTACAAAATCGATCTTGTTTCTGGGCGTATGCTTTAGGCAATAATAATGTATCAGCAGTTTTTCGAATGTCCTCTGATAGAAACTTCCCATGGGTCTGTTGATATTTTCAATAAAACGTGTTGTCAAAATGACAAAACAGACGCGACAGATCAAGTAATCCCGTCAATGACCAAATCACCGTTTTATAGAAACTATTAAAATGGTTGCTAAGGTTTCGAAATCCTGTTACGTTGTGAAGGACAGTTGACCATCTAGAATAATCGCCGTTCAAATATAAAGTTACCTATCGTCAGCGAGCACTGAGAAAATGGATCAATTAAAAGATCTGTCTACAAGGACACTATCTACATTGCACTGAAATTGTTCCAGAGAAGTACAAGATAAGCACAGTGCAAACACTGTTTCTCGGGCTAGAGTAGATTTGAACGTCAGAGCCACTGGAGGGAGAAATCGTTCGAATTATTAAAACACTGATGTCAACTGCGCATTTAGAATAACTCCTGGCAACTTGATATCAACTCAAGCTGATAAACAATAGCCTTTCACTGAGCTTAGTTGTGAAATCAGAAATAGCTTACGTATGAGACGTTATGATCAACCAAACCAAACGTTTAAAGCCAACTTCCAGCGAATCTACCATGCTGCCGAACCGGTAATTAAGTTCATGTTATTCCCCGGTCACTGGTCATACAATGAATCAACACTCTCAAATGTGGCTTGAGAAAGAAACTCAACACGATTGCGTCATCGATGGATGACAAATTACTGACTGCCACAAATTGTTGGGAGACAAGGCAATTCGTCACTGCCCGTCAGACAGTCGTGGTGATTTCCCTACTGGAAAAACTAGACAAACATTCCTTCAATGAGCAACGCGACACCATCACGTGATCCACCGAAGTGTGTAACGTAATAAATTTGATTCATTCAACATGATTACTCATTCCGCTGTCGCAACAAATCTCGCATGAACCAGGTTATGTATGCTCACGCAGCGCAAGTGGAGATCAGCTTTTTGACTGCTGTCATCATATTCACCGATATTCGAACGTGTGTATCACTTTGACGCGAGCATCGTAATTGATTGGTGATAGTGGTAAAGGTGATGTGATTTTGGTGATGCTTCATGCGACAGACGCGCCCAGAGAGCCGCCCAACGGGAGAAGACAGGCAAGTCACAAAACAATTCCACTACGTTCATGGAATTCGAGTTATAGGTTGATGAGATGAACTTTGAGTGAGAGATATTCACATGTTCATTATTTTTTTGGTATGACAGGATAAAATTTAAATTAGAAGATCATTGTTCATATGTGAAATTGAACTTGAAATGATGGTTACCAGTGTCGTACTGACCTGTTTGTTTTGGTTCATGGTTAGATTTGTTGATACCTTCGTGCAACTAATGGATATTCATATAATTCGGCTAATACGGTTGAGTGAGGACACTCGATTGGGACATCATTAGCACTTTTTCTGATTGACAAAATGAAATGCACCGAGGGAATTCACGGAACCTGGCTTTCTTCTCAGTAGTATTTTCCCTTTATTCATCTCATTTTGTCGAAAATCATTTGTGCTCCTTTTTGGCTCATACTTGAGTTTGCTAGCCTACTGAACTCCTCGATGCAATACAATGAGATACAGGTTTGTTCTGTTCAGATAGCCGTCACCATGTATTGTGTGTGATGGCTTTGATTGTTATCTCGGAGCAGCAAGCTCACAATCAAATAGAGGAGGAGAAGAGAATATGAAACGAGTACGACGAGAACCACATTATTGGAATTAAGTCGATGGATAAAGTTTGTGGATGCGATAGCCCCACTAATCACGGCATCTATCCATATCTCTCAAAGTATCTAACCACTGAGTGGCAGGATCGCTTGAACCTCGCCTAGGAAGTCTAACACGCCCTACAATAACAAGTCAACTAGTTAGACTTACCATAGAGTAGTAGTATGCAAGGAACTCCATGAATACAATGACTTAATGAGTGCAACAACAGGACCCTACAATTGCATTATTCGAACTCCCGTGTGGCTGCTTACAGACTGCTCACAATACTGCTCCTCCTTCAACGTAAAATAATCACTGTCCCCAGTGTTATTTACTCCTTCACCACACACGAACTGAGAGTATTTGATTCTCATTGTGAAGGTCATTTTACAAGACCACTCTCGGTCATATTGCATCGAAATCACACAATCAAAAGACCCCCCATTCCACTTGATCGCGCTAGCCAGTGATTTAAACTAAGTACGAATTTGAAATGCAGTTCACCTCAGTTTGCACTATTACTATGGGCCCAGATAGTCACACCCAGTTTGTTACCTATATCAAAATTATTGTTGCTCATTTTCAACTTACGCGTATGAAGTAGAGTAAGCCAGTGTCCACCGTATCTCATTACTCGTGCTACGGTTCTAGCTTATCTATCTGAACCCCACTGTTATCTACTTGTTGACCCTTTGAAACCGCAATGGGCCTACTGCAGCTTCCGGACACTCATAGTGGAGCGTTTAGTTTATCAGAGATGCAGGGGATGTGTGCTTTCTATTATACATCTCGTGTCATCTTGAAAAAAACAACTACATGAATTTTGATCACCGTCTACTTCTAGTCCAGAGAAATGGAAGAGGCTATATCTGATATTAGATAAAGTAGCTTCAGTCAACAGAACTTGTTCCTCGACTTGACTTCTAAGAATTAAAAAAGAAGATCAGTTCATGAGCTGGCAGAACAAACTTTAACCGATGAAACTGGTCAATGAGTAATACACTCCAGGGAAGACATTATTGGACAATAGTCTCCATCATTCGAACAAATGCATCAAGCTAACTAAATTGTTGTTGGATATTAATCGACGGTGCCGACAGGATTCGAACTCACCATTCACCATTGGAGGATTTGGAATCTACCGTGATGATTGCTTGACCAGCGACGGCAAATATGATGAACACGGTCGTTTTGTCGCCCACTACTCACTTTCTGATTTACGCAACCAAACTCTCCAGAAACATTTATCGCAGATCCTCTGAAAAGGCAAAACTTTTTCCTGATTTATATAAGCTACGTAGAGATAGACTCTTATTTCCATTAGCTCCTCCAACTAAAAAGCTCCAATGATCAGGATGATGGAAAAGTCTACAAAGTTACTGTGTGTGGAAGAACTTTTCATCAGAAAAAATGACAAACATGTACGATGTGACCTCCCCAGAGTCACTCATCTCATCGCGATACGTTAGGCTTGTTTTTATGAGAGATTACCACAAAATTGTTCCATACGCTTTTGTAGACGTATTCAACCGGGTTCTATCGTATCGTTTTTGAACACTACAATTTTAAAGTTCCTGTGTTACCTACAATACGCATAATTTCGAATGTATTCGCAGATTACCCGTTATACATTTTGCAGAAACAATCGTCATAAATTAATACTTCCTGGACAAGACCTCCATGTTTCCCTTCGTTTGTCAATCGCGAATGTTATAAGATATTCTTTCATAATATTCATTGTGACCCAAATAGATAACCTACAAGTTTACTTCTTGATTACCGACCGTCACCTGCTTCTTTTCATTTACAGTTTCCGTGTTTGAATTTATCGCATGCCGTGTAAATATCCAATGCGCATCTACAATGCATAATTGAGCACTTTTTCCAACTGACAAAATGAAATGCACCGAAGGAACTCACGGAACCTGGCTTTCTTCTCAGTAGTATTTTCCCCCTATTCATCTCACTCTGGCGAAAATCAATTTGACTCCTTGTTATTAGCCCACTGAAATCCTCGATGCATTACAATGAAATGGAGGAGAAGAGAGTGTGAAACGAGTACGAGAAGAACCACATTATTGGAATTAAGTCGATGGAGAAAGTTTGGGGATGCAATAGCCCCACAGATCGCGGCATCTATCCATATCTCTCAAAGTATCTAATCACTGAGTGGCAGGATCGCTTGAACCTCGCCTAGAAAGTCTAATACGCCCTGCAATAACAAGTCAACTAGTTAGTTTTTCCATAGAGTAGAGGTATACAAGGATAAGTGTCTCCCGTGGGATTTGCTCGTGTTTGATCTTCAAAATACAAAAAAGAGGGAACTTCAAGAGTACAATGACTCACTGAGTGCAGAAACAGGACCATACAAATGAATTATTCGAACTCCAGTATGACTCCTAAAGGCTTGCTCTCTATAATGCTCCCCCTTCAACGAAAAAAACAATGTGTCAGTGTTATTTATTCCTTCACCAAACACGAACTGAGAGTATTTGATTCTCATTGTGAAGGTCATTTTACAAGACCACTCTCGGTCATATTGCATCGAAATCACACAATCAAAAGACCCCCCATTCCACTTGATCCCGCTAGCCAGTGATTTAAACCAAGTACGAATTTGAAATGCAGTTCACCTCAGTTTGTGCTATTACTGTGGGCCCAGATAGTCACACCCAGTTTGTTACCTATATCAAAATTATTGTTGCTCATTTCAACTTACTCGTATGAAATAGAGTAAGCCAGTGTCCACCGTTTCTCATTATCCGTGCTTCGGTCCTAGCTTATCTATTTGAACCCCACTGTTATCTACTTGTTGACCCTTCGAAACCGAAATGGGCCTACTGCAGCTTCCGAACACTCATAGTGGAGCGTTTAGTTTATCAGAGATGCATGGGATATGTGCTTTCTGTTATACATCGCATGTCACCTTGAGAAATCGACCGACTGAATTTTGCTCACCGTCTACTTGTAGTCCAGAGAAAACTATATCCAATATTAGATAAAGTAGCTTCAGTCAACTGAACTTGTTCTTCGACTTTGACTACCAAGAATTACCAAAGAAGATCAGTTCATGAGCTGGCAGAACAATCTTTAACCGATGAAACTGGTCAATGAGCAAAACACACCAGGGAACGAATAATGGGACAATAGTCTCCATCATTCAAACAAATGCATCCAGCTAACTAAATTGTTGTTTTGTGTAAGTGAATGCACAAGTCCCTTCTACGTTATTGCTGCATTGTTATCTTCTTTGATATCAGTCCGACGTGGAATATGTTGATATATGCTGACTGCCATAAATGATCCCATTACCGTCATTGTCCTCCTGGAGTTTACCAATGTGGCGAGAAAACCATAACAAAAACGCATAAGCAAATTGGTTTTTGGAACTTATCGTTCCTTATTCTTTATTCATTTCCTGTTTGCTGTATATTGGTGGTAAAATGTCTACGGGAGGGGGCACGGAAAATTAGAGGTTTTCGAGTGGGATAAGGATCGACGGTGCCGACAAGATTCGAATTCACCATTCACCATAAGCGGATTTGGAATCCACCGTGATGATTAATTGACCAGCGACGGCCAGTTTATTGCCAAGTCAATAACCAATATGATGAACACGGTCGTTTTGTCGCCCACTACTCACTTTCTGGTTTACGCAACCAAACACTCCAGAAACGTTTTTCACTGATCCTTTTCCTGATTTATATGAGCTACGTAGAGATAGACTTTTATCCCCATCAACTCCTCCAACAAAAAAGCTCCAATGATCAGGATGATTGAAAAGTCTTCAAATTTACTGTGTGTGTGGAATAACTTTTCATCAGAAATATTGACAATTATGTAAGCTGTGACCTCCCCAGCGTCACTCATCTCATACCAATACGTTAAGCTTGTTTTTATAAGAGATTACCATCAAATTCAACGGCGTTCTATCGTATCGTTTTTGAACACAAAAATTTTAAGGGTCCTGTGTTACCTACATTATGCGTAATTTCGAATGTATTCGCAGATTACCCTTTATACATCTTACAGAAACAATCGTCATAAATTATAAGTTTCTGGACAAGACCTCCATGTTTCCCTCCGTTTGTCAATCGCGAATTTTATAAGGTATTCTTTAATATTATCCATTGTGATCCGAATAGATGACCTACAAGTTTATTTCTGGAAATGATTCATCATTCACTATCAACACCCAACTCACCAATACAACCCCAGCATCGCTGTAAAACTGTTCCATCCATGTTAGGAATCTTTAGTATTGCCGATCCACCGAGTTCACACCAGGAGTGGAAACAACATCTAAGCTACCCAAGCTGACTCCCTCAATGATTTGATTCATATCAACACTTATTGAAAGAACAATCATATGTTATGCGTCTTCGGAGATTCGTCAGGTTAGACTGTTATGCATGCATCCTTTTTTTAAATCCATGAAATTGTTCCAAATATTCTTCGCATATGGCCAACCTTGGAATAGGACAAGTATCTCATGAAAGCTATGAAAACAGTGACATAAATTTGCGAAGCAGTTAGGCGTTACTCATGCTGGGCTGCTCGTAGGCATCTCGTTCTCTGGAAAGCTGAAGAGCAGTTAGAGAAAATTCATGTTTCTGAAATACAAATGAGATCGAAGATCAGTCTGAGTAGTAAAATGTATTTAAGTCATAAAGTTATATTCAAAGGTGGCTTAACTCTGCGTAATCCTGTGACTTGCATTCTGCGGCCAACGTTGGTCTGTGTAAAGTGAGCTTCTGTCCAGTTTTGGTTGAGTTCGTCAAAGGAGGAGTGGACGTCTCGTCTCGGCCGATGCTGTTAAGCTATTTTCCTGCAATCGTCTGCGTTGTGATTGCCCACTCGTATTGCGGCTAAAATATCTGCAGCATCACCTCATCGGGGACTTACTTCCTGAAATTCACAGACCAAATTTGCATTGAATGTAGGCGTTATCAAGTGTCTTGTATGACTAAAGCTTAGAGGATTCGACCAGGACGATGAAAATGCTAACGTCTAATTTCGTTTTTCTGCGGTTTCATTTACCGTCACTGAATTTGGAACGAAGAGATATACAATAATAATATCAAATAAATACCGTCCTTGTTTGGGATTGATTGCGCGAATATCCTGTTCTTCTTCGTATAGTCGTTCTATATCTAACTAGTGCAAGTCCACACTCTCGCCTCCCTACTGACACATACATTGCCGGTAACTAGGTACCTGCCTCACTGCGTGTGTCTGTGTGTGTGTGTGTGTGACTTGCTAATCTGTGGTGAAGAGGCTGACGTGGTCCGACTGCAAACGCGCTTATTAGAAATGTGAACGATCAGACACGTACATCAAAGGACCGTATGCGCGTGTGCATCAATAGAGTCAGTTGACCACGGATCAATACGAGTATGAAACAAACGAAAGTGGATAGCACTGCGAGGAAGTGGAAATATTCAGATTAGTAGAAATTCCGGACCTAGACAGTCATGCGTTACATACAAATTCTATACGCGGTCTGCGATACCACCCGCTCAAAGAGGCTAGTTATCGATAACACAACTGACCTATTGCAAACTTATACCGATCTCCACTATTGATTATAATGTACCATACACAGGGATGGGAAGAAGGAGAACCGAAATGCAACCTTATTTTCAGCTGGGGCCGTTCATTGTATTCGCTAATGAAAAACATTGCATACGCGAGAGTCTGCACTGCAAATCCGTTCAACGACGTGGAGGCTCTGCTATATAGCCACGTAATTCCGGTCAGTTTGCGGGCACAAAAGTGCAAATTCCAATCCCTACTGTGTGGTCCCAGTAAGAGCTTCGTGATTTCGTCTCGACACTAAAAACACAAGATGAGGAATGTTACTTTGGTGTTCAATTATTCATCCAATTGAGGAAACGTCCCACTGCCGAATTACGTGACCGAGGTTGAAAATGATGCTACTGCTGACGCCTTTGTTCGTGTCTGCTGAGGCCCGGTTGATGCGCGAGCAAATCCTTGACGTATCCGATGCAACGGCTGAACAGTCCGTAGAGAACTACCAATATGTTTGCGCTCATCAACCAGCCCGATTCACACAAACGCATCAACCTAGGCCCGTTGGACAGGCGATTCCCTAACACAAACCAGTACGAATAAATCGTTCCTTCTCCTGCACCGAACTCCACCTTTGTTCCACCTACCGCTTCCCTCATGCAGAATGCTGTTCTTGTGGTAAGAATGGTCATATTTGCAAGGCATGCCGCCAGTCCAAATGCGCTGTCATGAATGCCACCTCTCAGTATCCGGAAAATGATGACAATCCGGTATACACACTAGAGATTCCGAGTGAATCCAACCATTTCGTGTACAGATCAGTCCAGTTCAACTGTGACTTGGGACTTTCATTTATGTTCGATATCACGAGCTGCTAGTCCATTATTAGGAAATCCGTATGTGACTTGATTCCGCCCAGTGTACACACACAATACACCGATGTGCGCATTCACGGTGTTACTCATCGTCGATTTCCACTGTTGCGCCAGACTACATTGATGGTTCGTTTGGAAAGTGAATATATCCTGATACGCTTCCCGATATTCGTAGGCAGTCCCTTGGTTTTACGTTTGAAGGTCCCGCATATATTGGAGCAATAGGCAATAATCTGAAAGGCATCCAGTATTCCGGTGTATCAAGTTGTTCTGCAGCAGTTGATCGTACAATGCTCGAATAACGAGAGTGGCATGGCGGTTGAGCCCGCGAACATGGAATTGGGTTGAGATGTGGAGCTCCTTAAGCACTGAGTGTTGCCGTACGGTCAGATCGAACGTGTTCTGAAGGTGCTTTCCCAAATGGAACAAGACGGTGTCGTTGTGTGTGTGTCTCCATCCACATGGGTTAATCCGATTGTGGTGGCGATGATGAATGATGGACAGACACTTCCAATTTGCAGTGACCACCGACTGTTTATGAATGCACATTGAAAAAGATGCGCGACAACCACGAACAAACCGCAGAACTGCCAGAAATGCATAATTGGCAGCAAGTGTTTCTCAGAAATTTGTTCAGAAATTCCGCTGCACGCGGAGTCCAAACCATTATCGACCATCAACAATCCATGGAGCATGCTCCAATACAATTCCTTGTCGTTCGGTATGTACGTGTCACCCAGGATATTTCAGGCCATAATAGACGAGGTGATCCGTGTTATCAATGGGGTGATAATAATTCAGGATATTGTGCTTATATTTGAATCCGCGAAGAGCCAACACTACTGCAGATTGTGACAGCTACTGAAGAGATTCGGGGAATGAAACGTATCGAAAAAGAGCAAATTCGGTTTCAATCAACCAGATTTCCTAGGCTTCAGTGTCAATTCAAACGGATATCGACCCGATCCAGATAGTTTCAAATCAGTGATTGTCATCTAGTCACCGAAAAACCAGGCGAACTTATGATCAATTATTGGATGCAAGCAGTGCTCCCTCAGATTATATCCGAACTTTCTGACACGAGTCTAACCTTTTTTTTTTCTGGCCCAGTCATCCGATGCAGAGCAGTGGAACAAACAGTGTTGTCTTATTCGAAATATCGTTGACCTACCGATACTAACCACATTCGCGCCGTGTAGGTAGACGACACGGACCCCTGACGTGTCCATTGTGGAGAAAGGAGCAGATTTTAACGGGTGAATGTCGAATGATCTGCATCTAGCGTTTTCTAAGTGCTGCAGGGAGGAGTTATTCTCACAAGTAGAAGCCAGCTTTGGTCGTTTCACTGGCGGTACGCTGATTAAAACGGTACGATCGTCACCTACCATCAAGCTAATTATTCCTCATGTAATCCAGATAAATCCGCCTACAAATCCACGGCTACTGTGATCCAGCGATTAGGCATTACCTGAGCTGCGACGTCCTGCATCGAGGAGGCACAACCTTAATGAAGTCGGATTTCTTGTCCCGATACTCATGATTCGCAGTGTCAGAACATTACCATGTAATTACTGCGGCCGCCCCTTGGTCCCCGTAATAATTAGTGAGGCAGACGTTACGATGTTATTCATCGGTAACTTGTTACCATGGCAAAGAGCCCGTGGTCCGAAAGCAGAGAGTTCACGCTAACTTCTGTGACTCATTCGTGATCAAAAATCATGCCCGTGTACTGGCTGACTCCTACTTCAAATGGCCAGAAGTGTTACTTACTAGTTCACCAACCAACTAGTTCGTAATCCAAGTTTTACGGAAGCGCCTCAGCCGAGAACCAACCCGTCGGGTACTGGTCACCGACACCGGATCGTAGTTCTGTGCTTCGGATCCGAAAATTGGCTAGACCGCCAACGTGGCCGATCACACTGCTGAGACGACCAAGGATCCAAATGGTGACCGTGTTGATGACAGGTATCCATTTATTGATCCAACCAAAACGACGGCCACATCGGCCGAGGAAAGCCAAAATAACTAGAATCCCTTGAAGGAGGACAGATTTAATGATTCAGCGAGCATCACATGTGGTAATGCGAAATTCATTTTCGTACCTACGCTCGCTGAGGAACGTCAACCAATAAGGATCTCCGCGGACGGGTACAGCTATAACCTTTTTTGATTGATCAAATCCTTACCTGCCAGGTTATTTATTCAATATATCATTTATACAAATCGTTTTTGGAATGAAACAATCGTGCTTTTCCGCAGCCTAGGCATTCTTGCCTATCATGATTACGTGGTTTCCGGTGAGAGCTATTTAAACACATCATATCAGCTTGTGTATTGCGAATATCACAGGAAGAATTATCTCTGCCTCTATCTTGTCTGACTTGACAAAAATCATTTAGACTTGAAATCATAACAGAGATTTGGTGATCATCAATGTGTAGTTCAGTTCTACATGATGCAATATCATGTGAAGCACGCGGCCACATATTATGCATTGCCGGTGATTGTTGTCAAGGGTATCTTCCGAGGTCTTCGGTATCCAACAACACGTCTTACGCTGTATAAATCGCTTTCAAAATGCGAGAATGTACGATTGATTCTTTGATTGCTTATACTTCTATTTAGTATTCAGTGGATTAACAAGCTGTCCCAAATGTTTAAGTCCATATTCGTCTGTATTTCTCTCAAGAATATTGATGTTTAAACAAGCGCTTTGTTCTAACTTTGATGAAACTTATATAAGGTGGGAAATTACCGGCTTTCTTCAACATTCCTGTAGTCAAAACTCTCTGTAGGATTACGTGTGTAGTTCTCTTCCGCAAGAACAGTATCAATTGCTCATTTCATATTGCATTCCACTGACTAATTTTAACTGTAATGTGGGAGTTAACATTCTTTCCAACCAAACGATGTACTATTGGCCAGCTTCCGCAACGGAATCAGATTGACTCAAAACTAGGATACACACAGCTGTCGCTTAGTAATTTGAAATGACCAGCTTTCAAATTAAACCAAAACATAGTTCAGCGCACCTTAGTTTCACTGGGTTTCACTGGATCGCTAGTAAACCGAAATTCTGTAGTTTGGGGGTGGCATTGAGTTGCACATTGGTGACCTCCGAAGACGGACAGTTAAGGACCGGGTGAACCTCACCAAGCTGTTTCCGTATCATTCGCTTTCACATATCCATCCTTCTATGCGTGGACCGCCTGTCTGTTATAGTAGTAGGCTGCACTACGTTACCTCGACAACCATAGCAGCATCAGTGAAGACAATACAGAACACTTGCATTCATCAGACCTCACGCGACAGACCAGAAGTTCCTTCACTGGTGCTTCGGTCAGTTTCTCGTGTTGGGTTAGCGCCCCACTATCTTCTGGGTCAGACTTTTGAATACGAGGAAACATTGAGAGTACCCAAATAAAAGTTCGTTGTGCTTTATGGGCAGTCGCCAAGTACGATATGCCCAAAAGTCTCCATCGTTCCGTCGGGAAACACGCTTCTTATTTTTCTCCTCTGGTCCTTGTGCGAATATGTGACCACTCTTTCCCCGTTTCGATCGTCTTTTCACAGACAGGTGTGTGATATATAACGGAAAGATAGGAAATGGTAGCAATTCCATGTACTGATTTTAAAATAAAGTGCAGACTACCAGTGATTCGGCAAATGAATCAAATGTGCCTTCTTCGTTGTACTTTGCAAGGTTGACAGCAGAATGAGCACAAAATCGAACTCGTCTGCGTCCACTTCATTGTTCTCTTCGTCGTCAATAACGGTCTTATGATCGTCATCATAATCGTCTTCTTCTTTTATCTCCGTGAAGAGGAGCACGAAGTGACAGGACATTTTAACTTCTGCTTTTGGTTGATGTCTTCCGTCAACAGTATGTTGGCCAAACCAAATGTCTCGAACACCGCAAGAGTATTCGATCTTCAAGTCCATTCATGCTGGACGCATGGCAATCGTTTGTTGTTCACCGACAGGATTTTCTCCCTCATGGATGAAAACGTCTAAGCGACTTGACTCAAGCTCAATGATTATGAGTTCAAAGTGTTTTCAAATCTACCAGGCATTTTTCCTTGAGAAGTGTAGAAGAGATCCAATAAAAGAAACTTCATATTGTTCTCACCGTTTTCGCGACTTCCAACAATCACAACAGAAATCAGTGTATTTCATTAATCCACGACAGGGGAAGTGCGGCTTCAATGATTTTGTGGCTTTACTGAAAGAAAACTGCTCAGATTTGGTACGTGTTTCAGTGACTGGACACTGGTTACCAACAACCTAAACCAAACTTCCCTATTGCTGACATGGTCGTCTCAACTTATTCTACCAATGGAAAGGAGGGAATGATGATCAAACACCGATAATATCGGTTTAACATATACCCCAACGGTCGTGTTTCTGAACCATAAAGGGAACGAAATTACCTGTGACAGTGCATACTCGACCGCTGATGAACTTTAGGATATCATGCCAGCATCACCGATGACTGAGGTTGGTAAAGACCAGTGGCAGCTTCTGCATGTGAGACGACACCTGACCCATTATCTGTTCACCTCATAAGATGGAAATGCTTCAGTAGCAAAACTTATCTACTCCAGCTACGACCTGCTTCACTAATAAAATATCTCGATCAGGGCCAAACCAGTGCAGCAGCAGAAAACGAGAAATTCGTTGTAGTTTCCTACGCAGCACATTTGATCCATTTGCGGAATGATTCGTAACGTGTATTCACTCCAAACAATAAACATATTGACAGTTTAGTTATTCTCTATTCATCGTGCTGAGTAGTACTAACTGTCTTATCTCAGATTCAAGCCATGTGGTCAGAAAATCAAGACAATGGTCGTCCTAATACACCCGATTTAGGGTCCAGAGGGATTCGTGGAGGAAAAATCAAGCAGTTAGTACACTCAGAATAATGTCGAGGCCGAATAACAAGATCGTTCATTATTGCGTCGTGGTCTACCGGAAAGTGGACATGGTTAGGGCTTCGGCTATTTCCACATGTAAACGTGTGTGAATGAATAATTTTAGATTTCGAGTCAATGAAAGTGAAAGATGCGGCTCTAGAGAGTGTGGAGGGAAGACAATGATTTGTGTTCGATGGTGACCTGTTTCTGAATTTGTCACACGAATCAGAATGCATTTTATTGATGTAGTCAGTGAGAATGTATCTATTGTTGAGGCAGCAGAGAGTAGCAATTTTCGAGATTTGGTGGTGAGATGGGAATTAGACAGAAGAAGCGTTAGGTAGATTTCAGTTATCAGAGAAAAGGTATGGGATGTTATTGAGAACAGTATGCGAGGGAGATCCAAATCGAAGTTGAAAGGTAAAATCAACGTACCTAAGGATTTTAAGGAAGAGAGCACAGGAAGCAGATAAGTGGACAAGCTCATTCACACTGTTTCGAGGAAAATTCAATCTTTGGTTCCCGAAACAGTGACAATACAACTGAGAAATAAAATGGATGCTATTGGAAAAATAATCACAAGGGTCTTTTCGATTAAAGACATCAACCGCATTATCACGTAGAACATACAGCAGATTACCGCGATTGGGGGAACCAAATGCACGTCCGTAGTTAGGAAAACATAGCCTCACAGTACAACCATCGTGATCACGAGTATAAGCTAATGAATTAGCAATGGATGTATTTACATCACGTGTTGACAGACAGGGTTTACAGGGAAATTGTGTCAGATCACGAGGGTGAACTTGAAGAATTATACAATGGATGAGTGCATTCTTAGTTACTTTCAGCAATGCAAATGTTCAATCAATCTGACGGTATTTCTTGGATACTTTCTTTGGTACAGGTTGAAAGCGTATAAATATCCGACGATTGACAATCACCTCAAAATCAATGAGACGAGATGGGATATGATTTCGAAAGAGCAAGCCATTAGCAACATTGGTGTTATTTAGTCGGGGCTATCAGATTCACGGCACTAGGCTTGTTATTGAACAGCAGGAAGAGAGGCAAGTGTGACAGGGTTTCGTTCATGGGATTCCAGATATATATAAGGAAGTGAGGATGTGTCGGAGATAACAGTGAACAGGTGATTAGAATCTACAACGCCTAGCCTCACATTGAGCCTGGCAAAACACAACAGTTAAATGGCGCTTCACATCTCACGGCATTTCACGTGACCCAGCACTCTGTTTGTTTACAGGTTATTCAGATGTCTTATTTCAGTCTCGATGAGTGTGGATAGCCTTTTACATCTTGATGCCAGTCAGATGTTTGTGCCTTGGCCCTCACCCTACGGGAGAAGGAAACCTATTGTGTTGAACATAACAGATTTCCATGGGGCAACACAAATCATGGAGGTTTGGGCAGTCGGTTAAGTGCTCACAAAACGAGAATGCCTCGTGTGAAAATTAGGAAAATCAGTGAAGGTGGCAAATGTCCCAAGCTTTTTGAGATTCTCCAAGGTGCAAACTCGTTTACAGACATTGCGCGATGACTGTAGAAAGTTGGTGAAGACTTTTTACTTAGCAAACAAACTTTGGTATCAATAAGTGTAATAGAGTGATCAGGAACTCCGATAGGAGCACGAGGAAATACTGTACAAATACTTCAATAATTTACTAATACTGAATGAAAAAGGGCATCGAAGCAGTAAGAAAGTGAACAAGACTCAATAAGATGGGAGGTGATTAAAAAGGATAAGTCAAGTCCACTGAAATTAACTGCCATTCTGCACAAGGACTGATTAAGACTTGTATTGGAATAGTCGGGAACACTGCTAATCTACTGGTTATTATCATCAGTGGGAGTATCTAGTAAAACATAAGAAATACCAGAGATATGAGGTTGAAATGATCTTAGAGGAAGTGGCTTTCTATGCACTCGATCAATATCACGCTAAATTTGAGTGAGATGTGATAAGATTTGCACCACATTTGATAGATAAGTGTGATTGAAACCATGATTTCTGGATAGTGTGTGGACATATAATGTGCTAATATTTTACTTTTTTCAAGAGACATAATGAAGAAAGCTGTTATAACTAGTTATATGCAGTTACTTGGTTATATATAGGTATATCACAATCAGTAGGCAATAAATAAATCATGCAGATCAATTGACAATTGAGGCATGTGGTAAATGTGGTAAGCAGTGTGATCATTTGTAACTGCCCTAAGCTTTAAGTTGTGCGAATCAATGACTCTAAGATCCCCGTTTTGATCCCAGAGATTGGATTCTAAGCGAGGTGTAGTAATAAATAACAAGAAAATATGAGTTCCTGTGCTCAAACGTCTCCCAAAGTTTATCTAGCATTTGAGGTCATTCAGTGGTATATTATGCGGCGTAGTCAGTGATTATGCTCCCATGCTGAATCTGCCGATCCATCTGCTAATCATAATACGAATGCGAAACAATAAGTTGAAAGTTATACTCGACAGACAGAAAATGAACGCAACCAGTGGTACCAGGTTTGTGGCTGGTGAACGAGATGAACATCCAAGTGGTCGACCACGATCCGCAACGAGTTGGCACGGAAAAGAGCTGTTCATTACAATGCAAACCATTGGAGAAGCGGGTATTATTTCTCGGTTATTTCACACTAGAAATAGTCAAATCAATTCCTACGGATTTCATGCAAATAGAATGAAATAAGTAGATTTTATTGGAGTGTTGATACGCCAGTATCTACTTGGTCGAGAGCAACCAGCCAATAGAATTTACATCAGTCTTGATGGATTTGTACGAAAATCAGTTCCACAGGGAATCACTATCGAAACACAGGATCATTCGTTTGGCAGGAGCACATTGAACCAACACATTCGTGCAATCATGTACCGAGTTTCTATTCACACCATAACACAGCTTGAAATAGAATGGAATGAAACAGAGACTTCACAATACAAATGAGAACAAATATGTTCCTGCTAGTTATTCGAATCATTACGGCACGGAGAAGAGAAGCAAGTTGAGGGAAGCTATCAGTAGGATATATTCAAATTTGCATTCAAATAAGGTGAAAGCATTTCACGTTCGACTTGTTTTATATTTTCAAACTGTTTACTTTAAATTAACCCACCGATGATTGTTATTTTTATCAACAATTCTCATGCATAAAACACTGATACAGTTTCATTATCACTATCCGAAAAACCGTCTACCAATTTTATAACAAGCTGACAATTCGGAATTTAAGAACTTCTCAGGCAGCAAGCTTATCAATATTCTTAGGTTCGTCAAGTTCACCAAAACTTCTCGATCGGACGGCTCAACATATACAGTATTCAAGCATGGGGCTGGACCTCTGTCGGAAATGTTGATTATTGTGGTCAGTCACGCAATTGAATCTTCCTTCATTTCTGACTCTAACCGTCCTGTCACAATCATTCTCATACCAAAAGGGTCCAGTAACCCAACAGGATCCAAAAAAGTTCACAGAGTTAACCTTTTCTCGTCAGAGTTGAAATTGTTTGAATTTCCTGTACTCCATGGCCTTCGAAACCCTGCCAGAAGTCGAACTGACGAATACGAATTTGCGTATAAATCCTGGCGGTTCACGTATGAGAAAATAGCGTGGTATTCCATTTCATTGCAGAATCACTCAATGATTCGTAAAAGTCTATTAGGCCTGCGTTCGTCGATCACACACCGATATTTTATGGTTCACAGCAAACGTCGCTTCTCAAGAAATTAGAACCCATTATCTGCCCCTGTACTCAAATAACTGATTGTCAGACTTCTTCTCAGGAATAACATAATGTATCTCTCTTCGTAGATGTTTGTACATATTCGGTCTTGTTTCTGGGCTTATGTGATAAGCACATAACATCATCCATTCAATTTGCCGAAAATATCGTTGCGGACTGTTTCATCCAGTGTGATAGTAAATTCAGAGAAATCAATTCAAAGATCGATTGGTAGTTCAGGCACTGACATAGCATGCAGCGTTAATATTGTTTTTGTATTACTGAGGATTGGTGCAGTATATTGGGTGCACAGAACAAACCACTAGATGAAACAATAAAGCTCATAAGGCCAATGTGTTTGTGAATTGTGTCCTACATATCACTGGATAGGACAACTTGGAGCGTTATGTTCGCTAAGGGAGGTAGTTCGTAGAAGAGATCAATGAAGTTTGCCGGTCCATGACATGATATGAATAAAAGGTATGGAAAGGCCATGTGAATTGTGTTAGACTTCCTGGGTGTGGTCCTACATAGGGGTTTAATGCATTCGAGTAGCGTTTTTGTAAATACATTAATTATCTACTTGATAGAGTTATTCGTAGTTTTCTCGTTATATTTTTTGTACCATTGGTTGTTTGAGTTCCGGTTGAGATTCCAGTTTTGAGATAGAAACGAGAACTATCGTTCCCACTTCGTGAATAATAGGCGTTTGAAACAAACTGAACTAAACTAAACCAAGCTGAGGAGAGCTGAACTGAACTGGACTGAGCTTTACTGAATATCGCTTCATGTTTGCATGAAGAATAATTGCGTCAACACAAAATGCAATCTGTATTTGTGAGTTCATACCAGCCCTTATCGGTAAATTACTTACAATCATGTACGAACACATGACTATAGTGTACTAACAATTTCAAGTAGACAAGAGCCTTGTAGAATAAAACGTGTGGCATATCCGAGACACCTATCTTTTGGGAACAGTCCTGTACCAAATAGAACCAAACCTCATCTATCCCATTTCAAATAAATTCTGAGTAATCTGAAGTGAAGCACGTTATTGTACAGGGTAGATCGGCATTTTGAAACTGCCACTTTGATATCGTCATAATGATGGTTTCCAAGACCAACCAGAGAATGGTTTCAATGTCGGGAAACGTGAAGACGAAATACGGAATGGATGCACCAATATGATGAAGGGGTTCTTCCAAATCACCTCGAATCTCCTAGAAATGCAAGTCCGATTTGCCCACCAGACAGCACATATACCTTTGGAAATTGGACTTCCTAAAGCTATATGCTTCAAACCGTCAGATACTATTATTCATTCCTTCCAAACATTGATTCCCATCAGTCGAATCTATTTTGGTCTCTTCGGGCGATTTTAATCAGTCAAAAACTCATTTCATTATCGTGAAACGGGATTCGGACGTCGGAGATCATAAATGATAGAAGTGAACCGATTAGATGATGTAAACCAGTTTTTACCCCAAACAAGTTTATTCCTTACTTACTGCTTCAATCACCCACAAAGCTTTATCGACACAATATGACCAAATTTTTCTCATTTTCTCTGATGGAAACTCCCAACGGCAGTGTTGATAACGTCTCTTTAAAAATCGCTGGGTGTGTCAAAAATACGGGAAAGAGATATAACAGAACGAGTAGTCTCATCAATGACCAAATCTCTACGAAATAGTAACTGATAGAATGGTTCACAATGTTACGAAATTTAGTAACGTCCTGAAAGACAGTTGACCATCTACAATAATCTTTGTTCAAATATGACCTTATCTTTCCCCAGCGAATATTGAGAAAATGGTTCAATTAAACGATCTGTCTTCCGGAATGAAACCTGACCGATGCACTCTCTACACTGCACTGAAATGGTTCCAAAGAAGTACAAGATAAACACAGTGCAAACATTGTTTCTCACCATAGTGATAATTTTGACGACAGATACACTGGATGGAGAAATCAACGGGATTAGTGAAACGCTCATATCAACTGCGTATTCAGCAATATTCCTGGCAAAGTATTATCATCTGAAGCTGATGAGGAATGATCGTCCACTAACAATATGATATGATCAACCTTACCATTAAACTTCTGAAGCCAAATTCAGGCGTATCTACTATGGTGCCGAACCGGTAATTGTGTTCACGTAATTCCCCGATCACACGCCTATAATAAAGGATCCACCGTCTATTCACACCAAGTTCAGCTGCACATTGCAAGTAAAATATTGGATCTCAACTACCTACACTGTCCGGTTCGAATCTTTGTTACGTCATACAATGACTCAACACATTCAAGTGTGACTTGAGAATTAAAATCAACACGACTGCATCATCAATCGATGAAAGAATGGTGACTGCCTCAAGTCGTTCGGAGACAAGGCCTTACGTCACTGCCAATGATCTTCCCCAATGGAGAAACTAGAAGCACAGGATATCATGAACAACGCGAAACCATCACGTGATCCAACCAATTTTCCAAACAGATAGACTCGATTCATTCAACATGATTACTCATTTCGCTGTCGCATCAAATCTCGTATGAACCAGGTCATGTTTGCTCATGCAGCGCAAGTAGACATCAGCTTTTTGACTGCTGTCATCATATTCACCGATATTCGAACTTCTCTATCAGTTTGGCGCAAACATGGTAATTGTTTGGTGATAGTGGTGAAGGTGATGTGATTGTGGTGATGCTTCATGCGACAGCCGCGCCTAGATAGCTGCCAAACCGGAGAAGACAGGCAAGTTACAAAACAATTCTACTAAGTTTATAGAATGCGAGTAATGATTGTCAAACGTTTTTCCCAATTTATAGTTTGATAAGGTGAGCCTTTAGTGAGAGATATGCACATGTTCATTTTTTCTTGGTATGACAGGGTGAAAGATAAATTAGAGGAACGCCGTATATATGTGAAATTAAACTTGAAGTGATGGTTACCAGTGTTGTACTGACCTGTTTGTTTTGTTTCATGGTTATATTTGAACAATATTTTCCTGCAACTAAAGAATATTCATCTGATTTGGCAAATACGGTTGAGTGAGGACACTCGATTGAGACATCAGAACAGTCGGTATCAAAACTACTAGTTGTCACTGTCCCACTTGTGATAAAATATATTACACGTTTCACAGATTTTGCACACTGGATGGTAGAAAAGCAGAAAGTTAGTCGATAATCTCGAATACAGCAACTGACAAATTCGTGTCCATACAGTAGAGGTGTTGTCAGTGTTACGACAGATATTGTGTTGATAACTGTCAGTTGCATGCGGTCAGTGATTACGTCACGTTATTTCGTGGGGGTACCAAGAAAGATTCAAAGATCTGAAATATTGCTTCTGAGCACGGAATGTGGTGTTGTTTCGTGCGAATTGAGACTCAATCGGCGGTTGCCGAGATCTGGCTTTGGCATTTCCTAATGCTCTCACTTCGACAGTTTATTTAGGAAGAGCGACTCCATTAGTATTCATCCAATGATCCGGTTCTATCGAAGTGATGGTAAATGTCGTTTGTCCGCTTTTCACTAGACTTTTATTCAACAAACTCGGTTGATACGCCTTTATTCGTCGAGGTGGTCTTTCTGTGTTTCTGCCTACGTCACCTGCCCCACACTGAGAGCTGGAATGCACGGATATTCTGCCTTTCATTCGTAAAATGAGAAATGGTCGAGAGGTGAAGAAAACGTGGGTTCCAGCAACGTAATACATCTTTCTGTTTTCGGATATGAGTAACAGGCGATTGATTTCACTCGTTTACCATATCTGCTTCACTGCTACTTCTAAATTCAATTCATGGGTAGACAGATTGCTTTTCGACTGCTTGATGACAAGGTGTGCTATCGTCATTCTTCGTGATATGATTGATTGTATATACTGTATGAGAAATGATTTCAACCTTTTATTTATTCCTCATCGAACATATCCTAATTACTTTAATGGTCAGTCAATGTATAAAAGGCCTATTCTATCTCAATTATACGATTGTCTAATAGTGTGTGCATGGACTTGGCAAATTTCATTGATGATTACGTGATCGTCCTAGTCAGCCGTCGGATTGATGATGTATAATAAGTTAGAAGTAAAAAGAATTGCTATTTAATTATTTCATTTTGCCTACTTATTACCTCACTTTGATTTGACATACAATATTTTGCCAGCTGATTGGGTATCGAAAATGTTTTACTAATCTGTCCAACAATGAATCACTGGATTCTTGCTGGTGCATTGGAAACTCGGGATTTCGAGTCCATACTATCCAAGATGACCGTCAAATGTTTATTCCGCAACAGCATGGTGTCAATTTGTCACTAGATTTACATGTGTATTGGTGATGCACATAATGGTCCACTAACGTGCAATATTGCTAATCGTTGGGTGTAAGAATTGGCGGATCGAATACCGAAACGTTCAGGCTTGATCTATGGAAAACCGGTGGAAACCTGAACCGCAGTTTTATGTTGCACTAATTTAGTTATTGCACTTTCACAGCTTCATCCAAACTAGTATGTTACCGTTGATTGAACGGTCATTTTAAATAGTATTGTGTTTTCTATCAATCACCAATCTCATTGTACGTGTGGCGTTGTTCAAGGTGTCTTCTCAGTTGAGTTATGACCTCACGACCCAGGGTGGGAATTATGCCATCTTCGGAAACAATTATCTCTTCGGTAGCTCCCTATTGGTCTTGTGCCCATTTCAGAATCATTTGTTGTACTATTGTTGTATGAAAAGACAAAATGTAAAATGCGAATAACGGGTATACGATGCTAAAAGTGATAGTATGGTAGGGAAAGGAGTTTGCATGTAAAACGTGCCTGCTCGAGTTCAGTGTTATTCCTGCCACATGTCTACTCTTCTGATCGAAGCTGAGAGCTTGTTGCATGTCTGCTTCATTTCTCACTGGGACTCATGTGTGACGAATTTCCACCACAGCACACGTATTCGTTAGGCTTGATAGGTCCACAAAATTCTCATTTGATATTTCCGCACTACTCATCTGGCAGGAAAACGAAATTAAGATTACCCTGGAATAATACAATAATTCCCACTTCTTAGAGATTCTGTTCTTGGTAAAATAATATAATATGCGAATAGCATGTGAAGAAATCAAACAAGATCAAAACCAACGATTTCTTTTTTTTGCGCTAGACGACCAATGTAATTCATCTTCAGTTTCTAAACGTTACACGTTTTTCACGATTCTGTTTATCGGTTGTTCTGAAACTGACACGCCTATTTTTCGCTATATATGCTCAGAGATTCATACAAAACAACAAATAAGGAATGAATTTCTTTGCCACATGTCAGTTCGTGTAATCAATTGTATATTATGTATATTACTGGGTATCGATGAGATGAATTATATATACTGACAGCATTGTGTGAGCTTACATTTTCTCACTACCTGCATGATCACCACGGCGGTGGAATACCCAAAGCAGTATCAAGTATTATTGACAATGTGACCCTGAAACTTTAAGTGGAGAATTGCACGTGGTCCCAGTATGTCAAATGTGTAACAAGCCGGAACATAATGGTCCTTAGAACATTACAGTACGTGATATTTTGCTCGAAGTGTGTTAAAAAGCAACGGAAAAGACTGAGATTCAAAACGAAATGAATGGGAAGAGTACTGCTTTGGAGCTATTCATTGATTACTCCTCATGACACTGCAATAATAAATGCTTCATGTGTTTTTACTATTTTCACAGTTTTGGTTTCAATGTTGCAGTTGTTATGGTTTTATTTGCAAACAGCAATCACTTGAGAGTCACCAGGAATGGTTTGAAAGCTGTCATCGAACTGATCTTGTGTCTAATATTACTTATGTGTTGTAGTATTGCGCCACTGTTACTGTCAATATAAATATCTTCTAGATGAAGGCTCATATTCATTTCGCGGCATTTAGATATAAACCTGAAGTAATCACTCAAGATTCTTCTGTCCCTCTGATGGCGTATATATATACGGCCACTTTCTACCTCATATGTAACCTGCAGGGTGAAACCTCTCCAACCCCATTAGAGTACATGTGATCATCTTGATTCCATAGTATGACGGCCCATTCACATCAAATCTTGGTGTCCCACCGTAATGATTTTCAGTAATGCGTTACTGAAGACCATGTGCGGTCATGTTTATTGTTGGCACCAACTTGGTCAGAACTAGACGCTGTGTGAGCAACTTTTATTAACACGGTTTCACACACAAATAACTGAACGTCCCAACTCACCAATACTGAATCAAAACAAATTGTACTCATATTACCCCGCCGCACATACATAATTAGGCACAGCTTTTGAGGGACAGGCAACACAGGGATGCACAAAACCGATACCTCGAACAGCAACGACACTGTTGATCACTACAAAACACTCGAACCGTCATCGCCAAAAAAGACGGCGAAATTGAGCATTTTCAGCGACGACCAGCACAAGCCTAATTAGGTCACCACTATTACCGTTTATATTGTCTGTTTGGACGATCTTACCGAAAGCGTCAAATGACCAGTCGGGAAGGCAAGAACACGATGGAAACTACTACTACGGAGTGAATCGAAAAGTCCAGTTACTGGGCTACTAAATTGTGTTTCAGAAAAGAAAGTCTAATGGATGGGAATGGCGTGGGTCAAATGGTGAAGAAAGTTGACTTTCTATAAATATGAACACATTTGGATGGAAAACGAATTCAAACTCAGCATATGCCCAGGCTAGGAGACGTCAGTTAAGGTTTTGTCATTCCGGTTTTACCAAGGACACATTAATTTGAAAATAAAAAACACGCTGCCATGTAATATTTTCATGAGTAACTGAATTATAAAGCGGTATGAAAATATATTTTATCGAAAATGTCAGCCCTGAGGTCATGTACAGGCATAGTCAGCAAGATCTCGATGCAGCGATTTAGCGGTTCGCATGAATACATGTTAGTGAAGGCAGATAAGAAAATCTGAAAGTGTAATAACTAATGCAGCCAAAATGGGCATCACAAAACAGCGTCAATCAGAAAACAATTGTGTTACTCACAGGAAGTTCAATGCTGATTTTTTGTCTCTCGTTGATTATTCTCAGACGTTCCGTTATTACACTTCGGAAGTCAGGAATTAGAAAACAAAAAGATGGAATTTCTCACATTCGACTTCTCAAACTGCTTTTTTTTAACCGCAAACACCTTATGGCAATAGTTACATATATATGGTGATGTTCACCAATTGAATTTGCACTGTTCACCTCTGCGGAAATAATTACGAGAACTTTCTTCTATCAAAGCACTGCACGTTGGAAAGTTCTGTAACATTTTGAATTCCCAATTTGTGTGTTTTGTGTAGGCTCGAATTCAACGTTAGGGAGGGGATTATGTTTTATAACGTAGACAAAGCTAGATGTTGTGCTCCAGCCAAGTCGGATCTTTATTCGAGAACCTATCGACACCAGAGTTCTTCAGATTGGACATTTTAGGCTCGGTTTTTCTGAGCAACTGCTATTTACTTAAGTCTAACTTCACCAGTGTTTGAACCAGAGGTCAACTACTGGATCAAGTATTGAATTTAAACGGACTAAAGTGGCTGCCAGATATGTTACACATGCCCACCGATAGACTTTTTCGGCGTACGCTGTTCTCTGAGGCGAGTAAGGCTTCGAAGTAGGTCGAGATGGTCAGTCCACGACATGGCAAAAATGCATGCATGCATTGACCAGTGGGCTTGGCCAAACAGGACGTGTTAGACACGTGATCCGTCTACCAAATAATTGGAAACATTAGGTGATATTGCTTGGTGTCGCAGTCAGTGGCATAGTTGTATTCGGACTCTTTCTTTGTCTTCGTGATTTTCGTTGATTACTTTGGAATTTTCGCTCTTTTTCATTTTGTGCTCATCTTCTTGTTGCCCTTCGCTCGATGATACTGAGAAGTAGCAGCCGAAATCAGAGTGAAGAACTGCGGGGTAAACAGTTGAACAAACTGATAACTTGAAACAGCCAAAAAAATGGGTTATTTGATCGCTTAACCAACAGCCACTCAGATATGAAAATGATTCATCGCTGGGTAGAAAACAATGACGTGCCCTTTCTTGATAGATATAATTCACAGAAGTTATTATTGGCACGAGGAAACCGAATCCTATATAATAGAATAATTGAATTGCTTTTTGACACCGAGAAGTCCAGCGCCGCGAGCAGAAGTCGAACAGGCAAGATTCCCGCCCAGAGGATTACCCTTCTGAGCGGTTGCCACCAAGGTGCTTGAAATTTCGCAGTTTTCCAACATATACCATTCAAAGGTGACGAAGTCATCCAACTAATCACCAAGCGCCTGAAATCTGCCATCAAACACATAGTCGACGCAGTCAATAGGGTCAGCATATATTTAAAACCAGTCGGGTACCAACACCGTCAGTGAAATAGCTGCTTTCTCCCTGTACCTAATCCGAATATATCTAATAATTTGTTGAGGTTGTCATGCTCACGGAGAGGAAATTCACCGAAAAGACTTTGTATGGAATAGTCATCAAGTGGTGGGAGCATGTGGCCTCACATGTTTGTGTAGAGTCAAACATTCCACTCGGAGAATGGAATTATTCAAAATTCTAAATTTTCATCTGAATTCCGACAATTCCTTGATTTTGTTTCAACAGTAGGAGATGCGAACCAGGATTTTGCGATGAATTGCAACAAACCAAGATGCGAAGAACTAGAATCTTCCAGAGGATCCCTGGGCCTCCAACAATTTGTTCATAATAGCGGAAGTTTTGCAACTGAAGCATCTATCAGCATCAGTGCAAACAGTGGATTTCCAAGTCTTACAGTATTCTACCACCTGCCGCTTTTTGCTCTTATATTCACTTTATTCTTTGCTTTTACGCTGCTAGCTCCTACGAGAGAATGAGTCAAGACGGCTTGTGCATGTCCTCAGCAGTACGTACGCGGTGTGTGTAGATGAACTGTTTATCAGGGATCTTGGGAATTATGTACGAAGTGACGTCCCTAGCGTTATTCATCTACCAATAGGTTCAAATTGTTCCTATCAACGATTCCTTCATATTATCTATTGTGACCCGAACAGATGACCTACAGTTTTGTTTCGTGAAATGAATCCTCATTCAGTAACCACACTCAACTCAGCAATAGAAACACAGCATCGCTATTCTTGTGGTAAGAATTCTCATATTTGCAAGGCATGCCGCCAATCCAAATGCGCTGTCATGAATGCCACCTCGCATTATCCGGGAAATGATGACAATCCGGTGTACACACTAGAGATTCTGAGTGAATCCAACCAATTCGTGTAGAGATCAGTCCAGTTCAACTGTGACTTGGGACTTTCACTCATGTTTGAGCTGCTTGTCCATTATTCGGAAATCCGTATTTCACTTGATTCTACCCAGTGTACTCATATTACACACTGATGTGCACATTCACGGTGTTTCTGATCGTCGACTTCCACTGTTGCGCGATTTCCTTGGCTTACCTGTCGATGCAAGCGGATATCGACCCGATCCAGATGGTTCTAAACCAGTGATCGTCAACTAGTCACCAAAAAATCAGGCGAACATACGATCGATTCCTGGATGCTCGCAGGGCTACTTCAAATTCATTCCCAATTCGTTAGCACGAGCCGAACCTTTTTGATCTGGCCCATTCATCCAATGCAGAGCAGTGCAAAAAGCAATTTGGAAAAAAACACCACGTTGTCTTGTTCAAAATATCGTTGGCCGACCGATACTAATCTCATTCGCGCCGTCTGAGTGGACCACACGGATCACCGACTCGTCTAAAGTGGCAGACTGAAGTTTACAATTGTCACCGACCACCAAGCTAATCAGCTCTCATTTGATGCAGATAAATTCGTCTCCAATTCCATGGCTGTTATGATCTAACGATGAATCATTGCCTGAGCTGCCTAAAACTACGACCTCCTGCCTCGAGGAGGCAAAACTGTCACGAAGACGGATTTCCTGGCACAAATACCATTTCATTACTGCGACGGCTCCCATGTCCCCGTCAACATTGAGGGAGCAGACAAAAGGATGTTACTCATCGCTGACTTCGGCGAACAGAAAGGAGTGGCGACCCGGAGTGTAGCGGAATTTTATTTCGCTTTTCAAACTGTGAGTGGAATTGTGTATCCAACCCGATGGCGTCCTTTGTTGAGGTGACCAACTTGATTTCAATTTCAATTTCACAAGTCGGGTTTGGTTCAACTGCATTTAGGCCATTTGGGTGTGAATAAAATGAAGTCACTGGCTTGACAGATTTGTCGATGGTCGGAATTGGATGCAGACATTTGCACTCTGGCAATGAACCCGTGGTTCGAAAGCAAGGGGTTCAGTGACTCCTATTTCAGATGTCCAGGAGCGTTCCTGACCAGTTGGTCAAAAAACTCGTTAGTAATCGAGGTTTTACGGAAGCGCCTCAGCCGAGAAGCAACTCGTCGGGTACTGATCACCGAAAATGGATCGAAGTTCTATGCGGCGAAGCTGAAAATTGGCTTGAGAAAATCGGATGTTGCCATTTGTGTACAGCGCCAGGCCACCCGTGCTCTAACGGTGCATCAGAAACCTCGGTGCGTTCTGTGAAAAGTGCGCTGTAATCAGCGAGTCCCAGATGGTTGCCCGAATCGGAGGTATTTCTGGACAGTTTCCTGTTGCAATACCGAGACGCAGTGAACACGACCACCAGGGAGATTTCAACCGTTCTGTTCAGGTCCTGATAACTATGGTCATCGCTGACATGTTTTGATTCCGGCAACGTCGCATTAGATCCGTAGCAACGAACAAACTTAGGGAATCAGCTTCAGATAACTTGCTCAATCGATGGTCGAGATTACGTAGGTGAATGATGAATCGGTGCACCGGCGCCACATCAGTCAAATCCATTTAAACTGGCGACCGTCAACGTGGCCGATCGCACTGCTGAGACGACCGAGGATCCAGATGGTGACCGTGTTGATGACGGGATCCATTTATTCCTCCAACCAAAACGACGGCTTCGGCGTCCGAGCCAAAGTCACCAGCTCCAGTTCGGAGATCAGTGCGACTGGGGATCCCAATAACGAATAGCACCTGAAGAAAGACAGAAATGATGATTTAGTAAGCATCACACGTGATATGGCCCAGTATATTCCCGTAGCTCCCCTCGCGTTAAAGGTCCTCAAACAATTAGGATTGCCGCGGACGGGAACAGGTAAGCCCACTGTGATTGATCAAATCCTAAGCTGCCCATTAATTCTTTTGCTTTACCATTGATACAAATCAGTTCAGGAATAAAATTATCGTACTTTTTCGCAGCTAGGGCATTCTTGCCATTTGGGATTAGGTGGTTTCGATTGGGAGCGATTTTAACACAACCTACCAGCTTGTGCATAGTGAATATCACAAGAAAATGTAGCTCTCCTTCATGTTTGACGTAAGAATAATCATTTATCTTGGAAATCATAATAGAGGTTTGGTGAAAATCAATGTGTTGTTCAGTTCTACATGATACAATACCATGTGAATCAAGCGGCTTTGGTTCAGCATAAAAAGCCAAAGAGCTAAACGGGATGGACTACTTAAGCCAGAGATGTAATCATGATCGACATTCAATGGGCAACATCGGGTTCTAACTACTGTTCCCGAGGACAAGACACTCCAGTGAATAAACAAGGGAGGAACAGTTCACCGATCTGAAACGCTTCAATAGATGGACGTAGGGGTAGCGTACCCCGGTTTTATATCGACGGCGAGATATCATCGCACATCATTGAACTGCTATCACCAAACTAATCTTGGCATCCTTTGACCCAAAATTTGCTATCCCTTCCACGTTTCGCTTTCTCTATTGGATGCATGGGGATAAGGACTGAATCCAAAGAGTGGATCGTTACCAAAGCACCATCGAAGACAAGAAAGAATACTTGCACAATCAGACCTCACGCGACCGACCATAAGAGGTTCCTCCACGGGTCCTTCGGCTATTATCCTGTGTTTGGTAGCGCCTGACTACGTTCTGGTTCAGAGTTCCCAATGAAATGTCCGTTCTGTCTAGTGGGTAGTCGTCAAGATTGATGTGCCCGAAAATCTCCATCGTTTATTTCGGGAAACAAAGTGCTTATTAATCTGCCCTTTACCTCTCTCATCCCAATTCCGAATAGATATGATAGACCGCAATCAGTCGTGACCGTGAACGTGCAACTCTCGGTTACGGTAGCAAATGAGATACGGGGAAAAAGAGAATCGATATTCATTATGTCCGCGAAACACGCATAAAAGAACCAACTTCAGTGTTAACACTTCGCTCCCTAGCTACGAACTGGGCTTCCCGTTTCATTCTTCGCACGCTGGGTCATTCGCTGTCTAGTGCTTGTGGTAAGACTGGCGTTGGTATCGTTCTGTGCATGAACACTGAGCGTGCACTGCTCGACTGGATTCCAATGAGCAGTCGTCAGAGTGCGATTCCGGTGAATGGTTCTACACATGTGAACAGCACTAGACTGAAGAGTCCATGCCTGTTTGTCGTGTACGTGCATGCCCCAAATGACTGCAACTCGTCTGAGGCCAAAGACGAATACTACCATGATTTGTATCATTTGCAACTTGGCGTGCGTTCAAGGGACATCATGGATGTTGTTGGTGAATTCAGTGTTCCAGTTGGAAGACTAGAAGAGACGGAGAGAAATAGAGGAAACGATTTCGACATTTCAACTGATGGAGCCGATAACGTTGACCGACTCATTCAACTATGGCCCGATTATGGACTATTCCTGGCGAGTCCATGTGAATCGAAGCCTACTTCTCGTCGGTGGCCGAAAATACATCAAAGACGAAAATCCTTGTTGGCCACTACTTGACGATATCAAAGAATGTGCCTCCAAGAAGAATTATTGTAAAATCCAAGATTGACACATTCTGTTTTATTTCACTGTATTCTCTTTGTTATAGTACATAATGGTACCATACATGATTCCGCCCAGATGAAAAATTGAGCTATGTTCTATGCGTTATTGATGTTTTTACTTCGCAGTGGTTGTGTGCGGGGTTCAGCCTATTGAATCAATTTGATTTCACATGTGACGTCAATCAATTGATTCAAACAATGATTGCATCGGAAATGAAACCTCTTGATGTAAGTCCTACATCCAAACCGGTTGACGACTACATGTAATGTTTCATTATTTCGTATTAGGTCCGAAAACATTTGGATGATGCGAAGAAAACAGTTTTTTCCGTTCATCTTATTTGTAGCAACGAATACAACCCCATTAGAACGTCGTCTTTCCCGGATTCTACCATCAGTCTTCCACATAACAAGTTATGAATCATTATTTTATAACATTTCACGTCAGTTTGGAACAGAGGCTGTTGCTTGCAACTGATCAGACCCTCCATCAAGTAAGCCAAATTCGTGAAAAGTATCGGGAAGTAAATGCTGTTTCGGAGTCCACACTGTCCAAATATTCCAAAAATCAAGTAGTAAGGCATACTCAAAATTTGCCTCGTTTTACCAAGCCGATAGGTTTTCGTGGTAATCAGCCCCACTTGAGCGATCGATTCGTTCGAAATCTTACCATTACTATTTAGATTTGAGCAAGTGTATTTCATGTGGTCAGTTACGTTCGTGTGCCAAATGTTCTGGCGAATTACCACTTGTTTTGCCTGTGGTAAGTTTGGTCACAATGATAATGCTTGTAGAATTGGCCCTCCATATCGACAGAAGATCTCACCACCATCATCCATCATTTCACCTAAAGCTATAAATTGCGTTTGTGCCATCGATAACAGTAATCCTTCCATTGTGACTATTCCAGGGACTACTGGATACAAGCTCCTACATGTCGGTTCTTGTATAGTTCTATTTCACTTACGTGACTCTGATCCTACTGAATGTAAGATTTTAGTTTCTGATTCTGGACTTTCATTCTTGGTTTTTAAATTTGTTCATGAATTGCACATCGATGTCGCTCTCCTAACCTCTTCACCCGCTTCATGGAGAACACAACAGCTACTTTCAAAATGTCCTCAGGTTTCTGGTGGAATTCACATTCCTGGATTGAGGTTAGAGATATCTGGCCATTCCATGTCTCCAAAGCGCAGAATAATTCCTTTTGGTTTGAGAGAACCTGTCTGCCAACATCGAAAGTACAACTAATCACTAACAGCGGCGTTTACACAAGGCACGTTCAAGAAGTTCAAAGTGACTTCTTTGACCAGTGCTCCGCGAGGCGTGGCAGCGGGAACATGGAGACCATTGTGGATCCTTCTTGGGTGAGTGCTGCCCTCCTGTGATCATTGATGGTTTTTCCCGCTGATCAAAGGTATATCGAACAAATTCACCAACTGCTGACTTGACACAGACTGCGCTCAGGAAAAGATTCAACAGAGGAAGAATTCTGTTTGTGCCAGTTAATGACACTGGTACCAATTTAGCTGCTAAATTCTGGGTTAATTTGCTATAAGATCTAGGTTGAAAAGTAAAACACACTGCTCTTTGTGCGAAACGCCTCACTGCCGATATATGTCACCGAGGCTGCAGACGAAACTTCTGCTGACGTCCTACCTCACGTTTGTCGAGGCCCGGTTGACGCTCGAGCAATTCGTTGGCGTACTCGATAAGACTGCTGAACAGTCCGCACTGTACAACAATAAGTTTGCCAGCCCGTTTCACACAAACGCGTCAACTTAGGCCGGTCAAAATGATGACTCCCAAACACAAATCAAATGCAACTCCACCTACGCTCCACATACCACATCCGTCATGCAGTATGATGTTCTTGTGGCTGAATGGTCCTATTCGCAAGGTGTGCCTCTAATCACAGTGCAATATGACGATTGCTACCTCGAAGGATCCGAAAAATGATGACAATCCGGTAAACACACTGAAGATTTCGAGTGAATCGTGTACGGATCAGTCCAGTTCCACTGTGGCTTGAGACTTCGATTCATTTTGGATATCATGAGTTGCTGGTCCCTAAATCGGAATTCTTTTTTTACTTGATTCTGCCCAGTTACCCATACAATACACCGATGTGCGCTTTACGGTGTTTCTGATCGTCGACTTCCAGTGTTGCGTGAGACTACATTGATGGTTCATTAGGAAAGTGAATATATCCTGATACACTTCCCGATATTCGTAGGCAGTCCCTTGATTTTACTTTTGAAGGCCCCGCGTACATTGGAGCAATAGGCAATAATCCGAAAGGCATCCAGTATTCCGGTGGATCAGCAGCATTTGATCGCACAATGCTCGAATACCGAAAGCGACATGGCAGTTGAGCCCGCGAACCTGGGAGTGTGTGGTGATGCGGAGCTCCTGAAGCACTGAGTGTTGCCGTATGGTCAGATCGAAAGTGTTCTGAAGATGCTTTCCCAAGTTTAACGAGACGGTGTCCTTGTGTGTGTCTCCATCCACTTGAGTGACTCCGATTGTGGTGGCGATGATGAGTGATGAACAGACACTTCGAACTTGCGGTGTCCAGCGACTGTTCTGGAATCCACGTTCAAAATGATGCGCGGCAACCACGGTAGAACCGCGGAACTCCAAAAAATACATGCCATGCAGCAAGTGTTTCTCAAAAACTGGTCTGGCTAATGCATGATTGTTGTTGTTGTTTGGTTGCACTGCTTTCAGTCCACTTTGGTATGAATAAAATGAAGCCACTGACTTGACAGATGTGTTGGTGGCCGGAATAGGATGCGGACATTTGCACTGTGACAATGAACCCGTGGTCCGAAAGCAGAGGGTTCACGCAGACTTTTTGGCTCATTCGTGAACGAACATCACGCCCGTGTACTGAGTGACTCCCATTTCAAATGGTTAGAAGTATTCCTGACCAGTTTACCAAACAACCTGTTTGTAATCCAGGTTTCACGGAAGCGCCTTAGCTGTGAAGCAACACGTCGGGTACTGGTCACCGACAACGGATCGTAGTTCTGTGCGTCGGGTCCGAATATTGGCTTGACCGCCCACGTGGCCGATCACATTGCTGAGACGACCGAGGATCCAAATGATGACCGTGTTGATGACCGGAATCCATTTATTCCTCCGAACGAAACGACGGCCGCAGCGGCCGAGCCATATCCACCAGGAGGAGAGCCAAATTAACTAGAAGCTCCTGAAGGAGGACAGATGTGATGATTTAGCGAGCGACACACGTGATAAGGCCAAGTTCAATTTGTAGCCACAATCGCATTTAGGATCCTCAACCAATTTTGATCACCGCGGACGAGCACAGCTGAAGCCATTTGTAATTGATCAAATCCTATTATGCGACGTAATTTATACAAATCAGTTCTGGAATGAAGTAATTGTGCTATTTCGCAGTCTCGGTATTCTTGCTACTTTGGATTACGTGGTTTCGGCTGGGAGCAATTACAACACATCCTACCAGCATGGATGTTGCATATATTAAACGAAAAAGTTTTTTTTCTCTCTCTCTCTGACTTGTGACTAATCATTTAGAATGGAAATCATAAAAGAGTTTCAGTGGTAATGAATGAGTAGTTGTGTGCTACATTATGTAGTACCATGTGAAGCACGCGGCTTTGGTTCAATGAGATAATCTTCATTGAAGTGGCACATTGTCCAGTCATGAACCACATATTATGCACTACCGGTTATTCTTGTCAAAAACATCTTCAGAGTTCTTCAGTATTCAACAACATGTCTTTCGCTGTAAAATCGCTTTCAAAATGCGAGAATTAACGATTAAATGTATTCATTGCTTGTACTTCCATTTAGTATTCAATGGATTACCAAGCTGTCGCAAAAACATAAATCAACATTCGTCTGTATTTCTTTCTTGAATATTGATGTTTAAACAAGCGTTTTGTTCTAACTTTGTTGAAAATGATATAAGGTGGGAAATCACCAGCTTTCATCAACATTCCTGTGGTCAAAACGCTCTGTAGGATTAGGTGTGGAGTTCTTTCCAGCAAGAATAGTATCAATTACTCATTTTGTACAGCGTTCAAATCATTGATTTGATCTGTTATGTAGAGTTTGTAATCTTTTCAATGAAATAATTTACCATTGAGCAGCTCCCGCAAAGGAATCAGATTGCCTCAAAACTAGGATACACAGAGCTATCGCCCAGTAACTCGGAACTGTCAGCTTTCAAAGAAAAACCAAAACATCAGTGACCGAATGTAAGGGTCTCTGTTTTTCACTGAGTCGCTTGTAAACCAAAATTCTGTAGTTCGGCGGTGACAATGAGTTGCACATTAGTGACCTCCGACGAGGGACAGTGCAGGATCGGGTGAACCGCACCAAGCTGTTTCCATATCATTCGCTCTCACTAGTTTTTCCTACTCTGCGTTGACCATCTGTCTGTTATTATAGAAGGCTGCACTACGTGACCTCGACAACCATAGCACCATCAGTTGAGACAAGACGGAATACTTGCAACCAACAGACCTCACGCGACAGACCAGAAGAAGTTCCTTCACGGGTGCTTCGGTCAGTTTCTCGTGTTGGGTTAGTGCCCCACGGTCTTCTGGGTCAGACTTTTGAGTCAGAGGATCCAGTAAGGGTTCCCAAATAATAGTCCTTTGTGCCTTGTGGGCAGTCGACAAGTACGATATGCCCAAAAATCTCCATCGTTTCTTCGGCAAACACAGTTCGTATTTCTCTGTTCTGTAACTTTCACATCCCAATTCGGAATAGATATGAGGGGCCTTAATGAGTCGTGACCGTGAACTTCTAACTCTCGGTAACGGTAGCAAATAAGAGACAAGAAAAAAGAGAATCGATTCTCCAACCTAAGCATTCGTCTCACTCAGCTGCATTCAGCATCGGCACTAATTGTCAAACGAAGCGACGGTCTGCCTTACCTGGAATTCCTCAGACGTTTAACGTGCATGTGAGTTGTGTCCCCGAAACACGCATACAAGACCCAAATTCAGTTTTACCAATTTACTCTTCAAACTAGCGTTCCCGTTTCACTCTTCGCACGCCGGGTCATTCTGTGTCTAGTGCTTGTGGTCAATCTGGCGTTGGCACCGTTCTCGGCATGAAAACTGAGTGTGCACTGCGCGACTGGATTCCAATGAGCAGTCATCTGTTTGCGGTTCGGATGAATGGTTACATACAAGTAAACAGCACTAGACTGAAGCCTAGGTGCCTGTTTATTGTTACGATGTATGCCCCAAATGACTGTAACTCATCTGAGGCTAAAGACGAAAAATACCATGAGTTGTATCAATTGCTCCGTAGCGTGCATTGAACGGACATCATGGATGTTGTTGGTGAATTCAGTGTTCAAGTTGGAAGTCTAGAGGAGACGGAGAGAAATAAAGGAAACCCTTTTGAAATTTCAATAGACCGAACCAATAATGGTGGCCGACTCATTCAACTATGTTCCGATCATGGACTTTTCCCAGCGAGTAGAGAGTTATCGAACGAGATGCGCCACGGAGTAACCTTGCACTCTGCTGCGTTTTCCCGGCTTTGGACTCAGATAGGCCATATTGCTGTTGGTTACCGCTAACGCGGATCAACTCAAAACTGTTGATCATTTTGGTCCACGTCTGTTGACAATGATCACACAGTTGTTCGTGTAAAATTAAGCCTACCTCTCGTCGGTGGCTGGAATGACACCAAAGCCAAAAGTCCTCGGTGGCCGCTACTGGGCGATATCAAAGGATCTGCCTCCAAGCAGAAATATTGTAAAATTCAAGATTGACCCTTTCTGTTTTCTTTCAATGTATTCTCTCTGTTATAATACAAAGCTGTACCGTACATGATACCACTCGGATGAAACATTGAACTACATGCTGTGCGTTCTTGAAGTTCTCACTTCTCAGTGGTTCTGTGCGGGTTCAGCCTATTCAATCCGTCGGGTATTACATTTGGCGTCGCGCATTAGATTCAAACCATAATTTCTGCTGAAATGCAACCCCTTGATGTAAGTTCCATAACTCAACCGATTGACGACTACATGGGATGTTTCAGTATTTGGTATTTGGCCCGGAAACATTTGGATGATGCGAAGAGAGAGAACTGTTTATGCAATTTGTTTTGTGAATCCCCATACATTTTCCGAATCTTTTCTTGCCATTGACACTCCATTCAATATCACAACTGTTCACCGGGTTGTCGATGTAGTGACGTGCAAAGGAACCGGATGAATAATAAACAAAGTTCAGCGGGCTCTAAATGAGGCTGCTACTGCTGCCCAAGATACAACAACCAGCTACCCACAGAAGCAATGGATATCTGCATCCTCAGTTGAGCTGTTAGATGCTCGCAGAAAGATTCCTCCGGATTCCATGTATGATGGAACACAGAGATGCCTTAAACGCCAATTTATTCTGAGCCTGAGAAGCGGCCGTCAGTAGAGGTGGATTGCGAAGTACAGGGAGGTGGAAAAAGCTGCAGTGATTGACAGCAGCTGCAAACTTATCCGACAAAACTGAAACACTGGTCTTCGAAAGCCAGGCGCGTCGTCTAGTTCGTTGGGAGAAGCATTTTAGGAAGCAGTTCAACTGGCCTTTATCCCCGACAGGCTAGTTAAGAAGCGTCATAGCTCCAACTGTGGTTGTAGATACCGGTCCTCTATCAAAAACGGAGGTTCTTCGTGAGCTATGCCACCTAAATGACATGAGACTGCTTGACCGGATGAGTTGCATCCGTCTAGTTTCGAGGATGATGGCTCATAATTGTTTTTGGAGTTGACAAAACTTCTCGATTTGGTAGGTCACAGGGAACAAATTCTAAAGAGTTAGAGTGAATTTGTCATTGAGCCAACTAACAAGAATGATGGGTATTCCTGTTGTCAAAACCACCCGTGAATAAGTTCGGTTAGCATCACATCTATAATGCTTGCATTAAGCATTCCCCACCACTCATCAATTACTCGAGAGCAGTGCCCGAGCGAGAATCAAGAGCGGTTTAGACTTGATCGATGTTGTGTTGATCTTATCTTTACTATCCGACAAATTTTTGAACACAGGCACACATTTTATAGGCCAACTACCATCCTTTTTCATGATCCTTTAAGCGATCTTAGGCTCAGTTGACCACGATGTTCTCTGACTTTGCCTCTTGTTGAAGGGTGTACCAGAGAAATTCGGTTCCACCATAAAGCTATTTTATGTGAACAGCCGAGGCTACTTTATGGTTTGTGTTCTCAATCACCCGAGTTCACCACGAGAATTGGTGTTCTTCGAGAGTACGCCCCTCTCCCTCTCTCTTTACCTTCGTGATTGATACGGCACTAGATACAGCACTTCTTTCAGGTGCTGATAGTGGTATCCAACGTGGAAAGATGTTGGACCAATAATATACGAGTGACATCGTTCTCCTCTATGAAGATCCAGGTCAGTTGCAAGCGTTTATGAGCAGCATGAATAACTGTGTAACAATGATCGGTATGCGTTTTGCAAGATGCTGTTGCAGGATTGGATTGTTCCAACTCTAAAGCATTCACTATCTGGAGAACCATAGACTTGGTTGATGAGTTATTTTCTGGACAGCTGCATTTTACTCGGAAAACAGATATCGTTTGAGGTGTCATTGTGTATACAGAAAGTTCTCTTGACATTTGCTAATCAGAGTTACCTGTGACTTTGATACAAAATCTGTTCATCTATCAAGAGTCGGGCGTACGCTGCAGCAGTTAAGGCCGTTATTCTCCGTGATTGAAAAACATGGCCACTATGAGAATATTATCGTTATTGGAACACAAGAACGCGCATGTTCACTGACATTATTATTATCTTCATCGACTTTTTTCAATCGATTCGATTTTCTCAGGGGTGTCATAGTAGCTCATAGTCATCCTGAAGCCCTTGTTCCCCAGCCTCTACGAAAAACCGCATAATTTCCTCAGCTTTCGTGAACCCATGAAGTGGTTTTGTCACCGGTAAGATTTTCAGCACCTGTGACGCCAACCGTGACTTTCGCTTGAAACTCAATTAAAGGTTCCGTCATTCACGGTCGTCATCGCATCATTTTGAACAAACTGATAAAACATTTAGTTGGTTCACTCTCGAACCAGAGGGCACACTACAGTAGGCGTTCGACTAGCGGCTCAGAAACGTGTCTTCTATCGAGTCCTGAAGCAAACTATGAACGAAATTCACCTAAACGAATGAATATAGAAGACCAGTGTCCACAGGCAAATACGATTGTGTATTCCATATATCGTGGGACCGAAATAGTACCGAGGCAACAAATACACGGAAAATAAACGGGGGCAACGGCGAAGCGAAAGTTGGACCACACACCTGCAGTCGGTGAGAACCAAAAATGTGTCAAACGTGAGGTGGATGGAAACCTCGGGAAAGTCAATTTAGTAAAACGTATGCAACTGAGGGAAAAACAGTGAAATCAAAATCAAGCACCAGAAATTATGAATAAAATACATCCATTACGCTTTCTACTGTGTTATTTTCAATGCTTCACTAGATTGAATCCGGGTTTTCAAATAAGGACAGCACCCTTTGTCCGATCCTTCATGCGAAACGTAATATGGATGATTGCACCGATAAGTAATGGATTGTAAAAAGTACATGCATACTAAGTAGATAAATGTATAATTAATCTTCATGAATTAAAACGAACTCCGTGACTGTGGTTTGAAAGCGTAGGAGTGATCGTTCGGGCAGGAATAGATCATATCTAACAGAAAATGGTGGTATCTTCTAACACCTGTTACTAATTAGGGTGGTTACGATTATCGGTTTGTAAACGGGTGCATATCGTAATCAATGTAACGTAATCCAGTCGTTCTATCATTTTCTTGACAGCGATGGAATCAGGATAAGCATGAAAACGTCAAGAAACAGGTTTATGTTTCTCTGGGAGTAAAAGGGAGCCATACACAGACTGCTGATCACAGTGCTGCAAAATGCCAGAATGTCAAAACCGTCTGGTAAGAAATCGAGAACAACTTCAGATCTGCCAGATCAGTCGGATTTGTTGTGCGTTACAACATCAGAGACTGTCCTCACCTTGTATTGTTTTCTGTATTGTAGAAAGCACTCAAAGTTCCCAGGGAGATAAGGCCTGCATCCAAACTATTGTTTTACCGAAAATCTTGGATACGGGTCACAAGGCTGCCCACGCTAAATTCAAGTCAAACAGAGTAAATACTCTACGCACCTGGAGAATTTAAAACAATGGTTATAAATAGCAGTTTTCCAAACAGTGATCGGACATTAGCATTGCATAGCGCGGGAACTGTCATCTCCCTTGGGGGTGGTACAACTAGAGGTAGTCCTCCAGCTAGTGTGCATGCCTTTCTTAGTCCAGTCGCGTATACTTCTCTGCCCCTTGCCTGCCTGCTTGTGCTCGTTACCCTATTTCTCGGGATATTTGATCTTCCTTGAATAATTTGTATTCTGTGGCCAGACAATAGGAAATGCGCATTCGAATATACTACTGCATTTCCTAGCTCAAACGAGTCTTTACCATATAGAGGCGTTAGAGCTTGAAAGATTGCACGGGAAAATCTCTTCTTCAAACTTATCGCTTTGTATGTTATTCATAGCTGCAAACAGAACTGTGTGAATTTTATTTTCCATTACCAAGGCAATGAAAGGTTGACAGCAGGATGAGCACAAAATCGAACTCGTCTGCGTCCACTTCATTGTTCTCTTCGTCGTCAATAACGGTCTTATGATCGTCATCATAATCGTCTTCTTCTTTTACCTCCGTGAAGAGGAGCACGAAGTGACAGGACATTTTAACATGTCTTCCGTCAACAGTATGTTGGCCAATCCAAATGTCTCGAACACCGCAACAGTATTCGATCTTCAAGTCCATTCATGCTGGTCGCCTAATAAACTGGGAGCATGGCAATCGTTTGTTGTTCACCGACAGGATTTTCTCCCTCATGGATGAAAACGTCTAAGCGACTTGACTCAAGCTCAATAAATATGAGTTCAAAGTGTGTTCAAATCTACCAGGCAATTTTCCTTGAGAAGTGTAGAAGAGATCCAATAAAACAAACTTCGTATTGTTCTCACCGTTTTCGCGACTTCCAACAATCACAACAGAAATCAGTGTATTTCATTAATCCACGACAGGGGAAGTGCGGCTTCAATGATTTTGTGGCATTACCGAAAGAAAACTGCTCAGATTTGGTACGTGTTTCAGTGACTGGACACTGGTTACAAACAACCTAAACCAAACTTCCCTATTGCTGACATGGTGTTCTCAACTTATTCTACCAATGGAACGGAGGGGTTGATGATCAAACACCGATAATGTCGGTTTAACATATACCCCAACGGTCTTGTTTCTGAACCATAAAGGGAACGAAATTACCTGTGACAGTGCATACTCGACCGCTGATGAACTTTAGGATATCATGCCAGCATCACCGATGACTGAGGTTGGTAAAGACCAGTGGCAGCTTCTGCATGTGAGACGACACCTGACCCATTATCTGTTCACCTCATAAGATGGAAATGCCTCAGTCGCAAAACTTATCTACTCCAGCTACGGCCTGCTTCACCAATAAAATATGTCGATCAGGGCCAAACCAGTGCAGCAGCAGAAAACAAGAAATTCGTTGTAGTTTCCTACGCAGCACATTTGATCCATTTGCGGAATGATTCGTAACCTGTATTCATTCCAAACAATAAACATATTGACAGTTTAGTTATTCTCTATTCATCGCGCTGAGTAGTACTAACTGTCTTATCTCAGATTCAGGCCATTTGGTCAGAAAATCAAGACAATGATCGTCCTAATACACCCGATTTAGGGTGAATTTTCAATACATGTGCGATTTACGGAGTAATCTGAAAGAAACGAATGTAACCATTTATTGAAAGGTCCAGAGGGATTCGTGGAAGAAAAATCAAGCAGTTAGTACACTCAGAATAATGTCGAGGCCGAATAACAAGATCGTTCATTATTGCGTCGTGGTCTACCGGAAAGTGGACATGGTTAGGGCTTCGGCTATTTCCACATGTAAACGTGCGTGAATGAATAATTTTAGATTTCGAGTCAATGAAAGTGAAAGATGCGGCTCTAGAGAGTGTGGAGGGAAGACAATGATTTGTGTTCGATGGTGACCTGTTTCTGAATTTGTCACACGAATCAGAATGCATTTTATTGATGTAGTCAGTGAGAATGTATCTATTGTTGAGGCAGCAGAGAGTAGCAATTTTCGAGATTTGGTGGTGAGATGGGAATTAGACAGAAGAAGCGTTAGGTAGATTTCGGTTATCAGAGAAAAGGTATGGGATGTTATTGAGAACAGTATGCGAGGGAGATCCAAATCGAAGTTGAAAGGTAAAATCAACGTACCTAAGGATTTTAAGGAAGAGAGCACAGGAAGCAGATAAGTGGACAAGCTCATTCACACTGTTTCGAGGAAAATTCAATCTTTGGTTCCCAAAACAGTGACAATAAAATTGAGAAATAAATTGTATGCTATGGGAAAAATAATCACAAAGGTATTTTCAATTAAAGACATCAACCGCATTATCACGTAGAACATACAGCAGATCACCGCGATTGGGGGAACCAAATGCACGTCCGTAGTTAAGAAAACAGGTTGAGGGCGTATAAATATCCGACGATTGACAATCACCTCAAAATCAATGAGACGAGATGGGATATGATTTCGAAAGAGCAAGCCATTAGCAACATTGGTGTTATTTAGTCGGGGCTATCAGATTCACGGCACTAGGCTTGTTATTGAACAGCAGGAAGAGAGGCAAGTGTGACAGGGTTTCGTTCATGGGATTCCAGATATATATGAGGAAGTGAGGATGTGTCGGAGATAACAGTGAACAGGTGATTAGAATCTACAACGTCTAGCCTCACATTGAGCCTGGCACAACACAACAGTTAAATGGCGCTTCACATCTCACGGCATTTCACGTGACCCAACACTCTGTATGTTTACAGGTTATTCAGATGTCTTATTTCAGTCTTGATGAGTGTGGATAGCCTTTTACGGCTTGATGCCAGTCAGATGTTTGTGCCTTGCCCCTAACCCTACGGGAGAAGGAAACCTATTGTGTTGAACATAAAAGATTTCCATGGGGCAACACAAATCATGGAGGTTTGGGTAGTCGGTTTAGTGCTCACAAAACGAGAATGCCTCGTGTGAAAATTAGGAAAATCAGTGAAGGTGGCAAATGTCCCAAGCTTTTTGAGATTCTCCAAGGTGCAAACTCGTTTACAGACATTGCGCGATGACTGTAGAAAGTTGGTGAAGACTTTTTACTTAGCAAACAAACTTTGGTATCAATAAGTGTAAAACAGTGATCAGGAAATTCAATAGGAGCACGTGGAAATACTGTACAAATACTTCACTAATTTACTAATACTGAATGAAAAAGGGCATCGAAGCAGTAAGAAAGTGAACAAGACTCCATAAGATGGGAGGTGGTTAAAAAGGATAAGTCAAGTCCACTGAAATTAACTGCCATTCTGCACAAGGACTGATTAAGACTTGTATTGGAATAGTCGGGAACACTGCTAATCTACTGGTTATTATCATCAGTGGGAGTATCTAGTAAAACATAAGAAATACCAGAGATATGAGGTTGAAATGATCTTAGAGGAAGTGGCTTTCTATGCACTCGATCAATATCACGCTAAATTTGAGTGAGATGTGATAAGATTTGCACCACATTTGATAGATAAGTGTGATTGAAACCATGATTTCTGGATAGTGTGTGGACATATAATGTGCTAATATTTTACTTTTTTCAAGAGACATAATGAAGAAAGCTGTTATAACTAGTTATATGCAGTTACTTGGTTATATATAGGTATATCACAATCAGTAGGCAATAAATAAATCATGCAGATCAATTGACAATTGAGGCATGTGGTAAATGTGGTAAGCAGTGTGATCATTTGTAACTGCTCTAAGCTTTAAGTTGTGCGAATCAATGACTCTAAGATCCCCGTTTTGATCCCAGAGATTGGATTCTAAGCGAGGTGTAGTAATAAATAGCAAGAAAATATGATTTCCTGTGCTGTGTGCTGCGAAAAAAAATGGCATCAACCAAAAGGGATCGGATTCTCAAACTGACTACTGTGATACTACCTGGTAGGCGAACTGTTAGTGAAGAAGTGAAATTTTGTTTATGGCTGAGAGGAGGTTCCGTTGTGTCTACACTGGCTTTTTGCCAGACCACGGTTAACCAGCTGAGGGACGTTTTTATGACAAGTAAGGTGGTTGACCGTAAGGGAGTTTCAACTGAAGGTAACTATTCAGTTTGACTAAGCTACTACTACTAAGCTACACAAGTACAGAGATATGCAGAATTACACTGGTTAAATATAGCTCATGGAGGGGAAGTAGAAATGCCGTGTATGTGAACGGCTGAACGTGAAATCGGACTTTTTATTACAATGGGCATATTTCAACAAATGTACCCATAACGAACTTGATTTTGGGAGTTCTGTGAACTAATAATACTATTATTTTCTTACAAATGAAAGTCATGAGAGGATAGTCGGTAGTATACACCTCTGGTTATTTTCATGATAGTTCCCGATTTGCATTTAGCCGTCAACACTACCTTATTGTTACAACATAACGGTTAGATGATTTTGAATAATCGTAAACTGAGTGCTTTTGGGTGAATGAACATGCACGCGACCTACGGGCGCGTTTCACAAAAAAAATCGATAAAAGAATGAACATTTGTTTGGCAAATAACCGGTGAGGACATACACCGTTTCTTCTGTGCATTCACGGGCGTGTATCTGCGTATGCACATGATGTTCATTTTTACAGCGATCGTTTGCATTTCGTGTATTTCTCGTATCGGTACTGTTTCCGTACCACCTCAAAAGAATACATTATCGCATCTGTCCATCGGCTAGCATCTTCTCTATTTGGTCAATAGAGGTGATTTCGTTGGTACTCCGCATTGAGACAGGAATAAAGACACGTTAATAAGCCTCGCTCAAACGTCTCTCAAAGTTGATCTAGCATTTGAGGTCATTCAGTGGTATATTATGCGGCGTAGTCAGTGATTATGCTCCCATGCTGAATCTGCCGATCCATCTGTTAATCATAATAGGAATACGAAACAATAAGTTGAAAGTTATACTCGACAGACAGAAAATGAACGCAACCAGTGGTACCAGGTTTGTGGCTGGTGAACGAGATGAACATCCAAGTGGTCGACCACGATCCGCAACGTGTTGGCACGGAAAAGAGCTGTTCATTACAATGCAAACCATTGGAGAAGCGGGTATTATTTCTCGGTTATTTCACACTAGAAATAGTCAAATCAATTCCTACGGATTTCATGCAAATAGAATGAAATAAGTAGATTTTATTGGAGTGTTCATACGCCAGTATCTACTTGGTCGAGAGCAACCAGCCAATAGAATTTACATCAGTCTTGATGGATTTGTACGAAAATCAGTTCCACAGGGAATCAATATCGAAACACAGGATCATTCGTTTGGCAAACCGTAACACAGCTTGAAAAAGAATGGAATGAAACAGAGGCTTCACAATACAAATGAGAACAAATATGTTCCTGCTGGTTATTCGAATAATTACGGCACGGAGGAGAGTAGCAAGTTGAGGGAAGCTATCGGTAGGATATATTCCAATTGGCATTCAAATAAGGTGAAAGCATTTCACGTTCGACTTGTTTTATATTTTCAATCTGTTTACTTGTAATTAACCCACCGATGATTGTTATTTTTATCAACAATTCTCATGCATAAAACGCTGATACAGTTTCATTATCACTATCTGAAAAACCGTCTACCAATTTTATAACAAGCTGACAATTCGGAATTTTAGAACTTCTCAGGCAGCAAGCTTATCAATATTCTTAGGTTCATCAAGTTCACCAAAACTTCTCGATCGGACGGCTCAACATATACAGTATTCAAGCATGGGGCTGGACCTCTGTCGGAAATGTTGAATAATGTGATCAGTCACGCAATTGAATCTTCCTTCATTTCTGACTCTAACCGTCCTGTCACAATCATTCTCATACCAAAAGGGTCCAGTAACCCAACAGGATCCAAAAAAGTTCACAGAGTTAAACTTTTCTCGTCGGAGTTGAAATTGTTTGAATTTCCTGTACTCCATGGCCTTCGAAACCCTGCCAGAAGTCGAACTGACGAATACGAATTTGCGTATAAATCCTGGCGGTTCACGTATGAGAAAATAGCGTGGTATTCCATTTCATTGCAGAATCACTCAATGATTCGTAAAAGTCTATTAGGCCTGCGTTCGTCGATCACACACCGATATTTTATGGTTCACAGCAAACGTCGCTTCTCAAGAAATTAGAACCCATTATCTGCCCCTGTACTCAAATAACTGATTGTCAGACTTCTTCTCAGGAATAACATAATGTATCTCTCTTCGTAGATGTTTGTACATATTCGGTCTTGTTTCTGGGCTTATGTGATAAGCACATAACATCATCCATTCAATTTGCCGAAAATATCGTTGCGGACTGTTTCATCCAGTGTGATAGTAAATTCAGAGAAATCAATTCAAAGATCGATTGGTAGTTCAGGCACTGACATAGCATGCAGCGTTAATATTGTTTTTGTATTACTGAGGATTGGTGCAGTATATTGGGTGCACAGAACAAACCACTAGATGAAACATTAAAGCTCATAAGGCCAATGTGTTTGTGAATTGTGTCCTACATATCACTGGATAGGACAACTTGGAGCGTTATGTTCGCTAAGGGAGGTAGTTCGTAGAAGAGATCAATGAAGTTTGCCGGTCCATGACATGATATGAATAAAAGGTATGGAAAGGCCATGTGAATTGTGTTAGACTTCCTGGGTGTGGTCCTACATAGGGGTTTAATGCATTCGAGTAGCGTTTTTGTAAATACATTAATTATCTACTTGATAGAGTTATTCGTAGTTTTCTCGTTATATTTTTTGTACCATTGGTTGTTTGAGTTCCGGTTGAGATTCCAGTTTTGAGATAGAAACGAGAACTATCGTTCCCACTTCGTGAATAATAGGCGTTTGAAACAAACTGAACTAAACTAAACCAAGCTGAGGAGAGCTGAACTGAACTGGACTGAGCTTTACTGAATATCGCTTCATGTTTGCATGAAGAATAATTGCGTCAACACAAAATGCAATCTGTTTTTATAATGCATAGCTTTGTGAGATCATACTAGCCCTCATCGGTAAATTACTTACAATCATGTACGAACACATGACTATAGTGTACTAACAATTTCAAGTAGACAAGAGCCTTGTAGAATAAAACGTGTGGCATATCCGAGACACCTATCTTTTGGGAACAGTCCTGTACCAAATAGAACCAAACCTCATCTATCCCATTTCAAATAAATTCTGAGTAATCTGAAGTGAAGCACGTTATTGTACAGGGTAGATCGGCATTTTGAAACTGCCACTTTGATATCGTCATAATGATGGTTTCCAAGACCAACCAGAGAATGGTTTCAATGTCGGGAAACGTGAAGACGAAATACGGAATGGATGCACCAATATGATGAAGGGGTTCTTCCAAATCACCTCGAATCTCCTAGAAATGCAAGTCCGATTTGCCCACCAGACAGCACATATACCTTTGGAAATTGGACTTCCTAAAGCTATATGCTTCAAACCGTCAGATACTATTATTCATTCCTTCCAAACATTGATTCCCATCAGTCAAATCTATTTTGGTCTCTTCGGGCGATTTTAATCAGTCAAAAACTCATCTTATTATCGTGAAACAGAATTCGGACGTCGGATATCATCAATGATAGAAGTGAACCGATTAGATGATGTAAACCAGTTTTTATCCCAAACACGTTTATTCCTTACTTACTGCTTTAATCACCCACAAAGCTTTATTGACACAATATGACCAAATTTTTCTCATTTTATGTGGTGGAAGTTCCCAACGGCAGTGTGGATAACGCTTCTTTTAAAATCGCTGGGTGTGTCAAAAATACGGGAAAGAGATATAACAGAACGAGTAGTCTCATCAATGACCAAATCTCTACGAAATAGTAACTGATAGAATGGTTCACAATGTTACGAAATTTAGTAACGTCCTGAAAGACAGTTGACCATCTACAATAATCTTTGTTCAAATATGACCTTATCTATCCCCAGCGAATATTGAGAAAATGGTTCAAATAAACAATCTGTCTTCCGGAATGAAACCTGACCGATGCACTCTCTACACTGCATTGAAATGGTTCCAAAGAAGTACAAGATAAACACAGTGCAAACATTGTTTCTCACCATAGTGATAATTTTGACGACAGATACACTGGATGGAGAAATCAATGGGATTAGTGGAACGCTGATATCAACTGCGTATCCAGCAATATTCCTGGCAAAGTATTATCATCTGAAGCTGATAAAGAATGATCGTCCACTGTACTTGGAAGGGAATTTTGAAATTCCTCGCAAACAATATGATATGATCAACCTAACCATTAAACTTCTGAAGCCAAATTCAGGCGTATCTACGATAGTGCCTAACCGGTAATTGTGTTCACGTAATTCCCCGATCACACGCCTATAATAAAGGATCCACCGTCTATTCACACCAAGTTCAGCTGCACATTGCAAGTAAAATATTGGATCTCAACTACCTACACTGTCCGGTTCGAATCTTTGTTACGTCATACAATGACTCAACACATTCAAGTGTGACTTGAGAATTAAAATAAACACGACTGCATCATCAATCGATGAAAGAATGGTGACTGCCTCAAGTCGTTCGGAGACAAGGCCTTACGTCACTGCCAATGATCTTCCCCAATGGAGAAATTAGAAGCACATGATATCATGAACAACGCGAAACCATCACGTGATCCAACCAATTTTCCAAACAGATAGACTCGATTCATTCAACATGATTACTCATTTCGCTGTCGCATCAAATCTCGTATGAACCAGGTCATGTTTGCTCATGCAGCGCAAGTAGACATCAGCTTTTTGACTGCTGTCATCATATTCACCGATATTCGAACTTCTCTATCAGTTTGGCGCAAACATGGTAATTGTTTGGTGATAGTGGTGAAGGTGATGTGATTTTGGTGATGCTTCATCCGACAGACTCGCCCAGAAAGCTGCCCGACCGGAGAAGACAGGCATATTACAAAACAATTCTACTAAGTTTATAGAATGCGAGTAATGATTGTCAAGGGTTTTTCCCAATTTATAGTTTGATAAGATGAGCTTTGAGTGAGAGATATGCACATGTTCATTTTTTCTTGGTATGACAGGGTAAAAGATAAACTAGAGGAACGCCGTATATATGTGAAATTAAACTTGAAGTGATGGTTACCAGTGTTGTACTGACCTGTTTGTTTTGTTTCATGGTTATATTTGAACAATATTTTCCTGCAACTAAAGAATATTCATCTGATTTGGCAAATACGGTTGAGTGAGGACACTCGATTGAGACATCAGAACAGTCGGTATCAAAACTACTAGTTGTCACTGTCCCACTTGTGATAAAATATTTTATACGTTTTACAGATTTTGCACACTGGATGGTGGAAAAGCAGAAAGTTAGTCGATAATCTCGAATACAGCAATTGATAAATTCGTGTCCATACAGTAGCGGTGTTGTCAGTGTTACGACAGATATTGTGTTGATAACTGTCAGTTGCATGCGGTCAGTGATTACGTCACGTTATTTCGTGGGGGTACCAAGAAAGATTCAAAGATCTGAAATGTTGCTTCTGAGCACGGAATGTGGTGTTGTTTCGTGCGAATTGAGACTCAATCGGCGGTTGCCGAGATCTGGCTTTGGCATTTCCTAATGCTCTCACTTCGACAGTTTATTTAGGAAGAGCGACTCCATTAGTATTCATCCAATGATCCGGTTCTATCGAAGTGATGCTAAATGTCGTTTGTCCGCTTTTCACTAGACTTTTATTCAACAAACTCGGTTGATACGCCTTTATTCCTCGAGGTGGTCTTTCTGTGTTTCTGCCTACGTCACCTGCCCCACAATGAGAGCTGGAATGCACGGATATTCTGCATTTCATTCGTCAAATGAGAAATGGTCGAGAGGTGAAGAAAACGTGGGTTCCAGCAACGTAATACATCTTTCTGTTTTCTGATATGAGTAACAGGCGATTGATTTCACTCGTTTACCATATCTGCTTCACTGCTACTTCTAGATTCAATTCATGGGTAGACAGATTGCTTTTCGACTGCTTGATGACAAGGTGTGCTATCGTCATTCTTCGTGATATGATTGATTGTATATACTGGATGAGAAATGATTTCAACCTTTTATTTATTTCTCATCGAACATATCTTAATTTTTTTAATGGTCAGTCAATGTATAAAAGGCCTATTCTATTTCAATTATACGATTGTCTAATAGTGTGTGCATGGACTTGGCAAATTTCATTGATGATTACGTGATCGTCCTAGTCAGCCGTCGGATTGATGATGTATAGTAAGTTAGAAGTAAAAAGAATTGGTATTTATTTATTTCATTTTGCCTACTTATAACCTCACTTTGATTTGACATACAATATTTGGCCTGCTGATTGGGAGTTCGAGTCCATACTATCCAAGATGACCGTCAAATGTTTATTGCGCAACAATATGGTGTCAATTTGTCACTAGATTTACATGTGTATTGGTGATGCACATATTGGTCCACTAACTTGCAATATTGCTAATCGTTGGGTGTAAGAATTGGCGGATCGAATACCGAAACGTTCAGGCTTGATCTATGGAAAACCGGTGGAAACCTGAACCGCAGTTTTATGTTGCACTAATTTAGTTAATGCACTTTTACAGCTTCATCCAAACTAGTCTGTTACCGTTGATTGAACGGTCATTTTAAATAGTTTTGTGTTTTCTATCAATCACCAATCTCATTGTACGTGTGGCGTTGTTCAAGGTGTCTTCTCAGTTGAGTTATGACCCTACGACCCAGGGTGGGAATTATGCCATCTTCGGAAACAATAATCTTTTCGGTAGCTCCCTATTGGTCTTGTGCCCATTTCGGAATCATTTGTTGTACTATTGTTGTATGAAAAGACAAAATGTAAAATGCGCATAACGGGTATACGGTGCTAAAAGTGATAGTTTGGTAGTGAAAGGAGTTTGCATGTAAAACGTGCCTGCTCGAGTTCAGTGTTATTCCTGCCACATGTCTACTCTTCTGATCGAAACTGAGAGCTTGTTGCATGTCTGCTTAATTTCTCACTGGGACTCATGTGTGACGAATTTCCACCACAGCACACGTATTCGTTAGACTTAATAGGTCCACAAAATTCTCATTTGATATTTCCGCACTACTCATCTGGCAGAAAAACGAAATTAAGATTACCCTGGAATAATACAATAATTCCCACTTCTTAGAGATTCTGTTCTTGGTAAAATAATATAATATGCGAATAGCATGTGAAGAAACCGAACAAGATCAAACCCAACGATTTCTTTTTCTTGCGCTAGTCGACCAATGTTATTCATCTTCAGTTTCTAAACGTTACACGTTTTTCACGATTCTGTTTTTCGGTTGTTCTGAAACTTACACGCCTATTTTTTGCATTATATGCTCAGAGATTCATACAAAACAACAAATAGGGAATGAATTTCTTTGCCACATGTCAGTTCGTGTAATCAATTGTATATTATGTATATTACTGGGTATCGATGAGATGAATTATATATACTGACAGCATTGTGTGAGCCTACATTTTCTCACTACCTGCATGATCACCACGGCGGTGGAATACCCAAAGCAGTATCAAGTATTATTGACAATGTGACCTTGAAACTGTAAGTGGTCCCAGTATGTCAAATGTGTAACAAGCCGGAACAGAATAGTCCTTAGAACATTACAGTACGTGATATTTTGCTCGAAGTGTGTTAAAAAGCAACGGAAAAGACTGAGATTCAAAACGAAATGAATGGGAAGAGTACTGCTTTGGAGCTATTCATTGATTACTCCTCATGACACTGCAATAATAAATGCTTCATGTGTTTTTACTATTTTCACAGTTTTGGTCTCAATGTTGCAGTTGTTATGGTTTTATTTGCAAACAGCAATCACTTGAGAGTCACCAGGAATGGTTTGAAAGCTGTCATCGAACTGATCTTGTGTCTAATATTACTTATGTGTTGTAGTATTGCGCCACTGTTACTGTCAATATAAATATCTTCTAGATGAAGGCTCATATTCATTTCGCGGCATTTAGATATAAACCTGAAGTAATCACTCAAGATTCTTCTGTCCCTCTGATGGCGTATATATATACGGCCACTTTCTACCTCATATGTAACCTGCAGGGTGAAACCTCTCCAACCCCATTAGAGTACATGTGATCATCTTGATTCCATAGTATGACGGCCCATTCACATCAAATCTTGGTGTCCCACCGTAATGATTTTCAGTAATGCGTTACTGAAGACCATGTGCGGTCATGTTTATTGTTGGCACCAACTTGGTCAGAACTAGACACTGTGTGAGCAACTTTTATTAACACGGTTTCACACACAAATAACTGAACGTCCCAACTCACCAATACTGAATCAAAACAAATTGTACTCATATTACCCCGCCGCACATACATAATTAGGCACAGCTTTTGAGGGACAGGCAACACAGGGATGCACAAAACCGATACCTCGAACAGCAACGACACTGTTGATAACTACAAAACACTCGAACCGTCATCGCCAAAAAAGACGGCGAAATTGAGCATTTTCAGCGACGACCAGCACAAGCCTAATTAGGTCACCACTATTACCGTTTATATTGTCTGTTTGGACGATCTTACCGAAAGCGTCAAATGACCAGTCGGGAAGGCAAGAACACGATGGAAACTACTACTACGGAGTGAATCGAAAAGTCCAGTTACTGGGCTACTAAACTGTGTTTCAGAAAAGAAAGTCTAATGGATGGGAATGACGTGGGTCAAATGGTGAAGAAAGTTGACTTTCTATAAATATGAACACATTTGGATGGAAAACGAATTCAAACTCAGCATATGCCCAGGCTAGGAGACGTCAGTTAGGGTTTTGTCATTCCGGTTTTACCAAGGACACATTAATTTGAAAATAAAAAACACGCTGCCATGTAATATTTTCATGAGTAACTGAATTATAAAGCGGTATGAAAATATATTTTATCGAAAATGTCAGCCCTGAGGTCATGTACAGGCATAGTCAGCAAGATCTCGATGCAGCGATTTAGCGGTTCGCATGAATACATGTTAGTGAAGGCAGATAAGAAAATCTGAAAGTGTAATAACTAATGCAGCCAAAATGGGCATCACAAAACAGCGTCAATCAGAAAACAATTGTGTTACTCACAGGAAGTTCAATGCTGATTTTTTGTCTCTCGTTGATTATTCTCAGATGTTCCGTTATTACACTTCGGAAGTCAGGAATTAGAAAACAAAAAGATGAAATTTCTCACATTCGACTTCTCAAACTGCTTTTTTTTAACCGCAAACACCTTATGGCAATAGTTACATATATATGGTGATGTTCACCAATTGAATTTGCACTGTTCACCTCTGCGGAAATAATTACGAGAACTTTCTTCTATCAAAGCACTGCACGTTGGAAAGTTCTGTAACATTTTGAATTCCCAATTTGTGTGTTTTGTGTAGGCTCGAATTCAACGTTAGGGAGGGGATTATGTTTTATAACGTAGACAAAGCTAGATGTTGTGCTCCAGCCAAGTCGGATCTTTATTCGAGAACCTATCGACACCAGAGTTCTTCAGATTGGACATTTTAGGCTCGGTTTTTCTGAGCAACTGCTATTTACTTAAGTCTAACTTCACCAGTGTTTGAACCAGAGGTCAACTACTGGATCAAGTATTGAATTTAAACGGACTAAAGTGGCTGCCAGATATGTTACACATGCCCACCGATAGACTTTTTCGGCGTACGCTGTTCTCTGAGGCGAGTAAGGCTTCGAAGTAGGTCGAGATGGTCAGTCCACGACATGGCAAAAATGCATGCATGCATTGACCAGTGGGCTTGGCCAAACAGGACGTGTTAGACACGTGATCCGTCTACCAAATAATTGGAAACATTAGGTGATATTGCTTGGTGTCGCAGTCAGTGGCATAGTTGTATTCGGACTCTTTCTTTGTCTTCGTGATTTTCGTTGATTACTTTGGAATTTTCGCTCTTTTTCATTTTGTGCTCATCTTCTTGTTGCCCTTCGCTCGATGATACTGAGAAGTAGCAGCCGAAATCAGAGTGAAGAACTGCGGGGTAAACAGTTGAACAAACTGATAACTTGAAACAGCCAAAAAAATGGGTTATTTGATCGCTTAACCAACAGCCACTCAGATATGAAAATGATTCATCGCTGGGTAGAAAACAATGACGTGCCCTTTCTTGATAGATATAATTCACAGAAGTTATTATTGGCACGAGGAAACCGAATCCTATATAATAGAATAATTGAATTGCTTTTTGACACCGAGAAGTCCAGCGCCGCGAGCAGAAGTCGAACAGGCAAGATTCCCGCCCAGAGGATTACCCTTCTGAGCGGTTGCCACCAAGGTGCTTGAAATTTCGCAGTTTTCCAACATATACCATTCAAAGGTGACGAAGTCATCCAACTAATCACCAAGCGCCTGAAATCTGCCATCAAACACATAGTCGACGCAGTCAATAGGGTCAGCATATTCACAACCAGTCGGATACCAACACCTTCAGTGAAATAGCTGCTCTCTCCCTGTACCTAATCCCAATTTATCTAATAACTCACATGGGCATGTTCACCAGTCTGCATAGACAGAAATGGGAGACAAATACGTCACAAAATAAATGATCAAATTCCGGTATGACCTCAAAAGCTGACGGATGGCAAGTTCACACAAATTATGACATCTACGAAATCAAATGCAATCAGACCATCAATTGGGCCGCATATAACTGAACAGGAACTATATGCAAGTCCAGACAACTAGCGTAAATTCATGTGCAACATTACAAACACCAGATTATTCAGATATGCTGAGGCCTTTGCGATCCCTGAGCATAAACCGAAACTGTGCAAATAGCGGGAATGTCCTATCAGTTTAGTCCCACGTTGGTGACACAATTTATTCCCCTCTCATTATTGTTGGTTCCTATCCCTTATTACTGCCCTCAGTTTTATCTCGGTGTCAACAGTTGCCCACCGACAATAAAAAAATCACACTGACCGCAGTATGCTCGTTTACAGATGCAGGGCAATTGTACAGGATGAAGTGTGATAGACTGTTTTTGAGTCTTTTATTCAAAATATTGGTGGACAGTCATTGCTTTCAATTATGGTGACTGTTTGCTGGTAAATTGATGACACTTATTTTGCTGTTTGAGATTCATATCCTCACATGTTTGTGGATCAGCGCCATATACGGAATAGTAAATTTGTTGAAGTTGTCATGCTCACGGAGAGGAAATTCAACGAAAAGACTTTGTATGTAATAGTCATCAAGTGGTGGGAGCATGTGGCCTCACATGTTTGTGTAGAGTCCAACATTCCACTCGGAGAATGGAATTATTCAAAATTCTAAATTTTCATCTGAATTCCGACAATTCCTTGATTTTGTTTCAACAGTAGGAGATGCGAACCAGGATTTTGCGATGAATTGCAACAAACCAAGATGCGAAGAACTAGAATCTTCCAGAGGATCCCTGGGCCTCCAACAATTTGTTCATAATAGCGGAAGTTTTGCAACTGAAGCATCTATCAGCATCAGTGCAAACAGTGGATTTCCAAGTCTTACAGTATTCTACCACCTGCCGCTTTTTGCTCTTATATTCACTTTATTCTTTGCTTTTACGCTGCTAGCTCCTACGAGAGAATGAGTCAAGACGGCTTGTGCATGTCCTCAGCAGTACGTACGCGGTGTGTGTAGATGAACTGTTTATCAGGGATCTTGGGAATTATGTACGAAGTGACGTCCCTAGCGTTATTCATCTACCAATAGGTTCAAATTGTTCCTATCAACGATTCCTTCATATTATCTATTGTGACCCGAACAGATGACCTACAGTTTTGTTTCGTGAAATGAATCCTCATTCAGTAACCACACTCAACTCAGCAATAGAAACACAGCATCGCTATTCTTGTGGTAAGAATTCTCATATTTGCAAGGCATGCCGCCAATCCAAATGCGCTGTCATGAATGCCACCTCGCATTATCCGGGAAATGATGACAATCCGGTGTACACACTAGAGATTCTGAGTGAATCCAACCAATTCGTGTAGAGATCAGTCCAGTTCAACTGTGACTTGGGACTTTCACTCATGTTTGAGCTGCTTGTCCATTATTCGGAAATCCGTATTTCACTTGATTCTACCCAGTGTACTCATATTACACACTGATGTGCACATTCACGGTGTTTCTGATCGTCGACTTCCACTGTTGCGCGATTTCCTTGGCTTACCTGTCGATGCAAGCGGATATCGACCCGATCCAGATGGTTCTAAACCAGTGATCGTCAACTAGTCACCAAAAAATCAGGCGAACATACGATCGATTCCTGGATGCTCGCAGGGCTACTTCAAATTCATTCCCAATTCGTTAGCACGAGCCGAACCTTTTTGATCTGGCCCATTCATCCAATGCAGAGCAGTGCAAAAAGCAATTTGGAAAAAAACACCACGTTGTCTTGTTCAAAATATCGTTGGCCGACCGATACTAATCTCATTCGCGCCGTCTGAGTGGACCACACGGATCACCGACTCGTCTAAAGTGGCAGACTGAAGTTTACAATTGTCACCGACCACCAAGCTAATCAGCTCTCATTTGATGCAGATAAATTCGTCTCCAATTCCATGGCTGTTATGATCTAACGATGAATCATTGCCTGAGCTGCCTAAAACTACGACCTCCTGCCTCGAGGAGGCAAAACTGTCACGAAGACGGATTTCCTGGCACAAATACCATTTCATTACTGCGACGGCTCCCATGTCCCCGTCAACATTGAGGGAGCAGACAAAAGGATGTTACTCATCGCTGACTTCGGCGAACAGAAAGGAGTGGCGACCCGGAGTGTAGCGGAATTTTATTTCGCTTTTCAAACTGTGAGTGGAATTGTGTATCCAACCCGATGGCGTCCTTTGTTGAGGTGACCAACTTGATTTCAATTTCAATTTCACAAGTCGGGTTTGGTTCAACTGCATTTAGGCCATTTGGGTGTGAATAAAATGAAGTCACTGGCTTGACAGATTTGTCGATGGTCGGAATTGGATGCAGACATTTGCACTCTGGCAATGAACCCGTGGTTCGAAAGCAAGGGGTTCAGTGACTCCTATTTCAGATGTCCAGGAGCGTTCCTGACCAGTTGGTCAAAAAACTCGTTAGTAATCGAGGTTTTACGGAAGCGCCTCAGCCGAGAAGCAACTCGTCGGGTACTGATCACCGAAAATGGATCGAAGTTCTATGCGGCGAAGCTGAAAATTGGCTTGAGAAAATCGGATGTTGCCATTTGTGTACAGCGCCAGGCCACCCGTGCTCTAACGGTGCATCAGAAACCTCGGTGCGTTCTGTGAAAAGTGCGCTGTAATCAGCGAGTCCCAGATGGTTGCCCGAATCGGAGGTATTTCTGGACAGTTTCCTGTTGCAATACCGAGACGCAGTGAACAAGACCACCAGGGAGATTTCAACCGTTCTGTTCAGGTCCTGATAACTATGGTCATCGCTGACATGTTTTGATTCCGGCAACGTCGCATTAGATCCGTAGCAACGAACAAACTTAGGGAATCAGCTTCAGATAACTTGCTCAATCGATGGTCGAGATTACGTAGGTGAATGATGAATCGGTGCACCGGCGCCACATCAGTCAAATCCATTTAAACTGGCGACCGTCAACGTGGCCGATCGCACTGCTGAGACGACCGAGGATCCAGATGGTGACCGTGTTGATGACGGGATCCATTTATTCCTCCAACCAAAACGACGGCTTAGGCGTCCGAGCCAAAGTCACCAGCTCCAGTTCGGAGATCAGTGCGACTGGGGATCCCAATAACGAATAGCACCTGAAGAAGGACAGAAATGATGATTTAGTAAGCATCACACGTGATATGGCCCAGTATATTCCCGTAGCTCCCCTCGCGTTAAAGGTCCTCAAACGATTAGGATTGCCGCGGACGGGAACAGGTAAGCCCTCTGTGATTGATCAAATTCTAACCTGCCCATTAATTCTTTTGCTTTGTCATTTATACAAATCAGTTCAGGAATAAAATTATCGTACTTTTTCGCAGCTAGGGCATTCTTGCCATTTGGGATTAGGTGGTTTCGATTGGGAGCGATTTTAACACAACCTACCAGCTTGTGTATAGTGAATATCACAAGAAAATGTAGCTCTCCTTCATGTTTGACGTAAGAATAATCATTTATCTTGGAAATCATAATAGAGGTTTGGTGAAAATCAATGTGTTGTTCAGTTCTACATGATACAATACCATGTGAATCAAGCGGCTTTGGTTCAGCATAAAAAGCCAAAGAGCTAAACGGGATGGACTACTTAAGCCAGAGATGTAATCATGATCGACATTCAATGGGCAACATCGGGTTCTAACTACTGTTCCCGAGGACAAGACACTCCAGTGAATAAACAAGGGAGGAACAGTTCACCGATCTGAAACGCTTCAATAGATGGACGTAGGGGTAGCGTACCCCGGTTTTATATCGACGGCGAGATATCATCGCACATCATTGAACTGCTATCACCAAACTAATCTTGGCATCCTTTGACCCAAAATTTGCTATCCCTTCCACGTTTCGCTTTCTCTATTGGATGCATGGGGATAAGGACTGAATCCAAAGAGTGGATCGTTACCAAAGCACCATCGAAGACAAGAAAGAATACTTGCACAATCAGACCTCACGCGACCGACCATAAGAGGTTCCTCCACGGGTCCTTCGGCTATTATCCTGTGTTTGGTAGCGCCTGACTACGTTCTGGTTCAGAGTTCACAATGGAAAGTCCGTTCTGTCTAGTGGGTAGTCGTCAAGATTGATGTGCCCGAAAATCTCCATCGTTTATTTCGGGAAACAAAGTGCTTAATAATCTGCCCTTTACCTCTCTCATCCCAATTCCGAAAAGATATGATAGACCGCAATCAGTCGTGACCGTGAACGTACAAATCTCGGTAACGGTAGCAAATGAGATACAGGAAAAAAGAGAATCAATGTTCATTATGTCCGCGAAACACGCATAAAAGAACCAACTTCAGTGTTAACACTTCGCTCCCTAGCTACGAACTGGGCTTCCCGTTTCATTCTTCGCACGCTGGGTCATTCGCTGTCTAGTGCTTGTGGTAAGTCTGGCGTTGGTATCGTTCTGTGCATGAACACTGAGCGTGCACTGCTCGACTGGATTCCAATGAGCAGTCGTCAGAGTGCGATTCCGGTGAATGGTTCTACACATGTGAACAGCACTAGACTGAAGAGTCCATGCCTGTTTGTCGTGTACGTGCATGCCCCAAATGACTGCAACTCGTCTGAGGCCAAAGACGAATACTACCATGATTTGTATCATTTGCAACTTGGCGTGCGTTCAAGGGACATCATGGGTGTTGTTGGTGAATTCAGTGTTCCAGTTGGAAGACTAGAAGAGACGGAGAGAAATAGAGGAAATGATTTCGACATTTCAACTGATGGAGCCGATAACGTTGACCGACTCATTCAACTATGGCCCGATTATGGACTATTCCTGGCGAGTCCATGTGAATCGAAGCCTACTTCTCGTCGGTGGCCGAAAATACATCAAAGACGAAAATCCTTGTTGGCCACTACTTGACGATATCAAAGAATGTGCCTCCAAGAAGAATTATTGTAAAATCCAAGATTGACACATTCTGTTTTATTTCACTGTATTCTCTTTGTTATAGTACATAATGGTACCATACATGATACCGCCCAGATGAAAAATTGAGCGATGTTCTATGCATTATTGATGTTTTTACTTCGCAGTGGTCGTGTGCGGGGTTCAGCCTATTGAATCTATTTGATTTCACATGTGGCGTCAATCAATTGATTCAAACAATGATTGCTTCTGAAATGAAACCTCTTGATGTAAGTCCTACATCCAAACCGGTTGACGACTACATGTAATGTTTCATCATTTCATGGTAATCAGCCCCACTTGAGCGATCCATTCGTTCGAAATCTTACCATATCTATTTCAATTTGAGCAATTGTATTTAATATGGTCAGTTACGTTCGTGTGTCAAATGTTCTGGCAAATTACCACTTGTTTTGCCTGTGGTAAGTTTGGTCACAATCATAGTGCTTGTAGAATTGGCCCTCCATATCGACAGAAGATCTCACCCGCATCATCACACACTTCCATCCTTGCTACCATGTTCTGGACACAGTTGCATTAGCACTCTTGTGAGAGAACGTTCCGCATATTTACCACGAATTGCTTACTCAAGCGGGTATTCAACACAATGTTATTGCTGACACTGGGCGTGTAGAATGCATCATTTCACCTAAAGCTATAAATTGCGTTTATGCCATCGATAAGATTATTGCTACCATTGTGACTATTTCAGGGATTACTGGATACAAGCTCCTACATGTCGGTTCTTGTATGGTTCTATTTCACTTACGTGACTCTGATCCTACTGAATGTAAGATTTTAGTTTCTGATTCTGGACTTTCATTCTTGGTTTTAAATTTGTTCATGAATTGCACATCGATGTCGCTCTCCTAACCTCTTCACCCGATTCATGGAGAACACAACAGCTACTTTCAAAATGTCCTCAGGTTTCTGGTGGAATGCACATTCCTGGATTGAGGTTAGAGATATCTGGCCATTCCATGTCTCCAAAGCGCAGAATAATTCCTTTTGGTTTAAGAGAACGTGCTTGGTCAAGCAATGCATTCTGTGTGAGCACGGAATTACTGGCTATGTGAAGTCGTCTGACTGGGCCACACCGATTCCGTTAGAGGATCACAACTGCCTGCCAAAACTTTCCATAGTTGAAAGGTCTTAGACCTCGAATATGCGAGTGACACCGTTCTCCTTTATGAAGATCCAGGTCATTTGCAAGCTATTATGAACAACATGAGTAACTGCGTAGCATTGAGCGGTATGCGTTTTTCAATATGCTGTTGCAGGATTGGGTGAGTCCAAAACTAAAGCATTCACTATCTGGAGAACCACAGACTTGGTTGATAAGTTGTTTTCTGGGCAGCTGGATTTTACCGGGCGAACAGATGTCGGTTGAGATGTCATTGTGTATACAGAAATTCTGCTTGGCATTTGCCAATCTGAGTCATCTGTGGATTCGATACGAATCCTGGTAATGAATCAAGAGTCGGGCGTACGCTGCAGCAGTCAAGCCCGTACTTCTCTGTGGTTAGGAAACATGGCCACTACGAGTGAAGAGTATGAGAAGATTATTGGTATCTGAATGCCGATGTTGCATGTCCCCTGAAAGGATTCCTCGGCACGCCATATTCGGGAGGCAGGTACCTGCTGGAAAATGAGTAGGGATGGCCAGTGCATGACATGGAAGAAAGAAATGAAAAATAAAACCAAATCAAACCAAACCTGCACCAGTCGAGACAGATAAAGCGCTAGAATATGTCATTTGTTGCAAAATCTTCCAGATCTAAGAATTGCAAATTCCTAAGGCGCATCAAAAAGCTTCGGCGTAGTCAGAAAAACTAAATCAGGCACGGTTGACGTTATTGTGGATCAACCCAATTCTATTATAATACTTGCTTCTTGTGACAGTCCTCTTTCATATTCACCCGCTGAAGACTATGAAACATTTTCTCAATCTAACATTTTAATAATTACTCACGAGCCCAAATATTCTCATTCTTACTCTGGTCCGTATGTGATATCCCCTGAAATTCTTGAGTACAGTAGAATTCGAGCTTGCGGAACCCATGTCAGCTTTGTCGAGTAAACCCTGCGGTAAACGGTTCGACGCAACTAACAGGCGGAAACGCGCTCATCTAGCAGTCTTTTACAAGAAGAACTGTAATCAGTGAGGAACTCATTACTTGTTGTCTTTAAACACACCTTCCGTCATTGTCAGTTTGTTCGCAGACCCAGGAGGTCCACAGTTGATAGTAAAGATTCCTCAAAAACACCACATTACCCCGTCCTAATACAGACCCGTACGATCTGTACGTTGCGTATATCATGAATATTCTTCAGCCTTTGATTCAGCACACAGACCGCTTCCTAAATCTTGAAATTCTTGAAGCTTTCCTAGGTCCCTGACATAACGAACACAGAGCTGTCGGTTGGTCATGCATATGACAGCCCCAAAGGGGACTAGACTTCATTCAAGTACAGTTCTCTGATTGAAGAAATACAACGTAAACCTCAAACATGACCTTCCGCGGATTAGTATTGGCCCAAACGCAAAAGTTATTCTCAATTGCTTGCAAATCAAGGGAGAAAGTTGACGCAAACTTCCATGTTGAAAAAAGCTGAAGGTCATTCATGCCAAATTGCAAGTAAAACATCCACTGCATTGGTTCCTTCCGTAAAGAAGAGGCAACGAAACACTCATAATAAAACAGGGACAGTGGGTAGGGAATGCGGGTTATGTTCGTACGGTTTATTGTCGAGTCGACCAGTCGTTTCCACTAGATTTTTCACCACGCAGTGCAGAAATCCAGGAAAGGATACTAGTTTCCTGAGATCAATTCAAACAATTATGGATTATTCCATGGTTCTGTGTTCTTCCTCTTCCATATTCCACTGAAATCGGTAACCTTTGTGTATTTTCCCTGCTGGAGGCGTTGAAATAAGCTGACAATATTGTTCTTGTCCTGATATTTCCGGCCTTCTTCTTGAAAATCTATCTCGTTTGAAGAATCGTCAAAGACGAGAGGGTTTAAAAACTAATATCTCCAAGCACTTTGAACGTTAGTTCACGAAGTGTCGCTCATTTATTCCAATAGTTTATGTTTCTGTTACTTCTGTGGTGGAAAACTGAGGTGTCTATCTTCTCAGACAGTTTTGGTCATTTCAGCTAGTGAATTCCAAATTCAACTTCCAATGTGTTCTTCTTATACTATTTCACTTTCCCTGCAATTATCCTCGTATTTCGGAACCTGGACCTTAGCACACTACTCCGTGGCTTGGTAATTACAAGTCATACTTCATCTTTGATCGGTACACTTTTGACCTTACTCATTGGTCAGCATATTAAGTCTTGTTAATTCTCTAACCAACAAGAAATGTCAGGGTCATACTCATCCGTTACACACAGACGTAATTTGTCGCTCCCATTCATGCATTATGTCTGTATTCCGGGATCTTCCAACTAGAATGATCCCATACAAAATTTCAAACCTTGTCTGCTCCAAGTCATGTCCAAAGGAGAATAGATAAAATCTCAATGACTTGAAAAACCTCCTAGTGATAGCAACTTTTCTTTTCTTTCGCATATACTTAAACTGCACTTAAATAAATTATTCGTTTTTACCTAATTGCTTTGCCATTTGATGAATCTCTCTTGTTTTACATGCCTAATTCTCCCGTGTAACTTTTATGTCACTAGCATATTCTCCTTGATTTATGTGATCGTATACGCATTCGCGTTCTGCTATGTACGTCGTCGCACGTGACTTGTGCTCGCAAATCTCATCATTTCAGCCCCTTAATGAGAAATTGAAGACGACAGCACAGCACGGTAAAACCCGAATGTTTTTTCGCAAGACGATTTGCTGGTTAAAGCGAAAATCTTGAGCGCGCTATTCCGATGGTTTTGCCCTATTGGTGGGCATGACCAATTGAGTTTTGTGTAATATTCACAACTACCCGCGAGGTGTACGTGAAAATAAGTGATACTTTGCTTGGTTGATTGTCATTTGGATTTCATCTTTCCGGCCAACCCAGCACTCGGAAGCCCCAGACTCGAGCTTCGCTTCTACTTGAGTTTATTTATACTCCCTGTCATACACAGGATCTGAACCTCGGCCTTTTCACCTCAGTGGTAAGTATATTACCATTACATCACCCAGCTTCCCTCGGGACAGGTCCAAACTACCGAAATAAATTTAGTTTAGATGTCGTCTTTTACGATACTAAACAAAGGCTGACAGCTTCGAGAAGAGACACAGTATCTTTTCCGTTAATTCCAAGGGAATGACTTCTACCATATCAGGTCTTTACCGCAGGAAGGCGTGCTGATTAGTTGACTGGGTAAAGACAGTTAATTACCTTGCTTCAGGGAATTTGTTCACTTTCTGATAGTAATACGTAATACAAACACAAATATAAGTCATTTCGGCCGTTTTACCATGTGAGATTCGCTTCAAACCTAAATGGTAAATCAGTTTGTATGTGTTGTACAGTGTGAGCGTTTCCTGTTATGTCAAAGATTGTCGGCCTCATGAACCTCGGTGAAGCTTAAGCTGTATTCGTTGAAACTTTTATTATCCTCTTACAATTGTTGACGTTGTCAATATAAACAAGCACGGTGATTTCGACGGCATGATAGAGTTTGATTGATTCTATGGATATGTTGAAACTCATTCAAAACGAGTAACATGTAATTGAACGACAAATGTGTGCATTACTTGAAACTTACTATCTAGTCTGATATAAAATTCACCCTACCACCACAGGAATGTGCCAGTTAAGATTTGGTCAAAATGTCTATTCACCAGTCCTACATATTTGGACTTTATGGAATCATATACAAGAACCGAGGTTCTGGCTTTTTACGGTCATTTAATATGTTGGGTTTGATGTTCTTAAAACTATTTTGCATCCACAAAGAGGGGCTCCGTAATTCGAATAATATTTTTTTTGCTGTAGGAAACAGATGCACCATGCCCTATTTCAAACATATGGGAAATAACAATTCCCATACCCACCTGCTCCAATGCTTCGCACTCAAACACCAACTGAACTAAAAATTAGAGTAGTATTAGCAATAGACTTTGGTTAACGTGTCAAACTGCGTGCAACGGCGGAAGTTAGAATTACTGGGGTCAGTGGACGATGTGGTTGTTTGGTCTTGCTTGGAGTCCGAAATCGCGTATGGAATCGGCAAATCACAGTTAACTTTCTACCTTAGGAATATTGTTTCCGGAGAAGTAACTGAAGAATCAAAAATGAAAATTCATTTTTTGGCAAGTATTCAGTTCTCTTTATTTCAGGTCCACTGGTTGCCAATGCTGAAAGTATGCGGTATCGAGGAGTTTCAGTCCTACCTTTTGAAAATGTCGCAAAAGTTTGGATTTTGACCTAACTCCGCTAATCGCATGCGACCCTAATAGATCAAATATATTATCCAAATTCACTTGTGCTCCTCAACAGAAGCGTATGGATAGTCAGTTGCTCCTATTCAGAAGTAGGTTAGGGATAGGCCTATTTGATATTTGGTGTAATTTCAAGGTACATCCAACCATTTTCATTTTAAAAGTAAGCCGTGTTCAGTTATAGGAATTTCGTACTAAAATAATGGTTTGGTTGATATCATGGTGAATAGTGAAATAGATGTTGAGACATTCATGCTCGGTTCATTACGCAAAGATCGAAGCGAACACAGCCAGGTATTTGTGATGCACCATTTTGTAGTCAATCAGAGGCGACCAGCTGGAGAAAATGGAGCACTCGCTTAAAATCTAGAATGTGCAGTAGTTAGCAGCGCTCTGGGAAATTATATTTCGTATTCCCAATAGGGAAATTCGCACGGACGAAACCTGTGAGTTCTGCTATGGTAGTAACAGTGATCACGACTGTACTGACAACATCGAGAATGTTGAGCATCAAAATTGTTGATTTTAGAAAATAATAAATCTGCCTTCATTCTGCTACCTGAATGGAGTCAAGTAGTATAGTCCACCTACTTACGAGGACTATCCAAGTGACTCTCTCTAACGTCATTGGTTATTCTTTACAGTGGGGCACGTTGCATCAAAATGCGAAGTGTTCACACTATAAGAGAATATCGTTATACTTCCCATTGGCTTAGGTGAAATGGGTTGAATGTTTCACGTTGCATTCTGATTGAATTAAGCGAGTGCCATAGTTCGTTGAATCGTACACATGTTCCACCACTGATTCTGAAGCAACACGCTGGGATTCGGACACCGTCGATCACCTGATACTCACAACACCTCACAATTAGATGGGCAACGTTGTTCTCTTCCACAACAGTCTGTTTTTCTCAACCAATTAGGTAGTCCCTGTGATCATGAGTACACCCTATCTCTTTGTTGTTGGAATATTTCAGGGCCTTTCATCGAGGTAAGTTCGTTGGGGCTGCTTCCAACACATTCGCCCAACAGGCAATTCAAAGGCTTTCCCAGAATATAGGATTCTGCAAGGTTTCACTTTGTTACCACACAGCTAAAATGTTGTTCTTTCATGTTTATACACCTGTAAATGGCAATTTATTAGACATGTATGGTCCGTGATAAAAGCAAGGTTGCATTCACATGCTACATCGCAAAACTTTGGGTAGGAAATCGGAAAATCCATGGTATCAACACAATAAAATATTCAAACCGGAGAATCAAATCTATGAAATCATTCAGTGAGGAAACTTAGTCCCCTGCAAGTTAATCGATGAAATATCCTCTAGACTGTTCTTCTTGCTTCCCTTTCATTAACAATAACAGTGCAAAGATGTCCGACTCCAAATTCAATTGGTGTGCAACGCAAGGGATGAAAAATGTATTATCAAAGTGTGCTTATTCATCTGGAACCAATTTTTGTGGCCACACGCTCACCATCGGTGAGTTACACGAGTGCGCTGCTATCAGTTCGAGTTCCATTGGAAATACTGTGTGTGTGTTTTGTGCATATCGCAAGTGATTTCAAAAAAACGGGGTAAAACAGCTGCACGCTGAGCGCCTTCGTGGGTTAATCATGGTGAACTCACAATAAACATCCTGTGGTTCATTAGTATACTAGAGGGAACAATCTTACTGATATCTTTTAATGACTCATTGCACATCACTTCCTATATAGTTTTGTGTTCAGTGTTGCAAATGAAAGGTACACACACCAAAACGGAACTCCAATCCCGGCTACTTGCTTTATGAATTACATCCCTGGTCATGGTTGGTATAAAGGCAGGCTTGTTACCAGCGCACAATACTTGGTAATATACATGAAAGGTTTGTGTGATAGGAAATACTGTATCTCAAACGGATCAGCAGGGAGACAGCAAAAAATCAACAGCCGGTCTAGAAGGCAAAAATGAAGCACCACTTTTTATGGTTGCTGGATTTGAATAGACAAAAGCAGTTTGTGAGGTTTATTTAATGAAGATGTGGGCATGCTTCTGATATAACAATAGTAAACCTAATTTTATACTTCCTCATTTCATTTGGAAACAATTCTGATGAAGTTTTTCATCGCTTAGAGGTTATCCATGCAGAAATGTGCTTTTATTCTGGCATTCCGTGGTATCCAAATCTACTGGAATTCTCGGCTACCTAAACGGCGCTCCCACTGTCGTTCCAGTCTTTTAGCTGGGTAGTCACAACTAATGACCACGTCAATGTTTGTCATTTACTTCACGGTACCACATTTCGATTTGCTTTTACCAAAGAGTACACAGACTATAGAATGAAGTAAGGTCATTGCCTAACCAGTTGCGAATGAATAAAAAGAATGAATAATCTGGTGAAAACACCAATTTACTGAAAGCAAGAATATTCTACTGACTCAGAATCGGGTTTGTTCAGTGTTATGCTCCAATTTCAGCCAGTAAGAGAAACGATTGGACTTAGTGCTTGTGGTAATTTGACGAACTATCACACACTTAATGGCAAAACACTTAGCATATTTTGAGGATGAAAAAACCACAGTGAAACAACAAATAATTTTGTTATTCGGGCTGATTCGCAGGCGTTCTATCCATGTCACTTATCACAGACGTTTCCAATAAAAGTCATACAAAAGTAGGTACAATCAAGAGAATAGTATTTTGTTGCTCTCCTGTTAGAGTAACAGAAGCCGCAAGCGTCGATCGCACGTGCAATAAAACTTGTCACCTTGAACAAATCATCCGATTATAGGATAAGCGCAACTAAAATCGATGTACCGAGCAATTCTTGCATATTCCTTGTCCTTCTCTTTCACAATGATAGCTTAATCACACACACACACAGACACGTGAGTACACCGACGGAAGAAATATTTTACTCAGCCCAAAAACTGAGAGGCTAGCAATCCTGCAGGCTACAGAATAACCGGTGAACATCTTAGGCAAACCTACCGAGGTAATGCACGCATGCACTACTGAGCCTTCTGAAAACGATGAAATACTTCCCCGACCTTGCTATGCCCAAAGATTTATTTCCTTCTTCACGCGTACACCATTTCATTTTAGCAGAAGCATTCAGCTTCGATTTAGGTTACTTCATTATTCGTAATGGCTTGTGTTTGTGTTTTTGGTCACGCTGGCAAATCAGACTTGTAGGTGCCCTTGGTGGGGTTGACCCTAACTAAAATAGAACACAGAATCGTTGATATTGCCAAAACAATGTCAGATGTCTCTGGCGAACATTCGATAAAACAGTGTGAAGCTACTGTTGATGAATGACCCTAGATTATTTCAAAATTGTTCTCTGATGACAAGAGAAACGAAACTCGTTTGAAAAATACAAACTATTGTAATGACTTTCATGACAACCAAACACTTGATTTGTCACGATATTTAGGTTTGAATTATATATTATTGTAAGGAAAACCGAATTGTTGGTGAAGATGTTCACAAGATAGTGATTCCTGATACATTGGGGATTTGAAGGTTCACGTTCTCATTCTGAGTCAATTTGTATCGTTGCGTAGTTAGATAGATAAGTCAAAACTGCCCGGGCAGAGACATAATTACCTAGCAATAAGATGCAGGCTTATGCCAGAATGTGAGAAAGTTATTGACTGATTATCAACGTAGTGAGTGTGAACAAAGACGTCTACTAAGATGGAACACGACAAAAATAGTATTCAAGAATGCAGGACTTTCTGGAGTCGAAGGCAGTACATCTTACTGAGTGAAAACGCACCAATATATACATGAATTCGCTGCAAAAGTCGTACTGAATTAGTGATGTTCAGTGCGGCAAAGTGCGAACATTGATCACTCTGCTCCCGGTTACTGATGAATGATATCTCCAAGTGCGTATCTTCCTAAAAATGCTGTGTGACTTCGTACGCATAGAAGGGAATACAATTTAGAACCATCCAGGACTGTCTAGACTAGACTTTATTGACACAAATTTTATGGACTCAGTAATAATGGATACTCCCGAATATCAACATTTGATTGAGATGGAGTCGGACTATCTCATACCACTTTCATATCAATGTGGATTTCATAACATGGGTGACTTGAAGAATCAAATCGCCTCAGACCAGTGGGTTTTATTTATTGTTGTTTCTTCTGCCTAATCAGAAAGGTTTTTCTTAAATCGTTGAAATAGACGAGATTATATTCATATCTAGACATAAATGAATGGTGTTTTTGATTCATAATGTGAGACAGTGTAGTTTATCAGAACATCACCGACCGGACACAAGGAAATGCAACCGAACTCCTCATATGATGATGGATATTGCACTACGAATACAACCTGGATAGTTTTTTGGAATTAAGTACGCATGAAAGATCGTATTTTGATCGAGATTTTAACCGGACACTCATGCATGATGAACCTAAATAACCGAGAAATCAACAGCATACTTCTGGAAAACTTCTGAATGAATTTTCGGCTTACAGTATGCCAAATCCACACCATAAGTTTAGATTGAAAAATTATAAACTAGAAGGATTTCATTGGTTCCAAATTATCCTCAAAATCTTTGAGATCTGAAATTCTCAACGGTGCTGTTATAAATGAGTTGAAAATCTGGTTTTGGTTATAACTTAAGATTACCTACCATTGCAATAATGATGACGAGTTTTGTGTCATTTCCAAGTAAACTTTCAGTCAAGTACACGCTCAGTGCACAGCTTCCCTATAGCCCTGAGGTGTTAGAATCTAAATGAAACGGAAAATATGTGAACAAGGAAAAGAGAAATGTCGGAGCGATGCAACTGGTGAAAGGCTTATGGAGAAAATAAATTGAATGATCGTTAATAGGGACCTCGAGATTTGAACACACACTTCTGAGTAACTATTTCAAGTTTTTTTTAACAAAGCTGAAGTCATGCTACCAAATTTTTTCAAATCCGGATATAGCTCGGATCATTTGAATGTTTGCCAAATTGGACGAAAACAGCTTCACACAGTGTGTATATTGAAGAAATGTTTATTGGCTATTTTTATATGTAAGCTTGAGGAAAATGATAAAAGAAATTTAAATATCAGCCGTTTATAAATGATGAACAAAAGACAAGCGGACCAATTCTCTCTCACTTTATACATCCCACTTGGAATATATCTCTCACCTTGAATGCTGTATTTTACATAGGGAAATGCATAGATAATAAATCATACAGGTCAGCTGATGAGTAAAAACGATTATTGTTACCTCGAATAACTTGATCATTAGAAGATTCGATTGGATTAATAAATAACACATCAACAGTTCACAAAGCTTTGCTCACCAATGAAAATCGCAGAGGCAATGTTCGGCTGCTTCATCCTTGTTAGAAATTATCACCACTGCACATCAGTTGAGTCGTTATTGTGACTCTATCCCGTGGATAGACGATCATGAGTTGAACACCTAACAACCGAGCTATCCGGCTCTCAACCTCACAAGTACATGACATTGTGTCGTTTTATCACTGGTATTCCAGTGTTAACAGCCTGCTGACCGCACAACAATCGACTCCCAGGATCAAGGACTTCGTAGGGAGAGTTCGTGGAAACAAATCCGTTACGTTGACACCAACTTTATAGAGAGATTGGATAAGTAATCAAATTGAACAGCCGGAGAATTCATTTGACTGTCAAATGAATCATCACATGGAAACAAATTTCCGTAATCGTCCATCATAAGATCACATCTTATGCAGTTGAATCTTGAGCTACTAACTCTATATTCTTCTACTAATCTCTTTCGTCTTTAGTTTATCACACAGATTCACATAGTCCAAGTCGAGGAATGGAACACCATTTTGCACTACTTCATTTCATTTCTTTATTACTCAAATTTCCTATCCGTATTCCGGATTGGTAGGGATGATGTGTTCACACCGTTGATGTTTTAGAAAAATGTATAATTTCCCCATGTTTCATGTGGCTATATCGTCGCACTAGATCATCATACCAAGGTCTCAAGCCCATCTCTCTCACATCCATTGCAACCCCATCACTCTGTTTCAGTCATAGTACTAACGTTGGAAGAATCGCCAAGAGAGTTTAAAGGTGGACACTCCAGACATGCAAACAGTATTGTGTCTGATTTGAAATACTTTGAATTGACGTTTCGAATGGTTATCCTAACTTCGAAGAATTCCAGAAAGCGATTCAAAATGCACACTGATTTAGGAAAGACAAATACATTATTGGAAAATAACCCGTGTAATTGTGGATAACCAAGAAAATACACGCATTTTTTTGTCGCTGACGTGAACTATGTGGCACGATTTGTTGCTTGAAAAAAACAGTGGTAAGTTATGAACAAATAAGTGCACCACATATATTGATTATCCTGACAGAAAGACTGATTTGCGGCAAGCATTATCATATCTTGTTTGTCTTTACTATTAGCAATTTACATGTATATGACTGTAACCTACTTTCGAGGACTATGATCCACCACATTTTGTCTTCCGGTGTCGAATCCGATGAACCTCTACAAAACGGATTTGATCTCCGTTGTCCGTTACCAAAATCACTAATGAATTGAACAGGAAGGGATCAAAACACAAATCCCACGATATTAACTGCGTTCAAGTAATTTTGCATGAACCGTACTGTGTATGGATGACAGGATAAAATTGTCAAAAATACACACGGCTGGTTTTGCGGTTGTTGCCTCCCATCTGGTGGGTATACCCGGTGCTCCTCCGACCAACCATTCTATACTTGACCAATAAACTGCTTCCTATGACAATCCATATCGATCGCATTTCAGTTCTTACTACTGGAACAATAGCCAGTAGCCAATGAGCACGAGGCTGCCGTGGCTCTGTGGATAAATTGAATGGTGTATATTCTCGATCGGGTAGTCAATTATACTATTTCGTACTAATTCTTTCTGCCACCAACGACATCACAATAAATGGTAACGCCATTTACATACCATTGAGAGGTATATGTATTATTTAAATTTGTTTGCTTCGTCAAGTCTATGCACGGAACATGAAAGAGAACTGACGCGTCAAACAAAAACGCGCACCCCATTCACAAATTAGTTCTACTTTCGCTGATCGCTAAGCCAGACAATATTATTGTCATCCATCTTTATTACCCTATTGTTTTACTTGATACTTCATGTTTAGCTTCATGGTTCTACCTTACGAGGTGCATGCATTTCCATCTTTTCGATAGCATTGCGTGGATGAATGGTGTAAATTGGGAATGATAATTTATGTCGTTCCGCAATGCACTGCACGAGAAACCTATAAGAGATTTGAGGTTTTTTGGAAGAATGACTATATTTCCGTTCTGAATGAACCCTTCTTCTAAATTACCTAATAAATACCACCGCTGATTTCGACGTTCAATCATTTTTTTCTGTTTTTTTAGGTGGGGGGGGGGTGATATCCATCGCAACATCTCACGATGGTATTTCAGCATGGAATTGTCCGAGCATCGAGGTTTCTATTTGGATGAAAATTCACACATACGCATGCCATAAAATATCACACAAATATAATGATGTGATACATTCTTTACAGTACATTGCAACCTTAAATTGCTAAACTACTCTGTTAAATCTGTAAGTTGCACATCCAATGACTAGTCTTCAATCTTTAACTTCATTTCAACACTACAGGACCTACAGGGGTCTCATGCTTTCGTTTGCTCACTTGGTTTATCGGCGTGATATATGAATGAATTCTCGTGACCAATCCCCAATACTCAGTATGCCGGTAAGTCGTCCAGACTCTTGAACAATCACTTCGACACTCTTCAAGCTGTTGTGCTTTCGATCATTTCCCCTCACTTACGTATGCAACCCAACGTATGACTTCTCAGAAAGTGGAACGTATTACGCTCACGGTGAGAGTATGTGCCATTTCGCGTCCACCTGAGTGGACTAAATGAACAGTCTGATAATTATCGAGATATTGTGAGTGATTATGAGCAAAGTGATCCTTTCCTAACCCTTCGTAGTATTCTAGGTGTATATTCACCTCATCTCACTCAGCCTTCCCGAATGGTGAGAATAGACCGTGCACCATTCAATTACACAGATTCGAGTCTCCTTAGTACCAAGGATTGATGTTGAGTACTGATATCCTCATATTTCCAGTTGCGTGCTCGAATTGCTCTGACTTATCTTACAAATTCGATAGCTCAAGCAATTCTGCATTACAAGTATCAACACACACTTTCTCTCGTGACACCGATAATACTGTACTTATGTGGATATGAAACTGTCATTTGTTGGCTCTCCATGAATACTAAAATCCTTGCTCTTTTTTCTATCATCTTGACTGAAATGCTAATAAAAGGCCTAAATTCCGTCTTTTGTGAAGTACCGAGAACGGTTTCGTTTTATACCGAGTGTTCAGATATTTCAGCCGGTTATTTCCATCTAATTCTGCGGTAAATCGACACTCACTTTATCCTTTGTTTCTTAGCGGATTCTGAGATATTGACTCAATATTATCTTTGTATTGTTTTGTATGGTATCAGTGCCGAATTCAAGGTAATAATGTAGTCAATCGTATATCATCCAAAACGAATTATTTACGCAAGCAAGAATACATGGGATTTGTACACTAATATAAATTTAAAAAAAGGTGGCTTCAGGTAGAATTGCATGTGACTCAATCGAATTAACAACGTCCTAGCTTCATGTTGAATGAATATCGTTGCAATAATCTGTGTTTCTATTTCTCAGATGTAACGCTCGAAAGCTGCATGCCATACACACGTCGCCAACATGTCATGTGGGACGTATATGTGCGACAGCGACCGAGACAAACCACGGATAGCGTGCTCAGCTCCGTCTGTTATCGAAATGCAACTAAAATGATGTTGGCAACCTGATGGTCAAAAGGACCACGGAGTAGACAAGCCTTGTTTGAAAGCTGAATGACTGGTTAGGCGTTCCTCTGTTCGTGCACACTCGTGCACACTCATGCACATTGGAAAAGCAACAGCAAAATTGGTTACATGATTTTCTTTGACCGAGGCGTCCTATCATGAAAGTAGCACAAGAATTACTTGTCTGAAATTGATTGACGCGTATGTGGTTTGGTGGTGGTGCTTTCATCAGATGATTTTGGATATCATTTCGACTTCCAAGTGTTGAACAGCGAGCAAGAAACGTCTTCCAGCTTGTCGATCATACGTTTAATGTGTGCATTAGAACACGGCCCCGACAAATCCAACTTAGTAATTCATTGAACAGAGCTAGCTAAGTGTAGATACTTTCCTGACCACGTAGTTTTACGATGGACTGATCAGTAGATTGATCCATGATTTCGACGAGTACTTCAAAAACTGAGAAATGCAATGTTGTTGTGAGCTTCTCCGATATTGAGTAGATGAGATGTAGTGGTTCTGCGAATGAATCGTTGTCATAAATTCATTAAGTTCATTTGGTCCTACATGTGATCGGTAACACGAAGGTTATTTCCACAAAGTCAACAATACGTATATAATGTTATTTCCACTCCGAACTTGGATTACATAATATAATCTTGGGCTGTGGAGTTCTACACATTCGATCGAAGTTTGTCGCCTAACAACATTCGAGTATATGATGATGACTATCCGTTCGCTTCGCATGCGAATGCTGCTTGCCTGTGCGTTTCTCTATATTTGTATTGCCTATAAAAATGCCGTAATTTGCATGCCTAATAAACAATGCATTTCAGTGCCAGTTGGTGGGTCTTCTGTTTTCATTTCGGGCAAACCGGTCATCATGTGGATGATTAGTTATATGATGTAGAAGAGACGGAACATGTTTTCACACTCGTCCTTGGTGTGCATAATAAAGGATGTATCGTCTACTTAACGTCCGTAGAGAGTATCTTGGTATATAACTGTTTTCATTTTTTGTTCGAAGTGTGAGAAAAATTCACCTGCCATCACTGGTCCTAGTCGTTCCATTATTAGTTGAGGTGAAACGATAGGATTGTGAATGGTACACCTTACACTCAAGGTTATCCGAGCTGGCCCTCAACGGCTTGCTGAACATCTACACTACACTAGCATGATGAATCATATTATACAAATCTAATCACTGGTTACTCAATTGTTATTCAAGAGGAATCATGAAATCACATAAAATGATTTCTCTAGATATTTCCTCGTTGATCACAAACATACCTGTATCCAAAATAATGGGCAATTGCATGTCAACAGAAACCATCATCAATGAATAAAGGATAATTGCCAGGCTGCACGTGTAGGCGCTCATATTGAACGTAAGTATTATGTAGTGAACCAGACACGAATAACCATGATGAATCTTAGTTGTGATTCGTTTGTGGGCTCTTCAATGAAGAGTATCGATCCACACACCACACGATTCAAATTAGATCTTTCTGAACATATGACATATGAGTGTACAAGTATGGAGACGAATGGGCAGAGGAGTACCGGGTACGCATACCTGATGAGCGGCAACAACCGCGAAGCCAGTGGTGTGCTTCCGAGGGAATTTCGTCCACACGACTCCATACTAATCGCTTTTATTATATATACATATACATACATATATAAATATGTAAATATATAAATATGGATGCTTACTTTCATCCTAATGAATGAAATATAACATTGGGTGACTGGCATAATCTGCCGGCAACCAAATCTGTCATGTCATGGCTTGAATCGGTAATATTGTGTGTGTATGTGTATGCACGCGTGCAGGCATTATCATATCGTGTTTGTCTTTATTATGATCAATGTACATGCCTGTGACTGTAACCTACTTTCGAGGACTATGATCAACCACATTTTGTCTTCCGGTGTCTAATCCGATGAGCCTCTACAAAGCGGAGTTGATCTCCGTTGTTCGTTACGGAAATCACTAACAAATTGAACAGGAAAGGATCAAAACACAAACCCCATCATGTTAACTGCATTCAAATAATTTTGCATGAGCCGTATGGTACTGTGTATGGATGACAGGATAAAATCGTCAAAAATGCACACGGCTGATTTTGCGGTTGTTGCCGCTCTTCTGATATGCGTGCCCTGTGCTCCTCCGCCTAACCATTCTATACTTGACCACTAAACTGCTTCCAGTGACAATCCATATCGATCGCATTTCAGTTCTTACTACTGGAACAATAGCCAGTAGCCAATAAGTATGAGGCTGTCGTGGCTCTGTGGATAAATTGAATGGTGTATATTCTCGATCGGATAGTCAATTATACTATTTCGTACTAATTATTTATGCCACCAACGAAATCACAATAAATGGTAACGCCATTTACATATCATTGTGAGACCTATGTATTATTTGAATTTGTTTGCTTCGTCCAATCATTGCATTGAACATGAAAGAGAACTGACGCGTCAAACCAAATCTAACACCTCATTCATAAATTAGTTCTACTGTCGCTGATCGCTAAGCCAGACAATATTATTGTCATCCACTTGTATTACCCTCTAGTTTTACTTGATACTTCCTGTTTAGCTTCATGATTCTACTTTACGAGGTGCATGAATTTCCACCTTTTAGATAGCATTGCGTGGATGAATGGTGTAAATTGGGAATGATAATTTATCGTTGTTTTGTAAGAACAATGATATTTCCGTTCTGAATGAAGCCTTCTTCTAACCTACCTAATACGTACTAACGCTGATTTTGACGTTCAATCATTTTCCAGTTTTTTTTAGGGGGAAGGGGGTATCCATCACAACATCTCACGATGGTATTTCAGCATGGAATTGTCCGAGCATCGAGGTTTTCCTTTGGATGTAAAAATAACACGTACGTGTGCCACAGGAACATCACACAAATATAATGATGTGATACGTCCTTTACAGTACATTGCGACCATAAATTGCTAAACCGCTCTGGTAAATCTGTAAGTTGCACATCCAATGACTAGCCTTCAACCTTTAACTTAATTTCAACAAGAGCCTCATGCTTTCGCTTGCTCACCTAGTTTATCGGCGTGATATATGAATACATTCTCTTGACCAATTCCCAATACTCAGTATGCCGGTAAGTCGTCAAGACTGCTGAACAATCATTTCAACACTGTTCAAGCTAATGTGCTTTCGCTCCTTTCCCCTCACTTACATATGCAACCCAACGTATGACTTCTCAGGAAGTGGAACGTATTACGCTCACGGTGAAAGTATTTGGAATTTTGTGTCAATCTGAGTGGACTAAATAATCAGTCTGATAATTCAAGATATTGTGAATTATTAAGAGCAAAGTGATTCTCTGCTAACCCTTTGTAGTATTCTAGGTGTGTATTTACCTCATCTCACTCAGCCTTTTCGAATGGTGAGAATACTCCGTGCACCATTCAATTACACAGAATCGAGTCTCCTAATCACCTCGGAGTGGTGTTGAGCGCCGATGTTCTCACATTTTCAGTTGTGTGCTCGAATTGCTCTGACTTATCTTACAAATTTGATAGCTCAAGCAATTCTGCATTACAAGTATCAACACACAATTTCTCTCGTCAAACCAATAATACTGTCCCTATGTGGACATGAGAAATGTCATTTGTTGGCTCTCCATGAATGCTAAGTTTCTTGCTCTTTTTTCTATCATCTTGACTGAAATGCTAATAAAAGGCCTAAATTCCGTCTTTTGTGAAGTACCGAGAACGGTTTCGTTTTATACCGAGTGTTCAGATATTTCAGCCGGTTATTTTCACTTAATTCTGCGGTAAACAAATTACTGAGTCTCTTCTTCGTAATATTTTTGATGGTATCAGTGCAGAATTCAAGATAATTATGTAGTCAATCGTATATATCGTCCAAAACGAATTTTTACGCGAGCAAGCACATGTGAGATTTGTACACTAAAATCTATTAAAAACATGATGGCTTCACGTGGAATTGCATGTGACTCAGTTGAATTAACAACGTCCTAGCTTCAAGTTGAATGAATATAGTTGCAATAATCTTGTCGTGATGCTGTGTTTCTAATCCTCAGGTCTAACGCTCGGAAGCTGCATGCCATACACACGTCGCCAACATGTCATGTGGTACATATATGTACGACAGCGACCGAGACAAACCACGGATAGCGTGCTCAGCTCCGTCTGTTATCGAAATGCAACTAAAATGATGTTGGCAAACTGATGGTCAAAAGGACCACGGAGTAGACAGGCCTTGTTTGAAAGCTGGGTTACTGGTTAGGCATATCTCTGTTCGTGCATACTCGTCCCCACTCACGCATATCCGAAAAGCAGCAGCGAAATTGTTTACATGATTTTCTTTGACCGGGGCGTCCTATCATGAAAGTAGCACAAGAATTACTTGTGTGAAAGTGATTGCCGCGTATGTGGTTTGGTGATGGTGCTTTCATCAGATGATTTTGGATATCATTTCGACTTCCAAGTGTTTGACAGAGAGCAACAAACTTCTTCCAGCTTGTCGATCGTGCATGTTTCATGTTTTCCCTAGAACACGGCCCCGACAAATCCAACTTAGTACTCCATTGAACAGAGCTAGTTCAGTGTAGATACGTCCCTGACCACGTAGTTTTACGTGGACTGATCAGCAGATTGACCCATGATTTCGACGAGTACTTCAAATACTTAGAAGTGCAATGTTGTTGTTAGCTTCTCCGATATTGAGTAGATGAGATGTAGTGTTTCTGCGGCCAATTCCTTGTCATAATTTCATTTAGATCATCTATTCCCACATGTAATCAGTAACACGAAAGTTATTTCCACACATCCAACAATAAGTAAACACGGTTCTTTCCAATCCGGACCTGGATTGACGCTCGGGCTGTGAAATTCCACACATTCGATCGAAATTTATCGCCTAACAATATTCGAGTATCTGATGATGACTTTCCGTGCGCTTGGGATCCGAATGCTGCTTGAATATGCGTTTCTTTATATTTGTATTGCCTATAAAAATGCCGTAATTTGCATTCCTAATAAACAATGCATTTCAGTGGCAGTTGGCGTGTCTTCTGTTTCCATTTCGGGCAAACCGGTCATCATATGGATGATTAGTTATATAACGTGGAAGTGACGGAACATGTTTTCACACTCGTCCTTGGTGTGCATATTGAAGAAGATATCGTCTACTTTCCGTCCGTAGAGAGTATCTTGGTATACAACTGTTTTCATTTATTGTTCGAAGTGTGAGACAAAAACATCTCCCATAACTGGTACTGGTCGTTCCATTATTAGTCGAGGCAAAACATTAGAATTACGAATCAAACACCTTACCCTCAAGTTTATCCGAGCTGGCTCTCAACGGTTTGCTGAACATCTTCGCTACACTAGCATATTTTTCAAAGCTGAGCTGAGCGGTGAAGCTGCATGATGAATCAGATTGTACAAATCTAACTTCCTGCTACTCAATTGTATTTCAATATGAAACGTGAATTCACATAAAATGATTTCTCTAGATGTTTCTTCATTGATCACAAACGTGCTTGTATCTAAAATAATAGACGATTGCATGTCAACAGAAAAAATCAGCAAAGGTATCTCTGCGGGAAAATGTAAAGAAATACTGGTTTTCTGCTCTCCACTCTGTTCTATTTCGCTGATAACGTTTACAGATGGAAAGAGGACATCACAAGGGCATCTCCACTGGGTTCTTTGTTTGCTGATACATTCATGGCGAAAGTTGAAAATATCAAGTTGAATCCAACCGCCAGCGGCCTGTCTCTGTATAAGTCGATGATATTTTATGCCCACTAAAGGGAGAATGTAGTGTACATCCGTCCCTACAGGCATTCAATGAGTCGCATTAGAGTCTAAATTCACGATTGAACTAGAAGAAAATGAATTTAATCCTAAAACTAGCCTACCATAAAACATTTAACTTTTCAAATAACATGCATCTTCTTTTATCTATCAATTTCAAAATTTTCCCGCCAGTTGGATATTTCCATGATAATCCATAAATGTTGTTTAATCTGCTGCTCACATGACTTCGCTGATTGGTTCATACATGATTTTCGAAAAGTCGCCTGTACAGACCATATACGCCGTACAATTTACACCTCAGTTTGACTTATGTTGGTCGTCACCAATGAACGCGTGGTATCCTGTCGTGTCTGACTTTCCAATCTAACTAGCACGTGGCCCTGCATCATCGAAGTTTGTTCCTAGTTTTCGGATGAGAAGCTTCTTGGGTGAGTGATGGTTGGTAGAGCGTTTTGGGAAGAAAAGCTTCTAGAACAAATTCGGACGAACAAGATCTTAAGTAGTACCAACAGACGAAAGACAACGCAGCAACAGCCCGTCAATGGGCTAGTGAAGCACGTTGGAGTTTGAAGAAGGATTGTTGATCAACCGGATGTCTCGTCGGTCAACCCGACCATGAGAAAGAGAGGCAGACGAGGCCCCATCCCACACGTGACTGCAGTAGTTAAGTTTGGGGCTAGTTTAAGTTTTGTATATGAGAAGATGAGCTAGTGTGAAAAAGCTTTTGGCGCGAAACAGAAAACCAGCTCGAGAAACGAACTGAGATAAGCAAGCGGACTAAGATAGAGGAGTTCTAGATAAGCCGAGAAGAGAAGTAGAATCTGTGGGAGGCAACACAGTTGAGTCAAGGGTTGAATAAGGGAAGCATGAAGGATGTTTTAGGGAAATTATAAGAAGATAAATTTTGTAAGCAATATATGCAGCATACCAGTGGGAGCCCCGGGGAGGAGATCTGTTCGAAGTGGGACTCTAAAGATGCACTGATTGCACTGCGGTCTCGATCGATGTTGGTGTTGGCATTGTGGGGAGTGCAGTTAGAAAAAGAAGAATGGAGGGTGGCACAATCGGCAAATAAATGGATTGAGTTGGATTCAGTAGAAGAATGATCATTCGAAAATAGCAGGAATAAGATGGGCTCAATAATTGAACCCGGGAATTCTCCAGCATTCACAGGAAATGGGTGGGACAGAACTTCATCAATTCAGGCAGAGATGATTCGCGTACTGAGGAAACGTGATGTCCGTGATAAGAGCGTGGAGGAGAATTCGAACGTGACCAGTCTCACCAGAAGACCTCCGTACTAAACTCGGTCAAACGCCTAAAGATGTTGGGTGGAGCAATGTGTGTTTCTCCATGGTTGTCGAGTGCAACCGGTCAAGAGTGTGAGATAAGAGCCCTGATATCACCAGTGGAACGACGAGGTCGGAATCCGTATTGGTGATCGCTCAGTAGTTCTTCGCGTTCGAGTAACGCACGCGGTTTTATGGAGATGCCAGTTCCGAGTTTTTTGTTTCCAAATAACAGGTGTGGTGGGAATGGGACGATAGTTATTCGGGTCAGAAAAATCATCGCTTTTGGGAATATGAAACATTGCTGTGTGTTTCCAGGGAATCGGAAACACTAGAATGTTTCGATCACTTCCAGAATTTAGAGTAAGATCAGACGAATTTAACTAATAGAGCTACGGTTCAATCGTCCGTGAGTGGAGCAGTCAAAATATTCGCAAGTAGTTGGCTGAAATCAGTTGTCGTTGGTGTGAGTGAACAAACAACGAACAGTCCTGTGACACAGAGCTGCTAACAAACTAATCAGAATTAGGAATTTATTAGTTAACTGTGACTATATGGATTTATGTAAGTGAATTCACGCGAGTGAATTTAGTCATCTCCGGAGCGATACTGCCCACCATACTCATAATCCTTACCCGAAAATGCTAGTGAAACAATAAAAATGACTAGGTCGTTGCATGATGTATGTATCCATTTATTTAAGTTCGAGCACATGACCCAAGTCATGTAAACCATTTCACAACAATTACCCTCTTATTAGGCATAATTTTCATCTTGGACTGTTTCTGCTTTTTCTGCTGACACAATATGAGTTTTCATCGATGTATGGCTACGGCTCCGGCAAACCTCAATAGCCTTGCATTCCTTATCACGTATATGACCCGAAACGCAATGTTTCGGTCAGCTGGATGTTGCGTCATCTGAAGATGACGAGCGACGGCAGACGACCAGAACTTTTGATTTCGAACGTTGTGAATATGTGTTTGATCTGAACTTGAGTGCATCACAAGACATTGGGCCCAATTTGTAATGTGTTCAAATAATCGGTTAGACAACTGTCACTCTGTTCCACCCACGAATAATGCTCTGCAAATTGGTAAATCAGATCAGATTTGGTCTACAGAGGTGGACGTTATTTTCACCGAGGGTTTGGGGATCCCAATCGTTCGATGAAAAATTATTAGGTCAGTTGCATATTATGTTCTAGGAATGGCTGATACAAGTCGCCGTTTGAGCAGGCGATTGACATCATCACATTTGAATGGAAGACAGCCAATGACTGGTGATTTCTCTACTGAACAAGTCGTTTATCTGGTAAATATGGGCTTGCTGTGCCTTTTGCTAAACGTATGGGGATGAGTGTTTTCGGTCGACACCACTTCCGGATGTCGTAGTTCGCTGTCAATCATGTTTCCGTGCAAATTCGTCCTACTCTCCAAAATGGTGTTTGGAACAGGCTACGTTTTTATTCCACAGGCACGAAGCTGTCAGTGTGCAGGTATAGGCTTGTCCAAGTTTCATTTTTATGCACTCAGATTTGGCGATTGTGACGTCATTCCTCCTAGTCATAATAATCTCAAAGAATGGAAGTGTATTGTCCACATCTGCGCCCATCGTAGTTCCTATCCTTGGATGCAGAAGATTGAGTTCGTCCACGTCGTCTATTCTAGCAATTCGTGATGATAAAAATACCAATAACGTATATTTTCTAAAGCTCTGAGCTTTCCGGGATTTTGCTCGCCTTCACAAGTTGGCTGAATCCAATTGTCCGAAACAATCGGTAACTGTTGCAGAGAATCTTTCATCGGTTGCACTGAATGAACATCTGTTCCGGGCAAATTGATATTGATTTTCAAGTACCGTTTTTTCTAATAAATTAGTTTCCTGAAATAGGGAGTTCGAGGAATCCTGGGATTATTGAGAAAATATATCACAGTGTGTTCTGGTCCACACTGTAAAGCTTGGATAATGGAGGACAATATTTTGTGGGCTATCAGATAGGAAATCACATGATCATACATATGATTACCACGAATCGCCTAATCAACACGGAAATTCCAAAAATACAGGATGTTGAACTCTCTGTACGCCAGCGATGCCACTGCCGTATGAATTCTTGAGTTCCTAAAACAGTTTGCCTACCCATATACCTGCTCAGTTATATCCGTATTATATGTAGAATAAATGTAGAAGGAAATGGTATTGATGACGCTGACATTTTACCGCCTGCGATCAGGTCGTGGGAATGCAATCTGGATCATTGGCTCGAAAAACTTCAAATAAGACTGATCCATTTTGAACTACCGACGAATAGAAAATATGCTGATGTTTATCCGTCAACCATGGGTACAAGCCTAAAGACAGAGCAAGTTCATGGTTGACACAAGTTACACAAACCACATGAATAAAGAAGGGGATGATTATGCAAGAGGCGCAAAACATCCGACGCACACCTGAATCAGCAAAACAGAGGGGTGATAAGAGTAGATAAGTTAGGAATACTTCAAATTGCAATTTGAACTATAAGGTAAACGAGCAAGCCGGTAACAATACAGAAACGTCCATGATCGAGACCTTTGTTCGTTGTCACAGTTCAGAAAGCAGGAGTCAAATAAAACACGGCTAAACACGGAAGAATGGATTTGCAATTCATCTCTATTGTAAATCCGTAGTCAGTTTACTGTACTGTAAACAATCTGATGTTCCAACTGTCCCAGTCATCGATACGCGGGAATACGAAAATAATCTGAGTAAGAAATCTGCTTGAATTTCACATATAATTCATTTAAACTATGGTTGAATAAAGTGAGGCGTTTGTTGGACTAGCTCAAACGTGAATCGACTACTGCAACACACTAATGAGGAAAAAGGCATTAGTGTTCCTGAGTAGTAAAAGGAAACGATTACGTGCCAAATAAAGTGTGAATCTATTGTGCGTGGCAAACGGGTGTCTCTCGATTCGTTTATCTTCCCGGTTTGAGTAGGCGGCTCTCCGTCTTCCATATCGTGCGTACTGTTCTTCTTTTGATGATAAAATGGTTGGATATGCTTCCAGGCCCATGCAATTCTTTCGTTTGTGTGCTTATATCTACTGGCGCAGTTGATGGTTGGTGTGGTGAACAGGGGAAACGAATCCATGTGGCATCTGACCTGCATGCTGTATAAGATAGTATTCGAGCTAATCGAAAAAATGTTTGGTGCTTTAGTTGATCATAGTTTGTCATGTTGCCGTGGCAGAGGTTTTTTGGTACGAAGGCACAAGTGATCTTCAACGAAGACTACGAAAATTTTGCTTCTGCTGTGGTCACAGCAAAGCCAGTCCGAATAATCACGAGCGGTAACTGGAGCGCCAGCTGTGATCAAATGAGTGTGAACTTCAATGCGCGGTACACTTTCCTACTGTTGAGCTGAAAATCTGATCGCATATGCCTCTGTCAACCATATGCACAGCTGAGACATGAGATCAGTGTTTTCATCAGGTAACTTATTTGAACTCCATCAATTAATGTCATAACCCTCTCAGTTTCTTGTGTCACCATAAGCAATTTACTGAATCATAACTTTTGTGAAGTTTTGCTGCCTTATTCACTCAAAAAGCAATTGCGTATCACCAGCCTAATAAAATACTATTTATAGGAAACCAGGACTGATTGACAGCTGTAATCTGCATTTCATTTAACTGTCAACTTGCATCGGACAATACACACGTGGACAACCCATTGATCAATGAAACGTAGGACTGTTGCACATTTGCGTGAGACAAGTAGTCAGATGATCGAATAATGGAGACGGATTTGTGGATGAATAGTGTCTGTCAACTTTCCACAAATTAGTATGCTGCGAAATTTGACCAAGTTCTGGTTGGATCGGCTGTCGAGCATTGAGGTTTCCATGTCTATTTGAAATGAAGATGCTGCGCGCTCGTTTTGATCGGCGGACAGATTACGTCAATAACTGAGTCGAGTCTGCGCAACTTTTCATTTCATAAACTTTCCCATAACTGACTATTCCGCTGGTCAGCTAATTGTTGTCCGATTTATTTGACGTCAGCTTCGATTTCGCTGACCTCATTACTTTCGTTCTGTGGTTGGATATTTGGTTTATTAAACAACCCTCAGTTGGTATCACTGAATTTCGCGTTTCGAGAGATACTTCATTTGGTTTCAGAATTTGACTGACCGCAGTAGAATTCGTTTGATATTAGTTGACCTATTGCGTGCAAAAATGACCTCAGAGGTCAAACCTGGACTGTATTTGCATGTGCAAAAGTAAAGTAAAAAGTCTTTGATCGTTCAAGGGATTCGTAATAGCCTCGATAAAGTTGAGGAAAAGACCGTTATCTGGCCACCATATTTACCTGAACTGACTTTTCTGTTTCGGTGGACCTCTTTATCAAATCCGACTGTACTCAGTCGCGGTTGGCATCCTGATTCGTCGTTGTGATCGTTTGCATTCCTTGTGTTACTCGTATCGGTACTGTTCCGGTTCCACGTTGAACAGTATACATTGTCATATCTTTCCCCTGGCATGTAACTTCTCTATTTGTTCAACAGAGAGGATTACGTTGGAATTTCGATGTGAGACCGGAATAAAGACACGTTCATCAGCCTCGCTCAAACGTCTCCCAAATGATGTTCAGGTATTAAGTTTTTAGTGGTACATTATGCGGCGTAGTCAGTGATTATGCTCCAATGTTGCATCTGCCGCTCAATCTGCTAATCCAAATCCGGAAATGAAGCAATAAGTTAAAAGTTATACTCGACAGACAGAAAATGAACGCAACCAGTGGTACCAGGTTTGTGGCTGGTGAATGAGATGAATGTCCAACTGATCGATCACGATCTGCAATATGCAGGCACGAAAAGTGCTGTTTATGACAATGCAAACCACTGGAAAAGCGGGTATTATTTCGTGGTTATTTGACACGAGAAATAGTCAAATTAAGTCCTACGGAATTCATGCATAGAAAATGATGTGAGTAGATTTTATTGGAGTATTGAAAGGCCAGTGTATACATTTGGTCGGGAGCAACGCGGCGATGTGAGTTTACATTTGTCTTGATGGATTGGTACGAAATTCAGTTCCATAAGGAATCACTATCTAAACACAGGATCGCTTGTTTGCAAGAACACATGAAAGCAACACATTAGTGAAATGGTGTACCGAATTTCTTTTCACACAGTCAGACAGCTTGAAATAGAACAGAATGGAATAGAAGCATCAAGTTACAAGTGGGAACATCTTAGCCATGAGTCACAGCTGTCACCCACTCAGCTCGCTTCTTCAAGTACGCCGATGAAAATAATTCACAAGAACTAAAATTTCCGAGCAGTCTAGTCTTGCGGTAAACAGTCACAAATGTCTAGATTGCATTCATTCCACTGTGAGATCACGTTTTCTAGAAGACAGCTCCACTGTTGAATCTATTCCTCTTACACGTTCAAACCATGTGAATTATCACGGTTTAAGAGAACTTGCATGCGATCATTACATACAGGCATTGCTGTCTGGAAAGTTCATCGATCGCCATTTCAAATTCCTGAAATCCATCAGTTCATTGCTTCGCAGTCTGCTATTTCTCCCTTCGTAAATCAGTGAATTTTTCCCGTGTTTCCGTATTGTTCTGCCGTATTTATTTCCGTCTGTTATAAAGAGACTACATCACTGTTCAAGGATGAAGTATAATCTGAGCCGTAAACACCTTTTTGACGTACGAAGACGTTCTTGATATGTTCAGTTAAAACATGCTCAATCCAGTATAATAATAAATTCAGAGAACAAATATCCAAAGGATGATTTTTTTATTCAGGAACTGACAAAGAACGTGGCGTGAATACCACATCAGCAGTTTTTATTGTCCTCTGATAGAAACTTCCCAAGGGTCTGTTGATATTCTCAATAAAACATGTTGTCGAAAGGACAAAACAGACGCGACAGAGCGAGTAGTCTCGTCAATGACCGAATCTCCGTTATATGGAAACTAATAAAATGGTTGCTAAGGTTTCGGAAACCTTATACGTTGTGAATGACAGTTGATCATCTAGAATGATTTCCCTTCAAATATAAAGTTAACTATCCTCAGCGAACACTGAGAAAATGGATCAATTGAAAGATCTGTCTACAAAGACACTTTCTACACTTCACTTTATTTGTTCCAGAGAAGTACAAGATAAGCACAGTGCAAACACTGTTTCTCGGGCTAGAGAGGATTTGAACGACAGAGCCACTGGAGGGAGAAATCAATCGACTTGTTGAAACGCTGACGTCCACTGCGTATCCAGCATGATTTCTTGACAACTTTATGTCAAATCAAGCTGATAAAGAATGGTCTTCTACTGTTCTTGGAAGTGGAATTAGAAATAGCTCATAAATGAGACGTTATGATCAACCAAATCAGCAAACGTTTGAAGCCAACTTTCGGCGAATCTACTATTCTGCCGAACCTGTTATTATGTTCACGTTATTCCCCGGTCACACTTCATACCATGGTTCAACACAATCAAATGTGGCTTGAGAAAGAAACTCAACACGATTGCGTAGTGATTTCCCTACTAGAAAAATCTAAACAAACATTTCTTTAATGAACAACGCGACACCATCACGTGATCCACCGAAGTATATAAAGCAATAAATTTGATTCAATCAACATGATTACCCGTTCCGCTGTCGCAACAAATCTCGCATGAACCAGGTTATGTATGCTCACGCAGCGCAAGTGGAGGTCAGCTTTTTGACTGCTGTCATCATATTCACCGATATTCGAACTTGTCTATCAGTTTGACGCTAGCATCGTAATTGATTGGTGATAGTGGTAAAGGTGATGTGATTGTGGTGATGCTTCATTCGACAGACTCGCTCTGAAAGCTGCCCAACCGGAGAAGACAGGTAAGCTACAAAACATTTATACTACGTTTATGGAATGCGAGTAATGATCGTCAAACGTTTTTTCCCAATTTATAGTTTGATAAGGTGAGCTTTCAGTGAGAGATATGCACATATTCACTATTTACTTGCTATAACATGTTAGAAGATAAATAAGAGGAACGTTGTTCATATGTGAAGTTGAACTTGAAGTAATGGTTACCAGTGTTGTATTGACCTGTTTGTTTTGTTTCATGTTTATATTTGAACAAGATTTTCCAGCAGTTATTGAGGATTCACCTGACTTGGCAAATACGGTTGAGTGAGGACACTCAGCCGGTGGCGAAACAACTATTTATAACTTTTAAACCTGTGATAAAATACTACACGCTTTCGAGATTTTGCACACAGTACAATGACTCAATGAGTGCAACAATAGGACCATACAAATGCATTACTCGAACTCCAATACGACTGCTAACATCCTGCTCTCTATACTGCTCCCCTTTCAACGTGAATAAACACTGTCCCCAGTGTTATTTACTCCTTCACCACACACGAACTGTGAGTATTTGATTCTCATTGTGAAGGTCATTTTACAAGACCACTCTCGGTCATATTGCATCGAAATCACACAATCAAAAGAGCTCCCATTCCACTTGGTCCCGCTAGCCAGTGATTTAAACTAAGTACGAATTTGAAATGCAGTTCACCTCAGTTTGCACTATTACTATGGGCCCAGATAGTCACACCCACTTTGTAAACCATATCAAAATAATGTTGCTCATTCTCAACTTACTCGTATGAAGTAGAGTAAGCCAGTGTCCACCGTATCTCATTATCCGTGCTACGGTTCTAGCTTATCTATCTCAACCCCACTGTTATCTACTTGTTGACCCTTCGAAACCGAAATGGGCCTACTGCAGCTTCCGGACACTCACAGTGGAGCGTTTAGTTCACCAAAGATGCAGGAAATGTGTGCTTTCTAATGTACGTGACAGGTCCCCTTGGAAAAATCAACTCGCAGAATTTTTCTCACTGTCAAATTGTAGTCCAGATAAATGGAAAAAGCTACATCTAATATTAGATAAAGTAGCTTCAGTCAACTGAACTTGTTCCTCGACTTTGGCTTCTAAGAATTAACAAAGAAGATCAGTTTATGAGCTGGCAGAACAATCTTTAACCGATGAAACTGGTCAATGAGTAATAAACTCTAGGGAACGAATAATGGGACAATAGTCTCCATCATTCGAACAAATGCATTCAGTTGACTAAATTGTTGTTTTGTGCAAGTGTATGCATAAGTCCCCTCTGTGTTTTTGCTGCATTGTTATCTTTTATATCAGTCCGACGTGGAATATATTTATATACGCTGACTGCTCTGCATGATCCCACTGCCGTCATTTTCCTACTGGAGTTTACCAATGTGGCGAGAAAACCAAAACCAAGAACGCATAAGCAAATTGGTTTTTGGAACTTATCATTCCTTATTCTTTATTCATTTCATGTTTGCTGTATATTGGTGGTAAAAGGTCTACGGGAGGAGGCATGGAAAATTAGAGGTTTCCGAGTGGGATAGTGATCGACGGTGCCAACAGGATTCGAATTCACCACTCACCATAGGAGGATTTGGAATCCACCGTGATGATTACTTGACCAGCGACGGACAGATTATTGCCAAGTCAATAACCAATATGATGAACACGGTCGATTTGTCGCCCATCACTTTCTTTCTGATTTACCTAACCAAGATCTCCAGAAATGTTTATCACAGATCCTCTGAAAAAGCAAAAATGTTTTCCTGATTTATGTGAGCTACGTAGAGATAAACGTTTGTCCCCATTAGCTCCTCCAAACAAAAAGCTCCAATGATCAGGATGATTGAAAAGTCTTCAAATTTACTGTGTGTGGAAGAACTTTTCATCAGAAATATTGACAATTATGTACGATGTGACCTCCCCAGCATCACTCATCTCATACCAATACGTTAGGCTTGTTTTTATGAGATTACCACCAAATTGTGCCATACGCTTTTGTAGGCGTATTCAACGGGGTTCTACCGTATCGTATTGAACTCTTCAATTTTAAGGGTCCTGTGTCACCTACATTATGCGTAATTTCGAATGTATTCGCAGATTTTCCTTCATAAATTTTGCAGAAACAATCGTCATAAATTATAAACTTCTGGACAAGACCTCCATGTTTCCCTTCCTTTGTCAATCGTGAATGTTATAAGATATTCTTTAATATTATCCATTGTGAACCGAATAGATGACCTACAAGTTTATTTCTTGAAATGAATCATCATTCAGTATCAACACCCAGCTCACCGTTAAAACCCCAGCATCGCTGTACAACTGTTCCATTCATGTAAGGAATCATTAGTAGTGCCGATCCACCGAGTTCACACCAGGAGTGGAAACTACATCTAAGCTACCTAAGCTAACTCCCATCAAGGATTTGATTCATATGAACACTTATTGAAAGAACAACCATATTTTATGCGTCTTCGGAGATTCGTAAGGTTTGACTGTTATTCATGCATGATTTTTCAAATCCATGAAACTGTTCTAAATATTCTTCGCATGAGGCAGACCTTGGAATAGGACAAGTACCTCATGAAAGCTATGAAAATAGTGACATAAAATTGGGAAACAGTTAGGCGTTACTCATGCTGAGCTGCTCGAAGGCAGCTCGTTCTTTGGAAATCTGAAGAGCAGTAGGAGAAAATACATGTTTCTCAAATACAAATGAGATCGAAAATCAGTCTGAGTAGTAAAATGTATTTAAGTCATACGGTTATATTCAAAGGTTGCTTAACTCTGCGTAATCCTATGGCTTGCATTTTACGGCCGTCGTTGGTCTGTGAGAAGTGGGCTTCTGTCCAGTTTTGGTTGAGTTCGTCAAAGAAGGAGTGGACGTCTCGTCTCAGCCGATGCTCTTATGCTATTTTTCTGCAATCGTCTGCGTTGTGGTTGCTCACTCGTATTGCGGCTAAAATATCTGCATCATCACCTCATCGGGGACTTACGTCCTGAAATTCACAAACCAAAATGGCAGTAAATGTAGGCGTTATCACGTGTCTCGTGTGATTATAACTTTGAAGATTCGACTAGGACGATAAAAATGCTAACGTTCAATTTCGTTTTTCTGCGGTTTCATTTACCCTCACTGAAATTGGAACGAAGAAATATACAATGCTAATATCAAACAAATACCGTCCTTATTTGGGATTGATTGCGCGAATATCCTGTTCTTCTTCATATAGTCATTCTATATCTAACTAGTGCAAGTCCACACTCTCGCCTCCCTACTGACACACATTGCCGGTAACTAGTTATCTGCCTCACTGCGTGTCTGTGTGTGTGTGACTTGCTAATCTGTGGTGAAGGGGCTGACGTGGTCCGACTACGAACGCGCTTATTAGAAATGTGAACGATCAGACACGTACATCAAAGGACCGTATGCGTATGTGCATCAATAGAGTCAGTTGACCACGGATCAATACGAGTACGAAACAAACGAGAGTGGATGGCACAGTGAGGAAGAGGAAATATTCAGATTGGTAGAAGTTCCGGACCTGGACAATCATGCGTTACATACAAATTCTATAGGCGGTCTGCGATACCAGCCGTTCAAAGAGGACAGTTATCGGTACCACAACTGACCGATTGCACACTTATACCGATCTCCACACCTTATTATAAAGCACCATACACAGGGATGTGAAGAAGGAGAAGCGAATTGCAACCTTTCTGTCGCCTGTGGCCGTTCATTGTATCCGCTAATGAAAAACATCGCATACGCGAGAGTCTGTACTGCAAATCCGTTTAACGACTTGGAGGTTCTGCTATATAGCCACGTTATTCCGGTCAGTTTGCGGTCACAGAAGGTGCCAAATTCCACTCCCTAGGAGCTTCGTTATTTCGTCTTGACACTAAAAAACACAAGATGAGGAGTGTTACTTTGGTGTTCAATAACTCATCCAATTGAGGAAACGTCCCACTGCCGGTATACGTGACCGAGGTTGCAAATGAAGCTATTCCTGACGCCCTCCTTCACGTCTGCTGAGGCCCGGTTGACGCGCGAGCATTTCGTTGACGTATCCGATGCAACGTCTGAACAGTCCGTAGTGAACTACCAATAAGTTTGCTCTCGTCAACCAGCCCGTTTCACACAAACGCCTCAACCTAGGACGGTCGGATAGGCGATTCCCCTACACAAACCAGTACAAATAAATCGTTGCTTCTCGTGCACGGAACTCCACCTTTGTTCCACCTACCGCTTCCGTCATGCAGGATGCTGTTCTTGTGGTAAGAATGATCATATTTGCAAGGCATGCCGCTAATCCAAATGCGCTGTCATGAATGCAACTTCGCAGTATCCGGAAGATGATGAAAATCCGGTATACACGATAAAGATGAATCCAACCAATTCGTGTACAGATTAGTCCAGTTCCACTGTGACTCGGGACTTTCATTCATGTTGGATATCACGAGCTGCTTGTCCATTATTCGGAAATCCGTATTCGATTTGATTCTGCCCAGTGTACTCATACGACACACTGATATGTGTATTCACGGTGTTACTCATCGTCGACTTCCACTGTTGCGCGAGACTACATTGATGGTTCGTTTGGAAAGTGAATATATCCTGAGACGCTTCCCGATATTCGTAGGCAGTCCCTTGATTTAACGTTTTAAGACCCCGCGTACATTGGAGCAATAGGCAATAATCCGAAAGGCATCCAGTATTCCGGTGGATCAAGTGGTTCTGCAGCAGTTGATTGTACAATGTTCGAATAACGAGAGTGGCATGGCGGTTGAGCCCGCGAAGTTGGGAGTGGGTGGTGATGCGGAGCTCCTGAAGCACTCAGTGTTGCCATATGGTCAGATCGAACGTGTTCTGAAGGTGATTTCCCAAATGGAACATGACGGTGTCATTGTGTGTGTTTCCATCCGCATGGGTTAATCCCATTGTGGTGGCGATGATGAGTGATGGACAGACATTTCCAATTTGCGATGAGCACCGACTGTTTATGAATCCACATTCAGAAAGACGCCCGGCAACTACGGTGGAACCGCAGAACTGCCAGAAATGCATAAGTGGCAGCAAATGTTTCTCATAAGTTGATCTGACTGATGCATTTCGAGAAATTCCGCTGCACGCGGAGTCCAAAACATGACCGACCATCAACAATCCATGGAGCATGCTCCAATACAATTGCTCGCCGTTCGGTATGCACGTGTCATCCAGGATATTTCAGGCCATATAGATGAGGTGAACCGTGTTATCAATGAGGTGATAATAATCAGGATGTTGTGCTTATATTCGAATCCGCGAAGAACGAACAATACTGCAGATTGTGACAGCTGCTGAAAAGATTCGGGGAATGAAACGTATCCGAAAAGCGCAAATTCGGTTTCAATAAACCAGATTTCCGAGGCTTCACTGTCAATTCAAACGGATATCGACCCGATCCAGATAGTTTCAAATCAGTGGTTATCATCCAGTCACCGAAAAATTCAGGCGAACTTATGATCAATTCTTGGATGCCCGCAGTGCTACCTCAGAATAAATCCCAACATTTTGACACGAGTCCAACCTTTTTTTTCTGGCCCAGTCATACGATGCAGAGCAGTGGAACAAGCAGTGTTGGCTTATTCGAAATATCGTTGACCGACCGATACTAACCTCGTTTACGCCGTCTGAGCGGACGACACGGACCACTGACGTGTCCAAAGTGGAGAAAGGAGCAGTTCTGTAACAGGTGAATGTCGAATGATCTGCATCTAGCGTTTTCTCAGTGCTGCAGGGAGGAGTTATTCTCAGAAGTAGAAGGAAGCTTTGGTCGTTTCACTGGCGATACGCTGATTAAAACTGTAGGATCGTCACCTATCATCAAGCTAATCATTTCTCACGTAATGCAGATAAATCCGCCTACAAATCCACGGCTGCAGTGATCCAACGATGAGGCATTACCCGAGCTGCCTAAAGCTACAACGTCATGCATCGAGGAGGCAAAACCGTCATGAAGGCGAAATTCTTGCCACGATTCACGTGATTCGCGACGTCAGAACAATACCATGTAATTACTGCGGCCACCCCTTGGCCCCCGTAATAATTAAGGGAGCAGACGAAACAAAGTTATTCATCGGTGACTTGTCACCATGGTAAAAAACCCGTGGTCCGAAAGCAGAGAGTTCACGCTGAATTCTGTGGCTCTTTTGTGAACAAAAATCATGCCCGAGTTCTAAGTGACTCCTACTTCAAATGGCCAGAAGCGTTACTTACGAGTTCACCAATCAAGTTGTTGGTAATCCAAGTTTTACGGAAGCGCATCAGCCGAGAAGCAACCCGTCGGGTACTGGTCACCGACATCGGATCGTAGTTCTGTGCTTCGGATCCGAAAATTGGCTTGACCGCCAACGTGGTCGATCACACTGCTGAGACGACCGAGGATCCAAATGGTGACCGTGATGATGACAGGAATCCGTTTATTACTCCAAACGAAACAACGACCACTTCGGCCGAGGAAAGCCAAAATAATTGAGCCCTTGAACGAGGACATATTTGATGATTCAGCGAGCATCACACGTGATAATGCTAAGTTCGTTTTCTTACCTACGCTCGCTGAGGATCGTCAATCAATTAGGATCGCTGCGGACGGGTACAGCTAAATCCTATTTTGATTTATCAAATCCTAACCTGCTAGGTAATTTCTTAAATTTATCATTTATACAAATCATTTCGGGAATGAAATAATCGTGCTTTTCCGCAGCCTTGGCATTCTTGCCTATTTGGATTAGGTGTATTGCGAATATTACAGGAAGAATTATCTCTCTCTCTCTCTCTCTCGCTAATCTGACTTGAGAATATTCATTTAGACTGTAAATCATAACAGAGTTTTGGTGATTATTATTATGTAGTTGAGTTCAACACGAAGCAGTATCATGTGAAGCACGCGGCTTTGGTTCAATAAAATAACCTGCATTGAAGAAGTACAGTGTCTAGTCATGAACCACATATTATGCATTGCCGGTGATTATTCTCAAGAGTATCTTCAGAGGTCTTCAGTATTCAACAAATTGTCTTACGCTGTTTAAACCGCTTTCAAAATGCGAGAATGTACGATTGATTTTATTCATTGCTTTTACTTCCATTTTGTATTCAGTGGATTACCAAACTGTCCCAAGTATATAAGTCTATATTCGTCTGTAATTCTCTCAAAAATATTGATGTTTGAACAAGCGTTTTGTTCTAACTTTGTTGAAACTCATATCATGTGGACAATCACCAGCTTTCTTCAACATTCCTGTGGTCGAAACTCTCTGTAGGATTAGGTGTTCAGTTCTTTTCAGCAAGAACAGTATCAATTACTCATTTCAAATTGCATTCAACTAACTGATTTTAACTAGTATGTACGAGTTGGCATTCTTTCCAATCAAACGATGTACTATTGGCCAGCTTCCGCAAGGGAATCAGATTGACTCAAAACTAGGATACAAACAGCTATCGCCCAGTATTTTGAAACTACCAGCTTTCAAATCAAACCAAAACATGGTTAAGCGCACCTTAGTGTTACTGTGTTTCACTGGATCGCTTGTAAACCAAAATTCTGTAGTTGGGGGTGAGAATGAATTGCACATTGGTGACCTCCGAAGAGGGACAGTTTAGGATCGGGTGAACCACACTAAGCTGTTTCCATATCACCGCTTTCAGAAGTCCCTCCTAGTATGCGTGGACCACCTGTCTTTTATAGAAGTACGCTGCACTACGTTACCTCGACAACCATAAAATCATCAGTTCAGACAGGACTGAATACTTGCAACCAACAGACCTCACGCGACAGACCAGAAGAAGTTCCTTCACGGGTGCTTCGGTCAGTTTCTGGTGTTGGGTTAGCGCCCCACTATCATCTGGGTCAGACGTTCGAGTCAGTGGATACGGAAAGAGTATCCAAGAAAAGTCTGTTGTGGGCAGTCGACAAGAAAGATATGCCCAGATCGTATTTCCCTGCTCTTCACCTCTCTCATTCCAATTCTGAATGTATACGAGAGACCAGAATGAGTGGTGAGCGTGAAGTCCCAAATCTCAGTACGGGATTCAATTAAGAGACAAGAAAAAAGAGAATCGATTCTCCAAATTAGCATTCGTCTAACTCAGCTGCTTTCAGCATCGGCACACATTGTCAAACGAGGCGACAGTCTGCCATACCTGGAATACCTCAGACGTTTACCATGGATGTGAGTTGTGTCCCCGAAACAACTTCAGTGTTACCACTTTGCTCACCAGCTAAATACTGGGCTTCCCGTATCACTCTTTGCCTGTCGGGTGATTCGGTGTCTAGTGCTTGTGGTAAGGCTGGCGTTGGCATCATTCTCGGCAAGAAAATTGATCGAGTGTACTGCTCGACTGGGTTCCAATGACCAGTCGTCTATGTGCGATTCGGGTGAACGGTTCTTCACACGTAAACAGCACGAGACTGAAGTGTCCATGCCTGTTTGTCGTTTATGTGTATGCCCCAAACGACTGCAACTCGTCTGAGGCTGAAGACGAAAACGACCATGATTTTGTCAATTACTCCGTAGCATGCGTTCAACGGACATCATGGATGTTGTTGGTGAATTCAGTGTTCCAGTGGGAAGCCTAGAAGAGACAGAGAGAAATAAAGGAAACCATTTCGACATTTCAACCGATGGAACCGATAATGGTGACCGACTCATTCAACTATGTCCTTACCATGGACTATTCCTAGCGAGTTCTTATTTCTGGCACAATAAGCCCCACCGAGTAACCTGGCACCCTGCTGTGTCTTCACATCTTTGCACTCAGATCGAGCATATTACTCTTGGTTACCACTTGCACGGATCAACTCTAAACTGCTAATCATTTTGGTCCCCGTCTGTTGCCAACGATCACACGGTTGTCTGTGTCGATCGGAACCTACCTCTCGTCGGTGGACGAAAACGCATGAAAGAGGAAAATCCTCGTCGGCCACTACTTGACGATATCAAAGAATGTGGCTCCAAGCAGAATTATTGTAAAACTCAAGATTGACACACTCTGTTTCATTTCACTATATTCTCTTTATTATAGTACATAATGATACCTTGCATGATACCTCCCAGATGAAAAATTGAGCTTCGTTCTATGTGTTCTTGATGTTCTTACTTCACAGTGGTTGTGTGCGGGATTTAGACTATTCAATCTATTTGATTTCCCATTCTGCGTCGCGCAAAGGATTCAAACCATGACTGCATCTGAAATGAAACCTCTTGATGTAAGTTCTACATCTCAACCGGTTGACGACTACATGGAATGTTTCAATATTTCGTATTTGGCCCGAAACCATTTGGATGATGCGGAGAAAACAGTGCTTTTCGTCCATTTCATTTGCAGAAATGCATACACTACCATGAGAACGTCGTACTTTCCGGATCCTACCATCAGTCTACCACACGACATGTTAGGAATCGTTATTTTATAGCATTTCATGTTAGTCAGTTTCACTGCTGCTGAGAGAGCCAAATGAAACAGCCTCACTAGATTTGAAAACCGATCCGTTCGTGAATTCATTCTTCAGCTGGAGACAAAGGCAGCGAAGTGCCACTACGGTCCCACATGGGAACATCAACTGTGCAATCGCTTGATTGTAGGAATCAACCTTCCAGTTTGGAACAGGGGCTGTTCCTTGCAACTGATCAGACCCTTCATCAAGTTAGCCGAATTGGTGAAAAGTATCGGGAAGTAAATGCTGTTTCCGAGTTCAAACTGTTCAATTCTTCCAAAAACCAAGTAGTTCGGCACACTCAAAATTTGCCTCATTTTACCAAGCCAATAAGTTGTCCTGGTAATCAGCCCCACTTGAGCGACTGATTCATTCGAAATCTTACCATAACAATCTCGATTTGGGCAAGTGTACTTCATATAACCAGTTATGTCTTGTTTCACATGTCCTCATCGACGAGCCACGTGTTTTGCCTGTGGTAAGTTTGGTCACATTGATAGTGCTTGAAGCAGTAGCCCACCATATCGACAGGCGATCCCCTCAGCATCATCTGACACTCCTATACTTCCTACCAGGTTTTCGACACTTGCATTAGCCCTCTTGTCAAAGAAGGTTCCACATATTGTAACAAGGACGACAATGCACGGCAGGATACTTGTATTCCCACGATCACACAAGTCAAGTCATGGCACACATACAGTCGTATATATAGGCTTTTCCCAGACTGCGCGGCACCAAGATTGCTATTGCCGCTGCTTGAGCGCTTCGGCTGCATTCTGTCCATTTTCCCGTGGCCGATGGCTTGCTTCCCTTGCCCGTCATTTCCCTTCGGTTGGCCCGACTGTCTCAGTTGACGGCTCGATCGGCAGCCCTTCACCTGAGCTATCTTGCTGGTTGCCGGAGATTTCGCTTCTTCCTCTCTGGTCGTCTGTGTGCTTCTTTTTGCCTGCTTCGGGACGCCTCCGACATATTCGCCACCTGTTCTTTTGTCTGTGGCCCTCGTTTGGTTCGTTCGTTCGCCTTGATGTTCACGCCGTTCCCTCGCCCCAGCATTCCTTTTACACTCGCCCTTTCTTTAAAACATTCGGTCCGGACGTGCCAGGGTGCCAAGTCGCACCCGTTAACCCATTTGCCTTGTGGTCCTTGATCGATTTTGAAACTGGAATTCTTCCTCTCTAGTACGGTGTAGGGTCCACTCCATCGTTTGTGGAACCTGCTAGCCCCCGGACCGGCTACTGCGGGTCTGTTACGATTCCTCACTTTTACCAGCTGTCCGGACATGAACGGATCCCATTTGTGTGTTTGGTTCCGTCAATCGTACCTTGCCTTGTTACGACTCTGCGCAATTCTTGTCTGTTGTACGGCCACTTTCTCTAGATGCCTCCGCTCGCTGGTTGTCAGAGGTTTATCATTCTTCATGTTGAGCCACACATCCAGTCGCGTTCTGGGTTCCTGCCCAAAAACCAGTTCAAACGGTGTCGTCCCCGTTGTTGAATGGTTCGTTGCGCGGTAACTGAGTAATATCTCCGATAGTCCTTCTTGCCAATCGCTTCCGTGGTTATTTAGCCACTCCTTCAGCGTTCTGTTGAATCTTTCCGTCATTCCGTTTGCCTGGGGGTGGTAAGGCGACGTTCGTATTCGCCGGATCTTCCACTGTTTCAACATGTCTCGAAATTTCTTTGATTCGAAGCAGGGACCCTGGTCAGTGATGACCGTTTCTGGTACACCAAATCGCGCCACCACATTATCGACAAACACTCGAGAGACCGTATCGCCTGTTCGATCCGGTATCGGGATTGCTTCCACCCAGCGAGACACGTGGTCAACAATCGTCATGATGTACCGGTTTCCGGTAACACTCACAGGTAAAGGACCAAAAATGTTCAAACCCCAGCTTTGAAAAACTCGCTGTGCTTCTATGGGCTGCATTGGCGGTGCAGCTGTTGCGTGCTCCCGGTTCCGTTGACAATCAGGGCAAGTTCGTATGTAGTCGTCAACGTTGTGCCGCATCGTGGGCCAGAAGACTCTGCGCCGCAACAATTCGAAGACTCGTTGTTGTCCTATATGAGCACTGTCGTGCGCTAGCTGTATTGCCTGCTCACGTACGGCCTCGGGAACAAAAGGCAGTCGTCTGGGTCGCAGACCCTGTCCCACATCAAAGTCAACGAACAGCTTGCCATCTTCCGCATGCAATCGCTCCCAAATGTTCAGTAGGTCGCGCAGTGCAGGTGAGCTCCCGTCTGGTCTTGTTTTGGCTTGAAGATGGGAACAAACCGTCCGCACCAGACTGTCATTTCTTTGGTGGCTGAAAACATCATCATTTGACATTAGCCGATTCACTGGGATCGCCTCAGCCGGCAGTTGGTCGTCTGGGATCAGGCGGGATAATGCGTCAGGTAATTCGTTTTCTCGTCCATTAACATGCTCGATTGTAAAGGTGAATTCTTGCAGGCGGTATGCCCACCGTGCCAACCTCTCTCTTGGATCTCTTGTTGTCATCAACCGCGTCAATGGCTTGTGATCCGTTTTGATACAGAAGTTAGTAGCAATCAGATATGTTCTCCACTTTTCCAGTGCCCATACGATTGCTAAGCATTCCTTTTCTATGGTGGAGTATTTCCTCTCGGCACTTGTGAGCAGTCGGCTGGCGTACTCGATCATCCCAGACGGTTGTGATAATACTGCACCAATTCCGACGTCACTGGCATCCACAGCTACGGTGAATTTCTCATGCGGCTTTGGGATTGTCAAACAGTTTCGAGGGTTTGTTGCACTTTCCTTGAGTTTCCTGAACGCCGCCTCCGTGTCTGACGTCCACTCGAATTTCTTATCCTTCCTCAGTAGTTGAAACAGGACACCAGCTTTCTGGGCAAAATTTGGCACAAACTTGGCGTCATAGCCGACCAGGCCAAGGAAGGATCTCAGTTAACGCTTTGATTTTGGTGAGGAGAAGCCCATAATCGTCTCCGCTTTCTCGGGTAGGGGTTGCAGTTTTCCTCCTCTAACAATATGTCCCAAACAAACGATTTTGTCACGCGCTATCTGGCACTTCTTTGGACTCAACTTCAAACCCGCCGATTTGATTCTTTCTAGGACTGCGCTTAATCTGGACACATGCCCGTCAATCGTCCTTGAAAATACCACAATATCATCCCCATACACCACAACACCATCCAGGTTCTCCAGAACCTGGAGCAGCAAACGCCTGAAAGTAGCCGGTGCGTTACACAACCCAAAAGGCATTCGCAGGAACTCATACTGCTTCCCGTTAACACAGAACGCTGTTTTCTCTCTGTCGCTCACAAGCACCGGCAGCTGCTAATAGCCCGACCTCAAGTCGAATAACGACAGCACCTTCGCGTCATGAAGCTGCTCAAATATCTCCTCAGTTAGTGGCATCGGGAACGCGTCATTAATTGTGACACGGTTGAGTTCCCGGAAGTCAACGCAAAATCTATACGTCCCATCCGATTTCCGCGTTAACAACACTGGTGAGGAATACGGGCTGGTGCTTTCCTGAATTATGCCCCTCGACAGCATGTCCCGAACTTGCTTCTCGACTTCCGGTACGACTTTCCGCGGCAGCCTCTAATACACTGGTTTGCACACCGCTCCCGGAACCAAGTTGATCCTGTGTTCTTGCCAATCGCAAAAGCCGTGCTCATCCTCTGGTGTCGAAAATAACTCCGCTTACCTCTCGAGACACTGTCTGACACACGGGACTGGACAACCTGGAACCGAGGAAGTTTTTACGATACCAACGCGGTTCAGCCGGCCCCAGCCGGATTGCAGCTCGACATCCTTCTCCCCAACCCGCATTCGATGAGCTTCAAAATCAATTTTTGCTCCTACACGTTCCAACAGATCAACCCCAACGATTGTTTCGGCGACCCCTTCAACCAGTAACATCTCATGCGTCACACGAACGTCGCCGATCTGAACCGTTAGCTGCTGCTTTCCCGCTACTCTCAGAGCCTCTCCTCCGACTGCACGCACTCGTATTTCGCATGGCCTCACTACAATTCCCTCAAAGCGAGGTGTCACAGATACCCCAGCCCTCGTATCTACGACTGCAATTTTACGTTCGCCCCCAATTCTGATCTCAACCATAGGCACCCCCCTCGACTTGAATGCGGATAAAGAAAAGCAAGACGAGAAGCGTTTTTCTGGACAAAATCGGGCGAAATGTCCTACCTTGCCACATGCAAAACACCTCCTTCGTGCTCCACACGTCAATGCGTCATTATTGCGTTGTGTTTGTCGATTGAGTTCCAGTTTTAATTGTGCGATTTCCTCGCTCATCTTCTGCAACGTGGACTCCAAATCCGATTGCTCTAGTCGGGAAACTGTCACTTCTTCTTGGGCTGCACGAACAATCACAAACAGGCGTTCTGTATCATTCACGTCGCACGCAATCGCCATTCTCAACCTGCCTTGGACATCCGGGGCCATGCTTTGAACGAAACGATCATGAACAAGGCGTGCCCTAGTTACGCCACTTGCCTCGGGCAGCCCGATCGATAGTTGGCGCAACAGGTGCTGATAATGAACGACTGGATCTTGTGTACTGTCGTAACGAGCCGTATTGAATCGGTCCATTGCTTTCTGCCGATCACCTTCCTGTGTGAACTCCTTCACCAGCCCCGCACGGACCTCCCGATAAGTGGGGCTTGTTTTTCCCCCCATCTTCAGATCATACACCGCCTTGGCACTCCCAGTCAGCAATGCCCCAAGCGCCGCCAACAAAGGTGTGTCTTCTTTTACTCCGTTGCATGCCGCTATCCTTTCAAAATCCGTGATCCATTCCTCCACATCCCCAACCGCGAACGCAACAGGCCAGGGAAACTTCATCACGTGAGCGTGGTCACGGCACCAATGTAACAAGGACGACAATGCACGGCAGGATACTTGTATTCCCACGATCACACAAGTCAAGTCATGGCACACATACAGTCGTATATATAGGCTTTTCCCAGACTGCGCGGCACCAAGATTGCTATTGCCGCTGCTTGAGCGCTTCGGCTGCATTCTGTCCATTTTCCCGTGGCCGATGGCTTGCTTCCCTTGCCCGTCATTTCCCTTCGGTTGGCCCGACTGTCTCAGTTGACGGCTCGATCGGCAGCCCTTCACCTGAGCTATCTTGCTGGTTGCCGGAGATTTCGCTTCTTCCTCTCTGGTCGTCTGTGTGCTTCTTTTTGCCTGCTTCGGGACGCCTCCGACATATTCGCCACCTGTTCTTTTGTCTGTGGCCCTCGTTTGGTTCGTTCGTTCGCCTTGATGTTCACGCCGTTCCCTCGCCCCAGCATTCCCTGTTACAATATTTCCACGAATGGCATACTCAACCGGTTAGTCAACACACTTTTATCTTTGACACTGGGAGTGTAGAATTCATCATTCCACTGAAGCTATAAATTGCGTTTATCCCATCGATAGAATTATTACCACCAGGAAGACTATTCCATGTATTATCAAACACAAGTTCTCACTCGTTATTCGTTTCCGATTCAAGACCTCTACTGATTGGTTTTGAAGTTGTTCGTGAATTGCACATTGATGTCACTCTCCTAACCTCTTCACCCGATTCATTGGATATACAACAGCTTGTTTTAAAATGTTCTGAGGTTTCTGGTGAAATGCACATTCCTGGATTAAGGTTAGAGATATCTGACGATCTCATTTTACTGAAGCGCAGTATAATTCATTTAAGTTTTAGGGATGCTGTCCGTCAAGCAATGCAGTCTGTGTGAGCACGGACTTACTAGCTCTGTGCAGTCGTCTAACTGGGCCGACGTTGAGCGTACAGGTAAATATTGCAAGCAGCATATATACTAGGTACGTTCGAAACTTTCGAATTGGCTTCCTTGACTGTTGCTTCGTGAGGCGTGGCAGCGGTTATGTGCAAGATATCGTGGAGCATTCATGGGTAAATATTACACTATTGTGATCATTGATGCCTTTTCCCGCTGATAAAAGGTATATTGAACAAATTCACCTACTGCTGAATTCACACAGACTACGCTCAGGAAAATATTCAAAAGAGGAGGAATTCTGTTTGTGCCAGTTGTTGACATTGGCACCAATTTAGCTGCTCAACTCTTGGATAATTTGCTATAAGATTTAGGTTGAAAAATAAAACACACTGCTCTTCGTCACCCGCAGTCTAATGGTCGTGCAGATAACTTTGAATGAAAATTGTTTTGTGATTCCCCATACATTTTTCGAACCTGGTCTTGCCATTGACAATCCATTAGATATCACAACTGTTCACTGAGTTGTCGACGCCCAGTATCCAGATGAGTTGTAAACAAAAGTCCAGCAAGCTCTATTTTAGGCTGTGACGGCTGCCCATGATCCAACAACCAGCTACCCACAGAAGTAATGGATATCTGCATCCCCAGTTGAGCTGTTAGACGCTCGTAGAACGATTCCCCCGGATTCCAGATATGATGGAACACAGAGGTGCCTTGAACGCCAATTGATTCTGAGCCTGAGAAACGGCTGTGAATAGTAGTGGATTGCAGAGGTGGAAAGACTGCAGCGATGAGCAGCAGCTACAGCGATTGGCAGCAGCTGCAATCTTATCCGTCTAAGCGAAAACACCTGTTCTCGCAAGTCAGGCGTTATTGAACTGCTCTAAGAGACAAACGGCTCACTGATTCGAACTCAGGAGCTTAGCCTAGAATGTTGAGAGAAGCATTTTAAGAAGCAGTTCAATTGACCTTATCCCCGACAGGCTTGTTAAGAAACGTCATATCTCCAACTGTGGTTGAAGACACCGGTCCTCTATCAGAAACGGAGGTTCTTCGTGAGCTAGGCTACCTAAATGACATGAGACTGCTTGACTGGATGAATTGCCCCTCGTCCAATTTCAAGGATGGTAGCTCATACTTGTTATTGGAGTTGACAAAACTCCTCGGTTTTTTAGGTCACAGGGAACAAATTCCAAAGAGTTTGGAATAATCTGTGATTGTGGCAATTTACATGAAGGATGGTGATTCCTCTTGTCAAAACCACCCGAGAAAAAGTTCGGTTAGCATCACATCTCAAATGCTTGCACTTAGCATTCCCCGCCACTCATCGACCAATTGCGAACGGTGCTCGAGTGAGAATTAAGATGGGTTTGGACTTGATATCGGTTGTGTTGATCGTATCTTTACTCTTCGACCCATTTTGGAACACATGCAAAACCTTTATTAGACCAACTGCCCTACTTTTTCTTGATCCCTTAAGCGATCTTAGACTCAGCTGACCACATAACCCTCTGACGTTGCCTCCAGTTGAAGGGTGTATCACAGAAATTCCGTTCCACCATAAAGTCCTTTTATATGAACAGCCGAAGTCCAGTTAAGGTTTAGGGTTCTCCTTCACCCAAGTTCGCCACGAGAAGTGGTGTTCATCGGTATCACCCCTCTCTCCATTTCTCTTAACCTTCGAGATTGATACCGTCCCAGGTAATGCACTCTTGACAGGTGATGATAGTAATATAAAACTTTTCCCTAGTTGAAAGGTCTTAGAACTTGAATATGCGAGTGACATACCTCTCCTTTATGAAAATCCAGGTAAGTTCCAAGCTTTTGTGAGCAACATGAATAAATGTGTACCAATGATCGGTATGCGATTTGCAAGGTGCTGTTGCAGGATTGGGTTGGTCCACTAAACCTCTCATTATCTGGAGAACCACAGACTTGCTTGATAAGTTGTTTTCTGGGCAGCTGGATTTTACTGGGAGAACAGATATTGGTTCAGGTGTCATTGTGTATGCAGAAATTTTGCTTGACATTTACCAATTTGTGTCATATGTGGCTTTGATCCGAAATCTGGTCAGCAATCAAGTTTTAGATGTACGCTGCAGCAGTCAAGCCCGTACTTCTCTGTGGTTAAAAGACGTGTCTACTACGGATGGAGAATATGAGAAGATTATCGGTATTGGAACACCGATGTGCGCATGTCACCTGACAGGATTCCTCTGCACGCCATAAATATTATCTTCATTGTCTGGTTTTCGATTGCCCTAATTTTCTCAGTGGTGTTTTGATAGCTCATAGACATCCTGAAGCCCTTGTTTCCCAGCTTCTACGAAAAACCGCATCGTTTCCTCAGCTTTCGAGAACCCATACAGTGGTATAGTCACCGGTGTGATTTTCAGCACCAGTGACACCAACCGTGACTGTCGCTTGAAACTCGATGAAAAGTTCCATTATTCACGGCCATCATCGCATTACCTTGTACAAACTGATAATCAATTCATTTGGTTCACTCTCGAACCAGAAGGCACACTACAGAAGACGTTCGACTAGCGGCTCAGAAACGTGTCTTCTATCGATTCCTGACGCGAACGTTGAACGAAATTCCCCTAAACGAATGAATAGAAAAGACCGGCGTCGGCGAGAACCGAAAATGTTCCAAAGGTGAGGTTCACGGATACTTCGGGAAAGTCAATTCACTAAAACGTATGCAACTGAGGAAAAACAGTGAAGTCCAAATCAGGCATCAGAGATCAGTGAGAAAATAAATCAATTACGTCTGCTACCGTGTTCTTTTCAGTGCTTCACCAGATTGAATCTGGGTTAACAATAAGGACAGCAACCTTTGTCCGATCCTTCATGCAACGAACGTTCCAATCGTCTTCAGTGCGTAAACAGTGTTTATGATGCATATTGAATATTCTGTCAACTGATACTCTCAGCCATTTTCGCCGTATGCTTTTGCGAAAAGGAATATGGATGATTACACAGAAAAGTAATGGGATGTAAAATTTATATGCATACTAAATAGATAAATTTGTAAGTAATCTTTTGAATTGAAACTAACTCCGCGATTGAGTTTGAGAAGCATAGAAAGAGTGGTAGTCAATATGGCTGGGGTGGGGTGGGGTGGGGGTTACCACTTCAAAGAAGTACCGTTAAAGCTTGACGAGAGGAAGTGATCGCCCCGGCAGGAGAAACTGAAATGCCTGTGCTGTTCATTTGTACTGATTGCATGAATAGATCATATCTAACAAAGGATGGTGGTATCTTCTAACATATGTACCTAACCACAAAGCCTTATTTCAAAAACATAGAATGTAAACCAGACCGTTTATCTGGTAGCAATGTATTCACAACACTTTGTCGTAGTTGTAACACCTCGCTATTTTCGATTAAAATGTCCAGTTGCTCTCATCGGATTCACTCGATTGTATGCACGCGTGCATACACATACACACACAATATTACCGATTCAAGCCATGACATGACAGATTTGGTTGCCGGCAGATTATGCCAGTCACCCAATGTTATATTTCATTCATTAGGATGAAAGTAAGCATCCATATTTATATATTTACATATTTATATATGTATGTATATGTATATATAATAAAAGCGATTAGTATGGAGTCGTGTGGACGAAATTCCCTCGGAAGCACACCACTGGCTTCGCGGTTGTTGCCGCTCATCAGGTATGCGTACCCGGTACTCCTCTGCCCATTCGTCTCCATACTTGTACACTCATATGTCATATGTTCAGAAAGATCTAATTTGAATCGTGTGGTGTGTGGATAGATACTCTTCATTGAAGAGCCCACAAACGAATCACAACTAAGATTCATCATGGTTATTCGTGTCTGGTTCACTACATAATACTTACGTTCAATATGAGCGCCTACACGTGCAGCCTGGCAATTATCCTTTATTCATTGAGTTGAATGTGAGCGTCAGTATATCATTATATGCAGTCAGGTCTTTTGCAGACTCCATAAATGTCGCTTTGTGACCTCTCTTTTCCCTTTTTGATGGTTTTTTTCTCAAATAGGTGTGTGGTGTATGATGACAGGGTAGAAAATATTTGCAATTCCATGTATATATTCTTGAATAAACTGCAGACTACCAATCCTTCGACAAATGGATCAAATGTGCCGCTTAGGAACTCCGAAAGATTTCTTCGTTGTTCCTTGAAAGGAAGAGAGTAAGATGAGTACAGAAGAACCGATGCTGACTGATCTTTGTGTGTGAGAGAGAAGAAAAAGAGCTGGGAAATCACAACTACTGTTGTATAGTTTCGGAAATTGAAATTATTCGGTTACTATTTTTTCTTTCAAAATCGATGGTTCAGATCACGTTCCATCAACTCCAGGTACCAGATTGTAGATCCTAAAAAATTTTTCGGAACCGGTAGAAACCAGAAGACTCAAATGATGGTGAGCGACAATGATTATCAAAACACTAGAATGTTTCGATGACTACCAGAAGTTAGAGTAAGACCAGAGAAATTGAACTAATAGAGCTACGTTTCAACCTTCCGCGAGTGGAGCAGTGAAAATATTCTCAAGTAGTTAGCTGAAATAGGTTGGCGTTGGTGTGAGTGAACATACAACAAACAGTCCTGTGACACAGAACTGCTTACAAACTAATCAGAATCAGGAATTTGTTTGGAAATTGTGACTATATTGATTTCTGTAAGTGAATTCACGCGAGTGAATTTAGTCATCTCCGGAGCGATACTGCCCACCATACTCATAATCCTTACCCGAAAAGTCGGGTGTAACAATAGAAATGACTAGGTCGTTGCATTCTGTATGTCCCCACCCTTTCCGTTTCGAGCACATGACCCAAGTCATATTAACCATTTCATAACAATAAACCTCCTAATCAGCATAATTTTCGTGTTCGACTAATCAAAATTTTGCGCATCAAGAATCAGAGCTGTTCTGCACATCACACACAAATCATTTGCTGTTCATTTTATATTGATTGGTGTTCTTTGCGTCTTGTGAATTACATATCTAGCTTGACTCAAGCTCAATAATTATGATTTCAAAGTGTTTTCAAACCTACCAGGCATTTTTCCTTGGGAGGAGTGGGAGAGGCCCATTAAAAGAAACTTCATACTGCTCTCACAGTTTTCGCGACTTTCAACAACCACAACTGAAACCATTGTATTTCATAAATTCACGACAGAGGAAGTGTGGCTTCATTGATTTTGTGGCGGTACTGAAAGAAAACTGCTCAGATTCGGTACGTGTTTCAGTGACTGAACACTGGTTACCAACAACCTAAACCAAACTTTCCGTATTGCTGACACGGTTTTCTCAACATATTTTACCAATGTAATGGAGGGATTGATGATCAAACACCGATAATGTCGGTTTAACATATACCCGAACGGTCGTGTTTCTGAACTATAAAAAGGAACGAAATTACCTGTGACAGTGCATACTCGACCGTTGATGAACTTTAGGATATCATGCCAGCATCACCGATGAGGGAGGTTGGTAAAGACCAGTGGCACCTTCTGCATGCGAGCTGACACCTGATCCGTTATCTGTTCACCTCATGAGATGGAAATGCCTCAGTCGCAAAACATATCTACTCCAGCTAGGGCTTGCTTCACTCATAAAATATTTCGATCAGGGCCAACCCAGTACAGCAGCAGCAAACAAGAAATTCCTTGTACTTCCCACGCAGCACATTTGATGCATTTGAGGAATGATTTATAACCTGTATTCATTCCAAACAGTAGATACGGTGTTCGAAGGATTCCCATGCCACTCAAGCAGGAGAAGAATAAGATGACAGTTTAGCTCTTCTTTATTTATCGTGCAGAGTGGTACTAACTGCCTTATCTCAGATTTAGGCCATGTGTTCAGTAAATCAAGTCGATGATCGCCCTAATACACCCGATTTAGGGTGAATTTTCAATACATGCACGACTTTCAGAAAGGAATTGCTTGAGTTTTCCAATTTGAAAGATAAGGCCACGCTCTGATTAGTATGGCATTATATCTGGATTAAAGGACAAAATTGAATCGAAACACCATTTAGATGAGACTATAACTGTGAAGCAAAGCAACTCGTGCACACAAATGACGTTAGAATATTGTTGAAGGTCGGTGTTTGAATTTCCCCGATGCATTCAGGAGATTCAAATCTGGATAGTTCAGCGGTGCGTGGAGTTGAGAGATCATTAGAAAAAGTGGAGCAGGATTGCGACCGTGTGCATGCAGATCAACATGCAACGGTTAACTGGATATTGGAATGGGCAACAAGCCTTCGGATAAGTTGGTGCGTTAAGCAAATGAACAAAGCTTTATCTCGCCACAAAAATATGTTTTCTGGGGACCAAGCCCAGTGTCTCGACCGGAAGTTCCCTTCGCATTGGATCGGACAAAAAAGGACGTAAACATGGTCTCCAGGACCTCCGAATCAAGCTCCAATGGAATATTTCCTGGGTGGTTATGTTGAATGATAAGTTGGGGACCACAAGGCCGAGAACCTGGATTAGTTGGAACATCGGATCCAATCTGTATGTGGTGCGATTCCAACATTAATGCAGGTGGCAGGTTAACATAATATGATTCGACGACTGACTGACTGGTTACCGCTCGCACGGATCAACTCGAAACTGCTAATCATTTTGAACCCCGTCTTTTGCCAATGATCACACAGTTGTCTATGCGAGTTTGAATCTACCTCTCGACGGTGGCCGAAAATACATCAAAGACGAAATCCCTTGTCGGCCGCTATTTGACGATATCAAAGAATGTGGCTCCAAGCAGAATTCTTGTAAAATTCAAGATTGGCACATTCTATTTTATTTCACTGTACTCACTCTTTTATAGTACATAATGGTACCATACATGATACCGCCTTGCTGAAAAATTTACCTACGTTCTATGCATTCTTGATGTTCTTACTTCACAGTGGTTGTGTGCGGGGTTCAGACTATTCAATCCATTTGATTTCACATTTGGCGTCGCGCAAACGATTCAAACCATGATTGCATCTGAAATGAAACCTCTTGATGTAAGTTCTACATCTCAGCCGGTTGACAACTACATGGAATGTTTCAATAAATCGTATTAGGCCCGAAACCATTTGGATGATGCGATGAAAAAAGTGGTTTCGTTCATCCCATTTGCAGAAATGCATACACTACCATGAGAACGTCGTCTTTTCTGGACTCTACCATCAGTCAACCACACGACATGTTAGGAATCATCATTTTATGGCATTTCAAGTCGGTCAATTTCACTGCTGCTGAGAGAGCCAAATGAAACAGCCTCAATAGATTTGGAAACCGATCCGTTCGTGAATTCATTCTTCAGTTGGAGATACAGGCAGCGAAGTGCCACTACGGTCCCACATGGGAACATCAGCTGTGCAATCGCTTGATTATAGGAATCAACCTTCCAGTTTGGAACAGGGGCTGTTCCTTGCAACTGATCAGACCCTTCTTCAAGTTAGCCGAATTGGTGAAAAGTATCGGGAAGTAAATGCTGTTTCGGAGTCCACACTGTTGAATTCTTTTGAAAATCAAGTAGTTAGGCACACTCAAAATTTGCCTCGTCTTACCAAGCCGATAAGTTGTCGTGACAATCAGCCCTACTTGAGCGATCGATTCTGTAGAAATCATACCACAACACTTCCGACTTGGGCAGGTGTATTTCATATGGTCAGCTGTTCGTGATTTGCACATTGATGTTACTCTCCTGACTTCGTCACCCGATTCATTGGATATACAACAGCTTGTTTTAAAATGTTCTGAGGTTTCTGGTGAAATGCACACTCCTGGATCAAGGTTAGAGACATCTGGCGATCTAAATTTCCTTCAGACTATTTTAGATCCTTATTGGGTAAATGCCATACTCTTGTGATCACTGATGCTTTTTCCCGCTGATCAAAGGTATACTTAACAACACAGACTAGGCACGGGAAAAGATTCAACAGAGGAGGAATTCTATTTGGGCCAGTTGTTGACATTGGCACCAATTTAGCTGCTTATCTCTTGGATAATTGGCTATAAGATCTTGGATGAAAAGTAAAACACACTGCTCTTCGTCACCCGCAGTCTAGTGGTTTAGCATAGAACTTTGACTGAAATTTGTTTTGTGATTCCCCATACATTTTTCGAACCTGGTCTTGCCATTGACAATCCGTTAGGTATCACAAATGTTCACCGAGTTATCGACGCCCAGTATCCAGTTGAGTTGTAAATAAAAGTCCAGCGGGCTCTATTTGAGGCTGTGACGGCTGACCAAGATCCAACAACCAGCTACCCACAGAGGTAATGGATATCTGCATCCTCAGTTGAGCTGTGAGATGCTCGTAGAACGATTTCTCTCGATTCCAGATATGATGGAACACTGATGTGCCTTAAACGCAAATCGATTCTGAGCCTGAGAAACGGCCGTGAATAGTAGTGGATTGTGGAGTTGGAAAAGGCTGCAGTGATGAGGAGCAGCTACAGCGATTGGCGGCAGCTGCAATCTTATCCGTCTAAGCGGAAACATCTGTTCTCGAAAGTCAGGCGTTATTGAACTGCTCTAAGAGACAAACGGCTAACTGATTCGAACTCAGGAGCTTCGTCTAGTCCGTTGGGAGAAGAATTTTAGGAGGCGGTTCAATCGGCTTTTATATCCAACAGGCTTGTTAAGAAGTGTCATAGATCCAACTGTGGTTGTGGATACCGGTTCTATGTCAGAAAAAGAAGTTCTTCGTGAGCTAGTCCACCGATCGATTCCTTCGAAATCTCACCATAAACATTTCGATTTTGGCAGTTACGTCGTTGTTTCACATGTCCCCGTCGACAAGCTATGTGTTTTGTCTGTGGTGAGTTTGGTCACATTGATAGTGCTTGTAAAAGTAGCCAAGCATACCGACAGACGATCCCCTCAGCATCATCTGATACTTCTTTACTTCCTACTAGGTTATCGACACTTGAATTATCCCTCTTGTCAGAGAAGGTTCCACATTCTAGCAGAAATTGCATACTCTAGAGGGTAGTCAACACACTTTGTTGTTGACACTGGGAGTGTAGAATCCATCATTTCACCTAAAGCTATGAATTGCGTTTATCCAATCGATAAGATTAATCCTACTAGTGTGACTATTCCAGGTGTTACTGGATACAAGCTCCCACATGTCGGTTATTGTATGGTTCTTATTCAGCTACGTGATTCTGTTCCTGTTAAATGTAAGTTTTTGGTTTCTGATTCTGGGCCTCCAATTCTTGGTTTTAAAGTTGTTCGTGAATTGCACATTGATGTCACTCTCCTAAATTCTTCTCCCGATTCATTGGATATACAACAACCTGTTTTAAAATGTTCCAAGGATCGGACAGAAAAAGGACGTAAACATGGTCTCCAGGACCTCCGAATCAAGCTCCAGTGGAATATTTCCTGGGTGGTTATGTTGAATGATAAGTTGGGGACCACAAGGCCGAGAACCTGGATTAGTTGGAACATCGGATCCAATCTGTATGTGGTGCGATTCCAACAATAATGCAGGTGGCAGGTTAACATAATATGATTCGACGACTGACGATATGCCTGGTTCAAGTTAGGGAAGTTCTTTGACAATGTATTTGTGATTGTCTGGCAAACAACCACAAACAGTTTGAACAACTGCCCAAAAAAAACCTCGAAGTTATTTGCGACTAACTAAGAAAGCTGTTTCTAGTCGGAGGCAGAATTCATTATACATCAAAAAAGCTGCTTATTTTCACTCTCTCCGTTTAATTCGACTACTTCCCGTATGCTGAGGATCGAACATCTCGACAGGGATTTTCACTACTGATACGGACCGCCACTTGACGAACGTGTCCATGGGCACCGGGAATCAGTTCGTCGATAACTCCTTTTGGCCGGATCCCCATATGACTGTTTCCACCTAGAAGCAAAACGTATTCATCAATGCGCAAATCCCGTTTAGGCGATAACCATTTGTCGCACAATTGCAACGTTCGTGAGTATCCATGTCCCCATTCTTTGCAGCAGGCACAGAGCAACTACTGCACCTGAAATCGACACTTCGTATACCTTTCAATAAGAGTGGTTTCTCCATGGATGTCCGTTGGATTGGAATGTCACAGCAGTAAATCACTACATCTCAGAGCTCTTGGTGATGAGAGGTCATCATACACCAGAATAATTGGCTTGACATTGATGATCCGTCCAGTCTCAGCGATACAGGTCAGCAGTGATTCATCTGTGAGAAACTGACCACCTACCACGGCTGTCGTTATTCGCCTAACAGAGCAAATCATTCTTTCCCATATGTCACCGAAGTGCCTTGCTTCAGGTGGTTGAAATCACCAGTCGAAATTAGGCATTGGAATCTCACTTACTGATTTTCGCTATCAAATCACAATATCAGTCTTTCTCACTCTTTTCCGGCCCCGATAAAATAAGCACCGGTGTCGCCAAAACATGACCTCAGGGGGTCCTCGAAAGCGACACGAGAAATGCATTTGTTGTTAGGCTATGTGTCACTTCTATATGCACAGCCCCATTCGAATACAAGTGAACAAACACCCGCATTGCTTGTGTGTACTTCTACCAATTTTATTATCAAATGTTGGCAAAGTATTCAATCCCCCAAACCCTAAACGGTCGACCTTCTCGAATCTTATTCAGGGGTAGCGGAGCCTTAATCTGAAAGCACGGTTGTGGGAACACTTTTCAACAACGAGAGAATTTTTCGAGTTTTCAACGTACAACATTCATGCTCAAAACGATCCGAAACTCCATTTTTATTCACGCGAAAACGTGAGAAGCTCTTATATGACCGTTTACCTCGTCATAGTGCTTCACAATCAGTGCAGCGATTGTACAACCTGGAGGCAGGATGAGTACCAATCAATCAGTTACGATAGGTGCCACAGGCACACAGCTGTCTAAATAAATCAGGTCTTCATACACGGTGGTTCCTAAGGGCTTCAGAATACTTGTCGTCTTCGGTGGGTTTACCTTCGAAGACTTCAGATCCTTTTCGAAACATTGATCTTGGGTTATTCTGATTGATATGAGTGAAGCATCACCCAAGTACTTCACTCTCGTAGGTCCCAAATGGACAGTGAACTGCCGTCCATACCCTTATAAAAGAATGGAATTAATCAATCTTCTAAGCCGAGCTACTTCGTGCGTTAGTTAAGTCCAAGTTGAATAACACGACACCAGGATTACTGCGAAAGCGACAGTGCAGTCACTAAAAATAAGAAAACGATTTTTTTCCATTTTCGGTATTTTCTATCAGACAATGCAAACAGAGATGTTGGCGTCTTTGGCTAAACATCAAAATTGCTTAACAACTTGGACCTTGAATCCAAACGTTCCTTTCAGGCATCAGTTCCCTGACTGCGCCTCTAAATGAAACATCCGCTGGATTCCCATCGGTCGGAACATATCGCCACCTACGGTGTCATGTACAGTTCCCTATGAGAGCAATTCTATTGGTCACAACGAATGGAAACGAATGGCACTGGCATTATTTATTCACTGCAAACAATGGTGGGATCCGTCCATGGAATAAGACGATCTATATGCATTTGTATCTCGTGAGTAATGTCGTTCAAAACCGTGTTCCAAGAACAACTGCAACTAATTCAGGTCGCGGTATGGTGAGAAATTTGCAAGGTGCCACTTGGGGTTTTCCCACCATGAAAAGGTAAATAGGTCCACAGTCACACTGAAACCGCAAATACCTAACTGGACCATAATTAGACAAAAGCAAAATTCGAATATCTATTCGAATAACTGAAAATATTCAAACCCACCTAAAAGATGCGCAGATTTGGTTCCAAGCGGAGCTGGTCAACTTCAAACCACAGTAACTGGTATCATCGTCCAGACATCAATCACTCACCACGTCTGAATGCATTATTATCATTGAAAATCTACAGCTGCAAACTGACTTGATAATGTCACGCCCAAACAATGATTCCGGACAAGTGCTGACTCATTGGAATGAATATGAGAAAGCGGAGACCGTTCTTGACAATCCCAGCAAGTTTGTGCCCCAAGATATTTGCGACGAACCTGATGAACTAGAACAAGAGGCATAGGCAGAAGCACACTTTCTGCTGGAAAGACAGTTTACCAATGAGATCACAGCTCAACATGTGAAGCCAAAAGGATTTCAAATTCACAACTGCAAGGTTCACCGAAACTAAACAAACCAGAAGTTTCACTTTGACAAATAATATAGATGATAAATTCATCACAGCTCGAATTGGCGAAATGGGTGTTGAAATTGCTTTAGCCAGTTCATGATTTATTGGCCAGAGACATTATGGATGAAAGTTTCGAAACAGTAGACATCTTTAGGCCAGATCATTGTGAAGGGGAAACACACGGCTTCATTTGATGTTCAATCACTGTTCACGAATTTCCCTTTAGGGAGGCCATACGTATCATATGCGACCATGTCGAGCAAAACCAACTCAAAATCGGTATACCACTCTCATTTCAGGAACGACAATGAAGACCATGCTCAACAGTCGTATCGTGTTCTTTCCATGACCGAGCCTACAGACAAATTGACGCAGTCGCAATGCGGAGCTCATTGGATTCGTTTTATCAGGAAATATTCTGGCTCACTTTGAGGAAAATACGAGCTTGTTCATGAATGCAGTGTAAGCGATATAAGGTCATATGGCCACGAAAACCCTCTGAACTATTAGAAATAACCGGAAACCAGACTGTTCGGCATGAAGTGGGAGACCGCATAAGGTCCCAATATGTCAGATGTGGTCACCAGCCGAGTCACAATGGATTTCCTCCTACCACGAAAAATATCGTCGTTCGAGGATTTAGAACCTCTGACCTCCGATGTGTCAAATGAAAGTTCTGCGCCACCGATTGCAGTTTGGTGTATCTTTCTGATAGAAAAGGCCTTCTTGCCGAGAAACAGGAGGATAAGTGCCATCAGAAAGAAGCAAATTCGTATTGATTTTCAAGTTCAGTTTTTTCTAATAAATTAGTTTCATGAAAATAAGGGAGTTCGAGGAAATCCTTGGATTATTGAGAAAAGCTACCACAGTGTTTTCTGGTCCTCTCTGTAGAGCTTGGATGGGTAAGGGCAATATTTGGTTGGCTATCCGATAGCAAATCACGTGACCATACATATGATTACCACGAATCTCCTAATCAACACGGAAATTCCAAAAATATAGGATGTTGATTTTTCTCTACACCGGAGATTCCATTGCCACATTACTACTGAAAATCCTGAAACTGTCGACCTACGCATTTATCTACTCAGGTAATTACGTTTTATTTGTCCATTTTATTCAGGAGAAAATTGTATTGATGACGCTGACTTTTAACCCGTTGTGATCAGGCCGTCGGGAGGCAAGTTGGACAATTGGCACCATAAATGTTGAACAAGACTTAGTTATTTTGGACCTTCGAGTAATGGACTATATGCTAATGTTAACCCTCAGTGAGCTTGATAATACGGTACATTTTACAGGCGAGAATGTCGTAGGAGTGCAGAATCTAAGGCCTGGACAACGGGCCAAATGCCCGATGCCCACGTGGATGTATTGATATTTTGCCACCACTTAAAAAACAAAATGTCATTCAGATATAAATTTCATTTTCAGTGAGTCCTCACAAGCTAGACATTCATTCACATTTACATATTTAAACATTTATCGAATGAAGGAAATATTTCACTTCATTATCAGTTTTATTTCCAACGAGAAACCGATATTGAATGAAATCATTCTGGTCACATGCATATTTTGATCTTTCCTCCATCGATTTTCTATCGGAAGCTCTGTTTAGAACGGTCGCAATTGCAACGTTCGTGAGTATCCATGTCCCCATTCTTTGCAGCAGGCACAGAGCAACTACTGCACCTGAAATCGACACTTCGTATACCTTTCAATAAGAGTGGTTTCTCCATGGATGTCCGTTGGATTGGAATGTCACAGCAGTAAATCACTACATCTCAGAGCTCTTGGTGATGAGAGGTCATCATACACCAGAATAATTGGCTTGACATTGATGATCCGTCCAGTCTCAGCGATACAGGTCAGCAGTGATTCATCTGTGAGAGACTGACCACCTACCACGGCTGTCGTTATTCGCCTAACAGAGCAAATCATTCTTTCCCATATGTCACCGAAGTGCCTTGCTTCAGGTGGTTGAAATCACCAGTCGAAATTAGGCATTGGAATCTCACTTACTGATTTTCGCTATCAAATCACAATATCAGTCTTTCTCACTCTTTTCCGGCCCCGATAAAATAAGCACCGGTGTCGCCAAAACATGACCTCAGGGGGTCCTCGAAAGCGACACGAGAAATGCATTTGTTGTTAGGCTATGTGTCACTTCTATATGCACAGCCCCATTCGAATACAAGTGAACAAACACCCGCATTGCTTGTGTGTACTTCTACCAATTTTAATATCAAATGTTGGCAAAGTATTCAATCCCCCAAACCCTAAACGGTCGACCTTCTCGAATCTTATTCAGGGGTAGCGGAGCCTTAATCTGAAAGCACGGTTGTGGGAACACTTTTCAACAACGAGAGAATTTTTCGAGTTTTCAACGTACAACATTCATGCTCAAAACGATCCGAAACTCCATTTTTATTCACGCGAAAACGTGAGAAGCTCTTATATGACCGTTTACCTCGTCATAGTGCTTCACAATCAGTTCAGCGATTGTACAACCTGGAGGCAGGATGAGTACCAATCAATCAGTTACGATAGGTGCCACAGGCACACAGCCGTCTAAATAAATCAGGTCTTCATACACGGTGGTTCCTAAGGGCTTCAGAATACTTGTCGTCTTCGGTGGGTTTACCTTCGAAGACTTCAGATCCTTTTCGAAACATTGATCTTGGGTTATTCTGATTGATATGAGTGAAGCATCACCCAAGTACTTCACTCTCGTAGGTCCCAAATGGACAGTGTACTGCCGTTCAGGTCAGTTCAGCTCTGCTCAGCTTGGTTTAAGTTAGTTCAATTTGTTTCACGCTCCTATTATTCACGAAGTTGTTATGATAGTTCTCGTTTCTATCTCAAAACTGGAATCTCAACTGGAACTCAAACAACCATGGTACAAAAAATATAAGGAGATAACTATGATTAATTCTTTCAAGTAGATTTACAAAGGCTCTACTCGAATGCATTAAACCCCTATGTTGGACCACACCCAGGAAGTCTAACACAATTCACATGGCCTTTCCATACCTTCCTTCTATATCATGTCATGAGCTGGCCAGTTTCATTGGTCTCTTCTACGAACTACCTCCCTTGGCGAAAGTAGCACTCCAAGTTTTCCCATCCAGTGATATGTAGGACACAAGTCACAACCACATTGGCCTTATGAGCTTTACTGGTCCATCTAGTGGTTTGTTCTGTGCACCCAATACACTGCACCAATCCTCAGTAATACAAAAACAATATCCACGCTGCATGCTATGCCAGTGCCTGAATTACCAATCGACTCCTTGGATTGATTTTATTGATTTTATTATCACACTGGATGAAACAAACCGCCAAATTAAATGGATGATGTTATATGCTTAGCACATAAGACCAGAAAAACGACCGATTATGTACAGACATCTACCAAGAGAGATGCATTACTATATTCCAGAGAAGTTCTGCCAATCAATCAATTGAGTACGTGAGCAGATACTGGATTATGATTTCCTGAGAAGCGACGTTTGCTGTGAACCATAAAATGTTTGTGTCTGATCAACGAAAGCAGGCCTGATAGATTTTCACGAATCATTGAGTGATTCTGCAATGAAATGGGTTTCTGCGCTACTTCCTCATACGTGAACCGCCAGGATTTATATGCAAATTGGTATTCGTCAGTTGGACTTCTGACAGGGTTTCGAAGGCCATGAAGTACAGCAAATTCAAACGATTTCAACTCCGACGAAAAAAATACAACTGTGTGATTTTTCTTGGATCCTGTTGGGTGACTGTACCCTTTTGGTGTTGAGAATGATTGTGACAGGACGGTTAGAGTCAGAAATGAAGAACGATTCAATTGCTTGACTGACCACAATAATCAACACTTCCGACAGTGTTCCAGCCTCATGCTTGAGTACTGTACAGTTGAAGCCGTCCGATCGAGAGGCTTTAGTGAACTTGATGAACCAAAGAATCTTCATAAGCTTGCTGCCTGAGAAGTTCCTAAATTCCGAACTGTTAGCTTGTTATAGAATTGGGAAACGGATTTTCGGTTAGTGAACATGAAGTTGTATCAGCTTTTTACGCATGAGAATTGTTGATAAAATTAACAATCTTCGTTGGGGTAGTTTCCAGTAAATGGATTGAAAATATAAAACGAGTCGAAAGCGGAATCGTTTCACCTTATTGGAATGCAAATTGGAATGAAGCCTACCGATAGCTTCACCCACCTTGCTTCTCTTATCCATGCCATAATAAATCGGATAACCAGCAGAAACATATTTGTTCTCATTTGTAATGTGAAGACTCTGTTTCATTCTGCTCTGTTTCAAGCTATGTTACGGTGTGAAAAGAAACTCGGTAGGCGGCTGCACGAGTGTGATGGTTTCCTGGGCTCTTGCCAAACAAGTGATCCTTTGTTTCGATAGTGATTTCTTGTGGAAATGAATTTCGTACAAATCCATCAATACAAATGTAAATTAACATCGCCTGGTCGCTCTTGACCAGGTAGATATGGGCGTAACAACACTCCAATAAAATCTACTCATTTGATTCGTCTAAGCATGAATTTCGTATGAGCTGATCTGACTGATTCTCGTTTAAATATTCACGAAATGGTACCCGATTCTCCAATGATTTGCATTGCAATGAACAGCTCTTTTCCGTGCCAGCCACAAATCTGGTACCACTGGTTGCGTTCATTTTCTGTCTGTCGAGTATTACTTTCAACTTGTTGTTTCATATGCGCATTTGGATTAGCAGATTGAACGGCAGATGCAACATGGAAGCATAATCACTGACTACGCCGCATAATATACCACCGAATGACCTCAAATGCTAGACATCATTTGGCAGACTTTTGAGCAAGGCTTATGAACGTGTTTTTATTTCGGTCTAACGGCGAAATACCAACGAAATCACCTCTATCGAACAAATAGAGAAGATGCGAGCCGATAGACAGATGCGACATTAAATTCTATATAAATGGTACGGAAACAGTACTGATACGAGAAATACACCAAATGCAAACGATCGCAGCGACAAATCAGAAAACGAAGCGCGAGCCTGTACATTCAGCGCGAAACCGAAGGTAGAGTTATTCAAAACGAGGTCAGAAGAAACCTCGGAAGAGTTAGTTCAGTTAAACAAACGGTGAGGTCCAAATCAGATGTCAGAAAAGACCGTAGGTAAAATAAATCCAACATTGTTTCCAGAAAAGGGTCATTTTCTCAACTCTATCGAGGCCCTTCGAAATCTATCTTACTTTGCAAATGTAACAACAGTCTAGGTTTGACTTCTGAGGTCATTTTTGCAAGCAGTAGGTAAACTGATAAGAATTCGAATTCAGTACGATATACCACATCCGGAAACCAAGTGAATTGTCCCCCGAGAAGGAATTTCAGTAATACCATTTGAAGGTTGGTTAACAGATCCATTCTGCAACTACAGAATGAAAGTTGTGAGGTCAGCAAAATCGGAGCTGACGTCAAATAAATTGGGCAACATTTAGCTGGCAAGTGAGATAGTCGGACATGCTAAGATTCATGCATAAGGAGGAGCATTTCTTTGAAGAATATTTCTACGACTAACAATTTGTAGAGCACGATGACAAAAATTGAATAAATGGTCCAAAACAACTATATATTCCCATGTAAGTACCAACATATGAGATTTACATAGATTCATCACGCAGCCTAGAGATCCGGATCACCATTGAGAACCACGGAACCACTACACAGATGGTTCTTCCTCATTACAAATCATCTTCATGGTTTTCAATGAAGAGCTGAACATTCACACTACTTGATGACTCACATTATACCTCATTTCATCGAACTTATTGTTTGGCCTTTATTCGGTTGTCTGATAGAATATAACATAATCGCAATGTATTCCGTTCTGGGTTTATTCTTTTATTCACCCTCCTAGGCGTGAGTGAAGTGCAAGGAGTACACCCATAGTCTCAATGGCCCACAACACTTAATTTTGAAACGAAAAGTGGAACAAAATCGACTCAGCTAACGAGGTATGCTGTCCACCGATCTAAACGGGCGAACAGAGTTTTCATTCCAAATAGGCACGAAAACCACAATGCTCGACAGCCGATTCAAACGTAACTCGGTCAAATATCACAGCATGCTAATTTGTGGCAAGACTACAGATACTAATCATCCGTCTCCGCTGTTTGATCAGCTGACTACGTGTCGAAAGCAAGTGTGCATCAGTCCCACGTTTCGTAGACCAATGGGTTGTCCACGTGTGTATTGTCCGATGGAAGTTGACAGTTCAATCAAATGCAGATGACAGGCGGTAATCAGTCCTGTTTTCCAATAATTAGTGCTCCATTTGACTGGTGATACGCAATGGAGTTGTGAGTAAATGATGCAGCAAAATTTCACAAAAGTGGAAATTCGGTATATTGCTGACGATGACACAAGAAACTGAGAGGGTTGTGACATTACCTGATGGAGTTCAAATATGTGACCTGATGAATACACCGATCTCTTATCCCAGCAGCGAAAGAAGTTGGCAGAGGCATATACGAACAGACTTTTCAGCTCATCAGTTGGAAGGTGTACCGCGCATTGAAGTCCACACTCATTCGACCACAGCTGACGCTCCAGTTAACGCTCGTGATTATTCGGACTGGCTTTCCGGGGTTGGCCGATTCGGTCGCTGTGACCAAAGAAGAAGCAAGCATTTCATAGTCTTCGTTGAGGATCATTCGTGCATTCGTAACAAAAACTATCTGCCACGGGAACATGATTAACTGTGATCTATAAAGTACACAGCTTATTTTTCGTTTAGGTCCTACACTATCTTATACAGTATGCAGGTCAGATGCCACATGGATGGGTTTGCCACTTTCACCAGACTACCCATCAACTGCACCAGTAGATATAAGCACACAAACGAAATATTCATGGGCCTGAAGGCATATCCACCCTTTTTTTGTCATCAGAAGAACGGTACGCATGACATGGAAGACGGAGAGCCGCTTATTCAAACCGGGAAAATAAACGAATCGAAAACCACCCGTTTGTCACGGACAAAGGATTTACACTTTATTTGGCACGTCATCGTTTCCTATTAATACTCATTACCACTTTTTCCTTTTTCCTCATTAGTGTGTTGCAGTAGTCGATTCACATTTGAGCTAGTCCAGCAAAGGCCTCAATTTATTCAACCATTGTGTAAATGAATTATATGTGAAATTCAAGCACCTTTCCTACTCAGAATATTTTCGTTTTTCCGTGTATCGATGACTGTGACAATTGGGACATCCGGTTGCACATGATACAGTAAACTGACTACGGATTTACAACAGAGATGAATTACAATTCCATTATTCAGTGTTTAGCCGTGTTTTATTTAACTCCTGCTTTCTTAACTGTGTCAACGAACAAAGGTCTCGATCATAGACGTTTCTGTATTGTTACCAGCTTGCTCGTTTACCTTTTAGTTCAAATTTCAATTTGAATTATTATTTACTTCTCTACTCTTATCACCCTTTTGTTTTGCCGATTCACGTGTGCGTCGTATGCTTGGCGCCTCTTCCGCAGTCATGTTCTACTTTATTCATGTAGTTTGTGTCACTTGTACCCATCACTCCAGCACAGGTTTGTTAATACATCAAAAATAGCTTCCATGAATGTGAGTTTCCTTTCTTGTGAGTTTATCTTCCTGATCTTCGATGAAGCGACCGTTCTGAACAGAGCTTCCGATAGAAAATCGATGGAGGAAAGATCAAAATATGCATGTGACCAGAATGATTTCATTCAATATCGGTTTCTCGTTGGAAATAAAACTGAAAATGAAGTGAAATATTTCTTTCATTCGATAAATGTGTAAATATATAAATGTGAATGAATGTCTAGCTTGTGAGGACTCACTGAAAATGAAGTTTATATCTGAATGACATTTTGTTTTTTAAGTGGTGGCAAAATATCAATACATCCACGTGGGCATCGGGCATTTGGCCCGTTGTCCAGGCCTTAGATTCTGCACTCCTACGACATTCTCGCCTGTAAAATGTACCGTATTATCAAGCTCACTGAGGGTTAACATTAGCATATAGTCCATTACTCGAAGGTCCAAAATAACTAAGTCTTGTTCAACATTTATGGTGCCAATTGTCCAACTTGCCTCCCGACGGCCTGATCACAACGGGTTAAAAGTCAGCGTCATCAATACAATTTTCTCCTGAATAAAATGGACAAATAAAACGTAATTACCTGAGTAGATAAATGCGTAGGTCGACAGTTTCAGGATTTTCAGTAGTAATGTGGCAATGGAATCTCCGGTGTAGAGAAAAATCAACATCCTATATTTTTGGAATTTCCGTGTTGATTAGGAGATTCGTGGTAATCATATGTATGGTCACGTGATTTGCTATCGGATAGCCAACCAAATATTGCCCTTACCCATCCAAGCTCTACAGAGAGGACCAGAAAACACTGTGGTAGCTTTTCTCAATAATCCAAGGATTTCCTCGAACTCCCTTATTTTCATGAAACTAATTTATTAGAAAAAACTGAACTTGAAAATCAATACGAATTTGCTTCTTTCTGATGGCACTTATCCTCCTGTTTCTCGGCAAGAAGGCCTTTTCTATCAGAAAGATACACCAAACTGCAATCGGTGGCGCAGAACTTTCATTTGACACATCGGAGGTCAGAGGTTCTAAATCCTCGAACGACGATATTTTTCGTGGTAGGAGGAAATCCATTGTGACTCGGCTGGTGACCACATCTGACATATTGGGACCTTATGCGGTCTCCCACTTCATGCCGAACAGTCTGGTTTCCGGTTATTTCTAATAGTTCAGAGGGTTTTCGTGGCCATATGACCTTATATCGCTTACACTGCATTCATGAACAAGCTCGTATTTTCCTCAAAGTGAGCCAGAATATTTCCTGATAAAACGAATCCAATGAGCTCCGCATTGCGACTGCGTCAATTTGTCTGTAGGCTCGGTCATGGAAAGAACACGATACGACTGTTGAGCATGGTCTTCATTGTCGTTCCTGAAATGAGAGTGGTATACCGATTTTGAGTTGGTTTTGCTCGACATGGTCGCATATGATACGTATGGCCTCCCTAAAGGGAAATTCGTGAACAGTGATTGAACATCAAATGAAGCCGTGTGTTTCCCCTTCACAATGATCTGGCCTAAAGATGTCTACTGTTTCGAAACTTTCATCCATAATGTCTCTGGCCAATAAATCATGAACTGGCTAAAGCAATTTCAACACCCATTTCGCCAATTCGAGCTGTGATGAATTTATCATCTATATTATTTGTCAAAGTGAAACTTCTGGTTTGTTTAGTTTCGGTGAACCTTGCAGTTGTGAATTTGAAATCCTTTTGGCTTCACATGTTGAGCTGTGATCTCATTGGTAAACTGTCTTTCCAGCAGAAAGTGTGCTTCTGCCTATGCCTCTTGTTCTAGTTCATCAGGTTCGTCGCAAATATCTTGGGGCACAAACTTGCTGGGATTGTCAAGAACGGTCTCCGCTTTCTCATATTCATTCCAATGAGTCAGCACTTGTCCGGAATCATTGTTTGGGCGTGACATTATCAAGTCAGTTTGCAGCTGTAGATTTTCAATGATAATAATGCATTCAGACGTGGTGAGTGATTGATGTCTGGACGATGATACCAGTTACTGTGGTTTGAAGTTGACCAGCTCCGCTTGGAACCAAATCTGCGCATCTTTTAGGTGGGTTTGAATATTTTCAGTTATTCGAATAGATATTCGAATTTTGCTTTTGTCTAATTATGGTCCAGTTAGGTATTTGCGGTTTCAGTGTGACTGTGGACCTATTTACCTTTTCATGGTGGGAAAACCCCAAGTGGCACCTTGCAAATTTCTCACCATACCGCGACCTGAATTAGTTGCAGTTGTTCTTGGAACACGGTTTTGAACGACATTACTCACGAGATACAAATGCATATAGATCGTCTTATTCCATGGACGGATCCCACCATTGTTTGCAGTGAATAAATAATGCCAGTGCCATTCGTTTCCATTCGTTGTGACCAATAGAATTGCTCTCATAGGGAACTGTACATGACACCGTAGGTGGCGATATGTTCCGACCGATGGGAATCCAGCGGATGTTTCATTTAGAGGCGCAGTCAGGGAACTGATGCCTGAAAGGAACGTTTGGATTCAAGGTCCAAGTTGTTAAGCAATTTTGATGTTTAGCCAAAGACGCCAACATCTCTGTTTGCATTGTCTGATAGAAAATACCGAAAATGGAAAAAAATCGTTTTCTTATTTTTAGTGACTGCACTGTCGCTTTCGCAGTAATCCTGGTGTCGTGTTATTCAACTTGGACTTAACTAACGCACGAAGTAGCTCGGCTTAGAAGATTGATTAATTCCATTCTTTTATAAGGGTATGGACGGCAGTTCACTGTCCATTTGGGACCTACGAGAGTGAAGTACTTGGGTGATGCTTCACTCATATCAATCAGAATAACCCAAGATCAATGTTTCGAAAAGGATCTGAAGTCTTCGAAGGTAAACCCACCGAAGACGACAAGTATTCTGAAGCCCTTAGGAACCACCGTGTATGAAGACCTGATTTATTTAGACAGCTGTGTGCCTGTGGCACCTATCGTAACTGATTGATTGGTACTCATCCTGCCTCCAGGTTGTACAATCGCTGCACTGATTGTGAAGCACTATGACGAGGTAAACGGTCATATAAGAGCTTCTCACGTTTTCGCGTGAATAAAAATGGAGTTTCGGATCGTTTTGAGCATGAATGTTGTACGTTGAAAACTCGAAAAATTCTCTCGTTGTTGAAAAGTGTTCCCACAACCGTGCTTTCAGATTAAGGCTCCGCTACCCCTGAATAAGATTCGAGAAGGTCGACCGTTTAGGGTTTGGGGGATTGAATACTTTGCCAACATTTGATAATAAAATTGGTAGAAGTACACACAAGCAATGCGGGTGTTTGTTCACTTGTATTCGAATGGGGCTGTGCATATAGAAGTGACACATAGCCTAACAACAAATGCATTTCTCGTGTCGCTTTCGAGGACCCCCTGAGGTCATGTTTTGGCGACACCGGTGCTTATTTTATCGGGGCCGGAAAAGAGTGAGAAAGACTGATATTGTGATTTGATAGCGAAAATCAGTAAGTGAGATTCCAATGCCTAATTTCGACTGGTGATTTCAACCACCTGAAGCAAGGCACTTCGGTGACATATGGGAAAGAATGATTTGCTCTGTTAGGCGAATAACGACAGCCGTGGTAGGTGGTCAGTTTCTCACAGATGAATCACTGCTGACCTGTATCGCTGAGACTGGACGGATCATCAATGTCAAGCCAATTATTCTGGTGTATGATGACCTCTCATCACCAAGAGCTCTGAGATGTAGTGATTTACTGCTGTGACATTCCAATCCAACGGACATCCATGGAGAAACCACTCTTATTGAAAGGTATACGAAGTGTCGATTTCAGGTGCAGTAGTTGCTCTGTGCCTGCTGCAAAGAATGGGGACATGGATACTCACGAACGTTGCAATTGTGCGACAAATGGTTATCGCCTAAACGGGATTTGCGCATTGATGAATACGTTTTGCTTCTAGGTGGAAACAGTCATATGGGGATCCGGCCAAAAGGAGTTATCGACGAACTGATTCCCGGTGCCCATGGACACGTTCGTCAAGTGGCGGTCCGTATCAGTAGTGAAAATCCCTGTCGAGATGTTCGATCCTCAGCATACGGGAAGTAGTCGAATTAAACGGAGAGAGTGAAAATAAGCAGCTTTTTTGATGTATAATGAATTCTGCCTCCGACTAGAAACAGCTTTCTTAGTTAGTCGCAAATAACTTCGAGGTATCTTTTAAGCAGGTGTTGGGGTATGCCGCCTCTTAACAAGCCTGTTGGATATAAAAGCTAATTGAACCGCTTCTTAAAATTCTTCTCTCAACGGACTAGACTAAGCTTCAGAGTTCGAATCAGTGAGCCGTTTGTCTCTTAGAGCAGTTTAATAACGCCTGACTTTCGAGAACAGGTGTTTTCGCTTAGACGGATAAGATTGCAGCTGCCGCCAATCGCTGTAGCTGCTCCTCATCACTGCAGCTTTTTCCAACTCCACAATCCACTACTATTCACGGCCGTTTCTCAGGCTCAGAATCGATTTGCGTTTAAGGCACATCAGTGTTCCATCATATCTGGAATCGAGAGAAATCATTCTGCGAGCATCTCACAGCTCAACTGAGGATGCAGATATCCAATGCTTCTGTGGGTAGCTGGTTGTTGGATCTTGGTCAGCCGTCACAGCCTCAAATAGAGCCCGCTGGACTTTTGTTTACAACTCATCTATATACTGGGCGTCGATAACTCGGTGAATAGTTGTGATATCTAACGGATTGTCAATGGCAAGACCAGGTTCGAAAAATGTATGGGGAATCACAAAACAAATTTCGTTCAAAGTTCTATGCTAAACCACTAGACTGCGGGTGACGAAGAGCAGTGTGTTTTACTTTTCAACCAATATCATATAGCCAATTATCCAAGGGTTAAGCAACTGAATTGGTGCCACTGTCAGTAACTGGCCAAAACAGAATTCCTCCTCTGTTGAATCTTTTCCCGTGCGTAGTCTGTGTTGTTAAGTATACCTTTGATCAGCGAGAAAAAGCATTAGTGATCACAAGAGTATAGCATTTACCCAAGAAGGATCCCCATTAGTCTGGAGGAAATTTAGATCGCCAGATATCTCTAGCCTGAATCCAGGAATGTGCATTCCACCAGAAACCTCAGAACATTTTAAAACAAGCTGTTGTATATCCAATGAATCGGGTGACGAAGTCAGGAGAGTAACATCAATGTGCAAACCACGAACAGCTTGAAAACCAATAAGTGGAAGTCCTGAATCGGAAACGAATAACGAGTGAGAACTTGTGCTGAATAATACCTGGAATAGTCTTCCTGGTGGGATAAATCCTATCGATGGGATAAACGCAATTTATAGCCTTACGTCAAATGATGAATTCTACACTCCTAGTGTCATCAATAAAAGTGTGTTGACTACCGTCTTGTGTATGAAATTTCTGGTAATATGTGGAAAGTTCTCTGACAAGAGGGCTAATGCAAGGTTCGAAAACCTGGTAGGAAGTATGGGAGTGTCAGATGATGCTGAGGGGATCGTTTTTCGAAATGCTGGGCTACTGCCACAAGCACTATCAATGTGACCAAACTTACCACAGGTAAAACACGTGGCTCGTCAACGGGGACGTGAAACAACGACGTAACTGACCATATGAAATACACCTGCCCAAGTCGGAAGTGTTATAGTATGATTTCTACAGAATCCATCGCTCAAGTAGGGATGATTGTCACGACAACTTATTGGCTTGGTGAAATGAGGCAAAATTTTGAGTGTGCCGAACTACTTGATTTTCAAAAGAATTCAACAGTGTGGACTCCGAAACAGCATTTACTTCCCGATACTTTTCACCAATTCGGCTAACTTGATGAAGGGTCTGATCGGTTGCAAGGAACAGCCTCTGTTCCAAACTGGAAGGTTGATTCCTACAATCAAGCGATTGCACAGCTGATGTTCCCATGTGGGACCGTAGTGGCACTTCGCTGCATGTGTCTCCAGCTGAAGAATGAATTCATGAACGGATCGGTTTCCAAGTCTATTGAGGCTGTTTCATTTGGATCACTCAGCAGCAGTGAAATTGACCGACTTGAAATGCCATAAAATGATGATTCCTAACATGTCGTGTGGTTGACTGATGGTAGAATCCAGAAAAGACGACGTTCTCATGGTAGTGTATGCATTTCTGCAAATGGGATGAACGAAACCACTTTTTTCATCGCATCATCCAAATGGTTTCGGGCCTAATACGATTTATTGAAACATTCCATGTAGTTGTCAACCGGCTGAGATGTAGAACTTACATCAAGAGGTTTCATTTCAGATGCAATCATGGTTTGAATCGTTTGCGCGACGCCAAATGTGAAATCAAATGGATTGAATTGTCTGAACGCCGCACACAACCACTGCGAATTAAGAACACCAAGAATGCATAGAACGTAGGTAAATTTTTCAGCAAGGCGGTATCATGTATGGTACCATTAGGTACTATAAAAGAGATAATACAGTGAAATGTGTCAGAATGTGTTAATCTTCATGTTTTCAATGATTCTGCTTGGAGACACATTCTTTGATATCGTCAAGTAGTGGCCGACGAGGATTTTCGTCTTAGATGTATTTTCGGCCACCGACGAGAAGTAGGCTTCGATTCACATGGACAACCGTGTGATCATTAGCAACAGACGGGGAACAAAATGATCAGCAGTTTAGAGTTGATCCGTGCCAGCCGAAACCAAGAGTAATATGGTCGATCTGAGTGAAATCCATGGATACGCAGCAGGGTGCCAGGTTATTCGGTGAGGCTCATTGTGCCAGAAATTTGTACTCGCTAGGAATAGTCCACGTTCAGGACATAGTCCAATGTGTCGGTCGCCGTTATCGGTTCCATCGGTTGAAATGTCGAAATGGTTTCTTTTATTTCTCTCCGTCTCTTCTAGGCTTCCCACTGGAACACTGAATTCACCAACAACATCCATGATGTCCGTTTGAACGCATGCTACGGAGAAATTCATCAAATCATGGAAGTATTCGTCTTCAGACTCAGACGAGGTGTAGTCATTTGGGGCATGCACATAAACGACAAACAGGCATGGACTCTTCAGTCTAGTGCTGTTTACATGTATAGAACCGTTCACCCAAATCGCACATAGACGACTGCACATTGGAATCCAGTCGAGCAGTACACGCTCAGTTTTCATGCCGAGAATGATGCCAACGCCAGCCTTACCACAAACACTAGACTACGAATCACCAGTCAGACGGAGTGTGAAATGGGAAGTCCAGTTTTTAGCTGGTGAGCGGAGTGTTAACACTGAAGTTGGTTCTTTTATGCTTGTTTCGAGGGCAAGATGAACATCCATTTGGAATGTTTTGAAGGTTTCCAGGTACGGCAGACAGTTGCCCCGTTTGACGAGCTGTGCGGATGCTGAAATCAGCTAATTGAGACGAATGCTTAGGTTGGGGAACCGATTCTCTTTTATTTTGTCGCTTATTTGCTACCGTTACCGGGACTTGGACGCTCACGGTCACGACTCATTGTGGCCTCTCATATATGTTCAGAATTGGGATGGAAGTTAAAGAGCAGACAATTGGTCCACGCATAGTAGGAGGTCACCAATGTGCAACTCATTGTCTCCCCCAAACTACAGAATTTCGGTTTTCAAGCGATCCAGTGAAACACAGTAACACTAAGGTGAGCTGAACCATGATTTGGTTTTGGTTGAAAGCTGATAGTTTCAAATTACTGAGCGATAGCTGTGTGTATCCTAGTTTTGAGTCAATCTGATTCCGTTGCGGAAGCTGGCCAATAGTAAATCGTTTGATTGGAAAGAATGCCAACTCGTACATACTAGTTAAAATCAGTCAGTTGAATGCAATATGAAATGAGTAATTGAGACCGTTCTTGCTGAAAAGAACTCAACACCCAATCCTACAGAGAGTTTTGACCACAGGAATGTTGAAGAAAGCTGGTAATTTGCCACCTTATATAAGTTTCAACAAAGTTAGAACAAAGCGCTTGTTTAAACATCAATATTCTTGAGAGAATTACAGACGAATATGGACTTATACATTCGGGACAGCTTGGTAATCCAATGAATACTAAATAGAAGTACAAGCAATCCAAAAATCAATCGTACATTCTCGCATTTTAAGGCGATTTATACAGCGTAAGATGTGTTGTTGGTTACTGAAGATCTCTGAAGATACTCTTGACAGGAATCACCGGTAATGCATAATATGTAGTTCATGAATAGACACTGTAATACTTCAATGCAGATTATTTCAATAAACCAAAGCTGCGTGCTTCACATGATACTGCATCATGTAGAACTCAATTACACATTGATGAACACCAAACCTATGTTATGATTTCCAGTCTAAATGATTATTCTCAAGTCAGACAAGATAGAGGCAGAGATAATTCTTCCTGTCATATTCGCAATACACAAGCTGATAGGATGTGTTTAAATAGTTCTCACCCGAAACCACGTAATCCTAATGGGCAAGAATGCCAAGGCTGCGTAAAAGCACGATTATTTCATTCCAGAAATGATTTGTATAAATGATAACTTAAAAAAATAACCTTTCAGATTAGGATTTGATCAATCAAAATAGGCTTTAGCTGTACCCGTCCGCGGCTATCCTAAATGTTTGACGATCCTCAGTGAGCGTAGGTACGAAAATGAATTTGGCATTAACACGTGTGATGCTCGCTGAATCATCAAATCTGTCCTCGTTCAAGGGCTTCTAGTTATTTTGGCTTTCCTCGGCCGATGTGGCCGTCGTTTCGGTTGGATGAATAAATGGATTCCTGTCATCAGCACGGTCACAATTTGGATCCTCGGTCGTCTCAGCATTGTGATCGGCCACGTTTGTCGTCAAGTCAATATTCGGATCCGAAGCACAGAACTACGATCCGATGTCGGTGACCAGTACCCGACGGGTTGATTCTCGGCTGAGGCGCTTCCGTAAAACTTGGATTACCAACAACTTGATTGGTGAACTCGTAAGTAACGCTTCTGGCCATTTGAAGTAGGAGTCACTTAGAACTCGGGCATGATGTTTGTTCACAAATGAGCCACAGAATTCAGTGTGAACTCTCTGCTTTCGGACCACGGGTTCGTTGCCATGGTAACAAGTCACCGATGAAAAACATCGTATCGTCTGCCTCACTAATTATTACGGGGACCAAGGGGCGGCCTCAGTAATTTCATGGTATTGTTCTGACACTGCGAATCATGAGTATGTGGCAAGAAATCCGCCTTCATGACGGTTTTGCCTCCTCGATACAGGACGTCGCAGCTCAGGTAATGCAACATCGTTGGATCACAAGAGCCGTGGACTTGTAAGCGGATTTATCTACAATAATTAAGAAATGATTAGCTTGATGGTAGGTGACGATCGTACCGTTTTAATCAGCGTATCGCCAGTTAAACGACCGAAGCTCTTATCTACTTGTGAGAATAACTCCTCCCCGAAGCACTGAGAAAACGCTAGATGCAGATCATTCGACATTCACCTGTTACAGAACTGCTCCTTTCTCCACGTTGGACACGTCAGTGGTCCGTGTCGTCCGCTCACACGGCGAAAACGAGGTTAGTATCGGTTGATCAACGATATTTCGAATAAAACAACACTGCTTCGGATGACTAGGTCAGAAAAAAAGTTTGGACTCGTGTCAAAATGTTGGGATTTATTCTGAGGTAGCACTGCGGGCATCCAAGAATTGATCATAAGTTCGCCTGAATTTTTCGGTGACTGGATGACAATCACTGATTTAAAACTATCTGGATCGGGTCGATATCCGTTTGAATTGACACTGAAGCCTAGGAAATCTGGTTTATTGAAACCGAATTCGATACGTTTCATTCCCCGAATCTTTTCAGCAGCTGTCACAATCTTGAGTATAGTTCGTTCTTCGCGGATTCAAATATAAGAACAACATCCTGATATATTATCACCCCATTGATAACACTGATTATCTCGTCTATTATGGCCTGAAATATCCTGGATGACACGTGCATACCGAACGACAAGCAATTGTATTTGAGCATGCTCCGTGGATTGTCGATGGTCGGTAATGGTTTAAACTCCGCGTGCAGCGGAATTTCTGAACATGCATCAGCCAAAACACTTGCTGCCACTTATGCATTTCTGGCAGTTCTGCGATTCCACCGTAGTTTCCGGGCGTCTTTTTGAATGTGGATTCATAAACAGTCGGTGGTCACTGCGAATTGGAAGTATCTGTCCATCACTCATCATCGCCACCACAATCGGATTACCCATGTGGATGGAGCCACACACACAATGACACCGTCTTGTTCCATTTGGGAAAGCACCTTCAGAACACCTTCGATCTGACCACACGGCAAAACTCATTGCTTCTGGAGCTCCGCATCATAAGCCAATCCCAAGTTCGCGTGCTCAAACGCCATGCCAATCTCGTTATTCGAGCATTGTACGATCAGCTGCTGCAGAACAACTTCATCCACCGGAATACTGGATGTCTTTCGGATTATTGCCTATTGCTCCAATGTACGCGGGGTCTTAAAACGTTAAATCAAGGGACCGCCTACGAATATCGGGAAGCGTATCAGGATATATTCACTTTCCAAACGAACCATCAATGTAGTCTCGCGTAACAGTGGAAGTCGGCGATGAGTAACACCGTGAATGCGCACATCAGTGTGTCGTATGAGTACACTGGGCAGAATCAAATCGAATACGGATTTCCGAATAATGGACAAGCAGCTCGTGATATCCAACATGAATGAAAGTCCCGAGTCACAGTGGAACTGGACTAATCTGTACACGAATTGGTTGGATTCACTCGGAATCTCTAGTGTGTATACCGGATTGTCATCACTTTCCGGATACTGAGAGGTGGCATTCATGACAGCGCATTTGGATTAGCGGCATGCCTTGCAAATATGATCATTCTTACCACAAGAACTGCATCCTGCATGACGGAAGCGAAAGGTGGAACAAAGGTGGAGTTCGATGCACGAGAAGGATTGATTTATTTGTACTGGTTTGTGTAGGGGAATCGCCTATCCGACCGACCTAGGTTGAGGCGTTTATCTGAAACGGGCTGGTTGACGAGCGCAAACGTATTGGTAGTTCACTACGGACTGTTCAGCCGTTGCATCGGATACGTCAACGAAATGCTCGCGCGTCAACCGGGCCTCAGCAGACGTGAACAAGGGCGTCAGCAGTAGCTTCATTTTCAACCTCGGTCACGTAATTCGGCAGTAGGGCGTTTACTCAATTGGATGAATAATTGAACACCAAAGTAACACTCCTCATCCTGTGATTTTTAGTGTCGAGACGAAATCACGAAGCTCTTACTGGGACCACACAGTAGGGATTGGAATTTGCACTTTTGTGCCCGCAAACTGACCGGAATTACGTGGCTGTATAGCAGTCTGCCATAAGCGAAGTATTATTAGAAAAATTTCATGGACCTAAAAAGCATGCAAGCATAACAGTCTAACCGTACGAATCTCCGAGGGCACATAACATATGGTTGTTCTTTCAATAAGTGTTGATATGAATCAAATCATTGAGGGAGTCAGCTTGGGTAGCTTAGATGTTGTTTCCACTCCTGGTGTGAACTTGGTGGATCGGCACTACTAATGATTCCTAACATGGATGGAACAGTCGTACAGCGATGCTGGGGTTTTATTGGTGAGTTGGGTAATGATACTCTGTGATGAGTAATTTCATGAAACAAACTTGTAGGTCATCCATTTGGGTCACAATGGATAATATGAAAGAATTCCTCAAAACATTCGCGGTTGACAAACGAAGGGAAACATGGAGGCCTTGTCCAGAAATGTATAATTTATGACGATTGTTTCTGCAAAATGTATAAAGGGTAATCTGCGAATACATCCGAAATTACGCATAATGTAGGTAACACAGGACCCTTAAAATTGTAGTGTTCAAAAAGGATACGGTAGAACCCGGGTGAATACGCCTACAAAAGCGTATGGAACAATTTTGTGGTAATCTCTTATAAAAACAAGCTTAACGTATTGGTATGAGATGAGTGACGCTGGGGAGGTCACATCGTACATAATTGTCAATATTTCTGATGAAAAGTTCTTCCACACACAGTACATTTGAAGACTTTTCAATCATCCTGATCATTGAAGCTTTTTGGTTGGAGGAGCTAATGGGGATAAACGTTTAACTCTACGTAGCTCATATAAATCAGGAAAACGTTTTGGCCTTTTCAGAGGATCTGTGATAAACGTTTCTGGAGAGCTTGGTTGCGTAAATCAGAAAGAAAGTGATGGGCGACGAATCGACCGCGGTGATCATATTGGTTATTGACTTGGCAATAAACTGACCGGCGCTGGTCACATAATCATCACGGTGGATTCCAAATCCTCCAATGGTGAATGGTGAATTCGAATCCTGTCGGCAACGTCGATTACTATCCCACAACAATTTAGTAAGCTGGATGCATTTGTTCGAATGATGGAGACTATTGTCCCATTATTCGTTTCCTGGAGTTTATTACTCCTTGAACAGTTTCATCGGTCAAAGATTGTTCTGCCAGCTCATGAACTGATATTCTTTGTTAAATCTTAGAAGTCAAGTCAAGAAACCAGTTCAGTTGACTGAAGCTACTTTATCTAATATTGGATATAGCTTTTTCCATTTCTCTGGACTACAAGTAGACGGTGAACATAATACAGTTAGTTGATTTCTCAAGGTGACATGCGATGTATAATAGAAAGCACAAGTTTCCTGCATCTCTGATAAACTAAACGCTCCACTGTGAGTGTCCGCAAGCTCTAGTAGGCCCATTTCGATTTCGAAGGGTCAACAAGTAGATAACAGTGGGGTTGAGATAGATAAGCTAGAACCGTAGCACAGGTAATGAGATACGGTGGACACTGGCTTACTCTACTTCATAACAGTAAGTTGAAAATGCGCAACAATAATTTTGATATAGGTTACAAACTGGGTGTGACGATCTGGGCCCATATTATTAGTAAAAACTGAGGTGAACTGCATTTCAAATTCGTACTTCGTTTAAATCACTGGCTAGCGGGATCAAGTGGAATGGGAGGTCTTTTGGTTGTGTGATTTCGATGCAATATGACCGACAGTGGTCTGGTAAAATGACCTTCACAATGAGAATCGAATACTCTCAGTTCGTGTGTGGTGAGAGAATAAATAACACTGACACATTGTTTTTTACGTTGAAGGGGGAGCAGTATAGTGAGCAGGCTGTTAGCAGTCACACTGCAGTTCGAATAATGCAATTGTAGGGTCCTGTTTCTGTACTAATGGAGCATTGTACTCATGGAGTTTCCTCCATTTTTGTATTTTGAAGACCAAACACAGGCAAATCCCACGGAGACACTTATCCTTGCATACTACTACTCTATGGAACGTCTTACTAGTTGGCTTGTTATTGTAGGGCGTATTAGACTTTCTATGAGAGGTTCAAGCGATCCTGCCACTCAGTGGTTAGATACTTTGAGAGATATGGATAGATGCCGCGATTAGTGGGGCTATTGCATCCACAAACGTTCTCCATCGACGTAATTCCAATAACGCGGTTCTCCTCGTACTCGTTTCATACTCTCTTCTCCTCCATTATTTCCTTGTGAGATTGCCGCTACGAGATAGCAATCAAAGCCACCACACACAATGCATGGTAATGGCTACCTAAACAGAACAAACCTGTATTTCATTGTATTGCATCGAGGATTCCAATAGGCTTACAAACTCAACTATCAGCCGAAAAGGTTTGAAATTGATTTTCGCCACAGTGAGATGAATAGAGAGAAAATACTACTGAGAAGAAAGCCAGGTTCCGTGAGTTCCCGCGGTGCATTTCATTTTGTCAATCAGAAAAAAAACTATGATATCTCAATCGAGTGTCCTTACTCAACCGTTTTAGCCGAAAGAGATGAATATCAATTAGTTGTTCAAATTTAACCATGAAACAAAACAAACAGTTCAGTACGACACTGGTAACCATCACTTGAAGTTCAATTTCGCATATGAACAACGTTCCTCTAATTTATCTTTTACCCTGTCATACCAAGAAAATAATGAACATGTGCATATTTCTCACTCAAAGCTCACCTTATCAAACTATAAATTGGGGAAAAACGTTTCACGATCATTACTCGCATTCCATAAACGTGGTAGAATTGTTTTGTAACTTGCCTGTCTTCTCCGGTTGGGCAGCTTTCAGGGCGCGTCTGTCGCATGAAGCATCACCACAATCACATCACCACTACCACTATCACCAATCAATAACGATGCTCGCGTCAAACCGATAGACAAGTTCAAATATCGGTGAATATAATGACAGCAGTCAAAAAGCTGATCTCCACTTGCGCTGCGCGAGCATACATAACCTGGTTCATGCGAGATTTGTTGTGACAGCGGAACGGGTAATCATGTTGATTGAATCAAATTTATTGCTTTATATACTTCGTTGAACCACGTGATGGTGTCGCGTTGCTCACTGAAGAAATGTTTGTCTAGTTTTTCCAGTAGGGAAATCACTACGACAACCTGACTGGCAGTGATGTAATGCCTTGTCTCTTAACGATTGGAGGTAGTTACTGTTCTTTCATCGATCGATGATGCAATCGTGTTGAGTTTCTTTCTCAAGCCACATTTGAAAGTGTTGATTCATTGTATGACGTGTGACCGGGGAATAACATGAACATAATAACGGATTCGGCAGCATGGTCGATTCGCTGGAAGTTCGCTTCAAACGTTTGCTGATTTGGTTGATCATAAAGTCTCATTTGTAAGCTATTTCTTATTTCACATCCAAGCACAGTGAAAGACTTATCTTTCTCAGCTTGAGTTCATATCAAGTTGCCAGGAATTATGCTGGATGCGCAGTTGACATCAGTGTTTTATTAATTCCAATGATTTCTCCCTCCAGTGGCTCTGTCGTCCAAATCCTCTCTAGCCCGAGAAACAGTGTTTGCACTGTGCTTATCTTGCACTTCTCTGGAACAAATATAATGAAGTGTAGATAGTGTCCTTGTAGACATATCTTTTAGTTGATCCATTTTCTCAGTGTTCTCTGTTGATAGGTAACATATTTGAACTTAGAAAATTGTAGTTGGTTTACTGTCCTTCAAAACGTTACTGGATTTCGTAACCTTATCAACCATTATATTCGATATTACCTAGAGCTCATTCGGTCGATGATGAGACTACTCGCACTGTTCCGTCTGTTTGTCATTTTAAGGACACGTTTTATTAAAGTTGTCCACTGACTTATGCGAATTTTCTATCATAGGACACGAGAAAAATTGCTGATACAGTATTCACTCCGCGTGCTTTTCCAGTTCCTGAATTACCAAATCCTCTTTTCGATTTTCTTCTATGGATTTATTATTGTACTGGTTTGAGCATATTTTAACTGAACATATCAAAAACGTCTTCGTACGTCAAAAATTGCTGATGGCTCAGATAATACTTCATCCTTGAACAGTCCGCTTTGATATTTCCGACAACTGAAATGGATGATGGTATATGCTTATCGCGTACACCCAGAAACAAGATCGATTCTGTACATACCTCTACCAACAGTGATGTAGTCTCTTTTCAACAGACGGAAATTAATACGGTAGAACAATATGGAAACATGGGATACATACACTGATTTACGAAGGAAGAAATAGCAGACTGCGATACAACGAACTGTTGGATTTCAGGAATTTGAAATGGCGATCGATGAACTTTCCAGACAGCAATGCCTGTATGTAAAGTTCGCATGCAATTTCTCTAAAACCGAGAAATTTCACATGGTTCAAACTTGTAGGAAGAGTTGATTCAACAGTGGTGGTGTCTTCTAGAAAACGTGATCTCACAGTGGAAACAATGAAATCTAGACATTTGTGAGTGTTTACCAGAAGACCAAACCGCTTGGAAATGTTTGTTCTTGTGAATTATTTTCATCGGCGTACTTCAAGAAACGAGCTGAGTGGGTGACAGCCAAGTGACTCATGGCTGAGATGTTCTCATTTGTAATTTGATGCTTCTGTTCCATTCTCTTATATCTCAAGCTGCGTGACTGTGTGAAAAGACATTCGGTACACCATTTCACTAATGTGTTGCTTTTATGTGCACTTGCCAAACAAGCGATCCTGTGTTTCGATGGCGATTCCCTGTGGAAAGGAATTTCGTACAAATCAATCAAGACAAATGTAAATTTACATCGGCTGGTTGCTCTCAACCAGATAGATACGGGCGTGTCAATACTCAGATAAAATATAATAACTTCATTTTTCTAAGCATGAGTTCCATATGAACTGGTCTTACTAGTTCTCGTGTCAATAACCACGAAATGATACTCCCTTCTCCAATGATTTGCATTTTATTGAACAGCTCTTTTCCGTGCCGGCACTTTGCACATCGTGATCGATCACTTGGATGTTCATCTCGTTCACCAGCCACAAACCTGGTACCAATGGTTGCGTTAATTTCCTGTTTATCGAGTATAACTTCCAACTTAGTTTTTCGTGTCCCTAATTTCGATTAGCATATGAAGCGGCAGATGCAGCATGGGAGCATAATCACTGACAACGTCACATAATATATCACTAAATGACATGAAAAAAACTAAAGAACGAATAAATAAGATGCATGCCATGTACACTTTATTCCGTAGAAACTAGTACACTCTTGTGTGTTGGATGTTTTTGATTTACCTCTTCCATGGTGCTCCCTGATTGGTCAGAGAGTGACTTTTGATTGGCACACTGTAAATCGAGCAATCGGACTGATGCAAGTGAATTTATTAATCACGGAATATTTACCAATATCGAGAATACTTTGTTGCACACTAACAATATACTGACTGCTTTTCACGAAGAACTGACTTTTGATATCATAGAGGTTTGCACTTCAATTTTAGCTACTGAAAAAGGCTGCAAAGGACAGATTTTGACATTTCCTAATATCAGACAAGAAAAATCGCGTTTTATAGTCTGTTTGGTAATAAGGGTGGTGTGATAAAACAGGAAACGGTCCTACGGCCTTTTAGACTTCTGGTTATGGATTTTTTTATTAATTTCATGCTTGCGCATGTTTGCGGTGGAAGATGTTTATATCCCACGGTCACAAAGGCCCATTGAACCATTAGGGATATCAGGCAACCAAAACATGAGTTTTGAGAGCAGAGCCACACAAGTTCCAAATAGGTCAGATCCGGTACCCAGCAGGGCGATAGTGTAAATGCTGTCCACAAGCGGCTTTCTCGTTATTCAAATGACTGTCGATTGTGAAATTTCATTAGTATTCGGCGGATCACAGCCGACATTGTACTGCTCTGCGATAACTGGAGTTTGTGGGTCCATCGTGTGGTATGATGGTCGGCTGAGGAACCTATCGACCTGCTCTACTCATCACTCTATTTTTCTTTTGTGCTCAGGTATAAGATGGCCGGCTTCGCTTCACAGGAAGGACACTCCCTTGCAGCGCCTACACGATGCTTTGCGAATGAGGTGGAATGGTTTGTTGGAGTCATTATTCACTACAGCAGTCTCCACAGTTTCAGAATGTTTGATCCATTACCACTTTCAATCAAGCCTAACGGAGAGCGAAGCTCCCCGTTGCAGTGTGTAGTTCTCGCCATATTCTGATATCTGGGCTTCGTTTGTTTAGCTGACAGCTGAAATGACTTCCCAGAGATCCAGTCTGGTAAACGTCGTGACCTAGGACGTCTCGCCTTGACTCATCCGAGGGACTTGTGAGAGCAAACCAGTTCCTCATTGTGAAGCTGTCAACGTATGGTACAGTCGTTACATTCCAACAAGCTGCACATGCCTGTTTCCGACAGTTCAGTATTCCAGCTTGTTGTCTTGACACCTCGACCACTGGAGCACGAGGAGCGTCACTTGCCGGACAAGCCGTGGCATGATCAGATTGCATGTTTTCAAAATTATTCATAGAGGTTCTCGGGAAAATTGTGCGTGGCGGTGTTTCCAGCACTGTTCAGGGATGTTGTATTACTCGACTGCCCAATCAGCAGTGGAAATTAGAATAACGGTGACTAATCCAGCCTTTATCCAGACGATCTCCTTTCAGCCTTTGCAAATCCAAATGCAACCCAGAGTGCAGCAGAGTTGTTCCACATGAGCCGGTGGCCTGTTGTGAGGCTAATTTGCCCATTCCGGAATAACAGGTTGGGTAGGTGGAATAGCTTTCCTTTGTATCCGATGGGTCGGTAGATCTCGTCCACCCATTAGGGGGGAATCTACCCTAGCATGCTGAACATCGTCTCTTTCCTAGGAATTTAGGACTTATTTACCCTTAATCTGACTAAGCCCTCCTGCTGAACGGTTTGCTGAGGTGTGGCTGCTTATGCGTGCTTCAGACTTTTGGGGACACAGGTGAGAGGTGGGAAACCGATGGAGACCAATGAAATGGAGGATGCCCTATGGGACACGACAGTCTACCACCACAAAGGCGCTACCTCCAACGGTTTTACTAGTGTTCGATCGAAGTAATTTATCCCCAGAATATATCGGACTAGAATCAAACACAACGAAAACTGAAGGTAAATCGTCTTACTCATGGCCATCAGCTCAAAAGCTGTCCATCAATGACCAGTCGGAAGAGTGCGTTCCATCATTCACGTATTTGGACTCTACACTGCTTCTGATCGATCAGCTATGATATGTGATATGTTCATGAAGCCGCCTCGTCGTCTAAAAGGAGATAGTTGCGTGCAAGTAAAGTAGAGAAAGGAATGAGTGTATCGAAGGTGTGCCGTGGCGTATTGATAGAAATGAGCTTCCATTTAATCACCCAGTTGTAGACCATCGTTTGTCGTTTCTCAGGATATGACTGCTCTGGAATTCGAAACTACTCTCAAAGTACAATCATGTTTTTTGCGCTCATGATTGAAAAGGATAAATGACTTCGTTAGTTCCACAAGAAGATGCCCAAGAAAACGTGTGTTCCTGCCACCCCATAACATCCTTAGTTTGAACAAGCCCGGGAAGGTCTGAGTGGTATTCGACTGTGCGGCTGTTCGTGAGGGCATTTCACTCAACGAAGTCCTGTCACAAGTACCTGATGCAACTGACCATTTGTTAGGATTACCAGTCAGGTTCCGTTGATATGTCACTGTCCTTTCCGCTGGAATTGAATAGATATTCCAGAAAATTGGGTTTCCAAAGTGTTACAGGTGATCTGTAGGCTTAATTTACTGGTCACATTGCGATGTGAGATGTAGTGCGATTGTTTACGAAAAGAAAGTTCATCCATTTGGCACTAGTTATTCATCGTTTTGTGCCAAACTGTCGATCAGAAAAGCTGCCGAGGACAGCAACCGTGACGTTTTTCATTAGTATTATATGCGAAGACTAATAACTTTTGTCTCGACGGTTGTTTGTTGTCACTGTAGTATGAGGATTTATTGCGATACTTCAAACGGATAGGCAACACTCAACTGAATGGGTGTTGTAAAAACCTAGACTATGAGCAGAATTGATGAATGGTGCAAAATCGAGTACGTACTTCAAATTTTATCCGCAGATCATCTTGGACCATAAAGCATTAGGTTTCAAGTGGGATATTCAGTATGACTGTTGTCTGCTTCCAATTCATGTATCCGAGGTTCCAATAACGACTAGGGAATTACTAGGATTTTTGCTTCATTTTTGAATCGATAATCGTTTGTAGTGCCCATTTTATTTCCTTATCAAAGGAAATGTCATGATGTTTGTCACCAGAATCTAGAGTAGGTCAATGAAGTAACAAAGACCGTCAAAATGTCACTTCTTCGAGAAGGGCAAACTGTACCATTAAAGCATGCAACAGGGAAATCTCGAATATTTTCAGCCATCTGGTGGTTTTATAAGGCTTCAGATTGCTTTATTTACGATGCTCCCAACAAATACTGGCAGGCTGGGACCGTTGTCTTTGTTCGAGGTGCCAAAATTCCGCGACATTTGTCGTCGAGTGGATCCAGATATACAATTTCGCAGAAATTAGATTGGTGGAAATAAATCCTGATAAATGCGCCAAAACTCTCAACGTGAAAATGTTAGATCCGAGGCTGCTCGACGGTAAACGATGTTTTTGTGCTAGAGCTGCTCTGCATTGCAGTTTACCTAATAGTAGTATGATGGTTCTACAAGCTCGCCCAGAATTCACTGAACGGTTGAAGCAACACCACCAGCATATTCCAAGATATCTAAGCGCGGGTCTTGTTTGAACTCGCATCCGGAAAGACGTCTGAATTTTGAAAGCCATGCCAACCGTGAGACGCGTCCTCAGTGAGTTCTTAATATACCCAACCCATAGCTCAAGTAATAACACTCATGTCTGATTGCCTATGGAAAGGTGGGAGCTACCTCCCTGAGAAATGCGGTGTCAATTATTTCGGACCGTTTCGTATCAAGGTAGATTTACTTGAACACAACAGATATGGGTGTCGAGCAATACACTTGGAAATCGCATTTAATATGCAAGCTATGTCGATGTTAGATTGATATTGTCGGCAGTCAGTTCACATCAACCACTGAACGGCGAGGAATTATCGACATACATGGTGAAGGTTGGACGTATCATCAAAGTTAGTTCTCTAATCTCCGTGTTTCGAGACCCAGGGCACCCACACGCATATTGAATTCGGGATTTATCATGCTTCCGTGAGCACATCTCTTTGTGCAGGGAAGACCAAGCCAGTAGAAACTTGCACCAAAATTGACGTCAAGCAGAACATCTAGATGGGATGTTTAGGATATATTTTAGTCGTGAACATCACTCTACCTAAAGGGCTTAATGATGAATCGGACTTGTAAAGGGGAGGGGTAGACGTGATTATGATTACTGATGGAAGTGCAGCATGCAGCATATGGCACAAAATAATCAATACTGAAATGTGTTTGGCTAATGATAAGTATGTTCGCCAGATCTAGTGTGGGAACCGCATCATATATTGACGGTGGGGATATAGAATAATTCTGTTTCTTGAGAAGTACATGGGAAGTGAAGGAAAATATAAGTAACGGGATGCAATTATTTCGTTTGCTCTGGTTCACTGCCTACGTAAAACATTTCAGTTTATGTATCGCACAACGATGAAAATGATACAATTAATTGGGTTAGACTGAAAGCTACAACACGGAGTTCCATAGGGGGAGAGCGGGGTCCTTTCGGTTGGTGCCATAACAAACAAACACTTGTGTCAACCATTTGTTGTGCACAAATCGCTGACGGATGCAATCTGATGGACTTCGCTTCGCTGAATGCTCACAGCTCCAAATTGGGATTGCGTAACACAATTTTAAGGGGTTAGGTGACCTGATGCAAATAAAGGTGGCACAATAAAGGAATCTGAAGATTTGACGTTTTAATTGCTTGTGCTGGTTAGTCTTTTCGACTTTGCACGGACCGCCAGTCCTTCACTGTGATGCTTCGCGTAAAGCCGACATGGCAACCAGAGTATTGTTTCCCTCGACCCATAAGATAGAGAACACGATTCATGGAGAGGGAGTGATCAGGATGTATTGCCAGAGCGTGCGTGTAGCCTGCACGTGCCACTGTCAAATTGCTACCGTGCATCATAGCGAGGATTCGTATAAACAATATTATGTTAAGCAAATACACGAAGCTGATTTCTGTTACAAGATTTCCGCTTGCTTTCCATGGTTTCCGATGTTGCTCGATAAACTTCTCGGGATATCAATTGGTCAGCAACGTTCTTTCTATAAACTCCTATTCGTTTTGCACTTATTCTTTGATGCAGATTTTCCACGCTCTGTTGAGGGGGATTCGAACCAAACCATGATTGTAGGTCTTCGGTGCAAAACTGGAGAATTGCAAAAAGCGAACTTCCTAAGGTAATTTGAAACATATAGTGCGTGGCAACATTTTACCTAAAATCTGATTATTATAACATCTAAAGGGGGTAGGCTATTGACTAGTTCTTCTTTGTGAGTAACGAAGGGATTTGGTTGAATTGAACTAATGGTGTCCCTCCAACCAGATAAGAAATCAGGCAGTGCAATCATGAAGAAGAAATGCACACATGAAAGATGGAAGACATACCTTCAAACATAAAATCTTTCAAACGGGACCCTACATTGGATAACAACATCCTGACAGAGAAACAAATGATATCAAGACATCTTCAAATTCTGAACTTACATGGAATCTTATCTGAAAACATAATAAACAATTCAAACCAATTGAGAAACAGGCGCTTTATTTGATAGGATCTCCAAAACGTCAAAATTCATGAGTTTATTTGAGGCTTATATTATGCTTGCATAATCGGCATATCACAAAACTGACTAGCTATCAAGCACGGCAGTCATTTGACCGTTGCACGTTTACGCTGCAATCACGATCTCGCAATGCACGCTAATTATTTCCTCCCTAATAACCGTGTTCTCCTTCTCATGAGTCGCGAGAAGCGATATTCGGGTTGTCGCGTAATTTCATGCGAAGCATCAAAGTGACGGACGCGTGGTCCGTGCATAGTCGAAAAGATTGATGAACACGTGCAATTAGGCAGAAAGCGTTTTAGGTTTTAACCGTCCATGCACATCAAGTACAATCAACAAGAAGTAAGTTTCTATCGTTTCACTATTCGGAGGTGACCACCTCTTTATTGAAAAAGATAAACGTATACAATAGGTCAACCATAAGACACTCGTAGACTGTGGTGCAACTACTTATGTTACTGATTACCAACAGGTCAGGATTCAAATGTCATTCAGACACCACGCAATGCGGCCACAGAGAATGACGTCAAATCTTCGGTTTTTTTCAATTGCGAAATACCTAATTGAATCAGGTCAAAAAGTTGACCCGACCAAATCCCTTACGTTGATTTTGCTCATGTTGATGATGAGCTTAGCACATAATACGCCCTTACATTTGCAGCTGCTTGAGTTATTCAATGATAATACCGTTCTCTAATTAGGCCATACAGATATCTCCTAATTTGGGTCCTAAGAAGAATAGCATTTAAACTTCCTTTTTATAATGCGATCAGGCTCCGTGAAATTGAAGCTGGATGTAGTTTATACATAAGCAGACGGTTTCTTTGGTTTATCTCCCATCAATCTACTGAATTTTCTCATTCTTCTATCTAATGTTCCTATATTTGTTTACTGGATGTATTCTTTCAACCTAAAATGTGAATTCAATTAGGCCTCTTAAGTTACAAAATCACGTTGGAAATAGAATCCATATATTGTTTGCTTTTCTCGGACGCATTACATTCACATCAATCCGATGCTTCACTAGGACGTTCACGTATTCATAAGGCAATTTTATCAAGTCCATGCACACGCTACCACAGATTCACATTATTGAGACAGAAAAGGCAACTTCTATAGTGATTGACCACTAATATAATTAGAATATGTACAATAAAGAAAACGTAGTAGGGTGAAATCATTTCTCTTTCCAAATATACACTTCGGGTGCTTCAGCAATAATGGTACGAAAAATGACGAAAGCACACCTTGTCATCAAGCAGTTGAAGAGCAATCTGTCTATCCATGAATTAAGTTTAGAGGTGGAAGTAAAGCAGCTGTGGTAAACAGTCGATTTCAATCGCGTGTTACCCATATCCGAAGTCAGACCGATGAATTACGCTGCCGGATTCCATGTTTTATTCACCTCTCGACTATTTCTCATTTTACAAATGAAACGCAGAATATCCGTACATTTCCAGCTCTCAGTGTGGGGCAGGTGACGTATTTTGAACAAAAAGAAGACCGTCTTGACACATAAAGGTTTATCACCCAAGTCGGTTAGACGAAATACAAGTGAAGAGCTGACAAACGACAATTGCCATCTCTTCCATGGAATCGGATCATTCGATCAATAATAATGGAGCCTCTCTTCCCATATAAACTGTCAAAGTAAGAGCAACAAGAAATTCCAAAAGGCCAGATCTCGGCAACCGCCGATTGAGTCTTGATCCGCACGAAACCAAACCACATAATGTGCTCAGAAGCAACACACAAAATAATGTGACGTAATCACTAACACCACGTAACCGATAGTTATCAACACAATATCTGTCGTAACACTGATAACACCGCTACTGTATGGACACGAATTCGTCAATTGCTGTATTCGAGATTATCGACTAACTTTCTGATTTTCTACCATCCAGTGTGCAAAATCTGTAAAACGTGTAATATATTTTATCACAAGTGGGACAGTGACAACTAGTAGTTTTGATACCGACTGTTCTGATGTCTCAATCGAGTGTCCTCACTCAATCGTATTTGCCAAATCAGATGAATATTCATTAGTTGCAGGAAAACATTTTGTTCAAATATAACCATGAAACAAAACAAACAGTTCAGTACGACACTGGTAACCATCACTTGAAGTTCAGTTTCACATATGAACAACGTTCCTCTAATTCATCTTTTACCCTGTCATACCAAGAAAATTATGAACATGTGCATATTTCTCACTCAAAGCTCACCTTATCAAACTATAAATTGGGAAAAACGTTTGACGATCATTACTCGCATTCCATAAACGTGGTAGAATTGTTCTGTAACCTGCCTGTCTTCTCCGGTTGGGCAGCTTTCAGGGCGCGTCTGTCGCATGAAGCATCACCAAAATCACATAACATTTTCCACTACCACCACACAATTACGATGCTCGCGTCAAACTGATAGACATGTTCGAATATCGCTGAATATAACGACAGCAGTCAAAAAGCTGATCTCCACTTGCGCTACGTGAGCATACATAACCCGGTACATGTGAGATTCGCTGCGACACGGGAATGAAGAGTCATGTTGATTGAACCAAATCTATTCCCATATACACGTTGTTTTTCCAGTAGGGAAATCACTACGACAGTCTGACTGGCAGTGACATAATGCCTTGTCTCCGAACAATTTGTGGCAGTCAGTGATCTTCCATCGATCGATGATGCAATCATTTTGAGTTTATTTCTGAAGCCACATTTGAAAGTGTTGATTCATTGTATGACGTGTCACCGGGGAATAAATTGAACATAATTACAGGTTCCTTAGTTTAGTAAATTCGCTGGAAGTCGACTTCAAACGATTGCTGATTAAGTTGATCATAACGTCTCATTTATGAGCTATTCATAATTTTATTTCCAAGCACAGTGGAAGATTATTCTTTATCAGCTTGAGTTCATATTAATTTGCCGGGAATTATGCTGGATGCGCAGTTGACATCAGTGTTTTATTAATTCCAATGATTTCTCCCTCCAGTGGCTCTGTCGTCCAAATCCTCTCTAGCCCGAGAAACAGTGTTTGCACTGTGCTTATCTTGCACTTCTCTGGAACAATTTCAGTGCAAAGTAGAAAGTGTCCTTGTACCCATATCTTTTAATTGATCCATTTTCTCAGTGTTCGCTGACGATACGTAACATTATATGTGAACGGAAATTATTCTAGATGGTCAACTGTCCTTCACAACGTAACAGGATTTCGAAAAATTAGCAACCATTATATAAGTTATTATCTAGAGCGGATTCGGTCGATGACTTCGCTCACCAGCTAAAATCTGAACTTCCCATTTCACACTTCGCCTGACTGGTGATTCGTAGTCTAGTGTTTGTGGTAAGGCTGGCGTTGGCATCATTCTCGGCATGAAAACTGAGCGTGTACTGCTCGACTGGATTCCAATGTGCAGTCGTCTATGTGCGATTCGGGTGAACGGTTCTATACATGTGAACAGCACTAGACTGAAGAGTCCATGCCTGTTTGTCGTCTATGTGCATGCCCCAAATGACTGCAACTCGTCTGAGTCTGAAGACGAATACTTCCATGATTTGATGAATTTCTCCGTTGTATGCTTTCAAACGGACATCATGGATGTTGTTAGTGAATTCAGTGTTCCAGTGGGAAGCCTAGAAGAGACGGAGAGAAATAAAAGAAACCATTTCGACATTTCAACCGATGGAACCGATAACGGCGACCGACACATTGGACTATGGCCCGACCATGGACTATTCCTAGCGAATACAACTTTTGGGCACAATAAGCCCCACCGAGTAACCTGGCACCCGACTGCGTCTCCATAGATTTGCACTCAGATCGACCATATTACTCTTGGTTTCGGCTGGCACGGATCAACTCTAAACTGCTGATCATTTTGTTCCCCGTCTGTTGCTAATGATCACACGGTTGTCCATGTGAATCGAAGCCTACTTCTCGTCGGTGGCCGAAAATACATCTAAGACGAAATCCCTTGTCGGCCGCTATTTGACGATATCAAAGAATGTGGCTCCAAGCAGAATTGTTGTAAAATTCAAGATTGGCACATTCTATTTTATTTCACTGTACTCACTCTTTTATAGTACATAATGGTACCATACATGATACCGCCTTGCTGAAAAATTTACCTACGTTCTATGCATTCTTGATGTTCTTACTTCACAGTGGTTGTGTGCGGGGTTCAGACTATTCAATCCATTTGATTTCACATTTGGCGTCGCGCAAACGACTCAAACCATGATTGCATCTGAAATGAAACCTCTTGATGTAAGTTCTACATCTCAGCCGGTTGAAGACTACATGGGATGTTTCAGTAAATCGTATTAGGCCCGAAACAATTTGGATGATGCGGAGAAAACAGTGTTTTCCTTCATCCCATTTGCAGAAATGCATACACTCCCATGAGAACGTCGTCTTTTCCGGATTCTACCATCAGTCAACCACACGACATGTTAGGAATCATCATTTTATGGCATTTCAAGTCGGTCAATTTCACTGCTGCTGAGTGATCCAAATGAAACAGCCTCAATAGACTTGGAAACCGATCCGTTCATGAATTCATTCTTCAGCTGGAGACACAGGGAGCGAAGTGCCACTACGGTCCCACATGGGAACATCAACTGTGCAATCGCTTGATTGTAGGAATCATTCTTTCAGTTTGGAACAGGGGCTGTTCCTTGCAACTGATCAGACCCTTCATCAAGTTAGCCGAATTGGTGAAAAGTATCGGGAAGTAAATGCTGTTTCGGAGTCCACACTGTTCACTTCTCTTGCAAATCAAGTAGTTCGGCACACTCAAACTTTTGCCTCATTACACCAATCCAATAAGTTGTCGTGACAATCATCCCTACTTGAGCGATCGATTCTGTAGAAATCATACCACAACACTTCCGACTTGGGCAGGTGTATTTCATATGGTCAGCTGTTCGTGATTTGCACATTGATGTCACTCTCCTGACTTCGTCACCCGATTCATTGGATATACAACAGCTTGTTTTTAAATGTTCTGAGGTTTCTGGTGGAATGCATATTCATGGATCAAGGTTAGAGACATCTGGCGATCTAAATTTCCTTCAGACTATTTTGGATCCTTATTGGGTAAATGCCATACTCTTGTGATCACTGATGCTTTTTCCCGCTGATCAAAGGTATACTTAACAACACAGACTAGGCACGGGAAAAGATTCAACAGAGGAGGAATTCTGTTTTGGCCAGTTACTGACAGTGGCACCAATTCAGTTGCTTAACTCTTGGATAATTGGCTATAAGATCTTGGATGAAAAGTAAAACACACTGCTCTTCGTCACCCGCAGTCTAGTGGTTTAGCATAGAACTTTGAACGAAATTTGTTTTGTGATTCCCCATACATTTTTCGAACCTGGTCTTGCCATTGACAATCCGTTAGATATCACAACTATTCACCGAGTTATCGACGCCCAGTATCCAGATGAGTTGTAAATAAAAGTCCAGCGGGCTCTATTTGAGGCTGTGACGGCTGACCAAGATCCAACAACCAGCTACCCACAGAAGCATTGGATATCTGCATCCTCAGTTGAGCTGTGAGATGCTCGCAGAATGATTTCTCTCGATTCCAGATATGATGGAACACTGATGTGCCTTAAACGCAAATCGATTCTGAGCCTGAGAAACGGCCGTGAATAGTAGTGGATTGTGGAGTTGGAAAAAGCTGCAGTGATGAGGAGCAGCTACAGCGATTGGCGGCAGCTGCAATCTTATCCGTCTAAGCGAAAACACCTGTTCTCGAAAGTCAGGCGTTATTGAACTGCTCTAAGAGACAAACGGCTAACTGATTCGAACTCAGGAGCTTCGTCTAGTCCGTTGGGAGAAGAATTTTAGGAGGCGGTCCAATCGGCTTTTATATCCAACAGGCTTGTTTAGAAGTGTCATAGATCCAACTGTGGTTGTGGATACCGGTTCTTCGTGAGCTAGGCTACCCAAATTACACGAGACCGCTTGACCGGATGAGTTGCCCCTTCTAATTTCAAGGATGATTGCTCATAATTGTTACTGGAGTTGACAAAACTCCTGGATTTGTTAGTTCAAAAGGATTAAGTTCCAAGAGTTGGGAATAATCTGTGATTTTGCCAATTTACAAGAAGGATGGGGATTCCTCTTGTCAAAACTACCCGGGAATAAGTTGGGTTAGCATCACATCTCAAATGCTTCCTTTTTTTCTTTTCCCACCACTCATCAACCATGTGAGAACGGTGCTCGAGCGAGAATCAAGATGGGTTTGGACTTGATCTCGTGTGCGTTGCTCATAACTTTACTCTCCAATAAATTTTCGAACACAGGCACACATTTCATAGGTCAACCACCTTTCTTTTTCATGATTCTTAAGCGATCTTAGACTCAGTTTACTACATACTTATCTGGTGTTGCCTCCATTTGATGGGTGAATCGGTGAAATTCCGTTCCACCATAAAGACCTTTTATGTGAACATCCGAGGTCGAGTTATGTTTTACTGTTCTCCTTCACCCGAGTTCACCACGGGAAGTGGTGTGCATCGGGGCTACCCCTCTCTCCCTTTCTCTTTACCTTCCCGATTGATACGGTCCCCGGTTATGCATGTTTGTCAGGTTATGATGGTGATACAAGTAAAACATCCACTGTATTGGTCCATTCCATAAAGAAGAGGCAACGAAACACTCATAATAAAACAGAGACAGTGGGAAGGGAGTGCGGGTTATGTTCATACTGTTTATTGTCGAGTCGACCAGTCGCTTCCACTAGATTTTTTCACCACGCAATGCAGAAATCCAGGGAAGGATACTAGTTTCCTGAGATCAATTCAAACAATTATGGATTATTCCATGGTTCTATGTTCTTCCTCTTCGATATTCCACTGAAGTCGGTAACCTTTATGTATTTTCCCTATTGGAGGCGTTCAAATAAGCTGACAATATTGTTCTTGTCCTGATATTTCCGGCCTACTTCTTAAAATTCTATCTCGTTTAAAAAATCGTCCAAGCCGAGTTGGTTTAGAAAACTAATGTCTCCAAGTACCTTGAATGTTAGTTCACGAATTCTCGCTCATTTATTCCAATAGTTTATGTTTCCGTTACTTCTGTGGTGGAAAACTGAGGTGTCTATCTTCTCAGACAGTTTCGGTCATTTCAGCTAGTGAATTCCAAATTCAACTTCCAATGTGTTCTTCTTATACTATTTCACTTTCCCTGCAATTATCCTCGTATTTCGGAACCTGGACCTTAGCACACTACTCCGTGGCTTGGTAATTACAAGTCATACTTCATCTATGATCGGTGCACTTTTGACCTTACTCATTGGTCAGCATAATAAGTCTTGTTAAATCCCTAACCAACAAGAAATGTCAGGGTCATACTGATCCGCTACACACAGACGTAATTTGTCGCTCCCATTCATGCATTATGTCTGTATTCCGGGACCCTCCACCTAGAATGATTCCATACAAAATTTCAAACCTTGTCTGCTTCAAGTCATGTCCAAAGGAGAATAGATAAAACTCAATGACCTGAAAACCTCCTAATGATACCAACTTTACTTTTCTTTCACATATAATTAAACACTGCACCTAAATAAATTATTCGTTTTTAACTAAATGATTTGGCATTTGATGAATCTCACTTGTTCTTCTTGCCTAATTCTCCCGTGTAACTGTTATGTCACTAGCATATTCTCCTTGATTTATGTGATCGTATACGCATTCGCGTTCTGCTATGTACGTCGTCGCAGGTGCCTTGTGCTCGCAAATCTCATCATTTCAGCCCCTAATGAGAAATTGAAGACGACAACACAGCATGGTAAAACCCGTGTGTTTTATGGCAGAACGACTTGCTGGTTAAAGCGAAAATCTTGAGCGCGCTATTCCGATGATTTTGCTCTATTAATGAGTATGACTCACTGAGTTTTGTGTATTACTCACAACTACCTGAGAGTTGTACGTGAGGATAAGTGGTACTTTGCTTGGTTGATTGTCATTTGGATTTCATCTTTCCGGCCAACCCTGCACTCGGAAGCACCAGACTCGAACGTCGCTTCTACTTGAGTTTATTTACACTCCCTGTCATACACAGGATCTGAACCCCGGCCTTTTCACCTCAGTGGTATGTATATTACCACTGCATCACCCAGCTTCCCTCGGGACTGGTCCGAACCACCGAAATAAATTTTGTTTGGATGTCGTCTTCCATGATGCTGAACAATGGCTGACAGCTTCGAGAAGAGACACAGTATCTGTTCCGGTAATTTCAAGGGAATGACTTCCACCATATCAGGTTTTCTCCGCAGGATGGGCCATCGTACCCACACTTAAACGAGATCAAGTTTTGTTGTCTAGTTTTGTCGGACAGGTATATAGTTATTGTTCACTCGGGTTATTCAGTGGCATGTGTGTGTGAAGGCGTGCTGATTAGTTGACTGGGTACAGACGGATAATTACCTTGCTTCAGGGACTTTTTTTCCTCTCTCCGATAGTATTACGTAGTACAAACACAAATATAAGTCATTTCGGCCGTTTTCCACACGGAAAATTCACTTCAAACTCCAAGTTAAATCAGATTATATTTGTTGTGCAGTGTGAGCATTCCCTGTAATGTCAAATATTGTCGGCCTCGTTCACCTCGGTGAAGCTAAAACTGTATTCGTTGAAACTTTTATTATCCTCTTCGAGTTGTTGATGTTGTCAATATAAACAAGCACGTTGATGTCGACGGCATGATAGATTTTTATATGAATCAAGATGGGTTCGTAATTATTTCTGTGTGATTGATTCTATGCGTAGGCGGAAACTCATTCGAAACGAGTAACATATAACTGAAGGAAAAAATGTGTGCAATACTTGAAACTCACTATCTAGTCTGATATAAAATTCACCCTAGCTCCACAGGAATGCCCCAGTGAAGATTTGGCCAAAATGTCTATTCACCACTCTTACACATTTTGACTTTATGGAATCATATACAAGAACCGAGGTTCTGGCTATTTTACCGCCATTTAATATGTTGTGTTTGGAGTTCTTAAAACTATTTCGCGCCCACAAAGAGGGGCTGCATAATTCGATTTTTTTTGTCTTTGCTGTAGGAAACAGGTGTACCATGCCCTGTTTCAAACAGATGGGAACAACAATTTCTATACCCACGTGCTCGAATGTTTCGCACTCAAACACCAACTTAACTAAAAATTAAAGTACTATTTGCAATAGACTTTGGTTAACGTGTCAAACCGCGTGCAACGGCGGAAGTTGGATATACTGGGGTCAGTGGACGATGTGGTTGTTTGGTCTTGCTTGGAGTCCGAAATCGCGTATGGAATCGGCAAATCACAGTTTTACTTTCTACCTCAGCAATATTGTTTCTGGAGGAGTACTGGAAGAATCAAGAAATAAAATTCATGTTTAGGCAATTTTTTGAGCTCTCTTTATTTTTGTCTACTGGTTGCCAATGCTGAAAGTATGCAGTATGGCAGAGTTTCAGTCCTACCGTTTGAAAATATTGCAAACTTTTAGATTTTGACCTTACTTTGCTAATCACATGCTACCCTAATGGATCCAACATATTCTCCAAATTCAGTTGTGCTCCCCCACAGTATCGCTAGGATACTCAGTTACTCCTATTCAAAAGTAGATTAGGGAGGAGGCATATTTGATATTTGGTGCAGTTCCAAGGTACATCCGACCATTTTCATTTTAAAAGTAAGCCGTGTTCAGATATAGGATTTTCATACTCAAAAAATGGTTTGGTTGATATCATGGTGATTAGTGAAATAGATATTGAAACAATCATGTTGGGTTCATTATGCAAGGACCAAAGCGAGCACAACCAGGTATTTGTGATGCACCATTTTGTAGTCAATCAGAGGCGACCAGCTAGAGAAAATGGAGCACTCGGTAAAATCTAAAATGTGCAGTAGTTAGCAGCGCTCTGGGAAATTGCATTTAGTATTCCCAATATGAAAATTCGCACGGACGAAACCTGTGAGTATTTACAGTGATAACGACTGTACTGACAACATCGAGAATGTTGAGCATCAAAATTGCTGATTTTATGAAATAATAAATCTGTCTTCATTCTACTACCTGAATGGAGTCAAGTAGTATAGTCCACCTATTTACAAGGACTATCCAAGTGACTCTCTCTAACATCACTGGTTGTTCTGTTCAGTGGGGCATGGTGCATCATAATACGAAGTGTTCACAGTATAAGAGAATATCGTTACACTTTCCATTGGCTCAAGTGAAATGGGTTAAATGTTTCACGTTGAATTCTGATTGACATAAGCGAGTGCCACTGCTAATTGAATCGTACAAATGTTTCACTACTGGTTCTGAAGCAAAACGCCGTAATTCGGACACCGTCAATCACCTGATACTCACAACACCTCACAATTAGATGGGCAACGTTGTTCTCCTCCACAACAGTCTGTTTTTCTCAACCAATTAGGTAATCCTTGTGATCATGAGTACACCCAATCTCTGTGTTGTTGGAATTGTTCAGGGCCTTTCATCGACGTGAGGTTCGTTGGGGATGCTTCCAACTTATTCGCCTAACAGGCAATTCATGTCACAATCTCATTATTCATGTAAGCTGCTGATCAAAGATTTTTCAAGGATATAGGTTTTTGCCAGTTTTCACTTTGTTACCGCACAGCTTAAATGTTGTTCTTTCATGTTTATACACCTGTAGATGGCAATCTATTAGACATTTTGGAAGGTTTATCATCGTTGACTGATATACTTGAGAACAAAGACTATTACATTGCGTCAATGATCCAATCGCTACAGAGATAACAGGGAGGTCACACTAGAGGTTTGTTTGCCTCACATGTATGGTCCGTGAGAGAAAGCAAGGTTGCATTCGCATGCTACATCGCAAAACTTTGGGTAGGAAATCGGAAAATGCGTGGTATCCACACACAATAAAATGTTCAAACCGAAGATTCATATCTGTCAAGTGATTCAGTGAGGAAACTTAGTCCCCTGCAAGTTAATTGATGAAACAACCTCTAGGCTGTTCTTTTTGCTTCGCTTTCATTTACGTTAACAGTGCAAAGATGTCCGACTAGAAATTCGACTAGTGTGCAACGCAAGGGGTATAAGATGTATTGTTTCCGTGTGTTTATTCAGTTGTAGTTCCATTGAAAACACTGTGTGTGTGCATATCGCAAGTGATTTCGAACAAACGGGGTAAAACAGCTGCACGCGGAGTGCCTTCGTGGGTTAATCATGGTGAATTCACAATAAACATCGTGTGATTCATTAGTATACTAAAAGGAACAATCTTACTGATATCTTTTGATGACTCATTGCACATCACTTCCTATATAATTTTGTGTTCAGTGCTACAAATGAAAGGTACACAATCTAAAAAGGGAACTCCAATCCCGGCTACTTGCAATATGAATTACATCCCTGGTCATGGTTGGTATAAAGGCAGACTTGTTACCAGCGCACAATACTTGGTAATATACGTGAAAGGTTTGTGTGATAGGAAATACTGTATCTCACACGGATCAGCAGGGCGACAGCAAAAAATCAACAGCCGGTCCAGAAGGCAAAAATGAAGCACCACTTTGTATGGTTGCTCAATTTGAATAGACAAAATCAGTTCGTGATGTTTTTCTAATTAAGATGTTGATGTGCACTTGATTTAACAATAGCAAACAAATGTTATACTTTTTAATAACATTTGGAAACAATTTTGATGAATTTGTTCATCACCTGGAGGTTATCCATGCAGAAATGTGTTTGTATTCTGGCATTCCGTGGAATCCAAATCTACTAGAATACTGGGCTTCCTAAACGGCACTCCTACTGTTGTTTCTGTCTTTAAGCTGGGTAGTCACAACTAATGATCACGTCAACGTTTGTCATTTACTTCACGATACGACATTTTGATTTGGTTTTACCAAGGAGTAAACATACCATAGAATGAAGTAAGGTTATTGCCTAACCAGTTGCGAATGAATATAATTTTGGTATTCGGGCTGATTCGCAAGCGTTCCATCCATGTCACTTGTTACAGAAGTTTCCAATAAAAGTCATACGATAGTAGTTACAATCAACAAAATATTATTTTGTTGCTCTCCTGTTAGAGTAACAGGAGCCGAAAGCGTCAATCGCACGTGCAATAAAACTTGTCAGCCTGACGATATCATCCGATTCAGCGACATGAGCAACTGAAATAATTGTACCGAGCAATTCTTGCATTTTCCGTGTCCTTCCCTTTCACAATGAGAGCTTAATCACACACACACACACACACACGCAGATACCTGAGTAAACAGACGGAAGAAATATCTTTATTCAGCCCAAAAACTGAAAAACTGAAATCATTGTAATGACTTTCATGACAAACAAACACTTGATTTGTCACGCTTTTTAGGTTTGAATTATATAAGATTATAAGAAAAACCGAATCGTTGGTGAAGATGTTTACGAGATGGTGATTTCTGATATATTGGGGATTTAGACGTCCTTTCTGTAGCGTGATTATTTCGAGAATTCGTTCGCGAATCACATTTTGAATGCTTAGCTTACAATTGGCCAAGTCAGGATAAGGCGGATTTGCAGGCACGTTCACGGAAAGTTCACGTTTCCATTCTGAGTCAATTTTATCATTGCAAAGCTAGATAGATAGGTCAACACTACCCGGACTGAAACATAATTACTTATCAATAAGATGCATGCTTATGCCAAAATGTGAGATGGATATTGACTGATTATCCACGTAGTGAGTGTGAACAAAGACGTCTGCTAAGATGAAACACGATACAAATAGTATTACAGTATTCAGGACTTTCTGGAGTCGAAAGCAGTACATCTCTCTGAGTGAAAACGTACCAATATATACATGAACTCGCTGCAAAAGCCATACCGAATTAGTGATGTTCAGTGCGGCAAAGTGCGGACATTGATCACTCTGCTCCCGGTTACTGATACATGATATCTCCAAGTGCGTATTTTCTTAATAAGCTGCGTGACTTCGTACGCATAGAAAGGAATACAATTTAGAACCATCCAAAACTGTCTAGACTAGACTTTATTGACACTAATTTTATGAACTCAGTAATTATGGGTACTCCCGATTATCAATATTAGATTGAGTAAGTGAGATGGAGTCGAATTATAGCATACCACTTGTATAAAATGTGGATGATTGGAACTGGAAGTTGGATTGTAATACTACTACGAACTCCGGAGGTCGATCATTTACCGTTCCAGCTCAAATAACTTCTTTCAAGTGATTTCATAATATGGGTGACTTGAGGAATCTAATTGCCTCACACCAAGTCGAGTCGATATTATGCTTCAATCCGCGAATGCTAGTGAGAGTGAAAAGTTGGTGCTCATCCTCCGAGTGAGGAGAGCGAGCAAGACGGCGACTGCGTGTGTGGTTGTGTATTTTCATGATTTGTGGTGTAAAAGAAATCAGCAACCGTGATCCTGAAATCTAAATTGGCGAAACACATAATGCCTCAATCGATCAGGCGTAGTAGTCAGCCGGGGAACATCGGGATTCTCTACAAGTTGTTTGTGTTGAGTTTACTTGGCCTTGCGCCCTGTGTTTCGTGCAGTGTATTCATTGGGCACCGTGTCTTCTGATTGTGCTGTGGATCCAATAGGCCGTGTGCTTCCACTGTGTGTGGCATACCAATGCCAAACAGATATTTTATCGAGGTCTAATGAATTGAGACATTCTTCGTCAAGTGTGTCATCGCGTGATATGACAAAAGTTCATTGCAACTCATGCAGTCATCGAATCAGACATGGTCATATGAACCATGATCAAGCGTACATGTGAGGATTCTTGACTGTGTCCATCTGCGAAGATTTTCACCTGATCTCAAGCGGAAAATCTCCATTTTGTAAGAATCAAACACTTGTTTTAAATAAATGTCGTTGGAAGTAGGAAGACGATAGAATTACCTGCTCTATTTTTACCACTTGAATTGCTTTGTTTATTCATCAGTCATTCGCAGCCTATGAGAAAATATTCTCCAGAATTGGCCTTTGAATTAACATTCACGACATTTTTCTTGGTTTTGTCATAGTGATTTATTAGGTTCCAACGTTCAGGAGGAGTAATTTGATTTGGTAAATTGTACCTCTGACGAATAAAAGCTAATTTATAAAAATTCCCATGCCAAAAAGCTTACATCTGCTTTAGAGTGCTGGCTGTATTTCTCATATCTCGTAGAAGACGATAGTTTTCTTCGTGTCACCGTCCAGGATCACAGTAATTCCTAAATAAATCTCAAACAATTGAGTATTCAAATTCAGAATGATGAAAATGTCCATTTACGGATAATTGTTTCATAAGTGTATGTTCATCAAAATACTGCAATCAAGCTCATTTCGACAGAATGTAATTACTTTAACAGAAAACGTTTTACCACTTCCTAATATTTATGGTAGCCGCCTATATTGGTAGCAAACAATGAGTATGTTTTTACAGCAATGCGAAGGCTAATCGCAGTGAAAGCAGTCTTCTGCACTAAACCAAATATATGGGCAAAATCCCCTATACACGATTTCATTCAAAGAAGAGGAACGGCCCGGCCACTTGCATGAATGCTCTACCATTTCATGCTCTGTATATGCGGCAAATATACCTTGTATGATACGCATCATTATTGTTGAGCTGACCTGTTTCTTCTCTCTGATGTCTGAACTGAAATCTCCTTCCTTTAGTCAGTCTTTTCTAGTCCTCGAGGTCTGCTCGTATCCGTTTATATGCTTGACGTTTTGCATGTTATTCATCTGCAAACGTACATTTTCAGTTTCATAATGATGACGTTGAAGTTCACTGATCCTTATATGAAAAGTACCATAGAAAGAGGAAAATGAACGAATCAAACGCAAGAATTAGGCTGACTTGATATGAATATTTTCGTAAGCCAGTTTTACCAGAATGCATGAATAGAACTAGCCTCAGACTGACGAGACAATGAGAGCAAGTTGCGCATCGGTGTGAATGTTTAGGATTATGTGTTGATTGAAGACAACATACCGATAGGTGGGATATTCTAGGAATAGTCGGTTGAACTCAGCTCGCATGTTACTGTCCATGGTAAACCTAAGGCACCAGAGCACGTAGACGTGTCAACAGAAGACATGCTGCGGTCAAACGGTAAGTTTCCCCGTACTGACTGCATTGTTAGTTCCTGCTGCATTGCTCAAGGAGCAGTGAGTGGTGAGAACAGGAACATCGGAAAAACGGGGACTTGACTCGTTGACATTGGAGGAATCGAGAGAAATCAAACATTATTTAGTGAGTGGTGATGCGTAGTAGATGGTCCACCGCTCCATATGGTACTTTATTAGGAAACAGAATTACGGGGAGAAAAGGAATGAAAACAGGCAAGGAGGAAAAAAGAAAACATCGTTGCTGATCTAACACAGAATTCCTTGAGGTTTCGAATTAGAATGATGAGGCAACTCTGTGATTAGTATGGTATTGTATCTCAATTAGAGGGCATATTTGCCCCGAAAGCACGATCCGGATGAAAATATTACTTCGAAGTGATGCAGATTGCGCCCGAAGATGACAAGATTAGGATTTCCGTTGAAGTCAGTCTTCATATTTTCTCCACTGCAATGAGAAGATTCAAATCTGGGTAGTTCAGTCGTACGTGGAGTTGGAAGATCATTAGGAAAATTGGAGTTAGATGGCGACCGATTTCATATAGGTTCACCTGCAACGGTCAATTGGATATCGGACTAGGCAACAAGCTTTCGGATAAGTTAGGGCGTGAGACAAATGAACAAAGCTTGATCTCGCTACAAAACTATGTTTTCTACGGACTGTGCTCAATGGCTCGACTGGAAGTTCCGTTTGCACAGGATCGGACGAAATGGACCTATATCCTGGTCTCAAATATCTAAGGATATAAATCCAGCGGCACGATTTACATCCGCGACGATCTCGCTGCATCTCAACATGGTATATACTGCAGAACGATAAAGTTCAAATAAGCTATTGTAAAACAGTATTGTGCGACAAATATAGGGAGAATTATAATTGTCACCATGGTAAAGACACATCACCAAACAACTGTTTCTGCTGACAAAATATGGGTTTTCATCGATGTATGGCTACAGCTTCGGCAAACCTCAATAGCCTTGCATTCCTTAGCACGTAGATGACCCGAAATGCAGTGTTTCCGTCAGCTGGATGTTGCGGCATTTGAAGATGACGAGCTACGGCAGACAACGGAAACTTCTGATTTCGAACGTTGTGAATATGCGTTTGATCTGAACTTGAGTGCATCACAATTTGGAATGTGTTCAAATCCTCGGTTAGACAACTGTCGTTCTGTTCCACAAACGTAGGCTTCTCCGCAAATTCTTAAATCAGATTAGATTTGGTGTATAGAAGTGGACATTATTTTCATCGAGGGATTTGGGATCCAATCGTTCGATGAACAATTCTGCGGTCAGTTGCATATTATGTTCCAGGAATCGCTGAGCCAAGTCATTGACATCATCAAATTTGATTGGAAGACAGAGAATTATTATATCCGTATTATATGTTCATTATGTTCAGAAAGAAATGGTATTGATGACGCTGACTTTTTACCGCCTGCGATCAGGTCGTGGGATTGCAATCTGGATCATTGGCTTCATTAATTTCAAAGCAGACTAATTCGTTTTGGACTATCGAAGAATGTACTATATGCTGATGTTTATCCGTCAATCATGGGTACAACCCTAAAGACAGAGCAAGTTCATGGTTGACACAAGTTACACAAACTACATGAATAAAGAAGGGCATGATTATGGAAGAGGCGCAAAACATACGACGCACAGGTGAAACGGCAAAACAGAAGGGTGATGATAGTTAAGGAGTAAATGATAATTCAAATTGAATTTGAATTATAAGATCAACGAGCAAGACGTTAACAATACAGAAACGTCTATGATCGAGACCTTTCTTTGTTATCACAGTTCAGAAAGCAGGAGGCAAATAAAACACGGTTAAGCACTGAATAATGGAATCCTAATTCATCTCTGTTGTAAATCCGTAGTCAGTTCAGTGTACCGTGTGCAATCAGATGTCTCAACGGCTCTAGTCTTCGATACACAGAAATACGGAAATAATCTGAGTAGGAAAGCTGCTTGAATTTCACATATAATTCATTTACATTTAGTGCCAAATAAAGTGTAAATCTATTGTCCGTGGCAAACGGGTGGTTTTCGACTCGTTTATCTTCCCGGTTTGAGTAAGCGGCTCTCCATCTTCCATATCGTGCGTACTGTTCTTCTTTTGATGACAAAAACAGAATGGATATGCTTTCAGGCCCATGCAATTCTTTTGTTTTTGTGCTTATATCTACTGGCGCATTTGATGGGTGGTGTGGTGAACAGGGCAAACGAATCCATGTGGCATCTGACCTGCATACTGTATAAGATTGACAAATGATCAATTTATTCATCAGGTCACATACTTCAACTCCATCAAATAATGTCATAACCCTCTCAGTTTCTCGTGTCAGCGTAAGCAATATACTGAATCACAACTTTTATGAAATGTTGCTGCCTATCTCACTCACAAAGTAATTGTGTATCACCAGTCGAATAGAACACTAGTTATTAGAAAACACGACTGATTACCGCCTGTTATCTGCATTTGATTTAACTGTCAACTTCCGTCGGACAATACACACGTGGACAACCGATTGATCAATGAAACGAAGGACTGTGGCAGATTTGCGTGAGACAAGTAGTCAGCTCATCAAACAGAGGAGACGAATTTGTAGATGAATAGTGGCTGTAAGCTTGCCACAAATTAGTATGCTGCGAAATTCGACCGAGTTATGGTTGGATCGGCTGTCGAGCATTGAGGTTTTCATGCTTATTTGGAATGAAGATGCTGCTCGCTCGTTTGGATAGGTGGACAGATTACGTCATTAACTGAATCCAGTCTGCGCAACTCTTGATTTCATAAACTTTCCCATGACCGACTATTCAGCTGGTCAGCTAATTGTTGCCACATTTATTTGACGTCAGTTTCGATTTCGCTGACCTCATTACTTTCATTCTATGGTTGGATATTTGATTTTTTTACCCAACCCTCATTTGGTATTACTGAATTTCTTCTTCTGGGGAAAAATTATTTGGTTTCAGGATTGCATTGACACTTCTGAGTTTGGTTTGGTATTAGTTGACCTATTGCGTGCAAAAATGACCTCAGAGGTCAAACCTAGACTGTACTTGCATGTGCAAAGTAAAAGTATTTGATCGTTCAAGGGATTCATAGTGGCCTCGTTAGAGTTGAGGAAAAGACCGTTCTCTGGCCACCATATTTCCCTAAATAGACTTTTCTGTTTCGGTCGCCCTCTCCATCAAATCCGACTGTACTCAGTCGCGGTTCGCTTTCTGATTCGTCGTTGCGATCGTTTGCATTACGTGTGTTACTTGCATCGGTACTGTTTCGGTTCCACGTTGAATAGAATACATTGTCACATCTTTCCCCTGGAATGAATCTTCTCTATTCGTTCAACAGAGAGGATTACGTTGGAATTTCGATGTGAGACCGGAATAAAGACACGTTCCTGAGCCTTGCTGAAACGTCTCCCAAATGATGTTCAGGTATTCAGTTTTCAGTGGGATATTATGCGGCGTAGTCAGTGATTATACTCCTATGTCGCATCTGCCGCTCAATCTGCTAATCCAAATCCGGAAATGAAGCAATAAGTTGAAAGTTATACTCGACAGACAGAAAATGAACGCAACCAGTGGTACCAGGTTTGTGGCTGGTGAACGAGATGAACATCAAAGTGATCGATCATGATCTGCATTGTGCAGGCACGGAAAAGAGCTGTTCATTACAATGCAAACCGATGGAGAAGCGGGTATCATTTCGTGGTTATCTCACACGAGAATTAGTCACATCAGTTCCCACGGAATTCATGCAAAGAAAATGAAGTTAGTAGATTTTATTGGAGTATTGAAAGGCCAGTATATACATTTGGTCGAGAGCAACGCGGCGATGTGAATTTACATTTATCTTGATGGATTGATACGAAATTCATTTCCATAGGGAATCACTATCGAAACACAGGATCGCTCGTTTGGCAAGAACACATGAAAGCAACACATTCGTGCAATCGTGTACCGAATTTCTTTCCATACAGTCACACAGTTTGAAATAGAACAAAATTGATTAGAAGCATCAAAGTACAAATAGGAACATCTTAGCCAGGAGTCACAGCTGTCACCCACTCAGCTCGCTTCTCCAAGTACGCCGATGAGAATATTTCACAAGAACAAAAATTTCCCAGCAGTCTAGTCTTGTGGTAAACACTCACAAATGTATAGATTGCATTCTTTCCACTGTGAGATCACATTTTACAGAAGACAGCACCACTGTTGAAACTACACCTATTACACGTTTAAACTACTCTAATTATCACGGTTTAGGAAAACCTGCATGTTTCCATATTGTTCCGCCGTATTTATTCCCGTCTGCTGAAAAGAGACTACATCACTCTTGGTAGAGGCCTGTACAAAATCGATCTTGTATCTGGGCGTATGCGAAAAGCATATAACATAATCCATTTCAGTTGTCAGAACTATCAAGGATGGAGTATTACCTGAGCCATCTACCCCTTTTGACGTACGAAGCCTTTTTTGGTATGCTCAGTTAAAACATGCTCAATTCGGTATAATAATAAATTCATAGAAAAAAAATCCTAAAAGGGTTTTTTTGATTCAGGAACTGGCAAATAACGCGGCGTCAATACTGTATCACCAGTTTTTCGAATGTCCTCTGATAGAAACTTCCCATGGGTTTGTTGATATTTTCAATGAAACGTGTTGTCGAAAAGAAAAAAACAGACGCGACAGAGCGAGTAGTCTCGTCAATGACCGAATCACCGTTATATCGGAACTAATAAAATGGTTGCTAAGGTTTCGAAATCCTGTTACGTTGTGAAGGACAGTTGACCATCTAGAATAATCTCCGTTCACATATAAGGTTAACTATCCACAGCGAACACTGAGAAAATGGATCAATTAAAAGATATGGCTACAAGGACACTATCTACACTGCATTATAATTGATCCAAAGAAGTGCAAGATAAGCACAGTGCAAACACTGTTTCTCGGACTAGAGAAGATTTGGACGACAGAGCCACTGGAGGGAGAAATCAATCGAATTATTGAAACGCTGATGTCAACTGCGTATCCAGCATAATTCCTGGCAAACTAATATCAACTCAAGCTGATAAAGAATAGTCTTCCACTGTTCTTGGAAGTGGAATTAAAAATTGCTCATAAATGAGACGTTATGACCAACCAAATCAGCAAACGTTTGAAGCCAAAATTCAGCGAATCTACCATGCTGCCGAACCTGTAATTATGTTCAATTTATTCCCCGGTGACACGTCATACAATGAATCAACACATCCAAATGTGGCTTGAGGAAGAAACTCAACACGATTGCGTCATCCATAGATCAAAGATCACTGTTTGCCACAAATTGTTTGAAGACAAGGCATTATGTCACTGCCAGTCAGACAGTCGTAGTGATTTCCCTACTGGAAAAACTAGAAATACATTTCTTCAATGAGCAACGCGACACCATCACGTGGTCCAACGAAGTATATAAAGCAATAAATTTGATTCAATCAACAAGATTACTCATTCCGCTGTCGCAAGAAATCTCACATGTACCGGGTTATGTATGCTCACGCAGCGCAAGTGGAGATCAGCATGTTGACTGCTGTCATTATATTCACCGATATTTGAACTTGTCTATCGGTTTGACGCGAGCATCGTAATTGATTGGTGATAGTGGTAGTGGTGATGTGATTGTGGTGATGCTTCATGCGACAGACGCGCCCAGAAAGCTGCCCAACCGGAGAAGACAGGCAGGTTACAGAACAATTCTACCACGTTTATGGAATGCGAGTAATGATCGTCAAACGTTTTTCCCAATTTATAGTTTGATAAGGTGAGCTTTGAGTGATAAATATGCACATGTTCTATATTTTCTTGGTATGACAGGGTAAAAGATGAATTAGAGGAACGTTGTTCATATGTGAAACTGAACTTCAAGTGATGGTTAACAGTGTTGTACTGACCTGTCTGTTTTGGTTCATGTTTATATTTGAACAATATTTTCCTACAATTATTGAGGATCCATCTGATTTGGCATATACGGTCGAGTGAAGACACTCGAATATGGTATCAGACCAGCCGGTGGCAAAACAACTAGTTATAACTGTTTCAACTGTGATGAAATATTACTAGCTGTAGAGATTTTGCACACGAGTTGATAGAAAATCAGAAAGATAGTCGGTAATCTTGATTACGTTAATTGACTATTTCGTGTCCATTCAGTAGAGGAGTTATCAGTGTCACGACAGATATTGTGTTGATAACTATCAGATGCGTGCGGTTAGTGATTACGCCACGTTATTTTGTGTGTTGCTTCTGAGCACATAATGTGGTTTTGTTTCGTGCGGATCAAGACTCAATCGGCGGTTGCCGAGATCTGGCCTTTTGGCATTTCTTGCTGCTCTTACTTTGACAGTTTACTTGGGAAGAGAGGCTCCATAAGTATTGATCGAATGATCCGATTCGATGAAAGAGATGGTAATTTTCGTTTGTCAGCTCTTCACTTGTATTTTGTTTAACCGACATGGGTGATAAGCCCTCATGTGTCAAGATTGTCTTTCTATGGTTCGGCCTACGTCAACTGCCTCACATTGAGAGCTGGAAATGTACGGATATTCTGCGTTCCATTCGTAAAATGAGAAATAGTCGAGAGGTAAACGAAACATATATTCCGGCAGCGTAATACCATCGTTCTGACTTGGATTATGGAGAACGGGCGATTGAGATCGAATGTTTACCAAAGCTGCTTCACTGCCACCTCCTAATTGAATTCATGGATAGACAGATTGCTCTTCGACTGCTTGATGACAGGGTGTGCTATCACAATTCTTCGTACCATTATTGATGGAGCATCCGGGTTGAATATTTGGAATGAGAAATGATTTCACCCTTCTACGTTTCCTTTTTAGAACATATCTTAATAACATTAGTGGTCAATCACTATAGAACTTGCTTTTTCTGTCTCAATAATACGAATATGTGGTAGCGTGTGCATGGACTTGATAAAATTGCCTTATGAATACGTGAACGTTCTAGTGAGTCATCGGATTGATGTGATTGTAATGCGTCCGAGAAAAGCAAACAATATATGGATTCTATTTCCAATGTGATTGTATACATTTATAGGTCTAATTGAATTCACTTATTAGGTTGAATGAATCCATCCAGTTACCAAATCCCAAATCCTATTCATGCTCAACCTAAACTGTATTCGGAAGGGATACGTTTGAGTCCAGTTCTGGACATGAGCACCTTGTTACATCATGTGATAGAAACGTGATGAAATGAAAGTATCCAGTCTAGCCCATTGGAGGTCATAAGATTTAGGCTGCATGTTTTCATTGGACACACAAATGCGTCCAACAAGATGGTCTACTCACTCAATGGAACTTCTCTACCAGTGAGTGTCTTTCGAAGAAACTATCGAAAATATAAAAGCATTAGAAAGGAGAATGAGAAAACCCAGTAGATTGATAGGATATAAACCAAAGAACCCTTCTGCTTATGTATAAACAACATTCAGCTTCAATTTCACGGTTCCTGATCGCATTTAAAAAAAAGAAGTTTAATTTCTGTTCTTCTTAGGACCTCAATTAGGAGATATTTGTGTGGCCCAATTAGATAACGGTATCATCTCTGGCTATCTCAAGCAAATGCACATGCACGGGCGAATTATGTACAAGGCTCATCATCAACATGAGCAACATCAACGTAAGGGATTTGGTTGGGTCACCTTGTGACCTGATTCAATTAGGTATTTCGCAATTGAAACAAGCTAAAGCTCTGACGTCTTTCTCTGTGGCCGCATTGCACGGTGTCATTGATTTTTCCAACCAGTTGGGTACGTTTTCCGACGCTGGTTCAGCCAAACAGCTATCCGTTCTGCCTGTGGATGCGTCACGGTAGCTGTAAGTGAACTGGTAGAAAACATATGAGATATTGGGATCGGCAAGACTGCTTGAATGACTTTTGAATCCTGACCTGTTGGTAATCAGTAACATAAGTAGTTGCACCACAGTCTACGAGTGTCTTATGGTTGACCTATTGTATACGTATATCTTTTTCAATAAAGAGGTGGTCACCTCCGAATAGTGAAACGATAGAAACTTACTTCTTGTTGATGTGCATGGACGGTTAAAACCTAAAACGCTTTCTGCCTAATTGCACGTGTTCATCAATCTTTTCGACTATGCACGGACCACGCGTCCGTCACTTTGATGCTTCGCATGAAATTACGCGACAACCCGAATATCGCTTCTCGCGACTCATGAGAAGGAGAACACGGTTATTAGGGAGGAAATAATTAGCGTGCATTGCGAGATCGTGATTGCAGCGTATACGTGCAACGGTCAAATGACTGCCGTGCTTGATAGCTAGTCAGTTTTGTGATATGCCGATTATGCAAGCATAACATAAGCCTCAAAGAAACTCATGAATTTTGACGTTTTGGAGATCCTATCAAATAAAGCGCCTGTTTCTCAATTGGTTTGAATTGTTTATTATGTTTTCAGATAAGATTCCATGTAAGTTCAGAATTTGAAGATGTCTTGATATCATTTGTTTCTCTGTCAGGATGTTGTTATCCAATGGAGTGCCCCTGTGAAAGATTTTATGTTTGAAGGTATGTCTTCCATCTTTCATGTGTGCATTTCTTCTTCATGATTGGACTGCCTGATTTCTCATCTGGTTGGAGGGACACCATTAGTTCAATTCAACCAAATCCCTTCGTTACTCACAAAGAAGAACTAGTCAATAGCCTACCCCCTTTAGATGTTATAATAATCAGATTTTAGGTAAAATGTTGCCACGCACTATATGTTTCAAATTACCTTAGGAAGTTCGCTTTTTGCAATTCTCCAGTTTTGCACCGAAGACCTACAATCATGGTTTGGTTCGAATCCCCCTCAACAGAGCGTGGAAAATCTGCATCAAAGAATAAGTGCAAAACGAATAGGAGTTTATAGAAAGAACGTTGCTGACCAATTGATATCCCGAGAAGTTTATCGAGCAACATCGGAAACCATGGAAAGCAAGCGGAAATCTTGTAACAGAAATCAGCTTCGTTTATTTGCTTAACATAATATTGTTTATACGAATCCTCGCTATGATGCACGGTAGCAATTTGACAGTGACACGTGCAGGCTACACGCACGCTCTGGCAATACATCCTGATCACTTCCTCTCCATGAATCGTGTTCTCTATCTCATGGGTCGAGGGAAACAATACTCTGGTTGCCATGTCGGCTTTACGCGAAGCATCACAGTGAAGGACTGGCGGTCCGTGCGAAGTCGAAAAAACTAACCAGCACAAGCAATTAAAACGTCAAATCTTCAGATTCCTTTATTGTGCCACCTTTATTTGCATCAGGTCACCTAACCCCTTAAAATTGTGTTACGCAATCCCAATTTGGAGCTGTGAGCATTCACCGAAGCGAAGTCAATCAGAATGCATCCGTCAGCGTTTTTTGCACAACAAATGGTTGACACAAGTGTTTGTTTGTTATGGCACCAACCGAAAGGACCCCGCTCTCCCCCTATGGAACTCCGTGTTGTAGCTTTCAGTCTAACCCAATTAATTGTATCATTTTCATCGTTGTGCGATACATAAACTGGAATGTTTTACGTAGGCAGTGGACCAGAGCAAACGAAATAATTGCATCCCGTTACTTATATTTTCCTTCACTTCCCATGTACTTCTCAAGAAACAGAATTATTCTATATCCCCACCGTCAATATATGATGCGGTTCCCACACTAGATCTGGCGAACATACTTATCATTAGCCAAACACATTTCAGTATTGATTGTTTTGAGCCATATGCTGCATGCTGCACTTCCATCAGTAATCATAATCACGTCTACTCCTCCCCTTTACAAGTCCGATTCATCATTAAGCCCTTTAGGTAGAGTGATATTCACGACTCCAATATATCCTAAACATCCCATCTAGATGTTCTGCTTGACGTCAATTTTGGTGCAAGTTTCTACTGGCTTGGTCTTCCCTGCACAAAGAGATGTGCTCACGGAAGCATGATAAATCCCGAATTCAAAGTGCGCGTGGGTGCCCTGGGTCTCGAAACACGGAGATTAAAGAACTAACTTTGATGATACGTCCAACCTTCACCATGTATGTCGATAATTCCTCGCCGTTCAGTGGTTGATGTGAACTGACTGCCGACAATATCAGTCTAGCCTCCACATAGCTTGCACCTCGTGACTGAATGTGTCAATCAATTTCATAGAATAACATACCCTGTTGAATAATTTCACGATTATCACAGCACACGACGCAGTTTTTTATGCACATTCTACGGCCTCAACGTTGGTCCCACCATCACTCTACATCACCCCAAGGTATACCGCGTCTCGCTATAAACCGTATCATTGCCATGATAAATATACTCGCAGCCATATTATATGCGATTTCCAAGTGTATTGCTCGATACTCATATCTGTTGTGTTCAATTACCTCTACCTTGATATGAAACGGTCCGAAATAATTGACACCGCATTCCTCAAGAAGGTAGCTCCCACCTTTCCATAGGCAATCAGGCAGGAGTTCCATTACTGGATCTATGGGTTGGGCATATTAAGCACCCACTGACGACGCGTCTAACGGTTGGCATGGCTTTCAGAATTCAGAAGTCTTTCTTGATGCGAGTTCAAACATGACCCGTGCCTATATATATCCTGGAATCTGATGGTGGTGTTGCTTCAAATGTTCAGTGAGTTGTGGGCGAGCTGGTAGAACCATCAACCTACTATTAGGTACACTGCAATGCAGAACAGCTCTAGCACAAAGACATCGTCTACCGTCGAGCAGCCTCGGATATAACATTTTCATGTTGAGAGTTTTAGCGCATTTATCGGGATTTATTTCCGCTAATATAACTTCTCCGAAATTGTATGTCTTAATCAACTCGCGGCTTCTGGCACTTCGAGCAAAGACAACGGTCCTAGCCTGACAGTAGTTGTTTGGAGCATCGTAAATCGAGCAATCTGAGGCTTTGTGAAACCATCAAATAGGCAAAAATATTCTAGACTTCCCTGTTGCATACTGTAATTGTACTGATTGTTCTTCTCGAAGAACAGACATTTTGACAGTCTTTGTTACTTCAGTTACCTACTCTAGATTCTGAAGACAAACATCATGACATTTCCTTTGATAAGGCAATAAAATGGGCACTACAAACGATTGGGGATCAGAAAATGAAGCAAAAAATCCCAATAAATGAATTGAAAGCAGACAACAGTCATACAGATTATCCCGCTGGAAACCTAATACCTTATGGCCCACGATGATCTGCTGATAAAATTTGAAGTACATACTCGAATTTGCACCATTCATCAATTCTGCTCGTAGTCTAGGTCTTTACAACACCCATTCAGTTGAGTGTTGCCTATCCGTTTGAATTATCGCAATAAATCCTCATACTACAGTGACAACAAACAACCGTCGAGACAAAAGTTATTAGTCTTCGCATATAATACTAATGAAAAAAAGTCACGGTTGCTGTCTTCGGCAGCTTTTCTGAAGGACAGTTTGGCACAAAACGATGAATAACTAGTGCCAAATGGATGAACTTTCTTTTCGTAAACAATCGCACTACATCTCACATCGCAATATGACCAGTAAATTAAGCCTACAGATCACCTGTAACACTTTGGAAACCCAATTTTCTGGAATATCTGTTCAATTTCAGCGGAAAGGACAGTGACATATCTACGGAACCTGACTGGTACCCCTAACAAATGATCAGTTGGATCAGTTACATGTGATAGGACTTCGTTGAGTGAAATGCCCTCACGAACAGCCGCACAGTCGAATACCACTCGGAACTTCCCGGGCTTGTTCGAACTTAGGACGTTATGGGATTGCAGGAACACACGTTTTCTTGGGCATCTTCTTGTGGAAATATATACGTCGTTTATCCTTTTCAATCATGACCGCTAATAACGTGATTGTACTTTGAGAGTAGTTTCGAATTCCGGAGCAGGTATATCCTGAGAAACGACAAACGATGGTCTACAACTGGGTGAATAAAGGGAAGCTCATTTCTATCAATACGCCACGGCACACCATCGATACACTTATTCCTTTCTCTACTTTACTTACACGCAACTATCTCCTTCTAAACGACGAGGCGGCTTCATGAATATATCACATATCATAGCTGATCGATCAGAAGCAGTGTAGAGTCTAAATACGTGAATGATGGAACGCACTCTACCGGCTGGTCATTGATGGACAGCTTTTGAGCTGATGGCCATGAGTAAGACGATTTACCTTCAGTTTTCGTTGTGTTTGATTCTAGTCCGATATATTCTGGGGATAAATTACTTCGATCGAACACTAGTAAAACCGTTGGAGGTAGCGCCTTTGTGGTGGTAGACTGTCGTGTCCCATAGGGCATCCTCCATTTCATTGGTCTCCATCGGTTTCCCACCTCTCACCTGTGTCCCCAAAAGTCTGAAGCACGCATAAGCAGCCACACCTCAGCAAACCGTTCAGCAGGAGGGCTTAGTCAGATTAAGGGTAAATAAGTCCTAAATTCCTAGGAAAGAGACGATGTTCAGCATGCTAGGGTAGATTCCCCCCTAATGGGTGGACGAGATCTACCGACTCATCGGCTACAAAGGAAACTTATCCAACCTACCCAACCTGGTATTCCGAAATGAGCAAATTAGCCTCACAACAGGCCACCGGCTCATGTGGAACAACTCTGCTGCACTTTGGGTTGCATTTGGATTTGCAAAGGCTGAAAGGAGATCATCTGAATAAAGGCTGGATCAGTCACCGGTAATTTAATTTCTACTGCTGATTGGGCAATCGAGTAATACAACATCCCTGTTCAGTGCTGGAAACACCGCCACGCACAATTTTCCCGAGACGACGTTTACCAGACTGGATGTCTGGGAAACTATTTCAGCTGTCAGCCAAACAAACGAAGCCCAGATATCAGGAATTGGCGAGAACTACAGACTGCAACTGGGAGCTTCGTTCTCCGTTAAGCTTGATTGAAAGTGGTAATGGATCAAACATTCTGCAACTGTGGAGACTGAAGAAGGGATTAGTGACTCCAACAAGCTATTCCGTCTCATTCACAACGCATTGGATAGGCGCTGCAAGATGGAATCATTCCTGTGCAGTGCAGCCGGCCATCTTATACCTGAGCACAACAGAAAAAAGGGAGCACCACGAATGAGTGTACTAGTTTCTACGGCTAAACTGTACATATTCAGTACAAACATTCCACACACACGATTCCGCGCATCGCGAAATATCAAAAAATGGTGGATATGATAACATTTTGGACGAAACTAATTTCGTACAGCATGAAATTCAACACTGTTCAAAATTGTTTGAGAAGCTTAATGGCCCGATAGTCAATGTCCAAATATTAGTTTGTTTCTCCCCGTTTGTTTCATTATCACCACTACTGATCACTGATTGCTGTTGCCCCAGATGATTGTAGTCTTAGAGTCCCCAGAGAAAACCGACCTCGGTATACCTATTTCCAAAAAACAGTTTTTCGTTCAATTTTCAGCCTCTGGGTTTGGAGACTTTTTATGATGATCGTTTGATCACCGCCCTTCATCTGTTCCTTTTCATTTACACTTTTCTTGTTTGGAATTATCGCATTTTGTGTAAATATCTGGTGCGCATCTATAATGTATAATTTTGCACTTTCTCTGATTGACAAAATGAAATGCACCGAAGGACTTCACGGAACCTGGCTTTCTTCTCAGTAGTATTTTCCCTCTATTCACCTCATTTTGGCGAAAATCAATTTTACTCCTTTGCGGCTGATAGTTGAGTTTATTAGCCCACTGAAATCCCCGATGCAATACAATGAAATACAGGTTTGTTCTGTTCAGATAGCCATCACCATGCGTTGTGTGTGGTGGCTTTGATTGTTATCTCGTAGCGGCAATCTCACAAGGAAATAATGGAGGAGAAGAGAGTATGAAACGAATATGAGGAGAACCGCGTTATTGGAATTACGTCGATGGAGAAAGTTTGTGGATGCAATAGCCCCACTAATCGCGGCATCTATCCATATCTCTCAAAGTATCTAACTATTGAGTGGCAGGGTCGCTTGAACCTCTCATAGAAAGTCTAATACGCCCTACAATAACAAGCCAACTAGTAAGACGTTCCATAGAGTAGTAGTTTGCAAGGATCAGTGTCACCGTGGGATTTGCTTGTGTTTGATCATCAAAATACAAAAACGCAGGAAACTCCATGAGTACAATGCTCCATTAGTACAGAAACAGGACCCTACAATTGCATTATTCGAACTGCAGTGTGACTGCTAACAGCCTGCTCACTATATTGCTCCACGTTCAACGTAAAAAACAATGTGTCAGTGTTATTTATTCATTCACCGAATGAGTGCAACAACAGGACCCTACAATTGCATTATTCGAACTCCAGTGTGGCTGCTAACGGCCTGCTCATTCAATTGCTCCACGTTCAACGTAAAAAACACTGTCCCCAGTGTTATTTACTCCTTCACCACACACGAACTGAGAGTATTCGATTTTCATTGTGACGGTTAATTTACAAGAGCACTGTCGGTCATATTGCATCGAAATCACACAAGAAAGGGCCTCCCATTCCACTTAGTCCCGCTAGCCAGTGATTTAAACGAAGTACGAATTTGAAATGCAGTTTACCTCAGTTTGTACTATTACTATGGACCCAGATAGTGACACCCAGTTTGTAACCTATATCATAATTAATGTTGGTCATTTTCAACTTACTGTTATGAAGTAGAGTAAGCCAGTGTCCACCGTATCTCATTACCCGTGCTACGGTTCTAGCTTATCTAACTCAACCCCACTGTTATCTACTTGTTGACCCTTCAAAACCGAAATGGGCCTACTGCAGCTTCGGGACACTCACAGTGGAGCGTTAGGTTTACTAAAGATGCAGGAAATGTGTGCTTTCTAGTGTACGTTGCAAGTCCCCTCGGAAAAATCAACTCACAGAATTTTTCTCACTGTCAAATTGTAGTCCAGAGAAATGGAAAAAGCTACATCTAATATTAGATAAGGTATCTCCAGTCAACTGAACTTGTTCCTCGTTTTTGACTTCTAAGAATTGCCAAAGAAGATCAGTTCATGAGCTGGCAGCTCGTTTGTTGGAAAGCTCAAGAGCAATACCAGAAAATTCATGTTTCTCAAATACAAATGAGATCGAAAATCAGTCTGAGTAGTAAAATGTATTCAAGTTATGTATTTGAGGTTGCTTAACTCTGCGTAATCCCGTGACTTGCATTTTGCGGTCGTCGTTGGTCTGTGAGAAGTGGGCTTCTGTCCAGTTTTGGTTGTGTTCGTCAAAGGAGGAGTGGACGTCTCGTCTCAGCCGATGCTCTTATGCTATTTTCCTGCAATCGTCTGCGTTGTGACTGCCCACTCGTTTTGCGGCTAAACTACCTGCATCATCACCTCATCGGGGACTTACGTCCTGAAATTCACAAACCAAAATGGCAGTAAATGTAGGCGTTATCACGTGTCTCGTGTGATTATAACTTTGAAGATTCGACTAGGACGATAAAAATGCTAACGTTCAATTTCGTTTTTCTGCGGTTTCATTTACCCTCACTGAAATTGGAACGAAGAGATATACAATGCTAATATCAAACAAATACCGTCCTTATTTGGGATTGATTGCGCGAATATCCTGTTCTTCTTCATATAGTCATTCTTTATCTAACTAGTGCAAGTCCACACTCTCGCCTCCCTACTGGCACATGCACTGCCGGTAACCAGGTACCTGCCTCACTGCGTGTGTCTGTGTGTGTGAATTGCTGATCTGTGGTGAAGAGGATGACGTGGTCCGATTGCAAACGCGCTTATTAGAAATGTGAACGATCAGACACGTACATCAAAGGACGTATGCGCATGTTCATCAATAGAGCAAGTTGACCACGGATCAATACGAGTACAAAACAAACGAGAGTGGATGGCACAGTGAGGAAGAGGAAATATTCAGATTGGTAGAAATTCCGGACCTAGACAATCATGCGTTACATACAAATTCTATACGCGGTCCACGATACCACCCGCTCAAAGCAGACAGTTATCTGTACCACACCTGAACTTTTGCAAACTTATTACGATCTCCATCAATGATTATAATGTACCATACACATGGATGTGAAGAAGGAGAACCGAACAGCAACCTTCTTGTCGGCTGGGGCAGTTCATTGTGTTCGCTAATGAAAAACATCGCATACGCGAGAGTCTGTACTGCAAATCCGTTCAACGACTTGGAGGCTCTGCTATATAGCCATGTGAATCCGGTCAGTTTGAGGGCACAGAAAGTGCTAAACTCTGTTCCCTAGTATGTGATCCCGACACTAAAAAAACACAAGATGAGGAATATTACTTAGTGTTCAGTTATTCATCCAATTGAGGAACCCCCCACGGCAGATATAAGTCACCGAGGATGTAAATGAAGCTACTGCTGACGCCCTTGTTCACGTCTGCTGAGGCCTGGTTGACGCCCAGGCAATTCGCTGACGTTCTCGATGCAAAGGCTCAACATTCTGTAGTGAACTACCAATAAATTTGCTCTCGTCAACCAACCCGTTTCACAAAAACGCCTCGACCTAGGCCGGTCGGATAGGCGGTTCCCTTACACAAACCAGTACAAATAAATCGTTCCTTCTCGTGCACCGAACCCCACGTACGTTCCACCTACCGCTTCCGTCATGCAGGATGCTGTTTTTGTGGTAAGAATGGTCATATTTTCAAGGCATGCCGCTAATCCAAATGCGCTGTCATGAATGCCACCTCTGAGTATCCGGAAAATGATGACAATCTGGCATACACACTAGAGATTCCGAGTGAATCCAACCAATTCATGTACAGATCAGTCCATTTCCTCTGTGCCGTGGAACTTCGATTTACGTTGGATATCAGGAGCTGCTTGTCCATTATTCGGAAATCCGTATTCGATTTTATTCTGCCCAGTGTACTCATACAACACACTGATGTGCACATTCACGGTGTTGCTCATCGTCGACTTTCACTGTTGCGCGATACTACATTGATGTTTCGTTCTGAAAGTTAATATATCCTGATATGCTTCCCGATATTCGTAGACAGTCCCTTGATTTTACTTTTGAAGGCCCCGCGTACATTGGAGCAATAGACAACAATTCGAAAGTCACTCAGTATTCCGGTGGATCAGTTGTTCTCCAGCATTTGATCGCACAATGCTCCAATAACGAGGGTGGCATGGCGTTTGAGCCCGCGAAGTTGGAAGCGGGTGGTGATGCGGAGCTCCTGAAGCGCTGAGTGTTGCCATATGGTCAGATCGAAGGTGTTCTGAAGGTGCTTTCCCAAATGGAACAAGACGGTGTCATTGTGTGTGTGTCTCCATCCACATGGGTTAATCCGATTGTGGTGGCGGTGATGAGTGATGGACAGACACTTCAAATTTGTGATGAGCACCGTATGTTTATGAACCCATGTTCAAAAAGACGCGCGGCAAGCACGATGAAAACGCAGAAGTGCCAGAAACGCATATTTGGCAGCAAGTGTTTCTCAAAAATTGATCTGGCTGATGCATGTTCAGAAATTCTGCTGCACTCGGAATATCAACAATAACCAACCATGAACATCCCATGGAGCATGCTCCAATACAATTGCTCGCCGTTCGGTATGCCCGTGTCCGACGGGATATTTCAAGCCATTATAGACGAGGTGATCCGTGTTATCAATGGGGTGATAAGAAATCAGGATGTTGTGCTTATATTTGAATCCGTGAAGAACTAACACTACTGCAGGTTGTGAGAGCAGCTGGAGAGATTCGGGGAATGAAACGTATCGAAAAAGCTCAGATTCGGTTTCACCAAACCAGAACTCCTAGGCTTCACAATCAATTCAAACGGATATCGACTCAATCCAGATGGTTTTAAATCAGCGATTGTTATCCAGTCACCGAAAAATCAGGCGTCTTTTGATCAATTCTTGGATGTTCGCAGTGCTACCTCAGATTAGATCCCAACTTTTGACACGAGTCCAACCTTTTTTCTGGCCCAGTCATACGACGCAGAACAGTGGAACAAGCAGTGTTGTCTCGAGAATGTACGATTGATTTTATTCATTTTGTACTTCCATTTAGTATTCAGTGGATTACCAAGCTGTCCCAAATGTATCAGTCCATATTCGTCGGTAATTCTCTCAAGAATATTGGTGTTTAAACAAGCGCTTCGTTTGAACTTTGTTGAAACTTATATAAGGTGGAAAATCACCAGCTTTCTTCAACATTCCTGTGGTCAAAACTCTCTGTAGGATTGGGTGTTGAGTTCTTTTCAGCAAGATCGGTCTCAATTACTCATTTCATATTGCATTCAACTAACTGATTTTAACTGTTATGCACGAGTTTGCATTCATTCCAATCAAACGATGTACTATTGGCCAGCTTCCGCAACGGAATCAAATTGATTCGAAACCAAGATACACACAGCTATCGCCTAGTAATTTGAAACTGCCAGTATTCTGAGAAAACCAAAACTTGGTTGAGCGTACCTTAGTGTCACTCTGTCTCACTGGATCGCTCGTAAACCGAATCTCTCTAGTTCGGGGGTGACAATGAGCTGCACATTGGTGACCTCCGAAGAGGGACAGTTTAGGATCGGGTGAACCTCACCAAGTTGTTTCCATATCATCCGCTTTCACTATCCATCTTACTATGCGTGGAACACATGTCTGTTATAGTCGTAGGCTGCACTACGTTACCTCGACAACCATAGCAGCATCAGTTTAGACAAGACAGAATACCTGAAACCAAAGGACCTCACGCGACAGACCAGAAGAAGTCCCTCCACGGGTGCTTCGGTCAGTTTCTCGTGTTGGGTTAGGGCCCCACTATCATCTGGGTCAGACTTTTGAGTCAGTGGATACGGAAAGAGTATCCAAAAAAACTATTATTTCCCTGCGCTTTTACTCTCATCCCAATTCTGAATATATACGAGGGACCAGAATGAGTCGTGACCGTGAAGTCCTAAATCTCGGTTCCAGTAGCAAATACGAGACAAGAAAAAAGAGAATCGATTCTCCAACCTAAGCATTCGTCTCACTCAGCTGCTTTCAGCATCGGCACACCTCCTCAAACGGGGCGACAGTCTGCCATACCTGGAATTCCTCAGACGTTTACCATTGATGTCAGTTGTGTCCCCGAAACGCGCATAAAAGACCCAACTTCAGTATCAACACTTTGCTCACCAGCTACGAACTGGGTTTCCCGTTTCACTCTACGCATGCCGGGTGATTCGGTGTCTGGTGTTTGTGGCAAGGCTGGCATTGGCATCATTCTCGGCAAGAAAATTGATCGAGTGTACTGCTCGACTGGGTTCCAATGACCAGTCGTCTATGTGCGATTCGGGTGAACGGTTCTTCACACGTAAACAGCACGAGACTGAAGAGTCCATGCCCGTTTGTCGTTTATGTGTATGCCCCAAAAGACTGCAACTCGTTTGAGGCTGAAGATGAATACTACCATGATTTGATGAATTGCTCCGTAGTATGCGTTCAAACGGACATCATGGATGTTGATGGTGAATTCAGTGTTCAAGTTGAAAGCTTAGAAGAGACGGAGAGAAATAAAAGAAACCATTTCGACATTTCAACCGATGGAACCGATAACGGTGACCGACACATTCAACTATGTCCCTACCATGGACCATTCCTAGCGAGTACAAATTCTGGCACAATAAGCCCCACCGAGTGACCTGGCACCCTGCTGCGTCTCCACAGCCTTGCACTCAGATCGGCCATATTGTTCTTGATTACCGCTCGCACGGATCAACTCGAAACTGCTAATCATTTTGAACCCCGTCTTTTGCCAATGATCACACAGTTGTCTATGCGAGTTTGAATCTACCTCTCGACGGTGGCCGAAAATACATCAAAGACGAAATCCCTTGTCGGCCGCTATTTGACGATATCAAAGAATGTGGCTCCAAGCAGAATTGTTGTAAAATTCAAGATTGGCACATTCTATTTTATTTCACTGTACTCACTCTTTTATAGTACATAATGGTACCATACATGATACCGCCTTGCTGAAAAATTTACCTACGTTCTATGCATTCTTGATGTTCTTACTTCACAGTGGTTGTGTGCGGGGTTCAGACTATTCAATCCATTTGATTTCACATTTGGCGTCGCGCAAACGATTCAAACCATGATTGCATCTGAAATGAAACCTCTTGATGTAAGTTCTACATCTCAGCCGGTTGACAACTACATGGAATGTTTCAATAAATCGTATTAGCCCCGAAACCATTTGGATGATGCAATGAAAAAAGTGGTTTCGTTCATCCCATTTGCAGAAATGCATACACTCCCATGAGAACGTCGTCTTTTCCGGATTCTACCATCAGTCTACCACACGACATGTTAGGAATCATCATTTTATGGCATTTCAAGTCGGTCAATTTCACTGCTGCTGAGAGAGCCAAATGGAACAGTCTCACTAGATTTGGAAACCGATCCGTTCGTGAATTCATTCTTCAGTTGGAGATACAGGCAGCGAAGTGCCACTACGGTCCCACATGGGAACATCAACTGTGCAATCGCTTGATTGTAGGAATCAACCTTCCAGTTTGGAACAGAGGCTGTTCCTTGCAACTGATCAGACCCTTCTTCAAGTTAGCCGAATTGGTGAAAAGTATCGGGAAGTAAATGCTGTTTCGGAGTCCACGCAGTTCAGTTCTTCCGAAAATCAAGTAGTTAGGCACACTCAAAATTTGCCTCGTCTTACCAAGCCGATAAGTTGTCGTGACAATCAGCCCTACTTGAGCGATCGATTCTGTAGAAATCATACCACAACACTTCCGACTTGGGCAGGTGTATTTCATATGGTCAGCTGTTCATGATTTGCACATTGATGTTACTCTCCTGACTTCGTCACCCGATTCATTGGATATACAACAGCTTGTTTTAAAATGTTCTGAGGTTTCTGGTGGAATGCACATTCCTGGATCAAGGTTAGAGACATCTGGCGATCTAAATTTCCTTCAGACTATTGGGGATCCTTATTGGGTAAATGCCATACTCTTGTGATCACTGATGCTTTTTCCCGCTGATCAAAGGTATACTTAACAACACAGACTACGCACGGGAAAAGATTCAACAGAGGAGGAATTCTATTTGGGCCAGTTACTGACAGTGGCACCAATTCAGCTGCTTATCTCTTGGATAATTGGCTATAAGATCTTGGATGAAAAGTAAAACACACTGCTCTTCGTCACCCGCAGTCTAGTGGTTGAGCATAGAACTTTGAATGAAATTTGTTTTGTGATTCCCCATACATTTTTCGAACCTGGTCTTGCCATTGACAATCCGTTAGGTATCACAAATGTTCACCGAGTTATCGACGCCCAGTATCCAGATGAGTTGTAAATAAAAGTCCAGCGGGCTCTATTTGAGGCTGTGACGGCTGACCAAGATCCAACAACCAGCTACCCACAGAAGCATTGGATATCTGCATCCTCAGTTGAGCTGTGAGTTGCTCGCAAAATGATTTCTCTCGATTCCAGATATGATGGAACACTGATGTGCCTTAAACGCCAATTGATTCTGAGCCTGAGAAACGGCCGTGAACAGTAGTGGATTGTGAAGGTGGAAAAAGCTGCAGTGATGAGGAGCAGCTACAGCGATTGGCGGCAGCTGCAATCTTATCCGTCTAAGCGAAAACACGTGTTCTCGAAAGTCAGGCGTTATTGAACTGCTCTAAGAGACAAACGGCTAACTGATTCGAACTCAGGAGCTTCGTCTAGTCCGTTGGGAGAAGAATTTTAGGAGGCGGTTTAATCGGCTTTTATATCCAACAGTCTTGTTAAGAAGTGTCATAGATCCAACTGTGGTTGTGGATACCGGTTCTATGTCAGAAAAAGAAGTTCTTCGTGAGCTAGTCCACCGATCGATTCCTTCGAAATCTCACCATAAACATTTCGATTTTGGCAGTTACGTCGTTGTTTCACATGTCCCCGTCGACAAGCTATGTGTTTTGTCTGTGGTAAGTTTGGTCACATTGATAGTGCTTGTAAAAGTAGCCAAGCATACCGACAGACGATCCCCTCAGCATCATCTGATACTTCTTTACTTCCTACTAGGTTATCGACACTTGAATTATCCCTCTTGTCAGAGAAGGTTCCACATTCTAGCAGAAATTGCATACTCTAGAGGGTAGTCAACACACTTTGTTGTTGACACTGGGAGTGTAGAATCCATCATTTCACCTAAAGCTATGAATTGCGTTTATCCAATCGATAAGATTAATCCTACTAGTGTGACTATTCCAGGTGTTACTGGATACAAGCTCCCACATGTCGGTTATTGTATGGTTCTTATTCAGCTACGTGATTCTGTTCCTGTTAAATGTAAGTTTTTGGTTTCTGATTCTGGGCCTCCAATTCTTGGTTTTAAAGTTGTTCGTGAATTGCACATTGATGTCACTCTCCTAAATTCTTCTCCCGATTCATTGGATATACAACAACCTGTTTTAAAATGTTCCAAGGTTTATGCCGGAATGCACATCCCGTGATTGAGGTTAGAGATATCTGGCGATCTCATTTTACTGAAGAGCAGTGTAAATCATTCTAGTTTGAGAGATCCTGTCCGTCAAGCAACGCAGTCTGTGTATGCGCGGACTTACTAGCTCTGTGGAGTCGTCTAACTGGGCCGACGTTGAGCGAACATGTAAATGTTGCAAGCAGCATTTACATTAGGTACGTTCGAAACTTTCGAATTGGCTTCCTTGACTGTTGCTTCGCGAGGCGTGCCAGCGGTTATATGCAGGATATTGTGGAGCATTCTTGGGTAAATACTACACTCTTGTGATCATTGATACTTTTCTTCGCTGATCAAAGGTATATTGAACAACTTCACCTACTGCTGTAAGTGAATTAACGCGAGTGAATTTAGTCATCTCCGGAGCGATACTGCCCACCATACTCATAATCCTTACCCGAAAAGTCGGGTGTAACAATAGAAATGACTAGGTCGTTGCATTCTGTATGTCCCCACCCTTTCCGTTTCGAGCACATGACCCAAGTCATATTAACCATTTCATAACAATAAACCTCCTAATCAGCATAATTTTCGTGTTCGACTAATCAAAATTTTGCGCATCAAGAATCAGAGCTGTTCTGCACATCACACACAAATCATTTGCTGTTCATTTTATATTGATTGGTGTTCTTTGCGTCTTGTGAATTACATATCTAGCTTGACTCAAGCTCAATAATTATGATTTCAAAGTGTTTTCAAACCTACCAGGCATTTTTCCTTGGGAGGAGTGGGAGAGGCCCATTAAAAGAAACTTCATACTGCTCTCACAGTTTTCGCGACTTTCAACAACCACAACTGAAACCATTGTATTTCATAAATTCACGACAGAGGAAGTGTGGCTTCATTGATTTTGTGGCGGTACTGAAAGAAAACTGCTCAGATTCGGTACGTGTTTCAGTGACTGAACACTGGTTACCAACAACCTAAACCAAACTTCCGTATTGCTGACACGGTTTTCTCAACATATTCTACCAATGTAATGGAAGGATTGATGATCAAACACCGATAATGTCGGTTTAACATATACCCGAACGGTCGTGTTTCTGAACTATAAAAAGGAACGAAATTACCTGTGACAGTGCATACTCGACCGTTGATGAACTTTAGGATATCATGCCAGCATCACCGATGAGGGAGGTTGGTAAAGACCAGTGGCACCTTCTGCATGCGAGCTGACACCTGATCCGTTATCTGTTCACCTCATAAGATGGAAATGCCTCAGTCGCAAAACTTATCTACTCCAGCTACGGCTTGCTTCACTCATAAAATATTTCGATCAGGGCCAACCCAGTACAGCAGCAGCAAACAAGAAATTCCTTGTACTTCCCACGCAGCACATTTGATCCATTTGCGAAATGATTTATAACCTGTATTCATTCCAAACAGTAGACACTATGTTCGAAGGATTCCCAGTGGTTCGCAAATTCCGATCACTTGTGTCATTCTGGCACGAGAAGAAAAGGATGACAGTTGAGCTCTTCTTTATTTATCTTGAACAGTGGTGCTTACTGCCTTATCTCAGATTCAGGCCATGTGGTCGGTAAATTAAGTCAATGATCGCCCGAATAAACCCTATTAAGGGTGAATTTTGAATACATGCGCGATTTACGGAGTAATCGAAAAGAAACGAATTGCTTTAGTTTTCCAATTTGAGAGATAAGGCCACGCTCTGATTAGTGTGGCATTGTATCTGGATTATAGGAAAAAATTGACTCGAAACACCATTAAGATGAGACTATAACTGTGAAGAAAAGCAACTCGTGCACACAAATGACGTCAGAATATTGTTGAAGGTCGGTGTTTGAATTTCCCCGATGCATTCAGGAGATTCAAATCTGGGTAGTTCAGTGGTGCGTGGAGTTGAGAGATCATGAGAAAAATTGGAGCTGGATTGCGATCGATTGCATGCAACCCAACATGCAACGGTCAATTGTATTTCGGAATGGGCAACAAATCTTCGGATAAGTTGGTGCGTTAAGCAAATGAACAAAGCTTGATCTCGCTACAAAAGTATATTTTCTAGGGACTAAACCCAGTGGCTCGACCGGAAGTCCCCTTTGCATGGGATCGGACGAAATAGGACGTATACGGTGGTTTCCAGGACCCCAAAAATAAGCTCAATTGGAATATTTCCTGGGTGGTTATGTTGGAAGATACCTTAGGGACCACAAGGCCGAGAACCTGGGTGAGTTGGAACATCGGATCCAATCTGTATGCGGTGCGATTCCAACATCAGTGCAGGAGGCTGGTTAACATAATATGATTCGACGACTGACGAATTGCCTGGCTCAAGTTGGGAAAGATCTTTGACACTGTATGTGTTGATTGCCCGGCCAACAACCCCAAACAGTTTGAACACCTGCTTAAAAGATACCTCGAAGTTATTTGCGACTAACTAAGAAAGCTGTTTCTAGTCGGAGGCAGAGTTCACATTACATCAAGAAAACTGCTTATTTTCACTCTATACGTTTAATTCGATCTATTCCTGTATGCTAACGGATCGAACATCTCGACAGCGATTTCCACCACCGATACGGACCGCCACTTGACGAACGTGTCCATCGGCACCTCTCCATGGATGTCCGTTGGATTGGAATGTCACAGCAGTAAATCACTACATCTCAGAGCTCTTGGTGATGAGAGGTCATCATACACCAGAATAATTGGCTTGACATTGATGATCCGTCCAGTCTCAGCGATACAGGTCAGCAGTGATTCATCTGTGAGAAACTGACCACCAACCACGGCTGTCATTATTCGCTTAACAGAGCAAATCATTCTTTCTCATATGTCACCAAAGTGAATTGCTTCAGGTGGTTGAAATCACCAGTCGAAATTAGGCATTGGAATCTCACTTACTGATTTTCGCTATCAAATCACAATATCAGTCTTTCTCACTCTCTTCCGGCCCCGATAAAATAAGCACCGGTGTCGCCAAAACATGACCTCAGGGGGTCCTCGAAAGCGACACGAGAAATGCATTTGTTGTTAGGCTATGTGTCACTTCTATATGCACAGCCCCCATTCGAATACAAGTGAACAAACACCCGCATTGCTTGTGCGTACTTCTACCAATTTTAATATCAAATGTTGGCAAAGTATTCAATCCCCCAAACCCTAAACGGTCGACCTTCTCGAATCTTATTCAGGGGTAGCGGAGCCTTAATCTGAAAGCACGGTTGTGGGAACACTTTCCAACAACGAGAGAATTTTTCGAGTTTTCAACGTACAACATTCATGATCAAAACGATCCGAAACTCCATTTTAATTCACGCGAAAACGTGAGAAGCTCCCACATGACCGTTTACCTCGTCATAGTGCTTCACAATCAGTTCAGCGATTGTACAACCTGGAGGCAGGAGGGGTACCAATCAATCAGTTACGATAGGTGCCACAGGCACACAGCCGTCTAAATAAATCAGGTCTTCATACACGGTGGTTCCTAAGGGCTTCAGAATACTTGTCGCCTTCGGTGGGTTTACCTTCGAAGGCTTCAGATCCTTTTCAAAACATTGAAGTTGGGTTATTCTGATTGATATGAGTGAAGCATCACCCAAGTACTTCACTTTCATAGGTCCCAAATGGACAGTGAACTGCCGTCCATACCCTTATAAGAGAATGGAAATAATCAATCTTCTTAGCCAAGCTACTTCGGGCTTTATTTAAATCCAAATTGAGTAACACGACTCGAGGGTTTCTGCGAGTGCAGTCACTTACCATAACAGAACGAAATGTTTCCACTTCTGGTAATTTTTTTATCGGAATATACAAACACGGATGTTAGCCTCTTTTGCTAAACATCAAAATTGCTTAACAACTTGGACCTTGAATCCAAACGTTCCTTTCAGGCATCAGTTCCCTGACTGCGCCTCTAAATGAAACATCCGCTGGATTCCCATCGGTCGGAACATATCGCCACCTACGGTGTCATGTACAGTTCCCTATGAGAGCAATTCTATTGGTCACAACGAATGGAAACGAATGGCACTGGCATTATTTATTCACTGCAAACAATGGTGGGATCCGTCCATGGAATAAGACGATCTATATGCATTTGTATCTCGTGAGTAATGTCGTTCAAAACCGTGTTCCAAGAACAACTGCAACTAATTCAGGTCGCGGTATGGTGAGAAATTTGCAACGTGCCACTTGGGGTTTTCCCACCATGAAAAGGTAAATAGGTCCACAGTCACACTGAAACCGCAAATACCTAACTGGACCATAATTAGACAAAAGCAAAATTCGAATATCTATTCGAATAACTGAAAATATTCAAACCCACCTAAAAGATGCGCAGACTTGGTTCCAAGCGGAGCTGGTCGACTTCAAACCACAGTAACTGGTATCATCGTCCAGACATCAATCACTCACCACGTCTGAATGCATTATTATCATTGAAAATCTACAGCTGCAAACTGACTTGATAATTTCACGCCCAAACAATGATTCCGGACAAGTGCTGACTCATTGGAATGAATATGAGAAAGCGGAGACCGTTCTTGACAATCCCAGCAAGTTTGTGCCCCAAGATATTTGCGACGAACCTGATGAACTAGAACAAGAGGCATAGGCAGAAGCACACTTTCTGCTGGAAAGACAGTTTACCAATGAGATCACAGCTCAACATGTGAAGCCAAAAGGATTTCAAATTCACAACTGCAAGGTTCACCGAAACTAAACAAACCAGAAGTTTCACTTTGACAAATAATATAGATGATAAATTCATCACAGCGCGAATTGGCGAAATGGGTGTTGAAATTGCTTTAGCCAGTTCATGATTTATTGGCCAGAGACATTATGGATGAAAGTTTCGAAACAGTAGACATCTTTAGGCCAGATCATTGTGAAGGGGAAACACACGGCTTCATTTGATGTCCAATCACTGTTCACGAATTTCCCTTTAGGGAGGCCATACGTATCATATGCGACCATGTCGAGCAAAAAGAATTCAAAATCGTTATACCAGTCTCATTTGAGGAACGACAATGAAGACCATGCTCAACAGTCGTATCGTGTTCTTCCCTTGGCCGGGCCCACAGACAAATTGACTCAGTCACAATGCGGAGCTCATTGGATTCATTTTATCAGGAAATATTTTGGCTCCCTTTGAGGAAAATACGAGCTTGTTCATGAATGCAGTATAAGTCCCATGGCCATAAAAGCCCACTGTACTATTAAAGATAACCGGAAACCAGACCGTTCGGCATGAAGTGGGGGACCGCATGAGGTTCCAATATGCCAGATGTGGTCACCAGCCGAGTCACAATGGATTTCCTCCTAGCACGAAAAATATCGTCGTTCGAGGAATAAGAGCCTGTGCCCTCCGATGTGTCAAATGAAAGCTCGGCGCCAGCGATCGCAGTTTGGTGTATCTTGTTGATAGAAAAGGCTTTCTTGTTAGGAAACAGGAGGATAAGTGCCATCAGAAAGAAGCGAATTCGTATTGATTTTCAAGTATCGTTTTTTCTATAAAATAATTTTCAAGCAAAAAAAGGGAGTTCGAGGAATTCCTAGGGTTATTGAGAAAAGCTACCACAGTGTGTTCTGGTCCTCACGGAAATTCCAACAATATAGGATGTTGATGTTTCTGTACACCGGAGATGCCACTGCCACAAAACCTCTGACAATGTTAAAACTGTTAACCTACCCATTTATCTACTCAAGTAAATACTTTTTATTTGTCCAATATATTCAGAAGGAAATTGTATTGATGACGCTGACTTTTAACCCGTTGTGATCAGGCCGTCGGGAGGCAATCTGGACAATTGGCACCATAAATGTTGAACAAGACTTAGTTATTTTGGACCTTCGAGTAATGGACTATATGCTAATGTTACCCCTCAGTGAGCTTGATAATACGGTACATTTTACAGGCGAGAATGTCGTAAGAGTGCAGAATCTAAGTCCTAGACAACAGGCCAAATGCCCGATGCCCACGTGGATGTATTGATATTTTGCCTACTGAGGAGCATTCCTGTGCGGAATGTCGTTGTATATATCGTGAACAATTCTGCGCGATGTTTATCACCACTTAAAAATCAAAATGTCATTCAGATATAAATTTTATTTTCGGTGAGTCCTCACCAGCTAGACATTCATTCACATTTAAAAATTTACACATTTATCGTATGAAGTAAATATTTCACTTAATTTTCAGTTTTATTTCCCACGAAAAACCGATATTATATGAAATCATTCTGGTCACATGCACATTTTGATCTTTCCTCCATCTGCTTTTCATCAAGAGCTATGTTTCATGTGGGCTACAACGGTCGCTTCATCGAAGCGGGCGTATTGGATCAGGAAGATAAACTCACAAGAAAGGAAACTCACATTCATGGAAGCTATTTTTGATGTATTAACAAACCTGTGCTGGAGTGATGGGTACAAGTGACACAAACTACATGAATAAAGTAGAACATGACTGCGGAAGAGGCGCCAAGCATACGACGCACACGTGAAACAGCAAAACAGAGGGTGATGATAGTTAGAAAGTAAATAAAAATTCAGATTGAATTTGAACTATAAGATAAACGAGCAAGCCGTTAACAATCCAGAAACGTCTATGATCGAGACCTTTGTTCGTGGTCACAGTTCAGAAAGCAGGAGGCAAATAAAACACGGTTAAACACTGAATAATGGAATTCTAATTCATCTCTGTTGTAAATCCGTAGTCAGTTTACTGTATCGTGTGCAATCGAATGTCCCAATTGTCCGATTCATCGATAAACGGAAATACGAAAATAATCTGAATAGGAAAGCTGCTTGAATTTCACATATGATTCATTTAAACTATGATTAAATGAAGTGAAGCTTGCATCTTCTTTGGTCACAGAAACCGAATCGGCCTTTCCCGGGAAGCCAGTCCGAATAACCACGAGCGTTCCTCGGAGCGTCAGCTGTGGTCAACTGAGTGTGGACTTCAATGCGCGGTATACCTTCCAACTGATGAGCTGAAAATTCTGTTCGTAAAAGCCTCTGTCAGCTTTTTTCACTGTTGGGACAAATGATCGGTTTATTCATCAGGTCACATATTTGAACTCCAACTAGTAATTTCATAATCCTCCCAGTTTCTTGTGTCATCGTCAGCGATATACTGTATCACAACTTTTGTGAAATTTTCTGTCTCATTTACTCACAACGCAATTGCGTATCACCAGTCGAGTAAAACACGTGTTAATGAACAACGGGACCGATTACTCGACGTAACCTGCATTTGATTGAACTCTCAGCTTCCATCGGACAATACACACGTGAACAACCCATTGATCAATGCAACGTAGGACTGTTGCACATTTGCTTTAGACACGTAGTCAGCTGATCGAACAATGGAGACGAAATTGTGGATGGATATTATCTGTAATCCTGCTACAAATTAGTATGCTGTGATATTTGACCGAGTTATGACCGGATCGGCAGTAGAGCACTGTGGTTTTCGTGCCTTTTTGAAATGAAATCTCTGCTCGCCCGTTTAGATCGGCGGACAGATTACGTCATTAGCTGAGTTGAGTTTGTTCCACTCTTCACTTCACAATAAAGTGTTGTGGGCCTTTGGAGTCATGGGTGTACTCCTTCACATGCATTCACGCCTAAGAGGGTAATTGAAAGAATAAACCCAGTACGGAAGACATTGCGATCTAGTTATATTGTATCAGACAACCGATCAAAAGCCAAAATTAAGTTCGGTGAACTGAGGTATAATGTGAGTCATCTAGTAGTGTGAATGCTCAGCTCTTCATTGAAAACCATGAAGATGATTTGTAATGAGGAAGAAACATCTGTGTAGTGGTTCCGTGGTTCTCCATGGTGATCCGAATCTTGAGGCTGCGTGATGAATCTATGTAAATCTCGTATCTTGCTAGTTACTTGGGAACAAAGAGTTGCTTTGGACCGTTTATTCAATGTTGTTATCGTGCTCTGCGTTTTGTTAGTCGTAGAAACCTTCTCCAAAATAATGCTCCTCCTTATGCATGAATCTTCGCATGTATGACTATTTCACTTGTCAGCTAAATGTTGCACGATTTATTCGACGTCAGCTTTGATTTTGCTGACCTCATTACTTTCATTCTGTAAATGCATATTTGATTTATTAATCAACCCTCAATTGGTATTACTGAATTTCCTTCTCGAGGGACAATTTACTTGGTTTCACGATGTGCGTGATCGTACTGAATTTCATTTGTTATCAGTTGACTTACTGCTTGCAAAAATGACCTCAAAAGTCAAACCCACACTGTTGTTACATGTGCAAAATAAGATAGATTTCCAGTGGCCTAGATAGAGTTGAGAAAATGACCCTTTTCTGGACACAAGGTTGGATTTTTTATACCTACGGTCTTCTCTGACGTCTGATTTTGACCTCACCGTTTTCTTCGGTTGCGTATGTTTAACTGAACTAACAGTTCCGAGGTTTCTTCAGACCTCGTTTTGAATGACTTTACCTTCGGTTTCGCACTGACTGTACAGGCTCGCGCTTCGTTTTCTGATTCGTCGTTGCGACCGTTTGCATTTCGTGTATTTCTCGTATCGGTACTGTGTTTGTACCACTTTATATAGAATACATTGTCGCATCTGTCCATCGGCTCGCACCTTCTCTATTTGTTCAATAGAGGTGATTTTGTTGGTATTTTGCAGTGAGACCGGAATGAAGACACGTTCATAAGCCTTGATCAAACGTCTCCGAACGTTTGTTTACCATTTGAGCCCATTTAGTGGTATAATCTCCGATGTAGTCAGTGATTATGCTCCCATGTCGCATCTGCCGCTCAATCTGCTAATCCAAATCCGGAAATGAAGCAATAAGTTGAAAGTTATACTCGACAGACAGAAAATGAACGCAACCAGTGGTACCAGGTTTGTGGCTGGTGAACGAGATGAACATCCAAGTGATAGATCACGATCTGCATCGTGCAGGCACGGAAAAGAGCTGTTCATTACAATGCAAACCGATGGAGAAGCGGGTATTATTTCGTGTTTATTTTACACGAGAAATAGTCAGATCAATTTCTACGGAATTCATGCCTGGACAAATAAGATTAGTAGATTTTATTGGGGTACTAATACGCCCATATCCACCTGGTCAAGAGCAACCAAGCGGTGTGAATTTACGTTTGTCGCGACAGATATGTACGCCATTCATTTCCACAGGGAATCATTATCGAAACAAAGGATCACTTCTTTGGCGAGAGCACATGAAACCATCACACACGTGCAGCCGTCTACCGAGTTTCTTCTCACACAGTCACACAGTTTGAAATAGAACAGATTCGAACAGGGGCTTCACATTACAAATGAGAACAAATATGTTTCTGCTGGTTATCCGATTTATTATGGCACGGAGAAGAGAAGCAAGGTGGGTGAAGCTATCGGTAGGCTATATTCCAATTTGTGTTCAAATAAGGTGAAACCATTTCACTTTCGGCTTGTTCTATATTTTCAATCCATATACTTTAAATAACCCACCAAAGATTGTTATTTTTTCAACAATTCTCATGCGTAAAACGCTGATACCGTTTCATTATCACTATCCGACAAACCTTCTCCCAATTTTATAACAAGCTAACAATTCGGAATTTAAGAACTTCTCAGGCAGCAAGCTTATCAAGATTCCTTGGTTCATCAAGTTTTCCAAAATTTCTCTTTCGGACGGCTTCAGTTGTACAGTACTCAAGCATGGGGCTGGAACTCTGTCGGAGATGTTGATTATTGTGGTCAGTCAAGCAATTGAATCGTTCTTCATTTCTGACTCTAACCAAGTGTGTCCAGTAACCCAACAGGATCCAAGAAATTTCACACAGTTGTATAGCGTGGTAGTCCATTTCATTGCAGAATCACCCAATGATTCGTGAAAATCCATCAGGCCTGCCTTCGTCGATCACACACCAACATTTTAAGGTTTACAGCAAACGTCACTTCTCAAGAAATTAGAATCCATTATCTGCTCACGTACTCAATTAACTGATTGGCAGACATCTTCTCAGGAACAACATATTGTATCAAAGTTGGAATGAATGCTTCTACGTATCTGATAAGCAGTGATAGTGTTCTTCCAGGAGCTGGTCTTTCTCATAACCTATTGAACACTTACATCAGTCACTTAGCTGTAACCACTCAGCTCGTCTATTCAAGTAAGCCAATGACGTTGTTTTGACTCAGTCTATCTCTCAGTAGTCTGATTTATTTCAGTTCCATGAAAATATTTCACATGTACAAACAGTCTCGGGCGGTCTGAACTTCTGATAAACAATCAGAAATATCAAGATTCCATTCTTTCCACTATGAGATCAAGTTGTATCGAAGACAACGCCATCATTAAATAAGCTCCTCTTAGACGTGTAAACCATAGGTCTATATATACAGGCATTGTTGTCTGGAAAATGCGTCAAATGCCATTTCAAATTCGTGAAATCCAACAGTTCAATGCTTCGCAATCTGTTATTTCTTCATTCGTATATCAGTGTATGCTTCCTATGTTTCTATATTGTTCTGCCAGATTTATTTCTCGTCTGCTGGAAAAAGACAATATCACTCCACGTAGATGTCTCTACATAATCAGTCTTTTTTTCTGGGCTTATGTGGTAAGCATATAACATCATCCATTTAATTTGCCGAAAATATCGTTGCAAACTGTTTCATCCAGTGTGATAATAAATTCTGAGAAATCAATTCAAACAGTCGATTGGTAATTCAGGCTCTGGTCTAGAATGCAGCGTGAATATTGTTTTTCTATTACTGAGGATTGGTGCAGTGTATTGGGTGCACAGAACAAACCACTAGATGAAACAATAAAGCTCATAAGGCCAATGTGGTTGTGACTTGTGTCCTACATATCACTGATGGGACAACTTGGAGTGCTACTTTCGCCAAGGGAGGTAGTTCGTAGAAGAGACCAATGAAACTGGCCAGTTCATGACATGATATGGAAGGAAGGTATGGAAAGGCCATGTGAATTGTGTTAGACTTCCTGGGTATGGTCCCACATGGGGGTTTATTGCATTCGAGTAGCGCTTTTGTAAATGCATTATTTATCTACCGGATAGAATTATTCGTAGTTATCTCCTTATATTGTTTGTACCATTGGTTGTTTGATTTTCAGTTGAGATTCCAGTTGTGAGATAGAAACGAGAACTACCATAACCACTTCGTGAATAATAGGTGTTTGAAACAAATTGAAATAAACTAAACCAAGCTGAGGAGAGCTGAACGGAACTGAACTGAGCTTCATGTTTGCATGAAGAATATTTGCGGTAAACAAAATGCAAATTGTATTCAGAATACATAGCTTTCTGAATTCATACTAGCCCTCATCGGTCAATTACTTACAATCATGTACGAACACATGATTATGGTCTACTAATAATTTCAAATAGGCAAGAGCCTTGTAGAATAAAACGTGTGGCATGTCCCACACACGTATCTTTTGAGATTAGTCCTGTACCGAATAGAATCAAACCATGTCTATCCAGATTTCGAACAAATTCTGAGTGTAGATTGACATTTTGGAATTGTCAATTTGATATCGTCATAATGATGGTTTTCAAGAGCAAAAGATAAATGGTTGCATTATTGGGAAACGTGGAGACGAAATGGGGAATGGATGCACCGATATGACGAAGGGGTTCTTTCGAATCACGTCGAATAACCTACGAATGCAAGTCCATTTTGCCCATCAGACAGCACATAAACCTTTCAGAAATTGGACTTCTTGAAGCTTTGTGCTTTAAATCATCAGAAACTATTATTCATTCCTTCCAAACATCGATTCCCATCAGCCCGAACTCTCTTGGTCCCTTCGGGCGATTATATTCACTCAAAAGCTCATTTCGTTATCGTGAAACAGAATTCGGACATCGGGTATCAAACATGGAGGAAGTGAACCGATTGGACGAAGAGGTCCAGATTTTTCCCAAACAGGTTCATTCCTCACTTACTATTTTGAGTGAGGACACTCGATTGAGACATCAGAACACTCGGTATCAAAACAACTGGTTGTCATTGTCCCACTTGCGATAAAATATTGCTAGCTTTATAGAATTTGCACACTGGATGATAGAAAATCAGAAAGATAGTCGATAATCTCGATTACAGCAATTGACAAATTCATGTGCATACAGTAGCGGTGTTATCAGTGTCACGACAGATATTCTGTTGATAACTGTCATTTGCATGCGGTCAGTGATTACGTCACGTTTTCTTGTGTGGGTGACCTGGATAGGTTCAGAGATTGGAAATGTTGCTTCTGAGCACAAAATGTGGTGTTGCGTGCGGATCGAGATTCAATCGGCGGTGGCCGAGATCTAACTTTGGCATTTCTTGCTGCTCTTACTTTGACTGTTTATGTGAGAAAAAAGACTCCAGTAGTATTGTTCGAATGATTCTATTCTATCGAATAGATGGTTAATGTCATTTGACCGCTTTTCATTGGTCTCTTGTTTAACTGACTCGGATGATAAGCCTTTATTCGTCGAGATGGTCTTCCTGTGGTTTGACCTAAGTCACCTGCCCCACACTGAGAGCTGGAATGCACGGATATTCGGCCTTTCATTCACAAAATGAGAAATAGTCAAGAGGTGAACAAAACTTGTATTCCCGCGGCGTAATAACATCTTTCTGACTTGGAATATGGCTAACACGCGATTGAGATCGACCGTTTACCAAAGCTGCTTCACTGCTACTTCTAAATTCAATTCATGGGTAGATAGATTGCTGACAAAATGTACTATCATAATTGTTCGTGGTATTATTTATTGTATATACTGGATCAGAAATGATTTCATCCTTTTATTCATTATTCATCGAACATATCCTAATTACTTTATTGGTCAGTCACTGCATTAGCTGCCTTTTCTGTCTCAATAATACGAATCTGTGGTAGTGTATGCATGAACTTGGCAAATTTTCTTTATGATTAAGTGATCATCCTGGTGAGCCATCGGATTGATGATGTAAAACAAATAGCAAGCAAAAAGAGTTGCTATTCATTTATTTCATTTTGCCTACTCATTACCTCAGCATGATTTGACATGCAGTATTTGGCCAGCTGATTGGGTATCAAAATTGTTTTACTACTCTGTCCAACAATAAATCACTGGAGTCTTGCTGGTGGATTGGAAACTCGTGATTTCGAGTCCATGCTATCCAAATGACCGTCAAATGTTTATTGCACAACAGTTTCACCTTATATGGTGCCAATTCGTCACTAACTTTACATGTGTATTGGTGGTGCACATAATGGTCCACTAACGTGCAATATTGCTATTCGCTGGGTGTATGAATTGGCGGATCGAATACCAAGACGCGTGGGATTGATCATTGGAAAACCGGTGGAAACGTGAACCACAGTTGTTGTTGCACTATTGGTCTTGTGCCAATTTCTGAATCATTTGTTGTACTATTGTTGTATGAAAAGACAAAATGTAAAATGCGCATAACGGGTAAGCGATGCTGAAGGTGATTGTTTGTAAGAGAGAGGAGTTTTTATGTAAAACGTACCTGCTCCAGTTCAGCATCATTCCTGCCACATGTTTACCCTTCTGATCGAGGCTGACACCTTGTTGCATGTCTGCATCACTTCTCACTCGAAATCATGTGTGACGAATTTCCACCGCAGCACAAATGTTTGTTGGACTAAATAGGTCCACAAAATTCGCATTTTATGTTTCCACAACACTCATCTGGCGGAAAAATGGATTAAAGATCTCCTTTAAATATTACAGTAATTCCGACATGTTAGAGATTCTGTTCTTGGTAAAACAACATCATATGAGAACAACATGTGAAGAAACCAAACAGGATCAAACCCAACGATTTCTTTTTCTTCGGCTAGGCAACCAATGCAGTTCGTTTTCAGTTTATAAGCGTTCAACATTTTTCACGATTCTGTTTATCAGTTGTTCTGAAACTTACACACTTATTGTTCGCTTTATATGCTCAGAAATTCCTACAAAACAACACATAGAGAATAAATTTATTTGCCATATGTCAGTTCGTGTAATCAATTATATATTATGTATATTACTGGGTATCGAAGAGATGAATTATATATACTGACAGCATTGTGTGAGCTTACATTTTTTCATTGTATATGGATGACCAATACGGCAGTGGAACACCCACAGCAATATCAAGTATTACTGACAATCTGACACTGAAACTCGTAGTGCAGAATTGCTCGTGGTCCCAGTAGGTCAAATGTGTAACGAGCCGGACGACAGTGAATTTCTGTCTACTACAGAAACAACCGGCAGTCCAGGGATTCGAAGGTCTGGTCTTCAATGTGGTAATCAAATGTTCTACACCACTCGGCCATCACCAGCCATTCAGAAAATGCAATATTTTAACAGTGTGCCGGAACATAATGGTCCTTAGAACATTACAGTATGTGATGGTGTGCTCGAAGTGTGTTAAAAAGCAACGGGAAAGACTGAGATGCAAAACGAAATGAATGGGAAGAGTACTGCTTTGGAGCTATGCATTGATTACTCCTCATGACAATGCAATAATAAAAGTTGCATGAATGTTTAATATTTTCACAGTTTGGTCTCAATGTTGCAGTTGTTATGGTTTTACTTGCAAAGATCAATCACTTGAGAGTCACCAGGATTGGTTTGAAAGCTGTCATCGAACTGATCTTGTGTCCAATATTACCTAAGTGTTGTATTATTGCGCCGCTGTTACTGTCAATGTAAGTATCTTCTAGATGAATGCTCATATTCATTTCGCGGCATTTAGATATAAACCTGAAGTAATCACTCAAGATTCTTCTGTCCCTCTGATGGCGTATGTTTATACGGCCACTTTCTATCTCATATATGACTAGCAGGGTGAAACCTCTCCAACCTCATTTGAGTACAAGTGATCATCATAATTCCATAGTATGACGGCCCATTCAGATCAAATCTTACTGACCCACTGTACTGATTCTCAGCAATAAGGTAATACGGATTCTGTGTGGTCATATTTATTGTTGGCACCAACTTGGTCAGAACTAGACACTGTGTGGGCATTTTTAATCAGCACCGTTTCACATGCAAATAACTGAACGTCCCAACTCACCAATACTGAATCGAAACAAATTGTACTGATATTACCCCGCCGCACATACATAATTAGGCACAGTTTTTGAGGAACAAGCAACACCGGGATGCTCAAAATCGATACCTCGAACAGCAACGACACTGTTGATCACTACGAAATACTCGAACCGTCATCGCAAAACAAGACGGCGAAATTGAGCATTTTCAGCGACGACCAGCACAAGCTTAATTGAGTCACCGCTATTACCGTTTATATTGTCTGTTTGGACGATCTTACGGAAAACGTCAAATGACCAGTCGGGAAGGCAAGAACACGATGGAAACTACTACTACGGAGTAAATCGAAAAATCCAGTTACTGGGCTACTAAACTGTGTTTCAGAAAATATAGTCTCATGGATGGAAAAGGCGTGGGTCAAATGCAGAAGAAAGGTGTTTTTCTATAAAAATGAAATAAACGTTGGTATTCCGGTAGCCAGTCGGAAAGAACTACTACTACGATGTACTCTAAATGTTCACTTCGGCTTCAACAACATGCTTCACCGACAAACCGATGGAGTTGCGATGGGCTCGCCTCTGGGACCCCTACTTGCCGACATTTTCGTTACCAAGCTGGAGAATGGGGTACTCAAAGACACCATAGAAAGACTACCAAGGTACTGCCGGTATGTGGACGACATCTTCACTTTGATTGACAAACATGTTCACCTAGATGAACTAATGGAAAAGTTCAACCAGACTCACAGTGCGCTCAGTTTCACATCCGAAGTGGAATTAGACGGCAACTTTCCTTTTCGGGATGTAAACCTTACGAAAAGGGAAGATGGGAAGCTCGTCCGCCGCGTCTATCGTAAACCAACATGGATAGGCCAATACACACATTTTGCCAGTTTCGTGCCTCCATAACGCAAACAGAACTTAGTCCGATCCCTAGCGTCTCGCATACGAAAGATCTGTTCCGAGGAAACAGTGAGTGAGGAATTGCATCACATAAGACAAACATTACTAAACAACGGGTATCCGGAACGCTTCATTCAAAAGAACATTTCAAAAGTACCCAAGCGACCATTGATAATCACCGCCAAGAGAAAAGAATTGCACATGCAACTTCCCTTCAAAGGGGATGTTAAATGCGAACTACTAGTTCGGCGCCTTAAGGATGCAATCGCCCGTACATTTCCCGCCGCTACTCTAAGCGCCCACTTCACAAGCCGGTCTATGATTTCTATGAATCTCAAAGACAAAATGCTTGTCCTTTCCTCCTCTATGGTAACCTATTCATTTGTTTGCTCATGTTCGGCAAGCTATGTAGGCAAAACGACACGGCAACTGTCCCAAAGAATCAAGGAGCATAAACCAGCTTGGCTGAGAACAGGAACTAGAAGAACCATAACTAGTGCAATCGTAGCGCACCTTGCCGAGACAGGGCACCAGGTAGACAACGAAGCCTTCAAGATAATTTACAAAGTGCCCGTGAATTCTTCGAAGATCGTTCGCCAAATCACTTTGGGAGCAGCGGAGGCAGTAGCGATTAGGCAGTTAAATCCATCGCTTTGTTCACACAAGCGATTTGTCAAATCACTGCAGCTACCCTGGCCGCGATCGGAAAGTGGGGGACAAAATCATGGTGACCTCGACCGCGACCTTTCAGTCGTGACAGGAAGCAGCCAACCCACCCCAGATGTACTTTCTACACCGAGTTTTCCCAACCACGAACAACCAACTTCCCACCCCTTTTCCGAACCGCAAAACACCTACAATATTGAATAACCAATCTTAATTTGATACTGTAAATACCCTGTATTTTGTTCCGAAAATATGCATTCCTATCGTATATATATGTAACTGTATTACCCAGAGGATGAAGTTACCGAAAACGAGCTTGTTCGCTATCGTGTCTTTTTCTGTAATGCAATGGGATTATTCAGTGAAAAATGACTACATTTGGATGGAAAACGAATTCAATCCCAGCGTATGCTCAGGCTAGGAGACGTAAGTTTAGGTTTTTTCATTCCGGTTTTACCAAGAACACATTTATTTGAAAATAATAAACGCGCTGCCGTGTAATATTTCATGAGTAACTGAATTATAAAGTGGTATAAAAATATATCTTATCGAAAATTTCAGCCCTGGAGTCATGTACAGGCATAGTTAGCATAGTTAGTTAGCGTGGTATCCTGTCGTGTCTGACTTTCCAATCTAACTAGCACGTGGGCCTGCATCATCGAAGTTTGTTCCTTGTTTCCGGATGAGAAGCTTCTTGGGTAAGTGATGGTTGGTAGAGCGTTTTGGAAATAAAATCTTCTAGAACAAGTTCGGACGAACAAGATCTTAAGTAGTACCAACAGACGAAAGACAACGCAGCAACAGCCCGTCATTGGGCTAATGAAGCATGTTGAAGTTTGAAGAAGGGTTGTAGATCAGCCGGATGACTCGTCGGTGAACCCGATCAAGAGAAAGAAAGGCCGACGGGGCCCCATCCCGCACGTGATTGCAGTATTGAAGTTTGGGGCTAGTTTGAGTTTTGTATATCCGGAGATGAGCTAGTGTAAAAAAGCTTTTGGCAGGAAACAGAAAACCGATTTCGCACGCAGCACGAGAAGCGAACTGAGATAAGCAAGCGGATCAAGAAAGAGGAGTTATAGATAAGCCGAGAAGAGAGGTAGAATCTGTGGGAGGCAACACAGTTGGATCAAGAATTGAATAAGGGACGCATGGAGGATGTTTTAGGAAAATTATAAGAAGAGAAATTTTGGAAGCAGTGAATGCAGCATAGCAGTGAGAGCCCCGGATGGGAGATCTGTTCGAAGTGGGACTCTAAAGATGCACTGATTGCACTGCGGTCACGATCGATGTTGGTGTTGGCATTGTGGGGAGTGCGGTAAGAAAAAGAAGAATGAAGGGTGGCATCATCGGCAAATAAATGGATTGAGTTGGATTTAGAGGATGAATGATCATTAGAAAATAGAAGCAATAAGGTGGGCCAAGTACTGAACCCTGGGGATTGCCAGCATTCACAGGAAATGGCTGGGACAGATCTCCATTAATTCGGGCAGATATGAATCGCTTACTGAGGAAACGAGAGTGGAGGAGAATCCGAACGTGAGCAGTTTGACCAGAAGACCTCCGTACCAAACTCTGTCAAACGCTTAAAGATGTTGGGTGGAGCAATGTGTGTTTCTCCATGGTTGTCGAGTGCAACCGGTCAAGAGTGTATGATGAGAGCCACGATATCACCGGTGGAACGGCGAGGTCGGAATCTGTATTGGTGATTACTCAGTAGTTCTTAGAGTTCGAGGAACGCACGCGGTTTTATGGAGATGCCAGTTCCGAGTTTTTCGAAATAACAGGTGTGGTGGGAATAGGACGATAGTTATTCGGGTCAGGAAGATCATCGCTTTTGGGAATATGAAGCATTTCTATGTGTGTCCAGGGGATCGCAAAAGTAGAAAGTCGGAGAATGTGTGACAGAGAGAGAGAGAGAGAGAGAGAGAGAGACAGAAAGAACGACGTAAGAAATAGGCCAATTCAAATTGCACATTTTAAGGACGACAGGTGGTACGCCGTTTTGCCCGGGTGGTTTGTATTAGTTCAGAGAATACATCATTGGGCATATCTTCTAAAACCAAAATGGGATTGAAATTGGGAGACAAAAGGATTAGAAGGAAACGGAGGAGTATGATATGTAGGTGAGCTGGAGTTTGTGACAATCCAGGAAGCGAATTGTCAACTTTCTCATATGGTTCACGAATAGGATCACCAAAATAATTACAGATGTGAAGCAAATTTGAAGGGCGAAAATTTCGGGAGACTGCTTTGGCAAAGGACCAACGCTTCAGGCTACCGGTGGCAGATGATAGTAAGCGTTTCCAGGCGGAAGAAGCTTTCTTTGGCTCTCTGTATGGTTGGCAAGCATCTGTTCGCGGCTTCAACGGAGCATAGGTGGGAGTCAGTTGCGGGCAAGCCGAGCCAGGTGCAAAATGTTGCACACTTCAAGAGTACAGCACGATCGCATGCATGGTTGAACCACTCGGAGGATTCGGGTTTGCCAGGTTTGGACAAGTGAGTAATACAGAGTTGCATAACTTGAAGAACAATGTTGGTGAAGTTATAAACGGGTGGGCAAATTTCCGAAGTAAAGCAGTAAGCATTCCAAGAATAGGAGGCTAAAACATCGCAACATTTATACCAGTCGGTTGAATTTTAGTTTCAAAATAGTAGATGGAGTAAAAAAAGTGAGTGAAACTGATGGAAAAGGAAATAAAATGGTGATTAGACGAATCAACGGGAAGAAGAGCAAACATGCCTGAGGACAAGGAATGAATAGAAGTGAGAATAAGTTCAAGGTTATTGGTGTGATGGCCAGCTCGATTGGATAAATTAGTGCGTGAAGCAAATGAACAAAGCTTGATCTCGCTACAAAACTATTTTTTCTACGGATTATGCTCAATGGCTCAACTGGAGGTTCCGCAAAACGATCACGAGGTCGTTTTGAGACCAACACGACCTGATTTTGCTTGTTGATCCCGGTTTGTAAAACAAAAGTCTGAGTTACTCGTACTTCAGTCCCAAAGGTCGTTTTCACGTAATCGTTCTCGCTGATTAGCAAGACAATACGACAATCCCAATCAAGAATTTGTCCTACTCGAGTATTTAGCCAAATGTCAAACGACCGTCGTTGAGATGGGAATGACGAAATAATTTGTGGCACGGTACTGCGAAAATTGAAGTTTATAAATATAAGACAACCAGAGTGTAAAATGGGGCAGTTCAACAAGCAGCAGTCACGCTTCGGGGGCCGAAATTGGACTATGACAAACAGGGTCAAAGTGGAACAGTTGGTGAGTTTGTCAGGAATATTTAGTACGGAAATGACAAAGCGAAGTTCCTCGACACTGTATTTCAGGCAACATTTCCCTGACTGTACCTCTGGATGCAACATCCACTGGATTCCCATCGGTCGGTGCATATCGCCTCCTGAAGTATAATGAACGGTTTTCTGGTGACTTGAGGATTGCTGTGTATCTCGACAAACGCATCGGATCAGGCGTTTCCGGTCGAGTCGCCTTCCAGCTGTTCAAGTTCGTCGTCGATCATGTTTCTTGTGCAAATACGTCTCACTCTCTGAAATAGGTTTCCGATCAGGCTGCATTTATATTCCACAGGCACAAAGCTGTCAGTGTGCAAGTATAGGCTTGTCCAAGTTTCTTTTCTATGAAATCAGATTTCGCGATTGTTCCGTCATTCCTCCTAGTCACAATAATCTCAAGGAAGAGAAGTGTATTGCCCACATCTGCGCCCATCGTAGTTCGTGTACTTGGATGCACAAGATTGAGTTCATCCATAATCCACGTCGTCTATTCTAGAACTCCGTGATGACATAAATATCATCAACGTATCTTTTATAAAGCTCTGAACGTTCCGAGATTTTGCTGACCTTCACAAATTAGCCGATCCGAGTCTCCGAAACAATCGATAACTGTTGTAGAGAATCTATCATCGGTTGCACTGAATAAACAACAGTTGCGGGCTGTCACTTGGGGTCTAGGTTTCTGTATACTACCGAAGAAAATAAACTGCATTGAGACACTAGCACAATTCGAATATCTATTCGAACAACGGATACTAGTGAAACCAACTTCAAAAAATGCGCAAACTTGGTTTAAAGCGCAGCTGGTTGACTTGGAACCACAGTAACTGGTAACATCATACAGACATTAGTCACTCACCACATCTGAGTGCATTTTTATAATTGAAAATCTATAGTTGCAAACTGACTTGGTAATTTTACGCCTAAACAATGATTCCGGACCCGTGATGACTCATTGCAGTGAATATGGGAGAATGAGGACTGTTCTTGACTATCCCAGCAGGTTTGTGCGCTAAGATTATTGTAATGACCCGGAGGACGTACAACACGAGGTATTGGTAGAAGTACACATTCTTCTAGAAGGACACTTTACCAATGAGATCACAGCCCAAAATGTGAAGCCAAGAGGAACTCAAACTCTACAACTGCATGGTCCAGCGAATCTACACAAACCAGAAGTGTCACTTCAAAGAATACTGTAGATGATGAACTCACCACAAAACGAATAAGCGAAATGGGTGTTGAAATTGCCTGAGCCAGTTCATGATTTATTGGCCAGAGACACTATCAAAGAAAGTCTGTAAATAGTGAAGCTTTTGCACCAGATCATTTTGAAAGGGAAACACACGGCTTCACTTGATGTCCAATCACTGCTGTCGAACTTTCACGTTAAGGAGGCTATACGTATCATCTGAGATCATGTCGAGCAAAGCTGACTCAAAATCGGTATATCAGTATCAGTCCTGGAACGACAGTTATTACCATGCCCAACAAACGTATCGTTTTCTTTCCTCGGCCGAACTTACAGACAAACTGATGCAGTCGCAATGGGAAACCCATTGGATTCCATTTTATCAGGTATATTTATGGCTCACCTTGAGGAAAATACGAGCTGGTTCATGAATGCAGTGTATGGGATATCAAGACTTTAGGCCACAAAAGCCCAGTGCACTATTAGAGATAACCGAAAACCAGACTCTCAGGCTTCGATTGGGGGACCACATAAGGTTCCAAAAGGTCAGGTGTGGTCACCAGCCGAGAGACAATGGATTTCTCTCTACCAAGAAAATGATCGTTGTTCGAGGGTTTAGAACCTCTGCACCAACGATATCAGTTTGTGTATCTTGCCGATAGAAAAGGCTTTCTTCCCAGGAACCTGGAGCATAACTGCTATTAGAAACAAGCTGTTTGGCATTGATTTTTGAGTACGGATTTTTTTCTTTGGGATTGGTTTTATAAGAAAATGGGGTTTGAGGAATTCCTAGAATTAATGAGGAAACATTCTACATTGTTCTGGTCATCACTGTACAACTAAGATGAAGAAGGGCATTATTTGGTGGGCTATCCGGTAGAAAATCACATGATCATACAAATAACTACCACGAATCTCCTAATGAACACAAAAATTAAAATATATAGGATGTTGATATTTATGTACACCAGAGAAGCCACTGCCACCTTACCTCAAAAATCTTGAAACTGTTTGCCTACCTATTATTCTACTCAATCATATACGTTTTATTTGTCCATTACATTCAGAAGGAAATGATATTGATGACGCTGACGTCTTATCGTATGTGATCAGGCCGTGGGAATGTATTCTGGATAATTGGCTTCATAAATTCTAAATTAGACTGAGTCATTTTGGACTATCGAATAATGGACTATATGCTGATGTCTATCTTACACTGAGCTTGGCAGTACGGTACATTTTAAAGTAAGAATTTTGTCAGAGCGCAGAATGCAAGGCCTAGACAACAGGCCGGATGCTCAAAGCCCATATAGATAATTCGATATTTTGTCTAATGATACGTAGCCCTGTAAAGAGTGTCTTTTGAAAGGGCTTGGACAATTCTCCACAATTTTTTCACCACTTGAAAAACAAAATATCATGTGAATATGACTAATTATTTTCGGAGGTTCCTCACCCGCTAGACGCTCATTACTTTTCAAAAATTTCGGGTTTCATTTCCGATGAGAAAGCGATGTTGAATGAAATCATTCTAGTCACATGCACATTTTGATCTTTCCTCTATGTAGTTCTTTATACACAGCTCTGCTTGATGTGGACTTGAACAGTTGCTTCATCGTAGTTGGCGTATTGGATCAGAAAGACAAACTCGCAAGGATTCGAAATCAAATTATTAGAAGCTATTTTTGATATATTAACAAACCTGTGCTGGAGTGATGGGTACAAGCCCAAGGACAGAACAAGTTCATGATTGACACAAGTGACACAAACTACATGAATAAAGAAAGGTTTGACTACAGAAGAGGCGCAAAGCATACAACGCACACATGAATCAGCAAAACAGAAGGGTGATAAGAGTAGAGAAGTAAAGAATAATTCAAATTGAATTTGAATTATAAGGTAAACGAGGAAACCGTTAACAATACAGAAACGTCTATGATCGAGACTTTTCTTCGTTGTCACAGTTCAGAAAGCAGGAGGCAAATAAAACACGGTTAAACACTGAGTAATGGAATTGTAATTCATCTCTCTTGTAAGTCCGTAGTCAGTATTCTGTATCGTGTGCAATCGGATGTCCCGACTGCCCCAGTCATCGATACACGGAAATACGAAAATAATCTGAGTAGGAAAGCTGCTTGAATTTCACATATAATTCATTTAAACTATGGTTGAATAAAGTGAGGCGTTTTTTGTTGGACTAGCTCAAATGTGAATCAACTATTGAGACACAATTATATTGAAAGCTTGACTGTTTGTGGTTTACTCCACAATAATGACAAGCGTTGACGTGTCACCCTCTGCAATATACTGAATCACAGCTTTTATGACATCTTGCTGCCCAAAATACCAACAAAGCGACTGCTTATCATCAGTAGAATAGAACACTAGTTAATGGACAAAAGGACCGATTACTGGCCATAATCTCCATTTGGTTGAACTGTCAAATGCTTTGATTTTTCTGACCTCATTACTTTCATTCTATGGTTGCATATTTGGTTTATTAAACAACCCCTAGTTATTATTACTGAATTTCATCTTCGAGGGACAAATTATTTGGTTTCAGAATTTGACTGACCGTAGTAAAATTCGTTTGATATTAGTTGAGCTTTTGCGAGCGAAAATGACCTCGAAGGTGAAACCTGGACTGTATTTGCATGTGCAAAGTATAAGTCTTTGATCGTTCAAGGGATTCGAAGTGGCCTCCTTAGAGTTGAGGAAAAGACCGTTCTCTGGCCACCATATTTACCTGAACTGACTTTTTTGTTTCGGTCGCCCTCTCCATCAAATCCGACTGTACTCAGTCGCGGTTCGCTTTCTGATTCGTCGTTGCGATCGTTTGATTTCCATTTGTTATTCGTATCGGTACTGTTTCGGTTCCACGTTGAATAGAATACATTGTCACATCTTTCCCCTAGCATGCATGTTCTCTATTTGTTCGATAGTAGTGATTCCTTTGGTATTTCGCAGTAAAAGAGCTGTTCCTCACAATGCAAACCATTGGAGAAGCGGGTAGCATTTCATGGTTATTGACACAAGTAATAGTCTGATCATTTCATACGGAACTCATGCCTAGAAAAATAAAATGAGTATATTATATTGGAGTATTGATGAGCCAAACTCTACCTGGTCGACAGGAACCAGTCGACATTAGGTTACATTTGTCTTGAAGGATTTGTATGAAATTCAGTTCCACAGGGTATCACTATCGAAACAGGGGATCGCTCGTGTGGCAAGACGACATGAAACCAACACACTCGTGCAATCGTGTACCGAATTTCTTTTCACACAGTCACACAGCTTGAACTAGAACAAAACAGATTAGAAGCATCAAATTACAAATGGGAACATCCTAGCCATGAGTCACTTCAATGAAGGGTGTCCTAAAATGACAAAACAACCGGAACAGAGCGAGTAGTCTCGTCAATGACCGAATCTCCGTTATATAGAAACTAATAAAATGGTTGCTAATGTTTCGGAATCCTGTTACGTTGTGAAGGACAGTTGACCATCTAGAATAATCTCCGTTCACATATAAGGTTACCTATCCACAGCGAACACTGAGAAAATGGATCAATTAAAAGATATGGCTACAAGGACACTATCTACACTTCATTATAATTGATCCAAAGAATTGCAAGATAAGCACAGTGCAAACACTGTTTCTCGGACTGGAGAAGATTTGGACGACAGAGCCACTGGAGGGAGAAATCAATCGAATTATTGAAACGCTGATGTCAACTGCGTATCCAGCATAATTCCTGGCAAACTAATATCAACTCAAGCTGCTAAAGAACAGTTATCCACTGTTCTTGGAAGTGGAATTAGAAATTGCTCATAAATGAGACGTTATGATCAACCAAATCAGCAAACGTTTGAAGCCAAAATTCAGGCGCATCTAATATACTGCTGAACCCGTGATTATCTTCACTTTATTCCCCGGTTACACGTCATTCAATGAATCAACACATCCAAATGTGGCTTGAGGAAGGAACTCAACACGATTGCGTCATCGATAGATCAAAGATCACTATTTGCCACAAATTGTTTGGAGACAAGGCGTTATGTCACTGCCAGTCAGACAGTCGTAGTGATTCCCCTACTGGAAAAACTAGAAATACATTTCTTCAATGAGCAACGCGACACCATCACGTGGTCCAACGAAGTATATAAAGCAATAAATTTGATTCAATCAACATGATTACCCGTTCCGCTGTCGCAAGAAATCTCGCATGAACCAGGTTATGTATGCTCACGCAGCGCAAGTGGAGATCAGCATGTTGACTGCTGTCATTATATTCACCGATATTCGAACTTGTCTATCAGTTTGACGCGAGCATCGTAGTTGATTGGTGATAGTGGTAAAGTTGATGCGATTTTGGTAATGCTTCATGCGACAGACGCGCCCAGAAAGCTGCCCAACCGGAGAAGACAGGCAAGTTACAAAACAATTCTACCACGTTTATGGAATGCGAGTAATGATCGTGAAACGTTTTTCCCAATTTATAGTTTGATAAGGTGAGCTTTCAGTGAGAGATATGCACATGTTCATTGTTTTCTTGGTATGACAGGGTAAAAGATAGATTAGAGGAACGTTGTTCATACGTGAAATTGGACTTGAAGTAATGGTTACCAGTGTTGTACTGACCTGTCTGTTTTGGGTCATGTTTATATTTGAACAATATTTTCCTGCAACTAATGAATATTCATCTGATTTGGCAAATACGGTTGAGTGAGGACAGTCGAATATGGCATCAGAACACCCGGTGGCGAAACAACTAGTTATAACTGTTTCACCTGTGATAAAATATTACACGCTTTAGAGATTTTGCACACTGGATGATAGAAAATCAGAAAGATAGTCGGTAATCATGATTACAGCAATGGACCAATTCGTGTCCATACAGTAGCGGTGTCAATAATGTTACGATAGATATTGTGTTGGTAAGTGTCATTTGCATGCGGTCAATTATTACGTCACATTATTTAGTGTGGGTGACCAAGATAGATTCAAAGATCTAAAATGTTGTTTCTGAGCACATAATTTGGCGGTTGCCGAAATCTGGCCTTTGGCATTTCTTGTTGCTCTTACTTTGACAGTTTATTTGGGAAGAGGGACTCCATTATTATTCATCCAATGATCCGATTCTATCGAAGTGATGGTAAATGACGTTGGTTTGCTTTCCACTAGAATTTTATTTAACCAACTCGGGTCAAACGTCTTTGTGTTCATAAGGTCTTTCTATAGTTTGGCCCACTTCACCTGCCCCACACTGAAACGAGAAATAGTCACTACGTGAATAGAACTTGGATTCCAGCAACGTAATACATCTTTCGGTTTTCGGATATGTGTAACAGGCGATTGAGATCGGATGTTTAACATATCTGCTTCACTGCTACTTCTGAATTGAATTCATGTGTAAAAACAGATTGCTTTTCGACTGCTTGATGACAAGGTGTGCTATCGTCATTCCTCGTGATAATATTGATTGTGTATACTGGATGAGAAATGATTTCACCCTTTTATTAATACTTCATCAGACATATTTTAATTACTTTATTGGTCAGTCAATGTTTTCAATGCTTATTCTGTCTCAATAATACGAATCTGTGGTGGTGTGTGCATGGACTTGATAAAATTTCCTTATGAATAAATGAACGTCCCAGTGAGTCATCCGATCGATGTGATTGTAATGCGTCCGAGAAAAGCAAACAATATATGGATTCTATTTCCAATGTGATTGTATACATTTATAGGTCTAATTGAATTCACTTATTATTTTGAATGAATCCATCCAGTTACCAAATCTTAAATCATGTTTAAGCTGAACGTAAAATGTATTGGGATGAGATTCGTTTGAGTCCAGTTCTGGACATGAGCACCTTGCTACATCATGTAGTAGAAACGTTATGGAATGAAATTATCCAATCTTCCAGATTAAAAAATACAAGATTTAGGCCACAGGATTCATTCCATTTGCAGATGTCACTGAAGACACAAATGCGTCCAACGAGAGGGTCTACTTACTCAATGTATATTCTCTATCCGCGAGTGCCTTTCAAAGAAAGTATCAAAAATATAAAAACACTAGATAGGAGCATGAGAAAACCCAATGGATTGATAGTAGATGAACATGAGGAACTCATCTATTTATGTTAAAAACAACATCCAGTTTCAATTTCACGGAGCCTGATAGTATTATAATAAGGAGTTTAGGTAGCATCCTTCTTAGGACTTAAATTAGGAGATATTTGTATGGCCTAATTAGAGAACGGTATTATCTCTGAATAACTCAAGCAGCTGCAAATGTAAGAGCATATTGTGTACTAGGCTCATCGTCAACATCAGCAACATCAACGTGAGGGATTTGGTCGGGTCAACTTTGTGACCTGATTCAATTAGGCATTTCGCAATTGAAAGAGACCGAAGCTCTGACGTCCTTCTCTGTGGCCGCATTGCGCGGTGTCATCGATCTTTCAAACCATTGGGATATGTTTTCCGACGCTGGCTGAGCCAAGCAGATATCCATTCTGCCTGTGGATGCGTCACCGTAGCTGTAAGCTAAGTGGTAGAAAACATGTGAGACATCGGGATCGGCAAGACTGCTTGAATGACTTTTGAATCCTGACCTTTTGGTAATCAGTAACACAAGTAGTTGCACCACTGTGTGTGTGACTGTCTTATGGCGGACTTAAGATATACATATTCTTCACTAAAACGGTGGTCACTTGGTAATAGTGAAACAATAGAAACTTGCTTCATGTTTACTGTATTTGATGCGTAAGGTCGGTTTAAACTTGCCACGCTTTCTGCTCAATTGCACATGTTCGTCAGTCTTTTCGAATATGCACGTACCACGCGTCCGTCACTTGATTGATTCTATGCGTATGCTGAAACTCATTCGAAACGAGTAACATATAATTGAAGGAAAAATGTGTGCATTCTTTGAAACTTACTATCTAGTCTGATATGAAAATGCACTCTAGCACCACAGGAATGTCCCAGTGAAGATTGGGCCAAAATGTCTTTTCACCAGTCTTAAACATTTTGCCTTTATGGAATCATATTTAAGAACCGAGGTTTTAGCTTTTTTACGGCCATTTCATATGTTGGGTTTGGAGTTCTTAAAACTATTTCGCGTCCACAAAGAGGGGCTGCATAATTCGATTTTTTTTGTCTTTGCTGTAGGAAACAGATGCACTGTGCCCTGTTTCAAACAGATGGGAAATAACAATTTCCGTACCCACGTGCTCGAACGTTTCGCACTCAAAGACCAATCTGCTAACTATCACTTAAAAAAGAAGCTCAAATTGTATTTCTAGCACAATGAACGAGTCTTCCCGTCTTCTCGTCAGCCTGTGACCTAGGTTACATAATGTGATATTGAGTTATAAAATGAACCGAAATTACCATGATTTTTTATTGATTGATTTTCCATTGACAGTTGTTACGTCGTCACTTATCACGCATTTACAAATAACTAATATTTGAATCACGATTGAGATACGCAAATCATGAGTGAAGGTGAATAGCACTTATCCGTTTACAACTTGCAGTGTCGGTATGAACTAAAAAATAAAGTTCTAATAGCAATGGAAATTGGTAACGTGTCAAACTGCGTGCAACGGCGGAAGTTGGATATACTGGGGTCAGTGGACGATGTGGTTGTTTGGTCTTGCTTGGAGCCCGAAATCGCGTATGGAATCGGCAAGTCACAGTTTTACTTTCTACCTCAGCAATATTGTTTCTGGAGGAGTACTGGAAGAATCAAGAAATAAAATTCATGTTTAGGCAATTTTTTGAGCTCTCTTTATTTCTGTCTACTGGTTGCCAATGCTGAAAGTATGCAGTATGGCAGAGGTTCAGTCCTACCGTTTGAAAATATCGAACTTTGCTAATCACACGCTACCCTAATGGATCAAACATATTCTCCAAATTCAGTTGTGCTCCCCCACAGTATCGCTAGGATACTCAGTTACTCCTATTCAAAAGTAGATTAGGGAGGAGGCATATTTGATATTTGGTGCAGTTTCAAGGTACATCCGACCATTTTCATTTTAAAAGTAAGCCGTGTTCAGATATAGGATTTTCATACTCAAAAAATGGTTTGGTTGATATCATGGTGATTAGTGAAATAGATATTGAAACAATCATGTTGGGTTCATTATGCAAGGACCAAAGCGAGCACAACCAGGTATTTGTGATGCACCATTTTGTAGTCAATCAGAGGCGACCAGCTAGAGAAAATGGAGCACTCGGTAAAATCTAAAATGTGCAGTAGTTAGCAGCGCTCTGGGAAATTGCATTTAGTATTCCCAATAGGGAAATTCCCACGGACGAAACCTGTGAGTTCTGCTATGGTAGTAACAGTGATCACGATTGTACTGACGACATCGAGAATGTTGAGCATTTTGTGAAATAATAAATCTGCCTTCATTCTACTACCTGAATGGAGTCAAGTAGTGTAGTCCACCTATTTACAAGGACTATCCAAGTGACTCTCTCTAACGTCATTGGTTGTTCTGTTCAGTGGGGCACGGTGCATCAAAATACGAAGTGTTCACAGTATAAGAGAATGTCGTTATACTTTCCATTGGCTCAAGTGAAATGGGTTAAATGTTTCACGTTGAATTCTGATTGACTTAAGCGAGTGCCACTGCTAATTGAATCGTACAAATGTTTCACTACTGGTTCTGAAGCAAAACGCTGGGATTCGGACACCGTCAATCACCTGATACTCACAACAACTAACAATTAGATGGGCAACGTTGTTCTCTTCCACAACAGTCTGTTTTTCTCAACCAATTAGGTAATCCCTGTGATCATGAGTACACCCAGCCTCTGCGCTGTTGGAATTTTTCAGGGCCTTTCGTCGACGTGAGGTTCGTTGGGGATGCTTCCAACACATTCGCCTAACAGGCAATTCATGTCGCAGTCTCATAATTTCTGTAAACTGCTAATCAAAGGTTTTCCAAGGATATAGGTTTTTGCCACGTTTCGTTTTGTTATCACACAGCTAAAATGTTGTTCTTTCATGTAAATGGTAATTTATTAGAGGTTTTAGAGGTTTCATCATCGTTGACTTATACACTTAAGAACAAAGACAATAACATTGCGTCAATTATCTGGTCGCTACAGAGATAACAGGGAGGTCACACTAGAGGTTTCTTTGCATTACATGTATGGTCCGTGAGAAAAACAAGGTTGCATTCACATGCAATATCGCAAAACTTTGGGTGGGAAAATCGGAAAATGCGTGGTATCCACACACAATAAAATGTTCAGACCGAAAATTCATATCTGTCAAGTGATTCAGTGAGGAAAGTTAGTCCCCTGCAAGTTAATTGATGAAACATCCTCAAGACTGTTCTTCTTGCTTCCCTTTCAATAACGTTACCAGTGCAAAGATATCCGACTAGAAATTCGATTAGTGTGCAACGCACGGGGTGAAAGATGTATTATCAAAGTGTGCTTAGTCATCTAGAACCAATTTTTGTGGCCACACGCTCACCATCGGTGAGTTACACGAGTGCGCGGCTATCATTTGGATTTCCATTGGAAACACTGTGTGTGCGTTTTGTGCATATCGCAAGTGATTTCAAAAAAACGGGGTATAACAGCTGCACGCGGAGTGTCTTCGTGGGTTAATCATGTTGAGTTCACAATAAACATCGTGTGGTTCATTAGTATACTTAAGGGAACAATCTTACTGATATCTTTTGATGACTCACTTCATATCACTGTATCTCAACCGGATCAGCAGGGCGACAGCAAAAATTCAACAGCCGGTCCAGAAGGCAAAAATGAAGCACCACTTTGTATGGTTTCTAGATTTGAATAGACAAAAGCAGTTAGTGAGGTTTTTCTAATGGGGATGTGGACATGCACTTGATATAACAATAGCAAACCTAATTTTATACTTGCATCTTTCATTTGGAAACAATTCACCTAGAGGTTATCCATGGAGAAATGTGTTTGTATTCTGGCATTCCGTGGAATCCAAACCTACTGGAATTCTCGGCTACCTAAACGGCACTTCCACCGTTGTTCTGATCATTCAGCTGGGTAGTCACAACTAATGATCACGTCAATGTTTGTCATTTACTTCACGATACGACATTTCGATTTGGTTTTACCAAGGAGTACACAGACTATAGAATGAAGTAAGTTCATTGCCTACCCAGTTGTGAATGAATAAAAGGAATGAATAATCTGGTGAAAACACCAAATTTGCTAAAGGTAAAAATATTTTACTGACTCAGAATCGGGTTTGTTCAGTGTTATGCTCCAATTTCAGCCAGTAAGAAGATTAATTAGACCTGAATTTGGTGCTTGTGTTAAATTGACGAACTATCACACACATGAGGGCAAAATACCTAACGTATTTTTAAGATGGAAAGACCACCGTGAAACAACAAATAGCGAGTCGATCACTGGATGTAGTACAGAACCGTAATGGCAACAAACATCTTCAAATTGTGAGCATTGAATGGAGCTAAATCTTGCTGGACAGAGCAATGAAGTTTTGCAATGAATGTGTTTTGCGGCTAGATAAATCAGCATCGCGGAATTCACTTCCAACTTTTGAATGGCTCATCTAAGTGGAGTATATACCAACCTAGTCTCGAGAGAGAAAACCCAGAGGGAAATCGTGTGAATATTCCACAATATAATTTTGGTATTCGGGCTGATTCGCAAGCGTTCCATCCATGTCACTTGTTACAGAAGTTTCCAATAAAAGTCATACGATAGTAGTTACAATGAAGAAAATAGTATTTTGTTGCTCTCCTGTTAGAGTAACAGAAGCCGCAAGCGTCGATCGCACGTACAATAAAACTTGCCAGCCTGACGTAAACATTCGATTCAGCGACATGAGCAACTGAAATCGATGTACCGAGCAATTCTTGCATATTCCGTGTCTTTCTCTTTCACAATGAGAGCTTAATCACACACACACATACACCCACATACACGTGAGTACGCCGACGGAAGAAGTTTTTTATCCAGTCCAAAAACTGAGAAGCTTGGAATCTTGCAGGTTACAGACTAACCGGTGAACATCTTATGCAAACCTACTGAGTTAATGCACGCATGCACTACTGAGCCTTCTGAAAATGATGAAATATATCCCCGACCTTGCTAAACCCAAGGATTTATTTCCTGCTTTACGCGTACACCATTTCATTTTAGCAGAACCACTCAGCTTTCAGTTGGCTTAATTCATTATTCGTAGTGGCTTGTGTTTGTGTTTTTGGTCAGGCCGGCAAAGTAGACTTATATGGGCCCTTGGTGGGGTAGACCCAAACTAAAATAGAACACAGAATCGTAGGTATTGCCAAAACAACGTCAGATGTGAAAATTCGACTAAACAGTGTGAATCAACCGTTGATGCATGACCTTGGATTATTTCAAATCTGTTCTCTGATAACAAGAGAAACGAAACTCGTTTGAAAAAAAACTTATTGTAATGACTTTCGTGACAACGTAACATTTGATTGTTCACACTTTTTATGTTTGAATTATATATTATTGTGAGGAAAACCGAATTGTTGGTGAAAATTTTCACAGGATGGTGATTCATGATATTTTAGGGATTGAAAAGTTCTTCATGTGGCGTGATTATTTCGGGAATTCGTGCGCGAATCACATTTTGAATGCTGAGCGTTCAAGGGGCCAAGTCCGAATAAGGCGGATTTGCAAGCACGTTCATGGAACGTTCACGTTTTCATTCTGAAACAATTTAATCGTTGCATAGCTAGATAGATAAGTCAACACTACCCGGGCTGAAGCATAATTACCCATCAATATGATGCAGGCTTATGCCAAAATGTCAGAAGGATATTGACTGATTATCCACGTAGTGAGTGTGAACAAAGACGTCTGCTAAGATGAAACACGAATAAAATAGAGTTCCAGCACTCAGCACTTCCTGTGGTCGAAAGCAGTACATCTCTCTGAGTGAAAACGTACCAATATATACATGAACTCGCTGCAAAAGCCATACCGAATTAGTGATGTTCAGTGCGGCAAAGTGCGGACATTGATCACTCTGCTCCCGGTTACTGATACATGATATCTCCAAGTGCGTATTTTCTTAATAAGCTGCGTGACTTCGTACGCATAGGAAGGAATACAATTTAGAACCATCCAGGACTGTCTGGACTAGATATTAGTGACACTAATTTTATGAACTCAGTAATAATGGGTACTCCCGATTATCAATATTAGATTGAGTAAGTGAGATGGAGTCGAATTAAATCATACCACTTCTATAAAATGTGGATGATTGGAACTGGAAGTTGGATTGTAATACTACTACGAAATTCGGAGGTCGATCATTTAACTTTCCAGCTCAAATTACTTCTTTCACGTGATTTCATAACATGGGTGACCTGGAGAATGAAATCGCCTCAGCCCAGTGGGTTTTGTTTAGTGTTGTTTTCTCTGCCTAAATAAGAAATATTTTTCCCAGACTGCTGAATTTGACCAGATTAGTTTCATATCCAGACGTAAATGAATGGTGTGTTTCTACTCATAAGGTGTGACAGAGTAGTTTATCAGAACCTCACCCACCGGACACAAGGAAATGCAACCAAACTCCTCATTTGATGATGGATATTGCACTACGAATATTACCTGCATAGTTTTTCCGAATTGAGTCCGGTCGAAAGATCGTATTTTGATCGAGATTTTACCCGGACACACTTACGCATGATGAACCTCAATAAACAAGAATTCAACAGCGTACCTGTGGAAAACCTTTGAATGAATTTTTGGCTCACAGCATGCCGAATCCACAACATTAGTTTAGAATAAAAATAATAAACTGGAAGAATTTCACTGGTTCCAAATTATCCTCGAAATATTGGGTATCTGAATTTCTGAACTGTGCTGTTGAAAAGCTGGTTTTGGTTATAAGTTAAGATCACCTACCATTGCAATAATGATGACGAGTTTTGTGTCATTTTTAAATACACTTTCATCTAAATAAATTATCACCCCTGCACATCGGTTGAATCGTTTTTGTGACTCGGTCCCGTGAATAGACGATCATGAGTTGAACACCTCACAACCAAGCTATCCGGCTCTCAACGTCACAAGTACATGACATAGTGTCGTTCCATCACTGGTATTTCAGTGGTAACAGCCCGTTGACCGCACAACAATCGACTCCTAGGATCAACGACTTCGTAGGGAGAGTTTGTGGAAACAAAGCCGTTACTTTGCAAACAACTTGAACAGAGAGCTTGGATAAGTTATCAAAGTGAACAGCTGGAGATTACATTTGACATTCAAATGATTCATCATATGGAAACAAATTACCGTAATCGTCCATTATAAGAATCGACTGGTGTGAAGTTACCGGGTTTATTATAGTGAAGAGCCAGTACCGAAATAATACTGCATCAATCAGCGATGTAATTTGTATCTCATAAAATATGTGCAATAAACCGGAGAGACTAATCCAACACAAAGCTCTCCAGTCTTCCTTCACTTTCAAATTGACCGGTTGCTGTTTTTTATTCATCCACTTTGTACTGCAAGTTTAGATCTCATTTTGTGCAGTTGAATCGTCAGCCGCTATCTCTATATTCTTCAACTAATTTCGTTCGTCATTAGTTTATTACACAGATTTACATAGTCCAAGTCGAGAAATGGAAACGTTTTTTTGCAATACTTCATTTCATTTCTTCATCATTCAAATACCTTATCCGTATTACTGATTGTGCCTTCTCATCTGATAAAAACATTTTTGATTTGAATATACTGCAGTTTGCTCTGCAATAAACGGCAAAATTCATTCCAAATCTTCTCAGCCGCATCAGTTCCTACTCACAGAAATGGGTAGTGAACATATTCAAGCAAAAGTGACTTTGAAAATTGGATGAAGCTGAAAGTGTGTATGTATCCAGAGGTATTTTGCAGAAGACCGGTCTTCTTCGTCACTAGCAATGCTTTGAAAACTTGAATTTGATTACGCACTTGAGTTTAACGTGGGTGCCTCGGGTGCTGACTGCGTGACTCGAGGATACACACACGATGCAGTAGATAAAGTCATCATGAATCTTGATATGATTAGGATGGCATTGTATTTGGATGATAAGACAAAGCTTCCCCGTTTCAGTCAAAGAACTGACGTTAGAGAAATCGCCATGTGATTCAAAATTTGGATCTTTCAGACATGCAAACAGTATGGCGTCTGATTTGGAATACTTTGAATTGACGTTTCAAATGTTTATCCTAACTTCGAAGAATTCCAGAATGCGATTCAAAATGCACACTGATTTATGAAAGACAAATACATTATTGGAAAATAACCCGTGTAATTGTGGATAACAAAGACAATACACGCATTTTTTTGTCGCTGACGTGAACTATGTGGCACGATTTGTTGCTTGAAAAAAGCAGTGGTAAGTTATGAACAAATAAGTGCACCACATATATCGATTATCCTGGCTGAAAGACTGATCTGTGTCAAGCATTATTAAATCTTGTTTGTCTTTATTATGAGCAATTTTCATGTCTATGACCATAATCTACTTTTGAGGACTATGATCCACCACGTTTTGTCTTCCAGTGTTGAACCCGATGAGCCTCTACAAAGCGGATTTGATCTCTGTTGTCCGTTACGAAAATCACTAACAAATTGAACAGGAAAGGATCAAAACACAAACCCAACCATAATAACTGCATTCAAATAATTTTGCATGAGCTGTATGGTACCGTGTATGGATTACAGGATAAAACTGTCCAGAATGCACATAGCTGGTTTTGCGTTTGGTACCGCCCATCTGGTGAGATTATCCGGTGCTCCTCCACCCAACCATTCCTAGGCTTGACAACTAAACTGCTTCCGGTGACAATCCATATCGATCGCATTTCAGTTCTTACTACTGGAACAATAGCCAGTAGCCAATAAGCATGAGGCTGCCGTGGCTCTGTGGATAAATTGAGTGGTTCATATTCTCATATACTACCAACGACATCACAATAAATGGTAACGCCATTTACATATCATTGTGAAGTCCATGTATTATTTGGATTTGTTTGCTTCGTCCAATCATTGTGTTGAACATGACAGAGAACTGACGCGTCAAACAAAAACAAACACCTCATTCATGAACTGCTTCTTCTTTCGCTGACTGCTAAACCAGACACTGTTGTTCGATACGAAACTAGCTGACAAATTGAACAGGAAAGGATCGAAACAAAAACCCCACCACATCACCTGCATTCAAATAATTTTGCATGATCCGTATGGCACTGTGTATGGATGACGGGATAAAACTGTCCAGAATGCACACAGCTGGTTTTGCGGTTGTGACCGCCCATCTGCATTGCATTGAACATGATAGAGAACTGACTCGTAAAACAAAAACTAACACCTCATTCATAAATAAGTTCTACTTTCGCTGATTGCTAAACCAGACATTGTTATTATCATCCACGTTTATTACCTTCTCATTGTACTTGATATTTCATGTTTGGCTTCATGATTCTACTTTACGAGGTGCATGAATTTCGATCTTTTAGATAGCCTTGCGTGGATGAATGGTGTAAACTGGGAATGAAAATTTATATCGTTCCCCACTGCACTGCACGGGAAACCTATACCAGACTTGAAGTATTTTGAAAAAACAATTATAATTCCGTTCTGAATGAACCCTTTTACTAACCGCCGATTTTGACGTCCAATCATTTTTCTTGGTTTTTTTGGAAGGGGGATATCCATTACGACAGCCAACGATGATATTTTAGCAAGGAATTGTCCGAGCATCAAGGTTTTCTTTGGATGAAAAAAATAACACACACGCATGCCATAACAACACCACACAAATATAATGATGTGATAAACTTTTTACAGTAAATTGCGACCATAAATTGCTACACTACTCTGTAAAATCTGTAAGTTGCACATCCAATGACTAGCCTTCAACCTTTAACTTCATTTCAACACTACAGGACCTACAAGGGCCTCACTCTTTCAGTTGCTCAACTAGTTTATCGGCGTGATATATGAATAAATTCTCGTGACCAATCCCCAATACTCAGTATGCCGGTAAGTCGGCCAGACTGCTGAACAATCATTTCGACACTCTTCAAGCTGTTGTGCTTTCACTCCTTTCCCCTCACTCACGTATGCAACCCAACGTATGGCTTCTCAGGAAGTGGAACGTATTACGCTAACAGTAGAAGTATGTGCCATTTTGTGTCAACCTGAGTGGACTAAATAAACAGTCTGATAATTCTCAAGATATTTTGAGTTATTATGAGCAAAGTGATCCTTTTCTAACCCTTCGTAGTATTCTGGGTGTATGTTCACCTCATCTCACTCAGCCTTCTTAAATGGTGAGAATGCTCCGCGCACCATTTAATTACACAGATTCGAGTCTCCTTAGTACCAAGGAGTGATGTTGAGCACTGATATCCTCATATTCTCAGTTGTGTGCTCGAATTGCTATGACGTATCTTACAAATTCGATAGCTCAAGCAATTCTGCATTACAAGTATCAACACACTTTCTCTCGTGACACCGAAAATACTGTAATTATGTGGACATGAAACTGTCATTTGTTGGTTCTCCATGAATACTAAGTTTTTTGCTCTTCTTTCTATCATCGTGACTGAAGTGCTTATAAAATGCCTATTTTCCGTCTTTTGTGAAAACACCGAGAACGATTTCGTTCTCCACCGACTGTTCAGATATTTCAGCCGAATATTTTCAGTAAATTCTGCAGTAAATCGACACTCACTTTATCCTTTGTTTCTCAGCGGATTTTTGAAACAAATCACTCGATTTCTTCTTCGCATTATTTTGCATGGTATCAGTGCAGAATTCAAGGTAATAATGTAGTCAATCGTGTATCTTCCAAAACGAGTTATTACGCGAGCACAATGGAAACGCAGCAGCGAAATTATTTACATGATTTTCTTTGACCGATGCCTCCTATCCTGAACGTAGCACAAGAATCACTTGTCTGAAGGTGGTTGGCGCGTATGTGGTTTGATGACGGGGCTTTCACCAGATGATTTTGGATACCTTTTTACTTCCAAGTGTTGAACAGCGAGCAACAAACTTCTTCCTGCCTGTCGATCATACATGTTTCATGTGTTCTTTGGAACACGGCCCCGACAAATCCAACTTTGTACTTCATGGAACAGAGCTAGTTAGGTGTAGTTACTTTCCTGACCACGTAGTTTGACGTGGACTGATCAGCAGATTGATGCATGATTTCGACGAGTACTTCAAATACTTAGAAGTGCAATGTTGTTGTTAGCTTCTCCGATATTGAGTAGATGAGATGTAGTAGTTGTCCGGCTAATTCGTTGTCAAATTCATTTAGTTCATTTGCTCCTACATGTGATCAGTAACACGAAGTTTATTTCCACAAAACCAACATTACGTATATACGGTTATTTCCACTGCAGATTTGCATTGCCTAATACACACTCGGACTGTGAAATTCCGCACGTTCGATCGAAACATGTCGCCTAACATCATTCGAGTATCTGATGATGGTTATCCGTGCGCTTCGGATGCGAATGCTGCTTGAACATACTTTTCTCTATATTTGTATTGCCTATAAAAATGTCATAATTTGCATGCCTAATAAACACTGCATTTCAGTGGCAGTTGGTGTGTCTTCTGTTTTCATTTCGGGCAAACCGGTCATCATGTGGATGATTAGTTATATGATGTAGAAGAGACGGAACATGTTTTCACGCTCGTCCATGGTGTGCATATTAACGGAGATATCGTCTACTTAACGTCCGTAGAGAGTATCTTGGTATATAACTGTTTTCATTTATTGTTCGAAGTGTGAGACAAATACATCTGCCATAACTGGTCCTAGTCGTTCCATTATTAGTCGAGGCAAAACAATAGAATTACGAATCAAACACCTTACCCTCAAGTTTATCCGAGCTGGCTCTCAACGGTTTGCTGAACATCTACGCTACACTAGCATATTTTTCAATGCTGAGCTGAGCGGTGAAGCTGCATGATGAATCATAATACACAAATCTAACTTCCTGCTACTCAATTGTATTTCAATATGAAACGTGAATTCACATAAAATGATTTCTCTAGATGTTTCGTCATTGATCACAAACGTGCTTGTATCTAAAATAATAGACGATTGCATGTCAACAGAAAAAATCAGTAATGGTATACCTGAGGGAAAAAAGTGAAAAATTACTGATTTTCTGCTCCCCAATCAGTTCTAATTCGATGATAACGTTTAGAGACGGAAAGAGAACATCACAAGGGCATCTAGACTCGGTTCTTGGTTCGCTGATATATTCATGGCGAAAGTTGAAAGTATCTCGTTGAATCCAACGGTTAGCTGCCTGTCTCTGTATGAAAGATACGTCGATGATATTTTATGCCTACTAAAGCGAGAATGTATTGTACATTCGTTCCTACAGGCATTCAAAGAGTCGCACCTGAGTCTAGGTTCACGATTGAACTAGAAGAGAATGCATTTAATCCTAAGACTAGCTTTCCATAAAACTTTTAATGTTTTGAATAAAATGCTTTCTTTTCTATCAATTTCACAATTTTCCCGCCAGTTGGATATTTCCATGATAATCCATAAATGTTGTTATATCTGCTGCTCATATGACTTCGCTGATTGGTTCATACATGATTTTTGCAAAATCGCCTGTACTGACCATATGAGCCGTACAATTTACACCTCAGTTTGACTTATGTTGGTCGTCACCAATGAACGCGTGGTATCCTGTCGTGTCTGACTTTCCAATCTAACTAGCACGTGGGCCTGCATCATCGAAGTTTGTTCCTTGTTTTCGGATGAGAAGCTTCTTGGGTAAGTGATGGTTGGTAGAGCGTTTTGGAAATAAAATCTTCTAGAACAAGTTCGGACGAACAAGATCTTAAGTAGTACCAACAGACGAAAGACAACGCAGCAACAGCCCGTCATTGGGCTAATGAAGCATGTTGAAGTTTGAAGAAGGGTTGTAGATCAGCCGGATGACTCGTCGGTGAACCCGATCAAGAGAAAGAAAGGCCGACGGGGCCCCATCCCGCACGTGATTGCAGTATTGAAGTTTGGGGCTAGTTTGAGTTTTGTATATCCGGAGATGAGCTAGTGTAAAAAAGCTTTTGGCAGGAAACAGAAAACCGATTTCGCACGCAGCACGAGAAGCGAACTGAGATAAGCAAGCGGATCAAGAAAGAGGAGTTATAGATAAGCCGAGAAGAGAGGTAGAATCTGTGGGAGGCAACACAGTTGGATCAAGAATTGAATAAGGGACGCATGGAGGATGTTTTAGGAAAATTATAAGAAGAGAAATTTTGGAAGCAGTGAATGCAGCATAGCAGTGAGAGCCCCGGATGGGAGATCTGTTCGAAGTGGGACTCTAAAGATGCACTGATTGCACTGCGGTCACGATCGATGTTGGTGTTGGCATTGTGGGGAGTGCGGTAAGAAAAAGAAGAATGAAGGGTGGCATCATCGGCAAATAAATGGATTGAGTTGGATTTAGAGGATGAATGATCATTAGAAAATAGAAGCAATAAGGTGGGCCAAGTACTGAACCCTGGGGATTGCCAGCATTCACAGGAAATGGCTGGGACAGATCTCCATTAATTCGGGCAGATATGAATCGCTTACTGAGGAAACGAGAGTGGAGGAGAATCCGAACGTGAGCAGTTTGACCAGAAGACCTCCGTACCAAACTCTGTCAAACGCTTAAAGATGTTGGGTGGAGCAATGTGTGTTTCTCCATGGTTGTCGAGTGCAACCGGTCAAGAGTGTATGATGAGAGCCACGATATCACCGGTGGAACGGCGAGGTCGGAATCTGTATTGGTGATTACTCAGTAGTTCTTAGAGTTCGAGGAACGCACGCGGTTTTATGGAGATGCCAGTTCCGAGTTTTTCGAAATAACAGGTGTGGTGGGAATAGGACGATAGTTATTCGGGTCAGGAAGATCATCGCTTTTGGGAATATGAAGCATTTCTATGTGTGTCCAGGGGATCGCAAAAGTAGAAAGTCGGAGAATGTGTGACAGAGAGAGAGAGAGAGAGAGAGAGAGACAGAAAGAACGACGTAAGAAATAGGCCAATTCAAATTGCACATTTTAAGGACGACAGGTGGTACGCCGTTTTGCCCGGGTGGTTTGTATTAGTTCAGAGAATACATCATTGGGCATATCTTCTAAAACCAAAATGGGATTGAAATTGGGAGACAAAAGGATTAGAAGGAAACGGAGGAGTATGATATGTAGGTGAGCTGGAGTTTGTGACAATCCAGGAAGCGAATTGTCAACTTTCTCATATGGTTCACGAATAGGATCACCAAAATAATTACAGATGTGAAGCAAATTTGAAGGGCGAAAATTTCGGGAGACTGCTTTGGCAAAGGACCAACGCTTCAGGCTACCGGTGGCAGATGATAGTAAGCGTTTCCAGGCGGAAGAAGCTTTCTTTGGCTCTCTGTATGGTTGGCAAGCATCTGTTCGCGGCTTCAACGAAGCATAGGTGGGAGTCCGTTGCGGGCAAGCCGAGCCAGCTGCAAAATGTTGCACACTTCAAGAGTACAGCACGATCGCATGCATGGTTGAACCACTCGGAGGATTCGGGTTTGCCAGGTTTGGACAAGTGAGTAATACAGAGTTGCATAACTTGAAGAATAATGTCGGTGAAGTTAGAAACGGGAGAGCAAATGGCTGGAGTAGAGCAGCATTCATTCCAAGAATAGGAGGCTGGAACATCGCAAAATCTATCTCAGTTGGTTGAGTTTCAGCTCCCAAATATTTATCTCAAAATAAGTTGAGTATAGAATTGAGTAAAACTGAAGAAATAGGAAATAATAAAGTGATTAGATGAGTCAGCAGGAGAAAGAGCATATGTGCCTGAGAGCAGAGAATGAACAGAAGTGAGAATAAGTTCAAGGGTATAGGCATGATGGCCAGCTCGATCGGGAATACGTGTGAGGTAATCAACAAGTTGGCATAGGTTGTTGACCACGGAGAAGTGTTCGGCTTCGCACCCCAGAGCCGAAGTGTCCGATGAGTGATTGAACCAATCTCGCTTGAGAACATTGAAATCTCATAAGATGGTGACGAGTCAGTTGGGATCTGTCACGGAGGAAGATCAATGTTTGAAGGTGAGATATCAAAGAACGACGAATCGCTACTGTAAGATGAACGGTGATCTACACAAAAGCAGTGATTACAAAAAGTAAGTCGAAGCTTCAGCCACATCAACTGAAATTAACAAGTCGATATTATGCTTCACTCCGCGCATGCTAGTGTGAGTGACAAGTGAGTGCTCATCTTCCGGGTGAGGAGAGCGAGCAAGACGGCGACTGTGTGTGGTTGTGTATTTTCATGATTTGTAGTGTAAAAGAAACCAGCAACCGTTATCCTGAAATCTAAATTGGCGAACCACATAAGGCCTCAATAGATCAGGCGTAGTAGTTAGTCGGACAACGTCCGAGCTCTCTACCAGTTGTGTTCAGTTTTTGTGAGTTTCCTTGGCCTAGTGCCCTGTGTTTCGTGCAGTGTATTCATTGGGCACCGTGTCTTTTGATTGTGTTGTGTGCAATGGTCCGTGTTCTTTCACTGTGTGCGGCATACAAAGGCCAAATAAATATTTTATCGAGTCTTAGTGAATTGATACATTCTTTGTCAAGTGTGTTATCGCGTGATATAACAAAGTTTCATTGCAACTCACGCAGTCATTGAATCAGACATGGTCATGTGAACCATGATCAAGCGTATAAGTGAGGATTTTTGACTGTGTCCGTCTGCGCACATTTTCACCTGATCTCAAGCGGAAACTCTCCGTTTTTGTAAGAATCACTCACGTCTTTTAAATAAATGTGGCTGGCAGTAGGAAGACGATAGAATTAACCTACTCAATTTGGACCATATAAACTGTTTCGTTTATTGATCAGTCATTTGCGGTCTATGAGATCATATTCTCCAGAACTGGCATTTGAACTAACATTGACGAAATTTTTCTTGGTTTTGTCGGGATGATTTATAAGGTTTCAATATTCAAGAGGATTCATTCGATTGGGGGAATTGTACCTTTGACGAATAAAGTCGAATTTATAAAAATTCCCATGCCAGTAAGCTTACATTTGCTTTAGAGTGCTGGCTGAATTTCACATATCTCGTAGAAGACGATAGTTGTCTTCGTGTCACCGTCCAGGGTCACAGTAATTCTTAAATAAATCTCAAACAATTGAGTATTCACATTCAGAATGATGAAAATTTCCATTTACGGAAAATTGTTTCAGCAGTTTATGTTCATCAAGCCACTGCAATCAAGCTCATTTCGACAGAATGTAATTACTTTAACAGGAAACGTTGTAGGACTTCCTAATATAAATGTTCACTGCCTCTAATGGTGGCAAATAATAAGTAGGTTTTACAGAAATACGAAGGCTAAAAACAGAGAGAGCAGTCTTCTGCACTGAATCAAATATATGAGCACAATCAGCTATATGTTGCGGTTCCAGTAATCCCGTTTGTATTGTAACAGGCAGGGGCAATGCTCTTCCGACGAGGGTAGCACGTGTGATCTGCAAAAGCACAAAAGGGAAAAACTTCATGAGTCGAGGCCCAGTAAGTGTATCAACGGCACCAACACTTACATCAAACGAACAACAATATGGCGGCTTCCAATCTGGCCGTTACACTGCTCCCCCCCAAAAGAACACTGCCCCCAGTGTTCCGTACTCCAACACACTACAGGAGCATTAACTCTCCGGGAACCACACCTTGGGTAGGCCATACCACAAGACCTCTCCTGGGCCACACCAAATCTACGCCTCAGATCACTTCACAATTATCTCCTCGGCCCATGTCAGGTCTATCTCCAAGGCCTCCCACTCCCCTTAATGCGGTCCCGCCGTGGGTACCAAAAATGTAACAGGCAGGGGCAATGCTCTACCGACAAGGGTAGCACGTGTGATCTGCAAAAGCACAAAAGGGAAAAACTCCATGAACCGAGGCCCAGTAAGTGTATCAACGGCACCAACACTTACATTAAACGAACAACAATATGGCGGCCTCCAATCTGACCGTTACAGTATGACCGCATTCAAAGAAGACTACGCGCCCCTCTACTTGCATGAATGCTCTTCCTTCTTGTTCTCAGTATATGGGGCAATTAAGCCTTGCATGTTACTCATCATTATTGTTGAGCTGACCTGTTTCTTCTGTTTGATGTCTGAACTAAAATCTCCTTCATTTAGTCAATCTTTTCTACTGCTCGAGGTCTGCTCGTACCCGTCTATATGCTAGAGGGATTCAATTTCCATATTGACAGCTGATTGTGAATAAACCTCATTATTATGGCACTCAAAATTGTGCAGTGCCATACTGTATGAGGATCGAGCTTGTCTTTTTGCATGTTATTCATCTGCGAAAATGCATTTTCAGTGACATAATGATGACGTAAAAGTTCACTGATTCTTATATGGAAAGAACCATAGAAAGAGGACAATGAACGAATCAAAGTCAATAATTAGGCTGACTTGATATGAATATTTTCGTAAGCCACGTTTCATGGAATTCATGACAGCAACTAGCATCGGTCTTTCTCGACAATGAGAGCAAGTTGCTCATCCGTGTGAATGTTCAGCATCATGTGTGGATTGACCACAACTTACCGATAGGTGGGATATTCTAGGGATAGTCGGTTAACTTTTGGTTTCTAACATTGCCAATATGCGTTTGATCTGACAATTCTTAGGTAAGTTGCATATTATTTTCTAAGAATTGCTGAACCAAGTCACCGTTTGAGCAGGCGATTGATATCATCACATGTGAATGGAAGACGGCGATTTCTCTAATGAACTGGTCGTTTATCTGGTAACTGTAGGCTTGCTGTGCCTTTTGATAAACGCATGGGGATGAACGTTTTCCATAGACGCCTCTTTCAGCATTCGTAGTTCGCTGTCAATCGTGTTTCCGTGCAAATTCGTCCTTTTCTCCGAAATGGTGTTCGGACTAGACTACGTTTATATTCCACAGGCCTAAAGCTGTTAATGTGCAAGTAAAGACTTGTCCAAGTTTCTTTTCTATGAAATCAGATTTGGCGATTGTTCCGTCATTCCTCCTAGTCATAATAATCTCAAGGAAGAGAAGTGTATGGTCCACATCTGCGCCCATCGTACTTCCTATAATTGGATGCACAAGATTGAGTTCATCCAAAATCCACCTTGTCTATTCTGGACTTTCGTGATGATTAAAATATCATCAACGTATCCTTTGTAAAGCTGTGTGCTTTCCAGGATTTTGCTCGGCTTCACAAGTTGGCCGAATCCAATTTTCCGAAACAATCGGTAACTGGTGTAGAGAATCTATCATCGGTTGCACTGAATAAACAACAGTTGCGGGCTGTCACTTGAGATCTAGGTTTCTGTATACCACCAAAGAAAATAAACAGCATATACACACTAGCACAATTTGAATATCTATTCAAACAACTGAAAATATTCAAACCCACCTAAGAAGATGCGCAGACTTGGTTCCAAACGGAGCTGGTTGACTTGGAACAACAGTAACTGGTAACATCGTCCAGACATCAGTCACTCACCACATCTGAGTGCATTTTATTATTGAAAATCTACAGTTGCAAACTGGTTTAGTAATTTTACGCCCAAACAATGATTCCGGACAAGTGCTGACTCATTGGAGTGAATATGAGAAAATGGAGACTATTCTTGACTATCCCAGCAAGTTTGTGCGCCAAGATAACTGCGATGAACCTGATGAACTAGAACAAGAGGTATCGGCAGAAGCACACTTTCCACTAGAAAGACAGTTCACCAGTGAGACCACAGCTCAACATGTGAAGCCAAAAGGAACTCAAAATCCACAACTGCATGGTCCACCGAAACTACACAAACCAGAAGTTTCACTTAGACAAATAATATAGATGATAAATTCATCACAGCACGAATTGGCGAAATGGGTGTTGAAATTGCTTGAGCCAGTTCATGATTTAATGGCCAGAGACACCATCAAAGAAAGTTCCGAAATAGTAGAGATCTTTAAGCCAGATCATTGCGAAAGGGAAACACACGGCTTCATTTGATATCCAATCACTATTCATGAACTTCCCCTTCAGGGAAGCCATACGTATCATATGCGACCATGTCGACCAAAACCAACTCAAAATCGGTATACCAGTCTCATTTCAGGAACGACAATGAAGACCATGCTCAACAGTCGTATCGTGTTCTTCCCATGACCGAGCCTACAGACAAATTGACGCAGTCGCAATGCGGAGCTCATTGGATTCATTTTATCAAGAAATATTTTGGCTCCCTTTGAGGAAAATACGAGCTTGTTCATGAATGCAGTGTAAGCGATATAAGGTCCCATGGCCACGAAAGCCCACTGCACTAATAAAGATAACCGGGAACCAGACTCCTAAGCTTGAAGTGGGGGACCGCATAAGGTCCCAATATGTCAGATGTGGTCACCAGCCGAGTCACAATGGATTTCCTCCTACCACGAAAAATGTCATCGTTCGAGGATTTAGAACCTTTGACCTTCGAAGTGTTAAGTGAAAGCTCTGCTCCACCGATCGCAGTTTGGTGTAGCTTGTTGATAGAAAAGGCCTTCTTGCCAAGAAACAGGAGGATGAGTGCCATCAGAAAGAAGCAAGTTGGTTCTGATTTTCAAGTACCGTTTTTTCTAATAAATTAGTTTCTTGAAAAAGGGAGTTCGAGGAAATCCTGGGATTATTGAGAAAATCTACCACAGTGTATTGTGGTTCTCACTGTAGAATTCGGACGTTGAAGGGCAATATTTGGTGGGCTATCCGATAGCAAATCACATGGTCATACATATGATTACCACGAATCTCGTAATCAACACAGAAATTCCAAAAATACGGGATGTTGATCTCTCTGTACGCCAAAGATGCCACTGCCGTATGAATTCTTGAATTCATCAAACGGCTTGCCTACACACTTCTTTGCTCAATTATATCCGTATTATATGTCCATTATGTTCAGAAGGAAATGGTATTGCTGACGCTGACATTTTACCGCCTGCGATCAGGTCGTGGGAATGCAAACTGGATCATTGGCTTCATAAATTTTAAATTTGACTAATTCATTTTGGACTATCGAAGAATGAACTTTATGCTGGGGTTTGTCCGTCAATTATGGGAACAAGCCTAAATACAATGCAAGTTCATGGTTGGTTCATGGAAGAGGCGCAAAACATCCGACGCACACGTGAATCGACAAAACAGAAGGGTGATGATAGTTAAGAAGTAAATAAAAATTCAGATTGATTTTGAACTAAAAGATAAACGAGCAAGCCGTTAACAATACAGAAACGTCTATGATCGAGACCTTCCTTCGTTGTCACAGTTCAGAAAGCAGGAGTTAAATAAAACACGGCTAAACACTGAATAATGGAATTGTAATTCATCTCTGTTGTAAATCCGTAGTCAGTTTACCGTATCCTGTGCAATCGGATGTCCCAATTGTCCCAGTCATCGATACACGGAAAAACGAAAATAATCTGAATAGGGAAGCTGCTTGAATTTCACATATAATTCATTTAAACTATGGTTGAATAAAGTGAGGCGTTTTTTGTTGGACTAGCTCAAATGTGAATCGACTACTGCAACACACTAATGAGGAAAAAAACAATAGTGTTCCTGAGAAGTAATAGGAAACGTTGACGTGCCAAATAGAGTGTGAATCTATTGTCCGTAGCGAACGGCTGGTTTTCGTCTCGTTTATCTTCCCGGTTTGAGTAAGCGGCTCTCCGTCTTCCATGTCGCGCGTACTGTTCTTCATTTGATGACAAAAACAGAATGGATATGCCTTCAGGCCCATGCAATTCTTTCGTCCGTTTTCTTATATCTACTGGTGCAGTTGATGGGTGGTGTGGTGAACAGGGCAAACGAATCCATGTGGCATCTGACCTGCATACTGTATAAGATAGTATGGGACCTAAACATAAAATAAACTGTGCACTTTATTGATCGCCGTTCGTCATGTTGCCGTGGCAGAGGTTTTTTGTTACGAAGGCACAAGTGATCTTCAACAAAGACTACGAAAATATTGCTTCTGCTTTGGTCACAGCAAAGCCAGTCCGAATAACAACGAGCTGTAAATGGAGCGCCAGCTGTGGTCAGACGAGCGTGGACTTCAATGCGCGGTACACTTTCCTACTGTTGAGCTGAAAAGTCTGATCGTATATGCCTCTGTCAACCATATCCACAGCTGAGACATGAGATCAGTGTATTCATCAGGTGACTTATTCGAACTCCATCAAGTAATGTCATAACCCTCTCAGTTTCTCGTGTCAGCGTAAGCAATATACTGAATCACAACTTTTGTGAAATGTTGCTGCCTATCTCACTCACAAAGTAATTGTGTATCACCAGTCGAATAGAACACTAGTTATTAGAAAACACGACTGATTACCGCCTGTTATCTGCATTTGATTTAACTGTCAACTTCCGTCGGACAATACACACGTGGACAACCCATTGATCAATGAAACGAAGGACTGTGGCAGATTTGCGTGAGACAAGTAGTCAGCTCATCAAACAGAGGAGACGAATTTGTAGATGAATAGTGGCTGTAAGCTTGCCACAAATTAGTATGCTGCGAAATTCGACCGAGTTATGGTTGGATCGGCTGTCGAGCATTGAGGTTTTCATGCTTATTTGGAATGAAGATGCTGCTCGCTCGTTTGGATAGGTGGACAGATTACGTCATTAACTGAATCCAGTCTGCGCAACTCTTGATTTCATAAACTTTCCCATGACCGACTATTCAGCTGGTCAGCTAATTGTTGCCACATTTATTTAACGTCAGTTTCGATTTCGCTGACCTCATTACTTTCATTCTATGGTTGGATATTTGATTTTTTTACCCAACCCTCATTTGGTATTACTGAATTTCTTCTTCTGGGAAAAAATTATTTGGTTTCAGGATTGGATTGACACTACTGAGTTTGGTTTGGTATTAGTTGACCTATTGCGTGCAAAAATGACCTCAGAGGTCAAACCTAGACTGTACTTGCATGTGCAAAGTAAAAGTCTTTGATCGTTCAAGAGATTCATAGTGGCCTCGTTAGAGTTGAGGAAAAGACCGTTCTCTGGCCACCATATTTCCCTGAATAGACTTTTCTGTTTCGGTCGCCCTCTCCATCAAATCCGACTGTACTCAGTCGCGGTTCGCTTTCTGATTCGTCGTTGCGATCGTTTGCATTACGTGTGTTACTTGCATCGGTACTGTTTCGGTTCCACGTTGAATAGAATACATTGTCACATCTTTCCCCTGGAATGAATCTTCTCTATTCGTTCAACAGAGAGGATTACGTTGGAATTTCGATGTGAGACCGGAATAAAGACACGTTCCTGAGCCTTGCTGAAACGTCTCCCAAATGATGTTCAGGTATTCAGTTTTCAGTGGTATATTATGCGGCGTAGTCAGTGATTATACTCCTATGTCGCATCTGCCGCTCAATCTGCTAATCCAAATCCGGAAATGAAGCAATAAGTTGAAAGTTATACTCGACAGACAGAAAATGAACGCAACCAGTGGTACCAGGTTTGTGGCTGGTGAACGAGATGAACATCAAAGTGATCGATCATGATCTGCATTGTGCAGGCACGGAAAAGAGCTGTTCATTACAATGCAAACCGATGGAGAAGCGGGTATCATTTCGTGGTTATCTCACACGAGAATTAGTCACATCAGTTCCCACGGAATTCATGCAAAGAAAATGAAGTTAGTAGATTTTATTGGAGTATTGAAAGGCCAGTATATACATTTGGTCGAGAGCAACGCGGCGATGTGAATTTACATTTATCTTGATGGATTGATACGAAATTCATTTCCATAGGGAATCACTATCGAAACACAGGATCGCTCGTTTGGCAAGAACACATGAAAGCAACACATTCGTGCAATCGTGTACCGAATTTCTTTCCATACAGTCATACAGCTTGAAATAGAACAAAATAGATTAGAAGCATCAAAGTACAAATAGGAACATCTTAGCCAGGAGTCACAGCTGTCACCCACTCAGCTCGCTTCTTCAAGTAAGCCGATGAAGATAATTCACAAGAACAAACATTTCCGAGCAGTGTAGTCTTGTGGTAAACACTCACAAATGTCTAGATTGGATTCATTTCACTGTGAGATCACGTTTTCTAGAAGACAGCACCACTGCTGAATCTACTCCTCTTACACGTTTAAACCATTTGAATTATCACGGTTTTAGAGAACTTGCATTCGATCTTGACATACAAGTATTGCTGTCGGGAAAGTTCATCGACTGCCATTGGAATTTCGTGAAGTCCAACAGTTTGTTGCTTCGCAATCTGTTATTTCTTCATTCATACTTAAGTGTATGTTTCCCACGTTTCCATATTGTTCTGCCGTATTTATTTCCGTCTGTTGAAACGAGACTACATCAATCTTGGTAGAGGTATGTGGAGAATCGATCTTGTTTCAGGGTGTACGCGTTGAGCATATAACATAATCCATTTCAGTTGTCAGAAATATTAAGCATGGAGTATTATCTGAGCCGTCAACACTTTTTGACCTACGAAGCCTTTTTTGATATGTTCAGTTAAAACATGCTCAATTCAGTATAATAATAAATTCAGAGAGAAAAATCGAAAAAAACTTTGGAAATTCAGGATCTGGCTAAGAATGCGGCGTGAATACTGTATCAGCAGTTTTTCGAATGTCCTCTGATAGAAACTTCCCATGGGTCTGTTGATATTTTCAATAAAACGTGTTGTCGAAAAGAAAAAACAGACGCGACAGAGCGAGTAGTCTCGTCAATGACCGAATCTCCGTTATATAGAAACTAATAAAATGGTTGCTAATGTTTCGGAATCCTGTTACGTTGTGAAGGACAGTTGACCATCTAGAATAATCTCCGTTCACATATAAGGTTACCTATCCACAGCGAACACTGAGAAAATGGATCAATTAAAAGATATGGCTACAAGGACACTATCTACACTTCATTATAATTGATCCAAAGAATTGCAAGATAAGCACAGTGCAAACACTGTTTCTCGGACTGGAGAAGATTTGGACGACAGAGCCACTGGAGGGAGAAATCAATCGAATTATTGAAACGCTGATGTCAACTGCGTATCCAGCATAATTCCTGGCAAACTAATATCAACTCAAGCTGCTAAAGAACAGTTATCCACTGTTCTTGGAAGTGGAATTAGAAATTGCTCATAAATGAGACGTTATGATCAACCAAATCAGCAAACGTTTGAAGCCAAAATTCAGGCGCATCTAATATACTGCTGAACCCGTGATTATCTTCACTTTATTCCCCGGTTACACGTCATTCAATGAATCAACACATCCAAATGTGGCTTGAGGAAGGAACTCAACACGATTGCGTCATCGATAGATCAAAGATCACTATTTGCCACAAATTGTTTGGAGACAAGGCGTTATGTCACTGCCAGTCAGACAGTCGTAGTGATTCCTCTACTGGAAAAACTAGAAATACATTTCTTCAATGAGCAACGCGACACCATCACGTGGTCCAACGAAGTATATAAAGCAATAAATTTGATTCAATCAACATGATTACCCGTTCCGCTGTCGCAAGAAATCTCGCATGAACCAGGTTATGTATGCTCACGCAGCGCAAGTGGAGATCAGCATGTTGACTGCTGTCATTATATTCACCGATATTCGAACTTGTCTATCAGTTTGACGCGAGCATCGTAGTTGATTGGTGATAGTGGTAAAGTTGATGCGATTTTGGTAATGCTTCATGCGACAGACGCGCCCAGAAAGCTGCCCAACCGGAGAAGACAGGCAAGTTACAAAACAATTCTACCACGTTTATGGAATGCGAGTAATGATCGTGAAACGTTTTTCCCAATTTATAGTTTGATAAGGTGAGCTTTCAGTGAGAGATATGCACATGTTCATTGTTTTCTTGGTATGACAGGGTAAAAGATAAATTAGAGGAACGTTGTTCATACGTGAAATTGGACTTGAAGTAATGGTTACCAGTGTCGTACTGACCTGTCGGATGAAACTTACAACGTTTTCTGCTTAATTGCACGTGTCCATCAGTCTTTTCGAATATGCACGGACTACGCGTCCGTCACTTTGATGCTTCGCATGAAAATACGCGACAAGCAGATTGTCGCTTCTCGCGACTCATGAGAAGGAGAACACGGTTATTAGGGAGGAAATAATTAGCGTGCATTGCGAGATCGTGATTGCAGCGTATACGTGCAACGGTCAAATGACTGCCGTCCTTGATAGCTAGTCAGTTTTGTGATATGCCGATTATGCAAGCATAACATAAGCCTCAAAGAAACTCATGAATTTTGAACTTTTGGAGATCCTGTCAAATAAAGCGCCCGTTTCTCAATTGGTTTGAGTTTTTTATTATATTTTCGGATAAGATTCCATGTAAGTTCAGAATTTGAAGATGTTTTCATATCATTTGTTTCTCTGTCAGGATGTTGTTATCCAATGGAGTGTCCCGTTTGAAAGATTTTATGTTTGAAGGTATGTCTTCCATCTTTCATGTGTGCATTTCTTCTTCATGATTGCACTGCCTGACTTCTTATCTGTTTGGAGGGACACCGTTTGTTCTATTCTACCTAATCCCTTCGTTACTCACAAAGACGAACTAGTCAATAGCCTACCCCCTTTAGATGTTATAATAATCAGATTTTAGGTAAAATGTTGCCACGCACTATATGTTTCAAAGTAACTTAGGAAGGTCGCTTTTTGCAATTCTCCAGTTTCGCACCGAAGACCTACAATCATGGTTTGGTTCGACTCGTCCTCAACAGAGCGTGGGAAACCTGCATCAAAGAACAAGTGCAAAACGAATAGGAGTTTATAGAAAGAACGTTGCTGACCAATTGATATCCCGAGAAGTTTATCGAGCAACATCGAAAACCGAGGAAAGCAAGCGGAAATCTTGTAACAAAAATCAGCTTCGTTTATTTGCTTAACATAACATTGTTTATACGAATCCTCACTATGATGCACGGTAGCAATTTGACTGTTGCACCTGCATGCTACACGCACGCTGTGGCAATACATCCTGATCACTTCCTCCCTATTAATCGTGTTCTCCATCTCATGGGTCGTGAAAAACAATACTCTGGTTGCCATGTCGGCTTTACGCGAAGCCTCACAGTGAAGGACTGGCGGTCCGTGCAAAGTCGAAAAGACTAACGAGCACATGCAATTAAAACGTCCAATCTTCAGATTCCTTTATTGTGCCACCTTTATTTGCATCAGGTCACAAAGCTGACCCGACCTAATCCCCTAAAATTGTGTTGCGCACTCCCAATTTGGAGCTGTGAGCATTCACCGAAGCGACGTCCATCAGATTGCATCCGTCAGCGATTTGTGCACAACAAATGGTTGACACAAGTGTTTGTTTGTTATGGCACTAACCGAAAGTAACCCGCTCTCCCCCTATGGAACTCCGTGTTGTAGCTTTAAATCTAACCCAAATAATTGTATCATTTTGATCGTTGTGCGATACATAAACTGAGATGTTTTACGTAGGCGGTGGACGAGAGTAAACGAAATGATTGCATCACGTTACTTATATTTTCCTTCAGTCCCCATGTACTTCTCAAGAAACAGAATTATTCTATATCCCCACCGTCAATATATGATGCGGTTCCCACACTAGATCTGGCGAACATACTTATCATTAGCCAAACACATTTCAGTATTGATTATTTTGTGCCATATGCTGCATGCTGCACTTCCATCAGTAATCGGACTCACGTCTACCCCTTCCCTTTACAAGTCCGATTCATCATTAAGCCCTTTAGGTAGAGTGATATTCAAGACTCCAATATATCCTAAACATCCCATCTAGATGTTCTGCTTGACGTCAATTTTGGTGCAAGTTTCTACTGTCTTGGTCTTCCCTGCACAAAGAGATGTGCTCAGGGAAGCAATGATAAATCCCGAAGTCAAAGTGCGCGTGGGTGCCCTGCGTCTCGACACACGGAGATTAGAGAACTAACTTTGATGATACGTCCAACCACCACCATGTATGTCGATAATTCCTCGCCGTTCAGTGGTTGATGTGAACTGACTGCTGACAATATCATAGTGTAACATACCCTGTTGAAGAATTTCACGAATATCACAGCAAACGACGCAGTTTTTTATGCACATTCTACGGCCTCAACGTTAGACCCACCATCACTCTACATCACCCCAAGGTATACCGCGTCTCGCTATAAACCGTATCATTGCCATGATAAATATACTCGCAGCCATATTATATGCGATTTCCAAGTGTATTGCTCGATACTCATATCTGTTGTGTTCAATTACCTCTACCTTGATATGAAACGGTCCGAAATAATTGACACCGCATTCCTCAAGAAGGTAGCTCCCACCTTTCCATAGGCAATCAGGCAGGAGTTCCATTACTGGATCTATGGGTTAGGCATATTAAGCACTCACTGAGGACGCGTCTAACGGTTGGCATGGCTTTCAGAATTCAGAAGTCTTTCTTGATGCGAGTTCAAACATGACCCGTGCCTATATATCCTGGAATCTGATGGTGGTGTTGCTTCAAAGGTTCAGTGACTTGTGGGCGAGCTGGTAGAACCATCAACCTACTATTAGGTACACTGCAATGCAGAACAGCTCTAGCACAAAGACATCGTCTACCGTCGAGCAGCCTCGGATATAACATTTTCATGTTGAGAGTTTTAGCGCATTTATCGGGATTTATTTCCGGTAATATAACTTCTCCGAAATTGTATGTCTTAATCAACTCGACGACAGTTCCCGCGGCTTCTGGCACTTCGAGCAAAGACAACGGTCCTAGCCTGACAGTAGTTGTTTGGAGCATCGTAAATCGAGCAATCTGAGGCTTTGTGAAACTATCAAATAGGCAAAAATATTCTAGATTTCCCTGTTGCATACTGTAATTGTACTGATTGCTGTTCTCGAAGAACAGACATTTTGACAGTCTTTGTTACTTCAGTGACCTACTCTAGATTCTGGAGACAAACATCATGACATTTCCTTTGATAAGGCAATAAAATGGGCACTACAAACGATTAAGGATCAAAAAATGAAGCAAAAAATCCCAATAAATAAATTGAAAGCAGACAACAGTCATACGGATTATCCCGCTGGAAACCTGATACCTTATGGCCCACTATGATCTGCTGATAAAATTTGAAGTACGTACTCGATTTTTTTCCGTTCATCAATTCTGCTCGTAGTCTAGGTCTTCACGACACCCATTCAGTTGAGTGTTGCCTATGCGTTTGAATTATCGCAATAAATCCTCATACTACAGTGACAACAAACAACCGTCGAGACAAAAGTTATTAGTCTTCGCATATAATACTAATGAAAAAACGTCACGGTTGCTGTCCTCGGCAGCACTTCCTAAGGACAGTGTGGCACAAAACGATGAATAACTAGTGCCAAATGGATGAATTTTCTTTTCGTAAACAATCGCACTACATCTCACATTGCAATGTGACCAGTAAATTAAGCCTACAGATAACCTGTAACACTTTGGAAACCCAATTTTCTGGAATATCTATTCAATTCCAGCGAAAAGGGCAATGACATATCAACGGAACCTGACTGGTACTCCTACCAAATGATCAGTTGGATCAGTTACTTGTGATAGGACTTCGTTGAGTGAAATGCCCTCACGAACAGCCGCACAGTCGAATACCACTCGGAACTTCCCGGGCTTGTTCGAACTTAGGACGTTATGGGATTGCAGGAACACACGTTTTCTTGGGCATTTTCTTGTGGAAATATATACGTCGTTTATCCTTTTCAATCATGATCGCTAATAACATGATTGTACTTTGAGAGTAGTTTCGAATTCCAGAGCAGGTATATCCTGAGAATTGACAAACGATGGTCTACAACTGGGTGATTAAATGGAAGCTCATTTCTATCAATACGCCACGGTAAACCACCGATACACTTATTCCTTTCTTTACTTTACTTACACGCAACTATCTCCTTCTAAACGACGAGGCGGCTTCATGAATATATCACATATCATAGCTGATCGATCGGAAGCAGTGTAGAGTCTAAATACGTGAATGATGGAACGCACTCTACCGGCTGGTCATTGATGGACAGCTTTTGAGCTGATGGCCATGAGTAAGATGATTTACCTTCAGTTTTCGTTGTGTTTGATTCTAGCCCGATAGATTCTGGGGATAAATTACTTCGATCGAACACTAGTTAAAGCGTTGGAGGTAGCGCCTTTGTGGTGGTAGACTGTCGTGTCCCATAGGGCATCCTCCATTTCATTGGTCTCCATCGGTTTCCCACCTCTCACCTGTGTCCCCAAAAGTCTGAAGCACGCATAAGCAGCCACACCTCAGCAAACCGTTCAGAAGGAGGGCTTAGTCAGATTAAGGGTAAATAAGTCCTAAATTCCTAGGAAAGAGACGATGTTCAGCATGCTAGGGTAGATTCCCCCCTAATGGGCGGACGAGATCTACCGACTCATCGGCTACAAAGGTAAGCTATCCAACCTACCCAATCTGGTATTCCGGATAGGGCAAATTAGCCTCACAACAGGCCACCGGCTCATGTGGAACAACTCTGCTGCACTTTGGGTTGCATTTGGATTTGCAAAGGCTGAAAGGAGATCGTCTGGAAAAAGGCTGGATTAGTCACCGTTAATTTAATTTCTACTGCTGACTGGGCAATCGAGTAATACAACATCCCTGAACAGTGCTGGAAACACCACCACGCACAATTTTCCCGAGAACCTCTTCGAATAATTTTGAAAACATGCGATCTGAAACAGGCTTGTGCAGCTTAATGGAATGTAAGGAATCTGGCATGCGTTGGCAGCCTCACAATGAGGACGCTGTAGAACTAAAACTAGAACATTTACATGGCTTGCTTCTCAGAAGTCCGCATATTTAACTGTAACACTCGGTGCATAAATATTACAGGACAGGAGACAGCTTGCTAGCTTTATCGTAGCGACAAGGCAGAACACTTTGGGAGCCACGATGTCACATTCGATACTAGCAGTAAATCCAACAGTACAGTGATCGCTTGGGAGCCGATTACCCTTAGACTTCCTTTTGCGCGTTTTGAGGGTTTTCACAGAATCTCGACAGTGATTGGGATCATGAATTGGACGCCAATCTCTAAGAGATATTCAATGAGATCAAGAAATGTGAAATTCTGTCCATCGCTCGGAACTGGATGGCTCTCACAAGTCCCTCGGCCGAATCAATGCAAGACGTCCTCGGAAACGACGGTTACCAGATTGGATCTCTGGGAAGCCATTTCAGCTGTCAGCCAAACAAACGAAGCCCAGATATCAGGAATTGGCGAGAACTACAGACTGTAACGGGGAGCTTCGCACTCCGTTAGGCTTGATTGAAAGCGGTAATGGATCAAACATTCTGCAACTGTGGCGACTGAAGTAGGGATTAGTGATTCCAACAAGCTATTCCGCCTCGTTCGCAACGCATCGGATAGGCGCTGCAAGGGATAGTCATTCCTGTGCAGCGCAGCCGGCCATCTCATTCCTGAGTGCAAAATAAATATAGAGTGATGAGTAGAGCAGGTCGATAGGTTCCTCAGTCGACCATCATACCACACGATGGACCCACAAACTCCAGTTCTCGGAGAGCAGTGCAATGTTGTCTGTGGTCCGCCGAATACTAATGAGATTTCACAATCATCAGTCAGCTGAATAACTAGAAAGCTGCTTGTGGACAGCATTTACACTATCGCCCTGCTTGGTACCGGAATTGACCTATTTGGAACTTGTGTGGCACTCCTCTCAATCCCCAGGGCCTGTTTGCCGGCTATCCGTGATTGTTGAGTGGGCCTTTGTGACTATGGGATATATACCTCTTCCACCACAATCATGCGCAAGCATGAACTAAATACAAAATTCCATAACCAGAAATCTACAAGGCCGTTAGACCGTTCTTTGATTCATCAGAGCACCCTTGTTATCAAGCAGACTAAAAAACACGATTTTTCTTGTTTGATAATAGAAAGTGTCAAAACCTGCCTGCTGCAGTCATTTCCAGTAGCTAAAGTTGAGGTACAAACCTCTATGATGTCAAACGTCTGTTCTTCGTGAAAAGCAGTCAGTATATTGATACAGTGTGCAACAAAGTAATATCGATATTGGTAAATATTCGGTGGTTTATAAAGTCACTTGCACCAGTCACATTGCTCGATTTACAGGGTGCCAATCAAAAGTCCCCTTCTGACTAATCAGGGAGCACTGTGAACGACGTAAATCGAAAACATCTAACACACAAACGTTTACTTGTTTCTACGGAATAAAGTTTACATATTCAGTACAAAAATTCCACACACACGATTCCGCGCATCGCGAAATATCAACAACTGGTGAATATGCTAACGTTTTAGACGAAACTAATTTCGTACAGCAAGAAATTCAACACTCATTTAACTACTTTCAGAAGCTTATGGCCCGATAGTCAATGTCCAAATTTTAGTTTGTTTCTTCCCGTTTGTTTCAATATCACCACTACTGATCACTGATTGCCGTTGCCCCAGATGATTGCAGTCTTAGAGTCCCCAGAGAAAACCGACATCGGTGTACCCATTCCCAAACATCATGCTCCCAACATTTTACAAAACAGTTTTCGTTCAATTTTAAGCCTCTGGTTTTGGAGCCTCTTAAGATGATCGCTTGATCACCGCCCGTCATGTGTTCCTTTTCATCTACAGTTTTCGTGTTTGAACTTATCGCATCCCGTGTCAATATCCAATTCGCATCTACATTGTATAATTTCGCACTTTTTCTGATTGACAAGATGAAATGCACCGAGGGACTTCACGAAACCTGGCTTTCTTCTCAGTAGTATTTTCCCTCTATTCACCTCATTTTGGCGAAAATCATTTGTGCTCCTTTTCGGCTGATAGTTGAGTTTGTTAGCCTACTGGAATCCTCGATGCAATACAATGAAATACAGGTTTGTTCTGTTCAGATAACCATTACCATGCATTGTGTGTGGTGGCTTTGATTGTTATCTCGTAGCGGCAATCTCACATGGAAATAATGGAGGAGAAGAGAGTATGAAACGAGTACGAGGAGAACCGCGTTACTGGAATTAAGTCGATGGAGAAAGTTTGTGGATGCAATAGCCCCACAAATCGCGGCACCTAGCCATATCTCTCAAAGTATCTAACTATTGAGTGGCAGGGTCGCTTGAACCTTGCCTAGGAAGTATAACACGCCCTACAATAACAAGTCAACTAGTTAGAATTTTCATAGAGTAGTAGTTTGCAAGGATCAGTGTCCCCCGTAGGATCCGCTCGTGTTCGATCTTCAAAATACAAAAACTGAGGAAACTTCATGAGCACAATGACTCAATGAGTGCAACAACAGGACCCTACAATTGCATTATTCGAACTCCAGTGTGGCCGCTAACGGTCTGCTCATTATATTGCTCCACGTTCAACGTAAAAAAACACTATCCCCAGTGTTATTTACTCCTTCACCACACACGAACTGAGAGTTTTTGATTCTCATTGTGACGGTTAATTTACAAGAGCACTCTCGGTCATATTGCATCGAAATCACACAATAAATGGCCTCCCATTCCACTTAGTCCCGCTAGCCAGTGATTTAAACGAAGTACGAATTTGAAATGCAATTTACCTCAGTTTGTACCATTACTATGGGCCAAGATAGTGACACCCAGTTTGTAACCTATATCATAATTAATGTTGGTCATTTTCAACTTACTCGTATGAAGTAGAGTAAGCCAGTGTCCACCGTATCTCATTACCCGTGCTACGGTTCTAGCTTATCTATCTGAACCTCACTGTTATCTACTTGTTGACCCTTCGAAACCGAAATGGGCCTACTGCAGCTTCGGGACACCCAAAGTGGAGCGTTAGGTTTACTAAAGATGCAGGAAATGTGTGCTTTCTAGTGTACGTTGCAAGTCCCCTCGGAAAAATCAGTTCACAGAATTTCGCTCACTGTCACATTGTAGTCCAGAGAAATGGAAAAAGCTACATCTAGTAGCTTCAGTCAACTGAACTTGTTCCTCGACTTTGACTTCTAAGAATTAACAAAAAAGATCAGTTCATGAGCTGGCAGAACAATCAATAATCGATGATACTGGTCAATGAATAAAAAAATCCCGGGAACGGAAAATGGGACAATAGTCTCCATCATTCGAGCAAATGCAATAAGCTTACTAAATTGTGGTTTTGTGCAAGTGTATACATAAGTCCCTTGTATGTTATTGCTACGTTGTTATCTTCTTTGATACCAGCACGAAGTGGAATATATTTTTATATGCTGACTGCTCTACATGATCCAATTACCGTCATTTTCCTCCTGCAGTTTACCGATGTGGCTAGAAAACCACAAACAGACAGAATTCGAACTCACCATTCACCATTAGAGGATTTGGAATCCACCGTGATGATTATGTGACCAGCGCCGGTCAGTTTATTGCCAAGTCAATAATCAATATGATCAACGCGGTCAATTTGTCGCCCATCACTTTCTTTCTGATTTACCTAACCAAGCTCTCCAGAAACGTTTATCACAGATCCTCTGAAAAGGCAAAACCTTTTTCCTGATTTATATGAGCTACGTAAAGATAGACTTTTATCCCCATTAGCTCCTTCAACTAAAAGCTCCAATGATCAGGATGATTGAAAAGTTTTCAAATTTACTGTGTGTGTGGAAGAACTTTTCATCAGAAATCTTGACAATTATGTACGAAGTGACCTCCCCAGCGTCACTCATCTCATACCAATACGTTAAGCTTGTTTTTATGAGATTACCACCAAATTGTTCCATACGCTTTTGTAGGCGTATTCAACGGGGTTCTACCGTATCGTTTTTGAACACTGCAATTTTAAGGGTCCTGTATTACCTACACTGTGCGTAATGTCGAATGTATTCGCAGATTTTCCTTTGTACATTTTGCAGAAATGATTGTCACAAATTATTACTTCCTAGACAATACCTCCACGTTTCCCTTCGTCTGTAAATCGCGAATGTTATAAGGGATTCCTTCATATTACCCATTGTGACCCGAATAGATGACCTACAAGTTTATTGCTTGAAATGATTCATCATTCACTATCAACACCCAACTCACCAATAAAACCACAGCATCGTTGTTCAAATGTTCCATCTATGTTAGGAATCATTAGTAGTGCCGATCCACCGAGTGCACACTAGCAGTGGAAACAATGTCTAAGCTACCCAAGATAACTCCCTCAAGGGTCTGATTCATATCAACACTTATTGAAAGAACAACCCTTTTTTATGCGTCTTCGGAGATTCATAAGGTTAGTCCGTTATTCATGCATGCTCAAAGCAGATAATTATCGGTACCACACCTGACCTATTACAAACTTATAACGATCTCCACTCTTTAATATAATGTACCATACACAGGGATGTGAAGAAGGAGAACCGAACAGCAACCTTCTTGTCGGCTGGGGCGGTTCATCGTATTCGATAATGAAAACCATCGCATACTCGAGAGTCTGTACTGCAAATCCGTTCAACGACTTGGAGGCTCTGCTATATAGCCATGTGAATCCGGTCAGTTTGAGGGCACAGAAAGTGCTAAACTCCATTACCTAGTTTGTGATCCCGACACTAGAAAACACAAGATGAGGAATATTACTTAGTGTTCAGTTATTCATCCAATTGAGGAACCCCCCACGGCAGATATAAGTCACCGAGGATGTAAATGGAGCTACTGCTGACGCCCTCATTCACGTCTGCTGAGGCCCGGTTGACGCCCAGGCAATTCGTTAACGTATCCGGTGCAACGGCTGAACAGTCCGTAATAGACGAGGTGATCCGTGTTATCAATGGGGTGATAAGAAATCAGGATGTTGTGCTTATATTTAAAACCGCGAAGAACCAACACTACTGCAGGTTGTGAGACCTGCTGGAGAGATTCAGGAAATGAAACGTATCGAAAAAACGCAAATTCGGTTTCACCAAACCAGATTTCCTAGGCTTCACTGTCAATTCAAACGGATATTGCCTCAATCCAGATAGTTTTAAATCAGCGATTGTCATCCAGTCACCGAAAAATCAGGCGTCTTCTGATCAACTCTTGGATGTTCGCAGTGCGTCCTCAGATTAAGTCCCAACTTTTTGACACGAGTCCAACCTTTTTTCTGGCCCAGTCATACGATGCAGAACAGTGGAACAAGCAGTGTTGTCTTGTTCGAAGTATCGTTGACTGACCGATACTAACCCCGTTTGCGCCGTCTGAGCGGACGACACGGACCACTGACGTGTCCAATGTGGAGAAAGGAGCAGTTCTGTAACAGGTGAATGTCGAATGATCTGCATCTAGCGTTTTCTCAGTGCTTCGGGGAGGAGTTATTCTCAGAAGTAGAAGGAAGCTTTGGTCGTTTCACTGGCGGTACGCTGATTAAAACGGTACGATCGTCACCTACTATCAAGCTAATTATTTCTCATGTTATTCGGGTAAATCCGCCTACAAATCCATGGCTGCTGTGATCCAACGATGAGGCATTACCTGAGCTGACTAGAGCTGCGAGGTCCTGCATCGAGGAGGCAAAACCGTCATGGAGGCGGATTTCTTACCCCGATACTCATGATTTGCAGCGTCAGAATAATACCATGCAATTACTGCGGCCGCCCCTTGGTCCCCGTAATAATTAGTGAGGCAGACGATACGATGTTTTTCATCGGTGACTTGTCACCATGGCAAAGAACCCGTGGTCCGAAAGCAGAGAGTTCACACTGACTTCTGTGGCTCATTTGTGAACAAACATCATGCCCGAGTACTGAGTGACTCCTACTTCAAATAGCCAGAAGTGTTCCTTACGTGTGCACCAACCAAGTTGTTCGTAATCCAAGTTTTACGGAAGCGCCTCAGCCGAGAACCAACCCGTCGGGTACTGGTCACCGACACCGGATCGTAGTTCTGTGCTTCGGATCCGAAAATTGGCTTGACCGCCAACGTGGTCGATCACACTGCTGAGACGACCGAGGATCCAAATTGTGACCGTGCTGATGACAGGAATTCATTTATTCATCCAACCGAAACAACGACCACATCGGCCGAGGAAAGCCAAAATAACTAGAAGTCCTTGAAAGAGAACAGATTTGATGATTCAGTGAGCATCACACGTGATAAGGCCAACTTCATTTTCGTAGCTACGCTCGCTGAGGATCGTCAACCAATTAGGATCGCTGTGGACGGGTACAGCTAAAGCCTATTTTGATTGATAAAATCTCCACCTGCCAGGTAATTTCTTTATTTTATCATTTATACAAATCATTTCTGGAATAAAATGTTCGTGCTTTTCCGCAGCCTGGGCATTCTTACCTATTTGGATTACGTGGTTTCGGGTGAGAGCTATTTAAACACATCCTATCAGCTTGTTTATTGCGAATATGACAGAAAGAATTATCTCTGCCTCTATCTTGTCTGATTTGAGAATATATATTTAGACTGGAAATCATAAAAGAGGTTTGGTGATTATTAATGTGTAGTTGAGTTCAACATGATGCAGCATCGTGTGAAGCACGCGGCTTTGGTTCAATGAAAAAATCTGCATTGAAGTAGTACAGTGTCTAGTCATGAACCACATATTATGCATTGCCGTTTATTCTTGTCAGGAGTATCTTCAGAGGTCTTCATTAACCAAGAACACGTCTTACGCTGCTTAAACCGCCTTCAAAATGCGTGAACGTACGATTGATTTTATTCATTTTGTACTTCCATTTAGTATTCAGTGGATTACCAAGCTGTTCCAAATGTATAAGTCCATATTCGTCTGTAATTCTCTCAAGAATATTGGTGTTTAAACAAGCGCTTCGTTCGAACTTTGTTGAAACTTATATAAGGTGGAAAATTACCAGCTTTCTTCAACATTCCTGTGATCAAAACTCTCTGAAGGATTAAGTGTGGAGTTCTTTTCAGCAAGAACAGTCTCAATTACTCATTTCATATTGCATTCAACTAACTGATTTTAACTGTTATGCACGAGTTTGCATTCATTCCAATCAAACGATGTACTATTGGCCAGCTTCCGCAAGGGAATCAGATTGACTCAAAACTAGGATACACACAGCTATCGCCTAGTAATTTGAAACTGCCAGTATTCTAAGAAAACCAAAACTTGGTTGAGCGTACCTTGGTGTCACTCTGTCTCACTGGATCGCTCGTAAACCGAAATTCTGTAGTTCGGGGGTGACAATGAGTTGCACATTGGTGACCTCCGAAGAGGGACAGTGCAGGGTCGGGTGAACCTCATCAAGCTGTTTCCATATCATCCGCTTTCACAAGTCCATCTTACTATGCGTGGACCACCTGTATGTTTTAGTAGTAGGCTGCACTACGTTATCTCGACAACCATAGCAGCATCAGTTGAGACAAGACGGAATACTTGCAACCAACAGACCTCACACGACAGACCAGAAGAAGTTCCTTCACGGGTGCTTCGGTCAATTTCTCGTGTTGGGTTAGGGCTCCACTATCATCTGGGTCAGACTTTTGAGTCAGTGGATACGAAAAGAGTATCCAAGAAAAAGTCTGTTGTGCGTTGTGGGCAGTCGACAAGAATGATATGCCCAAAAACCTCCATCTTTCATTCGGGAAACACAGTTCTTATTTCCCTGCTCTTTACCTCTCTGATCCCAATTTTGAATATATACGAGAGACCAGAATCAGTCGTGACCGTGAAGTCCTAAATCTCGGTTCCGGTAGCAAATACGAGACAAGAAAAAAGAGAATCGATTCTCCAACCTAAGCATTCGTCTCACTCAGCTGCTTTCAGCATCGGCACACCTCGTCAAACGAAGCGACAGTCCGCCATACCTGGAATTCCTCAGACGTTTACCATGGATGTGAGTTGTGTCCCCGAAACACGCATAAAAGACCCAACTTCAGTATCAACACTTCGCTCACCAGCTACGAACTGGGTTTCCCGTTTCCCTCTACGCATGCCGGGTGATTCGGTGTCTGGTGCTTGTGGTAAGGCTGGCATTGGCATCATTCTCGGCAAGAAAATTGATCGAGTGTACTCCTCGACTGGGTTCCAATGACCATGTGTGCGATTCGGGTGAACGGTTCTATACATGTAAACAGCACGAGACTGAAGAGTCCATGCCTGTTTGTCGTTTCTGTGTATGCCTCAAATGACTGCAACTCGTCTGAGGCTGAAGAAGAATACTACCATGATTTGATGAATTGCTCCGTAGCGTGCGTTCAACGGACATCATGGATGTTGATGGTGAATTCAGTGTTCAAGTTGAAAGCTTAGAAGAGTTGGAGAGAAGTAAAGGAAACCGTTTCGACGTTTCAACCGATGGAACGGATAACGGTGACCGACTCATTCAACTATGTCCCTAATATGGATCATTCCTAGCGAGTACAAATTTCTGGCACAATAACCTCCACCGAGTAACCTACCTATCGACCTGCTATACTCATCGATCTATTTCTCCTCTGTGCTCCGATATAGGATGGCCGGCTGCGCTGCACAGGAACCACTCTCCATGGTGGCGCTTATCCGATGCGTTGCGAATGAGGCGGAATAGCTTGTTGGAGAGTGTATGTTTATTATGTCGGCATTTCTCGAGATCTGTTCGGAGTGTATCGCAAAATCCGATGCGCCATGTGAAATGTTGTGGTAAAAACTTATCGTTCAATAACACCGTGTAGTCGAAATTGTTCGCAGGTTGTCGGTGTTTCAGTCACGACGGGTAAACTTTTGAGGACTGATTTTACAAGCGAATGAAACTGGAATGCCGGTCTGGAGTAACTGAGTGTTAATCGCAATGAGTACATGTGTTGGTCCGTCTTTTTGTGGTGTTGTTAAATGCAAGCTTGGCTGTTGAGCCTCCGTCCATACTATTTGTGTCCCCCATACTGGGGTCATTTGAGGTCAACAAGGTGTTGTGACCCTTTGGGTGTTTATCTACCAGTGCTGTCCATATGTTTGAAATCTCTGGCCCAACGTTACGGTTGGGCGTTAATTGCCAGGGCCTCAGCGTAGAGGTGCTTGGTGTTGGTGGGAAATCCAAGTCCAGCCGAGTAATTGCTTGATGCACCCCAAGAGGTGCCCCATCTGTTTGGAATACCAACGGAGGTTAACCAGTCTACTAAGTTCTTGTTGAGTTTCACTGATTTGTTTCTTAGCACATCGGTTATTATTTCTCGTGAATAGCTATTCTTTTGAAGGGCCGTGTACGGGCGTTGCATTTCTTGTTTTGTGAGTGACGTCGTCCTTGCACACTTTGTCCACTCTTTTGGCTAGTGACGAGAAGAGTGCCTTTTTAATGCATTATGAATGGGCTGAGTATAAGTTCAGTAGTTTGTACAAAGGTCGTTGAGTTTTCTAAGAGAAAGGTTTGAGTAACGTATCTAAGTGAACGGTGGTACCGATTTATCAGTCTGTACATAATCCCAAATATTGTCATTTCCTTGTGAAAGTCATACTGGTAATAACACAGCATTGTTGATAGATGTAATTCTCCAACGTTTTGGTCACCATGGGTAACAAATGCAATTTCACAATTAAATAACTCCGTGAGAACGTTTGCACGCCATGTAACCGAAACGTTCGCGAATTACGACTACCAACAACGCTGCGTTGATGAAATTATAACTATCACATTAAAAAACACGGCGCATCGAATTTTCAATAAACTCCTTACATTGTAATTTCACCGTCTCAATCGGAGCACGCAAACGAAATGAATTGAACACAAATACTGAGCACAATCTCGGAAGTCAATTTTCGCATCTAACAACGACAATTCTTGTTAGAAGGCAAGATAGTGTAGAATCCACACAATTGGAGATGAAGATTTGCGCGGGCTCGAAAGTTACTCGCCAGTAAAAGTGTCTCTGGTTACCATGAAGCTGACCGGAAGCCTGTCCACACATAGTCTAAATGCAGTCAGCCGCTTCGTTGATTCGGTTGCGTCTGAATTCCTCAGTCGCCAAAGCAATGCCCGAAGCTCACTAGCTTTCGCGTCCCTTATCGTGCCCGCACTGCTCATATCAACGATACATTACTGAATGCTGGTGGAATAACAGATATTCCATCCATGTGCGTGCGATTACGTGAGAAAATACAGCGTAACACACACACCTTATTTAAAGTAAATGTACTATGGATTTTTGCTAAGAAACTTATCATAACACCGGTCTCTTGTTATAGAACGATTCAAATGGCGTAAGATAATACCCCGCTCCAAAGGGGAGTTCTCGGGTTGCTTCCAAATATAAATCTACCTAAATATACCAATAGTAAGCCTTATACATCGAAACATAGGCCTCCGAGTCACCTGTAATTCAACATACAATTCCAATGATATGAGGTACAAAGATTTTGACAAGTATTTGTCTCCCTCGCTTCAGTCGCCTAGTAGGTGATCCTATATAATGCGCACTTCACCCATTTCGGTCTCCTGTAATCCTTTTAGGACTTCTCTTCTTTCCAAACCTGTACCTTGCAAGTGAATAGTCTCCCTATTATTCCCAATAGTTCGCCGTTGAATCCCGAGATCCCCAGCTACCCCATTATCAACGGTTGGTGAGTCATACACATCTATCGAGCAAATTTGCAAAGGTTTCAAGTATGACAGGGACGAATGGTTTTATGTGGATTTTTCTAACTCACAAAACAGACGGTAGATAGATGCGAATAATATTTCTATGACACTAAACTTGATGCAACCAGGCCCTATTGAAATGTTTACAAATTGACATCACACACTTGAGAGATAATATCTTTCATTTATCAATCATTTGTGGTTTGTGTATCCATGTGATCCAATTTCGTGCGTCGGTTCTTGCTTTTATAGCGAGACTGGTTCTGCCGAACAGTCAACAGGGAAGAGATATGCAACTGAAAATCTCCCCAGTAATGAAATCGGAATCTCTGCAGACAATTTTCTATTCACTCTTCCGAGAACACACACGAACACTGACGTGCCATGTAACAACACTGCCAAACCACGCGTGCGACATGCACAAATGGACACAAAATCTTTGTACTTGTAAATCGATCCTACACTCTCCGAAATCCTCGAACTCGTTATCTACGCAAAACTCACTTTACGATAGATCAACGTTATCACCACCGCTTTAGATCGAACCGAGCATACCGCGGCTGAATTAGCGCACATGTAACCTCTTTCTCAGGTAAAACATTCATGCACCTAATTTTTCTGTTAGCTCCCGCGAGAGAATGAGCCAGCTTCATGAATGTTCTCAATGGCACCTGTCCATGAGTGGTGTGTTTAGAGGAACATTTCATAAAAAGTCTTGGAAATTAGGTAGGAAATGGCGTCCCCATTGTCGCACGGCTTTTTGCTCGAGGTAACAACTCCGGGATAGCTGAGTACTAGGGAAGAGACCTTGGCCTTAGTTCGTGGAAGGCCACATCCGCACACGTCACGTTGCATTCCATGGGATTTTGTGGCTTTCATGTAGTATTTGCTGACGCGCTATGAAAATAATCACTTGGACTGGAGTGTGCACTTTTTAAAGATGCAGCGAAATGATCGAGGATACATCTTGCAATCTGTGGTTTTGACTTCTACTTTCAAATTTGTAATGTGGAATGCTTGTTTTTTGTTTCTCAAATGTCGGGTCCCCTCATCAATGATTAGGCAATTGAATGAAATTGTCAAGCTGAAGTGCGAAATCGCAACGCAAAATGTGAGGAGGAACTTTCTGCGTGAATGTGTTGTGGCAAGTCATTATCCTATATCATATTGCAAACGTTTACGTGCGGAGAAACTGAGACCGACTGTGAACAGTCTGAGGCGTTTGACTAAAAGCCACATCGATGAGTGTAACCGCAATTTACTCTACTTGTTGACTACGATGCAAAACATGTCATTCATCATGGATCGGTTGAATTTGATACGCAGAATACAGTTTATGAATTTCTGTGCTGCTCAAGTGCGTCCAACCCGCTTACGTGAGATCAAACGTTTGAAAAATTCCGTCAATCACGAATTATGTTGTTACTGTCATTTCCGGATAATCCGTGTAAATATGTTCGAAATTTATCCTCTTACCCAGCAAGCACAAAATACCACCTTCCATGTGGTAGATTCACTACATAAATACCACTTCTGTTTTTCTCGAGGATGAATGCTTTTTTCGCTCAAGATGACCAAATTGATTCTTTGCATAGGATAGGAACTCGTCTTTGTGCAAAGAAATTTCGATGAAATGAGTATTACCAAATCTGGTTGACTTTGATTTGTTTTAATGTGCTACGAGTTTTTGGCGCGTACCTGCCAGTCTGCCCTGCTGGGTGATCAGGTATGGTTTGCGCTAATTTCTCGTTCGTGATCCTGTCATCGGGTGACGATGTTTTTCTCCAAGTTCAGGACAGATCTCTCAATTTAATTTTTGTGATATAACTCACTTTATTTCGGACCGTTTTTCAATGTAGTACTTGGATTAGTGAGCTTTTGTCTCAGGGCAGCGATCTAACCGCTCAGTTTCATAATATCATTGAAAAGCATAAAACAAAAGGCAGTTTGTTGATGGTCGTCTCTTTTCAGCCTCTCTTCTTGGTTTATGCAGACTTAACTATTTTAACAATGCCTGGAAGAACATTTTCCCATCCTGGTTCGTCAAAATCCGCTAAGAAACGAAGACTGCGTCAACTGCTTTGAGCATCAGACTCGTCATCAGCAGAGGCATCTACATCAGATTTAGCCGAGAGGTCTGTCTGCCTGAATCCAGCTGGTAAGACTTGGTTACCTACAGTGTTCACTTATATCTTAGACAATGCAGAACACGTGAATACTTCTACATTTGGCAGTCATATTGCTCCTTCGGAATTCAGGAGTGTGACTGATGCCAACACATGGATAAGCGCTGGAAACATTGGATGATATCCGTCTTTTGTTCAGCCAATGCAACGTGTCACTAACGGATTTACGACGATGGTTACAAATGGTAAGTTCTCATTTTATCTAAGTACCTCGGAATCCACGGACGATTTTTGGTACGCCTCGCACATGTGAATCACGTGTCATTCCCGGTGATTTTTATGTGCATTTGGGCTTACATGCAGCAATACTCCGTGAAGCTGTTCATATGGATCCCATTCCAACCTGCATCTCCATTCAGCTACATTTCGATGGCGTGTATTGCTTCAAGGACTCCACAAAACATATGTGGCCCATACAATTCCGTATCGTGAAACCAGTTCTCACGTGCTCCTTTATTGTTGGGGTTTGCCATGGCGACAGCAAACCGCTGTACGTGGTTGAATATCCAACGGACTTGATTTCGGAATTGAAGCCCGTTATAAGTAATGGAATTGCTATTCCCGGAAGGCCTTCTAAAATTGACGTCAATCTGCTAGCCGTTTTATGTGGCTCCCCTGCCCGAGCTTTTATAAAGCAGATCAAGGGACTTGTTGGATACCACGGATGTGATAGGTGTGTTTGCAAATGTGTTTATGTCGAGAGTCGCATGACATTTCCCAATCTGTGCAGTTCCCTTAGCACAGATGCTTCATTTCGCATGCGTTTGCATCCGGGTCACCACCAATCGACGCGCTCACCTTTTGAAGAATTGCCTATTGATATGATAGCTGCATTTCCTTGTGAACCTATGCATCTGATATTCTTAGGTGTAGTTCACAAGATCATGTTGCTACTGAAGAACGATATAAACTGTAAAATACGACGTTGTGATGCCGATCGCCTATCGGATCTAATCATATAAGTGCGGGAAATGGACTTCATGTGACTTTGCGCGAAAATCTAGGTCGCTATGTCATCTGGAAAGCTGGAAGGCCACCGAACTACGGCTGTTTTTACTTTATATGAGACCAGTTTACTTGCAGCTTGTTTTATGTAGATTACCGTATCTAAACTTTCTAACCTTGTCCATTATTTCGTACATATTTTCTAGTGATTATTTCTCTGCATACTTTCCATTAGCAGATAACCTGTTAAAAAAACCTATTTCGCAACTTCAGCATCTGTGTTCACCATCGCAATTATCATACAATGTCCACACATTGGCGCACTTACGGTTAGATGTCAAACGGTTTGGGAACGTAAACCTATTTTCAGCCTTCGTCTATGAGTCATTCATGTCAAAATTAAGACGAATCATCAGGGGACCTAACAGACCCCATATACAGATTTTCGGGCGAATTTCTGAGGCTTACAACATAGGCCAACGAATGCAGCCGCCGGATGAGTCCAATGATGTAGGCTGTTATCGATTCCGCGTACCCCGAGAAATCAAGCAAATCAAATGGCAAAGTACCGTTCTCACTACAGAGGGTGCAGACTGTTTTGTGAACGTAAAAATGAATCCCGGTAAAGTCGTGGATATTGAAAATGATGTCATTGTTTACCAGCGGTTCAAAGAACCAGCATGTTTTCACTCACAAAACACCATCTTCTCGTCTGTTGATTTTCCGTGCAAGTGTACTTTTGCCAGAGATACTGTGTGCGAATCTTACAGAAATACTGTGTAAATATTTTTACATACCAGTTGACGACACTGGGATTGTGGTCCCTGTTTTACATGCACTACGGAGATAAAGTTACTTTTACACGGTGTTCATTTTCTTGCTTAGTTCTGACTGCGGTACTTCGCTGGTCATCTTCCTATGTAAAGGGAAATATACAAAAACTCCTGCTTCCCCTGCACTCCTAGATGTTCCTAATTATGGAAATCATAGGCCTGGGAGTTACGAAAATAGTCCCACAAAAGTGGGTGGTAAATGGTAGGTCCTTGCGTTGGCTTCCGACTGCAGAGGACGAAGTGGCCCGTCGTTGCCGGAACAATGAAGATCCTGGCATCAACTTCACATTGCACGAAGTCAATATCCTTTACATTTGCAGTAAGTCCTAAAAATTCCTTTATTTCACTTTACATATGATATACACGAAGCGAGAAGGTTGAGAAGTGGTTCTGCTAATAGCGATGATAAAAACCAGGGTTTCCACGAAGGACATGTGCGCCCGCGGCGCCTAATGTAATGCGAACATGTTTTGATTGGTAAATTTTGCAGTAAACGACCACATCGACTCTCGACCACCGAATCAAGCTCTAATGAATCGGATAACTCGCCTGAAATGGAAGACTGCCGAAAACACTCTGAAAAAGAAAACGTTCCACCAATATTTCAGCCTTATCCGACACCGCCAAGCACACTGGAATTGAGATATGAGCATGTTTTCATGTGCATTGTGCTCAGGAAAGAAATTCCATCAACATCAATGACACCAAGAAGAGTACCTATGAGGAAAATATCCAACTCGAAGGACTGTGTTCGCGTGGATTCGATTAATTCCCACTTTTACAGTCCACCAAGGGCCTCAAATGATGCAATGGAGCAACGGCTTCAGAAGATGCAACACGACATTGAACGTATGAAGGGTAAGTCTTCAATCATTACTTGAATGTTCTCTGTAGAAGATCTAGTTCAAGTGCGGGAAATGTGTTGCAAAATGTTGGCAGCAAATCAGCAAACAGAGATCCACATTTCGACGGTGAACACAGCTGGATTTATGGCCAAGGAGGATTTTCATCTGCCACTGGAAAGTGTTGATGATCTTATGACAATTGAGCAGTAGTTGGCCAACAAACACAGCCGAAAAAGCTTGGTAGGTTTACGTATTTGAAGTTATTTATTTTTTCAGTTCACCCTACTGTCCTCCGTAGGTGGGCGAACATTTGGTGAGACAGTTCGGACCCTACTGCTGAAAGTGTTGCATGGCAACCCATTGAAAGAACGCAGCCTCTCAGGAAAAAACAACAAAATTGCGCTTGATGACAAACTGTTATTTGGAGTGATGCAAGGTACTTCCTTTCAGTTACTTATGAGTCTGTGATATTCATCAAGCTAGCAAAGCGTTTCTCTATAAAATTGTACCTATTTTCACCTTATTTTCCAGATGCTGCTAAATCACACACTATTTTCACGAATCATTCGGATTCAGAGTTCCGATTTCATGTTCGCATGTGGCTGCACAACACGAGGTCTCGGAAATGCATTAGGTCAAACCGGGATTGCCAAGTAAACTCCTTAGATTTTCAGATAGCACCGCACCTGGAATCGGAGGAGCCGGAGAGTGCTGCTTGAGCTTGTAAATAGTCATAATATATTGTTCCAGTTATTATTTGTTTTTCATCAAGCCACACTGTCGAATTGAGTGCAAAGAAGAAATGGGGGATATTTTCGGGATACTCGCGGTACCAATTAAGATCAGGTCGTCTTTGTACGTAGTATCGGTCTGTTAATGAAATAATGCTAATGTTACAGCGCTAGAACCCCATTATTCAGTGGCTTATGTTAACCAATTAGAATGAAGGCTATACGAAAGCCGAGGCAGAGGTGTCTGAGTAAAAGGGTCCCGTCGCGTTCCATCGACAAGTGTATTTTATGTGATATTTAGGTGGTATTATTAAGTGCTACTGAAGTGGAATTTGAGTGGTACTACTAAGTGGCATTTGAGCGAGATTATCGGGGTCACTGAGCAGCTAAAATACCCCGTATTTAAGGTGGAAAAACAGGTTTTTTACATGTTTTAGCCATGTTTCGTGCTGGCTGGGTACGCATTAGACAACTTACAATTGGAGGCATTTTCGTTTGGCCCTAACTATTGCATTCCACCAAAGAAAACTAACCACATTTATTCAGAAGCAAACTTTGAAGAGTTCTTCGAACAGATTTCTAGTTTTCAAGCCAACAAATGCAGATAATTTGAGCTGGTTTAAGGCAAAATTGGTTGATTTGGAATGTCAATATCGAACGACAACAAGACAACAAGAATCGTTGTTAACGAACAGGCACATTGAGGCTCTCGACAGATTGAAGAAGAACTGTAACATAGTAATCCTGCGTGCAAACAAGGGATCGGGAGTTCTCAATTTGGATAAATCGTCATACGTGCAGAAAGTGTTAACTATTTTAGAAGATAAAACAAAATTCCGGAAGGACCCAACGCCAGATGATCCAAGTGAACTCGAACAGCGAATTAACACGGAACTGCCAACTCTAGTTCAAGCAGGCCTTATTCGCGAGTCAAGAGCCAAGTCAATGAGACCCAGAGCGAGTCAAACACCACAACTGTACGGTCCACCAAAAGTACACAAAACAAATATACCAATGCGGCTAATCTTATCAATGGTCAACTCTCCACAACACAAATGGTTAGCTAATTTACTGAAGCCAGTCAGGGACACGGTTGCGAGCCATGCATTGAAGGACAGTTTCGAAATGTGTACCCTATTGCAAAAAGAATATATCCAGAACGGACATTTGCTTACCATGGATATTGCCTCACTATTTACAAATATCCCACTAGAAGAAACTATCGATCTTATATGCCAAATAATCGAGAAAGCATAATATTCATATCGGGTTACCGAATACCGAATTGACACGTTTACTGCTGTTATGTACATCTAATGTGAAGTTCCGCTTTCTCAATGAAGGATATGGACAAATTGACGGAGTTGCCATGGGCAGTCCATTGGGCCCTATTCTGGAGCATATTTTGTTTTTTTTGCTCACTCAGAAAACAAGATTAGGAACAAAATATCCCACATGATACTAAATTTCCGTTACGTGGACCATAATTTTGTCATCACAAAGAGCAAACAAGAAGATGAAGAGTTGCATGCCTTGCCTAATAATCTACACCCAAACATATATAGCTGACAATCGACAATGAGGTAAATGGAGCCATAAGCTTCTTAGACATTGAAATGTTTGGCAGAAAAGATGGCTCAATTAGGAGGTGCGTTTATCGAAAAGACACCTGGTCGGGGCAATGTCTCCACTTCAGCAGCTTCGTCCCGATAAAGTACAAGATAACGCTGTTCCATCTACAGTGATCATTGTATTCTCATACTTCTGGTTGCCTTGGAGCTTGCGGTGAAATATCCGGTAGCTTCGGAACGACCAGCTGCGTTGGACAGGGATGTCCTATGTCTCCATCCCTGTTCAACTTCTTTAGGGACTAAATAATGGAGAGTGCGCTCCAAAATCTTCAGGATGTGTGCGTTCAACTAGGAATTAGTGGAATGCTGTGTGACCTGGACTGTGCAGACTACGTTGTCTGCTTAATCGAAGTCACGGACCATGCTCAACGTGCACTAGGTAGACTCTTAAGAGCTGTAGCTCCATTCGGCATGCGCTTTGCACCTTCAAAGTGCAAGCTGATTTTACAAGACTGGACGTCAACGATTCCGAGCTTGATGCTCGATGGGGAGGTGCTGTCAGTTGTCGATCACTTTACCTACCTCGGCAGCAGCGTGACGACGGATGGGAGCACATTAGTAGAGGTGAACACGCGTATATTCAAGGCTCGAGCGGCGTGCGCTGGACCGAAGCACTTGTGGCGCCGACCTGATATTTCACTGAATTTGAAAGGTCGTGTATACTGTGCCGCAGTGCGTTCAGTTTTGTTGTATGGTTGCGAAACTTGTAGTCTGCTTGCTGAAGATATTCGTCGTCTTGAGGTTTTCGACCACTAATGTTTACGTAGTATCGCTGAGATTGGGTAGAAAAGCCGAGTAAGTAATGCTGAGGTCAGAAATCGAGTATTGGGCAGTACTTCGGAGAACGTTTTGTCACAGCGTATCCAACTTATTTGACTTCGTTGGTTGGGGCACGTGTTACGTATGTCAAACACACGTTTATCATATCGTGTCCTTTCCTCCGTTCCTCCTAGGGAGTTGAAGAGACCACATGGAGTTCAACGGATGACGTGGCAGCGAGGAATGAGGAAATGTACAGCAGACTTGGGAAAAGTAGGTGCTTCACTTTTTCGTGGTTGGTGTCCACAAGATCTGTCTACAAGTTGGCTGGAGACCTTGAAGGATATGGCAGCGAACCGCGAACAGTCGCGATCGTGTTGTCACTTTCTATCGAATCAGAATGACTGATCGATGTGCGTTTGTACAGTAAGACTGTGTATTCCGTGTGTTGGCTACTAGGGCATTCTTCCCTTTTTCCCACTCATGTAGGTCCATTCCCTATTCACATTGTATATTCAGACTTTCCAAGGCAGTGGTCCTACTGTTTAACGCTGTACGATGATGATGATGATGATGATGATGATGATGATGATGATGATGATGATGATGATGATGATGATGATGATGATGATGATGATGATGATGATGATGATGATGATGATGATGATGATGATGATGATGATGGTGATGATGATGATGATGATGATGATGATGATGATGATGATGATGATGATGATGATGATGATGATGATGATGATGATGATGTATGCCTACAAACTGACTTCCACGGTGTAAAATGTTGCCCAGGAAATCTAACGATCGGATGATAGGTTGATTTGTTCCAACCATGATGTGTTTTAAGGGCTTGAAAAGTTCCAACCCGTGGGATTCCCGGTCGTATTGCCACATCTTCATTCAAAATTCATATGTCCACGTATTTCCAAGCTGCACTTCCGGTAGTGGTCTAATGGTTTGAACATTTATTCCCTCGGGGATAAAATGTTCGAATCACGCCAATCACGCCGATCACTAGTAGTAGCCAGCAATCCGCTATTGTCCGGCTCGTTACCACACCTGATCTATTGGGAACTCCTTTGGTTTTCCACTCCAAGCCTCGGTTTTCCTAATGGTGTAGTAGACTTCTGAGGTTGTGATCCGTGTCTGTTCCACGGCACTCGGGCCCTAGGAGGCAACTACGAATTACCTTGCTACAGTGCTGTCGCAACCAGACTGTCCCTTGACGTGGTGTGACGGCTTGTGCTCCTCAGCGACCCAACAAATTACACAGTTTGGCTCACCTCAAACCAAAGATTCAGTCACACCTGGAAAATCAATGGGTAGAGGACTGACGAAGCAGTCCGCTGGTCTTCCTGGTTGAGGGTTGAATTGAGCTGGCACTTAGGGCGGTAAAACCAGTAGGATAAGAGTTATTCCTAGCAAATGGGCTTACACTCAGCCACTCCGCTGCCTTGCAAACAGGTTATTGTTAGAACTGCAGGCTTTGGATGAGGACCCTAATTGTTTTCCTGCTTTGTGGCTGGACACCTTTACGGTACCCAGCACCCGTCCAGCACCCATGCTGCGCGAATATGAAAAATTCCATACCGTATCAGTCATCGTGCAGGATAATTAGGGCCGCGCTGCCAATTGTGTCGAGCGAGGTGGGTAATAATAAGTGGTCTACTGCTCAGAGCTCCCTCTCTTTCAGTCAACATTGGTCTTCTTTCCCTAACCACCTCTCTTTGTCCTCTCTATCTGCCCATAATTCTCCCAGTATAACACACCCGGTACCCGCACTGGTTCATTGCCAGATCATGTCGTAAATAATCCCCTATCTTGTAACTGACCGGTGGTGATCGTGATTTGAGAGCGTTTGATTACTACCTCGAATGTTCGAGGTTCGAATCCCCGCCATCATCAGTTACCTTTATGGCGGTCAATATTGCGCTGCTGTCCGGATCGCTACCACACTTGGCATATTAGGAACTTATTTGGTTCTCCGTCACTCTATGTCTCAGGGTCTGGTTGCCAGTTTTCGTTAATAGTGCAATGAACCTTTATGGCTATGGGATATACGCCCCTTCCACTACACGCATAGACAAGCAGGTAAAGAAAAAACTAACATTTCTTCAATCCTCGTCAGCCTCTTAATCTCAGCTCCTTTAACCTGCTTACGCTCATGAGAACCAGTCAACAGGCGTGCCTAGCGCTCACAGTAGACTCTCTGGCAATCGATATCTGTTGCGCAAGTGAAACGCATATCCAAGATTCGAGCAGTGTGATTCAACTAACTGATCCTGGTAACTCATCGAGGTATTTCTTGCCCACTTCAGGAGACGAAGCAGCAAGAGCCGAGTGCCCACGTAATATAGGGATAGTCTTGACTGAGGCTGTCTTTTTAGATTGGATTCCGGTTATTAGTCGTTTATATGCTGTGAAACTCCAGAAGTCGGTTGGCGTTCGAAAGGATAGTTGTGTTAAGCACAGTTTGCTTGCGATCTCGGCATACGCTCCAATAGACTGTAGCTGTGACATGCATGAGGATGAGACTTGCGATGAACTCATTACTCTCGTTTGCAAGAGCAAATGTTCTGCCATTGTAGTGCTAGTTAGTGATTTTAATGCACAAGTTGGCAAATTACCGGTGGTGCAGTTCTGTTTAGAACTGTAGACCCTACTGATCCGCGTATGTAGATTCGGATCTTGCGTTAGTTTAAATGCGATTATCACTCCAGCTCTATGGTCATTGATACAAACCGCGAACACAGTTGGCAGTACAACGTTTGTCTGGTCCAGAGGTTCGCATCAGTTATGAACAGAAATTTGCATGTGAGTTAAGGTCTTCGACGAACAGTAATGCGGATGAGCGTTGGGCCCATATTTGGCAGGCAGTGCACGTGGCAGCCAGCAGGTTTCACTTGTGTTCCTAGGTCCTATGTCCATCAGAGATACTGGAGTTTTCAATAGTTGCTCAGTCTAATGGAGCAAAGCGGTCGTCAGCTCTCGAAGTGTAAAGAGATGAACAAGATGCGACGGCATCTACAGAGGCCAGTCGCAAAAAGCTAGTTAGTGATTTTATTGCACAAGTTGGCAAACGTGACAGCGTTGATGGTGGACTTAACTGTGTCACTCACAATTTTACAGACTCTATCGGCTGCGACATCTCCCTTGAAAGGGGAGTCGGATGAATAACACTTTCTTTCTGCATGTGTGATTCTCGCTGGTTTTACCCGTTCGGTCCAGTTTATTTGGATGAAATTCTCAGGATAACCGTTGCTAAGTAGCGTCTTCCTTATGTTTGATAGCTCGGCCTCTAGAGTATCTGCAGTGCACATATGTTTCACCCTGTGTAGAATACAGCGTATCAGATTACGTTTGTAACCAAGAGGCACAAAACTGTGAAAGTTTGTGTACTGGCCATTCCAGGTGGCTTTCCGGTACACCTTCCTCTGGATCGAGCCATCAGATCGTCTGGTTAGGTGCACATCAAGAAACGGTAGGCAATTTTTTTCTTCCATCTCTGTGGTGAACCAGATTGCGGAGTGCGTAGTGTTGAATTTGCGAGATATATCATCTAAGTTGGTTTGCGCATCAGCTATGCAAAATATATGATCCACATATCGGTAGTATTGGTCCAATCGACTTATTGTTCTGCGTAATGCTTGAGTCTCCAGTTTTGTCATGAAAATGTCAGCAAGAAGTGGTCATAGAGGTGACCCCATAGCAACCCCACCCTTCTGGCGATAATAAGTGTTGTTGAACACAAACTAAGCATTTAAAGCGCATTGAAGAATTAGTTCTCTTAGATTGGCCGTTGGCACTAGCTGCGCTCATCGAGTTTATTCACTCGTTGTCGTCCTATCCCTCGTCCACCACCATCAAATCGACTAAAGAGACCAATGCCAGAAGAAATGAGTTAACTGGAGACAAACCTTACTCTCAGAAACACACGCCGACCAAATCTAAACCTATTCTATCCTCCAAGAAGTCCATTTTATCATCGGAGATTGCTTTGGACAATGCGTGTTTGCAGACATCGGTGACAACTTCGGAACAGGAAGCAAAACGTCCAAAGTTACTCTGATTGAACACCGGATTGGTATGACTTGTAAATTTGGTAAAAAAAAATACCAAAGCGTGAATGCATAAAATATGTTCGCACCGTTTCCCTGTTCGAATATAGTTCACATAAAACCTGACTACTCTGGTCGTGCACAGTCCTCTGACCGGGCTGTTCACCTACAGATAAGTCGTTCGTCGTTTGCCCCGAGTATTATATATATATATATATTTATATTTATATTTATATATATAAACATATAAAGTTGGATAGATAGATAGATAGATAGATAGATAGATAGATAGATAGATAGATAGATAGATAGATAGATAGATAGATAGATAGATAGATAGATAGATAGATAGATAGATAGATAGATAGATAGATAGATAGATAGATAGATAGATCACGGATAGATAGATAGATAGATAGATAGATAGATAGATAGATAGATAGATAGATAGATAGATAGATAGATAGATAGATAGATAGATAGATAGATAGATAGATAGATAGATAGATAGATAGATAGATAGATAGATAGATCACGGATAGATAGATAGATAGATAGATAGATAGATAGATAGATAGATAGATAGATAGATAGATAGATAGATAGATAGATAGATAGATAGATAGATAGATAGATAGATAGATAGATAGATAGATAGATAGATAGATAGATAGATAGATAGATAGATAGATAGATAGATAGATAGATAGATAGATAGATAGATAGATAGATAGATAGATAGATAGATAGATAGATAGATAGATAGATCACGGATAGATAGATAGATAGATAGATAGATAGATAGATAGATAGATTGATCACGGATAGATAGATAGATAGATAGATAGATAGATAGATAGATAGATAGATAGATAGATAGATAGATAGATAGATAGATAGATAGATAGATAGATCACGGATAGATAGATAGATAGATAGATCACGGATAGATAGAAAGGTAAATAGATAAATAGATACATAGATATATAGATGGATAGATAGATAGATAGATAGATAGATAGATAGATAGATAGATAGATAGATAGATAGATAGATAGATAGATAGATTGATAGATAGATAGATAGATAGATAGATAGATAGATAGATAGATAGATAGATAGATAGATAGATAGATAGATAGATAGATAGATAGATAGATAGATAGATAGATAGATAGATAGATAGATAGATAGATAGATAGATAGATAGATAGATAGATAGATAGATAGATAGATAGATAGATAGATAGATAGATAGATAGATAGATAGATAGATAGATAGATAGTTAGATAGACATCGGTACTGTCGATTGTGAGACATTCGGAAGTTTGCTCGGCATATACTTCGAGCTTTGTGAATTGTTCAACATATAACAGCCACCGGATAATGGTATTAATTTACCCAAAGTGACCTGTTATTCATTTTGGTAATTCGCTGCACTATGGATAGTCGTATGTGTGCGACTTTGGACATAAACGGTCATTTATGTGCGCTCCTTGGATCGTTTATATTGTTGTCGGGACAGTGGTGAAAAGATCCGCTAAAACTAAATTTTCTCGGCACCTCTATAAAAAGAATGAAAGTAAAATTGGAGATTTAAAATTTAGAATCTTTTTTGCTGTATTTATCTGTGTGTTTCAGCGCGAACAAGAACACCAGTCGTAGGTTAAGTCGCAGAAAAACTACCCCAAGAGCACATCCATGGGTAGGAGACCTGAAAAATCGAATGAATAGGATGAATTTATGTTTATCGTGATCAAAAAATAGTACCAGAAATTCTTGTCCCTAATCCAGTGCGGTAATATTTCCAGGCCTTTCCTTTTCTGTTGGACACAAGTTACGTGATATGAAGGCTGCGTTCCAAGCTGAACAAATGAGGTCCCTTAATGATTTCATCCTGGGTCTCAAAGTACAAGACCCATCATGTTGGCGATGGATTTATTTCTCGTCTGAGTGTTTGGTATATGACAAACCGTAGGAGACTGAGAAAAATTTCATTTTGTGTACGAATTTCCCCCGGAAATTTATCCCGCTGAATGTTGATATGTACAGAGCTCCTACATGAACCGGGTCTTCTGAATGGCTATGTACTTTAAGTTTCTGACTGGCTGATTCCTTTGCGATCGGTAAAGTAACTGCTGGCTGCTGATTGGTTGCTTTCCGCTCCGTTCGATTGGAACAACTCTTGGCCGCTGATTGGTTGAGTCCGTGGCGCTTTGGAAAACAACGCTCAGTCGCTGATTGGTTTACTCCGCTGGGTTCGGTAAGGGGGGACTGTTCATGGCTGATTGAATGGTTTCGCTCCGTTTCGTCACGAACTGACTGAACTATCGGCCCACTCCAAGAGCCTGAGGTTTGCCACCTATTTTGGACAGACAAATAAGTGCTGTATGTAAACACAAGTAGGCCGTCTATCGATGCGTCAGCAAATACCCTTACACCGATCACCGTTATTGACTTGGATCGGAATAGAGCACGCTTAGCTTTGTTGGCTGAGCTTAAATGAGAGACGCCTCGAATGTTGGGGGTATCTCCCCTATTGTGACTGAAAATGTCTCCTAGTTGAGCGAAAATAAATCACCTAAATAGATAATAGTTTTTCACTATGAAGCTTCTTGCTTTTTCACGAGGTTTTTGCTTGGAGTTATGCCGAATGTTTTGTTTCTCATCACTGAAAGGCTTGGAAAAACATGCGCAACTTCAGGATTGAGTTCACAAAATTGTCTTTGAACAGCGCATATTTATCGTTATCGTCAAAATTTATTTGTTCTAATAGGAATGTTCAATAGGCTACCTACCCACTGGTCATTGGAGTCACTAGTGGCGTGGAAGATAAGAAAAATCATTTCATCACCACCATAGTGGACTTAATGCACATCACACTGATACATCATACATGAGGGCAGACAGAATGTCTGATATTGTGCACGAACATAGTCTTCCCAACAATGTCTGGGTTATTTCTATGCGAGAAATCTTGTTTCATTTTGTCTCAGAGGTTCACATTCCGTCATATTGCGTCAACGCAAGTCAAGCGTTCAAAGTGATCTACTCGACCACCAATACAAAACTATTAAGATATATATGGAGGCCCTGTCGATTCATGTGCTCTAACCTGAACTGTGCAAACGACGCGAACTTGTAATCAATCTATCATTGCCGTGGTAACGAAGTGTGATAATTGTTGTGTGGTTATCGGATAGACATGTATGAATGTGTGCGTCATGTGATTTTGCCTTTAGTTATAAACATTTCGTTCATTTATTTTGCTATCAAAATAATCACTGGGACTGGAGTATGCACTTTTTAAAGATGCAGCGAAATGATCGAGGATACATCTTGCAATCTGTGGTTTTGACTTATGTTTTCAAATTTGTAATGTGGAATGCTTGTTTTTTGTTTCTCATATGTCGGGTCCCCTCATCAGTGATTAGGCAATTGAATGAAATTGTCAAGCTAAAGTGCGAAATCGCAACGCAAAAGGTGAGGAGGAACTTTCTGCGTGAATGTGTTGTGGCAAGTCATTATCCTATATCATATTGCAAACGTTTACGTGCGGAGAAACTGAGACCGACTGTGAACAGTCTGAGGCGTTTGACTGAAAGCCACATCGATGAGTGTAACCGCAATTTACTCTACTTGTTGACTACGATGCAAAACATGTCATTCATCATGGATCGGTTGAATTTGATACGCAGAATACAGTTTATGAATTTCTGTGCTGCTCAAGTGCGTCCAACCCGCTTACGTGAGATCAAACGTTTGAAAAATTCCCTAAACCACGAATTATGTTGTTACCATCATTTCCGGATAATCCGTGTAAATATGTTCGAAATTTATCCTCTTAACAACTAGACAAGGTACAACTCCAGGCACTTTCGTTTGGCCCTAACTATTGCATTCCATCAAAGAAAACTAGCCACATTTATTCAGAAGCAAACTTTGAAGAGTTCTTCGAACAGATTTCTAGTTTTCAAGCCAACAAATGCAGATAATTTGAGCTGGTTTAAGGCAAAATTGGTTGATTTGGAATGTCAATATCGAACGACAACAAGACAACAAGAATCGTTGTTAACGAACAGGCACATTGAGGCTCTCGACAGATTGAAGAAGAACTGTAACATAGTAATCCTGCGTGCAAACAAGGGATCGGGAGTTCTCAATTTGGATAAATCGTCATACGTGCAGAAAGTGTTAACTATTTTAGAAGATAAAACAAAATTCCGGAAGGACCCAACGCCAGATGATCCAAGTGAACTCGAACAGCGAATTAACACGGAACTGCCAACTCTAGTTCAAGCAGGCCTTATTCGTGAGTCAAGAGCCAAGTCAATGAGACCCAGAGGGAGTCAAACACCACAACTGTACGGTCCACCAAAAGTACACAAAACAAATATACCAATGCGGCTAATCTTATCAATGGTCAACTCTCCACAACACAAATGGTTAGCTAATTTACTGAAGCCAGTCAGGGACACGGTTGCGAGCCATGCATTGAAGGACAGTTTCGAAATGTGTACCCTATTGCAAAAAGAATATATCCAGAACGGACATTTGCTTACCATGGATATTGCCTCACTATTTACAAATATCCCACTGTCCGTTCTGGAATGTTCCATGTCTTTTGATCCCGCCGGTAGCTTCCGGTTTTTTCGCGTTCAATTTCTTTTTCGCCCGTTTCAGCTGATCGCTGTATCTTTAGTAAAATTCGATCATTGTAACTTCCTATAAGTATGTAAATTTACCATTACGTAATGCAAGCATTCGGTTCTTTTTTGTAGATTGCACACATGAAGCATTCTACTTTTCATATGACGGTACTGACATGATTTTCGTATGTAGTTGGCAAATGTAAACAAAAAGTGTGCATCTCGCAAGACACGTCTCATTTATGTTCTCATTAACAATTCGATCAATTTATTTTCCATACCAATTGGCACACCGTAATTAATGAGCAGAACAGTTGAACGGATTTAACCTTGCCGGTCATCATCTCGTGAAATACAAATTTATTGATCCTATTATACGCTTTGAGTAGTCACTTTAACTAATCTGTTGATGAATACGGATGAAAGAATTATTCACGAATATCCTTTTGAAAAATTCATTCACGAATAGCTCTGTTTTCATTGCAAAAACCAGTGGTCTGATCAATATTTGAGATTCAAATAGTATATGTCTACTTGTTGGAATTGGCGTGATCTGCAAAGTTGTACTTGACAAACTGATGAACGGGATGTTGTAATGATGTTGATTCGAACATCACTGTAGGCGGCACACTGTGCTAAAACTCCTTGTCTCTAAGTCCATAAGCCAGCACATCACTCTCTCTTTCTCTCTCTCTCTCTCTCTCTCTCTCTCTCTCTCTATATATATATATATATATATATATATATATATATATATATATATATATATATATATATATATATACGGGAAAAGTATGCTTAGATGATCATTTCGACGTACCACGCGTCCTCATCAGTTACACTGTCCAAAGATCGACGATGAACCCATTTGCACAAACCAAACGGACCGTATTGATGACTGAGGTGTCCGGAGTTAGAGCTGAAGCGATGCTGTAAAGACAAAGTTTCCTTTTCAATGACACTTTTCGTCCCAGTTATGATGCAATGCAATCGGACGCTGTACTAAGCAACGACCAGTTTTAGGCCCCATGCGGAATTTATAAGTATTTTTGGGGGGCTGCATTTCATGATTGTTGCTAGTCAGCAAGTGCCACAAATACGATTTGACCAACAAAGTTTAGCGTCAAGTAGGACAAGGCTTATATTTAGTGGTGAGCTATTTCGCTGATCACTATGACGTTTTGCATTGTCCAGTTATTGTCGACTCCAACACGGTGTGACTGCACCCTGACTTGGTGTGATGATTTGCGTGCCTCTTTGACCCAAAGAACTATACAAGACGACTTCTTTAAGCTTGAGCTGGAATCATGCTTGACAAGTCAATGGGTTGAAGCCAATCAAAGTCCAGTTTGTCCGAACTAGTTAATAGACATCATCTGGTTCCATCCACAATTCCCTGTAGTGGACAGTCTAGAGAATAAACATAGAGAGAAACAATCTTGTGAATAAAAAGCCAGAGTTGCAACATAGCACGATTTATGTCCGCGACGATTTCGCTGCTTCTCAACATGGTGCATACTGCTAGACCAATACTCGCACTTTGACAGCTTTGTGCCCGTGGAATATAAATGTGGCCTGGTCCGAACACTGTTTCAGAGAGCATGACGTATTTGTACAGATGACATGATTGACAACGAACTACGACATCTGAAAGAAGCCTTGACCGAAAACGCTTATCCCGATGCGTCTATCTAAAGGCACAACAAACCTAAGGTCATCAGACAAACGAATTGTTCGGCAGAAAAATTACTAGTCACCCTTTGTCTTCCATTCAAAACTAAATACGTCAATTACTTTCTCAAACGACGACTTGGATCAGCAATTGACCGAACACATTATGTAGCTGACCTCAGAACCGTTCATCGAACGATTGCGATCCCCACAACCTCGGTGAAACAACGTCCACCTCTGTACACCAAGTCAAATCAGATTCACCATTTTCAGTGTAGTTGTGGAGCAACCTACGAGGATCGAAAAGAGCGGCAGTTACGTAACCGAGTGACTGAACACATTCTGAATTGGGTACAACTTTTTATGATGCAATCAGGGTCAGATCAAAAGCATAATGACAACTTTCGTAACCATTTGATCCCGTCGTTGGCCGTCGGCCGTCGCTCGTCATCTTCTGATGACGCAACATCCAGCTGACCGAAGCACTGCGTTTCGGGTCATTTACGTGGCAAAGAATACCAAGCTGTTGAGGTTTGCCGAAGCCATTACCATACATCGATGGAAACCTATATTGTGTCAGCAGAAACAGCTCTTTGTTTATGTGTCTTTACCATGGTGACCTAACTTGACCATGGTAATTTCCCCTATATCTGTCGAACAATATGGTTTTACATGAACTTATAGAAACAGTATCGTTTTGCAGTATGCACCATGTTGAGATGCAGCGAAATCGTCCCGGACATAAATCGTGCTGTTGCAACCCTTGCTTTCCTTTTCAAGATTATTTCAGGATAAGCAAGTTTCAATGGGGATAAACAGTTTACTGAACGGAAATCCTCCACCGGATGAACATAGGAGTGGAATACTTGAGGTTTCCCTCGGCAATGGAAGAAGTCATCGCACTTCACTGGGCCCACCAAAGCTGGGTGCCCCAAGCCCGAAGGATGCTTTCCCGTCCGCGTTCCGCTTGATTGACCCAGTACATGGGGATAAGGATTGAATCCGAAAAGCGGATCAATAGTTAGGCGCCTACAAATACAAGTACAATAATAAGGTTTCACTTGACAGATCAGAAGAATTCCCTTTACGGGTGTTTCGGTCACTTTTCCTAACTAGAATAACGCCACGCTCCCTTGTGGGTCAGACTCTTGAGTTCAAGGTCCTGGTGAGGGTTCCCAAATTAGATCCCTCTCATGCGGTATGAACGGCCGCCACGTATGATAGTTTCCTCATGAACCTCCAGCATCGTTCCTGTAAAGGGCCTTACTAATCCTCTCTCATTTAGTTTATGATCGATGCCAACTACCACAGGTTACTGCGACTCTGGAAAAACAGTAGATCAACCAGGGAACATAAATCAGACACACTTATCAAGCCTGAATTTTCACTTTGTTTGACCGTATTCAACTTTCCTACTCTTAAGCAGGCAGGGCAACAGGCCCCCCTCTTTAGAACTCTCAAAATGTTCGAAATAGAAACGCGAATACAAAACCATAGTTCTGTTGTCCCCGTTTGCACTCCATATACAACCTTGGGTCTCGCTTCACTCATCGAGTACCAGATGATTCGGAGTCTAATTCTCTCGGTCAGCCTGCCGTTGGGGTCGATTTGAGCATGAGAGCAGAGCACGCTCTACTAGTCTGGATTCCAGTCAGCAATCATTTGTGTGCAGTTTGATTGAACGGTTCTGTACGTGTCAACAGCAACAGACTGAAGCGTGGACGCTTGTTCGTCGTGGATACGGCTCCCCTGAGACCAAGAATAAATTCTATCGACATTTGTCCCAGCTGCTTAGAAAGACGGGTTCATCGGACGTGGTGGTAACCGCTGGAGATTTCTACGCCCATGTAGTGTTTTTGAGGGATTCCCAAATACGCTTTTGCTATCCCGGCCGATCGCACCCGACAACAGCCGTGGTCTCACCCAACGTCTGCCGCGAGAAGCGGTATAAACTCACATAGTGTCCTTCTAAGTCTTCACCAATTTGGACTCAGATTGATCATAATGTAGCATGCAAGGACCGGTGATTTTCCGCCGGGCGGTTGCAAGTGTGCAATCTGCAAGAGCACAAAACGAAGAGAAACTCCATGAGCCGGGGCTCAGTTAGCGTATCAACGGGCACCAACACTTACATTAGTCGAACAATAATACGGTGGCTTACAGCCTGGCCATTACTGTATTATCATTGACCACTGCTGGCGTGAACCAGCCGAAGATCACCATTCCATTTGGTTTGCTCTCGTTGACTCAGATCACGCCCTAGCATGTGCTCACCACCCATCCTGGGTATCTGCGTCTAGATGACAAAAAACGATCTGCCTTCTATACAGAGCTTTCTACACGGTTATCGGTGCAAGCGGATATCCAAGACCCAACTGAACACTGGCAACAAATAAAGGAATCCGGGCATATCGCTTCCAGCGCTGCACAAGACTCTGGTTCGTGTATGCCTCACAAAAGATAGATGTTTTTGACATCCGTTGCTCTTGTAGGTGCTCGCAGATGCTTCCTTCCAAATGTCACATTCAATGAGTTACGCAAATCCATGAAGCATCAACTGGCTAGGAGCTTGAGAAATTACCGTGAGCAGTGGTGGATCGCGAAAAGTAGGGGAAAGGAGGAGGCGACGTCTATTGACGATAAGTGCATCCTTTGCCGTTTAATAAGAATTATAGGTCCACCGAAGGCCGGCGTGAGTTAACCAAGGAATCAGAAGGCCCAGTGAATCAACCTCAGGGATGTCGTCTGGATGGATCACTTTAAGAAATAGTTCATTTGGTCTACTTCTTGAGTGGAGAAACCATTTATGCAGATAATATTATGTACATGATTACCGGTAAGAAGTGAGTCCGTTTATTCCGCACCTAATTTAGCAAGCAAGGGAACAATTGCGTGCAGCCAAGTAGGGCTGTTCGACAGACAAACTAATCAACAAGCAAAAATGAATCAATGCGTAAATTTCGTTGGCTAGAACAAATCGTTCGTGGTACGGGTGCGTTCAAGGTGAAGTATGTGCATGCATGCTTGCGTGCGTTATAGCAGATAGTATGGACTGACGGGTAAATGAGTTCATCCATCTTAACGTAAAGCAGTCAGAAGCCAGGCCAGTAGTAGGACCACACAATGGACATCACTCCTCCATCAGAATGGAGGTTAACCTGGTGGAACTTTATTCGTAAAGGTAAAAGGCTGCTGGACCGGATGGGCTGTCTTCGTTCTTTTTCAAGAATACAGATGAAGCTTTGATTTCAGAATTAAGAAAATTGCTTCGGGTAATTTGGGGTAGCAAGCAGATTTCCAGGGAATGGTGTGAATCTGTGATATCACCGATGTACAAGAAAGGTGACAGGTCCTCTTTTGAAAACCACAAAGGAATTAGTTTGGTCAGAGTCGCACCTAAACTGCTTGTCGGGCTTATTCTTCACCAACTTTGCAACTTCTGTGATAGTTTTACGCGTCAGAATCAAAACGGTTTCAGACCCGGGCGAATTCTTATCAACCACGTCGTTACCCCCCGACAAATTTCAGTATTCATACCCACTTTCTGAAGACCTAGACTTTCTGTTTGGTTTGATCTCTGAGCAATATTCGATTCGTCCGACCGCCAAGCTAGGTACTTCCCCCTTGAACAGTATGCCAGAGGAATTCATTTACCTCTTGCAGTGCCTGTATACGAACAGCCGAAGCCGAGTTTGTGCTTACCCGAGTTCACCACGGAAAGTGATGTTCGTCAGGGTTGCCCTATTTCGTCCTTCCTTTTACATTTTATAATTGAAATAGCACTTGAGATAGCCCTATCCTCTTGTATTCACAGCGGAATCGATCTTCGCTCAGGCAGTAAACCACCTGCCTTGTAATACGCGCATTCTACTTCACTTCATTAACTTCTGATTGATTTCCTACTATGTTCATTTTCTTCACCAGTGAATGCCATTGCTGACTGACAGAGGTTGCTGTGTCCCACGCTGACTTCCACGAATTCTTGATTGCGTTGCATAAACCCGGTGCAACATAAGCCGATCAGTGGGGTTTGTCGTTTAGGACACTGATACTTCGGATTCCGAGTATGAATAATCCCCAGTATATCAAGCCCTCAGTTTAGTTTCGCAAAACAGAAATACCTTCAATGTCAGGCACTAAAGGAATCCGCTCACTATGTCACACAGTGAAAATTTCAAGTCATAGCTTCGAATATGTTAGTCACTGAGTCATTTTATTCACACACGCATCACAATCCTCAAAATCCGTTCAACTATCCGCGTCATATTCAGGGCAAGAATACAACCGTCAAGGTACTTGTGACTTTCTCTTCCCCACACTAATACTAACGCGAAGCAGGTTTAAAAATGTGGGTCCGTTGCCCTCATCCTGGGGAGAAGACCTGATATGGTGGGAGGCATTCGCTTGGAGTTGACTAGGTCCGGAACCGTGTCTCCATTTGAAAGCTGTCGGGCATTTCTGGCTGTCATAGAGGTCGACATCTGTACAAGCTTAACTTGGTGATTCGGATCAGCTCGAACGGGAGCAGAATGGCGTAGTGGCAACACACACGCCTTCGAGATGGGAAAGCCCGGGTTCAAACCCTGGGTGTGGCAGAGGATATGCACCACTGATGAGCTCTAACAAGGGCGAAACTCGAGGCTGGTGCTTCCGAGTGCAGGTTGGTCGGATGACCTGAGGTTTGCGCTTGAAACATGGAGTCCAAAAGGACAGTCAATCAAACGAAAAATAATACTAATTTCACGTAAATTTTCAGGAACATCTTACCGTCAGAAGAAAGAATAATTTATCTTTTGCCTTGGCATTTCTTACCACAAGATTATCTACTGAACTCCTCTTTTTTAAGATAGTTTAGGGATACATGATTCACTCTTCTGATTACATCGACAGCATAAATCATGTCTGATTGTGTTGTATTCTTGTACAGCTGCGCTTGACATGAGGTCTGCAATCAAGATAATCTCACACTGTTCTGCCGCAATCAATCTCGAGTGCCTAAACAAGAAATGACTAGAGAATAAAGAAGCCATTGAATTCGGTTGTTTCAGCCGTTGACCGTACAATCCTATGATCTGATCTTGGTAACTAACTAGTAGCTTCTTTGAGTCAACGACAAAAAAAGATACAAGCAGAAAGTAAAAAGAGCCGAAAATAAAGTAGTGGGTAGAAACCATGAAGAAAAAGAAGCCGCCTAGATGCAACTACCACACTTACCGTGACACTCGGCCATGTCACTTGATGTTTCCAATCATCTGGTAGACGGGTGTAGTGGCCCCCAGCCAGAAAGTCTAACATATCTTACTTGGCCAATTGCACTGGTCAAGGTTTCCACACCTTTCTGCCACGTCGTGAACTGACCACCTCAACCTACCTTCCAACCACTACCTACCTCAGAAAACAGCCTACGCAGAGGAAGTCCATCAGTGGTCATGCGTAACACATGGCTCATCCACCCTAGTCTGTTTAGATTCGGTGTTTGTTCCAGCAACAGACCTCTGGTTCCAATCACTCTACGCCTAACACCAGCTTTGTTGACACAGTCTTCCCATCATATTTGAGCACTGCCACTAAGAAGAACGTGATAACTGTTTGTCCTTTCTAGATATTCTATTAACGAGGCGTCAAGATGGGACTCTACAGTGCAGAATCCACCGAAAAGCAACGTGGGGTGGACGTTATTTACAATTCTCCAGCTTCGCCCCAGTGGCTTACAAACGTGGGTTGGTCAGAACTCTCTTCAACAGAGCCCAGAAAATCTGTACAGAAGATCAAATACAAAACGAAGAGGAGTTCATAAAAAGAACGCTGCTGGCTAACGGTTATCCGGAGAACTGTATCAGACAACATCAGAGGCCGAGACTTGTGCACGCGAAAACAATGAACGTGGAAAAGAAGCAAGTTTTTATCACTTTGCCTTTTAAAGGAGATCACTTATTCAATCAAATAAATTATAATCTCGAGTCAGCTCTAAGGCATACATACACAGCGGCGCAGTTGCGTTTGCTACAGATGACCAAAAGGTTATGTTTTCAAAATCACTCAAACAAACTTGTCTATCAGTTCACTTGCGGTTGCGATGACGTATACATTGGCAGGACGGATCGTTGCTTGACTCAACGAGTGTCAGAACACATACCCAAATGGCTGTCAAACTTGATGACGCAACCTGCTGGGACAACACACAACGACGTGAAACCGCCAGCTTGTTCGATTGCAAGACACTTGATTGCATCAGGTCACAAAGTTGACCTGACCCAATGTTTCAAACCATTGGTGCACAATCCAACACCGAAATTATTAGCGTTCATTGAAGCTGTTCTAATCATGATGCATCAACCAGTAATCTGTGCACAAAAATGATTGACCCAAAATGTTTGTTTACCCTGGCGTTACCACGACAGACTTCACTCTCCCCAACGTACGTACTGTAAGAGCTTTCGATCGTGCCTACTTTACTGTTGCACTTACCCCCCTACTGTACCATATATATATATATATATATACTGACACGTTTTCCGTCTGCGGTTGACAAGAGTAGACGAAATGCTTCCATCTCGCGACTTATGTCTTCTCTCTGTTCCAATGTTTTGGATAAAGGGGACACAATGTTTCAAATCTCTGAGATGTTTGTTCTCCCTCCAGCCAATTTTAAAATGTTTTAGAATATGCCTGGGTTTCTGCATAAATTCCTGTTTATAAACTGCAAGGTGACCTCGACAACAAACAACATTCAGCAAGTCGACTGGGTGAGATAACCGCCAGGGAGCCCGAGTCACAACCATTCTACCCACTCAGGAAGTCTGTTCAATAACCAAGTCAACTAGAGGAACTCATCGTACTGTCTGAAGACTATGTTGAGTCGAGCATCAGCGAGTATGTGTCTGCGTGTTTGTGTGCAGCGTGCAGCTTTATCGACCTGTTATTATAAACTCAATTAGGCTTCATTTAGCCCAATTTTATAGGAACAACCATTAGGCATGCATTCGGTGCGAAGGCTGTGTTTATTACCCCTATTGAGAATCTCTAATGGATATCAACACCAACGAACATTTGAACAAATCAAGAAGAGAACTACCAAAAATGGTATTAGGCTTGAAAAAGCGTGTGTAAAACAGCGCCACTGATCGCCACACCCGGCCATATCTCCCAATGTATTTAACAAACTACCGAGTGTGTGGAGATGCCTTGGACCCACTCAAGGAACACAACACATCCTAAATGATCGAATCTACTGGTCAAGCTATTCATTTCTTCTTCCGCCCTTTCTCATGTTCCCACCAGTACCCACCTCAGTGAACATTACGCACTGAGTTCTATACGGGGTATGCACAACAACCACTAATCCGATGTATCTAATGAACGTATTTTAATCGTCCATATTCAATCGGATCGAATTATGAATTCAAGGGAGCTTCTGTCGACCTAACGTTGCAACAATTCCCACAAATTTCGATTCCCATACTTTGAACTTGAAGTGTTTGATGAGTATTTATCCCCATTCGGTAAATCATATTCATTTTTAAAGTCTCACTCCAGTTTCAAGAGCCTTAAAGGGTGGATAATTTTGAAAATGTCAAAACCCTTCTATTACTGGATACAAGATTCAATTCCGACAGTTCTGTTTGTTCAACAGTCAAAGTACGTTGTCAAAAATGATTGAATAAGCCTCGTGAATTTGAACAATTTTCTCCCGACCATTTTGCTTAGATGCGTGAAATGATTGAGTTCTTTTGAGAGATCGTATTTGATTATGTCCGCGACTACTCTGATATCTGTGGCTGAATCACGGAGGACTTTGAAATGATTTTGGTTATAGTCACGTACATGTGCAACACATGCGAATCGGTGTGACTCATCCTTTCATCTAAGTTGGATCAAACCTACGAGGATTTTACTGGCATATTTTGTCCAAATGCTTCACAATCTTCCGTAACAATGAATCATTTCTGTTCTCTATAATTTTTTTACGGATCGAGATTCGAAATGGTTCATATCACATGATGGTCATAAAACTCGACTCGGTTATCATTTGAACTTTTGATAATTTTCCGATTATTTACCGTTACTCTTGTAGCCGCTTGGTTTCTGTCGGAAGTAGTATCTACTCCTGCATCCACTTTGATCGATATTCAAGCTTTCAGCTGTCTAAGATGAATAATTGGACCGAATGGCTTTATTATCGTTGAAAATTGTATTAGAATTGCTCAATGAATCCAACAAATACAGGTCTGCGTGAAAATGATTGTATTTTGGTGTGGGATCAGATGATTATATGAAGCATTGTATGAAAGCGCAAGATGATGATGGTTTTGTAGTTCGAGGAGGACGAAAACCGAATAATTTATTTCTCAAGATAAGATTTCTGTAGTTTTTGACCTGAACGCAGTCTTCTTTAGCAATGCCCACAGACAGATAGACACAGAACAGGACCGCAAGCTGGGTTGGAATTTTATTTCAAGATCAAAAATGACTAGTTTTCTAGCACTGCCGGGTATACCTGAGATGCAGAGTGTTTCTTGTCGGTTTGATGGTCTTCAAATCAGTGGCGGATCTGTTCCTGTGACTCACTGGTTTGAAGGCCGATTTCCTTCAGTAGTTTTGCCAGCTAGTCAGTTTGACTGCACTTCTGTTGGCTTTGATAGAAAGTAGGGCATATCTGTTGGCCGCTGCAAACCGTTGCATTCATTTTTTGCAGTGTTCTGTCTTGGGGTGATCATCAACTCATCCTAACAAATCGCTTTTCTATTAAGCAATCGCAAAATATAACGCCATGCATTAGGAATAATTGTTGATCTTTTACAATTTTCAGTGACACTAAACTGAGTAGGGTTCACCTTACTTTTAAAGAGATCTTATCCACAACTTTCATAAAGTTTATGATTCAGTCAGCTAATATTGAACCTGAAACGAGTTTGTGGTTTTCCAGTTTCTCTCATCAGTTTTATAAATGAAGAACCGAATTGTGCTAAATAGCAGTGCCACTGATTTACTTCAACTGGAGCGGTCTCTCAAGTGGGTGACAGCACACCGACTTATGGTCAATCGTTGCGGCATAAATATTAGTATGCAATGAATGATCATAAAATACTTGCTTGATTTGTTTTTACAAATATCACTTGTGTGTATTCGGTGAGTTTTAATCGGAATCTATATCAAAAAAAGACTACCAATTTTATAATTTTTCTTGCAGCAATGATCAACGTCTCAATCAAGTTAGAGACAAGCTTTATATCTGGTAGAACTGCAACGAAAATACCGGTTGTGAACCAGTTCAAACTGCCTGTTCATGACGGGTAATTTGGATGACTGAGGATTCAATTGAACCTTTGTTGATCAACAACGGTTGATTAGCGGACTCGTGGGAAACAAACAAAGTAGCGCAGGTCGATCGATCAATAGAAATTCCTAATCCTGTTGACTACCCGATGTGAAAGCACCTTCTTCTAACAATGACTCTCAATCCACTTTCCATGAGGGAAGTGTAACTTTTGATTTATTTGTGTCCTTTACAAGATTTCAGAAAGGAAACGTGACTTCTCGAAAGATGAAACATAAAAGTATTTCACTTGATCTGTTCAAATACAGTTCTGACTAAAATTATTCCATTCATTTTACGAAAGAAACAAAATGCAATCTTTACAAAATGCAATCTAATGTTAATCACGAGAGCTATTCGTACGTTTATTCCCATGTTCGTTTGTTAAAATTCAGCCCATAAAAATGCTCAAGATATGTGAACTTATCCACTCGTTGACATCGTCATCAGTGTGTATCGAAACCACTTCAGCCGAACGGTGTTTTCTTAGTGAAAAGTTATCATTTTTTTAAACACGAATGTTCTTATCATTTTATTTTTCACGTTTGTAAGTCAGCTCAACGCAATCTGCTCGAAAATATTCCATTAAAATGGTTTGTATTATGCAGTGACACGTGAATCATTCTGCGAGAAATAGCGGGGGTTGGTTCTGCAGAAAAACAAGGTCAAGAGTAACACTAAGTCGTATAGAAAATGCATTTTATCCAATCGATCGAAACCACGACAGAGGGATTCCATTATGTGCATCTGATCCGAGAATCATATTTTGCTTATCAAGGTCTATGAAGTTGTCACATTCAATGTGGACTGTTGTCGTCCACGTGAGATGATCGAACGGATCTATAACTACTATGTTCAACTAAAACAATCGGTTTCCTGTGGGGGAAAGCCGCTGGTGTTTTTACCGGAGAATTCAGTACCAACCAATCAATATGTCACATCTAAATGTTTAAATTAGTCTACCTGTGACATAGTTTTGTAATCACATATGCATGAAAACTCCTATCCGGAATTTCCTGTAATAATAAAAGCATATTATTTTGAAAACGTCAAAAGTTTAGATCACTAGTAACGAAACTGAATATGAGTGTCGCGGTTTCTACAGGGGTTGAAGCCACGAAATATTTCCATCACTTCTGTATTCACTTATGATTCGGTCCCCAGCAGTACCAGCCGGTTGACGGGGAAGGCTGAGTTCGTGATCGCTAATTTTAGCTATTTTCTAAAAGATCATTTTGCGCAAATGTCTCATAGGCTTTATTTGAGTTCATATTCACATTTTTTTGTTATTCTGTTCAGAATTAGTAATAGAAAAGGCAGTTTTTGTACTTTATTTTTTTCTTATCTTGTAGGCAAAAATTCGCAACATCTGGCATTAACTAGTGAACATGTTAGAGGGTAATTCGATAATAAGTAATAAACTGACCAAACAATTCTCCACAGTTTTCACAGGAAAACTGGGCTTCTGAGCCCATCCTCAAACTACTCTCCAGCTGAAGAAAGATTGACTGCCTGTGTCTCGACCAAAACGCCCAGTCCCATAAGCCGCACTATTTCTTGTCGATTGAGTACTAAAACGTCTCGAAGAACTTAGTATTCTGGTTTCCGTCAAGTTTTCAGAATGAGCAGCTCCAGTTGTATTCGTACGCAAGCAAAACGGCTCATTTACAATATACGCAGACTTTTATATCAAACTGGAAACTGACTGTTATGCACTCCCAGTTCCAGAGGATATATTCATGATACTTATCGGCGGTACTAATTAAGCAAAGGTTGACCTGGATAAAATCTTCCAGATGGAAACAGCCCCACGGTCCCGTCCGCTCCTGAAAATCAATACTCTTCGGGGTCACTCGATCACCCTTTGGTGTAAAAACTGCTAAGGTTATATTGCGGCGGGAGATGACCGCCACAGTATCTGGACTTCCCGTAACAGCTACATATCACGAAGACGTCATAGCCATAGTCACGGGACAGATAACGGAATAACTCAACAAAAGTCTCATGGACATCTTGAAACGAGTCCATAATTTCGTCTCACCCCCTTAATCCAAAAGTCTCTAGCTTTGAAAGAAGTAGAGAACGGATAACCGAACAGAATGCCGAGGGATAGTTGAGGAAAACGCATCGAACGGGTTTCACGGAACTATTTTTCTTTGAAATGAAATCGCTAACTGAAGCAACTGCATCCAGAGTGCATCCGCTGGCTTTGTACGCCAACTAATGTGGTCATTTGGAACAAAAAGTGGAACTCAATCGACCTGGGATAGCGATCTCGGTCAACTTGGACGCAGAAGAAGTGACGGTGATGGGACGAAAATGTTGTGACAAAATTTTGGAAGTAGAGTGCTTGGGAACAGCTACTACTGTTACGGGTTTCCAGAAGACAGGAATGCCACCAGCGTCAGCAGATCTATTGATGAGGGAAGTCGTAACTCCGGATAGTTCACTTGCTTCAAATTTGAGAACGGTGGAGGATAAGCCTCCTGGACACACAGCAGAGGCTGGTTTCGAGGTCTAAAGCAACTTGAAAACTTCCTCTGAGACTTCAGCAACGGAAAAGTTGTTCTGCCTTTGGTAAAAGTACAACACAAATCAAAGCCGCACTCAGGGTTTTCGTAAACAAATCTAGCGGGAAAGCAGAAAAATCGAAGGAAAGCCACGAAGAAACAGCGGAAAGGTATCCCTGAAGAGGAGTAATGTTGGTGGGTGACAGGTTTCTCGAGGTGACCTTTATTTGTTCTGACCTGACGGGTGACCAGTGCGCTCAACGTGAGTATATTTAGGATCTAATGAAAATGATAGTGTTATCACTCGTTAAAACATGAGCTTTCAGTTGTAAGTGCCAAATTTCGGAGGATTGGTGATAATTCTGTCTAAAATGGCATTTCTTCTAATTGGAATAAGACAGAGGTTACTTAGACCAAAATCAAGTAAGGTATACGTACAAGCGTTAATAAATTCACTGACAACAATGCACAAGCAATCAGATAGTAATGGAATCAGAACGAGCATAAAGGTGTTAAAGAACAGGTCGACATCCCTCTAGGAGCAAAAAGGAATCATTTACAGACTACTGGTCACAGTTCCTTGAAAAGAAGAGAATTTAGGATGACATTCAACAATCAAGCAGTCAACACGGTCACAAGAAAGAGTAAAATAACTACCCAAGGTTTGCCAGACCACTCGGAATTGATGTAAGTAACTACATCATCACCTGTCCTCTTCTTGCAATGTTTTCTGTCCTGTCGAAAGCACTCGAAGTTCTCAGGGAGAACGAGTTCGTCTTCAGTTCTTTCACTTAATTAAAATTTGGATACAAGTCACAAATGTGTTCGTGTTTTTATTAAACGTAAAGTGAATTGCAGCATAAGGGATAAACCCCATAATCAAAAGACAATAAAAGTGGGCTGTGAGGGAACATTTACGTAAGAACCCGTTTACTGATCCTGATTCTGAAGAGCGGGAGGTTGCAAAGTGGATGGGAAGACAGAAAGAGGGAGCAAATTCTATAGTTTGAGGGTCCGGGGGAAGAAAGAATACAGATAGATAGAAGTACCACATCAAGCGACAGCAACTTGATAGGGATGACTAGTTGCCTGGGTATGTGATGATCGGGAAAAGTTTTGGAAAGAGAAACTGCTGAAGCAAGCTCAGCAAAAAAAACCCAAACTAGCATCGATAGAAGAGAAACAACTAAGCCACAGCCCGACAATTAGCTAGTGACTGCAGATTGGAGGTTAAAGAAACTTCATCGATCAGCCGGATGGCCTTACGTTGAACCCGATCAGGAAGAGGAAAGGAGGTAGACGAAGCTCCGCCTAACGCGTGACTGCAGTATTCAAAAGCTCAGCGGAATTTAGCTTTGCATAGCAGAAAATGAGCTGTTGTGAAGGAGTGTTTGACGCGAAAAAGAAAACCAACTTTGCGATCAGCACGAGAAGTGAGTTGTGAAATGAAGGCGGAACAACACAGAGAAGTTATAAATAAGCCAAGAAGAGAGGTGGAATCTGTGGATTGCAGAACAGTTGAATCAGAGGATAATTAGGAAGAGAATAAATGAAGTTTCAAAGAAATTGAGAGAGAGGTTTTGGAAGCATTAAATGGAAGGGAAGATATGTTCGAAGTCGGGCTCTTACGACGCACTGATTGTACAGCGGCCATGATCGATGTTGGTGTTGGCATGGCGGGGAGTGTTGTTAGAAAGGGAAGAATAAGGGGTAGCGTCGTCGGCGAAGGAATGGATTGGTTTGGAAGTAGTGGATAGGGGAACATTAGTAAATGAAAGAAACAATGTGGGCGCAAATAATGAACCTTTGGGAACCCCAGCATTCAGTGGAAATGGCTGGAACAGAACCCCATCAAGTGAGAAGGAAACGATTTGCTTGCTGAGGAAACTTGATGTCCACATTAAGGGAGCGGAGAAGAACCTGAACATGGGCAGTTTCACCGAAAGACCTTCAAGCCAAACTCCGTCAAAGGCCTGAGAGATATAGAGCGGGACCATGTGTTTCCTTGTGGTTGTCAAGTGAACCCGATCAGGAGTGTGACACAAGAAACAGAAGATTAGTGACGAAACGGGAAGGTCGAAATCCGCATTGGCGATCAATCAGTAGTCCTTCGCGTTCCAGAAATGTGCGCAGATGGCCGAAGATTACAGTTTTGAATACCTTCGAAATAAATGGTATGAGAGAAATTGGACGATAGTTATTCGGGCCAGAAAGATCAACGAGTTTGGGAATAGGAAAACCACGGCGTGTTTCCAGGGGATTGGAAAAGTAAGAAATTGGAGAAAGAGGCAGAAAATAAGACGTAATACAAGGGCCAGTTCAGGGGCACACATTTTAAGGACGATGGGTGATATACCGTCCGTTCAGAGAACGCAGAGCTTGGAGGATCTTCCTAACGCTAATGGGTCAAGAAAAAAGAGGAGGAACCGGGGGGGGGGGGGTAGAATACGAGGGTAAGGTGAATTTGGTGGCAAACCTGGAAGCAAAGATCTCAGCTTTCTTGTGGGGTTCATAAACAAGATCACCGGAGGAATTACAGGTGGGAGGGAAATTTGAAGGGCAAAAATTGCAGCAGACTGCTTTGGTAAGGTACCAAAATGTTCGGCCACCGGTGGCAAAGGAAAGTAAGCTTTCGGGTTTCCAGCTAACGAAGCGTTCTTTGGATCTCTAGATGGTTGTTGAGCATCTGTGCCTAGCTTGAACGAAGTGGCGGTGGGAGCCGGGCGTGGGCGAGCGGCTGCAGAGTCGAAATGTTGCATGCTTCAAGCATACAACACGATCACATGTGTGGTCGAACCACTCGGGAGATTCGGGTTTGCCGGGTTAAGAAAAGTGAAGATTGAAGATTTGCACGCCTTGAAAAACAATGTCAGCGAAGTTAGAAACAAAGGTGGATAAGTCTCGGGGTAAAGCAGCAATCTTTTCAAGGATGTGAAGCTAGGAAATCGCGAAAGTCTTCTCAGTTCGCTGAACTGTAGGGTCTTCCTGTGTCTCGAAGTGGGTGGAGGATCGGGGCGAGTAAAAATGATGGAACAGGAAATAATACAGTGATCAGGTGAGCCGATTGGAGGAAGAGCAGAGATGCCAGAGAACAGAGCAGGAACAAAAGTGAGAATAACATCAAATGTATGGGCACGATCGCCAGCTTGATCGGGGATACATGTTGGGAGGTCAACAAGTTGACACAAAATGTTAACCAAGGCAAAATGTTTGGCTTTGCGCCCCAGAGTCAAAGTGTTTGATGAGTGAATCAACCAATCTCGATTGGTGATATGTCGGTTGGGATCCGCTACAAACAGGTGTTCAATGTTCGATAATCAGAAATCAAAGATCAGTGTGTCGCTACTGTTAGGTGGAGAGTAAACAACACAAAGGTAGTGACTAAAATAAGAATGTCAGAGCTTCAGCCACACTAACTGGAAATCACGATTGGACAAGTCAAGATTTTGGACTCCAGATGTGGTGACTGACTGACGGACAAAGGTACAGACACCAACTTTGGGTGATAAAAAAGATTGAGAGGCATAGTTTGGAAACTGGAGGTGGGTGGTGTTTGATGAGAGGGAGATTTGAGTTTCGGCCAAAAGAAGGGCAAGAGGAGAGGGAGGTTGGAGAAATATTATGGTTCATTCCGCGAAAGTCAGTGAGGGGAGTGAGTTCATGCCTGTTTTCCTAGTGAGCAGAGAGAGAGCAAGTGAGCGGGTATGAGTGATCGTATATTTTCATGATTCACAATGTGCAGGAAACCGGCAACCATGATACTGAGACTTGATGTGGCAAAACAAATAAAGACTCAGTAGTTCAGGTGTCGTGGTAAGCCGGGCGAACGCGGAGCTGTCTACCACTTGCTGTTATTCCGAGAATTCAGAACACTGGTTAAAAATGGTATCTTTCCGAAAAGAGACCGAATGTTACTACTGACCAAGGGGGAACTGTCATTTTCCTTGGGGTTGTGCCATTAATGGCAGTCTGCCGACAGGCACGGTTGCTTTTCCTAATCCAACTTAGTCTCGGACAGCTTTCACAAGATCCAGTTGTGGATGGTGAAATGGAACATGCTGTCTCTAATGAGAGTGAATGATTTCTTCGAGTTGCGGATTGTGGATGACATGTGTTGATGTTGGGAATAACTCGAAAGGGGCAGTAATGAAGTTCACCAAATAATCTAGCTTAGGACACTGTGGGGTGCGCGTAATCTGTGAGACTGTCTGCGTGATTTTTAAAACAGCTCTTTGGTCGTCTGCAACAGAAGCAATGGCGCTGCTGTGTACGAGTGCCTTACGAATGACCTCAGAATTATAATTATTGGGTTAAATAGGTGCTCGTCTCTGAATGGCAAAACAATACGAACTTGCTTCTGCTCGACTGTAGTTGGTTTTTACATGCTTATCTCGGCTTTCGGTGTTGTTTTGTAAACTTTTCAAGATGAGTACTGGACATCAACGTTCCTTTATGAAGTCTTCCTAATTTTGCACTTAAATATTGACGCAGATTTCCTACTCTGTGCTGAAGAAATTTCAGAATAATCAGCGTACGTGGATCACTGTCGCGAAGCTGGGGTAGTGTATTTAATGTCCACCACAAGTTACTTTACGGCCAATACTACGTAATAACTTTTCATCTGGGTGTGATGCAGAATCAGTAGTCTGAATTGGTTTTCTTCTTTATGATTCGAATGTTTTGAGTTCCTTTGTAGTATGCAAAGATCAGCTCTCTTACCCCGGGGAAAACTCTGTGAGCTCAAAGCTCAGTAGGTGTTTCTTCAGGAACCCGCACTTACGCTAAAAGAACACAAACGTGGCTGTCAACAGCCTGCTCACTATACCTTTCAGTTTCTCGTGAACTTGTAGTGCAATGGTCACTATTCCGTTTATATCCCATCGTATATTTGTAGCGCCACTGGGCTATGATAGAACGGTATTACGCTGAAATGGATAAAAGCGTCACGAATATGATGCACAGAGAGCCTCGTTTACTCCCTACAACTAATATAGCAAGTAACTAACGGCTTTTAGGCACCGAAAAGACTCTAAGCACATCTAATGTGGGAAGCTAACCATGAAACACCTCTACTGGGTGGCCTCGTTGGCGTTTGGATCGATTACACGAGGACTCGAATCTGATTGACTGTTGATTCATGCTTGGTCGCCGATACGACAAGTCACACGCATGCACGCACGTTCGCACACCACTGTGAACTTACCCATGCCACGGACGGCTTGCTCTAGTCAATCAGACTTCAGCCCTGAGCCGTACATGGTTGTTGATTCGTTGCTGCTGAGCGGCCCTGCGTGACAGCACACGATCGTATGTACTGCTTGCGCTCGTCCATAGATGATTCACTTGTTTGCATGTCTGCTCGCTTAATTACTTGCTTACTGATGCGCCAATAAACGAATTCGATGCGAACTGTCTTCTCCGGTAATTACGAGCAAAACGGCCTCAATGGAAGCGGAAAGTCTATGAATCTCTGTTTCAACTTTCGAAAGATTTTTTTAAATGAAACGGTCTCCTGCCTTTGATTGAAGCCCGATTTGTATTTCTCGATTAATAAAGCGTATGTTTAGGGGAAGGTTTTCCATATACATTCACTTAACTCACTATTCAAGTTCCTAGGGACTTTTCAGTGATCCCAAAAATATCCAACTACCCGGAGCAGAAAAAAATTTGGTTTATTTCAATGAGATTCTATTACTTCCCCTTTAGGCGTTGGTGATACTACTGTGCATTTCATTCCTTGGGAATTAGGTTTTCCATGGTCATATACCCGTCTAACTGTCGTTCCGGTCATTGTATGGTTCAACTTGATTGAATCCATCCAACGCAAATACAGATCGTCAAAGAAACCTAAATGATGATGATGTTCTGAAGATGACTAGTAGACATATCATCATTATCGCTATAAATAGTGGTGTCATTGTGTTCGGTTTGTTTTATATTTTCAACGGTTACACTTCTATCCTCCCACTTACAGTCTGATTTTTAACCAAAATATTTCTGATTTCTTTATTATATAGAGTTGAGCTTACGGTGTACGAAACTTGCAAATGCATCACTCAAGCTACATATAACAGAATCACAGTACATCTGTCAACTCTTACCATCACGAATACACAGGAACTGGCTGCCTTCAGTGAGTTTTATCAGCGGTCGCCATCATTATCTTTCTCCTCATCCACTACCAAATCGGCTAAAGAGAACAATGCCAAAAAAGAGAGTTAACTAAAGACGAAACTTTCACCGAAAAACACAAACCGACCAAGTCTAAACCTATTCACTCCTCCATGAAGTCCATTTTAATACCGAAGGTTGCTTTGAAGAATGCGTGTTTGCGTACATCAGACAGAGGGCGAAACATCCAAGGTTACTCCGAATAATCACCGGATTGGTATCACTAGTAAATTTGATGAAAAACAACTATGCCTAAAATGTATAAAATGTGTTCTCATTGCTTCAGTGTTCATATATAGTTCCCATAAAACCTGAATTCTCTGATAGAGGACAGTCTTTTGACCGGGCTGTTCACCTACTGACCAGCTGATCGTTAACGGCCACCTACGACTCAGTCAACCGCACAGTTCTCTGGCGCTGCCTCTTCCTGAAGGGTGTACCAGAGGAATTCATTTCCATCGTAAAATCCTTTTACATTATTAGCCGAAGTCGAGTTCGGGCTTACGTTGATCTTTCCCTCGAGTTCGCCACGAGAAGTGATGTACGTCAGGGTCGCGCCTTTCACCTTTTCTCTTCAACTTTGGGATTGAAATGGTCCTAGAGACCGCGCTTTTGTCAAGCGATGATGGTGGTGCTGGATCTTTCCCGGGTGGGAAAATGTTAGACCTTGAATATGCGAACGACATTGTCTCTCTAAGTGAAGATCCAGTTCATTTGTAAGCTTTTCTAGACAGTTTGACGGACTGCATAACAATGCTCGGTATGCATTTTGCACCTTCAAAGTGCAAGATGCTGTTTCAGGATTGGGTTGATCCAACGCCAAACCTCTCAGTATCTGGAGAAACTAAAGAAGTGGTAGATAAGTTCAGCTACCTGGGGAGCTGCATCTCAGCCGGAGGCTGGATATCGGATGAAGTGTCTCTGTGTATACAGAAGGCTTGCTTGGTGTTTACCAACCTGAGTCCTCTGTGGAGTCAATATGACATCCGTTTATCAACAAAGGGTGGAGTGTACGCTGCAGCACTCAGATCCGTACTTCTGTATGGTTCGGAGACAAGGCCACTGCGAGTAGAGGACATACGAAGATTTTTTGAACATCGATGTCTTCGTAGTATTGCTCGAATCTGGTGAGAACACCGAGTGAGCAATTCTGAGGTTCGGCGGAGAGTCTCAGGTTCAAAGATCAAATCAAACTCATCAGGCTCAGATGAATGGGACATGTTTTACGCATGTCTCCTGACAGGATCCCACGGTATGCTATGTTTGCTAAGGCGGGTACCGGTTGGAAGATGAGTAAGAGTGGTCGGTCCATGACGTGGAAGAAAGGTATAAAAAGCCTAACTAGTGGGTTTGGCCATATAAGGCGTGTTAGACTTTGTGGGTGGGGTCCAAGAGACCCTCCCACTCAATGGTTAGATACATTTGGGGGATATGGCTAGAAGCCGCGATCAGTGGCGGTCTTGCATTCACAAACTTCCCTCATCGACTTAATTCCATTATTGTAGTTCTCCTCTAACTCCTTTCAAACTCCTTCCCCCTCATTATTTCCTTTTGATACTGCCGCTAGGAGATAGCTACCAAAACCACCGCACCCGGTGCATGGTTAATGGTTGTCTGAACTGAAAGCTTGTATATATATATATATATATATATATATATATATATATATATATATATATATATATATATATATATATATATATATATATTGGCATTTACCTATCTGCTTTACCCCGATTGTTAGATAGGAGATTATTCCACTGTTTTTTTCAAACATTTAAGACAAATATTTCTTAAAGCGTACATATTCACTATGTGTTTCATCTTTCAAAAAGAAATCTCACTGATTGATTCGCCGCAGAACATATGTAGCTGTGTCTCTAGAGCAAAGCAATGGGCACGTTTTGTAACACTATCGTCAGATGTGTGCATTTTCATCAATGAGAATTCACTTTATCATACCAGAGAAGTAGCACCTATGTGGGTATTTCTAACGCCAACTTTGGGGTCACGAAAATAGCATAGATGTCCGAAGAGCGCGTTTATAAGATCGTCATAAGCCGAAAAGTGACGCTCTTTGATATCGTTCCCCGTATTAAAGTGTTCCGCGCCTTGCAAGTCAATTGCTAAAGACTAGTATTATTGCAGAGACCATCCATTGGAAAAATCATTTTAGTCTAATGGTCGAGTTAGTTCAAAGTCGGTAGGTTTATAGCACTTTTGGAAACCTACTACATGCACAAAACTTGGTAATTAAAAAAACTCCATAACCACTGGGGTTCGAACCCGGGAGAACGACTTCGGGTCAAAAAAAGTAACATCAAGGTGGCCGAATCACCAGTCACATGAGCCTAAATTTATCAGGATAAATCACTCGATCAAGAAAGTAATCAGATTGGCTTGTGTTGATTGATTTTTCAGAATTAAATGGGTTCACCTCTGTAGTCAATTCAAGGATATTGCCTCTGTAGTCTGTAAACTCTCACAGAGCACACTGAAAAAACCTTTTCAACCAAACCCGCCCATCGTGATGCTTAACCCTTTCAATACAACAAAAAGATACGATCAGGGGTCGGTAAAGGAAGTAGTATAGTATGCAGTTAAGTCTTCAGCAATTGTGGTTTCAGTTTTTCTGAAGACTGGATGTGGATGAATTTAAATTTATCTCCACAATCCCCATTTTGACTCAGTAATAATACGCAGCCACACTCCATCTCCTTTGATCCACCCGCCACTAAATATCATAGAGTAAAGTCCGTGTGTGAATGGGCTATCTTAGGAAGTTCTCTGATAGACTTAAATGTAAATTAATTCGTCTACTTACATTAAAAATTGAAAATTCGGGCCATGTGTCCTTGATCGGAAGGATTCCTTTGACTAACCAATAGAATAACTTTCGAAGAATCACTTTTTAGTTAAAAATAGACACTTCGTCCATGCAAGTTCCTAGCGATTCAAATGGAATTAAGGTCATAAACCTACTGAAATTGCTCAAGTATACGGATGATTAGGTAAGGGATTACCGGATACGCAAACCTGATGAGCAGCAACAACAGCAAAATGGGTCGTATATTTCAGGAGAAATTTTGTCCCCTGGTCCAGATACAATGCTATACTACTCACAACAATAACTAGTCTAGTTTGCAACACTACAAGTTACGCTGCAAAACAGAAAGTTGCCCTCGGGGTAAGCTTTTCAAAGAGCGCATTACGAAGTAGCCTCACATCCGCACCACGAAACGAAGTTTGCACTCACTACTCAACACGGAGAAAACCGATTATTTGCAAATGAGTAGTAGGAGATTAGATTTGTATATAATATGATTCATCATGCGTTCAAGCTGCATGATGAATCATATTATATACAAATCTAATCTCCTACTACTCATTTGCAAATAGTAACCAAGCTCTGTAGGTTGTTCATAACGGAATGCCTTCGTTGTACTTAGGCCCCTACAGAGAAGTCATCCATCATAGGAGTCGATCGCTGTGTGGGAAGCGGGTAGTTACCGTTCAAAAGCCAGTGACGGAAGGGTGCTATATCATGTAGTGTAGATGTTCAACAAACCGTTGAGAGCCAGCCCGGATAGCCTTGTGGTTGAGGTGTTCGTTTCACAATCGTTCACCCCGGGTTCGAGTCCCCGTGGGGGCTCGGTGGATGTGCACTGCTGATGATTCCCAACAAGGATGAAACAGCTGTACAGTGCTTCCATGGTTTTCAATGGTGAGTTGAGCGTTCAAGCTGCATGATGAATCATATTATATACAAAACCGATTATGTTGGACAGGAATCCATGTGCCGTGAGCAGATAACTGACACTAAGTTTATATATATATATATATATATATATATATATATATATATATATATATATATATAGCTTTCTGCAGTAGGCTCCACTTAATTTGAATTGAAGGGTTTCCGGAGATAAATCGTGCAATCTTGCTACTCATTATGTTTTTGGTAATCTTAATGGAAAAGGATTGTTACAGATCATATCGTGAAATAACCTGATTGATTACCCTCGTGAACATCAGAGTCCCTTTCTACCGTTTTTTCGTCAATAGTATGTGGGTAAATTTACTGTGCCGAGAGACTTTGTCTAGCTTCACCTGGTGCTCGATCAAATCGACCTTCCGCAAAAGCAATCAAAATACAACCGGAGGCATCAGTTTTCTTGACTCGTTACTAACTGTACGTTTCACTTCAGTACTGTACGATAAAAGCTATCAGCAACTGGATACGTATGGATACTTCTGCAGAGGTGAAGACCCGCCATAGAAAGAACCGACTGATTTCCGCTGCTTCATTGACCTGAAAAGATAAGCGAGCGTGTGTGCACCTGTCAACGGACGATGAATACTGCGAGGTGAATCAAAATGCAATTTAATCGATAATAGCCCTCATTACGTATATGTCTAGCATGTGGCATTACTCTGTCAAGTTGATTCCATATACCAACTTCTTGTAGAGGTACTCGAAACTAGTGTCAGCCGAACACTGTGAGGTCATCTCGAAAACTTAAATCGTGCCGAGGAAAGCTCTACGATAAAGTAACAAATGATATAAATTAGTTTTGATTGCTGGTGTCGACGAAACCAGAATCAAAATAAATTATCGATCGAAATTTGGAGAACAATGCTACGGGAGAAATGTGTCAGGTACACCGGTAAAACATTATACCTCCTGTTATGCGTAGTAGAGCTTTGCAGGAATCACATACAATTTCATCGGGGCTGGTGAAGAGAACATCAAAAGTGACTCCACTGGATTGCTGCTGTTGGTCTGAGTTACAAGTGAGCGTCTGTATAGCGACTGAGAACTTTGGTATCATTCAACTGATCAACTCCGTCAAACTCCAGAAGTGTCTTCTATTTAAACTCGGATTGAATTACTCGCAGATCCCCTGAGTTGGTTGAACGAAGAAGACTCGATTTGATAGCCGTATATGAAAACCGTATTGCACATGTCGCGGTACAAACTTAGTACCGATACTACCAATAGACCCTAATTAAACCAGGGAGGAAACATGAGATGATGCTAATGACGTGCAATTTAAAAACGGGGAAAAAAGACTAAGGATCACTGGTCACGGTGACTCGTGGAAAAAAATTACATTTATCCATTCAATCGAAACCACAACAGAGGGGTTCCATTGCGTGCGTGTGATTCTAGAATCACATTTCATTTATCAAGTTCTATGAAACTGTCACACTCAATGTGGAACGTAGTCGTCCAAGTGTGATGACCAAACGGGTTAATAACTGTTGTGTTCAACTGATTAGTTTTATTCCCTCAAGCACACAAATTACACAATAGGCGTTTCCGTAGTGAAAGACCATTTGTAGATAGTTATCATACACAAGAATGTACAACAATCCAGTCAATATCTCAAATCTTTGTGTTCACGGGAGTTCACCCAATAGATAGTTTTATAATCATAAACGCATGAAAACTTATACCCGGAATTTCCTATGACAATAAAAGCATATTATCTCGGAAACGTCAAAATTGTACATCACTACAAAATTGAATATCGACATTCCGTTTCGTCCAGAGGCCTGAGCTACCAAATATATTTGCAACTTCTGTATCCATTGATGATGCAGTTCTCAACAGAAGCAGTGGGTTGACTGAAGAGGTTGATTTTGTGTTCGGTAATTTAAGCCATTTCTGTGGTGGCTATTTTTCGCAGATGCTTCATTTGAATAATTCTAGTTTATATTCGCATATGTTCGTATTCTGATCCGAAATAGCAGTAGAACAAGCAAAATTTGTACTCTATTTGTTCGTAAACTCGCAAACACAAAACTCGGCCGTAACAAATGCAAAAGCAGACGGATAGATCATTGAGCAAGTAGGCTAGCAAGCAAGCATGGTTGCGTGTGTGCAGGAATAAATTAAAGTCCGTTCGGCTAAGGCCAAGCCAATTCAGTGGATAGGCAACGAAATCGGTTGGTTAAAACTGTTCGGCCTCAGGCACGAATAACATTTCTGTGTGGCAGGCGTGTGTCTGTGTGTCTGAGACAGATCCAGTTATCAGCAGTCCCGTGACATGTAAATGTGCTACCACGTCTGTATGCAAGTGACCAGCTAAACCGAGCACAAAAATCATGTTGGCGATTGCTTCAATATTTATCGTCGAATCAGAGAGGATCGTTTGTTGCAAACATTGAAGTGACCATTGTCACATTCACATTCGTATTGTGTACACGTGATCCGGTTTGACTTATCTTTCTATCAATTTATTTTAAGATTATCAGTCTTCTAGGATTTTGCTGGCATATTTCATTCGAATATTTCCTAACCTTTCTAGTTGCAATTCAAATATGTTTTCCATCTGTGTGGTGGGTCAACAATCAATATGGGTCATATCATATGGTGGGCCAAAATTTCTTTACAGTTCAGGTTTGCAATCTGATCAGTTGCATGGAGTTGGTTGTTACGCTTGTACTCATGTGGCTTTCACTGACGTCAGCACCTGCCCCTACGTCCAATATTTACACGCTTTACTTATTTTACCGCACCGGATAGCCTGAAGATGAAATCCGACTTCACGAATGTCTGTGATCGCGACTACGATGACATGATCATGAGGTTTCATCGGTGTTTGATTCAAGGGAAGTCCCCAGTGTCACTCGGCTTTATTTTTGAGGGCGCGCCCCCAGCATTTGCACATCATCTATTTGGCTATACATTGACAGAATTGGTTCTCTTTTAGGGCACAATACATCTGCTCTGCGACTTTTCCTGCCCTTTCCATTGATGTATTGATTCAACAATTAATGAGGTTATTTAAATAGTATATATACCAGGTTCTTCAAGTCCTAAAGTCGCACGCGTGAATATTAGTTCTGAATGTGGATCGCGTCGTAAACTTATTGCTGGTGAATACGAGAGTAAGTAGGTTCATTATACTCCTTTTTCTAACCCCTGTCAAAACGAGCAATAGAAATTTTCGATTGCTTCCGAATGACAAATTCTCTCGCAATATTTACTCAGTTTTGAATAAAAAATCAAATGAATATCATTCGATTTAGTGAGTATATCATGCAGATAATAACATGCGCCTCGTTCAGGCGCAGTTTTTACATGAATCTGATTTATCAACGAACAACGGGATGAGGTTAAGCTCTGCTTGACCCCTATGTAAAAGGATCAATTCGAATCTCACTAGGAGAAATTGGTCAAATATACAAGAGAATGTGATAAAAACCAGCTTCGGCCACCAGAATGCAAAAGCCGAAACGCTCATCGAGCACTGATATCGCACTTTCATGTGAGGTATCAATGATTTTTGAATTATTATCCAGCACAGAGTGTCGCCCAATAAGAATGCCGATGGGACATGTGGCATACCGTACGAAGTAATGTTATGAAGTATTCACAATTATATACGGTTCACGGTAAATGATGAGAGTTAAGTGTATTGTGTACCATTCGTAAACCCTGCTGTTGCGTTTGGCTCGTACAGTCATATGCTCACACAAGCACGCATAATCTACACCCCGTGCAATCATGGGCTCACTCCTGCAATCGTCTACACGCACGTACATACCTGACATTTGTCGTCTTTCATCTCGGACAGCAATGACCAATCAAATTGCACCACTTGTTGCACGACCTTGCACGACGTAGTTCGATTGTACGGTTGTCTCACGCTCCCAATTACATACATCAGTGACTCACGTACTTGCATACATGTTTGCGTTTCCACTTGCTCGCTTGTACTGGCGCTTGCGGCATTTTGTTACGGGACACGTTTACTCTTACAAGTGCGCCTTTTTCCTGCCTACTGAATATGAGACACAACAGCACCATGTGATTACTTCGCATGTGTTGGTGGTGAAGCGCTTGCAGGGAGGTGCTGCTTCCGGTAAAGCCACAAATGACAAAATTTGAAGTACTGAGTCAAATTTATAACAGAAAATGGGATGCAAGCATTTCATTTGTTCATTTCAGTCACGAACGTAAACGTGTCAGTTAATACCTGATGCAGTAAGAAAAAGATTTCAGAACATCGCTGTGGGTGAACAGGTCACACCGACTTTATCACCTCATTCCATTGGCCACAGGGAGTCCTGCCATTGATGTTGAAAATCACCCACTGAGAAAAGAAGCTTTCCGTTTTACTAATGTATGCTTTCGCGCAGTATCAAGTGAAATGATGGAGAACCCATGAGATATAATCATCGATAAGACTATTTTAGTGATTTTGGAAACTCATCCACTTCGTCGTCCGTAGGAAGCGCTGATGGAGCGCTGTATGCATGTGTCTTATAGCCGATACAAGATTTTATTTTGTTCGGTTAAATAAAGTAGTTAAACACGCTCATTTTGGACACTTCTTGGACTCCGGCATTGTTTGGTGAAATTTTCAGGATAATAACTGACAAGCAACGTTCTTCTTACGAAAGTTCCTTTATTTTGCACTTTACCTTCTCTGAGGATTTATTTGTACTGTTGAACAAAGGGGCAGAGAAAGGTTTCTCGCTAATCCAAGTCTAAAAATCACTGGTGTGAAGCTAGAGAATTAAAATTGTGGTGGAGTTTGCATATTATTGAATAAGCAGTTGATTGCGCGAAAGTATGGATAGTAAATGGGGCCATAATGGACGGGATTACGTAACACAACCTGAGCGAAATAAGACAAAGGAAAGCATGCGAACCACACGATTGCTTCCTCCGATCAAATTACGATTGTCTTCAAGTGAACTGAACTGCTGTTATGCAACTAAGCACCGTTGTTACATTTAGTTGTTTTTGGTGGCGTCTGAACGAGCGATTGTTTATGAGCGAGCTGGTCACCATGCGCGTCTTCTGATTTATGACTTAAGCAACTTCCGAACCGACTTAATTTACTTTTGGTAGGTTAGCGTCACGGCGTTCCACCCGAGAGCATGGTTGTTAAAATACCTATTGCTGCCCATTGCTGCATTCTACTTCATGAGAAACAGAGAGGTTCAGATAAGGCTAACTACCAGATTTAGGTTTCCTTGTTGACGTACCTTTGAGAACGAATGTTATCCTTGCATAGCAAAATTGATGAGGTTGAGCCACGACTGATCCCTGAATATACGAGAAGGTAATCTGCCACCCACTCCATTTCCACCTCACCGGAATTGGCACAGAGAGAACTGCAATGACAAAATGCTTCGAACTACTAAAAGTACATCTGTACACCGGTGCACTGATAATGAATAGATCTATATTTTAAACGGAGAAGCATTTTTTCCACTTATGAGATTCATGAAGGTGATACTAAAAATGTGTAATGAATCGGATACAAGAAATTATACTGAAATTTATTCGGAATTTGATGTAGCAGTCTGTGACCAATACGAAGTTTGCATGGTTCACACTTCAGAAACTATCAGAGCCTATGAACTTGTATCTGGGAGATTTTACATCCATTCGCTTCTACAAGATTGCATAAACTACTCTATGCATTGAGAAAAATTGTTCGTTTATAGTCTGTTTACGACTGAATTGGATGCAACCACACTCTGGTCAGTAATACGGCAAAACTACCTTTTCGTTTAGTGTCCAGTCAGTTGATGGTGAGCTTGAAATGAAAATGTTGTTTTCTACTTCAAATCGATAGACAGTTTAGCGCACAGTACCATAGGTTAATTTCAATAAAAGTGGCCCCCCACATAAATCAGAGCACGCCAACAATAAATAGAACAAAATACTGCGTCTTCATATGATGGATAATTGTACTGTACAGACGCTCCAGTAACCATTATAATGTATGTGGCTGCTGAATTGCATTCTATTACTTGTTGATAATCATCGGTAGTGCATATTCAGTGAGTACTAACTGGAACCCAAACCCGGAATCCTGGACTGACATTTTGCGCTTCTTTCCACGACAATGAGCTCAAGTTACTTTCTGTGAGGCGGATCACGCATCCTGTACATAACGGACAACTTGGATGACTGGGTAAACAAAGGAGCAGTAGGTAGACTTCTGACCGAAAGTCATAAATTTTCATGTACTTGTGTGAAACAGAAAAAAAAGTTACACAAAATAAAGTGAAATGCAGAATGCTACTGTCATTTGACCTGGGTCCCAACGGGAGATCGATGGAAACCGTTGAGCAACTACTTATAATTCATTGTCCGCCGGTTGTATCAGCTTAAAATATTCGTTACTGGTTGTCTGATCTTAGCGTGAACCTATTTCATTCCATGAAAACACTCAATATTCATGGTTTCAATCAATCCGTTCTGCCGAAGACCTCATTCTCGATCAACAATGGATTTACCTATCGACTACTTGTAAATCCATGGCATTTTCTTTCGCAGATTTCTCATTAAAAGTGTGAAATAAAATCGAGTTGTTTTTTCACAGTAACACATGACACTTTTTCTGAGGAATAGCAGTTACTGCCTACGTAGTAACCGGTCGGACTACGTCAACTTACGTTCTATTTAGACGAAAGCTCATCGATACTATTAAAAAGTTAAGCTTACAAGCCGATAAATGAAACGGGACGATTTATAGTGCAAATTATTCGAAATAACCATTTTTCAGGAAATCTGTTCCGCATGATTTGTTCCCAACCAGCCTAATGGGAGAGGAAGAACAACGATTGTCCGAACCTCCTACCAGTATATGGTCGGACGGCTAGTCATAGTGCGCGGCGCGCTCCATCACAAGACACGAGGCGAGAGCAACAACGTAAGTAGGTCAAGGTCATTACCTCCTTTCTGCTGCTTTTTCAGTACCCACACGCGCTGTTATGCGTTTCATTTCAACACTATCCGTTGTAAATAAAGTCCCTCTGGAATCTACCGGAGCGGTTAAGATAGTTTCGTACGGTGAAAGCGTTGTAACAATAATTTGGCTACATACTTATAGAATCGCCGTGGTCATTGCGAAGAATGAGTGATTTCAAAATTCAGGAAGCGACCGTATCTTCCGATTACTAGTTTATATATCGATCAAATTTCACAGACATTTCTGTTACTCCAGATTACTTTCTGATGAAAAAATTACTAAATAAAGGATAATTTACTAGAATAGTCGTTATGCCCGATTTAATCTTACGTGGCTAACATGGGTCACATCTGACCAAAAGAACACAGGTGCAGGGCGCGCCAACAATAACGTGTGTGTGTGTGTGTACCCGCATGTGACTTTCGTTGCGCGCGGGAGAGACGATCATATAGACCAATAACGAGTTAAACAGAAAATCGATCATAAACAAGACGCATATCGGCCTGGAGCAGAGCAAAACAGCAGTACTGCACAGGCACGGTGGACTCAAGTGAATGTTTGTTTGAATGCAATTGAAATTGCACAAACTTGCTTTGTTCTATCGTGAAAATATCTCCACCGTTCTGATATATCACATTTGCCCTAATAATGCAAAAGTTAAATATTCACAAACCGGATGTGTGGAATGGTGTACACGCGACCTGGTGCTATATACTTTGTTGATTAAGACATCCGTGCTTCTGTCATTACTGTTCACGGTATAAGACACTAAAGTCATTTCGGATGTAAGAGCCGATACGATTTGGTTTTTGACGTTTTTAAGTGCAACAAGGAAGAGTAAGCTTGTAGTCGAGTGCGAGTGGGAAAGAACAGATTGTTATCAGGGATATTTGACAGAAGTAAATTTCTTCTAGATAAAATGTTCAATCCGTACGTACGACGGGATTCTCCGTGCTTTCTGACCACTGATTGTTTTATGCCGTGGAGTTCGTCTGACATAAAAAGATGCTTGCCATGACAAACTTTATCCACCGCTTTACTCTTTCATTAAACTTGGTTGTAATTCTATTATTGAGTTGACAATTTGCGATCGCATTTATTGACACCCATGCGGATTTATTTGACAACACAGAATTAGCGTCGAATACACCGAAGCGTGCATAACTTCTGCCCCGAACTGTCCAGAATCAGTACTGACTACCAGACAATTTGTATTTTTCACATTGTGAATCCGCCGTTCAATCAACACTGCATTTTATCCTTATTTTATTTTATGGTAATCACAGTGAACTGAAGTGATAGGGCGTATTGAAATTGCCCCCACCCACAACTACGCGAACGAAAGCAGCAAGAAGACCAAGGCTGCGAAACAGCACATCAGTTGTATGGCATAACTTATCTGTATAAACATGCTAAATCAGAGAAGATAATTAGTAGACTCGAAGATGACTAATCACAGGGAGCTTTTGTCGTACTCGTCCGGCCGATTGGCCGGGGCTCACCCGTGTGCGTGGCTACGAAGCTGTACATGGTCATGTAACTTGTGACAGCTGCTGAATCATCACAATTTTGTGCATCTAACAACATAATGATATATAGTATCGGGAGCTAACACATCTCAAATAGGTCTCATCATTAAGTTGCGGTGTCAATGTCTATACAACCATATAGCAGCAACACTAGGCCTCCAAGAAACACAAAAGTGATCCACTATCAAACAAATGGTCATGATGCAACACGACCTTAAGCCGGATGAGGTTATCCGTGTGATCTAACAAGCAGTTCAGTTCAGATGACCATTAATCATGCAATGGAGGTGGTGGCTTTGGTTGCTACCTGCTGGCGACAGCCCCAATAGCAAACAATGAGAAAGCACAGGAGTATTAAAGCAGTTGAAGAACTACAAATATTGGCATCAAGTAGATTCAGAAAGCTTGTGAATACAACAGCATCCCTGATCACGACATCTAACCATTTCCCCTAACGTATATAATCACTAAGTGAGAGAGTCTCTTGGACACCGCCCACAAAGTCTAACCCGCCTTACATGGCCAAGCCCACAGGTTAGGTTTTTTATACCGCACTTCCGTGTCACAGACTGACCGCGCCTACTCATACTTCAGCCAGCACCAGCCCCATCGAACATGGCGCGCTGAGGACTCTTGTCCGGAGGTATGCGCAACACATGTCCCAATCATCTTAGCCTGGTGAGTTTCAGTGTTTCATCTGATGATTTGATCCTTGAACCTGAGACTCTCCGCCGAACCTCAGAATTGCTCACTCGGTGTTCTCACCAGGTTCGAGCAATACTACGAAGACATCGGTGTTCAAATACCAACAATCTTCGTATGTCCTCTATTCGCAGTGGCCTTGTCTCCGAACCATACAGAAGTACGGGTCTGAGTGCTGCAGCGTACACTCCACCCTTTGTTGATAAACGGATGTCATATTGACTCCACAGAGGACTCAGGTTGGTAAACACCAAGCAAGCCTTCTGTATACACAGAGACACTTCATCCGATATCCAGCCTCCGGCTGAGATACAGCTCCCCAGGTAGCTGAACTTATCTACCACTTCTTTAGTTTCTCCAGATACTGAGAGGTTTGGCGTTGGATCAACCCAATCCTGAAACAGCATCTTGCACTTTGAATGTGCAAAATGCATACCGAGCATTGTTATGCAGTCCGTCAAACTGTCTAGAAAAGCTTACAAATGAACTGGATCTTCACTTAGAGAGACAATGTCGTTCGCATATTCAAGGTCTAACATTTTCCCACCCGGGAAAGATCCAGCACCACCATCATCGCTTGACAAAAGCGCGGTCTCTAGGACCATTTCAATCCCAAAGTTGAAGAGAAAAAGTGAAGGGCGCGACCCTGACGTACATCACTTCTCGTGGTGAACTCGGATGAAACAGCACCGTAAGCCCGAGTTCGGCTTGGGCTGTTTATGTAAAGGGACTTTATGGTGGAAATGAATTTCTCCGGTACATGCATCAACAAGAAGCAGCGCCAGAGGACAGTGCAGTCAACTGAATCGAAGACCGCTTTAAAATGAAGGAAAACAGAGATAATGGGCATACGGAAGGTGTGTCTATGTTCTAAAATTTGTCGAAGAGTGGAGATGTGATCAGCACAACCTAGACCACATCTAAACCCAGCTTGTTTCTCGCGCGATCACTGTTTGAGAGCGGTTGATAAGCGGTGGAAAATAATACCAGCAAGCAGTTTGAATGCAAGGCCAACCAGACTTATTCCCCTGTGATTTTCACAGGACGACCTTTCTCATAAATGGGTATGATCACCGATTCAAACCAACTCTTTGGAACTTATTTCTTCTCCCATATCGAACCGAAGAGTTTAGTCTACTTGAATACCGATGTTGATCTATCGTCCTTGAAAATAGACAGAGGTAACCCATCCGGTCCAGCAGCTTTGTGTCCTTTAAGGTAGCTTATTTCACGAAGAACTGCGGCTTCTGACGCAGGACTGGTGTCTACAACCAGAGCTGGAGCCACGGCTTTACTTAGCAAGCCTGTCGTGGATAAAGGCCGTATAAACTGCTAGAAATTCTCCGAACCATATGATTCTCCTGAGCCTGAATCAGTGAGCCGTTCGCCTTTTTGATCAACTTGCTAACGCCTGGTTTACGTGGGCCGGTATTTTTGATTAGACGGAAACGATTGCCGCTGTTGCCAATCACCGCAGCATTTCCCTCTCCCTGTGCTTCACAACCCACTACTGCTCGCAGTCGTTTCTCAGGCTGTGAACCAGTTGGTCTTTAAGGCATCTCCGTGCCTCATCATAACTGGAGTCCGAAGGAATCGATCTACGAGCATCAAACTGCGCAACTGACGATGCAGATTTCCATCGTTTCTGTGTGTCTGGTTGTTGGTCCTTGGATAGCATTAGAAGCCCAAAACAGAGCCTGCTGGATCTCGGTACATCGCTCTTCTGGATCCTGGGAATTTGACTGCATCCATAACCTGGCGCATAATTCTGCATGGAAAGCTGGTCGATGCTTATCGTCCAGTAATAGCTGCGGGGAATGGTTGGACGTAGACTGCAACGCGGACAAGAGCGTGATCAGTGTCTACAGACGTAGACCAAAACGACCAACAATCTTGAACTGAGCCGCGTCAGCGGTAACCGTTAGCCATGTGCTCGATTTGGGTCCAACACTATGAAAGCGCAGGAGGACGCCGGGTTAGTCGGTGTCGCTTTCCGTGCGAGAAATTTGTACTTGCATGGTCGAAACGTAGTTGGGTGAGTCGGTCACCGTTATCGGCTGAAACGCAATATCGGCCTCCTATATTTCCTTCCGTCTCCTCTAGGCTTCCAAATTGAGCACTGAAATTGCCAATAACAACCACGATGTCCGCAGAGTGCACGCTGCAGAGCAGTTGAGACAAATCTTGGTAGAATTTGTATTTAGCTTCAGGAGAGTTGCAGTCAGTTTAAGCATACACGGAAACGACAAACAGCCATCGATACATCACTCTTTTCTTGTTAGCATTCCATTCAACCGAACCTCACACGGACGACTGCCGACTGGAATCCAGTCGAGCAGTGCACGTTCAGCTTTCGTGCTCAGAGCGATGTCAACACCACCCTGACCACGAGCATTGGACACCGGATCACCCGGCGCTCGAAGAGTGAAACGAGAATCCGAGTTTGTAGCTTGGGAGCAAAGTCTTAACACAGAACTTGGGTCTTGTATGCGTGTTTCAGAGACCCAACACACATTATTGTTAAAGGTTCCTAGAGTTCTGGCTAGGGCAACCTGCTGCCCCCGTTCGGTATAGTGTGCGGGCTTCGAAAGCAGCAGAATAAAGAGAATGCGTAGGTTGGAGAATCGATTCTTTTTTCCCCTGACTCAAAGTTGCTACCCGTATGGAAAGTTAGCAGTTCACGGTCACGACTCGTCGTGGCTACTCGTATCCGTTCGGAATTGGGATGCGAAGGATGAAGAACAGAGAGATGAGAAATGTTTCCTAAGGGACCGCTGGATATTGTTGGGCATATCATACTTCGCGGCCACCCACGCCTCAGAAAGAGTTTTTCTTTAGGAACCCTAACCGGAGCCTCTGACTCAAAAGTCTAACCCACAAGGCAGTGGGGCGTTAACCCAGCACGAGAACGTGATCGAAGCACCCATGAAGGAACTTCTTCTGGTCTGTCAAGTGAGATTTGCTTGTTACATGCATTCTATCTTGTCTTCGCTGGTGCTTCGTAATCGAACCGCCTTTCGGAATCAGTCCTAAGCCCCATGCACCTAATAAAGCAAGCGGAACGTGGTCCAGGGCCTACCCAGCTGTGGATGGGCGATAGCTGCCCAATGCAATGCAATGACTCTTCCCACTGTCGAGAGAAACCCCAGATAGTCCACTCCTTCGTCCATCCGGTGAGGGCTTTCTGACCGGCAAACCGTGTTTATTCGCTGGAGTGTCCTCTCCAAAGGCATAATGGCTAGAACCGTATGTCGCTCATTAACGGGTTCTGAGACAGGACTTCGTCTGACCTCTACCTATTGACCTGTCAGGTTAGATTGCATCTCCGGCTTAAGGACGCCATCCAGGATAGAACTTTGGGTCATGGGGGCACGCAAGCGATCACACCACGCCAATGGGAAGTCTCGTCGTGTGACTTGAGCTTGCTTAGGTGATCTTCTGGGACCCACTGTTTTGACTGAAGAAAAGTACATGCGCTCTGCAGATTTTCCCCATTTCTATGCCTTTATCACACGTAATTTTTTATCCTATCCAATTATTGGAATGGAATCATATGCATTAGTGACACTAGGATTCACTTACCGGAATGCGTCCACGAGGATCACCAAGCTTAATTGAATGGGAGCAGAGCGTCCCATCCTGCTCATATTTTTTTGAAATGGACAATCTAGATGGCGAGTATCACATTTTCGTTTCCATAGAAGCGGTTAGTTTTACTCAATACGACCGTACTCCATGCCCTGAAGAACTAAAGCTCCTAGGGTCAACTCCCATTTCTGAAGGAAAGCCCTTCAGATTATATATATATCACTTTCGATCCGGAGTTAATTCTCAATCTCGCATGTTTCATCTCCCCCTTCAACTTTATACCACCACCAACGCTTCCGATGTGATTTGACCAGTCTGGTATCGTTTAACTATTTTTTGTATTTCGATTTGCTTCCTTTATATTAGATAATGATAGTAAAATATTACAGGGAAGGGGGTCACGGGCAATTATAATCTGAATTGTGAAGCTTTGGTAAGACATAGCTGTGGGATCTGAATTCCTGTCGAATGAAACTGTGGGCCTTATTCTCGTTTATGAAGTGACCTGGAGGTAGAAACGGAGTTTCAGAAAGTACACTGATTCCATTCTTTAGAGTCGCTATAGTCTTCCTCAAACAACTACTTGCTTAGGTCGTCAAGAATGCATTTCATCTGGTAATATTCTCTTGAACCCAAGAGTACGGCTCTTGATCCCATGTTAGGGTACAAGATAACAAAATCAGGTCTCGACCGTAGCTTTCAAATACCAAGTAATTGTTAGAAAGTAAGGATAAATTTTTTTCGGAATGGTATTATTCAGCATTGTTGTTCAAGGTGAACCAACTTTGTATTAAACTCGTTTTCAGTATCGGAATATTAATAGTCGAAAAATACAAAAAGACTACGAATTCTGCAAGTCTCTTTAGCGACCACAGCTCGCGACCGCATCGATTTCTGTTGGCGGGTGCAGCTGTTGAGTTTGATGTTGCTACCGGTAATGGGGAATCGTTATTGGCAGTAGTAGGTGCCGACTCGGGGTGACTAACCGTCCCACTGACTCCAGTGAGAAGACCTTTCTGGTTTTGAATCATCTCGGTTTATTAGTGCAGAAAACATTGCTTATATAAGAAGAAACTGTCACCAACCATTGTTGCGCAGAATAACTGGTTGAAACTTGCATCAGATAACCCCTCCTCTGATTGGTAATGCAGCCGGCTACCAATTGACGATAATCCGTCCTCGTCTTATCGATTTGCTGCCTTATCACTTGCGTATCTGTTGGTTTGATAATTGACCTGGATTCTGGACAGACGGTGACAGACTGACCGCCAACGGGACTTGGCCGTATATCAACTATGAATCCACAAGTTCAAAGTGAGAGAGTGGAATACAAAATAATAAACGGAAATCATGACGAAGAATGAGAACTGAATGCAACTGCGCCGTTGGTTGCAACACCCAGCCATGTCACTTAATGTCTCCAACCTCCTGGTAGGCGGGCCTTACTTGGCCAAGTTCACTTGTCCGTGTTTTCATATCTTTCTGTCATTTTTTTATTGTCGATGTTGCGCGCCGTTAGAAGTTTTTTGATGGTATCGTCGGTTTATATAGTTTTCACTCTGTTCTTTAAACACTTAATTGGGCTTCTTTTTAACTTAAGTGGTGTGAAGTGGATGTTTTGTCCTTTTCGTGTTGGCTTCCTGTGCACCGGCGAGGCAAAAACACATCTACGAAGACCACCGAGTTGTCTGATCATGATTTGTGTGAGGCGCAAGTTCGGATGTGCCGAGTTTAAGCTGTTTAGTAGTTGATCTCTGTGGACAAAGTGGCCTGTTATACATGGAATCATTCACACATCGCCTGTACTGTAACGCATTGGCACAGACTGCTATCCCCATTTTCTCTGTTGTAAGTGTCGGTGTCTCTTTATATTTTTTTATTACATACGAGGTGAATTACAGTGAACGGGGTAAACCCCATAGTCCGGAAGCCCACTGTAAGAGGAGCCTGTAAAGAACACTTATTTTAAATCCAGTTTGTTGATTCCGCTTTGGAAAAGAGAAAGGTTGTAGGTAAGTGGGAGAACATAGCGGAGAAGGGTGTTCCATAACTTAGCCGTCCGGGGGGGGGGGAGACCGAAAGGTCGAGGTCCGACATCGAGCGACAGAAACGTGATAGGTTGACTAGCTGCCTGCGTTGGGGATTGGTGTTGAAAAGCAATGGGAATAGTAACAGCCAAGCCAAACTCGGAGGAACAAAACCCAAAATAATAGCGGCGGATTAGGAACAATGAACAACTGCCCGGCGATGGGCAAGTGACTGCAAACTGGGTCATCTACCATACGGACGGCATTACGTTAGACCCGGTCGAGACGAGATAAGGAAGCTCCATCCCACATGTGACAGTAGTACTATGGTGTGGGACGGATTTGAACTTTTCACAGTAAAAGGTGGGATGTTTTGCAGAAACGTTTGATGCGGAACAGAAAACCAATCTTGTGCGCAGCGCAATAAGCAAGCGAATATGCGTATTAAGACCAAGGCAGAGAGGAGACAATTAAAAGACCCAGGAAAGGCATCGAGTTGGAGGAACGAAGGGAAACTGAATCGAAATTTATGTGCATATTGAACTTCGACTCATCAGGTTTTCTGCCTTGACAGTATGTACTTACAACCCACACGGAAGCGCGCTGCATTCAGTATATATCCAACGACCTCGCTTGTGTGCGTCCATGTCAAACCACCATCGTTGTCGTTCCCGTCGTGTGACGGTCATATTCGTCACCGTGTTACAGTACATTTGAACTTCTCACGTGAGCCTCAGTGAGATCCTTATTTTATGGATTTTTGTCAGTTAACACAGTCTGGGGATGGAAGTTCCTGTAGGTCGAATTCTTTCAAATGTAATCCGGCCAATAACGCCCCGTTGTTTAAGATGCCCTAACCTGGTAGCCAGAGACTTTTCTATTCGACTCATCGTGTTATTCGGTGTTCATTTTTGCGAATTTGCAATCGTCACTGAGCATGGCTGTCATCTTTTCAATATAGTCTGACTTGTTAAGAAGCACCTTACCCACACCCTTGTCAGGTCTTGATATAACTACTTCCTCATTCTTTTGTAACTTTCTAAGTAGTTTAATATGATCTGTTGTTAATGACCCCCGCTTCGTTGTACTGGTAGCTTGTGTTCACCTGGGATTTTACAGTTCAGTTTGTGAAGACGAAAGTAGATCTATCAATTGAGCATGATAATTTTCGATTTTCACATCGATATTTGGTTGTTTGATCTTGTTGATTGGGCTGCATACTGTATCCCTAGCAGAAACTGTCTAACTCGATGTCGGATAGATTGTGTACGCATCTTTCAGGCTTCGATGGAACCTCATTTGCAAGTTTGACCTTTCGATACGTTTCATCAGCGCGTTACTTTTCTGACCCACTTGTTTGTGCACAATTGATCGGACGCATTCACGTAAACCTTTTTCGTTCGGTTAATGTCAACTGGTCAAGCACGCGGGTGGTTATCATACAGGTCCGTTCTAATTCCACGACATGGTTAGACGCAGTATCACGCTCATTGAGAGCTTGACGCCGAGGTGACACGAGACAAATCCGGTGATTCCTAATCATGTCAATGAAATACAATGCTTATGATAAGATATTTAAGGGATACATACCATGAAAAAGAGTGTTGGGGATTCGTATTCACACCTTCTGCGGCACGGATCTAACCGGACAGCGGACGTGAACGGATTATCGCATGCCCAGCGCTCAGACCACCAGAAGGTCTAGCAGTTGTCATTGGCTATTGAGTCGGCCAAGGTAGACTGGGTGCATGCACGACAGGGAGATGTGGAGGCGAACTCCTGCTGCTTCCGTTGTGATCACGATGCAATTTCCCATCGATCTGGACAAACGACCTCGGACCCTATGCCAGAGGCGAAGAGCTTGATCCACGTTGACCGTGTGGGTTATCTCAGGCAGGTGTGAAACGACTGCGTTGGTAATTTCCTTACTTGCTCCAGTCCTCAATCACGCTGGGCAATGCGCATAGCTGCGTACAGACAGGCGTCTGATTGTGCGGCCGATACACGTTGTCCCATAGGAACAACTGAAGGAATAAACACAAAATGAGGCTACAGAATCAGGCATGTTGTCTTTTGACCACAAACGCACCACAGGCCCGGATGTAAGCAGAACACGCAGTCCAGCAGCACAGAACATCTTGTGGGTGACGTTTGATAATGTTTTGTGCGTGACATCTGCCAATGAGTCACCCTTAAATGGCAGAGAGATGTACACTGGCTTCTTCCCTGCTACAGCCTTTCTCCGAGTTTCCGTACCCAACTCCATCATCTGGCGGTGCGGTGTATTGAGCTGGGTTGAACATGTTTTGCCTTACACACATGACTTAGATCTATCTATGGGACGCAAGTGGATCAAATAAGTAAAACTGGTCTGTGTTCGAGTTTCGTGGAAGATTCATGCGTGCTTCATTGCTTCCACAAACTGGTTTTCGGTGCATACCATCGCCCAACTCCGCAGAAGCGAGAATGTGGAACCAGCAATCGACATTGTCCATTTCAAAACATATGAGCAGGATGGGACGCTCTGCTCCCATTCAATTAAGCTTGGTGATCCTCGTGGACGCATTCCGATAAGTGAATCCTAGTGTCACTAATGCATATGATTCCATTCCAATAATTGGATAGGATAAAAAATTACGTGTGATAAAGGCATAGAAATGGGGAAAATCTGCAGAGCGCGTGTATTTTTCTTCTGTCAAAACAGTAGGTTCCAGAGGATCACCCAGGTAAATTTGAGTCACATTACCTGTGAGGTAGATCACATGGATAACCTCATGCGGATTAAGGTCATGTTGAATCGTTGTCAATTGCATGACAGTGGATCACTTTTGTGTTGCTGCTATATGGTTGTGTAGACAATGACACTGCAACTTAATGATGAGACCTGTTTGAGGTGTGTGAGTTCCCAATACTATACACTATTATATTGTTTGATGCACAAAACTTAGAATAAGACATAGTGCTGATGCGGCGGCAGACTCACAGTGTGAAGAAAAATTGTCTGATGCTGGACAGTTCGGGGTAGGTTATACGCGCTCCAGTATATCCGACGCTGTTGTCAGAAAGGCGTAACGGAATTTTTAGCCAAATGATAAAATGACTGTTTGATCATGGGTTAAGATCATGTTGGAACGTTGCAGGCGTGCTCCTCGGCGTCAAGCGGGAATGTTGCGCAAACTGATTGTCGTCCAGCCTGTGGGTCATGTTTGTTTATACCTTATATTTGTTTCAACAATGATTCAAATAATAAACTTTACCCCAATATTCCACAAAACCTCTCAAGTTTCCAGTCACACACCTATCAACTTATGGGAACTCTCAATGACGAGTGACTGGATTTTGTTCTAAGACTTAACAAAAGTGTTCCCGGTAGGCCTGGTACGCACGCAATCTTCGTTTTTGCTCCCTCAAGTCCATTATAAGGCTTTCGATAAACGGTGCGTTTACTGATCGTAACTCACGAAGTGTCAATTAGTTACGGGAATGAAATATGAAAGGAGAACCAGCCCGGATAGCCTGGCAGTTAGGTATTCGACTCCTTATCGTTCACCCCGGGTTCGAGTTTCGATGGGGCTCCCTCGTGATTCCTAACGAGGGTGAAACAGTTGCGCGGTTTTCACTAACTTAATTTAGTACTTCCACTCAGTCGTCTTTCAATACGAATAAGCCACTACCACTTAAGAAGATAAACTAATTGTTGATATCTAGTTTTCTCATGAACTTCACGACCCCAGCCAGTGACAAAATCTGTCGCTAACGCCGTCGCACACCTGATACAGTCTCACTGCTCACTGATACTTTTTATGTCACACCATATTTGACAATCGTACCCCGAAGTAAAGAGGAACAACTTAATTCGATTCACTCTTAAGTCATGAAGGGAAACACAGAGACTGTTAATATCCCTAGATCTTATCAAGAAGGACAGATTTGGTTCCGAACGTAATTCCATAAATTTGACAACTACTCATAAAACACAATGTTCCAAGCTTGAAATAGACCCACCATATGAAAGGAGCTAGATGCTCCTTTTAGATGGCGGTAAATGGCAGGATAAATTTGCATTGAGTAAATTCATTGCATTTCAGTATTTGTACAGTTACCGGGAAGGAATACGGAGTACAAAAGATGGGTTCATACAAGTGACAAATGAACGAGACCAAAATACAGCAAATAATTCAGGCCGCATTGTGTGATTAAGCTTTAGATACCACGGCCGCAGACGCGCCGGCTGCAGCTGAACTGGCTCCAACGGTCAAGTGTTTTGGCTTCACTTCATTTTCGGCCACGCTGCGAATGTAGATTGTTGGTTCGGGTTCATTCTCAATGGGACCACGTTCGTACATGTAAGATGAGGCAATGGCAAGTAACTGACCGTCTTCGGAGAAAGTCAGGCTGGAGATGCTTGCGGGATATTTTGATAGCTGAGCCAAACGTTTGCGATTGAATCCGTCCCAAATGTAGACAAAACCATCACATCCGCCTACCAAAGTGGGGAATGATTTGTGAAGTGCGAATTCAGTTGATATCAAGAGATTGACAACGATAAGAAGAGCACTGAGTGGAAATGGCTAACTGGTCTAACGACCCAGAGACTATCGTCATTCGTTATCTCAGAATGACGGGTCATGACAGATGGTGGTCGAGTGGTTTAAAGAGTTCGCTAACCCCCTTAGAGGTTCGAGATTCGAATCCCAGTCATCACCCGTCACTCTGTGGTAGACAGCAGTTCACTGTCGTCCGGCTCGTTATCACACCTGACCTGTTAGGACCACTCCAAGTCTCAAGGTTTGATTGCCGGTGACCTCTAATAGTGCAGTGGGTCTGCGGTTGTGAGGCATAACGACCTCATTCTCACTGCATTACGCGAAAGTATGTAACACAAAAACAATTCAGTCTGCTTCAGGTTCAACACGACCGCCATTGTGTAGCAGGTAATACTGGAGCGAACTCCACTCAATACTGTTTGATCTATCGATATTCCAAACAACGGAGAATGTGTGAAATATATCTACAGGAGACTAGGAAAATGTCTTTCCTGCCATGGTAAGGAATTCAATCTAACCCAAGACACTGTTACCGATTGAAAGGCACCTACTTCGGTTTCTCTAAACTACCGAACGTGAGTGCCACTGGAAACCGGTACATCATGACAATGGTTGACCACGTGTCTCGCTGGGTGGAAGCAATCCCGATACCTGATCAAACAGGCGATACGGTCTCTCGCGTGTTTGTTGATTTTGTGGTGGCGCGACTTGGTATACCAGAAACGGTCATCACTGACCAGGGTCCCTGCTTCGAATCGAAGAAATTTCGAGACATGTTGAAACAGTGGAGAATCCGGCGAATAAGGACATCGCCTCATCACCCCCAGGAAAACGGAATGACGGAAAGATTCAACAGACCGATGAAGGAATGGCTAAATAACCAAAGTGATTGGCAAGAAGGACTATCAGAGATATTGCTCAGTTACCGCGCAACGGACCATTCAACAACGGGGACGACACCGTTTGAACTGGCTTTTGGGCAGGAACCCAGAACGCGACTGGATGTGTGGCTAAACATGAAGAATGATAAACCTCTGACAACCCGCGAGCGGAGGCATCTAGAGGAAGTGGCCGCACAAAAGATAAGAGTTGCTCAGAGTCGAAACAAGGCAAGGTACGATAGACGGAACCAAGCACAGAAATGGGAGCCGTTCATGCCGGGACAGTTGGTAAAAGTGAGGAGTCGTAACAGACCCGGAGTAGTCGGTCCGGGAACCAGCAAGTTCCACAAACAATGGAGTGGACCCTATACCGTACTAGAGAGGAATAATTCCAGTTAAAAAATCGATCAAGGACCACAAGGAAAATGGGTCAACGGATGCGACTTGGCACCCTGGCACGTCCGGACCGAATGTTTCAAAAGAAGGGCGAGTGTAACAGGGAATGCTGGGGAGAGGAAACGGCGTGAACATCAAGGCGAACGAACGAACCAAACGAGGGCCACAAACAGAAGAACAGGCGGCGAATATGTCGGAGGCGTCCCGAAGCAGACAAAAGGAAGCATACAGACTACCAGAGAGGAAGCAGCGGGATCTCCGGCATCCAGCAAGATAGCCCAGGTGAGGGGCTGCCGATCGAGCCGTCAACTGAGACAGTCGGACCAACCGAAGGGAAATGACGGCCAAGAGAAGCAAGCCATCGGTCACGGGCAACTGGACAGAACGCAGCCGAAGCGCTCAAGCAGCGGCAATAGCAATCTTGGTGCCGCGCAGTCTGGAAAAGGGCCTATATAAACTACTGCATGTGTTTCATGACTTGACTTGTGTGACCGTTGGAATACAGGTATCCTGCCATGTGTTGTCGTCCTTGTTACAGTAGGACTCGAACTATTTGCTCACTGCCAGTCACATATGCGTTATTGTATGACCCAACAAACATAGCAATGGTCCTGCATCAAATACGATCGAAATAGCGTAGATGGTCAGTAGTCAATAAATCGACCGAAATGTGTGCATTTAGGCAGGCGAAGATGTCCCCGAGATATTGATGAGCAGTTGAAATACCACCTGTTCGTTATAACCTTGGACAAGTCTGAGAAATTGCTATATTCTACAATCATTATCTACCACACACTCAGATATTCAAACAGATCGACTCTAGCTCCGTTTCAACGGACTAAGGACTAAGACCATAAGCGAAAGAAAGTCAGATTGTGCCAAAAAACTGTGCGTTTTGTGTCCTATTGAAGCGCACAGACAGACGCGTAGACATACTCAGCAAATCGAGCCATTGAGTTTTGTCAACTTTGCGGCGCAATATAAGGAACACAAAAAACTACCTGATCAAATCTACCCAAGAATGCAGTCACACGACGCTGTCTGGGGATAAATTGGTAGTACACATACGGTCATTAACTGGCTATCCAGTAAGACAGTAAAACACCGCCAGATTGGATAGAGAACTATGAGAACAGGTCAATAAGCACTAGAACTAACAATCGGTTCATTAAAATCACTGACCAGAAGCAAACGTATTATATCCTTGGTGAAAGGCAAGCGCCGTAACCGGGTGGATGATTTCTTTATCGTTCTCTTTCACACGGTGGCATTTGAATGCGTATTTCTTCTTTTGCACTTCCGGACTCGGATCAAACATTTCGACAGCGATTCGACCTGGACAAGAACCAAAGAAAAATCATGAATAATTACCATCCGTAACTGAAATCGAAAGGTGACCAGACTTGTTTGGCAAACCCGCTCGATCAATACGGAAACTCAACGTATTTTCGATTAGATTTTATTTACGAAGAATGATTACACACTCACCCAGTTTGGTTCAATGTGTTTATGAAAACTGTGTGGGATACCACTATCGGGTGAGGAGCGGATACGATGCTAACGTTCTACGAAAGCATGCAATGAGCTCGTGAAGAAAAGAACGAGACCTCACTGTCACAATTATTCAGCTAGTTTACTCTTCTTGAAATCAAGCGTAGTGTCACAGCAAGAACCACGACAAGGGGAATGTAGTGCAACAGAGGAAGATGTGGTTAGTGAAAGGATATGAAACAATTTGATACATTTTGCTTCTTCACCGTACACTCGATGCTTTTTTCTTGACAGTTTTATGTATTTATTGGGCGCGAGAGATCAACATACACGTCTTTCAGTACTCGCACCACTGATTTCTATTCTAACCATAAAGTGGTACTCTTTACGCACCGGCTAAAATAACGCAGATTCTTTCTCCCCCCAATAAGCTGAGGAAGCAAGTCATGGAGCCATTTCGTTGGTCATCAGTAACATTTAACAGGTATTTTGAGCGTTTTTTTTTTTAATTTCCTGTTTTCGTCCACGCCCCCTTACAAACTTGTACACATTCGCCACAGCTACCCGCACTGGTTTTCTTACAGAACAGAACAGTGGATCAGCAAGGTACATTACCGGTTTGCTACAGGGTCCATTATATTGTGGATCCAGCACGCACCACAAGACATCTATTGGAATATGCAGTGACAATAAAAAATACACTTACCCTCAATTGATCCGAGAATGTATCCTTGTCCGTTCGGAAAGCATCGAATGCATCGAGTCTGATAGCGCAGACTAGACTCACGTTGTTCAACCGGCGCGTGCATTTGACGCAAGTCCCAAATTAGTACGTGACGACCTGCAGTACCAACCACAAGCTGGTTATCAATACTGTCCATGGTGTAAACTGTGTTTGGCTGTCGATGTACACTTTGTGCTCCTCCTTTGTCTGCATTGCCTGCAGCAGCTGTTGTAGATGCAGCGCGCGGATCCCATATACGCACAGTACAATCCCAACTGCCTGTGATACACGCTTGAATTGTAGTGTTGTAATGCATCACACTGATAGCCCGCACGCATGACCCTAATTGTTGACCTAGGATTCGGACCAAAGGGAAGAGAACGATCTCAAGATCGGCGACGAAAATAAATGATATTTCCGATGTAGGGAAACCAGGGTTCATTAGGTAGAAGATATGGCCAAAAAGTGCCATCACTTACTCCAGGTAACCGTATCTAACGTAAAATAAAATAATCAAAAAGGACAATACAGAAACAGAACTAGGTCATCGCAGTTCAGTTCTTACGGTTTGACTGCATTAAAAGTTCATCAGCAATGACACATGAATAGGAACACCTTACATCTACGGGCGACGAAATACACTCAACTTGCAAATGTCACTTACTTTGATTTGTGTTGCAGTCAAAAAGTTTCAAGTCACCCGCCAGTGAACCACTAAGCACGTGGACAGTGTCAGAGAACGTGGTATCTAACACGGGAGTCGAATGCTGGTACATCATGCGTTGGCCACCGGAAGCTACATCATAAACTCGAACAGTACAATCCCAACTGGAAGCAACAAGAAACTGAGGAGCAGCTTTACCGGGTTGGAAGTGCACAGCCGTCACACCATCCGTCGGTAACGAAGAAAGCTTATATTGATCCACAGTGGAAGATGTCGCAGGTGCCATTGCTGAAGTGATAGTTGGCAACGTATATAGGTTTACTGTCACTATGACCGTCATCAACGTGAGAACTTGGGGATGATATTTTGATTATTTCAGATGAGTGGACAAGTGCGTATTATATAACCGACAGAGTATGCTGCAACGCAGTTTCACTCAACTGTAATCAACCTGTCAAACAAACCTTTGAAACTTATAATAAAACAAAGTAAGGCAAAAAAATTATTTATCACGGTCAACGTCACAAAGCATGTTAAATTGTCATATAATTCACATATCCTGATCAGGTAACCGTAGACCGGGATGAGGAAACCACACATCCTATATTATGGCAATAAACTTAAATTCTATTTCTCTAAAGAATAACTGGGTAGAGATGAGGAACAAATAAGTATGTATTTCTCGAGCAGCACATCCCCTGAATCCATTAACCCAGAGATCGATTGCTGTCACCATCTTCGAGAAGGGCTCGCACGCTGACTGAGCTAACCATAGGGGCGGGGGCTTTATCCCAACAGCGTTAAAGTTGCTTACAGTAAACGGAATTTGACTTGAAATATGCAGATGATGTCCCCTTGCAAAGTGTCAAAGCACACGCAGATTAACACACTTAAAGCTGCTGACGACTGAGGTTTCCAGATATGGTTTGCACTTTCCAAATGCAGAGTGCGTTTGCAGATTAGCAGAACCATGTTGCGATTACCTGGGATAGTCAAAAACCATAAGTACCTCAGGAGTCTCACAACAGATAAAGGTGGTGTTTGGAGGGGGGGGGACCACATTACGAATAGTCACAGCCAGAGCAGCTCCCGTCAACCTGCGACACTGGTGCCGCCACCAAGACATCTGGCTCTCTCTTAAGGGACGGATGTACGTCGCCGCGGTTCGTTGTTTTACTCTACAGTTGCAAAACCAGGCCACTCCGCGTTCAGGATGATCGGTCGATGTCGCCGAAGTGTTACTCGCGTCTGATGGGAACATCAAGTGAGTAATGATGATGTACGTCGTCGTGTTTTGCGCACGGATAGCCACCTTCTTAACGAAGTGATCGATCTACACCACCTCCGGTAGCTCGATCATGTTTTGTGAACGCCTGTCCATCGTCTACGTGTTGGGTAACATTGTAATAAGCGACGCGGCAGTCAGGCCATGACTTGGTGTAGAGATATAAAGAAGCTAGCATCAGTATTCGCTTCGATTGGTGCTTCCCGCCTCCCTGGTTGGAGCTCAAGGGATGACTGTCGCCAGTTAGAGACGTTGACAGACATGGCTCTGAATAGAAGCCAGTGGCGCGAATGGCGTGCAGTCGGTCTGCCAAACTATCATATCCGTAATCACAAAAAGTCAGTCCGACAAACAAAATTACAGTAAACATCAAAAATTGCACGGTGAAAAAACACGATAAAATCACAGCATTTTACTTTTTGCAAGCTGTTTATTATGCCCCACTTCCCCTCCTACTTTTGTAACTGTTGTTGCTGCGTTAACACGACGCTTGATTTCTAGCAGGTTATATATATATATATATTTGTGGACTACACCGCAACGTTGATTCCGCACACCAAATTCCCGAATCTTCTTTTAACCGATTTTTGATCGAAAACCAAATTTCCTCCTCAGACGCCACTCACCTTCAGCTCCACAATCACATATATTAAACCTTTTCCACCCAAAACCGGTGTCTGCGCCTACGTTCAGCAACCAGTCGCTACTTTCCGAATGTCCCATCCAACTTCTCCAGTCGCAGATTTGTTAGCTACTGTGACTGAAACTCCGGTTTTCCGACTTCAATCACTACTAGCGTTGTTTATCGTCCTCCCAACAGTGATGACTCTATCTCTGAATTTTATCTTCTATCGCATGGAATCTTGTTATGGGCCCAACTAGGATAACTCAATGTTAACAACCAAGAATATTTGCGCATTCTTGGGACACTGGCCTAAGGGCAGGCATCCAAAACTTTCGCTCGGGTCAAGAAGCCTAGTCAATTAGTTGACCCTCTCACGCGTATTCCGATTGATCTGGTGGTCGAGCTCATGTTCCTGGACATGTTCTCACTTCCACCCCTTTTCCCTCCCGCATATCAACAGCCGCTCACCAAATCAATGCTATTTCCTGCTCTATCAGTTTCACTTGCCCTGTTTTTTCGGACATCTAGAGACGGATTTCTCGGGGTTACAATTCAGTCAACTTGAATGACCTTCGCGACTTTCTGATTATCTGTCCTCTGAACGATCGCTGCTTTACCTCCGACGTATCCTTTTCCGCTTCTACCTTCACAGATGGTGTCCCTTAAGGTATCTTGTTTTCTCCATACTTTTCTAAACCTAACAAACCGCGGTCTCCCGAGCAGTTTAACCGCGCATGTGATCGTGTTACTTGCTTCATGCGCCCAGCATTACGCCACTGGCACCGCTCGCCCAACCCCGCTTCCTAAAACCGCTCTGTGCCGTAGATGAGGAATTTCTGGCTTAACACCGACAGTCAAATAACGCTGCGACCGCTCGAAAACCTAACGCTTGATCTCGCCCGCTTATTCTGGTCCCTCGCCAAAGCAGTTCCCGGGAATTTCGGCCCCTCCGATTTCCCTCTCATCTGTCAGTTCCGTGGTGATCTTGTATATTAACTACATGAGAAAGCCCAAGTCTTAATTCCTTGGTTTGCCTATAATTCCACCTTACCCAATTAATCCACTCCTCTGGCTTCTTCTTCCCATACCCACCCTTTGCTGCCTCGCATTACCACCAGAAATATCAGGCAAACACTGCGTTCTCTGAACGTACACAAACCACCCGATTCGGACAATATTCCACCAACCGCCTTTGAAATGTACATCACCATCTTTTCTGTTTCTCTCTCCGTCTTGCTGCTTTTCCAAACCTTTTTCTTATTCCCAAACACGACGATCTCTCCAATCCCAACAATTATCGCCCAATGCCCCTCACATCTGTTATTTCGAAAGTTTTCGAAACCACTATTTCCAACCAATTGCGCATGTTCCTTGAACAAGGACTACTGAGTGACCACCAATACAGCTTCCGGTCACGTCGATCCACGGGTGACTAGCTAATTCTCATCTCATACCCCTGGTCAGATGCACCTGATAAACATGGTGAATAACGCTTGGCCTTACTCGGTATCTCAATGGCCTTCGACCGAGTCTGGTATGAAGGTCTACTGGCGAAATCGCAAACCTTCGGGCTCCCTCCGCCCCTCGTATTGTGGCCATCAAGTTTCTTTAGTAGGTGAAACTTTCCCGTCCGAGTCGGTGGGACTTTATCACAGCTGTTCCCCGTGAACACTGACGCTCTCCAAGGTTCCGTACTTGCGCGCACCCTTTTTATGTTCATGGATCTACAACCCAAGCAACGCTTTTGTAGTTACTGCCACCCTACATTGTTTACTTTCTCACTCTACCCCCCACTATGCCGCCACCAATATCGATCGTGGCCGTAGCGTTATCAGTCTATCAGCAAATTCCGAACTCGAACACATTCCTTCATAGGGCTCACACAATCATATCGAAGTCAATGCTTCCAAAACCTCCTTTTGCCTGATTTCCGTCAAACGTCATTCGTCCTTTCCGCATTTATCTTTTGATTCAGTATGCTTGCATACTACACACTATGTTTCTTCTTGGTGTATCCGTAACTTCTTCGTTGTGATGGTCCCCTTACATACCTTGGTATACTTCTCGTGCTGAGTGAAAAGCTGGTTTCTGTTACGCACCAAACGTTTCATCTCTCCAGCACACCTCCACCTGCTGTACAAAACCCAAATTCGCTTTACACTCGAAAACTGTGGTCACGTGTAGGGTGAGGTTTCATCTTGAAGCTATCCAAGCGGTCGACGATCCCTCTCTAACCTTCAGTCTGCAGCCGCTGGCCCATCGTCGAGCGGTTGCTTCATCATCTTTCTATCGTTACTAATGCCTGTAGATCGGTACTCACTGAATGCCGCAGTTTTCTAGCTGATGAACATGTAAGCAACAAAGAGCTCGCGCATCTCGTCAACACCTGTATGTTAGTCGTGCTGTCCGGTTAACCGGATTTATTCACGACAATCAGTTCCACTGCAAGCGTGACTACAGAGACAAGACCGCTCCCGCAGCTCAACTGAGGCTTGTCCAATCCACGGTTTCGAGTGGAACGCATTTAATTTTCTCGATCACGGTCTGTGCAAAATCTGGCTCACCGTGTCCATAGCCGGACGGCCACTTCCGGACATATAAGTACATCAGCACCTATCAGAGGGAGGGGTCGAACAGTATGCATCACTTCTGACACCAAAAGCCTTCTGGTATGAGGCAACAGACCAAGCAGATAAGTTGTTTTTAATAGAATCATCCTTCATTGTTGTGCACTTTCATGCTCTCCTGCAGTTTTACCGTTGCCTTTTCGGCTTCGGTGATTGGCCAATGCACGATTTTTGCAAGGTCGCCCAGACAAACTACATAAACGACAAAGCTAACGCTTCAGTTCTACTCCTGTTGGCGGTCACCAATAAACGCACGATACCCTGTTATATCTGGCTTCTCTCTCTCTCCCTAGCCAGCGGGTGGGCTAGCATTATCAAAGTCCACACATGTGTCGAAGTTTTTGGCCAATCGGAGGCCATTCGTTGTGCGGTTACCGACCTAGGAGGCGTGACTCAAGTGATCTGTTGTCATTACCCTGCGAGGCCACAGACATCGCTCGTCGTCCGTCTTTCATGTTCTGTGCTGCGCTTAATAGGCTTCATTTTGTGCTCTGAGTCTACTTTGATCTGCTGTGTCTACTTGGACCGGTGCCGTGTGCTTCTCACCGTGTGGCGTATTACCGCTAAAACAAACTGTGCTACTGAGTCTCAATGGGTTGAGACGACCTGTGTCAATTGTGTGTACGTGTTATCCGGTGATACGATAGGAACACCACATTAGCAATGCTGAGATTCGGCATAGAGTGTTTGTTACACGAACCAAATCATTAAGTGAAACACTTCAGTTTTTCGAGTTAAGGTGGCTGGGACGGCGTGCAATGTTCTCCGAAAGGGGTAATGGTTAAAAGACGAGTGAGGGTGGCCAGTCCATGAAGCAGAAAAAAAGATATGAAAAGTCTAACGAGTGGTCTGAACCATGCAAGGTATGTTAGGCTTTCGGGATTGGATCCTATTGACCCCAACACGCGACGGTTAGATGCATTGGAGGATATGGCTCACTGCCGTGATCAGTGACACTCTCGCATTCGCAAACTTTCTTTATCGACTTACTCTTCTTATGCTCTTGTTTTCACTATCACATCCAATTGCCGCTCCCAATGAGCGATAACAACCAAAACCGCGGCATCCAGTGCATGGCTGATGGTTTTCTGAACTGATCTGGTCACTTCTGACGCTTATTCGGCACTACGACATTACAGAATTTCTTTATTACATGCCTGCTCACGAATGCAGTGGAAGAGGTATACTCCATAGCCTCAAAAGTCCACTGCACTTTTAGGGATAGCCGGTAACGAGGCTCTGAGATTTGGAGCGCAGGCCGACATAAGGTCGTAATGGGTCAGGTGTGGCAACGAGCCAAGACGACAATGATTACTGACTACCACCAAAGTAACCATCGGTGGTAGGATACGAATCTCTGAACTCTGAGGTGGAAACTAGAGGTTCTAAACCACTGAACAATCACCGGTTGAGATGAGAACATACGGTATGATAATGATCAGCCAGTAGCAAAAATGGAACACATGATGGCGTACGGTATTTATTAAGTAATGTTAAACCAGGGTCGACGGATACAAGGATCAGGTGTTGAAACAACAGCGTAGAAATCAGTCGAGCCTTGCACGAGAACGATACAAGATGACCGTAAGCAGATCTATGTTGGAATCAGGAGGAAGCACTGTGTGAATCAGCTATTGGGATTTAAAGATAAATATGAAGGAATAGGATTTGCAGAAAGTGGTACAGTTCACGAATGCTCTTTACCCAAGAAAGTTTACATGGATACACCGGGGGTGACTGAATGAATGGCGCCAATAAGAGGTTGAAATGGTTATCCTGGATAAAAATTACGGGGTGGAATCGCGATCACAGTTTATAAAAATCAGCAATGCTTGACTATGGAGCCTGGTTCGACTGAAGTACCCAATGAATCAAGGCGCACACGCAAATATCAAACCATCTAGGACTCGAGGGTCTGGCTTTCAGCCTACGCCGATTTGTTTATAAAGACTTAGTATTGGTATCCAAGGTCACGGTTGAAGAACCGACAATAGGTTCATTCCTTGACGTCGTCCAGTAGGTAATTGCACGCCAGTCAAACCAGTAGGTTTGATATCGAAACAAATCAGACCAACACCACGAAGCAGCATCAATTGCCATTGTGCTTGGTTCCGAATTCGCGTCCAACCATGAGTCCAGTAAACCGTCAGAGGCTCGTTCAGGCCGTTTGAGCTGCGTTTTGGGGGTCTCGATTGCAGGAGCATTTTGCCAAGGCAGTGGTTGGCCGAACCACCTTAAACTGAAGCAGGTGATACATTTCCCAAGAATGAGTATTAGGGCGGGCTGGTGAACCATGGCGACTAGACGATAATGAGGTCCTTCGAAAGGATCTGTTACGGCTGGACAAAGCATGTGATTCAGATTTATTCCGGTGACCTGTAATTTACAAAAAGGCGAATGAGATTTCATTTAATTTTACTAACTGATAATCAATCGTATACAAATCCGACCAAAAACTGAAACTATAGATATATTGCATTACAATGAAAGGTTGTCAGCAGCTCCATCACATCAGAGAATGAAATTTCAATGGTAAGGAATATTCTGTCAGTACCGCCTAGTCAATCAATGGCGTCACCCAAACCCAGCGAGGCTAACCACACTCATTGCTGCGCTGCTTTCTATTTACACAGAGAAAGAATAGATACTTAATAACGAAAGTTGCGATTTATAGAGAGAAACTACACGTCAAAGATACCTAAGTCGTCGTAGGTTGTGCAGTTTAGTCGCGAGACGGTTGTCTATTTTCAACACACGACCGATATCAACGTTACTCACTTATAATTGTCTTCAAACACAAGAAATTTTCGAGGGTACCAATCATCGAGTAAGAAAGTACACTGGGTACTTGGGGGCCTTGAAAACATAGAGTAGAACATAAAGTGGAAAGCAGCGGTTGCTTTACGAACATTGTAGATTCGCGAAGACAAGATTCATTAGTTTTCCAATGCCTCTTGTGGTTTCTGGGTGACCTATGAGTCAGCTGAAGTGTTTAATCATTTCTAGTCCATATACAGAGGCTGTATGCCCGGGTTTTTGTCAGTTTCTCGACAGTACTTACGACTTATGTAGAACAAAAATGCATACTATGTCCCAATCACATAACGGTCTGTGGTACTTTAAGCGGCTTATACATCTCAACGAGAGCATGATGTAACGAAGCATTCCCAGTCGACAACTTCCATTCCATTCCTAAGCATAAGTGAAGTGGAGTGGAGATACGGAGGAGAAAATCCACTGTTGAGGATAACCGACAGGCATGACTCTGAGACTTGGAATAGAGAGACGCATAAGGTAACAGAAGAGTGGTAGTCATCATTCTGAATCAAAATTCGGAGGAAGGATACTGCCGCGTGCTAAAAAATCACACAAATTCTACAAAATAAAATGGGTGTAAACGATTATTAGATGTGCCGACAATTGCGTTGGTGCCTTTCGTACAGCTCTATTTGCTTCCCGGGACCGTCTAACACTAAGTTAAAGTGCATAACTAGGAATGTGAAACAGAGTGTACAAACTTACCACGGATAATGGCTGCAGCACCAAGAAGTGATACATTACTTGTAAACTAAGGGAGAATACCGACCAAGAAATATCGTCCAATGGTTCCACCGAAAAAACACCTAGAAAAAGAAAAGTCAACATCGTGTCACTGCAGCTGACAGCACATGTTCTACCTACAATATCCAAGAAACTAAATCATTCTTCACCCTAGGAAGTTTAATCACGAGGGAATGTTATTCACCAGTACCCCTCATAAGAAACTTTCCGTTGAGGTTTAACAATACGCACAGGGATTCTATATAAAACAAGGATGTCCACTGCCGATGATTCCTAACAAGGATGAAACAGCTGATTTCCAGTGGTGAGTTGAGCGTTGAAACTGTATGATGAATCACATCATGTAAGTATTATTTGGTCCTGCATGATAAAACCCGCCGGTTAGAGTTAATGTCTGAGTATTCCCAAATTATATAGATTTCCTCCGCACAACCCCACAAATAACGAATCCGATATATATATATATATATATATATATATATATATATATATATATATATATATATATATATATATATATATTTGATAGGCCAACAGACGTCATATCGACATCGAAATCTAAGTTCTTAGTTGTTGTTTTTTAAATCAGAATGACTGTCCTAATATCCAAAACAAACTGTTGGTAGATTATAATTTAAACACTAAGACATTTACATAAATCACAACACGACGCGTTGGTTTTCCGATAGGCTATGAACCTCGTTCGGCAATGATATACTGCATATAATGACTACTTGGTCATCTCGGTTCTCACTGATTTAAATGTACGTTCAGCGTTCGCAGATTCCGCTTGCGCTACGTTCGATAAACTTTTGTGACGCAAGCAAGTGTGCGATTTCTGGGCGTAAGCTTTATCAATACAATCCGTTGGTACTCCTTCGATTTCAGGGGACTCACTGATAAACATCAACAGTATATAAGGAGGGAGTCACTTTTTTCTTATTCGTTTGGTGTGCATCTCAGTCGCTGTTTTGTCTGCATCAGTAGATTGCAAAATCATCAGCAACCCTGAAGTAGCTAGAAGTGAATCTAGTTATATTTCTCTACATAAACGCTGTCGCGGATATCAGATGAGTAAGTTCAAACAGACTAGAGTTTGCTTTCTTTTCCGTTTGAACTCAGTCTATCGGGAAATTCCATTAACAGTACCACTGTTCTACAATAAAACAAATCAGGCCGTGAAATGGGGTCAGAATTCAAGAACATCGTTTCCTGGCACTAAAAACAGCATGTTTGCCAAAACGAATGACCTAAACTGATTGTGACAGCCGGTTATAGTTGCGTAATGAAACTCCGTTCCATCCGGCTAAACGTTTGGAACAGACATGATATCAAGTGATATGGACGTTTCTTGTCATACCACTAGTATTAAAATGTCCTTCATAATAAGCGTATCACACAATACGTGCGATCACCACAATAGCAGACCGATAATAGCGGTTACTCACTTTTCATATCGAGAAGCGCGACGGGAACGAGCAGTAGGAGTATGTGTTGGGCAAAATAAACAGCGCATTCAAAAGGAAGCTGTAAAAACGAATAGCGAGAAAAACGTAGGCAGTTAGTAGGTTTTGTAGAGGGAATCATCGCTAAAACAGCTTACCAGCTAAGGTACTAGCAAATTACAGACCACTGTAATCGCGTTAAAAAGACTAGTCTATGCTCCCAAAAGCAATTGACGAGAAAGTGGGATGAGTACACTGGACTGGTGAATCTGGTGTTTGCTCTGTTCAAACAAAGCCATCGTAAAGGGACAAAGACGTGATTTCATACCTCTCGGTTAACACTGAGGATCATATTTGTGAAAGACGTTAAACATTCTTACACTTGTATTGTGTCAGTCGGATGAGAACTGCCAAAAAGACAGGTCTGTGCTCGCTCATTCACATCTAAACTTCAGCTATAGGGATATTTGACGAACTAAAAACCTATGAACTTGATTATTCAAACACAGCATCAGAAATCTGAGTCCGCAAAGCATATTGCAAGTGAAAAAAGATGGGTAGTCTTGATCGGAAACCTACTAGAAAATACTTCACCTAACACTGTGGTGCTGCCACTTATAGATTTTAACTATAATTCGTCGGTCTATACAATGTCTATAGGAAGGATCGTCATGATTAACGGCAATGCAAGAGAAGTGCAATTTTCCTATCTGGATGAGATTTTCCTGAAGTACACACCACATAAGTCCATGAACAGCACTGTAACGCGGCGGGTGTAACTCACCACGGTTGTGGTCGTGCCATAACATATTTTAAGGCTTCCTAGGATCGTCATCGTACCGAGTTAAACACTAGGGCGACCCCATTGACTACTGCCATTCTCGCTATGCTGCACGTAGAAAAAGAATGAACATACAAGATGGACACAGAGTGTACCTACAGGGGTACGGGAAGGAAAAACAACGTAGTATCCAACAAACACAAAGTACACAGTCCGGCATTACAATCTGTCCATAAAATTCGGGATTAGCTCAATTTGGTCAAATAAATCCAAACAATGATGTCGCTGATTCTGTGAATCACGGCATCCAAAACGACTTCTATCGCTAAATGATAGTGTTTCTTGTACATAACTGGTTTGAGATTTAGTAGTATAAACTGAAATTCGACCGAAATGAGGTGATCCCGAATGTTTTTGGACAGACTGTACAAACGAACATTGATCAATCATTCTGATTAGACAGAAAGTGACAACACGATCGACACTGTGCACGGTTCGCTCCCATATCCCTCAGTGTCTTCAGCCAACTGTTTAATGGATCTTTTGAGCCCAAACACGAAGACGTGAAGCGCCTATTTTCTTAAGTTCGCAGCGCATTTTTCTCATTCCTCGTTGTCAAGTCATCTGTTGACCTCCACATGGTTTTTTTTCATTTTCGAGGGGGAACGGAAAATAGGGCACGGTATGGTAGAAGTGAGTTTGTCATACGTAACACGCGCCCAAACTAATGAAGTACACTAAACTGGATACGCCGTGATAGAACATTATCTGGACTGGTACACAATACTCAATTTCTGGCCTCAAAATTCCTCATCCGGTCATCACATCCAATCTTAGCGACACTAAGCGAAACATCGGTGGTTGAAGATCTTAAGGCAACGGACATTTTCTGCAAATATACAACAGAACTGGGAGCAGTAGTACGGTATACAACCTTGTAACTTCAGCGAAATATCAGATGGGCATCACAAGTGCTCCAGTCCAGCATACGCCACTCAGGCCTTGGATATACGCGTGCTCACTTCTACCACCGTGCTTCCATCCGCCGTCACGTTGATTCCGAGGTAAGTGAAGAGGTCGACAATTGTTAGTACCAACCTGTCGAGCATCAAAATCGAAATCGTTGACGTTCAATCTCGCAACATCACTTTACGCCTTGAAGGTGCAAAGGGCATACACATGCAATATTGTGATTCTGACTTCTCTTTTCAAATTCATCATGGGAAATAATTGTTTCAATTTTCACTATTTGCCAGTTCGACGCACAGATCCGGAAGATTTCGCAGGGTATTTTCTATTATCTCATCGATGACAAAATTGAAAAAGAATGATGAAATGGGACATTTCGGTTCAGACAACCATTAACCGCACCTTAGGTTTGGTGGCTTTGGTTGCCATCTAGCAGCAACTTCAAGAAGAATGAAGAAAAAGAAGTATGGAAGGGGTAAGAGAAGAACTGCAAATATTGGTGCAAAGTGGATGAAGAAACTTTTTGGATAAAAGAGCACTACTGATCGCGACACTTGGTCATATCCTCTCATGTATCTAACCACGAAGTCTAACACGCCCTACACGGCTAAGCATACTAGCTGGGCTTTTCATACCTTTATTCTATGTCATGGAATGACCACCGATACTTATCTTCCGACCGTTACCTGCTTCAGCAAGCACTGAGCGACGAGGAATCATGTCAGAGGACTTGCGCAACATATGTCCCAACCACCTTACCCTGGTGACTTTGAGTCCATTACGATGAGACTGCACCTTGGCGTGGTGTGATCGCTTGCGACAAATTTTAGAACATAGACACACCTTCCGTATGCCCATTATCTCTGTTTTCCTTCATTTTAAAGCGGTCTTCGATTCAGTTGACTGCACTGTCCTCTGGCGCTGCTTCTTGTTGATGCATGTACCGGAGAAATTCATTTCCACCATAAAGTCCCTTTACATAAACAGCCCAAGCCGAACTCGGGCTTACGGTGCTGTTTCATCCGAGTTCACCACGAGAAGTGATGTACGTCAGGGTCGCGCCCTTCACTTTTTCTCTTCAACTTTGGGATTGAAATGGTCCTAGAGACCGCGCTTTTGTCAAGCGATGATGGTGGTGCTGGATCTTTCCCGGGTGGGAAAATGTTAGACCTTGAATATGCGAACGACATTGTCTCTCTAAGTGAAGATCCAGTTCATTTGTAAGCTTTTCTAGACAGTTTGACGGACTGCATAACAATGCTCGGTATGCATTTTGCACATTCAAAGTGCAAGATGCTGTTTCAGGATTGGGTTGATCCAACGCCAAACCTCTCAGTATCTGGAGAAACTAAAGAAGTGGTAGATAAGTTCAGCTACCTGGGGAGCTGTATCTCAGCCGGAGGCTGGATATCGGATGAAGTGTCTCTGTGTATACAGAAGGCTTGCTTGGTGTTTACCAACCTGAGTCCTCTGTGGAGTCAATATGACATCCGTTTATCAACAAAGGGTGGAGTGTACGCTGCTGCACTCTGTGTGGTTCAAATCATGGCCATTGCGGGTGGAGAATAAACGAAGATTGCCTTCTAGATGATGGTCTACAAATCCGAGACACCCAACGCATCCAATGTGGTCTTGGTGCTTGTTTGCCGGTGGATCTGTTAGAGCTCGTTCGCCATTCCGTAGTGATCGCGACCCAGGGGTCCGTGCGACCCTTTTCGTTGGACAGGTTTCTATTTTGGCCGTTGGATCAAACAGTAGACCTCGTCTGTCTACTCAGTAGCAACTGTCCTTTCAAGCTGAACACCGTCTCACCGAGGTTACTAGTCCATGGCTACCGTCTATCTGGCTTGGCCCGCCTGTCCAGCGGTTTACCGTGTGACTACTGGCGCATGCTTCAGCTTCATTGAGCCACAGGTGAAGATCGGCAACCAATAGGGACCAAGGAGATGGAACATGTCCCAAGGGCACAACAGTCTACCAGATCAGAGGTCCTACTCTTCTCGGTCATCCCAAACTCCTTCTGACTGCTGCAACGTACACTTGACCCGTTAGATAAACGGATGTCACGTCGACACCACAGATGACTCGGGTTGGAAAATGCCAAACGAGCATTTTGTACATGCAAAGACATCATCTGATTCCTGATCTGTGGGTGAAATGCAGTCGCCTAGATGACAGAACTCGCATATTTGGTCTATAGTCGCCCCGGACACTGAAAGACTTGGCGTTGGACCAACCCAATCCTGCAACAGCATCTTGCACTTTGAAGGTGAAAAACGCGGTCCGCCAAACTGTCCAGAAAAGCTAGCTACTTACCTGGATCTGCACTTAGAATAGTCATTCCACCCGTATGTTTGAGTTCTAACACTTTTCCACCAGGCAAAAGTTCAATACCACTGTCATCACAAGGCAAAAGTGCAGTCTTCGGGACCATTTCAATCACCAAGTTAAAGAGAGGAGAAAGGGGACAACCCTTAGACACGCCACGTTTTGTGGTGAACACCGGAAGGGAATCACCGTAATTCCGAACTCAGCTTTGGCTATTCATGCAGGGGGACTTTGTGATGGTATAGTCTCAAGCGGTAGCACCAAACAACTATGGGATCGACCGCGTTGAAGTCCGCTACAACATGAAGAACGGAGATAGTGGGTCTACGAAAGGTGTATCTATGTTCTAAAATTTGTCGAAGAGTGGAGATGTGATCAGCACAACCTAGACCACATCTAAACCCAGCTTGATTCTCGCGCGATCACTGTTTGAGAGCGGTTGATAAGCGGTGGAGAATAATACCAGCAAGCAGTTTGAATGCGATGCCAACCAGACTTATTCCCCTGTGATTTTCACAGGACGACCTTTCTCATAAATGGGTATGATTACCGATTCAAACCAACTCTTTGGAACTTATTTCTTCTCCCGTTTCAAACCGAAGAGTTATGCCAACTCCAGTAAAAGTGCTGGCGAAATGGGACACTTTGTCAAATACCGTTGGTTATTTTGAATGGACTGGACAGTTCGCCGTAAACCCTCACGTGGCCACAACTATGAGAGTAAAATGACCTCAATGGATCCACCAACTCCTGCGGCATATTTTTCGATGAAGAGCACTAAACAGCGCTGTTCGATCAACTGAATCGAAGGCCCGTTCAAGCCAAAGGAAAACCATTATTGTCAGTCGAAGGTGTCTGTGACGCGTTTCAAGTGATTGAGGAGTATAAATCTAATCGACACATCCTCGAACCAGACGAAATTCGGTCTGTCGTTCGCGGGCTTTCACCTCGCAAACCGGTGTCAGAGGGCCCAGCAAAATCGAGGCTAATACCTTGGTCACTATCGGAATGAAGCTAGTCTCACTACAGTCGTTGCGTATTCGGTTCTTGAAAAAGTTTGTGATCAATAACTCGCCCCATAAAAACGGATTACGCTCCTTGTCTTAAATTTTACCAAGTAATAAGTTAAGTGATTCCACCAACGCATCACCACCCAGTTTGAAAAGAACTGGGGGAAGTTCGTCGGAACCGACCGCTTTCCCATGCTTGAGCAGTTGGTTGTTTAACTCTACTTTCACCCCAATTGATACTCCCCAAGAAACCGCAGTTGTTTACATCGGAATAACTGCATTGGCGCGTGGCCAGCTAAACTGCTCCCTGAGATATTCCGCCCAACGGTCGAGCTTTTGCTATGAATAGGTTCTCCATTTCTGTTGCAAATCGTCTCATTGACCAGGGTTTCCCGTCCATCGCTGTCGCAAATAAGTCTGAGCAGTCTTTGACTGTTACTTGAAGCAGTTGCTTCTTTCATTTCTTCGGCTACCTTGATCCATCAATTTTCCCGATCCCACCCAAGGCCTTTTGCAACTGGCCTCTGTAGATGCCCTCGCATCGTATTCATCTCCTTACAGTTCGAGAGCTGACGGTTTTGCTCTATTAGAATGAGCGACTGTTGAGAAATCCAGCGCCTATGAAGGACATCGGATATAGGAACACAGGTAAAACCTGTTGCCACGTGCATCGCCCGCTGGATATGGGTCCATTGATCGTCTATATTACTGTTCGTCGAAGACTCTCAGCTCATGCGATAATGTCGATCTATTACTGCTGTGAACTTCTGGATCAAACAAAAGTTGCACAGCTGACCGGGTTTGCGGTTTGCTTTAATGACCATGGAGCAGGAGTGATTTGACCGACCTGGCTCAGAGTACCTGTAGAATTAGAGCTCCATGTCGCCGTGCGACTCAAGGTGTGCCGGAAATTTGTACTAGATAGAAGTAACTGATTGTCTGAACACAACTGAAGAAGACTATCCCCGTTATCTGTACGCTAAGCGTGTAGGCACAACAACCACCTAAAATGCTTTTGACGCACTAAGTTCGCCAACTTGTGCATTAAAACCACCTGCTAACACTACAATGTCAGAGCCTTTGCTCCTGCGAATGCGAGTAGTGAGTTCATCATAGAACTCATCCTTATGCGTGCCAGAGCTGCAGTTTGCTGGAGTGTGTCGAGGTCACAAACAAACTGCCCTCAACACAACTATTTTTTCGAACGCCAATTGACCCCCGGAGTCTTGCAGTACATAAACGACTAATAACCGGTATGCATTCTAAAAGGGAAGCTTCAGCTTTCTCAGTAAAGACTATTCCTACACCACTTCGTTTCGCAGCTCTAGCTGCTTCGTCTCTTGGGGTGCATAGAAAACGCCTTGATGAGATATCAGAGACAGTTAGTTGAATCACACTGCTCAAATCTTGGATACGCAAGGGATATGCAGCGGACATCAATCGTCAGAGTATACTGTGAACGCTAGGCACGCCTGCTGGCTGGCCTGCATGAGTGCACGTACGTTAAAGAAGTCGAGATTCAAATGCTGACGAGGATTGGGAAAATGTGTAACAAGATAGAGGATCACTGGCGACACTACTTGACAGTGAACCTTTGCGAGTATTAGGCGTGTTATCCGTAAAAGCATTTTAGTCAGGCAGAGGGCAAAGAGAGGTGGTCAGGATGAGAAGACAAAGGTTGAGTAAAAGCGAAGGAACTCGTCGATGTGTTGCATTCAAGAGACTCGCAGTCAAGCCTCATCACCATTCGGTTCACGCCCCCATCAAATCATTCCGTTTCGCTTACGCTCTCTTGGGGACGATGAGACTAGGGCTTGTGGTCTTGCTGGCGCTGGCGTTGCTCTCAGTGAAAGGGCTGAAGGGGAGCTGCTACGTCGGATTCCAGTCGACAGCCATTTACGTGCAGTGAGACTCAGGGGTTCGTGCAAAGTGAACAGTCGCCGTTCCAACTGACGCTATCTGTTTATCGTTTCGGCATACGCACCCACCGATTTTAGCCCAGGTGCAATCAAAGATACTTTCCATCAAAAACTCCATGATCTCCCACACAAAGCAAGCTGGGCCGATATCATGATTCTGGAAGGAAGTCTGGATGCTACAGTGGGTCAGCTGTCCTCAAACGAGGCGCATCCTGAAGGCCCTTTTGGGCTAGATTCCTGGCGCTCGGAAAGCGAGAAACGGCTGTTGGCCCTGTGCTTTGACCATTGCCTGTTCCACGCCAGTATGAACTTCAGACGTTCTAATTGCCAGTACGCCACGTGGCCTCCACCCTCTTCGAGCCAACAGTGGACCCAGGTCGACCAGATCGCTATAAGCCGCAAATAATGGGTTGGATCTGATCACACAGTAGTTTGCATCAAGCTGTCCATGTGCTTCGGTGATCGCTACCAACGCACGTAGCAATGACGGTTAGATTGCGATAAGCTTTTCTATCTATCTCGCCCATACATCTTTTACAACGCGCTAGCTAAAAAGCTGGATGTGGACCCATCTGATAACACAAATCAGCACTGGTCGCTTATCAAGAATACTCTGCATTCCGCTGGTCCAGTAAGGTGTGGCCTGTACGTCGTGCCATTACACAGAATTTCTGTGCTGTCTCAACGCACGTCAGTCGATCCCGGCTGGAAGCGAGTATAACGAAGCGCGACTCGTAATGAGACATGCATTTAACGCGAGTCTTCGTAAAGACCGCGAAATCAAACTGCGGCAAAGTGCATCAGAGAACCAAAGAGCTTGTGCCATGGGGAATTCCTGCAAGCTGACCTATCTTAGTTAAGTAAACGGAAAGAAGCCATTAGGTGAGTGAAACGATCCGTTAGGCTGACGGTTTGCCAATTCACAGTCAATAGCGGCGTCTCGAACGTCGGGCGGAGCACTTCCAGCCAGTTTACTTGGCCAGCCTATCCAATATCTTTTCCGGAACACGTCCAGTGGCGCGCCTCGACAGATTCACGTACCGAGGCGGAGACGTGCATGGAAACCGAAGCCTTAGGACGTCACTGAGCGCCAGGCTCCGATGGTCTTTCCTCAACCCTTTTCAAAAACGGTTGAGTGCAGCTCGTTCGAGGACTTTGTTTTGATTTCAGAAGTCTGGAATTCCGAGAAGGTTTCCTCCTTGTGAAGGGAATCGACTGCTGTCCCCATTTTGAGGAAGGGCTCACGCAGTGACCGCGCTAGCCACAGGGGTTTAGGCCTTATCCTTACAGCGTCCATTCATACTTTGCTGGTTTTACCAAAACGCGTGAAGAGCAGATTCGCGAAGAGCATTCTGGGTTTTGCTTAGGTGGAGAGTCTATCGACGAAACTACCAACCTCCAACAACTGATACAGCACCGTCAACCCTTCGAAAGGCTATGGATCATCGTGTTCCCGGGACATCGCGTGGCCTTCAACTCTGTCGACAGGTCTGCACTATTAAACTGTATATTAGGAAATGAATTAATTGAGAGGTATGTGCTGATCCTCGAAGAATTGTATCCCCATACCTCAGCTCGGGTTGGAGCCCACGGCCAGATTTAACCCCTTTGTGTCGTCTCCGGTGGAGTACGATGAGGTTGCTCTATATTCCGATCCTTTCTAACTATGCCACAGAGGGTGGACTACGGAAGGTCTCGTCTTCTCTGTCAAACGGTGAAGCTGAACACCTTTCGAGGGACAGAATTTTGACCTGGAATATGCAGATGAAGGTGTTCGGGGAAGACATTACGAATAGTCATAGCCAGAGCAGCTCCCGTCAACCTGCGACACTGGTGCCGCCACCAAGACATCTGGCTCTCTCTTAAGGGACGGATGTACGTCGCCGCGGTTCGTTGTTTTACTCTACAGTTGCAAAACCAGGCCACTCCGCGTTCAGGATGATCGGTCGATGTCGCCGAAGTGTTACTCGCGTCTGATGGGAACATCAAGTGAGTAATGATGATGTACGTCGTCGTGTTTTGCGCACGGATAGCCACCTTCTTAACGAAGTGATCGATCTACACCACCTCCGGTAGCTCGATCATGTTTTGTGAACGCCTGTCCATCGTCTACGTGTTGGGTAACATTGTAATAAGCGACGCGGCAGTCAGGCCATGACTTGGTGTAGAGATATAAAGAAGCTAGCATCAGTATTCGCTTCGATTGGTGCTTCCCGCCTCCCTGGTTGGAGCTCAAGGGATGACTGTCGCCAGTTGGAGACGTTGACAGACATGGCTCTGAATAGAAGCCAGTGGCGTGAATGGCGTGCAGTCGGTCTGCCAAACTATCATATCCGTAATCACAAAAAGTCAGTCCGACAAACAAAATTACAGTAAACATCAAAAATTGCACGGTGAAAAAACACGATAAAATCACAGCATTTTACTTTTTGCAAGCTGTTTATTATGCCCCACTTCCCCTCCTACTTTTGTAACTGTTGTTGCTGCGTTAACACGACGCTTGATTTCTAGCAGGTTATATATATATATATATATATATATATATATATATATATATATATATATATATATATATATATATATATATATATATATATATCGACATCAGAGTATCGTCCCTTATCTCACCGTCAGACAACGTGCCGTGTCAGTTGACTTTGAGGACTCGCCGCACGAACCATTAATCGGAAACCACTAGCCTTCTGATATCCTCAGCTCGTAGTGGCCAGGTTTTGCGGCCACAGATGATTACGGGGAGGATGGCGGCACGGTAAACACAAACTTTGTGTCACTATGCTGATTTCTCTGCGAGTCCACAGCGTTCGTCTTAGCTGAAGAAATACTCTCCTGGTGCTGTCGATCCGTAGTACCACTTCATCTTGTGCTTGGCCGTTCGGAAGCAGAGTTGAGCCCAGGTACTTGAATGAAAGGACGTATTTGACTAGTCGATCGACGATGGACAGATATTCAATTATCGGGCTCAGATGGGTTATGGAAGCTTTGGTTTGGGTTGAATTTACTTCTAGCCCGATGGACTCTGCGAAGGAATTGATTCGGTTGAGGATCGGTTGGTGTAGCGGAGGAGTCGCCAAGCACGACAATATTATCCGCGAACTCCAGGTCTGAGATGTATACTTCCTGGCTAAGCTGAACGCCAGGATAGTCGTGTATTACATGACCCATTGTCTAATCAATGGGGTAGGTAAACAGTACTGGTGAGAGGGGAAGGTCCAATCTAGCTCTCGTAGTGAGTGCGAACTCACAGGACTCTACCGTACATACGAACCCTAGCACCGGTTGTCAAGTAGTATCTCCTCAACAGCCTCAAAGGCTGACCCAGCATCCTATCGCATTGGATTATGGTTCAAAGAGACTCGCGTTTGACCGAATCGAAGGCGGCCCGGAAGTCGATGAAACAAGCTACCGTTGGTTGCTGGAACTTATAGCAGCGCTTCAGTATTCGACGCAGTATGAAAATCTGATCCACACAGCCTCTGCCACGGCGAAAACCTCCTTCGTTCGGACGAGCGCGTCCTTCTCTTGCCTCGGAGAAACGGTTTAGTTGCAGTCCGCGGCGTTCACCACTACTTGCGAGCCGGGCATTATGTGCTTTGGTTGACAACTGGAGCATGCCTTCACAAATCCAATCTTTTGTCCACCCTTTTGTTCTCCCGAGTACCGTCCATACAGTCTCCTTGATCGTCGACTTTACCTGAGTTCATCGCGCTTTAACAGGAACTCCCTTTTCTTGTGCGTTGGTTGCGACGACCAGTCAAATTGCGATCGCTCGTGACAGCGCTTCTCGCTCTTCTGGATTTTCTAGGGCAGCAACGTTTGTCTGGGAGGGTTCAGAGACCCTAGCACGTGTAGACAGATGACTGACCAGTGGACTGGTCCATGTAGAGCATGTGAGACTTCTTGGGTGGGATCCGAGGGACTCTACCACTCAATGGTTATGCACGTTGGAGGATATGGCTAGATGCCGCGATCAGTGGCGCTCTTGTATCTATGGTCAGTGTATGGTGCCCACCAATGGAAGAAACACTAGACCGCGATCTGTACCGAACCTGCTTCCAACCGCCACGCGATATGCATGGAGCCAACATATCCTCTAGCAGATGATCGCGTGAAAGTAAGGAGTACAGTTTAGCTTCCCCGGAACGGCTCTTTCATGTCTTCTCACACACCTGCCTGAAACTGTACCTTCAGGGATGGGTTCAATGAGCTGATTCCCTCGTCACTGTCTCTTACGCCTTTTGGTCTATCCCCAATTGTAATTGCAACAAGAAATATTGCTTGTTACCATGACAATGGAAAATCTAAATGATTTTCCTTTCAAGTGGTAGCTCAATCCCATATACCGTACCGGAAATTACCTCAAGTCACCATCTCTTGCTACATTATATTTACCATCAAATGGGGCTTTATTTTCACCATTGAAATGTTTTTTCATCTTACGAAAGAAAGAACTCTGCTTAGTTTTTCTGATCATCCTGGCCGCACAATAGACCCGTCAACACAACAGGGGGCAAAAGAACTTCCCCCATGTTTTATTCCCTGTTCCTATGTTTGTCTGATTGGTTGGTTCCGGATCAAAATAAAATGACGGTTACGACGTTCAGTTTACCAGGCCAATGAGCTACATGTACCCAACTAATACTGTGGTATGGTGAATGAGAAGCGACTCCTTTGTCGGGCTTCCAAATGTACCAACAAACAATGAATTCACGCCTCGCTTTCATTCCGCATTGTCGCCGCACCTAAAGGAGGCAGTGATCTATCATGAATTTGAGAGATGTGGTACTATTGTAGCTTAACACCAGTCACCGAAACAATCAACTTTCCTAAATTGGGAAAATTGTTAACCGGAATTGCCTCAGCTAATTGCAATTTCAGTATCAACGTTTTCCGCTGGACAGCTGCCTGGAGTCGAAGGAAAAAACCACATTTCTATGGTGCCTATGGAATTCGTGTTGTAGACTAATGAAATAATTTCTAGTGACGCCCATAACTATTAACTTTGAACGTATAAGTCATGTATTGACGGTATTTATCACGGTTATATAATGCTTACCAGCACATACTGGTATTACACAACGGTGGCTTTATTACATTGAAAAAATTGTCCGCCGTTCCGTGTCTGTACGTACGTTCTATTGCTATAACAGCTTTTGTTTTATATTACGGAAGTTCAAGGACCACCCGGTAAAGCAAGTGTCCCGCGGAATTTCTAAAGAACAAGTAATTTAAGCTTGTTGCGCAAAATGAATAAATTTTGTCTACCGCTAAAGTAAGTGGTTTTTTACCTAACTGTGGGAAAGAGTTATGAACGAAGGGCATGATAGTATTTTGATTTATGTGGGAAGGTTACCGGAGCCACGTGTGAGATAGAGACATAATCAACAACTCAGCTGATCTTACATTATCTATCCTAGTGATAATTAGGCTGGAGCCCATCGACTTCAACAAGATTCTAGCACTTGTTACTCAGTTTTTATAATGTACTGAACCAGTTGTCTACAACTGACAGCTTGAAACACGTGTTTCAACGGGGACGTCATACTGCGTTTAAAAGCAACAGAATCTGTAGAATATTCAAACACTTTACGGAAAACCTTATGAGAAACTTTTTTATGTAAAAATGCCCATAAAATCGTTTATCGTAAACATTTTATTTATAATGGAGTATGAATATGTATGCGTGTATATCGTGAGGAAATTCTCCATACATTACCAGTTACAAAGAGCAATGGACAAACGGAAAACAGTCAGGTTTTCTTATTTATTAGCTGTTCTATAGATCCAAAATTTGTCTACATAAACATGCGTTAATGTTTAATAGGCTGATGTTAGTCAAAGGAACCTGGTGATGCACGTATTAAGCTGTCTGCGAAACCTCTAGCAGGCAAATAATCCATTCATCGACATATTCATTACAGGTTGCCTTACATTCCTTTCGAAAAACTGCCTGTCTTGTAGTACTTATGTGGGATCGATGCAAAAAGAATGACAAAAAGTTGGACATTTCATCGTCGGTAAAATCGCGGAAAAAAACCTATAAAAACGAACCTCACGAGAGGGCTGGTTTGGGATCCACGCTGGCTGACTGGACAACCAAGCATAAAAATGAAGCCGGGACAATCAATGAAGTACGTAGCCGCAAGTGAACCACAGAGACCATCATGCTGTATGTACGCAATGGCAGAGAAGCTTGACTCACCTGGGTATCCACGCTAAAAATGGGATAATTATCCTGTTTGTGGCAACTACATTTTATGATTTTGTTGCTCCACACATTAGGGGAACAGTGCCCATATGAATAGGAATTTAAATAACGAATCGGCCGTGTGAAACACTTTCTTGTCATCTAATTTGCTCTAAATTTTAAGCTTCCGGTTTAGAAATAGTCTGTAATTTAGACAGTAACGAAACACTACCATAAAAAAGTGAATCACTGCAAGAATCCTGAAATAACAACACGAAACTACGTCTTAGTAAGTAAAAACCAGGCCTGTTCATCGGTATGAAAACCTTGACCAGTGAACCTGGCCAAGTAGGACGTGGTAGACTTCAGGATTAGAGTTCACGTGATCCGCCCACCAAATGGTAGGAGACATTAGGTGATATGGCTAGGTGTCCTGATCAGTGGCGTAATTACATTCGGACTCTTTCCTTGTCCTCTTGATTCCCCCCTGATGCTTTGACTTTTTTGAACCTCTATCACTATGCTCCTATTCTTTTCGCCCCCTTACTCGACGATGCTAGAAGGTAGCAACCGAAACAAGAGCACAGACGTGCGAGGTTAATGGTTGAATAAACTGAAACCGAAACTGAAACAATCGGTTCGGAAAGCATCTTGTTTAAGCGTCGCAAAAACAGTGCACGACAAAAGTATAGGACCTCCCCCCCCCCCCCTAGTTTGCCGCATATTGACACGTCTGCATTCCCTAACGAAATTAAATCTGGTCAAGACAAACAAATGCACAATGCAATGTGGCATACTAAATTTCAGAACGGAACTATACAATATCAGAGAATAAAATGTAAGAAACGAGGGTGACAGAAGTATGGGACCCCCTATTCCGATGCGCCATTCCATGGAGAATTTTGCATGTTCGGACGGACCACTGAGCCTGGTAACAAGCTGATTAGTTCGGTGTGAAGATTTTGCGAATGACAAGTAAATGAGAACCCTAATCACGTGACTCGCGTGCACCAGAGTCTAGTCACACCCGGTAACTAACAGTTTGGTTGTGCTTAAAAACCAAACAGAACTCGCATAGAGTACTGTCTGTGCAGTGCCACACGTTCTACCGAGTAGGGCTCAGTTTACATGAAATCCCCATGAAATCGTACTTTGTACAGCCATGCGTATAACAGTTGTGGTCAAAGGTCGTCAATTTATTTTGTAATTGGGCATATTTTGTCTAAAAGATGTACCATCAATCCATCTTTATCATTATCTACGACTATCGGTTGCTGATCGCATTATAGCTAATGCAGAGTTAGGAAAATATGAAGTTAGCTCAGGAGCTACTGATTTCCTATGTCAATACAGACAAAACTCTCTTTGGAGGATAAATGTCTGTAAATGTCGACTAGTTTATACATACTGTTCATGATGACTTACGGCACAGTTCTCTTGATCATTTTAGCGTCTTTCCACTCGAGTCCTTTCTTATCACAATTAGATGCCCAATCAAAGGAATCACGAAGTTTCGTCGCAGAGATTCTTAAGCCACATCGCCAGCGTCGCGTATTAAAGAACCCTTAAAACCTTTTTGTTACAGGGTTGCGCATGAGTGCAATAAAATGTCTGTTCCATAGCCGCAAAGGTCCGCTGCACTATTAGGGATAACCTGCAAAGTGACTCTGAGACTCGGAGTGGATAACCACATAAGGTCTCAATGCTTACTTGCTTCAGTGCGGTTGACTCCTTGCAGAGGATAAATCGGCCCTTTGATGATATGATCATAAAGGTCCCAGTAGGTCACGTGTATTAATGATCCGAACGACCACGGACTATTTTTTAACATACCACCAAACTAACCGTTGATTGTGGGGTTTTGGACCCTCAAACTGCAACAACATTCATCTATGCAATTTCCATTCTTCGATACAATTTAAAGGTGCACTGTGTTGTTTCCAAGTATTCACAACAACCTAATAACTGATCACAGTCTGGCCAAAGACAAGGCATATGAGGCTAATATAGTTATGCACAGTATATATTCCAGGAGCAACAAGTAGCTGCTGTAAGGTTGTAATAACAAAATTACTTATCAGATAATTGCTACCTATCGACGCTCTCTCGTCCCTCATAATATATTAGTGTTTATTATGAGGACTTGTTTCTAACAGCTGTTCCCTTCTAAGCTATTATTCCTTTTGTGAAACGTTCGTTTATAATGCATATGGAACAACATCTATTGAGAACAAAAGTAGTTTACGACAACATAACCAGTAATTCACACAATGACTATGAACCTATGAATCCATAACTCCAGTAGCGTTGATTAACTGATCGGTGACGTGAATCACTTCATAGGTTCCCACGTGATTTCTGTCAAACAGTTTTGTGCTGAACCTCCTCTTTTATCACCTCGATCAGAGTACCAAACGAGTGGCTTGATGGTACCATGTCTACTATCATCATCATCGTACAGCGTCAAACAGTAGGACAAGCCCCACTGACCACTGCCTTTCTCACCATGTTGCACGCTGAATTAGAAAGTATGAATATACAAGATGGACAGGGACTGGACCTACATCGGTGGGAAAAGGAAAAAATGTCCTAGTAGCCAACACAAGCGAATACACAGTCTAACTGTACAAACGTACACCGATCAGTCATTCTGATTCGACAAAAGTGACAACACGACCGCCACTGTTCGCTGCCATATCCTTCAGTGTCTCCAGCCAACTGGTAGACGGATCTTTTGGACCCCAACCAAAAAGAGGTGAAACACCTACTTTTCCTGTACATTTTCTTCTTCCTCGCTACCACGTCATTTGTTGACCTCCACGTGGTCTCTTCCACTCCCTAGGAGGAACGGAGAATAAAACACAGTACGGTCGACGTGTGTTCGCCATACGTAACACATGCGCCAACCAACGAAGTCTACTAAGTTGGATACGCTGTGACAAAACGTTCTCTGAATTAGTACCCAATACTCGATTTCTCACCTCAGCATTACTTACTCGGCTAATCCACCCGATCTTAGCGATACTACGTAAACATCGAAGGTCGAAAACCTCAAGACGACAAATATCTTCCACACGCAGACTCCAAGTTTCGCAACCATACAACAAAACTGAACGCACTGCGGCACAGTATACACGACCTTTCAACTTCAGTGAAATATCAGGTCGACGCCACAAGTGCTTCAGTCCAGCGTACGCCGCTCGAGCCTTGGATATCCGCGTGCTCACCTCTACTACTGTGCTCCTATCCGTCGTCACGCAGCTACCGAGGTAGGTGGAGTGGTCGACAACTGACAGCACCTCCCCATCGAGCATCAAGCTCGGAATCGTTGATGTCCAGTCTTGTAACATCACCTTACACTTTGTAGGTGCAAAGCGCGTGCCGAATGGAGATACAACTCTTGAGAGTCTACCTAGTGCACGTTGAGCATGTTCCGTGGATTCGAACAAGCAGACAACGTCGTCTGCGTAATCTAGGTCACATAGCTTTTCACTATCTCCTAGTTCGACGCCCACTTACTGAAGATTTTGCAAAGCACTCTCCATTATTTCGTCCATGACGAAGTTGAACAGGAATGGAGAAATGGGACATCCCTGTCGAACACCACTGGTCGTTTCGAACCGACCGGATAGTTCGCCGTAAACCCTTACGCGGCCAGAAGTATGAGAATACAATGACCTCATTAGGTTCACGAATTTCTGGGGACATACCTTTTCCATGAAGGGCACTGAAAAGCGCTGCTCGATCAACTGAATCGAAAGCGCCTTTCAAGTCCAAGAAAATCATTATTGACGGTCGGCGGTGAGTGTGACGCGTTTCAAGTAGTCGGCGAAGAGTAAAAATCTGGTCGATGCATCCTCGACCTGGGCAGAATCCAGCCTGCTGTTCGCGGACATTCCTCTCGCGAGCCGATGTAAGACGGTGCAGCAAAATCGAAGCTAATACTTTGGTGACTATCGGGATTAAGCTAATCCCACGATGATTACTGCAGTCATTGCGTATTCCCTTCTTGAAGATGGGAACAATCAATGACTCACTCCATATTAACGGAATACGCTCCTCCTTCCAAATGTCACCGAGCAAGGCAGTAAGTGATTTTATCAGCGCCTCACCACCCAGTTTGAAAAGAACTGGAGGAAGTTCGTCGGGACCTGCCACTTTCCCCCGCCTTAGTAATCGAATACATGACTCTACTTCTACTTCTGATGGGGGCTCAAGTGATACCACCCAAGGAGTCACAGTTGTTGACACGGGAGTAACTACACTAGCGTGCGGCCAGCTAAACTCGGCCCATCGGTCAAGCCTTTGCTGTTTGTTATGGATGGGTTCTCCATTCCTATCCCAAATCGTTTCACTGACCTGGATGCGTCGCCCACCGGTGTCACGAACAAGTTTGAACAGTCTCTGACTGTTACCTGAAGCAGCTGCTATTTCCATTTCTTCGGATACCTTGACCCACCAATTTTCGCGACCATTCTTACGGCTTTGTGTAACTTGCCTTTGCAGCTTTCTCCGCATCTTATTCATCTCCTTACAGTTCGAAAGCCCACGCTTTTGCTCCATTATACTCAACGACTCTTGCGAGATCCAGTGTCTTTGATGGACAACGGATCGAGGACCACAGGCGAAACCTGCTGCAACGTGCATCGCTTGTTTGATATGAGCCTAATGCTCATCTACATTACTGTTCTCCGTGGATCCTAGCTCATGTGCTAACTTCTGCTCATAACGGGTGCAAACTTCTGGATCACACAAACGTTGCACGGCTAGTCGGGTTTGTGGTTTGCGACGATGACCATGGAGCTGGAGAGATAATCGCATTAAAACTAATGCATGGTCCGACTCTACGTACGTGGACCAGTAAGATCTACAGTTCTGAACAGAACTGCGCCACCGGTAGCTTACGGCGATATGGTCAATTTCACTCAAAGTACCCGTAGAGTTAGAGCGCCATGTCGCTGTGCGACGCGAGCTGTGTCGGAAATTAGAGCTAGACAAGAACAATCGATTGTCTGCACAAAACTGGAGAAGCCTATCCCCGTTATCTGTACACTCAGCGGGTAAAGCACAACGCCCGCCTAAACAAGCTTCTGACACACTAAGTTTGCCAACTTGTGCATTGAAGTCACCAGCTAGCACTACAATGTCAGAATCTTTACAGCTGCGAACGGGAGTGGCGAGTGCATCAAAGAACTCATCTTTCTGCAAGTCTGAGCTGCAGTCTGTTGGAGTGTACGCCGAGATCACAAACAAATTGCATTTAACACAACTATCCTTTCGAACGCCAACTGACCCCCGGAGTCTCACAGCACATAAACGACTGTTAACAGGAATCCAGTCTAAAAGGGCAGCCTCAGCCTTATCAGTCAAGACAATTCATACACCACGTTGACCCACAGCTCGAGCTATTTCGTCTCCTGAAGTGCGCAGAAAATACCTCGATGGGATACCAGGAGCAGTTAGTTGAATTACATTGCTCGAATCCTGTATACGCGTTTCACTTAAGCAGCAGACATCAATCTTCAGAGAATTTATTGTGAGGGCTAGGCACGCCTGCTGACCGGCTTGCATGAGTGTACGCACGTTGATGGAGCCGAGATTCAGAGGCTGACGAGGCTTGAGGAAATGTGAGTTACCAGACAGAGGATTATTCCCGATACTATTTGACAGTGAATCGTTGCGAGTATTGACCGTGTTATCAGTGGGAGTATTATGGGTGGATAGATGGGGCAAAGAGGGGTGGTTAGGGACAGAAGACAAAGGCTGAATAAAAGAGAGGGAACTCTGAGCAGCAGCCCACTTATCACTACCCACCCCGCTCGATGCAATGGGCAGCGCGGTCCTGATTATCCTGCGCGACGACCGATGCAGTATGGAATTCTTTGTATTCGTGCAGTTCATGGGAGATCTTGGACGGGTACTGCTAGGATGTCCAGCCACAAAGCAGGAGAACGATTAGGGTCCTCATCCAAAGCCTTTGGTTTTAACAAGAACCTATCCGCAAGGCAGCGGGATGACTTAGTGGAAGCCCATTTGCTTGGATCAATTATTCTTCCACTGATTTTGCCGACTGAGTTGCCAGCTTAAAGCAATCCCCAACCTGGAGGACCAGGCGACTGGACTTTGTCTGACCTCTACCCATTGACCTGTCAGGTATGCTTGCATCTCCGGTTTAAAGAAGCCATCCTGCATAGCTCTTTGGGTCATAGAGGCGCGCAAGCCATCGCACCACGTTAAGGTGTAGTCTCGTCGTGTCTATTAAGTCGTTCCTTATCGGTGGATTTTGTTCACTTAAGGTGCCTGACCTCACCATCCAACTCCATATCACGTACAAATTTATCTGCTCCAATGTTCAACCTGGTCACACTTCATATGTCGGGCGGTAAAAATACAGGGGTTCCAAAATGTTTCACAGACGACAAGATCGGATTTTTGTCGACGTCACTCATGACCTGAAATCTTTCACCGACACACTTGTGAATTTGTTTTTATTTGTTCGGGCGCACAAGGTGTATTCGTAGATCTATACCTAGTTTCTTCCCGACGATTTGATGGCGAGTCCACTAACGCAGGCTGCTTACGTGCACAGACCGGTAACCCACGCAACCCACAGCTCATGACCAACCAGACTTCGATGTTACCCCGAAAACGTTCACGTAGATACATGAACCATGTGGTAACGGAGGCAACTGGTAAAGGTCTAGCCGTGACATGTGTTCAGTAAACGGTGGTCTCATCAACGTGAACTTATAGATAATGAACCGCGGCATGTAAAAAGAAAAGTACGACATGATTTGTCACGGAATTGACTGCTTCGGGTAGGAAACGTGGGAATGAGGTTGATTTATGATAAACACTTTACTGAGGCAGAATATTTCAAATTGCTAATTTATAGACCGAAGGAAAAATAGGGACAAGAAACAAATAGAGCACAAAATGCTACTAAACCGAACTTCATTAATAGCATTTTGTGCGCTACACCTAATTTATCTTTTAATTTAAATTAACAAATTAGTGAAGTCATATATTTTTAAACTCCCGTGCGTCAGTTGAAGGTGGTTCAGGACCATAAGTTTAGTCATTGGTAAGGCGGAAAACTTCGTTATCATATAAACACCCGAAGTAAGTGGAGGAACTGAGTGGTTTGCTGGGAACCGTCACTCACAGAGAAGCTATTGAGAAGCTTGTTTTTTGTGTTGCTTTAGACAAAAGTACGTACATACAGCATATCACATGCTTATAGAGTCTGCGGACTGTCACAATTCCCTCATTATAACTACGGTTAAATTTCCTTCCGTAGTCGCATGCTTATATCAACAATATATCACAGCAAATATTTTGAAATTGCTACTGTATCATTGCATTGTCATTAAACAGTAAATATCTTTAACTGGTATAAATCACCTGAACTGGCACCCTTTCATATTACAGAACGGGTGAAATGGAGGAGGACCAGAAACACTTTGTGGAGGGCAAATACTGACCGAGACAATGGACATGAACCTACGCCGTAGATATACACATACCTTTACATATTGTTGTATTTACCTTTCATATAATGTATCTTAAGCCAAATTTAAGGCTGATCATCTCAACTTCCCCGAGCAGTCTGGGTCTGTAGCTAAAGAATAAATGAATCAGCATTCAATGCGCTAGAAGTATTTTCCAATCCGGCACACGTGGAATGGTCTAAAATTCAATATGACGGTGCTGCATGGTATAAATCAACTGTCGCAACAACAAATGTGATAAAGAATTAGGATCTAAACAATATCACTTCCCACTACAGAATCAATTATATGGTAAAATCGTGTTATCATTGGCATCCTAATACATAGTCATTGAGGTAGTTACAGAAAATTAACAAGCGCTTCGAAACGCAGAAAAACGAGCGGATGTTGAAGACATTCATCAACCCCCTCGCAGGAGGGAAGCCAAAACAACATCAAAGCAAAAAGTAAAAGCAGTAAACCGATTGGTTGGGGACGGTGGGAAGAGACTACGTTTCCGTGCAATCGGTTAAGGGGGGTAGCAAATACACCGCGAAACACCATATAAACGGAACCCTATGATTGTAACTCCCTGTTAAACCAACGGCAAACATTGTGAGAAACTAGGGCAGACTTATGGATTTACCTCCTGCTGTGCTGGCAGGGAACACCCGATCGTTACGAGATGCCTGATTAATTTTTGTCTGTATGTCAAGTCAAACCGAAAAATACTTATGGCTCATTACCATGTCGGCGGGATGTTTTATGGGTTTCATCTACACAAGTTCCAACCAGGTCATGACTACCAGAACACAATTCACCCACCTGACGCGTGTTCAGTACAGGAAATGCTAGCGCCAGAACAGGCCCATTTAGCATGTGCATATGTATACGAAACACAGCTGTGACGCTCCTGCACGGTTGTGATACGAGTAAAAATAACTGAAAAAAGATAATGGTAGGCATTAGAATATATCCAACAATGTTTACAGATATACGACGCTTAGCTGAACAACTCACTTGCATCATAGTTAGGACATGACATGGATTGAGTATCCATATCAACGACTGACTTGCCAGCTTGAATCCTATCTCTATGCCGAATATAAACGAGTGTAGGAATAACAAAATCCGAATCAAAGAAGGACTCGGCTGCCGACTGCAGACACCTAAGGGGAGTAACAGCTTGCGCCATGACCAAAAAGCAAAGTAGGAAAACACGGAAGTTATTAACAATGTCTCGTAAATTCGACGTTTGAGAGGCAAGTAACCAGTACATTCGACACCACCGGCAGCAGGGATACTCGTATTTACCCCGATGTATGTCCATTCGAGCATTCCCAACGCCCAAAGCCAAGCAGGCCCACAACAAATTCAAATACACGCCACATTCACATGATGCGGTCGCTCTCAATTCAAATTATAACGATTTGCACAGGACTTTCAGAACAGCTCACAGGATACGAAGACTTGAGACAAATTCGTGTCCAATTTCTTGGAAAGTCAATGATCAAACTACACCAGTAAGTCCTTCGGCATGCTTCTCAAAGTTCAGTTCAGTTCAGTTCAGTTTGCACAGGACTTGGTGTGGCTAGAGCCAATCGTGTGTCCAGATAGTTGTGTTGTCGGCGCGTTTCCGTAGCTCCCAACACTGCGTGATTTTCTTTTTCTGAAAGGCATAAATTTTGTGCAGTATCAGCCCTGGCAGAGTAAGGTGGAAACAATAAGTAAATTGCATCTGACCCTAAAAGTTGCTTAGCATAACTCGGGGTATACCGCCACCCAACATAGGTCTAGTGCTTTCTTAAAGGCCTTCACTGTTGTGGTATTTATGACCTCTTCCGGGAGCTTATTCCAATAGGGTACCACTCTATTTGAGAAGTACTTCGCCCTAATTTGGAGCCTCGAATGTTTCCTTTGTAATCTAAGGCTATGCCCCCTTGTGCCTCTCTCGGGGATCAGCGAAAAAAGGTCTTCTCGACTTATTCCTGACAGTCCTTTTATTACCTTGAAGGTTTCTATCAAATCCCCGCGAATGCGCCGTCTTTCCATCGAGAATAGGTCTAGGGCACGGAGACGCTCTGTGTGGTTAAACCCCCTTTGCCCAGCCACCATTCTAGTGGCTAGCCCTTGCACTTTCTCCAGACAGTCGATATCTTTCTGGTAGTACGGTGCCCAGGCCTGCACGCAGTACTCCATATGCGGCCTAACTATGGCCTGATATATCGGAACGAATATCTCCGGATCTCTACACGACATAATGGATCTAACTCGAAAGAGTTCCCTCCTGGCCGTATTGGCTGCTGAGGTGCACTGCTTTGACGGCTTAAGGCTGTTGTCCATTATAACGCCCAAGTCTTTGACCTGCGAGACCACTTGCAACGAACCCACACTATTCTCACTAGCCCCTGTATTTGTGGTCAAGCATTGACACTTGGTGAGGTTTAGTGGAAGGTCCCATTTGCGTGCCCAGTTTTGTACTGCTAACACGTCAAGTTCTATATCTACTCCAGCTATCTTGACGTCATCGGCAAACATAAAGGTGGGGTTTGTAAGCCCACGTGCTAGGTCGTTGATGAAGATGAGGAAGAGCAGAGGGCCGAGCACCGAGCCCTGTGGCACCCCACTCGTTACACCTTCCGGTTCTGAAACATGGTTCCCCACCTTAACACTAAAGGTTCGCCCTGCTAAGAAACTACTTATCCATTGTCTGGCCTTTCCAACAATTCCCATGGACTGCAGTTTGACGTCCAGAAATCTGTGGTTCACGGAATCAAATGCCTTGCTGAAGTCCAAGTAACAGACCGCAATCGATTGCCCTTCGTCCAGACGCTTGGTTACCTCATCGAGGAACAGCAGGAGATTCGTCAGACAGGATCGCCCTGCCACAAACCCATGCTGAGCATTTGATATGAGGTTGTGTTGAACCAAATGCCTAGAGATCTGCTTCCTGACTATTCGCTCCAGGCACTTACACAGTACCGAAGTCAAGCTAACCGGCCGGTAATTTTCCGCCTTTTGCCGGGGCCCACTCTTGTATATGCCTACCACTGTTGCTCTCCTCCAGTCTCCCGGCACAGTTCCCTCTCTAAGTGACGTTTCATACAGCTTCGTCACCGGAGCCTTCAGGACCTCGGCCAGAGGCTGAACGATTGCTGGATGAATCCCGTCTGGACCTGCTGCTTTGTTCCTATTCAAAGTTTGCAACTCCGCGTACACTTCTTCTTCTCCTACAGTAAGTTCGGGTATTGGAGGCGCCTGTGGGCCCTCCATTCTTTCCTCCAAACTATTTTCTGGTCGATATATGCCCTTGAAGAATTCCAAGAGCGTGTCATCCTTGTCTTCGTCGTTTAGAGCTAGTCGCCCCTGTGCTCCTTCCAAAGTTGCTACGCTCTCTCTCATACGTTTGTGAGATTGCACGTAGGCGTAGAATCGCTTTGGGTTTGTGCGGACCGACGCCGCTAACCGACGCTCGAAAGCATATTTCTCCACTCTTTGGATCTCTTGAGCCCTGTTCCTAGCCATCTTATAGCTATTCCATGCCCCCTGAGTTCTGTACAGCTTGTACGCCGCCCATCGTTGCCTACGAATAACTATGGCCTTGCGGACCTTCGACTTCCACCATGGGGGTAGACTTCTACTGCTTGCCACCATCAGGGGTGCGAACTCATCTGCAAGTTCGAGTAGCCCCATCTTGATGGTCTCCCAACGTTCCTCTGCGGAGGCATTTGTGTGTCTCGGTGTCCACTGAATTTCCTCCGCCGCCTCCTTCAGTTCACCTATGTTGATTCTCCCATAGCGCCGACGTAACACGATTTCCTTCGGCGCCTTGCTTAGTCTTAGTGTGATCCTTAGGACTACATGATCACTTTTTCCAAGTGGCTCTTTCCACTTAATTTCCTTAACGTCCTGATGGTGCCGCGTTATGATTAAGTCAAGGAGAGACGGGTGCTGTGCACCTCTGTGTCTAGTGGCCTGTGTCACATGCTGCGTAAGTGCATGTAATTGGACCCACTGCAGAAATTTGTCGCCCGTTGATCCCCTTGGTGCGATCCCGTTTTCCCAGTTAATTTCGGGTAGATTGAGATCCCCTAATAAGATGAACTCCTTTGTCTGTGCCAGCACCGCATCCGGCATTTGGAAAAGCTCAACATCTTCCTCATCTGTGGCTAGCGGTGCCCTGTAGATACAGTTATATTTTTCTCTGGCTGTGTCAATCTGTGGACCATCATTTAACCAAAAGGCCTCCAAATAAAGTCAGAAATTTTGCATCCATGTGTAGTGACCTCGGTCGTTATGAGAAAATGACTATTTTCTGGACACCATTTTGGAGCTATTTTCTCCACGATCTTCATTCATTCATTCTTCATTCTTCATAATAGAGGCAGAGGGTATCTCTCCCGTGTAAGCCTCCTCACCACAGCTCAGTGATGTAGACTCATGTGTGTCTCCCACCACCTCTTTAGAAATACGTACAGAAGTCGCTTGAACAATGTGTCGTTGGGCTCTTCCACCACTTCGGCTGGCAGCGAGTTCCTTAGATTGGTCACCCTCCGAGATAGACGGTACACCAGAGGGAGGCCCACCGAGTGCAGTTTCTTTTCTGACGTTTGACATTGACCTTATTGTTCTCCGGTTGCGTACGTTTTACCGGACTGAATTCCCCGAGGATTCCGTCGACCTCGTTTCAAATCACTTCCTCTTTCGGTCGTTCGCTCGCGGTTCGCTTTCTGCACAGCCGTCGCGTTTCGTTCCGTTTTCCGTTCGGTATATCACTCGTATCGGTACTGTTTCGGTGCCATGATATATAGAATACACTTGCATCTGTAAACCGACTTGCGTCTTCTGTGTTCGTCCGATAGAGGGGATGTCGTTGGTATTTCGCTGCTAGACCCAATAGGAGACACGTTCACCAGCCGCTCTCGAACGTCTTCTATATTGATGAGCCCGAAACTTCCAGAACCTCCCGGATTATTCGCATGCCCGGTGAGCCTGTAATTTTTCGCTGTTTCGTGTCCTCTTTTTCTTACACGATATATATTTTTACGATATATTATCGCAACGTACCCATGTCAGAGGATAAGATGCAGCTAGACGCAGATCCCACTTTGTCTGTGGTTGCTTTTAAACCTGTGGCGTTTATCCCACACGATCCTGAGGTTTGGTTTGCAGCCTTAGAGCTGCAATTTGAGGCACGTAGGATTATCGGCCAACGCCAACGATTTTCCTATGCCTTAGAAGCCATCCCGGTCGATGTTATCGCCTCAGTGAAGGATTTAGTATTAAATCCTCCTCCAGGGCAGCCGTACGATCGGATTAAGGAGGCCATACTGCAACATTTCCCTCCCTCTCGGGAGGAACGGTTACGTCAGCTACTGGCACGGCACCCCATGGGAGATACGAGACTCAGCCGCCACCTAGCTTACCCCCCGGTCCTTGGCAGGGCCCGCCGATAAGGATTCTGAGATAGCTAAGGAACTGTGGTTGGACTCTTTACCCTTCCATGTTCAGACCACCGTAACCGCTCTCCTCGAGGACTCCACCTTGGAACGAGCAGCCGCCGCGGCTGACAAGATTGTCGTACGTGTCGGCAGTGGGGCTAATCCCCCCATCGCCACGACATCGCGCAATCCTCGGGGTGTCGACCTGGATGAATCGCCAGAGAGGCCTCGGCACTCTCGATCCATCCAGCGCCGCATGTCCTCCAAGGACAGAGTTAAAATACCGAATCCTCGCAGTAGCCCACATAAACAACGGCGCGGACGGGCGCCCTCCACTGCCCACGTCCGCCGTGATTCCATCTCACCTGCCTCGTCCAAACCAGATCATTCTACCAGCGGCTTTTGTTGGTCACACCGCGTTTTTGGACCAGCCGCTCGTAGGTGCAGACAGCCGTGTTCATGCGCGGCGGGAAACGCCACTGCCGGCGAGCAGAAGCGGCCGTACTCGCCGGCAATCAGTCTCAGGTTGGCCATTTATTTTACGTGCATGATTCGTGCACTAACGCTAGGTTCCTGGTCGATAGTGGGGCCCAAGTTTCTGCATTGCCGGTTGGTAAAGACAAGCCACGAGCTTCTTTGCTTCGGCTGTCAGCGGCGAATGGCTCTTCCATTTCTACCTACGGCACGAGACAGCTTGAGGTCAACCTGGGACCACGACGACGGTATCTGTGGACGTTCATTCTTGCGGATGTTCCCACAGGCATACTGCGAATCGATTTTCTGCAGCACTGTGAATTACCTGTTGATCCACGTAGGCTGCAGCTTATCGATCCTTCGTCGAACACTAAATTTACGGGTCTTGCAGCTCGAACAGATGAACACCGAATCACAGAATTGTTTTCTAACATTCCGCACGATTTTCAGTCTTTGTTTATTAAATTCCCCATATCGACTAAACCATTTGAAGAGATAGAAACAGTGACCGATCGTGTGGCACACCGCATTGTCACTAACGGACCACCAGTCACGGCACGACCTCGCCGACTGGCACCGGACAAATTGGCTTTCACCAAATGTGAGTTTGACGCTTTACTTTCTAAAGGTATTGTTCGTCCTTCTCACAGTCTTCAGGCCTCACCTCTACACATGGTTCTTAGGAAAGATGGTATTAGCTGGCGACCATGTGGCGACTATCGCGCACTAAATTCGGTTATCCTTTACGACAGTTATCCGATACCCCACATACACGACATCACGGCATCACTTCACGGCACGACTGTATTTTCTAAGATCGATTTGGTGTGAGCCTATCACCAGATCCCAGCTGCCGCTGAAGATGTCGAGAAAACCGCTGTCACGACTACTTTTGGTTTGTCTGAGTTCCTACGTATGCCTTTTGGTTTGCGAAATGCTGCTCAGACATTCCAGAGGTTTATCGATAGCATAACGCGAGACTTGGAATTTGTTCACGTCTATATCGATGACTTGCTAATCGCATCGTCGAGCGTAGATGAACATTTCCAACATTTGACTCTTCTATTTCAACGTTTGTCCGAACATCGAATAGTAATCAATCCTGATAAATGTGAACTTGGCAAACCGGAACTTGTGTTCTTCGGCCACAGGATCACTCGAGAGGGTATTAGGCCTTGCGAGGATAAAGCGCGCGCTATTCTAGATTACGCCGTACCGTCCTCAATCAAGGAGCTTAAGGCATTTTCGGGGTTAGTTAACTTTTATCGTCGTTTCATACCCGATGCTGCTGAACGTCTGCTTCCAATAACTGACCTACTTCGTGGCAATCCATGTAAGTTGTCGCTTACGGATGCCGCACGAGTAGCGTTTTCGGAGAATAAAGCGACATTAGCTCAGACCACGCTCCTCATGCACCCAGTTCCGTCCGCCACGCTAAGCATAGCGGTGGATGCATCCGACTTTGCCATCGGAGCGGTCCTGCAACAGTCTGTCTCTGGGATATGGCAGCCACTAGAGTTCTACTCTCGACGCCTCAATCCCACGGAAACCAAATATAGCGCTTTTGGTCGCGAACTGCTGGCTGCATATAATGCCGTTAAGCACTTCTGCCATGCAATCGAGGGTCGATATTTCATCCCCTTTACAGACCATAAGCCTTTGACGTATGCATTGCACACTAAGTCTGGTCGTTACTCCCCACGGGAAGTCGGACATTTAGACTATATCTCACAGTTCACGACTGACCTACGACACGTTGAAGGTGAGTCGAACTGCGTCGCAGATGCTTTGTCGCGTATTCCGCTTGATGCCATTACATCTCCGGTTCTAGACATCCCTGCCATGGCTGCAGCACAGGCAGAGGATTCCTCATGCATGGAAGCAGCTCAGTCATCTTCGCTACTGTGTCAGTCCGAACCTCTGGCCACCAGAGCCGAGACTATACTCTGCGACATGTCTACTGGCATTCCTCGACCAGTCGCACCCTCTACATATCGACGTCTCGTGTTCGATACCCTACTCTCACATCCAGACATCGCAGCACGGTACATCTGGCCGTCCATAAATAAAGATGTTCGTATGTGGGCAATACAGTGTCTACAATGTCGGCGATCTAAAGTGCATAGGCAGGTAGTGTAACAGCCGATCGTGGAAACCCCCCCCCCCCTTTTTCCCCTCGTGACTCAGTGTTTTCCCCAACATCACTCATTTGCCTACACTATTGACTTGTCTACGCATTGCTCAAACGATCGTGACAATACTCAATAGATCAATTTAGAACGAGGAAAACACGCAAAATGTCCAGAAAAGGATCGAAAACATCGGAATCTGAACAGGAAGTAATACGGCAAGTCTCTGGGGAGGTTTCGGGTACATTTGATTCTTTAGTTAATGTTAGATCGCCTAGTCCCGTCAGTGCTAGTTCATGTGTTAATGAGAGCAATATTGATCGTAAGGATGTTGATTTATATAGGCTGATAATACTAGACCTAGAACAACAGTTACTATCGGCTAGACTACAGGCGCAGGAAGCAGAAAAGAATTGTACACAGAAAGAGCGAGAGCATGAGACCAGCGACTACGTCACTTCCGATAGTTTAGGGTACAATAACATGGGGAGCCCCACCCCGGTCGCCGACTATAAAACACCATCGATCGATTTGCTAAGAGTAGAACTAACGGTTTTCGACGGGCGATCTGCACACTACTGCAGTTCGAAAAGTTCGTCGAAAATAAGGTAACCGACCCTGGGCAAAGGCTTCTCTACCTTACCCACTACTGCCGAGGCCGAGCAAGAGTAGCTATCGACTGGTGTACCATGCTCGACCCAGAACAAGGCTGCACAAGAGCAAGGAAGATTCTAAGTGACTTGTTTGGCCAGCCGTTCAAAGTAGCCCGTAACCTAATAGAGGGCGTGATGGAAGAGGCAAAGAGAACCAAGGGCGACGTCTACACCATGACCGACCAGGTGATTAAGATGCAAAACTGCTCAATAGCCCTCGACCATTAAGGTTACAGGGCTGACCTAGATGCCACGCACACTTTGGAAAACACAGTCCGTCACCTCTCTCCCGAATTACAGGGTCGGTGGGCGGAAGAAGCAGAACGGATAAGCCGAAGTGACAGGAAGGCTAACTTCAAAGACCTGACCGAATACTTGGACAGGCAAACGAAGATAGCTGACAGCAGGTTCGGCCGACTCATCCGGGACAGCAACCGAGCAAACAAGCCCAGTACTAGCCAAGCTCAAACCCCTGCACGGGAACATCCGGAATATCAACACTGGACCAATGCGCACGCCAGTTCACGCGATGCCACGGCGTAAACAAATTGCAGATCCTGTGAGGCCAGCCATGGCGTACCAGTATGCCCCAAGTTCGGCAACGCCACAATAGACGAACGGTGGGGAATGGCGAGGATTGCAGAAGCATGTTTTATCTGTTGTAAAGAATGAATACTGAAAATCCCTCTAAATGTTCAACGTGCTTTGTGAATTTGACTATATTTAACATTATCTTGGAAAGCTCGCTCATACGCCACACATTTTCACGTTTGTTTATCCATGTGAGACATTTGAATTTGGCATTGAACCGTTTCTGGCTGTCGTGCTTGAGCCACGGGGCTTTGGACCTTTGGGTTTTACTGTGAAGCTTATTTGGCCGCATACTTGAGGTTCGTATATATTTGTATCCTTTGTGCATTTCAATTTAGTACCGTAGAAGCTACGAATCGATATTGTTCTGGTTTTGGGATTCGTTTGAATTGGCTACGCGTTGCTCGATTTGCGAGATTTGACTTACAGTACTCAAGTGGAACCTGGACAAGAAAACCCATTGGAAATGCCCAGACGAGGAAGCAAGGACCTTTTGAGACAACAGGAAATAACTCGGCAAGTCTCTGGGGATGGTTCGGGTGTCATTGATTCTCTAGATAATGCTAAGTTTACTAGCTCTGTCAGTGCCAGCTCATATATCTCTAACCGCGATGCGTTTGACGATATTAGTACTTATAGAATGAGAGTAATAGAATTAGAAAACGAGCTGCGGTTAGCCAGAAAGGAAGCAGAGCCCCTTACACAAGGAACTGGTCTCAGAGAGCCAGCAAAGAGTCCATGTAGTTCACAATGTCAACATCGAAAAGGCACTGTGATCGACGAATATAAACCCTTGAGACAGCCTGAAACTACCGAGGTTTTGGCTCTTGACCTGCCGAGAGTGGAGCTGTCCCACTTCGACGGGCACCCCGAGCAGTACTGTATATTCATGAAACAATTCGAAAATTTTTTTGAGTGCAAAGTTGCAGATCCTGGTCAAAGGTTTTTGTATTTATTACATTACTGTCGTGGGAGAGCCAAAAGTGCTATCGAAGGCTGCGCGATGCTTGATCCACCGATGGGGTACATCAGGGCGCGCAGAATCCTGAAAGATTTGTTTGGACAACCATTCAAGGTGGCTAGAAGCCTAATTGATAGTGTTTTATTGGAAGCGAAAAGGACTGAGGGCAAGGCTGAATCAATGTCGAGTTTGGTGATAAAAATGCAGAATTGCAGTATAGCACTGGAGCACTTAGGATACCAGTCTGATCTGAATGCATTGCACACACAGGAATGCATTGTCCGATGTCTATCTATTGATTTACAGAGCCGATGGGCAGAGGAAGCTGAAAAAATAAATATGCTTGAGCGGGAATCTACGTTCAACGATTTGACGGAGTTCATACGTCGTCAATCCCGTATCGCCAACAGTCGATTTGGACAAATCGTACGCGAAAGTTGCAGACTGGCGCGAAGGGAACCAACATCTCAAATTGTGGAGAAGGACTGTAACCAAACCCAGTCTTTGGCTAACATGCACATGATAAGTCAAGAACCCGAGAGGTCAGCTGAATGCAAGCTATGCAACTCCCTGCATCGGTTACTAAATTGTCCGACCCTTCATGGGATGAGTGTACCCGATCGGTGGTGCGCAGTAAAAAGGATTGGCTCATGCTTTATGTGTTTGAACAACTCTCATCGAGTCTCTGAATGCAGCTTAAGAGTGAAATGCAACCAAGACGGATGCTTGGGTAATCATCACTCGTTACTGCATGGCCTTCTCAACAATATACCTATTCAGCCGAGTGAACCCAAAATTGTCTGTTCAACGGGACATGATCATTTCAAACCGGCAAGATTAGGCATCGTACCTGTCGGTATCGTGACACCTAAAGGACTGAGGAGGGTCAATGCATTTTTGGACACGGGGTCGGATACCTCGCTGATTACTCGCGAGCTTGTAGAAAGCTGTGAACTAGTAGGCGAGCCTACCTCGCTCACTATCAGCACGATTGCAGGGGGTTATGTTAGCAATTCTAAGAGGCTGACCCTGCAGTTAACGTCTTTATCTGATGAGGGGACCGTAGAAATTCCGGAAGCTTTTGCAATAGACAGCTTGCCAATGAGACCAGTCGACTCTGTTAGATCGATCGCCAAGAGATGGTCTCATCTCAGGGACATAGAGTTCGAAGAAATTTCTAGCCCCCACGTCGACATACTAATTAGATGCAATGTACCAGAGGCTCACTGGGTGCTTGAACAGAGCATAAGCAATCGAAAAGAACCATTCGCTACGCGAACGATACTAGGCTGGACACTTCTCGGACCCCTGACGAGCGAACTTCAACAATCGGCATCAATAAATTGCTCAAATGTTGCTGAGAGAAGTGCCTCTGTAGAACACGATCAGCCTTTCGATATTGAATCCAACGGTCCATCTCAGGAAAGCGAAGTTCACTCAAAGGATCAGTCGGTGCTTTCGATGGCGAATTCAAAGACGGGACGTCACAGTGGGCAACATGAAGTTGCTATACCCAAGAGACCACCGTCAAGTCACTTATTGAGAAAAGGAGAAGTTGCCCGGAGGCTTCTGAAATATCTCAAAAAAGGACACCAGCAGGTCACCCAGAGCAGCTTGAAATTTGCCGACCCAGTGACAGTGTACGGTACCTGGGTGGAACTGCATGGCCGGCGGCGAAACAAAGTACCCTTTGCCAAAACAAAAATTTCTGAGCTGAAGTCAGTATCCCTAAACGAGCTCAAAACGACTGCACTGGTATTGGGTTTCAAGGTAGCACGAATGCTAAAAGAGAACTGCACCACCGCCGAACTGAGCCTTGCCTATTGGACAGATCCTACAGTTGTGTTACATTACAGGAAACGGAAGAAACGGGGAACGTGTTCGAGACATCAGAGAGTTAATCCACTCGTAGCAGGAAATAGCGAGGAAAATGTTGATGATTCGAGCTCGAAACCACATACAAAAGACAAAGTAGCTCGCAGATCGCCTCGCTCCGAGTTACTCAGCACTTTATTGCATTTCATGCCCTACAACTAATCAACTGGACCCATTTTTTTCTGAAAGGTTGCAAATGTACCTAGTTCCAGTTTCTATCTAGCGTGCACATAGGCGAAGAGGAGAAATTCACCAGTATTTCACTTGAACAGTTCAGGTGAGGCATACTAGCTGCGAGCACATTGTGAAACTATTATTATCTTTAAAGAAGAACATTTATTTACATTTTATACAATATTGATTGTCACATATTTTGTGCACAGAAAAACTTTGAAATACTCTGATAGATGCCAGTATTCGATCAATCTCCGTGTTCATGTGTATTTCGATACTGTCCGCCGTACACTTGTTTTCGAAATTTATTCATAATCAGAAACCGGTTTTCATTTCTTTCGGAAGATTTGGTGCGTTAATTTTATGTAATTCCACTGGTTTGTGACCTGTCAATTTTACGCGATATCTCATTAAGCGTTGCACCCGCGTTCAACTTCTGCGCTCGTGCTTGTAAACTAAATTAGTCTAACCAGTTGCTGCAATGGGTTACTGCTTGTGATGCATAGACTTATTTCGTGCGGCGAAACACTTCACTCTGCGAAGCCTTCATCTTCATCGCGCGTCTGACTATATGCGCCGGTCTCCTGATGAATATGTCAATCTCAAGTCGGGCAGCGGGATTTGGAATTGATTCCTCATGGATTGTGCGATGATGACTACGGCAAAAACCTGTTTCACGTTCAGATAACACAGGAAGTTAGTATCCACAGGCACTGACAATAAGTTAAAGGTAGGTAGGGTAAGAATCATGACCCCTTCCTGAACCTTAGACAACCATTTTCGCGGAAGGATTTTGGCCAGCGGTGTGAAGAACGAATACTGAAAATCCTTCTAAATGTTCAACGTGCTTTGTGAATTTGACTATATTTAACATTATCTTGGAAAGCTCGCTCATACACCACACATTTTCACGTTTGTTTATCCATGTGAGACATTTGAATTTGGCATTGAACCGTTTCTGGCTGTCGTGCTTGCGCCACGGGGCTTTGGACCTTTGGGTTTTACTGTGAAGCTTATTTGGCCGCATACTTGAGGTTCGTATATATTTGTATCCTTTGTGCATTTCAATTTAGTACCGTAGAAGCTACGAATCGATATTGTTCTGGTTTTGGGATTCGTTTGAATTGGCTACGCGTTGCTCGATTTGCGAGATTTGACTTACAGTACTCAAGTGGAACCTGGACAAGAAAACCCATTGGAAATGCCCAGACGAGGAAGCAAGGACCTTTTGAGACAACAGGAAATAACTCGGCAAGTCTCTGGGGATGGTTCGGGTGTCATTGATTCTCTAGATAATGCTAAGTTTACTAGCTCTGTCAGTGCCAGCTCATATATCTCTAACCGCGATGCGTTTGACGATATTAGTACTTATAGAATGAGAGTAATAGAATTAGAAAACGAGCTGCGGTTAGCCAGAAAGGAAGCAGAGCCCCTTACACAAGGAACTGGTCTCAGAGAGCCAGCAAAGAGTCCATGTAGTTCACAATGTCAACATCGAAAAGGCACTGTGATCGACGAATATAAACCCTTGAGACAGCCTGAAACTACCGAGGTTTTGGCTCTTGACCTGCCGAGAGTGGAGCTGTCCCACTTCGACGGGCACCCCGAGCAGTACTGTATATTCATGAAACAATTCGAAAATTTTTTTGAGTGCAAAGTTGCAGATCCTGGTCAAAGGTTTTTGTATTTATTACATTACTGTCGTGGGAGAGCCAAAAGTGCTATCGAAGGCTGCGCGATGCTTGATCCACCGATGGGGTACATCAGGGCGCGCAGAATCCTGAAAGATTTGTTTGGACAACCATTCAAGGTGGCTAGAAGCCTAATTGATAGTGTTTTATTGGAAGCGAAAAGGACTGAGGGCAAGGCTGAATCAATGTCGAGTTTGGTGATAAAAATGCAGAATTGCAGTATAGCACTGGAGCACTTAGGATACCAGTCTGATCTGAATGCATTGCACACACAGGAATGCATTGTCCGATGTCTATCTATTGATTTACAGAGCCGATGGGCAGAGGAAGCTGAAAAAATAAATATGCTTGAGCGGGAATCTACGTTCAACGATTTGACGGAGTTCATACGTCGTCAATCCCGTATCGCCAACAGTCGATTTGGACAAATCGTACGCGAAAGTTGCAGACTGGCGCGAAGGGAACCAACATCTCAAATTGTGGAGAAGGACTGTAACCAAACCCAGTCTTTGGCTAACATGCACATGATAAGTCAAGAACCCGAGAGGTCAGCTGAATGCAAGCTATGCAACTCCCTGCATCGGTTACTAAATTGTCCGACCCTTCATGGGATGAGTGTACCCGATCGGTGGTGCGCAGTAAAAAGGATTGGCTCATGCTTTATGTGTTTGAACAACTCTCATCGAGTCTCTGAATGCAGCTTAAGAGTGAAATGCAACCAAGACGGATGCTTGGGTAATCATCACTCGTTACTGCATGGCCTTCTCAACAATATACCTATTCAGCCGAGTGAACCCAAAATTGTCTGTTCAACGGGACATGATCATTTCAAACCGGCAAGATTAGGCATCGTACCTGTCGGTATCGTGACACCTAAAGGACTGAGGAGGGTCAATGCATTTTTGGACACGGGGTCGGATACCTCGCTGATTACTCGCGAGCTTGTAGAAAGCTGTGAACTAGTAGGCGAGCCTACCTCGCTCACTATCAGCACGATTGCAGGGGGTTATGTTAGCAATTCTAAGAGGCTGACCCTGCAGTTAACGTCTTTATCTGATGAGGGGACCGTAGAAATTCCGGAAGCTTTTGCAATAGACAGCTTGCCAATGAGACCAGTCGACTCTGTTAGATCGATCGCCAAGAGATGGTCTCATCTCAGGGACATAGAGTTCGAAGAAATTTCTAGCCCCCACGTCGACATACTAATTAGATGCAATGTACCAGAGGCTCACTGGGTGCTTGAACAGAGCATAAGCAATCGAAAAGAACCATTCGCTACGCGAACGATACTAGGCTGGACACTTCTCGGACCCCTGACGAGCGAACTTCAACAATCGGCATCAATAAATTGCTCAAATGTTGCTGAGAGAAGTGCCTCTGTAGAACACGATCAGCCTTTCGATATTGAATCCAACGGTCCATCTCAGGAAAGCGAAGTTCACTCAAAGGATCAGTCGGTGCTTTCGATGGCGAATTCAAAGACGGGACGTCACAGTGGGCAACATGAAGTTGCTATACCCAAGAGACCACCGTCAAGTCACTTATTGAGAAAAGGAGAAGTTGCCCGGAGGCTTCTGAAATATCTCAAAAAAGGACACCAGCAGGTCACCCAAAGCAGCTTGAAATTTGCCGACCCAGTGACAGTGTACGGTACCTGGGTGGAACTGCATGGCCGGCGGCGAAACAAAGTACCCTTTGCCAAAACAAAAATTTCTGAGCTGAAGTCAGTATCCCTAAACGAGCTCAAAACGACTGCACTGGTATTGGGTTTCAAGGTAGCACGAATGCTAAAAGAGAACTGCACCACCGCCGAACTGAGCCTTGCCTATTGGACAGATCCTACAGTTGTGTTACATTACAGGAAACGGAAGAAACGAGGAACGTGTTCGAGACATCAGAGAGTTAATCCACTCGTAGCAGGAAATACCGAGGAAAATGTTGATGATTCGAGCTCGAAACCACATACAAAAGACAAAGTAGCTCGCAGATCGCCTCGCTCCGAGTTACTCAGCACTTTATTGCATTTCATGCCCTACAACTAATCAACTGGACCCATTTTTTTCTGAAAGGTTGCAAATGTACCTAGTTCCAGTTTCTATCTAGCGTGCACATAGGCGAAGAGGAGAAATTCACCAGTATTTCACTTGAACAGTTCAGGTGAGGCATACTAGCTGCGAGCACATTGTGAAACTATTATTATCTTTAAAGAAGAACATTTATTTACATTTTATACAATATTGATTGTCACATATTTTGTGCACAGAAAAACTTTGAAATACTCTGATAGATGCCAGTATTCGATCAATCTCCGTGTTCATGTGTATTTCGATACTGTCCGCCGTACACTTGTTTTCGAAATTTATTCATAATCAGAAACCGGTTTTCATTTCTTTCGGAAGATTTGGTGCGTTAATTTTATGTAATTCCACTGGTTTGTGACCTGTCAATTTTACGCGATATCTCATTAAGCGTTGCACCCGCGTTCAACTTCTGCGCTCGTGCTTGTAAACTAAATTAGTCTAACCAGTTGCTGCAATGGGTTACTGCTTGTGATGCATAGACTTATTTCGTGCGGCGAAACACTTCACTCTGCGAAGCCTTCATCTTCATCGCGCGTCTGACTATATGCGCCGGTCTCCTGATGAATATGTCAATCTCAAGTCGGGCAGCGGGATTTGGAATTGATTCCTCATGGATTGTGCGATGATGACTACGGCAAAAACCTGTTTCACGTTCAGATAACACAGGAAGTTAGTATCCACAGGCACTGACAATAAGTTAAAGGTAGGTAGGGTAAGAATCATGACCCCTTCCTGAACCTTAGACAACCATTTTCGCGGAAGGATTTTGGCCAGCGGTGTGAAGAACGAATACTGAAAATCCTTCTAAATGTTCAACGTGCTTTGTGAATTTGACTATATTTAACATTATCTTGGAAAGCTCGCTCATACACCACACATTTTCACGTTTGTTTATCCATGTGAGACATTTGAATTTGGCATTGAACCGTTTCTGGCTGTCGTGCTTGCGCCACGGGGCTTTGGACCTTTGGGTTTTACTGTGAAGCTTATTTGGCCGCATACTTGAGGTTCGTATATATTTGTATCCTTTGTGCATTTCAATTTAGTACCGTAGAAGCTACGAATCGATATTGTTCTGGTTTTGGGATTCGTTTGAATTGGCTACGCGTTGCTCGATTTGCGAGATTTGATATACAGAAGGTGCCGAGGACAGCGGTCTGCTTGATTTCCTCACTGTGGTTGCCAATGCCGAATAGAAGTTACTTACTGTGGGTGGCTTTAGCGAGCCCCAAGTTAGCCGCACCTCGGAAACCACTCAAAAGGTACACTTGGAGGGAGATTCCCTCAACTAACCCACAGAGAGGCTCTTATGCGATACGGTGGTCGAGTGACAAGATGGTGGCCACCGTCAATCCTCGGCCTGGTAATGAACGGAGCCCCAGACGACCTAGAACGCCTAGAAGTCGGGGAATCCATGGGTAGGAGTGATCTTGGTGTGCTCCGATCTAGGCTAAAGCTTCAAGAAAGAAGTGCTCCCGACGCGTTCAGAAGGAACTTCTGAAGTACAGACGGGGAACGCTTGGTAGAACCGGGCTTTCGGATAAATTGGGAGATGGTGAGCGATGACTGCAAAGTAGAACACCGGTGGAGTTGTATAGGGGGCAGACTGTTGGAAATGGCACCACTTGGTGGAGTCAAAAGAAACGGACCGTCACCGTGGCGGACCAGCCGACTGAGAAGGGCTCTAAAACAGAAGCAAAGAACATCCAAAAATTATAGAAGTACTAGTGGCTGCCGGGTCTTCCTGCAGCTCAGCGCAGCGAGAACTAGACTATCTCAGATTCAGGAACGATGCGGGAACGGTTACTAGGAACGTATCGCGCGGAAAGTCAAAAGCAATCCAAATGCGCATTTCAAGTGCGTTAAGTCTAAGGCAGTACTGGGGAAAGCCGTAGGCGGGGTCAGGAACTCACCGCGGGTGCGAGCAATAAGCAGGAGGGAAAAGACAGCCAACCTGTTGGAATTCTGTCAGTAGGCATAAAGGCAAGACCGCGATGCTCAGTAACTACCTGCGACCATTGGCAATAAAGCCTTGGAAATGAGGACGAGGAAACCAGAACAAGAGCGGTTTTGAACGGCCAGAAACAATTAAACGAATCTAAGGTCGAGGGGCCGAGTGACATTCACCTAGCAACACCGAAGCCAATAGCGTTCGTCCCGGCTGAACGCTTAGCTGAGCTGCTGCACGCATCATTGGACAAGAGTGAGCTACCTAAAGGCTGACCTGTAACGATCATCACACCCGTTCATAAAGGTGGAGACAGAGACAGGTGTATCGGTTACAGGCCGATTAGCCCGACACCAGTTATGCTTAAACTTCTGGATGGAATGCTGTGGTGCAACGGTGAGTCATTAAGACGGGAACAAGCTAATAGAGATCCATCGGCATGAGTTCTGGCACAGGCGCTGTCATCCCCCCAACATAAAGGTTTTTTGGATGAGGTGGTCGGTCAAACGGGTGGAGAAGGACGTGTGAAATTCTGCTATCTGGACTTCAAAAAAGACCTCCGATTCGGTTAACCGCAGAATTCCCGAGACAAAGGCCGAGTCGTTTCAACTTACGGTGATTATACAGAAGTGGCATGTGTAAAGCCCAAAGGACAGGGCTTACCGAGTGAGAGTAGAAGGCTGCTTGTTGGACAATGGGAGACTGCATAGTGACGTTCCGCAAGGGCCGGTCCTGGGACCCCTGTTGTTCCTGCGTACATAAACGACCCAGCGGACGGGTTGGGAAACCCATACTTCTCGTTCGCGGACGACGTCAAGGTGGTGGGATCAAAAGATGATGCGGCAGTTCAGCACGATCTAGACAACGTAGACAGGTGATCAGTGGCGTGGATCTTCCTCTCAATTTCAGAAAACCCCAACATCTCATTATAAAGAAAGGACCACGACCCACCCGATATACGGGGCCACTAAACAACCGGGAGGCGCTAGCTCAGACCATGGAAGTCAGGGATATAGAGATGATGGTAGGTACTAACCCTAAGCCAGGTCGTAGGTGCCAGAAAGTAATGCGGAACGCATGTAGAGCCTTGCACCAGCTAAGGGGGAGGGCCGATCTGCTCAAGGAAACCGAGGGTCTTATTGCCATCGTACAGGGCTTCCGTGAGACCGCTTCTAGAAGACCGTGGCCAGAGGTGGGGGACACCAAGGCTTTCGAGCAGCCGCAACGGTGGTTCATGGGATGGTTTGCAGGAGATAGGCATCTGTGCTACGAACAGAAGTTGGAGAAACTAGGATTATGTTCTCCAGAAAGAAGAAGAGGCGACCTCATAGTGGCCTTCAAAATGATAAAAGGATTTACGGAAGCATGAAGTCACAGAGGGGCCTTATTTGAGCTGCGAGGGAATGGATACCTAAGAGAGTATGCACAGACAATCAAGAAAGAGCGAACCTCGAATCGAATCGGAATTCAGTCTTTTTCGGTTAGGGTTGCTGACGACCGAAATAGGCTGTCAGGAGATGTGTTGGGTGCGAACAAAGTGGTCGAGTTCAACAAGAGATTGAATAGGGTACCGATGGTTGTATTAGGCGAAATATGATCAGGGGTCTACCAGAGTTTTGTGGACAACTGACTAGTTCCTTTTACTTCAACCCTAGTGGAACCCTTATTTAGTACCTGCTACCCCCTACTAAACTATCCTTATTACCAGGGAGATTGATTGTGGCTAACGGCTGTGGTCCGAAAAGTTGTTGAAGAAAACGTGACTTGGAGGTCTAACCCGAACTTTCCCTGAATATACCCGAGTATTGAAGAAAAGTCGTCTCTTTCTATTGTCGAAGCACCGGGGTACCCAATGAGATGACCAGTGCAAAAAGTCCACATTCGGAGTGCCTGAACCACCGGTGTGATAAGATGCCATTTCGTAAGCGCATAACTCTACCAGATAAGGCTCAGTGTTCTCTGTTGGCCAAAATGCCGGGACCTTCCTCCGTTGAGTCTCAAGGCTGACTAAGCATAATCGCTCACTACGGCGGCCTTACTATTCATGGAGTCTCACGAGCGAGGAGTAAGCGCTGACTAACAGCGTTGGGGTGACTCTGGCTTTGGGTCTTGGAACGCAACAAACGCTTTATGATCAACCACGACACTCCAAGGTAGTCCTGAGTACCGCTGGCGCAGCCCAGGCAGTTCCACATCGTGCCAGGTGGTGAATTGGTGCGAATCCCAATTGACCTTTGTCCAAAGCAGCGGCAGCCGCAGAAGTTGGCTGCCACAGAGCTACCTGGACGTCGGTCGAGGGGCAAAACTGGCCTCAGTATTCAGGAATTTTGGGCCCGGAAGTTGGAGCCGCGTCTGCTTTGGACATCTCTAGTTCTTTCAACAATATCTTCATGCTCATTGATTTGGCCGTAAGTACACGGTGTGCTTCAGGAGGTGTTGGTTCCATGACACGACACAGTTCCGAGCAGGCTCACATGTTGCTGTCTAAATTTCATAGCTTTTTGGACAAGCGAGATGAGCTGGAGGCACGGGTGGCACGAAATCCCCCCCCCCTAACTGGAACGTGGCTGTAAGACAAAGCTCCTGATTCTGAGGAGTCACTACCCGTATACTCAAATTTCTGAGTGGATAGGAGCGACGCGGAGCAAAGTGGTGGCGTGGCTGTTGATATTAAACCGGACGTACCTGTTCACCAGCCGCGTGGTTTGGCTGGTCTGGCGAGGTTCTGAGGAATCTTGTGGTACAAGTTTTGAATATTCCCCAGTGGCTGTGTAACAATAGGGTTGTGTACATGCCGCCGGGCGCAGACTTCATGGTTATTCCTGATGAACTCCGACGGTGGGGTCACGAATGGCATCGTTCTATCCCTGGGGGATTTCAGTGTGGCGAACGTTGACTGGGACAAGGGCTATAACGGTCCATCTGTAGGGTCATTTACACTTGCCACCCACACCATCCTTGAGAAATTGACCTCTTGCCAACGCATGGGACAGTCGACGCGGTTTCCGGGACCTCAGTCGTCCATCCTGGATCCTGCGATATTTCCAATATAACCTGACTTTGAGGAAACTAGACACCTTCACTAATCGGTTCCAGCGACCATTCCACCTTTTCCGTCCACTGGAGGCTTGGTGTACCTCATTTTGATGAACTTCATACGGGATGCAGCAGCGGCTTACAAACATCGATGAAGTGCGAGTAGCCGCCTCATCAGCGGTGTGGACTTCCGCAGCTCCGGTCCTTGTGGAGTCATCCTGGACCATAATCCGGGAAGGGACCATCGAACCGATATGCACGTTTGCATCTCCCGTTTGTTCGCGAAGGCATAGCGAGGGTCCCGCGTATTTCGATTGTGAGCTGTGAGGTGCTCCCCGCCGCGGAGACTGTGCATGGCAACGATATCGGGATAATGGGGACGAGTACGAGCGGCACAAATCCATCCGAAATGTTTTCGTCCATGAAAGTAGAGGAGAGAAATCGTTTTGAAACCAGGCCTCCCAAAGACACCGTGACTGCACCCAAGGGGTTTATGCGTATTTGAGACGTGGAACCCGCGTCCACACGATTGTACCATCCTTATCCCAACAAGAAACGCTATCTGAAACAGGCGCTCAGAAAGCGCCTGTTCACCTGACGGCGACAACTCATCCCCTCACTGCTTTATACGGATATTGCTCTCCTGCTGCGTCCCTTCTATCCAGATTAGGTCACCATGAAACTGGAGAAACTGAAAGTGCATCATTCGCCCGGAGCAGATGGTATTTGTCCGGAAATATTGCGTGGACTGGCCTACGGCCTCGTATCACCTCAGGCCGATCATTTTAATCTGTCGCCACACACAGAAAATTTTCCCAGCGAATGGAAGACCGCGATTATCTGTCCACTGTACAAAAGTGGTCGGTTGTAGCTAACCACCAACTGTGCTACTTTGAGTCTAACCTGCATTTTGGTACAGGTGATGGAACGGCCAGTGTCAGTGCGAATCCGTGAGCACCTGGAATTATGCACGCATCTGTGCTGCGCCCAGCACGGCTTCCATCCAAAGGGGTCGTAGATCTCAAACTTGCGACTGGCTAGTGAATGGCAGGCAGGCGACACGGGTAATGACCATACCGTGGATGTTGTCTCGATGATTTCAATAAGGCCTTTGACGAGGTATCCCATAACGGACCGTTGCAAAAGCTCAGAAAGTTTCGTCCCCAGGGTGTATCTTATATCTACTGGAAGTACTACCCAGTTACTGCTATATACCTCACTGTTTCGCCCGCGATTTGTTCTCGTTGACCCTTGAACAAATACAGCACACATCAGCCACTACACTTAAACACTTGTTTATATTTCGCCCGTTTGCTGTGATACCTTTAGGATTTGACTAATAACTACCGTGCCCGTCGCATCTGATAGTGACTTTTACCGAACTCTGGTTCTCATTGTTAACCACTGCGGCCGAACAGTCGAGGTTTGTACATAATCTGCATGAGTATAACCCGTCCGCCTCTGTTATTGGCAAGAGCAAGCTGTTAAGTGATAGCCCCAGGAATGCTGCCATCATCTGTGTGGTTGCTCCATCTTATCTTTTTTTCTTTCACTGCTTGTGGCAGCAACACCCCTGAAGGTTATGACATCCGGTCTGTAGCGGTCTCACAATAAGGGGAAACAGCCATCCCTATCAGTCTCGGACCCAATGGGCCACGTGTAAAGAAAGGCGGTTCAAGGAGAAAAGGGAAGTTTGCCCTACGGCATAAATTTGCTCCCCCTCTCTTCAATAAAAAAGAAAAAATTCACTTCAGGCTGGGAAGGTCTTGGGCTAATGCTCTCTGTCCCCTTCATTACAGATGGATTTCTGATAACAGCCTAGACCCAACCCTGCACATGGGAAACCCTACGCTTTTGAGTTAACCTGCAGTTTCTTTTGTCTAGACCAGTGTGGGGTGACAGCACGCCGTTAGAGCTCTCCACGTATACTTGCCGACCCCGCCTTACTCGGCTTCAACCCTTTTGGGTTCCCTGTAAAATCCTTGACTAGCTTGCTGATGTTTAATACAGTAGTCGATACGTGGTCTGGATAGTTACATCATGCGACCTCTGCTCTGACAACACCCCGGCATTGATACGCCTGCGCCTAACAGCTGTGGTCAAAGCCTCGCCCGTTTTGGTTGTCGGAACGAGGAACGCAATCATTGCACATTTATAATTTATTATCCACAAGTTTACTTTTTCTATCCCCCTCGAGCCCTAACACTAATAATGTTGTCCAAAGTCAGCGATGATTTGTCTGCTACCATGTAGACTCAGTTACAAAACCAGAATTCTTACTGACACTAATTCCATTAGTAAACTGTTGTTCCCTTATTGATAGGTGCTCACCTTCACTTAGTCCTCTTGTCCCAGGCTATAACTCAGTGGTCTCATCGCCTTTTTCTTGCACTGCTCCGTTACTCGAGTCCTACTATGCTGGTTACCATCCTTTAATAACCAATACTCACCGATCAGCGTATTTGCTCACGGTTTGTTAGCACACCATCCCACCTAGCTAGCTTATGTATCTGATTACGTATTACCCAATGGAAAACCAGCACATTCGCATCGACATAAGAAGGTTTCACCTTAGCTCTGTGAGTTACCTTCTCTTATAATTTCTCCGCCCCCACCTACAGCCGGGTCAACAACCTGACTACCGTCCTCCCTTTTCCCATTCCCAATTCTGACGCCACCCTCTTCCACTGTTTTATTTTTGACCCCCAACTGAGCCCCTTTACTATTCTACCACTTATCGGCCTAACCATTTTGCACTCTGGCTAAGCATGCGCTTAATATCCCCATAATCAACTAAAAGCCCTAAAAATACTACCAGCCTCCGCCCGTTAGCCCCTAGTAGATCGGCCCACTGGCCATCAAGTGGCATTATCACTCTAATTTCCGCTAAGCCGTTAATCATAACCCCCAGCTGGAGCATTCTCCAGACTGCCGCATTTCTCCTCTATTCCAGAACCCAGTGAGTACCTGGGTAGCCCGTCAACCAAATCGACGTTATCCCTGGATTGCGTGACGGACTAAACGGTTTGATCGATCGGACTGGCCGTGGTTAAACCTACACTCGGACCTGATGACGCTTTATATGGAGCACCTTACACGGCTAACCGGTGATCACAATCCCATAACCAGGATTACAATCATTCATGATAGTCTCGCCGGACGGATTCCTGACAGCACCCATCAGCATCCATTTCCCGTACTCCACACGAATAGTTCAATTCATTCTACGTGCAGAACTGGAGTCTGGCCCTCGCCGTTGGATTCCGTACCTACTCTCCCTAGTTCGTCAGCCTAGCCCTTTTTGACTGCTGCCCTCATCTTGCACTACCTGCCATCAACGGCTACCAATGTCTTCATGAAACAAAATACCAAACACTTGTTTATTTATTCTTTTATCACGTATGCAGAAAATCTCACTTTTGCACTCAACTTCCTCTGTTCCATCGGGTCTGGCCTCTCCCAGTCACCGCAGTCCTCCTTTCCCTTCGCCACCTGTGCATACTTGCTTGGTTGCATCAGCAGCGTGTCATCAAGTGTTTCCTCGACGGCTTGTTGAAACTCCTAGTTGTGTCCATCCACCATTCACGCTCCTTAAAAGCACACTGCATTCCTGGTGAGAGCTTCTGCCTCCATGTGATTTTTTATATAACATCGGAATTACCTATACAGAATACCAATCTGATTATCCCATTCGACTCACTTGCATTTGTATCACAGGCAACCCCCACAATGAGTTATCCAATGGAGGGTCAATCTTCTCTATTTCCTGTAGGCATCTCCGACTGCATTTTGATAACACCATGTTAACTCAATTTTTAATCTTCTTTTGGCAACACTTTCAACCAGTTTCTCTGTACTGATTCCTCAATTATCCAGTTGGTGCCACACCGCGACTACTTCTACACTTCCTGACTCTTCTTTGAATCCCTTTCAGTCCACCGCTCTCTCCCTATCTTCATCGACTGCACACCAAATTCCATAGATCGCCGTGATCCATTCTGGACTACCGGACCGGTCGTAGACAGTTATCGGCATCCATAAGGCAAGTTGTGTATTATTCTTGCATCAGCTCCCTGTTCATGTAGTGCTGTCCGACACCAGTTGCTTTGTGGGTCCTTGCGAACACTACACTTTTGCCCTTCTTCAGTATCGCTTTTTCTGCATTCCCACCTCCATCCCGCTAGCCGCATTGTCCCAGTCCCGAATTCGAAACCGATTTGCAATGGCCGCGCTAACCTTCCCCTCTTTAGCTCACTTAAACACCGTCCAAGCTGATCGTTCTATTGCTGCAATTGTGTGAACCACGTTCTTCAAAATTGTGATTACCCTACATAACTGTGAATTGCATGTGTCTTGACCATGATCAAGAATCATACCATTATTATTATTATTCTTATTATTATTATTATAACTTGTTAATTCTTTGCCGTAGAATTTGCGAACCAGTCTTGTTCTGACACCGGGGTTCGTCGATTGGGCTGTGCACTATTGACAATAAGGATAACCGTCGCATAGAGTCCGGAACTTGATTGGATCGCGGACTTTCTGAGAGGGAGGACGTTTCCAGCCATAGTTGCCCACACGAAGTTGAATTTGTATGCTGCAACAAGGGACAGGGGTCCCCCATGGATTAGTGCTTGGACAAGTGCTGCTTCTGACATCTATCAACGACTTGCCACAATTCCTACATTCATCTTGTCTTGTTTATGCGGGTGACACAAAACTGCGGCGTATCATGGAGTCAGAGGGCGATGGAGAGGTTCTGTTAATAATCTGGATGCTTTAATACGTTGGTCTGACGTCTGAACCAATCAGTGTGCTCGAGTGAGCGTTTCCATCTCTCCGATGCAAAGCATCTCATCGGGAGAGAAATACTGCCGAGGTTCTCATGCGAACGAGATGTTGGGGCTATGCTGTCGTTATCTGTCAACACTTGAGCCCACTCGGATAAGGTCTGTGCGTTTTTCAGAGCTATACTTGGTGCCATGCATCCATCATTTGGGCTAACCAGTCCCGAGGCTTTCTAACCACTCTATAACTCCCACGTTCGTCGGAGACCTGAATATGGAGCTGCTGCAGTCTGCGTCAGCACTATTAACGAGATGGTGAAACCGGGGGCCCAACGCTTTGCAGCAAGACTAGTCGGTGGCTTACGGGGGACCAGTCATGCGGATGGTCTGAGGTTTTTTGATCTCTTACCCGAGTGTTATCAGAAAATTCATGGTGATATAATCTGCTTGAGGAGGATCCTTCGTGGTGATACGGGTCCGGAATTGCAAGCTGATTTTCATTACGTTCGAACGCACTATGCGAAGCCGTTCCTCGAAGCTGCAGAGGCTTCCGTCGAGCGATTTGCCGCTGGTTTATGGTCTTTTACGGGCAGCGACCAAACTCCGAATCTCCTAACGTGCGCCAATGGCGAAAGAGGAGGAGGACGCTCGGTTCAAACGGCTCCACAACATAGATCCGAAGGCGCTGTGCAGGAACTCTTCCTGAACGGGAACTCACAGAGTCAGTGTGAAGAGACTTACACGGGATGCCCTCTTTGCCCCCCCCCTATAAGTTTGAATACTGGAAGGTTGGTATTGGCTGAAGTAGGCATGCAGTGCTGCCGAGGTGACATACGGTCACAAAAGCGGACAAATGTGTTCATCTGACTGATTGGTGACCTTAGTGCTGCTACTTGCTCCGCCCTTGATCACCGTCAACTGGCCACTGCCTCCCTCTAATACACACGTTACACCGCTACAGTTTCTTCAGTTCCTCTGCTTTGCGCGCTGCCAAGTATAATTGCTACCGTCGGATACACCCGGCTTGGATCGTATTATCCCGTGCGCATTCTTGAACCGTGAAAGCAGTATAAGCTGCAGGAAGACAGCGGGTTTCCTGCATGAATACCCATTTTAGGCTACGGAATTGAAGAAAATAGTGGTAAGTTGTAGCGTAACTCAGTTCAAGAAGTTCTAACTCATTGTCTTGAAGCTGGGGTAGTTTTCTGCAGAATTCATATCTTGCAAGATATACAAAAGCGGTGCAACCATCTAGTTGGAGAAACAACGTTAGAGAAGGATCATGTTTTCCAGTGGATGGGGAATATGGTTCCCACAAGTAGAGACTGCCTTTGAATGATTACGCACGGCCGTTCAAGCCTAACACTCGGAGGCACGTGGTCACTTAGTCAGGAAGCGGATGCCGTTGAAGAATTTTCGGCGGGCCACCGAGTTAAACAAGTCCTGACAAGTATTGAGAAATTTAACAACGAATAAAGCGAAAGCAGAAAACAGACGGAAAAACTCAAGACTGGGCTTTTACTTAGATGAGCCGGGTCACAGGGTGGTAAAAGAATTATGGAGCTGGTTGCATCCTTGAAGAAAGTTTTGCAGACTAGACTTGGAAGGGACCAAGGTTCTACATGTGAGATCCGTAATGTGGCACAATGGCTGAAATCACCGTTTGCCAAGCTAACCGTATTTTTCCGCGGCGCTACCGTTCGCCACGTGCAAACGGCAACGGTCACTGGTGTGTGATTTGTAAAACATGATTAGCCAGTTGCAAACGGTAGAGGCTCCTTCGCTAAGGTTATTAGCGGCAGAGTTCCGCGCGGCCACTGTTCTTTCACCCGTCAGTGGTTATTGCCTTGCTTTCACGTGTTGCACGTCGCTCGCTCCACTAACGTCAAACCTTCTGCGCCAGCCGATAATCATTGGTCCTCGGGTTTTCTGAAGGCCAAAACCCAAGCCGGTAGTGAGAATACATTTCATAATCACCTACTTCCACAAAAACCACCAAGGCTCAGAAACTACGGGCGAGTGAGGGCACGGATAGAGACACAGCCGCCATACTGAGAAGTCTCGGCGAGGACAAACACACATGACTGAAGCTCAAATGACGTGCTCATTAGTCGTCACCGGCTTGTAGCCAAGAGTTTACAATAAGCTTTGAGCATATTGAAAAGAAGGCCCAGAAAGGATAATGCATAGGTCGGATAGCCACTCTCTTTTCCACTAAGAGGAGATCAGAATAATAACCAAAGAACTTCCTACAACTTCCTGTAGAATAGACCACTAAATGCTACCGTCGGAACGACAAAAGTATATTTTGCCAAAGTTCGGTTGAGTTTTCAGGCTAAATGGTCGACGAAAGTGGTATCCCGCCCTTGGAGTAAAAGGTACAGGCCGTTCGTGACTTTCCTCTACCCACTGCACTAGCCGCCGTTCGTCGTTTCAAAGGGATGGTGGGCTATCGTGGGCTTTTCATCCAAAATCGTGTTTGCGTGATGCAGCCGTTACCAGATTTACTTCGAGGCGCTAAGGAAGGTCCCACAGAATTATCCGAGAATGCTAAAACTGCTTTCAACGCAGTTAAAGACTTTATGGCTTCTGCTACCTCGCTGGTCTATTTCGACTTCGAAGCTCAATTGGGTATAGCCACCGATGCCTCTGACAAATCCACGGGCGGCGTGCTTCTGCAGTGGTCTACATCACAATGGAAACCACTAGCCTTTTTTCCTTGTCGTCCCCTATCAGCTTGAACTACTTGCTGCTCACAGTACCGTTAGACTTTTCGGACAGGTTCTCGAGGGCAGACAGCTCGTCATCTTTGCCGACCACAAACCGTTGTAATGATAGTATATTTATCGGCTTTGGTCGAGGCGCACGAGAAGGCGCATAATCATGGTGGACAGTGTTACTCAGTGGGATGAAATGTTCACAGACTTTGGTTAACAAGCCAAAATTGTCAGAGATATAAAAACATAGACATCAATAGTTTATTTGGATCACTCTGATAATGGTTTAGACCGTAACTCTAAACCGGTTTCCATTGCGGGTTGGGCAGTGGCGCATCGTGGCGATGTCGAAAAGGTCGCCCATTTTTAATGCTGAAGATGCACTATGAGTGGAAATGATGCAATCCATGGAAAACGGCGGACTAATAAGGTTCTGCAAACAGCGTAAGTTCCTAATATGAAGAAAAGAGAAATTTTATGGAAGTACACTGTGGAAAATCGATGCATATGAAGAGAATAGAAAAGCGTGAAGCTGAAGCAAACCCCGAATGACGGATCTACCGAGATTCAGTAAAAGAAATGAGTTATGAAACAGGGAGAAGTGAAGCCAATTTTATGAATGTGCGTTTTTGAACTCTGATGAGTGTGGAAGGAGCAGCTGTCCATATGAAGGTGAGTTTAATTTCAGGATCAGTAACCTGTGCCATTCAGAAATGATAAAGCACAATTGGAGGGTCCTGGAAAAATGGAGGATCAATTTCCAGCCGGACACAGATCGAGGGGGAAATGGACTGCTTCAACGGATACTAAAGTGGAAAATCCCTTCATTGACTTGAGCGTGACTACGCTGTTTCACTGGCAAATATACTTTCATAGATTGACGCTCTGATCTTCAGTGTGACTCAGCTTCATTACTGGTAATGAACAACATCCTTTGGGTATGGTTAGTCCGGCGGGGCAAAGGAAATGTGTCGGTCAGTCAGCCGGGTGTAGCGAGATGACAGATTTAACTGATGACTGGTACATTAGCGTGTTGACAGGTGTGTTTCATTGTCAAACCGATAAACACCCATCACATGAGTTGCGTCATCTAGACTTCTTGGCCCAGTTTTCAAGCGATGCTCGCCACGCTTCTATCACCGACAACGTTGTGGCTGATGTTCCCTCGGGCAGAAGCCACTTCTAGTCAAACGCAGGTCATAGACCTCAGAGCTCTAAGTATTTTGAAATTCTTGTATGGTACCGACAGATCGGCGTAAGTTTCTTTCGTTTCGTCTCGACTCATCGCCATTTGCTCAAGTATTTCGTTTTCCTCTTTCATTGCGCGTACGGGCGCGGTGAATGGAAGATGCCCTGGAAAGTTACTTTGGACTATTTCATACTGTATGCTTGTGTATATATTTTTTGTGCGACACCTAGGTGAGGGCTTCGTAGATGACCGCCAAGCCCATGCGCACTTTTGTAACCTTCGACCGGCTGCAAGAGAGCATTGTGACGTCTTAAAAAGGTCCATTAGACGAGAGATGTCAAATTAGGGCGAAGTACTTCTCAAATAGAGTGGTACCCTATTGGAATAAGCTCCCGGAAGAGGTCATAAATACCACAACAGTGAAGGCCTTTAAGAAAGCACTAGACCTATGTTGGGTGGCGGTATACCCCGAGTTATGCTAAGCAACTTTTAGGGTCAGATGCAATTTACTTATTGTTTCCACCTTACTCTGCCAGGGCTGATACTGCACAAAATTTATGCCTTTCAGAAAAAGAAAATCACGCAGTGTTGGGAGCTACGGAAACGCGCCGACAACACAACTATCTGGACACACGATTGGCTCTAGCCACACCAAGTCCTGTGCAAACTGAACTGAACTGAACTGAATAAGACCCGTGACGCCAATGAAGACCTGCGCGTGGTCCACGGTCAATGAGATCAAAGGGTCCTTTGGACAATTCCCTTCTAGGGAGGGGTGGGTGTTGTACTGACCTGGAAATGACCAAGCTTGAACGTATAAATTCGTGGCCAAAAATTACTTTAGACAAACGTTACCAATTAGCGCTTAGTCTTGAGCAGTTTGTATGTTGTTCGATGCCACAGGGCTGTGCATTGTTTGTCCGCTTGCAGTAAGGACAATTGGTTTCTGCCAACCGAAAAATACATTCTTGGCTGTCCTGCTTGCGGACGGTTGAGCTTCTTGTTCCTTTAGCTAGTATCGCGTCCGGTGTCGCTCGCAAACGTAAACGTGAAAGATATTGTTTCAATACAAAAAGTCGTCCACTAATTCCCTCGACTGTTACCGTCTTTCGGCACGCGTCGGAGCTTTTGGCTTTTCGCCCAAACCATAGGCCGTTCTCAGGATCCAGTAAGTACTTGCTATCCGGAGTGCTTACCATCCGATTCCTGTTACGTTGGCCTTGTTGGCTTCTTCATGGACTTGGTAAATGGTACAGCACAATAAAGGCATTAAAGAGCTTGTCCACTTTGCGAAACTTGCTTGGCGTTAGTGAACAGTGAAAGATGGATTCGGTTTGTACATATATCAGCTTTACCGGAGTTGAATGGGAAAAAATTGCACATTTAGTTCAGCAAACTATCGCTGCCGATAAAATAACGCCCGTGGTCGAAGTAAAAGAAGTCAGTAGGCTTTGAATCACGTTGTTTGTTTTATTGGCGGTCCAGTGAGATTGATGGACAGAATACACATCGAGCTAACGACTGGAGTTGTAGGTTATCCCTTGCCACTGCCGTCTAAACGAGACTGCCTTTACGCGTATAGGTCACCAGAACAACTAAGTAATCCCAAATTGGAAGACTTCTGATCATAATCCAAACAACGACAAACGAACCTCAATCCACAAAAGGATACAAAGGAAAACCGGATGAGTCGGAATCAAGTACCATACGGACTTGACCGTAATCCTTATCATGCGGTCGGTACGCGGACCACCCACGGAAAAAGTAGTCGCTCAAACCAACATCACTGAACAGGAAACAGAAGCAATTTGAATGGGGAAATAGTTAGCTGTTACATGGAGCCAAAACAGTGAAAGAGAGACATGGAATACGAAAGTAACACGATTCCGAACAAAACCTAGCCGAATTTGAACGAAAAGCAAAAGCCAAAACACCGTTGATCCGTGAACTCCACTATACTAGATTATTAAATGAACAACGAATTAAAACGTGAGAACCTCAGCTATGCGATCGCAGGGGCTGGAATAGTGGGAACTAGGTTCACGGCGTGCAAGAGATAAGCACGTGCGCCACACAGGTCCAAGATGGGGTATAACAAGGTAGCGCGCGGGACGCGAACAAACAAGGGTTGGTCCGTGGAAACATTTAGCGTACGAAAACACGCAATTGGTGTGTGTGGGAGAGCGATATCACAAAAACACGAAAGAATAACGCCTTTGAAGTGTTCTCCACAGCAGATCGTTACATCTCCCAACAATATTCTTCCGAAATCGGGTTTGGACTAGGGGCACTGGCTTTGCCTCTCTTCTCAGACCCTGCAGTCAATGCGCGTAACTACTTTTGCTGACGGTGGTACCCTACCCGCATACTCAAGCTCGCACCTGATCCGGTGGCTAGACCAACGACTTGTTCCTCTGCACTGTCCACGAGAACTGTTGCTGCACCGCAGGCGTGAAGGAAGACGTGTAGTTTCGAAATCCGTGTGCTTTCTTTGGGAAAGCAGTCGTGAATGCATACATGTGCGTGTGTGTGTGCGTGCGAAGAAACCACAGTAGTGATCACATATATATTCATCTTCATCGAGATGAAAAAAGAAGTGGAAAATGGTGAAACAATGCTGTCTATAAGGGTATGGGGCGGAACTGTGTTTCATCATGTACGGGCGAGTGGCGTGAGTGGGGGTGTATTTGGGCATGCGAGTAAGTCGCAACTACTACAACATGCGGAAAATGTCCTCAGTAATGTTAATGACAAACGAGAAACGATGAAAAACATGACATGTTTTAGAGGAGTGGGGTGTATATATCGCTGTTCGTAGAACTGTTCCGTGGGTGACACACAATGGTCGGACATCCAGGGGGCCAAATTATCCACCGTGGTTCTGTGATGAGCTTTCTACTTATTCATGGTGTGCTAGCTAACCAGTGTGGATTTTTAAGCACATGAGCAGAGACTTTTGATTGTACAAATGGCTGCTACTGAACAGTTGCTTGAGCTTTCTAGTTGGATCAAAAACTTGCGACTGAATGTTATTAGGCGGCTGATTCGGTGGCGTCAGCCAGTCCGTCTTCACTCTCTGGGGAACGGGTACTGTGCGAGCCGCGATTCAGCATCCCTTTGGCGGTCCTAACCTTCACCCTTCTTATCAGTTCATCGGAGCTGCTAGTAACTCCCGCAAAAAACCCAAGGGCTACGTGCCTAAATGAGCTTGCTCCTCAGGGATCTTCACCGCATCCCCAGCTTTGAATGGTTTTTCTTCGGTTAGCCATTTCTGACGAAGTTGCAGGACCGGTAGATGTTCTCGCAGCTATCGTTTCCGAAAACTTCGGCCGGATAGTTAGCCTTCATCCATCCACGTAGGAAACCGCCACGGAGGTTTGTCAGCCTTTGGAAGCCGACTTTCGACCTTGAAGTCAGCGAGTCGTTCGGTGTGAGCTCCAGATGGGTGGGGTAGCTGACGGATACTGGGACTAGAGGGCGGTTCTTCAAGCTCCCTTCAACCGCTGTCTTCACGATGCTTAGCGTCTCATCGTCGAGCAGCTATTGTTCGATTATCGACCGCAATATTCGTCCGGTAGACCTGATCAACCGTTCCCAAGCACCACCGCGATGAACGGCTTGCGAGGGATCGAAGTGCCATCGGGTAACGTAAGCCACCGTTTCGTCCTGGTATTGGTCTCGGTTTAAGTTTTGGTGCCAACGCTGTGACTCTCGTTCGGCGCTCACAAATCTGGCCCATTGTCGGAATGGATATCTGATGGTACTCCTCTTCTGTTGATGAGGCCTTGCAGGGCCCGGAGGACGGAGTTGGTGGTCATCGAATGCGTGACTTTCAGGTGCACTGCACGAGACCTCACACATCTCATGATGTACCCGTATCTCGTTTCGAGCCCTTTCTCGCACTTGACCCACAAACGTCCGAAGCAGGCAGGTCTGGAGTCACTGGATGGCCACCGCCCCTAGGACGCACTACATTCTAACGACGGAGCCATATGTCGTTTGCCTGCAACAGAAGTGCGTCTCCCATAATAATGAGCACAACCTCTGCTTACGCGTTTCACGTTTGCCCTCCATCTTGGTATGCGAAACGGCTTCCAAATGACACTGGCCACGTGGCCTTCCCCGGCTTGTCCCTCTTTGGCATGTCCACGTTGAATCATCAACTCTGTCGCATGTTGCCGGGCCGGTAGTAACATGGGTACTCCGCGTCAAAAGTTCAGATAGCGGTTGGTCGGTCTACCACCTACCAGTAGTAGTCCATTGGAGACTTCTGGATTCGGATGTTGCAAGTATTTTTTTTGGAAGCAGTGTTTCTTCATCACTTGATCCCACCCCGTAACACTAGTCGTGAAAAATCCCCTAAAACCCGTGCAATTCGGTGTTTTTTCTTAACATCACTCACTTGCTTACACTATTGACGTGTCTCCACAAACTGTTTGTTTTTATGGACCAATTGTTGTTTGCTCGCTCCCAGAGCGCTACTTCGTCATATCCTTGTTCTGGACCTGCGTGACGCACGTGCTGTTTGCTCACACGCTGCAATTCGGTTTCTCGTTGTTGAGTCCTTGTGATCGTAATATTGAGGTTTGTATCCCTTGGTGTCATTGTTCATTCAATAATCTAGTATCGTAGAATATCACGGATAATCGTCTTTTGATTTCAGGATCCGTTGAGAATTTGGCTACACGTTGCTCAAGCGTGTGTTACAATACACAATAGATCAATTTGGAGCGAGGAAAACACGCAAAATGCCAACAAAAGGATCGAAAACATCGGAATCTGGACAGGAAGTAATACGGCAAGTCTCTGGGGAGGTTTTGGGTACATTTGATTTTTTAGTTAATGTTAGATGCCCTAGTCCTGTCAGTGCTAGTCCATGTGTTAATGAGGGCAATATGGGTTGTAAGGATGTTGGTCTATATAGGGTGAGAATATTAGATCTAGAACAACAATTGTTATCGGCTAGACAACAGGCCCACGAAGCAGAACAGAAGTTTACACAGAAAGAGCGAGAGCATGAGACCAGCGACTACGTCACTTCCGATAGTTTAGGGTACAATAACATGGGGAGCCCCACCCCGGTCGCCGACTATAAAACACCATCGATCGATTTGCTAAGAGTAGAACTAACGGTTTTCGACGGGCGATCTGCACACTACTGCAGTTCGAAAAGTTCGTCGAAAATAAGGTAACCGACCCTGGGCAAAGGCTTCTCTACCTTACCCACTACTGCCGAGGCCGAGCAAGAGTAGCTATCGACTGGTGTACCATGCTCGACCCAGAACAAGGCTGCACAAGAGCAAGGAAGATTCTAAGTGACTTGTTTGGCCAGCCGTTCAAAGTAGCCCGTAACCTAATAGAGGGCGTGATGGAAGAGGCAAAGAGAACCAAGGGCGACGTCTACACCATGACCGACCAGGTGATTAAGATGCAAAACTGCTCAATAGCCCTCGACCATTAAGGTTACAGGGCTGACCTAGATGCCACGCACACTTTGGAAAACACAGTCCGTCACCTCTCTCCCGAATTACAGGGTCGGTGGGCGGAAGAAGCAGAACGGATAAGCCGAAGCGACAGGAAGGCTAACTTCAAAGACCTGACCGAATACTTGGACAGGCAAACGAAGATAGCTGACAGCAGGTTCGGCCGACTCATCCGGGACAGCAACCAAGCAGACAAGCCCAGTACTAGCCAAGCTCAAACCCCTGCACGGGAACATCCGGAATATCAACCCTGGACCAATGCGCACGCCAGTTCACGCGATGCCACGGCGTAAACAAATTGCAGATCCTGTGAGGCCAGCCATGGCCTACCAGTATGCCCCAAGTTCGGCAACGCAACAACAGACGAACGGTGGGGAATGGCGAGGATTGCAGGAGCATGTTTTATCTGTCGCAACACCACGTACAGGGCGGCAGCTTGTAGGACAAGGAACCGATGTGGTCACGAGGGCTGCACGGCCAGAAACCATCGATTGCTGCACCGGGCGAGAGTAACCATATCCGAGGCGTGTACCAAGCCCAGTGTCATTTGTTCAACGTCGCGGTCTGCCAGTAAATTGGTACGACTGGCAGTAGTTGCCGTGGAAGTAGTGACTCCGACCGGGGTGTTCAAAGCCTTGGCTTTCGTCGGTAGTGGATCTGACACTACTCTAGTGAAAGAGCGGTTTGCCAACAAACACCAACTGGCTAAAGGTGCGACGTCCTTAGCAGTGAGCACGGTGGGCGGAACGCAAGTAATCGCCGCCGGCAGGTTGAGGCTGCAACTCCTCTCTCTAGACACTAACGAGAAAAGTGAACCAACGGAGGCATTCACGTTAGCGGATCTCCCCATGCAAGCACCATGGTCGGTGAACGCAATCTTGACTAGGTGGCCCCACCTCCAGGATGTAACCGTTGTAGACTGGGAAGATGATGAGGTGGATCTCCTCATCGGCTGCGACGTGCCAGAGGCGCATTGGGTGCTTGACCAAAGAGTGGGCGACCGCCAGGCACCTTTTGCCGTACGCACGGCTCTGGGATGGATGTTATACGGTCCAGTAGGGGTACGCGGTTCCGTGAATTGCTTATCCGCCGAAACGGACCGCATAGAGTATCATCTGAAACGGCTGTATGAAAAGGAGTTTCATGACATTGGAGACGAAAGACCGACGTTGTCTCAAGAGGATCGCTTCGCTCTACAAACGGTGCGGCAAGGCAGTAGAGGCCTCAAAAACAGTTCGAGGTTCCCCTACCATGGCGCACACCGGTCGACCCGTGGACTGACAACAGAAATTATGTTCTCCAACGATTACTACGACTAAAAGAACGCTTCATTCGAGACCAGAATCTGTGGGAACGACACGCGGATTTGATGAAGCGAAACGAGGCCCTCGGTTACGTTGTCTAGGTGCCTGTTAACACCGAAAGCAAAAGAGGTATCTGGTATCTGCCTCACAACCCGGTTATCAACCCCAAGAAACCCAAAAACTGCGGGTGGTTTTCGAATGTGCAGCCAAGTTCCAGGGCAAGTCGTTAAACGATCGCTCACTTCAAGGGCCTGACTGGACCACGTCACTAATCGAAGTTTTTTGCCGTTTCAGAGTGGGCAAAGTGGCTTTGTCTGTTGATATTAGGGAAATGTTTCATCAGGTGAAGATTCCAGTAGGAGAACGAGATGCTTTGCGTTTCCTGTGGTGGGAAGAGGGCGACCGAGACAATGCAGTGATGAATTATAGGATGACCGTCCACCCCTTCGGAGCCATATCGTCACCATTCTGTGCGAACTACGCCCTACAAGAAGCAGCGAACAAACATGGAGATTCCATCCATCGGTCGATGTTAGATAGCTTCAGCAGGAACCTCTACGTCGACGACTATCTTGGGTCATTCGATGATATAGTATCAGCTCTAGCGCGGTTCAGGGGCCTGACAAGATTGCTGAAAGAGGGCGGCTTCCATCCAACAAAATGGATGTCGAACGCTTCAGAAGGGCTAAAGGTCATTCCGTACCACGGACAGACCGAAAGGGTAAGAGATTTGACGGCTCCTCACTTCCTATCGAAAGCACTTTAGGAAAACAATGGGACGCGGAAACGGACGATTTTGTTTTCGGGCTAAACGTTCCCGAGTTGCCAGTAACCCGTCCAGGTGTGCTTTCCGCTGTCTCTAGTTTGTTCGATCCGCTTGGTTTTGTCTCACCATGGCGGCTACCCGGAAAGATCTTGCTGCGGCGGCTGTGCCGTAGGAAAGTTGGTTGGGACCAGTCACTGGACCGAGAGGACCGGTTGGACTAGGAATAATTTTTAGACACCTTGGAGAAGTTAGGGGGCACAAGGATTCCATAATGTTTGACTCCTGGCTATACGACGCGGACGGGGAAACTGCATGCTTTTTCCGACGCATCCGAAGTCGGTTATGGGGCTGTGGTGTATGAACATGGTGCACAGGAGATGGACAATATACTACGAGGATCCTGTTCGCCAAAGCCCGCGTTGCTCCACTGAAGTCGGTCTCAATCCCACGCATTGAACTCAGCGCAGCCGTGTTGGCAGTCAGGGTGGTGCAAGCTGTGAAGGGATGTTTCGATCTCTACATTTGGTCGGTGAGCTTCTGGACGGATTCAACGTTAGTTTTTTACTATATCAACAACGTCCGGAGCCGGTTTAGTACTTTCGTTGCTAACCGGCTCACGATTATCCACGATGAATCAGCCACGCACCAGTGGAGTCATGTAAGGTCTGGCGATAATCCGGCCGACCTGTGCTCCCGAGGTGCGAACAACTTCAGGCAACTGGACACGTGGACGAGAGGGCCAAACTTTCTGCAATTGCCCAAACAGGACTGGCCCGTGTTCGAATTAAAACCCCCTACGGAAGTGGAACTGGAGATCAAAGGCGTAGTGATAGCAACAAACGTCGTCGAAGCGTCATCCATTCTATCACGACTGGTCAGGTTTTCTTCCTGGATGAATACACTTTGTGCTTAGTCTGGTTAGCCAGGTTCAAGAGAAATTTACTAGTCATGAAAGGGCTACGCCCTTCGGGCCGGATACAGGTTGGCCCGATAAGTCCCGATGAGCTACAAGCGGCACAATACGATATTTTCAGAATGATACAACGCGAGGCTTTCGCCCGAGAGATCGAGAGGGCGGAAGAAGTAGGGCCAGTCAACAAAGAAAAGTCAACTCCGAGAGGCAAATTGAAGCGCTTAAACCCCAAACTCATTGATGGACTGCTGCAAGTGGATAGTAGGCTGACGAACGCCCACCTGAGCTTCGACAAAAAGTATCCTATACTGCTGCCTGCCAGACAACCTGTAGTACAGCTAATGATCCAACACGTCCACGCCGTGGGTGGAAGTGCCGGGGAGAGTCGCGTGACGAGCGTCATCCGAAAGCGCCTTTGGTTGCTGAGAGGACGGGAGACTATAAAAAGTGTGCAATGTAGGAGACGCAATGCCACGGCGGGCAGACAACTCATGGCCTCTCTACCAGAATGCAGGACGACTGCGGGCTGGTGGCCGTTCAGCGACACCGGGTTGGACTATTTCGGGCCCTTGTGGATCAATTGCGGGAAGAGATTAGAAAGGCGATATGGATGTATCATGACGCGCATGAAGTCACGCGCGGTACACCTAGAAGTCGCACATTCGATGACGACCGATTCGTTTCTACGGGCCTTGCAAAGATTTATCAACCGAAGAGGCGTACCGGCCGATATATACTCAGATAATGGGTCGAAATTTGTGGGCGCTCACCGGGAATTGCAGCGTTGGCACAAGAACATAAACAGGGACGAACTGCAGGATCGAACCGTGGCCTACGGCATACGATGGCATTTCAACCCCCCACAGGCCAGCCACCGAGGCGGCGTATGGGAACGCATGATCCGGTCCGCCAGACGGATATTGCTGTCAATCATGGAGCAGCAGCCGCCCGACGACGAGACGCTGAACACCGTCATGACTGAGGTGGAGAGAATCCTGAACAACCACCCTATGGTTCCAGTAATGAACGGTGACCCCACCCACCTGGCACTCACCCCGAACGACTTATTGACGTTAAGGTCGAACGAGGGTTTCCAAGGGCCGGTAGACTTTCGTGGGAGCTACCTTCACGGGTCGAAGCAGGCAAACTATCTTGCCTGGAGGCGGTGGCTACGGGAGTACCTACCGGCTTTGCAGACTCGACAGAAGTGGCTGGTCAAATCAAGACCATTTCAGGTTGGGGATGTGGTGATGATCACAGCCAAACATGCACATTTCAGTACCTGGTACTTGAATGTAGTTATGGAGACCATCGAAAACACTGACGGAATGATAAGAACGGTGGAGGTGAAGACAGCTAACGGAGTGCTCATTCGTGACATACGCAGTATTAGCCTACTCGAGAGTGAAGGCGGAGAAGCCGATAACGCTGAGGCCCAGTAGACTATTTCGCTTTCGTCTTCGTGGTGGGTAAAGAAACCCCATATATAAGAGCAATCCCGATACACTGCAGTATTGAACCATCATACACCCCGACGCACACTCATCTACGTTGTACCCGTTATACCACATGGTCTCCGTAAAGCTTTACAGGGCTCACAATCTTTCTTTGACGCTACAGAAATTTTTCTGATATGTGGTGATGAATGCGATTCCATTGTACATCCAGACACTTACACACATAACCGATAAACGTTTTACCCCGTAACCCCTACCAAACATGTAACAGTGTTTGTCGTTTGTTTTTGTGGACGTTACCGAACGCCTTTTGCTTATGTATAAGTAGCGGAGCTAAGGTCACGCACACATGCCCACATTTTACTCGTTTATGCCATGCAGTCCCCGTCAAACACGCCACAGTGCTCACAGTCTTTCGTTGACGTTACAGAAAGCCCTTCTTTGATGTGTGGTGATACTTGTTATTCCATTATACATACAGACATACGCCCATACCCGATGCACGCAATGTCCCGCATCCCCTACCAAACACGTGACGGTGTTCGCAATTTGTTTTTGTTGAAGCTACTGAAATGTCTTTTGCATATGTGGAGGTAGCGGCGAATACATCATACACACACACTCACACAAGCGCATACAGCCAGGGCAGGACGGCCTTTCCAAGGACGGCATCTAAGTTTCCCCTTCATGCCCGCCATCGGTCAGTTGTTCTCGTGGAAGATGTAGAATAGCATCGCGTCTATGTGGCCAAAGGATTAGGTGCGACCATGAGTGGAACGTTGACGACAAGCATTAGGCGAGCAGTGACAGCAGGGCCTGGGTAGGTAGGAAGAATCAGTACCTTTATAACAAACCTCTGACTCTGCTAAGGATTCGGGAGGATTTTGGTGGGCGGTGTAACGACCGGTAGTGAAAAATCCCCTTAAAACCCATGCGATTCATTTATTTCCCTAACATCACTCACTTGCTTACACTATTGACGTGTCTCTACGAACTGTTTGTTTCTATGAACCAGTTGTTGTTTGTTCGCGCCCAGAGCGCTGCTTTGTCATATCCTTGTTCTGGACCTGCGTGGCGCACGTGCTGTTTGCTCACACGCTGCAATTCGGTTTCTCGTTTGTTGAGTCCTTTTGCTCTCATTATTGAGGTTTGTATCTTTTTGGTGTCATTGTTCATTCAATAATCTAGTATCGTAGAATATCACGGATAATCGTCTTTTGACTTCGGGATCCGTTGCGAATTTGGCTACGTATTGCTCAAACGTGTGTTACAAATTCCTCCGGCATCCTGAAGCTCTCGGTGAATGGTTCGAATTTGTATTATTCGGAATAGATCATACTCTGCGAATCGTAGTTCGTAGAAAGTTATTGGTCCCACTTGTATACCGCTGAAGGGTTGGACCCTTTGCATGACCAATAAACGCCTCCTAAACCTTGCCAAACACGCTGGTGAACAACGTATCTCCATCCAGTAGGAAGACCCGACTAACCGTAGCAAGATGAAAGTCGGTTCGGCGGCTGCCACCGTCATCTTCACGCCTTTGATCTCTAGTTTCCATTCCAGAGGGGGTTTGGTTCGTATATGGGCCAGTCCTGTTGAGGCATGTGCACGAATTTCGGTCCTTCTGTCCACATGCTTGGTTGCCGGAAATTGGTCGCACCTCGGAAGCTCAGGTCGGCCGGGTTACCGGCGGACTTGATATGCTTCCACTGGTTCATTGCTGTTTCGTCGTGCATGATCGTGAGCCGGTGAGCGATGAAGGTGCTAAAACGCCTCCTTGCACCGATAGTGCAGTACAGCACCCTTGTCGAGTCCGTCCAAAACCTATCTGACCAATTATAGAAAAGGAGGCACGCTTCACTGCTTGTACCGCCCCCACTGAGGTGGAGACTCGAGATCGAGACCGATTTCAATGGGGCAGCGCCAGCTTAGGCAAACAGGATCTTCTTACTGTATCGCCCATCTCTCAGGCGCCACTTTCCATACACCACGGCCCTGTAACCCAATTCTGACGCACCAGAAAAGGCCTGAGAATCTCCCATCTGTGTTTTATGATCAGAGGGCAAGCACCTCGGGATCCGTATGTCTCCTAGTCTCTTCCAATAGATCAGAAATTCTTCCCATTCTAGCCGGTCTTCTCAATAAAGTGGCTGGTTCCAGCGGACTTTCTTACAATAGAGCTTCTGCAGCAGGTTCTTTCCGGGCGGCAACCAGGGGGAGACAACATCTAGTAGATCGAACAGGTCAGCTCGAAAATGAAGTCGTCCGCGTCCGAATTCCATCGTATTTCCAGAGTGTGTTCGGCTAGATTGGGAACCTCCCGGGTCTCGAACCTTTTCGGCCTCCGCGTAGTGCGGAGTGGCTTTGGGCACTTCCGACGCGTTCGACATCCATTTCGTCCGATGGAAACCGCCCTTGTCTAGCAGTTTTGTTAGGCACCCAAATTTCGCTAGGGCCGAATCAAGGCCATCGGAAGGCCCAAGGTAATCGTCGATGTAAAAATTCTTGCCGATGCTGTCTACTACTGACCGGCGGGCCAGAGTTCCACGTTTGTTTTCTATCATAAATTGGCGATGATATCGCTCCGAAGGATGGACTGTCATTCCATGGTTTATCACCGATTTGCTCAGGTGGTTCTCGTCCTGCCATAAGAATCGCATCTCGTTCCTCTACCGGTATTTTTACCTGGAGAAACGTTTCTCTGATGTCGGCTGACAGAGCCATTCTGCCTAGTCTGAAACGGCGCAGGGCCTTAGTCAACAGGGTGGTCTGAAAGTGCCCCGGTAGCAGACCATCATTCGACTACTTTCCTTGGGACTTGGACACACGACCGAAGAACATCCCAAGATTTACGGGTTTCTGTGAAGGAAGAACAAGGTGATGAGACAGATATCGTATCCCCCTCGGCCGTCGGTGGCGCCAGGCACCTTTTCCACGCAGTCAGCGTTTTGTTTTACATAATTACCCCAGCGTACCCCTCCCAAGGGCCCTGATCCCGTCCGAAAAGTCTTTTGAAGCGTAGTAGTCTTTAGAGGGCTTGAATTCCGTTGTCCGTAGATGGTCGGCTTGAGTAACCCACGGGAAAAGAACCTGGAACTTCTTTTAGGGCAAACCGATCCTTCGCCAGGGTGGTGTCCGATCCGCTTCGACGAAGGCCAACGCCAAGGCCACCCCGTTCGGGGTCATCATTCATACAGCAACCCCCACAACAGTATCGGTTTGCTGGCAGAACGTGAAGTTGAGCAAGTCGCACTAGGCTTCGTGTTCACATCTGGCGTGGCTCCTTTCACCTGACGTGGTAGTCGGTGGTGTCTGCCCCGACAACCTTCGTGACCTCACCTGGTTCTCGTTCCCCAAGCTGCCACCCGGTGTGTGGTGTAAAGGCAGATTAAGCACGCTCCTGTCTTCCTCGCCACTCCCTAAGTTTCATTTATTGTGGCCTTGATGAACTTGGGACATTCTGGCGACACATGGCTGGCGCCGCAGTTCCTGCAGCATGGGTGAGCTATAGCCTCACGTGAAACGGCGTGCAAACAAGCCCAGGGCTGATATTTCGGATGTTCCCCTGCCCAGTCTTGAGACTGGCTGGTGCTGGGTCTGTTTGCCCGGTTGCTATCCCGGATGAGTCAACAAATCTACCGTCGGCTATCCTGGTTTGCCCGTCTAAGTATTCTCTCAAGTCCTCGAATTTGGCCCTACCGTCGCTCCGGCCTATACGTCCCGCAGCTTTCACCCACCGACCCCGTAGCTCAGGAGGGACTTCGCGGACCATACCCTCTAATGTATGCATTTCTTCGAGGTCTGCACTGCGATTCAATGGTCGAGGGCTACTGAACAGTTCTGCATCTTAGTTATTAGGTCGTCCATTGCGTAGGCGTCTCCCTTTGCTCTACTAGACTCTGATATCACGCATTCTATTAGATTACAGGCTACCTTGAATGGCTGGCCAAACAGGTCCTTCAGAATCTTCCTTGCACGCGCTTGGCCTTGGTCCAGGTCAAGTATGGTACACCCATCAATAGTTTCCCTGGCTCTCTCTTGATAGCAGTGGGTCAAGTAAAGCAGCCTTTGTCCAGGGGCGGTTACCTTATTTTTTCGACGAGGGTTTCGAACTGTTTGATGAGCTCGCATTAATGCTAGGGTCTTTCTTCGAAAATCGTCAGCTCTACTCTCGGTAAATCGATCTTTGGTTCTGCCAGTGATGAATGTTTGACGGCCGGCATGCAGCTTCCCATTTCCATCACCCTGGTTTGATGAAGGGCTCGTTGTCACTAGTTTTATGCTCGCACTAGCTCCGTCTACACGTTCCCTCTGCCTCGTGGGCCTGCTGCTCAGAGGACGATGGCTGCTGCTCTAGATCTAATATCCTCAACGTAAACAAACCAACATCTCTACAATCAACAGCACTCTCGATAAAACACGAACTGGCACTGACAGGGCTAGGTGATCTAACAATTGCTATATAATTAAAGTTACTCAAACCCACCCCAGGGACTTGCCGCATTACTCCCCGTCCAGGCTCCTACTGCAGTGATCCTTTTCTGTGCATGTCAGTTGTTTCCTTGTTCCAAAAGTAACGGATTAGTTATTGCAACACGCTTTTTAAAAATGCCTATCAGAATTTGAATGAAAGACAAAAGCCTAAACACCGTTGATCCGTGAACTCCTCTATACTAGATTATTAAATGAACAACGAATTAAAACGTGAGAACCTCAGTTGTGCGATCGCACGGGCTGGAATAGTGGGAACTAGGTTCACGGCGTGCAAGAGATAAGCACGCGCGCCATACAGGTCCAAGATGGGGTGTAACAAGGTGGCGCGCGAGACGCGAACAAACAAGGGTTGGTCCGTGGAAACATTTAGCGTACGAAAACACGCAGTTGGTGTGTGTTGGAGAGCGATATCACAAAATCACGAAATTATAATATCTTTGAAGGATTTTCTACAACCGATCATCACAACGAATGCCTTTCATGAAAAATCATGTAGAAGCCTTTAAGCTTTCATTGGTTAACGACGTACGGTGCATTACCCGCTGTGAGAGCATTTTTATGTGGGAAGTAGGTTAACGAAATATCTGGTTGTAAGACAATTAAAACCTTGCAGCCCGGTAACTCGAGACAGAGTGTAGAATCTGTCGCAATAAGCGCGGACCTGAGGCTCAAATCGAATAAACCCATGAGAAGCCGCTTTGATTCCAATACCAGACCGACCTGCAGGCCCCTACTTATAAACCTCTATGGCAGCTGTTGTTTTAAAGGGAGTCTGACCTTTTGGCTTCAGCAGGAAATCGCTTAGGTCTGAGTAAGTTGAGCTTGTAGGCATTTTTACAGTGGCTATTTAGGAATTCAGGTGTCGCCACAACTTTCATTGTGCCTAATAAACATTGGGCCTTTTTCCGTCAAAAGCGATGGCGACAAAGATAAGCTATAGTTTTAGAGTTTCTGTAGCATTCGTTGTTGTCTTAGGCGAAGTGAACCACATATATGCGTCGTGTAGCAAATTATCTCTACTGGTATCGAAAGAGGACGGTTATACGATATGAGTGAGAGCATTAGCCTATGTCCACGAAAAAATGGAGGTTGGTTTTTCAAAACAGTTCAGTTCTGAAGGAGGCAACTTTTCATAACAAGTATAAGCCATTTGTTAGGTATGAACGGACACCATGGGGACAGTTTTGCCATTCTTCCACTCAAAAAACTGCGGGATGATTTACCCAGTTATTTTGCGTTGAATAGGGTTTACTTTCCAAATAAGCAGCTCCAGAGTTTGAACGGTCTGGAAGCTAGAAAACAGCACGATTACACTTGGCCCAGGCAGGCGGAACTAGGTGTGACCCGTGAAACTCACTAGAAAGAAGAACACTGCATGCAGAATGACAGATAAAAAAAGAGGAACTAGAGTTAAAGACCGGCACAGACGGAAATGGGATGTTTTGGAGAGATTGCAATGGGCGTAAGACTAGAAATGCAGGCGACGTGGGTTTTTGGAGGGGTGCCGAACACTGATTGCCAATCCTCGTTCAAGCTAGCGTACAACCGCACGACAGAGCGTGAAAACTACCTCTTTTGGAGGTTTATTCCGTGCATTTACTGCCCAGAAGAAGAAACCGGTCAAATACTTCGCAGTGTTCCAGGCTTACTCGGCTTTGGGCCAGATCATCTAAGGATTGGGTTATCACCAAAGTCAAAAAGCTACCTTGGACTCCGAAATTTCTGTTGTCAGCCTGAATGCTTGAATGAAGTCCCCTACAACCCGTCTCCGATCAATGGTAAGAGGTGCTTAGAAAGCCTATCTTACTGTGTACTTCGTGTTCCGCAGACCTAGGTTAGTCTTCGTAAAACTTCGCCGCACAGTCTCTAGAGCCCGCCGGTCCCTAGCTAACGAGGGAGCTTATGCCTGCATAGCATATTCTAGGCGAGGCCGATTAACAATTTGTACGTCGGGGTTAAGACCATGGGTCTCCGGAAATCAGCCGTCTAGTGAAGTTGATACAGGGCTCTATTAGCCTTTCTGGTGGCAACGGCACATTGGGCTGACTGTTCAAAGAAATCATGGATAGGTACCCCGAAATCTCTGATGGTAGGGGTCCGCGAGATCCCGGCTGTTCACCCAACTACATATGTCCACTTAGAAAAAGGAGCGCCTAAGCCCATGTTTATGGATTCGTATACACGTTTCCGTATTCAAATTTACTCAGCGGTCTTCTGAGGAATGTTTTTTGTCAATAGTTTTACGTTATATAGTATGCGCTCAACGTCACATATTCACGAACAGCACGTACCATGGTTTACGTAAACCGTGGCTGCAATCCTGCTACGCAAGTGACTCATCGTGCACAGTATGCATGATTTTCCGTTTTTGTTTCGATGGAGTCCATAGTGTCCGAGATCAACGTTCTACAGTGAAAACTGGCGAATGTTCAATGGACTTTCGTCGCACCTGCAATGGAAAAGAAAGTAGCTTTCGATCTCACTAACAGACTGTTCCAAGTCCGTTCGGTAAGGTGTTATAATAAGAACAGTCATTGTACGCGTTAGACAGCAATACAGGGTACACTTTTATGCCCAAAACCTATAGGCGGATCAAAGTTCCAACTAAAATTCACTATTGAGCTGATAATTAAACGGCCTCGGGGAATACCGCCGAAGCATGCCATACAGAGACCAAACCTTAGTGGACATAAATGCACAACTAACATTGATAATTAACTGCGCACACCATGTTCATATTTTTAGCGTCTCACAGGTGCGATGCGAACATTTTATTACATAAAACCCAACATGAGCATCAGCTCGCTGGATTCGATACTCCATGGTAATTGACAAATTCAAAAGCTTCATGCAAAAAACACCACTTTCACGATGAAATTTCAAGATAGACTTGGTAGGTCAGTTCATCATTTTTCAAAGCTGGAGCGCCATTATTGAGGCGGTGCACTTTTAAAAGAACATGTCGGGTAGAACACTTTTGGTCACCAAAAATGTCCCAGCTGTTCCGAAAGAGGCAGCGAATTGGGGCAGTTGAACAGGAGATGGAGATGAACCAACTGAATTTAGTGAACTTTTCTCCGTATGCAAGCCGCCACGACGCGTCGGCTACCGGAACATCTCGCAGTAAAAATTAATAAACTTCGGTTCTTGTTTGGCAATCGTTTTAGCCTTATAACTTTGTTTTTAAATAAACTGAACACTTGCAGTCTGCTTATCTGGTACCGTAGAGTATTCCAATCAACCCTGTTTTGCTCTGAGATGCGTTTATTTGGCTACGCGGTACTCTAGTACGAAATAACCACCCAAATTCCCCCATAGGCCGCCTGAGCTTGCTGCATAATATGCTACGAAATCACCCTACACTCTGCCACTTTTGACAGTCTGAGATTCGCTCACATTGATCATCACCAATCACCAACAGGGTTACTATATGAGGAAACCCACACACTCCACAACTCTATATCACTCCATTACCGTACCACAAGTTCGACCACATCACCAAATACCGGCATCTACTCGCTGCCCTTCGTAATTACTCGCTGATCACCGGGTAAGAATAAAATTATGAGAACTCCGGCTGCTCTAATGAACCCAAATGTTATAACATAAACCGATACATGGCCCAGTGAGACCTCTCCGGTCGAGCATGTTTCTATCACTGAGTTCGACCTATTTTCAAAACCTCATCAATCTAGCGGCGTGGGGGTTTCTTGGAATACGCCCGGCAGGGCATCCTAACAACTGTCATCCATCATTCCTACTTGCTGAGACCTGTGACAGTGCGAGACCACAACTCCAGTTGTGCTCCAAAGCATACTGGTAGGTTGCATCTACCGCCTCCTGGCCAGGACTGAGTCCCGGTCAGGACAAGAGGAGGCATGACCCTTATATTTACCGCCTTTTTCTCGTTGCAAAGAATGGAAATTAAGGGTCAACGTCTAAAGTAATACCCTAAACTTGTCCTTCTTTTTCGGGAACCAGTCATCGTGGAGGGGTAAACAAAGCTCGTTTAAGGAGCAGAAAGTGTTTTCTAACTTTTTACCAAATGGGATTACTACATTCCAGCCAGCAAAAATAGACTGTATTTCATGTACGTACTTGGCTTCCCGCCCGTTCAGACACCTGACATTTTAACCCATCCTTGGTCCCTTTCGCGTCTGATTGCTAGAATGGCATCCCAGTGGGTTCAAAGGTATATTTCGGCCAGCAAATACCTCATAAAGTTACCTTCACCTTTCAAACCTGGTCCTTTTTCATCCAGCTCACGTCATCGATGAACAAACAAGGAAGATTTTTAGGGCATTCTGGTCGTTTTTACAGCTTCATGCCACAGAGAAGCGCATCATGTTTATCTTCTGAGTCTGCTTGTTTGAACTGTTCATGGTCGAGTTCCTCTACGGATTTCTAAACCGGCAGAAGGTTAGTTTAGATGTATCAGCTGACTGTCAAACCCCGATTCAAGCGCGACTGCGCTTGTGCTTCTTGGCTGTGTCATGCTGCCACCGTCACACAGCCTCACCCACAAATTCTTGGCCTGTGAAGCCAATGTTCCTTTCATTTATAGAGTCTAAAGCAGTTATATGAAAATCCACGGCTTGCCAGCGATAAGGTCATCAATTACAATTCACTTGAAAGCATTTCCCGCAAAAGGAAAATGCTGTCGTGAGTGCTAACATCCTTTGCTGTGTTATTCACCTAAGAGGCCATCACTAAATATAATATTTTTATAACTAACTGCCGACTGCTATAGCAGTTTGATAATTTCTCTAGCAGCGCACAGCCCATTTGTAACATCGGCTTTCGGCCGGTGCGTATATTAACCATTTTACGCGGGTTACAAGTGAATTCTTACGGAGGAAGTCGACCACCAAAGTACCGTACGCTGCCTTATGGACATTCTGTTTTAATGTATTGATTAAATACGCTGAAACACTCCGACATAGATCGCTCTATTCCGTGCCTTTAAAATGGATAAAATAAGGGCGATTATTTAAAAGTCAATTTGTTAGATGAAAGGTCTCATGAAAAAAGCAATCTACGGAACATGGCAGGAGTTAACAAGGCATATAATATATTTCACACGATTGGAATGAACCTTTCAGAAACCACCCAGAAACCGCTAGAAAACCGGTCACCGTCATAGTACAAACCGTCTAAAAGCAGACGAAAACCAATCGGTTTCGGGGTGGTTTTGATACGACGGCTGAAGTATCAGCTACTCAAACACGGCTGATTGAGAGAAGACGGAAGTCGACCTGTTTTCTGACCACAAACAAACCAATCAGCGGTAGCTTAGCGGTAAGGTGGTCAGACGCGGTCAGGTGACCCTAAATTTCGACACAATGTAACCCCTCTTGGGCTGGCTGGGTCTCTTGACTTCGGTCCTGTTAGCGGCGTGCCCACCGTGGATTCTGACTACCTCTGCAATGTGTAAGCCTTAGCTGATGTTTTCACTGCTCCAAAAATACGCTGGTCTTTACTTTTCAGGCCCACCGGCTCCTTCGTTTTCCTCTGTTGTATCCTTCTTGGACAGTAGGCTGTAGGTGTTACGGATCCCACCAAAAGATGGAATAGTATGGGTCTGCCACCCACTCGCAATCTCTCAGTGGTTTTCACTAAGTCGTCGGGTTACGTTTTGCTCAGTGAACACAAAATGTCACCAGTAAACCCAGGCTTCCGTCACATTACAAATCCTACTCCGTCTAGTACGTAAGTTCATTCCTCGGGCAAACTAGTCACTCCTTCTGGCGTCATTCGGTGCCACAATTGGAATAATTCCTTCCAACAGCTCATCCCTCGGACGGCAGCTGACCATATAAAAGACAGTTCTGCATGCCTGAAACACTTTGACATTCTCCCTAACCAGAACCTTTCTAAGAGGAATATCCGCATGTCCTGTATCGAGGGTAAGAACCTTGACTTGCATCCTAAGTACTTTGCACCTTATGACTCCTCAACTTGGCCTCTAGTATATCGCCTCTTCAACACTCTTCTGATTGCAAAAAATCCTTACATTTTAAGCCAAGGGGCTCAAACTTTCAATGGTTTTAAGAAATCAGGGAATGTGGCAAGGATATTTAGACTAAGGTCGTCTCGTTCACTTTGCACCATCTCAAAATTATTTGTCTCTGGCTCGCCCACTGCCGAAACAAATAAAGCTGTCGCGGAAGTGCTCAATGTTCTCAGAATTTCCTCTTTCATAGTTTCGGTTCACCTTCCTCCCCCTACACGTCTTCCATTTAATAATGCTAGACTTTCTCAGTTATATTTGACTCTGATGACACCCGTAACATGACATCCAGACTCAGGGCTTCTGCCAGGCCCTACCCGGTTGGTGCCTCTGCCGCATTTACAAATCTAGATTGGATTCACAGGTAAGTGGTTCACCTCAACTTCCTACGCTATTCTTGGTGAGTAGTAAAGTGCCTAAAAAGTGGAAGTGCCACTTGAACTTTCCATGTTTTGAAAGAGGTTTGACCCAAGATCCGGATAAATGCCAACTAATAAGCCGCACAATACGTTCGTCCGAGCTCATGCAGTGCATAGTCGAATTCCAAATCCAGGTTCTCCTGACCTCCGGCGACCCGCAAAGCAGCTATCAACAAGAACTTATTAGGACGCTTTCGTGAAAGTCGTATCATTTGGATTTCTTTTGCTGCTCTGGTAATTCTAAGGATCATGGTAGGTCGGCGGTCGTCACACGTCTCCACATAGCCAAAGCACTTGATCGTGCAACCCGTGCTTACCCTTTGTCCCAGATTCATGCCTTTGGCACAGTCTACCTTCTGAACCCTATATGTCCGCTTCACTGCAACCAGCCTCGCTCGACGAGCCCCAGTAAGCACCCACCAACGGTTGTGTGCGCCATCCTTGTGTATGACGGTCTTTCTCGCCCCACGGGGATGCTTTTGCAACAACTTTATGTTTACCCATTTTTTATTACCTTCCGCAAAGGAATCCGAGACTGATTCGCATTTACCGCTCTGCTAGATTCTACTTTACTTCATTCGGAACTGCCTAGATTTTCTCACTGTAGGCAAAACGTGAGTCTCCTAACCTCAGAATTTGCGAACACCGCACCCCACCGGGTAGCTTTGTACACCGTCATAATGCATTCACCCATGCTTCTCGGCCATCATTACGGTTACCATTATCACAGGCATTGACTCGCGAACTTCACCAGCATTTCTTCGTGGCACGCTCATCGGCTGCCGACTACCACTTACCACGGTATTCTCATTACCACGAAGGATTTCCGTGAGAAGTTTGCCATTTTCGCAGGGATTGGAAAAATTGTTCAAGTACCTTTGGAAAGATTCTACAAATCCACTGATATGTACTGAGTAGCAAGCCACAAGATTTGTGGTAACTAATGGTTAAGAAACCCGTTCTTTATCTGTCCCGAAATATTTATGCCCATTGCAGTACTTTTTGCTGCTGAAAGATGACAGGAAATCAAAATAAAATAGGGTAGGAGCATATTATCCAATTTCGGTTAAAGCGCACGTGTTGATTCACGGGCCAAATTCGCCAGGTCACTCAGCGAAGAGAAATATTCTTGAATTTTAAAGGGGATAATCGAAAGTTCCTTGACGGTGTGATGTTGCTAGATGGAGTTTGGATAAATTAAACCGACGTTGGTTCACTTGGTAAATGCGAACCATTATGGGGTCAAATTTTGGGCACAGTGAAGAGGCTGCCAATGAAGAACTTGATGAAAAATAAGTAAAAAATGCAGCAGCGGATGGCAGGCGAAGCAAGGCTTGCGGAGGTGATGCAAACAATGATTTACGAATACCAGCTGACGTTCATTTTACAAACGGCCAACAAAGTTCAATATTATCGATGATTCAGTGAGGTAACCAGATCACAAAGGGGGAAGCCGGTGCGCAGTGAAAATGCACTACAGAGACACGAGATTATTATTCAATGGACAAAAGAACACTGAATCACATGAGTAGTAGGTAATTTACTATATATGGAGGGAAAGTGAATGCCAGCAGGCCATAGAAACAAGAGCCTCAGCATCTGAAAAAAAGTTCAATGAAGAAACGAATGAAGTACCATGACGAGGTCAAAACATTTTATATGCCCTTTTTGTTCATGTAGGCATACTTCACGTATGGGGTTGGGACCGTCATGATTGGGCAATGACTGAGATGAGAGGAAGGTTGATAATAATCACGAGATTTGAAACCCTCGTAGGTACATGTAAAGTTGATGGCACGGTGACAGCAGTGTTCTGTTGAGAAACAGTCATATGGGAGGGCATCGAAACTGTACGAGCGGAAAATGTCTAGGCTTGAGCTGATCCGTCGTCACGAGGATAGGCACCCCGGATTCTCAACGTGGAATGGGTTAGTGAGAACCGTGGAGGTATCGATGGGCAAACTCCCCTGGCCCCCATGGTCGCTTTCGTCGAAGAAACCGACAGGAAAAGACCGTGGGCTGCTAATCGCTCGAGCCTGAGTACAGAGAACACACACGAGCTTGCTCCGAGGAAACTGCTTCCGAGGTAGCGCTAGCGGTTGCTGCAAGCGCAAAAAGTACAGTCGGGCAAATACTAAGTGGGGTATGATCGGCTGATAACTTTGAGGGGTAGCACTTAGATGGAAACGGTCTGTTATTTCGCTTGGCAGGGTTCAAAGTGCAAAATAGAGCCAAGGATCGATTAGACCTGGCTCACTCTAAAAAGGTCATTATAAGATGCTTTACAACCCTCTGGTGGTCCGTTCGAAAACCTAAAGGACCTTAAGGCGGCTGTCCAAGCGCATATTCAAGCCAAGTAGGGGAGGGGCACCATGTGTCATGTTCCAGTATAGTTCGCAGGAACCCAGAGTAGGTGTACCAGAAGTATTGCCAAAATAACTGGAGTGGGTGGGCACGCATTCATCACAGGGCCGGTGCCAAGAGGGCCTCTAGACCGTCTACTTTGAGAAAATAAGCCCAAAGTACACAAGTTCAGGAGCCAGTGGGAGACTTGGCACTCCGGAAGAGAAGGAAAACCTAACTCTCCTTTAGGCATATTTAGTAGGGCCAAACATTGGGGGGGGGGGGTTGGGTTTCAGGAAAAAGGGCCCGCGAATAAATTCAAAGTAGTGGGTCCTCTGTCCTCAAAGCCCAGTGTGAACGGTGTAGGAAATGCAGCCCCGCAGAAAATTAGACCGCTAAGGAATTATGAATGGTGGCATCGGGGGTAAGGTGTTTAAGGATCTAACAGGTCCGGGACACCAGTCAGGTGGTTTAAAAAGAACTGCGAGAGATGAGAACCGGGAGGAGACTCACAACGGCGAGATGCCCTTACTCTCTCACACTGAACCATGATGAGCCTACCGCCAGAGGATAAGAAACAAGCAAAGATTAGCAGAGATTAGACAAAATATCTGAGTCGGCACATTCCATAGGGCCGGCGTACGAAAAAGACCGCAGCCGGATGAACACCAGGACCAGGAAGACTACTCCCGGTAGAGTTTGTGAGTGCCAGTATAGCTGGCCATTGGTCATGTGTATAAAGTCCCTTGGTAAGGTACCCCTTTGCTGTACCGACTTTCCAGCGTAAATAGCACACTTTTACAATGGCGAGAGTGTGACCGCATGGTGAGGCACTATTACCCGTGAATAAACACATTAATGGTCGCTAGATTGCTTTCTAATTTGGATTTGTTCTAAAACTCGCCTGGCCGGAGGTGGGAGTGTGATCGATGGGCTTTTGTGAGTTTCTTCGTGCTGCCCGTCTGATTTTTGTTTCTGATGAGCACAAGTTTTCGTCAACTTATCAAGCCGTACTCCGCTTGTTTTCTTGCTGGTACCGTATTAGATTTTCCCGATACTAATTTGGTGGGCCCGGCAACTAGATGGCACTCTGCTAGCGAGTTTAAAGGATGCCTTTCGCCGCGTTGTGAGAAGGCACCGAACTGCATCCGATATCCCAAAAAAAGAAGTACAAGAGCACAAGAAAACGCCAACCAAGAAGTAGACTCTTTTTTGACCGACTGATGGCTGCTGATGAAGTTTAAATTGACTTGATAAGCTCTCTTTTAAAGCCCCACTTACCATCCGTTGCACTGCTGATCAGACAAACAAAACTTTCCTTCCGGGAAGCAAATACAATTTGCTGTGAATGCCCTGAGTCCAATCTCATGGTTTTTATCTTTACGGTAATATGAACTATTTCTTTTGTGTTATTTGATTCAAAACAAAAGTCGTCCTTCTCAAAAGGGAAAACCAGGTTTTCATCCATCCCAACAGCACCCCTAGAATCAGGGAGCGGTGCAAGACCAGAAATACAGATGACAAGTCGGTTATCCGATACATGCTGTTTTAAGACAAGGGATTTTCTACACCGCCGTTTGAAACTTCTGAAGCTTTCAACCGTTATTTTGCCCCTGCGGCCCCAGCTACCAACATCAATCCCTCATTTGCACACTCTAACTCTGACTCATCTTTATTCATTGCGTCTTTCGCAATCCGGACAATCTTTCGAGTTCGGTCTCAGCAAAGGTCAGCAAACCGTTTGAGACCAACGGACCGCCTTTGGCAGCCACCACTGAAGGTTGCCTCTATTTACAGGTACCACTGAGCAACATTAACGCCATCGCAACGGATTTCGGCTCTGCGCCTTCCAACCGAAAGAGGTCAGTTATCCTCTCACAATACAAAAAAGAGCTAGATGCAAGAGTTGCCTAGTAACCCTGTGGTGATTTCCAAGCCCGTCATCTCCAGAAAATAGAAGAGCCGAGCAAACTTCGCCTGGTGAGCTATCCTTTTCGGTTCAAAACAATGAACGCTAGGCAGCATGGATTCCCCATACTCCGCTCTTGGTTTTTCTAGTAATCTGGTTTCTCAAGTCTCCTTACCAAACTCACAGACAGCTTTGTCGCCTTTCTTTTTGGTAACTTTTACATGTCCGAAAGCCTTCTACCACGTCTTTTGTTGAAGCAAATTCGTTGACTTTCGTTCTCCCGAAATCGCTGAGCCTTCTCTTTCTTGATTGTTTCCTACCTGTCCCAAAGGTCCCTGGTTGCTTTATTGGCGCGAATGCCCTCAACCCAGAAACAGACTTTAGTGGCTTTGCAAAGAGCAGTGCACTAGGTACTTCAGGTCCAGCTTTTCATCAGTCACACAAAATACGTCATCAGCATACAGGCATTGGTGGTTAATATGGGAGATCGACATCACCGGAAACAAACGTCAGTCCATGTCCTGAATCCTATCTTGACTCATTTATGATGATTTCAGTTAAGCTTTGGTTTTGTTTGAGAATTTGCCCCCTGTTCGTTCGTTCTGAGAAAGTCACTGGCTTTGCCGGTTGATGGATTCGCCAAGATCTTACTAGCGGAGCTCCTCAACTTCCCCTTAATTTTCTACCGATCTCACACATATGTTCCGTATAAACTCTTGGGGTCATGTACGGTTTTCTTTTTGTTTCTCTTTATCATTTCCCATTTGGTTATTGAATCTCACATGCTTTTAATAAAGTCGCCCCTGGTGTTGTTTCTTTCTTTGTTGTCCACCAAGCTCGAAGTATTCCTACATAACTCTTCAATCTTTATTCCACCTAGGTGCTCGTCATCAAACTCGGGTATTTCCGCTTAGCTTCCGTTCTGCGTTCCTTCTTTTTTTGTTGACGACACGGATGGCTCTTGAAATCCCTTTGCTCCAACTTATGCCCCCGCGTTTACCTCCGCTTATTCTTTCTGTAATCTTGTTCAATTGGCTTACCTTTTTTCCTTCAAGATACTTTGAGTTACTTAGGGCTTCATTCTACCGCTTGCTTTCACCTAGTTGGACTTGCTTATGTCGGTTGATTGCTGGATTCTCTGGGCCCTCACTGATTCGGCACTGCCCCATCCTTGAGTCATTCTGTACAAGCCCGTTATAACCTCTTCTGACTATTCTACATTAGCTTGATACGGATCACTTTTTGTCACAACAAGGTTTCCTTTTTACCTTTATCTTCCACTCCCCTTCGCTTCCGTGTGTTGGATACCTACATATTTGTCGAATTTCTTCTACCAACTATGATAAAGGTACATTACCCAACCACGGTCAAGATGTACTCGGAGGCTCATGACCAGCGTGCAGCTTTACTGAATAGGACAGAACATTCACAAACTTTGAGAGAGGTAATACCTTTCACCACAACAATGAGACTGGGCGCAGTTCGAACGAAGTGGCATTAGGCCGGACCACGAAACATCAGTATCGCTTTCTTAATCGTCTTTTAATGCAAAATGTTGCCACATTATCCTTGTGATAGTATGCGTGAGACCTGTCGACGCCTGACGTGGCTAGATGTGTCGCTTCTTACCCCTTGAAATTCCAATTCAAAAGATATCATCTCAGTTCCCTAATATCTCACCGTACAGACTACTTGGGTTCTCTTACGATCTAGCATCCTGTTCCTTAACGCGTCGCTTAGACCGTCTTCAATCTTCCAAATTTTCTGCCCCATCTGTTCGACGTTTTACCCTCAAATGTGGTTGCGGTTCGTTATTTCCCGTTGTCACTGCTTTACATCGAACCTTGTAAACAGTGCCGTATGCTATATAATAGTTCTGTTAAGCACGGTTTATTGGTGAACTAAGCGTATCTCAAAGATCTTGAAGCATACTTTATTCTGGTGTAATCACCCAGCCGGACCCCACTCCGTCTCATTGGATCAGTGGCCTGAATTGATTGTTGGGGAGCAGTTTGAGTTGGCTTCTGGAATAACTTTTGGTGGCAGCCGGATGCCAACAGAAGTTAGGCTCGCTTTTCTTAAGTATGCTTTGTTTCTTTAGTTTCCTCCCGTAGCGCTCAAAAAAAGCAAAGCTGTTGGGGCCAACGATTCCTGGGACTCGGTTTCCTTATTACACGGGGGAGGCAGTCTCATCCGGCGGTTTTCAGCACCACGTGGGAAGGCGTAGATTTATGGTGTGCGGAGGGACTAGAGAAGTTCTTCTGGAGAAAATTAATACAAATAAGTCAACATAGGTCACTTGGGCTTAAAGTCTTTCTGGACCCGGAGGTGAAGGAAGTAAGTGCCTTGAGCGATCAGCGTAGACCAAACTCTGCAGAGGGACTTTCATACAAATGATCTCATCGCCTATCCGATAGACAGTCCATTGGTTCTGCCAACTGCCCTTTACTTGGGTAACAGTTTATCGAGATTGCCACCTCCAACTGCCGAAATTGCCTTTGCTTCCAACCCGCGTCTTGCACACGCACCTCATGACCAGCAATCTGGCCCCATCTGCCACAGCTCACCTGTCCTGTGGACACTGGTGTCCTGACCACCGCCTTCCACCCTAGCACTCTAGTGGACACCGAGACACAAAGTAAGAAGTAGATAGTGAAAAGGATCAACGACATTCCGGCCTTCGCTCTCATTGTTGTGAGCTATGAAACTCTTTCGCTTTGACTATCTTGATCACTCCGCGGTGCGGAGAAATAACCAGGATGGCAAACAATAACTTAGCACAGTGTCCACTATAAATATCGAGAGAAATACCTCCCTAGAAATTTGAGTAATACCCTACCGTGTGGAGTGTCCAAGATTTTCGCAAAATATACGTCCTTTGAAAAGTAGAAAATTTTTTAAACTAGTATTTGAATTCCTCTCTGATTTAGTAGTGCCATATTATCCTTATGATCCTTTTGGCTTCTGCAACAAAGGTTGTTCCCGGCGCAGCCAACACTGGCCGTGTGGTGGCTACCTTTTCCCATTCCCCACTAACAATTTAAGCTACCTCTGTTTTGGCCAGGTTAGGCCTGCACTGTAACGATGAAAATACTTATTTAGTTTATACTTAAGAGTAACTCCCTCAATTCTGCCGTCCACCGTTCACCATACAGAAATTGCGCACTGCACTTATTGCCTCCGCCCGTTATTCCCCCATAGTTCAGTCTGTTGGCCGCTGGTCCAGAAGTCTGTGACCCCTGATTTTTATCGGAATGTTTACAATGACCCACAGCTGAGACGCCCTCTAGGTCGCCGCAAATTTGGTCCTTTTTAGATTTTGCTGTTTGCTCGTATGGCCTTCGTTCCATCAGGTCTCATTTCCTGAAAAACAGATGGATTTATTCAGTTGATCGATCGCACAAGGTTACTTTTCACGGTAGACCGCCATGGCTGAAATATATGCACACGCTGGCCAAGGCTTCTCTGAAGGTTCGCACCGCTCGATACCGACGTACATGCCCCACAACAGCCTCACCGGATAGCCTGGCCCGTTCACTTTTTCAAATGAAATCATGCGCCTTCTCATTTATTACATTCCAAGGGCTCTGCAAGCGGTTCTCCTTAAACTTATCCGCAGTACTTAAGCACTAGAATGGAATCAAGCTACTCCAGTAGCGTTCAGACCTCACTTCCTTCTGTTTGCTCAAAATATTCCATTTGGGTCTACTTCTGCCTGTCATTTGATTCTTCTCATGGGTGTAGACAGCGCGTCTCGGCAGGTGGGCTCATTCTGCGGCCTTTCTTGTTTCAATTCTCAGGTTCTATGTTCTGAGTGACCTAAATGGCGAACAAAAGAGTCATCGAATAAAACGTCAATCATCCATGAGTAGTCAAAAACTGGCCCCACATTTGTTTGGTGAAGAATCAAAAACACTTTCATCTCCAAATCCACATAACACTCGTTGTCACTTCAGACCCAGTTTTCTGCAGATCACAGCTATGGGCCTTTGCGCCAAAAAGGTATCTATTCTTGTGATCTCTTCATGTTTGCTTTGGCCCATATGCCAAATTTCCAAAACCCGATTGAATGTTTCTTCAAAGCTTCAATTTTGAGGTTCCCAGCCTATCATCCGAAAGCAATTCGCAAAGATACCACGGTGTACTACCTCCCCCGTGAATAACTTGTTTTCCTGTCCGATTTCGCCCTAAGCTTCAGTCACCCGAAGCAACCTCGGAAATCGCCTATCCAAGAAACACAACCTTAGGAAAGTTCTTTGAATCACTCGCGATTTTTTCTCATGTTCCTTCTTTATTGAGCTAACAGGTGTTCATGCCACGGTCTTCTGGCTCAGCTAATTGTCTAAATTAAGCAGACACAGATTAAGTGTTCCAAAGGCGGTCCAAATCGCTGATCCCACATTGATAACTGAATGCTGGTTTGAATCTCCGTACCTCCATTTTCCTCAGAGAAATTATTCCTCCAGTTTTATGGACTTTCTTCTTTGCGTGGAAATGGCCATGCGCTTGAGTATTTCTTTCCAAGCGTCTTGTTTTTCATTCTTCTGTCCTCTGCTTCCTCATTCACACTTCCACATTCGACATGACTTTTCTCATTCACTATTTTGGCTCGGCATCACTGTTGACCATGCACACTGCGCTTTGTTTTTGCCTCGGCCTTTCTGTTCGTTTTGACGGTGTTGGCCTTGTAACCTACTTTGACCACTTCCGTCAGTGAAAGCAAGTAAGCATCCGCAGACAGTCACTACCATCTTCCCTAAGCATAAGGCTCCGTCTGCCTTTCATAGTGCCGTTGCTTTCGTTGTGTCCACGTTTGACCAAGTAAACAACATTGCCCGTAATTTCATTTAAAATGATTCGCATTTACCGTGTGAAAACGTTTCCATTCCGCTTCATTCAAACTCCTTCTCAAAAAACATCGCTGTCTTCTAAACGAGCTAATGCTGCCTTTACAACTCGGAGATGTTTTAACTTACTTGGTAAAGTTGGAAACCCTATTTATGCATCCACGCGTGCATCTGGACCACAGACGAGAAATATGCTGTCATTGCCGTTACCACTTTTATGACTTGCATGATTTAATTCCACCCATCCACCGCCGCTGGGACTGCCCAACACAGAGTTAATTCCGTGCCACCAAATATCAAAATTGAAATTAGGCTCCATAGTCTAGGTGTCGCTCCAGTGCCCATCAGACCACAAGAAATAGCTCAAATCTCTTTTACCCTGATAGACAATGACTTGCAAGAAGTAAATTATATAGAATCAGTGAGAAATTTAGACCTACTTTGTTTCCGAGCACAAAGATATTGGTTCCGGACGATCTGGGTACGAGATACTGGCACTCCGGCATATCCAAATCTAAATCACTCTCGTCAGGAGAACACGCTAGGTGAACACAATCACAACTCGTCAAACCCCTGATCCAATCGTGACCATGTCATACAAAAGATAACAAATGTCAAACTGTCGTTGAAGTAATAATTTTGAGGTGCTAACAGAAACAATTAGCAAGGAATACCAATGTTTGAACGTTGAAAAAGAGCCCAAAGAACTACATTTCCCGGGACCAGCGAAGTATATAACACGAGCAAAACAACTTTGTTAAGAGGCTCTCAGATTGGTGCGCTTTATTTGCAGTGTCAAATAAAACACATTGCGATCAGTTGTGAAAAAAGTAAACAGATAAGCCCATGGCGACTAAATTTGATGTTAAAAATGGCTAGAGAGGTAATCCCAGTGAAAACGGCCGAAGCGATATCGTCAGTATGCAGGCCGAAACTCTAGTAGTCATCTGCATTTAAATGTAAAAGTCCGCAGTGAGAACACTTACTGTCGGTACAAAGATGTATCCAGAAAAACTTGGCACACTGTAGACAATATACGTAACCAAGGACGTAGGTATTACAAGTCGGTCTCCACGGTATTAGTAATGCCCTCGGTTGTTCCTCCTGGCTCCACAGAGTTGTTGTGATATACCAAAAACAATGGAGTGTACTCGTTAGTGTGGCAGACAGCACGGTACGCAGCCAGTAGGGAATTCCTTAACATAGGGCCTACTCTTGATCCGATCTTGAAATATCAGCGACCCCGGCATTAGCGAAATGTCACTCGCAAACCCCTGTATTCTTTATTAGTGAAAATTTAGGTTTACTAACTTCACATCAGACTTTTGCAATGTTTTATGATATAATAAACACAAATTCCTTGAATCTTTCCTGAGGTTCTCCTGCACTTGAAGGAATCTTTCTTTCTCGCGGTGGTTGCATATTTATATTTATATCTTTATCTATAATAACTTGAGGAAATACCGGGTTTTATTACAAGGAGTCCATTCTCAAAAAGCGAAGGCTTAGCACAATTCTGAAATTCAAGACGCTGCATTCCGAACCTCCCGATGATAGACCAAAACACCAAATTTCTGTAAGTAGTAGCTTGCAGTGGTCAGGTAAAGGAGTAAATCATATATACACAGCCGATCAAAAGGTTCCCCACCTGCGGTCTGCCAGTTTCACCTCGAGTTGCAATGAAGCTTGTGCGAAGTGAATGCCAAGCTCCGGATCAGGAGCCTTCGGGCAGCACCGTACTCAGTAATAAATTACACCAATTATATAAAGTACTGTGGAGGAGATCATCTAAAGTAATTATTAATGAGTCGGTTGGTCACCGGTTAGCTCTTGTTTCTTTGCCCTCCATTGCGCAGCGGACGTGACGCATTGGTACAGCGACCTGGGCGCCAATTCCTTCTCTCTTTTACAGGGTTGCGTGGTACCTGTTGAATGCTCAGCAAGGAATCACTCGAACGGCAAAATTCCTTTTACATTTGTACTTCTAGGGCTCCCCACTCTGGCCGTTTCTTGCCCTCGACCGTCGCCTGAGCTCACACCGGGCTTTCAAACTTTCTTCAAACGAGTACCCAATTAACAACGAGGTCGGAAATTTCATCGATCATTTGATACAAGATGCGACGGTCAAAGTAGGCATTTGTCTCTTCGGGGTAGGCTCGCTGGTCCGGATGTAGCTGTACCTGAATGAACGGTCGTGCGCACTGGCGTGGCCACTGTTTCCTCCTGCGTAGTTGTCGCCAGTACTTAGGGAATGTCCGGAGGCAACACATAATTTCACAGTAGATCCGAATTCGGAGGTACAGTTACCGTCCATGAAAAAGCTGGCTTCATTGCGAGGTCCTACGCTGCCGTCATCAGCAGGCCCACTGAAACTTCCTCTCACTTCCCCTCAAGCCAACTGATACATTGCAGTACTGGGCTTTCCTATCCGTGGTAACCTCTACCACGAAAAAGCTTTTCGCGCACGCTGTGAATAAATGCCCTTTGCGACTTTTGCATCTTGAATCCGGCCAGTGAGCAGGCCAGCACACAAGCAGACTAATCCGCAGAAATACATTTTGTGGCGGCTTGTAGCTTAACCAGAACAAAGGATACCACTTGCGTTTATGACATCAATTCCACGGTCATGGTACCAAATGGTGAAGCACGGCAAAAATGAGGCAAACATTTTTGAAAAACATAGCAGGTTAATTGAAACAACAAAACAAATTCAGACACATTGCGTTTTGGCCTCCTTCATTGCTGCACTGGCCCCCAAATCATTGGTTTCTGTGGCTTTCTCAAATTTCCACTCTCTTTGTGTTAAGTTGACGTGACCTACTTAAACGGAAAGAAACTTGTTGCAACCGGCTGTGCTTCTAATAGCCCCCAGAAGTTTCTACTGAAAGAACATCCGTCAACCAGTGGTCCTCTTCCAAGTTCATGTTCAGAACCCTATATGTGCATGCACTAGCCGTATTGGATATGGTAAAAATCCCTCCAAATGTTCTACATGCCTTGTGAGTGCGATTGCATGTGTCGCCACTCTGCCAAGCTCTTCAACACGTGAAACGTTTGCACATTTGTTTTTGTTTGTGTGAGACATCTGAATTTGGTCCTGAGCGGTTTCGGACCGTCAGGCTTGGACCACGGGGCTCGTACCCTTCAGGCCTTACTGTTGATTCAGTTTGGAAGCACACTTGAGATCTGTATGCACTTGCTTTTCTTTTACTTTTCAGTCTATGGCCATGGGAACTGTAAATGAATCTTGTTATTGTTTTGTGATTCGCTTGAACTGGCTGCGCGTTGCTCAATCTGCTATTCCTGTGACTTGCAGGAGCTACTTCTTAGATTTTCCATTTTTTGTTATAGACTATATTTGAATGGTTTCTTTAAGCAAGCTAACTTCTGACCCCTCTATGTGAAGAGGTCTACGCCACCTATCATCTTACTGCCAATGAGGAACGTGGTTTCTTTAGGACAACCAGGTTTCTGAGACCCGTAGGTACCTGTACATTTCCGACATTTTACATGATTTTCAACGTCCCTCGGTGCGACACTCCCTTGTTGTACCGAAGTTTTTAATGTAAAACACACACACCTTTTGGTCGTCAACACCGCGCAATGCAAAAAGGCTGCAAATAAATCTTTCATTCTGACACGGTCTCATCCTCTGATTTGGAGTGTCTTGGAATTATATCGGTCGGAACTAACCATGTGAAACAAAACATTTTAGAAGCTTCAACGGCGTCTCTGGGCACTTCGCTCGACACCATCCTGTTCTGTTCCACGGATGGCTGTCAGACCGAACTGAACTGAAGACATTGGCGGATATTGGCTCTTTGGCGCTCATTTCTCGCTCACAAGAACACTGAACAACTGTGAGTTTGAGTCGCATCTTTTGTTTCATTTTAATTCTTCATGTACATACCCTTTTGGCCTTTTATCACCGCAAGCTCCCCCGCCCATCTTAGTTTGCTAGTGTAGTCTTAGATATTGTTGACATTAATTTAGTGTACTACATAGACAGAGTACTACGCTACAAGATTGGTGAGCCCAGGTTGTTTTTCCATCCTCTGACACTAGCTTGATTCTCTTGGTCCAAGTCCCACACTATTCAACATGTCTGACACCGAATCTATCGACATTTACTCGGTTGCTCTCAAACTGACCGTTTTTGCCCCGACCAACCCTCGAGTGTGGTGTCGACAAATAGAAGCCGTATTTGCCACTCGACGTATAACCAGCGAGCGCGTGAAGTACTCTCACGTTGTCCAAGCGCTTCCCTTTGACATCGCCGTTGACGTGGACGATCTCCTCGATCCCATTCCACCAGAAGCTCTTTACACGAATCTTAAGGGAGCAGTCATTCAGCGTACAGGAAAATCAGCCGGAAAAATGCTCCGGGAGCTGTTCACGTCGGTGGAGCTCGGAGACCAAACTCCGTCCCAGCCTATGCGCCACATGCGGTCGCTACTGGCTGGACGTCAAGTGGACGACGCCATTTTCAGGGAGATATGGGTTGATAAACTACCTCTCCCGATGCAACAGGTCCTGTCAATGCTGGAGCCCACTACTCCTCTTGACAAAGTTGCACAACACGCCGACAGAATAATGGAATGCTGCCCGGCTTTAGACCTTTCCTTTGCATGACATCACCCGCTGAAACCACTCCGACGCACGAATCCCCTGTGACATAACCAGTTCCTGCCCCAGATCGCCGTGGCGACGTTTCTCGCAGTCCTGATTCCCCGTCCCATCACTTTCATATCAGTAAGGACATTACGGACCTAAAAGAAACCGTTCGCATGTTGTGCAATCAGGTAGGTGCAATGTGCAACGCATTAGCTACTCATCGACCTGTGCCCGCCGAAGTACCTCATCGACCTAGATCACGGTCCAGAAACCGCCGGTTACAAACCTGGTGTTGGTACCACCGCATATTCCGCTCCCAGGCACGCCGCTGTGATCCTCCATGTTCATTCCGCACTTCCACCTCACAGTCAAACGATCAGGCCAGCCAGTAACGGAGACGACTTCGGCTGGCCCTCCACATGAAAGTCGCCTATTTTATATCGTTGACCGATCCAGTGGCCTTCGATTCCTCATTGATCCCGGCGCCGAGATCAGTGTAATCCCCCCACCCAAACATCACAGCCTCAAATCATCTCACTTCACACTGCAAGCAGCAAACACAACAACTATTGCGACATCCGGCCAAAGGTCCATCAATCTTGATTTAGGCCTTCGACGATCTTTTCAATGGGTTTTCATCCAGGCGGATGTTCAGACTCCCATTATTGGCGCGGATTTCCTCTCACACTTTGGCCCAACTGTGGACCTCAAAAATCGCAAGCTGGTAGAAACTACAACCAAGCTTCGTGCAGTCGGCATTGGTAAATGCACCAACTCCATGGGTTTTCGGCTGGCGATCCCGCGATCGCCGTTTTCTGACATTTTGAAAGAGATTCCATCCCTCACTAAACCGTGTCAGTTCACCGACCCAGTCTCTCGTGCTGTGCGTCATCACATCGCCACAAAGGCCCAACCAGTCCACTTTCAACCACGTCGACTCAACGCAGACAAACTCCGTATCGCACGCCTTGAATTCGAACATATGATGAATCTTGGCATCATTCGACCGTCTTCAAGCCCATGGGCCTCGCCTTTGCACATGGTTCTAAAATCATCTGGTGACTGGAGACCATATGGAGACTACCGTTCTCTCAACAACGTCACCGTCCCCGACAGGTACCCGATCCCACACATTCATGATTTTGCACAGAATCTCTCTGGGAAGACAATCTTTTCCAAGGCTGACCTAGTAAAGGCTATCACCAAATCCCCGTGCCGAAGCAGACATTCCCAAGACAGCCATCACCACGCCTTTTGGCCTGTTCGAGTTCATTCGCATGCCATTTGGATTGAGAAACGCTGCTCAGACATTCCAACGGTTCGTCGATGAAGTGCTCCGAGGTCTACCCTTCGCGTTTGGCTACATCGACGACATCTTAATTGCCAGCGCCTCTCCATCGGAGCATGCCAGCCACTTGCGTCAACTCTTTCAACGTTTCCAACAATACGGACTTCAGCTGAACCCTAGTAAATGCGTGTTCGGCGTTCCGTCCCTCGACTTTCTCGGGCACCATATCGATCAAAACGGTTTGACATCTCTCCCAGATAAGGTGCGCAGAATCCTCCCATTTCCTGCACCTCAAACGATCACAAAGTTACGACGTTTCTTGGGAATTTCGAACTACTGCCGTTGCTTCATTCCCCATTGTGCGACCATTGTTTCACTTTTAACCGATCTTCTCAAGTCCAACGTCAAGACGATCGATTTCACTCCCTAGGCCGAGACAGCTTTCGCAGAAGCCAAAAAAGCCCTCGCAGATGCCACCATGCTGCACCACCTACATTCGGATCCAAATACTGAGTTAATCCTAACGACTGATGCATCAAATACTGCGGTCGGTGCAGTGCTTAACCAAATTGTGGACAATCATTTACAGCCCTTGGCGTTCTTCTCGCAAAAACTCAAGGCGGCACAGACAAGATACAACACGTTTTTTCGTGAACTCCCGGCTACTTACTTGTCCAGCCGTCATTTCCGCCACCTTTTGGAAGGACGACAACTTCGTGTGCACACTGACCACAAACCCCTGACACACGCACTTCATGCCAAGCCTGACCGACATTCACCCAGAGATATCCTCTATTTGGATTATATTTCTCAGTTCACAACAGGCATCCGCTACGTGCGTGGAGTTGATAATTTTGTGGCTGATGCTTTATCCAGACCTGACATCAACACGGTGCAGACTAAATTCGATCTTACGGAACTGGCAAACCTCCAGTGTGATGATCAATCCATGCTCGAATTTTGCACATCCTCTACCCTACAGCTCAAGGATACTCCCCTACCTTTAGCCGATGGCACCGTCCTATGTGACTGGTCTACAGGTCACCCTCGTCCTATCGTTCCAACTTCCTACAGGAAGATCGTTTTCGATCACTTTCATTCGCGTTCCCATCCTGGTGTTCGTGCATCTCGCAAACTCATTTCTGCCAGATTTGTTTGGCCCAATATGAATTCTGACATTTCATTAAAGACTGAGCAGTGTTTACAATGTCAGAGAAACAAAGTCCACCGCCACACTTTTTCTCCTCCCAGTACGTTAACGGTTGCCGACATCCGTTTCACACATATTCACGTCGATCTTGTTGGTCCACTACCACCATCAAATGGACATACTTACTTATTACCGTTGTTGATCGTTACACACGCTGGCCGGTGGCAGTGCCCATTTCCGACACCTCGGCAGAAAATATTGCGAAAGTACTACTCCAACACTGGATTGCTACTTTTGGTGTGCCGTCTACCGTCACCACAGACCGTGGCAGCTAATTCCAGTCGACTTTGTTTCGCGAGTTCACTAAACTGCTTGGCTGTAAACACATCACAACAACTGCATACCATCCTTCGTCCAGTGGCGTGGTAGAGCGCCTACACCGTCAACGCAAAGCAGCACTGATATCACAGCCAAACCCCAATAACTGGAGCGACAACCTGCCACTAATTCTCCTGGGTCTGCGGTCATCAGTCAAAGACGACCTCCACAGTACGTCGGCTGGGCTCGTTTTTGGTACCACCATATGCCTTCCAGGTGAGTATGCTCAACCCAGCACTGATGCCAGTCCTAACCCATCCCAATTTGTCCAACAACTCAAAGACCGTATGTCACATCTACGTCCAACACCCACTCGCTCGTCATCCACACACGTTTTTGTACATAATGATCTATATACGTCACCTTTCGTTTTTATTCGTAACGATGCTGTTCGTAAATCACTCACACCACTGTACGACGGTCCACTTAAGGTACTTAGTCGCACAGACAAATATTTTGTGGTTCAGAAAGCCGATAAGCCAGACACTGTTTCCATTGACAGATTAACACCCGCGTATTTTGATAAACCTCCATCACCAGCAACACCGACACCACCAGCATTCACAGACACACTGCCAACAATTCCTGTTGATGATCCACCCTCTATCATCATACCAGGTACTACACCACACCCGTCAGCACCACCACAGCAACAACCTTCCCTGGTAACCCACCGTTCCGGCAGAAAGGTTCGACATCCTGTCAGATTTCAGGACTTTGTTAGTTGCCGTTTTCTTTCGCTAACCGTTTTCTCTTTCTATTTTTCTATCGAGCGTTTATTTTGTACATCAAACGCTCTGGCGGGGGAGTTGTGTAGGTACCTGTACATTTCCGACATTTTACATGATTTTCAACGTCCCTCGGTGCGACACTCCCTTGTTGTACCGAAGTTTTTAATGTAAAACACACACACCTTTTGGTCGTCAACACCGCGCAATGCAAAAAGGCTGCAAATAAATCTTTCATTCTGACACGGTCTCATCCTCTGATTTGGAGTGTCTTGGAATTATATCGGTCGGAACTAACCATGTGAAACAAAACATTTTAGAAGCTTCAACGGCGTCTCTGGGCACTTCGCTCGACACCATCCTGTTCTGTTCCACGGATGGCTGTCAGACCGAACTGAACTGAAGACATTGGCGGATATTGGCTCTTTGGCGCTCATTTCTCGCTCACAAGAACACTGAACAACTGTGAGTTTGAGTCGCATCTTTTGTTTCATTTTAATTCTTCATGTACATACCCTTTTGGCCTTTTATCACCGCAAGCTCCCCCGCCCATCTTAGTTTGCTAGTGTAGTCTTAGATATTGTTGACATTAATTTAGTGTACTACATAGACAGAGTAGTACGCTACAGACCACAACGGCGTTTCCATTTTGCCGGTCGGCTCCAGTAATCAGTTCCTTGGCCCCTTTTTTGAGTGTATCTTACCCGCATGAAGTTGCTTCTCACCGCGGGTGGAGGGGCCGTGTTGCTGCCACCTTCCCTGCCCCTCTTGCACTGGTTTTCACTTTGTGCTGGCTTTGTGGTAGGACTGTCTGCTCCACCATTTTAAAATTGCGTACACATTTATTCGGGCTATGAGAACCGTAACTCTTGTTGTCTCCCCGGGAAACGGGAAACGAATTTTTTCGTCCTTCAGTGCACAGATCTCCTAGGCCCAATTTTTCGGTGATTCTTACTACAATATTCACTTCACTTATAGGAGAACTAAACTAGCTACATGGCCATGTTCTTACGGCCCAGCCTATTTCTTTCAGATTTCAGTGTTTGGGCGGTCGGTTCATTGACAATAAATATGGAAAATGCATACTTCAGGATATACTAGGTATTCCCTGTTGACCAATAAACCGTGCACAACAGAACTATTATATAGCATACGGCACTGTTTACAAGGTTCGATGTAAAGCAGTGACAACGGGAAATAACGAACCGCAACCACATTTGAGGGTAAAACGTCGAACAGATGGGGCAGAAAATTTGGAAGATTGAAGACGGTCTAAGCGACGCGTTAAGGAACAGGATGCTAGATCGTAAGAGAACCCAAGTAGTCTGTACGGTGAGATATTCGGGAACTGAGATGATATCGTTTGAATTGGAATTTCAAGGGGTAAGAAGCGACACATCTAGCCACGTCAGGCGTCGACAGGTCTCACGCATACTATCAGAAGGATAATGTGGCAACATTTCGCATAAAAGACGATTGAGAAAGCGATACTGAGCATGATGTAAGTGGGCCAGCAATGGGTCATGAAACCCGGCCATTGCATATGGGTGAGAGTTATAGATACCTTGATGAAGAAATAGAGTGAATTATAAGGTTGTGCAGCAGAGTTGTGTACCTGCATGGGTAAGGGTAGCAATAAATATAAGGAGTGAACTAAAATCCGTAATCAATACTTTTGATGATTTATTCATTGGATTTGGACACATGCCAATGAAGCGAGTGGAAAGAGTCCGTAGGTTCCCGCCAACTCCACCAAATAATAAGACACTACTGTGAGCAGGTAGCGAATAACTTCGGCCAGAAAGATGAGTGTGCTATCTGGAAAATTGCGTCAAAGTGCTGTCCGTTAGTTTACCGGGCTGAGGGTTATATGAAAGTAGGGACAGAAGGAAGGTGGAGGTGTTATTCATAAAATGAGTACGAGTGCAGGCTGGGGTCCTTGAAATGAGAAAAAACAGCATGGCTGGCCACCTAGAAGGAGCTAGATAAATCGCATAAACGGCTTCCAGTGATAAGCAAATGCTGTGCAAAAAGATTCCAACCTGTGGGAAAGGTCCCAAGCGCAAATGATTGGATCTACTTATGGTGAGAACGCAGTATTTAGGTAAGATCACTGTGAAGTTTGCAGAAAAAGGAAACAGGAAGGAGGGGAGCATTAATAAAAATGAGGTAACCCTTAAACCATCTGCGATAATGAAGATCCAAAAGAAGACATAAATGAAATAATCTGGGAACTGAGGTTGTTTGATCTGGGATGAGACGGAGGTAGGCAAGAAACGGGGTTCAAAATTCAGCCTAGGCCTTGACAAAACGCAAACGAGCAAATCTAACAGTCCGGCATGACCGAGAGGATTTATAAAGAATGGAGATAAGATGGTTAGGTAAGGTTAAAGTAATGCCTGTAGAAAAGGAGAAAAATATTTGAACTCATTGCGAAAATAGCGGAACGCAGAGAGTCAAACAAAAAGTATACTCTGAGGAACTTTTGAATTAGACTTTCAGGCGAGAAGCCCTAGAATGACTAAAGGTGCCTAGGTGGAATGATGATAGAATAGATAGATGAAAAAACGGTGGGGTTAGAGAAGATTAAAGAAAAAAGCATGATGAGGAGCCAAGTAGGTAAAAATTACAGTAAGTTAACGATCAGCCGAGGCATTGCCCTACGAAATGGGAACAAAAAAGAAACCCAAATGTTTTCTTCGGTCCCACTAACTCTATGAGAACTCGGTTTGGTAAGAGCGACTGTTTACAGCTGATTGGATAGATTCGCTCCATTTCGTCACCGACTGACCGGATAGTCTACCCGCTTTGCTGGCCTGAGGTTTGCAACCGCTTTTGGACAGGCGAATACTTGCAGTCTGTGAACGAAACTAAGCCATCTGTCGATGTGTCAGCAAATACCCTCACAACCTCCGTGTTTTGGTAAAGATGGCCGCTTCTTATTCTCCAAATTCATGTGAATTTTTTTCACTTTCAGGATCATTGACCTTTCGAATATATATGCACCTTCCATTTTGTCGTAAGATTGTCTTTCCCACCTCAACTTCGCAAGACCGGTTTCCCAAGTATCTTACTACTTTTCCCTCTCCTCAGCAATGAGGCTTTTTTTAAACATCCTGTTATCATATTTCCTATCCTTTTCGCAGTTTCGGTAGATTTTCCGCTCTACCGTCAGAACAAAACACTTGTGTGTCTCTTCTGTGTTGAATACGGTTTTGTTTGTCAGTTATGTTCTGCTCTTTTGGTTTCAGGAGATCGCCAACTGAAGGAAGCGGTGTCCGGGCTCTTCTTCCGAATAGCCTCTGAACCGGGTTGTTTTCATCTATGGCCTTCGGTGCTCTTCTGTGTTCTCAGAGCTTCAAGAAAGGGCCTTTTCCGGATCACAGAGTTATTTTTTTCTTCGATGCTTTTGCTCTATATGCGGCCTCACAAAGTGACTGCCTTTAGTGCTGGCTGTTGGTGCTAAGTTCAAATTTCCGCGTGTGACAGAAATGCTGAAACTCCGCACTCGTGAGCTGCGGCCCGCTATGGAAAAACGCTGTCTCAGGGATTCCATGCCGAGAGGAATGAGCACGCAAACGGTTGACTAATTTGGTTGTTGTCATGGTGTGGAGGAGGTCAGTTTAGAAAAAATCAACGTAGTAATCGACCAAAATCAAATGATGTTTGCCCCGTGCTCAAAAATATCTGTTGCCAAAATTTGCCAGGGGCGGGTAGGCATTTCCCCCAGCAACATATTTTCTTTTATCTGTCTATTCTCGTGAGCATGAAATAGCTCGCACCTGGAAATGTAGCCCTTTACCTGAGTGGCCAGTCCTGGCTAGTAAAATAACTGTGTCGCTTGGCTGATAGTATTATTAATCCCGGAATGCGACAAATGGAGCCTCTTTATTAGCTCTCCTTGAAGCTGTTCGGGGAAAACCAAACCGTCTTCCATGAGTACTGATCCGCTGTCGAAGGGGAGAAACGCACGGCTTCTGAAGAAGAAAACCAGCTGCACTGATAGGTTTTTTTTGTTCGTTGAAAATTCGTTGGAGCTAAAATCCATGAACTGCTAGAAAAAAATGTCAACGGCTGTGCCCTTCTGTATCTTGTTGAGGTCTGCATTGCCCATTGAGTTCAAAACAGTCATTGAAATGTGTTCACACTCTGATGATATAATCCACGACGAGTGCTCAAGATAAAGCGTCGGAAATTCGCATTTGACCCTCTGGGAGGTAAAGCAATTCATAGTTGTACTTTTAAAGCCTGATCAGCATCCTTTGTAAACTTTTCGGGACTTCTTTTAGCGATTTTGCAGCGATAGAAAAGAGCGGCTTTTGATCTGTATGAACGGATGTGGGAGTGGGTTCAAATCTTACCTCTGACACCTTGTTTAGCTCCTTCCTACTAGCTCTAGTGAGGACTCAGTTCTGCCTGGGAATTGATTTCGCTTTGTTGGTAAAGAATACCCTGTTTATATGAGTAATGCGCTTTCCATAAACAAAACCGTGTTTAAAAGCTTACTAGCCTACTGGAGGACCCAAACGTCTCATCCAGTTGGTTTATCTGGCTGCGCCCGGATTGGTTGATTCGGCTCTGGTCGAATGTAAACCGCTGACTGATCTGTTGATCGCCTCACTCGCTCTACTCTTGTCGGCGATTCCAGTCAGCGGATCACGTATTGTCCGCTTCATTGAATCCAGCCGTCTACTAAAAACGAGTTGAGTGCATCCCTTTACAACAAGCATAAGTGAAAGAATCTGCACTGAACAACTAAAGAAAAACTTGGCAGGGTTACAAAGGGACCTGCAGAGTGTGAGAAGAATTATGTATAAAAATGGAAGATAGGCGGATATGTCTATCTCAAGATGCAATACCTTCGTAGCACTCCTGATTCACCATGGACAAAACGGGCATCAAGTGAGTTTTGGGTTTTGTTCATTGTATGTCTGTAGAGTATATTGGTCAGACACCCGGGTCGCTTGGTAAGAGTCAGATCGATACAAACTGCCACACATATAAGACAGTAATTTGTTATGGTTTAGATGGATCGACTAGTGAAATACTCGAGCCTTCCATAACTGAAAGCAGACGGAAGTATATAGTTCTTTGAAAAAATTTATCAGTGATTTGTATCAGGAGTGACTGTAGGAAATGGGGTGATGTGGAGAAGGGGCAAGAAAAATAGGGTCATCTTTTAAGTCATACTGAAAATTTGCTTAGACCAGCATCATATAACTTGCACTAGCCATGAGACTGACGCACAACGTAGAACAAAATGGGATTTTGGGCAAACATGCACACAAATGCATATATCCTTACCATAGCTTATTTCAGGGGCTGGAATAGATGACAACAAGGAATTTAGATCTGATTTTTGATAACGATGACTTGGATGCCACTTTTCTCAGATTTCGCCGATAAGCATGCGATGAAGCATGACCAGCGTGTACAGGAGATATCATAGCGTAAGATTTCATACTCCGAACAAAGAAGGGCGCCAAAAATTGAGCGTTGTTATTACTTGCATACACCAGTTAGAATACATTTCACTAATCTTCCACTGCGGTCGGGATGAACGCGTGGATGTATGAGTGGGGTGGAAAAAGTTATTATCTACTATAGGAATGAAAGAAAAAAATCTGTATAGGTTAAAACAGCAACTTCGAACCACGCGACAGTGAAAATCAATCGGAATGGGTTCAAATAGTTCCAAACAATATCAGTTTCCGTGGCAAATAAGAATCGGTTTCGAATCTATGATCAAGCAAACGAGGCAAACGGGAATCCATTTAGCACTGCGATTCAAGTTATTACCGTTTCTACCATCGATTCGGAAGATAATCATAGATGCGCGACGATATCTTGAGTTATCCGGGTAACAAGGAAGTAATTCTGTTACGATTTTTGATAATGAAGTAAGCTGTCAGTTATTGCTTATAGTAATTACGGCTTTCACTAGAAGCTTACTTTTCCGGTGTTAAATAAATAAAATTTGCGAACTCCTGTATTAGCTTTCCGCTTAGTTTTAGGCAACAGCTGCTAATTTTTCTATTTTATATTGGGACAGATAGAATATTGAATGTGCAGTGAATCGTATTCATAGTGGCCATCATTTTATCAGGTAATATTTCTTCGCTTGCCCATTTCGGAAGACTTTCTTCATGTTTTAGAATTTCAAAGTTTATTGTTCTATTTATGCCGAACTTCTGTGCAATGTCCGTTAGATTGACCACTGTATCTACTGCCTCGATTCTTAATTGCTACATTTGGTGTAAAGCACAAGCATGCTCATATGTGTGTAGGCTGGTCCTCCTGAATTACGGAGGCCCACTATTGAATCGATGATGCGTTTTACCTTCCCTTCCGAGAATGCCGCGAAAATTCGGCTAGGCCGCCAAGGTAGAAATTGTATTGTGCACCTTCTGATAGTACTTTTGGGTAATTAACATGACGAACATAACTGTTTTGCGCTTTCATGTAGATTAACTTAGAAACGCATTTTTGGGTTGCTGGCATTGGTTCGTCATAATTGTCTGTCATCGCGACGATGCCAACCAGATCTCGTCCATGTACTTCGGAGGCTAAACTTCTAGCAGCTGGTGAAGGCCTACGGTGATTCAGCTCACTCGCTACCGTACTCGAACCATATCTCTGCCACGGGGTAACTGAGCCTATAAACGTACCATTTTTGGTCCCTTTAACTAGAGCAAAAGCACCTGGCCACTTTCCAACGCAAGGCGTGAATAAAGCAAGAAAGCAAATAGTTATCGACGCAACCCAGTTTTTAAAGGATCCCTGCTTTTGTTCAAGCCGTACAAGGCCAGTGTCACTAGGCCATAAGATGCCCACAAGGGTAGGCTTTCTCGTCATTAGACGCCTCGGGACGGTGTCCAATGCCCTGGAGCTCCTTGCTGATATATCACGATATCCAGCAAATTTTGCCCTGAAGGCTGGGTTAGCAAAGCTCTCGCCATGACAGCCGCACCTACCAGTGAATAGCTACAAAACGGCGGATTGGCAGAGCAAGCGATTTTTATGAAAATATAAATGAAGCAACCAAAACATGGTGCGTTGCCGTTGAACAAACTACCACAAAATAAGTGATAATCATCAGCGGGTTTCCATATGAACGAAGAAGCCAAATTAGGATCATGTATTTATTCGTGCTCATCATTTAGGCCTGTTTTTCTCGTTTCCAAATGTCCAAAAGAGCAAGAAATAATTCACACCTGCCTTCAACACAAATCCCGAATCAAACCGACTCGCGAATAAGAACGCTGATTGAGTGATATTCAAAGAACCGTTCACGACCAGTGCGGTGTTTAAACAGTCGATGTGTATGCATAAAATGCAGTGCAAATGTCCACTTGGCTGTAGTTCGCCTTGGACTGAGAAGGAGACAATACCAAATGGGTAACAAAATGGCTCAGTCTCCACCGAGCCGTGGACGTTTGGCAACAATTTCATAGCACGCGCCCAATCCAAGGAAACCGAAAGACCGGCTGACCTTGACCAGTTGAGGACAACGAGCAAGTGAGTGAAAAATAAAGGTTAGATGAGGATGAAATCCACCGTCTCTGAAGTGTTTCTAACCGATTTCTAACTCCTATTCGAAGAGTTTTCACTGAGGTGCCCTAGTGGCAGTACAGAATACCACAGCGTTTTTGGAATGTTTAATTCGTCGCCTGACTTTGGAAGCCACTGGTTTCGGGAGGTAAGCTCTGAGTGCTCGGGTGTTTTCCTGGGTCGGTAAATACAGAGGCTATGACAACATGGTCAGTGCATTGTTAAAGTTAGCTAATTACCCTTCCAAGGATGGCAGCTTTTGTTCAAACGGCTTCAGTTTTTCCTTGTCTTACCATATATATATCAGCTGGCTGTGCCAAGCAAGGTACTGAAGCGGCTAAGAATCGAGTTCATTTTTGCTTTCATGTTGAAGGCGGTTGACCACTCCGTGACAAGGGTGACTGAAAGCTGTTTCTGGCATGTTATAGTACTGGAGATTGTTTTTTAAAAATGAAATGCTGTTCCTGTTTGAAACAGAGTACTTTGAATTTTTCGGGTTAATGCAGAGCAATTTCTGTGTTTTATGGCTGGGAAAAATTTGGGATAATTGAAAGTAAGATCCTAAAAAAAGCAACTCGTGAACAGCTCACGGCTTAGTGCATTGATTGATAATTTGCTGTGGAGAATGATGTGGGTGAACTGTCCGTTACTGAGGGGACGAAGAATTCTGCTGGAGAAGCGAAACTACTTGTTTGATGAGCAAAATAATAGATGTAATAGGCCCAAACGAGGTAGAAGATCGAGCTGTGCATAACGTGACCATGAAGGTTCAAACCACGTTAGTTTGTATTTAACCCTGTACTCAGGGTTAGATTAGGGGTCAAGTAGATTTTTGGTGAAGGAAAACTGCCTTTCTTCTGCGTTTACTCGATCAGACTTTCCAGGTTACTGGGATCCAGAATGGTTCGGAGGTTAGAGTTGGAAAGGGATTTCCTGAGGACCACCGTGGTGAAGGTGCATTTTGACAGTAGTCAGGGTTTCTCTTGAAACTGTGAGCTTCCACATATAGTAAGGGAACGAAGGAGCATAACAATAATCAACCGTTGCATGGCTACGAAGAACGACAGATGGACCAAGTACGGGAACAGCCTTCGTCGAAGTGGCAAAATACTTGGGAGGGGAACAATGAGCCCGAAGAGTGTTTTTAAATGCTCGTGGGGACGTTTATTGTTGTGGGATGAAAAATGCGGTATCTGAAAAACGGATGGATTTTTTGATAACTTGATTGCGACTGAAAGCCTGGAGTGTTTCCCGGCAGAAGACTGTGGCCAGGTGGTCCGATGCCACAGTGGTTGGGATATAGATGGCCGTTGTGGTGGACAGTGGTCCAGAAAGGTTCGGTGAAAAGTGAATGGAGAGAATGAATTCCTTTAGAAGAGCTCAATTACATTGGTTAATGGTAACTGCATATTTTTTGTGTTGATTGTCGATAACTAATGTTGTCTTAGGCAGGAGCAAGACCTTGTGGAGCCCGAAGCAGGTAGATTGTGAAGGAGCGCTTGCCTCTGCCCAGGAGTGAGTGTGCACTCGGCCTTGGGGGAGTGGAGGGACGCATACTGTCTTGCTTTACTTGCTTATCGCCGGAGTGAGTAACTTAGGCATCTGGTGAGTCAACGTGGCGGCTCATTCAGCGAAGCTGAACGTAACAGTGGACCTAGGAACTACATTTCACCAGAAAGTCGGAGCGAGCAACCCGGTGTAAGTTTAGTGGATGTGGTTTAGTGCGTTGCGGCAGTCTAGGGGCGCTTTTATTGATGACTCATGCAAACCTCAGTCTCTGCTAGCTGCTGAATCCGCCCTAAGTTGTCGATAACAGTTTCGCCATTATTTCTGCCGGAGAGTGGTAGATCGCAATGTGAAAGCGGCGGGTTCCTGAACTTGCAGGAGACCACAAAAGACTCCTTTGAAATTCGACCCGCGGCGTGTAGTAATCACGAATGGAAGCCAAAATTATGCCATCCAATTTTCTAAGAAAACGTGTGCCGTGTTCCTTCAACCGTGTTACGCAACGACACGGCTAACGGCGATCTAATGAGGTCACTCGTGCAAGCAAAAAGAGGTATTCTATCTTTCGACGGGGTCAGAGGTTCCACCAGGTAAACATGCACGAGGTGGAACCATGAGTCGACGGCTGGAAATTTGGACCGTGGACATTTCCTGTCCGTGCACTTTTGATTGTTGCTGCTGGGCGCACGAACGGGCCCAAGCAGTGGCTTTTTGGTTCATGTGCCAAAAATTGCTGCTGTCGACGAGTTTAGTTGAGGTAGTTGTACCTGGGTGGGGAAAATCGTGTAAGGTTTCGAAAATCCGTAGCCTCAAACATGATGGGTTGATTGACCCCGGTTATTTCTTGGACGCGCCGCATGATGTGATCCCCCATGGAATAGACAAGAATCCACTGAAGCAGCTGCTATGAGGTGCGCCACAGCCGCGATATATCGAGATTTTCTGCTTGCGCGGAAGCCGTAGCTTCCATTTTGATCGAAGCGGAGATGTTGAGGTTCAGGTTGGAGACACTTCATAATGTTTTCACGACAGGATTATCGACGTCTGAGATGTGACGAACATCATCTGTGAACTGCGTGGTGTGATATGGATGGTCAGACTTTCTGAGAGTGTCTATCCGTAGTGGCGCGTATTGCTTGGGTCAGTGGTTTATGGCTGGTGTAGACTGTGAATTTGTGTCCCTCCAAAATGTGCCCAAAATGGCGGATGCCTAGCCGAATTGCGTGGGTTTCGTGGCCAGGGGCACTGACCTTGAATTCGGCCGGTTTTTGTCTTTAGGAAGGAAGTGCAGCGGGTTGCCAGGCGTCCGCTAAGTAATGCTGCTTGGCCGTGCCTACGGCTTTGTCCGACACGCCGGTGACCAAAGCAATCGGGACCACTGGTCTCAGAGATGATATTGAGCGCGGTGACTGCTTCTCTAGCGGCTTCTGTGAAAACTAAAGGATTCGATTGGTATTTTATTGTATCCGGGAATGCCTGCAATAAATGGGCACTCTGTGCAATAGAAAGCCGACCGTGAAGCGGTGGAAAGCTTTGGGCAACGCTGCTAACTTCAAACAGCATTCGTGAAAACTCGAAAAGACCCAGAGGACTCGTTACTGCTATCTTGCGGGTACTTGCCTGAGCTACTGGTATTTGGTTGTACACCCGCATCAAGCTGATTAGACTGCAGGTTATCTTATAAATGAAACAGGCTCTTGGGTCTGTTACTTGCAGGGCAGGATACGGCTGAGTGTGGACAATCCGTCGAATAAGCGATTGTCTCTGCAAGGTATTCAGTCATAGAGTGACTCTTTTGGTGCCACGTGTAAAGATGATGCTCAAGGAGTGTCGAAAGAACGGAAAATTCACAATTCCAACATAAGCTGGAACTCTGCTTTGGCTCTATGGACCTTGCCTGGGGCTAACCTAAGGGCCGATCCTGGACTGGAAGTTTCATTGTACCCATGAAATGGGGGGATTGTAGGCGAGTTGATCGGACGGGCGAGGTTGGGGAATTCATGGGATGGAGTATCCAATTCCAATGAGTACATGGGGGTGGTCGTGAGGATTCTTGGTGCATGGGCCTCGGTCAGGTGTTCAACAATCAATTTGGGAGCAACTTCATCCACTAGTAGTCTTTTGCCGAAGTCGACTAATTATTCGTCACTCACTAAAACTTTTTATCTTAGAACAGCCTGGCTCAACAGGGCAGCTATGAGAACCCAGGAGAAGGGGAGGTGTGCTCCAAGGTCTAAAGAGAAGAACTGACCGCCGTGTTCTAGGATTGGAGTGCGATCAATGGCTTTCAGTATCAGGGCCGTTGGAGAGGGTACGCCATCTCAAAAAAGGCTGCATGTCGATCTGCGCCCCCCTGCCGACCGAGAAATCTAGCCCGGCGGTTTTGTCTATCACATATATGAGGCGACCAGAAAACGGAGTGCCGGTAAATCTTTCCCTCACCTGGCCGGAGAGGAAACTACGGGGCTTTTGCATTTGTGAACTAGAGGTCCGAAACTGCAGGTGTAGTAGACCTTAACAGATCGAGACCTTACCCAGGGGCACGAGATGGTGAATGACGGCCGGACTCCGTTGGCGATGCCTTTTGAAGGTGGGCTCTTGCTGCTCATCCGTCGGCGTGGAACCATGAACCTCTCAACAAAAGCTGGGTGTCAGAATTGCTACTGGGTGCGTTGCGCAGAGCAGTTGTCCATCCAGGGCTAACGACTGCTTCTGGCAGAGTGGGATGGAGATGGCGGGAGAGCAATTTGTGAGGGAAACGTGTGCGTCTGATCCAGGGATTTTCTGCAGCCTCGATCTACTTATCTAATAAATGACCTTGTGTTAGAATGACCACTACGCCTGCGGCATACGGTGGATCTTACTTTATCCACATTTGGCGTAGAACTGCATAGTCCATGGACTCCGTACACGCTAACGAAGGCATCTTCCGTAACAACTTTGACGGAGGTTTGTCCCCCGGTTGGTTTTCGGAGAGAAAGTGCTAGATAAGTTTCTATTCTGAGGTAGCCAAGGGCCTGAGACGACCTTCTGAAACATGTGGTGTTTTTTCTCCGGGGGTTTGGTAACCATATCTGTGACACGAGGGATCATAATAGCTGGGATTGCCGTATGCAGTTTACTCTCTTGGATAGCGGGGAAGATATTCTAACCATTTGGAAATAAGACCTGATAATGGTGAGGAAAACCTCCGAGTCGCCAGGCATTTTCTTGTGCGCCGCATGGCGCTCCGGGTCACAATCAGGTTCATGCTCTCAGCTCTTTAGGAAAAAGTCTGCAGTAAAAATTATTCAGGCTCGTACCCGAAGATTTTCGCCGAGGACGCCTTATGTGCAATAGGTAACGAAGTGAAAGTGAAAGTTACTTGGAGAATGGATGACGATCTGAAACAAAAGCAATACGACTGAAGTTAAACAATGCAGTTCTGATAAGGGATACCAGTATTGGTAAACACATGCACCAATGATGGGCACAATATACGACCGATAAAATGACAGATCTACCGGTGAAGTGTCTCGTGTGTGTCAGTTGGGTGAAATTAATAAAAATGAATGCAACGGTATCATCAATGATAGGGGGCACTCTCTCTCAGGTTCGATCTCGTTCTCTGAGGAGATCCAGGGGAAACATACTGTGGATTGGCGACAGCTTGTATTCTCACTGGGCATGAGCGCAAAGACCATCAGCCGGCTTGCACCGAGGAAGTGTGCGCGAAGTTGCTCCCGTGGTTGCCGCGCGAGTGAAGTACCGTCAAACAGGTGGTAAAAGAGAGTGATCTGCTGGTCAGTGTAGGGGTACCATTCCTATTTTCCGAAAGCATCGGTTCACCACATTCAAACGTTTTTCTCAGTTTGCTCTCATATCGCCAGCCTGGCGAATATAAGGGTTGGATCATCAGACACAATTGTTTCCAATACCAAAACCTTTTAGCTACGCAAGCCAAATGAAAGTCTGATGTAACAGGTGCTGAAAACTCCCTTTAATCTTACATTTCTGAATAAGGGGCACCTGCTTCAGGGCCGAAAATTTTATGTTTGAACTGCAGGAACGCGCCGACAGCAGAACATTTTGGACACCCGATGGGCTCCAGCTACACTTAACCTTCGAATCGGTAAACCCCAGGATACTGGTTAACAAGATTAGAGCCCGTGGAAGCAATCCACCTCTGGGTTACTGGATGGCCGATTTTCTTATGGAAAGGAGCTTCTACGTAGAGGTAGAGTCACAGACCCAGCAGGCATGAGGTTGCCAGTTGACGACCGCAAGGATCGGTACTGGGGCCATTTCTGTTTCGTTGCACGTTAGCGGCTTAGCTCATGAGTTGGAAACCCTTAAAGAAAGTTCCCTGCAGGGCAGGCCGGATAAGGTGCGTTGGTGGCGCACAGTGGGAGCTTTCACCCAACAATAATGTGTCGGGATGGAGACCCGAAGATGGGTTTGAAAGGGACGTAAACTGTCGAAGCTTTGAGGATAGCTTTGGATACCGGCTTCAGACACAACTGGCCATACTTGAAAGTCGAAGAAACGGGTTTTAATACACTTCCACAACTAATGCTATCGTTCACCTTGCGTGAGACATGGGTACTGCTGCCGTTCTACAGAACTGACGTAAGGCAGCTTCTGAAGTTTGCCTTTCAGGCTTGGCATCCCAGTCATGTTACTCACGGGTGGCTACTCTAATACGATGAGAGAAGACTCACATGATTGCTTCCCGGACTCCGAGGCTGGCCCTATAGAGGGAGCTTAGGTAATCAAAGCTTTTCTTTCCGACCCGACTGGGAGTAGAGGCTGAACTCTGAGGATAATGCGAGGCTTCGGGGACCTTTGGGATTTCAGCTGCTTCCAAAAAAAGGCAGACAAAAGTTTTAGAGATTACGAACTGAAGCTTATCAGGGGCCGTTGCAGCATGGTAGTTAGGGAAAGTTTCTCCGACCAACAAGCAGTGAATAGACGGAATAAATTTCCATCATCTTTGGTGGGGGCCCGAAAGGACGCTGATTTAAAAGAAAAGTCAGAAGTTCGTTTGAACGGCTTGTTTGAAGACCTGGTGCAGGATGGCAGGCTACCTCATGACTCCCCAAGTGACCGGACAAGTGTTGCTTGCATTTAAAATTATTCTACCAGTAAATAAAGGAGCTTAGTTGTGCAGCAAAGCTCGGACTTGGTTGACACGGAATCCGAGCTTTTTTCACTGCCTTACAAAAGTAAATGGGAGTTCCTAGTTTGTATGCTGTTCGGAAAGAATAGTGTCTAAATATCTTCACATGTCTTCTACACTCTTGCATAATGCAACTAAAGAATCCAACGCCCATAAGCACACACGAGGCATGATCACTGAAACATAGGTGGCGGGACCATATGGGAAGTGTACTTTATAAGTGGAACACAAAGCAGCTTATCATTATTCTTGTCCAGGAATGTCAACATACTGCAGCCGTGGTAACTGGCCTAATGTAAGGTTCTTAAAAAACCAAAAACAAAGGCTGATGTCCTGTAATCTTCCGAGGTCTTCCGTCTTTAGTAAATTGTTGTCATACTGTGACGTGGTAAAAGGAGCCATTGAGATCCGACCTCGGCAGCAGACAAGAAGTGAGGTATGATACTAGACAGCCAAAGTATATACTATTTAAGAGGGCCGGGCAGAAATGGAGAGAGCCCTAGGCCTGAAAATCGAGCGGGAGATAACGTTAGGGTCAGCTTCCGGGGAAAAGGTGCAGAGACCTGCCTCCTTGGCACGATACAACGAGCCAAAGCATGTTACTCGCAACCACCCAATGCGTAACCGGCCCTCGGCCTGTTATGAACCAAACTGAATATGTGGCAGAGGTCTGCTCATGAGCCGCTTTGCAGGTAAAGCACCCATACAGCTAAATAGCTTTTATCTGAAATTTTCAGTCAGCACAGTCCCGCTTCCACCGAAGCCATCGTCGCCGTTACCTTTACCAATTTTCCAAAACGTTGTACTTCTTTTACTTTTCTCTCCCTATTCCCCCCCTTAAGTTCACTAACTAGAGCCTCCTTCCTCCGGTAGCTTCTCCAGGTGCAGCGAAAAGACAGAAAATCCTCTAAATCCTCCGGAGAGGGTAGAAAGAAACCCAACCGTCGAGGTCTTACCTTCGAAGCAGGCTGTCTACGGAGCTGCCATGTCATCGCCTAATCGGGCCTGCCGTTGGCTGCGTTACTTCCAAGGATCTCTTGTTTTTTAGAGGTGTGGACTGCTGGCCACACAAATAGGGTCACGCCCCCTCTTGTCCTGACCGGGACTCAGTCCTGGCCAGGAGGCGATAGATGCAACCTACCAGTATGCCTTAGAGCACAACTGGAGTTGTAGTCTCGCACTGTCACAGGTCTCAGCAAGTAGGAATGATGGATGACAGTTGTTAGGATGCCCTGCCGGGCGTATTCCAAGAAACCCCCACGCCGCTAGATTGATGAGGTTTTGAAAATAGGTCGAACTCAGTGATAGAAACATGCTCGACCGGAGAGGTCTCACTGGGCCATGTATCGGTTTATGTTATAACATTTGGGTTCATTAGAGCAGCCGGAGTTCTCATAATTTTATTCTTACCCGGTGATCAGCGAGTAATTACGAAGGGCAGCGAGTAGATGCCGGTATTTGGTGATGTGGTCGAACTTGTGGTACGGTAATGGAGTGATATAGAGTTGTGGAGTGTGTGGGTTTCCTCATATAGCAACCCTGTTGGTGATTGGTGATGATCAATGTGAGCGAATCTCAGACTGTCAAAAGTGGCAGAGTGTAGGGTGATTTCGTAGCATATTATGCAGCAAGCTCAGGCGGCCTATGGGGGAATTTGGGTGGTTATTTCGTACTAGAGTACCGCGTAGCCAAATAAACGCATCTCAGAGCAAAACAGGGTTGATTGGAATACTCTACGGTACCAGATAAGCAGACTGCAAGTGTTCAGTTTATTTAAAAAACAAAGTTATAAGGCTAAAACGATTGCCAAACAAGAACCGAAGTTTATTAATTTTTACTGCGAGATGTTCCGGTAGCCGACGCGTCGTGGCGGCTTGCATACGGAGAAAAGTTCACTAAATTCAGTTGGTTCATCTCCATCTCCTGTTCAACTGCCCCAATTCGCTGCCTCTTTCGGAACAGCTGGGACATTTTTGGTGACCAAAAGTGTTCTACCCGACATGTTCTTTTAAAAGTGCACCGCCTCAATAATGGCGCTCCAGCTTTGAAAAATGATGAACTGACTTACCAAGTCTATCTTGAAATTTCATCGTGAAAGTGGTGTTTTTTGCATGAAGCTTTTGAATTTGTCAATTACCATGGAGTATCGAATCCAGCGAGCTGATGCTCATGTTGGGTTTTATGTAATAAAATGTTCGCATCGCACCTGTGAGACGCTAAAAATATGAGCATGGTGTGCGCAGTTAATTATCAATGTTAGTTGTGCATTTATGTCCACTAAGGTTTGGTCTCTGTATGGGATGCTTGGGCGGTATTCCTCGGGGCCGTGTTTGAGTGGAAGAATGGCAAAACTGTCCCCATGGTGTCCGTTCATACCTAATAAACAGCTTATACTTGTTACGAATAGTTGCCTCCTTCAGAACTGAACTGTTTTGAAAAACCAACCTCCATTTTTTCATGGACATAGGCTAATGCTCTCACTCATATCGTATAACTGTCCTCTTTCGATACCGGTAGGGATAATTTGCTACACGACGCATATATGTGGTTCACTTCGCCTAAGACAACAACGAATGCTACAGAAACTCCAAAACTATAGCTTATCTTTGTCGCCATCGTTTTTGACGAAAAAAGGCCCAATGTTTATTAGGCACAATGAAAGTTGTGGCGACACCTGAATTCCTAAATAGCCACTGTAAAAATGCCTACAAGCTCAACTTACTCAGACCTAAGCGATTTCCTGCTGAAGCCAAAAGGTCAGACTCCCTTTAAAACAACAGCTGCCATAGAGGTTTATAAGTAGGGGCCTGCAGGTCGGTCTGGTATCGGAATAATTATAATGGTATTTTTCTCGACCATGGTCAAGACGCACACGCAAGCGCATGATCACGGTGTACAACGTTACTCAAAACAGTGAATTGTAAACGAATTCCAAGAAAGCGAGTCAAAATCGTCAGAAGCAAAGCAATATAGCTAGAGTTAGTTTTAATCGACCGAAATGATAATGGTTTGCGCGGCCAATACGGATTGGTTTCGTATCCGGCTTGGTTGGTGGTGGCCCGGGGGAATGCGAAATACGTCGTGAAAATATAGCGCTAAGGATGCGTTATAAACTAAAATATTGCAAGCTGTGGATAGCGGAGGCCTATTGAGGTTCTGTGAACGGAATAAGTTATGAACATGGAGAGATGAAGGAAATAAATGGTAGTCTTCTCGCGAACTTTGGTGAATGTGAGAAGAACGGCTCTCTATGAAGACGATGATGGCCTGGAATGAAGGATATTCCCGGTCTCAATAAACGGAGTGCGTCATGAAACGGAGAAATATGAACAAAATGTGTAGAAGTGGACTAGGAAACGTTGATGAATATGGAGGAAACAGCATTCCATATAAAAGGTGACTTCATGTTCAGGATCAATAACCAGTATCATTCAGAAAAAAGGGCGCGCAACTTGGAGGCCTTGAATCGGTGAAAAATCAATTTCTAGCCGGAAAACAATCGAAGTAAAAATGAAATCGTGCAAGAGAAAACAGCAAAAAACCTTCGCGTAGGCTTGCGCCTTATTGTTGTTACGCTGACTAAAATACATTGACTTCTTGATTCTCAGTGAAATTCTGCATCAATATTGGGAACCAAGGATGAGAGGGATAAGTGGACTTGCTTTCGGATGGCGTATCGAAATTTAGTGAGCAAAAATTCCTGTATTGCGCATTCTGGCTCTGTTTTTCGATTGTTTCACATGAGACCAAGGTGGTGTGCAGCATCAAGTGGGTGTGGTTCATCAGGCGGTGTAAGGGACGTGTCAGTCAATCAGTAGAATGTAGCTTGTGGACTGTTATTTGTGAAGACTCCAGCAGTGACATCACTAGTAGAGGTAATGCGTCAGAAGACGCCTATCAATCCACTGCTAAGCAGTTGGGAGTGTTTTAGGTCGTGTGGCTCGATTGCAATCCCGTTTGGTATAGAAGATTTCATTTGGGTCTCTGTCGGTACGGGTCAAAGGGTGGACCTTGGTCACCGGAAGTGGAGTCCGAGAGAGTGGGCGACGACAAAACTGAAGTAAATGATGTTAGCAGTCTGGAATGAAAGCCGCTTCTCATGGGTTTATTCGATTTGAGCCTCAGGTCCGCACTGATTGTGACAGATTCTACACTCTGTCTCGAGTTACCGGGCTGCAAGGTTTTAATTGTCTTACAACCAGATATTTCGTTAACCTACTTCCAACATAAAAATGCTCTCGCAGCGGGTAATGCACCGTATGTCGTTCACCAATGAAATTTTGAAGGCTTCCACATGATTTTCCATGAAAGGCATTCGTTGTGATGATCGGTTGTAGAAAATACTTCAAAGGTATTATAATTTCGTGATTTTGTGATATCGCTCTCTCACACACACCAATTGCGTGTTTTCGTACGCTAAATGTTTCCACGGACCAACCCTTGTTTGTTCGCGTCCCGCGCGCTACCTTGTTACACCCCATCTTGGACCTGTGTGGCGCGCGTGCTTATCTCTTGCACGCCGTGAACCTAGTTCCCACTATTCCAGCCCGTGCGATCGCACAACAGAGGTTCTCACGTTTTAATTCGTTGTTCATTTAATAATCTAGTATAGTGGAGTTCACGGATCAACGGTGTTTTGGCTTTTGCTTTTCGTTCAAATTCGGCTAGGTTTTGTTCGGAATCATGTTACTTCCGTATTCCATGTCTCTCTTTCACTGTTTTGGCTCCATGTAACAGCTAACTATTTCCCCATTCAAATTGCTTCTGTTTCCTGTTCAGTAATGTTGGTTTGAGCGACTACTTTTTCCGTGGGTGGTCCGCGTACCGACCGCATGATAAGGATTACGGTCAAGTCCGTATGGTACTTGATTCCGACTCATCCGGTTTTCCTTTGTATCCTTTTGTGGATTGAGGTTCGTTTGTCGTTGTTTGGATTATGATCAGAAGTCTTCCAATTTGGGATTACTTAGTTGTTCTGGTGACCTATACGCGTAAAGGCAGTCTCGTTTAGACGGCAGTGGCAAGGGATAACCTACAACTCCAGTCGTTAGCTCGATGTGTATTCTGTCCATCAATCTCACTGGACCGCCAATAAAACAAACAACGTGATTCAAAGCCTACTGACTTCTTTTACTTCGACCACGGGCGTTATTTTATCGGCAGCGATAGTTTGCTGAACTAAATGTGCAATTTTTTCCCATTCAACTCCGGTAAAGCTGATATATGTACAAACCGAATCCATCTTTCACTGTTTACTAACGCCAAGCAAGTTTCGCAAAGTGGACAAGCTCTTTAATGCCTTTATTGTTTTGTCTGAAAGGCAGAACTTGCGATGTAGTAACAACTTCACACACGAGTTCGTTGACAAAAATAAAAGGGGCTCATTACCTCTGTAAGGTTGATTAGACCTTGCTTCGCGGTTTCTTTAGTAACTGCGTGCTTCGGTCCTTCGTACTGCGTGGACCACCTGTACGTCACTCTAATGTGCGGCACTGCACAAACATGTTAACCAGAACAGAATTCTCAACGACCCGTGAGAACGAGAAGGCGATTGGGAGAGATAGTGTTTAGCGTGTATTTGGGAGCGTGCGTGAGAGCGTGCGCAAGAGCAACGGTCAAATGGCAACCGTGCTTGGCAGTCAGCGTTCAGTTAAACAATAAGCGTGGTAAAAGTATGAACGAAGATGGCAACCGCTATAGGGGCCTCCTCCTAGAAGTCCGACGGAGTTGGGCTTCGATCGTGATGGTAAGCCGGAATTATTGGTTGTGCAGGAACTCCTCATAGCTTGTCCGTTATATTGTTGGTGAGTCAGTTGGGAGTCGGCCAGGCTACGGATGAAGCCAGTGTGACTGCGTAGATCCGTCTGAGAGAGGGCAAGGTAAACTGGAACAAAATAGCGCCTGAAGGCGCCGGCGGATGTTGGACCGTAATAACAACACACAAACGATGTTCGGTGTTGTTGTAGTCGCTAGGAGACCAGAAGAAAATGAAATCATAACTACCGATTGTAATTTCACGGGTCCGTTGTTTGGTAAATCCATGGCGAACTTCTCAACTTATTGCTAACAGTCGGTTGTAAAAATCGTCACGAAATCGGCGAAGCGGACGGGATTTCGTAGTTGGCGACCGTGACGGCTACTTCGCGTTGCGGGTACGGTTAAAGAATCTGATGGACTAGCTGCCGAGTCCTCACTGGGCGTAATTGGGAGTGGTTCGAGTAGTAACTCGCTCGATGCAGGTGACTGAGCGACTTGAGTGGGTGTAAATTGGCCGAGCGGCTTGCACTCAATGACGGCAGGCTTGAGACGGTCGATAGATACGGTGTCGTGTCGTCTGCTGATATCTATGAAAAATGATTTTGCCCTAAATTTTATCACCCAAAACGGGACAGTGTATGGCGCTTGTAGTGGTGATCGAACGCCATCGACGCGAAGGAAAACATGAGTAGCGGTTCCTGAAGCAGTTGGAACATAACTTGTAGACTGTAGTTCACGCGGCGGACTGGCCTTGAGCACTTGAATGTGCTGCGTAAGGCGCTGAGCATAGTCACCGTAGTCGAAAGTCACGGTTGGTGAGGGGGCTACCAACTCCCCAGGCAGACGAAGTGTACAGCCATGTACTAGTACGGCCGGTGTTGTGTGTAACTCTTCCTTAACGGTACTACGCAGGCTTAAGAGTGCTAACGGTAGTGTTTCACTCCAAAGGGGGTTACCGTTTGCTCGAAGGGCGGCTTTTAATTGCCGGTGGAAACGCTCAACCATACCATTAGCCTGAGGGTGGTAAGCTGTCGTCTTAACGTGTTGGCAACCGAGCGTAGCGAGCAGGCTGCCGAAAGCGCCGTCAAAGTGTGGACCGCGATCGGTGGTCACTATTGCTGGGCAACCGAAATGACTAACCCAACCGGTCAGAAAAGCTTTCGCGGCCTCTTCCGAGGTGGGCTGAGGGATAGGGATGGTCTGCGGCCAGCGAGTAAAACGATCCACGCATGTGAGTACGTAAACGTACCCAAGCGAAGGTGGGAGTGGTCCTACGAGGTCTACGTGCACATGATGAAAACGTGTTTCAGGTTCTGGGGACCTGGCTACCGCCGCCTTAGTGTGCCTGTGGGTCTTAACACGTTGACACTGCAGACAAACACGAGCCCATTGTCGGACATCTCGTTTGACATTGTGCCAAACAAAACGCTCAGTTATCAGTATCACCGAAGCAGTCACACCCGGATGATCCAGATTATGGAGTGTCAGGAACGTAGAATAACGGTGGGCAGCAGGAAATACTGGCCTAGGGCGACCTTGCGACACATCGCACACGATGGTATTCTGGGAAGCTGGGATAGGCACTGTGGTTAAACTCGAAGAACCGTTTTGCCGAAGTTGTTCGATGTCAGGGTCCATAGTCTGAGCCTGTGCCATTGCGTCTAAGTTGATGTTAGGCGTTTGTGACAGATATACTTGATATACGCGCGATAAGGCGTCTGCGACGGGATTAAGTACCCCAGAGACGTGTCCTATGTCCACAGTAAACTGTGAGACAAAGTCTAAGTGGCGAATCTCGCGTAGTGAGTATCGATCCGAAGCTGACTTCAGTGCGTAAACCAAAGGCTTGTGGTCTGTAAACACCGTGAACGAACGGCCTTCGAGTGCATGTCGAAAATGACGAATTCCCAAGTAGATGGCTAATAACTCCCTACCGAACGTGCTGTACCTTGATTCCGCGGGTTGTAGGAGCTTGGAGAAGAATGCTAAAGGTTGCCAATAGTCATCTACGAACTGTTGCAGTAATGCTCCAACCGCTGTGTCCGAGACATCCGTCACTACGGAAATAGGAGCCAAAGGGTCGGGGTGTGTAAGGAGTGCTGTGTTGGCGACAGCATCTTTGACCAAGGCGAATGCGGCTTGTGCCGTGTCGGGAAACACGAACTTCCGCTTACCTCCGCGCAACAGGTCGGTGAGGGGTTGCATCATTTCCGCACAGTGAGGAATAAATCGGCGGTAGAAATTCACCAGGCCGGCAAACTGACGCAACTGGCGAAACGATTGGGGTTCAGGGTAGTCGCGAATAGCGGAAACTTTATCTGACAGAGGGCGAATACCCGAGGATGAAATAGAATGTCCTATGAAAGTGATATCAGACCGGCCTAATTCGCATTTCGCGATATTGATCGTAACGCCGTGCTGGCTAAGGCGTTCGAAAAGTGCTCGCAAGTGTGTAGCGTGCTCTTGCTTTGAAGAACTCGCCACCAAAATATCATCCAGGTATACGTGGACATTTTCCAAACCACGGGTTGCCTCGTGCATGAACCGTTGAAAGGTCTGGGCTGCATTGCTGAGTCCAAACGGCATTCGCAGAAAATCGAACAGCCCGAAAGGTGTAGTGACGGCAGTTTTAGGGATATCGGTCTCTGCTACCGGGATCTGGTTGTACGCACGAACTAAATCGATGCGGCTGAAGACGGAGCAACCTGATAAAGACGAAGTAAGATCCTGTATATGGGGAATCGGGTATCGGTCCGGGACGGTGACTTTGTTAAGCGCTCTGTAATCACCACAGGGTCACCAGTCGCCACTAGACTTAGGGACCAAATGAAGGGGAGAAGCCCAAGGGCTACTAGAAGGGCGTATTATACCCAGTTCTAGCATATGTTCGAATTCAGCCTGTGCAACACCAAGCTTGTCTGGCGCTAACCGACGCGGCCTACTGAACACTGGGGGTCCCTTAGTATCGATATGGTGAGTGACACTGGTCGTCACTGCTGGGAGAGGTCCGGCCTGCCGAAACATGGCCGGGTAGGCGGCGATGAGTTCGCCATAAGGTTGGTGTGCCGGTGGTTGAACGTAAAAGGGCGTGACGTGATTCACTCGCGAATTATGACCCGCAACAGCGAGAGTGGTCTGACGATCCACCACTCTGCGGCGCCGTGCATCAAGTAGCAAGTCAAGGTGTGGCAGGAAGTCAACGCCTAGAATTGGCTACGGGACGTTGGCGATGATGAATACTCAACGAAAATTACGCTTTGAACCTACGTTTAAGGTGAGCGACCGCTGGCCAAACGTTGGGATGGCCGTGACATTAGCAGCGCGTAGTGTTTGGGCCTGTGGTGTGCTATTGTCGCCGTTCGTTCGGGGGAGGAAACTCACTTCGGCACCTGTACCTACGAAGAATAGGTTATTTGAAATGATGTCCCTTACGTTCAAAAGACGACTATTGGTGTGATACCCGGCTTTGTGGGTCGCCAACACGGGCCGGGGGTTTAGTTTCCCTGATGAGCACCGGGAAACGTACACCCTGGTTCGCATCGTTTGGGTCCCTCACCGAAGCGACTGTGGTATTTACTATACCCTTCTTTTGAAAAACCGACGGAACGTCGTCGCGATGACGGACTATGGAGCCTAGGTGAGCGTGCGCGGTGCCGCCCTTGTGACTCACTTCTAACTGCTAGGCGTTGCAGGCTCGCATCAATTCTAGACAAAACTGACGCGAGTTCGTTAGATGTTGGCAAGGCAGGCACCGTTGCGACGGAGGGCCTGGTTACTCCAGCTACAGCGGGGTTGTATCGTGACATAATGTCATCAGCTATCGCTGTGGTTTCTTCTAGTGAGCATTTGCGCGTGGCACTTAGTAAAACTGGAATGTTATGCGTGCCATGCTGCAGCCAAAGTTCCCTCAAGAGCGGGTCCTCGCCTACCGTCGGTCCTCTCAAGCGCTGCATCTCACGCAGCAGTTCGAAGGGCTTCCTACTTCCAAGCTCAACGTTTTGAAGTTGTTGCATACCTTGGTCCTGCGTTGGGGTTGTGCGGGCAATGACAGCCTCCTTTGAAGCCGCATAGCTTCGGGAAGAGATTATTACGTCCCTTACTTGCATTGTGGCCTCCGGCAGGAGGCGGCCTGCTACCCACCTGCAACGACTGGCGTCACCGGTTGTACGGCAGTTTTCGAATTCTAACTCAACCAGCGTGAACCGGAGTTCTGGATCGGCCGGTGTGAATGCCGGTATGTGCAGCGTGATAGCCCAAACGGTAAGGTCTGAGCAGGATTTCCGTTCGGCAGACATAGCGATTACTTTATGGAATACAGACGGGAAAAGAAATCAACGACCAATGGGGCACTATAGTCTTCGCGAAAAAAAATCACGACGAATTAGACACACGAAATATGTATGGACGAAGAAAACATTATTTGGTAAACCAACCAAAAAAAATCAAGATAGGGAAACAATAAAACACAAAAACGTACGCAGACGGGACCTTGAACGGTAGAAAACAAGGAAACTCACGTGACCTGGGGATCACGTCGGGCTCACCAAATGTAAGGTTGATTAGACTTTACTTCGCGGTTTCTTTAGTAAACGCGTGCTTCGGTCCTTCGTACTGCGTGGACCACCTGTACGTCACTCTAATGTGCGGCACTGCACAAACATGTTAACCAGAACAGAATTCTCAACGACCCGTGAGAACGAGAAGGCGATTGGGAGAGATAGTGTTTAGCGTGTATTTGGGAGCGTGCGTGAGAGCGTGCGCAAGAGCAACGGTCAAATGGCAACCGTGCTTGGCAGTCAGCGTTCAGTTAAACAATAAACGTGGTAAAAGTATGAACGAAGATGGCAACCGCTACAAGCTGATATATGTACAAACCGAATCCATCTTTCACTGTTCACTATCGCCAAGCAAGTTTCGCAAAGTGGACAAGCTCTTTAATGCCTTTATTGTGCTGTACCATTTACCAAGTCCATGAAGAAGCCAACAAGGCCAACGTAACAGGAATCGGATGGTAAGCACTCCGGATAGCAAGTACTTACTGGATCCTGAGAACGGCCTATGGTTTGGGCGAAAAGCCAAAAGCTCCGACGCGTGCCGAAAGACGGTAACAGTCGAGGGAATTAGTGGACGACTTTTTGTATTGAAACAATATCTTTCACGTTTACGTTTGCGAGCGACACCGGACGCGATACTAGCTAAAGGAACAAGAAGCTCAACCGTCCGCAAGCAGGACAGCCAAGAATGTATTTTTCGGTTGGCAGAAACCAATTGTCCTTACTGCAAGCGGACAAACAATGCACAGCCCTGTGGCATCGAACAACATACAAACTGCTCAAGACTAAGCGCTAATTGGTAACGTTTGTCTAAAGTAATTTTTGGCCACGAATTTATACGTTCAAGTTTGGTCATTTCCAGGTCAGTACAACACCCACCCCTCCCTAGAAGGGAATTGTCCAAAGGACCCTTTGATCTCATTGACAGTGGACCACGCGCAGGTCTTCATTGGCGTCACAGGTCTTATGTGACATCTCTCGTCTAATGGACCTTTTTAAGACGTCACAATGCTCTCTTGCAGCCGGTCGAAGGTTACAAAAGTGTGCATGGGCTTGGCGGTCATCTACGAAGCCCTCACCTAGGTGTCGCACAAAAAATATATACACGAGCATACAGTATGAAATAGTCCAAAGTAACTTTCCAGGGCATCTTCCATTCACCGCGCCCGTACGCGCAATGAAAGAGGAAAACGAAATACTTGAGCAAATGGCGATGAGTCGAGACGAAACGAAAGAAACTTACGCCGATCTGTCGGTACCATACAAGAATTTCAAAATACTTAGAGCTCTGAGGTCTATGACCTGCGTTTGACTAGAAGTGGCTTCTGCCCGAGGGAACATCAGCCACAACGTTGTCGGTGATAGAAGCGTGGCGAGCATCGCTTGAAAACTGGGCCAAGAAGTCTAGATGACGCAACTCATGTGATGGGTGTTTATCGGTTTGACAATGAAACGCACCTGTCAACACGCTAATGTACCAGTCATCAGTTAAATCTGTCATCTCGCCACACCCGGCTGACTGACCGACACATTTCCTTTGCCCCGCCGGACTAACCATACCCAAAGGATGTTGTTCATTACCAGTAATGAAGCTGAGTCACACTGAAGATCAGAGCGTCAATCTATGAAAGTATATTTGCCAGTGAAACAGCGTAGTCACGCTCAAGTCAATGAAGGGATTTTCCACTTTAGTATCCGTTGAAGCAGTCCATTTCCCCCTCGATCTGTGTCCGGCTGGAAATTGATCCTCCATTTTTCCAGGACCCTCCAATTGTGCTTTATCATTTCTGAATGGCACAGGTTACTGATCCTGAAATTAAACTCACCTTCATATGGACAGCTGCTCCTTCCACACTCATCAGAGTTCAAAAACGCACATTCATAAAATTGGCTTCACTTCTCCCTGTTTCATAACTCATTTCTTTTACTGAATCTCGGTAGATCCGTCATTCGGGGTTTGCTTCAGCTTCACGCTTTTCTATTCTCTTCATATGCATCGTTTTTCCACAGTGTACTTCCATAAAATTTCTCTTTTCTTCATATTAGGAACTTACGCTGTTTGCAGAACCTTATTAGTCCGCCGTTTTCCATGGATTGCATCATTTCCACTCATAGTGCATCTTCAGCATTAAAAATGGGCGACCTTTTCGACATCGCCACGATGCGCCACTGCCCAACCCGCAATGGAAACCGGTTTAGAGTTACGGTCTAAACCATTATCAGAGTGATCCAAATAAACTATCGATGTCTATGTTTTTCTATCTTTGACAATTTTGGCTTGGTAACCAAAGTCTGTGAACATTTCATCCCACTGAGTAACGCTGTCCACCATGATTATGCGCCTTCTCGTGCGCCTCGACCAAAGCCGATAAATACACTATCATTACAACGGTTTGTGGTCGGCAAAGATGACGAGCTGTCTGCCCTCGAGAACCTGTCCGAAAAGTCTAACGGTACTGTGAGCAGCAAGTAGTTCAAGCTGATAGGGGACGACAAGGAAAAAAGGCTAGTGGTTTCCATTGTGATGTAGACCACTGCAGAAGCACGCCGCCCGTGGATTTGTCAGAGGCATCGGTGGCTATGCCCAATTGAGCTTCGAAGTCGAAATAGACCAGCGAGGTAGCAGAAGCCATAAAGTCTTTAACTGCGTTGAAAGCAGTTTTAGCATTCTAGGATAATTCTGTGGGACCTTCCTTAGCGCCTCGAAGTAAATCTGGTAACGGCTGCATCACGCAAACACGGTTTTGGATGAAAAGCCCACGATAGCCCACCATCCCTTTGAAACGACGAACGGCGGCTAGTGCAGTGGGTAGAGGAAAGTCACGAACGGCCTGTACCTTTTACTCCAAGGGCGGGATACCACTTTCGTCGACCATTTAGCCTGAAAACTCAACCGAACTTTGGCAAAATATACTTTTGTCCGCATTGACGGTTATCCCGTATGCGACCAATCACTCGAACAACTGACGTAGTTGTTTTTTGAGTGCATCTTTAGATATACTAAGTACTAGCAGATAGTCCATGTGGGCGAGAACAAAATCTTAAACCCTGATAACGTGATCAATAAAAAGCTCAAACGTATTTTCAGCAGTGAGTAAACCGAACGGCATTCTTAGGGATTCGAAGGGATTAAAGGGTGCTGTTACCGCTGCCCCAGGTATATCCTCATCTACAATAAGAATCCGGTGATAAGCACGCACCAGACCTATTCTGAACAAAACCTAGGCGCTATTGAGGTTGGCCGTGATATCCTAAATGTGTGGGATGGGAGACCTATCTGGAGCAGTGGCATAATTGGGGGCTCTGCAGTCTCTACATGTTCACCAATAGTCTGACCTTTAAGGAACCAAATAAAATGGCGATGCCCAGGGACTACGTAATGCACGCATAGTGCCCAATTCAAGCAGGTGCTGAAACTCAGCTGGAGCGGTCTTGAGCTTGTCGGGTGAAAACCGACGTGCCCTAGCAAAAACTGGATGGCCTGATGTGCTTACTTGATGACCTACCGAGCTGGCTACGGCAGGTAGTACGGACAGTGTGTGCAACACTTTTGGGTATGCATTTAATACGTCACCGAACAAGTAAGAACTGGTCGCTTCAAGTAGAACAGAACTGATCGGGTTAGGATCAACCTGAACCGTTTTCACAGATAGATTGGTGACACGATCCACAAGACGTTTGCTGCGAGAATCGACCAGGAAATCAAAGTGATGCAGAAAATCTATACCAAGTATTGCTTTTGAAGGTCTGCAGTCAAAAAACCCCAGCGGAAAGTGTGACGAAGATCAAAATCTAACGTCCTTGAAATGTTTCCGTAAGTCTATATAGAAGCTGCGTTAGCAACACACAAGATAGAGAAAAGGCAACTATCTAAATTTTTACCTGAATGTGGGAGCCAACTAACTTCAGCTTCAGCGTCTATCAAGTGACGTGTCCCTGAGTTATGATCGATTATGTGGAATAGGCGACGGCCCTGACCAGTAGAGTCCGTCGCAGCTACGCACCGGTGTCCTTTAGTCCCTGACTGGCTGGGGCCAAGGCACAAGGTGGAGTGCAATAGCGCGCCTTTGAACAATACCGTTGATGATCACAACAAAGAGCTTCAATTGATGTTAGCTGAACCGGAATTCTTATAAGGTTTCTACTGGGAGATCTGTGTGTAATTTGATGCCTGTTTTGGGCGTCCAACTTACGACACGCCGAGTGTTTCGACCTTTTCGAAATGATCGTGAACAGTGGCCTAAAAAGAGGCAACCACGGACTCGGTTTGTGAGGAAGTCACCCGACTGACCTCTGGCCTGTAGAACTCCCTTGTTTCGTCGGCCTTCTGGGCAGGCTTTTTGAGATATTCTTCTGTGGACTCACAAGGAACCTTCTGCATTTCGCTGGGAAGACTTTGGGCCAAACCTCTTTCCGGAGACTATTATCGGTCTTAGTAGTTCCAAAAGCAGTCCGCATGTGCCGAAGCAACGGCGAGGGTTTGCGACCTCCGAGTTGGACGTCTGCAGACAAAAGGACAAGCAGCTGTTTGTCAGATGTACCAATCCGGCTAACGACCGCTGCTTTAATGCGTTCGTAGCATCCGCGTTCTTCTGATTCCAACGCATCTTGCACTTTGAGCACAATGTATGGAAGAAGAACCGCGGCCTTGCAGTGAAGTCCGCTAATATCCATAGTCAATCTGCACAGAGCAAACGTTGATTCTAACTACGAACCAAGCCCCAGGGTGACTCTTCAAGAACGGTGCGAACGGAACGGCAAGTGTATCCACCTCAGCGTCAAAAAACTTGAGGTCGCTTATATCGCAAACGCTATCATGAATAGAAATTATTCAAAAAGTGAAGAAACCAATGCAGTGTGGAAAATGCAAAAAAACTGGTTACAAATATTTAGTTACCCCGGATTAAAATCGAGAAAATATTGGGCTGTAATCGGGGATCCAGGAGAAGGTTAATAAAGACAGAGGGCTCACAAGATTAGTACTCCGGATAGCAAGTACTAACTGGATCCCAAAAACGGCCTATAGTTTGGGCGAAAAGCCAAAAGCTCCGACGCGTGCCGAAAGACGGTAACAGTCGAGGGAATTAGTGGACGACTTTTTGTATTGAAACAATATCTTTCACGTTTACGTTTGGCAGCGACACAGGACCGTAGATCCCGGTCGTCGGTTTGGTACACGGTGGAAATTGTACCTGGCAGCGCGCAAAGCAGAGAAACTGAAGAAACTGCAGCGGTGTAACGTGTGTATTAGAGGGAGGCAGTGGCCAGTTGACGGTGATCAAGGGCGGAGCAAGTAGCAGCACTAAGGTCACCAATCAGTCAGATGAACACATTTGTCCGCTTTTGTGACCGTATGTCACCTCGGCAGCACTGCATGCCTACTTCAGCCAATACCAACCTTCCAGTATTCAAACTTATAGGGGGGGCAAAGAGGGCATCCCGTGTAAGTTTCTTCACACTGACTCTGTGAGTTCCCGTTCAGGAAGAGTTCCTGCACAGCGCCTTCAGATCTATGTTGTGGAGCCGTTTGAACCGAGCGTCCTCCTCCTCTTTCGCCATTGGCGCACGTTAGGAGATTCGGAGTTTGGTCGCTGCCCGTAAAAGACCATAAACCAGCGGCAAATCGCTCGACGGAAGCCTCTGCAGCTTCGAGGAACGGCTTCGCATAGTGCGTTCGAACGTAATGAAAATCAGCTTGCAATTCCGGACCCGTATCACCACGAAGGATCCTCCTCAAGCAGATTATATCACCATGAATTTTCTGATAACACTCGGGCAAAAGATCAAAAAACCTCAGACCATCCGCATGACTGGTCCCCCGTAAGCCACCGACTAGTCTCGCTGCAAAGGGTTGGGCCCCCGGTTTCATCATCTCGTTAATAGTGCTGACGCAGGCTGCAGCAGCTCCATATTCAGGTCTCCGACGAACGTGGGAGTTATAGAGTGGTTAGAAAGCCTCGGGACTGATTAGCCCAAATGATGGATGCATGGCACCAAGTATAGCTCTGAAAAACGCACAGACCTTATCCGAGTGGGCTCAAGTGTTGACAGATAACGACAGCATAGCCCCAACATCTCGTTCGCATGAGAACCTCGGCAGTATTTCTCTCCCGATGAGATGCTTTGCATCGGAGAGATGGAAACGCTCACTCGAGCACACTGATTGGCTCAGACTTCAGACCAACGTATTAAAGCATCCAGATCATTAACAGAACCTCTCCATCGCCATCTGACCCCACGATACGCCGCAGTTTTGTGTCACCCGCATAAACTGGACAAGATAAATATAGGAATTGTGGCAAGTCGTTGATAGATGTCAGAAGCAGCACTTGTCCAAGCACTAATCCATGGGGGACCCCTGTCCCTTGTTGCAGCATACAAATTCAACTTCGTGTGGGCAACTATGGCTGGAAACGTCCTCCCTTTCACAAAGTCCGCGATCCAATCAAGCTCCGGACTCTATGCGACGGTTATCCTTATTGGTAATAGTGCACAGCCCAATCGACGAACCCCGGTGTCAGAACAAGACTGGTTTGCAAATTCTACGGTAATGAATCAACAAGTTATACGCATGCAGATTATGTACAAACCTCGACTGTTCGGCCGCAGTGGTTATCAATGAGAACCAGAGTTCGGTAAAAGTCACTACCAGATGCGACGGGCACGGTAGTTATTAGTCAAATTCTAAGGGTATCACAGTAAACGGGCGAAATATAAACAAGTGTTTAAGTGTAGTGGCTGATGTGTGCTGTATTTGTTCGAGGATCAACGAGTACGAATCGCAGTCTAAACAGTAGAATGTGTGAGGATGACTGGGAACGAATTCTGCAAATGCACGTTACACCGCCCACCAACGTCATTCACAAATAACTCAGCGCGCGAGGGGTGGGTGGGAATAAAGGTCCTCCTTAATCAAGGTGAACATTAAAGTCGGTGCATATGTTACTCGCCATGGGTTAAATCTAAAGCTGGTTAGTAGCAGGCATCCCAGAGGAGTATCTAATGAGTCCTGTCTCAACATCCGGGCCTTGATACTGCAGCCAATCGTGCGGCATTTTTTATCGACGCATGGGGATACTTGTCGTTGAATACCTAATGTGATATTTTTGAACTACTTCCAACTCATCCGGGGTGTAGGCCAATGAGGATTGGAGCGCAGTTCTCAGGAACAAAATATACTGGCAGAAGTGTATATTGGAGATGGTGTAAGTCAGGGGTCAGTCAAATTGTTGAAATATACAAACCTCAGAAATTGTCGTTCTCAGGGGAATCACCATTTATCACACTCAGTACAATTTAAAAAGGATGACACCTACTTGGGCCAACTGACTGGGGAAGGCAGGTCAATAGGCTAGTTAACGAAACGAGCACAACTAGAGCAGACAAGAAGAGAACCAGTGTCAAGGGGAAGCAAACAACAGAAAGGTGAACATGCCGACACCAGTTGGCGGGTCTCGTCAACCAGTTTGTAGGGCATAGCTTCACTCAGGCACACAGGTAAAAAGAATTAGTCACGGAGCGGACAGGTAACAGTGTCTTGTGCGGATGTAAGTGTGCGCCAGTGGGCGTGCGAGCTTATGCATTCCTGCCAAGTGAGGCCGATCAAACCTCGGTGCCAAAATCGAGCAGTCTATTCCAGATCTGGTCAAATCAGGCGGGTAGTAGTTCAGCGTACGTGTGAAGGACGGTTAATGCTTGAGAGAAAGGAGGAATATCGTGAACTGATAAGAGAGCAAAGTAAGTGATCAATGCCTTGTGAGTACCGAACACTTAGAAATAGGTTCAGAAGTGGTATAACTTGATTTTGGTGAATGAGCAGGTTTGGAAACAGGTAAAACAGATTCAGCGCCTGCTTTGGCGCAGTCGGAATGTGCGGACGGTTTGGGGACTGTAAAGATTGAATGAGGAGTCAGGACATTCGGGGGGTTTCTTGGGAAACAAATGAGACGAATTCAACGTCGATCGGCATCTGCAGACATCTAGCTGTAACTCTTCCCTCATTGTCTTCACAGCCGCCGTGCCCACGAATCCATCGGTTTCCGCACGACGATCTTTGATTACCCCAATAGGCGATTCATCATTGCGCAAATGGCTCTCCACAAGAATGGCGGCAGAGCCACGTCTGAACGATCTTTCATCGGAGATCCACTCTTGCCGGAGCTGTATTGTCAGTAAATGCTCCCTAGCCCGATTTTCTCGGAAAGCCCGCGTCAGTGGGTTTACTTACTTCCACCCTATGGTATGCTTTCCACGTAATTTCCGGGTTGGTTGCTCCTACTTTGGACCACAATAACAGCAGACCATTGGGAGTGAGAGCCTCCCGGATTCGAGACAATTGGCACTATGGGTCTATTGTTCAGCCTGTGTTCTACTTCGGTTAGTAGGGTATTCGTCGTGTAGTCATCGAATATTTACTATGAAATTAGAGGTATGGGCATCTCCTTTGGCCAATAATACCAGTCTTTTCCAAAAGCCCCGGGAATGACCACCACAGGGTGGATCAAGGTGCTTCCCTATGCCTCTAGTCATGGTTTTATCTCGTATTTACCGTGGGTCAGGAGTTAACACCACTTCTTACTCTTTATGCGCTCCAAATAATTTTGCTCCATTGTATGAGAATACATTTTTGGGAAAGCCTCGCCTTGGGATAAACTTTTGAAATGCATTAGGAATGGATCAGTGGTCGTGGCATATACTACTTTGAGATGAAATGCCCTGGATTGTAAGCATGTTACCAGGCAGCCACATCTGTCCTGCGTGCTCCTCGGTTGTCGTGCGACCATCGGACCAAAATGTTCGACGCCGATTTCCGTGAATGGACACCGTCTCGGTTGAACTCTCAGGGCTAGTGCTGCTGCCGTCATGTCCAGCTTTGGAGTGGATGCAGTTTTCAGTGGGGCTAATTTCGTCTTGGCCAATACTGTCGGACTGTACTGTCCAATACTTCCATCTGCCGGGCAATCGTAAGTCGCTAGCCTGTAGCCCGCCTCTGATGCATTTGAAAACCAATGGATTCGGGCGTTGCATACTCACTTGACGTTTGTCAGATATCTTGGTATCTCAGTTTTGCCTAGTTGATCTAGTTTGTCTAGCCAGTCGTGCCATCGCTTGCCGTCGTCGTTAGAGGTTCGTCCCAACTCGTCCCTCTTCGGCCCACCGGTTGGGGCAAGCTCCCTCCAGGTAGTAGCCACGGTGAAGCAGATCCCAAAGTGTCACAGAGATGTGAGACTGATGATAGAATTTCCCTCGGTGAAGCTGGTCGTTTGCTTTGATTAGGATGGAATACAAACTCACCACCTTTGGCATTCAATCGAACTGCAGGCTTGTGAACCATTCGTAACAAAGATCCCAAAAGCTCTATCGTGCACCCGTTTTGCTCGGGGTCCAAAATGACGTTTAAAACTTCCCAGCCTTTGATCATTGGTTTAAGTTTGGGTCTCTGGAACCTCGAAACGATCGGCCACGTACTTGGCGTTCCCAGCTACTATATAAAGAGCCAATCCTTCATTTCTCGGCTGGAAATATCTATCAACAGCCAGGTGGGCAAAATTTCTTGAGAACTGTTCCACTTTGGGTAGGTTTTCTACCTTTGCCAACAGATGGATCAAGGAAATAGACTCGCCTTTTGAAAGTCTCGCTCCGGATATTTTCCTATAAAACAAATTTCCAGCGACCCTCACAGCTAACTAAGCGGTTCATCCAGAGTTGCACGTGCTCGGGTGTAACGTCCTCTGGAACTGAACATCGGCAGTCCGTCGATTGCTTCCCCGGCTCTTTCACGACAGAAATGCAGCAGATACACGGGTCTCTGCCAGGGAGCAGACGCTCTCTCTTTTCCAACGTTCTCGTACTGTTTGGTGAAGGTACAATACGTTTCCACGCTTTCATCTCGTGAATACGGTTCCATCTTGGGTAAGTCAATTGCGTATGTTCCGCTAGCACAAGTCATCCTCGTCCGTACCATAGAGTTGCTAGGCTGAAGTGTTTCATGCACCGCAGCGCCCAGGATGGTCTTTAATCTCCTGCTTCAGGGTTGCTCCCAACTAGCTGACTCAGCTTCTTCACAAGCCAGCCTAAGCTGATTTTCTAATTCTACTATTCCCAACATGAGTGCTGTGGCAATTTAATTGGATGACAGGACAACATTTCCCCGGAAGCACGGGACCGGTTTCATGTTTATTGCCGCTCATCAAGTATTCATACCGGATTCTCTTCCGCCCAATCATCCTTATACTTCACAGTTGGCTTACTGCTGTAATCTCATTTGAATTGAATGGAGCTTGCATGGAAGGGGAGTCCGTTTTTAGAGTCACATGGTGGTTCTTCCAAAGATAACTCGTTGGATAACGCGGTTAGCATTCAGAACGAGGACACACGGTCCCAAGTATGGATTTTCGATGAGTAGCACGGCATTGTGTCTAGATGACGGAACAAAATTCCCCCGGAAGTACAAGATCGGTTTTCGCGGTTATTGCCGTGTGTCCTCGTTCTGAACGTTAGCCGTGGTGATCGACGAATTGACTTTGGAAGAATCACCGTGTGATTCTAAAAATGGACTCTCCTTCCATGCACGCTCCATTCGATTCAAATTAGATTATTACTGTTCTCAATCTCGAAATTTCATCACGTTATTATATACATGTCTTTGTCGGAGTTCCGTGAGGTAGCACTGATGCGACTAGTGGACCTAATGGTATCTAACGGATCAGTATTCCAAACCACCCCAGATATTTGCCAAGTTGTTTCCCATCTAACATTGGTTCTCTTCTTCTCCTACTTGAAACTTTGGATGGTTTTCTCGAGAAATTCCAAGTTAAGTACCGTAACGTTATTCCTATTGTTAAAAGTGCACAGCCCAATCGACGAACCCCGGTGTCAGAACAAGACTGGTTTGCAAATTCTACGGTAATGAATCAACAAGTTATACGCATGCAGATTATGTACAAACCTCGACTGTTCGGCCGCAGTGGTTATCAATGAGAACCAGAGTTCGGTAAAAGTCACTACCAGATGCGACGGGCACGGTAGTTATTAGTCAAATTCTAAGGGTATCACAGTAAACGGGCGAAATATAAACAAGTGTTTAAGTGTAGTGGCTGATGTGTGCTGTATTTGTTTGAGGGTCAACGAGAACAAATCGCGGGCGAAACAGTGAGGTATATAGCAGTAACTGGGTAGTACTTCCAGTAGATATAAGATACATCCTGGGGACGAAACTTTCTGAGCTTTTGCAACGGTCCGTTATGGGATACCTCGTCAAAGGCCTTATTGAAATCATCGAGACAACATCCACGGTATGGTCATTACCCGTGTCGCCTGCCTGCCATTCACTAGCCAGTCGCAAGTTTGAGATCTACGACCCCTTTGGATGGAAGCCGTGCTGGGCGCAGCACAGATGCGTGCATAATTCCAGGTGCTCGCGGATTCGCACTGACACTGGCCGTTCCATCACCTGTACCAAAATGCAGGTTAGACTCAAAGTAGCACAGTTGGTGGTTAGCTACAACCGACCACTTTTGTACAGTGGACAGATAATCGCGGTCTTCCATTCGCTGGGAAAATTTTCTGTGTGTGGCGACAGATTAAAATGATCGGCCTGAGGTGATACGAGGCCGTAGGCCAGTTTACGCAATATTTCCGGACAAATACCATCTGCTCCGGGCGAATGATGCACTTTCAGTTTCTGCAGTTTCTTGGTGACCTAATCTGGATGGAAGGGACGCTGCAGGAGAGCAATATCCGTATAAAGCAGTGAGGGGATGAGTTGTCGCCTTCAGATGAACAGGCGCTTTCTGAGCGCCTGTTTCAGATAGCGTTCCTTGTTGGGATAAGGATGGTACAATCGTGTGGACGCGGGTTCCACGTCTCAAATACGCATAAACCCCTTGGGTGCAGTCACGGTGTCTTTGGGAGGCCTGGTTTCAAAACGATTTCTCTCCTCTACTTTCATGGACGAAAACATTTCGGATGGATTTGTGCCGCTCGTACTCGTCCCCATTATCCCGATATCGTTGCCATGCACAGTCTCCGCGGCGGGGAGCACCTCACAGCTCACAATCGAAATACGCGGGACCCTCGCTATGCCTTCGCGAACAAACGGGAGATGCAAACGTGCATATCGGTTCGATGGTCCCTTCCCGGATTATGGTCCAGGATGACTCCACAAGGACCGGAGCTGCGGAAGTCCACACCGCTGATGAGGCGGCTACTCGCACTTCATCGATGTTTGTAAGCCGCTGCTGCATCCCGTATGAAGTTCATCAAAATGAGGTACACCAAGCCTCCAGTGGACGGAAAAGGTGGAATGGTCGCTGGAACCGATTAGTGAAGGTGTCTAGTTTCCTCAAAGTCAGGTTATATTGGAAATATCGCAGGATCCAGGATGGACGACTGAGGTCCCGGAAACCGCGTCGACTGTCCCATGCGTTGGCAAGAGGTCAATTTCTCAAGGATGGTGTGGGTGGCAAGTGTAAATGACCCTACAGATGGACCGTTATAGCCCTTGTCCCAGTCAACGTTCGCCACACTGAAATCCCCCAGGGATAGAACGATGCCATTCGTGACCCCACCGTCGGAGTTCATCAGGAATAACCATGAAGTCTGCGCCCGGCGGCATGTACACAACCCTATTGTTACACAGCCACTGGGGAATATTCAAAACTTGTACCACAAGATTCCTCAGAACCTCGCCAGACCAGCCAAACCACGCGGCTGGTGAACAGGTACGTCCGGTTTAATATCAACAGCCACGCCACCACTTTGCTCCGCGTCGCTCCTATCCACTCAGAAATTTGAGTATACGGGTAGTGACTCCTCAGAATCAGGAGCTTTGTCTTACAGCCACGTTCCAGTTAGGGGGGGGGGGATTTCGTGCCACCCGTGCCTCCAGCTCATCTCGCTTGTCCAAAAAGCTATGAAATTTAGACAGCAACATGTGAGCCTGCTCGGAACTGTGTCGTGTCATGGAACCAACACCTCCTGAAGCACACCGTGTACTTACGGCCAAATCAATGAGCATGAAGATATTGTTGAAAGAACTAGAGATGTCCAAAGCAGACGCGGCTCCAACTTCCGGGCCCAAAATTCCTGAATACTGAGGCCAGTTTTGCCCCTCGACCGACGTCCAGGTAGCTCTGTGGCAGCCAACTTCTGCGGCTGCCGCTGCTTTGGACAAAGGTCAATTGGGATTCGCACCAATTCACCACCTGGCACGATGTGGAACTGCCTGGGCTGCGCCAGCGGTACTCAGGACTACCTTGGAGTGTCGTGGTTGATCATAAAGCGTTTGTTGCGTTCCAAGACCCAAAGCCAGAGTCACCCCAACGCTGTTAGTCAGCGCTCACTCCTCGCTCGTGAGACTCCATGAATAGTAAGGCCGCCGTAGTGAGCGATTATGCTTAGTCAGCCTTGAGACTCAACGGAGGAAGGTCCCGGCATTTTGGCCAACAGAGAACACTGAGCCTTATCTGGTAGAGTTATGCGCTTACGAAATGGCATCTTATCACACCGGTGGTTCAGGCACTCCGAATGTGGACTTTTTGCACTGGTCATCTCATTGGGTACCCCGGTGCTTCGACAATAGAAAGAGACGACTTTTCTTCAATACTCGGGTATATTCAGGGAAAGTTCGGGTTAGACCTCCAAGTCACGTTTTCTTCAACAACTTTTCGGACCACAGCCGTTAGCCACAATCAATCTCCCTGGTAATAAGGATAGTTTAGTAGGGGGTAGCAGGTACTAAATAAGGGTTCCACTAGGGTTGAAGTAAAAGGAACTAGTCAGTTGTCCACAAAACTCTGGTAGACCCCTGATCATATTTCGCCTAATACAACCATCGGTACCCTATTCAATCTCTTGTTGAACTCGACCACTTTGTTCGCACCCAACACATCTCCTGACAGCCTATTTCGGTCGTCAGCAACCCTAACCGAAAAAGACTGAATTCCGATTCGATTCGAGGTTCGCTCTTTCTTGATTGTCTGTGCATACTCTCTTAGGTATCCATTCCGTCGCAGCTCAAATAAGGCCCCTCTGTGACTTCATGCTTCCGTAAATCCTTTTATCATTTTGAAGGCCACTATGAGGTCGCCTCTTCTTCTTTCTGGAGAACATAATCCTAGTTTTTCCAACTTCTGTTCGTAGCACAGATGCCTATCTCCTGCAAACCATCCCATGAACCACCGTTGCGGCTGCTCGAAAGCCTTGGTGTCCCCCACCTCTGGCCACGGTCTTCTAGAAGCGGTCTCACGGAAGCCCTGTACGATGGCAATAAGACCCTCGGTTTCCTTGAGCAGATCGGCCCTCCCCCTTAGCTGGTGCAAGGCTCTACATGCGTTCCGCATTACTTTCTGGCACCTACGACCTGGCTTAGGGTTAGTACCTACCATCATCTCTATATCCCTGACTTCCATGGTCTGAGCTAGCGCCTCCCGGTTGTTTAGTGGCCCCGTATATCGGGTGGGTCGTGGTCCTTTCTTTATAATGAGATGTTGGGGTTTTCTGAAATTGAGAGGAAGATCCACGCCACTGATCGCCTGTCTACGTTGTCTAGATCGTGCTGAACTGCCGCATCATCTTTTGATCCCACCACCTTGACGTCGTCCGCGAACGAGAAGTATGGGTTTCCCAACCCGTCCGCTGGGTCGTTTATGTACGCAGGAACAACAGGGGTCCCAGGACCGGCCCTTGCGGAACGTCACTATGCAGTCTCCCATTGTCCAACAAGCAGCCTTCTACTCTCACTCGGTAAGCCCTGTCCTTTGGGCTTTACACATGCCACTTCTGTATAATCACCGTAAGTTGAAACGACTCGGCCTTTGTCTCGGGAATTCTGCGGTTAACCGAATCGGAGGTCTTTTTTGAAGTCCAGATAGCAGAATTTCACACGTCCTTCTCCACCCGTTTGACCGACCACCTCATCCAAAAAACCTTTATGTTGGGGGGATGACAGCGCCTGTGCCAGAACTCATGCCGATGGATCTCTATTAGCTTGTTCCCGTCTTAATGACTCACCGTTGCACCACAGCATTCCATCCAGAAGTTTAAGCATAACTGGTGTCGGGCTAATCGGCCTGTAACCGATACACCTGTCTCTGTCTCCACCTTTATGAACGGGTGTGATGATCGTTACAGGTCAGCCTTGAGGTAGCTCACTCTTGTCCAATGATGCGTGCAGCAGCTCAGCTAAGCGTTCAGCCGGGACGAACGTTATTGGCTTCGGTGTTGCTAGGTGAATGTCACTCGTGTAACAGCCGGTCGTGGAAAGTCCCCCTTTTTCCCTCGCGATTCAGTGTTTTTCCCAACATCACTCATTTCCATTCACTATTGACTTGTCTTTACGAACTGGTTGTTTTTCTGGACCAATTGTTGTTTGTCCGCGCCCAGAACGCTACTTTGGCACATCCTTGTTCAGGACCTGCGTGACGCACGTGCTGTCTGCTCACACGCTGCTATTCGGTTTCTCGTTGTTGAGTCCTTGTGACCGTATTATTGAGGTTTGTATATTGTTTATGTCATTGTTTATTTTAATAATCTAGTATCGTAGAATATCACGAATAATCGTCTTCTGATTTCGGGATCCGTTGCGAATTTGGCTACGCATTGCTCAAACGTTCGTAACAATACTCAATAGATCTATTTGGAACGAGGAAAAATCACTCAAAATGCCAAGAAAAGGATCAAAAGCAGTCGAATCCGGACAGGAAGTAATTCGGCAAGTCTCTGGGGAGGTTTTGGGTACATATGATTCTTTAGTTAATGCTAGATCGCTTAGTCCTGTCAGTGCTAGCTCATGTGTTATTGAAAGCAATATTGATCGTAAGGATGTCGATTTATATAAGCTGAGAATACTAGAACTAGAGCAACAGTTACTTTCGGCTAGACTACAGGCGCATGAAGCAGAGAAGTGTACACAGAAACAGCGAGAGCATGAGACCAGTGACTTCGACGCTTCCGATAGGTTAGAGTGCAATAAGGTAGGGAACCTCACGCCGGTCGCCGACTATAAACCACCATCGATCGATCTGCCTAGAGTGGAGTTAACGGTTTTCGACGGGCGAGCTGAGCAATACTGCAAGCTTGTCAAACAGTTCGAGACGTTCGTTGAAAACAAGGTAAACGACCCTGGGCAAAGGCTTCCTTACATTACTCACTACTGCCGAGGCCGAGCGCGAGAAGCTATCGACGGGTGCACCATGCTCGATCCAAAACAAGGCTACACAAGAGCAAGAAAGATTCTGAGGGACTTGTTTGGCCAACCTTTCAAAGTAGCCCGTAACCTAATAGAGGGCGTGATGGCAGAGGCAAAGAGAACCAAGGGCGACGTCTACACCATGGCCGACCTGGTGATCAAGATGCAGAACTGCTCAATAGCCCTCGACCATTTAGGTTACAGGGCTGACCTAGACGCCATGCACACTTTGGAAGGCATAGTCCTTCACCTCTCTCCCGAACTACAGGGTCGGTGGGCGGAAGAAGCTGAACGGATAAGCCGAGGCGACAGAGAAGCCAACTTCGAAGACCTGACTGAATACTTAGACAGGCAAACGAAGATAGCTGACAGCAGATTCGGCTGACTCATCCGGGACAGCAACCGAGCAAACAAGCCTGGTACTAGCCAAGTCCAAACCCCTGTACGACAACATCCAAAGTACCAGCCTTGGACCAACACACACGTCATTTCACGAGATGCTACAGGCGAAACCAAATTGCAGATTCTGTGGTACTAGCCATGGCCTACCAGAGTGCCCCAAGTTCGGCAACGCCACAATAGACGAACGGTGGGGAATGGCGAGGATGGCAGGAGCATGTTTCATCTGTCTCAACACCACGCACCGGGCAGCAGCCTGTAGAACAAGGAATCGATTTGGTTACGAGGGCTGCACGGGCAGACACCATCGGCTGCTGCATCAGGCGAGAGTAACCATATCCGAGGCGAGTGCCAAGCCCAGCGTGATTTGTTCAACTTCACAATCTGCCAGTAAACCGGTACGTTTAGGCGTAGTGGCCGTGGGAGTAGTGACTCCGACTGGGATAGTCAAGGCGTTGGCTTTCGTTGATAGTGGATCCGACACCACTTTAGTGAAAGAGCGGTTTGCCGACAAACACCAACTGGCTAAAGGTGCGACGTCGTTAGCAGTGAGCACGGTGGGCGGAACACAGGTAATGACTGCCGGTAGATTAAGGCTGCAACTCATCTCTCTAGACACTAACGAGGAAATTGAACAAACGGAGGCATTCACGTTAGCGGATCTCCCCATGCGAGCACCAAGGTCGGTGAACGCAATCTTGACTCGGTGGCCCCACCTGCAGGATATAACCGTTGTAGACTGGGAAGATGATGAGGTGGATCTCCTCATCGGCTGCGACGTGCCAGAGGCGCATTGGGTGCTTGACCAAAGAGTGGGCGACCGCCAGGCACCTTTTGCCGTACGCACGGCTCTGGGATGGATGTTATACGGTCCAGTAGGGGTACGCGGTTCCGTGAATTGCTTATCCGCCGAAACGGACCGCATAGAGTATCATCTGAAACGGCTGTATGAAAAGGAGTTTCATGACATTGGAGACGAAAGACCGACGTTGTCTCAAGAGGATCGCTTCGCTCTACAAACGGTGCGGCAAGGCAGTAGAGGCCTCAAAAACAGTTCGAGGTTCCCCTACCATGGCGCACACCGGTCGACCCGTGGACTGACAACAGAAATTATGTTCTCCAACGATTACTACGACTAAAAGAACGCTTCATTCGAGACCAGAATCTGTGGGAACGACACGCGGATTTGATGAAGCGAAACGAGGCCCTCGGTTACGTTGTCTAGGTGCCTGTTAACACCGAAAGCAAAAGGGGTATCTGGTATCTGCCTCACCATCCGGTTATCAACCCCAAGAAACCCAATAAACTGCGCGTGGTTTTCGACTGTGCGGCCAAGTTTCAGGGCAAGTCGTTAAACGATCGCCTACTACAGGGGCCTGACTGGACCACACCACTGATCGATGTTTTGTGCCGTTTCAGAGTGGGTAAAGTGGCTTTGTCTGCTGACATTAGGGAAATGTTCCATCAGGTGAAGATTCCGGTAGGGGAACGAGATGCTTTGCGTTTCCTGTGGTGGGAAGGGAGCGACCGGGACAACGCAGTGGTGAATTATAGGATGACCGTCCACCCCTTCGGAGCCATATCGTCACCATTTTGTGCCAACTACGCCCTCCGAGAATCAGCGAACAAACATGGCGATCTGGTACATCGGACGGTGGTAGAAAGCGTCAGCAGGAACCTCTACGTCGACGACTATCTTGGGTCATTCGATGATATAGTATCAGCTCTAGAGCAGTTCAGGGGTCTGACGAGATTGCTGGAAGAGGGCGGCTTCCATCTAACTAAATGGATGTCGAACGCTTCAGAAGTGCTGAAGGTCATCCCGTATCACGAAAAGGCCGAAAGGGTAAGAGATTTGGACGGCTCTCCACTTCCTATCGAGCGCAATTTAGGGATACAATGGGACGCGGAAACGGACGATTTTGTTTTCGAACTGAACGTTCCCGAGCTGCCAATAACCCGTCGTGGCATACTATCTGCCGTCTCAAGTTTGTTCGACCCGCTCGGTTTCGTCTCACCATGGCTGCTACCCGGAAAGATCTTGCTGCAGCGGCTGTGCCGTAAGAAAGTTGATTGGGACCAGTCACTGGACCGAGGGGACCGGCTGGACTGGGAAGAATTTCTGAACACCTTGAAGAAATTAGGGGACATAAGAATCCCACGACGTTTGACTCCTGGCCATACGACACGGACTATAGAACTACATGCTTTTTCCGATGCATCCGAAGTCGGTTATGAAACTGTGGTGTACGGACGATGGTGCGCAGGAGATTGACAATATACCACGAGGATCCTGTTCGCCAAAGCCCGCGTTGCTCCACTGAAGTCGGTCTCAATCCCACGCCTTGAACTCAGCGCAGCCGTGTTAGCAGTCAGGGTGGTGCAAGCTGTGAAGAGATGTTTCGATCTCTACATTTGGTCGGTGAGCTTCTGGACGGATTCAACGATAGTACTTTACTATATCAACAACGTACGGAGCCGGTTTAGTACTTTCGTTGCTAACCGGCTCACGATTATCCACGATGAATCAGCCACGCACCAGTGGAGTCATGTCAGGTCTGGCGATAATCCGGCCGACCTGTGCTCCCGAGGTGCGAACAACTTCAGGCAACTAGACACGTGGACGAGAGGGCCAAACTTCCTGCAATTGCCCAAACAGGACTGGCCCGTGTTCGAATTAAAAACCCCCACGGAATTGGAACTGGAGATCAAAGGCGTAGTGATAGCAACCAACGTCGTCGAAGCGTCGTCCATTTTATCGCGACTGGTCAGGTTTTCTTCCTGGATGAAGACGCTTCGTTCGCTAGTTTGGTTAACCAGGTTCAAGATAAATTTACTAGTCATGAAAGGGCTACGGCCCTCAGGTCGGATACCGGTCGGCCCGATAGGTCCCGATGAGCTACAAGCGGCAGAGTACGATATTTTCAGAATGATACAACGCGAGGCTTTCGCCCGAGAACTCAAGAGGGCGGAAGAAGTGGGGCCAACCAATGAAGACATGCCATCTCCAAGAGGCGAGCTGAAGCGCTTAAACCCCAAACTCATCAACGGACTGCTGCGGGTGGATGGTAGGCTGACCAACGCACACCTGAACTTCGACACAAAGTATCCTATACTGCTGCCTGCGAGACAACCTGTAGTAGAGCTAATGATTCAACACGTCCACGCCATGGGGGGACATGCCGGGAAAAGTCACGTGACGAGCGTCATCCGAAAGCGTCTTTGGTTGTTGAGAGGACGAGAGACTGCAAAACGCGTAATCCGACGGTGTGTGCAATGCAGGAGACGCAATGCCACAGCAGGCAAACAACTCATGGCCCCACTACCAGAATGCAGGGTGACTACGGGCTGGTGGCCGTTCAGTGACACCGGGTTGGACTATTTCGGGCCCTTGTGGATCAAGTGCGGGAAAAGATTAGAAAAGCGATACGGATGTATCATGACGTGCATGAAATCACGTGCGGTACACCTAGAAGTCGCACATTCGATGACGACCGATTCGTTTCTACGGGCCTTGCAAAGATTTATCAACCGAAGAGGCGTACCGGCCGATATATACTCAGATAATGGATCGAACTTTGTGGGCGCTCAACGGGAATTGCAGCGTTGGCACAAGAACATAAACAGAGACGAACTGCAGAATCGAACCGTGGCGTACGGCATACGATGGCATTTCAATCCCCCCACAGGCCAGTCACCGAGGCGGCATATGGGAACGCATGATCCGGTCCGCCAGACGGATATTGCTGTCAATCATGGAGCAGCAGCCGCCCGACGACGAGACGCTGAACACCGTCATGACTGAGGTGGAGAGAATCCTGAACAACCGGCCCCTGGTTCCAGTATTGAACGGCGACCCCACCCACCTGGCGCTCACCCCAAACGACTTATTGACGCTAAGGTCGAACGAGGGTTTCCAAGGGCCGGTAAACCTTCGTGGGAGCTACCTCCATGGGTGGAAGCAAGCGAACTATCTGGCCAAGGTCTTCTGGAGGCGATGGCTACGGGAGTACCTACCGGCTTTGCAGACCCGACAGAAGTGGCTGGCCAAAACAAGACCATTCAAAGTTGGGGACGTGGTTATGATCGCCGACGAACGCGCACATTTCAGCTCTTCGTCTTTGGGAGTAGTTACGGAAACCATCAAAAGCACTGACGGAATGATAAGAACGGTGAAGTTGAAGGCAGCTAACGGAGTGCTCATTCGTGACATACGCAGTATTAACCTACTCGAGAGCGAAGACGGAGGAGCTGATAACCCTGAGGCCTAGTAAACCTTTTTCACACCAGTAATCGAGGTGGATAAAGAAACACCATATATACCACACAATCTCCGTCAAACACGTTAAGGTGCTCGCGGTCCTTTCGTTGACATTACAGAAGGTTCTTTCCGATATGTGGTGATGAGTGCGATTCCATTATACATCCCGATACATACACGCATGCACGACGCACTCTACCTCCCGTAAACCTATCATACATGTGACAGTGTTCTTTGTTTGCCTTTTTTTGACGCTATTGAATGCCCCCTGCATATGTGGAAGTAGCGGAGCTCAGGTCACACATACATGCTACATTTACTCGTTTTCTTGCCACGCGGTCTTTTGTTGACATTGCAGAAAGTCCTCCTTCGATGTGTAGTCATACCTGTGATTTCATTGTAACCCCGGCACACACACGCACGCACACACACACACACACACTCAAGCACGTACATCCAGGACCGGACGGCCCCTTACGAGGACAACGTCTATGTGACCATTCACGCCCGCCATCGGTCATTTGGTCTTGTGGAAGATGTAGACTAGCCTCACGTCTATGTATCCAATAGATTAGGTGCGACCAGTAGTAGAACGTCGACGACGAGCATTAGACGCGCGCACTGACAGCAGGGCCTAGGCAGGTAGGAAGAATCAGTACCTTTATACCAAACCTTTGACTCTGTTAAGGATCCAGGAGGATTTTGGTGGGCGGTGTAACAGCCGGTCGTGGAAAATCCCCCCTTTTCCCTCGCGATTCAGTGTTTTTCCCAACATCACTCATTTCCATTCACTATTGACTTGTCTTTACGAACTGGTTGTTTTTCTGGACCAATTGTTGTTTGTTCGCGCCCAGAGCGCTACTTTGGCACATCCTTGTTCAGGACCTGCGTGACGCACGTGCTGTCTGCTCACACGCTGCTATTCGGTTTCTCGTTGTTGAGTCCTTGTGATCGTATTATTGAGGTTTGTATATTGTTTATGTCATTGTTTATTTTAATAATCTAGTATCGTAGAATATCACGGATAATCGTCTTCTGATTTCGGGATCCGTTGCGAATTTGGCTACGCATTGCTCAAACGTTCGTAATAACTCGGCCCCTCGACCTTAGATTCGTTTAATTGTTTCTGGCCGTTCAAAACCGCTCTTGTTCTGGTTTCCTCGTCCTCGTTTCCAAGGCTTTATTGCCAATGGTCGCAGGTAGTTACTGAGCATCGCGGTCTTGCCTTTATGCCTACTGACAGAATTCCGACAGGTTAGCTGTCTTTTCCCTCCTTCTTATTGCTCGCACCCGCTGTGAGTTCCTGACCCCGCCTACGGCTTTCTCCAGCACTGCCTTAGACTTAACGCACTTGAAATGCGCATTTGGATTGCTTTTGACTTTCCGCGCGATACGTTCCTAGTAACCGTTCCCGCATCGTTCCTGAATCTGAGATAGTCTAGTTCTCGCTGCGCTGAGCTGCAGGAAGACCCGGCAGCCACTAGTACTTCTATAATTTTTGGATGTTCTTTGCTTCTGTTTTAGAGCCCTTCTCAGTCGGCTGGTCCGCCACGGTGACGGTCCGTTTCTTTTGACTCCACCAAGTGGTGCCATTTCCAACAGTCTGCCCCCTATACAACTCCACCGGTGTTCTACTTTGCAGTCATCGCTCACCATCTCCCAATTTATCCGAAAGCCCGGTTCTACCAAGCGTTCCCCGTCTGTACTTCAGAAGTTCCTTCTGAACGCGTCGGGAGCACTTCTTTCTTGAAGCTTTAGCCTAGATCGGAGCACACCAAGATCACTCCTACCCATGGATTCCCCGACTTCTAGGCGTTCTAGGTCGTCTGGGGCTCCGTTCATTACCAGGCCGAGGATTGACGGTGGCCACCATCTTGTCACTCGACCACCGTATCGCATAAGAGCCTCTCTGTGGGTTAGTTGAGGGAATCTCCCTCCAAGTGTACCTTTTGAGTGGTTTCCGAGGTGCGGCTAACTTGGGGCTCGCTAAAGCCACCCACAGTAAGTAACTTCTATTCGGCATTGGCAACCACAGTGAGGAAATCAAGCAGAACGCTGTTCTCGGCACCTTCCTCTCCTGGGCTATGATACGTGCAAAGAGCCGACGCTTTCGTTCCGCCTGTAGCCATTAAAAACATTACCGCTCTCTCTTTCGGCGTAACACGTTGACTGCTCTCAAAGCCTTCATATTGCTACGCAAGGAGTACCATTATACCGGTCAACTTTATGAGATTCACAGTACAGCTGATAGCACTTCTTGCCTAACCCCGTGTACTTCGTGTGGAACCATGTTCGACAGGTGTCCCGCGGTGCCTACCGACATATTCCTCTCAGAGCACTAACTCATTCCACACCGTTTATCTTCTCCACCTGTTTGACCCAGTGATCTAAAGGTTACGGGTTTTCTGTTCACAAATTTACACACGCTGACAGTTTAAACGAAAAAGAGTGGCAATATGAGTAGTCTAGGGAAGCTAAAGGATATCTAATAAGACTGATTTCAGAGCGAGATCGATCAGTAAGGAGGAGAATGACCGACTGGCATGTCGCTACAGGCCGGTTCACCTTGTTGTGGCTTTTGTCACTGGACACCGTCATTTATTGATAACTGTTTACCACTCCGTTGACTTGGCGTTATTTCCTCCTGCCTGGTGGTTCGATTCCTATGTTTCTGCAGAATGAGCATGCCCCTATCCTCTCCCTGCCATCCACGCAGTCCGACGTCTTGGTGTAGCACAATCGATAAATATGACTCAGCATTACTCGTGACAACAGGTGCCTTCTCACTGACTTCCTTGCTGGCCACACAGGTTTAAGGAGCTCAGTGCATTTGATGCACAGCACTTCAAGCAACTTCACGCTGCATCTGTGGAGAGTTGCGTAGAGACCATTGCTTGCCCCGGAGCATTCCAGGTGTATCCCACCATCACACCCAGCTTGCTGTAAAAATTTGTCTTCTGGGCCTTTAAGCAAACGAGGCGTATAGACGCAAACTTTTTGACCTTATTTGGGGGCCTTTTGGGTAAATGGTGGTCCGCGGATTGACACAGCCAGAGAAAAATATAACTTCGATAAGCAAGCCGAGGGACTTACTGGTGTAGTTTGATCCTTGGCTTTCCAAGAAACTGGATGTGAATTTGGCTCACGTCCTCGTATCCATGTGAGCTGACCTGAAAGTCCTGTGCAAATTGGAATAATTTGAATTGAGAGCGAACGCGTCATGTGGATGTAGCGTGTGTAATGGCATTAGCTCTCTTAGGGCCAGTAAGTAAATATGACAAAATTATTTCCATTGTTTGATTCATACGCTGTCACTGTTTCAATACCTTTCAGGCCTATATGCCAGCCAGTCCGGTCCACAACAACCTCCCAACGAGAATGAACCCCAATGAATCTTTTCTTACCTTTCGTGTTACGCCTGGCCCTAGGACCTCCGGCGCCCAGGATGTTAGCACACTTTTTGCCTAAAATACGCGCTCTGCTGGTGTCCCTTTTCTTCCTGCGTGTAAGCGGCATGAGAACGTTGTGTTGGATGTCGGTCCAGTGAGTGTTTACCAAATAATAACACCGAGTCTATATCGAATTCATTCTGGATCGATCGCCATCTCGCCTACTCAAACAGATCCGCCTCGCCCGTTACACGTGTACTTTATTTTTGTTGTGCGCTTGTTTGGCGTTGGGCGTTGGGAATGCTCGAATAGACGTACATCGGGAAAATACAAGTGTGCCTGCTGCCGGTGGTGTCGAATGTACTGGCTACTTGCCTCTCAAACGCCGAATTTACGAGACAATGTTAATAAATTCTGTAGCTTGCTACTCTGTCTATATAGTACATTAAATGAATGTCAACAATATCTAAGACGACACTAGCAAACTAAGATGGGCGGAGGAGCGTGCGGTGATGAAAAGGCCAAAAGGGTATGTACATTAAGAATTAAAATGAAACAAAAGGTGCGACTCAAATTCACAGTTGCTCAGTGTTTTTGTGATCAGGAAATGAGCGCCGAAGGGCCAATATCCGCCAATGTCTTCAGTTTAGTTCGGTCTGACAGCCATCCGTGGAACAGAAGAGGATGGTATCGAGCAAGGTGCCCAGAGACGCCGTTGAAGCTTCTAAAATGTTTTGTTCCACACAGTTAGTTCCGACCGACACTCCAAATCAGAGCATGAGACCGTGCCAGAAGGAAAGATTTAATTGCAGCCTTTTTGCATTGCGCGGTGTTGACGACCAAAAGGTGTGTGTGTGTTTTGCATTAAAAACTTCGGTACAACAAGGAAGTGTCGCACCGAGGGACGTTGAAAATCATGTAAAATGTCGGAAATGTACAGGTACCTACACAACTCCCCCGCCAGAGCGTTTGGTGTACAAAATAAACGCTCGATAGAAAAATAGAAAGAGAAAACGGTTAGCGAAAGAAAACGGCAACTAACAAAGTCCTGAAATCTGACAGGATGTCGAACCTTTCTGCCGGAACGGTGGGTTACCAGGGAAGGTTGTTGCTGTGGTGGTGCTGACGGGTGTGGTGTAGTGCCTGGTGTGATGAAAGAGGGTGGATCATCAACAGGAATTGTTGGTAGTGTGTCTGTGAATGCTGGTGGTGTCGGTGTTGCTGGTGATGGAGGTTTATCAAAATACGCGGGTGTTAATCTGTCAATGGAAACAGTGTCTGGCTTATCGGCTTTCTGAACCACAAAATATTTGTCTGTGCGACTAAGTACCTTAAGTGGACCGTCGTACAGTGGTGTGAGTGATTTACGAACAGCATCGTTACGAACAAAAACGAAAGGTGACGTATATAGATCATTATGTACAAAAACGTGTGTGGATGACGAGCGAGTGGGTATAAGACGTAGATGTGACATACGGTCTTTGAGTTGTTGGACAAATTGGGATGGGTTAGGACTGGCATCAGTGCTGGGTTGAGCATACTCACCTGGAAGGCATATGGTGGTACCAAAAACGAGCCCAGCCGACGTACTGTGGAGGTCGTCTTTGACTGATGACCGCAGACCCAGGAGAATTAGTGGCAGGTTGTCGCTCCAGTTATTGGGGTTTGGCTGTGATATCAGTGCTGCTTTGAGTTGACGGTGTAGGCGCTCTACCACGCCACTGGACGAAGGATGGTATGCAGTTGTTGTGATGTGTTTACAGCCAAGCAGTTTAGTGAACTCGCGAAACAAAGTCGACTGGAATTAGCTGCCACGGTCTGTGGTGACGGTAGACGGCACACCAAAAGTAGCAATCCAGTGTTGGAGTAGTACTTCCGCAATATTTTCTGCCGAAGTGTCGGAAATGGGTACTGCCACCGGCCAGCGTGTGTAACGATCAACAACGGTAATAAGTAAGTATGTCCATTTGGTGGTGGTAGTGGACCAACAAGATCGACGTGAATATGTGTGAAACGGATGTCGGCAACCGTTAACGTACTGGGAGGAGAAAAAGTGTGGCGGTGGACTTTGTTTCTCTGACATTGTAAACACTGCTCAGTCTTTAATGAAATGTCAGAATTCATATTGGGCCAAACAAATCTGGCAGAAATGAGTTTGCGAGATGCACGAACACCAGGATGGGAACGCGAATGAAAGTGATCGAAAACGATCTTCCTGTAGGAAGTTGGAACGATAGGACGAGGGTGACCTGTAGACCAGTCACATAGGACGGTGCCATCGGCTAAAGGTAGGGGAGTATCCTTGAGCTGTAGGGTAGAGGATGTGCAAAATTCGAGCATGGATTGATCATCACACTGGAGGTTTGCCAGTTCCGTAAGATCGAATTTAGTCTGCACCGTGTTGATGTCAGGTCTGGATAAAGCATCAGCCACAAAATTATCAACTCCACGCACGTAGCGGATGCCTGTTGTGAACTGAGAAATATAATCCAAATAGAGGATATCTCTGGGTGAATGTCGGTCAGGCTTGGCATGAAGTGCGTGTGTCAGGGGTTTGTGGTCAGTGTGCACACGAAGTTGTCGTCCTTCCAAAAGGTGGCGGAAATGACGGCTGGACAAGTAAGTAGCCGGGAGTTCACGAAAAAACGTGTTGTATCTTGTCTGTGCCGCCTTGAGTTTTTGCGAGAAGAACGCTATAGGCTGTGAATGATTGTCCACAATTTGGTTAAGCACTGCACCGACCGCAGTATTTGATGCATCAGTCGTTAGGATTAACTCAGTATTTGGATCCGAATGTAGATGGTGCTGCATGGTGGCATCTGCGAGGGCTTTTTTGGCTTCTGCGAAAGCTGTCTCGGCCTAGGGAGTGAAATCGATCGTCTTGACGTTGGACTTGAGAAGATCGGTCAAAAGTGAAACGATGGTCGCACAATGGGGAATGAAGCAACGGCAGTAGTTCGAAATTCCCAAGAAACGTCGTAACTTTGTGATCGTTTGAGGTGCAGGAAATGGGAGGATTCTGCGCACCTTATCTGGGAGAGGTGTCAAACCGTTTTGATCGATATGGTGCCCGAGAAAGTCGAGGGACGGAACGCCGAACACGCATTTACTAGAGTTCAGCTGGAGTCCGTATTGTTGGAAACGTTGAAAGAGTTGACGCAAGTGGCTGGCATGCTCCGATGGAGAGGCGCTGGCAATTAAGATGTCGTCGATGTAGACAAACGCGAAGGGTAGACCTCGGAGCAATTCATCGACGAACCGTTGGAATGTCTGAGCAGCGTTTCTCAATCCAAATGGCATGCGAATGAACTCGAACAGGCCAAAAGGCGTGGTGGTGGTTATCATTATGATTTTTTATTTATTCTCACTCGTATCACAACCGTGCAGGAGCGTCACAGCTGTGTTTCGTATACATATGCACATGCTAAACGGGCCTGTTCTGGCGCTAGCATTTCCTGTACTGAACACGCGTCAGGTGGGTGAATTGTGTTCTGGTAGTCATGACCTGGTTGGAACTTGTGTAGATGAAACCCATAAAACATCCCGCCGACATGGTAATGAGCCATAAGTATTTTTCGGTTTGACTTGACATACAGACAAAAATTATTCAGGCATCTCGTAACGATCGGGTGTTCCCTGCCAGCACAGCAGGAGGTAAATCCATAAGTCTGCTCTAGTTTCTCACAATGTTTGCCGTTGGTTTAACAGGGAGTTACAATCATAGGGTTCCGTTTATATGGTGTTTCGCGGTGTATTTGCTACCCCCCTTAACCGATTGCACGGAAACGTAGTCTCTTCCCACCGTCCCCAACCAATCGGTTTACTGCTTTTACTTTTTGCTTTGATGTTGTTTTGGCTTCCCTCCTGCGAGGGGGTTGATGAATGTCTTCAACATCCGCTCGTTTTTCTGCGTTTCGAAGCGCTTGTTAATTTTCTGTAACTACCTCAATGACTATGTATTAGGATGCCAATGATAACACGATTTTACCATATAATTGATTCTGTAGTGGGAAGTGATATTGTTTAGATCCTAATTCTTTATCACATTTGTTGTTGCGACAGTTGATTTATACCATGCAGCACCGTCATATTGAATTTTAGACCATTCCACGTGTGCCGGATTGGAAAATACTTCTAGCGCATTGAATGCTGATTCATTTATTCTTTAGCTACAGACCCAGACTGCTCGGGGAAGTTGAGATGATCAGCCTTAAATTTGGCTTAAGATACATTATATGAAAGGTAAATACAACAATATGTAAAGGTATGTGTATATCTACGGCGTAGGTTCATGTCCATTGTCTCGGTCAGTATTTGCCCTCCACAAAGTGTTTCTGGTCCTCCTCCATTTCACCCGTTCTGTAATATGAAAGGGTGCCAGTTCAGGTGATTTATACCAGTTAAAGATATTTACTGTTTAATGACAATGCAATGATACAGTAGCAATTTCAAAATATTTGCTGTGATATATTGTTGATATAAGCATGCGACTACGGAAGGAAATTTAACCGTAGTTATAATGAGGGAATTGTGACAGTCCGCAGACTCTATAAGCATGTGATATGCTGTATGTACGTACTTTTGTCTAAAGCAACACAAAAAACAAGCTTCTCAATAGCTTCTCTGTGAGTGACGGTTCCCAGCAAACCACTCAGTTCCTCCACTTACTTCGGGTGTTTATATGATAACGAAGTTTTCCGCCTTACCAATGACTAAACTTATGGTCCTGAACCACCTTCAACTGACGCACGGGAGTTTAAAAATATATGACTTCACTAATTTGTTAATTTAAATTAAAAGATAAATTAGGTGTAGCGCACAAAATGCTATTAATGAAGTTCGGTTTAGTAGCATTTTGTGCTCTATTTGTTTCTTGTCCCTATTTTTCCTTCGGTCTATAAATTAGCAATTTGAAATATTCTGCCTCAGTAAAGTGTTTATCATAAATCAACCTCATTCCCACGTTTCCTACCCGAAGCAGTCAATTCCGTGACAAATCATGTCGTACTTTTCTTTTTACATGCCGCGGTTCATTATCTATAAGTTCACGTTGATGAGACCACCGTTTACTGAACACATGTCACGGCTAGACCTTTACCAGTTGCCTCCGTTACCACATGGTTCATGTATCTACGTGAACGTTTTCGGGGTAACATCGAAGTCTGGTTGGTCATGAGCTGTGGGTTGCGTGGGTTACCGGTCTGTGCACGTAAGCAGCCTGCGTTAGTGGACTCGCCATCAAATCGTCGGGAAGAAACTAGGTATAGATCTACGAATACACCTTGTGCGCCCGAACAAATAAAAACAAATTCACAAGTGTGTCGGTGAAAGATTTCAGGTCATGAGTGACGTCGACAAAAATCCGATCTTGTCGTCTGTGAAACATTTTGGAACCCCTGTATTTTTACCGCCCGACATATGAAGTGTGACCAGGTTGAACATTGGAGCAGATAAATTTGTACGTGATATGGAGTTGGATGGTGAGGTCAGGCACCTTAAGTGAACAAAATCTACCGATAAGGAACAACTCAACAGACAAACGTATGGCAAACACACGTCGACCGTACTGTGTTTTATTCTCCGTTCCTCCTAGGGAGTGGAAGAGACCACGTGGAGGTCAACAAATGACGTGGTAGCGAGGAAGAAGAAAAGGTACAGGAAAAGTAGGTGTTTCACCTCTTTTTGGTTGGGGTCCAAAAGATCCGTCTACCAGTTGGCTGGATACACTGAAGGATATGGCAGCGAACAGTGGCGGTCGTGTTGTCACTTTTGTCGAATCAGAATGACTGATCGGTGTACGTTTGTACAGTAAGACTGTGTATTCGCTTGTGTTGGCTACTAGGACATTTTTTCCTTTTCCCACCGATGTAGGTCCAGTCCCTGTCCATCTTGTATATTCATACTTTCTAATTCAGCGTGCAACATGGTGAGAAAGGCAGTGGTCAGTGGGGCTTGTCCTACTGTTTGACGCTGTACGATGATGATGATAGTAGACATGGTACCATCAAGCCACTCGTTTGGTACTCTGATCGAGGTGATAAAAGAGGAGGTTCAGCACAAAACTGTTTGACAGAAATCACGTGGGAACCTATGAAGTGATTCACGTCACCGATCAGTTAATCAACGCTACTGGAGTTATGGATTCATAGGTTCATAGTCATTGTGTGAATTACTGGTTATGTTGTCGTAAACTACTTTTGTTCTCAATAGATGTTGTTCCATATGCATTATAAACGAACGTTTCACAAAAGGAATAATAGCTTAGAAGGGAACAGCTGTTAGAAACAAGTCCTCATAATAAACACTAATATATTACGAGGGACGAGAGAGCGTCGATAGGTAGCAATTATCTGATAAGTAATTTTGTTATTACAACCTTACAGCAGCTACTTGTTGCTCCTGGAATATATACTGTGCATAACTATATTAGCCTCATATGCCTTGTCTTTGGCCAGACTGTGATCAGTTATTAGGTTGTTGTGAATACTTGGAAACAACACAGTGCACCTTTAAATTGTATCGAAGAATGGAAATTGCATAGATGAATGTTGTTGCAGTTTGAGGGTCCAAAACCCCACAATCAACGGTTAGTTTGGTGGTATGTTAAAAAATAGTCCGTGGTCGTTCGGATCATTAATACACGTGACCTACTGGGACCTTTATGATCATATCATCAAAGGGCCGATTTATTCTCTGCAAGGAGTCAACCGCACTGAAGCAAGTAAGCATTGAGACCTTATGTGGTTATCCACTCCGAGTCTCAGAGTCACTTTGCAGGTTATCCCTAATAGTGCAGCGGACCTTTGCGGCTATGGAACAGACATTTTATTGCACTCATGCGCAACCCTGTAACAAAAAGGTTTTAAGGGTTCTTTAATACGCGACGCTGGCGATGTGGCTTAAGAATCTCTGCGACGAAACTTCGTGATTCCTTTGATTGGGCATCTAATTGTGATAAGAAAGGACTCGAGTGGAAAGACGCTAAAATGATCAAGAGAACTGTGCCGTAAGTCATCATGAACAGTATGTATAAACTAGTCGACATTTACAGACATTTATCCTCCAAAGAGAGTTTTGTCTGTATTGACATAGGAAATCAGTAGCTCCTGAGCTAACTTCATATTTTCCTAACTCTGCATTAGCTATAATGCGATCAGCAACCGATAGTCGTAGATAATGATAAAGATGGATTGATGGTACATCTTTCAGACAAAATATGCCCAATTACAAAATAAATTGACGACCTTTGACCACAACTGTTATACGCATGGCTGTACAAAGTACGATTTCATGGGGATTTCATGTAAACTGAGCCCTACTCGGTAGAACGTGTGGCACTGCACAGACAGTACTCTATGCGAGTTCTGTTTGGTTTTTAAGCACAACCAAACTGTTAGTTACCGGGTGTGACTAGACTCTGGTGCACGCGAGTCACGTGATTAGGGTTCTCATTTACTTGTCATTCGCAAAATCTTTACACCGAACTAATCAGCTTGTTACCAGGCTCAGTGGTCCGTCCGAACATGCAAAATTCTCCATGGAATGGCGCATCGGAATAGGGGGTCCCATACTTCTGTCACCCTCGTTTCTTACATTTTATTCTCTGATATTATATAGTTCCGTTCTGAAATTTAGTATGCCACATTGCATTGTGCATTTGTTTGTCTTGACCAGATTTAATTTCGTTGGGGAATGCAGACGTGTCAATATGCGGCAAACTAGGGGGGGAGAGGTCCTGTACTTTTGTCGTGCACTGTTTTTGCGACGCTTAAACAAGATGCTTTCCGAACCGATTGTTTCAGTTTCGGTTTCAGTTTATTCAACCATTAACCTCGCACGTCTGTGCTCTTGTTTCGGTTGCTACCTTCTAGCATCGTCGAGTAAGGGGGCGAAAAGAATAGGAGCATAGTGATAGAGGTTCAAAAAAGTCAAAGCATCAGGGGGGAATCAAGAGGACAAGGAAAGAGTCCGAATGTAATTACGCCACTGATCAGGACACCTAGCCATATCACCTAATGTCTCCTACCATTTGGTGGGCGGATCACGTGAACCCTAATCCTGAAGTCTACCACGTCCTACTTGGCCAGGTTCACTGGTCATGGTTTTCATACCAATGAACAGGCCTGGTTTTTACTTACTAAGACGTAGTTTCGTGTTGTTATTTCAGGATTCTTGCAGTGATTCACTTTTTTATGATAGTGTTTCGTTACTGTCTAAATTACAGACTATTTCTAAACCGGAAGCTTAAAATTTAGAGCAAATTAGATGACAAGAAAGTGTTTCACACGGCCGATTCGTTATTTAAATTCCTATTCATATGGGCACTGTTCCCCTAATGTGTGGAGCAACAAAATCATAAAATGTAGTTGCCACAAACACGATAATTATCCCATTTTTAGCGTGGATACCCAGGTGAGTCAGGCTTCTCTGCCATTGCGTACATACAGCATGATGGTCTCTGTGGTTCACTTGCGGCTACGTACTTCATTGATTGTCCCGGCTTCATTTTTATGCTTGGTTGTCCAGTCAGCCAGCGTGGATCCCAAACCAGCCCTCTCGTGAGGTTCGTTTTTATAGGTTTTTTTCCGCGATTTTACCGACGATGAAATGTCCAACTTTTTGTCATTCTTTTTGCATCGATCCCACATAAGTACTACAAGACAGGCAGTTTTTCGAAAGGAATGTAAGGCAACCAGTAATGAATATGTCAACGAAGGGACTAGTTGCCTGCTAGAGGTTTTGCAGACAGCTTAATACGTGCATCACCAGGTTCCTTTGACTAACATCAGCCTATTAAACTTTAACGCATGTTTATGTAGACAAATTTTGGATCTATAGAACAGCTAATAAATAAGAAAACCTGACTGTTTTCCGTTTGTCCATTGCTCTTTGTAACTGGTAATGTATGGAGAATTTCCTCACGATATACACGCATACATATTCATACTCCATTATAAATAAAATGTTTACGATAAACGATTTTATGGGCATTTTTACATAAAAAAGTTTCTCATAAGGTTTTCCGTAAAGTGTTTGAATATTCTACAGATTCTGTTGCTTTTAAACGCAGTATGACGTCCCCGTTGAAACACGTGTTTCAAGCTGTCAGTTGTAGACAACTGGTTCAGTACATTATAAAAACTGAGTAACAAGTGCTAGAATCTTGTTGAAGTCGATGGGCTCCAGCCTAATTATCACTAGGATAGATAATGTAAGATCAGCTGAGTTGTTGATTATGTCTCTATCTCACACGTGGCTCCGGTAACCTTCCCACATAAATAAAAATACTATCATGCCCTTCGTTCATAACTCTTTCCCACAGTTAGGTAAAAAACCACTTACTTTAGCGGATGACAAAATTTATTCACCTTGCGCAACAAGCTTAAATTACTTGTTCTTTAGAAATTCCGCGGGACACTTGCTCTACCGGGTGGTCCTTGAACTTCCGTAATATAAAACAAAAGCTGTTATAGCAATAGAACGTACGTACAGACACGGAACGGCGGACAATTTTTTCAATGTAATAAAGCCACCGTTGTGTAATACCAGTATGTGCTGGTAAGCATTATATAACCGTGATAAATACCGTCAATACATGACTTATACGTTCAAAGTTAATAGTTATGGGCGTCACTAGAAATTATTTCATTAGTCTACAACACGAATTCCATAGGCACCATAGAAATGTGGTTTTTTCCTTCGACTCCAGGCAGCTGTCCAGCGGAAAACGTTGATACTGAAATTGCAATTAGCTGAGGCAATTCCGGTTAACAATTTTCCCAATTTAGGAAAGTTGATTGTTTCGGTGACTGGTGTTAAGCTACAATAGTACCACATCTCTCAAATTCATGATAGATCACTGCCTCCTTTAGGTGCGGCGACAATGCGGAATGAAAGCGAGGCGTGAATTCATTGTTTGTTGGTACATTTGGAAGCCCGACAAAGGAGTCGCTTCTCATTCACCATACCACAGTATTAGTTGGGTACATGTAGCTCATTGGCCTGGTAAACTGAACGTCGTAACCGTCATTTTATTTTGATCCGGAACCAACCAATCAGACAAACATAGGAACAGGGAATAAAACATGGGGGAAGTTCTTTTGCCCCCTGTTGTGTTGACGGGTCTATTGTGCGGCCAGGATGATCAGAAAAACTAAGCAGAGTTCTTTCTTTCGTAAGATGAAAAAAACATTTCAATGGTGAAAATAAAGCCCCATTTGATGGTAAATATAATGTAGCAAGAGATGGTGACTTGAGGTAATTTCCGGTACGGTATATGGGATTGAGCTACCACTTGAAAGGAAAATCATTTAGATTTTCCATTGTCATGGTAACAAGCAATATTTCTTGTTGCAATTACAATTGGGGATAGACCAAAAGGCGTAAGAGACAGTGACGAGGGAATCAGCTCATTGAACCCATCCCTGAAGGTACAGTTTCAGGCAGGTGTGTGAGAAGACATGAAAGAGCCGTTCCGGGGAAGCTAAACTGTACTCCTTACTTTCACGCGATCATCTGCTAGGGGATATGTTGGCTCCATGCATATCGCGTGGCGGTTGGAAGCAGGTTCGGTACAGATCGCGGTCTAGTGTTTCTTCCATTGGTGGGCACCATACACTGACCATAGATACAAGAGCGCCACTGATCGCGGCATCTAGCCATATCCTCCAACGTGCATAACCATTGAGTGGTAGAGTCCCTCGGATCCCACCCAAGAAGTCTCACATGCTCTACATGGACCAGTCCACTGGTCAGTCATCTGTCTACACGTGCTAGGGTCTCTGAACCCTCCCAGACAAACGTTGCTGCCCTAGAAAATCCAGAAGAGCGAGAAGCGCTGTCACGAGCGATCGCAATTTGACTGGTCGTCGCAACCAACGCACAAGAAAAGGGAGTTCCTGTTAAAGCGCGATGAACTCAGGTAAAGTCGACGATCAAGGAGACTGTATGGACGGTACTCGGGAGAACAAAAGGGTGGACAACAGATTGGATTTGTGAAGGCATGCTCCAGTTGTCAACCAAAGCACATAATGCCCGGCTCGCAAGTAGTGGTGAACGCCGCGGACTGCAACTAAACCGTTTCTCCGAGGCAAGAGAAGGACGCGCTCGTCCGAACGAAGGAGGTTTTCGCCGTGGCAGAGGCTGTGTGGATCAGATTTTCATACTGCGTCGAATACTGAAGCGCTGCTATAAGTTCCAGCAACCAACGGTAGCTTGTTTCATCGACTTCCGGGCCGCCTTCGATTCGGTCAAACGCGAGTCTCTTTGAACCATAATCCAATGCGATAGGATGCTGGGTCAGCCTTTGAGGCTGTTGAGGAGATACTACTTGACAACCGGTGCTAGGGTTCGTATGTACGGTAGAGTCCTGTGAGTTCGCACTCACTACGAGAGCTAGATTGGACCTTCCCCTCTCACCAGTACTGTTTACCTACCCCATTGATTAGACAATGGGTCATGTAATACACGACTATCCTGGCGTTCAGCTTAGCCAGGAAGTATACATCTCAGACCTGGAGTTCGCGGATAATATTGTCGTGCTTGGCGACTCCTCCGCTACACCAACCGATCCTCAACCGAATCAATTCCTTCGCAGAGTCCATCGGGCTAGAAGTAAATTCAACCCAAACCAAAGCTTCCATAACCCATCTGAGCCCGATAATTGAATATCTGTCCATCGTCGACCGACTAGTCAAATACGTCCTTTCATTCAAGTACCTGGGCTCAACTCTGCTTCCGAACGGCCAAGCACAAGATGAAGTGGTACTACGGATCGACAGCACCAGGAGAGTATTTCTTCAGCTAAGACGAACGCTGTGGACTCGCAGAGAAATCAGCATAGTGACACAAAGTTTGTGTTTACCGTGCCGCCATCCTCCACGTAATCATCTGTGGCCGCAAAACCTGGCCACTACGAGCTGAGGATATCAGAAGGCTAGTGGTTTCCGATTAATGGTTCGTGCGGCGAGTCCTCAAAGTCAACTGACACGGCACGTTGTCTGACGGTGAGATAAGGGACGGTACTCTGATGTCGATGCAACTTCCGTCCTCCAACGTCGACGACTGCAGTGGTTCGGTCAAACCCTTCGGCGACCTGAGTCAGAGATAATCAAAAAAGCTCTCTGTCCTGATTTTGCCCTGGATTGCGTTGTGGCCTTGGTGGTTAGCTCAAAACGTGAACAAGTACAATAACAAAAAGCGTAGAGCTTCTAGGTCTTCGCAGGAGATAGTCGCGTAAAAGAAAGGAAAGAACTAAATGTCTCTAACCCTTCTGTGGCGGGTCGCGCAAACCTTATCTTAGAAGTCTGACACGCCTTCCTTGACTGAGTCCACTGTTCAATGTTTTCATATGTTTTTGCAATATCAAGGACTGACCACTTCATTCTGCCTTCCGACCATTACCTGCCTCGGAAAACGGCGTACACCGAGGGAGAGGGAAAGATTGTAGGTGAGTGGGAAGACAGAAGTGGTGTTCTATATTTTAGCAAATCGTGGAAAAATAGATAGAAAGACATCTGTAAACACAGACCTGATGAGAATGGCCGGTTGCCTTTGCACGAGAATGGCGGGTTAAGAAGAGGGAACTGTCAAAGCAAGCTCCAATGAACAGTACCCAAATTAGTAACGGTAGAAAAAAGCTAAAAAAACAACCGCTCAACGATGGGCCAGCGGCTGAAAATTGAAGGTTAGAGAGGGATCGTCGGCCGCTTGGATAGCTTCACGTTAAACCTGATCAAGATGAAACCTCACCCTACACGTGACCACAGTTTTCGAATGTAAAGCGAATTTGGGTTTTGTACAGCAGGTGGAGGTGTGCTGGAGAGATGAAACGTTTGGTGCGTAACAGAAACCAGCTTTTCACTCAGCACGAGAAGTATACCAAGGTATGTAAGGGGACCATCACAACGAAGAAGTTACGGATACACCAAGAAGAAACATAGTGTGTAGTATGCAAGCATATTGAATCAAAAGATAAATGCGGAAAGGACGAATGACGTTTGACGGAAATCAGGCAAAAGGAGGTTTTGGAAGCATTTACTTCGATATGATTGTGTGAGCCCTATGAAGGAATGTGTTCGAGTTTGGAATTTGCTGATAGACTGATAACACTACGGCCACGATCGATATTGGTGGCGGCATAGTGGGGGTAGAGTGAGAATTAGCTAGTCACCCGTGGAGCGACGTGACCGGAATCTGTGTTGGTGGTCACTCAGTAGTCCTTGTTCAAGGAACATGCGCAATTGGTTGGAAATAGTGGTTTCGAAAACTTTCGAAATAACAGATGTGAGGGGCATTGGGCGATAATTGTTGGGATTGGAGAGATCGTCGTGTTTGGGAATAAGAAAAAGGTTTGGAAAAGCAGCAAGACGGAGAGAGAAACAGAAAAGATGGTGATGTACATTTCAAAGGCGGTTGGTGGAATATTGTCCGAATCGGGTGGTTTGTGTACGTTCAGAGAACGCAGTGTTTGCCTGATATTTCTGGTGGTAATGCGAGGCAGCAAAGGGTGGGTATGGGAAGAAGAAGCCAGAGGAGTGGATTAATTGGGTAAGGTGGAATTATAGGCAAACCAAGGAATTAAGACTTGGGCTTTCTCATGTAGTTAATATACAAGATCACCACGGAACTGACAGATGAGAGGGAAATCGGAGGGGCCGAAATTCCCGGGAACTGCTTTGGCGAGGGACCAGAATAAGCGGGCGAGATCAAGCGTTAGGTTTTCGAGCGGTCGCAGCGTTATTTGACTGTCGGTGTTAAGCCAGAAATTCCTCATCTACGGCACAGAGCGGTTTTAGGAAGCGGGGTTGGGCGAGCGGTGCCAGTGGCGTAATGCTGGGCGCATGAAGCAAGTAACACGATCACATGCGCGGTTAAACTGCTCGGGAGACCGCGGTTTGTTAGGTTTAGAAAAGTATGGAGAAAACAAGATACCTTAAGGGACACCATCTGTGAAGGTAGAAGCGGAAAAGGATACGTCGGAGGTAAAGCAGCGATCGTTCAGAGGACAGATAATCAGAAAGTCGCGAAGGTCATTCAAGTTGACTGAATTGTAACCCCGAGAAATCCGTCTCTAGATGTCCGAAAAAACAGGGCAAGTGAAACTGATAGAGCAGGAAATAGCATTGATTTGGTGAGCGGCTGTTGATATGCGGGAGGGAAAAGGGGTGGAAGTGAGAACATGTCCAGGAACATGAGCTCGACCACCAGATCAATCGGAATACGCGTGAGAGGGTCAACTAATTGACTAGGCTTCTTGACCCGAGCGAAAGTTTTGGATGCCTGCCCTTAGGCCAGTGTCCCAAGAATGCGCAAATATTCTTGGTTGTTAACATTGAGTTATCCTAGTTGGGCCCATAACAAGATTCCATGCGATAGAAGATAAAATTCAGAGATAGAGTCATCACTGTTGGGAGGACAATAAACAACGTTAGTAGTGATTGAAGCCGGAAAACCGGAGATTCAGTCACAGCAGTTAACAAATCCGCGACTGTAGAAGTTGAATGGTACACTAAGAAAGTGGCTACTGGTTGCTGAACGTAGGCGCAGACATTGGTTTTTGGTATAAAAGATTTAATATATGTGATTGTGGAGCTGGAATTGAGCTGCGTTTGAGGAGAAATTTTGGTCTTTGCTCAATAATCGGTCGAAAGAAGACTCGGAAATTTGGTGTGCGGGATCAACGTTGCGGTGTAGTCCACGAATAACGGTGGAGCTAATGATAGCCTGATTTGTTCACGGATCAACAAAGCCAGAGTGAAATGGAGCGTTTGTGCGATATAAATATATATATATATATCACCTGCTCGAAACCAAGCATTCTTTTAACGCATCAACAACGACTACAAGAGTAGGGGGGAGTAGGGCACAATAAACAGCTAGCAAAAAGTAAAATGCTGTGATTTTATCGTGTTTTTCACCATGCAAATTTTGCGGTTTACTGTAATTTTGTTTGTCGGACTGGCTTTGTGTGATTACGGGTATAATAGTTCGACAGACCGACTTCACACGATTCGCAACACTGACTTCTATTCAGAGCCATGTCTATCAACGTCTCTAACTGGCGACAGTCCTCATCCCTTGAGCTCCAACCAAGGAGGCGGGAAGCATCAATCGAAGCGAATACTGATGCTAGCTTCTTTATATCTATACACCAAGTCATGGCCTGACTGCCGCGCCGCTTATTGCAAAGTTACGCAACACGTAGACGATGGGCAGACGTTCACAAAACATGATCGAGCTACCGGAGGTGGTGTAGAGCGATCACTTCGTTAGGAATGTGGCTATCTGTGCACAAAACACGACGACGTACATCATCATTACTCACTTGATGTTCCCATCAGACGCGAGTAACACTTCGGCGACATCGGCCGATCATCCTGAACGCGGAGTGGCCTGGTTTTGCAACTGTAGAGTAAAACAACGAACCGCGGCGATGTACATCCGTCCCTTAAAAAAGAGCCAGATGTCTTGGTGGCGGCACCGGTGTCGCAGGTTGACGGAAGCTGCTCTGGCTCTGACTATTCGTAATGTCTTCCCCGAACACCTTCATCTGCATATTCCAAGTCAAAATTTCTGTCCCCCGAAAGGTGTTCAGCTTCACCGTTTGACAGAGAAGACGAGACCTTCCGCAGTGCATCCTCTATGGCATAGGTAAAAAGGGCATCAGGATATAGAACAGCAACTTCGTACTCCACCGGAGACGACACAAAAAAGCTAAATCTGGCCGTGGGCTTCAACTCGACCTGAGGTGTGACGAAACTACTCTTCGAGGATCAGCACATACCTCTCAGTTACTCCATTTCTCATTATTCAGTTTCATAAGGCAGACTTGTTGACAGATTTGATGGCCATGCCATTACCCGAGAACAATGATCAGCAGTCTTTCGAAAGGTTGACCGTGTTGTAGCCGTTGTCAGAAAGTAGATATTCTAATCAACACACCCTTGGCCAAGCGAAAAACAGGATGCTCTTCGCACAAGATGACCGGAAGTACCATTTTTTGTTCAGGCATGGTGGTCCACAAACTCTGCGACGTCGTCAAACGTATTTTGGCCCCCAAACCTACTGATACTGTTGGCTTCTTCTGCCCACCTACTCTGTAGTTCCGTGGGTGGACTATGCACTATTGCCTCCAACATGTGTAAAGCATCCAGGTCAGTTCCACAGTTTAGGTGATTCAAAGTAATGTTACGGTTTTCTACCTTTGCCAACAGATGGATCAAGGAAATAGACTCGCCTTTTGAAAGTCTCGCTCCGGATATTTTCCTATAAAACAAATTTCCAGCGACCCTCACAGCTAACTAAGCGGTTCATCCAGAGTTGCACGTGCTCGGGTGTAACGTCCTCTGGAACTGAACATCGGCAGTCCGTCGATTGCTTCCCCGGCTCTTTCACGACAGAAATGCAGCAGATACACGGGTCTCTGCCAGGGAGCAGACGCTCTCTCTTTTCCAACGTTCTCGTACTGTTTGGTGAAGGTACAATACGTTTCCACGCTTTCATCTCGTGAATACGGTTCCATCTTGGGTAAGTCAATTGCGTATGTTCCGCTAGCACAAGTCATCCTCGTCCGTACCATAGAGTTGCTAGGCTGAAGTGTTTCATGCACCGCAGCGCCCAGGATGGTCTTTAATCTCCTGCTTCAGGGTTGCTCCCAACTAGCTGACTCAGCTTCTTCACAAGCCAGCCTAAGCTGATTTTCTAATTCTACTATTCCCAACATGAGTACTGTGGCAATTTAATTGGATGACAGGACAACATTTCCCCGGAAGCACGGGACCGGTTTCATGTTTATTGCCGCTCATCAAGTATTCATACCGGATTCTCTTCCGCCCAATCATCCTTATACTTCACAGTTGGCTTACTGCTGTAATCTCATTTGAATTGAATGGAGCTTGCATGGAAGGGGAGTCCGTTTTTAGAGTCACATGGTGGTTCTTCCAAAGATAACTCGTTGGATAACGCGGTTAGCATTCAGAACGAGGACACACGGTCCCAAGTATGGATTTTCGATGAGTAGCACGGCATTGTGTCTAGATGACGGAACAAAATTCCCCCGGAAGTACAAGATCGGTTTTCGCGGTTATTGCCGTGTGTCCTCGTTCTGAACGTTAGCCGTGGTGATCGACGAATTGACTTTGGAAGAATCACCGTGTGATTCTAAAAATGGACTCTCCTTCCATGCACGCTCCATTCGATTCAAATTAGATTATTACTGTTCTCAATCTCGAAATTTCATCACGTTATTATATACATGTCTTTGTCGGAGTTCCGTGAGGTAGCACTGATGCGACTAGTGGACCTAATGGTATCTAACGGATCGGTATCCCCAAAACACGTCCCGTGTACTTGCAAGCCGCGGTGACGTACACCTATTCCTTAAGAGAGAACCGAGTGTCTTGGTGGCGGAACCGGTGTCGCAGGTTGACAAAATTTGGTTTGGCTCTGGCTATTCGTAAAGTGCTCTTTCCTCAACACCACCTTCATCTGCTTGTTCCAATTTGGAAATTCTGCTCCCGAAAGGTGTTTAGCTTCACCTTTTGACAGAGAAGACGAGACCGCCCGTAGTCCACCCTCTTCGGCATACATGATAAAGATTGGGGTGTATCAATAGTAATAATAATAATAAAAACAATAATAATATTGATTTATTTGGCGGACGCTTGAAGCAGGAGTGGTGCATGATTAGGTTTTTAATGGTGATGGGATGGGAAGACAAAATTATCAAAAATGTAGGAAATTGCTTGACAAAATAAGGATAAAAATGTTTAGAAAAGGGAATAAATTGCGATGAAAATACGGTGAGCGTATGACGAGTTTGTGCACACCGGGGGGATTCAAATTCACGCCCAGTGAGGTGGTACAAACCAAACATCCGGGCGCGGGTAAACGCTACTTTTGGCGCATCTTTCAAACACGCGCGATAACTGATACTCATCTTGGTAAACTGTACAGCAAACGGTAACAACACTGTTTCGCCTTAAAAAACCCGGAAATCATTTTCAAAATCCGAAAAACTCTTCTACCTATGGCGACCTGAGCGAGAAAATACAGCAGAACCATCAACCGGAGCCACGCTCGCAGCACTAACAGCCATCGCGGTCCATTACGCTGCTGAACATGATCACAACGCTTATATACCCTTGTGGCAAGCATTCAAACAAAAATCGCGCAATAACATTTCATGTCAGTCTCACTTTCTACGGTTACCGATTCATCTGTTCCAACCGTTCCACATATAACAGTCCCACAAATTCAGTCGGGCTATATTGAAGCCCGTATGTTTAGACACTATCCAGTGAGGTTGGAAGGCAAAATCAAATGAGAGTTATCCCGAATTGTTCCTACCCAACACTCTTTTCCCTAAACTGTGCCCCCCTCCTTAGTGAAGCGCCATTTTTGAAAAATGATGAATTGATCTGCCTAATACATACTGTAATTTCGTTTTGCAAGTGGTGTATTGTGTATTGTGCAATCAACCTCGGCAATTGATGTAGAGTATTTCATCGAAGAATTTGATGCCTCTGTTGAGTTTTATGCAACAACGAAGTTCATGTTACATCTGTGGAAGGTTAAAAATTTCAGCACGAAATTGCGCATTCACTTAACAATGTTAGTTGTAGATTTATGTCCACGAAGTTCATGTTGCGTCTGTGGGAGGTTAAAAATTTCAGCACGAAATGCGCATCCACTTAACAGTGTTAGTCGTAGATTTATGTCCACGAGGTTGTTGTCTCGGTACAGCATGCTTGAAAAGTATTACTTTAGGCCGCTCACTAATGTTATTATTAATAGGTTAACTTATTAGATTATTTTTTCAGTTGCACTTTCAACTGGAACTCTTATTTGCTAACGGTAGTTTTGTGTAAAAAAGTGAAATTTCGTCTTATAAATGATGTCATATGCATTTCGCATTCAAATCTATCAAATGAAATGTCGTTTTGCATCCAACATATCGATTCTCCTGATGAGTTTAATGTAAGAAGAAAGTCTATGTTGCAACAGTAGGAGGTTAAAAATGTTGACATTTATTGAGCAGTCAAATATCAACGTTAATTGTATATTTACTTGCACGTAGTTTCACTTTCAGTATGGCATATTTGTGAGGTATTCCTTGAAACTGCATATTAATAGGCCTAATAGTTAGATTCCATCGGACCTTTTATCTACTAATGGTATTTTTGAGCACACAAATTTTGTGTACAATGATTTGTTATTAGTACTTTATACCAAACTGATTTACAATAGCCTCTTAGTGGAATCGAAAGCTTTTTCCTTCCCACTGCAGGCGCAATCAAAGTCTGTTGAACGTCCATCAATTTTCATTGCTGTGCTTTAATCTGCGACGAAGGTGGCATGCATTCTTTTTGGGCACTAAAGATGTCACAGAAACGAGTAATGAAAGTGTTGCATTTGAAGGACGAAAAACTACTCATATAACAGTATTGTGGCCAAGGCTTAGGTAAACCGTGGTACGTGCGTATCATGGTGATGGTGAATGTGACGTACGTGCAACGTAGAAGGTACACTAAGTAACGTGAAAATGGTAAGGAAACACACCCCCTCACAAACTGCAGAATTAATGGAAGATGTGTATGTAGAAGTGCAAGTACAAGTACACAGGTCCACAACCACTTGGAATATGTGCGTGCATATAATCGTCTGTAACACATACCAGTATTGTTGACGCCAATGATAATCTTTCCTCAGTACGAGGTTTAAGCACAATACCGTTCCGGTTCTGTTTTCTGAGGCTTAACTGTCAAACTTACCCGGGAGGCAAATGCAAGCCGAGGGTTTACTGTGCCCTATCTGTAAAAAGACGTTTGTAGTTAGATGTGCAGCAGGAGTGATATGCGCAAACGACCGGCTAATGCAGTTTAGGTACCGGCTTCTGCTCTGTGCTGGTAGTTTTAATGGCAAACCTCCACGGTTAACCTTCTGAAGGTTGAAATGTTGACATTATAAATAAATATATATATATATATATATATACGTATATGCATATGTGTACATGCACATGAATGTATATATTTTGTATATATATACATGTATATATATATATATATATATATATATATATATATATACATGTGCTGGTTCTATGGAATTTTCGCAATTCTTCCCCATGCAAATGCTGCGCCCACGTTACTGGACGCATTGCACACGGTATGTTATCGTATTGGAACTGGCTGCTATGAGTACAACAATTACGATAGTATGAAGTCTAGCAAGTGTGGCATATGTATATACATATATATAATTGACTTCCATTGCTGGCATAAAAGCCACCGATTCCCAAATTAAAACAGAAGGCTGCACATCTGTAAACACATTTATGTATGCATATGTACCGGTCCCATGTGAATTCCGTAGTTCTGTTTCTATTCTCTGGCGCTCACACCAGTCCGTAACTAGTTTGCCATTATTTCAAGAGTAAACATGACTGCTCCATCGGATGCAGCGAGTTTCCCATTCCAACTTATTGCTCATGCGAATTAACTGATACAACACAGCATGCTGTGGGGTACGAAGACGACTAACTTGACCCGCAGTTAGGCAGCTATAGTATCTGCTATATACTGGTGACTGCATCCGTCGTGCTTTGATGTCTTCACACTTTGGCACCGGTTTCTATATAACAAAAAATCTTACAGCCATTTCTACTGGACAGATAGTACAACCATTGTGACTACACGGCAATCATTGGCATGACGAACCCAACGGCTTCTACTTCGCAAATGGTGTGTTCCGCTGCCCGTTATGAGATTAAACGTCATTTCGACTACGTCCATCAACCGTCACACTCCAAGGCCCCGTTGTTGCGCACGTGAAAGAAGACTCACGCACCAACATTCCTAGTGGAGGATAAAGAATGCACCTGAAAGAAGACAGCTCCTCGCGGTATTAACCACAATTTACCGGCCCATGGGGCCGGTTTTGCATTTTATCATTCTTTGGTCGTCCATTATCCTGCCAGAGATAACGGGCAGACGTAGTTCTCCAAACATCGCGTTGCTAACGTGCCAACCGTGTACAAGAACGATACTTGATGAACTCGTTTTCCGGCTGACTCGTTGGTCCGTGACCTGCAAAAGCGGAAACCCGAGCCAAAGGTGGAATCCTTAGCTGAGAGCTTCCAAACCATTGGCCGAGCCTCGGCTGAATCGCCCACGGGATAACTGACACCCCAGAATCCGTACCGCACTTGTCGTATAGCAAAAGTGGAGTGCAGCCCCTGCGCTTCAGTTTATATATGACAGCTGCTCCAATCAAATGTAACGAGCGGGTCAACCAATGACTTGTAACAAACTTACCATTATTTGCCCGACACGAACAATTTTTACCTGGTATTCAATAACTTCACAGTCATGGGGCAACAAAATCCTCACGCAGTTAAGGTCCTTGCGTGCCATAAATGGATTAGCGAGAAATCCATCAGTGCATAACGACCGCCCTACCCAAACCCAGGTAGGAATAATCCGTACTTTCCAAATGGGGAGTCTGACTGGTCCGGATGAGGACATCTGAAAACCGAGTGATATACAGAGAAAGGCTAGAAATGGACATAAGAAATTGCGGTAGCGGGAGACGACGGAGAACAAAGTGAGATGCGCTGCAACGGATTAGGTAGCAATGAAGCATTGGTGCTCTGCAATAGACGGTCGGCGGACGGGGCACAGAACCCATTGCAAAACGGGCAGCCAGCAATGCAAGACGTAGAGTGTAGATCAGATGACAAGGATGATTTAGACGGATTAGATACGGTAGATGTGAGGCACAGATGTAGAAGGAATGGACGCACATCATGTCGGTCAGAGGGATGATATTAAGAGAAACGGCCGGTGAGGAACTGCAGGATGCAAAGCAAATGCAAATCTGCATAAATGAACATGTATATTTATATATGTATACATATAAGTGGAGCAGGAGCAATACCAATTGAGTCCTAGAAACAACTTAGCGGCTTTTAGGGGGGAGCAGGTAAGGTTAGATCAAATTGTTTTAGAATTCACTTTGGATTATCTTGGTCGATTATCCTCATGATGGGTGAACATGGCGGCTCAATAGAGAGGGAGAGTGGGAGAAGAGAATGCAAAAGCACAGAAGTGTTGACGACTGTAAGGAGTAGTTCATAAGAGAGGGAAGATGAAGGAAAGTCTTGAAGTGAACAGGTAAGAATGGATCTAATAATCTGATTGATCCAGGTGGGACATATGGTGACGGTCGAGAATGGGATAATCATTATTTAATGGACCTACTTTATTCAGCGACAAGATGGAGGCAATGGTGATGGCTAAGCAGCGCGGAGCAAATGAGCATACAAAGTGGGGGAAGGTACCTAGGATGAGAGACTGTCTTTGGTGCAAAGATGCCGCAGCTGTGACGGCGAACAATGTGGGATAGAAGTGAGTAAAAGGGGTACCAGAGGAATCAGGTAGTGGCAGATCAAACGGACTAAAACTGTGAGTGAGAACATGATGAAACAATGATTTTACAATAGGTGGCAAGTAAAAAAACAGAACAGTCTGAAAGGCACACGGAAAATGCCTGGGGCAGTCTACATTCAAAACAGGAGATGGAAGTGCCGACCGAAGTTACAGGCGATACGTAACCAGTAAGATCGTCTTACTACAGGTGAAACACGAAAAAGAGTGAGAAAAAAGAAGCACTGGGATTGGTAAACCGTTGGGCGAACACAACGTACGAGAAATGAGTACGCGTTGGTGTTGGGGACGTGGAATCGGGGAGCTGCGTGCCTGCAAGCAACTGTACAATTGGATACAACTGGACAATACTGATCTAGGCACTGCCAAATGTAAAAATCCATTGAGGAAACGCGGAGTCAGGCAAAGAAAATATAGTAAAGTTCATCAGATAATAAATGTGGCTGTAAGAAGCGCAAGGTTTGGAAAGGTTAGTTCTAATATGGGAATTCTTCATGAATGCGGGTTGAACTGGTGCGTAATGGTATCAAGCATGAGACGGGAGAAAGAGGGAGGGTTTGACAGAAAGGTAGACAGTGAGGCATAAGAACGCGATCAATCAGATTTATGAGCATAGGGTGATGCGAAGTGAGTAGATGCTACGGGCTGGCAATGACGACATGGGTCGAGAAAAAAATGTTGGCGGTCATCGGCAGAGTGAAGTGGGTAGAATGATAGTAGAGTGCGATAAGAGGAGACAAGGTGAGGGTCGACAAGAAAAAAGACAGAATGGGTAGGTGTTCATACCACGTAAGAAAAAATGGGAGTTGCAGAGGTGGCCAACTGCGTTCGTAATTTTACCACGTTCATTGCTGAACTGAACTCTGACTGCCAAGCGCGGTTGCCATTTGACCGTTGCTCTTGCGCACGCTCTCACGCACGCTCCCGAACAAACGCCAACCGCTACCTCTCCCAATCGCCTTCTCGTTCTCACGAGTCGTGAAGAATACTGTTCTGGTTAACATATTCGTGCAGTGCCGAGCACTAGAGTAACGTGCAGGTGGTCCCCGCAGTAAAAAGGACCGAAGAACGCGTTTACTAAGGAAACCGCGAAGTAAGGTCTAATCAACCTTACGACTGATGAGCCCGAAGTGGTCTTCAGGTCACGTGAGTTTCCTTGTTTTCCACCGTTCAAGATCCCGTCTGCGTACGTTCTTGTGTGTTTTATCGTTTCTATATCTATTGACATTTTCGTCGGTTTACCAGATTTTTTTTGTCCACACATATTTTTGGTGTCTAGTTCGTCGTGAGTTTTCCCCCGAAGATTATGGTGCCCCATTGGTCGTTGATTTATCTTCCCGTCTGTATTCGATAAAGTAATCAATATGTCTGATGAACGGAAACCCTGCTCAGACCCCACCGCTGGGGCGATCACGCTGCACACACCGGCATTCACGCCTGCTAATCCAGGACTCTGATTCACGCTGGTCGAGCTAGAATTCGAATATTGCCAAATGACCGGTGACGCCAGTCGTTGCAGGTGGGTAGCAGGCTGCCTCCCGCCGGGGGCCACAATGCAAGTAAGGGACGCAATAATCTTTTCCTGAAGCTATTGGGCTTTAAAAGAGGCCGTCATTGCCCGTACGACCCCAAAGCAGGACCAAGGTATGCAACAACTTCAAAACGTTGAGCTTGGAAGTAGGAAGCCCTCCGAACTGCTGCGTGAGATGCAGCTCTTGAGAGGATCGACGGTAGGCGAGGGCCCGCCCTTAAGGGAACTTAAGCTGCATCGTTTGCCGCACAACATTCCAGTTTTACTAGGTGCCAAATGCAAATGCTTGCCGGGGAAAACTACAGCAATAGCCGATGACACTATGTCACGATACAACCTCGCTGAAGCTGGAGTAACCAGGTCCTCCGCCACAACGGTGCCCGCCTTGCCAACATCTAACGACCTCGCATCAGTTTTGTCTAAAATTGACTGGAGCCTGCAACGCCTAGCAGTGAGAAGAAGTGGGTAACAGGAGCGGCACCGCGTGCTCACCTAGGCTTCGCAGTCAGCCACTGAGACGACGTTTCGGCTCTTCCAAAGAACGGTATTGTAAATACCACAGTCGGTTTGGTGAGGGACCCAAACGATGCGAACCAGGGTGTACGTTTCCCGGTGCTCATCAGGGAAACTAAACCCCCGGCCCGTGGTGGTGACCCAAGAAGCCGATTATCAGACCTACAGTCGCCTTTTGAACGTAAGGGACATCATTTCAAATAGCCTATTCTTCGTAGGTACAGGTGCCGAAGTGAGTTTCCTCCCCCGAGCGAAAGGCGACAATAGCACACCACAGGCCCAAACACTACGCGCTGCTAATGTCACGGCCATCCCAACGTTTGGCCAGCGGTCGCTCACCTTAAACGTAGGTTCAAAGCGTAATTTTCGTTGAGTATTCATCATCGCCAACGTCCCGTAGCCAATTCTAGGCGTTGACTTCCTGCTACACCTTGACTTGCTACTTGATGCACGGCGCCGCAGAGTGATGGATCGCCAGACCACTCGCATTGTTGCGGGTTATAATTCGCGAGTGAATCACGTCACACCTTTTTACGTTCAACCACCGGCACATCAATCTTATGACAAACTTATGGTCGCCTACCCGGCCATTTTTCGGTAGGCCGGGCCTCTCCCAGCAGTGACCACCAACGTCATTCACCATATCGAAACTAAGAGAACCCCAGTGTTCAGTAGGCCGCGTCGGTTAGCACCAGACAGGCTTCGTGCTGCACAGGCTGAATTCGAACACATGCTAGAACTGGGTATAATACGCCCTTCTAGTAGCCCTTAGGCTTTCCCTCTTCATATGGTCCCTAAGTCTAGTGGCGACTGGCGACCCTGTGGTGATTACAGAGCGCTTAACAAAGTCACCGTCCCTGACCGATACCCAGTTCTCCATATAAAGGAACTTACTTCGTCTTTATCAGGTTGCTCCGTCTTCAGCCGTATTGATTTAGTTCGTGCTTACAACCAGATTTCGGTAGCAGAGGCCGATATCCCTAAAAATGCCGTCACTACACCTTTCGGGCTGTTCGAGTTACTGCGAATGCCTTTTGGACTCAGCAATGCAGCCCAGACCTTTCAACGGTTCATGCACGAGGCAACTCGTCGTTTGGAAAATGCCCACGTATACCTGGATGATATTTTGGTGGATAGTTCTTCAAAGCAAGAGCACGCCGCACACTTACGAGCACTTTTCGAACGCCTTAGCCAGCATGGCGTTACGATCAATATCACGAAGTGCGAATTAGGCCGGGCTGATATCATTTCATAGGACATTTTATTTCATCCTCGGGTATCCGCTCTCTGCCAGATAAAGTTTCCGCTATTCGCGACTACCCTGAACCCCAATCTTTCATCCAGTTGCGTCAGTTTTCCGGCCTGGTGAATTTCTACCGCCGATTTATTCCTCACTGTGCGGAAATGACGCAACTCCTCACCGACCTGTTGCGCGGAGGTAAGCGGAAGTTCGTGTTTTCCGACACGGCACAAGTCGCATTTGCCTTGGTCAAAGATGCTGTCGCCAACACAGCACTCCTGACCCACCCCGACCTCCTGGCTCCTATTTCGGTAGTGACGGATGGCTCGGACACAGCGGTTGGAGCAGTACTGCAACAGTTCGTAGACGATTCTTGGCATCATTAGGCATTCGTCTCCAAGCGCCTACAACCAGCCGCATTTAGGTACATCACATTTGGTAGGGAGTTATTAGCCATCTACTTGGGAATTCGTCATTTTTGACATGCACTCGAAGGCCGTTCGTTCACGGTGTTTACAGACCACAAGCCTTTGGTTTACGCACTAAAGTCAGCTTCGGATCGATACTCACCGCGCGAGATTGGCCACTTAGATTTTATCTCACAGTATGCTGTAGACATACGACACGTCTCTGGGGTATCTAATTCCGTCGCCGACGCCTTATCACGCGTACATCAACCAAGTCTGTCACCGAAGCCTAACATCAACTTAGACGCAATGGCGCGGGCCCAAACTGTAGACCCTGACATCGAACAACTTCGACAGAACGTTCTTTGAGCTTAAACACAGTACGCATCTCAACTTCTCAGAATACCACCGTGTGCGATGTGTCGCAAGGTCGCCCTAAGCCGGTGGTTCCTGCTGCCCACCGTTATCCCACTTTCCTGACACTCCACAATCTGGCTCACCCGGGTGTGCTGGCCTCGGTGAAACTGGTAACTGAGCGTTTTGTTTGGCACAATGTCAAACGAGATGTCCGTCAATAGGCTTGTGCTGGCCTGCAGTGTCAACGTGTTAAGACCCACAGGCACACTAAGGCGGCTTTAGCCAGATTCCCAGAATCTAAAACACGTTTTCATCATGTGCACGTTGACCTCGTAGGACCACCTCCACCTTCGCTTGGGTACGTCTACAGACTCACATGCGGGGATCGTTTTACTCACTGGCCGCAGGCCATCCCTATCCCTCGTCCCACGTCGGAAAAGGCCACGAAAGATTTTCTGACCGGTTGCCCGGCAATGGTTTCCGTCGATCGTAGCCCACAATATGACGGCGCTTTCGGCAACCTACTCGCTACGCTCGGTTGCCAACATGTTAGGACGGCAGCTTACCACCCTCAGGCCAATGGTGTGGTTAAGCGTTTCTGCCGGAAATTAAAAGCCGCTCTTCAAGCAAACGGTAACCCCCTTTGGAGTGAAACAATACCATACCAAGCCTGCGTAGTACTGTTAAGGAGGATTTACATACAACACCGGCCGTACTAGTATATGGCTGTACACATCGTCTTCCTGGGGAGTTGGTAGTCCCCTCACCAACCGTGACTTTCGACAACGGTGACTTTGCTCAGTGCCTAATGCAGCACATGCGAGTGCTCAAGGCCAGTCCGCCGCGTGAACAACAGCCTACAAGTTATGTCCCGACTGCGTTGGAAACCGCTACTCACGTATTCCTTCCCGTCGATGGCGTTCGATCACCACTACAAGCGCCATAAACTGGCCCGTTTTGGGTGATAAAATTTAGGGCAAAATCATTTTTCATAGATATCAGCAGACGACACGACACCGTATCTATCGACCGTCTCAAGCCTGCCGTCATTGAGTGCAAGCCGCTCGGCCAATTTACACCCACTCAAGTCGCTCAGTCACCTGCATCGAGCGAGTTACTACTCGAACCACTCCCAATTACGCCCAGTGAGGACTCGGCAGCTAGTCCATCAGATTCTTCAACCGTACCGACAACGCGAATTAGCCGCCGCGGTCGCCAACTACGAAATCCCGTCAGCTTCGCCGATTTCGTGACGATTTTCACAGTCGACTGTTAGCAATAAATTGGGAATTTCACCGTGGATTTACCAAACAACAGGCCCGAGGAATTACAATCGGTAGTTATGATTTCATTTTCTTCCGGTATCCTAGCCCTACAACAACACTGAACATCCGCCGGCGCTCTCAGGCGCTATTTTGTTCCAGTTTACCGTGCCCTCTCTCAGACGGAACTGCACAGTCACATTGGCCTCATCCGTAGCCTAGCTGACTCCCGTGCGCGTTTAAGGAGCCGATCATTTACTGGACAACGGGACGATTGGTCAGCGTGGTACTGGAAATGACAACTGGAAGCCCCTTTGGATGAACCTGACGCAGCGTCTCCCGGCTCGCATTTGTGTGAGACTCGTGGACGCCAAAACACAGTTGGACTGACGCACATCGGACCCAAAGAGTGCAGGCACCGTTAAGCTCATCAGCAGTCGTTTGACGTCAACAACAGCATAACGGGCAAGCTACGAGGAATACCTAGACAATCAACACTTCCAGCCTACCGCCAAGATCAAAGCCCAACTCCGTGGGACTTCTAGGAGGAGGCCTTTGTAGAGGTGGCCAACTGCGTTCATAATTTTACCACGTTCATTGCTGAACTGAACTCTGACTGCCAAGCGCGGTTGCCATTTGACCGTTGCTCTTGCGCACGCTCTCACGCACGCTCCCGAACAAACGCCAACCGCTACCTCTCCCAATCGCCTTCTCGTTCTCACGAGTCGTGAAGAATACTGTTCTGGTTAACATATTCGTGCAGTGCCGAGCACTAGAGTAACGTGCAGGTGGTCCCCGCAGTAAAAAGGTCCAAAGAACGCGTTTACTAAGGAAACCGCGAAGTAAGGTCTAATCAACCTTACAAAGTGATAAGAGTGATAGGTGGGCATACTTCAGCAGAAAAAGGATGGTAGCATCGTGCGATCTGCAACGGACAGCATTAGAGAGTGCGATCCGCAAACAGTGCCAGTGGGTGGGGCTAACCATGCTCCGGACACCGGACCTAGGAATCTCTCCCAAGCGAACACAGGAGGTGTGATCCACCAGCCTAACTGTGCTCGAACTTCGTCGCAGACTGCTTGAACGCCTGATGTGCACCGGCCAACCCGTAGACCTGACCACTCTCGGCACCTTTGGGAATGGCGCTAATGTTCATTGGTGGTTATGCGTGTGTGGGCGTAGTTCATCTATGAAAGTATAAGATCCGCGATCAGATGGTCAGGTTACTGCTGTCTCAGAAGACGGAGCCAGCGGTTAGTAATCGACTATACAACAATGTTACCCGGGCGCGTATGTCAACTTTGAGGGTAAAAGGCACGTTAGAGGAGAACTGGAAGGGGAGAACAGATCAAAAAATGCTGTCAGTGAGTGCCTCTGCTATGGATTAACGGTTAATGGAGGCATATAGAAACCAATAAAAGACAAAGCATAAGGGTGACAGAGACATTGGTTGGAGGCGGAAGCAAGGTGTATGAAAATAATGACCTTTCAATTCCGCTTACTGGTTACGGGAATGGCCACGGCTAGCAAGGCGTTGAGAATTCAGTCAGATAGATGAAAATTGCTTATTTTTGACTGCGTTCTCATTTGGAGGGGGCAGAATATACAAAGGAGTTTGTCCTAAAAGTCAAGGCCCCCCTCGTATGCTATATCTTCTGTTTTTCACGACTGACTTTGAGATATAGGATGGGTGCCGATAGACCTTGGACTTGGTTTGTGAGGCCCGAATAGTGATAGGCAACCGGTTCCAGAACTTGGAATAGACAAGAGAGAAAGACATGACCGTTTGGTCGATTAAGCTATACTAGAAAGGACAGTAAAAGGCCTATGCCGAAGTGAGTAAGAGGTTTCACAGGAGAAGTCTACTGGGTCAAAGGAAAAAGACCGGTTGTGGAGCAGGTTTTACAAGAGGACTAAGTTTAGTCTTTAGCAACGTAGCCAGAACGGGCCAATATTTAGACGCTGGTATCGATCTCTGTAGTTCAAAGACGTGAAACAACAGAGTAGTGGTTTTGTAAAGCGCCTTTTCATGCGTTCTGGCGCAACTCTGTTCAATTTTGTCATGTTATAAAATGTTCTTTGGCAGTATTCGAGCAAAGACCTGATGTGGGGTTTGTAGATGTTGTTGATACTGCTCCGGAGACAAAAAGTGTGGACCAGGAGGGCCACCCCTCTTCTAGCCTTGGCCGATTGGATGGCGGCGTGCTCACAAAATTTGAGGCCCAAATCGCGGAAGGTAGGTCGACTAGCTATTGGGGACCCACCAAGAGTTAGGGATCCAGGAAGCGGTTGTAATTTATAAGTTAGGTCCTCGCACCTGAGTGCAAAACATCATCCAGGAGTGACACCAAAGGCCAAGTGCAGAGAGGTCGGCGGAAGTGTTGCAAGAAGTAGGGGTAGATCATTTCGATTAAAAGAGTAGACTGTTTTTATATCATCCGCAATCAAGAATGGCTTGCCATGGTGTACTAGATCTAGTGCGTCATTATTGTGCATTAGAAATAGGAAAGGACCCAGTACACTGCTCTGTACTAAGCCACATGCAACAGGTTTCGGGTTAAAAGTATGTCCACTGGTGAGGACCACTTGAGAACGATGTGTGAGATAAGATTGCAGCTGAGAAATCAGGGGGTCAGTAATGTCAAATGAACGCAATTTAGGTATGAGGTGGGAGTGCGGAGCATAGCCAAAAGCCTTCGACAGAACTAGGTGTACAATTGCTAATGCCTGCCAGCTATCAACAACCTCAGTGACTAGGCTGAAGAAGTCAAACTGACATGTAGTGCATGATCGCGGTTTGAGAACCTCGTGCTGCCTATTTCTAGGAAGGCTTGAAGCAAGATGATGGGTAGTAATGCCATCTTTGACAATCATTTCAATTATTCTGGAAATGATAGTAGCATAATCGATGGGACGGTAGTTAGCGAGTTCGTGGACCGGTCCCCTTTTGTGCCGTGGAATAATGACTAAATGCTTCAAGTTCGACGGTACCAAACTGAATTTGAGTGCAAAAGTGAAAAGTTTTGGTAAAAAAAGTGAAAGGTCCTATCCACCTTCACAGATTGCAGCTGAGGGTAACCCGTCTGGTCCAGGATGTACGGATGCTTCATAGCATGAATTGAGCCCGGAAAAATGTCTACTCCAGAGGTTAGGGCAGACAGAGCAGAGCCGGCAATAGCAGGGGGGTTCAAGGGGAGGGGGCTATTTCTGAGGCTGAGGCCGTGGAATTGGCGAAGTAAGGGTTATAGGCTTCGGCATTATCAGAAGAGGAATTAGCCAAAGCCTTATTCTCAAGCACAACGTATTTAATAGTAACATCTGTTACCAAATTCCTAGATCTATGTGGGAGTGAGAGTTTCAATGTTTCATTGTGATGCCTCAGAGCTTTGGCTTCTTCGCTGCCGAGCTGGTCTTCCTTTAGGTCCCGGATGATATCAGTAAGACATGTTAGTCTCATGAGAAAGAAGTCGTGACTTTGGGGGCAAGGTCTGTGAATCTTAAGTTACTTTTGTTGGAGGGAGGCAAGTTTGGATTTTCTAATGGGTGAGACTTGTGCTATTGGACTGGGCTGCAAGAGGCAGTTTCCCATGTTAAGATAAAAGTGATCAGCGGCCTGTTTAGGGCCAGAAGCTAGAGAAACTGCTCCAATCTTGGTTACGGATGGGATCAGGCAGAGGATTCCAATTCAAACGGGGGGGATTGTCGACTGTGGTCAGATAGCCTGATGGGTAAGGATGGAATGAAAGATTACCAGCCATTATCCAATGGCCGCTACACGGAAATTTGTGCAGAACGGAAACCAAAAGGTTGGAAACGCTGTGAGTGAATATGAGATCTAAGACGACGGCTTTCCTAGTAGGGTCCTAACGTGTTTCACCCAGCTCCTAGTATGAGTATGAAAAACAGAGTCTACTAAGTTGGGAGGTGCTGTGAGGTTCCTCCAAAATGTTTGAGGGCAGGCAAAATCACGGGCCTTGATTTTCACTGCCAAATGTAGTAATGGAAGGTATTCAAAGGCTTCAATTAAAGGAGGAACGTCTGTAATGGTAAAGGAGGGCGTGCGATAGACGTAACCAATGTGCTTGACTACATTTGAGAACCGAATTGTGAGCCATAGAGAATCCGGAATTGAGTGCAGTATGGCACGTCTAATAGGGGGCCCTGGAAGGGTGTGTTGTGCGTACAGTAGGCACCCACTTCCGCGTCTGGCAATCCCATTTACAACACTTTCGTCAAACTCCACCGCGGGCGACAAAAAGGAGCTAAACCTGGCCGTAGGTTCCAACCCGACCTGAGGTGTGGGGATACGATTCTTCGAGGATCAGCACATCTCTCAGTTACTCCGTTTCCTAATATGCAGTTTCATAGTGCAGACCCAGAGTGCCCTTTGCGAATCTGCTCTTCACGCATTTTGGTACAACCAATAATGTATGAAGAACATGAGGCTCTTTGACGGAATTGGGATAGGGCTCACATTCTTGAGGTTAGCGCAGTCACTGCCTAAATCCTTCCTAAAAATGGAGGCAGCAGTCGATTCCCTACACATGGAGGGAACCTTTTCGGAATTTTAGACTTCTGAAAGCAAAACAAAGTCCTCTAACTAGCTGCACTCAACCGTCTTTGAAAAGGGTTGAGGAAAGACCATCGGAGCCTGGCGCAGAGTGACGTCCTAAGGCTTGGGTTTCCATGCACGTCTCCGCCTCGGTACGTGAATCTGTCGAGGCGCGCCACTGGACGTGTTCCGGAATAGATATTGGATAGGCTGGCACTGAGGGCCAAGTAAACTGTCTGGAAGTGCTCCGCCTAAAGTTCCAGACGCCGCTGTTGATTGTGAATTGGCAAACCGTCAGCCTAACGGATCGTTTCACTCACCTAATGGCTTCTTTCCGTTTACTTAACTAAGATAGGTCAGCTTGCAGGAATTTCCCATAGCACAAGCTCGTTGGTTCTGTGATGCACTTTGCCGCAGTCTGATTTCGCGGTCTTTACGAAGACTCGCGTTAAATGCATGTCTCATTACGAGTGGCGCTTCGTTATACTCGCTTCCAGCCGGGATCGACTGACGTGCGTTGAGACAGCACAGAAATTCTGTGTAATGGCACGACGTACAGGCCACACCTTACTGGACCAGCGGAATGCAGAGTATTCTTGATAAGCGACCAGTGCTGATTTGTGTTATCAGATGGGTCCACATCCAGCTTTTTAGCTAGCGTGTTGTAAAAGATGTATGGGCGAGATAGATAGTAAAGCTTATCGCAATCTAACCGTCACTGCTACGCTCGTTGGAAGCGATCACCGAAGCACATGGACAGCTTGATGTAAACTACTGCATGATCAGATCCAAGGGGATGCCCTAGTACGAAACAGTCTTATGTTCAACTCCGCTATTTGCACCTTATAGAGATCTGGGTCGATTGTTGTCTCGAAGAGGGTAGACGCCATGCGGCGCATTGACATTCAGAACGTCCGAATTTCATATTGCCCCAACAGCACACCGGATCCGGACTGGCACTGACCGGTTCTGTTGAAGTGCCAGTAGAGACCCGGTAATTTTCCGGTAATATGCCGGTGATCTTCCGGAAACGCTACCGGAACCGTGTCGGTACCGGCACGGTAAACCGTGGGCAAGCGAAAAATCGAAGGGCTCTAACTCATACCCCATTTCCACGTACCTCTAGATTCCAAGTCCCATTCCTACGACGATAACGATTTGTTAGCCGCTATCCAAGGGGGCTTACAATCACTGGTCAGAAAATACATTAGCTAAACACACTGAATTTCGTGTTTTACTAATAACGCTTTCGTCGTTGGTCCATGTACATAATTGACGTCTCATGTATAGCTGGTGCCTAAAACACTGCATCGAGATTGGAAACAAACTTTTACAAAAACAACAACGGGCACAAGATGGAAAAGTAACTGTAGGTGAGAAAGGTTTGTGAAAATCAGTGTATAAAAAATGTTGTACAAATTCTCCCGACGTTATGTTGTGTGCCCGGTGAGATCCGGAATAAAAAATGCAAATGAAAAAATGGTTTGGCATTGTGAACATCGATGTACATATATGGATATATATAAATTTTGCATTCATTGCGGCCCAAATTAAAAACGTGAAATTAATAAATTTTGGTACACAAATGAAGTATAAGGTTTAATGTGTCAGAACCGAAATCGGTTCGGAGTGTATCGAAAAATCGATGCGCCATGTGAAATGTTATGGTAGAATTTTATTGCTCAATAACACAGCGTAGTCGAGATCGTTGGTAGGTTGTCGACGTTTCGGTCACCACGGGTAACCTTTTTCAAGACTGGTTTTGCAACCGAATGAAACTGGAATAATAGCTTAGAGCAATTGGGCGTTAGTCACAGTGTGTTCGTGTGTTGGTCTGTGTGTTTGTGATGTTGTTTTAGTGTAAGGGGTGGGTTGGTGGGTTGAATCTTCGTCCACACTATGTGTCCGTGTTAGTGGGTCATTTGAGGTCAACAAGGTGCTATGACCCGTTTTGGTGTTTATCCATCCGCGTATGTCAGATATGTAGACGATACGTTTGCAATTCTGAAATCAGAACACAGGCATGACTTTCTACAATGTCTCAATAATCAGTCTACCTCAATTCAATTCACAATGGAGACTGAAAGCTCTGAGAGAGTCATCAGTTTCCTTGACTGTCGACTACAAGTAAACAACTCCCGTAGGTTTACAGTGAGCATTCACAGGAAACCTACACATTCCGACAGATATCTTGACTTTAACTCAGCCCATCCACAATGCATAAAACGGGCACTCGTATCGTCACTAGCCAACAGAGTCGACAAATTGTGCAACGACGGTGTCACTCATAAACAGGAAATGCAACGCTTACACACGGTCCTTCAAAACAACAACTACCCACGAAGACTAATAACCGATGTGTTAAGAAACAAATCAGCAACACACGACGAGAAGGACGTAAACTGGCTAACCTCCGTTGGCATCCCGTACAGATCGGGCACATCGGAGGCAATCAGGAAAGTACTTGGTGCGTATGGTGTTCGCGTTTTCTTCCGAATAGATAACACGTTGCGACGCCATCTCACAAGAACCAATGCCTCTCAACACATACACGAACAGAACAACTGTGTTTACATGATCAACTGCAAAGAATGCTCCGCTCAGTACATTGGGCAAACATGCAGACAGGTCAAAACCAGAATCGCAGAACACAAAAATAAAGAAAAATGCAGACCGAGGGACCAAATGGCTTTAAGAAAGTTAGAACGCGACTCTGCAATCGCACTTCATGCCATATCCGAAAACCACACCATCGACTACGAAAACACAAGAATCCTCCAATGTGGGTTCCGTACGTACACCGAACGTCTCTACGCGGAGGCTCTGGCAATTAACGCCCACCAATCGTGTCTCAATCGCAACGATGGGGCAGAGATTTCAAGTATATGGATGGCACTTACGACGCGGATGGATAAACACCAAAACGGGTCATAGCACCTTGTTGACCTCAAATGACCCACTAACACGGACACATAGTGTGGACGAAGATTCAACCCACCCACCCACCCCTTACACTAAAACAACATCACAAACACACAGACCAACACACGAACACACTGTGACTAACGCCCAATTGCTCTAAGCTATTATTCCAGTTTCATTCGGTTGCAAAACCAGTCTTGAAAAAGGTTACCCGTGGTGACCGAAACGTCGACAACCTACCAACGATCTCGACTACGCTGTGTTATTGAGCAACAAAATTCTACCAGAAGTATAAGGTTGTTTTAGGTGTGTTTCACTGGGAAACTTGAGCTTACCTGGCAGTCTGACGATCTAAATCTCGATCACGGGCATCCGTAAACCACCTTGGAATTATGCGCCTAATATCAAAAGGTGGCACCTCTTGGAACCGAGTATTCCTTTTGACGGCTTCTGTGAAATTAGTTGAGGTTTTGATGAAATAACGTGGGGAAATCGATATCTTCCCATGGATAATGTTCCGGGCGTTCCGGTCCAACTACACCGGGGCGCCAGATATTCTCCAACTAGCGAAGACAACATCCTTCGCAGGGTTGATCCGAGATCAGTGCCAAAGTGGAGCTGTAGGGCATTCACCTTCGTCTGTAAGCCTAACCACTTCTTCAACTTACGGTGAAGGGAAAATTTCTGTTCGTTTTCAGGTTTTTTTTCAACTTGTTCAGTTAGACTTCTTTGTTAGACTAGAACGGCTTATAGGTAGAGGCCACCCCTCGCTCACCACGGTTAATGAAACTGTCAATTTTCTGCATTGGCAAGAATGGTCGATCCGCAGACCATTCAAGCAGGAGCGAATACGCACCATATAGTCTAAATGTCATAAGTGGAGTTGATAGACCAACCACTTTGCCATCTTGGGAGGAAATTTTGCATTTGACCGGCCGACTGACTGGTGGCTATTGGGTGGGGCGAGCTATACGAAATTTTCTTATCGCCGGAGCTATAAAACCACCAACATCGGTGTGTTAAATGCGGTTTCTGTCTCCATGCTTCCGCGGTTCCCTTCATCTGTCAATCTTGATGTACTACGTAGAGGCGCGATGAGGAAAGCTACATTTACTTTACCTTGTTGAAGGGTGAGCTAAGTCCAAAACTGGCCCTGGAGACGATGATGATTGTACGGAAGATTCTATACGAATCCGCTGAGCAAGAGGGAGTTCCTCAGAAGTCTCATCTGGTGTGAAAGTAATGGGTACCCTTGAAGAATGAAGTGACAACTCACCTGCGGCGAGCGGAATAGCGCTCAGCAAAGGGCGTCACCGGTGATGTATCATCCGACGACGCTGACTTACCGGTTTCACCGACAAAACCTCCTCTCGAAGTCCATTGCATCCTTCAGGTTATCTGATAGCATAAGAATATACTTCGAATTTACTCGAGTGATACACCCCGTGAAATTCGTAATATGGAACACTTTCCGCCTACTTTGAACCTTCCAGCAGCAGTGTCTGATAAACCTCGAAGGTGGACTACTTGGGCCAACGTACCCTTTTGTCATCCACCAAACAATTACTGTGGGCGGTGACCATTGATTTATGGCAGAAGAAAATAACTACTAGATACATCTAAAGCAGTTAGCATTTGGCAATACGCGGTGTTATTATTCAATCTAATTTTTGAGTGCCAGGTACATATCAATAAGTGGAATATCAATAGCCGGAAGTATGTGGAATGAGTACGATTACATACAGACTACCTACAGTTATGGGAAAGCATTTACACGCAATGATACTTACAGGAAGTGTTAAAACATCATCGTGCAAACCGTCAACAGAATACATGTACAGGTGTTTAGACTGCATGGATGTGCTGAAAAACTGACACGGGCTTCTAAAGTATTTCACACACCAACGTATGTCGACAATTTCAACCGGTTTGCCATCAGCGATAGTGATGTTTTTCGGTGAGTTCGGGCACAAGATAACGTGGTTCGCTAGGACAGCGTTTTTGCATCAACGAAACCGGTCAATTGCTTTGCTGACGTCATCTTGTATGTGGGCAGTGGAATCCGGGTTGTCCGAAGTAATACGCCTGCACAAAAGGCGATAAGACTGCTGGGCAGGATTTCTGGGACCATGCATACTGAATTTCAAATTGTGTAGATAGGATTCAAATGGGCAACAAGAAAATCTGTCCAGCGTCCTGTGATTGGGAAAATCTTTGGGTAGGTGAATTATTGAACGAAAGTTGCACGTACTATTTGAAACACCGTATAGAGAAGAGAATTTTTGCACAAATGTACACAAAATATATTCCACAAAGGCATTACGTAATGTGTACAAAACAGGATGGCACAAAATATAAATGGCAACCCAAAGCAGCATGAAATGTTCATACGCATCTTCGCTCAACAAGCCCTTCAAACAAACAGGTCCCAAATACAATATTATTGTACGAAACTTCGTGGTTTTTACCGGTCAATATTATGAACGTGGATACGAAGCCGCTGAAAATCACACGGGGTGGAAGTTTGCGAACGGAGTATCCGATTGCCAAGGTCCTTTCAGGCAATTTTATTCAAGCGACCGAATGAATTGCGAGGACCGTGCAACCAGAGACCTGGAAGTTTATTCATCAAACCCAAACAGACAAGGTGCATATAATTTAATGGGAAAGCCTGAATCATGTCACTGGGGAGGGAAACAAAGGGACTTACGCCAGTGCGATGTTCCCGTTGCCGCAGGGCACGAAATGCCTCGTCGTCACGAAGCTTGCACCTAAAGTAGAGAAAAGTCATCCTTTTTTCACAGTGCAAGCCGTGTTGGATACACTTATCACAGCCAGAGTAACCGGTTGGACCCATCACTTATGTAATGAAACTCCAGGTCGGAGCACCAAGACTGACGGCAGTCGGCACTTAATGCTCCTGTCACCAGACGGTATTCCTTCAATTAACGCTTTGCTCAGCTCCGCCAAGCATTCACCCATGAAAGCAGATTTGTTTGAGGGTTTGCCCACACCGCAACAAAACCAATGGTGACAGCCGGGAAGCAGACAGGAGAGATCAGTCTCACTAGTACTGGCCACAGCTGCCTATTTGATGAACAACAAACCGAAGTACCATAACAATTCACCTGAAAGATGACCGCTTCAGGCAATATGTTAATGTTCTTTAGCTGTCTCGTCAGAACGTTGTTCAGTCCCATATGGATGTAAAGCCCGTTATCCAAACTGATGACAGGACACTCCCTTGGTGTACACAATAACGTTCTTGGATCTCCTTGAAGATTCGGTATATGTTCGCTGACTACTCCTGAGATTCCCCTTTGTTGAACCAAAGACAGCCGAAAACGAACAAAATCCCTTCCCGAGTCCAAAATTGAACTTCCATCATCAGCAGACTGTGGTGCACATCGCGAGCAGTTCAAAGGAATAACTATTGTCGGAATTTAGTGCGCCAGAACCGTTCTGGTGCCAGTCCGGATCCGGTGTGCTGTTAGGGATTAACTACCACTCCGGTTGCCACTTACTACATGGAACCACTGAATGCCTGGCCGTAAAGCACAAACTTGGTAATCACTACATCAAGTGATGAACACTATAAAATTAACAGCCACTTTAAGTGACAATAAACTCACGGATGGAAGCACGTGACACGCGCGACAAAGTATAGCCGCTTTGGGATTCAAATTTGGCCTTCCCTTGACTAAAACAAAAACCCACGATTGTACCGTAATCCACGGCCATAAATATGAGTGAAAATCGCTTATTAGTGCTCACAAGGCTATTTGAAGACAAACTATGAGACTGTTACCATAAACGTTCCAATATTTTTCTGCCCAATTCTTACCGGCAAGTTGCCGGAATGTTGCGGTGAGTAATGTGTTATTTGGGTGGCTGGGAACAGGCAATGGTCAAAGCACAGGGCCAACAGCCGTTTCCCGCTTTCCGAACGCCAGGAATCTAGCCCAAAAGGGCCTCCGGGATGCGCCTCGTTTGGGGACAGCTGACCCACTATAGCATCTAGACTTCCTTCCAGAATCATGATATCGGCCCAGCTTGCTTTGTGTGGGAGATCATGGAGTTTTTGATGGAAAGTATCTTTGATTGCACCTGGGCTAAAATCGGTGGGTGCGTATGCCGAAACGATAAACAGATAGCGTCAGTTGGAACGGCGACTGTTCACTTTGCACGAACCCCTGAGTCTCACTGCACGTAAATGGCTGTCGACTGGAATCCGACGTAGCAGCTCCCCTTCAGCCCTTTCACTGAGAGCAACGCCAGCGCCAGCAAGACCACAAGCCCTAGTCTCATCGTCCCCAAGAGAGCGTAAGCGAAACGGAATGATTTGATGGGGGCGTGAACCGAATGGTGATGAGGCTTGACTGCGAGTCTCTTGAATGCAACACATCGACGAGTTCCTTCGCTTTTACTCAACCTTTGTCTTCTCATCCTGACCACCTCTCTTTGCCCTCTGCCTGACTAAAATGCTTTTACGGATAACACGCCTAATACTCTCAAAGGTTCACTGTCAAGTAGTGTCGCCAGTGATCCTCTATCTTGTTACACATTTTCCCAATCCTCGTCAGCATTTGAATCTCGACTTCTTTAACGTACGTGCACTCATGCAGGCCAGCCAGCAGGCGTGCCTGGCGTTCACAGTATACTCTGACAATTGATGTCCGCTGCATATCCCTTGCGTATCCAAGATTTGAGCAGTGTGATTCAACTAACTGTCTCTGATATCCCATCAAGGCGTTTTCTATGCACCCCAAGAGACGAAGCAGCTAGAGCTGCGAAACGAAGTGGTGTAGGAATAGTCTCTACTGAAAAAGCTAAAGCTTTCCTTTTAGAATGCATACTGGTTATTAGTCGTTTATGTGCTGCAAGACTACGGGGGTCTTTTGGCTTTCGAAAAGATAGGTGCGTTATGCGCAAATTGTTTGTTTTCTCGGCATACGCCTCAACAGATAGCAGCTCTGACATAGAACAGGATGAGTTCTACGACGAACTCGTTCACAGGAACAAAGGCTCTGACATTGTAGTGTTAGCAGGTGATTTTTATGCACGAGTTAGCAAACTTAGTGCGTGAGAGGCTTATTTAGGTGGTTGTTGCGCTTTACTCGCTGAGCGTACGTATATCGGGGATAGGCTTCTCCAGTTGTGTGCAGAAAATCAGTTTGTCAAATCTAGTACAAATTTTTGACACATCTTGGGCCGCATGGCGACATGGAGCTCTAATTCTACAGGTACTCTGAGCCAGGTCGGTCATATTACAGTAAACTACCGATGGCGCAGCTCTACCCAGAACTGGAGATCTTACTGGTCCACGCACGTGGAGTCGGACTAAGCATATGTTTTATTAATATTGTCGCTCCAGCTCCTTGGTCATTTAAGCAAAGCGCAAACCCAGTCAGCTGTGCAAATTTCGTTTAATCCAGAAGTTCATAGCAGTTTTAGATCGACATTATCGCATGAGCTGAGGGTCTTCGACGAACAGTAATGTAGACGATCAGTGGACCCATATCCAGCGGGCGATGCAAGTGGCAACAGGTTTCACCGGTGTTCCTAGATCCAATGTCCTTCATAGGCGCTGGATTTCTCAACAGTCGCTCATTCTAATGGAGCAAAACCATCAGCTCTCGAACTGTAAGGAGATGAATACGATGCGAGGGCATCTACAGAGACCAGTTGAAAAAGGCCTTGGGTGTGATCGGGAAAATTGATGGATCGAGGTAGCTGAAGAAATGAAAGAAGCAGCTGGTTCAAGTAACAGTCAAAGACTGCTCAAACGTATTTGCGACAGCGATGGACGGGAAATCCTGGTCGATGAGACTATTTGCAACAGAAATGGAGAACCTATTCATAGCAAAAGCTCGACCGTTGGGCGGAATATCTCAGGGAGCAGTTTAGCTGGCCACGCGACAATGCAGTTGTTCCCATGTAAACAACTGCGGTTTCTTGGGGAGTATCAATTGGGGTGAAAGTAGAGTTAAACATCCAACTGCTCAAGCATGAGAAAGCGGTCGGTTCCGACGAACTTCCCCCAGTTCTTTTCAAACTGGGTGGTGATGCGTTGGTGGAATCACTCAACTTATTACTTGGTAAAATTTAAGACAAGGAGCGTAATCCGTTTTTATGGGGCGAGTTATTGATCATACACATTTTCAAGAACCGAATACGCAACGACTGTAGTGGGACTAGCTTCATTCCGATAGTGACCAAGGTATTAGCCTCGATTCTGCTGGGCCCTCTGACACCGGTTTGCGAGGTGAATGCCCGCGAACGACAGACCGAATTTCGCCTGGTTCGAGGATGTGTCGATTAGATTTATACTCCTCAATCACTTGAAACGCGTCACAGACACCTTCGACTGACAATAACGGTTTTCCTTGGCTTGAACGGACCTTCGATTCAGTTGATTGAACAACTCCGTTTAGTGCTCTTCATCGAAAAAATATGCCGCAGGAGTTGGTGGATCTATTGAGGTCATTTTACTCTCGTAGTTGTGGCCACGTGAGGATTTACGGCAAACTGTCCAGTCCATTCGAAATAACCAGCGGTGTTCGACAAAGTGTCCCATTTCGTCAGCACTTTTACTGGAGTTGGCATAACTCTTCGGTTTGAAATGGGAGAAGAAATAAGTTCCAAAGTGTTGGTTTGAATCGGTGATCATACCTATTTATGAAAAAGGTCTTCCTGTGAAAATCACAGGAGAATAAGTCTGGTTGGCATCGCATTCAAACTGCTTGCTGGTATTATTCTCCACCGCTTATCAACCGCTCTCAATCAGTGATCGCGCGAGAATCAAGCTGGGTTTAGATGTGGTCTAGGTTGTGCTGATCACATCTCCACTCTTCGACAAATTTTAGAACATAGATACACCTTTCGTAGACCCACTATCTCCGTTCTTCATGTTGTAGCGGACTTCAACGCGGTCGATCCCATAGTTGTTTGGTGCTACCGCTTGAGACTATACCATCACAAAGTCCCCCTGCATGAATAGCCAAAGCTGAGTTCGGAATTACGGTGATTCCCTTCCGGTGTTCACCACAAAACGTGGCGTGTCTAAGGGTTGTCCCCTTTCTCCTCTCTTTAACTTGGTGATTGAAATGGTCCCGAAGACTGCACTTTTGCCTTGTGATGATAGTGGTATTGAACTATTGCCTGGTGGAAAAGTGTTAGAACTCAAACATACGGGTGGAATGACTATTCTAAGTGCAGATCCAGGTAAGTAGCTAGCTTTTCTGGACAGTTTGGCGGACCGCGTTTTTCACCTTCAAAGTGCAAGATGCTGTTGCAGGATTGGGTTGGTCCAACGCCAAGTCTTTCGGTGTCCGGGGCGACTATAGACCAAATATGCGAGTTCTGTCATCTAGGCGACTGCATTTCACCCACAGATCAGGAATCAGATGATGTCTTTGCATGTACAAAATGCTCGTTTGGCATTTTCCAACCCGAGTCATCTGTGGTGTCGACGTGACATCCGTTTATCTAACGGGTCAAGTGTACGTTGCAGCAGTCAGAAGGAGTTTGGGATGACCGAGAAGAGTAGGACCTCTGATCTGGTAGACTGTTGTGCCCTTGGGACATGTTCCATCTCCTTGGTCCCTATTGGTTGCCGATTTTCACCTGTGGCTCAATGAAGCTGAAGCATGCGCCAGTAGTCACACGGTAAACCGCTGGACAGGCGGGCCAAGCCAGATTGACGGTATCCATGGACTAGTAACCTCGGTGAGACGGTGTTCAGCTTGAAAAGACAGTTGCTACTGAGTAGACAGACGAGGTCTACTGTTTGATCCAACGGCCAAAATGGAAACCTGTCCAACGAAAAGGGCCGCACGGACCCCTGGGTCGCGATCACTACGGAATGGCGAACGAGCTCTAACAGATCTACCGGCAAACAAGAACCAAGACCATATTGGATGCGTCGGGTGTCTCGAATTCGTAGACCGCCGTCCAAAAGGTGCGTAAGCTGCTCAATTGGCCACAAGTTCCCAACACAAACCTTTTTATTGTCCGACAGTTAGCCTTGGCTAGGCACAGACTAGGGGTAAAACCTCAAATAAAGACCTGGGTGACGCTGGGCACACCACTTTATATCAAGCTTTGATCGTGTTACGGCGTCCCCGGTAAACGACGCGCCGTGCCCTCTCAACAGCCGGGGTTATCCAAACATGAGCTGAGAACCTAATCCTGAACAGAAGGTCACGAATCCATGTAGCCTGCAGGAACGTGAGAACTCGTCTAGATCCAGGCAGCCGGTGCATTATCATCCACACTCCACTACTAGGGAGCTGATGTAGTCTGTCTACTTGAAGTGCAAGCACCATACTTCGGCAGCCGGCATATTAAAGGTCCCCAAGCGGGCCCATCGTGCTGGATGTACCATAGCGGGCCAGAAGACAATTCTGGGCTTTATGGAGTTGCGGCTGCAGTGATCAGTCAGGCCTACAAAGCCCCGGTTTCTTGCAAAGCAGTTTTTCTAAGAAATGCCGCTGCAAGGTTAAGGAGCACTCCGTTTAACGTGACCATGGTTGCGGCCTACACCCAAATGCTACCTACTGAACAAACTACAAAGGATACATTTTACAGTTAACCTCAGAATCCAGTCAACCAGGATCCCAGGTGCGACATCCTGCTGTTTACAGGAGATTTAATAGACCGCCCGGGGCCTGCAGATGAGTACGCCCAACATATACTGGGGAGATCTGGTCTCGGCGAACGATGCGAAAATGGCGACTACCTGGTAGCTTTCGCAGACCTCAATCAACTGGTCGTCATAATCACCGGCATCCAGCATCCAAGTAGGTACATGCCAACTTGGTATACCAACGACGGTAGGACAGCACACCAAGTAGACTACATTTTGATGCTTTCCCGTTGGGTATCATCGGTCGACGCTGGCGTCCGCCAAGGACGCCCCCTATGACCAGTCCTATTCGATTGCGCTATAGAAAGGGCGGTGCCTCGCGCCCTCAACAGCCATCGAGGGATACAACTGGGTCAGACAGGCACTCTTTATAGATTATTCTGCAATTAGACAACATGCCGGTAGAACTTGCCTGTCTCATGCAATCGTAACACTCAACTAAGCGTGTGAGTATAAAATTTTGTGGAGAAGACTCCGGCGAATTCTGTCAACAGTAGTGTCCGACAGAGTTGCTCGCGGTCGGTGGTTCTATTCAACCACACCATCGGCAAGATAATTCGGCAGGTGCTTATCGATTACCCCAATGTATCGCTCAATCCAGACGTTTTCCTAGCTGATTTGGAATTCCCCCGCAATATTATTATCCTAAGGGATAATACGACTACACGTTTTCTGCAGTTTTCTTTGCGAAAACCATGGAACCAGGCGTCAATACATCAAAGCCTGAGGTTTCTTCGACTTGCTCTGAGCAGTTCGCACACCGGGTGCATGTCAACGGCGAGCAAACTGGGCACTTGCAGGAGCTTACATGTCCGGGCTTCACGATCCCCCCAAAAGGCCAACAAAGGTAAAAGGTCAAAGTGAGAATGACAACACCAGGACAGCGTTTTCCCATGTACGTTAGTCATTTTGGGCTGGGAATAAGGTCGGTCTCCAAACAAAGGCCCTCGTCCTCTGAGCCACTAACAGCCCCCCACTGATCTATGCTTGCCATAGTCATCACGCATTGAGGATATCAATAAGCTAAAAACATTTCACAACCGACGTCTGCGAATGATCCTCAAAAAGACATGGAGCCAAAAGATATCAAACGACACAACGAGAGAACAATGCTTTCACATTGTAAAGTTGTCCTTATTTCTTCAAAAGCGGACTTTTGCATTGGTTTGATCATATCATGCGCCGCCCGATTACCCAGATCTCAAAGCAATGTTTCTCGTTCCATGCCGAAATAGGCTCTGCCGCCTTGGAGGAGAACTGAAAAAGTGGGTTGATACAGTCAAGTCAGAAGTCGAGCGATTGGGGCTTCGGTCTGTTTGCTGAACCAGGACTGGAGCATTTCTGTTCCGATCTCGCTCCTGGTTGCCTTTCATGAGCGGGCGCGACCCATGATTTGCATGATGCCGACCCATCCTCTCTCCGGAGGTCGCACAAAAATAAGAGTAAGTAAGTAAAGCAGTCGGCCCGGTTCTTTTGTATGGTTCGGAGACGTGGCCACTGCGGGTGGAGAATATACAAAGACTTCCATTATTTGAACACCGATTTCTTCGATGGGAACACCTTGCGAGCAATGCTGAGGTTCGGTGGCGAGTCTTGGGTTCATGAAAGAGATCATTAGATGAAGCACGCAAGCTCACTTGCTCTATGTTTTCTTTAGAAAACCATAACCCACGCACTGGTTGCGGCTCCTTTATTTGCTACCTCCCACTGGCAATCTCGATAGGAAATAATGAGGGAGAAAGGAGAATGGAAGGGGTAAGATGAGAACCGCACTATTGTAATTAGATCGATGGAGAAAGTTTGTGGACTCAAGAGCGCCACCGATGGCAGCATCTGGCCATATCCCCCAAAGTATCTAACCATTGAGTAGGAGGGTCTCTCGGGCCCCACCCAGGAAGTTTAACAAGCCCTACCTGGCCAAGTTCACAGGCTACGTTTCTGTACCGCCTTCCATGTCACAGACTGACCGCGCTTACTCATATTTCAGCCAGCACCAGCTTCATTGAAAATACGGCGCTAAGGGCTCTTGTCCGGTGGTTTGCGTATCTCATGTCCCAATCATCTTAGCCTGATGAGCTTGGGTGTTTCATCTAGTGGTTAAATTCTTGAACCCTAGACTTTTCGCCGAATCTCAACACTGCTCACACGGTGTTCCTACCAGATTCGAGCGATACTATGAAAACATCGGTTCTATTATCCCGGCAATCTTTGTATACCCTCCACCCGCAATGACCGCGTTTCTGGACCATACAGAAACAAGTGCCTGAGTGCTGCAGCGTATATTACCCCCTGACTAATGGCCGGATGTCACCTTGAAGCCACAGATGACTCAGGCTGGTAAGTGCCAAACGAGCCTTCTGTATACGTAAAGACACTTCAACCGATATCCAAACTCCGACTGAAGTGCAGCTGCCCAGGTAGCAGAACTTAACTATTACTTTAGTTACTAGAGAGACTGAGAGATTTGGCGTTGGACCAACCCAATCCTGCAACAGCATCTTGCCATTTCAGGGTGCAAGATGCATATGGAACATTGTTATGCAGTCCGTCAAGCCGTCTAGAAAAGCTTACAACATAACTGGATCTCTACTTAAACCTGGCCAGGCAATTGAGTTATCGTCGTTGATACGGTCGGTTTGTGGGAATCCGGGGGCGTGGGCGCTGGTCCCGAAGAATTTGAAGGGGCGGAATAGGACAGAATGAATCCGGCCAAAAAATGGTTTAAGCCGGCCCATGGTACCCATGTCTTATCTGCCCTTGTGGTCGATGAGGGAGGTTTTTTCTAGGCGGAATAGGACTCCGTGACGGTCGGAGTAGGCAGGTTGTAGAGGAGCGCATGCCTCCATCCTAAGGAAAACGTGCGTACAATCTTGAGAGTATGGGTGTGCGTAAACCGTCGAGTTTCGTTTGCGAGCCGTGGGGTGGTGTAGACTACATTTCTGGTGCGGTAATCTGGTGGCGTAATCAGCGTAGTCGGAAGTGCTGATGGACTTTGGGGCTGCCATGAAGCCAGGAAGCCGACGCGTGCAACCAAATTGAGTTTGGCTGATGTGGTTTGTAGATCGGCCTTAAGAGCGTTGTGGCAACCTAAAATTACTGACGGTAGTGATTCCCGCCAGTCTGGATTTTTATGAGCTGCTGAGGCTGCCCCGAGTTGCCGACGAAAAAGTTCTACCATTCCGTTTGCTGACAAGTGGTAGGCGGTTGTATGAATGCGGCATTTGCCTAAAGGTTGTGGAAGAATACCGAAGGCTCCCACGAAGAGCGAGCCCCGGACTGTGGTAATCACGACTAGACAGCCAAATGCTGCCACCCATTGTTCTAAGAAGGCCTGGGCGACTGTTTCGTTAGCTGCATTGTGCGAAGATATAGCTAACGGCCGTCTGGTGAGACGGTTCTCACAAGTAGGAAGATGTATGTTGCCCTTTGACGGAGGAAACGGCCAAACTAGGTCGAGATACACTTGCTAAAAACGTGAGTCAACAGCTGGAAATTTTAATACCGGGCTTTTGTGTGCCTATGCAACCTCGACTGTTGACACTAGATGCAGATACGGGGCCCATGCAGTGACACCACGATTCATGTTGTGCCAAACATAAAGGTCACAGGCGAGTTTTGTGGAGGCCTTTATACCCAGTTAGGACAAACCATGTGAAGTTTCGAAAACGTGTCTCCTAAAAGCTCCGGGTACCACTGGCCTCGGGTGGCCTTTGAACTTGTCACGCAGTATGTCATCTTTGGCTGAAGGAATGGGAACCGACTAGAGCTGCCGTGATGAGATGGTACGAAGCTGCTGTACCTCACGATCCTTTGCTTTAGCAGATGCGATATCTTCGAGGTCCAGGTTGTGAGTACGAGACAGCGCGTCTTCGACAGGGTTATCGAAGCCTAACATATGAAATGCATCACTCGTGTGCTGAGTGATGTAATCCAGTTGTCTAGACTCAGTGGGAGATTATCTGTCCGTGGTAGAGCTCAACGAGTTTAGGATCGGTTTATGGCCGGTATACACCCTGAACTCAAGCCCATTCCAAAATGTGTCTCAGTGGACGGATGCCTGGGTTGAGAGCGAGAAGTCCGTGGCCAAAAGTGCTATACTTGGATTCAGCTGGCTGTAGTTTGTCGAAAAAGCAACGGGTTGCCAAGTGTTGGCTGAGTAAAGTTGCAACACCGTTCTCAGGGCTTTCAGTGGCGCTCCGGTGACTGAAGTTCTTGGGGAAGTTGGTTTCGGGTGTAATAGCGGGGCTGTTTTGCTGACAGCCCGCTTCGGCATAGCAAATGCATTCTGTGCGGTTTTTGTGAAAACCAGCTTCTTCGCCTCGCCTTTAGCAGGTCTGTGGGCGGCCGCATTAGCTGAGCGCACTGTGGGGCGAAACGACGATAGAAGCTGGCCAACCTCGTCGGAAAGCCATAGTTGCTTGAGTGACGTAGATTCTGTGTAGTCTAGGATTGCCTGCACCTTGTCCTGCAGAGCTATGATCCCTGTGGAAGTAACCTTTTGGCCCAGGATTCGGATGACGTCGACACCCATCACACACCCATTCGCGTTGATTGTGACCTAGTTTTCAGGTAGGCGGTCGAAAAGCGTGCGTGAATGTGCTAGATGTTCTGCCTCGGACGAGCTGGCAATCAGGATGTCATAAAGATTAGCGGAAGCGAAATCTAAACCCCTGCGTACCATATCGATGAAAGACTGGAAAGTTTGCGCGGCGTGGCTAAGTGCAAGCTGCATTCGTAAAAACTCAAAAAGGCCGAAAGGAGTCGTTACGGCTGTTTTGTGTATATCGGCGTCGGCTACAGGTACATGGTTATATGCCCCCTTTAAATCTATTTGACTGAGAATTATCTTATAAGCCAAACCAGCTGTGAGGTCCGTGGTATGCAGAATGGGAAGTCGGTCGGGCATAGTCACTCGGTTGAGTGAGCTATAGTTCTCGCGGTTGCCAGTTGTCTGGTGACTTCTTCGGGATCATGGATGGGAGTGAAGCCCGTGGACTTCTGGAGGGCCCGATACTTCCCAAGTTGAGCATATGTTAAAACTCGGAGCTGGTTACACGGAGGTTTTCTGGGGCCAATCTGCGGTGTCGAGAGTAGACCGGGTCCCTTGTGCGATGACGCGATGGGCCACATCATTGGTGGTTGGAGGCAGGTTGTTGTTCGGGCGGACAAAATTAGGGTGCTCGCTGAATGAACTACCGAATTCTGGTTCGGAAGTGGGAATTGGCGTGAGGGTAGCTGGTGGCTAAGCTTCGGCCAAGGAGCCAACAAAGAAATTTGAAGTGACTCGATCAGCTAGCTGTTGCTCACCGAGATCGACTACTAGACAGTGACTTGCTAGAAAATCTAAGCTTAGAATAGCTGGTGCACTCAAGAGACGACGAAAACCCATGAAAGAGGACGACACAGGCCAAGGTCCAGAGTGGGAAATTGACTGCCGAATGTTGGAAATGAATTGTTGTATGTAGCTAGCAGTGTCAGGGCTGTAGGAAGAAGAGTGGACCTTTTTGAAACCGCTGTTATACGCGCCTGCGCTCCGGTGCCGATTGAGAAAAGCATCACCAAAACCTTGTCTTCCACGTCCAATGATCAGCGTGTCTATCACTTGTCTGAATGTACGTTTCGTGCACGCAGCAACCCCAGGCTCTACTTCTGAAGCACTTCCCCGGCACACGCCAGCCGCGGTCTCTGCACTCAGGCCCTTTGACAATACACGCGGTTAGCACCCCACGGTATTTTCTCGTTGACCTTCCCGACAAACGCGATGGTAGAAGCTGAGGATGTGTGCCCTCAAATGATTAACGAGCCCGTCCCATTTTTAATTTTTGATTAGTTCCACTGAAGTGACCCAGCCAGTTCACGTCTATGATAGTTTTCCCTCCATTTTTCAGTCATACATATATATATATATATTTGGTCTAACATTAGTTGGACTTTTTTATCGCATATATATGCCCTTATTGTACATTTTCAACTACGTACATTTATTTAATCGTCGTTATTGCTTCGGCGATTTCTCATTTCCATAATTTCGAGGTTTTTCGATCAGGTTTTGGCAACGAAGTTTTCGAATCTCTGGCTAGTTCATTTCCATAGCACACCAATTACTCCATGACCAGGGAGCCTAACCTCGTGAATGCACCGGAACGCCACACAGCGCACATGAAAATACCGAACTTTCTACTGGAAGATCCGGAGGTGTTCATTGCCATCCTCGAGTCTCGTTTTCGAGAGGCTCGCCTTTCTGTTCAGCAGTTAAAAAGTAATGAACTGCTCTCAGCCATTCCAGCTAGCATGGTCCCACGAATCCGGGGCATAGTTTGAACCCCCTCCCCCCGGATCACAACCCGTGCGACACACTCCGGGAAGCTCTGCTTAAGCGAGTGGCGGCGTCGGAAGAGAAATGTCTCCAGCACGTTTTCTGCGAAAACCAGCTGGGAGGTATGACGCCATCGCAGCTGCTACGGAAGACGCGTTCAATAATAAGTACGACGTCCATGGACGACATGTAGCTGTTGCCATCTTTATTCGTACTTTTACCACGTTTATTGTTGAACTGAACGCTGACTGCCAAGCGCGGTTGCCATTTGACCGTTGCTCTTGCGCACGCTCTCACGCACGCTCCCGAACACACGCCAACCGCCACCTCTCCCAATCGCCTTCTCGTTCTCACGAGTCGTGAAGAATACTGTTCTGGTTAACATATTCGTGCAGTGCCGAGCACTAGAGTAACGTGCAGGTGGTCCCCGCAGTAAAAAGGTCCAAAGAACGCGTTTACTAAGGAAACCGCGAAGTAAGGTCTAATCAACCTTACAGACGCAGTACAGTGTCAACTATGGGTGCAACAACTCCCACCGTATGTCCAAAGAATAGTAGCCGTCTTAATACAGACCGACCGTTTAGATAAGTGCGCACAGGCTGCAGATAAAGTCCCCGAGAATGCAAACGTTTTTACCTCACGATCCCACATGTTCAGCACCGTCACCGCTGCTCCGCTTGGTGAGGTCTCTAGCCCTGCGTCAAAAACTTCTCACCCCAACGCACCCAGTAGTAACTGTGACATTCAAAAGTTATGTCAGGAGGTTCGCGTTTTGATGCAGGCAGCTGAACAACAAGAGAGCACTCTCAAAAGCCTTAGGCAACGAAGTCCAACCGATCGCCGATGCGGCTGCTCAACAGCCTTGATGTCCCTCACCAAATATCGCCTCCGCTCTTGGACACAGATCCCTAGATGTGATCTTTCAGAGACCAGGGATTGTGAAAAAATGACCCACATTTTCCAGAAACTGGCAGACCATCTTTGGTGTTGAATGCGCTCTACATGCTTTCCGCAATAATTTCTGAAGCAGAAGAGTTGGATTTAGGTCAATATTCGACGTCGTCACTAGGAACTGTGTTTCTGTGTTCTGCTTTAGTGCCTTTCGATGGTCCAGAGAGCCTGTACAATGGATGGGCCATGGTTCTTCCTCCTTCATTAGGTTTTGAATTCTTCCAATTTTTGAGGAAGACCCCACTCCCATGGATATTGCTAGGCATTAGCTAGATCATGCTAAACAGCCACATCCCTTGGTGCCCTCTCCACCTTGACGTCATTCGTGAATAAGAAGCTCGGGCTTTCCAACCCGTTTTCCAGGTCAATACGTATGAACCAAACATGCAGGTGCAGGAGAACGCCACTTTTGGCGCATCTTTCAAACGCGCCCGACAACTGTTACCTATCCTGGTGAATTGTACGGTCTACGATGAACACAGAGATAAAAAAGAGTCAACACTTCCCACTAAGAATCCAGGAAGTCATTAGCAGAACCTGCCAAACGTTTGCACGTGTCACGAAATGGGCGAGGGATTGATTCACAATCATCGGCCACAGCGGCGCCCGCAGCTCTGGCAGCCATCGCGGTCAACGACGGGGACAACCTTGATCACTAGGTTTATACACCCTTGTGGCACATACTCTAACAAAACTCGCACCATAACATTTTCCACGAGCACTAATTCATCGGATCCAACGGTGTCACATATTATGGTACCATAACTTCAGTCGGACTACATTTAAGCCCGTATATTCCGACACCATCAAGGTCAATAATGTACGTCACAAAAAGCTGGAGTCCCAGACTGATCTTGCAGAACACCACCATGGAATCTTTCATTACTCGACAAGCAGTCCTCTACAGTCATTCAAAGATATCGTGTCCTTTGAGCTTTACACAACCCACTATTGTACTTTCACCGTGAGTTGGAACAAAGAAATCTTTGCACAGGGCAGTCTGTAAATAACGAACTGAAAGGCATTTTGAACTTACAGGTAACAGAATTTCACCGGTATTTCTCAGTCCTTTGGACAAGTAGTCTGAAACCAAAGCCTTCTAGGTGAGCGAGAGAGAAGAAAGAAGCAGCAGAAAAATATGCCGGTAGATATTCACAATATTGTTACACCCTAGATGAATGAGGTGATCCAAATGTGAAAAGTCTTTGGCCTCGGCGGGATTCGAACCCACGCATGGTCACCACCCTCGCTTTAGTACCGCGAGTGCTCTACCAGCTGAGCTACGAGGCCACGCCGGAGAACCTTGGACTTTCTGCAAATGGATCACAGTATACCCGCCCAAATTACAGTAGCACATGGCATCCACCACATTGAACTAGCTTGTAATTTGACTGCCTATAGCAGGATTTCCCTTTGTACTAACCGGACTCCACCAGTTAAGTGCATTGGGCATGTTTACATTGTATTGATGGTTGGCAGATTTTGATAATGTTTTGAGGTGATCCAAATGTGAAAAGTCTTTGGCCTCGGCGGGATTCGAACCCACGCATAGTCACCACCCTCGCTTTAGTACCGCGAGTGCTCTACCAGCTGAGCTACGAGGCCACGCCGGAGAATCTTGGACTTTCTGCAAATGGATCACAGTATACCCGCCCAAATTACAGTAGCACATGGCATCCACCACAGTGAACTAGCTTGTAATTTGACTGCCTATAGCAGGATTTCCCTTTGTACTAACCGGACTCCACCAGTTAAGTGCATTGGGCATGTTTACATTGTATTGATGGTTGGCAGATTTTGATAATGTTTTGAGGTGATCCAAATGTGAAAAGTCTTTGGCCTCGGCGGGATTCGAACCCACGCATGGTCACCACCCTCGCTTTAGTACCGCGAGTGCTCTACCAGCTGAGCTACGAGGCCACGCCGGAGAACCTTGGACTTTCTGCAAATGGATCACAGTATACCCGCCCAAATTACAGTAGCACATGGCATCCACCACATTGAACTAGCTTGTAATTTGACTGCCTATAGCAGGATTTCCCTTTGTACTAACCGGACTCCACCAGTTAAGTGCATTGGGCATGTTTACATTGTATTGATGGTTGGCAGATTTTGATAATGTTTTGAGGTGATCCAAATGTGAAAAGTCTTTGGCCTCGGCGGGATTCGAACCCACGCATGGTCACCACCCTCGCTTTAGTACCGCGAGTGCTCTACCAGCTGAGCTACGAGGCCACGCCGGAGAACCTTGGACTTTCTGCAAATGGATCACAGTATACCCGCCCAAATTACAGTAGCACATGGCATCCACCACATTGAACTAGCTTGTAATTTGACTGCCTATAGCAGGATTTCCCTTTGTACTAACCGGACTCCACCAGTTAAGTGCATTGGGCATGTTTACATTGTATTGATGGTTGGCAGATTTTGATAATGTTTTGAGGTGATCCAAATGTGAAAAGTCTTTGGCCTCGGCGGGATTCGAACCCACGCATGGTCACCACCCTCGCTTTAGTACCGCGAGTGCTCTACCAGCTGAGCTACGAGGCCACGCCGGAGAACCTTGGACTTTCTGCAAATGGATCACAGTATACCCGCCCAAATTACAGTAGCACATGGCATCCACCACAGTGAACTAGCTTGTAATTTGACTGCCTATAGCAGGATTTCCCTTTGTACTAACCGGACTCCACCAGTTAAGTGCATTGGGCATGTTTACATTGTATTGATGGTTGGCAGATTTTGATAAAGTTTTGAGGTGATCCAAATGTGAAAAGTCTTTGGCCTCGGCGGGATTCGAACCCACGCATGGTCACCACCCTCGCTTTAGTACCGCGAGTGCTCTACCAGCTGAGCTACGAGGCCACGCCGGAGAACCTTGGACTTTCTGCAAATGGATCACAGTATACCCGCCCAAATTACAGTAGCACATGGCATCCACCACATTGAACTAGCTTGTAATTTGACTGCCTATAGCAGGATTTCCCTTTGTACTAACCGGACTCCACCAGTTAAGTGCATTGGGCATGTTTACATTGTATTGATGGTTGGCAGATTTTGATAATGTTTTGAGGTGATCCAAATGTGAAAAGTCTTTGGCCTCGGCGGGATTCGAACCCACGCATGGTCACCACCCTCGCTTTAGTACCGCGAGTGCTCTACCAGCTGAGCTACGAGGCCACGCCGGAGAACCTTGGACTTTCTGCAAATGGATCACAGTATACCCGCCCAAATTACAGTAGCACATGGCATCCACCACATTGAACTAGCTTGTAATTTGACTGCCTATAGCAGGATTTCCCTTTGTACTAACCGGACTCCACCAGTTAAGTGCATTGGGCATGTTTACATTGTATTGATGGTTGGCAGATTTTGATAATGTTTTGAGGTGATCCAAATGTGAAAAGTCTTTGGCCTCGGCGGGATTCGAACCCACGCATGGTCACCACCCTCGCTTTAGTACCGCGAGTGCTCTACCAGCTGAGCTACGAGGCCACGCCGGAGAACCTTGGACTTTCTGCAAATGGATCACAGTATACCCGCCCAAATTACAGTAGCACATGGCATCCACCACAGTGAACTAGCTTGTAATTTGACTGCCTATAGCAGGATTTCCCTTTGTACTAACCGGACTCCACCAGGTAAGTGCATTGGGCATGTTTACATTGTATTGATGGTTGGCAGATTTTGATAATGTTTTGAGGTGATCCAAATGTGAAAAGTCTTTGGCCTCGGCGGGATTCGAACCCACGCATGGTCACCACCCTCGCTTTAGTACCGCGAGTGCTCTACCAGCTGAGCTACGAGGCCACGCCGGAGAACCTTGGACTTTCTGCAAATGGATCACAGTATACCCGCCCAAATTACAGTAGCACATGGCATCCACCACAGTGAACTAGCTTGTAATTTGACTGCCTATAGCAGGATTTCCCTTTGTACTAACCGGACTCCACCAGTTAAGTGCATTGGGCATGTTTACATTGTATTGATGGTTGGCAGATTTTGATAAAGTTTTGAGGTGATCCAAATGTGAAAAGTCTTTGGCCTCGGCGGGATTCGAACCCACGCATGGTCACCACCCTCGCTTTAGTACCGCGAGTGCTCTACCAGCTGAGCTACGAGGCCACGCCGGAGAACCTTGGACTTTCTGCAAATGGATCACAGTATACCCGCCCAAATTACAGTAGCACATGGCATCCACCACATTGAACTAGCTTGTAATTTGACTGCCTATAGCAGGATTTCCCTTTGTACTAACCGGACTCCACCAGTTAAGTGCATTGGGCATGTTTACATTGTATTGATGGTTGGCAGATTTTGATAATGTTTTGAGGTGATCCAAATGTGAAAAGTCTTTGGCCTCGGCGGGATTCGAACCCACGCATGGTCACCACCCTCGCTTTAGTACCGCGAGTGCTCTACCAGCTGAGCTACGAGGCCACGCCGGAGAACCTTGGACTTTCTGCAAATGGATCACAGTATACCCGCCCAAATTACAGTAGCACATGGCATCCACCACATTGAACTAGCTTGTAATTTGACTGCCTATAGCAGGATTTCCCTTTGTACTAACCGGACTCCACCAGTTAAGTGCATTGGGCATGTTTACATTGTATTGATGGTTGGCAGATTTTGATAATGTTTTGAGGTGATCCAAATGTGAAAAGTCTCATTGGCCTCGGCGGGATTCGAACCCACGCATGGTCACCACCCTCGCTTTAGTACAGCGAGTGCTCACCAGCTGAGCTACGAGGCCACGCCGGAGAACCTTGGACTTTCTGCAAATGGATCACAGTATACCCGCCCAAATTACAGTAGCACATGGCATCCACCACAGTGAACTAGCTTGTAATTTGACTGCCTATAGCAGGATTTCCCTTTGTACTAACCGGACTCCACCAGTTAAGTGCATTGGGCATGTTTACATTGTATTGATGGTTGGCAGATTTTGATAATGTTTTGAGGTGATCCAAATGTGAAAAGTCTTTGGCCTCGGCGGGATTCGAACCCACGCATGGTCACCACCCTCGCTTTAGTACCGCGAGTGCTCTACCAGCTGAGCTACGAGGCCACGCCGGAGAACCTTGGACTTTCTGCAAATGGATCACAGTATACCCGCCCAAATTACAGTAGCACATGGCATCCACCACAGTGAACTAGCTTGTAATTTGACTGCCTATAGCAGGATTTCCCTTTGTACTAACCGGACTCCACCAGTTAAGTGCATTGGGCATGTTTACATTGTATTGATGGTTGGCAGATTTTGATAATGTTTTGAGGTGATCCAAATGTGAAAAGTCTTTGGCCTCGGCGAGATTCGAACCCACGCATGGTCACCACCCTCGCTTTAGTACCGCGAGTGCTCTACCAGCTGAGCTACGAGGCCACGCCGGAGAACCTTGGACTTTCTGCAAATGGATCACAGTATACCCGCCCAAATTACAGTAGCACATGGCATCCACCACATTGAACTAGCTTGTAATTTGACTGCCTATAGCAGGATTTCCCTTTGTACTAACCGGACTCCACCAGTTAAGTGCATTGGGCATGTTTACATTGTATTGATGGTTGGCAGATTTTGATAATGTTTTGAGGTGATCCAAATGTGAAAAGTCTTTGGCCTCGGCGGGATTCGAACCCACGCATGGTCACCACCCTCGCTTTAGTACCGCGAGTGCTCTACCAGCTGAGCTACGAGGCCACGCCGGAGAACCTTGGACTTTCTGCAAATGGATCACAGTATACCCGCCCAAATTACAGTAGCACATGGCATCCACCACATTGAACTAGCTTGTAATTTGACTGCCTATAGCAGGATTTCCCTTTGTACTAACCGGACTCCACCAGTTAAGTGCATTGGGCATGTTTACATTGTATTGATGGTTGGCAGATTTTGATAATGTTTTGAGGTGATCCAAATGTGAAAAGTCTTTGGCCTCGGCGGGATTCGAACCCACGCATGGTCACCACCCTCGCTTTAGTACCGCGAGTGCTCTACCAGCTGAGCTACGAGGCCACGCCGGAGAACCTTGGACTTTCTGCAAATGGATCACAGTATACCCGCCCAAATTACAGTAGCACATGGCATCCACCACAGTGAACTAGCTTGTAATTTGACTGCCTATAGCAGGATTTCCCTTTGTACTAACCGGACTCCACCAGTTAAGTGCATTGGGCATGTTTACATTGTATTGATGGTTGGCAGATTTTGATAATGTTTTGAGGTGATCCAAATGTGAAAAGTCTCTTTGGCCTCGGCGGGATTCGAACCCACGCATGGTCACCACCCTCGCTTTAGTACCGCGAGTGCTCTACCAGGTGAGCTACGAGGCCACGCCGGAGAACCTTGGACTTTCTGCAAATGGATCACAGTATACCCGCCCAAATTACAGTAGCACATGGCATCCACCACATTGAACTAGCTTGTAATTTGACTGCCTATAGCAGGATTTCCCTTTGTACTAACCGGACTCCACCAGTTAAGTGCATTGGGCATGTTTACATTGTATTGATGGTTGGCAGATTTTGATAATGTTTTGAGGTGATCCAAATGTGAAAAGTCTTTGGCCTCGGCGGGATTCGAACCCACGCATGGTCACCACCCTCGCTTTAGTACCGCGAGTGCTCTACCAGCTGAGCTACGAGGCCACGCCGGAGAACCTTGGACTTTCTGCAAATGGATCACAGTATACCCGCCCAAATTACAGTAGCACATGGCATCCACCACATTGAACTAGCTTGTAATTTGACTGCCTATAGCAGGATTTCCCTTTATACTAACCGGACTCCACCAGTTAAGTGCATTGGGCATGTTTACATTGTATTGATGGTTGGCAGATTTTGATAATGTTTTGAGGTGATCCAAATGTGAAAAGTCTCATTGGCCTCGGCGGGATTCGAACCCACGCATGGTCACCACCCTCGCTTTAGTACCGCGAGTGCTCTACCAGCTGAGCTACGAGGCCACGCCGGAGAACCTTGGACTTTCTGCAAATGGATCACAGTATACCCGCCCAAATTACAGTAGCACATGGCATCCACCACATTGAACTAGCTTGTAATTTGACTGCCTATAGCAGGATTTCCCTTTGTACTAACCGGACTCCACCAGTTAAGTGCATTGGGCATGTTTACATTGTATTGATGGTTGGCAGATTTTGATAATGTTTTGAGGTGATCCAAATGTGAAAAGTCTCATTGGCCTCGGCGGGATTCGAACCCACGCATGGTCACCACCCTCGCTTTAGTACCGCGAGTGCTCTACCAGCTGAGCTACGAGGCCACGCCGGAGAACCTTGGACTTTCTGCAAATGGATCACAGTATACCCGCCCAAATTACAGTAGCACATGGCATCCACCACATTGAACTAGCTTGTAATTTGACTGCCTATAGCAGGATTTCCCTTTGTACTAACCGGACTCCACCAGTTAAGTGCATTGGGCATGTTTACATTGTATTGATGGTTGGCAGATTTTGATAATGTTTTGAGGTGATCCAAATGTGAAAAGTCTTTTTGGCCTCGGCGGGATTCGAACCCACGCATGGTCACCACCCTCGCTTTAGTACCGCGAGTGCTCTACCAGCTGAGCTACGAGGCCACGCCGGAGAACCTTGGACTTTCTGCAAATGGATCACAGTATACCCGCCCAAATTACAGTAGCACATGGCATCCACCACAGTGAACTAGCTTGTAATTTGACTGCCTATAGCAGGATTTCCCTTTGTACTAACCGGACTCCACCAGTTAAGTGCATTGGGCATGTTTACATTGTATTGATGGTTGGCAGATTTTGATAATGTTTTGAGGTGATCCAAATGTGAAAAGTCTCATTGGCCTCGGCGGGATTCGAACCCACGCATGGTCACCACCCTCGCTTTAGTACCGCGAGTGCTCTACCAGCTGAGCTACGAGGCCACGCCGGAGAACCTTGGACTTTCTGCAAATGGATCACAGTATACCCGCCCAAATTACAGTAGCACATGGCATCCACCACATTGAACTAGCTTGTAATTTGACTGCCTATAGCAGGATTTCCCTTTGTACTAACCGGACTCCACCAGTTAAGTGCATTGGGCATGTTTACATTGTATTGATGGTTGGCAGATTTTGATAATGTCTTGAGGTGATCCAAATGTGAAAAGTCTTTGGCCTCGGCGGGATTCGAACCCACGCATGGTCACCACCCTCGCTTTAGTACCGCGAGTGCTCTACCAGCTGAGCTACGAGGCCACGCCGGAGAACCTTGGACTTTCTGCAAATGGATCACAGTATACCCGCCCAAATTACAGTAGCACATGGCATCCACCACAGTGAACTAGCTTGTAATTTGACTGCCTATAGCAGGATTTCCCTTTGTACTAACCGGACTCCACCAGTTAAGTGCATTGGGCATGTTTACATTGTATTGATGGTTGGCAGATTTTGATAATGTTTTGAGGTGATCCAAATGTGAAAAGTCTTTGGCCTCGGCGGGATTCGAACCCACGCATGGTCACCACCCTCGCTTTAGTACCGCGAGTGCTCTACCAGCTGAGCTACGAGGCCACGCCGGAGAACCTTGGACTTTCTGCAAATGGATCACAGTATACCCGCCCAAATTACAGTAGCACATGGCATCCACCACATTGAACTAGCTTGTAATTTGACTGCCTATAGCAGGATTTCCCTTTGTACTAACCGGACTCCACCAGTTAAGTGCATTGGGCATGTTTACATTGTATTGATGGTTGGCAGATTTTGATAATGTTTTGAGGTGATCCAAATGTGAAAAGTCTTTGGCCTCGGCGGGATTCGAACCCACGCATGGTCACCACCCTCGCTTTAGTACAGCGAGTGCTCACCAGCTGAGCTACGAGGCCACGCCGGAGAACCTTGGACTTTCTGCAAATGGATCACAGTATACCCGCCCAAATTACAGTAGCACATGGCATCCACCACAGTGAACTAGCTTGTAATTTGACTGCCTATAGCAGGATTTCCCTTTGTACTAACCGGACTCCACCAGTTAAGTGCATTGGGCATGTTTATATTGTATTGATGGTTGGCAGATTTTGATAATGTTTTGAGGTGATCCAAATGTGAAAAGTCTTTGGCCTCGGCGGGATTCGAACCCACGCATGGTCACCACCCTCGCTTTAGTACCGCGAGTGCTCTACCAGCTGAGCTACGAGGCCACGCCGGAGAACCTTGGACTTTCTGCAAATGGATCACAGTATACCCGCCCAAATTACAGTAGCACATGGCATCCACCACAGTGAACTAGCTTGTAATTTGACTGCCTATAGCAGGATTTCCCTTTGTACTAACCGGACTCCACCAGTTAAGTGCATTGGGCATGTTTACATTGTATTGATGGTTGGCAGATTTTGATAATGTTTTGAGGTGATCCAAATGTGAAAAGTCTCTTTGGCCTCGGCGGGATTCGAACCCACGCATGGTCACCACGCTCGCTTTAGTACCGCGAGTGCTCTACCAGCTGAGCTACGAGGCCACGCCGGAGAACCTTGGACTTTCTGCAAATGGATCACAGTATACCCGCCCAAATTACAGTAGCACATGGCATCCACCACATTGAACTAGCTTGTAATTTGACTGCCTATAGCAGGATTTCCCTTTGTACTAACCGGACTCCACCAGTTAAGTGCATTGGGCATGTTTACATTGTATTGATGGTTGGCAGATTTTGATAATGTTTTGAGGTGATCCAAATGTGAAAAGTCTTTGGCCTCGGCGGGATTCGAACCCACGCATGGTCACCACCCTCGCTTTAGTACCGCGAGTGCTCTACCAGCTGAGCTACGAGGCCACGCCGGAGAACCTTGGACTTTCTGCAAATGGATCACAGTATACCCGCCCAAATTACAGTAGCACATGGCATCCACCACAGTGAACTAGCTTGTAATTTGACTGCCTATAGCAGGATTTCCCTTTGTACTAACCGGACTCCACCAGTTAAGTGCATTGGGCATGTTTACATTGTATTGATGGTTGGCAGATTTTGATAATGTTTTGAGGTGATCCAAATGTGAAAAGTCTTTTTGGCCTCGGCGGGATTCGAACCCACGCATGGTCACCACCCTCGCTTTAGTACCGCGAGTGCTCTACCAGCTGAGCTACGAGGCCACGCCGGAGAACCTTGGACTTTCTGCAAATGGATCACAGTATACCCGCCCAAATTACAGTAGCACATGGCATCCACCACAGTGAACTAGCTTGTAATTTGACTGCCTATAGCAGGATTTCCCTTTGTACTAACCGGACTCCACCAGTTAAGTGCATTGGGCATGTTTACATTGTATTGATGGTTGGCAGATTTTGATAATGTTTTGAGGTGATCCAAATGTGAAAAGTCTTTGGCCTCGGCGGGATTCGAACCCACGCATGGTCACCACCCTCGCTTTAGTACCGCGAGTGCTCTACCAGCTGAGCTACGAGGCCACGCCGGAGAACCTTGGACTTTCTGCAAATGGATCACAGTATACCCGCCCAAATTACAGTAGCACATGGCATCCACCACAGTGAACTAGCTTGTAATTTGACTGCCTATAGCAGGATTTCCCTTTGTACTAACCGGACTCCACCAGTTAAGTGCATTGGGCATGTTTATATTGTATTGATGGTTGGCAGATTTTGATAATGTTTTGAGGTGATCCAAATGTGAAAAGTCTTTGGCCTCGGCGGGATTCGAACCCACGCATGGTCACCACCCTCGCTTTAGTACCGCGAGTGCTCTACCAGCTGAGCTACGAGGCCACGCCGGAGAACCTTGGACTTTCTGCAAATGGATCACAGTATACCCGCCCAAATTACAGTAGCACATGGCATCCACCACAGTGAACTAGCTTGTAATTTGACTGCCTATAGCAGGATTTCCCTTTGTACTAACCGGACTCCACCAGTTAAGTGCATTGGGCATGTTTACATTGTATTGATGGTTGGCAGATTTTGATAATGTTTTGAGGTGATCCAAATGTGAAAAGTCTCTTTGGCCTCGGCGGGATTCGAACCCACGCATGGTCACCACGCTCGCTTTAGTACCGCGAGTGCTCTACCAGCTGAGCTACGAGGCCACGCCGGAGAACCTTGGACTTTCTGCAAATGGATCACAGTATACCCGCCCAAATTACAGTAGCACATGGCATCCACCACATTGAACTAGCTTGTAATTTGACTGCCTATAGCAGGATTTCCCTTTGTACTAACCGGACTCCACCAGTTAAGTGCATTGGGCATGTTTACATTGTATTGATGGTTGGCAGATTTTGATAATGTTTTGAGGTGATCCAAATGTGAAAAGTCTTTGGCCTCGGCGGGATTCGAACCCACGCATGGTCACCACCCTCGCTTTAGTACCGCGAGTGCTCTACCAGCTGAGCTACGAGGCCACGCCGGAGAACCTTGGACTTTCTGCAAATGGATCACAGTATACCCGCCCAAATTACAGTAGCACATGGCATCCACCACAGTGAACTAGCTTGTAATTTGACTGCCTATAGCAGGATTTCCCTTTGTACTAACCGGACTCCACCAGTTAAGTGCATTGGGCATGTTTACATTGTATTGATGGTTGGCAGATTTTGATAATGTTTTGAGGTGATCCAAATGTGAAAAGTCTTTTTGGCCTCGGCGGGATTCGAACCCACGCATGGTCACCACCCTCGCTTTAGTACCGCGAGTGCTCTACCAGCTGAGCTACGAGGCCACGCCGGAGAACCTTGGACTTTCTGCAAATGGATCACAGTATACCCGCCCAAATTACAGTAGCACATGGCATCCACCACAGTGAACTAGCTTGTAATTTGACTGCCTATAGCAGGATTTCCCTTTGTACTAACCGGACTCCACCAGTTAAGTGCATTGGGCATGTTTACATTGTATTGATGGTTGGCAGATTTTGATAATGTTTTGAGGTGATCCAAATGTGAAAAGTCTTTGGCCTCGGCGGGATTCGAACCCACGCATGGTCACCACCCTCGCTTTAGTACCGCGAGTGCTCTACCAGCTGAGCTACGAGGCCACGCCGGAGAACCTTGGACTTTCTGCAAATGGATCACAGTATACCCGCCCAAATTACAGTAGCACATGGCATCCACCACATTGAACTAGCTTGTAATTTGACTGCCTATAGCAGGATTTCCCTTTGTACTAACCGGACTCCACCAGTTAAGTGCATTGGGCATGTTTACATTGTATTGATGGTTGGCAGATTTTGATAATGTTTTGAGGTGATCCAAATGTGAAAAGTCTCATTGGCCTCGGCGGGATTCGAACCCACGCATGGTCACCACGCTCGCTTTAGTACCGCGAGTGCTCTACCAGCTGAGCTACGAGGCCACGCCGGAGAACCTTGGACTTTCTGCAAATGGATCACAGTATACCCGCCCAAATTACAGTAGCACATGGCATCCACCACATTGAACTAGCTTGTAATTTGACTGCCTATAGCAGGATTTCCCTTTGTACTAACCGGACTCCACCAGTTAAGTGCATTGGGCATGTTTACATTGTATTGATGGTTGGCAGATTTTGATAATGTCTTGAGGTGATCCAAATGTGAAAAGTCTTTGGCCTCGGCGGGATTCGAACCCACGCATGGTCACCACCCTCGCTTTAGTACCGCGAGTGCTCTACCAGCTGAGCTACGAGGCCACGCCGGAGAACCTTGGACTTTCTGCAAATGGATCACAGTATACCCGCCCAAATTACAGTAGCACATGGCATCCACCACAGTGAACTAGCTTGTAATTTGACTGCCTATAGCAGGATTTCCCTTTGTACTAACCGGACTCCACCAGTTAAGTGCATTGGGCATGTTTATATTGTATTGATGGTTGGCAGATTTTGATAATGTTTTGAGGTGATCCAAATGTGAAAAGTCTCTTTGGCCTCGGCGGGATTCGAACCCACGCATGGTCACCACCCTCGCTTTAGTACCGCGAGTGCTCTACCAGCTGAGCTACGAGGCCACGCCGGAGAACCTTGGACTTTCTGCAAATGGATCACAGTATACCCGCCCAAATTACAGTAGCACATGGCATCCACCACATTGAACTAGCTTGTAATTTGACTGCCTATAGCAGGATTTCCCTTTGTACTAACCGGACTCCACCAGTTAAGTGCATTGGGCATGTTTACATTGTATTGATGGTTGGCAGATTTTGATAATGTTTTGAGGTGATCCAAATGTGAAAAGTCTTTGGCCTCGGCGGGATTCGAACCCACGCATGGTCACCACCCTCGCTTTAGTACCGCGAGTGCTCTACCAGCTGAGCTACGAGGCCACGCCGGAGAACCTTGGACTTTCTGCAAATGGATCACAGTATACCCGCCCAAATTACAGTAGCACATGGCATCCACCACAGTGAACTAGCTTGTAATTTGACTGCCTATAGCAGGATTTCCCTTTGTACTAACCGGACTCCACCAGTTAAGTGCATTGGGCATGTTTACATTGTATTGATGGTTGGCAGATTTTGATAATGTTTTGAGGTGATCCAAATGTGAAAAGTCTCATTGGCCTCGGCGGGATTCGAACCCACGCATGGTCACCACCCTCGCTTTAGTACCGCGAGTGCTCTACCAGCTGAGCTACGAGGCCACGCCGGAGAACCTTGGACTTTCTGCAAATGGATCACAGTATACCCGCCCAAATTACAGTAGCACATGGCATCCACCACATTGAACTAGCTTGTAATTTGACTGCCTTTAGCAGGATTTCCCTTTGTACTAACCGGACTCCACCAGTTAAGTGCATTGGGCATGTTTACATTGTATTGATGGTTGGCAGATTTTGATAATGTTTTGAGGTGATCCAAATGTGAAAAGTCTCATTGGCCTCGGCGGGATTCGAACCCACGCATGGTCACCACCCTCGCTTTAGTACCGCGAGTGCTCTACCAGCTGAGCTACGAGGCCACGCCGGAGAACCTTGGACTTTCTGCAAATGGATCACAGTATACCCGCCCAAATTACAGTAGCACATGGCATCCACCACATTGAACTAGCTTGTAATTTGACTGCCTATAGCAGGATTTCCCTTTGTACTAACCGGACTCCACCAGTTAAGTGCATTGGGCATGTTTACATTGTATTGATGGTTGGCAGATTTTGATAATGTTTTGAGGTGATCCAAATGTGAAAAGTCTCTTTGGCCTCGGCGAGATTCGAACCCACGCATGGTCACCACCCTCGCTTTAGTACCGCGAGTGCTCTACCAGCTGAGCTACGAGGCCACGCCGGAGAACCTTGGACTTTCTGCAAATGGATCACAGTATACCCGCCCAAATTACAGTAGCACATGGCATCCACCACAGTGAACTAGCTTGTAATTTGACTGCCTATAGCAGGATTTCCCTTTGTACTAACCGGACTCCACCAGTTAAGTGCATTGGGCATGTTTACATTGTATTGATGGTTGGCAGATTTTGATAATGTTTTGAGGTGATCCAAATGTGAAAAGTCTCATTGGCCTCGGCGGGATTCGAACCCACGCATGGTCACCACCCTCGCTTTAGTACCGCGAGTGCTCTACCAGCTGAGCTACGAGGCCACGCCGGAGAACCTTGGACTTTCTGCAAATGGATCACAGTATACCCGCCCAAATTACAGTAGCACATGGCATCCACCACAGTGAACTAGCTTGTAATTTGACTGCCTATAGCAGGATTTCCCTTTGTACTAACCGGACTCCACCAGTTAAGTGCATTGGGCATGTTTACATTGTATTGATGGTTGGCAGATTTTGATAATGTCTTGAGGTGATCCAAATGTGAAAAGTCTTTGGCCTCGGCGGGATTCGAACCCACGCATGGTCACCACCCTCGCTTTAGTACCGCGAGTGCTCTACCAGCTGAGCTACGAGGCCACGCCGGAGAACCTTGGACTTTCTGCAAATGGATCACAGTATACCCGCCCAAATTACAGTGGCACATGGCATCCACCACAGTGAACTAGCTTGTAATTTGACTGCCTATAGCAGGATTTCCCTTTGTACTAACCGGACTCCACCAGTTAAGTGCATTGGGCATGTTTACATTGTATTGATGGTTGGCAGATTTTGATAATGTTTTGAGGTGATCCAAATGTGAAAAGTCTCTTTGGCCTCGGCGGGATTCGAACCCACGCATGGTCACCACCCTCGCTTTAGTACCGCGAGTGCTCTACCAGCTGAGCTACGAGGCCACGCCGGAGAACCTTGGACTTTCTGCAAATGGATCACAGTATACCCGCCCAAATTACAGTAGCACATGGCATCCACCACAGTGAACTAGCTTGTAATTTGACTGCCTATAGCAGGATTTCCCTTTGTACTAACCGGACTCCACCAGTTAAGTGCATTGGGCATGTTTACATTGTATTGATGGTTGGCAGATTTTGATAATGTTTTGAGGTGATCCAAATGTGAAAAGTCTCTTTGGCCTCGGCGGGATTCGAACCCACGCATGGTCACCACCCTCGCTTTAGTACCGCGAGTGCTCTACCAGCTGAGCTACGAGGCCACGCCGGAGAACCTTGGACTTTCTGCAAATGGATCACAGTATACCCGCCCAAATTACAGTAGCACATGGCATCCACCACATTGAACTAGCTTGTAATTTGACTGCCTATAGCAGGATTTCCCTTTGTACTAACCGGACTCCACCAGTTAAGTGCATTGGGCATGTTTACATTGTATTGATGGTTGGCAGATTTTGATAATGTTTTGAGGTGATCCAAATGTGAAAAGTCTCATTGGCCTCGGCGGGATTCGAACCCACGCATGGTCACCACCCTCGCTTTAGTACCGCGAGTGCTCTACCAGCTGAGCTACGAGGCCACGCCGGAGAACCTTGGACTTTCTGCAAATGGATCACAGTATACCCGCCCAAATTACAGTAGCACATGGCATCCACCACAGTGAACTAGCTTGTAATTTGACTGCCTATAGCAGGATTTCCCTTTGTACTAACCGGACTCCACCAGTTAAGTGCATTGGGCATGTTTACATTGTATTGATGGTTGGCAGATTTTGATAATGTTTTGAGGTGATCCAAATGTGAAAAAGTCTCATTGGCCTCGGCGGGATTCGAACCCACGCATGGTCACCACCCTCGCTTTAGTACCGCGAGTGCTCTACCAGCTGAGCTACGAGGCCACGCCGGAGAACCTTGGACTTTCTGCAAATGGATCACAGTATACCCGCCCAAATTACAGTAGCACATGGCATCCACCACATTGAACTAGCTTGTAATTTGACTGCCTATAGCAGGATTTCCCTTTGTACTAACCGGACTCCACCAGTTAAGTGCATTGGGCATGTTTACATTGTATTGATGGTTGGCAGATTTTGATAATGTTTTGAGGTGATCCAAATGTGAAAAGTCTCTTTGGCCTCGGCGGGATTCGAACCCACGCATGGTCACCACCCTCGCTTTAGTACCGCGAGTGCTCTACCAGCTGAGCTACGAGGCCACGCCGGAGAACCTTGGACTTTCTGCAAATGGATCACAGTATACCCGCCCAAATTACAGTAGCACATGGCATCCACCACAGTGAACTAGCTTGTAATTTGACTGCCGATAGCAGGATTTCCCTTTGTACTAACCGGACTCCACCAGTTAAGTGCATTGGGCATGTTTACATTGTATTGATGGTTGGCAGATTTTGATAATGTTTTGAGGTGATCCAAATGTGAAAAGTCTTTGGCCTCGGCGGGATTCGAACCCACGCATGGTCACCACCCTCGCTTTAGTACCGCGAGTGCTCTACCAGCTGAGCTACGAGGCCACGCCGGAGAACCTTGGACTTTCTGCAAATGGATCACAGTATACCCGCCCAAATTACAGTAGCACATGGCATCCACCACAGTGAACTAGCTTGTAATTTGACTGCCTATAGCAGGATTTCCCTTTGTACTAACCGGACTCCACCAGTTAAGTGCATTGGGCATGTTTACATTGTATTGATGGTTGGCAGATTTTGATAATGTTTTGAGGTGATCCAAATGTGAAAAGTCTTTGGCCTCGGCGGGATTCGAACCCACGCATGGTCACCACCCTCGCTTTAGTACCGCGAGTGCTCTACCAGCTGAGCTACGAGGCCACGCCGGAGAACCTTGGACTTTCTGCAAATGGATCACAGTATACCCGCCCAAATTACAGTAGCACATGGCATCCACCACATTGAACTAGCTTGTAATTTGACTGCCTATAGCAGGATTTCCCTTTGTACTAACCGGACTCCACCAGTTAAGTGCATTGGGCATGTTTACATTGTATTGATGGTTGGCAGATTTTGATAATGTTTTGAAGTGATCCAAATGTGAAAAGTCTCATTGGCCTCGGCGGGATTCGAACCCACGCATGGTCACCACCCTCGCTTTAGTACCGCGAGTGCTCTACCAGCTGAGCTACGAGGCCACGCCGGAGAACCTTGGACTTTCTGCAAATGGATCACAGTATACCCGCCCAAATTACAGTAGCACATGGCATCCACCACATTGAACTAGCTTGTAATTTGACTGCCTATAGCAGGATTTCCCTTTGTACTAACCGGACTCCACCAGTTAAGTGCATTGGGCATGTTTACATTGTATTGATGGTTGGCAGATTTTGATAATGTTTTGAGGTGATCCAAATGTGAAAAGTCTTTGGCCTCGGCGGGATTCGAACCCACGCATGGTCACCACCCTCGCTTTAGTACCGCGAGTGCTCTACCAGCTGAGCTACGAGGCCACGCCGGAGAACCTTGGACTTTCTGCAAATGGATCACAGTATACCCGCCCAAATTACAGTAGCACATGGCATCCACCACATTGAACTAGCTTGTAATTTGACTGCCTATAGCAGGATTTCCCTTTGTACTAACCGGACTCCACCAGTTAAGTGCATTGGGCATGTTTACATTGTATTGATGGTTGGCAGATTTTGATAATGTTTTGAGGTGATCCAAATGTGAAAAGTCTCTTTGGCCTCGGCGGGATTCGAACCCACGCATAGTCACCACCCTCGCTTTAGTACCGCGAGTGCTCTACCAGCTGAGCTACGAGGCCACGCCGGAGAACCTTGGACTTTCTGCAAATGGATCACAGTATACCCGCCCAAATTACAGTAGCACATGGCATCCACCACAGTGAACTAGCTTGTAATTTGACTGCCTATAGCAGGATTTCCCTTTGTACTAACCGGACTCCACCAGTTAAGTGCATTGGGCATGTTTACATTGTATTGATGGTTGGCAGATTTTGATAATGTTTTGAGGTGATCCAAATGTGAAAAGTCTCTTTGGCCTCGGCGGGATTCGAACCCACGCATGGTCACCACCCTCGCTTTAGTACCGCGAGTGCTCTACCAGCTGAGCTACGAGGCCACGCCGGAGAACCTTGGACTTTCTGCAAATGGATCACAGTATACCCGCCCAAATTACAGTAGCACATGGCATCCACCACAGTGAACTAGCTTGTAATTTGACTGCCTATAGCAGGATTTCCCTTTGTACTAACCGGACTCCACCAGTTAAGTGCATTGGGCATGTTTACATTGTATTGATGGTTGGCAGATTTTGATAATGTTTTGAGGTGATCCAAATGTGAAAAGTCTCATTGGCCTCGGCGGGATTCGAACCCACGCATGGTCACCACCCTCGCTTTAGTACCGCGAGTGCTCTACCAGCTGAGATACAAGGCCACACCGGAGAACCTTGGACTTTCTGCAAATGGATCACAGTATACCCGCCCAAATTACAGTAGCACATGGCATCCACCACAGTGAACTAGCTTGTAATTTGACTGCCTATAGCAGGATTTCCCTTTGTACTAACCGGACTCCACCAGTTAAGTGCATTGGGCATGTTTACATTGTATTGATGGTTGGCAGATTTTGATAATGTTTTGAGGTGATCCAAATGTGAAAAGTCTTTGGCCTCGGCGGGATTCGAACCCACGCATGGTCACCACCCTCGCTTTAGTACCGCGAGTGCTCTACCAGCTGAGCTACGAGGCCACGCCGGAGAACCTTGGACTTTCTGCAAATGGATCACAGTATACCCGCCCAAATTACAGTAGCACATGGCATCCACCACAGTGAACTAGCTTGTAATTTGACTGCCTATAGCAGGATTTCCCTTTGTACTAACCGGACTCCACCAGTTAAGTGCATTGGGCATGTTTACATTGTATTGATGGTTGGCAGATTTTGATAATGTTTTGAGGTGATCCAAATGTGAAAAGTCTTTGGCCTCGGCGGGATTCGAACCCACGCATAGTCACCACCCTCGCTTTAGTACCGCGAGTGCTCTACCAGCTGAGCTACGAGGCCACGCCGGAGAACCTTGGACTTTCTGCAAATGGATCACAGTATACCCGCCCAAATTACAGTAGCACATGGCATCCACCACAGTGAACTAGCTTGTAATTTGACTGCCTATAGCAGGATTTCCCTTTGTACTAACCGGACTCCACCAGTTAAGTGCATTGGGCATGTTTACATTGTATTGATGGTTGGCAGATTTTGATAATGTTTTGAGGTGATCCAAATGTGAAAAGTCTTTGGCCTCGGCGGGATTCGAACCCACGCATGGTCACCACCCTCGCTTTAGTACCGCGAGTGCTCTACCAGCTGAGCTACGAGGCCACGCCGGAGAACCTTGGACTTTCTGCAAATGGATCACAGTATACCCGCCCAAATTACAGTAGCACATGGCATCCACCACAGTGAACTAGCTTGTAATTTGACTGCCTATAGCAGGATTTCCCTTTGTACTAACCGGACTCCACCAGTTAAGTGCATTGGGCATGTTTACATTGTATTGATGGTTGGCAGATTTTGATAATGTTTTGAGGTGATCCAAATGTGAAAAGTCTTTGGCCTCGGCGGGATTCGAACCCACGCATGGTCACCACCCTCGCTTTAGTACCGCGAGTGCTCTACCAGCTGAGCTACGAGGCCACGCCGGAGAACCTTGGACTTTCTGCAAATGGATCACAGTATACCCGCCCAAATTACAGTAGCACATGGCATCCACCACATTGAACTAGCTTGTAATTTGACTGCCTATAGCAGGATTTCCCTTTGTACTAACCGGACTCCACCAGTTAAGTGCATTGGGCATGTTTACATTGTATTGATGGTTGGCAGATTTTGATAATGTTTTGAGGTGATCCAAATGTGAAAAGTCTTTGGCCTCGGCGGGATTCGAACCCACGCATGGTCACCACCCTCGCTTTAGTACCGCGAGTGCTCTACCAGCTGAGCTACGAGGCCACGCCGGAGAACCTTGGACTTTCTGCAAATGGATCACAGTATACCCACCCAAATTACAGTAGCACATGGCATCCACCACAGTGAACTAGCTTGTAATTTGACTGCCTATAGCAGGATTTCCCTTTGTACTAACCGGACTCCACCAGTTAAGTGCATTGGGCATGTTTACATTGTATTGATGGTTGGCAGATTTTGATAATGTTTTGAGGTGATCCAAATGTGAAAAGTCTTTGGCCTCGGCGGGATTCGAACCCACGCATGGTCACCACCCTCGCTTTAGTACCGCGAGTGCTCTACCAGCTGAGCTACGAGGCCACGCCGGAGAACCTTGGACTTTCTGCAAATGGATCACAGTATACCCGCCCAAATTACAGTAGCACATGGCATCCACCACAGTGAACTAGCTTGTAATTTGACTGCCTATAGCAGGATTTCCCTTTGTACTAACCGGACTCCACCAGTTAAGTGCATTTGGCATGTTTACATTGTATTGATGGTTGGCAGATTTTGATAATGTTTTGAGGTGATCCAAATGTGAAAAGTCTCTTTGGCCTCGGCGGGATTCGAACCCACGCATGGTCACCACCCTCGCTTTAGTACCGCGAGTGCTCTACCAGCTGAGCTACGAGGCCACGCCGGAGAACCTTGGACTTTCTGCAAATGGATCACAGTATACCCGCCCAAATTACAGTAGCACATGGCATCCACCACAGTGAACTAGCTTGTAATTTGACTGCCTATAGCAGGATTTCCCTTTGTACTAACCGGACTCCACCAGTTAAGTGCATTGGGCATGTTTACATTGTATTGATGGTTGGCAGATTTTGATAATGTTTTGAGGTGATCCAAATGTGAAAAGTCTTTGGCCTCGGCGGGATTCGAACCCACGCATGGTCACCACCCTCGCTTTAGTACCGCGAGTGCTCTACCAGCTGAGATACAAGGCCACACCGGAGAACCTTGGACTTTCTGCAAATGGATCACAGTATACCCACCCAAATTACAGTAGCACATGGCATCCACCACAGTGAACTAGCTTGTATTTTGACTGCCTATAGCAGGATTTCCCTTTGTACTAAACGGACTCCACCAGTTAAGTGCATTGGGCATGTTTACATTGTATTGATGGTTGGCAGATTTTGATAATGTTTTGAGGTGATCCAAATGTGAAAAGTCTCTTTAGCCTCGACGGGATTCGAACCCACGCATGGTCACCACCCTCGCTTTAGTACCGCGAGTGCTCTACCAGCTGAGCTACGAGGCCACGCCGGAGAACCTTGGACTTTCTGCAAATGGATCACAGTATACCCGCCCAAATTACAGTAGCACATGGCATCCACCACAGTGAACTAGCTTGTAATTTGACTGCCTATAGCAGGATTTCCCTTTGTACTAACCGGACTCCACCAGTTAAGTGCATTGGGCATGTTTACATTGTATTGATGGTTGGCAGATTTTGATAATGTTTTGAGGTGATCCAAATGTGAAAAGTCTCTTTGGCCTCGGCGGGATTCGAACCCACGCATAGTCACCACCCTCGCTTTAGTACCGCGAGTGCTCTACCAGCTGAGCTACGAGGCCACGCCGGAGAACCTTGGACTTTCTGCAAATGGATCACAGTATACCCGCCCAAATTACAGTAGCACATGGCATCCACCACAGTGAACTAGCTTGTAATTTGACTGCCTATAGCAGGATTTCCCTTTGTACTAACCGGACTCCACCAGTTAAGTGCATTGGGCATGTTTACATTGTATTGATGGTTGGCAGATTTTGATAATGTTTTGAGGTGATCCAAATGTGAAAAGTCTTTGGCCTCGGCGGGATTCGAACCCACGCATGGTCACCACCCTCGCTTTAGTACTGCGAGTGCTCTACCAGCTGAGCTACGAGGCCACGCCGGAGAACCTTGGACTTTCTGCAAATGGATCACAGTATACCCGCCCAAATTACAGTAGCACATGGCATCCACCACAGTGAACTAGCTTGTAATTTGACTGCCTATAGCAGGATTTCCCTTTGTACTAACCGGACTCCACCAGTTAAGTGCATTGGGCATGTTTACATTGTATTGATGGTTGGCAGATTTTGATAATGTTTTGAGGTGATCCAAATGTGAAAAGTCTTTGGCCTCGGCGGGATTCGAACCCACGCATGGTCACCACCCTCGCTTTAGTACCGCGAGTGCTCTACCAGCTGAGCTACGAGGCCACGCCGGAGAACCTTGGACTTTCTGCAAATGGATCACAGTATACCCGCCCAAATTACAGTAGCACATGGCATCCACCACATTGAACTAGCTTGTAATTTGACTGCCTATAGCAGGATTTCCCTTTGTACTAACCGGACTCCACCAGTTAAGTGCATTGGGCATGTTTACATTGTATTGATGGTTGGCAGATTTTGATAATGTTTTGAGGTGATCCAAATGTGAAAAGTCTTTGGCCTCGGCGGGATTCGAACCCACGCATAGTCACCACCCTCGCTTTAGTACCGCGAGTGCTCTACCAGCTGAGCTACGAGGCCACGCCGGAGAACCTTGGACTTTCTGCAAATGGATCACAGTATACCCGCCCAAATTACAGTAGCACATGGCATCCACCACAGTGAACTAGCTTGTAATTTGACTGCCTATAGCAGGATTTCCCTTTGTACTAACCGGACTCCACCAGTTAAGTGCATTGGGCATGTTTACATTGTATTGATGGTTGGCAGATTTTGATAATGTTTTGAGGTGATCCAAATGTGAAAAGTCTTTGGCCTCGGCGGGATTCGAACCCACGCATAGTCACCACCCTCGCTTTAGTACCGCGAGTGCTCTACCAGCTGAGCTACGAGGCCACGCCGGAGAACCTTGGACTTTCTGCAAATGGATCACAGTATACCCGCCCAAATTACAGTAGCACATGGCATCCACCACATTGAACTAGCTTGTAATTTGACTGCCTATAGCAGGATTTCCCTTTGTACTAACCGGACTCCACCAGTTAAGTGCATTGGGCATGTTTACATTGTATTGATGGTTGGCAGATTTTGATAATGTTTTGAGGTGATCCAAATGTGAAAAGTCTTTGGCCTCGGCGGGATTCGAACCCACGCATGGTCACCACCCTCGCTTTAGTACCGCGAGTGCTCTACCAGCTGAGCTACGAGGCCACGCCGGAGAACCTTGGACTTTCTGCAAATGGATCACAGTATACCCGCCCAAATTACAGTAGCACATGGCATCCACCACATTGAACTAGCTTGTAATTTGACTGCCTATAGCAGGATTTCCCTTTGTACTAACCGGACTCCACCAGTTAAGTGCATTGGGCATGTTTACATTGTATTGATGGTTGGCAGATTTTGATAATGTTTTGAGGTGATCCAAATGTGAAAAGTCTTTGGCCTCGGCGGGATTCGAACCCACGCATGGTCACCACCCTCGCTTTAGTACCGCGAGTGCTCTACCAGCTGAGCTACGAGGCCACGCCGGAGAACCTTGGACTTTCTGCAAATGGATCACAGTATACCCACCCAAATTACAGTAGCACATGGCATCCACCACAGTGAACTAGCTTGTAATTTGACTGCCTATAGCAGGATTTCCCTTTGTACTAACCGGACTCCACCAGTTAAGTGCATTGGGCATGTTTACATTGTATTGATGGTTGGCAGATTTTGATAATGTTTTGAGGTGATCCAAATGTGAAAAGTCTTTGGCCTCGGCGGGATTCGAACCCACGCATGGTCACCACCCTCGCTTTAGTACCGCGAGTGCTCTACCAGCTGAGCTACGAGGCCACGCCGGAGAACCTTGGACTTTCTGCAAATGGATCACAGTATACCCACCCAAATTACAGTAGCACATGGCATCCACCACAGTGAACTAGCTTGTAATTTGACTGCCTATAGCAGGATTTCCCTTTGTACTAACCGGACTCCACCAGTTAAGTGCATTGGGCATGTTTACATTGTATTGATGGTTGGCAGATTTTGATAATGTTTTGAGGTGATCCAAATGTGAAAAGTCTTTGGCCTCGGCGGGATTCGAACCCACGCATAGTCACCACCCTCGCTTTAGTACCGCGAGTGCTCTACCAGCTGAGCTACGAGGCCACGCCGGAGAACCTTGGACTTTCTGCAAATGGATCACAGTATACCCGCCCAAATTACAGTAGCACATGGCATCCACCACAGTGAACTAGCTTGTAATTTGACTGCCTATAGCAGGATTTCCCTTTGTACTAACCGGACTCCACCAGTTAAGTGCATTGGGCATGTTTACATTGTATTGATGGTTGGCAGATTTTGATAATGTTTTGAGGTGATCCAAATGTGAAAAGTCTCTTTGGCCTCGGCGGGATTCGAACCCACGCATGGTCACCACCCTCGCTTTAGTACCGCGAGTGCTCTACCAGCTGAGCTACGAGGCCACGCCGGAGAACCTTGGACTTTCTGCAAATGGATCACAGTATACCCGCCCAAATTACAGTAGCACATGGCATCCACCACAGTGAACTAGCTTGTAATTTGACTGCCTATAGCAGGATTTCCCTTTGTACTAACCGGACTCCACCAGTTAAGTGCATTGGGCATGTTTACATTGTATTGATGGTTGGCAGATTTTGATAATGTTTTGAGGTGATCCAAATGTGAAAAGTCTTTGGCCTCGGCGGGATTCGAACCCACGCATGTTCACCACCCTCGCTTTAGTACCGCGAGTGCTCTACCAGCTGAGCTACGAGGCCACGCCGGAGAATCTTGGACTTTCTGCAAATGGATCACAGTATACCCGCCCAAATTACAGTAGCACATGGCATCCACCACATTGAACTAGCTTGTAATTTGACTGCCTATAGCAGGATTTCCCTTTGTACTAACCGGACTCCACCAGTTAAGTGCATTGGGCATGTTTACATTGTATTGATGGTTGGCAGATTTTGATAATGTTTTGAGGTGATCCAAATGTGAAAAGTCTTTGGCCTCGGCGGGATTCGAACCCACGCATGGTCACCACCCTCGCTTTAGTACCGCGAGTGCTCTACCAGCTGAGCTACGAGGCCACGCCGGAGAACCTTGGACTTTCTGCAAATGGATCACAGTATACCCGCCCAAATTACAGTAGCACATGGCATCCACCACAGTGAACTAGCTTGTAATTTGACTGCCTATAGCAGGATTTCCCTTTGTACTAACCGGACTCCACCAGTTAAGTGCATTGGGCATGTTTACATTGTATTGATGGTTGGCAGATTTTGATAATGTTTTGAGGTGATCCAAATGTGAAAAGTCTTTGGCCTCGGCGGGATTCGAACCCACGCATGGTCACCACCCTCGCTTTAGTACCGCGAGTGCTCTACCAGCTGAGCTACGAGGCCACGCCGGAGAACCTTGGACTTTCTGCAAATGGATCACAGTATACCCGCCCAAATTACAGTAGCACATGGCATCCACCACAGTGAACTAGCTTGTAATTTGACTGCCTATAGCAGGATTTCCCTTTGTACTAACCGGACTCCACCAGTTAAGTGCATTTGGCATGTTTACATTGTATTGATGGTTGGCAGATTTTGATAATGTTTTGAGGTGATCCAAATGTGAAAAGTCTTTGGCCTCGGCGGGATTCGAACCCACGCATGGTCACCACCCTCGCTTTAGTACCGCGAGTGCTCTACCAGCTGAGCTACGAGGCCACGCCGGAGAACCTTGGACTTTCTGCAAATGGATCACAGTATACCCACCCAAATTACAGTAGCACATGGCATCCACCACAGTGAACTAGCTTGTAATTTGACTGCCTATAGCAGGATTTCCCTTTGTACTAACCGGACTCCACCAGTTAAGTGCATTTGGCATGTTTACATTGTATTGATGGTTGGCAGATTTTGATAATGCTTTGAGGTGATCCAAATGTGAAAAGTCTTTGGCCTCGGCGGGATTCGAACCCACGCATGGTCACCACCCTCGCTTTAGTACCGCGAGTGCTCTACCAGCTGAGCTACGAGGCCACGCCGGAGAACCTTGGACTTTCTGCAAATGGATCACAGTATACCCGCCAGAATTACAGTAGCACATGGCATCCACCACAGTGAACTAGCTTGTAATTTGACTGCCTAGAGCAGGATTTCCCTTTGTACTAACCGGACTCCACCAGTTAAGTGCATTGGGCATGTTTACATTGTATTGATGGTTGGCAGATTTTGATAATGTTTTGAGGTGATCCAAATGTGAAAAGTCTCTTTGGCCTCGGCGGGATTCGAACCCACGCATGGTCACCACCCTCGCTTTAGTACCGCGAGTGCTCTACCAGCTGAGCTACGAGGCCACGCCGGAGAACCTTGGACTTTCTGCAAATGGATCACAGTATACCCGCCCAAATTACAGTAGCACATGGCATCCACCACAGTGAACTAGCTTGTAATTTGACTGCCTATAGCAGGATTTCCCTTTGTACTAACCGGACTCCACCAGTTAAGTGCATTTGGCATGTTTACATTGTATTGATGGTTGGCAGATTTTGATAATGCTTTGAGGTGATCCAAATGTGAAAAGTCTTTGGCCTCGGCGGGATTCGAACCCACGCATGGTCACCACCGTCGCTTTAGTACCGCGAGTGCTCTACCAGCTGAGCTACGAGGCCACGCCGGAGAACCTTGGACTTTCTGCAAATGGATCACAGTATACCCGCCCAAATTACAGTAGCACATGGCATCCACCACATTGAACTAGCTTGTAATTTGACTGCCTATAGCAGGATTTCCCTTTGTACTAACCGGACTCCACCAGTTAAGTGCATTGGGCATGTTTACATTGTATTGATGGTTGGCAGATTTTGATAATGTTTTGAGGTGATCCAAATGTGAAAAGTCTCTTTGGCCTCGGCGGGATTCGAACCCACGCATGGTCACCACCCTCGCTTTAGTACCGCGAGTGCTCTACCAGCTGAGCTACGAGGCCACACCGGAGAACCTTGGACTTTCTGCAAATGGATCACAGTATACCCGCCCAAATTACAGTAGCACATGGCATCCACCACATTGAACTAGCTTGTAATTTGACTGCCTATAGCAGGATTTCCCTTTGTACTAACCGGACTCCACCAGTTAAGTGCATTGGGCATGCTTACATTGTATTGATGGTTGGCAGATTTTGATAATGTTTTGAGGTGATCCAAATGTGAAAAGTCTTTGGCCTCGGCGGGATTCGAACCCACGCATGGTCACCACCCTCGCTTTAGTACCGCGAGTGCTCTACCAGCTGAGCTACGAGGCCACGCCGGAGAACCTTGGACTTTCTGCAAATGGATCACAGTATACCCACCCAAATTACAGTAGCACATGGCATCCACCACAGTGAACTAGCTTGTAATTTGACTGCCTATAGCAGGATTTCCCTTTGTACTAACCGGACGCCACCAGTTAAGTGCATTGGGCATGTTTACATTGTATTGATGGTTGGCAGATTTTGATAATGCTTTGAGGTGATCCAAATGTGAAAAGTCTCTTTGGCCTCGGCGGGATTCGAACCCACGCATGGTCACCACCCTCGCTTTAGTACCGCGAGTGCTCTACCAGCTGAGCTACGAGGCCACGCCGGAGAACCTTGGACTTTCTGCAAATGGATCACAGTATACCCGCCCAAATTACAGTAGCACATGGCATCCACCACAGTGAACTAGCTTGTAATTTGACTGCCTATAGCAGGATTTCCCTTTGTACTAACCGGACTCCACCAGTTAAGTGCATTGGGCATGTTTACATTGTATTGATGGTTGGCAGATTTTGATAATGTTTTGAGGTGATCCAAATGTGAAAAGTCTCTTTGGCCTCGGCGGGATTCGAACCCACGCATGGTCACCACCCTCGCTTTAGTACCGCGAGTGCTCTACCAGCTGAGCTACGAGGCCACGCCGGAGAACCTTGGACTTTCTGCAAATGGATCACAGTATACCCGCCCAAATTACAGTAGCACATGGCATCCACCACAGTGAACTAGCTTGTAATTTGACTGCCTATAGCAGGATTTCCCTTTGTACTAAACGGACTCCACCAGTTAAGTGCATTGGGCATGTTTACATTGTATTGATGGTTGGCAGATTTTGATAATGTTTTGAGGTGATCCAAATGTGAAAAGTCTCTTTAGCCTCGACGGGATTCGAACCCACGCATGGTCACCACCCTCGCTTTAGTACCGCGAGTGCTCTACCAGCTGAGCTACGAGGCCACGCCGGAGAACCTTGGACTTTCTGCAAATGGATCACAGTATACCCGCCCAAATTACAGTAGCACATGGCATCCACCACAGTGAACTAGCTTGTAATTTGACTGCCTATAGCAGGATTTCCCTTTGTACTAACCGGACTCCACCAGTTAAGTGCATTGGGCATGTTTACATTGTATTGATGGTTGGCAGATTTTGATAATGTTTTGAGGTGATCCAAATGTGAAAAGTCTCTTTGGCCTCGGCGGGATTCGAACCCACGCATGGTCACCACCCTCGCTTTAGTACCGCGAGTGCTCTACCAGCTGAGCTACGAGGCCACGCCGGAGAACCTTGGACTTTCTGCAAATGGATCACAGTATACCCGCCCAAATTACAGTAGCACATGGCATCCACCACAGTGAACTAGCTTGTAATTTGACTGACTATAGCAGGATTTCCCTTTGTACTAACCGGACGCCACCAGTTAAGTGCATTGGGCATGTTTACATTGTATTGATGGTTGGCAGATTTTGATAATGTTTTGAGGTGATCCAAATGTGAAAAGTCTCTTTGGCCTCGGCGGGATTCGAACCCACGCATGGTCACCACCCTCGCTTTAGTACCGCGAGTGCTCTACCAGCTGAGCTACGAGGCCACGCCGGAGAACCTTGGACTTTCTGCAAATGGATCACAGTATACCCGCCCAAATTACAGTAGCACATGGCATCCACCACATTGAACTAGCTTGTAATTTGACTGCCTATAGCAGGATTTCCCTTTGTACTAACCGGACTCCACCAGTTAAGTGCATTGGGCATGCTTACATTGTATTGATGGTTGGCAGATTTTGATAATGTTTTGAGGTGATCCAAATGTGAAAAGTCTTTGGCCTCGGCGGGATTCGAACCCACGCATGGTCACCACCCTCGCTTTAGTACCGCGAGTGCTCTACCAGCTGAGCTACGAGGCCACGCCGGAGAACCTTGGACTTTCTGCAAATGGATCACAGTATACCCACCCAAATTACAGTAGCACATGGCATCCACCACATTGAACTAGCTTGTAATTTGACTGCCTATAGCAGGATTTCCCTTTGTACTAACCGGACTCCACCAGTTAAGTGCATTGAGCATGTTTACATTGTATTGATGGTTGGCAGATTTTGATAATGTTTTGAGGTGATCCAAATGTGAAAAGTCTTTGGCCTCGGCGGGATTCGAACCCACGCATGGTCACCACCCTCGCTTTAGTACCGCGAGTGCTCTACCAGCTGAGCTACGAGGCCACGCCGGAGAACCTTGGACTTTCTGCAAATGGATCACAGTATACCCGCCCAAATTACAGTAGCACATGGCATCCACCACAGTGAACTAGCTTGTAATTTGACTGCCTATAGCAGGATTTCCCTTTGTACTAACCGGACTCCACCAGTTAAGTGCATTGGGCATGTTTACATTGTATTGATGGTTGGCAGATTTTGATAATGTTTTGAGGTGATCCAAATGTGAAAAGTCTTTGGCCTCGGCGGGATTCGAACCCACGCATGGTCACCACCCTCGCTTTAGTACCGCGAGTGCTCTACCAGCTGAGCTACGAGGCCACGCCGGAGAACCTTGGACTTTCTGCAAATGGATCACAGTATACCCGCCCAAATTACAGTAGCACATGGCATCCACCACAGTGAACTAGCTTGTAATTTGACTGCCTATAGCAGGATTTCCCTTTGTACTAACCGGACTCCACCAGTTAAGTGCATTGGGCATGTTTACATTGTATTGATGGTTGGCAGATTTTGATAATGTTTTGAGGTGATCCAAATGTGAAAAGTCTTTGGCCTCGGCGGGATTCGAACCCACGCATGGTCACCACCCTCGCTTTAGTACCGCGAGTGCTCTACCAGCTGAGCTACGAGGCCACGCCGGAGAACCTTGGACTTTCTGCAAATGGATCACAGTATACCCGCCCAAATTACAGTAGCACATGGCATCCACCACAGTGAACTAGCTTGTAATTTGACTGCCTATAGCAGGATTTCCCTTTGTACTAACCGGACTCCACCAGTTAAGTGCATTGGGCATGTTTACATTGTATTGATGGTTGGCAGATTTTGATAATGTTTTGAGGTGATCCAAATGTGAAAAGTCTCTTTAGCCTCGGCGGGATTCGAACCCACGCATGGTCACCACCCTCGCTTTAGTACCGCGAGTGCTCTACCAGCTGAGCTACGAGGCCACGCCGGAGAACCTTGGACTTTCTGCAAATGGATCACAGTATACCCGCCCAAATTACAGTAGCACATGGCATCCACCACAGTGAACTAGCTTGTAATTTGACTGCCTATAGCAGGATTTCCCTTTGTACTAACCGGACTCCACCAGTTAAGTGCATTGGGCATGCTTACATTGTATTGATGGTTGGCAGATTTTGATAATGTTTTGAGGTGATCCAAATGTGAAAAGTCTTTGGCCTCGGCGGGATTCGAACCTACGCATGGTCACCACCCTCGCTTTAGTACCGCGAGTGCTCTACCAGCTGAGCTACGAGGCCACGCCGGAGAACCTTGGACTTTCTGCAAATGGATCACAGTATACCCGCCCAAATTACAGTAGCACATGGCATCCACCACAGTGAACTAGCTTGTAATTTGACTGCCTATAGCAGGATTTCCCTTTGTACTAACCGGACTCCACCAGTTAAGTGCATTGGGCATGTTTACATTGTATTGATGGTTGGCAGATTTTGATAATGTTTTGAGGTGATCCAAATGTGAAAAGTCTTTGGCCTCGGCGGGATTCGAACCCACGCATGGTCACCACCCTCGCATTAGTACCGCGAGTGTTCTACCAGCTGTGCTACGAGGCCACGCCGGAGAATCTTGGACTTTCTGCAAATGGATCACAGTATACCCGCCCAAATTACAGTAGCACATGGCATCCACCACAGTGAACTAGCTTGTAATTTGACTGCCTATAGCAGGATTTCCCTTTGTACTAACCGGACTCCACCAGTTAAGTGCATTTGGCATGTTTACATTGTATTGATGGTTGGCAGATTTTGATAATGTTTTGAGGTGATCCAAATGTGAAAAGTCTTTGGCCTCGGCGGGATTCGAACCCACGCATGGTCACCACCCTCGCTTTAGTACCGCGAGTGCTCTACCAGCTGAGCTACGAGGCCACGCCGGAGAACCTTGGACTTTCTGCAAATGGATCACAGTATACCCACCCAAATTACAGTAGCACATGGCATCCACCACAGTGAACTAGCTTGTAATTTGACTGCCTATAGCAGGATTTCCCTTTGTACTAACCGGACTCCACCAGTTAAGTGCATTGGGCATGTTTACATTGTATTGATGGTTGGCAGATTTTGATAATGTTTTGAGGTGATCCAAATGTGAAAAGTCTTTGGCCTCGGCGGGATTCGAACCCACGCATGGTCACCACCCTCGCTTTAGTACCGCGAGTGCTCTACCAGCTGAGCTACGAGGCCACGCCGGAGAATCTTGGACTTTCTGCAAATGGATCACAGTATACCCGCCCAAATTACAGTAGCACATGGCATCCACCACAGTGAACTAGCTTGTAATTTGACTGCCTATAGCAGGATTTCCCTTTGTACTAACCGGACTCCACCAGTTAAGTGCATTGGGCATGTTTACATTGTATTGATGGTTGGCAGATTTTGATAATGTTTTGAGGTGATCCAAATGTGAAAAGTCTTTGGCCTCGGCGGGATTCGAACCCACGCATGGTCACCACCCTCGCTTTAGTACCGCGAGTGCTCTACCAGCTGAGCTACGAGGCCACGCCGGAGAACCTTGGACTTTCTGCAAATGGATCACAGTATACCCGCCCAAATTACAGTAGCACATGGCATCCACCACAGTGAACTAGCTTGTAATTTGACTGCCTATAGCAGGATTTCCCTTTGTACTAACCGGACTCCACCAGTTAAGTGCATTTGGCATGTTTACATTGTATTGATGGTTGGCAGATTTTGATAATGTTTTGAGGTGATCCAAATGTGAAAAGTCTTTGGCCTCGGCGGGATTCGAACCCACGCATGGTCACCACCCTCGCTTTAGTACCGCGAGTGCTCTACCAGCTGAGCTACGAGGCCACGCCGGAGAACCTTGGACTTTCTGCAAATGGATCACAGTATACCCGCCCAAATTACAGTAGCACATGGCATCCACCACAGTGAACTAGCTTGTAATTTGACTGCCTATAGCAGGATTTCCCTTTGTACTAACCGGACTCCACCAGTTAAGTGCATTTGGCATGTTTACATTGTATTGATGGTTGGCAGATTTTGATAATGTTTTGAGGTGATCCAAATGTGAAAAGTCTTTGGCCTCGGCGGGATTCGAACCCACGCATGGTCACCACCCTCGCTTTAGTACCGCGAGTGCTCTACCAGCTGAGCTACGAGGCCACACCGGAGAACCTTGGACTTTCTGCAAATGGATCACAGTATACCCACCCAAATTACAGTAGCACATGGCATCCACCACAGTGAACTAGCTTGTAATTTGACTGCCTATAGCAGGATTTCCCTTTGTACTAACCGGACTCCACCAGTTAAGTGCATTGGGCATGTTTACATTGTATTGATGGTTGGCAGATTTTGATAATGTTTTGAGGTGATCCAAATGTGAAAAGTCTTTGGCCTCGGCGGGATTCGAACCCACGCATGGTCACCACCCTCGCTTTAGTACCGCGAGTGCTCTACCACCTGAGCTACGAGGCCACGCCGGAGAACCTTGGACTTTCTGCAAATGGATCACAGTATACCCGCCCAAATTACAGTAGCACATGGCATCCACCACAGTGAACTAGCTTGTAATTTGACTGCCTATAGCAGGATTTCCCTTTGTACTAACCGGACTCCACCAGTTAAGTGCATTTGGCATGTTTACATTGTATTGATGGTTGGCAGATTTTGATAATGTTTTGAGGTGATCCAAATGTGAAAAGTCTTTGGCCTCGGCGGGATTCGAACCCACGCATGGTCACCACCCTCGCTTTAGTACCGCGAGTGCTCTACCAGCTGAGCTACGAGGCCACGCCGGAGAACCTTGGACTTTCTGCAAATGGATCACAGTATACCCGCCCAAATTACAGTAGCACATGGCATCCACCACAGTGAACTAGCTTGTAATTTGACTGCCTATAGCAGGATTTCCCTTTGTACTAACCGGACTCCACCAGTTAAGTGCATTGGGCATGTTTACATTGTATTGATGGTTGGCAGATTTTGATAATGTCTTGAGGTGATCCAAATGTGAAAAGTCTTTGGCCTCGGCGGGATTCGAACCCACGCATGGTCACCACCCTCGCTTTAGTACCGCGAGTGTTCTACCAGCTGTGCTACGAGGCCACGCCGGAGAATCTTGGACTTTCTGCAAATGGATCACAGTATACCCGCCCAAATTACAGTAGCACATGGCATCCACCACAGTGAACTAGCTTGTAATTTGACTGCCTATAGCAGGATTTCCCTTTGTACTAACCGGACTCCACCAGTTAAGTGCATTTGGCATGTTTACATTGTATTGATGGTTGGCAGATTTTGATAATGTTTTGAGGTGATCCAAATGTGAAAAGTCTTTGGCCTCGGCGGGATTCGAACCCACGCATGGTCACCACCCTCGCTTTAGTACCGCGAGTGCTCTACCAGCTGAGCTACGAGGCCACGCCGGAGAACCTTGGACTTTCTGCAAATGGATCACAGTATACCCGCCCAAATTACAGTAGCACATGGCATCCACCACAGTGAACTAGCTTGTAATTTGACTGCCTATAGCAGGATTTCCCTTTGTACTAACCGGACTCCACCAGTTAAGTGCATTTGGCATGTTTACATAGTATTGATGGTTGGCAGAGTTTGATAATGTTTTGAGGTGATCCAAATGTGAAAAAATTTTGGCCTCGGCGGGATTCGAACCCACGCATGGTCACCACCCTCGCTTTAGTACCGCGAGTGCTCTACCAGCTGAGCTACGAGGCCACGCCGGAGAACCTTGGACTTTCTGCAAATGGATCACAGTATACCCGCCCAAATTACAGTAGCACATGACATCCACCACAGTGAACTAGCTTGTAATTTGACTGCCTATAGCAGGATTTCCCTTTGTACTAACCGGACTCCACCAGTTAAGTGCATTGGGCATGTTTACATTGTATTGATGGTTGGCAGATTTTGATAATGTTTTGAGGTGATCCAAATGTGAAAAGTCTTTGGCCTCGGCGGGATTCGAACCCACGCATGGTCACCACCCTCGCTTTAGTACCGCGAGTGCTCTACCAGCTGAGCTACGAGGCCACGCCGGAGAACCTTGGACTTTCTGCAAATGGATCACAGTATACCCGCCCAAATTACAGTAGCACATGGCATCCACCACAGTGAACTAGCTTGTAATTTGACTGCCTATAGCAGGATTTCCCTTTGTACTAACCGGACTCCACCAGTTAAGTGCATTTGGCATGTTTACATTGTATTGATGGTTGGCAGATTTTGATAATGTTTTGAGGTGATCCAAATGTGAAAAGTCTTTGGCCTCGGCGGGATTCGAACCCACGCATGGTCACCACCCTCGCTTTAGTACCGCGAGTGCTCTACCAGCTGAGCTACGAGGCCACGCCGGAGAACCTTGGACTTTCTGCAAATGGATCACAGTATACCCGCCCAAATTACAGTAGCACATGGCATCCACCACAGTGAACTAGCTTGTAATTTGACTGCCTATAGCAGGATTCCCCTTTGTACTAACCGGACTCCACCAGTTAAGTGCATTGAGCATGTTTACATTGTATTGATGGTTGGCAGATTTTGATAATGTTTTGAGGTGATCCAAATGTGAAAAGTCTCTTTGGCCTCGGCGGGATTCGAACCCACGCATGGTCACCACCCTCGCTTTAGTACCGCGAGTGCTCTACCAGCTGAGCTACGAGGCCACGCCGGAGAACCTTGGACTTTCTGCAAATGGATCACAGTATACCCGCCCAAATTACAGTAGCACATGGCATCCACCACAGTGAACTAGCTTGTAATTTGACTGCCTATAGCAGGATTTCCCTTTGTACTAACCGGACTCCACCAGTTAAGTGCATTTGGCATGTTTACATTGTATTGATGGTTGGCAGATTTTGATAATGTTTTGAGGTGATCCAAATGTGAAAAGTCTTTGGCCTCGGCGGGATTCGAACCCACGCATGGTCACCACCCTCGCTTTAGTACCGCGAGTGCTCTACCAGCTGAGCTACGAGGCCACGCCGGAGAACCTTGGACTTTCTGCAAATGGATCACAGTATACCCGCCCAAATTACAGTAGCACATGGCATCCACCACAGTGAACTAGCTTGTAATTTGACTGCCTATAGCAGGATTTCCCTTTGTACTAACCGGACTCCACCAGTTAAGTGCATTGGGCATGTTTACATTGTATTGATGGTTGGCAGATTTTGATAATGTTTTGAGGTGATCCAAATGTGAAAAGTCTTTGGCCTCGGCGGGATTCGAACCCACGCATGGTCACCACCCTCGCTTTAGTACCGCGAGTGCTCTACCAGCTGAGCTACGAGGCCACGCCGGAGAACCTTGGACTTTCTGCAAATGGATCACAGTATACCCGCCCAAATTACAGTAGCACATGGCATCCACCACAGTGAACTAGCTTGTAATTTGACTGCCTATAGCAGGATTTCCCTTTGTACTAACCGGACTCCACCAGTTAAGTGCATTTGGCATGTTTACATTGTATTGATGGTTGGCAGATTTTGATAATGTTTTGAGGTGATCCAAATGTGAAAAGTCTTTGGCCTCGGCGGGATTCGAACCCACGCATGGTCACCACCCTCGCTTTAGTACCGCGAGTGCTCTACCAGCTGAGCTACGAGGCCACGCCGGAGAATCTTGGACTTTCTGCAAATGGATCACAGTATACCCGCCCAAATTACAGTAGCACATGGCATCCACCACAGTGAACTAGCTTGTAATTTGACTGCCTATAGCAGGATTTCCCTTTGTACTAACCGGACTCCACCAGTTAAGTGCATTTGGCATGTTTACATTGTATTGATGGTTGGCAGATTTTGATAATGTTTTGAGGTGATCCAAATGTGAAAAGTCTTTGGCCTCGGCGGGATTCGAACCCACGCATGGTCACCACCCTCGCTTTAGTACCGCGAGTGCTCTACCAGCTGAGCTACGAGGCCACGCCGGAGAACCTTGGACTTTCTGCAAATGGATCACAGTATACCCGCCCAAATTACAGTAGCACATGGCATCCACCACAGTGAACTAGCTTGTAATTTGACTGCCTATAGCGGGATTTCCCTTTGTACTAACCGGACTCCACCAGTTAAGTGCATTTGGCATGTTTACATTGTATTGATGGTTGGCAGATTTTGATAATGTTTTGAGGTGATCCAAATGTGAAAAGTCTCTTTGGCCTCGGCGGGATTCGAACCCACGCATGGTCACCACCCTCGCTTTAGTACCGCGAGTGCTCTACCAGCTGAGCTACGAGGCCACGCCGGAGAACCTTGGACTTTCTGCAAATGGATCACAGTATACCCGCCCAAATTACAGTAGCACATGGCATCCACCACAGTGAACTAGCTTGTAATTTGACTGCCTATAGCAGGATTTCCCTTTGTACTAACCGGACTCCACCAGTTAAGTGCATTTGGCATGTTTACATTGTATTGATGGTTGGCAGATTTTGATAATGTTTTGAGGTGATCCAAATGTGAAAAGTCTTTGGCCTCGGCGGGATTCGAACCCACGCATGGTCACCACCCTCGCTTTAGTACCGCGAGTGCTCTACCAGCTGAGCTACGAGGCCACGCCGGAGAACCTTGGACTTTCTGCAAATGGATCACAGTATACCCGCCCAAATTACAGTAGCACATGGCATCCACCACAGTGAACTAGCTTGTAATTTGACTGCCTATAGCAGGATTTCCCTTTGTACTAACCGGACTCCACCAGTTAAGTGCATTTGGCATGTTTACATAGTATTGATGGTTGGCAGAGTTTGATAATGTTTTGAGGTGATCCAAATGTGAAAAGTTTTTGGCCTCGGCGGGATTCGAACCCACGCATGGTCACCACCCTCGCTTTAGTACCGCGAGTGCTCTACCAGCTGAGCTACGAGGCCACGCCGGAGAACCTTGGACTTTCTGCAAATGGATCACAGTATACCCACCCAAATTACAGTAGCACATGGCATCCACCACAGTGAACTAGCTTGTAATTTGACTGCCTATAGCAGGATTTCCCTTTGTACTAACCGGACTCCACCAGTTAAGTGCATTTGGCATGTTTACATTGTATTGATGGTTGGCAGATTTTGATAATGTTTTGAGGTGATCCAAATGTGAAAAGTCTTTGGCCTCGGCGGGATTCGAACCCACGCATGGTCACCACCCTCGCTTTAGTACCGCGAGTGCTCTACCAGCTGAGCTACGAGGCCACGCCGGAGAATCTTGGACTTTCTGCAAATGGATCACAGTATACCCGCCCAAATTACAGTAGCACATGGCATCCACCACAGTGAACTAGCTTGTAATTTGACTGCCTATAGCAGGATTTCCCTTTGTACTAACCGGACTCCACCAGTTAAGTGCATTTGGCATGTTTACATTGTATTGATGGTTGGCAGATTTTGATAATGTTTTGAGGTGATCCAAATGTGAAAAGTCTCTTTGGCCTCGGCGGGATTCGAACCCACGCATGGTCACCACCCTCGCTTTAGTACCGCGAGTGCTCTACCAGCTGAGCTACGAGGCCACGCCGGAGAACCTTGGACTTTCTGCAAATGGATCACAGTATACCCGCCCAAATTACAGTAGCACATGGCATCCACCACAGTGAACTAGCTTGTAATTTGACTGCCTATAGCAGGATTTCCCTTTGTACTAACCGGACTCCACCAGTTAAGTGCATTTGGCATGTTTACATTGTATTGATGGTTGGCAGATTTTGATAATGTTTTGAGGTGATCCAAATGTGAAAAGTCTTTGGCCTCGGCGGGATTCGAACCCACGCATGGTCACCACCCTCGCTTTAGTACCGCGAGTGCTCTACCAGCTGAGCTACGAGGCCACGCCGGAGAACCTTGGACTTTCTGCAAATGGATCACAGTATACCCGCCCAAATTACAGTAGCACATGGCATCCACCACAGTGAACTAGCTTGTAATTTGACTGCCTATAGCAGGATTTCCCTTTGTACTAACCGGACTCCACCAGTTAAGTGCATTTGGCATGTTTACATAGTATTGATGGTTGGCAGAGTTTGATAATGTTTTGAGGTGATCCAAATGTGAAAAGTCTTTGGCCTCGGCGGGATTCGAACCCACGCATGGTCACCACCCTCGCTTTAGTACCGCGAGTGCTCTACCAGCTGAGCTACGAGGCCACGCCGGAGAATCTTGGACTTTCTGCAAATGGATCACAGTATACCCGCCCAAATTACAGTAGCACATGGCATCCACCACAGTGAACTAGCTTGTAATTTGACTGCCTATAGCAGGATTTCCCTTTGTACTAACCGGACTCCACCAGTTAAGTGCATTTGGCATGTTTACATTGTATTGATGGTTGGCAGATTTTGATAATGTTTTGAGGTGATCCAAATGTGAAAAGTCTTTGGCCTCGGCGGGATTCGAACCCACGCATGGTCACCACCCTCGCTTTAGTACCGCGAGTGCTCTACCAGCTGAGCTACGAGGCCACGCCGGAGAACCTTGGACTTTCTGCAAATGGATCACAGTATACCCGCCCAAATTACAGTAGCACATGGCATCCACCACAGTGAACTAGCTTGTAATTTGACTGCCTATAGCAGGATTTCCCTTTGTACTAACCGGACTCCACCAGTTAAGTGCATTTGGCATGTTTACATAGTATTGATGGTTGGCAGAGTTTGATAATGTTTTGAGGTGATCCAAATGTGAAAAGTCTCTTTGGCCTCGGCGGGATTCGAACCCACGCATGGTCACCACCCTCGCTTTAGTACCGCGAGTTCTCTACCAGCTGAGCTACGAGGCCACGCCGGAGTACCTTGGACTTTCCTCAAATGGATCACAGTATACCCGCCCAATTACAGTAGCACATGGCATCCACCACAGTGAACTAGCTTGTAATTTGACTGCCTATAGCAGGATTTCCCTTTGTACTAACCGGACTCCACCAGTTAAGTGCATTTGGCATGTTTACATAGTATTGATGGTTGGCAGATTTTGATAATGTTTTGAGGTGATCCAAATGTGAAAAGTCTTTGGCCTCGGCGGGATTCGAACCCACGCATGGTCACCACCCTCGCTTTAGTACCGCGAGTGCTCTACCAGCTGAGCTACGAGGCCACGCCGGAGAATCTTGGACTTTCTGCAAATGGATCACAGTATACCCGCCCAAATTACAGTAGCACATGGCATCCACCACAGTGAACTAGCTTGTAATTTGACTGCCTATAGCAGGATTTCCCTTTGTACTAACCGGACTCCACCAGTTAAGTGCATTTGGCATGTTTACATTGTATTGATGGTTGGCAGATTTTGATAATGTTTTGAGGTGATCCAAATGTGAAAAGTCTTTGGCCTCGGCGGGATTCGAACCCACGCATGGTCACCACCCTCGCTTTAGTACCGCGAGTGCTCTACCAGCTGAGCTACGAGGCCACGCCGGAGAACCTTGGACTTTCTGCAAATGGATCACAGTATACCCGCCCAAATTACAGTAGCACATGGCATCCACCACAGTGAACTAGCTTGTAATTTGACTGCCTATAGCAGGATTTCCCTTTGTACTAACCGGACTCCACCAGTTAAGTGCATTTGGCATGTTTACATTGTATTGATGGTTGGCAGATTTTGATAATGTTTTGAGGTGATCCAAATGTGAAAAGTCTTTGGCCTCGGCGGGATTCGAACCCACGCATGGTCACCACCCTCGCTTTAGTACCGCGAGTGCTCTACCAGCTGAGCTACGAGGCCACGCCGGAGAACCTTGGACTTTCTGCAAATGGATCACATTATACCCGCCCAAATTACAGTAGCACATGGCATCCACCACAGTGAACTAGCTTGTAATTTGACTGCCTATAGCAGGATTTCCCTTTGTACTAACCGGACTCCACCAGTTAAGTGCATTTGGCATGTTTACATAGTATTGATGGTTGGCAGAGTTTGATAATGTTTTGAGGTGATCCAAATGTGAAAAGTCTTTGGCCTCGGCGGGATTCGAACCCACGCATGGTCACCACCCTCGCTTTAGTACCGCGAGTGCTCTACCAGCTGAGCTACGAGGCCACGCCGGAGAACCTTGGACTTTCTGCAAATGGATCACAGTATACCCGCCCAAATTACAGTAGCACATGGCATCCACCACAGTGAACTAGCTTGTAATTTGACTGCCTATAGCAGGATTTCCCTTTGTACTAACCGGACTCCACCAGTTAAGTGCATTTGGCATGTTTACATTGTATTGATGGTTGGCAGATTTTGATAATGTTTTGAGGTGATCCAAATGTGAAAAGTCTTTGGCCTCGGCGGGATTCGAACCCACGCATGGTCACCACCCTCGCTTTAGTACCGCGAGTGCTCTACCAGCTGAGCTACGAGGCCACGCCGGAGAACCTTGGACTTTCTGCAAATGGATCACATTATACCCGCCCAAATTACAGTAGCACATGGCATCCACCACAGTGAACTAGCTTGTAATTTGACTGCCTATAGCAGGATTTCCCTTTGTACTAACCGGACTCCACCAGTTAAGTGCATTGGGCATGTTTACATTGTATTGATGGTTGGCAGATTTTGATAATGTTTTGAGGTGATCCAAATGTGAAAAGTCTTTGGCCTCGGCGGGATTCGAACCCACGCATGGTCACCACCCTCGCATTAGTACCGCGAGTGCTCTACCAGCTGAGCTACGAGGCCACGCCGGAGAACCTTGGACTTTCTGCAAATGGATCACAGTATACCCGCCCAAATTACAGTAGCACATGGCATCCACCACAGTGAACTAGCTTGTAATTTGACTGCCTATAGCAGGATTTCCCTTTGTACTAACCGGACTCCACCAGTTAAGTGCATTTGGCATGTTTACATTGTATTGATGGTTGGCAGATTTTGATAATGTTTTGAGGTGATCCAAATGTGAAAAGTCTTTGGCCTCGGCGGGATTCGAACCCACGCATGGTCACCACCCTCGCTTTAGTACCGCGAGTGCTCTACCAGCTGAGCTACGAGGCCACGCCGGAGAACCTTGGACTTTCTGCAAATGGATCACAGTATACCCGCCCAAATTACAGTAGCACATGGCATCCACCACAGTGAACTAGCTTGTAATTTGACTGCCTATAGCAGGATTTCCCTTTGTACTAACCGGACTCCACCAGTTAAGTGCATTTGGCATGTTTACATAGTATTGATGGTTGGCAGAGTTTGATAATGTTTTGAGGTGATCCAAATGTGAAAAGTCTCTTTGGCCTCGGCGGGATTCGAACCCACGCATGGTCACCACCCTCGCTTTAGTACCGCGAGTTCTCTACCAGCTGAGCTACGAGGCCACGCCGGAGTACCTTGGACTTTCCTCAAATGGATCACAGTATACCCGCCCAATTACAGTAGCACATGGCATCCACCACAGTGAACTAGCTTGTAATTTGACTGCCTATAGCAGGATTTCCCTTTGTACTAACCGGACTCCACCAGTTAAGTGCATTTGGCATGTTTACATAGTATTGATGGTTGGCAGATTTTGATAATGTTTTGAGGTGATCCAAATGTGAAAAGTCTTTGGCCTCGGCGGGATTCGAACCCACGCATGGTCACCACCCTCGCTTTAGTACCGCGAGTGCTCTACCAGCTGAGCTACGAGGCCACGCCGGAGAATCTTGGACTTTCTGCAAATGGATCACAGTATACCCGCCCAAATTACAGTAGCACATGGCATCCACCACAGTGAACTAGCTTGTAATTTGACTGCCTATAGCAGGATTTCCCTTTGTACTAACCGGACTCCACCAGTTAAGTGCATTTGGCATGTTTACATTGTATTGATGGTTGGCAGATTTTGATAATGTTTTGAGGTGATCCAAATGTGAAAAGTCTTTGGCCTCGGCGGGATTCGAACCCACGCATGGTCACCACCCTCGCTTTAGTACCGCGAGTGCTCTACCAGCTGAGCTACGAGGCCACGCCGGAGAACCTTGGACTTTCTGCAAATGGATCACAGTATACCCGCCCAAATTACAGTAGCACATGGCATCCACCACAGTGAACTAGCTTGTAATTTGACTGCCTATAGCAGGATTTCCCTTTGTACTAACCGGACTCCACCAGTTAAGTGCATTTGGCATGTTTACATTGTATTGATGGTTGGCAGATTTTGATAATGTTTTGAGGTGATCCAAATGTGAAAAGTCTTTGGCCTCGGCGGGATTCGAACCCACGCATGGTCACCACCCTCGCTTTAGTACCGCGAGTGCTCTACCAGCTGAGCTACGAGGCCACGCCGGAGAACCTTGGACTTTCTGCAAATGGATCACATTATACCCGCCCAAATTACAGTAGCACATGGCATCCACCACAGTGAACTAGCTTGTAATTTGACTGCCTATAGCAGGATTTCCCTTTGTACTAACCGGACTCCACCAGTTAAGTGCATTTGGCATGTTTACATAGTATTGATGGTTGGCAGAGTTTGATAATGTTTTGAGGTGATCCAAATGTGAAAAGTCTTTGGCCTCGGCGGGATTCGAACCCACGCATGGTCACCACCCTCGCTTTAGTACCGCGAGTGCTCTACCAGCTGAGCTACGAGGCCACGCCGGAGAACCTTGGACTTTCTGCAAATGGATCACAGTATACCCGCCCAAATTACAGTAGCACATGGCATCCACCACAGTGAACTAGCTTGTAATTTGACTGCCTATAGCAGGATTTCCCTTTGTACTAACCGGACTCCACCAGTTAAGTGCATTTGGCATGTTTACATTGTATTGATGGTTGGCAGATTTTGATAATGTTTTGAGGTGATCCAAATGTGAAAAGTCTTTGGCCTCGGCGGGATTCGAACCCACGCATGGTCACCACCCTCGCTTTAGTACCGCGAGTGCTCTACCAGCTGAGCTACGAGGCCACGCCGGAGAACCTTGGACTTTCTGCAAATGGATCACATTATACCCGCCCAAATTACAGTAGCACATGGCATCCACCACAGTGAACTAGCTTGTAATTTGACTGCCTATAGCAGGATTTCCCTTTGTACTAACCGGACTCCACCAGTTAAGTGCATTGGGCATGTTTACATTGTATTGATGGTTGGCAGATTTTGATAATGTTTTGAGGTGATCCAAATGTGAAAAGTCTTTGGCCTCGGCGGGATTCGAACCCACGCATGGTCACCACCCTCGCATTAGTACCGCGAGTGCTCTACCAGCTGAGCTACGAGGCCACGCCGGAGAACCTTGGACTTTCTGCAAATGGATCACAGTATACCCGCCCAAATTACAGTAGCACATGGCATCCACCACAGTGAACTAGCTTGTAATTTGACTGCCTATAGCAGGATTTCCCTTTGTACTAACCGGACTCCACCAGTTAAGTGCATTTGGCATGTTTACATTGTATTGATGGTTGGCAGATTTTGATAATGTTTTGAGGTGATCCAAATGTGAAAAGTCTTTGGCCTCGGCGGGATTCGAACCCACGCATGGTCACCACCCTCGCTTTAGTACCGCGAGTGCTCTACCAGCTGAGCTACGAGGCCACGCCGGAGAACCTTGGACTTTCTGCAAATGGATCACATTATACCCGCCCAAATTACAGTAGCACATGGCATCCACCACAGTGAACTAGCTTGTAATTTGACTGCCTATAGCAGGATTTCCCTTTGTACTAACCGGACTCCACCAGTTAAGTGCATTTGGCATGTTTACATAGTATTGATGGTTGGCAGAGTTTGATAATGTTTTGAGGTGATCCAAATGTGAAAAGTCTTTGGCCTCGGCGGGATTCGAACCCACGCATGGTCACCACCCTCGCTTTAGTACCGCGAGTGCTCTACCAGCTGAGCTACGAGGCCACGCCGGAGAACCTTGGACTTTCTGCAAATGGATCACAGTATACCCGCCCAAATTACAGTAGCACATGGCATCCACCACAGTGAACTAGCTTGTAATTTGACTGCCTATAGCAGGATTTCCCTTTGTACTAACCGGACTCCACCAGTTAAGTGCATTTGGCATGTTTACATTGTATTGATGGTTGGCAGATTTTGATAATGTTTTGAGGTGATCCAAATGTGAAAAGTCTTTGGCCTCGGCGGGATTCGAACCCACGCATGGTCACCACCCTCGCTTTAGTACCGCGAGTGCTCTACCAGCTGAGCTACGAGGCCACGCCGGAGAACCTTGGACTTTCTGCAAATGGATCACATTATACCCGCCCAAATTACAGTAGCACATGGCATCCACCACAGTGAACTAGCTTGTAATTTGACTGCCTATAGCAGGATTTCCCTTTGTACTAACCGGACTCCACCAGTTAAGTGCATTGGGCATGTTTACATTGTATTGATGGTTGGCAGATTTTGATAATGTTTTGAGGTGATCCAAATGTGAAAAGTCTTTGGCCTCGGCGGGATTCGAACCCACGCATGGTCACCACCCTCGCATTAGTACCGCGAGTGCTCTACCAGCTGAGCTACGAGGCCACGCCGGAGAACCTTGGACTTTCTGCAAATGGATCACAGTATACCCGCCCAAATTACAGTAGCACATGGCATCCACCACAGTGAACTAGCTTGTAATTTGACTGCCTATAGCAGGATTTCCCTTTGTACTAACCGGACTCCACCAGTTAAGTGCATTTGGCATGTTTACATTGTATTGATGGTTGGCAGATTTTGATAATGTTTTGAGGTGATCCAAATGTGAAAAGTCTTTGGCCTCGGCGGGATTCGAACCCACGCATGGTCACCACCCTCGCTTTAGTACCGCGAGTGCTCTACCAGCTGAGCTACGAGGCCACGCCGGAGAACCTTGGACTTTCTGCAAATGGATCACAGTATACCCGCCCAAATTACAGTAGCACATGGCATCCACCACAGTGAACTAGCTTGTAATTTGACTGCCTATAGCAGGATTTCCCTTTGTACTAACCGGACTCCACCAGTTAAGTGCATTTGGCATGTTTCCATTGTATTGATGGTTGGCAGATTTTGATAATGTTTTGAGGTGATCCAAATGTGAAAAGTCTTTGGCCTCGGCGGGATTCGAACCCACGCATGGTCACCACCCTCGCTTTAGTACCGCGAGTGCTCTACCAGCTGAGCTACGAGGCCACGCCGGAGAACCTTGGACTTTCTGCAAATGGATCACAGTATACCCGCCCAAATTACAGTAGCACATGGCATCCACCACAGTGAACTAGCTTGTAATTTGACTGCCTATAGCAGGATTTCCCTTTGTACTAACCGGACTCCACCAGTTAAGTGCATTTGGCATGTTTACATTGTATTGATGGTTGGCAGAGTTTGATAATGTTTTGAGGTGATCCAAATGTGAAAAGTCTTTGGCCTCGGCGGGATTCGAACCCACGCATGGTCACCACCCTCGTTTTAGTACCGCGAGTGCTCTACCAGCTGAGCTACGAGGCCACGCCGGAGAACCTTGGACTTTCTGCAAATGGATCACAGTATACCCGCCCAAATTACAGTAGCACATGGCATCCACCACAGTGAACTAGCTTGTAATTTGACTGCCTATAGCAGGATTTCCCTTTGTACTAACCGGACTCCACCAGTTAAGTGCATTTGGCATGTTTACATTGTATTGATGGTTGGCAGATTTTGATAATGTTTTGAGGTGATCCAAATGTGAAAAGTCTTTGGCCTCGGCGGGATTCGAACCCACGCATGGTCACCACCCTCGCTTTAGTACCGCGAGTGCTCTACCAGCTGAGCTACGAGGCCACGCCGGAGAATCTTGGACTTTCTGCAAATGGATCACAGTATACCCGCCCAAATTACAGTAGCACATGGCATCCACCACAGTGAACTAGCTTGTAATTTGACTGCCTATAGCAGGATTTCCCTTTGTACTAACCGGACTCCACCAGTTAAGTGCATTTGGCATGTTTACATTGTATTGATGGTTGGCAGAGTTTGATAATGTTTTGAGGTGATCCAAATGTGAAAAGTCTTTGGCCTCGGCGGGATTCGAACCCACGCATGGTCACCACCCTCGCTTTAGTACCGCGAGTGCTCTACCAGCTGAGCTACGAGGCCACGCCGGAGAACCTTGGACTTTCTGCAAATGGATCACAGTATACCCGCCCAAATTACAGTAGCACATGGCATCCACCACAGTGAACTAGCTTGTAATTTGACTGCCTATAGCAGGATTTCCCTTTGTACTAACCGGACTCCACCAGTTAAGTGCATTTGGCATGTTTACATAGTATTGATGGTTGGCAGATTTTGATAATGTTTTGAGGTGATCCAAATGTGAAAAGTCTTTGGCCTCGGCGGGATTCGAACCCACGCATGGTCACCACCCTCGCTTTAGTACCGCGAGTTCTCTACCAGCTGAGCTACGAGGCCACGCCGGAGAACCTTGGACTTTCTGCAAATGGATCACAGTATACCCGCCCAAATTACAGTAGCACATGGCATCCACCACAGTGAACTAGCTTGTAATTTGACTGCCTATAGCAGGATTTCCCTTTGTACTAACCGGACTCCACCAGTTAAGTGCATTTGGCATGTTTACATTGTATTGATGGTTGGCAGATTTTGATAATGTTTTGAGGTGATCCAAATGTGAAAAGTCTTTGGCCTCGGCGGGATTCGAACCCACGCATGGTCACCACCCTCGCTTTAGTACCGCGAGTGCTCTACCAGCTGAGCTACGAGGCCACGCCGGAGAATCTTGGACTTTCTGCAAATGGATCACATTATACCCGCCCAAATTACAGTAGCACATGACATCCACCACAGTGAACTAGCTTGTAATTTGACTGCCTATAGCAGGATTTCCCTTTGTACTAACCGGACTCCACCAGTTAAGTGCATTGGGCATGTTTACATTGTATTGATGGTTGGCAGATTTTGATAATGTTTTGAGGTGATCCAAATGTGAAAAGTCTTTGGCCTCGGCGGGATTCGAACCCACGCATGGTCACCACCCTCGCTTTAGTACCGCGAGTGCTCTACCAGCTGAGCTACGAGGGCACGCCGGAGAACCTTGGACTTTCTGCAAATGGATCACAGTATACCCGCCCAAATTACAGTAGCACATGGCATCCACCACAGTGAACTAGCTTGTAATTTGACTGCCTATAGCAGGATTTCCCTTTGTACTAACCGGACTCCACCAGTTAAGTGCATTTGGCATGTTTACATTGTATTGATGGTTGGCAGATTTTGATAATGTTTTGAGGTGATCCAAATGTGAAAAGTCTTTGGCCTCGGCGGGATTCGAACCCACGCATGGTCACCACCCTCGCTTTAGTACCGCGAGTGCTCTACCAGCTGAGCTACGAGGCCACGCCGGAGAACCTTGGACTTTCTGCAAATGGATCACAGTATACCCACCCAAATTACAGTAGCACATGGCATCCACCACAGTGAACTAGCTTGTAATTTGACTGCCTATAGCAGGATTTCCCTTTGTACTAACCGGACTCCACCAGTTAAGTGCATTTGGCATGTTTACATTGTATTGATGGTTGGCAGATTTTGATAATGTTTTGAGGTGATCCAAATGTGAAAAGTTTTTGGCCTCGGCGGGATTCGAACCCACGCATGGTCACCACCCTCGCTTTAGTACCGCGAGTGCTCTACCAGCTGAGCTACGAGGCCACGCCGGAGAACCTTGGACTTTCTGCAAATGGATCACAGTATACCCGCCCAAATTACAGTAGCACATGGCATCCACCACAGTGAACTAGCTTGTAATTTGACTGCCTATAGCAGGATTTCCCTTTGTACTAACCGGACTCCACCAGTTAAGTGCATTTGGCATGTTTACATTGTATTGATGGTTGGCAGATTTTGATAATGTTTTGAGGTGATCCAAATGTGAAAAGTCTTTGGCCTCGGCGGGATTCGAACCCACGCATGGTCACCACCCTCGCTTTAGTACCGCGAGTTCTCTACCAGCTGAGCTACGAGGCCACGCCGGAGAATCTTGGACTTTCTGCAAATGGATCACAGTATACCCGCCCAAATTACAGTAGCACATGGCATCCACCACAGTGAACTAGCTTGTAATTTGACTGCCTATAGCAGGATTTCCCTTTGTACTAAGCGGACTCCACCAGTTAAGTGCATTTGGCATGTTTACATAGTATTGATGGTTGGCAGATTTTGATAATGTTTTGAGGTGATCCAAATGTGAAAAGTCTTTGGCCTCGGCGGGATTCGAACCCACGCATGGTCACCACCCTCGCTTTAGTACCGCGAGTGCTCTACCAGCTGAGCTACGAGGCCACGCCGGAGAACCTTGGACTTTCTGCAAATGGATCACAGTATACCCGCCCAAATTACAGTAGCACATGGCATCCACCACAGTGAACTAGCTTGTAATTTGACTGCCTATAGCAGGATTTCCCTTTGTACTAACCGGACTCCACCAGTTAAGTGCATTTGGCATGTTTACATTGTATTGATGGTTGGCAGATTTTGATAATGTTTTGAGGTGATCCAAATGTGAAAAGTCTTTGGCCTCGGCGGGATTCGAACCCACGCATGGTCACCACCCTCGCTTTAGTACCGCGAGTGCTCTACCAGCTGAGCTACGAGGCCACGCCGGAGAATCTTGGACTTTCTGCAAATGGATCACAGTATACCCGCCCAAATTACAGTAGCACATGGCATCCACCACAGTGAACTAGCTTGTAATTTGACTGCCTATAGCAGGATTTCCCTTTGTACTAACCGGACTCCACCAGTTAAGTGCATTTGGCATGTTTACATAGTATTGATGGTTGGCAGAGTTTGATAATGTTTTGAGGTGATCCAAATGTGAAAAGTTTTTGGCCTCGGCGGGATTCGAACCCACGCATGGTCACCACCCTCGCTTTAGTACCGCGAGTTCTCTACCAGCTGAGCTACGAGGCCACGCCGGAGAACCTTGGACTTTCTGCAAATGGATCACAGTATACCCGCCCAAATTACAGTAGCACATGGCATCCACCACAGTGAACTAGCTTGTAATTTGACTGCCTATAGCAGGATTTCCCTTTGTACTAACCGGACTCCACCAGTTAAGTGCATTTGGCATGTTTACATTGTATTGATGGTTGGCAGATTTTGATAATGTTTTGAGGTGATCCAAATGTGAAAAGTCTTTGGCCTCGGCGGGATTCGAACCCACGCATGGTCACCACCCTCGCTTTAGTACCGCGAGTGTTCTACCAGCTGAGCTACGAGGCCACGCCGGAGAATCTTGGACTTTCTGCAAATGGATCACATTATACCCGCCCAAATTACAGTAGCACATGGCATCCACCACAGTGAACTAGCTTGTAATTTGACTGCCTATAGCAGGATTTCCCTTTGTACTAACCGGACTCCATCAGTTAAGTGCATTGGGCATGTTTACATTGTATTGATGGTTGGCAGATTTTGATAATGTTTTGAGGTGATCCAAATGTGAAAAGTCTTTGGCCTCGGCGGGATTCGAACCCACGCATGGTCACCACCCTCGCTTTAGTACCGCGAGTGCTCTACCAGCTGAGCTACGAGGCCACGCCGGAGAACCTTGGACTTTCTGCAAATGGATCACAGTATACCCGCCCAAATTACAGTAGCACATGGCATCCACCACAGTGAACTAGCTTGTAATTTGACTGCCTATAGCAGGATTTCCCTTTGTACTAACCGGACTCCACCAGTTAAGTGCATTTGGCATGTTTACATTGTATTGATGGTTGGCAGATTTTGATAATGTTTTGAGGTGATCCAAATGTGAAAAGTCTTTGGCCTCGGCGGGATTCGAACCCACGCATGGTCACCACCCTCGCTTTAGTACCGCGAGTTCTCTACCAGCTGAGCTACGAGGCCACGCCGGAGAATCTTGGACTTTCTGCAAATGGATCACAGTATACCCGCCCAAATTACAGTAGCACATGGCATCCACCACAGTGAACTAGCTTGTAATTTGACTGCCTATAGCAGGATTTCCCTTTGTACTAACCGGACTCCACCAGTTAAGTGCATTTGGCATGTTTACATAGTATTGATGGTTGGCAGATTTTGATAATGTTTTGAGGTGATCCAAATGTGAAAAGTCTTTGGCCTCGGCGGGATTCGAACCCACGCATGGTCACCACCCTCGCTTTAGTACCGCGAGTGCTCTACCAGCTGAGCTACGAGGCCACGCCGGAGAACCTTGGACTTTCTGCAAATGGATCACAGTATACCCGCCCAAATTACAGTAGCACATGGCATCCACCACAGTGAACTAGCTTGTAATTTGACTGCCTATAGCAGGATTTCCCTTTGTACTAACCGGACTCCACCAGTTAAGTGCATTTGGCATGTTTACATTGTATTGATGGTTGGCAGATTTTGATAATGTTTTGAGGTGATCCAAATGTGAAAAGTCTTTGGCCTCGGCGGGATTCGAACCCACGCATGGTCACCACCCTCGCTTTAGTACCGCGAGTGCTCTACCAGCTGAGCTACGAGGCCACGCCGGAGAATCTTGGACTTTCTGCAAATGGATCACAGTATACCCGCCCAAATTACAGTAGCACATGGCATCCACCACAGTGAACTAGCTTGTAATTTGACTGCCTATAGCAGGATTTCCCTTTGTACTAAGCGGACTCCACCAGTTAAGTGCATTTGGCATGTTTACATTGTATTGATGGTTGGCAGAGTTTGATAATGTTTTGAGGTGATCCAAATGTGAAAAGTTTTTGGCCTCGGCGGGATTCGAACCCACGCATGGTCACCACCCTCGCTTTAGTACCGCGAGTGCTCTACCAGCTGAGCTACGAGGCCACGCCGGAGAACCTTGGACTTTCTGCAAATGGATCACAGTATACCCGCCCAAATTACAGTAGCACATGGCATCCACCACAGTGAACTAGCTTGTAATTTGACTGCCTATAGCAGGATTTCCCTTTGTACTAACCGGACTCCACCAGTTAAGTGCATTTGGCACGTTTACATTGTATTGATGGTTGGCAGATTTTGATAATGTTTTGAGGTGATCCAAATGTGAAAAGTCTTTGGCCTCGGCGGGATTCGAACCCACGCATGGTCACCACCCTCGCTTTAGTACCGCGAGTGCTCTACCAGCTGAGCTACGAGGCCACGCCGGAGAACCTTGGACTTTCTGCAAATGGATCACAGTATACCCGCCCAAATTACAGTAGCACATGGCATCCACCACAGTGAACTAGCTTGTAATTTGACTGCCTATAGCAGGATTTCCCTTTGTACTAACCGGACTCCACCAGTTAAGTGCATTTGGCATGTTTACATTGTATTGATGGTTGGCAGATTTTGATAATGTTTTGAGGTGATCCAAATGTGAAAAGTCTTTGGCCTCGGCGGGATTCGAACCCACGCATGGTCACCACCCTCGCTTTAGTACCGCGAGTGCTCTACCAGCTGAGCTACGAGGCCACGCCGGAGAATCTTGGACTTTCTGCAAATGGATCACAGTATACCCGCCCAAATTACAGTAGCACATGGCATCCACCACAGTGAACTAGCTTGTAATTTGACTGCCTATAGCAGGATTTCCCTTTGTACTAACCGGACTCCACCAGTTAAGTGCATTTGGCATGTTTACATAGTATTGATGGTTGGCAGAGTTTGATAATGTTTTGAGGTGATCCAAATGTGAAAAGTTTTTGGCCTCGGCGGGATTCGAACCCACGCATGGTCACCACCCTCGCTTTAGTACCGCGAGTTCTCTACCAGCTGAGCTACGAGGCCACGCCGGAGAACCTTGGACTTTCTGCAAATGGATCACAGTATACCCGCCCAAATTACAGTAGCACATGGCATCCACCACAGTGAACTAGCTTGTAATTTGACTGCCTATAGCAGGATTTCCCTTTGTACTAACCGGACTCCACCAGTTAAGTGCATTTGGCATGTTTACATTGTATTGATGGTTGGCAGATTTTGATAATGTTTTGAGGTGATCCAAATGTGAAAAGTCTTTGGCCTCGGCGGGATTCGAACCCACGCATGGTCACCACCCTCGCTTTAGTACCGCGAGTGTTCTACCAGCTGAGCTACGAGGCCACGCCGGAGAATCTTGGACTTTCTGCAAATGGATCACATTATACCCGCCCAAATTACAGTAGCACATGGCATCCACCACAGTGAACTAGCTTGTAATTTGACTGCCTATAGCAGGATTTCCCTTTGTACTAACCGGACTCCATCAGTTAAGTGCATTGGGCATGTTTACATTGTATTGATGGTTGGCAGATTTTGATAATGTTTTGAGGTGATCCAAATGTGAAAAGTCTTTGGCCTCGGCGGGATTCGAACCCACGCATGGTCACCACCCTCGCTTTAGTACCGCGAGTGCTCTACCAGCTGAGCTACGAGGCCACGCCGGAGAACCTTGGACTTTCTGCAAATGGATCACAGTATACCCGCCCAAATTACAGTAGCACATGGCATCCACCACAGTGAACTAGCTTGTAATTTGACTGCCTATAGCAGGATTTCCCTTTGTACTAACCGGACTCCACCAGTTAAGTGCATTTGGCATGTTTACATTGTATTGATGGTTGGCAGATTTTGATAATGTTTTGAGGTGATCCAAATGTGAAAAGTCTTTGGCCTCGGCGGGATTCGAACCCACGCATGGTCACCACCCTCGCTTTAGTACCGCAAGTTCTCTACCAGCTGAGCTACGAGGCCACGCCGGAGAATCTTGGACTTTCTGCAAATGGATCACAGTATACCCGCCCAAATTACAGTAGCACATGGCATCCACCACAGTGAACTAGCTTGTAATTTGACTGCCTATAGCAGGATTTCCCTTTGTACTAACCGGACTCCACCAGTTAAGTGCATTTGGCATGTTTACATAGTATTGATGGTTGGCAGATTTTGATAATGTTTTGAGGTGATCCAAATGTGAAAAGTCTTTGGCCTCGGCGGGATTCGAACCCACGCATGGTCACCACCCTCGCTTTAGTACCGCGAGTGCTCTACCAGCTGAGCTACGAGGCCACGCCGGAGAACCTTGGACTTTCTGCAAATGGATCACAGTATACCCGCCCAAATTACAGTAGCACATGGCATCCACCACAGTGAACTAGCTTGTAATTTGACTGCCTATAGCAGGATTTCCCTTTGTACTAACCGGACTCCACCAGTTAAGTGCATTTGGCATGTTTACATTGTATTGATGGTTGGCAGATTTTGATAATGTTTTGAGGTGATCCAAATGTGAAAAGTCTTTGGCCTCGGCGGGATTCGAACCCACGCATGGTCACCACCCTCGCTTTAGTACCGCGAGTGCTCTACCAGCTGAGCTACGAGGCCACGCCGGAGAATCTTGGACTTTCTGCAAATGGATCACAGTATACCCGCCCAAATTACAGTAGCACATGGCATCCACCACAGTGAACTAGCTTGTAATTTGACTGCCTATAGCAGGATTTCCCTTTGTACTAAGCGGACTCCACCAGTTAAGTGCATTTGGCATGTTTACATAGTATTGATGGTTGGCAGAGTTTGATAATGTTTTGAGGTGATCCAAATGTGAAAAGTTTTTGGCCTCGGCGGGATTCGAACCCACGCATGGTCACCACCCTCGCTTTAGTACCGCGAGTGCTCTACCAGCTGAGCTACGAGGCCACGCCGGAGAACCTTGGACTTTCTGCAAATGGATCACAGTATACCCGCCCAAATTACAGTAGCACATGGCATCCACCACAGTGAACTAGCTTGTAATTTGACTGCCTATAGCAGGATTTCCCTTTGTACTAACCGGACTCCACCAGTTAAGTGCATTTGGCATGTTTACATTGTATTGATGGTTGGCAGATTTTGATAATGTTTTGAGGTGATCCAAATGTGAAAAGTCTTTGGCCTCGGCGGGATTCGAACCCACGCATGGTCACCACCCTCGCTTTAGTACCGCGAGTGCTCTACCAGCTGAGCTACGAGGCCACGCCGGAGAACCTTGGACTTTCTGCAAATGGATCACAGTATACCCGCCCAAATTACAGTAGCACATGGCATCCACCACAGTGAACTAGCTTGTAATTTGACTGCCTATAGCAGGATTTCCCTTTGTACTAACCGGACTCCACCAGTTAAGTGCATTTGGCATGTTTACATTGTATTGATGGTTGGCAGATTTTGATAATGTTTTGAGGTGATCCAAATGTGAAAAGTCTTTGGCCTCGGCGGGATTCGAACCCACGCATGGTCACCACCCTCGCTTTAGTACCGCGAGTGCTCTACCAGCTGAGCTACGAGGCCACGCCGGAGAACCTTGGACTTTCTGCAAATGGATCACATTATACCCGCCCAAATTACAGTAGCACATGGCATCCACCACAGTGAACTAGCTTGTAATTTGACTGCCTATAGCAGGATTTCCCTTTGTACTAACCGGACTCCACCAGTTAAGTGCATTTGGCATGTTTACATTGTATTGATGGTTGGCAGAGTTTGATAATGTTTTGAGGTGATCCAAATGTGAAAAGTCTTTGGCCTCGGCGGGATTCGAACCCACGCATGGTCACCACCCTCGCTTTAGTACCGCGAGTTCTCTACCAGCTGAGCTACGAGGCCACGCCGGAGAATCTTGGACTTTCTGCAAATGGATCACATTATACCCGCCCAAATTACAGTAGCACATGGCATCCACCACAGTGAACTAGCTTGTAATTTGACTGCCTATAGCAGGATTTCCCTTTGTACTAACCGGACTCCACCAGTTAAGTGCATTTGGCATGTTTACATTGTATTGATGGTTGGCAGATTTTGATAATGTTTTGAGGTGATCCAAATGTGAAAAGTCTTTGGCCTCGGCGGGATTCGAACCCACGCATGGTCACCACCCTCGCTTTAGTACCGCGAGTGCTCTACCAGCTGAGCTACGAGGCCACGCCGGAGAACCTTGGACTTTCTGCAAATGGATCACAGTATACCCACCCAAATTACAGTAGCACATGGCATCCACCACAGTGAACTAGCTTGTAATTTGACTGCCTATAGCAGGATTTCCCTTTGTACTAACCGGACTCCACCAGTTAAGTGCATTTGGCATGTTTACATTGTATTGATGGTTGGCAGATTTTGATAATGTTTTGAGGTGATCCAAATGTGAAAAGTCTTTGGCCTCGGCGGGATTCGAACCCACGCATGGTCACCACCCTCGCTTTAGTACCGCGAGTTCTCTACCAGCTGAGCTACGAGGCCACGCCGGAGAATCTTGGACTTTCTGCAAATGGATCACAGTATACCCGCCCAAATTACAGTAGCACATGGCATCCACCACAGTGAACTAGCTTGTAATTTGACTGCCTATAGCAGGATTTCCCTTTGTACTAACCGGACTCCACCAGTTAAGTGCATTTGGCATGTTTACATAGTATTGATGGTTGGCAGAGTTTGATAATGTTTTGAGGTGATCCAAATGTGAAAAGTCTTTGGCCTCGGCGGGATTCGAACCCACGCATGGTCACCACCCTCGCTTTAGTACCGCGAGTGCTCTACCAGCTGAGCTACGAGGCCACGCCGGAGAATCTTGGACTTTCTGCAAATGGATCACAGTATACCCGCCCAAATTACAGTAGCACATGGCATCCACCACAGTGAACTAGCTTGTAATTTGACTGCCTATAGCAGGATTTCCCTTTGTACTAACCGGACTCCACCAGTTAAGTGCATTTGGCATGTTTACATTGTATTGATGGTTGGCAGATTTTGATAATGTTTTGAGGTGATCCAAATGTGAAAAGTCTTTGGCCTCGGCGGGATTCGAACCCACGCATGGTCACCACCCTCGCTTTAGTACCGCGAGTGCTCTACCAGCTGAGCTACGAGGCCACGCCGGAGAATCTTGGACTTTCTGCAAATGGATCACAGCATACCCGCCCAAATTACAGTAGCACATGGCATCCACCACAGTGAACTAGCTTGTAATTTGACTGCCTATAGCAGGATTTCCCTTTGTACTAACCGGACTCCACCAGTTAAGTGCATTTGGCATGTTTACATTGTATTGATGGTTGGCAGATTTTGATAATGTTTTGAGGTGATCCAAATGTGAAAAGTCTTTGGCCTCGGCGGGATTCGAACCCACGCATGGTCACCACCCTCGCTTTAGTACCGCGAGTGCTCTACCAGCTGAGCTACGAGGCCACGCCGGAGAACCTTGGACTTTCTGCAAATGGATCACATTATACCCGCCCAAATTACAGTAGCACATGGCATCCACCACAGTGAACTAGCTTGTAATTTGACTGCCTATAGCAGGATTTCCCTTTGTACTAACCGGACTCCACCAGTTAAGTGCATTGGGCATGTTTACATAGTATTGATGGTTGGCAGAGTTTGATAATGTTTTGAGGTGATCCAAATGTGAAAAGTTTTTGGCCTCGGCGGGATTCGAACCCACGCATGGTCACCACCCTCGCTTTAGTACCGCGAGTGCTCTACCAGCTGAGCTACGAGGCCACGCCGGAGAATCTTGGACTTTCTGCAAATGGATCACAGTATACCCGCCCAAATTACAGTAGCACATGGCATCCACCACAGTGAACTAGCTTGTAATTTGACTGCCTATAGCAGGATTTCCCTTTGTACTAAGCGGACTCCACCAGTTAAGTGCATTTGGCATGTTTACATAGTATTGATGGTTGGCAGATTTTGATAATGTTTTGAGGTGATCCAAATGTGAAAAGTCTTTGGCCTCGGCGGGATTCGAACCCACGCATGGTCACCACCCTCGCTTTAGTACCGCGAGTTCTCTACCAGCTGAGCTACGAGGCCACGCCGGAGAATCTTGGACTTTCTGCAAATGGATCACAGTATACCCGCCCAAATTACAGTAGCACATGGCATCCACCACAGTGAACTAGCTTGTAATTTGACTGCCTATAGCAGGATTTCCCTTTGTACTAACCGGACTCCACCAGTTAAGTGCATTTGGCATGTTTACATAGTATTGATGGTTGGCAGAGTTTGATAATGTTTTGAGGTGATCCAAATGTGAAAAGTCTTTGGCCTCGGCGGGATTCGAACCCACGCATGGTCACCACCCTCGCTTTAGTACCGCGAGTGCTCTACCAGCTGAGCTACGAGGCCACGCCGGAGAATCTTGGACTTTCTGCAAATGGATCACAGTATACCCGCCCAAATTACAGTAGCACATGGCATCCACCACAGTGAACTAGCTTGTAATTTGACTGCCTATAGCAGGATTTCCCTTTGTACTAACCGGACTCCACCAGTTAAGTGCATTTGGCATGTTTACATTGTATTGATGGTTGGCAGATTTTGATAATGTTTTGAGGTGATCCAAATGTGAAAAGTCTTTGGCCTCGGCGGGATTCGAACCCACGCATGGTCACCACCCTCGCTTTAGTACCGCGAGTGCTCTACCAGCTGAGCTACGAGGCCACGCCGGAGAATCTTGGACTTTCTGCAAATGGATCACATTATACCCGCCCAAATTACAGTAGCACATGGCATCCACCACAGTGAACTAGCTTGTAATTTGACTGCCTATAGCAGGATTTCCCTTTGTACTAACCGGACTCCACCAGTTAAGTGCATTTGGCATGTTTACATTGTATTGATGGTTGGCAGATTTTGATAATGTTTTGAGGTGATCCAAATGTGAAAAGTCTTTGGCCTCGGCGGGATTCGAACCCACGCATGGTCACCACCCTCGCTTTAGTACCGCGAGTGCTCTACCAGCTGAGCTACGAGGCCACGCCGGAGAACCTTGGACTTTCTGCAAATGGATCACATTATACCCGCCCAAATTACAGTAGCACATGGCATCCACCACAGTGAACTAGCTTGTAATTTGACTGCCTATAGCAGGATTTCCCTTTGTACTAACCGGACTCCACCAGTTAAGTGCATTTGGCATGTTTTCATAGTATTGATGGTTGGCAGAGTTTGATAATGTTTTGAGGTGATCCAAATGTGAAAAGTTTTTGGCCTCGGCGGGATTCGAACCCACGCATGGTCACCACCCTCGCTTTAGTACCGCGAGTGCTCTACCAGCTGAGCTACGAGGCCACGCCGGAGAACCTTGGACTTTCTGCAAATGGATCACAGTATACCCGCCCAAATTACAGTAGCACATGGCATCCACCACAGTGAACTAGCTTGTAATTTGACTGCCTATAGCAGGATTTCCCTTTGTACTAACCGGACTCCACCAGTTAAGTGCATTTGGCATGTTTACATAGTATTGATGGTTGGCAGATTTTGATAATGTTTTGAGGTGATCCAAATGTGAAAAGTCTTTGGCCTCGGCGGGATTCGAACCCACGCATGGTCACCACCCTCGCTTTAGTACCGCGAGTGCTCTACCAGCTGAGCTACGAGGCCACGCCGGAGAACCTTGGACTTTCTGCAAATGGATCACAGTATACCCGCCCAAATTACAGTAGCACATGGCATCCACCACAGTGAACTAGCTTGTAATTTGACTGCCTATAGCAGGATTTCCCTTTGTACTAACCGGACTCCACCAGTTAAGTGCATTTGGCATGTTTACATAGTATTGATGGTTGGCAGAGTTTGATAATGTTTTGAGGTGATCCAAATGTGAAAAGTCTTTGGCCTCGGCGGGATTCGAACCCACGCATGGTCACCACCCTCGCTTTAGTACCGCGAGTGCTCTACCAGCTGAGCTACGAGGCCACGCCGGAGAATCTTGGACTTTCTGCAAATGGATCACATTATACCCGCCCAAATTACAGTAGCACATGGCATCCACCACAGTGAACTAGCTTGTAATTTGACTGCCTATAGCAGGATTTCCCTTTGTACTAACCGGACTCCACCAGTTAAGTGCATTTGGCATGTTTACATTGTATTGATGGTTGGCAGATTTTGATAATGTTTTGAGGTGATCCAAATGTGAAAAGTCTTTGGCCTCGGCGGGATTCGAACCCACGCATGGTCACCACCCTCGCTTTAGTACCGCGAGTGCTCTACCAGCTGAGCTACGAGGCCACGCCGGAGAACCTTGGACTTTCTGCAAATGGATCACAGTATACCCGCCCAAATTACAGTAGCACATGGCATCCACCACAGTGAACTAGCTTGTAATTTGACTGCCTATAGCAGGATTTCCCTTTGTACTAACCGGACTCCACCAGTTAAGTGCATTTGGCATGTTTACATAGTATTGATGGTTGGCAGAGTTTGATAATGTTTTGAGGTGATCCAAATGTGAAAAGTTTTTGGCCTCGGCGGGATTCGAACCCACGCATGGTCACCACCCTCGCTTTAGTACCGCGAGTGCTCTACCAGCTGAGCTACGAGGCCACGCCGGAGAATCTTGGACTTTCTGCAAATGGATCACAGTATACCCGCCCAAATTACAGTAGCACATGGCATCCACCACAGTGAACTAGCTTGTAATTTGACTGCCTATAGCAGGATTTCCCTTTGTACTAACCGGACTCCACCAGTTAAGTGCATTTGGCATGTTTACATTGTATTGATGGTTGGCAGATTTTGATAATGTTTTGAGGTGATCCAAATGTGAAAAGTCTTTGGCCTCGGCGGGATTCGAACCCACGCATGGTCACCACCCTCGCTTTAGTACTGCGAGTGCTCTACCAGCTGAGCTACGAGGCCACGCCGGAGAACCTTGGACTTTCTGCAAATGGATCACATTATACCCGCCCAAATTACAGTAGCACATGGCATCCACCACAGTGAACTAGCTTGTAATTTGACTGCCTATAGCAGGATTTCCCTTTGTACTAACCGGACTCCACCAGTTAAGTGCATTGGGCATGTTTTCATAGTATTGATGGTTGGCAGAGTTTGATAATGTTTTGAGGTGATCCAAATGTGAAAAGTTTTTGGCCTCGGCGGGATTCGAACCCACGCATGGTCACCACCCTCGCTTTAGTACCGCGAGTGCTCTACCAGCTGAGCTACGAGGCCACGCCGGAGAACCTTGGACTTTCTGCAAATGGATCACAGTATACCCGCCCAAATTACAGTAGCACATGGCATCCACCACAGTGAACTAGCTTGTAATTTGACTGCCTATAGCAGGATTTCCCTTTGTACTAACCGGACTCCACCAGTTAAGTGCATTTGGCATGTTTACATAGTATTGATGGTTGGCAGATTTTGATAATGTTTTGAGGTGATCCAAATGTGAAAAGTCTTTGGCCTCGGCGGGATTCGAACCCACGCATGGTCACCACCCTCGCTTTAGTACCGCGAGTGCTCTACCAGCTGAGCTACGAGGCCACGCCGGAGAACCTTGGACTTTCTGCAAATGGATCACAGTATACCCGCCCAAATTACAGTAGCACATGGCATCCACCACAGTGAACTAGCTTGTAATTTGACTGCCTATAGCAGGATTTCCCTTTGTACTAACCGGACTCCACCAGTTAAGTGCATTTGGCATGTTTACATAGTATTGATGGTTGGCAGAGTTTGATAATGTTTTGAGGTGATCCAAATGTGAAAAGTCTTTGGCCTCGGCGGGATTCGAACCCACGCATGGTCACCACCCTCGCTTTAGTACCGCGAGTGCTCTACCAGCTGAGCTACGAGGCCACGCCGGAGAATCTTGGACTTTCTGCAAATGGATCACATTATACCCGCCCAAATTACAGTAGCACATGGCATCCACCACAGTGAACTAGCTTGTAATTTGACTGCCTATAGCAGGATTTCCCTTTGTACTAACCGGACTCCACCAGTTAAGTGCATTTGGCATGTTTACATTGTATTGATGGTTGGCAGATTTTGATAATGTTTTGAGGTGATCCAAATGTGAAAAGTCTTTGGCCTCGGCGGGATTCGAACCCACGCATGGTCACCACCCTCGCTTTAGTACCGCGAGTGCTCTACCAGCTGAGCTACGAGGCCACGCCGGAGAACCTTGGACTTTCTGCAAATGGATCACAGTATACCCGCCCAAATTACAGTAGCACATGGCATCCACCACAGTGAACTAGCTTGTAATTTGACTGCCTATAGCAGGATTTCCCTTTGTACTAACCGGACTCCACCAGTTAAGTGCATTTGGCATGTTTACATAGTATTGATGGTTGGCAGAGTTTGATAATGTTTTGAGGTGATCCAAATGTGAAAAGTTTTTGGCCTCGGCGGGATTCGAACCCACGCATGGTCACCACCCTCGCTTTAGTACCGCGAGTGCTCTACCAGCTGAGCTACGAGGCCACGCCGGAGAATCTTGGACTTTCTGCAAATGGATCACAGTATACCCGCCCAAATTACAGTAGCACATGGCATCCACCACAGTGAACTAGCTTGTAATTTGACTGCCTATAGCAGGATTTCCCTTTGTACTAACCGGACTCCACCAGTTAAGTGCATTTGGCATGTTTACATTGTATTGATGGTTGGCAGATTTTGATAATGTTTTGAGGTGATCCAAATGTGAAAAGTCTTTGGCCTCGGCGGGATTCGAACCCACGCATGGTCACCACCCTCGCTTTAGTACCGCGAGTGCTCTACCAGCTGAGCTACGAGGCCACGCCGGAGAATCTTGGACTTTCTGCAAATGGATCACAGTATACCCGCCCAAATTACAGTAGCACATGGCATCCACCACAGTGAACTAGCTTGTAATTTGACTGCCTATAGCAGGATTTCCCTTTGTACTAACCGGACTCCACCAGTTAAGTGCATTGGGCATGTTTACATAGTATTGATGGTTGGCAGATTTTGATAATGTTTTGAGGTGATCCAAATGTGAAAAGTCTTTGGCCTCGGCGGGATTCGAACCCACGCATGGTCACCACCCTCGCTTTAGTACCGCGAGTGCTCTACCAGCTGAGCTACGAGGCCACGCCGGAGAATCTTGGACTTTCTGCAAATGGATCACAGTATACCCGCCCAAATTACAGTAGCACATGGCATCCACCACAGTGAACTAGCTTGTAATTTGACTGCCTATAGCAGGATTTCCCTTTGTACTAACCGGACTCCACCAGTTAAGTGCATTTGGCATGTTTACATTGTATTGATGGTTGGCAGATTTTGATAATGTTTTGAGGTGATCCAAATGTGAAAAGTCTTTGGCCTCGGCGGGATTCGAACCCACGCATGGTCACCACCCTCGCTTTAGTACCGCGAGTGCTCTACCAGCTGAGCTACGAGGCCACGCCGGAGAATCTTGGACTTTCTGCAAATGGATCACAGTATACCCGCCCAAATTACAGTAGCACATGGCATCCACCACAGTGAACTAGCTTGTAATTTGACTGCCTATAGCAGGATTTCCCTTTGTACTAACCGGACTCCACCAGTTAAGTGCATTTGGCATGTTTACATAGTATTGATGGTTGGCAGATTTTGATAATGTTTTGAGGTGATCCAAATGTGGAAAGTCTTTGGCCTCGGCGGGATTCGAACCCACGCATGGTCACCACCCTCGCTTTAGTACCGCGAGTGCTCTACCAGCTGAGCTACGAGGCCACGCCGGAGAACCTTGGACTTTCTGCAAATGGATCACAGTATACCCGCCCAAATTACAGTAGCACATGGCATCCACCACAGTGAACTAGCTTGTAATTTGACTGCCTATAGCAGGATTTCCCTTTGTACTAACCGGACTCCACCAGTTAAGTGCATTTGGCATGTTTACATTGTATTGATGGTTGGCAGATTTTGATAATGTTTTGAGGTGATCCAAATGTGAAAAGTCTTTGGCCTCGGCGGGATTCGAACCCACGCATGGTCACCACCCTCGCTTTAGTACCGCGAGTGCTCTACCAGCTGAGCTACGAGGCCACGCCGGAGAATCTTGGACTTTCTGCAAATGGATCACAGTATACCCGCCCAAATTACAGTAGCACATGGCATCCACCACAGTGAACTAGCTTGTAATTTGACTGCCTATAGCAGGATTTCCCTTTGTACTAACCGGACTCCACCAGTTAAGTGCATTGGGCATGTTTACATTGTATTGATGGTTGGCAGATTTTGATAATGTTTTGAGGTGATCCAAATGTGAAAAGTCTTTGGCCTCGGCGGGATTCGAACCCACGCATGGTCACCACCCTCGCTTTAGTACCGCGAGTGCTCTACCAGCTGAGCTACGAGGCCACGCCGGAGAACCTTGGACTTTCTGCAAATGGATCACAGTATACCCGCCCAAATTACAGTAGCACATGGCATCCACCACAGTGAACTAGCTTGTAATTTGACTGCCTATAGCAGGATTTCCCTTTGTACTAACCGGACTCCACCAGTTAAGTGCATTTGGCATGTTTACATTGTATTGATGGTTGGCAGATTTTGATAATGTTTTGAGGTGATCCAAATGTGAAAAGTCTTTGGCCTCGGCGGGATTCGAACCCACGCATGGTCACCACCCTCGCTTTAGTACCGCGAGTGCTCTACCAGCTGAGCTACGAGGCCACGCCGGAGAACCTTGGACTTTCTGCAAATGGATCACAGTATACCCGCCCAAATTACAGTAGCACATGACATCCACCACAGTGAACTAGCTTGTAATTTGACTGCCTATAGCAGGATTTCCCTTTGTACTAACCGGACTCCACCAGTTAAGTGCATTGGGCATGTTTACATTGTATTGATGGTTGGCAGAGTTTGATAATGTTTTGAGGTGATCCAAATGTGAAAAGTCTTTGGCCTCGGCGGGATTCGAACCCACGCATGGTCACCACCCTCGCTTTAGTACCGCGAGTGCTCTACCAGCTGAGCTACGAGGCCACGCCGGAGAACCTTGGACTTTCTGCAAATGGATCACAGTATACCCGCCCAAATTACAGTAGCACATGGCATCCACCACAGTGAACTAGCTTGTAATTTGACTGCCTATAGCAGGATTTCCCTTTGTACTAACCGGACTCCACCAGTTAAGTGCATTTGGCATGTTTACATTGTATTGATGGTTGGCAGATTTTGATAATGTTTTGAGGTGATCCAAATGTGAAAAGTCTTTGGCCTCGGCGGGATTCGAACCCACGCATGGTCACCACCCTCGCTTTAGTACCGCGAGTGCTCTACCAGCTGAGCTACGAGGCCATGCCGGAGAATCTTGGACTTTCTGCAAATGGATCACAGTATACCCGCCCAAATTACAGTAGCACATGGCATCCACCACAGTGAACTAGCTTGTAATTTGACTGCCTATAGCAGGATTTCCCTTTGTACTAACCGGACTCCACCAGTTAAGTGCATTTGGCATGTTTACATTGTATTGATGGTTGGCAGATTTTGATAATGTTTTGAGGTGATCCAAATGTGAAAAGTCTTTGGCCTCGGCGGGATTCGAACCCACGCATGGTCACCACCCTCGCTTTAGTACCGCGAGAGCTCTACCAGCTGAGCTACGAGGCCACGCCGGAGAACCTTGGACTTTCTGCAAATGGATCACAGTATACCCGCCCAAATTACAGTAGCACATGGCATCCACCACAGTGAACTAGCTTGTAATTTGACTGCCTATAGCAGGATTTCCCTTTGTACTAACCGGACTCCACCAGTTAAGTGCATTGGGCATGTTTACATTGTATTGATGGTTGGCAGATTTTGATAATGTTTTGAGGTGATCCAAATGTGAAAAGTCTTTGGCCTCGGCGGGATTCGAACCCACGCATGGTCACCACCCTCGCTTTAGTACCGCGAGTGCTCTACCAGCTGAGCTACGAGGCCACGCCGGAGAACCTTGGACTTTCTGCAAATGGATCACAGTATACCCGCCCAAATTACAGTAGCACATGGCATCCACCACAGTGAACTAGCTTGTAATTTGACTGCCTATAGCAGGATTTCCCTTTGTACTAACCGGACTCCACCAGTTAAGTGCATTGGGCATGTTTACATTTTATTGATGGTTGGCAGATTTTGATAATGTTTTGAGGTGATCCAAATGTGAAAAGTCTTTGGCCTCGGCGGGATTCGAACCCACGCATGGTCACCACCCTCGCTTTAGTACCGCGAGTGCTCTACCAGCTGAGCTACGAGGCCACGCCGGAGAACCTTGGACTTTCTGCAAATGGATCACAGTATACCCGCCCAAATTACAGTAGCACATGGCATCCACCACAGTGAACTAGCTTGTAATTTGACTGCCTATAGCAGGATTTCCCTTTGTACTAACCGGACTCCACCAGTTAAGTGCATTTGGCATGTTTACATTGTATTGATGGTTGGCAGATTTTGATAATGTTTTGAGGTGATCCAAATGTGAAAAGTCTTTGGCCTCGGCGGGATTCGAACCCACGCATGGTCACCACCCTCGCTTTAGTACCGCGAGTGCTCTACCAGCTGAGCTACGAGGCCACGCCGGAGAACCTTGGACTTTCTGCAAATGGATCACAGTATACCCGCCCAAATTACAGTAGCACATGGCATCCACCACAGTGAACTAGCTTGTAATTTGACTGCCTATAGCAGGATTTCCCTTTGTACTAACCGGACTCCACCAGTTAAGTGCATTTGGCATGTTTACATTGTATTGATGGTTGGCAGATTTTGATAATGTTTTGAGGTGATCCAAATGTGAAAAGTCTTTGGCCTCGGCGGGATTCGAACCCACGCATGGTCACCACCCTCGCTTTAGTACCGCGAGAGCTCTACCAGCTGAGCTACGAGGCCATGCCGGAGAACCTTGGACTTTCTGCAAATGGATCACAGTATACCCGCCCAAATTACAGTAGCACATGGCATCCACCACAGTGAACTAGCTTGTAATTTGACTGCCTATAGCAGGATTTCCCTTTGTACTAACCGGACTCCACCAGTTAAGTGCATTGGGCATGTTTACATTTTATTGATGGTTGGCAGATTTTGATAATGTTTTGAGGTGATCCAAATGTGAAAAGTCTTTGGCCTCGGCGGGATTCGAACCCACGCATGGTCACCACCCTCGCTTTAGTACCGCGAGTGCTCTATCAGCTGAGCTACGAGGCCACGCCGGAGAACCTTGGACTTTCTGCAAATGGATCACAGTATACCCGCCCAAATTACAGTAGCACATGGCATCCACCACAGTGAACTAGCTTGTAATTTGACTGCCTATAGCAGGATTTCCCTTTGTACTAACCGGACTCCACCAGTTAAGTGCATTGGGCATGTTTACATTTTATTGATGGTTGGCAGATTTTGATAATGTTTTGAGGTGATCCAAATGTGAAAAGTCTTTGGCCTCGGCGGGATTCGAACCCACGCATGGTCACCACCCTCGCTTTAGTACCGCGAGTGCTCTACCAGCTGAGCTACGAGGCCACGCCGGAGAACCTTGGACTTTCTGCAAATGGATCACAGTATACCCGCCCAAATTACAGTAGCACATGGCATCCACCACAGTGAACTAGCTTGTAATTTGACTGCCTATAGCAGGATTTCCCTTTGTACTAACCGGACTCCACCAGTTAAGTGCATTTGGCATGTTTACATTGTATTGATGGTTGGCAGATTTTGATAATGTTTTGAGGTGATCCAAATGTGAAAAGTCTTTGGCCTCGGCGGGATTCGAACCCACGCATGGTCACCACCCTCGCTTTAGTACCGCGAGTGCTCTACCAGCTGAGCTACGAGGCCACGCCGGAGAACCTTGGACTTTCTGCAAATGGATCACAGTATACCCGCCCAAATTACAGTAGCACATGGCATCCACCACAGTGAACTAGCTTGTAATTTGACTGCCTATAGCAGGATTTCCCTTTGTACTAACCGGACTCCACCAGTTAAGTGCATTGGGCATGTTTACATTGTATTGATGGTTGGCAGATTTTGATAATGTTTTGAGGTGATCCAAATGTGAAAAGTCTTTGGCCTCGGCGGGATTCGAACCCACGCATGGTCACCACCCTCGCTTTAGTACCGCGAGAGCTCTACCAGCTGAGCTACGAGGCCATGCCGGAGAACCTTGGACTTTCTGCAAATGGATCACAGTATACCCGCCCAAATTACAGTAGCACATGGCATCCACCACAGTGAACTAGCTTGTAATTTGACTGCCTATAGCAGGATTTCCCTTTGTACTAACCGGACTCCACCAGTTAAGTGCATTGGGCATGTTTACATTTTATTGATGGTTGGCAGATTTTGATAATGTTTTGAGGTGATCCAAATGTGAAAAGTCTTTGGCCTCGGCGGGATTCGAACCCACGCATGGTCACCACCCTCGCTTTAGTACCGCGAGTGCTCTATCAGCTGAGCTACGAGGCCACGCCGGAGAACCTTGGACTTTCTGCAAATGGATCACAGTATACCCGCCCAAATTACAGTAGCACATGACATCCACCACAGTGAACTAGCTTGTAATTTGACTGCCTATAGCAGGATTTCCCTTTGTACTAACCGGACTCCACCAGTTAAGTGCATTGGGCATGTTTACATTGTATTGATGGTTGGCAGATTTTGATAATGTTTTGAGGTGATCCAAATGTGAAAAGTCTTTGGCCTCGGCGGGATTCGAACCCACGCATGGTCACCACCCTCGCATTAGTACCGCGAGTTCTCTACCAGCTGAGCTACGAGGCCACGCCGGAGAACCTTGGACTTTCTGCAAATGGATCACAGTATACCCGCCCAAATTACAGTAGCACATGGCATCCACCACAGTGAACTAGCTTGTAATTTGACTGCCTATAGCAGGATTTCCCTTTGTACTAACCGGACTCCACCAGTTAAGTGCATTGGGCATGTTTACATTGTATTGATGGTTGGCAGATTTTGATAATGTTTTGAGGTGATCCAAATGTGAAAAGTCTTTGGCCTCGGCGGGATTCGAACCCACGCATGGTCACCACCCTCGCTTTAGTACCGCGAGTGCTCTACCAGCTGAGCTACGAGGCCACGCCGGAGAATCTTGGACTTTCTGCAAATGGATCACAGTATACCCGCCCAAATTACAGTAGCACATGGCATCCACCACAGTGAACTAGCTTGTAATTTGACTGCCTATAGCAGGATTTCCCTTTGTACTAACCGGACTCCACCAGTTAAGTGCATTGGGCATGTTTACATTGTATTGATGGTTGGCAGAGTTTGATAATGTTTTGAGGTGATCCAAATGTGAAAAGTCTTTGGCCTCGGCGGGATTCGAACCCACGCATGGTCACCACCCTCGCTTTAGTACCGCGAGTGCTCTACCAGCTGAGCTACGAGGCCACGCCGGAGAATCTTGGACTTTCTGCAAATGGATCACAGTATACCCGCCCAAATTACAGTAGCACATGGCATCCACCACAGTGAACTAGCTTGTAATTTGACTGCCTATTGCAGGATTTCCCTTTGTACTAACCGGACTCCACCAGTTAAGTGCATTGGGCATGTTTACATTTTATTGATGGTTGGCAGATTTTGATAATGTTTTGAGGTGATCCAAATGTGAAAAGTCTTTGGCCTCGGCGGGATTCGAACCCACGCATGGTCACCACCCTCGCTTTAGTACCGCGAGTGCTCTACCAGCTGAGCTACGAGGCCACGCCGGAGAATCTTGGACTTTCTGCAAATGGATCACAGTATACCCGCCCAAATTACAGTAGCACATGGCATCCACCACAGTGAACTAGCTTGTAATTTGACTGCCTATAGCAGGATTTCCCTTTGTACTAACCGGACTCCACCAGTTAAGTGCATTTGGCATGTTTACATAGTATTGATGGTTGGCAGAGTTTGATAATGTTTTGAGGTGATCCAAATGTGAAAAGTCTTTGGCCTCGGCGGGATTCGAACCCACGCATGGTCACCACCCTCGCTTTAGTACCGCGAGAGCTCTACCAGCTGAGCTACGAGGCCATGCCGGAGAACCTTGGACTTTCTGCAAATGGATCACAGTATACCCGCCCAAATTACAGTAGCACATGGCATCCACCACAGTGAACTAGCTTGTAATTTGACTGCCTATAGCAGGATTTCCCTTTGTACTAACCGGACTCCACCAGTTAAGTGCATTGGGCATGTTTATATTGTATTGATGGTTGGCAGATTTTGATAATGTTTTGAGGTGATCCAAATGTGAAAAGTCTTTGGCCTCGGCGGGATTCGAACCCACGCATGGTCACCACCCTCGCTTTAGTACCGCGAGTGCTCTATCAGCTGAGCTACGAGGCCACGCCGGAGAACCTTGGACTTTCTGCAAATGGATCACAGTATACCCGCCCAAATTACAGTAGCACATGACATCCACCACAGTGAACTAGCTTGTAATTTGACTGCCTATAGCAGGATTTCCCTTTGTACTAACCGGACTCCACCAGTTAAGTGCATTGGGCATGTTTACATTGTATTGATGGTTGGCAGATTTTGATAATGTTTTGAGGTGATCCAAATGTGAAAATTCTTTGGCCTCGGCCTCCCTTATGGACTTGCTGTTTTTCACAATTTTCTCTCGAATGCTTTAAGCACCAATGATGGTGAAATCTTGGTGTTTCTATTGGAACTCCTGTGATAGCAGGATATTATTTTTCATGTTGTGGCTTTGGTCACAGTGCACTACAACAAACGATCCGGGTGCAAGGAGTCAAGCAATACAAGTTCACAGCTCTTGTTGTGGAGTTAGTTTGACTCCAGGCCGAGTAGAATAGTTTTCCAAATGGTTACATTCAGACGCTTCACTTGACTGTTTTCTTTTTGGTTAAACGGTGTAATACAACCCGGGGCGACTCCTCTTTCAAAAAGAAAACGTTTAATCCCCACGGACATAAGGGATGAGCCTCGATCCCAATGAATGCACCCCGGAGTTCCGAAAATTAGGGACGACTTGCAAAAGAATTTATTTACGGGTTGACTGCTCAAGTCTGGACACGCAAAAGCAAACGAAAATCTACAGCATTTGTCAATAATTATCAGTGAACATCGGTTATGGGTCGATGATGAGAGTGGACCTTTGAAGTCGATGGATAGCCCTTAGAACGGCTGAGTCGCTTTGAACAATGGACCGGTGGTGGTTTACTGGAACGTGGACTTTATTTCTGAAAAAGTCTCACAACTGGCAGTCATTTTTCGTACGTCCTAGAAAGAAAAAGACAAATTTCAAGATTGGACAAAATGAGCCATACGTGTGGTTCCCGGGTGACATAAGGTATTATGCAGTGGTCTTAGGTCGACCCCAGAGAGAACAGCTCCACCGCAAGATCTGAATAGGGCATCTGCGGCTGTCTTTTGTTCTCCTGGTCTGTGGACAACATCAAACCTGTATGAAGATAGTTCCGTTTGCCAACGTAGTGTCTTGTCAACAACCCTACTGAGTTGTTTGTTTCCAAATAATAAGGAGACAGGTCGTTGGTCGGTGATGAGTTTAAAATGGCTACCCAATAGCAGACGTCTCCGCTTTCGAATTGCTTCTACAACGGCATTAGCCTCTTTATCAACCGCTAAATGACTTCATTCATTTGGATTCAGCGTTCTGGAGAGGAACAAAACCCTACAGCCATCTTGGTTGAGTGTCGCCGCGGTGGCGATATCAGCGGTATCAGTCTCTAAGACAAATGGGACACCTGAACTAACTGTAGTCAAACAAACATCCGTCACTTCCATATTGAGGTTGGCTAGATAGTTTTTTCACTGGTTTGGTCAACAAAAATGTTTTATTGTGCAACAAGAAATAAACTTTGACTTAGAAATCGGAAATCCATTGCGATTAGTAAGCTGAGAAACCCATAGCTCGACGTTAGGATTTGACATCTTTTGGCTGCTGCAGCTCCAATAAGGATTTCAGTCGGTCAGGGTCCTGTTTTATGTTGCGCTTAGAAACCTGGAATCCACAAACTCAACTATTTTGGCTTCAAGTATGGTTTTGGTCTTGTCAAAAGTCAGACCGAAATTTTTGGCTACACACAAAAATACCCGAAGATTCGAATCATGGCTACTTGTAGATTTGCCGCAGCCACGCTATCGACGTGAGCGAATGTGCCTTAGTTCCTCCGTGGGAAATATATATATATATATATATATATATATATATATATATATATATATATATATATATATATATATATATATATATATATATATATATATATATATATATATATATATTGCCCTCTGAAAACAAGACACCCCATTGGTTATTTCAGAAGAGATAAGACAAAACTGTTATGACCGTCCACAAGCCTCGAAAGCAGTGAATTATTTTTCTCTGTCCAGAATTTCTATCTGATGGTAAGGGTTTTTGAGGTATAGTGTAGTAATCATGACGTATTCGGCCGTTTTTTCAACTATCTCGTCTACTTTTGGTAATGGATAAGCATCCAAGTTTGTGAGTTCATTGGTGATTTGAATATGGTCTACCGCTATTCTCCGTTCGTGATTATCTCTAGTGTTTTCGAGCAACTGAGTCCACCAGGAGGAGTTAGAGGGCTCCATGATCCTATCGGAAACAAGTCGTTTTAGTTTTCCCACGTGTAAATGTCATCTGGGCAGCGTCGTCGAGACTTCTTAGGTACGGGTTCGCATTCGGGAAATAAGTTCTGGAAAGGTGACGAAGCTGTAACGGTGGCCGATTTCAGTGGGCAAGCAGTAAGCGGACGTTCCTGTCCACCAAATGAGATGTTTGCCCTCTCACGGAGTCCAAGGAAATTGTGTCCGAGTAAAACATTTGTGCACGGGTTACTCAAAACTGATGGTCTGAACTGGTCATAGGCGCGACCTCTGAACTTGATTAAGACAAGGCAGTGACCCTTCGTGTCACTATATAGAGCGCTAGAAGCCATCGTTGTTTCCTCGAGAAGGACATATCAACCTTTTATTGGAGTATACCAGATTCGCTGAGACATAGCTAGCCAAACGGCCAGTATATTAAAAGAGCATTGTATGAGAAACTACTGGCTTGAAGGTTCACGATGGACTTAGAGACATTCTGGCGCGACAGCAGTGCACACAAGCAGCACAACACCAAACGCGGTGACGTAGAGTTTAGACTAAAATGACCCTTGATACGTGCCTGGAATACTTGCACAGAAGTTCGTGAGTTCATAAGAAATTTATTAGTAAGAGTACCACGATATTTAGTTATATTTATCCGCGTTACGAAAACGGAACATTCTGTTTTACTAAATTTCCTTGTGACCAGGTGGTGCCGTTCTGGTTTTTTCGTTCTCTGCTGATAAGGTGTACTGTTCAGTTTTTTACAGGGGGTGATCCATTACTTATAGAGGTAGCTGAACCGCATTCTTACCGTTTATTTTAACTCTGTTATATAGTATTTTCACGGTATATATAATTCCATCTATATATATATATATATATATATATATATATATATATATATATGCTTGTAAATGTTAACGCGTATATAAATCGTTGGAAAATTAGGTAGTCGAATACATGCACTACTGAGTACTGATCACCGTGTGACGTTTGTCATTCGTCCCCAGATTGTCGAAGTCAGAATGCGTCGTTATGCCTAAAAAGGCGGAGTGGAAGAGGTGCGAGGTTGGCTAGACCTTGCCAAGCTGCTTCCTTACTACGTGCATTTTATAGACCTTCACAACACGCTTGGGCCACCTGTCCGTTACAGTGGTACTCTGCAATATGCCACCACAATCACCAGGGCAACCTTTTCCAAAACCCACGAGGAGGAAAACACTAAAGGTAAGGAGAGAGTGGTTAGTGTATATCGAAAAAGCGTGCGCGTAGCCTGCACGAGCAACGTTCAAGTGGCCACCGCGCTTCGTGGCGCGAGTTCACTTAAACTGTGATGCGCTAAGCAAAATAACCAACGGTGAATGCCACTACAGAGGTACTGGAGAAGAAAGAAGGTTCTCAGTGTGAGGAAATACCTCATTTGCGGCGAGGCGACGTTATGAGAAACCGGCGTTCGTGTCATAAGTTACAGCCAGTAGGCATGCTGATGAAAACCGAATGTTGTCAAGTACTTCCTCAGTCTTGGTTTGCAATAGATACGGCTACTCCTGGTGTCCGTGCTTGTAAGTAGAGCCACAGATTTTAGGGTCTTGGAATAATTTTGGCGATGATCTACTCACTATCAACACATCGAATTTGATCGTCGGCGCATGTAATATATTGGTGTATCATTTTAATCTTTTAGGCCGGTCGATAAATACTGCTTGAAAGAACGGTGTGTGCCGAAATCAACGTGGATGCTCTTTTACAGTCCCTGTCAGATGGTCTTTTAACAACCATACTAGCCGCAAGGCAACACCTTGATTTATTGCACGCTATGAGCCATCATTTGCCACGTATTTCGCGTTAGCTACCCCTGTTCGCGCCGTACGCATTCATCAGGCTTTCTGTATGTGTTTTCACTCCACAGTGCAACCACAATAAATCTCCATCCTCATCAAGAGCCACGTAAAAACTATAGATTGATCGACGGTGTACCTTTTGAATGTTTTGAGCAGTCTTTTCACACGGCTTGCCATCACGTTGTCTGTCCGTGGGTGAAGTATAACTGGACACACTCGCTGCACCCATTCACGCAATCACCTGTATATGTTTATTGCTTTCCAAGAACTCCTATGACGTCATTGTTTGTTTCCTACGTTCACATGAATTTATATTTTTCTCCTTCACTTTCACAGACTACTTGTTTGTCTTTGAGCGTGACTACAGGCGGCCTCCACTAGGTCCGGGGTGACATTAACCGACTGCTGATTTGGAAGTGCGCAACGAAAAACCGTTCGAAAACATGCTCATTGTTGCCGTCAAGGGTAAGTCGGTGGAATTCGTTGTCTCGGACTAAACTCCAGACTCTGCTTGTTCCATCCCACGGTTCGCAGGAGAAGCGGGGACCCATCGCTCGAAGACATAAAGCTATAGTTTAGCAAAGCTAAAAGTCAGGACAAAGCAAGACGGGAGCTCAGTAACATAAATTATCATTTCCTTTGAAATAAATCTCAGGCTGCTTTTTCTTCTAGAACTGTTTTGTTCATCTGGGATGTGATGTGATCAACACATCTTTAAGCATTCTGAAGAGTAATAGCAGTTTATCATAAATCACATCTCTACATGTTCTTCATAGCTTATTGGATATTTTCCTTTTTCTCTCGTTACAGTAGTTTTGATACGGAATTATCAGATGTCATTCCGTTTTGTCGAAGACAGTTTTCAATCAAATCAACTTTGAAACCTGAAAGGGGAAATGGTTTGTTGTCCAACGTTCCCCTAAATGCAACTGTCTTCTACTTGTGATATTTCAGATCCGGTGACCATATAACACAAGAACGAGCAAAGCCTCCCGAAAATTCTGAATGAAGCAGCCCTCGAATCGCAAATTTTTACAAGCTCTCAGGATACCACTTTTATGATAAACCATCTGATTTTCGAAAACAGTATTTTTCTAGTCAGTGATAAATCCGTGCTTTCAAAGTAAGGATGATGGGAAAGTGGATTAGGAAAGGAAATAGAACCCATTTCCAGCGATGTTGTTAGGTTCTGGGCGAAGCTCAACGCGCTCCCACTTCGGTGCAGGTAGCGTTGCTCAAAGATTATGGTGATGTAGCCTAGACTTAGCACAAAGCGGTCCAAAGCACGCCCAATTGGGAGCATGCTGGTCGTGATGTTCGGGTAGGCAGCAGAGATGGATAGACAGATGGCAGACCGCAGAAAAAGCATTTAGGGCGAGTTACGTCCGCAATCGTTTCATCGGAGATTTCAGTCTTAACTGCAGCAACTGTGAAGGCATGAGTTGCCGCAGAGAGTGATAAAACTGAGGCATTTTTTTAAGACAAGGACCTTTGCTCGGCCACTTCTAACGCCCTGAATCCTTTAGAAGCCACCTGAAAATTGAAGAAGTCGTTTCCCCAAAGTCTCTGTCTGAAGTGGTTCGACTGAATACCGGTGATAAAGGCATCACGAATGGTATCGTTGCGGTTTTCTTCGACCGTTGTTCATCTGAAGTTACAACCGCTCGCCACTGACCTCCACTTCTGAGCAAACTGACCTAGAAATTGTCCGTTCTCTTGTTTCACCTCCGCAAGAATATGACAAGCGAAGGTCTGGTTTATTGGGTGAAAGTAGAGGCCACTGTGTACCTCGATAGCCCTGCCATAATTTTTCCTGTCCAAAATAAGTCCACATACCGCGGGAGAAATGCACAATATTAGCAGATCTAACTTGCCAGGGTTCTGCAATTAAACGGTCTTCGATACAAGTGACTCCTCTGATTGGCGGCTTCTGGTACACTTGGTTTAACGTACTACAGTTCCAAAAAAAAGCATGCTTTCCACGGTCGTGCTTTGTGTATTGTGTGAATTGTTGTGCGTAATCAACAGTCAGGTTCGAGAGTAGACGGAGAACGAAACAGGTCCACAATTCAGGCTTTATTCAACACACAAAACATGTGTGATAGCTGAAAAGGGTAGACAAAAATTTGTACAACAGAGACGAAAAGTTATATGTCAGATACTTAGGTGAATTCAAGAGCGTCCACATAGTAGAGGCAGTTTCGAGTTAGTTGCCGCGGTATATAGCAATAATTTGATAAAAAGGGCCGGAGATCTACCACACAGAAGACGAACCAAGAGTGTTGGCCTCTACTCACAATGAACAACGGATTTTCGCCACTTCAAAATCCGATATTACCGAAATTCAACAAGTCCGATCCACTAAGAAGCAGAAAGTTTGTAATAATTGATGCAGTATCTACGTACTGAACAAAAACAAATCGGGACTTTGCACATCGTGATTGGCCGTTCACCTTCACAGGCTGATCGTGAGAGTGGAACAGAATCAGTGTTGCTGAACGACCAAGAACGAAATGTCCCAACAGTTTGTAAAGAGATAGGGAATTGAGTCAGTTAAACAAAGGATGAAGATGAGGGAGAGATAAACAAGTCCGACGAACCAACTGAATTTTTGGACTTTTTCTTCATTTGCGATCCGCTACTACGCGCCCGCGGCCGTGACATACGTCTGGTTAGTTTGGGCCGTCCAAGGCATCCCTTGCAGTAATTTCGTCCTACTTTATGCCCGGAGCCTCACTGTTGCTAGTCATGGGTGACCCTCGAGTACTTTAGTTCTTTCTGCATACTTTATGAAGGAATGCCAAGATGTTCACTTTTGTTTTCTCAGTGCTAACTGCCCGTACTCTTGTGTCCCTCATACTACCTACAGCTTATTGCCGCACCGCTTCAGAGTAAGAGTGGTTGTAATGTGCTTTGAGGTTACTTTTGGAATACTGTGCGGTTCTTCCATCATAATCGTTCCAACACAGAACCATTTCAGCTTCGCAAGCTAAATGAAGTTTTGACGTAACAGGCATTCGAAAATCCTTATCGGTATCCATAACTGGATAGATGAGCTTTTGGCCCCATCTCAAAAAAGCAAAGTTGGGGGCTACGGAAATGCAACGACAACACATCTCATTGGACAAAATAGGTCTTAACCACACAAAATCTTGTACGGATCGCTTTAAATTGAACTGATTCTTACAATATCTCCGTATCTGTGATAATATAATTCCAACTGATTCGAAATTTTAAAAGACCTGATAGCCGTTGGTGCCTATGTACTTCTGAAATGCTCTTCATTTCGGCGTCGAGGACTTTCTCACTCGGCTAGTCCTCTAAATTTGCAATGCACTTCCTTTGACCCATCTAAGCGGTTCATCGGGCTCTGTGTTTTCTGATACTTTACTCTTGACACAGTTTCACTGAGGTTCTATTTCGTATCTAACCTTCGTTATCTTCCAGTCTTCCTGAAGGCCCGGTTCTATCAAGCTGTTCTCTTCTTTATTGAAAATGCTACTTCTAAAGTTGTCCGGCTCAACTATTTCTTGGAAAAGAAGCCCAGAGTTGACTACGCCGCGAATGCTCCCACCCGTGGGCTGTCCAACCTATGTGTTCTATATCACTTGGAGCTCCCGTCACCAGCGGATCAAGAATTAATGGTGGCTGACTGGATCCCCATCTTTTTGCCTCGGTAGTGTCGGACAAGAGCCCTCCCGTGGTTAACGTCAATCAACCTCTTCCTGAATGCACGTTTTGTAGCTGTCTGTGATGCCAAACAAAATTCAAGGTGCACTAAAATCACTAGCAATGAGAAAAGGCTCCCTCTTTAGCCGCGGTGAGAGCCAATACGACTACTGACGCGAAGTAAGATGGTAGTTACTCGTATCTAAAGTTTGCTTAGTCCTAACAGGAGTGGCTTCTTTCTTCTTTAAATTTCTTTTTTTGATGGTTCAGTTAATATTACACTCTACGGGAGCTTTAGTGACTTTTTCCGGTTCCTTCGTTCGCCCATATTATTGTCTGTTCACTAAAGTCAGTCTGGAAAAGACTACTGCCAAGCTCGTGCCATAAAAATGTGACGCAATAGTTCGTTTGATTCAAATACCGCATCGGAAGTTTGGTATTTGGATTCTGATGGAGCCTTAGATTCTCAAAGCCATCGCCAGCTGGTCTATATACTGGGGAAGTTGAGGATAATCGGGAAGGTAGCTGGCTGAAAAGCACACTATCTTGGGAATCGTACCTTCTGTGTTAAAAAGGGTGGTTATCCATCGAGATCGGAGCAGGTAACCAATGGTGTGCCACAGGGTTCAATACTGGGAACTTGCTCTTCCCCCTCTGCATAAATGGCCTAGCAAAAGAATCGATCAACGCTTGTTTCGTCTTTGCAGATGATGTGAAGGTGATGGGGCAAGGTTTATTGAAGGATAGGGATGCTGTTCTCAGATAGACGGATCCATGGGATTTACACTTGAATCTCGCTAAGTACTAAGTCCTGATCACCGACGTACACGGAACGAGTGGTATTCCGCTTCGAATGGTGTCGAAAGTAAGATATCAAGGCGTGACGGTCACGCAGGGCTTTGAGCCTTCGAGACAATGCCAGAGAGCTGCAAACATGGTCAGAGGGTAATAATTTGGTTGAGTAATACTGTCACAAGCAAAAAACCAGAAGTCTTCGCCCCATTTTACGAGGTTGTGGTGCAACCTCTTCAGGAGTGTTGTGTACACGGATGGGCTTCCTATCATCTTGAGAATAAGAAATGCTTGGAAGGGGTCAGCGACTTTCAGCTAGAACGATGACCAGTAAGAGAGAGAAATCTTAAGCCCAGGGTCTAGAATATCTCACTTTTTTCTTGTCAGCTTGTGATAGGGGCCTGTGTGACTTAACGGAAGCGCTGAGGATTATAAATAATCCGTCGGGTATACTCATGGGAGATATATTCATCTCTGTTCTTCAGCGCGGCGCCAGGCGACACACTCTTGGGCTTCGAAGGGCACACTGAATGCTGGACACGAGAAAAGGTTCTCACAAATAGCTTTGAGCACTTCTGGAAGCCGGTCAGTGGATGTTGTTAGATGCAGTAATGTACAAACTTTGAAGAAAGCCTTAGATTCACGATGGAACATAACTTTCCCAATTAGCTGTTTGAACGATAGGGTGAGGTAATAAGCCCCTGGTGATTTTGTCAATAAACCTTTCTGTGAAGGTGCTAGTACCTCACAAATTCTGTCTTCTGGGCCAAAATCAAAGTGCAGTGTTGGGAGCTGGGAAAATTCACAGACGGTACAATGATGTGGAAGCAAGATTGGTATAGACAAAATCTGTCCTGGGTGAACTGAACTGAACCGGTCGAATGTAACTTTCTATTCGCCATTGGATATAGAATTTTGATCGGTCTTTGATGTATCCCGGGTGTATCTTCGGGCGATTTGCATTAGTGGCTGCTCGTTGTTATCGGTACCAGTTCGTTCGCCTATTCGGGGTCCATTTTTGTCTACCTCTACAATGTTCTGCACGTTTAATTAAGGCTGATCGTATGAGAATTCGTGATAGTTCTTGGACAAGTGGATTAGCTACTTGCTCAGTTCGGAACACAAGGACTGTCGGAAGAGGAATTCTTTGATTCGCTGATCCTCAAGCTCCCCTTAGTCCATCTGAACTCCATTGAATTTCTGTTCTTCCATTGGCTTCTCCTGTCCTTTACATTGCTTTGTGTCGTCTTTACATTTCACGGCTCGTGATGGACCGGTCATTCTGGAATTACGCTTCTGGCGATAAGACAAAACATCCGTCAGGTAAGTCTTCGCCAGCGCCACTATTCTGAGTGTAGCTACTGGTAATCACTCCAGGTATGAGCGGCTCTAAATAGGGAGTGCACAACAGGAGATGGAAGCAGCTGCTGCCGTGAGAATAGCCGCCGAGACTCAGGGCATAGCAGCAATTTTGTTGAAAGTCAAGAACCGGGGGATAGTGGTTAACGGAACAGCGGTGGTGGATGAGGGCTTTCGGTCAAGAATTTCAGCTGTGTGGGAGAGATCTATTTGGTAAGCTTACCCAGGGCCAATATGGAACAAATCAGGTGCACCGGCTAGACCGCTGAAGCCTCGAAAAAGAGGTGTGTAGGTTAGAAATCCTCATTCCTCGGATGAAGTTATCAAAGTGTGAACTGCAGTTGTCTGACGGTTCATAGAGCAATTGCCTTTTTTCTTTTTCGTCAATTTGGCCGGCAAATTGAAAGACGTGTGCAAGAGGATGGGCAGATTTCGACTTACCTTTACAATTATTTTCAGGGAAACTCGAGGGAGATTATGAAAGAGTGTTTGTTGTATCCCACGGATGAGGGATGGAGGCAGGCCAGAAGGACGTCAAAAGAGCCTTTTGGCTCTCGACATTTGATTGCTAGGTCTATGCTTGATCAGGTCACTGAAGGGGTACCGTAAGATTCAGAGCATTGTTCGTTTTACGCACATCAGCTAACTAGTTGTGCAGATGCATTTGAACAACTGAGGTGCTTTCCGGAATTGAACTTGATCGGGACCATAGATGAAATTTTCAATGTCCAATTATTATTCTTCGATCTCCCCGTCGGAAGGAAGGAGGAAACGCCCATTGTAAGCCTTTATACGTAGACTCTGTAGGTTTACGCCCAGGAAAATTCCTCCACAACGCTACCAGATATACGTCAAGACGATAGTTGAACCGTGAGCCAACCTTCTTTTTCACCACTGATGCCGGTAAGAAGTTCCGCGGATCAGTCGCCCTCCTTTAATGTTCGGGTAGGCAGCAGAGATGGATAGACAGATGGCAGACCGCAGAAAAAGCATTTAGGGCGAGTTACGTCCGCAATCGTTTCATCGGAGATTTCAGTCTTAACTGCAGCAACTGTGAAGGCATGAGTTGCCGCAGAGAGTGATAAAACTGAGGCATTTTTTTAAGACAAGGACCTTTGCTCGGCCACTTCTAACGCCCTGAATCCTTTAGAAGCCACCTGAAAATTGAAGAAGTCGTTTCCCCAAAGTCTCTGTCTGAAGTGGTTCGACTGAATACCGGTGATAAAGGCATCACGAATGGTATCGTTGCGGTTTTCTTCGACCGTTGTTCATCTGAAGTTACAACCGCTCGCCACTGACCTCCACTTCTGAGCAAACTGACCTAGAAATTGTCCGTTCTCTTGTTTCACCTCCGCAAGAATATGACAAGCGAAGGTCTGGTTTATTGGGTGAAAGTAGAGGCCACTGTGTACCTCGATAGCCCTGCCATAATTTTTCCTGTCCAAAATAAGTCCACATACCGCGGGAGAAATGCACAATATTAGCAGATCTAACTTGCCAGGGTTCTGCAATTAAACGGTCTTCGATACAAGTGACTCCTCTGATTGGCGGCTTCTGGTACACTTGGTTTAACGTCCAACAGTTCCAAAAAAAAGCATGCTTTCCACGGTCGTGCCTTGTGTATTGTGTGAATTGTTGTGCGTAATCAACAGTCAGGTTCGAGAGTAGACGGAGAACGAAACAGGTCCACAATTCAGGCTTTATTCAACACACAAAACATGTGTGATAGCTGAAAAGGGTAGACAAAAATTTGTACAACAGAGACGAAAAGTTATATGTCAGATACTTAGGTGAATTCAAGAGCGTCCACATAGTAGAGGCAGTTTCGAGTTAGTTGCCGCGGTATATAGCAATAATTTGATAAAAAGGGCCGGAGATCTACCACACAGAAGACGAACCAAGAGTGTTGGCCTCTACTCACAATGAACAACGGATTTTCGCCACTTCAAAATCCGATATTACCGAAATTCAACAAGTCCGATCCACTAAGAAGCAGAAAGTTTGTAATAATTGATGCAGTATCTACGTACTGAACAAAAACAAATCGGGACTTTGCACATCGTGATTGGCCGTTCACCTTCACAGGCTGATCGTGAGAGTGGAACAGAATCAGTGTTGCTGAACGACCAAGAACGAAATGTCCCAACAGTTTGTAAAGAGATAGGGAATTGAGTCAGTTAAACAAAGGATGAAGATGAGGGAGAGATAAACAAGTCCGACGAACCAACTGAATTTTTGGACTTTTTCTTCCTTTGTAATTCGCTACTACGAGTCCGCGGCTATATCACTCCCCCCAGAAATATCCTCCGACTTTCGTTTCGCCTGATATTAACCACCTGACTCATTAGTGAGGTTCAGTTCGCTGTCGATGCAAGTGTACATTAAATGCCGCCATCAACCAACGCACAAATGACGAACATAGGTGGGACTAAGGTCCAAGTGCGTCATGTTCTCTTCGGTTTTCTCACCTAGAGAAGCAATCAGTCAGAAGGCCCAAAAGATTTCAATGCAAGCTGTCACTATGTTGGAATTATACAACACCGCAGGCGTGAAGTACGGGCAAGAGCTGTTGAATAAAAAACGACTGTTCTGCTGTGCAACGTAGGGAGTCTGCCGTCGGGTCATCGTAACTTAGCGATATCTGCACACTCCATGTTATGACAGCCCTGGTTCCCGTGGTCAGCGACTCAGCATATCATCTTTGAACACAATATGAAAACCTGGAGCAAGCAAATGGGGAAACGATTGCAGACACGTCCCACTGTTTGCATCGTTTTTCCCAAGCAACAGTGATCACGGGGGGGACCCATATGTGTATTTTTCTTTCTTCTTTTTCATCGACAATTTACAACTCGTGTACAGGTCCCATTTTGGTGGCTACCGATAGTTGAGTAGTCAAGAACGTGATCTAGACTTGGACCACGTGGCTGGCGCGCTGAAGAAGACGCTATACGACACCACAACTGCCCTGAGAAATGGACTGTCTGTGACAGTCAGCAGGGCCTAAATGAACAACAATGGGACCGTAGAATAACGTTTTTATTTTATTTTACTTCTTTACTCATTCATCTATTCATATATTTCATCGGTACCCAAGCCAACTCTGTTCGCATGCACTAGTGGAGCATTACTGTAATGGATGCCCATCATCGTAACTCGACGTCAACCACATCACATCCATCAGAACAAACATGCGGGCGCAACGACACTAACTGTGCAGTGGAAGAGTAAGCACCACTATAAAGTAGTGACAGTCATCTATGTTTTCGGCCTAGGCGAATCAGACACGTTGCGTAGCCGAAATTTCATCAGATGAGCGGAACATGAACATGTGGGCTTCGATAAAAAATAATAAAAACGCTCTTTAAACTATTAACGATGACAAATAATCACAAACAGACAAGATGTACCACACACCAATAGACTAACAACTCGCACTCTCCGGCCAGCACATTTTGCGTAAGTGACGCCACAACAACCCGCGGGAAGTGCAAACCAAATCCTCCCTAGTAAGTCCAACCTTTCCGGACCGCACTTCGCTAACGAGCCCTAGAGGCCATCGTGTCCTACGACTAGTATCGCTAACTAGTAGAAGGGATTCTCCCTTTTCAGACCTCCTGTTTTCATCAATCACTTATACCCTGTATGCAAAAACACTTGCATAACCAACCTTCAGATGTCTTCAAAGTGAAATTGCCAACAGCTGTACCCTTCTTCAGCGTCTGAAAACGATACTGGAAAAATCTTGACCATCAAACTTCGTCGGAGTCAGTGCTTCAAAACCTTTGCAATCACGCCACCAGGACGAGGAACCGATCATTCAGGACCCTTTCCACTTCGTCCAAGACTGTCACTAAACTTTCGTGAGTCACACGACGACCATATGGGATTGCATGCATCACAAGCCGCACCGAAAGCATCGTACATTCCCAAACTTTGCCCCGGTAAATAGCTTCTGGCAGCCCAAGTCCCCATTCGATGCCACAGTTTGATAAGAAGCGATTTATTTCATCGCCCAGTAATTCTTAAATGGGACCTTGATTTCCAGACCAGCCCCCGTGAATTGTTTCCAACATCACTGTAAAGAATCTGGTCAACCCCTCTGACCGTGGAGCTTATTAGTGCCTGTAAGGAAGAATCCGAAGACAATGATTGCCCAACTTCGATGTGCACCGCCCTCAAATTCATACACGTGATCAAACAGCCATGTCTTTTCTCTTCATACCTACCACGCCTAAAATAAAATGTACATAACAGTCTACTCCAAGTACGCAAAGGCATAATTAGCATTCGTTGCACGATTATTCGGTAGAGATTCCATTTGTTGTGAACACGGACGCGTTGTTCCTCGGAGATGGTGCAAGCACCTTCAAAGAACACGTCGAACAATCCTCTCCCCATTTGAAATCCAGATTCCCCGATGAAAATCCGATAGAACTTGGGAACAGCCGACATAACCTCCCGTTTCAAGATAACTATTAACGATCAGCTCAGTGACTCTGTGCTCTTTTGGCAGAATAGCTGGAAGCCTAACTTCCTCCGAAAAGTCAGCCCAAACCAATCACACTTCCAAGCATAAAGGAAGGTCATTTTAAATAGGACTCAATTTTCGTGTAGAACTGTGTTGGAGACGGTCCCTGATGTAATTATCTCTTCCCACTGAGTCAATTTAGGTAAGAAAACATTCTACTTGTACCACTCCCACAGCTGCCTCACAGCTACTTCTCATCTCCTGAACCTTTAAACGACCCCCGTGCAATGACACGTCAGTTCGCTCCTCAAGGATAATGAGAAGAAATTGTTTGTATCATCATGTCCACGCAATACTCAAAGAAGTAGTCCAGGACAAACAGCGCTTGACGTCTTGCCGAAATAAGCTATGATTTATCGCACTAGCCACGAGAAGCAACTTCATCTCCAGCAGCTCCGGATTCACCTGTGTTGTGTCCAGAATTCAGTAAACAGAACGAATGTACTTTTGCACGGCACAACTTGTGTTCAGGCTCAACGTTCTACAAGCGCAAGTGTAAGCATGTCGATCGGACGAAAGAAATCAATCGATATTAGTCACACATGGGGCTAGCTGCGTGTGATTGGTAGAGGAGAGCGAAGCAGAGCGTGATACCGACAAGCATCGCATGTGCGAGTTCAAGGCGAATGTGTTTTGAATGAATCACGAACGAAAGTCAATGCCACATGAATTGGCGTTACAACATCGTCCCCCTTTTTGTAAGAAAATCATTCAGAATGGATACACAATATGTGAAACAAGAGAGAGTGCAAACATGGACTTAGACAGGAACGACAAACAACTGCAGTTATGGTATAAGTGATTGTATGGTGAGAAACAAAGCCCTTTTTTTTCTAAAAAAAGGTGGAGCAAATGGAAGCAGTCAGTAGGTCATAAATTCTGTTCAAGTTATGAATGTGAGGTGCTTAAAAATGTATTTTGTTTAGGATGTGGGCTGTTTCCTGTGATTCTAAACACCAGACAGGTACCTATCGACTGGGAACCGCACTCTTCCTGATCTAACAGAGCGCCCCGAAAAGTTCACGTCGGTGTCGCCCTCTCTATCTCGAGGAGGGAGATATTTTGGAGGTCGATCTTCAGTTAGGGAAGTATAGAGTCGTCTCGCATTTACCACTGATCCATCTGACAATTTGTAATTTCCTCGTGTGTATACATCCTCAATCTTCGTGGGAGCTGTTAGTCGGTGCTCACCCTTCCCTCTGAAAGGTCGAAAAACTCTTACACAGGGCCAACCTTAAGTGATTTCACGGCTCTGTAGTATGAAATCTGGTAATTTGATCTTCTTTGGATCTCATCTCATTTGTTTGTGTTCGCAGGTGGAATCACCGCATTCAGCTTCGTGTGGATCTGTCCACCCAGCATCAGCTCCGCTGGAGATTTTGCGTTGCTGATTGGGGTAGGTGCTCAAGGCAATGAGTAGCGCGTCATCCCACGAGGTACCCTCCTGTTGCACAGTTTGTATAGTCTCCTTCAGCGTTCGGTTCAAGTGCTCGACCATGCCATTCGCTGCTGGGTTATATAGAACTTTCCTTGAGTGCTTGATGTCATTCAAGCGAAGGAATTCGTGAAACTCCTTGCTTCTAAATTGAGGGCAGTTATCTGCCACAATTTCCTCTGGCAGACCGAACCGTGCAAATAGGTGTCTGAGCCATTTAATGACGACAGTAGACGTCACTTAACAACACTGTAGAGCTTCGGGCCACTTACTGTAAAAGAGAGTGGCAACGAGAATATTTTGTTTGCTCAATGGAGCTTTCTGGAACGGACCCATGATATCAGTATCCACTGTGGCCCATGGATGCATGGGATATACAATCGGCTGTACTGGTGCAGAAATCAGTTTGGCAGTTTCATTGGAATGCTGACATACCGTACAATCTCTAACGGCAGCTTCAACCGAGGTGTTTAGTCCAGGCCACCAGTAAAACTCTCGAACTCGCGCTTTAGTACGGATAATCCCCGGATGCCCCTCATGGGCGCACCGGATGACGGTTTGGATCAAACTGCGAGTAACAACGCTTTGGTCTCCGCGTAGCACACAGTTGTCAACGACGGACAGTTCATTGCGATGAGTGAAATAAAAAAGAATGTCTGGAGAAATTGAACGTCTTTCTGGCCATGAAGACCCTAAGAATCGGATTATTTGAGTCAGTGTTGGATCTGTTTCCGAATGTTCCTTCAATAAGTTTTTGGTTATTGCACCACATTGGTGGACTTCTAAAGCGGATATCATTTTAGTCTCTTCGATATCCTCATTTTCATCAAGCGCCCTCAAGGGAAGTCGTGAGAGTGCATCAGCCCTCTTGATTTCGGGACCCCGGAGTGAACTGTACTTCGAAGCCATAGTTGAGAAGGCGAGTGCACCAACGACTAATTCGAAGTGGTCTGTGACCTTTGTTGCCACGATTCAGGAGACTAGTAAGCGCTGAATGATCCATGAGCAACGTAAATGAGAGCCCAAACAAGTACAAATACCATTTTTCGACAGCACACACATAAGCAAGAGCTTCTTTTTCGCCTGTGGAGTACCTCCTTTCATTTGGGGACAAACATCGTGACGCAAGTGCAAGGACCCTCTCATGACCATTAGAAATCTGGGATAATACGGCCCACAGGCCGACGTCTGAAGCGTCAGTTGATACAGCAGTTTCCAGGTGCTCGTCGAAGACCGCTATCGTTGGTGCAGTAGATACCATGGGACGAATCGAACTGAAAGCATCTTGTTGCTGTGGACCCCATGAAAACCCTTCATTTAACTTCGTAAGTCTCCCGAGAGGTTCCGAAACAGTTGAGAAATTCTTAAGATGGCAAAGATAGTAAAAACATAAACCCATAAAATGTTTTACTTGATCAGGAGTTTGTGGCATTGGACAGTTTAATATCGCATGAAAGTTGTCATCTTTCGGAGGACCCCATTGACTGATATTACATAACTCAGGAACTCGATTTCAGGTGCCAGAAGCAAACACTCTGCCGTATTTAAACCTACATCCGAATCATTCAGTAGCTGGAGTAGAGCAGACAAATTGTCGTGGTGATCCTCGGATGAGGAGCCAAAAACGCAAATATCGTCAATGTAGGCAACTCATCCCCGCAAGTCAGCTAAAGCCAATGAGATAAACTTTTGCCACCCATCAGGGACGCTGCTTAGACCCATAGGAAGTGCTGTGTATTGGCATGGGCCATCCTGTGTTAGAAAAGCTGTCGGTGGCTTGGAATCCTCGGTGAGGGCCATGTGGAAATATGCACTACGCAAATCGAGCTTCGAGGACACTTTTGCACCAGAAAGTTTAACTAGTAATTCTTCAGCCATGGGAATAGGAAACTTTTCAGTAACGATCTGCTTGTTCAGCATCCTAAGATCAGTGCGTATTCTGATGTTACCATCCTTCTTCAACACAGCAACAAGGTGATGTACCCATTCAGAACATCCACAGGGTTCAATCAAACTATCATGCACCATATTAGGAAGGGCCTTGCAAACGGCTTCCCGTTTGTCAAGGGGAACTGGCCGCCGTTGAGAAACAGCAAAAGAAACAGCTCCGTGTTGTAAGACAATACGTTGTTTCACCTTAGGAAACCTGCCGAAATTTTTCTTGGAATAGTTTCGAAAATAAAGACCGACAGTCGTCGGCCCGTATGACAGAAATGCTCATTCTATCTATGCACGGAGATATTTTCAGGTCTACCATAGCTTTTCTACCAAAAGGGGTTTGTTATCAGTACTAGAAACGTACACCGTAACATCCCTTTGCAGTGTGTCATTCAAAATCAGACGAAGAAAAACGAATCCTAGGATAGGAACGGAATTATTAGAATAACTGCCAAATCTGTATGATGACTGTTGATGTGGTAAATGTTTGAAGTGTTTTGTGTAGAAAGCCTGAGGGATAGTAGTGATGGGTGATGCAGAATCAAATTCCATGAGACACAACAAAATACACAGTGCGGATATCGGCAGAAGGTAATCGGGGTTCGACAGAGGAAGAAGAATGTATAGACGAATGTGAACTAACAGTGCATATACGGTCAGCGCTGGGTTTGACATTCTCCTGATTATTCGATAAATCAACAATCTCGGAAACAATACGTGAACGACAGACCCTAGCGAAATGACCCAAATTACCGCAAATGCGGCGCTGGGATGCAAAAGCTGGACAGTTCTTGGAGTTTGCTAGACGTTGAGCGCTCCCACAACAATAGCGCCGTGTCGGTTTCGGGGACTTGCGTAAAGTTGTGGACTGGCGTAACAACGCTATTTCTCCTTTGCGTTCTGTAGCATAAAATATCCGGTTAGTCTCACTTACTGCGATTTTTGCTATAGCAATGTCACAGGCACGGATCTAAGTCAATGTGCTGGCTTCTTCCACCAGCAAGGCCTCAAGAACGCAAGATTCCGATGTACCAACAATTAGTTGCTGGATTTGCAATACTTCCTCCAGTTTCTTGCTGGGAATGGTATTATAAGCACAGGGACCCACAGCGCATGTAATCCGTGTGATAAAATCCACTACGGACTATCCCGATGTTTGGAGTAGTTGTGAACATTTGTAGCGGGCCACGTGTGTTCACACGGAAATCGAAATGTTTATCCAGGGCACCAAGGGCATCTTCGAGAGTTTTTTTAAGGTTCAGTGCATCGAATAGGCGCCGGCCTTCAGTGCCAATGTGCAAACGTAGTAGTTTCACGTTGACGTCGTCAGTGATTTTGGCATTGGGGTTCAATACCGGAAGGACAGAAATGGAATCAAAAAACGTGGTTTTCCATGAGTTCCCCAGTTCTGGTGATGGCTTTTCAGCAACATCTTTCCAGAAGGGAGTAAGTGAATGCAGAAGATCTGACATTTTGCAGGTTCGAAGCCGCGACGCTAACTGTTGTGTCCAGAATTCAGTAAACGGAACAAATGTACATATGCACGGCACAACTTGTGTTCGGGCTCAACGTTCTACAAACGCAAGTGTAAGCATGTCAATCGGACGAAAGCAATTAATCGATATTAGTCACACATGGGGCTAGCTGCGTGTGATTGGTAGAGGAGAGCGAAGCAGAGCGTGATACCGACAGGCATCGCATGTGCGAGTTCAAGGCGAATGTGTTTTGAATGAATCACGAACGAAAGTCAATGCCACATGAAGTAGCGTCACAACAATCTGGTGAGGTTTTTCACTGTTGGATTCAGTAAACTCCGATGGCTACAAAACCTTGAGCCAAGATACCATAGCTTGAGGTCTTTATCCTCCAGTTGCCTCCCTCAAGAGGCCGGGCCGGGATCTAGTTCATACCTGGTATCCGGGGCACTAAAGGCTGGCCAGGATCCTGGACACTGTTCGCAACACACATACCGAAGCTTCCTTGATCACTCTTTACGTGATAAAGTACTACGATAGAATGGGCTCAGTAATAAACGTCCCGCAACTTCAGATCCATTTCTTTCCTAATCAGTTCTGCTATTTGCACGGCAGCGACAACCGCAATCGGCTGCAATCTCGGTATAGAGACATCCTTCAGATTGTCCCACGCGACTTGGCAAACAAGGGCGAATGTTGACTCTTATCCATCGCATACAAACCTGAAACAAGACAATCCTCCGTGGCCCACTCCCGAAGCATCGCAAAATAAGTGTAATCAAACACTCGCATCTGCATTCCGAACTTCAAGTGCATACCATTGTGTCACTTATTCAGTTGATCCCTTCCACAACCCTCTTTATTCCTTCCCCATTTCGCTTCATTATCCAGGCCCAGTGGTTCATTCCAACTATTCTTCTTCCAGCACAAGTAGTGGAACAACGGTTTCATCGGTAAGACGAACGGACAAGCCTAACCGGATGGATCACAGACTGTGGCCAGTTATGCTCTTGTTGTTGGCTGATCCTTGATGTGAATATGGTATTCCAAGGAGTCTAGCTCAATATTCCAAGCCAAACCTAAGTTTCTCGTGGTCGGCTTCCGGTCCGCGTCAATGGGTCTTATAGCGCCGCTACATCCACAAACCGGAATGGCATTTGAAACTTCTCACTCATTGCTCAGCCACTTGGTTAACCCGAACCCACCAAGACTTAACAGACCAATTAATTCATCCACCAAACATTATGCTTCTGTAGTATTGTTAAAATAAGTTAAATAATCGTCAACGTGGAATTCCTTCAAAACTACGTGCCATACAACCGACGAGAACGGGTGCCCAAAAAAACTGGCCGTCTTATTCAGAGCAAAAACTGGCACCAAATGGTCACAAAACAGTTTCAAAGGGATGTTTTGTCATTTTGAGCTCCTTCGACCTAATAGTACCGCCATCAGACCACTGGAGAAACCGATGGATATCTTGATTTTCCTCGAGCACCTTTACTTTTAGGAGCATGTCTTCAATATCGGCACACGAGAACACAGGCCTCTGACGAAACCGGAGAAATAAACCTATCCGATTCGGAACCAAATTAGGAACCTGCAATCAGTGCGCATTTAGTGATCCCCCTTGAATTACTGTGGTACAGTCAAAGGCTGCACGAACCCTTTCAGGCTTTTAGGGTTAAGCACCGCATGGTGAGGCAGGTGCCACCGCACTAGACTATCTGCCACGGGCTACCCTGGCACCCGCACGGCACGTCATCTTTCAACATGTCTTTCAGTCACAGCCGCATATTTAATTTCATGTTCTGGATCTCTGAGAAACCATCTTCCCAGAAACTTTAAACGGAGAGGAGCGGCAGACCGATTGCTAAGTTTCACGAGATTATTCTTCTTCCACGGCAAATAAACACTAAGAAGTCCAGCCTCAAGCAGTAAAGATCCAAACAGCACGCCAAACGCGTCCCTAATTGGGGGCGCGCTGGGTTAAGTTTGAGATGCTTCATTATAAAATTTAGGCAGCACTACCTGAGCTCAGTCATGAGCACCCAGAAACCGAAAATATAGCTGGAAATGAGGGGCCCTCCCTTTCCTAATCCATCTTACTTTCTCGCTTCCTAGTCTGCTCACCCATCACCCATCATTTCAATCGAAACCACTAACTAACCACTGATAAAATGCTTTGTTTAAGAAAATCAGATTAATTATTATAAAAGTGGCATACCGAAAACTTATGAAACAAAATATGCCGTTTTTGTAAAGCAGATATATTTTATTAAATATTGTGGTACTTTTATTATTACACTTATTGTAAAACTTACCGAGCCACTGTGCAATCTTTGGTGTTACATTTTGCGAGACATTTTAGCCCATCGTTAGCCCAATGTTTGCCCAACAGCTTTGGGTATTGTGCTGCTTGAGAACCTCTCCAGAACTTCGATAACCCTTTCGTCCTCCATGCACACTGAAGTTCCCAGCGGGTCATTGTTGTCAAAACCTTTATCATAGAACTTTCACAGGTTATTCTTACTGTCCTACAGTCTGTGTACAGCACAAGCTCTAAAGCACCCCAAACAAACATTACAAGAGGGAACTAGCGGTCAGTGGTCAGTGTAAAGGTCTCCCTTAGAACCCCTAACTGTCCTATAAATTAGTGCGCCGAAGGGAAATCTAAACCAATTAACACTTCCATCACGGGGTCTTAAAAGCTGCAAGTTCTGATCCTGTCAGAAGACCCCACTTTACAAAGCTTCCTGGCTAGGCCCCGAGACCTGTACTTCCAGGAATGATGGAATTGTATAGGCGCCTTTCACACTGATCACCTCATTACCATCTAATGACTTCAGATTAAAAGGCCCCCCTTCACAACGCTGAATGTTATTCTCAATGAGGGTATTCAAGTAAAATTTACCTGTCTCTCCCACTGGATCTAAGCTCTCAGCTAAATGACGACGTAGGAGAGAGATTCCTGCGCCGGTGTTGAGCAAAGCGCAAATGCGTAGGGACCCGTTCGAACCTTCGATAATGGCTAGTAAAATCCCTAGGCTAACACCAGGACCCTTGGGAAGTAGTTGACAAGATGCATCTAGGACCGGAACCTTATTCATCTCATGCGACAAAGATGATGTTGGCGATTGCAATTTTCTTCTCCAATGAGCCTCCTCAGATGACATCCATCAGCGCAATGACCTTGTACCGGGGCAGCCCACTCGAAACCGCCTCCACCTAGTGCACGGAACTGAGGTCACTTAACTATCCTAGTTGCTCTAGTGCACCTGCACAACTGGTCAACTAGCTGGCTTACGACATCGACGAGTCCGGATCTTGAGCAATCAATCCTGGTCATGTTATTTCATCTGGCAGGCAACGTATGACATTGTGTATAACCAAAACATTCTCCCAATACGCCTCTCGCTTTCTGATGAACTTCGCTATCAGGATGAAGTAAACAACCTTAAAAGGAATCATTCCGCTTTCCCTCACAATACCGAAGGAAAAAGATCAGCTGAGCAGCTGAACCGTCGGACTAAAGAGGTCCCTGCTGCGGCAATTCCACTATTGCTGGCAGCCGGTTTAGTCCATACACGCTAAAGAGCCAGCTAGAATCATCAACAAGACAAACTCCGTCTCCGTTGTTCCCACTTGATTTAGAAATGTTAGCATCTAGGATGGACGATAGAGCATAGACGTCATCATCAACCCTTTTCCCGACTGATGGCCACCCCACGAAAGCCTTGCCACTCTGCCGTCTAAGCGCCTCCGACGCCCTACGCTTGGGCCCAGCGGCTTCCCCCTCCAACCGTGCACTTTCCGAGTTTAGTTTCATCTCTTCATGAACATCCGAAAGATCACTACCAAAAACAGAAGCAGGAGGCTTATCGGCGGATGGTGTAACGGCTGCTTCAGCTGAGCACTCATAATCAAAGTTATCTTTAACTTATTCCGTCGGCAGCGGTGGAAGACCGAAAACGAGCAAATCAACCACTGGAGACAGTGATGACCTGGAAGGGAATGGGTTCGCAGTCGCAAATGCACCATCACGGAAACAATTTCACTTTCGCTCCAGTTTGAAGCCATCAACAATATCATAAGAGAACCAATCATTGGATAGTCTAATCCGCGAGTGTCAAAGGACTGAAGAAAGCTCCTCAATGAAGTAGTCAAAAAAGGTAAAACGGCCAGGGATTTTAGCCCTTACGCGCAGTGAACAACGGATTTTCGCCACTTCAAAATCCGATATTACCGAAATTCAACAAGTCCGATCCACTAAGAAGCAGAAAGTTTGTAATAATTGATGCAGTATCTACGTACTGAACAAAAACAAATCGGGACTTTGCACATCGTGATTGGCCGTTCACCTTCACAGGCTGATCGTGAGAGTGGAACAGAATCAGTGTTGCTGAACGACCAAGAACGAAATGTCCCAACAGTTTGTAAAGAGATAGGGAATTGAGTCAGTTAAACAAAGGATGAAGATGAGGGAGAGATAAACAAGTCCGACGAACCAACTGAATTTTTGGACTTTTTCTTCATTTGCGATCCGCTACTACGCGCCCGCGGCCGTGACATACGTCTGGTTAGTTTGGGCCGTCCAAGGCATCCCTTGCAGTAATTTCGTCCTACTTTATGCCCGGAGCCTCACTGTTGCTAGTCATGGGTGACCCTCGAGTACTTTAGTTCTTTCTGCATACTTTATGAAGGAATGCCAAGATGTTCACTTTTGTTTTCTCAGTGCTAACTGCCCGTACTCTTGTGTCCCTCATACTACCTACAGCTTATTGCCGCACCGCTTCAGAGTAAGAGTGGTTGTAATGTGCTTTGAGGTTACTTTTGGAATACTGTGCGGTTCTTCCATCATAATCGTTCCAACACAGAACCATTTCAGCTTCGCAAGCTAAATGAAGTTTTGACGTAACAGGCATTCGAAAATCCTTATCGGTATCCATAACTGGATAGATGAGCTTTTGGCCCCATCTCAAAAAAGCAAAGTTGGGGGCTACGGAAATGCAACGACAACACATCTCATTGGACAAAATAGGTCTTAACCACACAAAATCTTGTACGGATCGCTTTAAATTGAACTGATTCTTACAATATCTCCGTATCTGTGATAATATAATTCCAACTGATTCGAAATTTTAAAAGACCTGATAGCCGTTGGTGCCTATGTACTTCTGAAATGCTCTTCATTTCGGCGTCGAGGACTTTCTCACTCGGCTAGTCCTCTAAATTTGCAATGCACTTCCTTTGACCCATCTAAGCGGTTCATCGGGCTCTGTGTTTTCTGATACTTTACTCTTGACACAGTTTCACTGAGGTTCTATTTCGTATCTAACCTTCGTTATCTTCCAGTCTTCCTGAAGGCCCGGTTCTATCAAGCTGTTCTCTTCTTTATTGAAAATGCTACTTCTAAAGTTGTCCGGCTCAACTATTTCTTGGAAAAGAAGCCCAGAGTTGACTACGCCGCGAATGCTCCCACCCGTGGGCTGTCCAACCTATGTGTTCTATATCACTTGGAGCTCCCGTCACCAGCGGATCAAGAATTAATGGTGGCTGACTGGATCCCCATCTTTTTGCCTCGGTAGTGTCGGACAAGAGCCCTCCCGTGGTTAACGTCAATCAACCTCTTCCTGAATGCACGTTTTGTAGCTGTCTGTGATGCCAAACAAAATTCAAGGTGCACTAAAATCACTAGCAATGAGAAAAGGCTCCCTCTTTAGCCGCGGTGAGAGCCAATACGACTACTGACGCGAAGTAAGATGGTAGTTACTCGTATCTAAAGTTTGCTTAGTCCTAACAGGAGTGGCTTCTTTCTTCTTTAAATTTCTTTTTTTGATGGTTCAGTTAATATTACACTCTACGGGAGCTTTAGTGACTTTTTCCGGTTCCTTCGTTCGCCCATATTATTGTCTGTTCACTAAAGTCAGTCTGGAAAAGACTACTGCCAAGCTCGTGCCATAAAAATGTGACGCAATAGTTCGTTTGATTCAAATACCGCATCGGAAGTTTGGTATTTGGATTCTGATGGAGCCTTAGATTCTCAAAGCCATCGCCAGCTGGTCTATATACTGGGGAAGTTGAGGATAATCGGGAAGGTAGCTGGCTGAAAAGCACACTATCTTGGGAATCGTACCTTCTGTGTTAAAAAGGGTGGTTATCCATCGAGATCGGAGCAGGTAACCAATGGTGTGCCACAGGGTTCAATACTGGGAACTTGCTCTTCCCCCTCTGCATAAATGGCCTAGCAAAAGAATCGATCAACGCTTGTTTCGTCTTTGCAGATGATGTGAAGGTGATGGGGCAAGGTTTATTGAAGGATAGGGATGCTGTTCTCAGATAGACGGATCCATGGGATTTACACTTGAATCTCGCTAAGTACTAAGTCCTGATCACCGACGTACACGGAACGAGTGGTATTCCGCTTCGAATGGTGTCGAAAGTAAGATATCAAGGCGTGACGGTCACGCAGGGCTTTGAGCCTTCGAGACAATGCCAGAGAGCTGCAAACATGGTCAGAGGGTAATAATTTGGTTGAGTAATACTGTCACAAGCAAAAAACCAGAAGTCTTCGCCCCATTTTACGAGGTTGTGGTGCAACCTCTTCAGGAGTGTTGTGTACACGGATGGGCTTCCTATCATCTTGAGAATAAGAAATGCTTGGAAGGGGTCAGCGACTTTCAGCTAGAACGATGACCAGTAAGAGAGAGAAATCTTAAGCCCAGGGTCTAGAATATCTCACTTTTTTCTTGTCAGCTTGTGATAGGGGCCTGTGTGACTTAACGGAAGCGCTGAGGATTATAAATAATCCGTCGGGTATACTCATGGGAGATATATTCATCTCTGTTCTTCAGCGCGGCGCCAGGCGACACACTCTTGGGCTTCGAAGGGCACACTGAATGCTGGACACGAGAAAAGGTTCTCACAAATAGCTTTGAGCACTTCTGGAAGCCGGTCAGTGGATGTTGTTAGATGCAGTAATGTACAAACTTTGAAGAAAGCCTTAGATTCACGATGGAACATAACTTTCCCAATTAGCTGTTTGAACGATAGGGTGAGGTAATAAGCCCCTGGTGATTTTGTCAATAAACCTTTCTGTGAAGGTGCTAGTACCTCACAAATTCTGTCTTCTGGGCCAAAATCAAAGTGCAGTGTTGGGAGCTGGGAAAATTCACAGACGGTACAATGATGTGGAAGCAAGATTGGTATAGACAAAATCTGTCCTGGGTGAACTGAACTGAACCGGTCGAATGTAACTTTCTATTCGCCATTGGATATAGAATTTTGATCGGTCTTTGATGTATCCCGGGTGTATCTTCGGGCGATTTGCATTAGTGGCTGCTCGTTGTTATCGGTACCAGTTCGTTCGCCTATTCGGGGTCCATTTTTGTCTACCTCTACAATGTTCTGCACGTTTAATTAAGGCTGATCGTATGAGAATTCGTGATAGTTCTTGGACAAGTGGATTAGCTACTTGCTCAGTTCGGAACACAAGGACTGTCGGAAGAGGAATTCTTTGATTCGCTGATCCTCAAGCTCCCCTTAGTCCATCTGAACTCCATTGAATTTCTGTTCTTCCATTGGCTTCTCCTGTCCTTTACATTGCTTTGTGTCGTCTTTACATTTCACGGCTCGTGATGGACCGGTCATTCTGGAATTACGCTTCTGGCGATAAGACAAAACATCCGTCAGGTAAGTCTTCGCCAGCGCCACTATTCTGAGTGTAGCTACTGGTAATCACTCCAGGTATGAGCGGCTCTAAATAGGGAGTGCACAACAGGAGATGGAAGCAGCTGCTGCCGTGAGAATAGCCGCCGAGACTCAGGGCATAGCAGCAATTTTGTTGAAAGTCAAGAACCGGGGGATAGTGGTTAACGGAACAGCGGTGGTGGATGAGGGCTTTCGGTCAAGAATTTCAGCTGTGTGGGAGAGATCTATTTGGTAAGCTTACCCAGGGCCAATATGGAACAAATCAGGTGCACCGGCTAGACCGCTGAAGCCTCGAAAAAGAGGTGTGTAGGTTAGAAATCCTCATTCCTCGGATGAAGTTATCAAAGTGTGAACTGCAGTTGTCTGACGGTTCATAGAGCAATTGCCTTTTTTCTTTTTCGTCAATTTGGCCGGCAAATTGAAAGACGTGTGCAAGAGGATGGGCAGAGTTCGACTTACCTTTACAAATATTTTCAGGGAAACTCGAGGGAGATTATGAAAGAGTGTTTGTTGTATCCCACGGATGAGGGATGGAGGCAGGCCAGAAGGACGTCAAAAGAGCCTTTTGGCTCTCGACATTTGATTGCTAGGTCTATGCTTGATCAGGTCACTGAAGGGGTACCGTAAGATTCAGAGCATTGTTCGTTTTACGCACATCAGCTAACTAGTTGTGCAGATGCATTTGAACAACTGAGGTGCTTTCCGGAATTGAACTTGATCGGGACCATAGATGAAATTTTCAATGTCCAATTATTATTCTTCGATCTCCCCGTCGGAAGGAAGGAGGAAACGCCCATTGTAAGCCTTTATACGTAGACTCTGTAGGTTTACGCCCAGGAAAATTCCTCCACAACGCTACCAGATATACGTCAAGACGATAGTTGAACCGTGAGCCAACCTTCTTTTTCACCACTGATGCCGGTAAGAAGTTCCGCGGATCAGTCGCCCTCCTTTAATGTTCGGGTAGGCAGCAGAGATGGATAGACAGATGGCAGACCGCAGAAAAAGCATTTAGGGCGAGTTACGTCCGCAATCGTTTCATCGGAGATTTCAGTCTTAACTGCAGCAACTGTGAAGGCATGAGTTGCCGCAGAGAGTGATAAAACTGAGGCATTTTTTTAAGACAAGGACCTTTGCTCGGCCACTTCTAACGCCCTGAATCCTTTAGAAGCCACCTGAAAATTGAAGAAGTCGTTTCCCCAAAGTCTCTGTCTGAAGTGGTTCGACTGAATACCGGTGATAAAGGCATCACGAATGGTATCGTTGCGGTTTTCTTCGACCGTTGTTCATCTGAAGTTACAACCGCTCGCCACTGACCTCCACTTCTGAGCAAACTGACCTAGAAATTGTCCGTTCTCTTGTCATCACGAAGGATCTTCCTCACACTAAAAGTCTGCAAACTCTCAATGAAGAGATCAAGAAACTTCAAACGATGCCCCTGGCCGGTCCTTCGTAAGCCACTGACGAGTCTCTTCGCGAATCGTTGCGCCTTCTCCAGTGCATATATAGATTGCAGTGTATCAATATCCAAGTCTCGGGCGAACATGGGAAGCATAGGGTAGTTGGGAAGCCTCGGGACCAACTGAACCTAATGATCAATCGACGGCACCAAGAATGGCTCTGAAAGAGACATAGACATTATCCGTGTGAGCACGAGTGTTGACTGATGACGACGACATAACCCCAAGGTCTCGTTCGCCAGATGATCTCGGTAGTATTTCTTTCCTGGTGTGATACGCTGCATCCGATACCCTTCTGCCGACAGCCATGCACGCGCTTTTGGAGGCTTTGAATGGTAGGGCCCAGAAGGCAGAACATCTTGCTAAAGCATCCAGGTCCCTTCATTGTTGGGGAAAATAGATGGCCTAACAGAAATTACGACAAAGAAGGGGTACAAAGACGCTACATTTATCATGCTACGTGGGTCTTGGCTGGGCAAAGATATAGCCGATGAAATAATACATATAGATGGCTTTTTTGAGTTATGAGCTGATGGCCCTACGGGGCTTCAAAATCGCCTTGGTAGAGTATCACATGCGTGAACATAAGACGGAATAATACGATTAACTTGATTTAAGAATACTCGGAAGAAAGGATGGGTCATCGCATTATCAAATGCAAGTCATTTTCTGAACGGGTTTCGATCATTTCTCATTGCTACATGCCGCCTCATTGTTTTCACATCTGTGGTGCTAGAGAAGCTGGAGAAAATTTTGCCATCACGCGTTTTCACTGAGGATGCTGCTGAAGATATCTATCAGCTTGTATATAGATCTTCCCGATCCACACTTGATGCCATAACCTAATTAGTAAGCCCTGTTGCGGCCGCTTTAGATAAGAAAGTTAAGATGCTTAGGATGCTATTTCTGGATTACAAACAAGCTTTTGGCAGTCTCGATAGGTAACTATAGCCTAATCTTTTATCAGAATAGGGATCTGATCGGAGCTCCTGCAGAGTGGTTCCAAACTATTTCACATCACCTAACGGAGTGACATCTTGTCCACTTCTAGAAATTAGTGACGTCTTGAAGGGCGGTATCTTTTCACCCTAATTTTTTTCCTTGAACACAAAATAGCATATTTCACCTTAATTTATGTGATGCAAATATGAAAACAAGATTGTTTTTGGATGGGTGCTTTCTGGGTCTCAGGTCATTACAATAATCCAAAGCAGGTAAGAAGATTTTGTGAATAATTCTTTCACCATTCTTTGAATTTGGAAGCTTCTGGGTGTCACTATGTACCATTGTAATCATCATCCAGCGGATCAAGCCGTAATAGTATTGACAGACTCCGTTCGTTTTCTGTGTACAATAAACATATTTCTACATCGTCCATAGTAAATAACTCGGTATTTTGCTTACCCACAACCTGTCGTGTTCTATTCACGTTAGTGGGGTGTTTCGCAAAGTCAGGAAACTAATCTTTTCTCTCAGACTAAGTAAGCGCTCCAAACCTCATTAATTCATTTCAAAATTTGGAACCGTTTGCATTATTCCCCACAAAATTCACTGCTTCCCAATAATCTTTTCTGACTTGCTAAAAGGGATTTTTGATCTGATAATAGGATTCATAAAAGGCACCTCTAGATAAAGTGGCGTACCTGAAGTTACTCTTGTTGGTACCATCACAGAAAGCACTTTTGTGCTTCGGAAATTCGCTCTGATTCGCATTATCCTTAACACGGTGATTTAACCAGGGCCGTATTCGTATTATACACAGACATACTCCCAAAGTTTGAACTGCATATCGCTACTCTGTTTTGCCATACCACTCTTCTCTAATTGTAGATCACGAGATGGTTCTCGCAGAACTGTGAAACACTTTGCATGTCAGATATTAATCCGTTCCTGCTTTCTTCTTTTCTTGAAATTGTGCACACATTGCTTTATTCTATCCACAGAAAATGTGTAAAAACTGAAAATCTACCATTTTGGGTGCTTGAAGCAACTACTTACTAGACTTGAACTGACAACAAGAAACTGGTTCTTAAGAGGTTGACATATTTGAAAGATCCCATTGCGACCCGTAATTATGAAAAGTCTACTCGGACGAGGAGGTTCTCAATGCACACTCGGGATATGTAGAATGTGTGAACACCCCGGCTACAAACAAAGAAAAGGTACCGCATCGCTCTGAACCAAGAATGTCCAGAAAGAGTTATGTGCGCTAAGTTTCACAAAGAGTTAATAAATCATTGTCTTCGCGGGGCCCCTAGCTCGGCCACGCTACCAATTGAGATTTTATGCGAATCCAGGCTGAGTGAAGTGGCCGCGTCGGCCGACATCCGGGATACGTTTTTGGAGGTAAACGTCTCCATAGAACATAGAGAACACTAATATTTAGGTGATGGTACCAATACGATTCAGGCAAGGGACTGAGAGATCATCACTTGAAGGCCCACTCATTCGAAGCAGTTTCGTCACACTGCCGAGCAGAATGCGCCAAATAGACTCATGCAGTCATGGAAATAATCACGGATAATTTATACATTGATGACTTCCTTGGATTCTTCGGTGAATTTGGAGCTAAAAACTACACTATTCCCTTATCTCACATATGCTCCTTTAGAATCGTTGGCAAATACTTTCGTACTGCTACTGCTCTTCACTTTGTCGTGCACTTTCACGGCCGGTTCACTCTAGTCTAGTCAGGCGGGCTGCCAGCTGGCGCGTCAGTTGTAATATATCGATTTGTATAGCTCATTTTTCTTAACAATCTTATATCAGTTCTGCAACTAACCTTTCTTCTTACACGTAGATTCGGATTATTTAGGTACAAAATCCTTTTTGGTCGGCTGAAGACCACGATTACCATCTTGATCTGTCCCATACCAGTGTTTCGTGAGCTTCAAAACCATACCCCTTCTTTATTTTGCTTGATTGTTCCTACGGTCGGTTTGTAAATATTTGTCCTTTCTACTGGACAAGCCCAACGGTAGCAGACGACTATGTCTTCAACCACAGTGTAGAGCAAGCAATGTATATGCTGAAGATATGGTCAAAGTTGTTGAGGGTGAATCAGTACCGCTTTCTTAACTTTAGACAGGGCGGTTAAACATGCAATAATAAAAACCCTTCCAAATTATTGCACATGTTTTAGGATATTACCTACACCATTTCCCTACTGAACCCCCACATCAAATATAGTGGCTGATTAGTGTTACATCAGGCACTACATAAGAACACTATTGTTTATATACTGCTTAATTGAGCAGTAGAAAACTTGGACTTGATCTCTGACTCCTTCTCGGCCGTTGCATCAGGTCTTGAATTAAGCTGATCCTTGGTTCTTGCTTATTATTGTTTGTGGCCGTACAGTTGAAGTTTACAAGTAATTTTCTGTTTGTACCTTAATAATACCATTCCGTAGGATTTGCGAATAAATGTTGCTCGGAATTTCGGGATTCGTCATTTTGGTCGAGTGTTACTGAAGCTTGAAATAAAGACTTAATGTGCTGGCGTAAATATTACGGGGTATTTTATGGTTCTCTAATGAATTTACCGAATTGATCAGGGGACTTGGTAGAGAATTTGAGAAAGGGAAGAGAGACAAGGGGGGAAAATGTTCTAAAGATGAAGATGAAGGGGTACAACGATTTGATAATTGAAAATAAGTGTATCGTTGGAATAGTGGTTCTAGCGTTACTCGCGTTATTCACGCCCCACTGGCCTTTCCCGCGATAGGCCAGTTGATAAATTATCTGCCCGATAAGCGGAAAGCCACAGGTTTCGTTTGGTCTCGTGGCATTGGATTATTGGATGTAAAAAATTCAAGTGCTTTTTCCACTATGGTAGTAATAACGCTGATAGCTTCGATGAAATTGGAAAGTGACCGCTATTAAGAAGCTAATTAAGAAGAAATTCACCGTGCTAGGACCCTACCTACAACTCAACACACAAACCAACGACTTGTTCAGTTTGAATGTAAATAGGCAAAGGAACATCTGTGTTGCGCGACTATGGATACGATGTTGTGACATACGCCTCATGAAGACTAGGAGGCTGGTTCTGTACTCTTTTGCCCAGCAGCCGTCTTTACATTCTGGCCCATATCTCGCAAGCAGTTGGCCTCCGGAATGTACATCAGGGCTATTTTTCACCATATTACTTCGGTCTTGACAGTCTGGTATAGCACATCCCTTTTGAGCTGTCTTTCGTGCTCGGGACTAGAGGCCTCCCTGTTCTACAAAGCGTTTGGTCCGCAAAAAGCTACAGATAAGAGCCAAGCGGACCATGCACTTTACCAATCTTCATTTTTTGGCTTTGTAGGAATCTTCCGACAAGCCAAGGGTGATTGCTCCGGTGTGGTGATGTTTTGGGACAATAAGATTATTGTCTGTCTGCTTTCTGTTACGATCCTCTCGTTCAGTGTGCTGTAACAAATATTCTGTGTGAGGTTATCGTAGTTTTGATTCACAGTGGCTTCGTATAAGTGTGAAAATGAGACGTCAAGGTATGGAGATCCGGTTCTATCAGAAAAGTTTATTAATACTCGGCCGTAACTTCACGGACTAACTCATTCACTAGCGGATGATTCTTAGTTTTGGTTTCCAAGATCTTGTCCGGTAACTGAGGTATAAGGGGATGGTTTGCATTCTTAGATTGTCATTGAACTTACCCCTGTAACATATGGCCCGTTCGCAATTTCTTTCTTCGACTGGCCTCGGGTTTGTTTGTTTGGTAGTCTTATTTTGAAAGAAAAACTAAATTAATTGAAATAAATGAGCAAAACCGTCAAGAAAGTGTAGAAATATTTAGGAAATACGGCCGTACACAGAACTACGCTATAGAGAAACGCTTGTTGCAATGGACCACTGTCGGCAGTATCGCATTCATCGCCAGCATTGCTAGACATGATATGTGCGATCTAGTTATTGTGTCTCAAAACAGTTTTCCAATTTCTGAGTAATGCTTGGACATATTTGCATAACAATGATATTTCTGAATATGCATCTCAAAAATGGGTCACAATACGTAGCTAAATATGTACAAGTTTTAGTTTTTTTATCTTTCATCCCATTTTTACTGTCATACTTATTTTTATTGATCTTTGTAAATAACTTATCTTGGTGCTTCATGGAGTAGAACATTTTCTCTAGTGGCTTATTGGTGGGTTATTTCATGGTGTGAAAGGGAATATGATGAAAGTATAAAGGATTCTCTTTAGTCTAAGATATATAAATCTTTGAATGAAACTTAGGAATGAAAGGTTTGTTTAATATCATTTTGGATACTTGGAGGGATTTTCTTTAGTGTGATCCCATTAACAGTAGTTGTCTGTGGTGTACAGTAATTTGCAAAATATGGGATTACTAAAAATGCGGCTAGCAATGTTCTGTTATGTAGTCACTGTTGGGAACGATGCTCAACACTGATTTTTCCGTCTAGATCCATATGCACCAAGATTTTCGACTCCCTATATGACTAAGATATCATCGGAAAGAGAAATTACGCAGGGCCTAAAAGTTCTCGGTTTGTTCAGTTGTGAGTTTGCGAGGACATCTTTATGGATGTCCAGCAGCAATGCGTGGGTGGTGGTAAAGTGTATTGTTTGTTTGTCACCAGTAGATTTTCACTGGGAGCTTGTACAGCCAGATAAATTGACAACTGTGGGACAAAGTTCAGCACGATAACGACTAGAGGTCTATACGCTGATGGCAACAACATTTGACGTGGTAGCGATTTGTCTGGACTTCGTGAGTGGGTTTTCATGGAATAATACGATTCTCAATTGTACAGGCTCAATGACGAACGAAAACCCGACTTCACTGGGTAATTTACGTGACTTTCTTAAATCATTGCCTTACGATGATGCGGTGTTCGGGATTATTGTCGGTGCTGGCGAATCACCCGCCGAACATTTCAAGGATCTCCAGAACTTTGTGCCAATCTCCGAAACGGTGTGAAGTTATGCAGCTCCAAGAAGGTGAATACTTCCACCTTGACGTGTTAAGGGATATAACTGAGTCCAAAAGCGAGATACTGTCACTAGCTGCTCACATTGATATACAATTGTAATTGGATGGTGCTCTGATGTATGGGCCATCTACGGGTTAATTTCGGTCACTTTTGGCGCAACCAATGTAAAGAACGGATTTTTGGAACCTCCAAACTCGGAAATAACGAAATTCAATACGCCTAATGAAGTGATAATGCTTTCATTTCTGGCAATCGTCATCCTTATTACCATCGTATGCATAAAATTTGTTTTATCACTTCGAACCGAGCTGTTCCTGGTTCGACCTCCAAGTTGACACACGGTCGTGGGAGTCCTCCCTGATCGTTTCTCCCTCTGTACTCTTTGTTCCGCATGTCTGCATAGGTTTCTCTGTGGATCAACTTTGGTTTTCCGACTTTAGCGAAGCATCATTCGGTTTGTGACTGCATTTATTAACCGCGTCCGTAGGTCATTCGTCTCCTTAGTTTTGCACTGTAAACCCTGAACTGTTCCCATTTCGAACCATATTCAAGATTTTTCAAGACTGTTTGAAGGACTGATAAAGGTGGATTAATAGCCGCATTGTAGTGTAATAGAAGACACGGGCAATTGTCTCCTTTTGGAAAAAAGACGTTGTTTTGACGATACTAGTGTGGCCGTGAATCGTTTGTTACTGTCTCCTACGAACATTATTCGCAAGGATGTATACCTGTCAGATCAGTCGACGAACGTGAATGTTAATGTCAACCACTGGACCGCCATGATCAACAGCAGCATAAGCAACAAAATCACTTTCAAGTTTTCCAAAATTGCGCCACCGTTTTTTAATCCGTACGTACCATTCCATTATCTGCATACATTTTCAGTGGATAACTTTGATCCAAGCAAAGTACTCCATTCCTGAACGATCTAAAAGATAAAGTTTTCCTCATTGACACAGGATTACATCAAGTTGCAACGCATTTTTTTCACAAATTTCTCAGCAAATTACTCCATGTTGTTCATGAATTCACTTCTCCCTCAGTATCAGCTGCACCCCTTTCTGTGAACATTATACCATACACGAATACGTTAATGTTGAACATTTTACATTTGTTGACTGGTGAGATTCGATTTGGATAGGTTGATGTGCACCACCCGTGTTAGATGGCCCAGGCATGAATTTTATTTGATTGTCGATGGCCACTAATATTAAAAAATCATCAACGGTACTTCATCTACCTAACCGATTTCAAAGAGCCTTTCCTCAAGTTTACTACCAAATAATATTAATAATGGTACATTTCTCGGCCATGGTCGAGACGCACGCGTAAAAGCATGATCAGAGTGAACAATAACACTCAACACAATAAAATATTCACAGACTTTGTAAAGGGGATTTCACATTTTAACAACAGTACAATAAAACTGGACGAAGTCTGAAGGGAGTAAAATGATTTACACGGAAAATACGAATCCGTTTTGAATCGAACCAAAGCTGTATAAAGAATCGGTCAGATACGAAATTGCTAAAATGAACGTTGTTATCAGACAGAAGTTACGTTGTAGCTAGGCTTATGCAGAAACTTTGTCGGCGGATGCTTACTCTGGATCACTGAATAAAGGAAGTTGTCAAGAAACAGGTACACTGGTAGAAATCATATAAAGATACCTAAGAGAACATTGATGAATGCGTGGAGAAAAGTTGTCCCATAAAAGGTGGGGTGATTACGAGAATGGATATCAAGAATCTTCTGGAAGGTGAGAATTCGTAGCTGGTTGAAGAATGATAGAATCACAAAACTTGAAGAACTAATCATCAAGCAAAGTACGAAGTCAAGTTGTAGCAAAATCTCGAAATTGAAGGGTGAGAATATTTTGCTTGGGCTAAGGACTGATAATTCTGTTAAATTGTCAAATATAATATGTCTTACTGGGTTTCACACGGCTTTTCTGCGACCTTTTATGGCATGGTAGGTTAGGATGATAAGCAGCATTGCGTTTGGAGGGCGGACCTGTATATACGCAAAGAGTATACTCTCGAGAACGTTAATTTAGGTGTTTTCGGGTTCTCCTGTCTACCACGATGAGCCCTTTTGGGGAGAAGAAGGGTACCACCGACTCTGAACCGCTCATTATCGTAATAAGTGCCCTCCCTGCTAGCGCAAAATGGGTTACTGGGTCGTCCAAATATTAACAAAGTCAGCATTTCATCAACAAATCCTCATCGCCGTCTGACTAGTGTGAGAGGAAAACACATTGATGTGACTTGAAGTCTTGAAGTAGAACACGGGTACGGGGCTGAAGCCCAAATGTAATCTGGTTATCTGGATGCCACCAGTAAGCTGAGAGATAGTTCACTGGATAATGGGAGAATGGGAAAAAGGGAGAAGGTTCAAAGATACAAATCTTGACAGTATCTTGCGTAGTGTTTGTGTACAAACATCTGGATTATCCCTGAGCAGTGGTTCCTCGATCGTTCAACCCCAACGGAAAAGTGGCCACGAACAAGATGCGGAAACCGTATTCAGTTTACCCAAAAATCAACGCTTTATATAGCTTGAAGCAAGCAATGCGTGGACACATGGCGTCCTTATTGATTACTCAGGGTGATGCGCGGATGTAATTGTCTAAATCGAATCACAGTATATCAGAAGCCCGATTGGCTGGCGGGTTGGTGTGAAGGGTAGGCAATAGGTTGTCCGTCGGTGGTCGATGTTAACAGTGATGTGTGATAAGCTGATTGGTTCATGAGGACACGCATCACGACTGTACTGCTGCCGGATATGCGGGGCTCGTCATTGGTTAATGTCTGAGGATTGGAAGAACGCGGACTGCAGCCTCGCAGATGACGTGTTTTCAGGGAGATTTCTGACTCCCTGACATCTTGCCGGTGAGCTGGAAAACAGACCACTGGAAAATGCAAAAGGGCTTAGGATACTAGTTTTGACTGCATCTTGTGTCCTGTATTGCCAGTGAGCTGGTTAACAGATTACTGGAAAACGGGAGAGGGTTCAGCTATGAGACATCCCGTTTAGCTTGAGTTTCGCAAACGATTCCGTTATGGAAAATCTATCGGACGTCAAACAGCGAGAATTTTGGACCGCGCGCGGGGCTTGTCGACGACCACTACAATCAATCACGTGTTGCGCAAACGCGACACGACTGATTATAAATTGGAGAAGGAACACCGCGAGTAGATAGCGCGGTCTTGAACGCACCGCGGTGCTTGACCGCGCAGCGGAGGTAAGCCTAGATATTCTCATAATTTAAGGAAAATGGGTATTTTTTCTTTTGATATGCTACTATAGTGGTACTAAAAGAAGCAGTAAAAATAGGGCGTACGCAAAACGCTTGGTAAGTGGAATAATCTGCTGGTTAACTGACTGAATTATTCAATATCTTCAAGTAAATAAATACTGAAGGACGGTGTTACCAGTTGGTGAAGTAAGGCATTCGACGGCCGTCTCAGTTTATATGGTCATTGTCCACAAAATACCCACCACTGTTGTAAATAGATGAGCTTCCTAATCTTGTGGGTTTAATAAATTGTTCACTGTGAAGGTTTTACCATGTATAATATATTCATCTCCGTTCAATATTCATCAGGGCTGTGACGGCTCTCACGTTCTATTATCTTTTCCATTTCAGCCTTTCTTTACGAAGGAAAGGAAGGCCCTGTAATGAAGACTTAGTAAAAGCTGAGGTCTTTGTACAAGTTGACGATACTGTTATCGTTACCAGTGAATGAATTACTCATTTTCCGTTTTATTTTCGGGAGGACTTCATCAAGTGAACAAACACTTTAGCGGCATTGAAAGAAGTGGTGATAATGATATTTAAATAAGGCGTGGTATAAGGATGCTTAAACCTTACCATGCTGTTTCCTTATTTCACGCGTTCGTTAGTCGTTCCTGCTATGTGTGGGCCACCATTCCGTCGCTGTGATTCTTTGCATAACGCGGACACGATAACCCGATCATTGCCTTCCACGACCCAAGAGATGGAGAATATCGTCAATAGAGAGAAAGGGATTAGCGCTTATTGCGACAGCGTGCGTGTAGCTTGCATGTGCGAAGGTCAAATGGCCACCGGACTTGGCAGCAAGTGCTCAGTTAAAACAGCATTTTTATGAACGGAATGAACGAAGTCGATTCCCACTACAGTGGCATATGGTAAGATCAAAATAACTTGGAGCTCTGGGAACTTGCACAGACTAGATGACCCAGTGCTAATTTTGCCAACATAAAGAAAAAAAGGATGTAGGCCTCTTGAAAATACGCATTTTTCTTATATACAGGTATATATACGTACAAGCTTGTACGGTGATTCATCATTCGAAAACGACAAAATGAGGACTTAACCAGTTACGAATATATTTATATATCTTTCAGTGATCCATCTGCAGTATTGGGTTATCCATAATAAGATACGAGAATAATCCTCGAACGACTTCCATTAGTAATGCGCGCGTGAGTGGTAGTCCTCTGGCGGGGTAACGGACGTGCAGTAGAAATATCGTGATCTGAAAAGGGAGCGAGAAAGAAAGAACATAACAGTTTAGTCGAGGTGCCAGCCATGGGCCAGGATGGCTAGGGTAGCGAATAGAAAAGAATACTTGGAGTTGTGACGAGGCTTTCTATGCGGACGCGAAAGTGCTGCTTTTCAGTAGGGGTCACGAGAAGGCAGAAGCATACGGCAGCTAAGTGAAATGGGATCCTCACATACTATGAGCGCATGCGCTGGTCGGTAGGTGACGGTTATTGAAGAGTAGTAATCGGTGTGGTAAACTGGAGTTTACGAAAAAGTGCAAAGAAAAGAGTTATGAGACCACTAATTTAGAGTCCGAGACAAGAGGATCAATTGGAGATAAACGTCTACCACAAAGTAAAAAGCAATTTTGTAAGGGGAGGCTTGTTTCATGAAGCTTTTTGGTTACGTTATTGAGACAATACCGTAGCAGACTATCCATAGCTGACTCTGAACAACACTGTTGGTGCTTGGGCTCAACGTGAACACGGAGAAAGTAAATTTGTGGATAGTAAATTATAAGTTTGCGATGTTTACATTCCTCTTCCAAGCAATCAAATACAGGCAAGGTTTAGCCCATGGATGTGAACCCTAGGTGTATCAATACCGAAATGTTGTCAGAGCGGAGGTTACATGGTTTACCTTTCCAAGCCTTGTACTGACTACTGCACTGGACATCGGCAAACCAGTCAGGGGTTGTGCAGAGAAATCAAAAGAGCCGAAAAAAAGAAAGGCGGGGTTGGCTAGCACATGTGAAGAGCTGAAGCAGCATGCTGTCATCCCGCGTGGGTTCGGACAGAAGAACTTAAGTCTAGCTCAACTATTTGGGGTTTCCCTTATGCACGGTCGGGTCTGGGCTGCTATCAGAAATTCCCCCTTTGTTGAAGGGGATAGAAAGCAATGACCCAAGACCTTCTCAGCCATAAATGTTCTTTAATTTGTATTTTACTGCAGAGGAGCAGGAGGGCATATCTACCCCGTGGGCTGTAATTCCCACTTCTCTTCGACCCGCCTTTATTTGCACGTGGTCCATGGAGTCCGCAACTGCTAAAGATGGCTGTTTCCCCCTATAATCAGACAGCCATAGAGTAGATGCCATTGCCTCTGAGGGTGTTGCAGCCTCAAGTTATGAAAGAGGAAGACAAGGGGCAAATCAAACCCTCAGATAATGACAGCATTCCTGAAGCTCTCACTTAACCGCTTGCTTCTGCCAATAGCGGAGTCGGATGGGTCCCAGTATATATGTGAGCCATTGAGTCACTGCACAGCTGATTTTGATGTACAGACAACTACACACACATGACGACTTTGGTGAAGAAATATTACCACTGGCTTTGCAGAGGTTGAGCGCCAGCCAGTGCTGTAGCAATGGGGGATTGGTGTTGATATGTCAATGAGTGCCGACCTAAAAGCGCAAGCTGAAGATATGAACTGATGAAATGTGAAGATCTAAAGACTCACTAAACCAAAAACTGATAATTGAAAGAGAGGATTAGATCGGCAGAAATTCGGTCATAGGTCAAGACGAAACAATTTCATGAGCACTTGCTGACGAGTGTTGTGTAGAAGACTAACGCGTAGTATGAAAAAAGACTGTTGATGAAGGACATTTTCAAAACCACGAACCTCGGGCATAATAGTATGAGTCAAAAATTCAGGAGATTATGTTATGTATTGTTACGTATTGTTCTAGAGGGGCTTGGAACTTGAACTTCAATAGTGGTTTAGATTATCCATGAACGAACTGAAATCCGATATGGCAAGATCTGATGGGGAAGGGGAACAGCCATTTAGCTGTTTCATGATAAGATCTGCATTTAGTTAGAAACACTCTCAGGGAAAACGGTTACCCTGAGCGCTTTATAGAACAAAATCTGAAAGATAGACCCAAATGTGCTGCAAGTTATGACGTCCCCAAGAAGAAACTGTCTATCCGTTTGCCATTCAAAGGAGACGCTATATCGGACTTTGTCAACAGACGTTCAACACGTGCGATGAGTGGCACATTCAACTCAGCTCGTGTTTCCTGTGTATTCGCAAGCTCTCCGATTACCCGAAATTCTAATAAGGATGTGTTTCCAATGCTGGCCACCTCAATGGTAATCTATTTTTTCAGGTGCAAATGTAGTGCAACCTACATTGGCCGAACGGCAAGGCGACTATCCCAAAGAATTATGGAACATTGTCCACGGTCGCTACAACAGGGAGGAACAGGAACCATAGGGAGTGCCATTCCCGGGCATTTGGTGGACTCAGGTCATCAAATAGGCACAGATTCAGCATTCAAAATCGTCAATCGAGTGCCCCCCCCCCCCCCCCCCCCCCCCCAATCCACACAACACACATCCGCTTACGCACAAACTGGCCACCGCAGAGGCGATCAGCATCTGTCTTTTCGCACCAGCTGTGTGTACACAGAAATTCGTCCAAGCCCTTCAATTGCCCTGGCCGCAAGTGGACCACCCCCACCCCAGTGACTCAGCTCCGTACTGTGACCGTCACGACCTAGTCGTGCGGATCGACACCCCCCCCCCTCCCACAAACCATGTCCAATCCGAATGACCCGTGACCATTTCAGCACAACCATCTCCTATATGATTTGTAAAGACTTGAGAATGAATCATTGAAAACAAGAACTGAATAAGTTGAACCCCGCACAGAATTACTGAGAATTAAGAACTCCAAGGACACAGAACGTAGCGTAATATTTCGAAAGCGGGAAATCACGTACGGTGCAATCATGTAGTATAATATAGAGAATGCAGTTATGCAAAATAGAAAGAGTCAATCTTGAATATCACACGAATCCAGTTTCAAATGTTCACAGCATTGGCCGTAATTAAGCTGAGTGGAAAAATCGACACACTTTTTCGGCACTAGCTTTTGAACCTTTCTAATAGCCACTCCATCCCACTGACCCATGCCCGAGTAGATGGTAGAGCAGTACTTCAAAAGAGTCTAACGTGGGTCTTGTAGTACTGAATTGGCTTTCTTGAAGGTGAAATGTTCTATAAAGTGGGCCTATTAGCCGTCTAGCCTTCGCAAATGGAGTGATTTTGTTTTCTGAAGAAGTGAAAGTGTCTGAATGCTGCAAACCCTAATCTCGTAATAACAAGTCGCTGGAAATTGGGTGACCACCAATACTAAATAAGCCTGGGGGGATATAACACTTGAGGGTAAGAACATTGCTTTTCTCAGAAGAGAACTTCACTAATGAATTAGTGTACTGGAAACTTACTGCTTCAGGGATTTTTGAGATATCTGAACTAGAAGAACAAATTTTAAGGGAGTCTTTTTCTAAACATTTGGACGGTATAATTCCCACTAATCTTTTTCCCCAAAGATATCTCAGTCGCAACAGGTGATTGACATCCAGATGGCATATACTTGCAGATATATCATGTTTATTACGGGTGGATCTGAAGATACCGACAAAGAGGTGCATGTGAAAGGTATACGCGTAGATGCTCCCTCAAAAAAATACCAACTCTGGTTCTCTCAAGTGACACACATATCCCAGGGTTTGGTAAATTGTTTTTACGATACAATCTCCTTTTGTAGAGCTTCACCTATACCAGTCTCGGCGGCGTGTACCATCATATACATTGTTTTCCTTGCCATAACGTCGATAGCGTATTATTCTCTTTTTATCATGAAACCCAAAACGTTTCTTGGGTTGTCATAATCCTTCACTATTACAATATAATGCGATATACAACGTCAAGTGACTGAGCTTCACCTTACATTCGTATCATATTGACGTTTCATATTTCTGTTGAACGGTGAGTTCGCTAAATAATATAACCATTTCCAAGCTGTAGAGAAGCAAATCTCAACGGCATTAGTGCCACCGACGAAAGCGCCGGTTGAGACTTGTTTTAAGCCCAAACATTGGATAATGATCCAAAATCTATGGAAAACTATGGACTTCTTGTAATAGGCTTGTCATTATTTATGAAGTCCTAGGTTAGCATGTTATCTGGACTTACCGCAAAAACACCGCTGATTGTATGAGAAAAATATCCGTTGCTTTCATTTCCAATGAAATGGCTACACAATATCTTTGTACCGGCAATGCGAACAAAATGTCCATAACACAATTACGTCTCATCAGTGCCATCAAAGGTAAGTGTAATTTTAGATGCCGCGTATGCACCCCCACTGCTACGTCAATCATCCGAAGGTGATATTGAGAAACACATTCAACGCTGGTTTGCTAGTACGAGAGATTGGGCCGTCGTCGGGACGAAAAAAGGTGAGCTTCAGTTAACTCTACATTACAATCGCCACAATAAATAATTTCGTTGATGATTTTCCGACCATCATGGTATAGAACACGATATTATTGCCAGTAAGTACTTAGCTCAAGTTCAACAAGAAAGTCTCGCGAAGTCAAAATGATAGGCAAGGCGCGCGTAATTACAGATACTGAATTTCCTGTAAAATGTTTCACATTGGATCAAAGACTTAACCGTACTTGATTTAATCATGGTTCTAGATGTCAATAATTTGTTCTTGTACTTGAAGAGACTTTTTTTCAAGTTCGAATTTTGGTTTCTTCTCGCATAAGTCAACAATGAATTGAGAGGATAGATATGGGAACCACATACTTCTTGTCGATAAAGCTGCACATATACCTATAATGAATGCTCTATAAAAATCCCCGTTTCATTTCACTTTGTAGGTTGTTCTCCGTCTAATGCACCGTTAAATGAGCGCACAGGAAATGAAAGCAACCATTTAACATCCGACCAGTGAAAAGGGTGCCATCGCTTTCAACAATCGAAGAAAACGAGAAGCAAACCACGGTCACACGACCCACTAGAAGTTTTTTATGTATTCCCATACTGACAGTTTGAGTATATGCCCACGATTATCACGTCGTTGTTAGACAACCAGTGACTTGCTTTTGCGCAGCGGCACACAACCGTTGAGCTAATCGTCTGCCTCTTTTTTCTCGTTCACAGATTGTTGGTTGTAGGCAGTCGCACACGTTCAAGGGGAGACGTAGGCATTGGCTATGATTGCTTCTGGGATGCAATTTCATTGGTAACTGTGGGGAAACGCGCAACTAACATCCGTTAACAACAATCAAGATGCAAATTAAAAAGTAGAATATGTGAATGTGCCACTGTAAATTTGGTTCTTTGGACTGAAATATCCATCAGAATGAAGTGTTATCCCTATAAGGGAAATTTCTCCAACTGACGTTGATGAAAGTGATCTACCAATGTTTTTTGACAGAACGATCGTGCTGTAGAAAATAGTGAATCAGGTGAAAAGTAATTGGGAGAAGTGATAAAGTTAATGAAATGTACCCCGTATTTAGATATGGGGTAAATTTACACTACCGATTTAAACCGCCCTGAAACCGTTAAACACCTATCGCTGTAACAGCACCAAACAGCTGAAAACAGTTCAAAAAACTGTTGAAATCAAGCGGTTTCCGAGCCGTTTTGCCGAGCGCTTGACGTCCTGTCAGGCACCCAACTTTCTTTCAAATGTCTCTATCGTTTGGGCTTCCACCACCGATGGTGAAAGTTTATTTCATTTGTTTACTACCCGTTCAGCCGCAACTGCCGTATCGCAAAGACGTTTCACAAGCTTCAAGTTGTGTGCCTCAAGCCTTTCGTCAGGTTTTTCCGAATTCCCCTATCGCTCCAAGGAGCTTATCATGATTCCGAGCTCTTCAACGAAATCTCCCGTTACTCTCCTTCGTTCCAGAGAGAAGAGCTACACATGGTCGGCTTCGGAGTTCGGGAAACACTCGTGTGAATCGCCTTTGCATAAGCTCCAGTAGGTTTTCCTCCTAACGAGACTGAGATACCAAGTTTGATGACATACACCAGAAGCGTCTTTATAGAAGCGTCTTCGCAGGACGGTAACATAACCTCACGCGTAAGAAAGACAACAGAACTTATTAGCTGCGAGAGGGCATTAGGACCTCTCGTTGCGGTCCCCAGGCATTGCCTCTGGGTTTTGAAATCCACAGTCACAATTATCTCTATCAATCTGATGGTGTTATTATTTCCCAAAACCATTCTATTATCTCCAAAACAAAACCGTCTTAGCTACGCAAACTGAAAGAAACTTTGACGTAACAAACACTTCAAAACCCTACCAGTATCTACTTATGTAAGTATTGCTGTGATTGTGGTGGAGTAGTGCGGAGTACCATTGTAACGTACAGGTGATCCACGCGTAGTGGGAAAGACTAGTAAATGCATACAATAAGGAAACAGCTTGGTAAGCTTTACATGACTTTACAAGGTGCTTGCATTTGTTTGTGTTGAGTGGGTTCTCCTAGTTCGTTCACCATCGACAAACGTTGCAAGGTCATCCTGCAGGGAACTTCCCCCAGGTTTTAGTACTATCATTAAGTAATCCTTAAACACGAAGTGCGGCCATTTCAGTTAGTGAACCAAGTTGTTAATATACTACGGAAACGGAAGCGATCTCAGCACCGACATTTTCTGGACGCCATGAGCTAAATTCCCCAAATTGGACATCTATGTGTTCATCTCTAAATAGCATTTATTTTCTCTGAGAAACTCTGGTCAGGTCAGGTCAAGTTAGATAAAGTAACTTGCCAACAAGAGCCTAGGGTTTAGCACAAGCAAGCCTCAGTATCCCACCGTGCTTCAGCTGCACAAATACCTCCTTGGTACATTGCGCTTGAAGGCCGTTATTTCTGTTACGTCAAAGTTTCTTTCAGTTTGCGTAGCTAAGACGGTTTTGTTTTGGAGATAATAGAATGGTTTTGGGAAATAATAACACCATCAGATTGATAGAGATAATTGTGACTGTGGATTTCAAAACCCAGAGGCAATGCCTGGGGACCGCAACGAGAGGTCCTAATGCCCTCTCGCAGCTAATAAGTTCTGTTGTCTTTCTTACGCGTGAGGTTATGTTACCGTCCTGCGAAGACGCTTCTATAAAGACGCTTCTGGTGTATGTCATCAAACTTGGTATCTCAGTCTCGTTAGGAGGAAAACCTACTGGAGCTTATGCAAAGGCGATTCACACGAGTGTTTCCCGAACTCCGAAGCCGACCATGTGTAGCTCTTCTCTCTGGAACGAAGGAGAGTAACGGGAGATTTCGTTGAAGAGCTCGGAATCATGATAAGCTCCTTGGAGCGATAGGGGAATTCGGAAAAACCTGACGAAAGGCTTGAGGCACACAACTTGAAGCTTGTGAAACGTCTTTGCGATACGGCAGTTGCGGCTGAACGGGTAGTAAACAAATGAAATAAACTTTCACCATCGGTGGTGGAAGCCCAAACGATAGAGACATTTGAAAGAAAGTTGGGTGCCTGACAGGACGTCAAGCGCTCGGCAAAACGGCTCGGAAACCGCTTGATTTCAACAGTTTTTTGAACTGTTTTCAGCTGTTTGGTGCTGTTACAGCGATAGGTGTTTAACGGTTTCAGGGCGGTTTAAATCGGTAGTGTAAATTTACCCCATATCTAAATACGGGGTACATTTCATTAACTTTATCACTTCTCCCAATTACTTTTCACCTGATTCACTATTTTCTACAGCACGATCGTTCTGTCAAAAAACATTGGTAGATCACTTTCATCAACGTCAGTTGGAGAAATTTCCCTTATAGGGATAACACTTCATTCTGATGGATAGTTCAGTCCAAAGAACCAAATTTACAGTGGCACATTCACATATTCTACTTTTTAATTTGCATCTTGACTGTTGTTAACGGATGTTAGTTGCGCGTTTCCCCACAGTTACCAATGAAATTGCATCCCAGAAGCAATCATAGCCAATGCCTACGTCTCCCCTTGAACGTGTGCGACTGCCTACAACCAACAATCTGTGAACGAGAAAAAAGAGGCAGACGATTAGCTCAACGGTTGTGTGCCGCTGCGCAAAAGCAAGTCACTGGTTGTCTAACAACGACGTGATAATCGTGGGCATATGATCAACTAATCACTGTTTCTGAAACTGTGCTTCTGTCATACGAAACCAGAGTTGTGGGTCAACAATGAAAAACTCAGGAACGGCTAGGGTAACCATCAGAACGGACGATTCTTCTTCAGGCTCATGGTCACTGTTGGCCATAATTTCATCGGTATATCCGACGTCAAAGGATGTGTGAGCTTGAATCGGATAACGGTCAAACGACATTTATGACAACGATATACGAAAAAAGTGAAACTTGAGCATTGTGAAATTATGGGGGTTTCCGTTCATATGGCGGAATCAATGTGATTGATGGACCTACGAGGGTCCCTGGTGGAATGAGTTTGCTGTTCGGGCGAACCAGTTCAAGGTTCCTTTAAGTTTAGTCATGATATGCTCCCGTGTTCTGTCTGTAGCCCATGTTCCTTAGTTAGTGACACGACAACGATTATACTCGGCGGCACGCAAACGAAAATTCGGAAAGCTTCATCGCGTCAACGTGTGTTGTGGTGGAACGCAAGAGCGTGCGGACAGTAGTCACAGCCGGAGCAAGTGGCGCCACCGAATTCGGAAGTCGTTCAGATGAACAAATACGTTAGTGGGGGCAAGTGTCTGTCACATCAGTAGCACTCTAGGCCACTTCGACGGATAGAGATATTTCAATGGCATAGAAATTCTCTCGATGCAGATTCTAACTGGTAGCTCCATAGGCTCTTAGCAAAACATTGGTGCACAAGAGCTTTGAAATGGACGATACAGTGATCCGCCATTCCCGAGGGGTCGTAAACCACTGGCCAGTCAAACATGGAAGTTTGCGGATCGGTACCCAGTTCAGTTTCATTTAGGTTTCTCCTAACCTTTGGGTTGCATTACATGCTCATTTTTACTGTGGACTGCACGGCCTAGTACAAGTTACGTATGGGAAAATTCCCAGAAGACGATTCCACTTATTCGGCTTTGCCGGTCAATGCAACAATACGATAATCATAATCCCTTATTCTTCCGATCCGAGTAATTATCTCAAAGGTCGAAAAGTCGTCATGAATCTTGAAATCCGCAAAGTGTACTGTGTGATAGTATACAAGCAAATGCAAATACGGAAAATGCAGTCGATAACAAACCTCAGTAGTAGTACTCTTCGACAAAAACAGTCCGAGAAGCGAATTGAATGGCGAGGCAGCGTCACCGGCAGATAGACAGTAATCCATTGTCGTCCGGATCATAACCACACCCAACCTGTTGGGACCTTATGTGGTTCTTCGCCACTCCAAGTCTCAGGGTTCGGTTACCGGTTATCCCCAATAGTGAAGCGGGCCCTCGTGGCTATGGTATATACACCCCTTCCGCTGCAGTCATGCGCAAGCAGTAAGAGAAAAGAAAGTTTTGCAACAACCGCCAGAGTAAAATGGTATTTAACGTGTCAAATTAAAAGCAATGTTTGAGACGGTCAGCCAGAACGTGTGCAAAATTTATAAAGAAAAGTTTTGACTCCTCATTCTTTGGTTACTTGGTCAATTACCATAAACAGATTAGCGCGAGCTTTCAAAAGCGTCACGATTTTCCTTATCACATGATAAGGAAACTGTTACATATGTGTAACAGCTACTTGCTACTAACTGAAGAAAATCTGACTTAAGAAAAAAGAGTTAAAGTTCCACGCTGAAAATAATGTTGGAGTTAATCTTTCTAGTTATTTGCATTGGCTTCTCTTAATATACTAAGATTTTTAATATCCCAACGGACGCCACCATCAATGATACCGAATCTCATGCGATGTGTGTCTGCTGAAACCCGGAAATACTTAAGCAATAATCTTGAACCAGCGCCTTCTCGATACTTCCCGCATTTGACGATAAAAATAGATGATCAGCTTGTAGCTTCTGTTCATGTGACAATCACTAATGGTATGGTTGAAACGTTAACAAATAGTTGTGCCACCCTCGCTTCCAGGATACTGATTTTAAATGTTACGACTGAAGCCAACCCTTAGCACGCCATCTGAAGAAGGTAATTTCTCTTCGCGAAATATTTGCACGATGTTCCAGTAAAAGTGGATGGCTAGACCAAGAACACTTTACAGACGGGTTATCATTATTCAGACTAGACGCTTCGCCATTGATGATTCTCCGAGTTTAAAAGAAAATGATAAGTAGCAGCTTGTTGACGAGAACTTGTAGTGTGTTCAATGGAAACGGGTCCACCCCGAGAGAGTCGAATTTCTATAAAAGTCACTAAAACAATAGCAGTAATTAGATTTTTATATCAGGCGAAAAAATGCTCTGATGACGGTTAATACTGGGACTTGACAATTTAAGTTTCAAAAATGGTCCATTTTAGTGCGGAGTGATCGGACAAAGCTAGCGACGTACTCCAAACGCACTGTTGGTGATACATCAACCGATATGGAAGCGGCTATTGTCAATAAACTGGCCGCGTTGTTCAATTTTGAAGCGCTTGTATGGAAAATCCGAGTAAAATAACAATTTGGGCAATATTCGCTCGACAATATATTCTCCATTGGCACGGTATTTATCGTTAACATGTTCTTGGTTCAATGGCGCATATTCACATTGGTCTCCTGAAATTGAGTATTTAGTGGATCTCATTCCCTTGTAATAACCGGTAACAGTTCATTGATTCCGGTGATTCATTGATTCCTACATCTTAGCAACAGCCTAACTTGAATATCAAAACTATCATCAGGATTGAAAATTAAGAGGAAAACTATGAATAATGGCATCATTTTGCCTGTCAAGTTGTGCAACTACAAGTTTCACATCTCATGTCACATGGTCACGTCTTCCTGCATATGATCACTGATTGGATGGATCTCGTGGTTGTGTAACCCACTGAGAAAGCCGATACGCTCTAAATGGCCAAGTGCACTGGTTCGGCTTTCAATATCTCCCTTCCATGCTACGGACTGATCAATAGTGGCGTGTACCATAGTCTCTGACAAGTGGTATACTATTAATTTGCCAAACCAGCCACCAATCCGACTACGGGTTACATCTCTTTAGTGTTTGATCTCATGATTGCGATAATTTCACTCACAAGAACTTACCGAGCTGTCAAATAGAGATGGATGGAAGTCACCTCAGTTTGTTCTGGCGGAATACCTAGTAACTGCGATTATTATGTGCATGACCATTTGCGTGTGTAGTGTGAATCTGGACATAGTTCGAGTGACCTCATAATTGAGCAGTTCTCCGATCGTTTTGATAAAGCGTATCAGGTGACTGGAAAATCTTGGACAAGTCGGCAAATTTTATTGGGCTTCACTGTTCCTCTATCATTTTTGCCGGCCTTCTACCGAAAGATTTTTTCATTTTGCAAACGTTCAGTAAAGTTACATCACGATCAAATGGCATCGCCCGCCCTAAATTAATCAGTTTCCTAACAGAGAAGCACTTTGCTTTTTGTAACCAACCTTGGAGTTACATCACAGTTTGATGTGAGCTGAGGAAATTAAAAAGTGGTAATCTGTTACTATTAGAAGCAGCCAGTTCTATTGACCGCGTAGTCGCCAACACTTCTGAATGACGACGTCACTTTATTTTTTTAAATTGGACCATATCGGTGACAGAACGAGATATAGAAACACATGGAATGTTTGGTAATATAAATACTGATCAGGTGTTGAAAGACATTGTCGAACAAGCTACTGCCCATACCCATTCACCTCAATATACTTGTATTCCTGCCCATACACCGCTGGATCACCCTGTGACCAAGCTTTTTGACCAGTGAAATAACTGGAAAGTGCGGCTCCACAGTTTTTTATCAGTTTTGATCATCTAGGGTATTACCTTCATTTTTCCATCGTATTTTATTTACTTCTCTTTATTTTGTAATAATGGTACAATATTTCAAGAAAGGGGGCGCGACCAATTATAGGCTGCCAAATGGAGAAACAAACGGATGGTTATTTCATCAGCACCTATTCGCAAGCTTGGAGCTACACAAACGGTCAACACACGGTGCACCTATACATTCGCCATAAAGGGGGAATTACGTTGTAGCTGTCATGACTTACGCCCGTTTATCGGCTTGTCATCGATCAGAAGAATGGATATCACTGATATTTCAATCTCTTGTACCGGAGCTATCATTTTCTCATGCCAATCCGAAGTGGTACTTCTGGAAACTGATAAATTCCCCACAGACTACCATTGTTCTTGTGCTTCTCAACCTTCGGTCACGGAGCTCATTAAAGGTTGATTACAACCAACGGTGGTTAGCGTGGTTTTTGCACATGACACGACCTGGAAGTACAAATTCTAGTTATACTGGCGTGATGTTATGCATTCATCCCGCTGCTCCAAGGGGGACAGTGTGTCTTTCTCTAACTGTCGCACCGAAATCAGTATTTGTAGGTTTTCTAAGATCCCTCCAATCGCCAATCGCACATCAAAGCACACTTTTCTTGTATTCACCGTTCATCTAACGACTGCGTCCATGTTACCAATGCAGTAGCGTTATTCAATGCTAGGTCACCGCACTCATTCACAATAAAGCGTAAAATTGTTTTCTTGGTCATACACACTCGCGCTGTCCGGTGCATTAAAGTCCTCCAATGACTGACTCCATCCGACTAGCGCTGAGGTTATCTTATCACTGTGTGCTGTATTTCGCGCACACGAATATACGAGCATACATGAACCCCCAAAAACACGCATACCCCATTACGCCCGCCCCAGCCATCAATTTCTCCCGTCCGTCCGTATCGGTAGTTCTCAAAATCGATGAATCAGTCACAGACACATTTATTTTTCTCAAACTTTGTTCACGGAGTTCTTTAAGTGTCATTCACAATGAGCCGCGGCTACCGAAGTGCGTACAAGTGACCTTTTCCACTTTACCGGTCCGGTCCATAGATTTGCCTTCTTCAGTTACGCAGCCCACTCAGTCCACACGTCGTGCCTTAGAGAAACGAGCGAACAAGCGTTTAGTTTATCTGTCATAACAACCGTTCTCAGCTCAGCCGTGATAAAGGCCATCATAGGGATCGCAAGTTGTGTGCGATCCAGGCCACTGCACTTTAACACCAAAATGTGCGCGCATTTACCACTATGTTTGTGTGTGTGTGCAGATGAATGCTAAAAAGCCTAACTTCAGGCGACTGCCGGGATTCTTCCTACCGAATGTATATTCCCTCGCAAATGCAACTGTGGTGGCTAACTTCAGGCGTATCCAAGTGACGAACAATGCTTCAAAACTTCATTCAATACCTTATTGTTGTCTATAGATACTATAATGTGCATTTCGTTTGCTCGGTTTACAACAGAGTCGGATTCGGTATTATTGTCAGTTACGTCAGGCGATCCCTTTTTAGAAATAAATCTCAAAAACAACACTATAACGGCGTCACCGTTCAGATAATGAACTTTTTCTATACACACAGCCCCTCGTTGCGTAAATGTGAACGAACAACCATAAAGTTCATATACTGTTATCCCAGTTTCATCTGGAATTGATTGGAGTAATCAACCCCAAAAAAAGTCTAAACAGATGTTTTTATTGGATTCTACGCACCAGCAATGGTGCCAAAATCCGTCCGCACGGTCGCAAGGCCAACGCCCGAAAACGAAAGCACTTCCTAAGCATTTGTCACCCCGCTACCAAGTCCTCCATAATCAAAAACTACTTTTTGTAGATGCTAGAACATCGGATGCCCTACTGCGACAGTTTACTTCGCTGCAGTGCTTCACTATCAGATATGTGATCCTAGAGCGTGGAAGCAGGACTGTGGTGAGTGCAAGTGAACTGCGAACTTCTTTGTCTAACCGTATTACAGATTCCTTGAAATCACAGTTCTGCTGAGTGTAATTTGAATTCGGCTCTTGCAGGGAGCAATAGCTATGTTGAGGCCGAAATGATGTTACAACATATGCACTATACGCGTCTTATTAGCTGGATTTTCCCTCTCCATTACTTTACAGGTTTGAACGCCATGGTACCCGAACTAAAAGAATCAATAACAGAGGATGATACTCCACGAACCTCCCGCTAAAATGCAGGGAAAATCTGCTGGGAAGGTCAAGGCCATCAAACTAAATACGGTGACAGATAAACCAAGAGAAGTAGGTTCTTGGTCATCAACATCAGAGGGAGGAATAGCGGAGAAGAGAATCCCAGAAAAACAGAAATGTAAACGAGCAAAACTGCAATAGGCAGTAGCGTGGATGACAAGGATAAGAAAAACTTGACATCGAAGCAAGCACCCACAGCCCGGCCAATTGTGGTAGAGTTTTTGGATCAAAACATTAGAGACTACCCTCTAAGAACGAGCAGGTGAGGTCATCCATTTCACAAGGGAGAGATATCGCATCGCCACCAGATGCTTCAAGATCGGGAATAAGAACACATGTGAGTGTAGGATACAAAAGGGAACAAATCCACGCATGTAATGAAACAAAGGATTTGGGTGGGAGGGAAATGGTCATTAGGAGGCCACAGCTCCAGGGTACGTTTAGTTCATAGTTCGATGATCACCAGTCGGTGGTAGTAACTGACGATGTAATAGATGAGGCGTGGGAAAGCTTTCAGCTGGCAGACAGGGGTCCCTAGGCCGTTTCTACAAGGCCGCTTGGTCAGGCAACGAGGGGTAAGGAAACTGTATTTTCGATAAAGTGCACACAGGAAGTCGAGCTTGTGGACCAAGCGGTCATACAAGCAAGCCGGGTAACTACGCCGTCCAGTATACTAGATTCGAAAAAATTAGCAGTTGCTCGAGTGCTGCCCCCGAGGCGAGACATAAATTAAAAGAAAGCAAAGGGACTCCGCCGGGACAGGCCACGTTAGTGTTATGTACCAATGCCTGCAGCATTGGAAGCAAATGGGTGGAACTGAGAGCAAAGGCCGAAGGCTGTAGCGCTGAAATGGTTGCGGTATCCGAGCCATGGATGTCTGAAAGTGACCATATCCAGCAGGAAATCGAAAACCCCTGCTCGGTCTACCGATAGGAAAGATGCGGCGAAGTAACCCCTCCCAACAGATAGGGTTCGGTTCACATGCAGTTAGAAGTCAGGTCATGTATGATGAACATGCAGCTGTGTTGCCATCGCGAAAACGCCTATGAGAAACACCGCAATTGCAGGTTTATATTTACCGTGACATGAGAACGAACATGGTGTCGACGCATAAACAACTGAAACAAAGTACAAAGTTTGGGGCGGGAGATAAAAAGTCAACAAACAGATTACAACAAGCGAAAGCAAATTATTGAAATATTTTCACCAAACGTGTTTTGCAGATATTCATTTTTCTTAATTTCATAGAATATGATCATCGACTCACGAGGAAACATTGCAAAACGAAGAAATTTCTCTTCGATATTTCACTTCAGGTATTGACATATATAGTACTGGGTAAAGAAGAGTATATATGTAGCGATAGATATAAGAGAGTGAGTAAATGTCCAACAAATCCGGTAACTCGACAACATGCTTCAACTTGATGAATCTTGTTCGTTGTGTGAACAACAATAATTGTGAAATGTGTAACAAAATGGCGTGAAAAGACAGGTGTGAAAAGAGGTGTGGGGCTGGGAAGCATTTGTACATGGGAACCATAAGAAAATCACGTGTTACGGCCACGGCAACAACAACTGTTGCACGAGGTTACCTTGCTTACACAATTCCGGCTTCAATAGTCGAATTGCTATGGCTTCTTACGATACCAACAACCGCCTGCGTAATCCTTTCGCGTGAACTCTGGGAGTTGTCAGGACTGGTCTGTTAGCTGTCACTGTGTCGATTTGTTGTCCGCTATTCACCAGATGTTGTAGGATTGCGCTATTGATAGTCCGAACTGTTCCTTTGTGTAAAGAAGCCGGGACATGTTCTGATATCCTCTTCCACAGGCGTCTCGTCGTACGTCCAATATACTGTGCACTAGAGCACGTAAACTGATATAGAACAAAAGATTGAGACTGATGAGGCAACCTGTCCTCGGATGGTTGAACAATGAAATGCTTGGTATTTGTTAAGATTCGGACACGCGCAGCAGGGAAGGACTTCCCGAGCGTCTTAGATATGCGTAGCTCTAGTATTTCTAAGATTTTGTCACCGTTGAACGGAACGGTTGCTGATGACGTCAGAAGCCACAGCAATTCGACTATTGAAGCCGGAATTGTGTAAGCAAGGTAACCTCGTGCAACAGTTGTTGTTGCCGTGGCCGTAACACGTGATTTTCTTATGGTTCCCATGTACAAATGCTCCCCAGCTCCACACCTCTTTTCACACCTGTCTTTTCACGCCATTTTGTTACACATTTCACAATTATTGTTGTTCACACAACGAACAAGATTCATCAAGTTGAAGCATGTTGTCGAGTTACCGGATTTGTTGGACATTTACTCACTCTCTTATATCTATCGCTACATATATACTCTCCTTTACCCAGTACTATATATGTCAATACCTGAAGTGAAATATCGAAACGAAATTTCTTCGTGTTACATATTTTTCAATTCCTTATGAGGAATAGGGATTCGCAAGACAGGCCAAACAGCATTCGATCGAGAGCCGTATCTAAGCGTATCTAACCAACAGCTTTCTTATCCCTTGGAAAACCGGGAAAGTGAGAAGCAACAACCGAAGTCAAAGCCGAAGCTAACTTCTACATGCCCTTGCGACAAGTCATAACCTGACCGCCGCGCCGCTCCTTACAGTCTTCCCCAGCATGTGAAAAAAGAACACGAAAAAGTAGACGATGGGCAGGCGTAAAATAACATGCCCAAGCCATCGGAGGCGGTGTAGAGCGATTATCTCAGTCAGAGGGCGACTATCAGCACCGAACACACGACGACAAACCTCGGCATTGCTTATCCGATGTGCCCACCAGACACGAGCAATGCTTCGGAGACATCGGTGGTCGAATACAGAAAGCCACCGAGTATCCTCAACGCTGGGGGGCCCGGTCTCACAACCATAAAGAAGAACACTACGAACTGTGGCACTGCACACCCTGCCCTTGAAAAAAAATCGGATGTCATGGCGCTGCCATATATGGCGCGGGTTCGCAAAAGCTACTCTGACTCTCGCAACTCGTGATATGACCTCCTCTCAAACACTAACACCAGCTCTGATCAAGCTCCCGAGCCACTTAAAGATATTGACTACCTCTAACTGACCACCACAAAGGGTGGATGCTGGTCTAGGCTCCTTCCAGTCTTGAAGACGTACCTTGCATTTTGAAGGCACAAGGCACATACCATATTTAGATATCTCAATCACTAAGTAATCCAACGCATGTTGAATTGCCTGTGCACTGTCGCTCAGCAAGGCGATATCATCGGAGTACTCTAAGTCAAAAACTCTGTTGCCTGGGAGGAGTTTAACCCCACCGTTTCGAAGACCAGACAAAGCATTCTGTAGAACAAAGTAGCGAACTTAAAAAGAGGCGGTATAAGGCAGCCTTGCCGTACTCCACTGAGGACGGAAAAGTAGGACGAGGCTGGTTATAAGCCTTAACCTGACTTGAGTTATGACGATGCAACTGTTTGAGGACCGACACACTCTTTTCAGGTACACCATTTATCGACAAACAGTGACATAGTTCACAACTGTCGACGGAGTCGAATGCTCAGAAACAACAATCATTGGTTTTTGGAGGGCGCAACGGTGCTATAACAGCTGTTGGAGGGTAAAGATTCGATCGATGCATCCACGACCGGTACAAACCCCAGCCTGCTTTTCGCGAGTTTGTTCACAACGCGTGTTTTACAACCCGCGAAGGATTACAGAGACTAGCACCTTAGACGCTATACCTTACGGTTGTCGCAGTCACTGCGTGAGCCGTTCTTGAAATTGTGGACAACGATCGATTGCTCCCACAAGCAGGGAACTCGGTCGGAGTGCCAAACCTCGATGAACAAACCTGAAAGTTCTCTAACAAGGTTCATTCCACCATCTTCAAATAATAAGGCTGGGGAAAGGTCATCGGAGCCCGGCGGTATGTGTCGTCCTGGGGCTTATATTTCCTTGGGGATCTCTGGCTCATAAGGTAAATCTGTTGAAAATGACTGAGACATGTGCCGAAACGGCTATAGAAGGAGCTGACTCTGGGGGCCAGCCAAATTGTGCTTTCGATTGCTCCGCCCAGCGCACAAGATGTAGCCGCAGACTGTGGTTAGGCGAACCGCCAGCTTCACAGATCGTTCACCTTACACATGATGGCGTCCTACAGGTGACTCGGATGAGATGAAACAGCTTGCCAGAATTTCCCACAGCTGCAGCATGTTCCATCTCTGATACTTTTTGAGACCACCAGATTTCGCGATCCCTACGAAGACTTGCTTTGAGTTCACGTCTCGTAGTGAGCCGTGCTTCATTATGCTCACTACCAGCCGGGATGCACTGGTGTGCATCAAGAATACGTACAGACTCAACAGAAATCCAGGGTGCCACGACACGACGAGTCAGGCCACAACTCACTTTGCCAACAGAATACACAGCATTCTTAATAAGCGACCCGTGCTGGTTGGTGTTACTTGGTGGCTTTGATCCTGGGCTTTTAGCTAGAACGTTGCGAAAAGTTGAAAGACAAGACGGGTCAGACGGCATATCGCAGCCTAATCACTGCTGCGTCGTACGTTTGACATACCCACCAAAGCACATGGACAGCTTAGTGCAGACCAACGCATGGTCGGAGTCAAGAGGAGTGCTACAGTATGACCGGCAGTTTTGTGTGCAGCCCCGCTGTTTGTAGCTTATTGCGTTGTGGTCTACCTGGGTCCATTGCTGACTCGAAGAAGGCGGACACTAAGTGGGTAACTTCTGAAGTTCTTACTGATGAGAAACGGGCGGCGGTCTGAACAGAGTCAACAATCATTCCTCGTTTTCTGAACGACAGGAAACGAAGCTAAAAGGGATTCCCAAATGCGCCTTGTTCGAAGGCAGCCGACCGACGTTAGCATCCCTGTCTCCAGCTAGAATCACGATATCATCCCGGTTTGCTTTACTTTGGGGTCGTGTAACTTTTGGTGGAAGACATCTTTAATTGCATCTGGGCTGCAATCTGTAGGGGCATAAGCCAAGACGACAAACAAATTGCGTCCATCGGAATGGCGTTTGCTTACATTGCACGAACCTCTAAGTCTCGCTGCGTGTAAGTAACTGTCAACTGAAATCCAATCAAGTAGCGCAGCCTCAGCGCTTTCACTGAGAGCTACCCCTGCGCCAGCAAGACAAGCAACCGCAGCCACAGAGTTCCCAAGCAAGCGTAAGTGAAACTTTGCAGAAAGACTGGATGGATGCACCAACAGAACGACCGAGCTGGATCCTTAGATGCGAGTCTCTTGAATACATCACACGTCGATGGCAAGGGTCTTCAGCGTATGAGCATAACATCTCTGTTGTTCTATATGCATCAGCATTCGTACATTAAATGTAACAAGTTTAAAAGAACGCCGGGGGCGAAGAAGAGTATCAACTGGTGAAGGCGGATTCGATAAGACTTGGATATTAGACGAAGGAGGACACCAAAAAACAGGAACAGAGACACTGCCGCAAGTACGGCCGACTGCAGTTCCCGAAGAATAGGGAAATCTGTGTGTGCGTGGGTGATGAGTGGAATTAGGGAAATAAACAAGTGCAGTGTGAAAACACCAGCGCGGGCATGTGTTTGACGAGCGTACCGATCGCGCGGTAAGATATCCATCAGTTGCATTATTGTTGACCTTGTAAGCTGTTGTAATACTCGGTCACCCGGTCCAGAGTGGGCATTTTTATTCGAAGATGCATCTCTAGCCCTTGCGCAACCAAGCACCCCGTGCAAGGCAGCAGCATCAGCCCAAATGCGCCGGTGACCATTTGTGTGGTTCGTTTGCCTCTTCCGGGAACCTCTGGGAGCCGGTGACTGGTTGCTCAGTTCATACGCCCTTCGGATGAGACTAGACATCCTTTGTGTCCAACACACCCCTCCGCCACAGATACCGGTGAGCGTAGTGTTTTATGGAAGTTATGATGTTAATAACACAGGGTTGTTGGTAGATGTAGTTCACCAGCGTTTCGGTTACCGTGGATAACCTTTCTCGAGGCAAATTTACAACCAAACCTTTACAATTAAAACAACACATGGCGCATCGAATTTTCGAGTGTTGTATGCTTTATACGCCACTCGTGATTGGTTTGGATTTAGGATTTAGCCAACTCCCCTAGACTGACTTTTAGGCAATCAACCCAGTGGAAAGCGCCGGGCGTTCGCCTTCGTCCTTACACTATTTTGAAAACACCTCTGCCACGAGAAGGCAGTGGGTAGATTTTCCTCAGCAGACGCTATTTGGGACACGTGGTCATTTGGGAGAATTTCGAGAGGTGCTTAGGGCGATTAGGCAATTCGGAGCCCGAGACACCCACTCTCGACCATAGTGAGGTATTTGGGAGGCAAATGCATATGAATTTAGGAGTCCAAACTCAGATCAGATCAGCACTAAATAATAGCTGGAGATACTGAGGAAGTGTTGAATGGGAAAACACATGGGATATGATTTTAAATGTGGGCGAAATTCATCGACTGACAAGCGGCGTCGGTGGATTTGAACCTAACGGGGAAAATAGGCCGTTCACATTTTACGTTGTGCAACGCATAAAAGGTAATTTGGATCACGCAGTTTACCACAGAATTTACAACACATCGGCAAGCCGAGGTGAATAAGCTTGCAATTTGACTCACTAGTGTTCATTTTCCTAACCACTAAATGTCATTAAAAAGAGAATTTTATTCGACGACTAGCATTTCAGGGTCTTACAAATAGTTGAAAAATTTTCTGTAGAAATCCAAATGCGAAACTTCGTCAACTATCACGGAGAGATTCAAAAGTGTGCACGGTTGACACCAACGCTCTACTACTGTGTGCTATACCATATGAACCAAGAGTTCACGCCGAATCCTTATTGAATTTCATCATATGGATGACATAGTTCACCGACCAAAATTACAAAATCACATTGTATCGGCCTCAGTGAACTAGCTTGGAATCTCACTGCAGCAGTTGCGCTTTGACCTAACGCGTATCATCTATATCCCTATACTGTGCATCTATTTGGATTCCAATTGTTGATATCATAGATGAAACATTTCGAAATGATCAAAATATGAAACCTCGTCCACTACCACAAAGAGTTTCAGAAGTGCGCACGGTTGTCACCAAGCCTCTCCTATGGCATGTGCTCTACCAGCTGATCCTGGAGGCCATGCCGAAGGGATTCTGACTTTTATCATAACGGTATTACACCAAAATGGCTCTAGTGAATTATTTGTAAAGGTTAGAGGTCATTTTGCAAATATTTCATTTACCAAAAAGCAAGGGATTACTGAATTTCACGAGTAAAGTACGAGAAATTGTGGCAATGGGGTCATATGGTTCCGTTGTGCTCGTTGTCACACGCGAAAGTACTGACCATCAGAATTGCGACTCATAACGGCTTCCGACTGCAACCTGGAGGCTGCCTGGGGTGCCAGACGAGCTAGAAGAGGCCGAAGTAGAGGTTCCAAAGCGATGATCGACCCTGAAAATAGAAAAAGATCATTTATAGGTAAATGAACAGTGGTGCAGAAGTATGAGTGGGTGAAAACAGAAACAGGAAGAGGGGCAGAGAAATAGCACACAACATCGTTTACGAATTGGCACCAATACGAAGCTGTCGCGCTAAGAGAAAATAGAACGAAGTTAACCATAACCTACGTTAGAATTCCGTTAACCTGAACTGTGATGATTCAGCGGTTGGGAAGACTCATTGTCTAAACCACGCTTATCGACTTCTTTCAACAACGACCTTCTAATCTCAAATTCTAAACGAGTCGACACTATCGGTGATGACAATTTTTCGCCTTACACAATCACGTTATCCGATCCTAGGAATCCGGGGTCCGCTGTAAAATCGGTGCTTATAGAGGGATTGGATATTTGTGAACGGTCTCGTTTTTCAGCTTTTTAATTGCACGCTCGCGGCAAGATCGAAAGAAGCGACGCAGTGATCAATCTGTGGCTTGAGGTAGGGATATAGAAACTAGCGTCAGTTGGTGCCGCCTGAATTCCCGGTTGAAGTGTGTAGATCACAGTCGAAGGCAGTGAATGGGCTGCTGTGCAGTGCACTTAAATAACTCCTGAGTCCTACAAACATTTGCGAACATTTTAAAGGACACAAATTCAACGGAGAAGCAGCTGAGACTCCTTAACTCTAGTCTACCATCCTATATTGAGAGGAGATCGAAAGCTCGTCGCACAAGAATAATGTACAGATGTGTGACTTGAGTAGAAATTTCTTGATATAACTTGCATTTTTAGTGTGGTATAAAACCACTCTCTTACTGAACGATTATTAATATCCAAATTGTTATCTTTGGCTAATCACCGAGCGGTCAGGGTTAACAACGGTATCATTGCAACTCTAAATTTTGTTCAACTAGGGGCAAAAAGACTAAGAAACCCTGAACGTAGCAAGGGAATGGATGGAACAAGCGGAAAATACCAGAAAAACGTGCATCGAAAAAGAAATCTCACTCTTTCTTCTCTAACGCGAGTATTTCATCTATGTCGCCGTTTTGTGGCATTTAGATCCGTACGTGTATCTACCTTTTCGGTACTTCTACTTAAGCCAATACGGTATACACACAAAACATCACCGGTGCTGAAAAATATGATCCACAGCACTCAAGGGGGAACAAATTTGTGCAATGTATTGACTTGATGAGAAGTATCGAAAGACAGATCTATGTATGCCAGCTTACGTTTTCTAAATCCAGGGTGTTTATTTCCAACTGACACTGAAGCTCCCACGCAGAACCTCCTTTACCTCATCTGCCCGCGATCCCTGTATGTACTAACCAGCAACCTCTGGGAAATACAACCATTGCAACCACTAGCGATCTTATATTTGTCCTTGATCCATTTACCTGGGCCGAGTGAACTGAACTTGTATCCGTCTCCTCCTCAATCCACTCTGGTAACCTGCCAGTCTATTCCCGCTGTGTTGCACATCTACCAGCCTTTCATTCCCCAGCAGTATAAATTGGCGTAATCCATGTACCCATGCATCTATAACTCGAATCTGTACTTCGCTCGTTCATTCGTCTTATCATACCGTCCCTTATTGAAGACACTTCGGTTTCCGACCGATGCTGCACCCGCAACCTTGTTTCCGTCGTGCCTCCTCATTCAGTGGTTTGCTAGATTCCATAAAGACTCTATTGGTGTTACTGTTTACAAACTTGCTTCATTCCCGTTCTGTTTGTTTTAAGCTTCGTGTTGTTCGTTTGTCTGTGCCACAACTGATCTCCTTCTCTCTCCCCCTGTGTCTTTTGACTTGCAACGCCCGTTTCACATTGTCACACAGTCCCACATTGAACAGTGACCATGTTTGATCATCTTCCACAGCCCGTCATCAGTTTGGATTACCCATTGTTTTACAATCCTAATTGAAATAACCAGCCAGTTCATCAGTACCTATCCTCAGACATGCAGCTACATTTAGGCGGTCAACACAAGCTCCATCTATTTGTCACGACCCCCTCAGACAGTCTTTCAAAACACGGACAAAAAGGGCAAAGCCAATGAGTTACGTTGTATCTACCATGAAAAGCACTCCTTCATCGTCCTGTAATCGTAACAGCCCTAGTGAATTGAGAGTGTTAGAGGACATTATCCTCAGCTAGACATGATCTAATCCCACGATCAGTACGAGTCGACATCGCTGCTATTTCGATCTGTCCCGTCGGAAGGATAACTTCTCCATGTCAACCCGTTTCGGTACCTCCCGAAATCGACCAATCCCCACAGATTATCATTATTTTTGCGTTCCTGAATCTTTAATTTATCCTGGATTGATATCAGGTATTCATCCCTCTACCTAGAGAGGAGTAGTGTGTCAATTTCTAATCGTCACTCCCAAACCAAGAATAGTAGATCAACAAACCGTAAATGGTTGTTACAACGGAACCGGAGTTTTTGAAATTCAGAAGACAAATGCGGTTACAAGACTTAATCGTGAATAGGTTAGCGATAAATATTGTGCCAATAGATGAAATACCACCGAGCGACTGCCACACAAATTGCGATTTTACTCGAGCTGTCCATGCAAGGTGTAAAGATTTGTCGGAATTGAACATAGAAATCTAGCTCGCCATATCGAGAAACTCCGTTAATCTGGTTTAGTCCAGATCCCATGCTTTCTGCCACAACCTTGTCTTGTATATACCAAACAGTTCATTTGCTTTTCACGCACTTTGGCTACCAGTTTCCGCGCCGACCACCGCCCCTCACTTCCACGCCCACGTGATAATTTGTCTGTTCGATCTCTTTGCGTCATACAAATTTAGGCTTCTTTCTATAACAGGTGTGGACTGACCTTAGTTGTCATTTGTCCGACTGTTGATCTAATCTGTTCGATTCTACTGCCAACATAATCTTTCTCTCCGGTTTTAGAATGACCCACGGGTATCCATGACGTGCTCTGATATTACGTCATAATTATCTGGGAAAGTCGACTAGACCCAAACGTTTGCATATAATTATCTTCCTCCCTCTATCTACCTTTTTTATGCGAGCGACCGAACCTGGCCATCGCCCTATGACCATGCACCTTCACAAAGCCACATTAATCCGTTTATTCTTTACCACGCTTGTGTGTGTGTTCCCTTGGACCATTACTTCTCTTCTGACCGATGGCTGGTCAAAATGCCCCCATCAATGAAGACCATTGCAAACCACTTGACTCACTCCTGTATTGTTGTCTCGAGCGTTTTCTGTCTGTTTCTGCCTGGGCGTTTTGAAGCCTTTGTTGACTGTTTTGACTCTGTGGTCGGTTTTCCCAAAATTTGCGTTGTTATTCCTATGGTTTGATAATTTGTCCTTTAGTACACGTAGTAAAGCGAATGTGCTCTCTGCCTTGGGACATAGGGTTCACTCAATTAGGGACGACAATCCTGTACACAAGACGTTGTACAACTGTCAAACATGGCCAGTTCGTTCACAACAGACGTGCCCATATTGACTGGTATACCAATAACCGTCGTGAAGGATTACGTCGGTAGCTTCGTACGATCACTCAGCGGTAAAATGAAGCATTCCGGAAACCTCAATTAGCAAATCTCAGTATCGGTCATCGTCATCTCAAGCGGACAATCCAGCGCATTTCTCTCTGGATGTCAAAATCTAACTACAGCTATTGCTTTGGCATGAGAAATAGAAAGCCGATCCCTTAGGGGAGGTAGATGTGCAACTGAGCAACACACTGTACAGATCACTTAGGTAACTTCGAAGTCAAAGCCGAAGCTAACTTCTTCATGCCCTTGCGACAAATCATAACCTGACCGCCGCGCCGCTCCTTACAGCCTTCCCCAGCATGTGAAAAAAGAACACGAAAAAGTAGACGATGGGCAGGCGTAAAATAACATGCCCAAGCCATCGGAGGCGGTGTAGAGCGATTATCTCAGTCAGAGGGCGACTATCAGCACCGAACACACGACGACAAACCTCGGCATTGCTTATCCGATGTGCCCACCAGACACGAGCAATGCTTCGGAGACATCGGTGGTCGAATACAGAAAGCCACCGAGTATCCTCAACGCTGGGGGGCCCGGTCTCACAACCATAAAGAAGAACACTACGAACCGTGACACTGCACACCCTGCCCTTGAAAAAAAATCGGATGTCATGGCGCTGCCATATATGGCGCGGGTTCGCAAAAGCTACTCTGACTCTCGCAACTCGTGATATGACCTCCTCTCAAACACTAACACCAGCTCTGATCAAGCTCCCGAGCCACTTAAAGATATTGACTACCTCTAACTGACCACCACAAAGGGTGGATGCTGGTCTAGGCTCCTTCCAGTCTTGAAGACGTACCTTGCATTTTGAAGGCACAAGGCACATACCATATTTAGATATCTCAATCACTAAGTAATCCAACGCATGTTGAATTGCCTGTGCACTGTCGCTCAGCAAGGCGATATCATCGGAGTACTCTAAGTCAAAAACTCTGTTGCCTGGGAGGAGTTTAACCCCACCGTTTCGAAGACCAGACAAAGCATTCTGTAGAACAAAGTAGCGAACTTAAAAAGAGGCGGTATAAGGCAGCCTTGCCGTACTCCACTGAAGACGGCAAAGTGGGACGAAAGTTGGCCTGAGGTATGACGATTCAATTTTTCGAGGACTGACACGTACATCTGAGGTACACTAATCCTTATCAAACAGTGTCTGAGTGCAAACCTATCGATGAAGTCAAAGGCTGAAAGATGGAGAAGTGACCGGCGATGGCAAGATTCGAAAATGAGGCCACAAGGTTTACGTCCCGCTAGGATAACTGTCTGTCAACCAAATAAGGCGAACCGTTACGGCTAAGTGTTATAAATAATTATAGTTTCAATGTGACATGGTACGTTGTTCAAGATCATTCGAAAGAAGTTAAGAAAACAAAGAGATATTGCTCAAAGAGCACTCAATAAACTCTCATTCTAGCACGGAAATAGTCACATTTTTCTAGTATCATAACTCAATACAAAGACGAATCAATGAACACAAACTTTCGTCGGAATTACCATGAAAACCATGTTTTTCACAAGTGCGAGAAATGTTGAGTGAAACCAGACCCAGGTAAATAAATGGCGATTGGAATACAGAAGCGATATAACATAAAACGACATACCTAGGTTGCAATCTTGTGTTCCAACCACGGTCAAAAAAATTGGAATTTGAGTTTTGTTGTCTGCGAAGCTGAACTGACAAATCTGAATCAGATCAAGAGAATTTTGCTGACGAATCTATGAACTATCCCCATCACTGTAAACAGTGTAGACAGTAAAGCAAATCATCCAAAAAATAAATCAGCGTGAAAGCTGATGAAGTTCAATAACTGTAATGCTGGTAAAAAGAAATCATAAATTGAATGAGTACTGCAAGCAGAGAATTAAACGCAAGTTGACAAACGGGCAATGACCAATGTGAAAGATGTAAGTTATACCAAACATACGGAATGCACATTTGCCGCATGTAAATAATGTGTTTCATTCATTCATTCCGCTGAGAAGGATATACAATGCAGTATTAGCCGCATCGGCGCACGGTTGGTAAAGTACAATGAACATTGAGCATTGCACGTAGTGAAAATACTCATTCACCTACTAGTTACGGTTTTAACCAATTTTCAGTGGTAAGTAGAATCAAGTTTAATATCATGGTCGATGCTTCCACAGTCGTGGTCTTACTTCTAGTTGGGTAGTGGTGCTACTTGCATAAACAGCGAACGTTCAATACATACACACTTTATCAGACCAGAAAATGTGTTCAATAATTTGAAAGATGTAACAACAACGTAACATTGCTTGAACCATGTCCGGGAAGATTCTAGTGCATCTTAATGCTGCACATTCTTCACTGAACGGGTGTGGTAAACGGTCTTGCCGCCGCCCGAGGTTTTTTATTACACATGAAGTGATTTACAGTAAGAGTAAACCCTATAGTCAAAAGATACTGTGTGAAGAACGTTCAAGTAAAGTAATTTCAAGTCAACTTTAGTCTGTTGACCCTGCTTTTGAAAACAAGAAGATTGTAAGCGGTTGGGAATATGGAAAGGGAGAGTGTTCCAAATCTTTACAGTACGGGAAATAAAAAAGACAGGAATAAGGAGGTTCGACGTCTAGGGACAGAGACTTGTATACGAAATGAGCGGAAAAAAATTCATCGGAACGGGAATTGCCGGAGTGAGTTCTGATGAATAAAAACCGAAATATTAGCGGTAGGAAAGAGATAGTAAAGCAGCTTCCCGGCGATGGGTAAGTGGCTGTACAGTGTAGGTTAGGGAGAGAACACTGATTAATCCGACAGCCTTTATTTGAATCTGATCAAGAGAAAGAGCGGTAGACGAAGCTCCACCACATATATGATTGCAATACTTAAGAGTCGGGCAAATTTGAGCCTTGTACGAAAGAGACTGAGTGTAAAAAGGCGTCTGGCGCGGAATACAAAATCAACTTTGCGCGCAGCGCGGAAAGGAGGCGCAGACACAAAAGGAGACCAAAAAAGAGGACAATTTATGGGTAAGCCTGGTAAGGGAAGTGATTCTGTGGAGCAAAGGGGAGTTGAATCAAATTCAGATGAGGAGAACAAGGGGGATGTTTGAGTAAGACATAAAGGACAGAAGTTTTTGAAGCAGTGAAACAAACCGTTAGCCATGCACTGGGCGTGGTGGCTTTAGTTGCTATCTCCTAGAGATAACCTCAAAAGAAAATAATCAAAAAGAACAAGAGTACAGAAGTAATAGAGAAACTGCAAAAAATGGTCTCAAGTCGATAAAGCACGTTTGTGGATACGAGACTACTACTGATCGCGACATCCAGCTATATCCTCCAATGTGTCTAATCACAGAGTGGAAAGGTCTCTTGAACTTCACCCAGGAAATCTAACACGCCTTACATGCCCAAGTCCACTAGTTAGGCTTTTCATACCTATGTTGCACGTCGTGCACTGACCACCCTTACTTATCTTCCAACCGTCACCCGCCTAAACAAACATTGCGCGTCGAGGAATTCCATCTGGGGACATGCGCAACACATGCCCCAACGACCTTAGCATGTTCATCTAGGATGTTTCATTCAATGATTTGATCCTTGAACCTAAAACTCTCTGCCGAACATCAGCACTACCCACACGGTGTTCCCACCAGATTGGAGTAATGCTACGAAGACATCGATGCTCAAATATCGACAATCTTGGTATATCCTCTACCTGCAGTGACCATGTTTGTGAACCATACAGAAGCACGGGCCTCACTGCTGCAGCATACACTAGACCCTTGATAAGTAAACGCCACAGGTGACTCAGGTTGGTGAATGCCAAACGAGACTTCTGTATATGCAAAGACACCTCATCCGACATCTAATCCCCGAGTGAAATGCAGCTGCCCAGATAACAGAACTTATCTACCACGTTTTTAGTTACTCTAGATACTGAAAGATTTGGTGTTGGACCAGCCCAATCCTGCAACAACAGCTTGCACTTTACAGGTGCAAAACGTATACCGAACATTGTTAAGCAGTCCGTCAAGCTGTCTACAAAAGCTTGCAACTTCCCTGGATCTCTGTTTAGAAGAGCAACGTCGTTCGCATATTCAAGGTCTAACAATTTTTCATCAGAAAAAGTTTAACACCACTATCATCGCTTCGCAAAAGTGCGGTCTCCAGGAACATACCAATCACAAAGTTAAAGAGAAAAGGAGAAAGGGGTAACCCTGAAGTACACCACTTTTCGTGGTGAACTCGGGTAAAAGATCACCGTAAGCCCGAATTTGACTTCGGATATACATGTAAAGGTGCTTTACGGTGAAAACGAATTTTTCTGGCACACCATTCAACGAGATGCAGTGCCAGAGAACTGTGCGGTCGCCTGAGTCGAAGGCCCGATTTAAGATCGAGAAAAACGGAGATAATGGGCCTACGGAATTTGTGCCTATGTTCAAAAATTTGTGAAAGCGTGAAGATGTGATCAATAAAACTTCGACCAGGTCCAAACTCAGCTTGATTTTCGGACAATCACTGTTCACGAGCGTTAGATAAGCGGTGGAGAATACCAGCGAGCAGTTCAGATATGATGCTAGCCAGACTTATTCCCCTGTGGTTTTCACAGGAGGACCTTTGGCCTTTTATATAAATCCATACGATCACTGATTCACACCAACTCTTAGGATTAGTACCTTCTCCTACATCAAACCAAGGAGTTTTTTTAGCTCAAATAAAAAGCTGAGCCGAGGTCTTTGAAAATAGATAGAGGCAGCTTGTCCGGTCCGGGAGCCCTATGTCGTTTAAGATAGCTTATATCACGGAGAACCTCCGCTTCTGATGATGGACTGGTGTCTACAACTAAAGCTCTAACCATCGCGCTCGGAATCAAACTGCTTCTAGAAATGCTTCATCCAACGTATTGGACGACGCTCTTGAGTCTGAATCAGTGAACCGTTCGCTTGTTTGATCAACTCGCTAACGCCTGATTTACGTGGACCGGTACTTTTGATTAGACGGAAAAAATTGCGACCGTTGCCGATCGTCACAGCTTTTTCCATCTCCCTACACTTCACAATCCACCACTACTCACGGTCGTTTCTCAGGCTCCGAATCAGTTGGCGTTTAGGGCATCTCCGTGCCTCATTGTATCTGGAATCCGAAGTAGCCGATTCGTGCGCATCTAACAGTGCAACTGAGTGTGTGAGTCTGGTTGTTGACCATCGTGCAGCATCAGAAGCATCACGTAGAACTTTGTCCCTCGTTTTTTTGGATCCTCGACGTTAGACTGCATCTATAACCTGGCGGATAACTCTGTTAGAGAAGTTGGTCGATGCTTATCGTCCAGCAGCAGTGGCGGGGAACGGTTGGTTTTGGTGTTTTTTCGGCCACCGACGAGAGATAGACTGAAACGCGCATGGACAATAGCGTGATTAGTTTATACAGACGTGGACCAAAATGATCGGCAATCTTGGATCGAGCCGAGCCAGCGGTAACCGATAACAATGTGATGGATCTGGGTCCAACGCTGTGAAGGCCCAGAAGGACGCCAGGTCAGTCAGTGCCTCTTTTCGCGCGAGTTATTTGTCTCCTTAGAACAGCCCACGGTCAGAACATGGCTGGATGAGTCGGTCACCGTTATCGTTTCGATCGGCTGGAACGCCAAATCGGCCTCCTATATGCCTCTTCGTCTCGTCTAGGATTCCAACTTGAGCACTGAAATAACCAGCAACAACCTTGATGTCCGTAGAGTACACGCTACGTAGCACTCCAAATAAATTCTAGCAGAATTCGTCTTTAGCTTCAGGAGAGCTACAATCAGATGGGACATACACAGAAACAGCAAACAAGCGTCGACAATTCAGTCTAATGATAGTGGACATACACAGAACCATTCAACCGAACCTCACACAGACGACCATTGTTTGGGATCCAGTCTAGCAGTGTACGCCCGCGATTCATGCTCAGAGCGATGCCGACCCCAGCCTGACCACGGGCAGACACCGAATAGCCCCACAAACGAAGAGTGAAACGAGAATCCGAGGTTGTTTCTGGGGATCAAAGTGTCAACACTGAAATTGGGCCCTGTAGGTGTGCTTAGAAGACAAAACACACATATATTTTAAAGGTTTCAAGAGTTCTGGTGAGGATGGCTTGTTTCTCTACCTGACAGTGAGCGGACATTAAAGGCAGCCAAGTGAAGTGAACATTTAGGCTTAAGGAGTGCATTCGACTTATGCCCAATTCCTGAACTACTGGTTTCTTCAGAGCCGCAGTTGCCCGAGACATTTTGTATCGATCTTAAATTAAGGGAGGAAAAATTGGTAAGGCGCTTTACAGGAAAGATGCTGAAGGTTTCTGAGGAAATCGTACTTCGCGGCTGTCCACAACGCAGAAGGAATTTTTCTTTAGGAACCCTAACCGGAGTCTTTGACTCAATAGTATCACCCACAAGACAGTGGGGTGTTAACCCAGCACGGGAACGTTACCAAAGAACCCGTGAAGGAACTTCGTCTGGTTTGTCACGTGAGACCTGATTGTTGTAAGCATTTTGTCTTGTCTTTGCTAGTGCTTTGTTATCGACCCGCCTTTCGGATTCAGTCCTCAGCTCCATGCACCCAATGGAGCAAGCAGAAAGTGGACGGGGCAGCAGCCTTTGGGCCGGGGGCTGCCCAGCTCAGGCGGGCGATAGCTGCCCAATAAAATGCGATAACTTCTCTCACCAAGGAGAAAAGCCCCAGATTCTCCACTCCTACGTCCAACTGGTGGAGGATTTTAGATCGGTAAACTGTTTCTCTCCGTGTTTATTAGCTGGAGTGTCCGCTGCAGGGACATAATGAATAGAACCAGACGTTGTCCAGAAACTGGTCCTGAGACTGAACTTCGTCTGGCCTCTACCCATTGACCTGTCAGGCATGATTGCATCTCCGGCTTAAGGATGCCAGCGTGCGTAGCTCCGTGGCTCACAGAGGCACGCAAGTCATTATGCCACGTTAAGGTGGTGGTGGCTTGACGAGTGCTAAGGTAAGAAAGGGAGCAAACTAGAGTGGCGTCGTCAGCAAAACAGTGAAGTGGGTTGGAGAGTGAAGATGGAAGATTATTAATAAACAGAAGGAAGGTGGGCACGAGTATGGAACCTAGAGGAATACCAGCAATCCCAGAGAATGGGTGAGATAGAGCCCGGTCTGCTCGCTCGCTCAAAAAAGGACATTCACGATACAAGAGCCGGATGGAGTCCCGAACGAAGACAATTTCGACAGCAGACCTTCATGCCAAAGTCGTTAGAAAGCTTTTAGGATGTTCAGCGAGACTAAGTGAGTTTCTCCGTGGTTATCGAAAGCAGCCGACCAGGAGCGTGAGATAACCGCCAGTAGATCGCTAGTAAAACAACACGGGTGGAATCTATTATGACGATCACTCAGCATACCTTTGCTTTCAAGGAACGGACGCAGTTGGTCGGATATAACGGTTCCAAAAAACTTCGAAAGCACAGAAGCGATGGTGAGGGGAAAATAGTTGTTGAGGACAGAAGGGCCACCATGTTTGAGAATAGGATAAATAATGGCGTTCCTCCACAGAGAGAAAAGTTTCTTGATTGAGAGAAGAAAAGAATGGACGACGCGAAATAGGGGGGGGGGGCTGTGGAACATACATTTTTAGGACTATATGTGGAGCACCGTCCGGACAGGGTGGTTTCGAAGCATTCAAGTTGCGCAGAACTTGACAAACTTTTCAGGTAATTAGTACAGGAAAAGAAGCGTGACTGGGAACGCGAGAGGAAAGCAGAGAAGAGGTAGGGCTGGCAGATACAGTGGAATCTGAGGCAAAAATCTCGGCCTTATCGAGATCGGCTACCGGTAACGAACGAGGCTAGTCGTTTAGATGTGTGACGGACGATATGTTCTTTAGCTTCCTGTAAAGTGAGCAAGCACTTGTTCCTGGCTTGCACAAAACGGTGTCAAGGTGTTTGGTTGGGTGAGCGGCACCGCCGACAGTGCGCTGAGCTTTTCAAACAGACAGCACGTTTGCAAGCGTGGTTAAATCACTAAAGGGATAGATTGTCGGGTTTGCAGCAGTGAAGAATGTAAGGGAGCAAACCTTAAAGAACCGCCTCAGTCAAATTAGAAACAGACACGGAAACACCAAACATCTCGGTCAGCAGAATCGTAAATCCAAAAGGTGTTTCTTTAGTTTGGTGTTGGAACGGAAGGAGAAAAATGAGTGGAAAATAAGATGGGACACTGATCCGATTAGCCCATGGAAGACGAGAATCAGAGGGCCACTGTTGCTGGTAAACAGCCCGAAAATAGTTGAAAGAAGGGAACTGCATTCGCAACTACTTGGATTGAATGTCCCGGCTGGAGATATCAAGATGCGAAAGTCGGGAGGAGGCGGCCGGTTGGTGAACATAAGCGCAAACACCAGCTTTGCGGAAAAATCAGGAATGAAGTGAGTAGATGGGAAATTGGAGATGACCGGTGTCTGGTGATGGAGAAATTTGGGTAACATTCGAAAATATGGCTATGGGGGAGGACTACTGAAGAAAGTGATGCACACAGTCAACATTTTGATTTAAACCACGAATGGTAGTGGGAGCAATGAGAACTCGATGTGGGTTTTGAGTGAAGGCACACAGCTGAACTGAAAAAATTATACGTGATTTGTGAAATTCATAACTGATGAGAGGACCGGAAACCCAACCATGAGAAGTGGAGTGGAGAACCAAATAATGCCTCAATGAATTGGGCGCGGTAGTGAACCAGGCGATAGCGGAGCTATCTACCATCGCCTTTCGTATAGGAGCTTTATGTGATTCGCCACCCTAAGCCCCAGAGTTAGGTTGCCGGTTTCACTAACAAACTCATAAAATTCACAACTCACAAGAAAAAATCCTAGCTCTCACCTGGCATTAGAGGTTTGAACCACAATATTGATTCTGTGTACCATTTTATCCAGTCCTCTTCTCCCCAGCCTTATTCTCGACTGAGACGCAAATCTCCTCCTCGTCGGATACGACCCACCCCCAGTTTCCAAACTGTTTTTCCCATTTCTCATTTTCACCCAAAACCGGTGTCTGTGCCTACATCCACCAGTCTGTCGCCATTTCTCGTATTCCACACTTGGACTTTGTCAATCCGAGTTTTAGTTCATGCGGCTGAAGCTCCGATTCCCTTCTTTTAATTATTACCTCTGTATCGTTTATTGTTCTCCAACAGTAGCGATCCCGCAGTTTTTGATTTATTGTCTTTTGGCATTGAGAAATTGTTTGCATCAGACCCCAACAAACAAGTTACCGTTCCTGGTGACCTTAATGTCTACAAAAAGAACTGGCTTCTGCAATATTCTCACACTACGGTTGTGGGAGGCGAAGCTGAAGCCTTCGTATTGGTCAACAATCTAAATCAACTGGTTGGTTCCCCACACACTTTCACGATCGGGATGGCGATCGCACATATACCTTCGATCTGCTGCTCACCTCCCTTCCCTTTTTATTGTCTGGTGCTACCGCCCTTCTTCCACTTGGTTCATCGGACTACAGTCTTATCACCCTATCCGCCAAACTTTCTCGTCTTAGTCCTATGTCCAACTCCAGACGCACCTTTTGGCGTTACGATTCAGCCAACTGGGAGGATTTTTGTGAATTTCTGACCTATCCCCGGGGTGGCTGTTGCTTCATTTTTGATATCAGTTCAGTTCAGTTCACGTAGCCATTAAACTCGCACTTGTGCTGTGGCTTTGGTTGCTGACTCACAACGACGTTCAATAGAGGACAACATTATTAGCATGCACGTCTCGTCCGTGGTCGCACCAACGTAAATGCCATCCATCCCGCGCAGTTGCTTCTAGACGATTAGCGATGATCTGCCTTTCAGGCAGTGCTGTCTACGCAGTTATCGATGCAGCCGGATGTCCAAGACCCAGATGAACGTTGGCAACGAATCAAGGAAGCCTTGTATGTCACGTCTAATGCCACACAGGACTCTGGTTCAAGTAGGCCTCACAAACGATTGATATTTTCAATATCTGTTGCTTTGTTGGGTGCTCACGGATCCGTCCCTCCGGATGGTACATTCAATGAGATTCGTAAATACCTGAGACGCCAACTGAATAGAAGTCTGAGAAATGACCGTGAGCAGTGGTGTATGGTGGAATGTAGGGAAATGGAAAAGGTTGCATCCATTGGAAATACTCGAAACCTTTACCATTTGATTAGAGGTACCGGTCCACGGAAGTCTGGTGTAGGTGAGTTAATCAAAGAATCCGACGGCTCACTGATTCACTCCCAGGGAAGTCGTCTGAATCGTTGGGTGGAGCTCTTTAAGGAAAAATGCAGTTGACCCACTTCAACAGTGGACTTTCCAAATATACCTGCCAGAAAAACGATGCAGGTGGATAACGCCGCTCCATCAGAAATGGAGGTTATGTGGGAGATAGGTTACTTGATTAGGCACAAAGCCACTGGACTTGATGAGTTGTTCCCATCTTTTTCAAGGATGGAGATGAGACTTTGGTTTCGGAGTTAACAAAACTCCGGGTTATTTAGGATAATGAGCAGATTACTAGGGAACGGTGTGAATCAGTGATTGTGCTGATCTTCAAGATAAGTGACAGATCCTCTTCCGAAAACCACAGAGGAATTAGCTTGGTAGGTATCACATCTAAATTTCTCGCCGGGAATAATGTTCATCGATTATCCATTGCCCGCGAAAATTGTACACGTGAGAGTCAAGCCAGTTTCAGACTCGGTCGGGGTTGTATCGACCACATCTTCATTCTCCAGCAAATTTTAGAGCGCAGACACATCTACCGTAGGTCCGCGATCTCATTAAGAGGGTGTTCCAGAGAAGTTTATTTCTCTTTTCCAATGTTTATATACGAAAGCCGAAGGCAAGTTCGTGCTTACGACGATCGTTCACTCGAATTCACCGCGGAAAGTAGAGGTCGTCAAGATTGCCCTCTTTCGCCCTTCCTTTTCAATTTTGTAATTCAATTGGTTCTTGAAGTAGCCCTATCCTCGTGTGAGAATAGCGGCATCGATCTTTGCTCAGGCAGTAAACTGTTTCACTTGGAATGCACGAACGATATTGTTCTTCTGAGTGAAGATCCAAGTCAATTGCAAGCTCTCTTAAATAGCCCTAACAACAGTGTAACAATGTTTGGGATGCGTTTTGCACCTTCAAAGTGTAAAATGCTGTTGCAGGACTGGGTTGGCTCAACACCAAACTGTCTTGACAGGGAAAACTCTAGCTGTAGTGGATAAATTTTGTTACCCGAGCAATTACATCTCACCAAGAGGACAGATATCGGATGAAGTGTGATCGCGTATACAGAAGGCGCGTTTGGCTTTTGCCAACTTCCGTCGTCTGTGGCGTCGGCGTGACATCCGATTGTCTGTCAAGGGTAGAGTGTACAATCCGGGGGTTAGATCCGTTCTTCTATACGGTTCAGAAACACGACTGTTGAGGGTGGAAGATAGACAAAGACTGTCGGTGTTCGAGCATCGGTGTCTTCGTAGCATCACCCGCGTTTGGTGGGAACACCGTATCATCAACTTGAAGTTAGACGTAAGGTGTTGGGAACCAGAGGTCAGTCTGTGGATCAAGTACGGAATCCAAACAGATCAAGGTGGTTGGGACATGTGTTACACATGCCCATCGATAGACTTCCTCGGTGTATGCTGTTCTCCAAGGTAGGTAGTGGTTGGAACGTCAAGATGGTCAGTCCATGACATGGCAGAAAGATGTGGTAACCTTGACCAGTGGACATCGCCTAGGAGGACGTGTTGGGCTTCCGGGTTGGGGTCGACGAGACCCATTTCTAAGATGGTTGGATGAATTAGGTGATATGGCTAGGTGTCGCAGCCAGTGGCATAGTTGTATTCGGACTCTTTCTCTTTTCCGTGAGTCCCGCCTATTACTTTGGTTTTTTGGATCTTTTTCCCTAATGGTTCTATTCTTTTTGCCCTTTACTCGACGATGCTGGAAGTTAGCAACCGAAACCAGAACACAGAAGTGCGAGGTTAGTGGTTGAATAAACTAAAACTGAACTAAATTAGTCCGACGCTGTGCCTGTCGCAAAACTTACGGTACACGTGATCGACTGAATTGTCTCGCTTAGTATCTGCTATTTTCCGAATGAGCCGGGATTAAGTACTAAGCAATTTTCATGGGTGTCAGCTATCTCAATTTCGAATACTCTGAGAAGTCTTGCTATCATCCTCCAGAGTACTGGGTTTGTATCTCGCGACGTTTGGAATCAACGTCTTTGTTTTCATTGTATTTACTCCACGATAGTACGATGTGTCTGCGTGAAGCATTTTCCGACACAACCTATTATGTAGTTCGAATAGCTGTTCGGGAAATGGAGAATTTAGTCCACGCGAGTGTAAAGTCTGTCAGAAAAATTTCGGGACCATTCCAATTTGGTCAAAATTCTTACATACGGTCGAATTCCAGTTTATACTACCAAATTTCAAGCCCAAAATCTACATTTGCGTTGTTTGTGATCCAATTTGGATGCGGGTATTTATTTTTTGAATAGAATTCATAACGTAATGATTATGATACTTCCGGCGGTGGTCAAACGGTTATCATCGTGGACTTTGTACAATATTGACCCGGGTTCGATTCCCGCCACCACCGGTCACTTCCTCATTTGGCAGCTTTTCATTGGCTGCGGCCCCCTTTCCTGAATTGTTGTATAATAAGTGAAAAAGTAAGTTAAAATAATATTATCATTATTGTTCCTACTCAGATCGCTCGGATTCAACTACCGGTGCAGGACTATTCGTCAACCGTTTGATAGTGATCAAATGGTCACCATAGCGAAATCAAAAACTCTCGTCACCAAGTTCGAATCCCGTCGCCAACGGTCACTTTCACATTCTCCAGCTACCAATTTGCCACGGCCTTAATCATGAAATACTGTACTTCTATTGTATGATGCTAGTGTTGCTTGACGAAAGTTCGCTCCTACAGCTATTTTGAATTGTACAGTAGGAACTGGAAACAGATGCTAGTTTTGTTTATCCTGGCACGATTCTGTTTCCATTCTGCTTCTCCGAGGGAATCAGCATATGCTTCTCTGACCGTCACCTCCAAACCAGTGGTGGTAGATATTCTAAGACTCTCCAATATTAGTGAGTCACATGCCCACGCGTTTTTCGTACCGTGTTCCTATATTCACCGTGCATCGTTCATCCGACGACCCCGACCATATTTGCGATGCAGTCGTGCCACTGCACACCTTCACGTTCAAGCGTAGTTGGCTTTCTGGTCATACACACTCGCACTAACCAGTGCGTTCAATTCTTTCGAGAACTGGGTTCATCACTATCTGCGTTGTAGTCGGCACATACACAAGCACACAACGACTATAACCTTCTCATTTCAATTCACAACGGTACTGCTCGAAAAAGATGATTCAACCACAGGCTGCCATTATGCTGCGATTAAGGTTATGAGAGAAAATAGATCGTTGAATAAGTTTTTTATTGAAGTATAGAACTAGATCATTTTCAAACAGCAGTTTATGTATGAACAAGTGGAATAGAAACAGTAATAGAATGACACCTTGATGAAAGTAGCTTAGATGCTGCAGCCACGATCACACGACTATTCACCATTGGTAAAGAGTCCAGACAGATAACTTTTGGCAGATGGCGCGCTACCATCAGCACCTGTGACAACTTTTCCTTCGTTACACAGGTGAATGCATCACTAAAGACTTGAGCAAAAATACTGACGGCTTTACATTTCCCATAGGATGGGAAAACAAAAAAAACTGTGCGACATGATGGTATCCAGTGCGGCACTCAAGTGGCGACGGTATAGCTTATCGGGCCATGAGTTATCTCAGAAGACGCTCAATGCAATAAGTCTTTGAACACAAGTGCAGAGCACCAGGTTGCACGTACATTCTGGAGTTCTTCACTGCATCTTTACTGGTGCGTACTGGAGTCAAGGTGATCGGTTTTAGGTCTTGCAAATATCTTCTAGGTAGTTACCGTAAAATTCAAGTCAATAGTGCTCTTCGTTTGTCCGAAAATAGTAAAATTATCAGTAAAACACTATCAGCTATATACTTTGGCAATGGTAATGAAAAACGGCAATGATAATACGCATTGTAATTTGCGTATTCCTTTCTTTGATAATATCGTGATGGAAGCCACCGTTGCCAATTCCAGGATATATTTGGAGAACGGAAATTGGCTAAATGAATACATTACCACCAAGAATGAGACGAGAGCAAATTAAGCTAACGCTCTCGGCTGCAATACGTTTGGATCCATTTAATCCATATTAGCTCACCATACGCTTCAAAAGATAAATTCACCTATGCACAGAGTAATCAATCTAGTTCCATTATACCTCGAGTCTAGTAATACGCTTCATTATCATCCAATTTTCATGAATGCTTTTCAGCCTGACTTTATTACTTACTTTGTGGTATTTACATCATTGTGCCTACTGACAAGCATCTGAGTAGCACATTTCAAAAGTTGATCGCCCCAGGGTGCCTACAGTATTTTTGACCACAATACATCTCAAACATCTGAACGACTAATCACTTTGACCTATCACGCACGGGAGACCAGTGCACACTAAAAGAGCTAATCTATGAGTAACACATATCCCAACTACCACTAAATGTTCAGACCGAACGACTGCTCCCAAGACTGGCATCTGATCCATCTTGTTATTATTTGTAATTAGCGGCACTCAAAATCGAGTAACTTTGGTTGGATGGTTGTCATTTGAACTCCATTTCTCACGCACAACCCTCAGAGATCTTCTCTATGAGTCCACGTTTGTTCTTCTATTTTATGTTTCGGCACGGCATCACACCTCTGTACTTTGTACCAGATATCAGTGAACATATATGAATATAGCTTGGCTGACTGTCCTTTGGACTCCACCTTTCACGCACAAACCTCAGGTCATCTGACCAACCCTGCACTCGGAACCATCAAAACATCTGAACAAACTTAACTCGGTGATTTGGATCCGCTCGGACGGGAGCGGGGTGACACAGCAGTAACACGCCTTCGAGATGAAAAGGCCCGGGTTCAAACCATAGATGCGGCGCAGGATATGCACCACTGATGAACTCCAACAAGAGAGAAACTCAAGTCTGGTGCTTCCAAGTGCAGGGTTGATCAAATGACCTGAAGTTTGTGCATGAAAGGTGGAGTTCAAAGGCAGTCAGCCAAGCAAAGTATCATCAATCTCACACACTACTCGCAAGTATTATTCGCATAACTTTTCCTTGCGATTGTATTCGTTTGTTTGTTGGGTTCACGAAAAGCATTCAAGGAGAGTCTCAGATAGGATTTTGTGGGTTCATTTGACAACATTTCCCGGTGAAATGTAATAATATATTCGATAAGATGAATCTCTAAATTGTAACCGATCCAGGTGATAAGACAGTTTATTGCAGACGTATAGTCTTTAAAAAGAAGCGATGGCATAAGTTTGTGATTCAATGGCATGTTTAAATGTTACTCTGCACAACTGAGAGTTTGGTGGACTAGCTCGGAACAGAATTTCATGAATGTGATGGTGTACACTAAGCTTCACTATCCAGAGGCTTTCAATGCTTTGTAAATGATCGACGGTAGCTCAGTTAGTCTGATGTTGCATTCTTCAGTATGACATGTCGCGAATCATTTCAGATCACTCGAATTCGCACAGCTTTCCACAGCACAATCACTAACGATAGATGACTGAGTAGGGATTCTTCTCGAATTCCTTGCCTACTGTTCATCCGTTCGCCTACCGATTTATCGACCTAAAGAGACGACGTTTGAAAAATTGGAAAATTCAAATCCTTCGAATATGAATAATAACTCGAAACCACTAGTTGTCACACTGAGGCTATTTATAATCTCAACTCTGACCCATTTACGCTATGTGAGTGGTTTATCTGTTTGTTGACAAGTACTGGCACAACTTCCCATTGATTCCACAGTAATGCAACGCTTAGTTACCTGAAATTTCGCCTTCTTTAAATCCGTTTTATGTTGACCGTGTAAACAATTTACATAATACGATTCATCATGCAGCATCAATGCTCCACTTACCACTGAAAACGATGGAAAGACAGTACAGATATTTCATTCTCATCAGAAATCCTCGGTATTGCACATCTACCGAGCCTCCACTGGGACTCGAACCCAGAATAAACAATGGTGAGTTAGACATCCAACCACCAGGCTATCCGGACTGGCCCCCAAAAACGGTACATTGAGCTTATACACTTACACGTATAACGAGTCTTCGCGATTGCAACAAGCATCCGCAACGATACATCAAAACAGACCCAAATTCATGACGTATTGCAATACTTTTCTTTTATGTATCCGTATCGATGACTGTCGGTGTCTGAGTATAGAAGATTTGACCATTGGAGTCTATGACGGATCCTGAAAGTGGCTTGGTGCGACATGCTTCCACATGATGGTATCAGAAAACGCTACTTCGGAATCTAAAAGCTTTTACTGTTCCTTCAACGCCAGTGATTGCATTGGTTTGGATATATATTTCACGACGTTCAAATACGGAGACCTCAGAACAGTGCATCTCTCCTGTTCCACTTCCAGGGTAGAGCTGCCGCTCTAAAGGACAACTGAAAACATGAAGCAGGACTGCGAAATCGGATAATGAGCGATAAAAACTCATCTGCCTACGGCGTTTGCAACTGAAAGCAGAATTGGATTTCTCTGTGCAGAGATTTCGCCTCCCGATTGTCGTTCGGGAACAGATGTTATTCGTAACATCCGTAAAGCCGGTTCATACTCTAGCAGAGCTAGCCGCATAAAATTAAGTACCGTTATCTTCTGAATATTGCTGGAATGTAGTGATAACATCGCATTGGAAATGGTGAAGTTAGGTGTAGTGTTGGGAACGAAAAAAGTGCTCAATCTAAGTAGGTAAAGGTGATTGGGACATGTGTTGCACATGCCCACCAGCATACTCCGAGGCAAGTAGTGGTTTCAGGGTGGATCGAGGCCGTCAGGTGATGACAGAAAAAAGGTGTGGGAACCTTAACCTGTGGGTGTGGTCGGGTAGGTCATGTTAGGCTACCGATTTAGAGTCTACAAGATCCGCCCAGCGGATGGTTGAATACATCAGGTGGCATCGTAGATCTCGCCGTCATTGGCATAACTGACTTGGAAGTCTTTCTTCGTCTATATACTTTTCTTTTATGACTTTCTGTTCCGTTTTTCACTTTATACTTATATTCGTCTTACTATCAACTAGACGGTAGTGTGAGGTTGCAACCCAAACCAGAACACAGAAGTGCAAGGTAATTGGTTGGAAGAACTAGGTATTCATATATGTAATGGAAAAGAAACGTTTTCGAGGGTTTTATGAGCCGCTGTTCAAGCTGAATTTCTGCCATGAGTTTCTGCAAAGTTCACTCGACCAGATCATGACCACTGCCTAATCTATTCTCACGAAATGTAGTTTTCCCAAGAATCGCTCGTGTACTGTGGTAATAGGTTTTACTCGTTGCCATGTGTTTGGCATTAGAGGACTACCACCCTTGTGTATTTTCGGTAGCCCATGAAAGTGTGATTTTGTGGTACTTTACTCGTAGATCCAAAGCTGGCAGTTCGCCGTTATGGCGCAGTAGGTGCCCGGTGATTGGGGATGTTTCGCTCAGCGCAATCAGGCTCAACCATGGAGTTGAAAAGTTCGAGTCATTGGCTTTCAATCATCAGTGTCTTTTGCTGTTAGTCTTTACAGTCGTTTCAACGCTAGGTTTGTTTTATCTTAAGCCTTTGACTCCCCGGTAAGCAGCTGTCTTGGAATCTGCTTTGCCTGTGGATTGTATTACTTAATTCACGGAGATTCACAATACTGATGGGTTCCCGCTTTTGAGATGAGTTTCTTTTGTCTACAGCGTCTTGGAGCTGGAAATATGGTCTATCAAAATTGCTGTTTGACCCCTTCGGGTTACCCAGCTAACTCAAGTGTTCTACCTTGGTAATTTAATTGTTGGTGGCATTCTTGGCATAGAGGCTCTGTCCTCCGAAGTTCTTTTACCCCTACAGTGACAGCATTTTATTTCCCGGTTTTTTACGACCCGTCAGTAATCACCGACGACGTCAACTCGATCAATGGTAAAACATACAATCCAAGCATCAAGCTCAGCGTTTGAGGGCTTGCAAAACTCATCATCCTGAACTACAAACAACAAGAATGTCCAAGTCATGGTAAACTACAACATTATTTTGACTTCCACCTGGCCATTTGTAAGCAACATCGAACTAAGATATTTGATGAGTTATAGTGGTTTCAGCGCATATCCATATAATGAGCAGTAAATCAGAAAGACTTCCGTTTTTGATGTGTTCACTTTCAGCTCGAAACCGGCTGGATTAGGAAGTTTCGTGCATTTAATGTGAGATGTAGAGAATAATCGCTTTGCGAGATAACGCTTATACATATACCAAGGTCACAAACATTTATGCAACACTATCAGGAAAGGATCAATTTTGTCACATTAACAAATACTCACCACTACATCCTGTGAACGTGTCACCATCCAGTTCATTGCACCCATACCTAACTTGGTGGCTTGCTCCGAGGAGTTGATGAAGGCAGACACAACATAAGGTGACATTGCTTGGTCTGGCATTTCTTCAGTGGAAGCTAAATATGTCAAAAGATCACAGCTCTAAAATAACTTACCGTTTGCAACAATGACACCATCTTTATCTGTGACATATAAACCTACAACGCCATCCACACTTTCACAATGTCAGAAGACAAACAGGAACTTACTCGGATAAAAACCTTTTCAAATAATCATTCGAAGACTAGGAAGTTATCAATTGGTCACAACATTACTTACGTCAGCCATAATTCACTGGTTGCTCTGATCCACTATGGAGTCTGTAATCAATAACGAAAGAGAAAGCGTTCGTCAACAGCCAGTGAAGTAAAACGAACGTTTAAAGGAAGCCTGATCAAACGACCGTGATATATACGTCGGGTAGGGCTGCACCTTTGCCTGAGGGCATGTCGGAGTGCTCCAAGGGGCTGTTCTCTTTCTGTACCTTGTTTCCACTTGTATTAACAATCTGCTTGTTATTTTCCTTGATTACTTTTTGAAATAGGTAGACTACATTGTTCTATATCAAAAGTCTGAAATTTTTCCGATTAAAATACATTCCAAGAAAATCAGAGTCGATCGCTATGCGTGCAGTGGGTTGTTACCGTTTAAAGTTAGTAGTGGTTATGTTCAACACACTATTTCAGTTTGGCCCGGTAGTTAGATGTTCGACCCCCAATCCATCACCCCGGATTCCAGCCCTATGGGAGACTCGAAGAATGCGCATTGTTGATGATTCCTAACAAGGATGAAACAGCTTTACGGTACTTTCATTGTTTTCAATAGTGAGTGTTGATACTGCGTGGTGAACCATATTATTCAAATCCAAACTCCTACTAATATTCCAATATTAAACTCGTTTTCATTTAATCTGGTCTTATACTGAACCCACCCAAATGTCCAGAGTGTATCTTCACTTCGTCACGTTCAAGTTTCTCTACACAAAATGTGACTATTATTAACAGTTCGTTTTTAAGAGTTGACGCTCTGAAGTACCTAGGAATCCATAAATAGCAACCTCCATGGTACAACAGTCCCGAATGGTACTGGGGACAGTGTCTCGTGCTATATTTCCGAGAATCTTCGTGAATAATTATGGAAACATTCTTATTATGCTACAGCGTTCTCCGCAAAGGACGCGTCCCTTGGGCCTGCATTCGAGAAGTCAAGACAACGAGCTGAAATATTCAATTGTAGGAAACAGACATACATGGCCTGTTAAAATGTAGGGATCCTAATGGGCGTGGATAGACAAAGTCTCCCAATGAGGACGTTTCACGACTACAAAATCGGCAGAAGTCCAAGTACCGAATTCTAGTGCTCGGCAAATAAAAGTTCCAGGACAGCAGAGAGCTTACTGGCTTCGTCGTAGTAGTCCGACAAACAGCTATGGGCCCCACGGCGTCACAGTCACACTTGTCAATAAAGCCGACGGCGCGCTGATGTCTTGGGATATAATTTCCCCAAAATTTGCTTTGGTATGCATAAATAGATACCCCAAAGAACTTGATGGTCGTTGCGGACGATGCCCCGACCAACGCTGCCGACAGCAAAACAAAAGATAAATTTTACAAACCACAAAAATTAATCAATCGGGTCCCGAGACGTGATATTTTGCTCTGCACAGGAGCTCCTAGGATGAGTTAACTACGTAAGGCCTGAGGAAATCTGCCCTTGTTCAACGCTGCGAAAATGGTGACCACTTGGTCAGTTTGGCCGACCCCGGCGGTACGGTCGGTTGCAGCACCCGTTTCCAACATCCTGAAAAGCACAAACTGACGTGGTCAGTATAGTTTCAGTTTACCAAATCACCAACCTCGCACTTTTGTGTTCTGGTTTCGTTTACAACGTTCTACCATCGTCCAGTGAAGGACAGAGAGAACAGAAGCATCAAGTGAAAATGACCCACAAACCAAACTAATGCGCGGAAATCGAAGTAACAAAGAAAGAGTCCGAATACAACTATGCCACTGGCTGCGACACCTAGCCATATCACCTAATTCATCCAACCATCTTAGAAATGGGTCTCGTCGACCCCAACCCGGAAGCCCAACACGTCCTCCTAGGCGATGTCCACTGGTCAAGGTTACCACATCTTTCTGCCATGTCATGGACTGACCATCTTGACGTTCCAACCACTACCTACCTTGGAGAACAGCATACACCGAGGAAGTCTATCGATGGGCATGTGTAACACATGTCCCAACCACCTTGATCTGTTTGGATTCCGTACTTGATCCACAGACTGACCTCTGGTTCCCAACACCTTACGTCTAACTTCAAGTTGATGATACGGTGTTCCCACCAAACGCGGGTGATGCTACGAAGACACCGATGCTCGAACACCGACAGTCTTTGTCTATCTTCCACCCTCAACAGTCGTGTTTCTGAACCGTATAGAAGAACGGATCTAACCCCCGGATTGTACACTCTACCCTTGACAGACAATCGGATGTCACGCCGACGCCACAGACGACGGAAGTTGGCAAAAGCCAAACGCGCCTTCTGTATACGCGATCACACTTCATCCGATATCTGTCCTCTTGGTGAGATGTAATTGCTCGGGTAACAAAATTTATCCACTACAGCTAGAGTTTTCCCTGTCAAGACAGTTTGGTGTTGAGCCAACCCAGTCCTGCAACAGCATTTTACACTTTGAAGGTGCAAAACGCATCCCAAACATTGTTACACTGTTGTTAGGGCTATTTAAGAGAGCTTGCAATTGACTTGGATCTTCACTCAGAAGAACAATATCGTTCGTGCATTCCAAGTGAAACAGTTTACTGCCTGAGCAAAGATCGATGCCGCTATTCTCACACGAGGATAGGGCTACTTCAAGAACCAATTGAATTACAAAATTGAAAAGGAAGGGCGAAAGAGGGCAATCTTGACGACCTCTACTTTCCGCGGTGAATTCGAGTGAACGATCGTCGTAAGCACGAACTTGCCTTCGGCTTTCGTATATAAACATTGGAAAAGAGAAATAAACTTCTCTGGAACACCCTCTTAATGAGATCGCGGACCTACGGTAGATGTGTCTGCGCTCTAAAATTTGCTGGAGAATGAAGATGTGGTCGATACAACCCCGACCGAGTCTGAAACTGGCTTGACTCTCACGTGTACAATTTTCGCGGGCAATGGATAATCGATGAACATTATTCCCGGCGAGAAATTTAGATGTGATACCTACCAAGCTAATTCCTCTGTGGTTTTCGGAAGAGGATCTGTCACTTATCTTGAAGATCAGCACAATCACTGATTCACACCGTTCCCTAGTAATCTGCTCATTATCCTAAATAACCCGGAGTTTTGTTAACTCCGAAACCAAAGTCTCATCTCCATCCTTGAAAAAGATGGGAACAACTCATCAAGTCCAGTGGCTTTGTGCCTAATCAAGTAACCTATCTCCCACATAACCTCCATTTCTGATGGAGCGGCGTTATCCACCTGCATCGTTTTTCTGGCAGGTATATTTGGAAAGTCCACTGTTGAAGTGGGTCAACTGCATTTTTCCTTAAAGAGCTCCACCCAACGATTCAGACGACTTCCCTGGGAGTGAATCAGTGAGCCGTCGGATTCTTTGATTAACTCACCTACACCAGACTTCCGTGGACCGGTACCTCTAATCAAATGGTAAAGGTTTCGAGTATTTCCAATGGATGCAACCTTTTCCATTTCCCTACATTCCACCATACACCACTGCTCACGGTCATTTCTCAGACTTCTATTCAGTTGGCGTCTCAGGTATTTACGAATCTCATTGAATGTACCATCCGGAGGGACGGATCCGTGAGCACCCAACAAAGCAACAGATATTGAAAATATCAATCGTTTGTGAGGCCTACTTGAACCAGAGTCCTGTGTGGCATTAGACGTGACATACAAGGCTTCCTTGATTCGTTGCCAACGTTCATCTGGGTCTTGGACATCCGGCTGCATCGATAACTGCGTAGACAGCACTGCCTGAAAGGCAGATCATCGCTAATCGTCTAGAAGCAACTGCGCGGGATGGATGGCATTTACGTTGGTGCGACCACGGACGAGACGTGCATGCTAATAATGTTGTCCTCTATTGAACGTCGTTGTGAGTCAGCAACCAAAGCCACAGCACAAGTGCGAGTCTAATGGCTACGTGAACTGAACTGAACTGATATCAAAAATGAAGCAACAGCCACCCCGGGGATAGGTCAGAAATTCACAAAAATCCTCCCAGTTGGCTGAATCGTAACGCCAAAAGGTGCGTCTGGAGTTGGACATAGGACTAAGACGAGAAAGTTTGGCGGATAGGGTGATAAGACTGTAGTCCGATGAACCAAGTGGAAGAAGGGCGGTAGCACCAGACAATAAAAAGGGAAGGGAGGTGAGCAGCAGATCGAAGGTATATGTGCGATCGCCATCCCGATCGTGAAAGTGTGTGGGGAACCAACCAGTTGATTTAGATTGTTGACCAATACGAAGGCTTCAGCTTCGCCTCCCACAACCGTAGTGTGAGAATATTGCAGAAGCCAGTTCTTTTTGTAGACATTAAGGTCACCAGGAACGGTAACTTGTTTGTTGGGGTCTGATGCAAACAATTTCTCAATGCCAAAAGACAATAAATCAAAAACTGCGGGATCGCTACTGTTGGAGAACAATAAACGATACAGAGGTAATAATTAAAAGAAGGGAATCGGAGCTTCAGCCGCATGAACTAAAACTCGGATTGACAAAGTCCAAGTGTGGAATACGAGAAATGGCGACAGACTGGTGGATGTAGGCACAGACACCGGTTTTGGGTGAAAATGAGAAATGGGAAAAACAGTTTGGAAACTGGGGGTGGGTCGTATCCGACGAGGAGGAGATTTGCGTCTCAGTCGAGAATAAGGCTGGGGAGAAGAGGACTGGATAAAATGGTACACAGAATCAATATTGTGGTTCAAACCTCTAATGCCAGGTGAGAGCTAGGATTTTTTCTTGTGAGTTGTGAATTTTATGAGTTTGTTAGTGAAACCGGCAACCTAACTCTGGGGCTTAGGGTGGCGAATCACATAAAGCTCCTATACGAAAGGCGATGGTAGATAGCTCCGCTATCGCCTGGTTCACTACCGCGCCCAATTCATTGAGGCATTATTTGGTTCTCCACTCCACTTCTCATGGTTGGGTTTCCGGTCCTCTCATCAGTTATGAATTTCACAAATCACGTATAATTTTTTCAGTTCAGCTGTGTGCCTTCACTCAAAACCCACATCGAGTTCTCATTGCTCCCACTACCATTCGTGGTTTAAATCAAAATGTTGACTGTGTGCATCACTTTCTTCAGTAGTCCTCCCCCATAGCCATATTTTCGAATGTTACCCAAATTTCTCCATCACCAGACACCGGTCATCTCCAATTTCCCATCTACTCACTTCATTCCTGATTTTTCCGCAAAGCTGGTGTTTGCGCTTATGTTCACCAACCGGCCGCCTCCTCCCGACTTTCGCATCTTGATATCTCCAGCCGGGACATTCAATCCAAGTAGTTGCGAATGCAGTTCCCTTCTTTCAACTATTTTCGGGCTGTTTACCAGCAACAGTGGCCCTCTGATTCTCGTCTTCCATGGGCTAATCGGATCAGTGTCCCATCTTATTTTCCACTCATTTTTCTCCTTCCGTTCCAACACCAAACTAAAGAAACACCTTTTGGATTTACGATTCTGCTGACCGAGATGTTTGGTGTTTCCGTGTCTGTTTCTAATTTGACTGAGGCGGTTCTTTAAGGTTTGCTCCCTTACATTCTTCACTGCTGCAAACCCGACAATCTATCCCTTTAGTGATTTAACCACGCTTGCAAACGTGCTGTCTGTTTGAAAAGCTCAGCGCACTGTCGGCGGTGCCGCTCACCCAACCAAACACCTTGACACCGTTTTGTGCAAGCCAGGAACAAGTGCTTGCTCACTTTACAGGAAGCTAAAGAACATATCGTCCGTCACACATCTAAACGACTAGCCTCGTTCGTTACCGGTAGCCGATCTCGATAAGGCCGAGATTTTTGCCTCAGATTCCACTGTATCTGCCAGCCCTACCTCTTCTCTGCTTTCCTCTCGCGTTCCCAGTCACGCTTCTTTTCCTGTACTAATTACCTGAAAAGTTTGTCAAGTTCTGCGCAACTTGAATGCTTCGAAACCACCCTGTCCGGACGGTGCTCCACATATAGTCCTAAAAATGTATGTTCCACAGCCCCCCCCCCCCCCCCCCTATTTCGCGTCGTCCATTCTTTTCTTCTCTCAATCAAGAAACTTTTCTCTCTGTGGAAGAACGCCATTATTTATCCTATTCTCAAACATGGTGGCCCTTCTGTCCTCAACAACTATTTTCCCCTCACCATCGCTTCTGTGCTTTCGAAGTTTTTTGGAACCGTTATATCCGACCAACTGCGTCCGTTCCTTGAAAGCAAAGGTATGCTGAGTGATCGTCATAATAGATTCCACCCGTGTTGTTTTACTAGCGATCTACTGGCGGTTATCTCACGCTCCTGGTCGGCTGCTTTCGATAACCACGGAGAAACTCACTTAGTCTCGCTGAACATCCTAAAAGCTTTCTAACGACTTTGGCATGAAGGTCTGCTGTCGAAATTGTCTTCGTTCGGGACTCCATCCGGCTCTTGTATCGTGAATGTCCTTTTTTGAGCGAGCGAGCAGACCGGGTTCTATCTCACCCATTCTCTGGGATTGCTGGTATTCCTCTAGGTTCCATACTCGTGCCCACCTTCCTTCTGTTTATTAATAATCTTCCATCTTCACTCTCCAACCCACTTCACTGTTTTGCTGACGACGCCACTCTAGTTTGCTCCCTTTCTTACCTTAGCACTCGTCAAGCCACCACCACCTTAACGTGGCATAATGACTTGCGTGCCTCTGTGAGCCACGGAGCTACGCACGCTGGCATCCTTAAGCCGGAGATGCAATCATGCCTGACAGGTCAATGGGTAGAGGCCAGACGAAGTTCAGTCTCAGGACCAGTTTCTGGACAACGTCTGGTTCTATTCATTATGTCCCTGCAGCGGACACTCCAGCTAATAAACACGGAGAGAAACAGTTTACCGATCTAAAATCCTCCACCAGTTGGACGTAGGAGTGGAGAATCTGGGGCTTCTCTCCTTGGTGAGAGAAGTTATCGCATTTTATTGGGCAGCTATCGCCCGCCTGAGCTGGGCAGCCCCCGGCCCAAAGGCTGCTGCCCCGTCCACTTTCTGCTTGCTCCATTGGGTGCATGGAGCTGAGGACTGAATCCGAAAGGCGGGTCGATAACAAAGCACTAGCAAAGACAAGACAAAATGCTTACAACAATCAGGTCTCACGTGACAAACCAGGCGAAGTTCCTTCACGGGTTCTTTGGTAACGTTCCCGTGCTGGGTTAACACCCCACTGTCTTGTGGGTGATACTATTGAGTCAAAGACTCCGGTTAGGGTTCCTAAAGAAAAATTCCTTCTGCGTTGTGGACAGCCGCGAAGTACGATTTCCTCAGAAACCTTCAGCATCTTTCCTGTAAAGCGCCTTACCAATTTTTCCTCCCTTAATTTAAGATCGATACAAAATGTCTCGGGCAACTGCGGCTCTGAAGAAACCAGTAGTTCAGGAATTGGGCATAAGTCGAATGCACTCCTTAAGCCTAAATGTTCACTTCACTTGGCTGCCTTTAATGTCCGCGCACTGTCAGGTAGAGAAACAAGCCATCCTCACCAGAACCACGGACGAGACGTGTTCAGAAGCGAGTTCTTCCAAAGACGTGATCAGAGTCTACGGGCGTAGACTGGAATGAACGACAGTCTTCAAATGATCCACGCCAGCGGCGCCCAATGAAAATATGATCAATGTGAGTCAAAAGTTGTGAAGACGTAGGAGGATGCCATGAGTCTATGCCTTATTGCCGTGGTACTTAATCGTAGGGCACAGCTTGTGCCGAACCAACGATATGCTGGACAGGTCTCGCTGAACTTCGTATGTGGAAGACCGTCGAGCGCATCGCGGTGTCGATTGGAACGGAGACGACGTGAAACAGATGAAAACCAGAATTTGGGATCAATATCGACCGAGGGTAGTCATATAGCTCGCGGAGGGGTCGAGGTTGTATTGTGCTGACCAGTCTATGTGGTACACTAAGTTAATGTCAAAACCATTCACGATGACACCAGTGAACCAGAATAGGTAGAGTGTGACCAGGTAATTGGACAAAAACATGCTCAGTATACATAGAAGATTCAGACAACATGGAACGAACTCCTAACGGTCCATCGGCCGCATTCAGATTTCCGGTTAAACATGTTTCGAGACGATCCCAAGTCAGAAAACGAAGTTGCATCGGACAGTTTTTATTCCAAAACTTGCATTCCCGCATATCTTGACCACGTGTGTATGTTTTTTGGATGTGCGTTTATTATTTATATTCGAACGTCCGTACAGCAGAGGGGTGCCGTACCAAGAGAACACAATAAACGAGTGTGAATTTTACAGGTGCCCACAAGGTCACAGTCACAGGGGGGTGGTTCACACTTGCTTTGTCAGTGTTTTCTCTTGCGGGTGTGACCAAAACGTCATCTGCAAGTGAAGTAGAGAAGAGAGAATGACTTATAGTGTGAACAAATTATCACAAGCACAAGTCCGCCCTGGCGTAGCGCAGTTTGTCAGGCCTCGGTTTAGTTCACTTCAGTTCAGTTTCCACAGGACGAAGGTGGTCAAGATCAATTGAGCTTCCAGATTGTCGTGTTGTCGGTCATTTTCCTTGGCGCCCCAACAATGCACGTTGAATGTTTTGTCTGAAAGGCAGAACTTGCGATGTAGTATCACCTTCACACACGAGTTCGTTGACAAAAATAAAAGGGGCTCATTACCTCCCCCTTCGTCCAAACAATTAGCTCTGAGAACGCCGTGTTCCAGTGTGGATCTAGGGCCTTCTTGAAAGTTGGTACATTTCTGCATCCAGCAGCAACCTTTGACAGTCTATTCCACGTAGGTACAACCCTATTTGTAAAACATTTAGCCCGTATGTCCAGCCGTGAGCATACCCTCTGTAGCTTAAGACTGTGCCCCCTGGTGCAGCACTCAGAGGTGGAAACAAAAAAGTCGCCCATGTCTATACCCAACAGAACTTTTCTATTAGGTCACCTCGCCCTCTAGGCCGCTCTAAAGAGAAGGGATTAAGATCCTGTGGACGCTGGGCTTAAGGTTTCCCCCCCTGACCGGTGATCATTCTAGTTGCAAGTCGTTGCACCCGCTCCAAGCACCCCTTGTCCTTGCAATAATAGAGAGCCCAAGCCTGCACCTAATACCCCAGAAGAGGTCGCACCAAAGCCTTTTAAAACGGGATGAAAACATCTGGATTTATGATAATATAATATAATATAATAACGGTATATTTGTGGACCGTGGTCGAGGGGCACGCATGTAAGCATGATCAGAGTTTACAATATCACTGAATGAGATGGGAAATTCACAAACTTCAAAGAGAGATTCGGACATCACAGCAACAGTGGAATAAGGCTGAGGAGAGTTTACACGAAGCAAAACAACAGAAGAATACACGGCGAGTACGAATTGATTTCAAGCCCACTGCGGCAATAGTAATGAATCGGCCGGATGTAGGAATGTTCAGACCAGCATTGGCTTAAGATGCATGAGGTACAATATTCACAAGAATGATGCGAGAGAATGATCAGTAATGCGTACTCATATTCATTTAAAAAAGTAATTGGTGTTGAGACAAAAGAAGCAGGGAAGAACTTCATGAAGGTCTGCAGAGGAATACTATTTTTCATAGATTTGTGGATATGAAAAGAAAAAGTGCCCTCTGAAAAGGTGAGACTATTTCCATGAGAAGTAGTGTGTGTCATTTGGTGTCGGCAATTCGAAGCTGGTGGAATATGGATGAAGTTCCAGGAAGGAATAATCAATAATCGGAATGCCTTGTCCACGGGGAACAAATAAGGCAAGACAAGGGTGAAAACCTCTGCGATAGGCCGGGCTATGTTGGCAAGTTGGCGAATACATCATTCTGTTGAGTTTCTTGTGGCTTTTCTGTGTCCGTGTTGGGCCTTTTGGGCAAGGGTTGGCTGCGGTTTTTGTTCGGTGGGAGGAGGGAATCGACGAATCTGGACCGATCACTATTTAATTAGGAGTCCTCACACGGTGGCTTCGACATCGGGAGGGTCTTGTAGAGAGGATTCCTCGGTAAGCCTCAGAGGGGCATATGCAGCAATACCAAGACGTCTTGTGAGTGAAGCCCGGTGGCTAGATCGTATTCTCGGTAGCCGGCCTTTGGTGCTGTTGTAGACGGGCAGATAAAAAGATAAGCTGTCTTCGCGATACACTGTAGCCAAGCAACGTGATGGTCTGGTGGTTCTGCAGTCGAAATAGGTAGGATCGCAGCCTGGGAGATGTTCCAGCTGAGAGTGAGCGTGAGCAAAATAACAGATAAGAGTGCGGAGGTTGGAAATGATGCACAATAGCCTTAGTGAAATGAGGAGTCGTTGATATTGTGATTCGGTGTTCGTGAGGGCTAACCGCGCTTGCACTACTAGGTAAAGTTTTTGAATACCGATTTGGCCGTTCACCGAGAACTCCTATATTTCGGGATCAATAAAGCCGTGGAGGTGCATTTGGACCATAGGGTCTGGGGGCTACGTGAGAAAGTATCTAGGCAACAAGAAGAACCTGAATGGCAAGTTTATGTGATAGATTCAGAGGATATATGACAAATCCTATCGTGGGGTACCTACAGGTTTAATGCTGCAGGTTGATGTTAGGTAAGGCTCTAAACTGGAGGGTGGGCTGGGTTTTAGGTCAAGAGGAAGGCCGCTTTCTTACGAAGAGGAGGAAAAATAGGTAATTGAGAGAAAAATACGGGTGCTTTTCTCTACGCTCCCACATGTATGTTTATATATACAATAATACCTACACGGATATAATTAGAGCTTCGATGAGACGTGTCTGTCGTCTGATGTGTTGACTTGTTGTCCAGAGCCACAGTGGTTTTTTAGCTGACGCCAACAAACATGCCAGGCGTGCAAGGGAGGGTACGAGGTGGTTGAAAATTAGAGCGGTAGGTGGGTGAGCCTATGTGGATGGACCAGTTCGCTATCACCCCAGTCAGCCTCGTGCGTAGGAGCCAAAAGCATGTCAAGCGGACAAGGGCGGTGTGGGGTTTTCCCTTTCGCAGGGTCAGGTATGAGTTCATGGGAGGTAGCCATGATTGGAGGTTGCCCATTTCCTTCACAGTCCGATATTAATGGTAAATATAGATCAAATGGATCCCATTAGGTCTTTTTTCTCCACTTCTTCCTTTTTAGCTTTTTTCTAACAGAGGGATGGTTGAGCCCATATAGGAATTTTCCATAGCCCCTCAGCCCGACCGTAGTTTTCCGCGTATGTCACTCTTCAACTGCTGAGGGTGATCGGTTTTCCCCACGTCCGGATGCAGCTATGGTGAAGGTGCCGTTGAAATCAGGGGTTTTTCTTGCATGGGCTGAGAAGATACAGAGTGGGGCTAAGCAAACACACGGAGTAGGACAACGAGTGCTTTAATATGCGCGCCTGCATATATGCTTCAGTCTCGTACAGTGCCAGACCGTGCGTAAGACTGCCAGAAGCCTTTCTGGTGTGGTTGGGTTAGGCTGCGCCGGTAAAGGATGTTATTGCGCACATGGAGAGAGGACAGCAGTCTAAGTTAGGTGAGGGATTCAGAAACCTTGGCGGCACAAACTAGCGTTCATGTCGGGAAATATAAAAGGAGGAAATTGAGGCCAACAGGTAGCTATTGGAAGGTAGACGTATGGGATGAAGGATTTTCAACCGGGATGATTAAGAAAGGCAAATTAATGCCGAGCAAGGAATCTGAGGGGAGCGGAAGCCAGAGAAAACAAGAGACGGGTCGAGGGATCAAGAAGTGAAGTAGTAGGCGATGGGACTTAATGTCCTAGGATCCAGCACCACTGAATCATTTGATGCTAAGGTAAACATCAATTGCTAAATACCTTGAGCTAGAGGAAAGTTGTTTTATATGGCTGCCCTAGTACTGTATAGCGAGGGAGGCGGTAATTGTCTAGACAGTTGTGAAGACCGATTAGTGAATTAGATAAGGCAGGGTTGTATGGGGGTTAGGTGATAGTGGGTGAACGTGGGTGAGTAGCGAGAACGGGCAGGCATCTAACTAGGTATAGTTGTAAGCGGCAAAACTGTATCCCACTGCAACGTGGGTTGTGTGCGTATGCGTAAAAAAAGTGATAATAAAAGGTAAGCCTAGCGTCTGTCGTTGGGCAGAAAATGGTAGGTCTGGGATATGGTGCCATGACCCTTGTGGTGGAACCAGTTTTCGAAGGCCAGCTCAACAGATAGCAGAGAGCGGGAGGGGAGACGGAATCTAGGGTTCTAAAGTTCGATGCCTTAGATGGGCTGGCGTTAGTCAAAGATAACATATGACTAAAGGTGAGATGTGACTTTAGAGCATGGCTAAACCGGGTTATTGACGCACTTTTGCGAATGGCCAAGGGTAGCTTATTTCAAAGCTTTGAGTATTTAATGAGAAAGAAGTTGGATCTTATCGTCAGCCTGAGCTGTGGGATGGTCAGACCGAAGTCTTTGTGGAGCAGAGGGTAAGATGAGGGTAGCAAAAACTGCATGGAGTTAGTAGAAGTGAACGAAGAGCGAATAATAAGTCTAAATAGAAAACACAAGTTAAGCCTAACATGTCTAAGAAATACGGGGTAAATTTTTAGTAGAGTGCATCGCTCTTTATAGCTCAGTGGAGAAGGGTATCCTATTAACTGCTCGGTGAAGTTATGCTGGACTTTCTCAAGGCGTATTTTACTCGATTTGGACATTCCAGAGATTGTAGTGCAATATTTTAGGTAGGGTCTAGCATGGGATCGGCATGTAGGGAGAACACTATGTTACATTTTAAATGACCTGAGAAATAGACCCATTATCCATCTGGCCCTGGCCGTCTGGCAGGAGATATGTTCCGAGAATTTTAGATTGTTAGTGTATCGAAGCCATAGATCCTTCACTGATGAGCTTAGGGCGATGAGTGTAACGGTTATTCCGACTGTGAGCAACACGTAGCCAATTCAAAACGAATCCCAAAACCAGAACAAGATTGATTCGTTGTTTCTACGGCACTGGATTATCAAGTTATACGCATATAAATATATACAAACCTCAACTGTGCGGCCACAAAGTCTAACAACAAGGATCAGAGTTCAACAAATGCCAATGTCAGGTACCACCGTCACGGCAGTCCAAGTTGAAGTCAAAATTATGCCACTTCATGTGAGCAAAATATAAACAAATGTTGAAGTGTATTGATTGATGCATGTCGTATTTGTTCCAGGGTCAATAAAACAAAGAGGATAGTCTCAACAATACAAGTATATGACAATGGCTAGGGAAGATTTCCACGTACGTACGCTACACCGCCCACCAAATCCTCACATGAAACGGTCATCATCCAAGGAGTAAATAGGGGTACTGACTCGCCCTAACCTAGCTAGGCCCCAAGTCAGTGCGTACGCAGGTCGCCATGGGTTTTGTCTATCGTCGGCCAGTCGCAGACAAGCTTGCAGGCTTCTTGAGGTTATACGCCATCTCTCGACATCTCCGAGTTTCTTCTGAGAATGGCACGACATTATCCGTATACAAAAAAGGCTTCGATGTGATTAGGACGCGTAGACAGAATGCGGAACGTGGGTGAAAAGGCTGCCTGAACGAGAGTAAAGTACGTGACAAGATGAAGGCTGAGGATTCGTGATGAAAAATAGAGATGACTACGGCTTACTCGAACGTCAGGCGGTCATCATGTGTTGTTATCAAGTAAGATGTATGTTCAACTCACAACTTATATACACTTGCACACAGGTTGAATAATGGTACAAATAGGCCACGGGAGAAGCAATAATTTTACAAACGGTCAGTAAGTGTTTGTTCAAGAGCCTTCGCTACTTCACAAACAATGTCGTGTCGTGTGATAAACCAAGGTTTGGCCAACTAGCTCGGTAGTAAATCTTGAACACAGCATGAAATTAAACACAAATGTACTTCAAGGACGGTGTGAGGGGTTGGGTCTTACGGGAGAATGCATGAGGAACAAACAAATGAATTCAGCCTAATCTGGTATCAGCAGACATGGACTTAGCTTGGTCTGTAGCGTCGACCTCGCCCTCGCCGCCGTCACCTTCGAGCAGACATATCTTACGGATATCTCGCAATACGTCTCCTTTGTTCGTTATCACCACCACCGTGCGCACGAGGCCATCGAATCCTGTACGACAATCCTTGATTACTCCAACCGGCCAATCGTCTTTATGAAGGTGGCTCTCCACGAGGATGACCAAGTCGCCACGTCTGAACGACCTCTGTTTGGAGATCCACTTTTGCCGAAGCTGCAGTGTCGGTAAGTACTCTCTCGTCCATCGTCTCCAAAAAGCCTGTGCTAGGTGGTTCACTTGTTTCCATCCAACGATGTGCGTTCCACGCAGGGTTTTCGGTGTGGTTGCTCCTACATTTCACGGAAGTATTAACAGGTCGTTGGGGTGAGTGCCGGTTCGCCTTCCAGGCCTGGGACGATCGGCACCAGGGGTCTGTTGTTCTATATGCGCTCTACTTCTGTTATTAGAATGGTCAGCGTCTAGTCATCGACGGTTTGTTGTGAGGTCAGGGCTGTGAGCATTTTCCTAGTCGATCGTATCGGCCTTTCCCAAGCGCCACCACGATGACTGGCATAAGGTGGGTTGAAGTGCCTTTATACCCCCTTTGCTACGGTCTTGTTTTGTATTCTGGAGTGTACTGGCGGTTCCACCATTTCTCCAACTCCTTACGAGCCCCTACGAAGTTCGAGCCATTGTCTGAGTACACATTCTTGGGGACGCCCCGCCTCGCGGTGAACCTTCGAAAGGCCATTAGGAATGAATTGGTTGTCATGTTGTCATGCACCACTTTAAGATGGACTGCTCTGGATTGTAAACATGTTATCAGGCAGCCGCACCTCTTTTGGGTGCTCCTTCGCTGTCGTACGAGTAACGGGCCAAAGCAGCCGAGGCCAATTTCCACGAACGAGCACCATCCCGATTGAACTCTTATGGCTGGAAAGGGGGCCATCATTTTTTGGCCGGCCACCTCTCTCCGGTGACGACAAGTGATGCAGTTGCCTATGACTCGCTTGACCGGCGCTGGTCCCTTTGTCACCCAAAATCGTCGACGTATATTGTTCAACAAGTGATTCAAATCTGCGTGTCCCTCTTCTCGATGTACATGGTCTATCAGGCACCTCGTTATGTAGTGGTCACCAGGGATTATTATGGGGTGTTTTGTTTCGTACTCTAGATTTGAATTCGTCAGCCGCCCTCCAACTCTCAGTAGTCCGTTGGCTCGCATAGGGTTTAGCCTTCGGATACTGCTGTGCAACAGCCTGCTTTATTTGGCGTTATCGTCTATCCTGGCTAGCTCGCGGGCCTCGGACGGGGAAGCGTCTGGCTGCAGTGAGCGTAAAACGTCGAGTTCGGCTTGATTCAACTCGCCCGGTAGTATTGTCCCCAAATTTAATGTGTTTTGTGGTCATGCGCCTTTCATAATCAATAAGAGTACTTTGTATCGTGTCCACCAGACCATGGCTCTCAACATTTTTGTCCAGTTGGGAAATCGGCACAGTTTTTCTATTAGGCGTACTCTTCCCGTGAAGTTTGTAGCCAGTATCAGTCTTAGGTATTAATAGCGATTGCCACGTCTCTTCAGCTGCAGTTAGGAAGTCCGGTCCCATTGTCCACATCCGCAACCTCTTCAGTGTTTTCAGGCCCCTTGAGCAGAAGGCGGTCGGGTCGCTGGAGGGTTGTACATAGTGCCATTGATCGGTTTTAGTCGACTCGTGGATTATGCTGAGTCTGTTGACCACGAAAGTTCTAAAACGAGTGGTAATGTTGTGAATGTAATGTAGTACCGTGGCTGAGTCCGTCCAAAAGTCCGGTTCCCAGTTTATCCGATCGAAGCATCTCTTAATCAGCGTCGCTTCTTTCACGGCCATTACTGCTGCAGTCAGTTCCAGCCTTGGAATGGACACAGTTTTCAGTGGAGCCACTCTCGCCTTTGTGAACAGTATCTGGCTGTGCTGCCCACCATTTGCATCCACTCAGCAGCCGCAAGCAACTATCCAGTAGACTATTTCTGATGCATCAGAAAATAAGTGAATTTGGGAGTCGTTTGTGCACTTGATTCCTGTCAAGCATCTTTGTATTTTGATCTCAACAAGTTGCTCCAGGCTGTGCAGCCAGTCGCACCATCGCTTATTGCCGTCATACTGGAGAGATTCGTCCCAACCCGTCCCTCCTTGGCACGGCAGTTGCAGCAAGCACTTTCCCGGTAGCAACCATGGCGAAACGAAACCCAGGGGATCATAGAGGTTTGAGATTGATAATAGGATTCCTCTCCGTGTGACTGGTCGCTTGGGTAGGTCCAGAATGAAAATGAATTCGCCACCTCTGGGTTTCCACTGAAGACCAAGCGTGCGCTCCGTTCGTGAAGAGGATCCCAAAAACTCCCTCGTACACCCCATTTTCCCGGACTTCGGGATAACATTGAGCACCTCCTGGCTGTCTGAAGTCTATTTAGTGAGGGTGAATCCTCCGGCATTTAGAGTGGCGATCAGTTCGGTCCTATGAAGAATCGCAGTATTTGGGTCGTCGAAGGAACACAGAAAATCGTCCACGTGGAAGTGGTTTATTGCTCTTCCTAGCAAAATGCTGGTGCCGCCAAAACGCTTGAGGGTTTCCCGGAGGGCAAAATTAGCACATAAGGGAGATGATACCGTCCAAAATGGATGAACGGTCAGCCTGTACTCGTCAGGTGCGCGACTTGAGTCGTTTCCATGCCACCAGAGAAGACGGAAGGCGTACCTATCTCCAACAGGCATCCTTACTTGTGGAAACATTTCACGTATGTCCGCAGAGGCGGCTACATTTCCTAGCTGGAAACGACATGAAACCTCGACTAGTGGTGTTGTCCAATCTTGGCTCTGTAGTATATGGTTGTTGAGTGACACCCTGACATTTCGCTGCACAGTCGAAAACCACTCTGAACTTCCCCGGTTTCTTTGGGTTCACGACCGGGTGATGAGGTAGGTACCACCTCAATTTTGCGCTGATAACCGCTGTATCCACTCTTTCTACATAACCCAAGTCGATGTTATGTTGCTTGGCTTGCGTATATTCCATCCTTAATTGTGGTTCTCGAATTAGCCTGGTTTTGAGGAAGCATAATCTTTTCAAAGACTTTTTCGGCTGTTAGGCATAGGTTTCATGTAGAGTTTCCACGGGACAGGAACCTCGAAACGATCCATTACATACTTAGCGTTCTCGGCTACCATTTTCAAAGCCGCCCGATCCTCTCGTGATGGGGCATCTCTATCAATGACCAGGTCGGCAAATTTGACAGTGTACAGCAGTTGAAATGCTTGTTCAATGTTTGCCGTTTCCACCGAAGTGCAGTTGATTTGGATTAGTTTGCCGCATCTTCCATCTGTGCTGCCATATAAAGTCCAGCCGAATATAGTGCGTGCAACAGCGGGTCGTGGAAAATCCCCTTTTTCCCTCGCGATTCAGTGTTTTTCCTAACATCACTCATTTGCCTACACTATTGACTTGTCTTTACGAAGTGGTTATTTCTATGGACCAATTGTTGTTTGTTCGCGCCCAGAGCGCTACTTTGGCACATCCTTGTTCAGGACTTGCGTGACGCACGTGCTGTTTGCTCACACGCTGCTATTCGGTTTCTCTTTGTTGAGTCCTTGTGATCGTGTTATTGAGGTTTGTATATTTGTGACGTCATTGTTCATGTAATAACCTAGTATCATAGAATATTGCAGATAATCGTCTTTTGATTTCGGGATCCGTTGCGAATTCGGCTACACATTGCTCAAACGTCTGTTACAATACTCAATAGATCAATTTGAAACGAGGAAAAACAGGCTAAATGCCAAGAAAAGGAACGAAAACACTGGAATCCGGACAGGAAGTAACACGGCAAGTCTCTGGGGAGGTTTTGGGTACATTTGATTCATTAGGTAATGTTAGATCTCCTAGTCCTGTCAGTGCTAGTTCACGTGTTAATGAGAGCAATATGGATCGTAAGAATGTTGATTCATACAGGCTGAGAACACTAAACCTAGAACAACAGTTACTATCGGCTAGACTACAGGCACAAGAAGCAGAAAAGAAGTGTACACAGAAAGAGCGAGAGCAAAAGACCAGCGACTTTGGCACTTCCGATAGATTAGGGCACAATAAGACAGGGAAACCCACGCCGGTCACCGACTACAAACCACCATCGATAGATCTGCCTAGAGTGGAACTAACGGTTTTCGACGGGCGAGCTGAGCAATACTGCAAGTTTGTCAAACAGTTCGAGACGTTCGTTGAAAATAAGGTAACCGACCCTGGGCAAAGGATTCTCTACCTTACTCACTACTGTCGAGGCCGAGCAAGATAAGCCATCGACGGGCGTACCATACTCGACCCGGAACAAGGCTACACAGGAGCAAGGAAGATTCTAAGAGAATTGTTTGGCCAACCGTTCAAAGTAGCCCGTAACCTAATAGAGGGCGTGATGGTAGAGGCAAAGAGAAACAAGGGCGACGTCTACACAATGGCCGACCTGGTGATTAAGATGCAAAACTGCTCAATAGCCCTCGACCATTTAGGTTACAGGGCTGATCTAGATGCCATGCACACTTTGGAAAGCATAGTCCGTCATCTTTCTCCCGAACTACAGGGTCGGTGGGCGGAAGAAGCAGAACGGATAAGCCGAAGCGACAGGGAGGCTAACTTCGAAGACCTGACCGAATACTTAGACAGGCAAACGAAGATAGCTGACAGCAGATTCGGCCGACTCATCCGGGACAGCAACCGAGCAAACAAGCCCAGTATTAGCCAGGCTCAAACCCCTGCACGGGAACATCCAAAATACCAACCTTGGACCAATACACATGCCATTTCATGCGATGCTACGGCGCAACCCAACTGCAGATCTTGTGGTACTAGCCATGGCCTACCAGCATGCCCCAAGTTCGGCGACGCCGCAATAGACGAACGGTGGGGAATGACGGGGATGAAAGGAGCATGTTTCATCTGTCTCAACACCACGCACCGGGCAGCAGCCTGTAGAACAAGGAATCGATGTGGTTACGAGGGCTGCACGGTCAGACACCATCGTTTGCTGCATCAGGCGAGAGTAACCATATCCGAGGCGAGTACCAAGCCCAGTGTTATTTGTTCAACGTCACGATCTGCCAGTAAACCGGTACGTTTGGGCGTAGTGGCCGTGGGAGTAGTGACCCCAACTGGGGTGGTCAAAGCCTTGGCTTTCGTCGGTAGTGGATCTGACACTACTCTAGTGAAAGAGCGGTTTGCCAACAAACACCTGCTCGCCAAAGATGCGACGTCCTTAGCAGTGAGCACGGTGGGCGGAACACAAGTAATCGCTGCCGGCAGGTTGAGGCTGCAACTCATCTCTTTAGACACTAACGAGCAAACTGAACCAACGGAGGCATTCACGTTAGCTGGTCTCCCCATGCAAGCACCATGGTCGGTCAACGCAATCTTGACTAGGTGGCCCCACCCCCAGGATTTAACCGTTGTAGACTGGGAAGATGATGAAATTGATCTCCCCATAGGCTGCGACGTGCCAGAGGCACATTGGGTGCTTGACCAAAGAGTGAGCGACCGCCAGGCACCTTACGCCGTACGCACAGCTCTGGGATGGATGCTATACGGTCCAGTAGGGGTACGCGGTTCCGTGAATTATTTATCCGCCAAAACGGACAGCATCGACTATCATCTGCAGCGGCTGTATGAAAAGGAGTTTCATGACATTGGAGACGAAAGACCATCGTTGTCTCAAGAGGATCACTTCGCTCTACAAACGGTGCGGCAAGGCTCTAGAGGCCTCAATAAACAGTTCGAGGTTCCCCTACCATGGCGCACATCTGTCGACCCGTGGACTGACAACAGAAATTATGTTCTCCAACGATTACTACGACAAAAAGAATGCTTCATTCGAGACCAGAATCTGTGGGAACGATACGCGGAATTGATGAAGCGAAACGAAGCCCTCGGTTACGTTGAAAAGGTGCCTGCCAACACCAACGGCAAAAGAAGCATCTGGTATCTGCCTCACCACCCGGGTATCAACCCCAAGAAACCCAAAAACTGCGGGTGGTTTTCGACTATGCGGCCAAGTTCCAGAGCAAGTCGGCAAACGATCGCTCACTACAAGGACCTGACTGGACCACGCCACTGATCGAAGTTTTGTGCCGTTCCAGAGTGGGTAAAGTGGCTTTGTCTGCTGACATTAGGGAAATGTTTCATCAAGTGAAGATTCCGGTAGGAGAACGAGATGCTTTGCGTTTCCTGTGGTAGGAAGAGAGCGACTGGGACAAGGCAGTGGTGAACTATAGGATGACCGTCCACCCCTTCGGAGCCATATCGTCACCATCTTGTGCAAACTACGCCCTCCGAGAACCAGCGAACAAACATGGCGATCTAGTACATCGGAAGGTAGTAGATAGCTTCAGCAGGAACTTCTACTTCGACGACTACCTTGGGTCATTAGATGATGTGGAATCAGCTCTAGAGCAGTTCAGGGGTCTGACGAGATTGCTGGAAGAGGGCGGCTTCCATCTAACTAAATGGATGTCGAACGCTTCAGAAGTGCTGAAGGTCATCCCGTATCACGAAAAGGCCGAAGGGGTGAGAGATTTGGACGACTCTCCACTTCCTATCGAGCGCACTTTAGGAATACAATGGGACGCGGAAACGGACGACTCTGTTTTCGAGCTAAACGTTTCCGAGCTGCCAATAACCCGTCGTGGCCGTACTATCTGCTGTCTCAAGTTTGTTTGACCCGGTCGGTTTCGTCTCACTGTGGCTGCTACCCGAAAGATCTTGCTGCAGCGGTTGTGCCGTAAGAAAGTTGATTAGGACCAGTCACTGGACCGAGGGGACCGGCTGGACTGGGAAGAATTTCTGAACACCTTGAAGAAATTAGGGGACATAAGAATCCCACGATGTTTGACTCCTGGCCATACGACACGGACTGGAGAACTACATGCTTTTCCCGATGCATCTGAAGTCGGTTATGGAGCTGTAGTGTACGGACGATGGTGCGCAGGGGATGGACAATATACTGCGAGGATCCTGTTTGCCAAAGCCCGCGTCGCTCCACTGAAGTCGGTCTCGATCCCACGCATTGAACTCAGCGCAGCCGTGTTGGCAGTCAGGGTGGTGCAAGCTGTGAAGAGATGTTTTGACTTCTACATTTGGTCGGCTAGCTTCTGGACGGACTCAACGATAGTACTTTACTACATTAACAACGTACGGAGCCGGTTTAGTACTTTCGTTGCTAACCAACTCACGATTATCCACGACGAATCAGCCATGAACCAGTGGAATCATGTCAGGTCTGGCGATAATCCGGCCGACCTGTGCTCCCGAGGTGTGACCAACTTCAGGCAACTAGACACGTGAACGAGAGGGCCAAACTTCCCGCAATTACCTAGACAGGACTGGCCCGTGTTCGAATTAAAAACCCTGCGGAATTGGAACTGGAGATCAAAGGCGTAGTGATAGCGGCGAACGTCGTCGAAGCGACATCCATTCTATCGCGATTGGTCAGGTTTTCTTCCTGGATGGAGACACTTCGTGCTTGGTCTGGTTAGCCAGGTTCAAGAGAAATTTACTAGTCATGGAAGGGCTACGGCCCTCAGGCCGGATACAGGTCGGCCCGATAAGTCCCGATGAGCTACAAGCGGCGGAATGCGATATTTTCCGAATGATACAACGCGGGGCTTTTGCCCGAGAACTCGAGAGGGCGGAAGAAGTGGGACCGACCAATGAAGACATACCATCTCCAAGAGGCGAGCTGAAGCGCTTAAACCCCAAACTCATTGATGGACTGCTGCAAGTGGATGGTAGGCTGACCACAGCCCACATGAGCTTCGATAAAATGTATCCTATACTGCTGCCTGCGAGACGACCTGTAGTAGAGCTAATGATTCAACACGCCCACGCCGTGGAGGGACATGCCGGGGAAAGTCACGTGACGAGCGTCATCCGAAAACGCCTTTGGTTGTTGAGGGGGCAAGAGACTGTAAAACGCGTAATCCGACTGTGTGTGCAATGCAGGAGACGCAATGCCACGGCGGGCAAACAACTCATGGCCCCTCTACCAGGATGCAGGACCACTGCGGGCTGGTGGCTGTTCAGCGACACCGGGTTGAACTATTTCGGGCCCTTGTGGATCAAGTGTGGGAAAAAATTAGAAAAGCGATAGGATGTATCATCACGTGCATGAAGTCACGCGCGGTACACCTAGAAGTCGCACATTCGATGACGACCGATTCGTTTCTACGGGCCTTGCAAAGATTTATCAACCGAAGAGGCGTACCGGCCGATATATACTCAGATAATGGATCGAACTTTGTGGGCGCTCAACGGGAATTGCAGCGTTGGCACAAGAACATAAACAGGGACGAACTGCAGAACCGAACCGTGGCCTACGGCATACGCTGGCATTTCAACCCCCGCAGGCCAGCCACCGAGGCGGTGCATAGGAACGCATGATCCGGTCCGCCAGACGGATATTGCTGTCAATCATGGAGCAGCAGCTGTTACGACCGTTTGAGCAATGCGTAGCCAAATTCGCAACGGATCCGAAAACCAGAAGGCGATTATCCGTGATAATTCTACGATACTAGATTATTAAAATAAACAATGACGTAAACAATATACAAACCTCAATAATACGATCACAAAGTCTCAACAACGAGAAACCGAATAGCAGCGTGTGAGCAGACAGCACGTGCGTCACGCAGGTCCTGAACAAGGATGTGCCAAAATAGCGCTCTGGGCGCGAACAAACAACAATTGGTCCAGAAAAACAACCAGTTCGTAAAGAAAAGTCAACAGTGTATGGAAATGAGTGATGTTGGGAAAAACACTGAATCGCGAGGGAAAAAGGGGGATTTTCCACGACCGGCTGTTACACCGCCCACCAAAATCCTCCTGGATCCTTAGCAGAGTCAAAGGTTCGGTATAAAGGTACTGATTCTTCCTACCTGCCTAGGCCCTGCTGTCAGTGCGCGCGTCTAATGTTCGTCGTCGACGTTCTACTACTGGTCGCACCTAACCCATTGGCTACATAGACGTGAGGCTAATCTACATCTTCCACAAGACCAAATGACCGATGGCGGGCGTGAGTGACACATAGACGTTGTCCTCGTAAGGGGCCGTCCGGTCCTGGATGTACGCGCTCGAGTGTGTGTGTGTGTGTGTGTGCGTGCGTGTGTGTGTGCCGGGGTTACAATGAAATCACAGGTATGACTACACATCAAAGGAGGACTTTCTGCAATGTCAACAGAAGACCGCGTGGCAAGAAAACGAGTAAATGTGTGTGACCTGAGCTCCACTACTTCCACATGTGCAAGGGGCATTCGGTAGCGTCAACAAAAGGCGAACAAATAACACTGTCACATGTATGATGGGTTTACGGGATGTAGAGTGCGTCGTGCATGTGTGTATGTATCGGGATGTATAATGGAATCGCACTCATCACCACATATCGGAAAGAAACTTCTGTAATGTCAACGAAGGGACCGCGAGCACTTTAACGTGTTTGACGGAGATTGTGTGGTATATATGGTGTTTCTTTATCCACCTCGATTACTGGTGTGAAAAAGGTTTACTAGGCCACAGGGTTATCAGCTCCTCCGTCTTCGCTCTCGAGTAGGTTAATACTGCGTATGTCACGAATGAGCACTCCGTTAGCTGTCTTCACCTTCACCGTTCTTATCATTTCGTCGGTGCTTTTGATGGTTTCCGTAACTACTCCCAAAGACCAAGTGCTGAAATGTGCGCGTTCGTCGGCGATCATAACCACATCCCCAACTTTGAATGGTCTTGTTTTGGCCATCCACTTCTGTCGAGTCTGCAAAGCCGGTAGGTACTCCCGTAGCCATCGCCACCAGAAGACCTTGGCCAGCTAATTCGCTTGCTTCCACCCGTGGAGGTAGCTCCCACGAAGGTTTACCGGCCCTTGGAAACCCTCGTTCGACCTTAGCGTCAATAAGTCGTTTGGGGTGAGCGCCAGGTGGGTGGGGTCGCCGTTCAATACTGGAACCAGGGGGCGGTTGTTCAGGATTCGCTCCACCTCAGTCATGACGGTGTTCAGGGTCTCGTCGTCGGGCGGCTGCTGCTCCATGATTGACAGCAATATCCGTCTGGCGGACCGGATCATGCGTTCCCATATGCCGCCTCGGTGACTGGCCTGTGGGGGGTTGAAATGCCAGCGTATGCCGTAGGCCACGGTTCGGTTCTGCAGTTCGTCCCTGTTTATGTTCTTGTGCCAACGCTGCAATTCCCGTTGAGCGCCCACAAAGTTCGATCCATTATCTGAGTATATATCGGCCGGTACGCCTCTTCGGTTGATAAATCTTTGCAAGGCCCGTAGAAACGAATCGGTCGTCATCGAATGTGCGACTTCTAGGTGTACCGCACGTGATTTCATGCACGTCATGATACATCCGTATCGCTTTTCTAATCTTTTCCCGCACTTGACCCACAAGGGCCCGAAATAGTCCAACCCGGTGTCACTGAACGGCCACCAGCCCGTAGTTACCCTGCATTCTGGTAGCGGGGCCATGAGTTGTTTGCCTGCTGTGGCATTGCGTCTCCTGCATTGCACACACCGTCGGATTACGCGTTTTACAGTCTCTTGCCCCCTCAACAACCAAAGACGCTTTCGGATGACGCTCGTCACGTGACTTTCCCCGGCATGTCCCTCCACGGCGTGGACGTGTTGAATCATTAGCTCTACTACAGGTTGTCTCGCAGGCAGCAGTATAGGATACTTTGTGTCGAAGTTCAGGTGGGCGTTGGTCAGCCGACCATCCACCCGCAGCAGTCCGTTGATGATTTTGGGGTTTAAACGCTTCAGCTCGCCTCTTGGAGATGGTATGTCTTCATTGGTCAGCCCCACTTCTTCCGCCCTCTTGAGTTCTTGGGCGAAAGCCTCGCGTTGTATCATTCTGAAAATATCGTACTCTGCCGCTTGTAGCTCATCGGGACCTATCGGGCCGACCGGTATCCGACCTGAGGGCCGTAGCCCTTTCATGACTAGTAAACTTATCTTGAACCTGGCTAACCAGACCAAGCACGAAGTGTCTCCATCCAGGAAGAAAACCTGACCAGTCGCGATAAAATAGGTGACGCTTCGACGACGTTGGTTGCTATCACTACGCCTTTGATCTCCAGTTCCAATTCCGTAGGGGGTTTTAATTCGAACACGGGACAGTCCTGTTTGGGCAATTGCAGGAAGTTCGGCCCTCTCGTCCACGTGTCCATTTGCCTGAAGTTGTTCGCACCTCGGGAGCACAGGTCGGCCGGATTATCGCCAGACCTGACATGACTCCACTGGTGCGTGGCTGATTCATCGTGGATAATCGTGAGCCGGTTAGCAACGAAAGTACTAAACCGGCTCCGTACGTTGTTAATGTAGTAAAGTACTATCGTTGAATCCGTCCAGAAGCTCACCGACCAAATGTAGAGATCGAAACATCTCTTCACAGCTTGCACCACCCTGACTGCCAACACGGCTGCGCTGAGTTCAAGGCGTGGGATCGAGACCGACTTCAGTGGAGCGACGCGGGCTTTGGCGAACAGGATCCTCGTGGTATATTGTCCATCTCCTGCGCACCATCGTCCGTACACCACAGCTTTATAACCGACTTCGGATACATCGGAAAAGGCATGTAGTTCTCCAGTCCGTGTCGTATGGCCAGGGGTCAAACATCGTGGGATTCTTATGTCCCCTAATTTCTTCAAGGTGTTCAGAAATTCTTCCCAGTCCAGCCGGTCCCCTCGGTCCAGTGACTGGTCCTAATCAACTTTCTTACGGCACAACCGCTGCAGCAAGATCTTTCCGGGTAGCAGCCATGGTGAGACGAAACCGAGCGGGTCGAACAAACTTGAGACGGCAGATAGTATGCCACGACGGGTTATTGGCAGCTCGGGAACGTTCAGTTCGAAAACAGAGTCGTCCGTTTCCGCGTCCCATTGTATTCCTAAAGTGCGCTCGATAGGAAGTGGAGAGCCGTCCAAATCTCTTACCCTTTCGACCTTTTCGTGATACGGGATGACCTTCAGCACTTCTGAGGCGTTCGACATCCATTTAGTTAGATGGAAGCCACCCTCTTCCAGCAATCTCGTCAGACCCCTGAACTGCTCTAGAGCTGATTCCACATCATCGAATGACCCAAGGTAGTCATCGACGTAGAAGTTCCTGCTGACGCTTTCTACCACCGTCCGATGTACCAGATCGCCATGTTTGTTCGCTGATTCTCGGAGGGCGTAGTTGGCACAAAATGGTGACGATATGGCTCCGAAGGGGTGGACGGTCATTCTATAATTCACCACTGCGTTGTCCCGGTCGCTCCCTTCCCACCACAGGAAACGCAAAGCATCTCGTTCTCCTACCGGAATCTTCACCTGATGGAACATTTCCCTAATGTCAGCAGACAAAGCCACTTTACCCACTCTGAAACGGCACAAAACATCGATCAGTGGTGTGGTCCAGTCAGGCCCCTGTAGTAGGCGATCGTTTAACGACTTGCCCTGGAACTTGGCCGCATAGTCGAAAACCACGCGCAGTTTATTGGGTTTCTTGGGGTTGATACCCGGGTGGTGAGGCAGATACCAGATACCCCTTTTGCTGTCGGTGTTAACAGGCACCCTTTCAACGTAACCGAGGTCCTCGTTTCGCTTCATCAAATCCGCGTATCATTCCCACAGATTCTGGTCTCGAATGAAGCGTTCTTTTAGTCGTAGTAATCGTTGGAGAACATAATTTCTGTTGTCAGTCCACGGGTCGACCGGTGTGCGCCATGGGAGGGGAACCTCGAACTGTTTATTGAGGCCTCTAGAGCCTTGCCGCACCGTTTGTAGAGCGAAGTGATCCTCTTGAGACAACGTCGGTCTTTCGTCTCCAATGTCATGAAACTCCTTTTCATAAAGCCGTTGCAGATGATACTCTATGCGGTCCGTTTTGGCGGATAAGTAATTCACGGAACCGCGTACCCCTACTGGACCGTATAACATCCATCCCAGAGCCGTGCGTACGGCATAAGGTGCCTGGCGGTCGCCCACTCTTTGGTCAAGCACCCAATGCGCCTCTGGCACGTCGCATCCGATGAGGAGATCCACCTCATCATCTTCCCAGTCTACAACGGTTATATCCTGCAGGTGGGGCCATCGAGTCAAGATTGCGTTCACCGACCTTGGTGCTCGCATGGGGAGATCCGCTAACGTGAATGCCTCCGTTGGTTCAATTTCCTCGTTAGTGTCTAGAGAGATGAGTTGCAGCCTTAATCTACCGGCAGTCATTACCTGTGTTCCGCCCACCGTGCTCACTGCTAACGACGTCGCACCTTTAGCCAGTTGGTGTTTGTCGGCAAACCGCTCTTTCACTAAAGTGGTGTCGGATCCACTATCAACGAAAGCCAACGCCTTGGCTATCCCAGTCGGAGTCACTACTCCCACGGCCACTACGCCTAAACGTACCGGTTTACTGGCAGATTGTGAAGTTGAACAAATCACGCTGGGCTTGGCACTCGCCTCGGATATGGTTATTCTCGCCTGATGCAGCAAACGATGGTGTCTGACCGTGCAGCCCTCGTAACCACATCGATTCCTTGTTCTACAGGCTGCTGCCCGGTGCGTGGTGTTGAGACAGATGAAACATGCTCCTGCCATCCTCGCCATTCCCCACCGTTCGTCTATTGTGGCATTGCCGAACTTGGGGCATTCTGGTAGGCCATGGCTAGTACCACAGGATCTGCAATTTGGTTTCGCCGTAGCATCTCGTGAAATGACGTGTGTGTTGGTCCAAGGCTGGTACTTTGGATATTCCCGTACAGGGGTTTGGACTTGGCTAGTACCGGGCTTGTTTGCTCGGTTGCTGTCCCGGATGAGTCGGCCGAATCTGCTGTCAGCTATCTTCGTTTGCCTGTCTAAGTATTCAGTCAGGTCTTCGAAGTTGGCTTCTCTGTCGCCTCGGCTTATCCGTTCAGCTTCTTCCGCCCACCGACCCTGTAGTTCGGGAGAGAGGTGACGGACTATGCCTTCCAAAGTGTGCATGGCGTCTAGGTCAGCTCTGTAACCTAAATGGTCGAGGGCTATTGAGCAGTTCTGCATCTTGATCACCAGGTCGGCCATGGTGTAGACGTCGCCCTTGGTTTTCTTTGCCTCTGCCATCACGCCCTCTATTAGGTTACGGGCTACTTTGAAAGGTTGGCCAAACAAGTCCCTCAGAATCTTTCTTGCCCTTGTGTAGCCTTGTTCTGGATCGAGCATGGTGCATCCGTCGATAGCTTCTCGCGCTCGGCCTCGGCAGTAGTGAGTAAGGTAAAGAAGCCTTTGCCCAGGGTCGGTTACCTTGTTTTCAACGAACGTCTCGAACTGTTTGACAAACTTGCGGTATTGCTCAGCTCGCCCGTCGAAAACCGTTAACTCCACTCTAGGCAGATCGATCGATGGTGGTTTGTAGTCGGCGACCTGCGTGGGGTTCCCTACCTTATTGCACTCTAACCTATCGGAAGTGTCGAAGTCACTGGTCCTATACTCTCGCTGTTTCTGTGTACACTTCTCTGCTTCATGCGCCTGTAGTCTAGCCGAAAGTAACTGATGCTCTAGTTCTATTATTCTCAGCTTATATAAATCAACGTCCTTATGATCAATATTGCTTTCAATAACACATGAGCTAGCACTGACAGGACTAGGCGATCTAGCATTAGCTAAAGAATCATAAGTACCCAAAACCTCCCCAGAGACTTGCCGTATTACTTCCTGTCCGGGTTCGACTGCCTTTGATCCTTTCCTTGGCATTTTGCGTGAATTTTCCTCGTTCCAAATAGATCTATTGAGTATTGTTACGACCGTTTGAGCGATGCGTAGCCAAATTCGCAACGGATCCGAAAACCAGAAGGCGATTATCCGTGATAATTCTACGATACTAGATTATTAAAATAAACAATGACGTAAACAATATACAAACCTCAATAATACGATCACAAAGTCTCAACAACGAGAAACCGAATAGCAGCGTGTGAGCAGACAGCACGTGCGTCACGCAGGTCCTGAACAAGGATGTGCCAAAATAGCGCTCTGGGCGCGAACAAACAACAATTGGTCCAGAAAAACAACCAGTTCGTAAAGAAAAGTCAATAGTGTATGGAAATGAGTGATGTTGGGAAAAACACTGAATCGCGAGGGAAAAAGGGGGATTTTCCACGACCGGCTGTTACAGCAGCCGCCCGACGACGAGACGCTGAACACCGTCATGACTGAGGTGGAGAGAATCCTGAACAACCGCCCTCTGGTTCCAGTAATGAACGGCGACCCCACCCACCTGGCGCTCACCCCGAACGACTTATTGACGTTAAGGTCAAACGAGGGTTTCCAAAGGCCGGTAAACCTTCATGGGAGTTATATCTACGGATGGAAGCATGCGAACTATCTGGCCAAGGTCTTCTGGTGGCGATGGCTGCGGGAGTACCTACCGGCTTTGCAGACTCGCCAGAAGTGGCTGGCCAAAACAAGGCCATTCAAAGTTGGGGATGTGGTTATGATTGCCGACGAACGCGCACATTTCAGCACTTGGTCTTTGGGAGTAGTTACGGAAACCATCGAAAGCCCTGACGGAATGATAAGAACGGTGGAGGTGAAGACAGCTAACGGAGTGCTCATTCGTGACATACGCAGCATTAACCTGTTCGAGAGCGAAGGCGGAGGAGCTGATAACCCCGAGGCCCAGTAGACCTTTTCACACTAGTCATCGAGGTGGATAAAGAAACACCATATATACCACACGGTCTCCGTAAAACACGTTACAGTGCTCACGGTCTTTCGTTGAGATTACAGAACGTTCTTTCCGATATGTGGTGATAAATGCGATCCCATTGTACATCCCGACACATACGCATGCCCGACCCACTCTACACCCCGTAGCCCCATCAAACATGTGACAGTGTTCGTCGTTTGCTTTTTGTTGACGTTACCGAATGCCCCTTTGCATATGTAGAAGTAGCGGAGCTTAGGTCACACACACATGACTACATTTTACTCGTTTCTTGCAACACAGTCTTTTGTTGACATTGCAGAAAGTCCTCCTTTGATGTGTAGTCATACCTGTGATTTCATTGTACACCCCGGCACACACACTCACACACACTCACTCAAGCACGTACATCCAGGACAGGACGACCTTTTACAAGGACAGCATCTATGTGGCCCCTTCACGCCCGCCATCAGTCACTTGGTTTTGTGGAAGATGTAGACTAGCCTCACGTCTATGTAGCCAATGGGTTAGGTGCGACCAGTAGTAAAACGATGACGACGAGCATTAGACGCGCGCACTGACAGCAGGGCCTAGGCAGGTAGAAAGAATCAGTACCTTTATACCGAACCTTTGACTCTGCTAGGGATCCAGGAGGATTTTGGTGGGCGGTGTAACAGCCGTTCGTGGAAAATCCCCTTTTTCCCTCGCGATTCAGTGTTTTTCCTAACATCACTCATTTGCCTACACTATTGACTTGTCTTTACGAAGTGGTTGTTTCTATGGACCAATTGTTGTTTGTTCGCGCCCAGAGCGCTACTTTGGCACATCCTTGTTCAGGACTTGCGTGACGCACGTGCTGTTTGCTCACACGCTGCTATTCGGTTTCTCTTTGTTGAGTCCTTGTGATCGTATTATTGAGGTTTGTATATTTGTGACGTCATTGTTCATGTAATAACCTAGTATCATAGAATATTGCAGATAATCGTCTTTTGATTTCGGGATCCGTTGCGAATTCGGCTACACATTGCTCAAATGTTCGTTACAGTGCGTACTGCCTAGGATGCTTTTGCGGCTTCTTATTCTTTGATCCAGGACCCAATGCGCTTCCGGTACATCACAGCTGGTCAGTAGATCAATTTCATTTTTCTGCCACTCCTCGATCGTAACCCCGTTGAGATGCGGCCGCTGAGTCAGAATCGACCGCACTGACTGAGGTGCTCCCATCTCCGTTCCTTTATCGTGAGTGCTTCTAAAGTTCCTGCTCTGTCGTCGCTGACCAAGGAAACGAGTTGTAGGTGCAGTTTCGTCGACTGGATGACTTCGATGCCACTCACTGTGCTCACTGCTGATGAAGATTTATTCCCTCCGATCCCATATCTCTCTGCGAACTCTTTCCTTACTAGCGTGGTATTTGAGCCTCTATCTACGGAAGCTGAAGCTCTTTTAACCCCAACTGGGTTTCTGCGCCAACTGCTATTACGCCCAGGCGAATGGACTTGCCAGTGGAGCGGGACGCTGAGCAGACCACACTTGGCTTCGGAGTTCCTTTGGCATTCGAAATCTGGCATTTGTGTAGTAGGTAATGGTGCTTCCCATGGCATCCATCCTGACTACAACTAGGTTTCGTTCGGCAAACCGCTGCTCGATGTGAATCACTGAGACAGACAAAGCACGCTCCCATTCTCTTAGCCATCACCCACCGTTCGTCGACGTCTGCGTCGCGGAAGCGAGGACATTTAGCTGGGCGATGAGGAGTCCTACAAACGTCACACGCCGGCAAGTTTTCTGCTTCGCGAGACAATGCATGTATGTTTGCTCGTGGTTGGCTTCTACTTGGTTATTTGGTCCAGCTTTGCGTCGTCGTAATCCTAGGTAGTTTGCTCGTCTCGCGCACAAGTTGACCGAAACGACTGTTTGCTATACGGGCATGACGATCTATAAACTGCCTCAGGTCTTCGGACCCGGTTTATCTCCCAAGTCTACTGATCCCTTCGGCTTCCTCGGCCCACCTACCCTGTAGTTCTGTGAGTAGACTGCGCACTATGGTCTCCAATGTGTGCAGTGCGTTCAGGTCTAATCGGTAATCTAGGTGATTCATTAAGGTGCTGCAGTTGTGCAGTTTTATCGCCAGGCTAGCTAGAGAGCTCGACTCGCCGTTGGAGCGTTTTGCCTCTCGGATAGTACACCATCGAATAAATTCCGGGCGACTTTAAATGGTTGCCCAAATAGGTTTTCCAGAATCTCACATGCCCCAGTGTAACCTTCTTCAGGATCCAGTATCGAGCACCCGCTGATTGCTTCCCTGGCCCTTCCACGGCAGTAACGCAGCAAATACAGGAATCTCTGTTCTGGATCGGATACTCTCCTATCCAAAAAGTTCTCGTACTGTTTAACAAACTTACAGTATTGTTCTGTGCTCCCATCGAATGTGGGCACTTCCCCTCTTGGCAAGTCAATAGTGTGGCTTATACTGGTACAAGTCGACTTTGACCGTTCCACGGAACTGCTAGGCTGACTAGCTGTATGCTCTGTAGTCTCCAAAGTAGCCTTTCGCTCCCGTCTCTGGAACTGATCTTTCCTGACAGATTCCGCTTCTTCCCTAGCCTGCCTAAGCTGGGTTTCTAATTCAGCTATTCTTAGTTGATAGATATCATCTTTATATTCTATACCACAGGCTGAGGTATATGAAATAGCACTGACAGGACTAGCAGACCTAGCAATGTCTGAGGAGTCAGTACCACCCAAACATGTCCCAGAGACTTGCCGGGCTACTTCCTGTCCAGCTTCGGTTTGTCTGTGTCCTCTTCTTGGCATTTCCGATTAATTTCTTCCGGGTGATTCCAAGTGGAGTACTGTAAAGGTTATTTCGACTGTGAGCAACACGTAGCCAATTCAAAACGAATCCCAAAACCAGAACAAGATTGATTCGTTGTTTCTACGGCACTGGATTATCAAGTTATACGCATATAAATATATACAAACCTCAACTGTGCGGCCACAAAGTCTAACAACAAGGATCAGAGTTCAACAAATGCCAATGTCAGGTACCACCGTCACGGCAGTCCAAGTTGAAGTCAAAATTATGCCACTTCATGTGAGCAAAATATAAACAAATATTGAAGTGTAGTGATTGATGCATGTCGTATTTGTTCCAGGGTCAATAAAACAAAGAGGATAGTCTCAACAATACAAGTATATGACAATGGCTAGGGAGGATTTCCACGCACGTACGTTACAACGGGCTCTTGGTTCAGTGACAGAGTTCTGGGAGGGACTTGACATCCGTAGGTTGTGTAGAAGCTTTTAGTCGTCAAGAAGCACATCTGCCATGAAGTGTACCATTGATCAGTTTTCTCAAGATCATTACCTATTTCAGACAGCGCTGTGCTCAAATCTTGGTGGCGGAACTCGTAAATGATTTTGATGTCGTCGGCGTAGAGAAAAAACATGCCGTGCTGCACAACCAAAAAAATGTCATCAATATAAAGCAAGAAAAATAGCGGACCAAGTGCAACTCCTTGTATGACTCCACTAGTGACAGGCACCGGTTGTGACAGATGACCACTTGCATATACAACCTGGGTTCGGTCTGACAGTTAGGAAGTGATTCACAATAAAAGCGGGTCAGAGGTATCGTAGGTCCGGAGTTGTGTTAGCAACCGGGAGTGAAGAACTCAGTCGAAAGCCTTTGTCATATCAGGGTAGATAACAATCATAGATTTGCCGTCGTCAGCTGCCGTGGTCAGTAGGTTGAAGAAATCAAACTGGCATGCGGTACAAAAACGTGACTTTAGGAAGTCATGTTGACGACTGTGAACGAGATTATGGGAAAGGAGATAATCGGACATCCGCTGTTTAGTCAAACGCTTCATTATTCTGGCAGCTGAAGGGGTATGTTTAATGGGACGATAATTTGATGGGTTGTGCACTGGACCTTTTTGTGGAAAGGAATAATGGTTGAAGTTTTCCACTGGGATGGAAAAATGCCATTTTTGAGAGATAAGTTGCAGACACTAAGATGGGTGGCGAGCAATTGTTGTCTCATCCTCCGCAATTCCCATGAGTGTTCGATCTTCCCATGAGTAGAGGTAATTGGCCCAGCTTATCGAAGCTGGAGGGAACTTTCACGTAGGCGATGATGGTGGCAATTATCACACACGCATTCTCCCTCAGCCTCTGATGAGCTTTCACCAAAAGGTAAAGCTTTCGTCCTACTGCTTTAAGGGTCCCAGCAGACTTCCAATTCAAGCTCAGTCATGTGCAGCTGGTTATGTACGTATCCTTGTTGTCGTCCACGTAGATGCAAAATTAAACAACGGGAATATGAAACCACGATTTATCGGTGAGAATCCCAGTCTGCGTCAACCATTAGAGGTATGACACAGATGAATGTTAAAACCAACCTCATTTCAGGTAAAACAAAATTTTAACTGTGGCTTTCTTCAAAGTTGCATGTGTCGGTGTCACCCGCCAGCACACTAGCGGCAGTGGGGCAAAGACGCGACGCTGGAATCGAGAACAGAACTAGTATTTAAGGTCAGTGTGCTTTCGAAGGCCATTGGACGGAACACTTGGCTAGTTTCGTTCGGCCAACGAATTCTTGCTGGTTATTCACAAGTCGGCACAAAGTTGTGGCAAAAAAAGCATCACAGCCAGCCCGGAAAATAGTTGCGCCAGACCATATCCAGAAAACCGGACCCTTGTAGCCTTCTACCAATGACAGGGAGGACGTGCCCCCAAGAATCTGTAATATAATGGTAAGCAAATTGTGGCTGTACCATGCAGTGCTAGTTTGACCTGGTACGAAAACGACCCGGAAGGAGAGATGCCTTAGGCTTATAAGAGACCAAAAAAGCGAACATCGAGAATACGGACAAGAAAAATTAGATTTCTTATTATCTTTTCTGCTCCATATAACGGGAGATGCGTGCAAATGAAGTGCTTCACGGGATTTCCAGTGCAAGTAACGGATTCCTGGTCATTGTCACAAATCTAAAATGTTTGTGGCATGAGATGAGTATAAAAACTTTTTGTAAACGTGACAAGAAATATTGTTCTCCAATGTTACGAGGCCAAAATACAACAAGAATCGTCGGAACTTAATGGATAGCCGTGAGCTGTACTCCTACCAATCTCACTGCTTCCTGGTAAATTTACGTAAGGGTTGTCTTCCGGGCTAGCCCAGAGTTTCATTTACCGGATTGATCTGACGTCTTATGAACCGTTTTCCCTCCCCTAGCTGGCGAATCTGTCTAAAACTTAGCCAATCCCAGCATTACACCCAGAGAGACATCGTGCATGTATTTCATTGACAATTGTTTACCCATGTCTGTTTCCGAAAACTTAAACGGAAACCTCTGAGCGACAGTTAAACCAGTTTAGCAAAATCTACGATAAATGGAGTTCCAAAGTGCCCCGGGTATTCCTGTAGCAACTCGAAAGGAACCTCTGGGAAGTCATTGCATGATGTTCACTCACCCGTGCATCACCAATGAACAATGCGAAATCATTGGCATATTTCAGGGCAAAATCTCTGTTCCCTGGGAGGAGTTAAACCCCACCGTTTCGAAAACAAAATAAAGTAATCCATAAAACATCCTCTATGGCAAGGTTGAGAAGAAATGGGGATATAGGGCAACCTTATCGAACTCCACTGAAGACGACGAAAGAGAACGAAAACTGGCCGTATGCCCCTACCCGACCCGAGGTACGACGGGGACTGAAACATATTTCACAGGCACTCCATTTCTCAACAAACATTTCCGTAGTGCAGTCCTGTCGATGGAGTCGAAGGCCGCGCGAATGTACAGGAACACGATGACTGACGGTCTTTGGAAAATGTGACGGTGTTCCAGCAGTTGTCGGAGGATGAAGATACGATCGATACATTCACGACCGGCACGAAACCCAGCCTGCTTCTAGTGAGTATGCTCTTCACGCGTTTAGTAAAAACATTGAAATATGACAAACGCAAGTGGTTTCGACACCATTGGGACTAGGCTCATATCCCTATGGTTAGTGCAACCACTGCGTGAGCCCTTTTTAAAGTGGAGGTCAACAATCGATCCCCCCACCCCCACTCCCAAGGACGAAACCTGTTCAGAATTCCAAACTCTTGAGAACAAAACATGAAGTTCTCTAACGAGCCGCATTCCATCATCTTCAAATAGGGCTAGGGGAATGTCATAGGAGACCAGTGAAATGTGACATTCCAAGTCTTAGATTTTCTTTTTGACCTCCGCCTCGGTAGGTGAATCTGCCGAAACGCACCACTGGACACGTGTGGGAAGAGGTATAGTAGAGGTCAACGCTGGGAGCCAGCCAAACCGTCTGAAAGTGCTCTACACAGCGTTTGAGATGCCGTTTTTGATTGTCAGTTGGCGGACCGTCGGCTTCACTAAATGTTCCACTCACATCTGGAGGCTTTTTGCCGGTGACTCGAATAAGATAAAACAGCTTCCAGAAATCTCCCATGGCAGCAGCACGTTCCATTTTTGAGCGCGTTGCGACAACCAGGTTTTTCGGTCTCCAGAAAAACTCGCGTCAAATGCATGTCTCATTAGGCGACTTGCTTAATTATACCCGCTCCCAGCCGGAATCGACTGGCATGAGTCGAGAACACGCAGAGATTTGGCAGCAACCCATGGACTTTCGGCACTAAGAGGCAGGCAGTTTTTGGTAGAATTTACCTTTGACTGCATTCAGACTGCAATTGGTAAAGGCGTACACCGAAACGACAATCAAATTGCGTCTATCGCAACGGTGACTGCTCAATTTTTACAAACCCTTGGGTCTCCTTGTGCACAAACAACTGTCGACTGGGATCCAATCTGGCAGGGCCGCCTTAGCCCCTTCACCTGAGAGCAATGCCAAAACCAGCAAGAGCGGAAGCCGCAGCCTCACAGTTTTCAGAAAGGTGTACGTGAAACTTCACGGAAGGGTCAGGTGGAGGCGTCAATTGAATTATGGAACTGGAGTCTTGAATTCGAGTCTCGAGAATGCAACACACATCAATGGCAAGGGATTCAAGCGTATGAGATAAACCCGCAGGTTGTCCTATAAGCGTCAGCTTTCGAACGTTGAACGTGGCTAGTTTGCAGTGGCATTGAGCACAAAACAGAGCATCAGCTCATGCAAGCGGATTTGGTGAGGCTCGGATGCTGGTCGAAGAAGGGCAAAGGGGAACATAGACAGGATTTTCATTATTGCTACTACGGCGGCCACAAACGACCGAGGATCCCACGTGTTATGATGAAGGAGAAGAGTGGACGAACGACGCGAGGGCTGGATAGCCATTTTTGTTTACCGTGTGAGAGGATGATCCCCTGCTTACATGAGAAGACAGTCAACCAGAGAGGTAGAGTTTGCGACGGATGGTTGAGCTGCGGGCTTTCGTACTACTTGGTCTCCCAGTCCATAGTACGCATTTTTGTTCGAGGATGCATCTATAGCCTTTGTGCATCCAAGCGCGTCCTGTAAGGTAGCAGAGTTGGTCCGGATGAGTCGGTGACGAATGTAGTTCACCCGTCGACTTTGGACACCTCTGGGAGCTGGCAACTGATCGCCCAGTTCATACGTCCTTCGGATGAGGCTAGACTTCCCTGGTGCCCAATACACTCCTCCGCCACACATGCCAGTGAGCGTGATGTTGTAAGACTCGCACGCCACCCGTGGTCGGTTTGGAATCAGGGTTTAGCCATCTACTCTGGACTGATTATCCGGTAATCAACCCGGTGAAGAGCCCCGGGGTTCACTTACACCATTACACTTTGGTGAAAACATCTCCGCCACGATAAGGCATTGTGTACGACTTCCTAGGCAGGAGCTACTTGGGGCACGTGGTTATTTGGGTGAATTTCGAGAGGGGTTAAGGACGAGTAACCATCTCGGAGCTTGCGATGCCAACTCCCAACCGTACTGAGGCATTCTGAGGTGCTGTTCAACTACGCCCTCGGTTGGACAACGAGAAAAATACCCAGGTATCCAACTGAGTTAGGAAATGTACAGCTCGAAACTAGAGTTCGCGTGTATTATTGGGCTGGGAGACCGCCCGACACGCTTCAACAAGTTCTTGATCGAATCGATTTCTTCATAACTTCTTTCGCGCAAGAATAAACCAAAGCGAAGACTGGAAATATTTCCAATTGCCCAGGGTTGTCAGCACAACAGCTGTTCATCAATGGCCAACTGATCAAATACACTCCGTTACTTAAGTATTTAGACGCTACATTACTTCTGGGTGATCAGGCGAAGAATGAAGTAATACTGACCATAGGCAACGGCAAGAAAGTATTTCTCCAGCTACGACAGACCTTGTTAACAGGCATAGAATCTTGTCTTTGGATTAGGGTACATATCCACCGTGCCACTGATGATCGAATGGCTCACAGCGCTTGCTCACCACGTCAACCGTCAGAGGTTTGAACTCGTCATAGTTAGACACTTTGATATTAGAAGCGGATTCAATCTCGCCCGGTTGGTTACAACTTCTGACCTATTAGGACCATTTGTGGTTCCTCGTTTGAGGTGGCAGCTCCTTGTCTCCTGATATCATCGATAATGCAATGGACATTTGCAGCCTTGGGGTGCACCTCTTCCTTGTCATTCATGAGCACGCGGGTGGTAACTTAAAGAACTCCCTATACTCAGTCACGTCTGTGGAGTTTGGCTAGTGAGAGATGAGGATACTTTAAGAAAAATAAGCTTGACTACTGAAACCTGTGGCGAATCTTGGAAGCTAACCAGCGCAAAACGGCATCCAATAACGAGGCTGGAGGCGGCGTTTTGAAATCGACGGAAGCTTTACCCTTCGCCGGCTCCATCTCCTGCGGTGTGTGGACCCAATCCCACGGTGAACCAAGACAGAGCTAACGAAATAAACGTTCCGTTTCTGATTTTGCGCTGAAGGCATTGTGGCCTAGGTGACCAGCTCAATAATTGAGTCAACATTTTCAAGTGGAAAGTAGAACGCAAATTACGTGACCGGTTTTTGGTAGCTAACTTTGGAAGGGAACTTGGTCTGTATTTGCGCCGAACTCTTTTCCGACCATAAGGCATGGTCAACTATGAAGAACAACATTCGCGGTGCTTACCTATTCTCCAGCAGTAAAAGGCTGCAAAAAACCAAGTCTTTCCAGCTGAGCCATCTGACACGAAGGAGTTTTATACTAGGTAACAGTGGTCGACAGAAGTAAGAAATAATCGCAATCAGTTCATTAGTCTGTAATCATTCGTCGTCTCTCTGACCAACTGTCTTATCTTTCATTTATTCAGAATGCGCGGCTATCGGTAAGGTGTGCTGAGAAGTTATCTTCCCCCCTGCCACTGATGTTTGATGCTTTTACCGATGGTCTTTATATAAGTACCGTAACCTAAATTCTTACATCACAAGGCAAACTAAAGAAACTGGTTTACTCAAAAATCCCAGTAGGATGAAAAAACAGGGGAATTCTGATTTTTTATGCGAAAATTTGGCTGACTTATTGGGACTATAAACCCCAAAATGAAGAGATTCTGCCCATGGTTCTACTGTCTCGAAAATAGCATCACAATCTGAGTCAAACGGAACACTATTCACTGAACAATAAAGCGGTAACCTTGCGATCCGGCTTGATAGCCAGGCTTAATTAGGTTCAGTTCTCCTAATCATCAAGCTCGCACTTCTTTGCACTGATTGTGGTCGCTACAACAGCCTCATTTAATTTTCACTCAACAAATCAGAGGACAAAAGCAAAATAAAACTGAAAGGAAGGTGTTACGGACGTTTGAGCAATGCGTAGCCAAATTCGCAACGGATCCCGAAATCAGAAGACGATTATCCGTGATATTCTACGATACTAGATTATTAAAATAAACAATGACATAAACAATATACAAACCTCAATAATACGATCACAGAGACTCAACAACGAGAAACCGAATAGCAGCGTGTGAGCAGACAGCACGTGCGTCACGCAGGTCCTGAACAAGGATGTGCCAAAAAAGCGCTCTGGGCGCGAACAAACAACAATTGGTCCATAGAAACAACCACTTCGTAAAGACAAGTCAATAGTGTATGGAAATGAGTGATGTTGGGAAAAAACACTGAATCGCGAGGGAAAAAGGGGGATTTTCCACGACCGGCTGTTACACCGCCCACCAAAATCCTCCTGGATCCTTAGCAGAGTCAAAGGTTCGGTATAAAGGTACTGATTCTTCCTACCTGCCTAGGCCCTGCTGTCAGTGCGCGCATCTAATGCTCGTCGTCGACGTTCTACTACTGGTCGCACCTAACCCATTGGCTACATAGACGTGAGGCTAGTCTACATCTTCCACAAGACCAAATGACCGATGGCGGGCGTGAATGGTCACATAGACGTTGTCCTCGTAAGGGGCCATCCGGTCCTGGATGTACGTGCTTGAGTGTGTGTGTGTGTGTGCCTGTGTGTGTGTGTGCGTGTGTGTGTGTGGCGGGGTTACAATGAAATCACAGGTATGACTACACATCAAAGGAGGACTTTCTGCAATGTCAACAAAAGACCGCGTGGCAAGAAAACGAGTAAATGTAGCATGTATGTGTGACCTGAGCTCCGCTACTTTGCAAGGCCCGTAGAAACGAATCGGTCGTCATCGAATGTGCGACTTCTAGGTGTACCGCACGTGACTTCATGCACGTCATGATACATCCGTATCGCTTTTCTAATCTCTTTCCGCACTTGATCCACAAGGGCCCGAAATAGTCCAACCCGGTGTCACTGAAAGGCCACCAGCCCGTAGTCACCCTGCATTCTGGTAGTGGGGCCATGAGTTGTCTGCCTGCTGTGGCATTGCGTCTCCTGCATTGCACACACAGTCGGATTACGCGTTTTACAGACTCTTATCCTCTCAACAACCAAAGACGCTTTCGGATGACGCTCGTCACGTGACTTTCCCCGGCATGTCCCTCCATGGCGTGGACGTGTTGAATCATTAGCTCTACTACAGGTTGTCTCGCAGGCAGCAGTATAGGATACTTTGTGTCGAAGTTCAGGTGGGCGTTGGTCAGCCTACCATCCACTCGCAGCAGTCCGTTGATGAGTTTGGGGTTTAAACGCTTCAGCTCGCCTCTTGGAGATGACATGTCTTCATTGGTCGGCCCCACTTCTTCCGCCCTCTTGAGTTCTCGGGCAAAAGCCTCGCGTTGTATCATTCTGAAAATATCGTACTCTGTCGCTTGTGGCTCATCGGGACCTATCGAGCCGACCGGTATCCGACCTGAGGGCCGTAGCCCTTTCATGACTAGTAAATTTCTCTTGAACCTGGTTAACCAAACTAGCGAACGAAGCGTCTTCATCCAGGAAGAAAACCTGACCAGTCGTGATAAGATGGACGACGCTTCGACGACGTTGGTTGCTATCACTACGCCTTTGACCTCCAGTTCCAATTCCGTAGGGGGTTTTAATTCGAACATGGGCCAGTCCTGTCTAGGTAATTGCAGGAAGTTTGGCCCTCTCGTCCACGTGTCCATTTGCCTGAAGTTGTTCGCACCTCGGGAGCACAGGTCGGCCGGATTATCGCCAGACCTGACATGACTCCACTGGTGCGTGGCTGATTCATCGTGGATAATCGTGAGCCGGTTAGCAACGAAAGTACTAAACCGGCTCCGTACGTTGTTAATGTAGTAAAGTACTATCGTTGAGTCCGTCCAGAAGCTAGCCGACCAAATGTAGAAGTCAAAACATCTCTTCACAGCTTGCACCACCCTGACTGCCAACACGGCTGCGCTGAGTTCAATGCGTGGGATCGAGACCGACTTCAGTGGAGCGACGCGGGCTTTGGCAAACAGGATCCTCGCAGTATATTGTCCATCCCCTGCGCACCATCGTCCGTACACTACAGCTCCATAACCGACTTCGGATGCATCGGAAAAAGCATGTAGTTCTCCAGTCCGTGTCGTATGGCCAGGAGTCAAACATCGTGGGATTCTTATGTCCCCTAATTTCTTCAAGGTGTTCAGAAATTCTTCCCAGTCCAGCCGGTCCCCTCGGTCCAGTGACTGGTCCTAATCAACTTTCTTACGGCACAACCGCTGCAGCAAGATCTTTCGGGTAGCAGCCACAGTGAGACGAAACCGACCGGGTCAAACAAACTTGAGACAGCAGATAGTACGGCCACGACGGGTTATTGGCAGCTCGGAAACGTTTAGCTCGAAAACAGAGTCGTCCGTTTCCGCGTCCCATTGTATTCCTAAAGTGCGCTCGGTAGGAAGTGGAGAGTCGTCCAAATCTCTCACCCCTTCGGCCTTTTCGTGATACGGGATGACCTTCAGCACTTCTGAAGCGTTCGACATCCATTTAGTTAGATGGAAGCCGCCCTCTTCCAGCAATCTCGTCAGACCCCTGAACTGCTCTAGAGCTGATTCCACATCATCGAATGACCCAAGGTAGTCATCGACGTAGAAGTTCCTGCTGACGCTTTCTACCACCGTCCGATGTACTAGATCGCCATGTTTGTTCGCTGATTCTCGGAGGGCGTAGTTTGCACAAAATGGTGACGATATGGCTCCGAAGGGGTAGACGGTCATTCTATAATTCACCACTGCGTTGTCCCGGTCGCTCCCTTCCCACCACAGGAAACGCAAAGCATCTCGTTCTCCTACCGGAATCTTCACCTGATAGAACATTTCCCTAATGTCAGCAGACAAAGCCACTTTACCCACTCTGAAACGGCACAAAACATAGATCAGTGGTGTGGTCCAGTCAGGCCCCTGCAGTAGGCGATCGTTTAACGACTTGCCCTGGAACTTGGCCGCACAGTCGAAAACCACGCGCAGTTTATTGGGTTTCTTGGGGTTGATACCCGGGTGGTGAGGCAGATACCAGATACCCCTTTTGCTGTCGGTGTTAACAGGCACCCTTTCAACGTAACCGAGGTCCTCGTTTCGCTTCATCAAATCCGCGTATCGTTCCCACAGATTCTGGTCTCGAATGAAGCGTTCTTTTAGTCGTAGTAATCGTTGGAGAACATAATTTCTGTTGTCAGTCCACGGGTCGACCGGTGTGCGCCATGGGAGGGGAACCTCGAACTGTTTATTGAGGCCTCTAGAGCCTTGCCGCACCGTTTGTAGAGCGAAGTGATCCTCTTGAGACAACGTCGGTCTTTCGTCTCCAATGTCATGAAACTCCTTTTCATACAGCCGTTGCAGATGATAGTCGATGCTGTCCGTTTTGGCGGATAAGTAATTCACGGAACCGCGTACCCCTACTGGACCGTATAACATCCATCCCAGAGCCGTGCGTACGGCATAAGGTGCCTGGCGGTCGCCCACTCTTTGGTCAAGCACCCAATGCGCCTCTGGCACGTCGCATCCGATGAGGAGATCCACCTCATCATCTTCCCAGTCTACAACGGTTATATCCTGCAGGTGGGGCCATCGAGTCAAGATTGCGTTCACCGACCATGGTGCTCGCATGGGGAGATCCGCTAACGTGAATGCCTCCGTTGGTTCAATTTCCTCGTTAGTGTCTAGAGAGATGAGTTGCAGCCTTAATCTACCGGCAGTCATTACCTGTGTTCCGCCCACCGTGCTCACTGCTAACGACGTCGCACCTTTAGCCAGTTGGTGTTTGTCGGCAAACCGCTCTTTCACTAAAGTGGTGTCGGATCCACTATCAACGAAAGCCAACGCCTTGACTATCCCAGTCGGAGTCACTACTCCCACGGCCACTACGCCTAAACGTACCGGTTTACTGGCAGATTGTGAAGTTGAACAAATCACGCTGGGCTTGGCACTCGCCTCGGATATGGTTATTCTCGCCTGATGCAGCAGCCGATGGTGTCTGCCCGTGCAGCCCTCGTAACCACATCGATTCCTTGTTCTACAGGCTGCTGCCCGGTGCGTGGTGTTGAGACAGATGAAACATGCTCCTGCCATCCTCGCCATTCCCCACCGTTCGTCTATTGTGGCGTTGCCGAACTTGGGGCATTCTGGTAGGCCATGGCTAGTACCACAGGATCTGCAATTTGGTTTCGCCGTAGCATCTCGTGAAATGACGTGTGTGTTGGTCCAAGGCTGGTACTTTGGATATTCCCGTACAGGGGTTTGGACTTGGCTAGTACCGGGCTTGTTTGCTCGGTTGCTGTCCCGGATGAGTCGGCCGAATCTGCTGTCAGCTATCTTCGTTTGCCTGTCTAAGTATTCAGTCAGGTCTTCGAAGTTGGCTTCTCTGTCGCCTCGGCTTATCCGTTCAGCTTCTTCCGCCCACCGACCCTGTAGTTCGGGAGAGAGGTGACGGACTATGCCTTCCAAAGTGTGCATGGCGTCTAGGTCAGCTCTGTAACCTAAATGGTCGAGGGCTATTGAGCAGTTCTGCATCTTGATCACCAGGTCGGCCATGGTGTAGACGTCGCCCTTGGTTCTCTTTGCCTCTGCCATCACGCCCTCTATTAGGTTACGGGCTACTTTGAAAGGTTGGCCAAACAAGTCCCTCAGAATCTTTCTTGCCCTTGTGTAGCCTTGTTCTGGATCGAGCATGGTGCACCCGTCGATGGCTTATCTTGCTCGGCCTCGGCAGTAGTGAGTAAGGTAAAGAAGCCTTTGCCCAGGGTCGTTTACCTTGTTTTTAACGAACGTCTCGAACTGTTTGACAAACGTGCGGTATTGCTCAGCTCGCCCGTCGAAAACCGTTAACTCCACTCTAGGCAGATCGATCGATGGTGGTTTGTATTCGGCGACCGGCGTGGGGTTCCCTACCTTATTGCACTCTAACCTATCGGAAGTGTCGAAGTCACTGGTCTCATGCTCTCGCTGTTTCTGTGTACACTTCTCTGCTTCATGCGCCTGTAGTCTAGCCGAAAGTAACTGTTGCTCTAGTTCTAGTATTCTCAGCTTATATAAATCGACATCCTTACGATCAATATTGCTTTCAATAACACATGAGCTAGCAATGACAGGACTAGGCGATCTAGCATTAACTAAAGAATCATATGTACCCAAAACCTCCCCAGAGACTTGCCGTATTACTTCCTGTCCGGATTCGACTGCTTTTGATATTTTTCTTGGCATTTTGCGTGATTTTTCCTCGTTCCAAATAGATCTATTGAGTATTGTTACGACCGTTTGAGCAATGCGTAGCCAAATTCGCAACGGATCCCGAAATCAGAAGACGATTATCCGTGATATTCTACGATACTAGATTATTAAAATAAACAGTGACATAAACAATATACAAACCTCAATAATACGATCACAGAGACTCAACAACGAGAAACCGAATAGCAGCGTGTGAGCAGACAGCACGTGCGTCACGCAGGTCCTGAACAAGGATGTGCCAAAATAGCGCTCTGGGCGCGAACAAACAACAATTGGTCCAGAAAAACAACCAGTTCGTAAAGACAAGTCAATAGTGTATGGAAATGAGTGATGTTGGGAAAAAACACTGAATCGCGAGGGAAAAAGGGGGATTTTCCACGACCGGCTGTTACAGAAGGTATAAATGAAAATCATGCAGTTGAAAGAAGAGCTCAAATGTAACAGCGCCATTTTAGGATTCTCCTCAGTTGAGTCAGAATCTGCTTCCGTATAGAGTCTATAGCCCCTGATCCTCGGTTTGTGACACGTTAGCGAATATGCTCGGCAGCGCGCAAAGCGGAACTCAAAACGCTGGAGCGGGGCAACGTGTATATTGGAGGAGCGCAACGGCTTGCAGACGGTGTACACAGGCGGAGCAAGTGGCTCCACCAAATTCGGTACTTGTTCAAATAAACAAATTTGTTAGTCTTTGTCATCGAGTGCTGTCTTGGTAGTACTACAACATTCATCGCAGCACACCAGAGATATTCGATGGGTGAATCGTGTGGACCATAACCCGGAATCCCGTTAAGCAATATTCCACAAGGAGCATTGGTTAGGGTTTTCGTTGCTACTAGCCATGTCGTAGGATGAACACCGCGATCCATTTTCGGATCGTTATTTATCTTTAAGAATAATGCACACCGATTTAATCCAATTGTGGGCACATGCCACTGCTTTGGAATGACAGATTCTCCAGAAAATCGATCTATTGGCCTCATTGTCTTAAGCTGAGCACCAAAACTAATTGCAGCTCGCTACCGATATATATATATATATATATATATATATATATATATATCGTCAACTTATAAAGTGGTCTAAATGAGGAAGTACTTTGGTCCAAGTGAGATTTGAGCCTGTGCACGGAAGCTACCCACACTTTAGCACCGCGTGTGCCATTCCAGCTGATCCCTGTCAAGCCGGAGTTTGGGGATCATATTAAAAGTCTCTCAAGTCAGCCAAACACCAATACATGCTTGACCAAATTTCCAAACAAATATATTTCTACTCACAACGGTCATATCCAAAACCGTTGATGTCCAGCCTTGCAACGTCACTCTGTACTTTGAAGGTGCAAGGTGCATGCCGAATGAAGCTACAGCTCGTGCGAGTCTATCTAATGCATATTGTGAGTGTTCCGCGGAGTCAAAGAAACCGACAAGGTCGTCCGCGTAATCTGGGTCACGCAGCCTTTTGCTATTTGCTAGTTCGACACCCACATCCTGAAAGTTTTGCAACGCATTCTCCATCATTTCGTCCATGACGAGGTTGAGTAGGAATGAAGATACAAGACATCCCTGTGGAACACCACTGTTCAAGTCGAACCGACCGGATAGTTCACCATAAACCGTTACGCGGCCAGAAGTTTGAGAATACAATGGTCTCAGTAATTTCACCAACTTTTAGGGCATACCTCCTCATTGAATAGCACTGAAAAGCGCTGTCCGAACAACTACATCGAAGGCGCCTTTCAATTCCAAGTAAAACATCATCATGGTCGATCGACGATGCGTGTGACGCGTCTTAACTAAATGGCGAAGAGTAAAAATCTGGTCAATGCATCCTTGACCTGGGCGGAATTTGGCCGTTTGTTCGCGGGTACGGCTGTTCAAACACTAATAGTCTTCGCGCATTTCTACTCACAACGGTCATATCTCTCAGAGGTATAAAAGGACGGACTTGACAACGACAGCGTACAGTCGACTTCTGATGCATAAACGAACGTCACGCTGGCGCCACAGGTGGTTCGTATTTGTAAAAGCCAAACACGCTCTGTGTCAGCCACATTTAATTAAACATTGGTACCTTATACTTGCTAATGTGGTTCTGCTTCATAAGTCACTCCTTTCTCGTATGCGTACTTTACCAACTCGTTTGTCTCGTTTTCGCCATGTCTTGTTGTCTTCTGACTTTTCAATCAGCTAATCGCACAAACTGTTACGTTACAAACTAATCGACCAAAACAATGGGTTGACATCTGTGCCAAGATCGTTAGCTGCAAACCTCAACACCACAAATAGTGCTGACTTCTGTGATTACGGTATCATACGATCACAAATCTTTTGAAATTGGTCAAAGTACATCAACCAGACAAACTCATAACCTTCACACATTTATTGTCTCCTACCGTTGAAAAATTCGTTTCTCGGTGAACCGATTATGATCCTATTATAAACGCCCGTTAACCTCTGTACATGAAAACCAGGAACAAGATATTGCACTCTTACTCGGGCAACACCGATGCGGAATACTCTCGAGACCATTGATCACTTTATTGAAAAACTTACAAATCGTACCAGAGATTTTATTTTAAGGCTGTGAGTGCAGAGCAAAATAAGGAGGACGACATCCGCGATGCGTTCATCAGTAGGATTTTATCGAACGCTATTCATCAAAAGCCTCTCCGACAAACACATTTGACGTGGGTACCGCGTATGTTCAAGCTAAAGCGCTCAATCCCAATTTGGATCGGACAACTATTACCTATGCATTGAGCACAGTGGTCTTAGTTGCTACCTCCTAGAGGTAATCACGAAATGAACTAGTGGAAAACAACAAGAGTATGAAAGAAATCACAGAAGAACTACAAATAATAGTCTCCAGTCAATAAAACACGTCTGTGGATACAAGAGTGCCACTGACCGCGACACTTAACCATATCCTCCAATGTATCTAACCGTAGAGTGGGAGGGCCTCTTGGACCCAATTCAGGAAGTCTAACAAACCGTACGTTGCCAAGTTCACCGGTTGGGCAGTTGGATGCCTAACTCAGGCATCACTTAACCAACGGTCTCTTCGAAATATACCTTCTAGTAATATTAGTATAGGGACTCCGGTTCAGCCATCGCCAGCTCATGCTCTCTGTTGGTATCATCAAAGGCATCGTTCCAAAGCACGCTATCAAACTCCACCTTGTTCGATGGTCCCAGCCAAACACGGAAACGGGGACACCAGTGCGTCGCTGTCACAGACGCTACTGACCAGGGTAGACGCCTACCCTACATTATTGATCATAATTCAGAGACAGACTACTTGGCAGACACACGTGTTGAAGCTAGTGCTCCAACCATCGGGTTAAAATCTGGATAGCTGTCCCTCCTCTAGTTTACGTGCCGCCAACGTCTATACAGACTTATGGACAAATTCCGAAGACATTAGATTTTGGTCTTCGTCGCACTTTTTGCGTTTCATTGATTGTAGAGGTTCAAAACTCTATACTTTGCATCGAGTTCCTGCATCACTTCGACCTCTTGATTGATTCTCGCTGCAAACATCTTGTGGAAAGTGTCACCAACCCACCTATGAATGGGGTTCCGGTTGACTTTACCCCGATTAGTCCTGTTCTACTTGAAACGACCGATTTGCATTTTTTCGGTGACGTACTAGATGCATACCCAAAGGTACTGCATCCATCCCTTCCCCCCCAATACCTGCCGTAACCAGCCTGATAGGTCGTCACATTAGCACTTCAAGCCCTCCAGTTTTTCTAGGGCACGCCGGCTTGCCTCCGAAAAACTTAAAATCGCACGAGCTTGAATCAGATATTATTCGTGCCTCAGACAGTTTTTGGGCTTCACCATTCCACATGGTTCCTGAAAAGTCAGGGGATTGGCGACCACGTGGAGATTGTAGAGCCCTGAATGACACCACGGTCCCAGATAGGTATCTTATCCCACACATTTAGGATATCACGGCCAACTTCAACAGTGATCGTGTGCTCTCGAAAATAGATCTGGTAAGTGCTCACCACCAGATTCTCCTTGTAGATGAGAACATATCCAAGACAGTGGTAACACCTTTTGGTCTTTTCGATCTTCAACGCATGCTACTCGGTTTGCACAACACTGCACAAACCTTTCAGAGTTTTATTGACCAAGGTACATGAGTTTTAGTTTTCGTTTTGCCTACACCGACGACTTCCTAGCAATCAGCAAATCTGATGATGCACGTACACAACATCTACATCAGTTGTTTAAGTGCTTAGCCGCACATGGTATAACCGTTAACGTGAACAAAATCATTTCAGGCCAAAATTCAGTTTCATTTTTAGGCCCTTCGAAGGACAGGCCCAAGCCGTTCGAAACATTTTGTAATCTTTTTTCATCACTCACTGCTCGTCGTTTCAGCGAAAGCTATTATCGGCGTTTCAGCCCAAACTGTGCTCACCTTATGGAGCCTGTACCAGATTTACTTAGGTGCTAAGGATGGCCCCATAGAATTATCCGAAGATGCTGAAACTGACTTCAATGCAGTCAAAGACGCACCGGCTTTCGCTTTTTGCTCGTTCACTTCGGCGCTGAAGCTCAAATGAGTATCACCGCCGATGCCTGTGACAAATCGAAAAGCGGCGTGCTCCATCAGTGGTCCATATTCCGATGAATGTGGCCACCGGCTCATCTGGACTCGTCGATCGGTCTGCATTATGAAACTGTTCGTTAAGGGATGGTGTACCTCAGAAGTATGTGTCGGTTCTCAAAGAGTTGTATCGTCACACCTCAGATCGGGTTAGGGTTTACGATCAGCTTTCGACACCCTTCGCCCTCTCCAGTGGAGTACGACAAGGCTACCCCATATTCCGTCTCTTTTTAACTTCGCTACTTTGGTCTACAGAACGCCTTGTGTGGTCCTCGAAACAGTGGGGTCGAACTCCTCTCAGAGAACAGCGTTTGACTTAGAGTACGCCGATAATATCGCCTTGCTGAGTGACAGTGCACAGACAAGTCAACATGCGTTGGATTACTTATTGACTGAGGTATCTAAGTATGGTACGTGCCCTGTGCCTTCAAAATACAAGGTACGTCTTCAAGACTGGAAGGAGCTTGAGCCAACACTCAATCTTTGTAGTGAACAGTTAGAGGTAGTCAACAGCTTTAAGTACATCGAGAGCTTGGTCAGACTGTGACTTGTCATAAGGGCGTGAAGAAGTAGCTTTCGACTTTCACTTCAGTTGGTGCTTCCCGCCCCTCCAGTTGGGGGCCAAGAGATGAGGATTGCCGTTGGTTGGAGACGCTAAGAGATACGATTTGAAACCGAATCCAGTGGCGAGAACGCCGTATGACCCATCTGTTGACCTTTTGTTCCCCGTAAACAGTTGAAAACAGACAAAACATTTACAAGACGCGTACGGTGAAAATATTTAGAATATATTCTTTTGCTTTTGCTGGTTGTAATCGTGATGTTGGCTCCCAACCCACTCCCTCTCTCCGACGTTTTACTTTTTTCCGTTGTTGCTGCGTTGGCATCGTGCTTATTCTGAGGCCAGTGCAATATATGTTTATATATGTCTATGTATGGATATATATACAATATATATAATATACATAATTGGTTGAGCTTTTCTCAGTTGTCCATAATTGTGACTTACACCGGATGCCATTTAGATAGGAACAACTTTACCCTTCCTGCTTCGGGGGAGAATCGTAACTGCGCGCAGCCGGACGCCGCGAGTGCTTAACTTTGTCGGAGGATCAAGGTGGAGATGGCTACCCCACCCTTAATATGATCGTATTCTCTATCCTGCCTGTAGATTGCGAAAAGTGTCGTCTAATAATTGTGAAACACGATCTTCCCTGGAGAGCCATTTTTCATGGCAGCATTTATGGATGCATTACGCTCTCAAGTGCATTTGAAGAGTTCTGTTCACTACATGAGACGGTGCATATCACCACAGCGCTCGCCATGCCCCCCAAATGTCTGATGTCGTCTACTACTCCTCGGTTCTCCGAAGCAAACCAACCTAATCGGAACAATAGAGCGCTGCATCCCGGCAATAGACAAGAGAGTCGAAATGGAAGTAGTACCCCTGGATTTTTCCAATTCATTTTACCATTTTTTCGTTCACCACTTCTAGAGAAACTAGCAAGATCTGCCATGAACCACCTAGCTTCTGGGTGTCCGACTACCTGACCGACTGAATATTCAGGGTCAGAGTGAACAGAACGGTATGCGACAGACATCGAGAGCCGAGAGGAGTCCCTTGGGGGTCCATACCGGGACGCCAGTTACTCACTGTCTTTATAAACGATCTCCCTCCTGTATTGCTGTCAAACATCCTACTTTTCGCCGAAGATGAGAAGATCCACCCAGTGATTCGGAAGGCAAAAGAAAGAGATGTTCTGCATGCTGGTCTTGACAGTCTGCCCCAAGGGTTGCTCTGCAATGACCTGTAACTTAATTCGTTCAAATCCAAGGTCAAGTATCTAGGGGCATCGGCGGAACGAGGGCTCTAGGATGTAGTGCACTACGGCTGGCTGAGCAGGAAGGAGAGCTTTGAATGTTTAAGCAGATCAGTAATCTTCGGAGTTTCGTGAGTGGCCGGCACTCATTTCGTGTCCATTCAACGAACTTCCGTCGCACGCCTAGTACGTTTGCCCTCATTTTCGCGCCGCTGAAATGAAGTAAATCTGTCCTGCGGCTCCAGGATTTTTCGCTTTTTCATAGGGCATATTTTCTATACTCGAGTTTTCTTGTCCTGTATTTCTCAGTCCAGTTATGCAGCACTAGTTTTGAGTTCCTCTGAATTTATTATCAAGCACTTTTACGCAAATCTCCTGCGGCTTTCGCAAGTCTCGTCGTCCTCTCAGTGGGTGAAGTCTGGGTCGCAGTTATTTCATTAAACATGACTGGCCGTTTAGACACCATTCCTACACGCAGTTCAGTCGTGAGCCCGGAGATACAGCCCAAAAATATGACCCTTCCTGAGAAGTAACCGCATGGAGTGCATACCTCAGTGGCTTGTGGTCGGAATGGGTGATCGAATATCCTCCCCCGATTGAAGGCCTGGAGTGTTTGACGGCATCGTAGACAGCCAGAATTTTGCAAACAAAGGCACTACTTGTCAGCCTCGATGGACTGAGGTGTCGAGAGGTAAACTTTATTGTTTGTCAGATACCAGAAGCGCACTGTTGCTCGACCACTGTGGTAGCAGAGCCAGACGCGTCAGCGGACGTTATAAGCGTGGAGGACGGAAACGGGTTTATTAGGTGCGTGGCCCAAGCTCACGCCGCCTGAACCTCCGAGAAAGCTATCCATGCTGTCTCCGTGAGCGAGAACTCACTTGGATAGCCACGAAGTATGTCAATTATTGGAAGCAAACGTTTGACAAAATTGGGAATGAATCAACCATAGAAGTAACATAAAATCAAAAAGCATATAAGCTACTTAACTGAGGACGACACCGAGCAATCTAGAAAAACGCGCACCTTACTCACGCAGGACCTAATAACTTAGCGGATGACCATGAGACCAAGGAAAATCAGTTCCGGTGTGCAAGGCTTTCGTTACTCCGGATACAAGGCACTAACCAGATCCCGAGAATGGCCCAGGGAAAGCTCAATGAGACAAAAGTTCTAACCGTTGCCGAAAGACGGTGAAGGTCAGTTGAATAGGTGAAGGACAGTTTGTATTGAAACAATATCGTTCACGTCTAAGTTTTGGATAGACGCCGGACGCAATACCAGCTAATGGAGCTCAGGGTTCAACCGTCCGCAAACAGAGCAGCCAAAAGTGTGTTATTTATATGGCCGAAACCGTTTGTGCCTACCGCAAGTAGACAAATGACGAACAACCCTGTGGCATCGAGCAACATACAAACTGCTTAGAGCTGGGCGCTAAAAAGCAGTGTTTGACTGAATTTATTTATGGTCTCGAATTTACAGACTTAAACCCAGTCACGTTCAGTTCACTACAAAACACCCCTGGCACAAGCTTGCGTGGGGCCTACAAACTCAATCCCAGTGGGAATGTACGAGAGTGGAGTTTTAAGGACTTTTTCTTTGACTTCCTTGGCCAGCGCTATCGTAGAAGCTGCAAGATGTTCCCTCTATACTTCTACGTATAATTTTGTTACGCAATTTATACTTCACGATATATTACCGCAAAGTAGCTACGTCTATTGGTAAGGCGCAAGTCGACACGGGACTCGATTTATCCACCGTTATCTTCACTTCGAGGAACCTAGCCCCATGGACCTCAGGTTTGATTTGCAGAATTGGAGCTCAACTAGAGGCACTTAGGGTTCTCGACCGACACCAAAGATTTTCCTATGCCTCAGATGCAGTCTCTAATGGTGTCATCGCCTTAGTTATGGACTGGTCTTAAATCCTTTCCAAGGGTGGCCGTACTTCCGGCTCACGTATGCTGTTCTTCAGCATCTTCTCGCCCAGGAGGAAGCTCGCATCGGTTACTGGCACGACACCCCTTGGCCGACACAAAATACAGCCACTACCCAGCGTACTTTAGGCCCTTGGCAGGGACCACCGGAAAAGTCTCCAGGATTGTTAACGAAAGATGGGTGGACTGTATGCCTTCTCATGTCTAGACCACTGTTACGGCTCCGCCCGAGGGTTCACCCTTGGAACAAGCAGCCTTCATCGCTGACAAGGTTGCCGCCCTTGTCGGCAGTGGGATCAACTCCCTCTTCGTCACGACTTGATGCAGTTCTCGCGGTGTTTATCTGGATCATTCGCAGGATTGACCTCGGCTCACTCGATCCGTTCAGCACCGGCGGTCCTTGAAAGAAGAAAAACATGCCTACCCTGGAAGTAGCCTACGCCAGCAAAGGCAAGAACAAGCGCCCTCTGCCCACGTCCGCCTCAAATCAGACGCATCTGGGTCCATCAAACATAATAATCCTAAGAACAGTTTTCTTGACTCCATTGCCTTTTTGGACCCCCCCCCCCCCCCGCCGTAGGTGCGGACAGCCAAGTTCACATGCGGCGGGAAAATCCCATGCTGGATGGCGGAAGCGGCCTTACCCTCTGCCCATCAGCTTTAGTTTGGCCGTTCGTTTGTGCGTAATTCGTGCAATAACTCTGGGTTCCTTGTTGATAACGGGGCTCAGGTTTATGTCTTACCGGAAGGCAGAGACGAGCCACGAGTTTCCCTGCCTCAGCCGTTTCCAAAGAATGGTTCTCCTACTCCTACCTGCAGTGCTAGAGAGCTTGCAGTCAACCTGGGACCACGAAGGCTGTATCTGTAATCTTTCTCACGTACGGACATCCCCACAGACATAGTGGGAACCAACACCCTGCAGCACTATGAATTGCTTGTTGATTCAAGCAGGCTGAAAATTGCGGATAAGTCTTTGGAATACAAATTTGCGCGTCTCATGGCACAAGCTGAGGTCCCATGAATCACAGGTTTGTTCCCCAACATTACTCAGAATTCTCAGTCTTTCTTGAACAAACTCCCTGTTTCGACTAATCATTTGAAGAGATAGACGCAGTGACAGATCTTGTGACCCACATCATTTGTCGCTAACGCAACAGCAGTCACGAAACGACCTTGCCAACTGGCACCAAACCAACTGCATTTTGCCAAACTTTTGGCGTTTTACACTTTGAAGGCGTTGTTCTTCCTTCTCACAGTCCATGGGCTTCAACTCTACAAGCTGTTCTCAGAATAGATGGCATTAGCTGGCTATAATGCGGCAACTGTTGCACCGTAATCATCTTCGCCGTTACGAAAGTCATAGAACGTGCCGTACAAGCGACACCATGACATCACTTCGCGACGCGACTGCACTTTCTATTATCGATTTGGTACGAGCCAATCTCAGGATCCCAACCACCGTGGAAAATATCCAGGAAAACCGTCACAAACCCTCAAGGTCTGTCTGAGTTCCCATGCACGCCATTTGGTTTGCGGAAGGCTTCCTAGACATTTCAGAGGTTTATTGACAGAACTACACGAGAGATGGAATTTCGTCACGTCTATATCGATCATTTGCTGATGGCATCGTCCAGCACAGATGAACATTTCCAACGTTTTACGCTACAATTTTCAAGTTTGTCCAAGCAATAAATGGTAGAGAATTTCAGAAGAAATAAACTTTTGGGCGACCTGGACATGACTGGGTTTAAGTCTGTAAATTCGAGACCATAAATAAATTCAGTCAAACACTGCTTTTTAGCGCCCAGCTCTAAGCAGTTTGTATGTTGCTCGATGCCACAGGGTTGTTCGTCATTTGTCTACTTGCGGTAGGCACAAACGGTTTCGGCCATATAAATAACACACTTTTGGCTGCTCTGTTTGCGGACGGTTGAACCCTGAGCTCCATTAGCTGGTATTGCGTCCGGCGTCTATCCAAAACTTAGACGTGAACGATATTGTTTCAATACAAACTGTCCTTCACCTATTCAACTGACCTTCACCGTCTTTCGGCAACGGTTAGAACTTTTGACTCATTGGGCTTTCCCTGAATCCTTCTTAAGATTTAGACAGTAGCCGGCCTCTACAGTACCAAGCTGTATGTGAAGTGACTTTTACAACTGTAGCTTGGGCAGGAGATACGATTTAACAGGCGCTAGGTAAAGAGTGACTGGCCGGTCACTACAAACACAGCAAAATTTTCAGGCTGGTAGCATTATCGATGAATCCATGAAAGAATCAGCCCAAAAATAAGGGAAACTTTCGAGTTCGATTCGTGAACGGGTCTTCCATCCGGTGTCACCGCGAATAACCAGCGCGGTCCTGTCCGTCGAACGAATATGGAAGCTTCAATTCAGTAATCAGACGCGGAAGTGTTTTATATGTATTTGTGTACGGAATGTTACCATTACGAGAAGTACGTGAAAAGCAAACAAAAGCTCTGGAGAAGCGCTCACAATCTGCGGGAAAGTGTAAGTAAAGGTTATTAAATACGCTGTTGACGAAGACCTCAGAAAAAGCGTTTCAGGCAAACGTACGCTACCGAATAGAACGACTAGATCAAAACCAAGCATCAACAAAAATCGTGGGAAAAATAAATCCTAAGCGGTGTCCAGGAACGGTCATTTTCTTAGCACGATCGAGGGCACTCAAATTCCTTTGATGGGGCTGTAGATCGCAATAGGTACGAGATAATCCCTCTTAGTTAGTTTTGAGTATTTTCAGTAGATGGATGAAGGGTAACAGGATGGTTCGTCCGGGGTGTATTGCAATTGACATTTTCGCCCGCTCAGTACCGTCTCGGTGGAACTTCAAGATTGATAGTGTCTTGCAACTGATGTGCGATCAGGTTTTACCTTTCCTCTCTATTTTTAGTGGGGATTCGAGAAAGCACAATGGCCAGTGTCGGGTGTATCACTTCTGTATATACCATAAAAAGAATTTTGGTCGCTCGATTTGCCGTTGCCACCACCCTCTTTTCATGTAACACGCGAACAGAACAGAGAGAGGATCAGAAAATAAAGTAGATTGACATGTAACAATACCATCAAAAATAACAAGGTGAGAAAATGTAATGGCAACTCCACATATGGGCATTCATCGTTCACTTTTTTGTCTTCTGATATTATCTTGTCCGGGTCTGAATGTAAAAGGTCGATTTGATCAGTTGCAACTCAAAGGAAAGGCAGCTTGATTGAGTCCGTCACAGATGACTATCCTGCTGAAGCTTAACATGCCGTCACTTTGCACGTGCAAAAGGAACTGATCCTGTAACTCCTGTGCTGGGTGAGTTTATGAAGTACTCTTACTTTAACTAAGTTTTCGAAGTGTACCGCAGTGCAATAGAGGTTGTTTTGCACTACCGTACGAACCAGGGTGACCCCGAGGTATGGTTTTTATACGAGGTATCTTTTTGTTCCCCTCTCCTTAAAGCTCTCTGAAGTATTGCTATATTACTTAACAACATATATTGGATTGTTTATAAACTGTAAGTTTTTGCAACGTGTACCGTTTTACTTCGTCCAGGTTCTTGCTACTAGTTTACGCATATCATGATGCCCGAGATGTATTCCTGTCTGGCTACTGGAAATAGAAGGCGAGCGGACAAAGGTTTTGAGTGCGATGTATGCGGTAGGTGGGCCTATGAACGCTTTTCTGGGATTAGTAAGGGTATTTGTCCGCTATACTGCAAGAACAGTTGAGTCAAATGAGTTACTGGTCTCTGCTAGGAGGCCGCGGGGCTAGTCCATCCAAGGCAATATAAAAGGGAAGAGGTCCGAGTTCCTCCTGAATATTGCCGAAGCCCTGAACGCAGGACACAGCCTCGGGCTGCAGAAGCCCCATGAAAGCCTGAGAGAATGGTTCCCGAGGTGATAAGAAGCCTGGCAGGCGGTTGCCTTATACCAGCTGCGTCCAATCCTGTGCGGCAAGCTGCTACCAAAGTTTGGATGACGCAGAAACCCAATAAGAAACAAGGTAAAAAGAACGATAAGACAAGGGCAACGGATAACATCGGGAAAACAGATGAATCCGGATATCGCAATTTGGAAGTCAAGCTGGTGCATCTGCAGAGGCGAGCCCAGTAGCTGGGACGAGCATCAAACCGTAGGCTACTGATACTGAATCGGGAGGAACCATTTATCCGGAAATCGAAGGCAAGAAGGGATACAGGTAGGAGACGGGTGTAGGGCATACTGCGACTTGCGGGTGTACTAGGTGTTATGTATCTCAAAAGAGTTCACAGAATGGAGACGTGGAAACCTCTGCTGAAGAAAACGGGAAAGAATGTCGCACGGCCAATGCTGACCGAATTTGTGGACGAGCATTGCAGAGACGTGTTTCTGGCAAAGGCGGCACTAATAGCCCACACCCCTAAGGGCAAATATCAGGTTACACCTGATGAGCAAGGAGTAATGCCAGGTGGCTTTCCTATAAGTGGAAGCTTGGCTAAATCCATGAAGGCGCTAAAGGAAGGTCCCAGGGGACAGCAGAGTGCTTCACAGACAACTATAAACAGGCCATATAAGCCGTCAGGGTTTGTGGTAATTGAGGACTTACTAGAAGGTGAAAATTGGCAGTGCCCTCCAGTTGAGAACGACACGACCGTGGTTAACTTAGGTGTTAAGATGGCGCCCATAGCGATGGATTGGGAGTTTCGGTAGCCTTAGATGGCCAGCTGACTCCATGCACCCCGGTGGTGGAGACACCACTGCAAAAAACTTGCCACCACCAAGGACGGTGCACCCGAGGCCAGGCTAACACTAACCAATAAAAACCCGTGGGCTTCGAATCGAATGTGGTGGTGCCATACAATAACGCATGCAGTTTTAGAAACAAGTGGATGGAGCTCTTCTAAGGCGCGGAGGAGCAAAATGCGTCCATGATTGCTATTAAGGAAAAGTGGATCTATAAAGAAGACCACGTGCCGGTGGTAATGCAAAATGGGCTCGCCGTCTATAGGCAGAGCAGGGAGCATATATGTGTATGGGGGAGTGGCCGTCCTCATTAGGGCAGGACGAACCTTCTGGAATCACCGATCATGATTTGCGCTCAAAATATACAATTGCATAGGGTTATGCTCACAAACCCGAACAGAAAGATAAATGTGGTCTGTGTGTATAGGGCCCCGGGCACAAACCGAGATGAGGATATTCAACTTGTCCACGTACTTACCATGCTGGTTAGGAAGCTAGTAAGACCCTCATAGCTGGAGACCTCAACCCACCACACATAAACTTGATGGCTGAGGCATGTACCCCGGGGATCAAAGAGGAGGAACATCTACAATGGCTGCACTCGAATGCTCTGTTTTACCACATGCGAGAGGATATCAGATATAGGAATGGCTGTACGCCTTCCCTGTTAGATCTAGTGATAATAAATAATGAGAGCGATGTAGCTGGGCCCCAGGTTTATTCTCTGTTGGTTACAACTGACCATGTGAGTGTCAAGGTTACTCTTTGCATGCGGCAACCCAAAGTATCCTTGAGGTAGGCTAGAAGCTTCGCCAATGGGGACATTCCCAGGATCCGCAATAGAGCGGTCGATCTAACATGGGATATGGCAGACGATGCTAGTTTGGAAGAAAGCTGGCAGGTAATCAGAGGATCACCACTTACCTTACAGAGCCTGTTTGCTCCTTTGAAGCGTGGGAGGGGTGAGGGCAGGCCGGTGTGGTGGAGGGCTGCAATTGGCAGGTCGGTCAAGCGTGGAAACGGTAGTTAAACTCTCTTCAAGGCTTTCGGGAGTCGCCAGGCTTCAATTCGCCGTACCGTATATAGAAATGAGACAGTGGATCTCCTGCTACCTGCTAAAAGCATGCATGAAATGGAGTTGGTCAAGTGTGTCAGAAAGCATCCAGAAGAATACTATAGCTACGTACAGTCCAAGGGTTTGTTGAGAGATGCAGTAGGACCACTGACGACCCACGATCTTGAAGTGGCAGTGGAAAACCAGAGCAAAGCAGATGCTCTGCGTAGGTATTTTAGTAGAGTTTACAGAATAGATAACGGTGTGCAGATAAATTTTGAAGAGGTGACTCTTCCAACGGGGATAACAGACTCTAATCTTTCAAAGGAAATTACGCGCAAGTCCTTAGGTCGGCCGGGCCTGATGGTTTCCCCGCCATCATTAAGCAGTCGGCCGATATTCTACCCCCTCCAGCTTATCAATTATAGAGAACCACACCAGACCATGCAAATTGCCACAGGACTGGAAAAACAGCAGTGATAGCCATACATAAGGGGGGAATCCAGTCTGAAATGGGTAACCATAGACCCGTTGGCCTAACCTGCGTTCTATGAAAATTGTTAGAAAAGGCCATCGGGGCGCACGTCTTTGAGCACCTATTAGGTAATTATATGCTTTGCCCAGCTCAGCATGGATTTCTGAAGACAAGTCGTGCTTGACCGATCTCTTGAGCTTCACAGAAGGAGTCGCTCAAAGAGTGGATGAGGGCAAGCAGGTAGATGTATGTTACCTCGACTTTGACAAGGCATTTGACTCGGTAAAACATCGGCTTCTACTAATCAAGTTGAGGTCATTTGGTATAAATCGCCAGATTCAGAAATGGCTAGGAGACCTCCTTACTGGCAGAATGTTCTACGTTACACTAGGTAAAAATCACTCTAAATTAGAAGACCTCATCAGTGCAGTATCGCAGGGTTCCGTGCTAGGCCCACTCTCATTTGTTCTGCGTATTACCGATTTGGCCCCAGTCCTACGGTCACCAATCTCAGGGGGAACAGGATTTGAGCAGAGACACACTTGTCGCTCCTAGCTGGACACAGAGGTGGGACTTATCTATCAACGCTGGGAAGAGCCACTTGTTGCCACGAACAGTGAAAGTCCTGACGGTAGCACACAACCAAGGCCCATTTACTATAGAGGCTGTAAACAGGGTGAAAGGCCTTGGGAATGTGGTGACTTCTGATCCTATGTGGTCGAGTCACTGTGCAGCAGATGTAAAAAGGGGCACGCGATGAGCTTTTCAGGTTGAGGCCAGCTTTTTCGTGTGTACAGCCAAGGGTTTCCATGCCAGTATTCATGTCTACAGTTAGACCGCTTTTAGAAGATTATATTCGGGCATGGTTGCCCTTCTTCAAAAAGGGAGCCACCTGCTTGGAGACCTTACAAAGTCTTGCATCACGCATGGTTGAAAGTCAGAAGGGCAAAACGTATGAGCAGAGACTCCATGACCTCAGGTTTCCCCCTATGGAAAGGCGGAGACCTCAAGAGGAGCCTCGTAGAGACATTTGAGATAACCAGAAGCTTTCCCGGGCTTAGGCCGGAGAGGCTGCTCCATATAGCCGCAGACTCCAAAGCAATAGGTTACGGGAAGAAGCTAGCGGAAGTTCAACCTAGGCAGATAGCTGGATCTCACCCCTTTAGCAATAGGGCGGTCAGCTACTGAAATAGACCGCAGGAAGAGGTGATAGAACTGTGTTACGTCTGGGCATTCAAGGGGCCCTAGATTACAAGTGGAATGAGGTCATTTTTGACAGTGAATTTTGGGCGTGTTACTGAACAGACGGATGTGATGTTTCCAATTACTGAACGTTTCCATTTAATACTTGATGGCTTAGTGGACGCTCAAGTCGCTCAACGACTCTTGCAGTTAAAATGCGATGGGGTTTTTTGTTTCCCTTCTATTTTTAGCGGGAATTAGAAGAAAAAACTGTATGGCTTTGGGTGCCTACCTAGTATGGATACCATCGAAGGAATTCCGGGCGCCCGATTGACCGTGGCCATTAGCTGTCCTGCGCAGACTGAACTGAGCTGAACTGAAAGAATTGGAGCCAACTACTTTGCTATAACGGTGACATGGTCACGCCAAATTGCAGCCACCGAGCTACTACCCACTGAGGGGTCTTGTGCCCGCTTGAACGATATAAATGATGGCAGGGTGGGGGAGGAAATCTACGGTTATTAGACGAAAACGTTGAAGAGCAATCTGGAGAAGCTCTGCACGCCCCAAACATACAGGCTTATTTATGCAGCCCACTATCTCCGGGATCTCTTATGGATATATTATGAGTATGCCGCAGCCCAAATGCTAATCCGGAAGAGGACCATTTTATTGTTCCAATATCTGGCCATGATGGTCTCGCAGGCATCTCGGACTTTGATAACGAGGGATTTCAACTCCCCCGAGATTAACTGGGAGAGCTTGGCTTCTTTGACCGACACCCACTGTAGTAAGATATTATCCGAGCTGGTGGACTGCATAACGCTCCTCCAGCACGTCAAACAGCAGACCAGGTTGAGGGAGCGGCAAAAACTCCCGGTGTGCTTGATCTGGTGTTCATCAGACCTCCGGAGGAAGTAAATGGACTAGAGTTCACCCCCAAGCTTGAGGGGAGTGACCATGTGGTCATCAGTTTTCTGATTCTAGGGGATCCCATCGGAGTGCCAAATAAGAAGCTAAGGAAATTCAGGGGTCTGGACGTCACCGAGATCAGGGAAGCAGCGGGAGGAATTGACTGGGGTGCTCATTATCAGACAGTGGAAGAGGGGTGATCCGTCATCAAGGACCACCTCCTCAGGTTGGATGACGAGTTCGCCTCACTGGGACGTGTCGAAAACTATCTAAACCACCATAGCGGATGAGCCGATCCGCCAAGGCGCAACCGGAAAAGGGCAAAGAATGACGTCCTCATCGTTCAGCAGGTGGGCACCAGAGATTGGTGCAATACGTGCAAGCCTGTGAGCGTGCCATTACGGTGCGGCTAGATAATCGGGCAAGATATGAAGCGGCCCTAGCGCGTAGAGTAGAGGCATGTCCTAAGGCTTACTATAACTACGTCCAGTCGGAGGCTACATCAAGAGTCGCCGTGGGGCGCATAGTCAAGGAAAACGAAGTGCAGTCAACTAGCTCCTACGAGAAAGCACAGACTCTGAAGAACTTCTTTGAAAGTGTGCATAGACGAGACACCGGGCGACGGCATGAGACAACCACACAGCAGCAGACGATCATCATGGATGAAGTCCCCATCAGTAATAGTAATGTTGAACTGGCTCTGGGCAGTCTGAAAGGCAATAAGGCTGCGGGGCAGGACGGTGTTCACCCCGCCGTTCTAAGAGCCCCAGTTAGTGTACTGGCTGAACCAGTAGCACTGCTGTTCAACGTATCTCTAGACCCCAGGGAGCAACCGGACGATTGGAGACTGGCGCCAGTTGCACCCATTCTTAAGGGGGCAAACGGGAGTTGGCCTCTAACTACCGTCCCGTAGGCTTACCACCAATTGCCCCCAAAGTACCGTAGGGACGGGTCAGAGAACGACCTACAGAACATCTACGGACTCGTCAGCTGATTTATAATCGGCAACACGGGTTGGTAAATGGAAGACCCTGTCTCATTACCCCTCTATCGTTTTTGACGAGGCTACTCGCAGGTTAGTTCAAGAGGAACGAGTAGAGGTACACTACTTAGACTTCCAGAATGCCTTCGTTCCAGTAAACCGCCGCTTGTTGCCCGGCAAGTTGAACGCACTTGGAGCGGCCCCACGGACTGTGAGGCGGATCGAGGATTGCCTAAGTACCAGAGCCTTCTTCTTACAGGCTGAGGACACCAAGCCTACAGTGGCTCAGGCATGCAGTGGTGTGCCGCAAATTTCCGTGCTGGGACCAATGTTGTTCCTTGTAGACCAGAATGATCTGGTGACCACACTACACTGCTCGAGGTTCCTGTTCGCGGATGATATCAGAGTAATAGTGAACCAACCTCAAGACGAATGCGAACCGACCTAAACAGGATTAGTGCGTGGGTTGAAAACTAGGAGCTGCTACTCAGTGCGGCGAAATGCAACCACTTACTGACAAGCACAAAAGGCAGCGAAGACAGTTACGTAGGGCTGTCCATCCCGGCCAGGACTGAGTCCGCTGCTGTGGTAAGAGACCCCAGTGTGCTTCAGCATGAGAGCTTCAAACTCGCTGAGCGGTGCACTTCAGCAGCGGTCAGGGAAAGCAGGAAACTTTCCAATTAAAGACGAAATTTCGCGTCTAGGGAGGCCCGAGTAACTGTACCTTTATACAACGTGACCGTAAAGCAACACTTGTAGATTTTGTCCAAGCATGGGCACCGAGCCTAGTGAAACACAAAAGGGTGTTAGGAGACGTTCAAAGGTTTATTCGGATGATAAATGGGATGCAAGGGAGGTCGTACCTGGAAAGACTGGGAGCCCTTAATCTATCTTCCCTGGATGATCGTAGGCGAAGAGAGGAACTGATAGAGTGCTGTAAGTTATATGAGGGAACACAACGACCGGAAGACCATTACTGACTTGTTGGCACAGTGTTGCACTCAGGGGACAAGAGCATAAATTGGACAAACCAAGAGAAAGTAAGAGTATGAGGGTATGTTTCTTTTCCCACTGTGTAGTAAACAAGTGAAATACGTTGCCTCCATACGTAGTGATGGCAAACTCGGTCGCTGCCTTTAGGGACTAACTGGATGCGTGCTAGTCAGAGGTATTCTCAGACTGTCACTAACCATCCTACGAAGCTTTCTTTGTTATTCTTATTATCCATCCTTTCTTACCTCCGAACAAACTATCCTATACCACATCTCACCAATCTAGTGTTTCCTAACTGCACCTACCTCTATCACAGCCTTCATATCACCCTACTCACCATCATTCTGTATTACCACCTTTTGTTTTTCGTGGACTAGGAGTATGTCTCACATAGAGACAGCGGTGAGTTGATTTCCGACGATGAGAAAATAGTAGGAATAGTCAACCAGCAATCGGTGCAGAGGGACCTGGGTGGAGTCCAAGAATGGGCTGCGAAATGGGACACACCACTGAACCTGCTCAAGTGCGGGCATCTAGTTGACGGAAGTTACCTCACAGGTTGAGGGTACCGGAAGCGGAAGGCGTGACAGAAAAGGTACCCGTAAAAGGCTCGGTACATGACTTGTGGGATTACTGTTAGGACTGACTCCCTGCCCAAAAGCCAGGGTGATAAAGCGGCAAAAACCGCTTCCAGTTCGCTATAGCAGCTCCGTAGAACAATCTACTCTAGGGGACCAAGGGTGCTTGTTCCACTGTATAAGACTGTTGCAGTGCCCCACTTGGAGGACGGTGTCCAGACCTGGAGTCCATATTCAGTTCGGGACAGGCAAGTGCTGGAAAAAATTCAGAGACGGTTTACCAGATTCTTTCCCGTGTTAAGAAGAAAAAATTACGAGGAAAGCCTGGGGTCCCTCAACTAATTCTCCACGGAACGGAGAAGGAAACAAGAGGACCTTGTAGTAGTGCACATGACCCTCTCAGGCAGGACCGACTTCGGGAATCGCATATATGCCCTCCTGCCGTCAAAAGAAAACCATAGCCTGAGGACCCATGCCTTCAGGCTGAAGACGAACGGGTCATGGACGCGACTTCGGGCCCAGTTCTTCATGCAACCTGTGGTTGCTGACTGGAATAAACTGCCAGAGGAAGTGGTCGAGGCAACCACGGCGGCTGAATTCGAGCTCCGGCTAAACAAGGCATGAGACCGATTGTTCCATGATGGACCACAAAGACCGACAACACAGCGAGTGGATACATGAACTGGAACTTGGGTAACTTGTCGCTTCTATAGTCGCGGCACCGGGTGATCAGTGGAGCACACCTGTGCAAGGAACTGGACGTCTCCGCTTTCTGCCGTGCAGTCCTGGAATCAACCTGAACCTAAATCTGAGGCGCCGAATCTATGTTACCGACGATGGGCTGAGGGGAAGATAGGGAGAAGGAAATAGAGTACGAACTCGGCAGAAACAGGAAAACGAACCACTAGGTAGAAAGAAATAACACCAGGTTAATGAAGAAAGGAGCAGTTACCGATAAACGACCGTGTCAAGCGACAAAAACCACAACAAGATCAGCCGGCCTGTCGTGAATTACCAGTCGGTCATTCTTCTCGTTGCTGGCCGATCTCCACTTGAAATCAGTCCAACTAGATATCCTTCAACTTAGCCAGACTACTCATATTGCCCCTCCTTTTCGGCTGGACTGGCGAACATGGGAAAACTAGCGAATAAAAACCAGTAACCAGCAGAACACCAGAACGAACGGATGGGGTAGATGAAAGCTGTGGGGGGCCTCGGTGTTTTGGGGGGAATACGTCGGCAGGCACCGTGGGAATTCAGTGTGATACTTGTCAGACATGGTTCCACACGAATTGCTCGAGGTTGAGCAAGAAGTACTACCACGTGTGTTGTGAATAGGATGAACTCAGCTGTATACGCCCGCGTTGCAAAAAGCTAATTAGGTCAGATATTAAAGCCATCAAGGAGGCAGAGGTGGCCAGGAAAAAACGAGAACAAAAGCCTTTGGAAGAACAGTTGGCAGCAGTGAGGGGCGGCAATGGATGCGAGGAAAACACCTGAAGCTTACCGCAGCTAAGCCAGGAAAACAAGCAACTTCAGCTCCTCCGACTTAAGACTCAGTAGAGGGATTAGGAGCCCCAAATGAGGAGTTAATTAGGTTGGAGTGAGGCAAGGCTGATATCACTAAAATTCTGACTGCGTTGAGGAAAAGTAGTGTTATTGCCCTGGGAAGGAACCGGAATATTGTAGTTCTCGGAATTCCGGAGCTGTTTGTATAAGATGGAAAGCAGGTGGATTGAGCAATGAGATACCATCTGCTGAACCTGCTCCGAGCCGCGGACATCCCTGAGCACGTAGCCGTGAAAAGAGTTATGAGGTTGGGGCGGTGAAACGGAGAGACTGACCCTAAAGAGTGCCAGCCAAAACCTATGCCTGTCGAGTTTGTAAACCCTCGTCGCAGGGGTGTGGTCTTAGCTGCAGCCCGGCACATTAGGCAAATCTCAAATGGGGAAAGATGTGTGGTGCTTGATGATAAGGTGGCTGTGGTCGGTCAGGGAAGGGCGGAGAAACCTGGGACTCCGGGTTTGAACACGGCCTTCCTTAGGTCTCCGAGGGTGGGCGCAAACGAGATTAAGGGACTAAGCACCACGAAGCCCATGGTCAGGGTGGAGAAAGCGTTGCCCAGTCCCGTTGCTAAAGGAAAAGATTGTCGCATCTCCAAAAAAGGAGAATAAAAACAACTTTCACGAAGACTTCAAGGACGGTGATGTTCAAAGCATCCCAGGAGGTGGGCAGGATGCTAATCGACAGTAGAGCCAGGAACTCAAACGTGATACGAAAAAACGGTCCGGATGCTCGGGCTCAGGAAACTAGCAACTGCCGCCCCCTTCTAGGAAAAGCGGGAAAATAAAGGAGGGTGGTGTGATGCTCGTGGCCTACAACAGTGCTGCAAGTGTGGTTATTAAATGGCCAGAGCAAAGAGATAGCTCACAGGGAACGGACGCGAACGTGGTCAGCGAAACAGTGCTACGGCCAGGCGGAATCAACAGTGGGCCGAGCCCGAACTTTTACTCAGGCTTTAGAAAGGATGGGCTGGACGGTAGAGCCCGAGGTGGTATGATCGTCCTCCCAGCGAAGCAGTACGACAACTTTGAGGGCAGTCATAGTGTTATGCCAAATGTACAAGGGGTAGGGGTTGTGTTAGCTACGAGAGGACTAAAAGCGTCGGCTGTTTGCACTTGTCGAAACCCAGGAGCGGAAGGTGCCAAGGACAGCGATCTGCTTGATCCCCTGACTACAGTTGCCAATGCCGAGCGGGAGTTGCTTAATATAGATGTCTTCAGAGAGCCCGAAGTAGACTGGATCTCGGAAGCCGCTCCAGAAGTCACATTTGGGGATAGATTACTAAACCTAATCCACATAAAAGCTCTCGTCGAACACATTGACCAAGTGACCATCAATCTTTGACCTTGTAACGACCAAAGCCTCAAACGACCTAGAAATCAGAGAACCAGTATGAAAGATTGATCATGGTGTACTCTAACTTAGGCCAAACCTTCAAGGAATAAGTGAACCTGATAAATTCGGGAAGAAATTGTCAAAGATAAACGAAATGAGCTTGGTAGAACTGGGCCTACGGACAGATTGTGATATGGTGAGTGATGACTGCTACGTAGAACACCAGTGGAGTTGGATCACGAGCAGACAGTTGAAAATAACAAAGGCTGTCTCACCACTTAGAAGAGTCAAATGGAATGGATGGCCACCATGGTAGAGGAGCCGACTGAGACAGTTCCTAAAACAAAAGCAACGAGCGGTCAAAAGGTACAGAAATACCAGCGGCTGCCAGACCTTCCTACAGTTCAAGGCAGCGAGAACCAGACTATCTCAGATACAGAAACAGTGCAGGAACAACCACAAGAAGCTTTTGCTCGAACCCCCAAAAGCAAGCCGAAAGCATGCTGCAACTGCGTTCAATCTGGGGCGGCAGTGAGGAAAGCAGCGGGTGGGGTCAGGAACTCACAGAGAGTGCGGGCCATAAGTAGGCAGGAAGAAGCAGAGACCCTGCTGGTTTTCCTTCAGCGGGTATGTAGACGGGACTGGGTTGCTCAGGGGCTACCTGCGACCAAGAGTAGTCAAGTCTCGGAAATGGAGGACAAAGAAGTCAACGCAGAAGGGGTGTTGAACAGCCCGAAGCAGCTAGACTTATCCAAGGCGGCGGGGTAGGATGGCATTTACCTAGCGATATTGAAGCCACTGGCGTCCATCCTGGCTGAATCGCTGGCTAAGCTGTTCAATGCATCACTAGACAAGAGTGTACTACCTAACGGCTGGCCTGTATCGATCGCCACACTGTGGAGACAAAGACGTGTCAGTTGCAGGCAAACTAAATTAACGTCAGTGGTGCTAAAAACTCTCGGAAGAATACTACTAGACAAAATAGTGAGGCATTTAGAGAGGAACAAGCTAATGACTGCCAACCGGCGGAGGTTCTGCACAGGCTCTTTTGACTCTCCAACCTAATAATAATAATGGTATATTTCTTGATCTTGGTCAAAACACATGCACAAGGCATGGTCAAGGAATACGGCAATACAAGGCAATGTGAGGCCATCACAATTTTGAAGTTCAAGGTTAAAGCAATTGCAGTAATAGAACAACAACCTTGGACAGTGTTCAAATGAACTAAATCGGAGAGGGTCAACGCGATGTACGTAAATCGGTTAAAAATTCGGGAGGAGGACTTTGTGGTTGGCAGACTGGACGTGGGAATGCAGATAAAAGCGATAATGAAAAGGGGTAAAAGTGCAGTGTTTGCTAGAACCCATAGAGCAACTGGTGTCGGACATCACAGCATGGATAGGGAGTTGAGGCAGGAACAATACAAAACTTGCCTTATGGGTGCCGATAACTGTCTACCGCGGATCCGGTAGTCCAAAATGGATCACTGCGATCTACGGAATTTGGTGTACAGTCGACGAAAATAGAAATGAAGCGCGGGGGAGTGAAACAGATATTCAAAGAAGGGTCGGGAAGTGTAGAAAGAGACGCGGTGTCGCACCAACTTGGTATCTGATGACTCAATGTCGAGAAAATTGGTGATAGTGTTATCAAAAGAAGGTTAAAAATAGATCCAAAGTGCGATCGGAGGTGCCTGCGGGGCATAAAGAAGACTGATCCAACAGTGGACAACTCACGTTTGAGGAAGCCTGTGATAAAAATGCAAGTGAGTCAAACGGGATAGTCAGAGTGGCCTTTCTGTATGAATGATTTCAGTATTATGTAAAAATTCACATGGAGGCGGGAGTTTTCAACAGGAATGCAGCGTGCTTTTAAGGAGCAAGAATGGTGAATGGACGCAGAACGAGGAATTTCAAACAGAAGCAGTCAAGAAAACGTTCTGTTGGAGACAAACACTGCTGATGCAACCAAGCAAATATGCACAGGTGGTGAAGAGGAAAGAAGACAGTGGTGACTGGGAGAGGCCAGACCCAAAGTAACTGCGGAAGTTGAAAGAGTGTAGAGGTGAGATTTTTTGCATAGGTGATAGGAGGATGAACGACCAAGTGGTTGGTATTTTGTTTCAAAAAGATATTGGATGCTGTCGATGGCAGGTAGTACATGATAAGGAAAGCAGGCAAATAGGGCTAGGCTTACGAGGTGGGGAGAGTAGGTATGGAATGCAATAACGAGGGCCAGGTTTCGGTCATTGTTATCGGCGCTGCAGCGCAGAATGAATTGAACTGTTTGAGTGGAGTACGGGAAATAGATGTTGGTGAAGTGTGGGGTGATGGATGATATCAGGAATCCATCCGGCGGTCCGGTGAAACTATAATGAGGGATTGTAACCCTGGTTGCGGGATTGTGATCACTGGTCAGCCATGTAAGTTGCTCCATATAAAGCGTCAGCAGGTGTGAGTATAGGTTTAATCGTGGTCAATCCGATCGATCAAATCTTTTGGTCCGTAGGGTTTTCCGGAGGTAACGTCGATCTGGTTGATGGGCTACCCAGGTAACCACTGTTTTCTGGAAGAGATGAGGAATGCGGCAGTCTGGAGGATGTTCCAACTGGGGGTTATGATTACTGGCTTAACAGAAATTAGACTGATGATGTTACCAGACGGCCTGTGAGTCGATCTATGAGGGATTGACAAGCGGAGACTGTGGCAGTTTTGTTGTGCAGTTGGTTGATGATGGAGTTATTAAGCCTAGGCTTAGCCAGAATGTAAAATGGTTAGGCTGATAGGTGGTAGAAGAGAAGAGAGGCCCAGATGAGGACCATATATAAAGCAATAGAAGAGGGGTCAGAAATAGGAATGGGAAAAAAGAGAGACAGCAGTCCGGTTGTTGACCTCGCTGTATGTGAGGGCAGCATAAATTATGAAAGGAAAAGGAAATGCTCAGAGCTAAGTTGAAGCTTTTTTATCTGGATGCAAGAGTGCTGGTTTTCCGTGGGGTCATGAGTAATCAAAAACCTACGCTTGCTGGGTGGAATGGGGTCTTAACACTTCATGAGCAAACACGCTGATCAGTGAGTACCGGTTATTAAAGGATGGTAATCTGCGTGATAGGACTGGAGTTAACGGAGGAGTGCAAGAAAAAGGACAGTGGGTTCACTGATTTATAGCCCAGGACGAGACTTAAGCGGTGAGCACGTATCATTAAAGGCATGACGGTTAATTAGGGGAGTAAGTGTCAGTTTTTTAACTGAGTCAGCATGGTTGCAGACGAATCGTTGCTGACTTTGGACAACATCATTAGTGCTAGGGCTCGAGGGGAACACAAAAAAGTGAAGTCGTGGATGGTGAATTATAGAATTGCAATGATTATGTTCCCCGCTCTGACAACCGATATAGGCGAGGCTTTGCCCATAGCTGGCAAAGGTAGGCGTATCAGCGCCTTAGTGTCATCAGAGCAGAGGCTGCGTGATGTAACTATCAGATCGTGTATCGGCTAATGCACTAACATCATCAAGTTGGTCAAGGATTTTGCAGTAAACGCTAAAGGGTTGAAGCTGAGTATGGTGCGGTCGGCAAGCATATGTGGAGAGTTCGAACGGCGTGCTGTCACCTCGCACTGGTCTAGACAAAAGGAACTGCAGATTAACTCGAAAGCTTGAGGTTTCCCATATGCAGGATCGGGTCTAGGTTGCTATCAGAAATCCATCTGTAATGAAGGGGGTAGAGCGAAGGGGCCCAAGACCTTCCCGGCCAGAAGTGTATTTTTCGTCTTTTTTATAGAAGAGGGGAAAAGCGAATTTGCGCCGTACGTCAAACTTCTCCTTTTCCCCTTCATCCGTGTTTCCTTACACGTGGCCCATTGGGTCCGAGACTGAAAGGGATGGCTGTTTCCCCTTCTTATGAGACCGCCACAGGCCAGATACCACAACCTTCGAGGGGTTTTGCTGCCACAAGCTGTGAAAGAAGACAGAAGATGGAACAATCACTCAGATAATGGCAGCTTTCCTGGGGCTATCTTTTAACAACTTGCTCTTGCCAATAACTGAGTCGGAAGGATTCCAGTATATATGCGAGCCATCTGGTGACCGCACCACTGATTTTGACATGCAGGGTAACTTCACGGGAACGACTAAGTTGGTAAATAGGTATCACCACTGGCTTTGCTGAGGCTGACCGCAAGCTACTGCAGTGGCAGCGGATGATTGAGCAGATAAGTCAACGATTTTCGGTCGAAAGTCGCAAGCTGAAGGTGAGAACTGATGAAATGTAAGGGTCATAGGATTCGGTATACCGAAAACTGATAAGTAAGGTAGAATATGGTTTCGGTAGAAATTCGGTTGTTGGTCTGGATGAAACAACATCCTGATCAGTCGCGGAAGAAAGTTGTGTAGGAAAATGAGGCGTTTTATGAGGAGCAGATTGATGGTGGAGAAATAACTCAAAACTACGAACCTCAAACATAATAGTGAGTCGAAGTCAGGTGACGTCTAACGGGTAAGTATTTTTTGTTAGAGCTATGAACTAGATTTATAAATGCGGGCTAGGTATCTGTGTGCAAATAAGAGTGTAATGTAACAAGGTCTGATGAGGGAGAGAAGAGAAGTGAGTAGATGAATTTCAAGAGGCAATTTAATATTAGCTACGCCATAGCCATAGAAAAAGCGATGGGAGGAAAGCAGAGCTGGGAAAATTATCTGTTGCCAGATACAGCGAAACAGGTGGAGGTGAAACAGAATTACCCGGTTGAAGATAAAACCGTTCTATAAGAAATCGTAGAACAGAAGAAGCTGAAAAATAAAGAGCGGAGAGAACAAAAGAAAAGATAAAAAGAAAAAGCTGTCATAACTGGGGCTTGAGTCCACTTAGTGTGGCACTCAAGAGAGAGTTCAACGACTGTGCCTGTCGGACTTTGCTGAGAGGAAATTAAAAGCGCAAATTGCAGAATCACGTGTAGAAAAGAAGCAAAACGAACGGGTAAGTAACGCGAGCAGAAGAAGCAAGCGCGGCTATGGCCGAAAAGACGATGAGCTGCTTAAAAATGGGAGTTCGAAAACTATTAGCAACCCAATCCAACTTCAAAATCCCTTTCTTCACTCATGTACGGATCTATAAGTTGGATTACAGTATGTACTATGAGATATTTGCCTATATAGGCCTTGAATGTCTTAGAAGGCCTTATAGAACATATATCATGGGGCGGCTTGTTCCATAAATCCGCATGCCTAACCAGGAAAAAGTTGGACCTTAGAGCTTTTCTAGAAATGGGAACAGTAACTGTGTTGTCTCCCATTCTTAAAGAGTATTGTGAGTCCGTTTGGTTCCTGAACTGCGGTGCTGATATGACGATTTGATTTACAACAGCACTATGGAAAAATATGAGGTTCAGCTTCATGAGTCTAAGCCATAGCGGATCTAATTTGAAACGTTCACAGCGTTGGCTTTAATTGAAATGAGTGGAAAAGCCAATTAACTCTTGTCATTAGCCGTTGAACATTTTCAATAGCCGCTCTGTCCCACTGGGGCTTATTAGTGTAGATTACGGAACATTATTCCAGAAGGGATCTAAAGTAGGCCTTATAAGTGCTGAGTTTGCCCTCCGGAGGGCGGAATGCCCCATGAAGTAGGCCTATAAGTCTTCTAGCCTTCACAATTTGAGTGGTAGTACGTTCCGAGAGGGTAAAGGTTGCTGAAGGCTGAAAACCTAAATCTAGTACTAACGGGCTGATGGAAATTGGGTGACCGTCAGTACTGGACATACCTGGGGGGACATCGCACTTGAAGATAAGGAATTTGCTTTTCTCCGCAAAGAATTTCATTGATGAACTGGTGCACCAAGAACTTAGAGCTGTTAGATCTTGCTGTACAACACTGATAACTGTACTAAACAGTCTAGAATCAAAACCATACAAGATTTTGATTTCATCTGCAAAAAGGTGGAGACTGCCATGGCGAACGACAGTGAAAACGTCATTTAGTTATATGAGGAGGAGTAGAGGGCCCAAAACACTGCCACGTATGACATCACTGGTGACGGGTTCGGGTTTGGAGGCGGACCCAATTATCTCAACCAGCGGATGACCGTCGGAGAAATAAGGATCCAACCAGCGGAGCAACGGGTCCGTAATGCCATAAGATTTGGCCTGTGAAAGGAGCCGAGTGTGTGAGACTCGGTCGAAAGCCTTCTTTGTATCAAGAAGGATGATAATTATGGACATGCCTTCGTCAGCAGCCTCCGTGACTGAGTTCAAAACGTTTACTTGACAAGTAGAGCACGAACGGTTTTTCAGGATACCGTGTTGGCCCGTATTGTGCAAGTTACTTGTTAAGAGGTGGGCCATTATCTTAGTCTTAATGAGTTTCTCCATGATTCTGGAGATAATCGGCATATGACTAATAGGACGATAATTCTCGAGAACATGAACGGAGCCTTTCTGTGCAAGGAGGTAATTGTAGAGGATTTCCGTTGAGTAGGGGACGATCTAAGTTTCACGAACAGGTTAAACAAATGAGAGAGAAGGATAGGGACGTCTAACCCTCCCAGAGTAAAGGCAGCCGGTGGAATGCCGTGCGGACCTGGGTGGCAAGAAGGTTCCGTAGATACTAGAAGTGGAGAAACATTGTCGGGGTGAGACAAAACTGTAGATAGAGTCTCACTGAGTAGGCGTGCAGAGTGCACTCCAGGAATGGACACACTGGCTGTTAGGGCTGAAGTGAAAAGTGTGTTGAAAGCTTCAGCTATTTCTTCCGGTTTATCCAGAGTGGAGTTAGTGATAGTGATGAAAGGTATAATTTTGCGGGGTCGGGAGTTTCTTGTTCCCAAGTACTTACCCGGGATCTCTGTCTTCTTGGGGTGGCATAAAGCTTTTGATTCCTGCTGAATAAGCGTGAGATCAGTTTGTGATTTGATTGTCATTGACAGTCAGTCCATTCGGATATATACTGGTAGTTCCCGGGCTTTGAGTGCGGGTCGTCGAGGTTTGGAGAGTTTGCATTTCATCTGCTAGAGTCTGTTTGTCCTGGAGTTCATCTGTGCTGGCATATCTGGGGTGGGAGTGTCGGGAGGCTGATTTAGAACAGAACATAGTTCTTCTGCTGCCACCTGAGGATCGGGCGAAAGAGAAGGCTATCCCACTTTTGAGATCTGATTATGTTTGGAAGACCGCTCCAGTGGGCTAAGTGATAGGGTCTGGCAGGCGGTTTGGAGGAAGTAACAATTTTGGTACAGAGAACGTGCACGAAACAGCCCTGTGGTCACATCTGAGGAGTCGATCTCCTACAGCGGTGGTTACCTTATTAGACCCTTGAGAAAACAGAAAATCTACGGTGTTACTTCCTCTAGTAGGTGTTTGAACGTGATGAGTCCAACCACGAAGGTGCCTACGGGTAGCGAAAACCTGATAACGTCGTGGGCCAGAGTGTGATGGCAAACACATTCCTGGAGCGTTGGAATCACATGCGATCAACTTGTGATCGATGAGGTAAGTGGAGACAAAGTGGAAAGCATCAGTAATAGGCACACAGTTGTTTCCCGTTGCTTCGGGTGATCGATAAATGCGTCCAGGCAATAGTTCTTGTGACTGCAGTTTAAATGTTACCCGGACGGCGTCGTCAACCGCGTCAAGGATTGAATGTTGCAGTAAAGAAACATGGAATGAATCTCTGCAGTATATTAGGCAACCGTTCCTCGACGATGCATTCTAGAGTTGCTGAAGGTATTGTAACCGGATATGGTTAGGTCTAAGTTGGGAGTGTTTGCATTAAGCTAAGTTTCCGTGATGAGGACGAAGTCGTAGTTAGGCACGAGGATCCGGGCACGCAAACGGTGGACTTTTGCTGACAGTGAGCGAATGATGATGACGAAGTCGGACATGCGTGTTCTGCTCCGTTGTTCTGTCGCGACAGGTAGTTGTGCGAGCGCTGAGGGTGGAGGAGATAGAGATAGTGGCTTTGCTAATCCTGGGGCTGACAAGGTGGATGTGACAGTCCCGGGTAGATTACTGTGTGCGTAAGTCGACGACCAATAGGAGGACGTTTGGTCAGTGTCAGAATGGCCAGCAAAGATTGGGGGAGAGCCGGTAGGATAGGTAGTAGGATAGAATTTGGTGATTTCTGGGTTCGTTTGGGAGCATGTGGAGTAGCCGGCCGCCGCAGGATCCACTAGGAACGCAAGAAAGGCTTCACTGAGGATGAGTGGGGGAGTCTGAAGCGAAGACCCAGTTTGGAGTGGATGGAAGTTAAAAATATAGTCTGTCACAATAGGGGCGGGGCCTCGGCTTGTGGATGAAATAAGAGATGGTGGGCTGGTGGTTATACCACCAAGGGGGGACGGGTGGGGACAAACAAAGTGGGATAAAGCTATGGTATAGGGCCATGTTCCGCCTAGGGCACATGAGGAATAATTGGTACAATGCGCCGGTACTGAGTAGGCGTGGGATGTACTCCCGGTTATTTGGGTAAGGTGGGGGCCCGACTCGAACAGGTGGTTGATGGTATGCTGCCGCGGTTTTATTGATACAAGTAAATCGCTGGGGTACAAGGAAGGGCTGCAGCTGGATGGGAGGCGTGAATAAAGGTCTGGTAACTGAATTCGACCGGTGAAACATTGGGCGAGTACAGCGAACGGTGTGCGTGGTGTACTGGAAAATGAGAAGGTTCGAATGGTGGTGCCAACGATGGTGGTGGTATGCATGGGGGCAAATTTGCAATATGGTGGTGCATCGGTAGACAGGATGAAGGTGACATACGACTGGTTGGTCGCACCAAGTTAGGGTTGGCTAAATGGGTCTTTAGATGCTTACTTAGGTGCACAGGTGGAATACTGATGGGAGGACCGAGGAGTTTCGGTGGGTGTGCCGATGTTAGAAATGGTGGTTTGGTAAACATTTGTTTAGTGCTTACACGAGGGGCCCCAGGCTGGTTTTTGAGGTAAACCGGGGCAATGATGATGTCGATGCTGAGATGATCTAGGCCACAGGAAGAAACAGGAATGGGGGAAGAAGCTGTGCACAATTTCGTTGGGGACGATTCTGTTGCTGATTGGTTGGTGCGGGGTGGCGAGTTGGAAGCAATCACTTTCTCGGCTTGTTTGGAAAACAAGCCAATAGCCGAGTGGCAGCTGTTTGTGGGAGATGGTTGTACAGCCCGGCTATCGGTATGTCCCATAGGTAAGGGTAGAGATTTGGTTGCAATGTGAAGCCGTTTGTATGGGCGCTGAGGAGTTGGCGACGAGCGGGGTATGTCGAGGTCTACATCCACCGGTGGTGCATTGGTCGATGGTGTGTGTGTGTGAATGTGTCAGCTGTGGTGGGTTGTTGATGGAGTGGGCGGCCCTGGATCGGGAGATTGTGACGATGTGGGATTGCCGATTACCGACTCCCGAACATCCCTCCGCAATGGGGTCGTGCCGGCGACAACTTTCACGCCTTTGAGTGGAGTGGCTTTGGCGATAGCCTCTCTCTTTCCGATGAATTCCGTGGCATTGGTATTTGATAGTTGATGATTGTATATTTCTTGACGGTGGCCAAGGCTCATGCACAAGGCAAGATCAGGGGATACAGCAGTACACAAAGGTGTGAGGTATTCACAATTTTTTAAATTCAAGAATCTTACAGCAACCGAAACAAGACAGTCAATTCGTATAGTGTTTGAGTGAACCAAACTGGTAATGTTTGAGGCGGGAATTTTAACCGGTTTCGAATTCGTGGAGGGCGGTGTGGATAGCTGGACAAACGTGGGAATGCTTATATAAGCGACGCTTAAGAATGTTAAAATGTGCCGTGGTCGCAAGGACCAGAAAAACAGTAGGCGTCGGATATCACAACTTGGACAGCAAGCTGAGGCAGGAGTAACGCGAGATATGCTTTATGGGTGCTGAAAACTGGCTACAACGGGTCACGGCATCTAGAAAATGACGCGAGGGTTTACCAACTGGATAAATGGACGGTCACTAACGATTAACCTGGCGGGGGAGTTACCAAAACCCAAGATTAAAAGTGAAGTCCGCATGGGGCTATCAAGATGCAGCCAGAGGTGCCAGCGTAATATAGAACATTAATCCAGCCTTGAACAACTAATAGTGGGGGTGGGGTCATTTGAAATAAATGTAAGTGGGTCAAATGTGATAATAAGACAGACCACCTGTGCAGGTGATTTAAGTGTCTTAAGGAAATTCACATGAAGGGGGAAAAATTCGCAAGGAATGCAATGAACTTTTGAGAAGCATGGATGGAGTATGGATGCAGAAAGGACTTTCAAAAGGGGGCCGTCGAAGCAACAGATTAGTGGAGGCAAAAGCTACTGATGCGGCTAGGCACAATTTAGAAGAGTGTAAAGACATAAGTTTTGATTCCGTGATAAGAGAACTATTGGCCAAATTCTGGTTGGCTACAGAAAGCTGCTATTCTGTTTCATAAAGATCTTGGTTGCAGGTGATGGCAGGTGGAATGGTGTAGATAGCTGGCAAAAGGGGGCTAGTTTGACGAAGTGGACAGAATAGGTTGGGAGAGCAGCGGCGAGGGCTGGGTTCCGGTCATTGGTTTCGTAATGCAACGCAGAATGAATTGAACCGTTGGAATGGGTAGCTGGAAATGGATGTTGAGCGGGTGTGGGGTGATGATCGGTGTGACTTTCCTGAGGGTTTGTTACCCCGGTTATAGGATTATGGTCACCCGTGTACTGTGCCGCTTAAAACATCGGAAGGCGGGAGTATAGGTTTAAACCATTGTAAATCCGATTGATCAAATCGTCTAGTCCGGGAGTAATGTCGAGTTGGCCTATGGCTACCCCAGTAACCAATGCGATCTGAGAGAGATCAGACGCGCGGCAGTCTGGACAGTGTCCCAGCTCTGGGTCATGGCTATCTTTCTGATGGAAATCAGACAATGGATACTTTGTTATCTGAACATCCGCTTATCATTCGGCTAGTAGGCAAGCCTATTGGGGATCCCTGGACGGAGACTGGTGATTTTCTAGGGTGGTTGGTTGATAGTAGAGATTCAGGGAGATATCAGGTAAGTGGTGGATGAAAAGAGGTGGTCCACTTGGGAACCAAGAATAAAACAATAGTAGAGGGCATGTACTGAAAGAGGAATAGGAAGATAGCAGTCTGGTCGGTTCACCAGTTGTAGTCAAGGACGGCAAACGGTGAAAAGGAAGGAAACACTGGGTGTTAATTTGAGGTTTTTTCATGTGAAAGCAAACGTGCTGGTATTCCGCGGGGTCATGAGAAATCAGAGGTATACGGATCCGGGTTGGAGCGGGATTTTAACTTACCATCAGCATATGCGCGGATAAGTGAATCGTAGCTAATGAAGAATATTGATCTGCGTAGCAAGACTCCAGTATACGGGAAAGGCACAGGAAAATCAGGATGAGACCGCTGAATTCTAGACTGAGACGGAGGAGTTAAGTGGAAGCGGGCACCAATCACTAAAAGACAAAGGGGTTTCTCTAAAGGGGGCTAGTTTCGGTAGACATTTTGGATGGGTAGGTGAGTCAACAACGTAGCTGACAAATCACCTCTGACTGTTGTCATCACTATTACTGCGTGGTCTCGAGAAGAACATCGAAAAGATGAAGTCGTGCATGTTAGCTATAGAAGTGCTAGGATTATGTTTCTCATTCCGTCAACCAGTACAGGTGAGGTTTAGCCCATAGCTGTGAGCAATAGGCATATCAATGCCGGGGTGTCGTCAGGGCGGTGGCCGCATAGTATAACTGTTCCAACCGTGTGCTTACTACAGCACTGGACATCAGCAAGATGGTCAAGGGTTTTTGCAGGGAATCCAAAAAGGTTGAAACTGAGAAAGGTGGGGTAGGCAAGCGTAGGTGGGAACCGAGCACCAAGCATAACAGTGAGTCAAGGTCAGGTGAAGTCCACCGAATTGGCATTGTTCTAACGGAGCTTATATCTGGTTTTAAATTGCGGGCGAAACATATACGCAAATTATGGTGCAAAATGGCTTAATCTGATGAGAAGGGAGAAGGAAAGTGAGTGGAGCGTACCCAAGATATATATATATATGTCTGTATACTTAGGTGTGATTATCAGACGCGTCATAAGAAAGGGGTCGGACGCAAAATATTGTGGCCCATTGTTGTCTAATAATCAAGATAGTCTTCATATGCTTCGTCTACGGTAATGTTATTGCGAGTCATGCTGATTACAGGAGATTCTTCTAGGATTCTGCATAGTGCTCCTTTAAATTTTATTAGCCTGCGACACGATCTCAGCGAGTCAGGAAGCTTATTCCAGAGGTTGGGGTAGATAACCGAGAAATATCTAGATCTGACTGAGAGCCTATATTGGGGGTTGTAACGGTGACTTGTCTGTGACGGGGGGTGTAGGGAGTCTCATTAGAGAATCTGAGTGGGTTATCAGATGAGTGGACTTTGAGTGCAGGAGGTTGAGGAGAAACGAATGATTGAGCGTGATACGATGCAACCACAGAAGTTCAAGCCGGAGTAGTTTGCGCCTAGCTCTGTAGTTAAGGTTGGAAGAGGTGCCAAGTAATTTTTTGGTGAAGGAGCGTTGCACTTTCTCTATATTAGCCCGGTCGGCTTTTCGCATCAAGGTAAAGACCAGAAGGTAGTATTCCATTAGCCACCTGGCGTGTGTCTTGAGTATCAGAAGCTTGCTCTCCTGAGCGCGGTACTTTATAGGGAAAAGTGCCATCATCCTTCTTGCCTTGCCAGTATGGGTCAGTGCTTGTTCATGGAAGTTGAAGGAACATGAATAATGCAGGCCCAGATCTATTACCACTTGAGTAGTGATAATCGGCGACTGTTTATTGTGAGGGAGCCAGGTAGAACGCGGCATTTGCACGACAAAAGAGAGCTCTTAGCTGTCGAAAAGCTTCATCAGCCACTGAGCACACCATTCGTCAAGGGACTTCAAGTCTGACAGAATATCACTGAGAGCTGAGTGCAAGGCTTTTGCCTCAAAATTATAGACTAGCTCTATGTCGGCAGCGAAGAGGAATGTCATGCCATGAAGCACTGCTTGGAAGACGTCATTTATGTACAACGGAAATAAGAGAGAACTTAGAACGCTGACCCGTACGACCCCGACAGTAATTCGTTTGGGCCAAGAAAGTGTCCCGTTGAAGATGACTGTTTGAGATCGTTCGGAGGGGTAAGATGATAGCCAAGACAAAAGGGGGTCAGCGACTCCGTAGGATTTAATTTTTGGCAGTAAGTGAGCGTGAGATACATGGTCGAACGCTTTAGTCATGTATAGAAAGATGACGATGATTGACTTGTTGCTGTCAGATTTAGAAGTGATTAAATTGAGGAGGTCCATCTGACACGTGAGGCACAAGCGTGACTTTAGGAACCCACGCTGAGCTGGGTTGATAAGGTTTCGAGAAGTCAGGAAATTTGCAAGCTGGTCCTTTACTATCCTCTCCATGAGCCTGGAAACAATCGGTGTGGTTTACGAGGCGACAGTTCCCCGGATCATGCAAAGACCCCTTTTTGTGTTGTGGAATTATACAGGATGCTTTCCACTGGGCCGGGTAGATTCCGGGCGACATGGATGGTGTAAAGAGGCTCAGCAATAGGAGCACCAGGTCAGGTCCCCTAAGTCGAAGTATTACAGGTGGAAGGCCATCAGGCCCTGGGTGGTAGGAGGGTTTAGTGTTGGCTACAAATTTCCTGATGTTGGCCGTGGTAAATGTTATGGTTGACATCGCGTCCTGTGTGAGCATCGGGCAGCACAATGGACGTTAGTTAGTGTCCCTACTAAGAGCTGAGGCAAAAAAGCAGTTAAAAGCCTCAGCCATATCTTCTGGCGAGTCAAGGTGGGTGCCATTTTGGATAAGGAATGGGATATTGTTGTCACTGCTGCGCAAGTTGGGGCTGACAAGGTGGATGTGACAGTCCCGGGTAGATTACTGTGTGCGTAAGTCGACGACCAATAGGAGGACGTTTGGTCAGTGTCAGAATGGCCAGCAAAGATTGGGGGAGAGCCGGTAGGATAGGTAGTAGGATAGAATTTGGTGATTTCTGGGTTCGTTTGGGAGCATGTGGAGTAGCCGGCCGCCGCAGGATCCACTAGGAACGCAAGAAGGGCTTCACTGAGGATGAGTGGGGGAGTCTGAAGCGAAGACCCAGTTTGGAGTGGATGGAAGTTAAAAATATAGTCTGTCACAATAGGGGCGGGGCCTCGGCTTGTGGATGAAATAAGAGATGGTGGGCTGGTGGTTATACCACCAAGGGGGGACGGGTGGGGACAAACAAAGTGGGATAAAGCTATGGTATAGGGCCATGTTCCGCCTAGGGCACATGAGGAATAATTGGTACAATGCGCCGGTACTGAGTAGGCGTGGGATGTACTCCCGGTTATTTGGGTAAGGTGGGGGCCCGACTCGAACAGGTGGTTGATGGTATGCTGCCGCGGTTTTATTGATACAAGTAAATCGCTGGGGTACAAGGAAGGGCTGCAGCTGGATGGGAGGCGTGAATAAAGGTCTGGTAACTGAATTCGACCGGTGAAACATTGGGCGAGTACAGCGAACGGTGTGCGTGGTGTACTGGAAAATGAGAAGGTTCGAATGGTGGTGCCAACGATGGTGGTGGTATGCATGGGGGCAAATTTGCAATATGGTGGTGCATCGGTAGACAGGATGAAGGTGACATACGACTGGTTGGTCGCACCAAGTTAGGGTTGGCTAAATGGGTCTTTAGATGCTTACTTAGGTGCACAGGTGGAATACTGATGGGAGGACCGAGGAGTTTCGGTGGGTGTGCCGATGTTAGAAATGGTGGTTTGGTAAACATTTGTTTAGTGCTTACACGAGGGGCCCCAGGCTGGTTTTTGAGGTAAACCGGGGCAATGATGATGTCGATGCTGAGATGATCTAGGCCACAGGAAGAAACAGGAATGGGGGAAGAAGCTGTGCACAATTTCGTTGGGGACGATTCTGTTGCTGATTGGTTGGTGCGGGGTGGCGAGTTGGAAGCAATCACTTTCTCGGCTTGTTTGGAAAACAAGCCAATAGCCGAGTGGCAGCTGTTTGTGGGAGATGGTTGTACAGCCCGGCTATCGGTATGTCCCATAGGTAAGGGTAGAGATTTGGTTGCAATGTGAAGCCGTTTGTATGGGCGCTGAGGAGTTGGCGACGAGCGGGGTATGTCGAGGTCTACATCCACCGGTGGTGCATTGGTCGATGGTGTGTGTGTGTGAATGTGTCAGCTGTGGTGGGTTGTTGATGGAGTGGGCGGCCCTGGATCGGGAGATTGTGACGATGTGGGATTGCCGATTACCGACTCCCGAACATCCCTCCGCAATGGGGTCGTGCCGGCGACAACTTTCACGCCTTTGAGTGGAGTGGCTTTGGCGATAGCCCCTCTCTTTCTGATGAATTCCTAGGCACTTTTTTCCCACAGAACTGAGGGAGAAGGGGACATACATTCCGCGGTGTATTTTTTCCTAATCTTACGAGTCGCACTCCTTGTGTGGCATATCGCAGGCTAGAAGCAACGGTCGTTCCAGCGAGGAAAGCGGAAGTCTATCCGGAACAATAAAGACTGAGTCGTTTGTGATCTTTTAATTGTTTAGTGAACTTCAGAAGCAATTGAGTCCATGAGGCGACCGGCCGTCAGTATACTTCGGGTGTCCAGGTGTATTGAAGGATCGACGATAAATGCAACCTGCAACAACACGGTCAGAGCATTTATCGTGGTACATATCTGTCCTTCCAAGGATTATATGTTTCGTTCTATTGCCTTAAATTTGATGCTAATATCACTGTGTAAATCAACTAGTGGTACCGAGCAGGTTACCAAATCTTTGGGGAGTCGGGAGCGCCTAATGCTCGCGGATTTTACGACGGCTTTTCACCCGGTGGTGACGATGGACAGAAGTCGCTTTGGACATGCTTCGGCAAAGAATTTCTATAGGAATGGAGTTAAGCTTGTTGATAATAGGAGACACTCAACTATCCTAAAAAGGAACTTGAGAACCAACTTTAACAGCATTTGCAGATTAGGTGGTTGCCTATGAGTTTAACTTTCAGAAAAATTCCCAGACTATTTTGAGTTGAGGGGATACACCTAGGAGTTATTATTTCTAATATTACCCTAGACAGCTTGGTGAAAAATTAACTGATGACAGCATGCAAACCGACGTGGTGTAGCGAAGCCGCAATAAGTTTCCTGGATGAGACAACCAGTACAGCAGATCGAGGAGAATGGGCGGAAAACTGCTATTTGGAATTCAAAAAGGCATTTGATTCGGTTAACCACAGAATGCTTGAAGCAAAGGTGGAATTGTTTCAACTAACGTCCAAAAAACAGAAGCGGATTCTAAAAAGTTCAATGGAGAGACCTATCCGAGTGAGAGTGGAAGGCAGCTTGTCGGAAAATGGGATACTGCACAGTGGCGTTTCGCAAGCGTCAGCCCCGGGACCCCTGCTGCTCCTGATCAGCATCAACGATCTGGAGAACGGGTGGAAAAACACGTGCTTCTCCTTCGCGGATGACTTTAAAGAAGAAGTTTGAGAGCGGCTGGTGAGCGTGTCTCCTATTGGGTCTAACAGCGAAATACCAACGATATCCCCTCTATCGGGCGAATAGAGAAGACGCAAGTCGGTTTACAGATGCGAGGTGTATTTTTTTTCAACGCAGACAAATACAGATCATTTATTTATTTTTTGCAAACTGATTTGGTCAATATTTGGATGTGGTTTTGTTCTGTTTTCAATTCAATTCCATCTCGACTTGTTAATTTAAAGAAAGCCAAAGGGTGAGATGAGCGAACAAACAAACAACAGAATCAATAGGAGGTAGTTACGTAGGAGAGAGAGAGGGAGATATGAAAATGAGCAAGCGCCCGTCTGGATGTATTTAGTAAAGCACCGGTTTAGAACACAAGAACATGTGCATGGTGGTGAGCATGCGTGTTTGTTATTTGAATGCGGTTTGTATGAGCGTGTGTACGCGTGAACACGCAAGTGCCCATTAGGGATGCAAGTCAAGTTTTAACCGGATGAGACAAGTACGTTGATGACGAGTAAAAAAACCACACGTAGCAATTCTACGCGGGGAACGTTGAGGAGAGGGAGAGAGAGAGTAGATAAGAGATCAATGGAGTACATGAACAATGCCACACAAATGCAAGCAGAACGAGTTGCGCTCCCCAATATGAACCGGACATAAAAGCGAGCCCCAGAGATAAGATGGGATTCGGTCACATGGGATAGCTGGTTTTCGTAACTGTCTTGAAAGAAAGTGCCAAAATTGTCTGTGTATTTTCGATAAAGTTGTTGTATTTTCACATCCATTTTCGTGAAGTGACCGGACGAGATTCACGTAAGCTGCAATTCACTGCATACACGAAGCCAAAGTAATAACAATAATGAAGACAGTAGTGTTGCGTTAGTAACGAAAAACAAAATAAAAATGCACTAAAAAATTGTGAGAACGAGAAAAGACTGGTTACACATTTCAGAAGCAAATATGGTCATTTCCGATGTCTAATTGGCCTACAGAAGAAGCGTTGTTTTCGTCATCTGGTTAGATATCAATATCTACTGGACAGCACTGGGACAAGTGACGAAGTAAAGAGGAACTGGTAAATGAACGATAGTAAACTCAAAAGATGCACACGAATAAAAACGATGAAATGGGCACAATTCAACAGTTTATTGGTCTTCCATATATGTGATGACGGTAACCGTATGTGGTAAGGATGGTGGCATTGGTGCAGCTCATTCGCAATTTGAGTATGCTTCCTCACCAAACTCGAAGTATTTGGCTGCTAGACGACCTTGACGCGCGGCTGAAGCCAACTCGCCGGCTTGCGTGAACAAATCACCTAGCGTAAAATTGAATAACAAATAAATTGAGGATTTCGTTTGGATATGCGAAAACAAAGTATACGCAGAACACACTGGGTCTTCTAGGTGCTTCACCAATTTTCGGTTAACGCACAGGAGAAGATTACACGGAGAAAGCAATAAATTTGAAACGGCGGTTCAAGAAGCAGATCAACTGTCTTTGCACTCAAAAAGGTCCGGCTATACTTACGCTGAGAGCCATAGAGTGCTTTCAGTAACTTCATACCCTATTTATTACAGTTGCTTGTTTAAGGCGCCCATGAATGCGAAAGTAGTGAAATGATTAGTTTACGGGGGTGCTATACGGTTGGGAAATAGAAACAATCATGGTAGAGTTTCGAAGATTCAGCACAAGGAAGTATTGCTGCAATTTCGGAGTCAGGTAACTTGTACTCGAATCCAGTTACTTTCCGGCTACGTTAGCAAGCCACGCGATGATTCAAATTCTCTTTGAGAGCCGACATCGATTCTAGGCCGGGAAAGTTAGAGCAGCTTGACGAACTGCTTCTGAAAACAAAATAGTGGATTTTAAAACCGAACTACTTTTATTGCATTGAGAGGAACACTTTAGGCGTCTTCTACGTTTATCTAACAACCTGAATAAATGATGTGGGCATTGTCAGCTTAACTACTGTTGGTGAGTATCACCGATGAACAAGTCAGAATACAGAAAATTATTTAACTGAAATACTTGAAGGTTGATCATCTCTGAGCATCGATTTTTTGCATACAACTGTACCGCAACGGCAATGGGAATAAAGTGGAGTTTCGGGTACAGACTGCTAACAGGGCAGTTCACTGTCCACACACTGTGCTGGTTGGGTCACAGTTTCACTAGCACATCCCTCACCAGATCCCGTTGGTATGTACAGCATTTCGAGATGTATAACGGTTGGACGGCGGTTGTTTCGTTTGGTATCGGCAAAACCCGGTGGGAGAATAAATTAGCAAGGCTATGAAAGTAAACAGGTCAATGCACACAGCAGATAACAAATGTGGACAAATGTTCCACGACGGAGGAGAGATGGATGAAGTGCCCACCACGTGACTTACCAATTGTTGCTCGTACTGATCCACAAATATTCTATCCTTTTTCTTTGCCGTCTGTTATCTTTGATTCTATCGGTGTTTGATTTCTTCTGTCTTCTGAACAACACGACTTGAGAATAAAGTATATAAGGTGCTATTAAACCCAGCGTCTTTTCCTGCGATTACTTTTACACCAAACTACTTGAGGTGATCAAACTTGGCATGCTGACGTGTCAACCCGTTGCTATCTCAAATATGGACACAGATTCTGGAAAATTTCGCCGAGAGGATACAAAATTCTATCAAACCCACCGCTAGACTACTGGCCAAACAAGTAGCTGGATGCGAAACACGGTGAATTCTACTGGCAATGATTGAAAAACACCGTCCAGGCACGCTTCCCATTATATTCCGGATGGTTTCGGATTCTGTGCTATCTCATTTACCGTGGACGGCGAACGTAATTTCGTGCAAAGCACCGAAGACTCTTCGCCTCACTATCAGGCCCCAGACAACTTGAATCGTGTACAATTCTGGACTGCAGGCGGATCAGACCACAAAATTGATGTCCCGGTGCAACAGCCAGATTCTGCAGTGGTCGGCCGTATATATGGCTGCGTTGTCACGCTGAGATGTCATTGTACTCAGATGATTTTCCGGAATTATATTGAACAAAAAATCAATCAATGTTTTGACAATGAAGTCAGCCGTTTGCTTCCCTTCCGGAAGTGCTACCTGACGTTGTGCATCTTCAAAAAAAACGCTTTTCAGATCATCAGAAAACTATCCGAAAAGGCTAGCAGACGAACTGGCTGCAGGGAAGTTGGGCTGTTTTCAGGGATGATGATGTCGTCTTCGAATTCTAAATCGGCGAGGAAAGCATCGGTGCCTTGCTGAATACAATGGCTATCTGTGGGCGCCTGATGCACTATCCAATCGATGGCGTAGTTGAACAGCACTGATGACAAGGAACAGCCTTAACTAACACCGAAATTGAGGAAGAAATCATTAGGTCTATCACCGTAAATGCGCACTCTCGCACGCGTATTTCTGTAGTACGACTTTATGAGACTGAAGAGCTTCTGGGAATTCCATCCACTTAAAGTATGTTCCATAGCGTTTCTCTCCCTCTCTCTCCCGAGTCACAAGCAGCCCGAAAATCAATGGAACGCGCTGCAGTCAGCTGCTGAAACCAGTACCGATGTTCTAAAACTCTACGGAAGGTAAATATTTGATCCACACACACTCTGCCACGGCGGAAGCCTTCTACACTGGGGTATGTGTGCGCGTTCTGCACCACTGAGAGGCGGTTCCACAAAAAGCACGGACGTTTTGGCAACCGCGTCGATTAAACTGATGACACGGTAATTGGCACACACAGTCCTGCCGCCTTTGTTTGGAACACGAAGTATTACTGAAGTTCCCTAGTCTGTTTGAAATCGTTCTTTTCCCCATACTGAACGAAACAGGGTGAGAAATGTCTCAAGCAAACACGATTTATATATCTTCGGTGCGATCCATCTTCTCCAGAGACGTTACAGTTCTTCAGCTTGTGCAGTACATTGGTGATATGATCTCGGGTTGGTAGGTTGTTACTGACGCTCTGAGCAGCTTGGAGCTTGCTGTGGGACGGTTCAGTAGGAAAAGTGTTTCGTCAGTCGTTGCGTATCTTTAGTCTGCTCAGGAATGACCAGCCCGGAAGCTTCGCGAAGGACGGGATCTTCCGACCGTCGCTTACCGGATGCAGTGTGGATTAGACGGAAGAGGTTTTAGAAATAGCCACATTCAACCGCAGTCCCCAAGGTTTCCGTGATTTCAGTCCGATTGTTGTTGCAGTTGTTCGTGGCTTTCCGTCACGTCACAGAAATCTGAGTAGCCATTAGGAGGGCATCTCCAGCCTTTTCAACTAACTGGAGAGTTAGCCCTGAAATCCAGTCTTTCTGTCGTCATCACGTAAACCCCAGTTCATCTAAAGTGGATTGTTGGGTCGATACCACAAGTGAAGCCCATTGATTTTCCAATGGTACTTCGCCACCTATGAACGTGGTGACTAGATGAAAGCCAATAGCGTCCGAGACCGCCTGGCGCTTTGTCCGTAATCCCAACGCTGCTATGTTAATCCTTCTTGGGGCACAGTTTTTGTGGCGATTGGCTAGATGGATCTTGAAACGGGCACATACAACGGTGGGGTCAGTGCAGTTCTTGTTACCAGTCTACGCGCCGCGGTACGACCGACAATCTTCCAGCGAAGATGAACAGCACGATCGTGTTAGAATGTAGTTGATCTGGTGCGCTGCGTGACCGTCACTAGCTTGACACGTTAGCAAGCGTTTCCAAGAATGCTATTCCTAGCGAGTACAAATTTCTCGCACAAAAACCGACACCCGTTAACCTGTCATCCTTCTACGCCTTCACAGCGTTGAACACAGATCAAACAGGTCCTACTTAGGGCTGCTGATGTTGCCCAAGGTATAACAACTAGACACACACAGAAACGATGGATATCTGCATCCTCAGTTGCACTGTTAGATGCCTGCAGATCGATTCCTACGAATTCTTGATACGATAAGGTACAGAGGTGCCTTAAACTCTAGCCGATTTGAAGCCTGAGAAAAGACCGTGAGTAGTGGTGGATTGCGAAGTGTAGGGAGATGGAAAAAGCTACGGCGATTGGCAACAGTCGCAAGCTTTTTCCGTCTGATTAGACAAACCAACTGACGCAGACCAAGCGTTAGCGAACTCATCAAAGAGGCGAAGGGCCCACTGATTCAAATTCGGGAGCGTCGTCTTATTCGCTGGACGGAGCATTTCGGGAGTACTGATTACAACCTCACTCTTAGACAAATTTTAGGACATAAACACATCTTCCGTAGGCCCACAATCTCCGTTTTTCTTGATCTTAAAGTGGCCTTTGACTCAGTGGATCGCATAGATCTCTGGCGCTGCATCTTGCTGAAGAACATGCCAGAGAAATTCCTCTCCACCACAAAATCCCTTTACGTTATTAGCCGAAGCCGATTTCGGGATTAGGGTGATCTCTCACCCGAGTTCACTGGGAGAAGTGGTGCACATCAGCGCTGCCCCCTTTCTGCTTTTCTCTTTGACTTTGTGATTGATATGGTCCTAGAGACCGCACTTTTCCAGGTGAAGATAGCGGCATTGAACTTTTGACGAGTGGAAAAGTGGGAATCCAGGTGAGTTGCAAGCTTTTCTAGACAGCTTGACTGATTACGTAGCAACGTTCGGTATGCGTTTTGCCCCCTCAAAGTCCAAGATACTGTTGCAGGACTGAGTTGGTCAAACGCCAACCTTTTTTCAGTGTCTGAGAGACTATAAACGTGGTAGACAAGTTCTGTTATCTGGGGAGCTGTATTTCACCTGAAGGTCGGAAATCAAATGGGGTATCTGTGTGAATACAAAAGGCTCGTTTGGAATTTGCCAATCTGAGTCGTCTGTTGCGTCCACATGACATCCGTTTATCCATCAAGGGTCGAGTGTGTGCTACAGCAGTCAGGCCAGTGCCTCTGCATGATTCGGAGATACGGTCACTGCAGGTGGAGGACATACAAATATCTCCAGTATTTGAACACCGATTTCTTCGTAGTATCGGTCGAATCTGGTGGGAACACCGTGTGAGTAATGCTGAGGTTCGGTGGAAAGATATGTTGGGCGGTACGGCTAGATGCCGCAATCAGTGGCGCTCCTGCATCCATTAACTTTCTTCATCTATTTAATTCCGTTAATAATGTTTTTTTCTTCCTCCATTCAGACTCTTTTCTCTTTCATTATTTGCTCTCGAGGTTGCCGTTAGGAGATAGCAACCAAATCCGCCGCACCCAGTGCATGGTTAATGGTTGTCTGAACAGAATGACGGAAGCGGGTGTTGGTGGCGGCTAGGCTTTTCAAGTCTGTGAAGCTAACGAAACAACCGCCACTACTGCACTGCTGTCTGAGACCATACTTTCCCTAAATGTCTAGTTGTTTAGGTGGGGTACCAGTTTGGACATTCCAGTCCCCCGAGACGAAGAAAATACCGTTGCAGGACACTATTTATCACCTCCTGTAGTCTGCCGCAGAACTCGTCCTTTGCCGCTTCTTCGGCTGCAACTGTCAGGTTATAGACCAAAACAACCGATACGTTCAAGGGTCAGGCGCGAGAACGAGCTAATACGACACGAGGGGATATCGGGTTCCATGAGAGCAGTGTATTGTGAGGCTTGTTGTTAACAGCTGTGGCGCCATCATGGAGATCAGAGTGGTCTGTGAGTTTATTGTGGTAGAGGTGATAACTGTCATTTACTCGGGGAATCTTTATGCATCGGGTGCCAGAATTCCGCAGCCGAACTTCGGAGACATGTGATTTCCATGCAATAGTCATGTAGCGTTCGCGTGGTGATGGGTTGGCTTCCTATGTCTAAGCGTGTTCTCACAATCCAGCAGGCGATTTGTATGTGATTTCACGTCTTAAGGTCCCCAACTTGCATATTTGTTACCTCGTCAGCGGGGAGAACACGGAAGGCTTCGCTTACCGGGGGCGCGGCATGCCGGATTTGGTCACCCTAAGTGGTTTGGCTCAAAATCATCCACGGAAAAACAGGGCAGGTTTAACAGCATTTCGTGCACTATGTGAAACTGTCCAACAGACATGAGCAGTACTACTCGAATGTGGAAATAATTTTGGGCGACCTGTCGCCTTGTTTGATTTGAATAATAGCTTTATATGTAGTCATTTTTACAGAGGCCCTTTATCTCAAGAAACAAAAAGTTGTATTCGAATATAACTTTCGCCTTCTTTATTAACCAAAAATTTAGAAATCGTGATTTCCCGTGGGTTCATTGAGATATACCGAACGGCTCCCGGACTTTTCGTCGCCGAATATTCGGTCACCAGAGATTTGGATCATTGAATTACATTATATTCACTCAGGTCTGTCAAATGTCACACTCTCAAAAAGCAGCAGAAACCCGGTCCCAAACCCATTTTTATTGTTTTTCGACCTGGAAAGGTACTACTGTCAAAATGTCACAGTCTGTAAGATGTTCCCATTATCGCGCAAGCCAACCTCAGCCTCTCAAAAGTAGCAACCGGTCGGTTAAGACAAGGACAGTGATGAATCCTGTTTTGCCTGCCGCGTGCAATCGTTAAGGTGGGTCATTTTGTCCACATACTGAGGTAGTCAAGTTGATCAAGTGTCTGTCACCTCAAAAAGGACAGAGGCTTGAATTCCAGATTCATCGGGCACTGCCGTGGTAGACCGCATCACTATTTCAGCTGACCTTAGTTTCAAGCCTTCGGCTTTAGGAATTCCGGTGTGAAGCTGTTGTAAGGTCAAAATGGTGAAAATAACTTGGCTGTGATGCAGTTGCAAAACAGCATAGCGCGAGCCCTTTCGTTTATCGATTCGTGATCGTTGTATGCCTTTATAACTCTGGATTACCAGATGTTAACTATAAATTCCGAAACTGGCCAAGGGGGTGGGCTACGCCTAACCCACTTTTTGACGGTGTGACATTTGACAGACTCAAATGAATATAGCATAATTCAATCATCCAAATGTCTGGCAACCAGATGTTCGGTGGCCGAATGTCCATTCGACCAAATGTCCGGCGACCGAGAGTCTGGACACGATATTGAACACTCAAATGAAATAGTGCAGTGTCTGGGCAGAAATTTCGAGCCAAAAAGATTGGGTTGTTAACTCATGCTAGCAAAAAACATCTTGACTAGCATATCCGATTAATGAATATTCATTGTAGCTAGACCACTGAACTCCGGAGAGGACTCCTCTTCATTGGTAGAAAATTAACTAACCTGCCATGTTCAAATTCTGCTTCAAACCAAAGCCGCCAATAGAATACATTTCTGCCATTCGAGCGAGTATACGATAGACAGGTAGCAAATCCTCTGCCGCATCATATCGACCTTCAGCATCAAGACCCTCATCAGGAGCCCCATCTCCCGGCGATGTAGCACCTGCAGTGTCCACAGCTTTCTTGTACCATGAGATTGCTTCAACCCACGGATCTGAGGAGATCAGCGGTACGGCATCTCGACTGGCGGAGGTCAACGCGGGCAACAGAAGAAAGTCGTCCGGTCCAGCAGTTTTACTCACTGCATGCGTTGAGTCTGACAGACTGGCTGAGACGTCCAGGAAGCGAGCGAGCAAAATCATACAACGGCGATCTCCACCCTCAGCTGCACGACCAAGATAGTCCACACCGGAACGAAGATCGCTTTGGTTCGGCTTTATCGGACAATCCAACATTAGCTGTGTGGGTAGACCCAGATAGTAATGCGCCATAACAATCATAGCCTTCAGGCAGCAAAGTTGTGCGGCATGACTTTCATGAAACAGTACTGCGGCCCAGTCGACCGACTGACCCGAAAATCGTTCCACCGATGAACCGTCGTCCCCACCTCCATTCGGACTTAGGTCAGCAAAATTAGTCGGATTTTCCGGACCGTGATAGACAGCGTCGTCGTCGGAGTCGTCCAGATAGTGATTCTTCAGTAATAAACCACCTAGTCCGGCGTGAGACCAACTGCCTTTGCAATTCGGCAAAAAAAGTCCGGCCTCATGCAGGCGCGCCAGTTCATGGTGTATTTGACCTAAAATGGAATGTCTGATCTCTAGGTCCAAATTAGTCCGATGGTCAGCACAGCTGGGTTTGTGATTTCCATGCATGAGCTGATGCAACAGATTTCCAGTCACACGATAATCCTCGTCAAAATCCAAATCACTCGATTCGCTCAGATTACGCCTACGTCGTGGCACTACTGGGCCGACTCGTACACCTGAGGCATGAGGCCAACCGTGGTTCCAGTGACCCACACTAGCCCAGTTATTAGTCAATTCATCCCAGCTGGTGGTGAGCATCGAATAGCTGCTGGTAGGCATGCTGAACTGATGCTGGCACATAGCGGGTGCTTCGATGGGGGATGCGGGTGTAGAGTAATCCACGAGCGATGAAACTGAGCCCCCCGCAAGACCCGAATGAACCACAGTGGCAGCGGTCGAAAAGTCAAAAGGCATAGTCCCGGTGGAGATATTGGAATTGCTGCAGGTGTGACTGACAGTGAGTTAGCCATGTCCGAAAGCGCGAGAATCCCAGTCGCCGTCGGGGCAGCAACACCAGAAGTAGCACCCGGTGTGGTTGAACAGGAGAGTAAATTTATACGGCACGAGTACCCCGAGTCCCCAGATGCGGCTCGGTCCCGCAAACGACGTGGAATATGGACAGGAAACGGATCGAGAGCGAGAACCGGACGTGGGAATTGTGTCTGGCCTGAACTGGTTACCAGAGGCGGTGTGAATGAGAAGGATGGTCGAGCCGAATCTGATGACTCTGAGAAATTCGGATCTAGTAGCACTGGTGCCATGGTATCCAGTTTCAGCGTGGTGAACGGTCCGATAGGTGCAGTTTCGTCACCATCTGGATCTAGGAGATTGGACAGCGACGATCCGTTGAACAGAATAAATCCAGCACTCGAGGACGGATGCTCATCCGAGGAATATGATAGGCTCTCGCTATTGCGTTGACGTAAACGTGAGTCTAAATGGTTCATGTTTTCTGTACTTCTTGTTACAGTTGGTCCAAAACGAATTCCGTGATTGGGAAGAGGCACATGAGACTGGCTGAAGCTAACAGCACGACGCCTTGCAAAGGGACCTCGAGGGTGACTCACGGGATTTGCTACTGGTTTCACGACCTCGCCCGTACTTCCATCCACATGGATTTTCTTCAACTTTGAATTCTCATCCTTCGGTGAACTACTTGCGTTAGCGACTGAAGGCTCCTCGCCATCTTCGTCGGTCCGAGTGTGAACACTGGGTTGGGGATACAACGGAGTATTTGTACCCAACTCGCTTGGTGCAAGATCAAAAACAGTGAGACCCAACCACTCGCACAACGGATTACAGCGATGACTGTGAAAGAAGAAAGCCATCCCACGCGGACCCAAATTCCCGTCGCTATAGCCCACTCCATCTGCGGTGTAGATCTGGGGATCCGTGTAAAGATCACCTACACCTTGAATATCTACCACGAGCAATCGATGTCCTGAACGTTCGAATGTGAAGTGACTAAAAGCGTGGGGCGTGTTACGCAGTTGTTCATCGACAAAACCAGAGTTAGAATTGTACTTCCGGTACTCACCCTCCATGTATCGCTCGATGTGATAGAAACAACCGACCTTAATGGACGCAGCAGGTGAGTCCCCTGCGCCACCGTCTCCCGGATTGTGGTCGTGTAGTCCGACACCACGTAATTCTAACACTGACAACTGGAAAATGTCCACTTTTTTCGGTGGATTCTGGCGATTGAATGCCTCACCCCACAGTTTAGCCTCCATCTGTAGGCGTACGTCATCAAAATAAACCTGTTTATCCACAGTGTTTATATAACGTTTCGCCACATAATTTGACGCGTAATGCCAACCATTTGCATGCACACCAAATTGAGGGAGCTTTTTCAATCTGAAACATTCTCGCATCGCCCCTCGATCAAACAGGTTGCGTTCGATTTTGACCTGAATCTCGTCAACAACCCACTTTTTCTTGATCACATTATAACGATGTCTCACAGCAGTCTGTGCAGGAATGTGATGGGTTTGAAAGTCAAGCCATGGATCCAGATCAACCGACTGCAATTTCTTCAGAGCGCGCTTCCACATTTGAGCTGGTCTTAACGTATTCGTCGCTTCCGCTTCAGCGCTTTCTGAATTTAACCCGGAGGAATGAGACATAGGATCTTCTTCAGCTTCGGTTTCATCAGGATACCCCATCGTTGCATCAAGTTGAAGAAATGCTTTCCAGGGTATATCAAGCTAGTCATCCGCTATCAAAGTAGCACTGATACAGCAACTACGAGCAGTAAATGTCGCGCGAAGTAGAGCAGATAACGGCGTGACGGGTTCGTGGCACCCAAACAGTGCCGATACGAGGTGCACCGAACGGAAAACGAAACGAAACTCAACGGCTGTGCGGAAAGCGAACCGCGAGCGTGTACAATCGGCAAACGACCGAAAATGAGAGTAATTTAAAACGAGGTCGACGGAAACCACGGAAAAGTCAGTCCAGTAAAACGTACGCAGCTGGACAACACTATGAGGTCGATGTCAAACGTCGGAAGATATCGTAGAGAAAATAGATCCAAAATGATATCCAGAAAACAGTCATTTTCTCAGAACTATCGAGGTCACTACAGCCCCACCGGTATGCAGGCTTTACAGGTGCTTGTTGGATCAGAATGAGCTGCCTCATGTCTGGAAGTTCCCCGCTATCGTGGCGATACGTTGGTGTGGACCTTGGTCGGCTACGCACAACTGAACCCCGGTAAGCCTTACTAGCATCCTATGTAACGTCCTCGTGAAGATCATCCGTGCTCACACCTGCCAGCACTTAATGGAGTACTCCATGCTAAGTCCTGCCCGGCATGGATTCCTGGAAAGTGGATCTTGTCTGACCAATCCCTTGTGCTTTTTAGATGAATTAACTCGACTACCGGACGAAGGTAACCAAGTTGAGATGTGCTACCTCAACTTTAGCAAAGCGTTGGACTCCGCTAATCGTCGTCTTTTGCTATGCAAGATGGAAACGTTCGGTATAGGTTGGCCAATATATAGGTGGCTGGCTACTTCCTCTCCCACAAGACGTTTAAAGTCAAAGTAAGGGACAGGTGCTCCAGTTTGGTGAACGTCACCTTTGTCGTACCTCAAGGATCCGACCTAGGCCCGGTCCTATTCTTGTTGTTCATTAAGGAACTGGCATCCGCTCTTCAGTCGCCTAGCTTCATGTTTGCGGATGACGTGAAGATGGCTGGATGTAAGGGTAAGATCGACGAATTAGGCAGGGATGTAGGAACCGTCCTGGATTGGGCACACAAGTGAGACTTACCCTCGGAAAGCTGAAAAAGCCATTTGTTGTCAAGGACAACGGAAAGCTCAGTTATCGCTCGTGATCAAGGGCTATTCACCACAGAAGCAGCCCGTAGGGTTGAGGTCCTCGGGGTCACCATGAACAGTGACTTCAGATGGTCGGAGCAGTGCAGTGCTGCCGCACAAAAGGCTCGTGGTGAGCTCTTTAGACTGCGATCAGCATTGTCTTGCAGACAGCCGGAAATATTCCTACCTATTTACATGGCTGAAGTAAAATCTCATTTAGAAGGTAGCTTGCAGGCTTGGGCAAACTTCTACGCAAAGGAGGCCGCCTGCCTAGAGAAAGTTCAACGTCTGGCCACGCGAATGGTTGAAGGGCAGAGGAGTAAGACGTAGGAGCAGAGACTCTGCGAGATGAATCTTTTCTGGTTGGAAAGGAGGAGACGTCGAGGGTATCTTATAGAAATGTTAAAGGTTATGGAGAGCTTTTCTGACCTTAGACCGGACAGTTTATTCCAAGAGGCTTTAGATTCCAGAACAAGAGGCAACGAAAAGAAGCTAACAAAAGTCCCAGCTAGGTTATTGACTGGATCGCACTTCTTCAGCAGCAGGATGGTGAACCGCTGGAACGGTCTGATTGGTGGAATGATAGATCTACAGACTGTCCAGTCCTTAAAGGGTACGAGATATATCCTTGTAGTGTGCTTTGAGTATGTTAGCTAGATGGATGACGGGAGCACTGTGGTCCTTCTGGAGTATATTTTAATCGACGTCTTCGCTCATTGCATACTGTCTCAGTGAACGCTCACGATGCATAATGTCTCTCGCAGTTGATGTGCGATGAGGTTTCCTGTTTCCCTCTCATTTTTAGCGGGGATTCGACGAAATACACTCGGAAGTGGTGGGTGCACAACTGATGTGCATACCATCGATGGAATTCTGAACGCCCGATTGGCCTTGGCCATTACCTGTCCTGTGCAAACTTAAATGAACTGAACTGAACTGACCTGACCTGCGTCGGTCCGCACAAACCCAAAGCGATTCTACGCCTACGTGCAATCTCACAAACGTATGAGAGAGAGCGTAGCAACTTTGGAAGGAGCACAGGGACGACTAGCTCTAAACGACGAAGACAAGGCTGACATGCTCTTGGAATTCTTCAAGAGCATATATCGACCAGAAAATAGTTTGGAGGAAAGAATGGAGGACCCACAAGCGCTTCCAATACCCGAACTTACTGTAGGAGAAGTGTACGCGGAGTTGCAAACGTTGAATAGAAATAAAGCAGCAGGTCCAGACAGGATTCATCCAGCAATCGTTCAGCCTCTGGCCGAGGTCCTGAAGGCTCCGGTGACGAAGCTGTATGAAACGTCAGTTAGAGAGAGAATTGTGCCGGGAGACTGGAGGAGAGCAACAGTGGTAGGCATTTACAAAAGTGGACCCCGGCAAAAGGCGGAAAATTACCGGCCGGTTAGCTTGATTTCAGTACTGTGTAAGTGTCTGAAGCGAATAGTGAGGAAACAGATCTCTAGGCATTTGGTTCAACACAACCTCATATCAAATGCTCAGCATGGGTTTGTGGCAGGGCGATCCTGTATGACGAATCTCCTGCTGTTCCTCGATGAGGTAACCAAGCGTCTGGACGAAGGACAATCGATTGCGGTCTGTTATTTGGACTTCAGAAAGGCGTTTGATTCCATGAACCACAGATTTCTGGACGTCAAACTGCAGTCCATGGGAATTGTTGGAAAGGCAAGACAATGGATAGGTAGTTTCTTAGCAGGGCGGACCTTTAGTGTTAAGGTGGGGAGTTATGTTTCAAAACCGGAAGGTGTAACAAGTGGGGTGCCACAGGGCTCGGTGCTCGGCCCTCTGCTCTTCCTCATCCTCATCAACGACCTAGCACGTGGGCTCACAAACCCCACCTTTATGTTTGCCGATGACGTCAAGATAGCTGGAGTAGATATAGAACTTGACGTGTTAGGAGTACAAAACTGGGCACGCAAATGGGACCTTCCACTAAACCTCACCAAGTGTCAATGCTTGACCACAAATACGGGGGCTAGTGAGAATGGTGTGGGTTCGTTGCAAGTGGTCTAGCAGGTCAAAGACTTGGGCGTTATAATGGACAACAGCTTTAAGCCGTCAAAGCAGTGCACCTCAGCAGCCAATACGGCCAGGAGAGAACTCTTTCGAGTTAGATCCATTATGTCGTGTAGAGATCCGGAGATATTCGTTCCGATATATCAGGCCATAGTTAGGCCGCATATGGAGTACTGCGTGCAGGCCTGGGCACCGTACTACCAGAAAGATATCGACTGTCTGGAAAAATTGCAAGGGCTAGCCACCAGAATGGTGACTGGGCAAAGGGGGTTAAACTACACAGAGCGTCTCCGTGCCCTAGACCTATTCTCGATGGAAAGACGGCGCACTCGTGGGGATTTGATAGAAACCTTCAAGGTAATGACAGGACTGTCAGGGATAAGACGAGAGGACCTTTTCTCTCTGATCCCCGAGAGAGGTACAAGGGGGCATATCCTTAGATTACAAAGGAGGCGTTCGAGGCTCCAAATTAGGGCGAAGTACTTCTCAAATAGAGTGGTACCCTATTGGAATAAGCTCCCGGAAGAGGTCATAAATACCACAACCGTGATGGCTTTTAAGAAAGCAGTAGACCTATGTTGGGTGGAAGTATACCCCGAGATATGTTAAGCAGCTTTTAGGGTCAGATGCAATTTACTTATTGTTTCGACCTTACTCTGCCAGGGCTGATACTGCACAAAATTTCTGCCTTTCAGAAAAAGAAAATCACGCAGTGTTGGGAGCTACGGAAACGCGCCGACAACACAACTATCTGGACACACGATTGGCTCTAGCCACACCAAGTCCTGTGCAAACTGAACTGAACTGAACTGAACTGGGGCATATATTGGACCTCGTCTGCTGCGTGGCTAAAATGTACGGGACCGGTGGTGAGCTAACCTACGCTAGTCTGCCATATGAAGAAAAGATTAAACATGCAAGTCCCATCGCGTATCCAATGGCACCGGAAAAATTGGCTCGAAGACTTTTCAAACTGACGCGTAAAGCGAAAAAGTGTAAAAAGATGGACAGCAGTATCAAGTCCGTTCTGAAGGCGATTGAAAAGAAAAATGCCTCTGGGATATTGGTTCTTGCGGGAGATGCGAGCCCAATAGATGCTACTGCACACATTCCTATTGTTTGTGAGGAGTTCAATATTCCTTATTGCTACGTTCCTTCGAAGGTAGATATTTCCGCTAACAGTGGTTCCGTTGGATTTTTGCCGATGGTGTTTATCGTCAGGTCAGATGAATATGGTGATTTGTATGACAAATGTTTCTCAGCTGTTGACCAACTTTCTGTGTCATAAAACCATTTTCGGTGCACCGACACAATTTCTGATGTTATTTTCGGATCAGCTAACTGTAGTCATGTGGCAATGTTCAGTGTGTTATCATATAATTGTAGTAGTTCGTAGTGCGCTTGCGACATTGGAACATGTCTTTGTTGTGATGAGCCATCGGTGAGATCCTGTAAGGCCAGTTGCCTTACCGTGCTGTTTTCATACTAAGCGTATTGCTGCCCTTCCTGTCGCAGCGGATAACTTGGCAATGCGTTGATGCTCTATCCTAGGCGTATGTTATGACCAGAACAAGGTTTTCTTACACCTGCCAAGATAAGAATGCGACTGGGAGCGGGAACAGTTTGAGCATATTTAAAACGATCGCGCAAGAGCATGTATCAACCGCACCGTGCACTTGTTACGATGGCCATGATCACCGTTCAGACAAACAATAATCCACGTTAAGCAGTCAAATAAAGTTGGGTCTCTAAAATCAAACAGTATTCTTTATCTCTCGCAACGAACTTGAACGAACAACACTAATTCTGCGAAAATGCGTGTCAACGTTTGTTATTGCGAGATCGTTCCAGTTTAATAATTTAAGATATGAACAAAAGCCCAAACTTATCAACGACAGTGAGTCAACGTTTATTAGAAAAATGACAGTTAGATATCAATGGAATTCGGATTCATCATGCACTGTGCGATGCGCGCGCGTTTTCCGGGTTCATCGCCGATCATCCCCCTAGTGCATGTATTTATGTTTTGGGGGATCAATGGATGATACGGTAAGGACTTACTCATGCTGCCTGGATCGTCTATGAAGTTAAAAGTGACTGTTGGACAAGTTTTTGGATTTTCACGTTGGAATAGTACGTTAGAGGTGCGTGATGTGCAGGTCAAAAATTAACAAAGCCTGTCCTTTTGGGGAAGCACTATTATGCTCGATGAACTAGCACGTCATACTTAAGGGTACTTTGTTTTTCTAAGTGTTAAGACAGTGTTTTACGTTTCCAAGAGGCATATAGTAGACGGTCTTTCCGTCATTCGGGGTAGTACCACTGTCTTTCTTATTGGAGCCTTACGTGGCTCACCACTCCAAGTCCCAGGTTTGGGTTGCCGGTATCATAAAATCTCATTAAATTCACAAATAGAAAACTATCGTTCATGTTTTCTCAACATCCACAAGAAAAACCGGCTGTCACCAATAATCGCGGTCGGGGGTGGGTGTCTCAGGCTCCGAGATAGCTACCCGTCCTGAACGCCTCTCGAAATGCTCCCAAGTGACCGTGCGTCTAACACAGCTTCTGCTGAGGAAATCCTACTCACTGCATTCTCGTGGTGGACGTGTTCCCACTAAAGTGAGAGGACGGAAGCAAATGGCAGCCGTCTTCAACCGGGTTGGCTGACTAATAGTCAGACTAAGGGAGATGGCTAAACCCTAATTCCAAACCAATCACGGGTGGCGTATGAGGCGTACAACGGTATGCTCACCGGTATCTGTAGCGAAGGTGCACTGGGCACCCAAGATGTTTGGCCTCATCCGAACTGAGCATTCAGTCACTGGCTCTCAGTAGGTTGCTAACCTCGCGTTTCGTCCCGTTGCCTTGCGCGTTAAGCTTAGGATAGCTGAAGGTTCCGGTTGTGGACCCCTAAGAAAACCACCTGCTTTGGCTTGGGCAACCTGTCAGTATTGCATCCACAAGCAAATCATGGACTCGGACTATCCACCCGCTCCTCCCCGATTGTACCATGTTTTGTCTGGCGCAGTCTAAAATAAGGTGGGTGTGTAATATATATATATATATATATATATATATATATATATATATATATATATATATATATATAATATTCTCCGTTGGAACCCTGAAGTCATGTGCATCATTTTCTTCAGTCTTCTTGTCCCCTAGCCCTATTCTTGACTGAGACGCAAACCTCCCCCTCGTCAGATGCTACCCATCTCTAGTTTCCGAACTACTTTCCCCATTCCTCATTAATCCAAAGCTGCCATCTGCGCTTACATCCACCAGTAAGTTGCCACCTCCCGTGTCCCGCACTTGGACTTCGCCAGCCGCGAGTTCTAGCTGATGTGGCTGAAGCCCCAGTTCCCTTCTTTTAACCATTACGTATGTACAACTTATCGCTGTTCTGTTAGTGACGATCACTCAGTTTTTGACATATTGTCTTTTGATATTGAGAACTTGTTCCTGTCAGACTCTAAATGCCAGGTTACTATTCTTGTTGACGCTAATATCCACGATAAGAACTGGCTTTTGCACACTACGACTGTGGGGCGCGAAGCCGAAGCTTTTGTTTTGGTCACCAATCTAAGTCAATTCGTTGACTTTCCCACACATTCACGATTGGGCTGGCGATTGCGCACATGCCTTCGATCTTCTCACTTCCCTTCCCTCATTGTTCCCTAATATTACCTTCCTTGTTCCACTTGGCTCATCGGACTCCTCTCTTATCTCCATCATATTTTCTCACCCAGTTCCTATGTCCGACTCCAGATGCACCTGTTGGCGTTGCGATTTAGCCAACTGGGATGGTTTTCGTGATTTTCTAGCCTCCTATTCCGGGGTGACTGTTGCCTCACTTCTGATGTTTCTTCCTCCGTTTCAAACTTCACGGAAGCTGTTCTCCAAGACGTGCTTCTTTTTACTCTACACTTTTCCAAATCCGGCAAACAACGTTCTCCTGAGTGGTTTACCCACGCTTACAATCACGCTGTATTTGAGTTTATCATTCAGATGGTGCTGTCGCTCCGGAACTCCCCCCAGGCCAGAAATAAATGTTCGCTTTCCACTCAGAAAGCCAAGGATCGTTTAATCTACCTCAAAGTCGAACGTCTAGCTTCTTCCGCTACTGGTAGCCGATTATTTTGGTCTTTCGCTGAAGCCTTTTGCCGTAATTTTTGACCCCCCATCTCTAAGTACTCCGGCTCTAGTCCGTAAACTCCATGAGGAAGTTGGGGTTTTTTACTTCCCGGTTTGCTTTTAATTCCACTTCACCCAGTTCTTCTAGTCTTCCACCTCCAACCACTCTTACTAGGCCCCCCTTTGTTTCTCTTCTCATAATCAGAGGTCCGCCAGACCTCACAATCGTCTGACCAAAATAAACCACGTGGTCCGGATGGTATTCCGCTCATCGTCCTCAAAATATGCCCCAGAATTAGCACCAATTTTACATCATCTTTTTTGCTTTTCTCTCCAACCCAGTACATTTCCCACCCCACAGAAAGAGGCCGTCATTTTGTGAGGTCGCTAAATTTTCGCGGTTTCCTCAGTGAACGCGTTCTTCGGTCCTTCTTACTGTGTGGACTACCTGCACGTTGCTTTAATGCTCGGCACTGTACGAACACGTTAACGCTACAGGAGCTTCCTCCTAGAAGTCTGACGGATTTGAGCTTCGATCGTGGTGCTAGGCCGGAAGTATTGATGCTCCAGGAAGTCTTCGTAGCAACGAGCTTGAAATTGTGGTGACAGCCGTCTTCGTTTATGCTTTTAACACGTTTATTGTTTAAGTGAACGCTGACTGCCAAGCGCGGTTGCCATTTGATCGTTACTCTTACGCACGCTCCCAAATACACGCTAACCACTATCTCTCCCAATCGCCTCGTTCTCACGGGTCGTGAAGAATACCGTTCTGGTTAACGTATTCATACAATGCCGAGCATTAAAGTAACGTGCGGGTGGTCCACACGGTACGAAGGACCGAAGAACGCGTTTCATGAGTAAACCGCGAAGTAAGGTTTAGCGACCTTACGAAATGGTTGCCGATAATATAACGTTTCTATTTTCTAACGGCCTCTATCCCCGCATATGCTTTGTCGATTGCAGAATGGTGATGCTCGCTTAGTGATTGAATTCTAGACGAAAATGCAGCAGGTCGTCCATATTGTTTGAGCGTTGTGACGATAGCGACGTCAAAAGCATTGGTCTCTGAAGTTAGTGGAGAGTTGGATTTGCTGTGGCCTGTAGCATGGGCTAAATCCGACTTCAGGTTCTCAAATGCAAGCGAACATTTCCAAGAGCTCGTTGTCGCTGGCTGAAGTCATTGGGTAGCGCCATTTTCATAAGGGGTCGGAAGCGGTCTGGGTTTGGCTTGATTATTCCAAAGGGGACTTCATAACCGAATCACAGCACTTTGTTGGTATCACGCACGCGTTTTTTTGGTTCAATGTTAACTCGTATTTGTCTGCAACGGTGTGACATCGTTTCGAATTTCTACCAAGCTCTTCAGTGTCTCCTACACAAACCGTTACGTTATCAACGTAAGTAAAAGTTCCTTCAGGACCTTCGGCCGGACAGTAGTATCAATGCTACGCTGAAAATAGGGTAACTCCATTAGGAACGCCAAACGGAATGCGTCTGAATTGACACAAATTACCGCAGGCCTCAAAGGCAGTATAGATCTCGTTTGCACGAATTGGGAACTGATAGTAATGTGCTCTCCAGGTCTAGCGTGCCGTATAATTGATATTTAGATATTTTCCTCATCATCGTCTACTCCAAGCATAGCGTAAAAGTCCAAAATGGTAAAGCGATTATTGGTCTGACTGTAGTCAATAACCATGTCTTTCATTGGTCGTAACTGGCACGAGATCGCTATGAGGATCGTGTAGGTTCAACTATATTCTCTTGTGGCAACCTTTGAACTGCCGCTTGAATAAAGTTGTCATCCTCCACAAAATTTCGTCTGGATTTGGTGGCGGTTGGTCTGATGCTATCTTACGGGTGTACAAAAAAGCAGGAGATTGGTTTGTAGAAGCTGCAAGGTCATATAAAGAGAATGATGTTTTCTTCCTTTTAAACGGTATTCAGGAACTCTTATGTAGTCTTAAAAAATCACAATCGAATAGCGCATCAGCGCACAAGTCGGGTAGGACTGACAAACGGATCCGTGGATAAAATTTGTTTTGGCCCCTGACCACGAGTGTTGCTGCTGACGCGTGCGGATGCCAGCGAAATTTCACGACCGACCGTTTGGTACGAGTGACAATAAATTCTGAGACAACTCCCAGAACTCCCTGTGTTGATCGGTGCTTTTTAGTGACAGTCCGTTGACAAATATACCAGTGACTGCTTTCGACAGGCACTTGGGAGTGGTAGCAATACTAATGAATAAGAGCGTGGAGGCAATTATTGACGCTGAGTATTTTGGCTTTCCGTTAGATCGACAAACTCTTCATTCCACGAGATTGTTAGGTGACGCCCCGTGCTGGACACCGGTGTCTGGGATACCAACTTAAGCCGCCAAAGAAACATCAGTTTAGCTGATGCCACAGTGAGTTCCTCTTCTGAAGTGTCACAATCCTTACGGGATAATCCAGTGTTAGTTAGAGCACCACATGGCTCTAGGTCAGTTGCCGAATGACACGATGGAGCCTGTTTTGGGCCAATTCTAAGGTCTTTTCTTATTCATGAGCGGATCTGCGATCTACAATTTTGTGTTCCAGAAGACGTTGATGAATGGAGTTAGACCGCATTCCCACACAGCATCATCGAGATGCTGTTCTCCTGTCACGGATTTAGAGTTACAATTCTTGGCCAGAAACCGAATCCTTTGCGAAAATCGATCAAATATTCTCCAGGATGTTGTTTACAAGTGGCCAGTAAATGAAGAGCAAAGGCCTCGTTTTTGGGTTGAACGTACAAAGACTGAATTGTTGCAATAACTGAATGGCTGACAACCGAAATGAATTTGCTCGCCCACGGTGAGATGCACTTGAATAACGTTTTGAGTTCATCTGGATTACACACTGAAATTGGATCGATGTAGTTAGTAAACGTAGAAATCCAATGCGTTCATGCGTCCGCAGCCTTAGGCGAGTCCGGATCTTCGGAAAACTGATCAGCTCGGAGAAGGTGGTCCATTAGTTTTCAGATGAATAAATTACAATGCGATGACGTACGATTGTGCAGTTGCAACAGGTACGACAATACGACATAGTAACCAGCCAATCATCTTTGTCTACCACTTGTTTGACTGTCCGTTTCGCGCACGCAACAACCGCGAGCGCTACTTCTGCTGGCTTGTGTGGAGGTATTGTACAATTCCGCGGCACAATCTAGCGTGCGGTCTTTGTACTCAGGCCCAGCGAGAATTTACGGGGTTGGCGCTCCACAGTCTTTTCCCGTTGATTTCCTCGACAGACGCGATCTCAGGGGTTGATGGAGTGTGCTTCCAATAACGGGAAATGAAGAAAGAACGACGCTGGGTGACTTAGGCTTTATTCATCTGGAAATCTCCCATACGGTAAATTGTAGAAGAAACATGCAAGCAACTTTACGAAACTTAAAGAAGGTTAATATAATAATACTTATGGAGTTAGGGAATATATAACACCCACTGCACTATCAGGGATAACCGGCAACCAGACCGCGACGCTTGGAGCGGATAACCACACAAGGTCTCAGTGGGTCAGGTGTGGTAACGAGCCCGGCGACAGTGGGGATTATTGTCTACCACAAAAAGTGACCGATAGTGGCAGGGATTCGAACCTCCGACCTCCGAGGTGGTGATCAAGTGGTCCAAGCCACTCAATCACCACCGGCCACTTGGAATATGCTGATGGCATCACATTGCTGAATGACAGTACCCCGGTGATTCAGTTCTGTCTGAAACCTTCAGTGATCGAAGTATTCAGATACGATATGCGCTTTGCACCTTTGAAGTGCGAAGTACTGTTGCAAGACTGGCAGGAGCCTGTGCCTTCAGTGAACCAATGTTACAATTGGCATCAAATAATACATTGGGAGCCCAGTTACGGCTGCAGATGGTGTTGGAGAATGAGGTCATATCATCAGTAGCGACGTTAAGAGCATATTTCGCTGTGACACCTGATTTCCGTTTAATGAACGGGTGTATGATGTCAATGTTTGTAGCGTTTTGCTTTGCGGTTGCGAGACCTGGCCACTCCGCGTTGGGGATGCTTAGTGGTTTTCCGTTTGTCTCCGAAGAATTGCTCCCGGGAACACAGGGTGGGTAATGAATAAGTTCGTCCATATATGTTGGGTGCGGATAGCAACCTTTTGATCGAGACAATCGCTCTGTATCATTTCCAACGGTCCAGACATGTATTGCGCATACGTATCGTGCTTTATTTACACTTGCTGGGCGAGCTTGTAAGAAAGGACGCTGTGGTCAGACCGTAACTTGACGTGCGGGTGTAAAGCAGCTAGTATCAGCTCTGGCTTCGGTCGGTGCTTCCAGCCTTCCTGCTCGAGGCCCAAGGGACGAGGACTGTCATTGGCTGAAGACGTCGAGAGATATGGCTCGAAATAAGAGTTGGTAGTGCGAATGCTGTACGACCTGTCTACTGAAATCTCGTACCCCGTACACACACCAAACCGTCAAACAAACAGACAAAATCATCAAAAAGTGTACGCCGAACATATATATATATATATATATATATATATATATATATATATATATATATATATATATATATATATATATATATATATATATATATATATATATATATATATATATATATATATATATATTCAAAGCTGAGTAGACCATATAATAGTCGGTGTGCTTTGAGCGAAGACGGTTCGCAATATTCAAGAATCGCCTGCAATTTTTCTTTCATGAGTGGAACGCCCGTGGCTGATACCTCGTGACTTGGGAAAGTATTACCTTCTCGACCAAATGAAAATTTTACAACGATGACAGTTCCCCTATTCTGAGAAAAACCGCTCACAAATTGTTAGCATGCAGAGAAACTCGAAGAGGTCAGATAGTGTGGTTACGGCTATCTTCGGAACGTCACTAGGATTATCGCAAATCTTGCTGTATTCGCAAACTAAGTCTATTGGATTGAAAATCTCGTCCCCGCAAACTTGTTGTGAGGTCTTGGATGTGTGTAATTGGGTGGTGATATGACGTGATGCTATTGTTTAGTGCCCGATAATCACCACAAGGCAGCTAATCGTTAAAACTAGAACGACGAGAGAAAAAACCTTGACCGAACGGCAAAGTATTCGTAAGGACACCTTCCCTCATAACTATGGAAAGAAATGTCCCAAGAAATACAACCGCGCTGCATTCGGATGCTAATAATGAGATCTTTTCAAAGATATTAAAACTAATATGATGAAATGGAGCAGCTGTAAAACAGCACTTTGAATCCATCGCATTATTTCTTAAAACGATATAATTTGGAGCTTTTCGTGAATATTTTTTTAATCTTCCAACAATCTGGAAAAAAGATAACTCAAAAACTATATTTTACATAACTCAGAATAATGGATTAGCTTCACAAAATGCCAAACACCATGTACATATGGTTACATGCACTTTTGATGCATCTGTTGGACAGCTCAAGAGTAGTGAAAAACCCAGACGTTGTAAAATTGTATCTCTCGTTACACAAACCATCCACCGATCTCAAAACGACATTCTCAGCTAGAGGTCGACCACATCTGAGCTCTTTTTCAAGTTCTCCCGGACATGACTGCATGGCGTATCAAAAATTTCATACCAAATCTGTGGTTTTTTAGTGTGTGTGAAATTAGTTTGCCATTGTTTTTTCTCAGAGAATATGACCCTTTAGTACGCAAAACCTGTCTCGAGTCACTATTATTCTCTCGCAAACAGCTACGATCTAAAGTAAGCACTCTATAAGAAAGAAACTGAATGGTTTTTACCATATACACCATGTGGATATTGCGATCCAATAAAAGCCTTCAGTTCGCTCATCGGTAGCGACATGCCCGAACTTTCCGTGGATTTCAGCGTAGTGCGTGGTAGTGAATTGACAAGAAATACACTGATGGCATGGGATATATTGTGTATATTTTTAGCACGCACCTTCCGAAGTCCCAGGAAAACTGCTGCAGCTGAAATTGGCACTGTTATCCAACTGCATCCAGTTTTGGCGAATACAACCCGTTGCATTCGTCTATTCATGGAATAAACTAACCCGCTTATTCCGGTTTACATCCTCCGTTTTTCGTTGTCGGAAGCGTTAGCCGCATAGGTTCATGTCAAGTCACAAGCCAAGTCGACTTCATGAATCCAATGAATACAATCTCGTATGAGTCATCATACAATACACGAGTAGTTCGTGGGTCTGGAAAATAGTCACGCTGGTATGCACAATGATTCACAACACAAGGCCATTCGCAAAAGTAAACGAACAAACTAGACTGTATTAGGGCAGAATGGCGTAAGGTGAGACAAGTGAAAACTATGATTCAGAGACTAACGTCCATTGAGGGCATTTATGCAAACCAAGCTGGGGTCAAGGTCTCAGGGGGCTGGCTTGTACTCACTTCGTCAGTATTCTCTCTTGCAAGCGTGAGCAAAATGGCATCTGAAAGTGAAGTGGAGAGGAGAATAATTTACAGTGTCGGTAATTCATTACAGTCAGCTAAAAGCTAGCCGGTGAGTACTTCTCACATTGAAAATGATATCTCTCTCTTCTGAATTGAGACCCGGTCGTATATTTATTTTTGCCTCACAAATTGCACTATGGCTTATTTTCGGGAGATGTCCTATTTTCCAGGTAGGAAAATCAATATTCATGCACGTACAAAATTCTGTGTTTAGTCAAATACGGTTGTGCTTTCTAGGATACCGTAATAAGTTTCCGAATCCTGAATTGGGGCTTGGATTTCTTGAAACTCTATTTCCTGTAGAATCGCTGGTCCCAATTTCTCGCGTCCAGCAATAAAACTTTTCGTAAATGAGCTTGCGCGTAGTTCATTGGTAACAGCTGTCAGTGATTTTATCCCAAGGATTCTCCACCCAGGTGACGACCTCATTCAAACTAAGCTTCACGAATTTTCCCTGCCGATTTCTCCCCATTCTACTTTCACTGTAGTCGTTGATTTCTGTGCCCAGTCGGTCCTTAAAAGGTTTGTTTATTGCAGTATAACGAGTCTGGAGATATGAATCCATTCCTGCGGGAATCGTTATTTGATCTATTCTTCTCTTTGCAAGGAAGTTCTTCATGTCTAGCGCGGCGGGTGGTAGCTGAATCCCAGATTAGTTAACCTCGTTGATCACCTCGAAAAATAACAGGCAGTAATAAATCGACCCACTCTGATAACTGCTTGTGTGCTTCAGGCGGTTTTGGCTTCAAGAACAATAATTCCTGAAACAAGTTCAATCCTATCTTTATTGCACTCGGTGATGATTAGAGGTGGGGCTTTCTTTCCGATCGATTGGCAAACTACAGACAGCACGTGTAATTTCGTAACCAGTAGACTAAATGTAGATTGATGAGGCACCCATCTAGTCAACTGCCGTTTGAGATCCCAGGGCCATAAACACTAGTTTCATCCATGGCAATTATGTTATAGAGTTGGTATTTGGAAAAGTCTATTCCATCAACGAAGCGCTTGAATGCCATTGTAAGTTTAGTAACTTCAGTATCTTCCAGTTTGAACTGTGTTGTCGATCATCTTAGGGACAGTTTATATTGTTGAAGAATGCCGTCCTACCAAATTTGTGATGCTTTGAATTCTGTTGGGGTTGTTTCAAAGTGTGGTGTCATTGCAAGAACAAATGCTTGAATATCAGCCCTGCGCACAGATATCTTCCAGTTCCGAAAATGATGGTTGCCGACCTGAACCTTACATGTACTCCTCAGCATTTCCTTCTTCTACTTGTTAACTGAAGTTATCATACTCTGCTCCCCACTTTCGGACCAGTCGGAGATCAAGCCTTTTCACATTGCAGAAAGCCGTAAGATTCTTGCCTCGAGAGTCTTCAACAATTCCTTTGTTGTAATTGACGGAATAGCTCTTTCATTTTGCACTTATCTTGACTTGATGGCAAACAAAAGCAAAGAGAAAGTACCGGTGTCAGAACTATACCTCTGTATTTCACCGTAGTGACGCACTGAATTACGATCCACATCCGTTCTTCATTAACTGCGCACTAGTGGCGTCTAAGTTCCAACTGACGAATGGACAAGCAAGAGCACCAGACCTGACTGTTCGGCCTGCGTAAAAAATCTACGGGTCTCAGTTGTTGCACGGTGGATATAACGGATGATGATAAAGTGCCAACAAAACGGTCAAAACAAATCAGTTGAGCCTTACTGCAGCAGATGCATGGAAGAATCGGTAGGCACAAAGGCTTATGCTTTGCTATTAGGATCTGCCGTTTGACCAGATTTCGAAGACTCATCGGAAACGCCCTCGGCTGAATTGTTTTGCTTCCGCCTTATCGAATCACCGGGTAGCTGACAATTTCAATTTCGGCTTATTTTCGGGGTAGGGGTTGCATTAGGAAAGTTGAAAAATTTAGCCGGGGCTCATTATCGGGGAAACAGGGTAGCACAATCTGTGCATTTGGCTGTACGTAATCTGTGCGACGCATATATTGCACCTGTTTTGGACAGCACACTTCTGATTGGCCGTTGATGAGCCATAAAGACTGGTGATGCTATTTCAGGTTTTAGTGTAGAGATAAAAATGACTCTCGGGGCGGGAGTTTCGTATTTCTATTTTGGCTACTGATAGCGTCTAGTATGAACGCATCATGTGCGCACGTGAACGTCAGTTTGTCCATCAGTCGTGGAAAACCCCACAACTGCTCCGATAACAGAAGTGTTCATACAGACTGCACGAAAGAACCACCACGATATACACGCATGCACTCAGTCTGGGTTTACATGTGCAGGTGTATAGAAGACGCCCGGCTAGCTGCATCGGGAAGTGTTGTTACCTATTGAGTCTCGAAGAGAATTACCAGCGAAATCTCCACGGTTGAATAAACAGAGAAAACTCGAATCCGTATACAGATGCGATATTGCAATGTATACATCATGGCACCAAAATAGTACAAACACGAGCAATACACAGAAAGCGAAAAACTGATATTCATGACTGACTATACATGTGACTCTTGACATTTCTAATGTATTCATATACCACGATATTGTACATACTTGTGCGCAATACACGAAATTCTGCGATGCGTCGTGTGCCACATTCGTGTTCTGATTCCGTGATATTCTGTGACAGATAACACTCCATCAATCCATACAGTATCACACGAACGTAATGGCGAAGCGAAAAAGATGGTACACGGTCATGCGGATGCGTTTCGCACCCCGCATGTGAGTTAGCGAAGAGAATAGATCGAACTCAGATCGTTGCCCTTTTTCCGTAGTAACGGTGGAGCTATCTATCGTTCTATCAGATGTCAAACCGTAATAACAGAGAGCAGAGTAGCTTCGGGCCACCATGTGAATCTATCGATGCGCGTTAATAAATAGGTATACTCGTGTGACAGGGTCAATAGACCCACAATGTCTACGTGTGCGATGGCATTCAACCTTGGTTATTTTGTTTAACATATCACTGTTCACCTGAACTCGCGCCACCAAGCGCGGTGGCCACTTGACCGTTGCCCGTGCACGCTTCTCCAATATACCATAACCTTCCTCTCTCTGCATGTAGTGTTCTCCCTCTCATGAACCTTGGGAAATATTGTCCTGGTGGTCGTGATGGTATATTGCGGAGTACCACTGTGACGGACAGGTAGTCCAAGCGTTTTGGGAAGGACTAGCGAACGTACGTAATAGGGAAACAACATGGTAAGGTCTAACCCACCTTACACGTGGGTATGATTAAAGCGAGCATCAGACATAGGAGATGTACTGATAGGTGAACCTACGTGCCTATGCATTTAAGATCGTTGACATTGTAAACACTGTTTTGTCCACATACGAACATCTTCATTCATGGACGGCCGGACCTGTTGTGCAGCGACTAGCCGGAGACTGGCTGCGATGCCTGGATGTGAAAGTCCATGTAGAGCATCGAACACAAGACGCCGATATGAAGAGGGTACGACTGGTTGGCGCAGGCCAGCAGGCTTGACGAAAAGTATTGATTTAGGACGGCACGGCGTAATCTAGAATAGCGCGTACTCGAGTGATTTCGTGGCCGATGAACACAAGTTCCTTTTTGTCAGGTTCACATTTATGAGAACAGAGAGAAGACATAAGTCGCAAGATGCAAGCATTTCGTCTACTCTTGTCAACCGCGGACGTAAAACGTGTCAGTATATATACATGGTACAGTAGGGGGGTAAGTGCAACAGTAAAGTAGGCACGATCGAAAGCTCTTACAGTACGTACGTTGGGGAGAGTGAAGTCTGTCGTGTTAACGCCAGGGTAAACAAACATTTTGGGTCAATCGTTTTTGTGCACAGAGTGCTGGCTGATGCATCATGATTAGAATAGCTTCACTTAACGCTAATAGTTTCGGTGTTGGATTGCGCAACAATGGTTTGAAACACTGGGTCAGGTCAACTTTGTGACCTGATGCAATCAAGTGTCTTCCAATCGAAGAAGCTGGCGGTTTCACGTCGTTGTGTATTGCCCCAACAGGTTGCGTCATCAAGTTTGACAGCCATTTGAGTATGTGTTCTGACACTCGTTGAGTCAAGCAACGATCCGTCCTGCCAATGTATACGTCATCGCAACCGCAAGTGAACTGATAGACAATATGTGAGACATTGGGATCAGCAAGACTGTTTGAGTGATTTTGAAAACATAACCTTTTGGTCATCTGTAGCAAACGCAACTGCGCCGCTGTGTATGTGTGGCTTAGAGCTGACTTGAGATTATAATTTATTTGATTGAATAAGTGATCTCCTTTAAAAGGCAAAGTGATAAAAACTTGCTTCTTTTCCACGTTCATTGTTTTCGCGCGCACAAGTCTCGGCCTCTGATGTTGTCTGATAAAGTTCTCCGAGTAACCGTTAGCCAGCAGCGTTCTTTTTATGAACTCCTCTTCGTTTTGTATTTGATCTTCTGTACAGATTTTCTGGGCTCTATTGAAGAGAGTTCTGACCAACCCACGTTTGTAAGCCACTGGGGCGAAGCTGGAGAATTTTAAATAACGTCCACCCCCCGTTGCTTTTCGGTGGATTCTGCGCAGTAGAGTCCCATCTTGACGCCTGGTTATTAGAATATCTAGAAAGGACTAACTGTTATCACGTTCTTCTTCGTGAGATACACTGAGGTTCGGTTGGATAGAGTTAAGAACGTTAACAAAGACTCATTTGAACTCGTGAATTTGCTAAACAGTATTGCAGTGAGTTCGGATAAGGGATTTGGTGTTGTCCTTATGGACAAGCAAGATTATTTCGGAAAACTTTTGCAAATTAATTCAAGACCCAAGGGAATTTTCTACATGTCACAGGAAAAGATGAAACCGAGGAAATAGAAAAAGACTAGCTGGATGTCTGAGAAAACTAGAAAACTCTAGCTAAATAAACAAGGCTACCTACGGAAGACTGAAACCAGGTGGTGCGATCATTTCTCGTTTTCACTGCCTGACCAAAATCCATAGAGAAGGGTGTCCTATTCGACCATTCAAGCCAGGACCAGTTCACCTTATAGGGCAACAACTCAGTGGCTATTAGAATAACTGGAATCCGTTCGTGCAGAACTTGCCAATTCTATCTTGGGAGACTGTTTTGAATTCGTGTCCACCATGAAAGATTTAAAAATCCAGAAGAAGACTACCTTCTCGTTAGACGTCACGTCACTATTCGCAGAAGCTCCGCTTTGGAGATAGTGTACTTGACATACGAGTACGTAAGTACGTCCAACATACAAATAGGCATCCCGACAGAAAATTTGAAGGGACTATTGGTAATTTGCACGCTAAAATTTGAGTACCTGCTTAACGGGTGTTTCTACTGACAAAGAGACAGCATCGCCATGGGTTCCCCACTAGGCCCACTGCTAGCGGACATTTTCATGGTCAAACTTGAAAGTGGAAAACTAAAGCAAACCACAGAGAGCTTCGCTCACTACAGCCTGTACGTGTGAAAAATTTTGTTTATTAGACCAAGACTTTAACGCATCTAACGTCCGAGAACAAATTAACTATCCTCGATGTACTGATAACCAGACGAGAAGATGGGTCAATCCAATCGCGAGTCAACAGCAAAACGACACGGAAAGGCCAATACACGAATTTTCACAGCTTCATGCCTTTGTCTCACAAGAGAAGTTTGTTTTGATTTCAGGCATTCAGAGCCCGAAAAATATGCTCATCGGAGACTTAGCAAGATGAGCTTAGTTCTGCTCAGGAAGTCTTACGAGAGAATGGCCACCCCGAAAAGTTTATCCAGATGAACATGAAACTGAAGTTGCCTGCAAGAAAGTCTCCCTGGGTACCAAAGAAGAAGCTTTTCCTGGAAGTATCGTTTAAGAGGGGTACGCACACTGCACGGTACACAAAAATCTCTTGACGCAGCTGCAAATTCAACATTCCCAACCGCAAGACTGAAATGTGTACTCTGCACCTTTCCAGTGAATCGCATGCATGTAACAGTCAAAAAGCCTGGGCTGACCCCTTTCGTGATCATGTGCTCGTTCAGGTGCGTAAGTGGAGCATCCTACATAGGTCTCGCGGCTAGGCGTTTGCCGCAGCCCATGAAAGAGCATCACCCGAGATGTTTGAGTCAAGGGAAAGCAGGTATGATTATCGGTTCGATTCTATGCCATTTGGTGGACGGTGGTCACACAACCGACCCAGAAAATGCAATCAAAGTCATATACCGGGTTCCACCTAATAGATCGAAATCAGTCCGACTTCGAGCCCTGACCGCAGCAAAGGCATTCGCCATTCGCCTACTAAATCCCGAACTACGCACACAAAAGCTCGCAGTCCAAGCTCTACAGCTGTCCTGGTCAAACCCGGAAACCAGGGATGGCTGACCGAACCTCGAAAACCCACTATCGATTATCACTCGTGACAGTGGGAGTGAAACTCTCACCACAACACGCACACAATAGAGACATGCCCGTTCCCCTCAAATTCAACATCACGACAATGACCTTTATCCTGGCCATTAGCTAAGGCATTCCGGTCTTATTTCACTTCTATGGACTGTAAGAGCACGTTTAAGGTTCATTCAGAACAATTGTTTGCTCTTCAGCGCCTAGTACCTAATGTGACAACGACCATGGAACTATTCAGAATAACCACAATCTGGAGCTCATTCTGAATGTCAGTGCCCCCTTATCAAGAAACACTAGTCGGGATCGCTCGCATTGTTTTCTACTGAGGAGTACTGTATTTAGAGAGGGAGAAAGTGAAGGGAATATAACTTTCTTGCAAGGAAAAGCATTCCTTGCCCTGAGGACTTTGCAATCAAGAAGGTTACAATTTGGAGGAAAGTGAGTACTGTACTTGAGCTGACATTATAGTCACTTAACTATGAATGGATATTTTCGGTTTGTAATCTTCGAATATTCACCAGAATTCCCTTGAAGTCGAAAATCACATGGATAATTTGGAGAAATGATGTTTGACATGTGATTCTCGATCCAAAATAAAAAGGTTTATTTCTTATCTCTTATCGGAAAGGAGGCTAATTAACTCGTGGGGAGTGGTGATTTTAAATCCACCAGTTACTCTGCCTTATGAAATACTCAGGGGTTTACTAATTTATTGGTAACAACCAACTAAGTTTGGAGTCTCTGAACATTTCACTCCTTCATGCTTTCGGAGCGTCATCGCTTATAGACTATGAGCAATTTTTTCCTTTGCGAATCCAAACCCTGACCTGTTACGACAATTTCGTGGCAGTTGTGAAATCGGTTGATTGCTGAATTTAATACTGTCGAATTACAGAAGTCATTATTCCCTCTCCCCAAAAGAACACTTCGGTCTGCCAAGCTACTGTGCAAACAGCCTCAAGGTGATAATGCGGCTGTTCATGTGGAGCCGGCCATATGTTTTACTGTTGTCAACTCTCAAAATTGATCATCACGACAGCTGTATCGATTCAAGCGCGTGACCAAATCCATGAGAAACCATGGCAAAAATCCATCACCTTCTTACCAAACAAATGGTCGAAGATTTAACAACTTCCAATTAAGAACTCACGTTTGACTTGACGATTTTGTAAAATCATATGTCACAAGTGCTCGAAAAGCGGTCACTTTCGGTCTGTCTGTGGGAATATCGGGGTTTGCGTAACTGAGATTTCTAGTACTCATCCACAACTGTAATCTGGTTTTCTGTATCTTTCTTTGTATGCTAACAGTTCAGTTCCATCTACTCATATTATTCGTATGCTGTAAATCATATGATCAAACATCCATTCATATTGGATGCTGTAAGTGTAGAACGACTCACTTCTACTTCTGTTATTCAGCATCTTTAACCCTCTATAATAATGAAGGCTGTCAACATTTCAGTTAACGAAGTTATTGATCGTGAGTTGAATGTTAGGAGCGTACGCACTCGCTTTTACTGATTTGCTCCCTGCTACTTATAGAAGCTTGTTCCAAGTTCTCCACTGTTGGTCCGAATTGTATGGAACAACGTGGTTTTTCTCAGTCATCTTTTCCGATTGTCACCAGTTCAGTTTTTGACTGTTGGCTTCCAAGGCTTCGGGTGGCATAATAATGACGCACGTTAGCCTCGACATACCGTGTCTACCGCAACAAACGACATTGCCCCTTTGATTACATGAACTAGTGAAGAAGGCAATAAAGAAGTTGGTTGCGAAAGCTGTACTGACTCCAGTAAATACGTTTGCTGGGGTTTGCCAATTGAGACACTAAAAGAAAAACAGAGAAATTTCGAAAATTTGTGTAGATTAACATAAAGCCATAACATTTTGCCGAAGACTACTTTTTCTACGATGGAATTGTAAGATCTTTTGCATCAGTTTCGTGGTTCCATGTTCTATTCCAAACATGATCTTACAACTGAAATCCTGCAAACACCAACTGACAAAAAATCCCATAAGCTCACAGCAATTAATGATCCATTTAGATTATTCTTGTGTTAGGGAATGGGCTGGCACATTGACAGTAGACGGTCTGGTTCGTTTGACAGACTGAACAATGTTTTGGTGAATAGGCAGCATGTCTCCTCCTGTCCTGAATCGAGGACAAGGTTAGACCGAACGAAGCGGCCGGAAAGATCAATCAAATGACATCTGTCGTCTGAACCGAATCGACTAATGAGGTTTATAACAAGATTAACAACTCAGAACAGCTGATTTTGAATACCACGTGGACCAATAAGTTTGCGGCTCACTATGCAACATATAAAAACTGTCTTTTTGTTGTAGGTGAGTCGAGATGGATGGGAGCCGGAAGTTCCTTCTCACTAGAGCAATGGGGGTGGTTACAAAACTTCCAGTATAACTTTTTACTCTTTGTTTTCAGTGTTTCTTCGTGATTTTCCGAAATGCTACTCACTTATTCATTCCTGATTTGCATGGTTTCACTGCTGACCAAGATGGCATGATAGTTCAGGTACCAAGTAATTTCATGGTGAACGTTTAATTTCTTCGATAAAACGGTTCCGTGCACACAATGTTGCTATTATTTTCGGAAATGCATTTTTCAAATCATTCATTTCAATTTTTTTTGGCAAAGAACGTCTCGTAGGCACGACCCCAACCGCTTTCCTCCTTTATCACATTCACGTTCACCTACATCCCTCGAATAACTTCATTCATTGTTAGGCCCACTTCAACATTGTTCGCGAAACATTCCAGGCTTTCCTTCGAAAGTAGATGCCGTTTTTTACTACGTACTTTCGCGTAAGGGCAGTGGAAGGGGCAATTACCCCATAACCACGAAGGCCCATTGCACTATTAGGGGAAACAGGCAACCAGACCCTGAGACTTGGAGTGGAGAACCACATAGGGTCCCAAAAGGTCAGCTGTAGTAGCGATCCGGACGACAGTGGATTAGTGATCTGTGTTCCCAACAATCATTTAACTGGTCTCCTGCGCATGAGCATGCACCCAAAAATTGCTAAATTTTCTTACTACCAGTGCTGCAGTATGTACGTTCTTACACAGCTATCATTACAGATACTTTGCCTGTTGGCCGTGGAAGCGTGATCGAGCGAGGCGGTCATCCAGTGCTGCGTACTAAGCTCCGACCTAATCATCCAGAATGTGAATATTCCCAGACACCACGAGAAGCTCTAGTTTTGTTTTGTAAAGTCATGCGATTGCACGAATGCTTGTTAAGTTCACACTTCACACAGGACATTGAAGTTCTTTCGCAATCGTCACACTTCGTTAGGAAAGCTGTCTGTAGCCATGATTCAACAGAGGAATTTTGCTCTTATTGCATATTCTTATGAAATCCAACAACACGACGCGGAAACAATTCCACATACCAACTATTTATCTAGCTATGCCATTTCTGAGGAAAATTCTTCTGATTGTTTGTTGACAGGAACACTTTCTATGAATCGACCGGATCTAATTCTCGGAACTAGAACTTATTTTCATGCCATTTTGTCTTCTTTGGAGTGACTGCAAAGCGGATATCAAAAGTTGATTCCCGGACCCAAGCCCGGTTCGAACTCGGCGAGATTTCCAATACAAAATCGTTTCAGCCAGAAAAGATAAACGAAATCTTGATGTAACCGGCGCTCTTCAAACCATACCAGTGTCTATATATTAATAGGCGGGTACATGCCCCCTTTTTCGAATACGCAGTGTTGAGAGCTACGGAAATGCGCCGATAACACAACTGTTTGGACACCTGACTGGCTTAAGCCACACAAAGTCCTGTGCAAACTGAACTGAATTTAAAAGCGTCGTGCGGCTGGTGGTGGTTTCTTGCTTATCAATGAGTGCGCTGTTGTGTCTCTGCCATTGTGATTAGCGGTTCTGAGGGATATACATTTCAGATACCTCGGCCTCGAAAAGATTAAATCATTATCCCAAATTACCTGCTGGTAGCCTGAACTGGAAAGTAAGTTGTGTGAATTTACTGAAAACACGTCAAGGATTTGTTCCAGAAAATTCGTCCCTATTACTGCAGCTTCCACAAATACTGTGGTTCTTCCAGTGGTCAAGAGGTGATTCACTGACTGAAGTCTATGCGTTTTACTCCTTGTCATTCTCAATGAAATGGAATTGATGAAAACATCATTTATGCTTAAAGAATTGCAACGAAATCCGAAGATGCATGAATACTCAACGAGTTTGGAACAAGTGTAAACAACCTTCTAGTGCAATATTATTAGTCTATTCATCCTGCTGCTAGAGGTGTTTCGGCAAAGCTTTTTCAGCAACCGAGCATTATAAACCAACTTATCCCAACTAGAACCATCCGAAGCTGCTTACCACAACGGGATGGATTTCTGACCTTTCAAAAGCATTGTATTTAACTGATGGGGCAAAATCTGTCTGGTTCACTATCTTGTATGTGGTTCGGATAGTTTATAATTTTTAGTGCTATTGTATTTCGATCCACCCTAAGTCCAGCAATTCTGAGTCTTCTTGATAACGAACTCTCCATTACTAAAGGTGACTTGATCGAAAAGGCCCGAAAATCCGAAAGTTCGTGGACCAGAAAGAACGGCGGTTACAGAAAATCCGTTCGTGGTGTTTTCAGATGACTACGTTTTTGTTGTTTTATTGCGTACGATGAAGTTGCGGTTAGCAAAATTTGAGTTTATGTAACAATGTCTGTTATTTTTCATCCGTTTAGTGTCGATAATTTGGGGTAGCGTTTACAGTTGTATTGCTACTATACTCTGAAAGTACGTCGAACTATTCAAAATTTTCTGTTGTTTGCACGCATACTGTAGTGGTAAGCCTATCATGAATAGCTAAACAAAGATGTGTCAGTTGTAAAACAGATCTGATAATCTACAGGATTCTCCATTTTAAGTCATCTAAGGGGATTCTACGAATACCCTACGTTTAGGTCAAATTAAAGGTACTTTGGGACGTCAGTTGATAGATGAGCAATCATGGCTCCGCACAGTAAAAATGATGGTTGCGCATTATTGGATATTCGCATCTGATTGGCCGTCAGTCAGTAGTTTAGATGACAACACTGCCTGTTTAGCGAAAGGTCGCCAGTTCGATTTCGATTCGCGGCATGAACTACTGAATCCGAAGAATGAAAGTTGATTTCTCCATTACCTGCATCTTGATGGCTCCTCGTGCAATCAGTAAATTCTGTAGTGAAAATTGTGTGAAGTATGAAATTTTCAGTTAGAGCTTTGTGAGCGTATGTTGCACGTCACTCGTCCCTTAAGTTTGCGCCAAGTTTCACAATCCTCGTAACTGTTTACCCGCTGCAAATTTTGGCACCTGACTGTCAATTTACTTATTCATGCTATACTTGGTCCCTAATTCATTTCAGCCTGTTTGACTGTGGTCGGCTTCACTAGTGGATCGATAGATATTCTGCAAGCAGTATCAGCTTCGTGTTGTATCCATGCTCAACTAGGTCTAACTGCATGTAGATACGAACAGAAACACACGTTTGTTTGGCGGCAAGTTCCATTTAGAAAACTGATGACAGTTTCCAATCGATGGCAATCACCATGGCTACATGTTGTAGCACTATTGGAATGCACGAGTGAGCAAACTTATGGATCTCACGATAGACTGAAAGAAAAGAATCACCGAACTGAACCTGTTTGGTCGTGAAAAACAGGAGCGTTTACACTTCCGTATTTTGACGATTGTTATTGTGTGAAACGAATATTTTGAAAGCTGGAGATGTAAACAGCAGAATACAATTTTATATGGAGATCGTCTCGTGCGCCAAAGCTTGAAATGTTGTTACTTTTTTTGAGTGGAATCCCAATAATAGATGGTTCATTTATACAAATATACTTAATGTCAAAATGTTTAGGTGCCATGCACCGAAAAACCATGGCGGGAACCAAAATCACTGTTATTGATGGTGTTTCATCGAGTGTTTACGGTTTCATTTCACATTTTTAAAGATTACGTCCCGAATTCGTTACAGTTAAGTTCCCATCGAAATTTCTTAACACGGTAACGTTGCGATATGATATTTAGATGCGGAAGATGATTCTTAGCGACTCAGCATCATTGATATTGTTAGACTTACCAACGATTATTCCGGTTTCATCTCACTGTTATTCCCAATAGAATCTTTCTTCCTGTTAGTAATAATCGAATAATAAAATCTTAAAGTAAGTACAGAACATTAGTTTCGTATGGACTCGGGAATATATCCACCGAAGTGCGTACTGCAAATAATTCTATGGATCGACAATTTCCCGGAATTCCTCCTGACTAAATACGCTGGACTAAACTGAAAATGTACTGTCTCAACAGCGCACACTTGCAGTTATCGTGACATCTATCCAAAATAATTGATTATCTATAACAATAAATACCCGGATTTGCTGAATATCATAAAACACGGTTAGTTTCCAAGAGCAGGTGAGTTTAGTGAAGTCTTCTGTTTCCCACATGGTAACGGTTTATTGATAAACCGAGGTGAAATTACATCCGAACAAATTTCTGTGAAATGTTTTGTAAATTTCACAAGAAATGATTAACAAAGCACCTCTCGATATCTTTCTTCACTCCTTATGGATACTTGTTTTGCGACTCAACTAGAAGTCAACATAGGTGATAATTTTCTGATTTCTCTGACTTAATTCTGTCACAATTTCAACTATTTTGAAGGAAATTATCAGGATTTGATTGCCTCCGTGACCTAGGAAGCATGGATACAATTTTTACCGTTATCATCAGAGACGAAATATAGTCCAAGCAAAGTTAAACAACTCGCATGAACGTCATTTAAAATCCCACGTCACGGAATAAAGAATGGGGTTCTATTTTAAATAACAGCCACTGTTAATAACGGCTAGCTTCCATGAGTTGTTTGAAACAGTAAAATTCTCTTTTAGGCCGGTCGTTCGATTCGGAACCTGATTATCATTATTATTATTAATTACAATTACAATGGGCACAACTGCTCGATTTATATAATTCTGTGGCTTCCTCCTGTCAAGGACGTTTTCCAGTACCCTTCATTTATATCTGGCTAGCTAACACAACCTGTTACGTCATTCCACCACGATATTTGAACAGTCCCAGTAACAGTGTGTTCAAAAACAAGTGAGAAGATAAAAAAAGAGGGGCAATCCCAAAATGGTATCGAATTCAACAGCAATACTAGCTAATACTTATTCTGTGCGGTGTGTTATGTTTATTCAACTTTCCAAGTGTTCCATGAGGGATTAAAAAACCAAATATTATAGCTGCCTATCCACGCTTATTGTTATCAGCATGACTCAATTTGTACGATATAAAGTACTGACTTCCATTTCTTTATACATGATCAACGTGACACGAGCTCCGTGACGGAAACTTGAAAAAGAAATCGGTGAAGCGTTTTAAAGTGAGCAAGACTTTCAGCATTGGTACAACTGTTTGATATTGAATCTGGCGTGAGTAGGAATTCTCGTTTACAGTTCAGGAAATAGTGTCGGTTATGGATTTAGTGGAGTTGGAAATGGTGGTGGTCTTCGGAAATAATGCTGAATGAAACAGTGGTTACGTAAAAAGAAGATGAATGTCATAAATCTGCATATACAAGTACGTTTTCCCGCACGTAAATGCACACGTACTCCTCAACAAATTGGTTTGTTGTTCATCTATAGAGGCCGAAAATGACTAAACACCCTCTAGGAGGTGGGCTTGCACAGATAATCACACGGCTTTTGACGGTGAAAACAAGTTTGAAAAATAAACAACATTAAACTCAGCATTGCAATCACAACCAATATCAAAATCCTCCACGTTGTTGGACCGACAGTAAAACAGTCCTGGTTGAAAGACGTTGGTTGTTTATTCCACTCGCACAAGAATGTGAACTCGATGATTCTGGTTTAGAGGTATTCACTCCCAAATAGTGGGAATGAAAAAAATCATGTTTTCCCGGAGAAGCACGAAAAAGGACCCCTAAAAATCAGTTTTCTTTTTGATGACTGAATACGCTCAGAAACATTGTGCTTTTGTTGTTGTGATTGGGAATTATGTAAGGCGGATCCAGTAATACCGTTATGGAGCGATCTGTCCTTGCTAAAGGAGAGCATCCGTCGGATATTGATTGTTCGTGATCTTTCTACACAAATATCTAGAATAAACCGTGCGGCCAACTCGAAGACTGTTTCTATGTTTGTCCGATTGTAAGCCGAACATTCAATGTGGATTTGTGCCCCAATCTGGCGACTTACCCACTGAGCCCGTTCCGGTTTGATTGGTTGATTGTAACATGATTGATTCAGGGCATTGGACGAAGAAGAGGAAGAGCAAACAGAGCGTCGATCGGATTTGCATCCGACCAACATCAAAGGGATGTGAGGACAATAATTTCGCACCTCACCCACCCATGTCTGAATGATATTATCCAGGCTTGTAGGACAATCAACTGCATAACACAACAAAATTAAACTTGCTCCAGGATAAGCAAGCTGACGAATTTGATCGAATTCCTCCTGACCACCAGTATCCCACAAACCGAGGGTGACTTGACGACCGTCAGGTAAATCAACTTCTTTCGCTGTTGTTTCAAACACAGTTGGAATGTAATCCTCTTGGAATTTGCCATTCACGTAAGCGTATAATAAAGCGGTTTTTCCAACCATTCCGTCACCAACAATCACTACTTTTCTTGATAAATCCACCATGATGTTACTGAATAAATTTTAAGATTTGGCACCGACGTTTTCGCAAACTTAATGAACAAAGAAATTGGAACATGAGAAAGAAGCACAAAATTAGTCTCGCTTAGGCGATTGTATATGTGCGTGACTATGCACACGCACATTGTTGGATTTGAATACGGCGCTGCAGGCGGATCAATCGTACGATGGTAGTATATGTCTCTCTCTGATAATTGGTCAAACGGAGCGTGCGATCACAGTAGATTACAACAGAGTGCATAGACAGATCTATTCTAGCTTAAGCGTACAGGCAGCAAAGATAGCCTGTCTGTAAGCCTACACATATAACATACATACACACACGTTCGTTATGTTATTTGTGCGCCTTTTCACTCTAGATCACGTACGAAGTTACTTGTTTGCACATGTACACACAGATGGTCAGCTGCGATAAAACATTTAAGTTGACTAAAAGTGGCATACTTCAGCTTTATTGCTAGCGTTATTCTAGAAAAAAGGATGATAACCAGAAACATATCTGGGTTTTGTTCACGAGGCCACTAATCTATCACTAACTCACCAAAGAATCACTTTCAACCTATTGGTAGGACAAATCTTACCGGGATGTCAAATAGTGCAAGTATATTTAGGGTAAATTGCTCGGCGTAGTTTCACGATGGTTTAGATACGAATTAGGATTAATTCACTCACTAAAACGGACAGCAAAGTGCCTGACAAGGATTTCAAACGTGTCTGGATCATGATACGATGATAAAAGTTGACAATAATACGTCGCATACATGTTTCACATATTATAAGATTCATCATACAGTGTAAACGTTCAAACCAATGAAAACCATGGAAGCACTGAGCAGCTGTATCATCCTTGTTAAGAATCATCAGCATTGCACATCCAACGAGCCCCAACTGGGACTCGAACCCGGGGTGGACAACTGTGAATCGAACACCATAACCGCAAGGATACCTGGGCTGACTCTTCACGGTTTATTGACCTTATACACTACACGGTATAGCCCCTTTACGACACCGGCTTTGAATGTTAGCAGAGCATGTCCGGCACAGCGAGGGATTCCCATGACGGACGGCTTCTCCGAAGGGGCCCAAGTACAACGGAGGCTTTCCGGTAAATAGCCCACAGAGCTTCGTTTGAGCGTTCATACCGCACCGTAAGTCTTACATTATGTAAGATCTAGTCTCCTCCTCCTAATGCTGCTACGCGCACACACACACACATTCTCTCTCTCTATCATATATATATATATATATATATATATGGTAGTAAGTAGTATGTTAACGTGTGGACAAAATTCCCCCGGAAGCACACGACCAGTTTCGCGGTTGTTGCCGCTCATCAGGTATGCGTACCCGGTACTCCTCTGCCCACTCGTCTTCACACTTGTACACTCCGATGTTATATGTTCACTAGAATCTAATTTGAATCGTCTGGAGTGTGAATGGATAATCTTCATTGAAGAGCCCACAAATGAATCACAACTGTGATTTCTCAATTATTCGTATCTGGGTCACTGCTAACCCAACGAACAACGCGGCTGCATATATATATATATATATATATATATATATATATATATATATATATATATACAGTTGAAAAGACCGTGTGGACCAGCACAACCAATCAGAAGTGGTCTACACTATCCCATTTCTAGGATGTGATGGGGAATAAATAGGCGAGGCAGGCAAACAATTATGCACTCGCCCACACGAACACAAAAATGCATAAGAACGCGCCGATCCACACCCACAGATTTGGAACTATTCCACATGAACGGGTTATATTAAAATCGATAGCGTAAGGGTGGTCGCCTAAGCAAAGAAGAATGGTGAGCACCTGGTCCTCGAAGCCTTCCAGTCGATCAGCTCGCTCAATCGATAAACATTACGTCACCCTGCAATACCAGTGCCGAACGATCGAGAAGCGAACAGACTAGAAACACATCGCAAACACAACTTAGTTTTCAAGCGATTTTGAGTCTTTCTGCTGAGGTGATGGCTAGTGACTCAAACCTGAGTCTGCGTCACTGAGCTGCGGTGATACAGCTCACACGGAAGAGATACCTTTTGCCTCTATAATAAGTAATTAATGGCAAAGATCAAACAAACCTATAGGGAGCAGATGTGTTGTCGTGATTAAAATCACCAACCACCAGCTGAAGGTTTTACCTAGTAAGATTGTTGGAAATGGTACGTAACAGTCGAAAAAGGCATTAAAGTTTGATTACAAAAGGGATGTAGCAATGCACGGGTATGCAACTATTTCGTCCCTGTGGTCAGAAAATCGTGTGGAACGTTGAATCTCCAGTCAACTATGTTCGAGGAATAGCTTGAAGGCAGACTTGCAGAACCAAAACGATTTAATACGTTATAACTCTTCCTCAGGTCTTCTTTCTGCTTAATTCTCTGTTGCACAGATAGCATTCGAAACCATCTTCCGCATTATGGCTTTGCCAAGATTCCTATGAGGAACAATCGAGTGATTGAACTAATCAACGAGGGTACAGTGATTTTTGATGGAGGAGTACACCCAACAACCGTCTTGCTCGTGTTTCTTGATCCAATCGATCGTGTGTGATTCAGAAGATACGAGTTGCCGGTGGTACAAATAGTATCCTCGAATTCTTCGGACAGATAATAAAATTCGGTAAATATGAATTACGTACAGACCCTGTATCATGATGAGATACTGACAATAATCCAATGATATTGAACAGGAGAAAACGTGGCACAGCTAACCAAAGGGCGCCCCCGACATACGCCAATGAATTGGTCATTTTGCGCAAATACAACAGCAGAAGCGAAGAAAAACCAAGAACACCGCTTGTTTGTGATGGATACAGTCAAACCGTCAATTCACGACTACGGAGGTCAGCAATGACTTTTGCGGGGCCGGAGCCTTCTTTGAGATCTACGTTTGACACCATATTATCCGAAGATCAACCTATCTGACTCGTGCTTACTGAATCCAAACCACTCGCAACCATCAGTGCCTCATGGGGAAATTTCGGTACATTTTATGCATCCTGGTTTACAAGTGTCATCCTGCATTCTTTAGGTTGCCATTCATCAGGTAATTGAAAGGTAGTGTGGAGTGATGGTGTATCAAAACGTAGTGATTTTGGAGCAGCGGAAAAACAACAAAACTGTTGTTTGAAACAGACCACGGAGAGATTATCAACGAAGAATTAAACGATCAAGCATGTCAAATGTATTTTCGATATCAAGAATTTGGAATCATTAATGATGAAATCTAAGCGCTGAGCTCAGCTATTCGGAGCTCTTGAGAACCATCAACTTGAGCAGCGATGAAGTGTTCAAAATCATTGAGATGACTGTTAACTACAGAAGCTGATTTGAGAAAGACATACCAACAATCCCACGTAACATAACTGGTTTGTCAATGTCTCATTTAAGGGGGCTGACTAATAAAATGGCTCGGAGAAATGACAGAAGCCACCTACACTGGAAGGTTGAATCAACAGCCGTACATACGGGTAGATGGATCGTCAGTATCGAGTACACTTAGTGCCATCCGGATGTCTCGGAAAAGCTCTATGTCGGTAGTCAGACAAACCTACGTCGCAGTGTCAGTGGGAAACAGCAGTTCGCAAGTTCGATCACATGTTTGCATGAGTCTACTTCAGAGCAAGTCTTTGAGCGGATAGACGCCCTAAAACATCGGCGGACACTTTCCATATGTACTCATCAGTGCAAATCCCAGCATTAGCGATAGCAAGAAAGTACGGCCCAGAGATTTGGAGTGTTGAAAGAAACAAAATCCCGCGAAGTCAGTCAGGATAACAGCTGATTGAATCGATTCGTGTCATTTTCAATACGGCGTCTTCATCTGTGACCTACGAAGAGCCGATCAACGTTTACAGATGAAGAAAGAATGTCAATAAGCAGCTTGTGATGTTAAGAGCAATCGCGATCAACCAATTTGATATGACCGTATTGTAAGCCTTATATTTTACTTGATGTTTAGTGTAATCGGTCTTATACGAACTCTCTGTTCCAGCAGATCGCGATGAAGTATCAGAATGTGCCGCTCAAGATGGGCAAAAAGTCAATTATGTCTGAATCACCGAAAGTGCTCGAGCAACAATTGCCAAATGCTTCCGTGTGACTCCTTTCCGGGCCGACGGGTTCGCTAACGCGCCAGTTCGTTGGATTTTGTGAACTAAGTACACATGACCAGAGCTGACATTTTGCGCGGGATCGGATCAGCTGGCAGACCCGTTTGAGCCAAAGCTTTATCTCACGGAAGATTTTGCGACTTCCAGATCAGAAAGCAGTACACCAGAACACACGGAACTACCCGCAACATAAAACCACTTACTTTTGATATGTCCTGATTTTCACTGAAACATTATGTAACTATGCGAACACCCGAACGCTTAGCATTATATAACGAACCTATGTGGAAAGCACTACTGGGCGCAAAATAATGCGTCTAGAAAGTGTCTCCTTGTGCTGTAAGAATCAGCGGATACAAAGTAGTTCAGTTTAGAGAGGAAAGTCGTACAAGATCAGACGAGAAAATGTGTCACTTCTTATTTCAAAATTATGTCTGACTACTTAGAAACCAATAGCCTCACATCGTCACTATCAAATTATTCAGTCAATACAGTTCTATATCCTAGACGGCTCACTGCCAGGCAGAAGCCGGACCAAGTGGGGTATAGAACACTTGTTTTTGCGACCACTACATGCTAACAGCAGCTTGTGTGGCGCTCATTTGAATGACTGAGCAGGGAGATGTTCACAAAAATGATTGTGCATAGGGACGCGTGCTTGTTTTACCGTCCAGCTGGGTGGAAACAGAAATTTAGAAAACGGAATTATTACACTCATGGAGTGCACCTGACAAACGAGGATGACAGTGCGATTAAAATAAACGAATTCCAGATCGTCAGTGTTATCATATCAACCAATTTCAAGACGGTTTCAGACGATTTCGACATTATTTCAAACTCGACTAGTAAATTAAGTGACCCACTGTAAACAAACGGTGTCTTTCATGACATCGATCCCTAAGAATGTGTTAGCGATCCCAATACGCAGCTGTTATCTTTCGGTTTGTGGAGATGAATTTGGATGAAAGCGGAAGAGCATTCAATTTAGATCAAATCCAATGTTCCGCGGAACTAATCTTCAATATTGTCGACTGAAACGAGTATCACCGAAAGTTGGACACGGTTTTGATGTTCACGAACGTACAACATTGAGGACCATTTGAAAACACGTGTGAGCGAAAGACAAACGTGGAAAAACAAGCTTGGAGATGAAATCTAAATAAACCGTGGAACTCACATTACAACGAGATAGGAAACAATAAAAAGAAAGCGAGTAAACGTGAACAAAGGATGAATTCAAACTCAGTCGACTGGGATTAGTCTGGGTAATAAGGAACAAGCGGTGAGTGGGGTAAGTCAGAATGTAGAATAAACAGACAAGGTCATGTGAGTGAACAGATGATATAAAAAGAGCGAAGGGGATTATGGGGGGAGGTGTCAGTGCAGGTTGGCAAGATTTGCTTTGAGACTTTTCCAACCAATATCTTTTATCCTGACCAGTCTTTTGGCTCGCGGAACGGTCCCCAGCCATGAAAACACCGCTTAAACATATGTGGTTCCATATTCTTGGTGGTAAGTTTCATCTGTCGAGGCCGGTCCCGCTGAGTGTTGGTTAAATGTTTTTGATACAGTTTCGCCGCCTGAAGTGAGAGCTTCTGTTCAACATCTGACGTCCGTTTACCCCACCACAGGTATATCTACAGGACGTATGAGAAAAAATTACGTGGAAGATATAAACTGCTCATGAAATAATCAACGATGCAATCTTAATGCCCTACAAACAATTCAAAACCACAGCAGAAAAGTAGGTTTAGGAATTACCGCCAGTGCACATTCACCGAGCCCCAACTGGGGCTCGAACTGAGGATACATGATTGTGCCAAGCACGTTACCATCAGGCTAGATCTGAATTGTATCAAACGCATCTATACCCTTCGAGAAATTTCAAAAAAGTTTTAAGTATATCTTCCATGTGTTCACTATGTGATTTTTCCTCACCTCAAAGTAACTGTCGACTCAATTAAACGGCCGGACAGCTCCTTGGCATTGACTTTTGGTGGGCATTCTTATCAACACATCCCCGTTTACGACCGTCCAAAGTTGATCTCGAACTCATTCACGTTCAGCACGAGTGATATGCATCTAAGTTGTCTTCTCTCTTCATCTGAGTAAAATGATTTCTGCAATAGCTCTAAAAACCACCTTGCAATAATTATTAAATAACATGCTTCAGCATGAGTGCAATGGAAGGGGCATACACCCCATAGTCACAAAGGCCCACTACATTATTACGGATACATGGCAACCTGACTCTGAGATTCGCAGTGGAGAACCGCCTAAGACTCCAATAGGTCAGGTGTGTCAACAAGCTGAGCGACAGTACCGTAGACCACCAAAGTGACCGGCAGGGGAGAGATTCGAATCTCTGATCTCCGAGGTGGTATTTAAGCCCTCCAAAACATTCGACCATCATCGGTTGGATGGCTGTATTGAAATTCTTGCATGTAAGCGGATGACATAGCTTTTCTAGCTGAAGATCAATGCCGTGGAAACCATGTTTGTTTAATTTTAGTGATTGAAGTAATGAAGGCTATTTTTCTAGAATGGCACTCCGGGTGCAGATAAAACGATGTGAAGAAAAAGACAAGTGTTGTTGTAACGCATTATCAGAGACCGCCATTCCCATTCTCTCTGATGTAAGTGTTGGTATCTGCTTATACACTTACTGGGCTTCGGGTCATCGGGTTTTCATTCTTTTTATGGCTTTTGCAGATCGTCTACGTGCAACCCCCACAGAAGAGCGCAGCATTCAGCACATCGGGCGGCCCTGCGTGTCCGTGTCGAATCGCCGTCGTTTTCATTGTGTCGTGGGCGCATTCGTTATCGTGTTACAGTTGTGAAGTACCTAACAGGCTAATCTAGGCATTACGACGTTACGTGTATCTAGCTGAGTACCGGTAAAACATCTGATGAGATCGCAAAAGCGTTCAGACCATTGTGGAATTACCGTCAGTCTTCAGGTCAAGGGCAGTGGGAAGTCATCCCGTATGAGCCCCATCACATCGTACTCTTCTGACTCGGCTGGATGTCGGTGCTCCGCCAATAAACCTTCAGGGTCTGGTCCAATTTCCTCCTGAATAGTGTCTCGGTTTCCTCTTCCACCACTTCGGTCGGTAGAGCGTTCCAGAGATTGGTCACTCTCCTTGACAATCGATAGATGGCCGGTAAGCCGGTGGAATGCACCTTACGAAGCGCCAGGGTGTGTTCTCTGGTACGATCATTATTCCTGAGCGGGAATTCCGACTGTAGTTCCCGGCCCAACTCATCACGGATTATTTGCCTGGCATAGATGAGGTCGCCTCGAAGACATCGATAGGCAATTGGAAACAACTCGGTGACCTCCAGGCGTTCCTCAAAGTTGAACCCACGCAATAAGGCCACGAGGCGTGTGGCAGAACGTTGCATTCGTTCCAGTTTGGCCACTTCCGCCGCCGTGCACGGGTAGACAGCCGGACCGCCATATTCCAGACGAGGACGTACATGTGAGACATAAAGCAGTCGGAAAGTGTCCAGGGGTAGGGGCCCAAATGAACGGCGAATGGGACTAAGTATCTTCCACGCTGAGGCGCACGCTCTCTCAGTGTGTGCTCCCGTCTTCAGATTGTTGGTGACAACAACTCCGAGGTCCTTTTCTCCCTGAGTGTGATGGAGTACGATACTCCCAAGGCGGTAGCCGGAAGTATCGTTGGGGCCACCAATCCTCGTGCTCGCGCATTTGTCCACGTTTATCGGTAGACCCCAGGTGGTCGACCAACTGACGAGAGTCTGCAGATCCTCTTGTAGTATCTCGCGATCCTCTGCCGATCGAATGGTGGGCCACATCTTTAGGTCATCGGCGTAGATAAGGCATAGAGATCGAATGATCTGTGGTAGGTCGTTCACAAACACTAGAAACAATAGGGGTCCTAGCATTGAGCCTTGCGGCACGCCACTGCCAACTGGATACCACGCGGACTGGGACTGTGCAGCTCTCACGGAAAAGGTTCTCTCGACCAAGAAATCCTCAATCCAGTGAAGCATGGGCCCTGAGATGCCGATGGCCCGGAGTTTCAGCAACAGCCCATTGTGAGGAACATTGTCAAACGCCTTACTAAAGTCCACGAAGATGACGTCCGTGACATATCCCTCGGCCTTGGAGTTCGACCAACTTTCACGGGAAGTCAACAGGTTTGACAGACATGATCTGTTCCGCCGAAAACAGTGCTGCTCTGCGCATAGCAGTTGACAACGCTCCAGATGTTCACGTACGCGAGCAGCCACCAGCCTTTCCATGACCTTTCCAGCTACGGAAGTGAGGCTAACTGGGCGGTAGTTAGCCGAGGTGGATTTTGCCCCACCCTTGTACAGCGGAACAACGACTGCTTTTTTCCACTCCCGAGGTAGACTGCCAGTGGCCAACGTAAATTGGACAACCGCGTCAGTGGTGTAGTTAGCTGGTCCGCCAACTCCTTCAACATCAACGGATGCACGTCGTCCGGTCCCGGTGACTTATGGGTTTTGATGGATTTGAGCATCTTATTCACTTCCGGCTCTCCAAAATCATACATAATGAACAGCGGCGGGCTATCCAGCATCGGGATTGGCGCACCTTCATCCACAGAATAAACTGACAGATAATGCTTGGTTAATGTCTCAGCCTTTCCGTCATCTGTTGCAATCATTTCGTTGTTGTTCATCAGCGCCGGGATACATACCTTCGCTCTGGTGCGGCGCTTGGGTGCTCGCACTGCATCAACCGCAAGGGCCTCCTCGAACGCCATCCGCTTTATCCGTTTTTGTTCGGTACATTGGTTACGAATCCTGCGATAGAGATCATAACCCTCACCTGTGGATCGGAACCGCTGCCAGGCCCGATTTCGTCGCTTGAGCAGGCGTCTGAGCTCCAGAGCAAACAACGGCGGTTCCTTCACCCGGGGTCTACGCCGGTTGAGGGGCAGTAGGTATTCATAAGGTACAAGATACCGTCACGAATAAACGCCTAAGCTTCGTTCACATCGTGGTGGACATCTAAATCCGTGGGAAACCAGTTGACGTCTAACGCCGCTCTCCGGACATCTTCGAATGGAGTGCGCCAAACATTACGTCCAATGTGTGGTTTAAGGGATGGACAAGAACCACTGCGCCAGTGAATTTCTAGCACCATATGGTCACTGCTTCCAAGTGGAGGAAGATGTTCAACCTTATCGATGTCCGAGCTCCTGGGAGAAATCAGCAGATCTAGAATGGAACCGTGACCGGATTGCCTCCGGGTTGATTCCTGAACATGTTGGTGCAGTGCCAGTTCTTGGACCGTTGTCAGTAATTCCCGAGAGAAAGGATCTGCCCCGGCCGCTGTCCTGCCTGATGTCCGATCAATATGCGGAGCATTGAAGTCGCCCAGGACGGAGCAGTGGCCCATCTCATCAATAAATTCATCATATCTGGAGGAGTGACCGCAGGTGTCCGATAGATGACCCCAACTGTCCTAAAGCCTCCGGCGGTAAGTTTGACGCGGCACCAGATAGCTTCATCGAATCCTTGCGGATCTGCGAACGCCTCTAACTGCGCGGTTCGGATGTCTGATCGCACGAACAATACTACGCCTCCACCAGCTCTGATAGTTCCTATCGACTCGGAATAGGGTGTAGCCAGAGAGGGACACTTCAGAGTCTAGAACATTGTTACTCAGCCACGTCTCCGACAGTGCTATCATAGTAGGTGAGCTGGACTGCAGCAAGTGTTCCAGGTCATCTCTTGTTCAGCAGACCACGGACGTTAGATAAAAGGATGACGACGCTGCCTCGGCCTGCTACCACCTCCGTTTGTTCAGGGCGTCCTAGCTTGGGGGGACTGACAGGGACACTAGCGTGAGCGGCCTCCACCGGAAGTGAGGGCGCCGTTTCTGCACCCGAAAATCCCGAATGATCAAGTCCGTTTCTCTTTGTTCCATTCGTTCACGTCGTTCAATCAACGCATTTCTATATTTCTCTCGATCCGCAGGGTCTAGATCTCGGTGCAGCCACACTTGCTCGCCTTTTAGCCGGTAAGATCTTCCTAACACAGAAGTCGCGGCTTCCTCAGAGTCCAACACTACTTTCAGTGGACGGGGTCGTTCAGCGTCACTGGCTTTGCCAATTCGGAAGGCTGATTTTACCCGCAAATTCTCTGCAGTCTCCTCCTCCCCGGAGACAAAACGTTTTGTTAGTATACTCCGGAGACTCGCAATATCGTGGTCCAGACGTGCCTGTGCCGTGGTCTCCTTTGTCTCAAGCAAGTTCACTATTAGGAAACACAGTTTCCTCGACGGTGGCGTTCTTCGTGGACGATCCGCTGTTGTTATCCAGGCCGGTCTACTTTCATCCGCGGTGGTGCTCTGTTGGCTGGGTTTTGTTCCTATGATACCGTCCTGTGCTTGAGTAGCCACATCAGTGCCAACTAGGTCCGCATTGTGGCAGGTAGACTTAGATAGCTTCTGGCGGTGGCGGCGTTTTGTTCCGGTTGGATCAGTGACCGATGTTGATGCCACCTCTGCATACGTAGCACAGTCAGAAATAGATACCTCGGCGGAATTTTCCCCTTCTAACGGCGATGATGTCGGCGAGAGTGATGATATTGGCGAAGAAAAAGACGATGATGATGCCGCTGATTCTGCTGCTATTGATGATGATGAACTGATTGATGGTGCTGCTGCTAATGATGACGACGAAGTTGATGACGCTGCCGTATCTGTGACAGGAAGAGCCATTTCCGCCGACTGCTTTGCCGGCCACACAGGTGTTGATAGCTCGGTGCATTTGATGCACAGCACCTTTAGCAACGTTGCACGGCATTTGTCCAGGGCTTCGTAAAGATCAATACTTATTTCGGAACACTCAAGATGGACCCAACCATAACAACCATCACACTGAAGAGATCTGTCGCGTGAGCGAACAACTTTTGAACAAACTAGGCACTTGGATGCAACATTTCTGACTCTTTTTGGAGGCATTGTGGGTAAATTATAGTCCACAGAATGACACAAACACAGAAAATACTATTTCAAGTATCACGTCGGGAGACTTGCCGGTGTAGCGCATTTTTTCATTACATGCAGTGGAAAGGGTACACCTTATAGCCACAATGGCCTACTGCACTATTAGGGAAAACCAGCAACCAGACCCTGAGACTTGGAGTGATGGAAAACCATATAGGGTCCCGAAAGGCAAGGTATGGTAACGAGTCGGACGACAGTGAAATACTGTAAATCACCAAAGCAACCGGTGATGGCGGGGATCCGAACCTCCGACTTCCGACGTGATAATTAAACGCTCTAAACCACTTAGCCACCACCGACCAGAAGACTACAGTCTTGCAACGATTGCTAACGAGAGATAAACGATAAACAAGTGATTTACCAGCGGTACCAGAGCTTTAACTCACCACTAAAAACCGTGGAAGCACTGAACAGCTGTATCGTCCTTCTTTGGAATCATCAGCAGTGCACATCCAACGAGCCCCACCTGGGATTCGAACCCGGAGCGAACGACTGTGGGTCGAACACCTTAACCACGATGCTATCCGGGTTGGCTACCACTGGCTCATTGACCTTAAATACTGCATGATGTAGCGCCTATCATAGAAGTTGATCACCGTGCGGTCATTCAGTTGTCACCCTTGGAAAACAGATGACGAAAGGCTGCTATTTCAAGTAGTGCTGTAGTAAAACAAACCATCGAGAAACAGTCCGGATAGCCCGGTAGTTAGGCTTCCGACTCATAACCGTTCACCCCAGGTCCGAGTCTCCATGAGGCTCGGTAGATGTGCACTGCTGATGATTCCTAACAAGGAAGAAACAGCCGCACAGTGCTCCCATGGTTTTCAATCGTGAGTTAATGCTTTTTTAATGCATGGTGAGTCATCTAATCCAATCAGGTCCCCTACTACTGAAATGAACGAGTGATTTTCACGGTCTTTCAACGATGAGTGGAGTGTTACCATTGCTCACTCTAAGGTTACCACTATTTATGGGCAAAAAATAAACATGCGCTGGTAAACCACTGATTGGTAATAAAATGAGACGTCAAATCTACGATAGTCCTGGGCTCGGGCACTCTTTAACTGGATGAGCAACAGGCACCAAAGTTATGAAAAACAGGATTTGATCTCTAGATTGAGGAGAAGTTGGTCGCAACTTACTTGGTTTCCTGTATCTAGCATCATCACGTCATCATCAGCCAGATCGTCTTGACAAAAATCCGAGCACTTTTCGGATGCGCAGAAGTAGCCCTGGTCGTTTGATAAACGGAACAAACGGCCGTACTGTAGAAAGTCAGCCGATTGGTCTACTTGTCGTTTGTTACCAACACACTTCCAGAACAACTCATTTTCGGTGGCCTCGTATAAAATCTCGAAGCGAGTATCAGGCTGGCAGCAAGAGGTTAAAAAATTGAAGCAGACGGACACCAGATCTCGAAATAAAAAAGCACGGTTCAACAACAACACTGACGTGAAGAAAGTTCATTTATTCGGGTCATGGAGTAGTCTTAAATTTGAGTTCAACAGCGTGCTCATACAGGATAAAAATATCCGCGAAATACTAGTCGGTGCATCGAAAAAGATCAGTAACACCGATACAAACCTTGAAAACGTAGAATAGCATTTTCCTCATGTGACTAACAAATTGAAAGCGGCAGGTTGTAACTGGTGACCCAGTCTGGCCCGCAACTGTTTTCCTTCCGATCTAAACAGATATCCTAATGTGGAACAAAAACCTCAGGAAGTGAGCGTTGTTTGATTCGCATACGTTTCAGCAACGGACAACAAACACTACGCATGGGTGCGGTGGTATAAGTGGGCCCCACATCAAGGAGTGTACTGTTGTGCGAAGCGGAGTTGTAAACCATGAGTATAAGGCTGGGGGCAGTTCGTATCACTAGGCCTCAATAGATCGGTCAACAGGTCGCGTAAAGCAAAAGGCTCACGAACGAACTCAATCACACAAATCGAAGAAAATATCTTCCTTATGTATTAGAGATCCTTAATGAGAGCGTAAGATAAAAATGACTTACATCTTTATAGATTCGTTTGCCAATCTTTTCCAATAATTCTCGGTCATCAGGATGTGCGTGCTTGCCGATCCACAACCAGACAAGTGGGGGTGGTTGATGTTTAACGTCATTCCGATCCGGGGCAAATATGATCCCGGGTACTTTTACAATGTAGCAAAAGTACGTGTTCATGAAGCTGGACGATGGAGGGACCTGAAAAAAGATTTGACGTACGATGAAAACATAACCAGTAACGAAATGCGATGAAATCAGAAGAGAAACTAAACATTGAAAAACTAGACCACATGGATCAAATAACTGGGTTGGCGTTCATATGCGATTTCTTGTATGACCAGTATGTGGACAGTGGGCAGCAATATTACTGAATGGTAGACTGTGGGCGTCGACAAGATGTGACATCAAAATGGAAGGATTTTAACTGAAACTGCCGATCACATGGCATATCCTAATTGCTGCGTCGTTGCACAGTTAATCAAATAGGTTCTATTACATAAATCCTCATAGGAACCGGAGAAAATCAAAAACAGACAGTTTGCCAGCGACGCATGACAGTTTCAACCATGATGCAGACAACTGAGATGAACTCTGAGGTCGTTGGGTTGCAGTTATGCACCTTGGAAGAAGGGGAACGAATAAAAGTCAAGCGAGCCTGGACAGCCCAACACCTCCCAGAGTTTTAACGTTTTGTTCCTGGTCGGACCAAGGATTGAGCCCATCTGCGCGACATTCACCTACCAACAATTGAAAACGGCAAAGCATGAACGTTCCGGCGGCACACTGGGTATTGGAACACCGATACGGCGGGCAAGACGACGTGTATGCTATTCGTACACCCCTCGGTTGGGCTCTCATGGGACCGATCCTTAAACGAGACCATGAGAGAATCAATGTCAACTACATTGGTGAAACGGATCCCATAGTGAACCAGTTACAGAAAATGTGGGCTCGGGAGTTTAACGAACCCGCGACAATTGACAAATCACCACCTGTCGAAGAAGAAGCACTTGAAACCCTGGGGTCGAAGACTCGGTTTGTGAGCGACCATTCTGAAGTTCCGTTGCCTTGGAAAAAGATAGTCCGGGTCACCCAAGCAACGAGTCTGCAGCACGAACACGTTCATTTTTCCTGAAGTCTCGTTTAATGGGACATATTGATCTCAAAGAACGGTACGCAAATGTAATGGGCAACTACACAGCCAAAGGTTATACCGAACTGTGCTCACGTACTGAGGATGATGGCCTAGGACAAGTTTGGTACCTACCCGACCACCCAGTTATCCACCCAACGAAACCAGATAAAACAAGAGCTGTCTTCGACTGTGATAGCAAATGTCAAAATAACTCGTTAAAACTTCGGCTACTCTCTAGCCCAGGCCTAACGAACAGCTTGGGCGGATTGTTGACCCAGTTTCGGGAACGTAAGTATGCTGTAGTAGCAAATATCGAGTCAATGTTTCATTAAGTAACTGTGCCTCAAAAACAACGTTCTTGTCTTAGATTTTTGTGGTGGATAGAGGGAGATTTAGAACGCACACCAAATGCGTATCAAATGACTGGGCTAAATCATCGCCGTGTTGCACCATGTTTGCCTTGAACAGAGCAATAAATGAAAGGCCAATACACGTCACAGAATTCGATTCTAAATTCCTAAAGAGATCATTTAACGTCAATGACTTCTACATCGAATCGACGCGTAGTTAGCCATTTGCGATCAGCACTCCAAACGAAGGGGTTTTGCCTTACAAACTGGCTTAGTGAGGCAGCAGTAGCCTTTATAGACATTACGGTTTCAGAAAACGCGGATAAAAATTTATGTCTGGAGTTGGAACCAAACGAGTGTCCCGCGATGACTCCAAATCACTTACTACTTGGCGCACACAACATCTGCTCCGATAGAGAGATCTCCAGATCCAGCGATTTAAATCATCTTCGGCGACAGGAGCAGTGTCCCATCGATGTCCCCTGGATCAAATGGATATATGACTACTTACCGCTGCTGCAGCTTAAACACCGTTAACTGAGAAAGGTCGCGAAGCTGAAAATCGGCGATTTGTTGCTAGTGGTCGACAAAAACCTACCAAGAGGAAAATGGAAGAAGGCTGTTGTGGAGGCGATCCGACAATCCAATGACGGTGTGGTGCGAGATGTGTGGCTGAAGACTACAACTGGACGGTTGCTGAGACGTGTGCGTAATTTGTCTGTTGGCGAATCGCATAACAGAGTCTGATAGCTTATCGACGCGCTGATTGAACCCGCAAACCCTGGGGGGGGGGGGGGAGTGTACGTTCCGTAGTTGTGTTATCAGCAATGCGGCGATAGCAACTTCCTCCAATCCAGCTTCCTCACCTGGTTCAGCACAACCCACTTAGGACAGACAGTGCATCACGCACGCAGATGCAACTGGGTCACTTAAACGTTCATACACTCACGCTCATTCATATACGACACTGCTCCCATGTGTTGATCAATGTGTGTTTGCACAGTTAGACACTACAATGATGATGATGATGATGATTTATACTTTAAAGAAAAAATGGCATTTATCAATTAGTGATTAATTAACCAATGAAGTGAAGAAATAGGCTGAGCGACAGATGAACCAATCCAATCCGGGAGAAGGATGAACGCACTTCGATCGATCGTGTGGAGATTGCGTTCCCGTTAGCTCGCATATAATACATCTGAACTTTGTCCTGTCTGGCCGACGACAGCCGGTCCCTATAATGACCTGAATGAATGATGAGTTGGCGTTGGAAATGTGCTAGAAAGACTAGATCTTCTTGTTGCTGGCGAACACGTTTGAATTCCACCTTCAACGGCCGGCCGTTCTCATTCGGGTTGGTTGACAAACGCGTTTCCATATCTTTGCGCAGTGAGAAATTGAACGTAAGCCAGTTCAGTTCGGAGGCCTCACGACCTTGCCAAAAGTACACCACCGTTTTTGTTCGCTCTTCCTCCGCTGGCTCATCGACCTCTCCCGAATTCGCGCCCCCTTCGGGGTCCGCAGAAGACTGTTCATCATCGAAATCCTAGGTGATTGGTAAAACGAAGATCAAATATTGACTGATATCAACGAATAACGCGCAGAAGACGTTCAGCACAATTTGAATAGAAGTGGTGGGAGATAAGATTCTACACAATATGATCTGCATATAGCAATCAAACCCTGCAGATTGTTTATAAAAGAATACTTTCGTTGTACTCGAGGAAGTAGCTAATGCATTTTTGTGTTTTCTCATTAAAGCCACAACCTTCCTTCAGATTTAGCCAACGCAGAATTTGTCGCAACTCTTGTAATAGGACGGGAACGAAAACAATACTGGAGGAAATAGAAAACAACTGCTACAGGGTATACGCTTCCGAGGAATCTTGGGGAGTGGAGGCTAAGAGCCCGGAAATCAAGTACCAACTGCTTTCTCCTTATTTGTGCCAGAAGCGATATTGTACCAACTTCTGCATTTCAGAAAAAATACTACCACACCGTGGTCGGAGTTGTGAAACCTCGCCAACAACAAAACTATCTGGATAAACGACTCATTCTAGCCACACAAAGTCCGGTGCAAGCTGGACTTCTTTCTTCTTTCACGCGACCATCTCCTGCCAGAGGATGAGTCGGCTTTATGAATATCGCGGAAATTATTAATCCAAATGCAAGGGAATATAGTACGAGGCGGTGTCCTCAGCACCGTTCGGGACTGTTGTACTACTCGGTAGCCCAGTCCGGAGTAATTAAGTCGACGGTACCTCATCCGGCTTTTTATCGAAGGCTGCACCTCTAGCCCTTGAACAACCCATTGCTAGGCAGCAGGGTTGGTCCAGATGAGCTAGTGGCTTGTAAGGCTCATTCGTCCCTTTCGGAATACCGGGTCGGGTGGGTTGGACAGTTTTCCTTTGTAGCAGTTGGATCAGTCGACCTCATCCGCAAAATCAGGAGTGTCTTCGCATGCCGAACACCGTCTCGGAGGTTTTTATACCTTGGTTACCCTCAACCTGGTTTACGCCGCCTGTCGAGCGGTTTATCCGGGAGGTGGCCGCTGATATATGCTTCAGCTTCGTGGAGCCACAGGTGATAGCTGGGTAGATGATGGAGAATGCTCAAAGGAACATAACAGAGCAATATCACATCAAACCGTTAGGTAAACGCAAAGCGTGATTTGGGTACTGTTCTGATCTAATCGGCAACTGATTTAACAGCCGGGGGTGAATAACCTGAATAAGCCTCTGCTACTTCTTGGGTAAGAGGTTTGACCGCTGGCATCATCGGCCACATCAGTCGTGAACAGCGAGCGATCCACTGTCACCCCAATCGGTATTGTGTCTACCTGCGGAGGCCCTATGTGGTTCTCCATTCCATGTCTTAGGGTCGTGGTTGCGGGTCATCCTTGATGGTGTATCTGGCGTTTGAAGCAAGTGCAACGATGGAATAAAAAAGTAATATTGTAGCGGTCGTGACATTCCTTTGAGGATTACTGAGGAACATCCTTCAATTCTGAATCTTCCGCTCTACCACTGACCTGTTCTATAATCATTTTACTCGTTTCTTCTCACACAATGATCGAACAAAGAAAAATCTGCCATCATTTGCCAATGGTTGATGGTCCAAAACATTCCTGTACTGTGTTAAACCGTCTCAAGTAAGCAGTTTTTTACCCAAGGGTTTGTTGAATATTTGTTGATGACCCAAATGAAACGCGCCAATAAGAATAAGCTAGCATGATGATGAGAACATTCATTTAAAAAAGTGAAATAAACTGAGCCATCGAGATGCATTAGATGTATAAAGACGAACCCTTCAATATAGGGTGATTTAATATCTAACCCACCCAGTAGCGAGCAATCACAATATACGAATCCTGACTGAAGAAGTGACCAAACCACTGTTGCTCTACGGGGACCCATTTGCCTTCGATCATAATGAACTGTTGTAACGCGGTGTTCGGGATCAGATCCGGGCCGATAGGTTCAACCAGCTCTTCGTTCCAATCAGACATCAGTTGCATCGCTTCATCCCATTCGAGGGCCCGTTCACGCGGAGTGAGTAAGACCCGTAAATCGGTTGCGGGTTTGTATTTTTCCAAAATAGCATTCATATCTACGCCACGCTTTGCCACCGATTCGACTGTGCGGGTAAAATCAACAGCGATTGCTTCCTCCCAATCGTAGAACTGAGCTCGGAAGATCTGAGAAATGAGAGGCAGTGTTGGTAGGAGTGGAATCGAAGTTATCAAAACAGCCGTTTCATGTCAAGGTAACTTCGAAAAAAGGTTGCGAAGATCTAGTTATCAGATACTGGACTAGAACACCTGGAGTGTCGAATAAGGTTGCCATGAAACTGCAGGATGGCGTCTGCTGAATTATGTTTTGATCAACTTGCTACTATAATTGAAACCTGAAACCTGCGCAGAAAAAGAAGATATTGTCACTTTATAAGAAACTTAGCTAGAACGGAGTTGGTGCTAGAAAAGAAGTATATTCAATGGACTGGGAAACCGGTCACCCATGACGAGAAACTATACAATGCAGTGCAATTCTAGAAAAAACGGCCCTTTGATAGCAGAGACCACGATAGGGAAATATCATCACAGCATGTGGGATTTTGAAATAAACTCAAAGTGAGAAGAAACGACTGGTCAGGCGAACAACTGTTTTCAAATGAGTTATCATCAAACCGTTATAGAGTAGCTCAGATTAAAATCTGTCGACAAATGTGGACTCTACGTGAAATTTATATATTTGTACAGAGATGACTATATTATTTTTCTTCGGGTACGGGTGAATGTTTACATTCAAGTGGTAAGACAAAATTTAGATTTGTTGCCCAGTAAATCACGAGTAATAACTTGGGTGTTAATGAATAATCATATCATGGTAAATTGTAGCGATATTTATCAACATCTTCTCGGGAAGAATTGTGCTAGTGAGACATATACCTTCAAAGTTTCCTGCGTAAACAGTCTTAGGAAAAAGAGCCAGTTGCTGATGTTTACCTCACTCATGGTGGTACAACTGCTCCCATGTGTACGGTCTCGCGAGACTTAGAAATTGCCTGAGTGCATCAAAATCAACCTAAATTCTCGGTTTTTCGAGGCACTGTGACCAGTAAACTGTACATGGCTCCCAGTCAGCGACCAATTCATTGGATCGGAAACCAGTGAACAAATTCTGAACTCCTTTTCCCCAGTTTTACTATGCGAGTGTTTTGCGCCACTTTCTTCGTTGACTGAATCATACAGTGGACACATCCTGATTGGTGCGCACACTGACCTTGTCCCATGACATTTGACCCTCATTATCTGTAGACATTTCGTTGACTTGATCGCCTGAACTTCAAGCGATTCTGAATTTGATTGCATTTGGTCGACTTTGATTTACGGAGCGATTACTTTTGCGATTTGTACAGCTTCTATGTGATTTTTATGATTGTTGAATAAAGAACCACAACGAAGACCACCGTCGGACGTTCGACGTTTTTTGGGTTGTGTTGCGCGTATCTCAGCGACTATAAGAGCTCCGTTACATTTCCTCTTGCTCCCAGAGACGATAACTTACTCTTTGACGCCTTCAGATCCATTTTGATTTCACTACTGTCTGACCGTTAACGCATTTTGCCTCAGATTTTATTCACGCACCCACGGACTCCCTACTAGATTTTGGTTTAAGTGATCTGTCAAATCCCAACCAAGGAGAATGCTGTTTTAGACAGAATTATTACCAAATATTCTGAACTTTTTCCACGCACAATTGAAAGGTTTTGTTTCGATCAATGATCATGCACTCAATGTCATCAGACCTAAAATTTATTCGTATTCTGTACACAGGTAACTCGCCAAGACGAAATAAATAAAGATCATCTCCGGGAATTCTTCACCTACCGAAACTGCCTGCCTTGAAAGATCCCTCTTCATTATTTCATCGTGGCCTTCTTTTGAATGCTATCTTTGCCTGAGAGACTTACGAATATACTGATTACAGTATTTAGCTCGTATTGTTCCATAGAGATTATATTTTTTGACAACGGTAGAATGGCTTACATCTCTGAGAAGTCAAAAAGAACATATCTATGAACTACACAACCAGTGCCTCTATGTAACATCACTCTATCCTGATCAGAAAAGAGGTACAACGGTTGAATACAACATTTTGCCACCAGTCCTTTCGTACCAAAAATAGTACGCTTCTTTGGCGTAGAATCAGGCTTCCACGCGGACAACGGGTCTGGTCAAGAAACTAAAATATAGATGGCGACAGTCTGAACGCCGCGTTTATTCATCTCTCCATGGACACCCTAACATATTATAATAATTCTCTCTCAGAAGTAGAGACATTTTCCTCAGAAGTCTTCAGGTTACTTCGATGCTCAATAGTAGCCTCTGGCGTCGGTGTAGACGGCTTATTCTCTACTCTACTCAAGTTTCCAGCAAGGTCACTACTAGAAACAATGAACCTCAGTATCAACAAATCTGATGAGTCACTCGAAAACAGGCACAATCAACAGTTCTATTCTTAATCACCTAATCGACAGCGGTCATAAGATTGAACCGAATGATTCATTAAGTGTTGTGTATCGTGTCGCATCAACCGATCAAAGACAGTCCGACTTCGAACCTTGGCCACGGCTGAAACAATCGCCATACGTCTACTAAGCCCAGATATGTGCTCACAAAAGCGATTAGTTCAGACACTTAAATTGCCTAGGCGAAAGACGAAGCATCCGAAACGAGAAATGATCCCTTAAAACCCACTATCAGTGGTCGATTCAACATCATCCTACACTAACTCACAAACACCCCACACCTATCGTAAAATGACCTTCAAGCCAGCCAACTGCGAAGCAAAAGCATAACTGACACCTGTATGATACGTATGAGAAAGATTATGAATAATTGAAAACAACTGTTCGCACTTCAATGTTGTTTTTCAAATCTGGTGATGCCGGCACTATTCCTGCCTCTTGAATACTCGCAGCAATCTACTTATAACATTTTCGTCCCATCGTCATCACTTATTCTGCACGCAAATTGACCGAACGCGCTGTCCTTAGTCAGCGACGTTTCTTTTTGATGTTCCCAAGGATCCCTATTAGTTGGCATACAAGCCCAACAAGTGCAACCTGAATGCAGTTGCTTCAGTTTGCCATTTCATTTCGACAAACTTGAACGAGTTTCGTGAAATCAGTTCACTTTATCTTGCTCGACTATTTCTCTGCTCTTGACTCGGTTTCTCGTTTCTTGTTTCATCAAAAGTTAGTTCTTTGGCTAGCTCGGTTCTTTAGCTCCATGGTTAGAAAATTACTTTTCCAACCGAACTCAACATGCTGAAGTTGGTACAAGCTTATGTAGCCTAATAATAAACAATTCTGGGTACTCTTTACAGTGCAATTCTCCCGTTCTGTATTTTCACCTATCTACTGTACCACCTGAGCGACTTTTTAAGTACGCCGATGGGGTGGTGCCCAGCTAATCGATTTTCAATCAACCATTCACCACCTTTTTTCTGTGCAATATTCAGAGCTATCCGTCCTGTTCTGGCCTACATCATAATCGTTCCAAATGTTTGAGTACACCATCGCTTCTTCGCACTCTTCTTGCCCCAATGAGCAATCGGTCATCAACTCTGTCCCGTTTACAAAGTTGACTCAGTCAAATACTTGGGAGTTACAATCAGCACCAATTTACAGTGGTCTTTCCATATTATGAACTGTGTGAAAAAACGGTCTCTTCAAATTCGTAGACTAAGGCAGTTTGGTGCCAGACAAGCTATTTTTTTTACTTTTGTCCATCAATGTATTTCCCGGCTCTTCTTCTATCACTCTCCTGCAATCTTCAATGATGTACTTGAGAAAGATTTTATGACATTATGTCGCGGCTTGTCCACTTTCAGTCGCGTTTATTTGATTCCCATGAGCTCTCATATCTCCAAAATAACACGTCAATACGAATTGCTCAAGGCCGAAAAGTTAGCATGCTGCAAACGAAGCGTGTCATAATGATGATATACCCAGTAAAACCGACTGGACGAAAAGATAAGAAGCTGAGGGGTCGAGAATATCCGACAGAGAAAAACCAGCAATTTCGTACTTCAAAATAATACCACATCTAGGCATACGGAAACAGTGATCGCTTTACAACAGTTGAGCTTGTAAGCCTTGTTCCATACGCGAGAGATTGCACGAAGAGATTATTATCTATTCACTCGTCGTGTGGATGAAAACTTAAAGCCAAAGAAACTAGAAACTTTTATTCCCCGAGGCTTTCTCAAAAAAAACGTAAGTTTAGAACATGAAACATTTCGTGATCAAATACTCAAAAGGATAGTTTACCAAGTTCAGTAAGTTAACCAGGAACGAAAGAAGGTGCCGAAAATACACAACGAACGTCCCTTGGTGATCGTGCGGTCCGATCTCGGTAAGCTGAAACTTGATTAACGGAGTTCCGTCAAACACCAGAATCGATGATACAGGAAACAAAAGAGACGCACCTGGTTTTCTGCACCTTGACTACAAATTTGGGGTGCAGGTCGGACAAACGTAAGCTGCGCGGTGGATGATAAATCTGTGGCGGTAGAAAGCACTACTGGTAACTGCGACTCGGCTCCTCCGAAACACCCGCGGGGCATAAGATCTGTCAATTCTTGGGCCAATTTGCAACCAGCAAAACGGAGAAAGCGTGTCGACTTCTCACCCATCCACACGAACAATTCGCCTCCACTATCCAAAAGGTAGACATGCTTTGGATCCAAAACACGCTTAGATAGTTGACCCAGTGGAAGTTCGACCTAGACACACAGAATAACAAATCAAATGAGCGGTGAAAGTGATTTTCAGCTGTCAAACGAAGTATGACCAAAACAGGTCAAAAAAAAAACAACTAGAAGCTTCCCTAAAAATTGTCAATCTGGTAACTGAATTTATTGTGGTGTGTACGCACCCATATGAAGTATTTATATATTTCTGTTAGCTTGTCCGTGTTCTGACTCAGTAATTATGAAGGGAGAAAACATCCTCAAAAGATTTCCTTTGAGGCTAAAACCACATTTGATCCCATTACCGTATCGTAATGAGAGGAATTCTGGTAGCACTACTCGAACCGTCCCCATATGGCAATGCATAGCAATTTACTTTTATCTCTTCCTGTGGCAGAATCCCGATGATAGAGGTTTACGTTGTGCATAGAACGAATGCTGTAGTCTTGCCTTGGATATAATACACATACTGGGGTTTCTACACGAACTACTGTTTAAAAGGCCTTTTAGGGCCCAATCGATTGTTATCATATACCAACTAAGTAAAGAAATCGAAAAACAACTTCACTGGGATCCCCCAATAAACCAACAGGTATCCTAGTCTGGTGACTGTTAATTGACGCTCGAATTTCAAACTATGACACACCTAAAAATTCAAGTACATCTTCCGTAGGCTTATTTATTCTGGAGACGAATTTCGATTCAGTAGAGCACGCGGTTTTCTGAAGCTGCAGCTACTTAAGTTTCGCAAAGCTCATTCACGTCTACTCCTTAACAACAGTCTTACTGAATGCTAGAGAGCGCATCGTAAGTTCACCACACTCAACCAACAAGTCTCTCCTAGATGCCATTCTCAAAAGGTTGTATCAACATTGACAATCTACATATGAGTTAACATCAGTTGTAGCGTAGGCGAAGGTAACATAAAGACTATGATCAAGGTACTGATCTCAAAAGAACATTACAATTAATGACAACAACTCGTTTGCCGGCATTCATGCACACAGCGTTGACTCCGCTCTAAAATTCACAGCGATTTCCAAAAGCACATGAACAGACGCGGTATTTGAACACAAAAGCACAGAATGAAGGAGTGTTGGGCAGATGAGCTCGGTCGCAGCATTCTTTTGAGATCTTTGTATTTAGGTCACGAACAAGTAGCACTAGAATCGCTATGGTTCAGGGATGTCGTGCTTGAGCTAATTCCTAGCTTTACTGTATTACTGTTAGGGTATTAGAGTGTTGTGAATTGGTTTTCTACTGGCTGTGTTTGTTGTTGGCTTTCCGCATATTCTGATTAATACCGCAATTTACTTTTTCAGCCATATGTACAAGTCACAACATGACTAAACCGTTCTTCCAGGCGAACTTATTCTTCTGCGGTTGATGTGGAACGCACTTTGGTAACTATTCACACAAGGGTTCTAAGGTTCAGTCTTAACAGCCACTGCTTCGTGTCCACTTTAATGGTCACCATCATAGGGAACTGGCGGAAACTACAAAACGTCAAGAACAAAATTACGCAAACTGAAATTGATCATAGTGATCTCTTTCTTCGATAGTAAGAGAGATTGACTACCAGTACTTAGATCAAAGCTTGTTAAACAAACTGAGCGAAGACATTGAAAGTTGCAACCAAATTTCATTATGACCCTTGCATAAAACAATCACAGGGCAGTGATCTAGGAAATATATCAGAAAACATCTGGGGAACACAGATTGGCGAACAAACTCGTTTTCAGTGACAAGGACTTCTCTGTTTTTTTTGTGTTTTACCTTTTTTGTGACCATTTCGAGAATTTAGATGTATCACTCAAAAGGTATCCATTTTCGCGATAAAGTCTGACCTGTTGAAGAAGCCAGTATATAACTGTTATTCAAATGTGGTGCGTTAGCAGGTATTGTACATCGAAGGTTGCCAGGGGTAATAAACAAAACATCCTACCCATCTAAGCTCCGGGTTTTGTACAATCCTGGCCAATAGTGTTTTTGCGGTTGAGAGAAAGATTAGCTGATTCTACAGCCTCATTTTGTATTTTTTCATTCACTTGTTCGTGTAGGGCAATGTACACTTAAATCGAGAAGTAACCTTCTGGCTATGAGTCTTGTCGCTCAAATTTCGTGCGGACAGCCATTGAGAAAACCAGAAGTGTAACCTTCGAGACCGCCGAGCGGACAACCCTCGACTGACTTGAAGGAGTGAGCTTGTCTCTGTAGACACGCTTGCAGTGGAACTGATTGTCGTAAACCAATCCGGTTAACCGAAAGGGATGACTAGCATCAGATGCGTGAATGCTTTGGTGCTTGCGTGTGCATCGGCTGGAAAACTGCCTCATTCGGTGAATATCGACCAGCAGTAATTTCGCTAAGACAAAAAATTAGCGGCGCTTAAGACAGAGAGATGTTCGGTCGACCAAAAAGCGGTTAGCGACAAAACTGCATAAACTTGGATTTTGGAAGGTATTCGAATCAGTTCATGGCAGATTGGCATATTTTATTTCATTGTGAATCCTTTCTAGGCGTTAAGCTCAGATTAGACCAATTAAAATAACAAAGTATCAAATTAATTGACACAAGGATATAAAATGGGAATGATGTGTCGAAAATACGACTCAATCTAGGAGCATTTTGTACGACATTTCAATTGTGACCACATATTTGATCACCAATACACGACCAAAGTACGGCACGGGTGAATCAATGGACAACAGCGAATCAACGAATGGGAGGAATATGGCCAAATATAGTATACATTCTGAGCAGTTACGGACTGTAATGATATTTTGAAAATGGTTTTGAATTTGAAATGAACTGCCGGAGTTTATCTGAAGTATGAACTTTAACTCACGACAGCTAAATTTCCGTGGAAATAGCTGCAAGACCAGGCGTTTGAACGCATCTCCGGCATGGTTAAACACTGGAACAATAAAGTCACTCAGACTAGCTCAGACTACTCACACGGTAAACGTGACTGAGGCTGTCTGTGCCCTGTATAACGTTCGGAGCAGGGAATCAAGACCGGTAAAATATCGCATACTAGCCACAGCGGAGGCTGTTGGAATCTGTCTTCACACTCCCTCCCCCCCCCCCCCCCTCTGTGTACCAAAAATAATTTGTGTGTGCTCTTCATCTCCTCTGGCCTACCCTCCACTTTAAAACAGACCCCAGACCAGACGGAAACTGACAAAACGTGTGAAACAATCCATATCTGGTCTCGAGTTAAGTTTACCCCCCACACTTCTTTCTTTTATGTGACTTCTACCTTTTTGTCTAATTGGTTCAGTTCCCTAACTTGTCACAATATATTGTGATGTAATGGTATGAATACGAATCACTGAAAACGAGCGTTTTCGCCAGTCTTTGTTCTCTCTCTCTCTGTTTTCATTATTAATTTTCCAACAATATGGAAGATACACATACCTGTGGCAGTTCCAAGTATCCTTTCCCCATGCGTACGTCATATAAAATAGGCTGCGGTAAGCGCCAGTCGACCGGGATAAAATCACGAGGAACATTTTGGGGTTGATTAACTTCTGGAGGGAGCGGATGAGTCTTGGCCGCTTGGGAACCGTCCGTAACTGATGCATTGGCAGTGACTCCACCAGATCCGTTCTCTGATTCAGATACACTGACCAGGTTCGGCAAAGCTGGCGGAACCCAGACACCCATGATTACCGCCCAAAAGGTATTCGACTCACGACCTTGAGGTTCTAGATGAATAGTTGCTTCACCACGCCGTTCGCGCACGGATATTTTTTCGGCCAACAGGCGACCCTTTGTTCGCACCATCAAGCGAGATTCAGAACCGAGCCACAAGAACAACTGTGAGTGTCCATCGATCAAATAGCAGAATTTCGGATCCAAACTCAACGGAGTCAATGGCATAGAAACGATGAGAAGACGTTTTTCTAGACCGAATAGTCTGAAACGATGAGATGGGAGCGGAAGGTGACATGAAAAGCTCCGGTGATTATGCACAAAAGTACTAGTTTACAATTGATGAAAACTAATTCTCCTGGCGGTTCATCGTTTATATTATAGTAGATCACGAAAGAAGCAGATACAGTAAGCTCACATATTGGGAGTATCGTCGTTTGTTGTATTGACGGACCGACTATCAAGTCGGTGAAGCGGAGCGGGGCGAAGCACAAACTGTAACCTTACTGGGCGTCAGTGTTCAATAACACTTCGAACGAGAATTAAGATGTTGTCGTATCCAAAGTAGAGAGGTCGCAATTTCGCGGGACTCTCTGTTTAAGACCGATAATGGGCGTGCATCAACGACAAGTAACGAGCGGGGAACACTGTTGAGGGAGAGTTCAGTGGCTTTGGGTGGAGGGCACTGGGTCAGTTTATATCACCTCACCAACTACATGAAAATTCGTACCATGAAGCATTGCTTCCAAGTCCTACATTTTCAGTCTCTTTTACGTGTGTACGGCTGATTCCTTGCCTCGTCATGAAGCCGAAATACGCATCTCTTTCTGCTGCAGTTGATCTCATGCGCATAGTGAAATATAGTCGACTGATATTGGTAGTTCTCGATGTGCACTTACTCACGCACCAGAGAACAGATAGAACAGAGATTTCTGCACGAGGACTACGGTGGCAATCTCCTGCTGGATTAACGACTTACTGCATTGCGGGTGTGACTTTGAATCCAGTGGGGGTTTCAGGACAGCCAACACATTCAAATTCCCGTTTGTTCCTCGTTAAAATACTCGGGACAAAGGCGCTGGTTGGGGTTTTCTGAAAAAACCCTTCCTCAACGTGGATAGCCACGGAGTATCTACCATTTGCCCAGAAAACATTTGAAAATTTCTGGGAAAATACTTCTCCCGTGTTGTTCCGCATCCTTTAAATTTCCATTCTTCTGTAGTGACCACGATCGTGATGAAAAACGACTGTTTCCGGGACACCATATTGGATTTATTTTCTCTATGATCTTTTCTGACGCTTGGTTCCTACTCTACCGTTTTGTTCGGTTGCGCACATTTAACTGAACTGACCTTCACGAGATTTCCGTCGACCTCGCGTTCGAATCACATTCACATTCGGTTTCTCGCCGATCGTACACGCACTCGGTTTGCTTTTCGCTTCATCGTAGAGTCCGTTCGCATTCGTGTATTCCTCGTATCGGTACTGTTTCGGTACTACGATATATAGAAAACCCTCTCGCATCTGACCACCGACTGGAGTCTTCTCTGTTCATTTGATAGGGTGGATTTCGTCGTCAAATCGCTGTGAGACCTCATAGAAGACACGTTCGTAAGTCGCAATCAAACGTCTTCTATAGTTCACAGACCCTAGACGCCCATTAGGGTGGAATATATTAGCTGGAAAATGAGTAAGGTTGAGTAATTTATTACATGAAAGAACGATGTGAAAAACAGACTACTTAATTTGGTCATGAAGATGTTCGATTTCATGGGTGGGGTTCAGGACGTCGGCCCACTCAGTGACTATAGATATCGGATGGTACAGTTAGGTGTCATGATCAGTGGTGCTCTTTTATTCATACGGTTTTTTCATCTACCTGGAACCATCACTTACAGTTCTCATTTAGCTTTTATTTCCTGATGGTTATTTCATGAAATATAGTGCCCAGAACAAATGCACCTGGTGCATAATCATTTGTTGGTCAAACTGAACCGAAGTGTTTAAACCTCCTGTAATTATTAGTTGCAACAGCAAATCCTAGTAGTTCAACGAAAAGAATCCAGTGCTCTTAGTGACAATGTACACATAATGCTCAGCCGACTCATCGAAACAAGGCAAGCAATACTGACTTTGTTCGCATCTACTAGCAGGACAATACTATGATACTATGAATGGCATGAAACAGACGCCGTGAATGTGATTCTTAGTTCGAATGCCCAATGAAAAAAGTCAAAAGCTTCTTCTCACGCTCGATTATGCGTACAGAGCGTATATCCATATGGGCGCACACATTTTATTATCCGGAAGAATTGGCGACAATGACCCTGAGACTTGAAGTAGGGAATAATATTAGAAAAAGCATGCTAACGATCCGGAGTGCGGTAAAGTGCTAGCTGCCTACCACCTGACCACTGCGGAAGAACGCTTGACAGTGTAGAATACTTCAAGAGCGAATTTGTGATGAATATTACGGAAACGTGTATAAATTGACGTCAAAAATTATGTCGTATTTCTTTAGATAGATTTCTCGGCATTATTATATATAAAACCTATCTCTGATAATCGCTTCAGCTATGAAGCATAATTCTCACCTGTACAGTTTAACATTAACGTTTTGTTCCTCAACGTGGAAAAATCCAGTCTCTCCGTGTGCACCCCCAAGGATCATCAAGTTGCCACCGAAAAGAGCAAGGAACTCTTCGCTCTCCTCGTTCTGCTCCTCCCGAAACGTGCGGCCCTCTGCACCGAGGAAATTGCGCAAATTCACCGCATGGACAGCCGCACAAGTCTGTTTGTCACGCGACGCGTTCAGTCCAATCCAGTAATAAATAACCCAGTCTAAGGTCTGATTTGGAGTGCGTTTGGTTTGCAGTACAATGTAGCAATCACCATCTAACAAACGACCGTGAGCCACATCGTCCTCCACCCGTTTCGGATAGAACTCATCAATTTCCCACATTTCCAGACCCTCAACTGAACCAGTATCCTGTTTTGACAATAACAGAAGTAAAGCAAAAAAGTGAGGTCAAATCACTGGTGCAAATGTCATAGTGATGTGATGACAAAATCATGGTGCGATGAAGCGAAAGTCGAATTGATCTAAATGGTAAAAGTTGTCAGTCGTGGTGAGATTAGAACGCGCGCGTGCACGCTACTCCCTAAGCATGATCTCTCTACCAGCTGAGCTATGAGCCGAAGCCAAACTAAAAACAAAGAAAACTGTTTTCTTGCCCAAATGACATCAGTGCCGGACCAATGGCTTTCAACATTCGGATCAATTCTACATTTTCCAAATCTGCCAAGCCGTATTTAAGATGCGAAAGTTGTTACGCTAAGAATAACAAGTCATTCGATATACGAGAAAACCGCATGACAGCAGAAGTAACCGACTCAGAAGTAATAAAAATAGACATCGAGATCATGCGCGTAACGAATGCGTAGATAGGACTTTTAAAAGCACTAGATTCTCCTTTAACCAATATTTACCTATGCGGGAAATGCACAACATGGACGGCTAACGAACGAGAAGATTCAATTACCAACCCAATTAAGTAACCAAGTTCGAGTGCTCATTCAGCTACTGATCTCGAGTATTTAGTGTTTAGTAGCTAAATGCAACATTTTGTGTTCTGTTTTCCAAATCTACTCGAGTGAAACTGTAAAGAAACACAGGTTTCAATGTGAAAATCCAATTGATGCCAAATGATTACGCCCGGCCGTTAATGAGCAGAGATTCGCGGAAAAGAGAGGCTTTCATGGAAAGCCAACACATGATGCTGTTTCGGTCACACTAGACGATATCTGATGCAGCAGGAAATTCCCTGCCGTTCTAGTGCTCATGAAAGTAAATTAGCAGAAACTGCTAACACGAGCCAGTACGAAGAGCAAGGAGCAGTGCTGCATTATATGCTTTTCTCTTATAAATTGTCTGCAGAAAGGCATGTTAAAGGTTTCTCAAATGAGCAGGTGTTAGGAGGATGACGTGGTTCAAACCAACCTCTTCAAATATGCCCGAATAATCCAAATGTGGTTTGTTTAACTGGTCTTGCCATCGTTTCACAGCAATCATTTTCGACTCCTCCTCAGCCTCTTCCTCCCGCTTACGCAACAGTTCTTCTTTTTCACGAGCAATACGTTGCATACCCTCGAGAACACAACGACTGTCTCCTTCACCCGCCCCATCACCACGACGACGGCACAGACGACGAAGTCGTGAGGCGGTGTCCTGAAATGAGAAAACAGGAGTACGACAGAGGAAACAAATGATTACCGACAAACAAATAAAACCATTATATCGATCGAACAGGGCCAGTGTTCGCTAGCAAAAAATGATATAAATAAAATGAGTGAACACAATAGATACAGTTGAGCAGCAGGGTATATTTTAACCCGTCTGTAGTAATAATCTCAGGACTTACAACGGAGTAAGGGATTCACAAAATTCCCGGTATTCCCACGGTTGGCGGATGAAAGGTCGCAAGGTACTGGTTGACTTACGGCTACGGATAGAACCTGCCGATAAGCGGTATGCAGAGGAACTGCTTATGAGGCATCTTGGAAATAAGGTACGAAATGATGTCCCCCCCCCCCGTTGCTCGGCTTTATGTTTGAGGTAACAAACCCAACCCATGCACAACCAGGTGCTACCTGTCAGAGAACAGGATTTTTGTTTGTTGGGAACCGGTGGCCGAACAAGTGGATGCTTATTATCTCTACTGTGGTCAATTTATGGTGATAGACGGGTTTCTCGGGATTGGACCATTCAACATAAGCAATATGAACGGTCGAATCTGTTGAATTCCTCGTCCATGTACACTTGGTTCTTCGGAAAGGCACTTTCTGTGGCACCCACTACTTCGTGCGAAACAACTCGAACAGTTTCTTATTCGTTTACTGATAACCCAGTACAGAGAACTGGGGCGTAATTTTATGTAGAATATGGGAAAAATGTTTTCTCAGCCGCCACTTAATACGATTTTGAGCCAAATCCGACAAGAATGCTAAGCAAACGTGCTGTGGATTCCGAGGTCGCCAGTCAGGTAAACCTCGACGTCAACGTTTCGACGAACCGGTGCCACATTATAGCTAGAATTCCAGTCAACCCCAGGCTCTGCGAGCAAAGCACGACGATAGGAGTTAATAGAGAGGCATGTGTAGCGCATGTGTTAACCAACGAAACCAGTGGAACGATAATGAAATAATTACTGAGTAAGTGGTACGTACGGTTTCGAAAACGCTAACTGTAGAGCAGCTGTTTCAATATTACAACCAAAATCACGAAATACTCCCCAGACAACGATGATCAAAGACAGCCGATAAAAATGGGCCACTCGAAAAGGCCAGGTCTAGCAACGGCGTGATCGAACACATCCCGATGACTCAGTTGGACTGCACACGACAAATTCTCGCAGGGAATCCAGCGTCATCCATCGCGAAGCACTGGCTTTCAACAGGTCATAGAGTTGACCTGACCCGGCCATTCGAAGTGAGACTACGTAGTGGGCAAATTGAAGGCAGCCATCTTTTCGTTCTGGGCTGGGCTCCGGCTCATGGAGTTCTACTTGTTGTTTTGCAGATTGGACACCCGCAACGCCCACGGAAGAGCACTGCTCCTCGCACACTACAATTACGCAACCTGGATGCCAAAGTGATAACTCGAGAAGCTACGCTGATCGAGACAGAAAACCATCCTCTATTCGTACACAAACAATTGTCGTCAACGGTCTGCCTACCCTGGCACTAACCACACAACCCCATAAGAATTGTGATAAACATTTTTCTCATTTCGCCACTGTGCATCCATCCAATGTACAGCATCATATATAAACTGACACGTTCTGCGTACGCGATCGAAGAGAGAAAACGAAATGTTTGCATCTCGCAATGTCTTCTTTCCGCTCTTATTACCCACATAATATTAGTTGAAATCGTAAGTCAAAATGACGAAAACGTAAGTCCCATCACCATGACCCTAATTCTTACGGGACCAGAAACGTGGAAAAGTTACTAGGAATATCTCCGCCTAATCTTCGATAGATATCTGATTTTTTCTCCACTAGTGAACCAGGATAAAAATGTACTTGAGGCATGGAATAACTAAGAGCTTGTAGTAGACCGAAACAAGAAATCTCATCCCTTCGCGATCTTTCATTCATAGTGCCCGACCCAAGTGGCAATCAACGCCTCCCGGTATAAGATTAAAGGTACTGGTTTTAAAAATGTAACGCGAAGTTGAAAACCTCATTGCATATTCTCAGGGTTCATAAATGCGATAGACAGATTACCGGTTGGTATAGTAGACTTCTGAACTACGACTTTCAAACTGAAATTCATCCAATATGACAGAGCAACATTGGTGATGGTCATTGGAGACTACAATTCAGCGAGGACACTGAATTGACGTGTCTGAACGTATTACGAGCTATGTTAGTGTGCTGACCAAAGGCAGATTATGAAAAGAAGGCTGAAACAACCGCTACTTAAAGTAGACAGTAATTTATTATTGGCCATTGGCCTGTATCCTTTTATTCAATTAGATACGAATATGCAATCATCAATGGTTACTCATTGAAGAATCCATGTACATCGAGCTCACGAAGTATGCCAACAAGATCAGTTGTGTTTTCAGCGGTAATCTAAGCATCACCCTTACACAGCGCATTATCTAATCCGAAAAACATTCACTACGATGAAAACTTGTGCAGCACTCAACGGTCCAATGTCATCTTGATCAGTGTGATACGCAGTTATTGTAGAAAAAATATTTACAGGATTAGAGGAACCAATCTGAGAAACAACTGTCAATTTGTGATAAGCGTTTCATCCCCAAGATGCGGAAAAATGATTTTACGGTTAGTTCATTCTTGAATTTGTACACTCATTGCAATGAGCGACGAAATGTAGGTTGGTTTTGTGGTAAATCTGATAGCTACATCTCAGTAGCTCCTGATGCGAATCATATTTGATGTCCAATAAAAGTACAAACTATTTAAAGGATGTTCGAAAAACCAACCTTTGCATGACGCGAAGCGTCTGCAGACTCTGGGGGTTTACCGCAAATCTGACGTAGCTGTGCGTCCAACGAGAAATCGATGTTGTAATAGGCTAAGCCTGCACCCTTTTGCATTTCCGGCGGTTTAGGAGGAAATTTTAATTGCGGATTGTTGTCCACATTAAAAGTCTCCAGAGTTTCGCGTAAATAGTGAATTGCATCCGGGAGAGTAAGTAACCGATTTGAATTAAGATTCAAACGCTTCAGACGACCACACCGACAAAGACCTGAATCGGAGAAAAACAAATAGTTTTATCACGAGTTCAGATAAATGATAACAAGAGGAAATAGGTAATATTCTCTTTCAATCTCATACGAACCATAATGGGAATGAAACAATAAATATAAATGTATCATAATGATCAACAGCTTTTAGTCTCGGGGTGGCGACCGCACAACGGATAGTCTTCTGTGTATGTTTAACGGTGTCAACATCACAATTCACAATTTAGAAGGATATTTATCCTCCCTGTCGAGGATGATCAAATTCCAAAGACTGAAATGAGAACGAAAGCAGCCATCAGGGGATGGGGGGGGGGACTGACAAAGGAATTTACACGGCGTTAGACAAGTTTATGTCATTTTACCAGTTGCGCTGAAATTAGTACTACAAGATAAATATTGCCACCGAGTTTCACAAGTCCTTTTTTACGGAAAATATCAACACTACCGTGTCTGGGTTCAACATCCCGAAATTTGAAAAAACGATGCTAACTGTAGGTTTCATAAAACTTGGTCCAATGGACGTCTTTCTCTAGTACACCCTAGGTAACTAATTCTACTTTTTAATCCAACACTTACGCACGGGAGCAAAGAGGAAAAATTGCACTAACGAAAATAGTTTGCGAACGTGACCCTGCGACCTACAGTGCAGAACCACAAACCATCACAGATGATCAAGCGCTGTAACTATCCGTACGATATCGAGATGCTACAAAAATTGGCCGGGGGGTTGGAACCCCTCAACTCAAACTTGATATTCAGAAGATCATACCGTTACCAACAACAGCAAAAGCTTTCAATTATCGCGGTTGTATCAAAAAGTTACATACATTCAAGCCCTTTCCACTTGATTCCATTCATGGATAAAGTGTATCAGAAAAGAGGAACAACTTACTTTCGGGAATATTCTCTAGTTCATTATAAGAAGCATCAAAAATTTCCAAATCCTGCAATTTTCCAATCCCCGATGGGATTCCAGCAAATGCCAATCGATTGTTGTTCATATACAGTTTGCGTAATTTAACAAGACGCGTCATCCCAGAGGGTAACTGAGCAAGTTGATTGTAACCCACATTAAGGTATTCCAATTTTGGCCAATTGTCAGTAACCTGAGATAAATCATTAATCTGATTGCGAGCCAAATTCAGTTTCCGCAGTGAACGGAGCTATCAGTGATGGGGGAGAAAACCAGGAGTATCAAAAATGTAATTATAAGAAGAGAAAAATCAAGAGATCAATATAACCCATTGAACTGATTGTCCGACACAACGCTACAAAATTTACCGAAGCACAACTTCATTCCGTACCTGAGCTGAAGAATAAAACTAAGTGAACACATGCACAAAGGGAAAAGTGAATACTCTGGTTCCACGAACACTGTTAAATTTGGGTGCACGCAAATTCGAAGTAAACGTCAGAGCATTGGAAAAAATGAATATTCAATTTGACGAATCCGACTATTAAACGATGAAGAAAAACAGTATTTGGATTTGTTTGATATATGCTATCTGCGACCACAGTATGAACGCACGTAAAGCTGAGTTTTGCGCGGCCTATGCTGAAACTCGGAGAAGCATTTTGATACCATTCCGCGCACCGGTGGTGGTTAAGTGGATAAGTATCTGTCATCTTCAAGGTATAAAGTCCCAATGCCGCCAAAGTCGATCTAATTGATGGGACAGAAATGGACTTTCAATCTACTTATTGACACACTTGACCCACACTGCGCGATGAAAGTATGGAATCGACTCACACTCTGTTGCGCACTGTATTGGTAAACCAACCAGGCCTCTCTTCCGAATCTCAGAGTAATGGTTGCTGATTATACCCGGTAGTGCAGTGAAACTTTGTGTCCAGGGGGTAGATCCAGTTGGTTGCACTGATGCACAAGCGTGAAGTACAAAAAGCAACCTCGAGTCAGTGTTCACAAGCTTAATACTCTCTTTTCATCGGTGCACGATTTTTGGTTAGGATTAATGAATATGACTCTTGCAAAATTAAAACTACCTAGGATCACTGACTTATTCTGAGAGGACAATATGCATTAGTATTTACGGGGGAAACGTATTGGGAACAGTACACACAACCTACAAGAAATTCAACATTACACAGTACTGATCAATAGAGAATGAAGATGCATTACCGCTAATACTGGCTCCGGAACGCGAGTAAGAGCATTATCGGATAGGTCAAGCTCGATCAAACGTTCCAGTTTGTCTAAATCGGTAGGGATATTGTCCAATGTCCGTTGAGCAGAGGCCAAATGCAAAACCTGCAAAGTGAAGGGATGCGATGAGCAAGTAACACGCCATAGGTGTCAAACAGGAAAAATCAAACTTGTTAGAAGGAAAGGCTTCAATGTAGTGCACGATTTTCGTTTTAACAATAAATATATGAAATAACAAAGTTTCAGAACATACGCTCCGTGACGATATTACAAAACCCTTTTTGATTGTTGCTATTTGACGCACATAGACTTCCTTCAAAAATTACCCTTCTGAAAGACATACCGATGACCGTATCAAGGTCCTCAAACAAATCAACCGTACAACACGATCCTAAGGATAGTTGAGGAGATCAACAGTCTGGAAAATGAATGATCCAGTCGCGATTTTATCCGTATTTTTGTTTCCACACGAAATTGCTCGCTACGAGTTGGTATTCCGTTTCAGAACGGGACGCTTCAACTCATCCTCAGAGGTGGGAATTCTTGGAGCAAGTAGAAGTATGCTCAATAACTAACTCTAAGGCAGTTCGGAAAATCTTGCAGGGGCATATACTAGCTCATTCGTTATCTTGTTATCAGCAACATCACGATATTCCTTATATGTGGTGTCAACATCAGATTGAGTCTACAATGAAGCAACTGAAACCATATTCGATTACGAAGTTCCTTGAATGCACAACCTACCTCTACCCACTACGTCTTAGAACCACCGAACTTTGCTATTCAGAAGTATGCAAAAACCAACCCTCGTATTAAAAGGAAGAAATGAGCACGTTTCGTACTTCAAGCCAAAGTGGTTGAAAATTGAGAGTGTGTACCCGTGATCACAACACATAATGATTTAAGTAGAAACTGATCGGGGGAGGTGGGTTAAAATGGACAACTATGGAGTCTGGATGTAGGAGTAGATAAAAGGTTCTGTGAAAGGAACTGTACTGACTGAGGTTCATCACTTCTTACGGGCATCACAACATAAGCGACCACACTGGTTGGATAAATCATGCTTCTTGATTGTAATCGCGATGATTTCGAGGGTGGCGAAAAATCTTTTATTTGATTTGTTTTGCCGACTGTCCTTCGGACTCCACCTTTCACGCACAAACCTCAGGTCACTCGACCAACCTGCACACTACTCGCAAGTAATTGCGTGATTATATATTTTATGTGATTATTTCCTGAGAAACGTGTTTCACCGACAGCCTAGATGCAGCTCAGAGTGATTCTATATCTATTGTCGAGTGAGAGATGAAGAACAGCGCTAGAAATGTTCCGGGCTGAAACCTTTCTACCATTTAGGAAAAGTGCCCCGTCGTGTGCAGTGTGCACTAAACGCTAAAGGTGCATTAAGATCGAAACTGAGAATAATGCGAACAAACGGGATAATTTATTTCAACTCAATTCAAAAAACAGGTCAATTTTCATTCTGACCAGTGTTTTAGTATCTTGGATCGCTATTTACTGTCATTCCAGGGTCCTATGGGTTACCACCTTCTAAACCGTATGCCCTTAAATCTTGCAATTATCAAAGATGTGTCGACGAACAAAAGGATCCCGATATATTACCTTCTGAACGTGCACTCCACTTTTTTAGCTCATTGGATACACATGTTCCTACCTACTACTACCTTGTGGGACAAACTAGTGAGTCAAAGGCTGCGGCCGGGGTTCCCAAAGGAAACCTCTCCTACGGTGTGGGCAGCTGCGAAGCATGTGTCAAGAAATCTTTGAGGGTCCCTCGAAGAAGATTTATCATGCCTGCTCTTTATTATCCACATCCCAATTCTAAATGGATTCAAGAAGCCATTGTGAATCGTGATCGGGGACTTGTAACTTTCGGAAAGGATGATAACCTGGAGACAAAGAAAAATCGAGAACCAATTCTCAGACTCAAGCATTCTCCTCACTTAGCTGCTCTCAACGTTAGCACACTACCAAACGGGGCAACAGGCTGCTCTAATTAGAACTCTTGAAACCATTGAAATGGACGTTTGTTGTCTCCGAAACACGCATACAGGACCAAAATTCAGTGTTAACACTTTGATCCCCAGCCACATGTTCGGCCTCTAGTTTCACTCTTCGCGTGTCAGGTGATTCGGTGTCTAACGCTCGTGATCAGGCCGGCATCGGCATCGCTCTGAGTATGGAAGCTGAGCGTGCATTGCTCGGCTGGATCCCAGTCAGCAGTAGTCCGTATGAGGTTCGGTTGAGTAGTTCTGTACATGTTACCAACAATGGGCTAAAGCGGCGATAGTTTGTGGTTTCTGTGTATGCCGCAGATGACTGCAGCTCTCCTGAGGCTAACGAAGAATTCTATCAGGATGTCTCAACTGATCCGCAGCGTGCGCTCTACAGACAACTTGGTTGTTGTTGATGATTCCAGTGCTCACGCTGGAAGCCTAGATGAGACGGAGAGGAATATAGGAAGCCGATTTGACGTCTAGTCGATCAAACGGATAACAGTGACCAATTCATCTAACTATGTACCGACCATGAACTATTCCGAGCGAGTACACGTTTCTCGCATAAAAGGTGGCACCGACTAACCTGACATCCTCATGCGCCTTCACATTGCTATCGGTTATCATCGGCGCGGATCAATTCAAAACTGTCGATCATTTTGCCCATGTTTGTGGATGCTAATGGCGCTTTTGTCCATGCACGCCAAAGCCAGTCGTCCTCACAGCGGCTACTGGACGATAACCATCGATCTGCTTTCAAAACAGCTTTATCTACGAGGTTATCGATGCAGTCAAATTCCCAGGATCCATAAGGGCGGTAGACAGACACCAAGCAGGTCCTATTTGAAGCTTCTCATGCTGTCCAGGGCCAAGCAACTACACAAAGAAGCGATGGATATCTGCACCTTGCGTTGTATTGTTAGCTGCACGCAGATCGATTCCTCCGGATTCCAGATGCGATGTAGTACGGAAATGCCTTAGATGCCAATTGATTTAGAGTCCGAGAAACGACCGTGAGCATTAGTGGAATGCGAAGTGTAAGGAGATGGAAAAATCTGTGGCGATTGACAACAGATGCAACCTTTTCCGTTTAATTAGAAATGTCGGTCCACGAAAACCAGGCGTTGGCGAACTTATCAAAGAGCCAACCATGGACCAAGATCAATCACAAATGACAGGGTTGTATACAAGGTTGCCGATAGTACAGTGGCATCCCCTTGAGTATGACCGCGCACTAGAATGAACCAAGCTATCCATGTGCTTCGGTAGACATCCTGAACGCACGCTACAACGGAGCTTAGATTGCGATAAGCTTTACAAATCAGCTCGCCTACCATTTTCCAAAACGCGCTTGGTGAAAAGCTGTATCGAACCCCATCTGAGAACGTCAACCAGAACTACTCACTTATCAAGAACAGTTTAACTCCTATTGGATTAGTGAGTCGTGGCTTCTCTCGCCACGCCGTTTAACACTGGATTTCTGCCGAATCTCTACGTCCTCTAGACGCACGTTAGTCAATGCTGACTGGAAACGAGAATAATGAAACACGGCTTGTAATGAGACGTGAACTTTAAGCAACTCTTTGTAAGGATCGTAAAATCGGGTAGCACAACGTGCATCAGCGATGCTACCATGGGAAATTCCCGCAAACTGTTCCATCTCATCCGAACCACCGGTAAGAAACCGTTAGGTGTGAGCGAACCTGACTGTTCACCAATGCACCGTCAACAATGGTGTCTCGTACGCTGGGCGAAGCAATTCCAGGTAAAATTCAGTTAACCATCAGTGTTAGCCTTTCCAACAGCTCTTCCGCCACACGTCCAGCAATCTGTTTCGATAGATCCACCTACTGAGGAGGAGATCCATAGGGAAGTCCGGCTCCGATGGGCTTTCCCAGCCCTGTTTAGAGAAGAGTGAGTATAACTTGTTAAGAAATTTCCCGTTTTATTCCCGAAGGTTTCAAATCCTGAGAATGTCCCGTTTCTATGGAAGGAGGAATCGATTGTTGTCCAAGAAAGGCTCACGTAGTGGCTGTGCAGATATTAACCTTATTCCAGTAGCGTCCAAACTGCTAGAGTCTGTCATATTTTACAGACTGTACTAAACGAGTGAAGAGCAGACCCGCGAAGAGCAGGCCGGGTTTCGAATCGGTCGTGGATGAATTGATAGTTTCTAGAGCACGATTATACCTTCCACGAACCAACGATCGTCGTGTTCCTAGACATTTGCGCGGTCTTTAACTCTGTCAATGGGACCGCACAATGGAATTGTTTGTTTACAAATGGAGTACCTGTACCTGGAGTACATGTTTTTCATGCCAGTTCATCATCCACCTCTTCCTGCTCTATTCACGGGCAGGAAGAAGCGCAGTCGTGTTCTGGTGATTACTTGGCGTATGGGCAAGAAGAAGCTAGCACCAGCACCGGTTTCGGTTGAAGCTTCCCGTCCTTCTGGTTGAGATCCGAAGAACAGAGATTGTCCTTGGGTAGAGACGTTGGCGGAAATCGCTCAGAATATAAGTCAGTAGCTTGATTACAGTTTTGCCTGGCTGTTCAACTCTCGTTCCTCGTAAGTAATCTAGGCTGTCAAGCAGACAGACAAAAACACCAAGGAACGTCAAAAATACAGGGTAAAAAAATCATACCATATCAAGTCATTTTACTAACCGCTTATCCCAGTCTGTGGTACTGTATTCCTCTCTCTCAGTTGTTGTTCTTGCATTCGCACTATATATATATATATATATATATATATATATATATATATATATATATATATATATATATATATATATATTCTCATAAGTGAAAAAGATCTCATTTCATATTGCAGACTACGGAATTGAAGAACAAAGGTAAAATGGAATAAACCTAATGAAGAACAGCCATCATTGTCAAGTAAACAGAAAGACCGTCGTAAAAACAGCTTTCGCTATTCTTTTAGGAAGGGGGGGGGGGGGTGAACTGCTCTGATGTCACCTTCAAACACCATTCGCTTTAGAGAACCGTACGGTGGACTAAGCTGAAAGCCACTTTAAAATCATGTCAATCATAATGGTTCGCTTGTGGTAGATGTACGTGAATGCTAAAATTTGTCCAGCCGTGAAGATGTGGTCGATGCCATCCCGACTGAGCCTGAAGCAGACTTCATCATCACGTGTAATCAGTTCACCCCTGTACGATAACTAGCCAGGAATGACGCCAGTACGCAGTGTGTATGTTACGCTAGCGAAGCCAATTCTTCGTGCCTTTCATAGGAGAACTTTCCACAATGAAGTCGAATTTGGGCCTTCATACTATTCACAAGTTGATTACATCGATTACCCGTACATTCCCAGAGGCACTTCGTGTTCATCAGACACTATCTGGCAGGGTTGTCCTGTTGGTCAGCTGAACTCCACGGGCCTGGTTAGCTTCAACAAATCCAATTTGACAGATTTCGATAAACACTTAAAACGGTCCGGATGTCAAAAACTGGCCTTGCTAGAATTCGAACCCACGAAAGGACGAAATTCATGCATCAGAGCGTATTATGCATTATCAGCTGGCCTATGATGCCATGCCGGATACTGATCCACTATGGAACACAGATAACTCGCTCAACGAGGATAGTTTGTTAAAAGCCGCAAAATTTAACCTGAAGGATCTGTATTCTGTCTTAGAATTCGATGAAGGGTTTTATTGGTTATGATATGAAAATGGAAGAAGACGACCCGTCTGTTCGAGTACCTTTGAACTGTTTGAGTTAGTCGCGGAAAACGTCAGTTTCCGATGAACGGGGTGGGAAGAGAGACGAAAGAGAAACAACTACCGAAAAAGCGACTTCATAGGCAGATGTTATAGGTTCAGTACACCGGTATCCATACGGCTGCTATGACACTTGTAATCAGACCAGTTTCATTGCACATCCACTGAATATAATTTGGGTAGCCCTCTTAAACAGAAGTATAATAACTATGCAAATGAACGCCAGAACTCACCTCTAGTTGTTTCAAGGAAGACACAGCACGCAGATGAGCCAAGCGTAATGGATTATTGCTGAGGATTAGTTGCTGAAGAGAACCGCACCGACGCAGTTGTGCAGGTAGACTATCCAACTGATTATCGGACAAGTCCAGTAGCATCAAGTCGGTGCATTGTACGAATAACTCCGATGGCACACTGGTGATCGCGTTCCGGCTGAGATTCAACACTAATAAACCTTTTGCTTTTTCAATTCCTTTAGGTACACTAGTCAGCCGGTTGCAGCTAAAATCGACTACCTAAACGAAGGCGAACAAAATAAAATGTAGGTAATGCTTTCCGGCTAAACATGTGATTTTGGTCTTAGGAGAGTGAAAATGAAACTCATCATTATGAAGGTATAAGCAACTAGGAAATTGTTAGAATACTCCATATTAGGGAACTGATAGAATCGGTAATCATTGGAGTTAAATATATTCCAAAGACCAATGAAAAGTAATTCAAAACGCGCTGTATCCAATAGGTCGCATCAGAAATTCACTTGACGCTCACGTATCAATACTGCGAAATCGACCTGCCTCAACTTACTGCGAATTCTACTGGGGAACAACCGGACCATTGCAGATCCTCGGTAGACCGGAAAATAGCTCAGATTTAGATCAGGAAATCAATCGGGACAGCACAGTAAGAAAGATGCACAGAAAAATAAGCTTACCGCCCGAAGGTGCATGACCGAAATGATCTTGGTAGACAACAGGTGTGAAAACGAACTAAGTAGTGCTCAATGCCTTGGCATTTTGGGTTCTCTGGCTCGCCTGGTACAACCTTATCTCCCACATTTGGCCATCTGGTTAAAATACGACAAGAGCCAATAGCCCAGCGAGGCTGCAGTTATGGACCAGTGAGTCAGTGGCCACGTGTTTAACATATGCACTAGATTCGTATATACACGGTGCTAACGTACATTTTAAGGCTGAATCACATCCATCACTAAAAAGTAAGCGAAAACCGTCCCACCATAGTTCACAAATCTAGCGCCAACGGCAAATAATTGGGCTAATAGGTGTGAATAATCACATTCCAAGCTAAAGTCCATATCGCAAATATCATGTTCATAAACGTTGCAGTAGCTAACAAACCACAAGCATGAAAAAATCAGGGTGTCGCTGGAAAAACCAAAGGGTAAACAGTTCCACTGGAAAGTGGAATGATGAGACCGGAACGGTCGTTTCAATTTTACTATTTTGTTGTCATACCAGTCCACACCATAAAATTCGAATGCGAGGTTACTGGTTGTCGAAGAAGGAACTTAGTGGTATGTCGAATAACCTAGGATGCGCGCAGTCAGTAAAAAACATCAACATGAAGGCATACAGGAACACGCTCCAGATCTTAGAGCGAAATAGCACACCTGTAGATTAGCACATTCGAATATACTGACTGGGATTGCGTCAACGTCAGTCAAGTTGTTTTTTCGACAATTCAGCGAACGCAACGACGGTAACAACGCGGACCAATCTTTCAGAGCGGACAAGTGAGTCAATGCATTGCGAGAAATGGACAGATTTTCCAGCTGAGCGAGTTTGGCTAACTCAGCCGGTAACTGATCCTCGATGAGACCGGTGTCACGCAGTTTGAGCCACTGTAAACGACACATACTGGCCAGAACATCAGTTTTGGGCCACAGTGTGGTAGTAGTCGAACTCCTACTTGAGCCTCGAGTGGTTGAGTGCCCATCCATGGCGGCCTGAACAGAGTCATATGGACCGAAGTGAACTCCGGTTAGATCCAGACCTCGCAAATATTGGATTACAGCCTTAGTCATTGTGGGTGATTATTGGTTGGCGCTGTGCCGTGACAATTGCCTGTCTCAGATGGTTCAGCCGGTCCTGTAACAGTATATCGTAGAAAAAAAATTGGCAGTGAGTAACGCTTACCTTGGGTAAAGTGGCGAAAGACAGCAAAAAGTGGGGACGACACAATTGGGATAGTAAATGGAGAAACATTCACATACGCGACTGATATTCGGAGGTTCTGGTGGTTTTAAGTGACACCTCCTGATCATGCAACTTTTTGTGATTAGAATCCGTATACTTTAGCATCTCAGTCCAAGCACAACAGTCAGATGAGTTGGTTGAGAAGATAAACTAACAACCAGTCACTCTAATACTCACCTGTAAACGTTGAAGTAGTGAATGCACTCTGAGGATGCGTGTTTTATAAATACCAAGGCGATACACGTACGGTTCCAGATCTACAGGACACTGATGAATCGATTCGACTCGATTGAGTACTGAAGACAATTCATGTTCGGAGGGTCAGAAAGAAAATAACAGACGTAAATGGGAGGTTAGTTAGAACAGTCTTTTGGGTACGGAAGCTCCGGATATAAACGGCCCTGGTGGTCCAGTGGCTTGAATCACCTTAGAGTTCAGAGGTTCGAAACCCTCACGACCAGTCACCTTAAGGGCGCCCGAATCGTCACTATACTTGACCCATCGGAACTTCAAATTATTCTCCGCTCCAAGTCTGTCAGACTATCGACAGAACTGGAGAATTTTGTTATACTCTCCAGGAGTCATTAGTAATGGGTTTTCAACTTGTCGTGCTTCAGCGGCAAAAATCATCAGCCAATGAATGTGAATAGCATGCTCGAAACACGTGAAAAACCATTCAACCTTACTCGTAGACAAATGCATTGTCCCAAGATACTTCACTGCTGTTAAGATACTGTTTCGTATTTTGAACTAGTGAAACACATAATCAGTGCAATACTACCAGATAAACAGAACGGAGAGAAATCAGTAGAAAATGGTGCAAACGAAAAGATGACCAATCGGTTAAACGGTGGGCATTTTACAAAATGTAAACTGTACATTGCGACCTTGAGAAAAATACTGCAACGAAGTTACAAGAATTATACAAAACGGCCAGATAAATATTGAGTGTATTTCACCTACTTTCAATAAGAGAATTGAGTTGGTTTCTTAGTTCGATTTGAGACCCGTCCAGACTGAACGCAGCTTGATCCAGACGTTCTAAATTTGGCTTGATGACAGTCAACAAGCCGTCTGCTAACTCCTGCTCTCCCTTTCGGCGCTGTTCGATACTGGATAGTTTATCAGAATCAATGGTCAAATCACTGTTACTTATATCTGCGACAGCGTTGTCGATATTTGGGTGCGTGGTTGCTGGACGTTCGGAAGATGGAGTGAACAGTAGCGTAAGAACAGATGACTTTTCCGATTCAGGAATCATGTAAAAAGACCCGAACGAATCGCGTATTGACGTTGCAGTTACCCTGAAAAGAACAAAGTTTTTGTGGATCGAGTGTTCTCGTCACTTGGGGACACTCATGTGCGTACGAAAACTGATTAATCTATTCGCTTCATCGCTCCTGTTTCATCGTTACTACTTATTGGTAATTTTTATGGGCAATTCCTTACATTTCTACTCCTCTACTTCATAGCCTCAATCATGCACGCGAGTGACCATTCACAAGTAAAGACCCTGTTCCAAGGAGTTGAACCACCATCTCTCAATGCTCCTTCTCCAAAACCGTTAAAATGCGGGACGACCTCTTTTTCCTGATTCAAAACCAATCATTCAGATATGAACTACATAAGTGAAGGGAAACCTGCGCAGACCGACGTCCAATCTTGAAGTGACATCTTTCAATTTGAGTGCGTGGATCGTTTGCCAAATTAAACCATTGCACTTGAATTTGTCGTGATCCGTAGATTCGAAACGACATCACGGACGTACTGCGATTCGCGTTTTGCACTGTCCATTCTACGCCGACTTCTTGGAGACCTTCGAGGGCATTTTCCAACACTTCGACAGTGAAAAAGCTGAAGAACAGTCAGATAGGACGGCCTCGGTGAGCAGCACTACTTGCTTTGGATGAACTGTACAGGTCGTCATACAAGCTTATCCGACCGGAAGTGTGCAAGCATAATTACGTCGGTAGATTCGCACGCATTTGAGGAACATCACTTTGGAAGGACCCAAATACTGTTTGCCAATCAAAAGACGTAATGTGACAACGTGTGCATTAATACAAACACCGGAATGTAGAGTGAGGGTCTATCCGACTTACCTATGACCTAGGCAGAATTTGACCCGGTGTATGACGTGAAATGATGAAGTATCACGAACGTTGAAATTTGACTTCGATATGTTTCTAAAGCTCTCACAAGATTGTTCTTGAAAAAGAGCACCCTTTATTCTGAGCGTCACGTATATAGTTATCCACCGTCGTCCGCTCGTTACCAGAACTAACCTATTGGGACCTCAGTGGTTCACCGCTCCAAGTCTCAGAGTCTGGATGCCGGTTATCTCCAGTAGTTCAGTAGGTCTTTGTAACCACAGACTATACCCCTTTCATTGCACTCATATGAATGCATGTGATAAAAAAGACCAATAGTCGATAAAATTAGGAGATCATCAGTAGTCCGATGAAGCCTATTATCATTGCCACTGCACTGGGATGGCATGGCTCAACGAGCGCGCAAGTCAACACACTACGTGAAAGAATAGCGCACCCAACAGACACATTTTCTCAAGGAAACACACACACACACATACACACTCGAGAGAAGGGAGCACAATAGAATCAAAGAACAGAACACGCATGACTCAAAATTTATTTCATCGTGGTGTAAGTCATTGAAGATCATTCAAACTGAGGCTTGCAAAAAACAATTTACCAGATTAGAAATCTATAAAAACATTTAATAGTTGAGGTTGGGGTGAAAGTTATATGGATGTAATAAGGCGGATACGGATGGAAAACTGGGGGAGAAGCCCAGGCAGCTGAAGATGCCTCAAAATAAACGTTCTAGTTCGTGATCAGCCTTACTAAAACGCGGTTAGGCAACGCGAAAAGGTGTGGAACGTGCGTGGAAATTGCAAACCACTTGTGGATGCAGAATACGGAGGAATGAATTCACATACAAGTAGAAACGGATAAGACTATAACATATGATGCATAAAAATAACATCAAGCATACTTAAAATCAATTAAAAAATCACGAAGTGAAACATGATTACCGAAATAGGCGGAGACTTTTATCCAATAAGGATCACACGTGCGATGATGAAACTGCGTCTCTATGACGCAAAAAGAGAAGATAGTATCACAAATATGTTCTTTGCATCTATAAAACCAAGTGAAATCAGCCGCTACTGGGGTTTGTCCAGGTCGTATTTACAAACGCAGTCAATAAAATGAGAACGCATTCCGACCACTTTATATACATGAAGAAATTCATCTTTTATCTTGGTATTCCATTCTTGATCAAATTTTCTTCCGTTGTCCAGGTGCGATAGGGTGTTACTTCGGGGAAGTAGTCGCGGAAACATCCCTGAAGAAGACCAAATAATTATTTCGATGACTTTTTTTCAGATACAGTTTCGTATAAGACAAAAGAATGTGAACCCACTTTGCAAAATGTAAACTTGATGGTAAGGGCAAACTGCAACTGCGATCAGTTTGGTTGCCAGTGCGTGTTTTTCTTTGCGGTGACGAAAAGCGATTCGAGTTTGGTCCATGTCGCTGCATAGCTTCGTCGCGCAATCTCCTCAGCTGTGCCATCAGAAGATCGTTAACAGAATGAACCCAACGGTCACGTATGGTGGAATCCGAAGCATGGAATATGTACGTCTGTGCCCGATTAGCAGTCCAAACAGCAAAACGCCGCCGGTCTGCTCGAACACTTGGAGTGAGACCGATCTGAGCGAGCTTTTTGACCAGAACAAAAAGGTAGCATGCTCGTCAACCATCGAAAAAGTGAAGCTGGTAGAACTAAACATCGCAAAAAGTTGAACCATCACACGAGGAAAAGCATGCACGACGTAGGACTGTTTTACGAGGAATAGTTATTTTTAGAAGACATGAGTCTTTCTCGTTCCCGTATTTGATGGGGAAAAGGCACCAATACACACAAACAAATGCAAAGGTGTTCAGTTGCGCACCCTAGCGATAGCCGAGGCAATCGGAATAAGGAAGTTGACCCCTGACCTGTGCGCCCAAAAGCGTTTGGTCCGGGCACTCCAACTCCCCTGGCCCAAGATTGACCAAGGTCACATGAATCTACCGTCCGGTTACCTAGAAGGCGTCAGCTAGATAAACCAATCACATGATAAGGATAACTTGACTGACAAACCCCTGCCCACGATTGGTGTTTATTCCATGTCTATGTTCATGATCTTTTGTCTAATGTCTACTATGTAATCTGTAAATGGCTTGAGAATGAATTACTGAAAAACAATTGTTTCGCCGATTTGGACTTCTATATGATGCAATGGGTATTTTTCAGACAATACACACAAAGTCCAGCTCTGGTCGGGCATGTTTACATACACTGTAAAAACAGCACACGATATCGACTTGCTAAACTGAACGCTGTCGTACCCATCACTAACTGAAAGGCAGAATGAATGTCAAAACGAAGGGATTGTAAACTAGTAATATGGAAGAGGTCTATGGCTCGAGGGCCGAATACATTTCCTAATAGCATGCAGATTGATACGCCTTCAAACAGCCTAAGAGAGTAAATGGCAAGACTAACACTATTACCAGTACGATATTAAGTCAACCCTTTGTGGAATTTTTTGAACCATGATAACAGAGACCAGACATTCGAATTCTGGTTTTCCCGTGCAAATTGATATTGCAATTCAGTCTGTCGAAGTCGCAAAACAAACACTAACTCATTGAGGTTCGGAGAATATTTTTGACTGGATGATCAAGGCAAAATAATCGTAGATATCTCAGAGGCTTGAAGACAAATCACACACTCACACACGAACGAAACCCCAAGAAGTTCTTGACAACGTTTTTTTCGCTATCTAAAACACCAAGTGGATAAAGCGTTCTGGAAAAACCACAAACGTTGGAAGCGCTTCAACTGACTGCGGTACGTTTTCTTGAAGTAAACATGCTCACTCATCGTTTATATTAATTGGAGCGGCAAGCCCACTGCTAACATCGATTGCCACCCCGCCTCCATGTTTCTTCCTCAGTACTTTATCCTAGCGTACCAGAAAGTTATCAACATTTCCATTCAGTCGGGATTCACATGTATGAACAACAATTCCTATGTCCAGTTTCTGTTAAATCTGACTCATCTGAGGTGAGTGCGCGATTGTTCGCACCGATCACCGATAACCCAGTACGAAACATAAAGGCACGTTGCCATTTAAAAACGTAAAACAGACGTATAAGCTTCAAGAATCAAGGATCCATATCGAAAAGGTTTCCAGCCAGCTGTGTAGTGGATTTTTAGGCCCCAAACCAAGCAAATGTGATGAATCCATGGGGACAAGTCTTGACGTCAACACTGATAGACCGATACCATGTCATGGCTTGGACTCCACGTTGGTGTTTTAAGCCAACCTCAGGTCTCCGAACGCCTCAGTATGGTTGATTGTGGGTGTCTCAGGCTTCGACATGGCTACCCGTCCTGAACGCCTCTCGAAATGTTCCCAAGTGACCGTGCATCTAACACAGCTTCTGCTGAAGAAGTCCTACGCACTGCATTCTCGTGTTAGAGGCGTTCCCACTAACGTGAGAGGATGAAAGCAAACGGCAGGCGTCTTCAACCGGGTTCACTGAGTATTAGTCAATCTAAGGGAGATGGCTAAACCTCGATCCCAAACCATCCATGGGTGGCATATGAATCGTACAACGGTATGGTCACCGACATCTGTGGCGGAGGTGCACTGGGCATCCAGGATGTTTGGCCTCATCCGAAGGGCAAATGAGCTGAGCAATCAGTCACCGGCTCCTAGTGGGCTACGGACCCCACGTTTCGTCCGGCTGCCTTGCGGGTAAAGCTTTGGATAACTAAAGGCTTCGTTTGTGGATCCCTAGGAAAACCACCTGCTTTGGTTTGGGCAACCTGGCACTATCGTGCCCAAAAACAAACCATGGTCTTGGATTATCTACCCCTTCCTCCCCGATATTTTGTTTGGGATACAGTTTGAAACCAGACAGGTCATGTGTGATAACGATCCGGACGACTGGGTCTGAAACCGGTTTGATTCTCACGAGTACAAATTTCATCATCGCCGGATAACCGATGGAGAATGAACCCGGAAAGCAGTTCAGATGCGATATTTACCGAACTAATCCCTCTGTGGTTTTCATAAAGGACCTGCCGCCTTTTTTGTAAATCGGCACAATCACCAATTCACACCATTTCCTGGGAATTTTCCCGCTATCCCAAACGACCCGGACGAGTTGTATTAACTCTGAAACCAGAGCATCGCATCCATCCCAGAAAAATGGACGGAGACAACGTATCCGGCCCAGAAACTTTGTACCTTCTCAAGTAACTTCCATTTCTGATGAAGGAATGATATCTACCTGCATTATTTCTCTTACAAGTATATTCGGAAGACCCAACGTAGAAGTGGTCCAACTGAACTGTTTCTTAAGATGCTCCGCCCAACGTCCCAAAGAGTGAATCAATGGGCCGTCGGATTCTTTGAATAGCTCACTTACACCGAGCTTCTGTGGACTAGTACTTCTAATCAAACGGTAACAATGGCGACTATTGCCAATGGACGCTGTCGTCTCCATTTCCCTACGTTTTACAATCCACCACTGCCCACGGTTATTTCGCGGGCTCCCAGTCAGGCACCTGTGCTATACATTAGGTGTGGATTCTGGAGGAACGGATCTACGAGCATTCAACAGAGCCACTGATGCCAAACATATTCATCGGTTGTAAGGCCTACTTGAACCGGAGTCCTGTATGGCACTAGAGGCGGCAGACAAAGCTACATTGAGCTGTTTCCAGTGTTCATTCGGGTCCTGAACATCCGGCTGCATCGATAACCATATGAACAGCTAATCCTGGAAAGCCGGTCGCTGGTTATGGTTTAGAAGCAACCATGCGGTACGGGTGGCTCCGGCGCAACCACAAGCGAGACGTAAACGGGTGACCACGCACCAAGGCGTGATCTGGGTTCACTGACGTACATCAAAATGAACGACAATCTTAAATTGATCCACACCAGCGGTGACCAATGACGACATCTCAAATCTGAGTCAAACGTTGTGAAGACGTAAGAGGACGTTATGCGAGTCCATGTCGTTTCTTACGGTAGAAGTTCATACTCGCCAAAAACATTCCATAGTCGAAGCGCAGTTCGATGAGACGGTCGCTGTCATCAGTGCGGTCAGCAGGGACAGCAAATAGACGTCCAACGTGCTTTTCGGAATCCTTCAAGTAGCTAACCTGGGTGTTGAAATCCAGTAATTATCACCACGTCCGTTGAGTGGATGCTTCAAAGCAGCTGGGACAAATCTCGATAGAACCTTTCCTTAGACTCAGAGGAACTGCAGTCAGTGGGCACATACAGAGACACGAAAAACAAGCATCGATGTTTCAGTCACTTGCTATTGCCGCGTACAGAACCCTCCAACCGAACTGCACACAAAAGACTGCTAACTGGAATTCAATCTAGCAGTGCACGCTCAGCTCTCGTGCTCAGAGCGATCCCCACGCCAGCATGACCACGAGCACTGGATACTGGATCACAAGACACGCGGAGTGGAAAGGGAAAACTGAGGTGGTATCCGGAGTGCGAACTGTGATCACAGAAGTGGAGTTTTTATGCGTGTTTCGGTGACACGGCGTACAATTTTTTTTTAATTTCCAGGAGTTCCAGCGAGAGCAGCCCGTTGGCCTATTTGACATAGTATGTGGATGTTGAATGAAGCCGAGTGAAGTGAACATGTAAACTTAAGAAGTGTTTGATTCATATCCAACTCATGAATTGCCGTTTTCTTAAGAGTCGCAATAAACCGTGTCGTGTTGCATTGATCTTAAATTAAAGAGGACCCTTTACAGAGAGGACACTGAAAGTCTCTTGACACAATACCTCGCAGCTGCCCACAGTTCAGGAGGGTTTTTTTAGAGAACCCCAACCAGAGCCTTTGACCGAGAGGTTTGTCCTACAAGGTAGTGGGGCGCTAACCCAGCACAGTATTGTGACCGAAGAAACCGTAGGGAACCTCTTTTGGTCTGTCTCTGAGACCCGATTGTTGCATGCATTCTGTTTTTTTATTGCTGGTTCCTTGTTATCGATCGGCTTTTCGGAATCAGTTCACAGCCCCGTGTATCCAACGTAGCAAGCGGAACGTAAACTGGGCAACATCCTTTGGACAAAGGATTGTCCCGTTTAGGCGGGCGATAGCAACTCAATGAAGTGCGATGACTTCTCCCACCGTCGAGGAAAACCCCAGGTATTCCCACTACTACGTCTTTTGATCAGCCCCACAAGTTCCAGTGAGAAGCCGTTTTTCTGTCTACAAATCTCGTTTATTAGTACAATGAATAGATAGGATTCTGATCCGTGCACGCAGTCGTTGCATTCAGTGTGCTGGTCCGACTGATGTGGACAACGAAGCCTTGAGACTTAAACATCGCCGACGGGATTTGTCACTCATTCTATTAATCCGCGCCACCAACTGTCTGTTCTGACTCTCGAGATTCCATTGTCACAAGCCTTGGGTGTGGTAACGTACCGGTGCAGAATGCCAACGTGAACTGGCTGTCTAGTAATGGTCAGTTGACATATGTCCTTACGACACGTTCATCTACTGGAGGCTTTTGATCGGCAAACTGGTTTTCTTCGTGTTTATTAGCCGAAGTGTCCTCTCCAGGGACATAGTGGATAGAACCAGATGTTGTCCAGCAACTGGTTCTGAGAGTGAACTTCGTCTGGCCTCTACCCGTTGACCTGTAAGGCATGACTGCACCTCTGGCTTAAGAAAGCCATCCTGTACAGGACTTTGAGTCATGGAGGAACGCAAGTCAACACAACGGGCCAGGAAGGCAGCCTCGTCGTGATGGCGCAAACCAATGCGATTACATCTGCACAGTATAAGATTAAAAGTCTGTTACCAGGCCGGAGCTCAACGCCTCGGTTCGTTGGATTTCCTTGCACCTCTCTTGAACACATTCCAAATTGGGTACAACGTTTTGTGATGCAATCAGGGCCAGATCAAACGCATAATGACAACGTTCGAAACCATAAGATCCCGTCGTCGGCCCTCGCTCGTCATCTGATGACGCAACATCCAGTTGACCGAAGCACTGCGTTTCGGTTACGTGGCACAGAATACCAGGCTTTTTAGGTTTGCTGAAGCTATTGCCATACATCGACGGAAACCTATACTGTGTCAGCAGAAACAGCTCTTTGTTAATGTGTCTTTATCATGGTGACGTAACTTGACTACTGTAATTTCCCGTATATTTGTCGAACATTATGGTTTTACATGAACTTATATAAACAATATCGTTCTGCAGTATGCACCGTGTTGAGTTGCAGCGAAATCGGGAAAAGCATGTTTCAATTTCCTATCTTGGAATGTCATCTATCGATAAAAACGAAAAGCAAGAGTGAGAAAAGCCAACCGTGGAGCACGGCGCTCCCAAGTGGAAAATAAGGTGACAATGAGCTATATGCTTGTACTAAACTGCCCCTCAAAATGCCCTGCCCATCGATTCATGCCACGTGAAAGCCAGTGGACTGGTTAGCCGTTTACCTCGCAGATTGTTTCGCTCACTCCAGAATTTTTAATCCCTATGAATCTGATGAGTTGGAAAGTTTCCTAGCATTGCCGGTGGCAGAAGCATGTTCCCGTTCGGCCGCGCGTTCGGACTACCGATTCTCTTGGTTTCTGAGCAAACTTCTAATCAACTTTCTTTGTCGCTGGGCGCGGGCACTGTGGTTTTATCATCCGGCAGGGATGTCTCCCCGACTGTCTGACAAGTCCAGAAGCTCTGATAAGATCCCGTGCGTGGCTGCATGCCGAATGATTACCCGCAATATGTGGTACTCGCCACCAGCGGTCTGATAAACCATTGTATGTGTGGCTAATTAAAAGGACAACGAGCACATTCTGATCTCTCCCAGACCGACGTCCGGCGAAGATGACTTACGCGTACCCGTTGACGGTGAACTTTCGACTTGATGGAAAACCGTACCACGAACTTGGCACTGATATTATTACTGTTCTTACATCCTTTTTTACTTATTATACACCAAAGTACAGCAATTCAGGAAGGGGGCCGCGGCTATTGAAAGGCTGCCAAATGGGAAAGTGACTGGTGGTGGCAGGAATCAAACCATTACTGTCCAAAGTCTACGATGATAAACGTACGACCACCGCCGGTCATCGGATGTGATTCAGTACGACCCGCAAGAATTGACTGAACCACGACAGTGGTAGCTTAAGGCTATGTGATCAGTATTTGCTCAAGACTGACCAGCAGATGGGAGTCTTAATGTGACTGTGCGACGAAAGCTGCGCCGGGAGTTTGTGCTCGACAAGAAAAGATGATGGTTTGCGCATAAATGGAACAATCAATTACCGTTGGCCGTGCGTTGATGGCTAGTGGCGCTGTGACCTCCAAGCATTCACTCCTCTGGACTTGGGTGACCAATCTGGGCGTTCAGATCTCTAGCCAGTACTACGATGTCTCTCCGAGATGCCTTTGGATGAAGTTCGTGAAGTTGCTGGTAGACAGCAATACACTGTCGCCCCGCTCGTTACCACATTTGACCTATTGCGACCTTATGTGTTTCTTAGAGTCTGGTTGCCATTTATTCCTAATGGTGCAGTGGGCCTTCGTGGCACTCATTCGCCTTCGTAGCATAAGCATGTAATAGAAAAAAGAGTATATCTTTGACTGTATCTGGACTGCAGTCAGTAGAGGAGTAGGCAGCAACAACGAACAGGCAGCGGTTGCCGTCGATACCTTTTTTCGACTTTGGACAAATTCCCTAAGCGGATCGCAAACAATCTGTTGTTGACTGGGATCCAGTTGCGTGGGGTAGACTCAGCTCTAGCCCTCAAAGCAATCTGCACACCTGCATGGCCAGAAGACGCGCCATCTAAAAAGCACAGAGTGAAAGCATGTCCCGAAAATGAATTCAGACGAACACTTATGGTGGAACCTTGGATGTAAGTCACGGAGAAGCAGCAGACATTACTGGCCAGAGTCTCAAGGGGGCGCGATAAAGCTGCATGTTGACCTATTTATAATAAAGGTGCGTACGTCGAGGGTTGCAAGCTTCAGAGACACACAGCGGTAGACAGTAATCCATTGTCGTCCGGATCGCTACCACACCTGACCTAAAAGGACCTTATGTGGTTCTTGGCCACTCCAAGTCTCAGGGTCTGGTTGCCGGTTATCCCCAATAGTGCAGTGGATCTCCGTGGCTATGAGGTAAACGCCCCCTCCACTGCACTTATGCTCAAGCATGTAATAAATACAACAGACGAAGGAATCTCATTTCCATACCCCGCGTCTTCATCCATGGCAGCCTGAGGAGCACACGGATGAGCAGTGTTAATATTATCAAGTGTAGAAGAATGGATGAAAAGAGGTGGTGTGGTAACAGATAACTGGCTCTATCCGACCGGTTATAATTCAAGGTAGATTTAATGGGTGAATTAAGTCGAGCGCAAGAACGAATGATCATGAGTGAAGAAAAATGCACATAAACGTGGACTGAATACTACCCAGTTGCCCAAACCGAAGTGGGGGGTTGACTTCAGGGACCCCATCCCGAGCTTTTGACCAGAACGTCTACTCTACAAACCAGTAGGATGACATGGGGGCCTCGTGGCCCTCTGGGAGCCGGTGACTGATTACTCAATTCATTCACCCTTCGGGTGAGGTTAGATATCCTGCCAGCCCAATACAGCGCTCCACCGCGGATGCCGGTGAGCACAATGCTGTACGCCTCATACACCACCCGCGGCTGGTTCAGAATCGGAGATTACCATGTCCCGAAGTTTGATTATGAGCCAGCCAACCCGGTGAAGAGCGACAATCATTCGCCTTCGACCTAAAACTTTGGTGGGAGCACCTCCGCCACGAGAAGGCAGTGAATAGGACTTTCCCAGCAGAGACATTTTGGCCACTTGGGAGCATTTCGAGAAGCGTTCAGGACGGGTAGCCATCTTGGAGCCTGAGACACTCACCCCCGAACATACTGAGGCATTCGGAAGCTTCAACCATTCTCCATTAGATTGAAAGCACTTATTTCTACAAGCGACCAGAGCTTACTTTCTTCTGAGACTGAAAATTTATTTACAAACTGCGCACATTCTTCACAGAAAGGGGGAAGTAAAATCATGATATTGATGTAGACCACCTCCATGCATATGTTATACACTCATCCCGTGGCTGACATTCATATCACCCCTGAGTTAGTGTAGACTTTACACCCTACTCCACGTTCGACATACTTAATGTTCTTCCCAAGTTTGAAGCTTTGCCTTCTGAAGGTACGGATGAGCTCTCCTCTTCAATAATCAGGCATGGGGTTACCCCGCTTGTGAAACTCATAGCAACTTTGTCAAAAAAATCCCTGTCAAATTGTGCATTCAGCCAAGTTACACAACTTACGAGCAGTTCTTGTTTGATCTCGTATACCGGACCCACTTCGTTCGAACTAAGCGATCCTGTAGAATTGCCACTAACACTACTCATAAGGATGTGTGTTTTTGCTAGATTTGCAATATTTGATACGAGTAGATGAGAAGTGGGTCCAGTGAATGAAGCAATGCTTGAAATGCGCTCTTTTCCGTCCGGCGTGAAATCCGAAGTCAGCGGGTTCGGAACCGAGGAATTTGAGGAAAGAAGCGGACTACTAGTGGCAGCTGAAGGTCGGAACTTTGTGAGTAATATAACGTTAGTGAACAGGAACACGTGTCGTTGCTTGCTAGATATCATACGCATATCATCACGCGACACCGTAAAGTCAGCATGGAGTAATAAACGTCCCAATTCGGAAGGACGAATCTGAAAAATAATACACAAAAATAAAAATGCAAAGTATAGCTGGGATCTATCGCGATTATTTTTGTTTTCTGGAATGTTACCATTCGAATAAATGGTTTAAAGCACATAAATGCCACAGCAAAACACACCAGCGGGGCATACACGAAATAAAAGGCAAGCACACAAGACTGATGCGAGGATATCGCACAGTACAATTCAATAAATGATTTTTTAGACGAATCGGACTAATTTCACGAAGGGTGCGCATTTTGCTAGATGAAGTGAGCTAACGAGAACGACGGTGAAAACAGAAAATGAGAACAGCAGATAACGTATGGGAAGATTCATTGATGGCATAAAGGTTATCGAAAGGGACTTACCGACAAACCACGAAATCGCATGGTAAGATTCACAGTCTCACACACTTGTAGCATGGTTTGATGCGCCTCGGATAAATCTTGCCTAGTACCGCGGATTTGAAAAATAGAAGAAATAGAACTTAGATATCAAATAAGTAAACTTCATGTCTCACTGATAAAAGATAAAGCTTGTGAAAGACATATTGATCGTCAGATATTCTTCACTGAGAAGTATCCATTCACACTCAAGACTATATATATATATATATATATATATATATATATATATATATATATATATATATATATATATATATATATATATATATATATATATATATATATATATATATATATATATATATATATATATATATATATATATATATTGACTTGGCAAAATATATGCATACAGTGGTCATTTTTAAATACCACTGTCTATGCTTCTGTTGAAGGTAAATGTCAATAATAATTGAAAGTCTTCCTAGCCAAAGCTTTTATCTTGGCAAAAAACATGGATTTACAACAAACTACCGGTCACATCACCTTCAACGTACGCATAAATAATTAATCTCACTAGCCGACTACAAACAAATAATAAGCTTCACTTGATATCAAACTGAAAAAGGTGTCAAGATAGCGAAACGGAAAACAACAAGAAAATAAAGAAATAAACGTATTACAATAGAAAGTGGATGAAGTGATCGGTCTTTCGGTTGTTGTTGTTCTCACCTGATTTTGGTTTTTCTAAAGCCACAGGAGTTTAACAAGTAGCTCTGTCACACAGCGCACCGGTCACTTACTTCTGTTTCAGACCCTGCTTCTTATTAACTCTAAGATACAACGTTTCTTCCACTTCACTAGGGCTTCAAACGAGAATTCGGGGTCGTCTAAAAAGTCAAAGTCAACACCAACCGATACAAACCCCTAAGCTTTTTTTCTAATAATCTAATTCCTGAGCACCGGAATGGGAAACACTTTTTGATTATACCCTGGCCCGTAGCCGGGGAACCGGTTACGGACAGCAGAGCTGTATGCTACCGAGGATGTCCCCAGCTGGCGGATAGGAGAGCGGCCACATCCACGGTCAACCGTGAATAAGGTGTACTCGTGGACAATCAGCGGTAGTGCTTGAGGGCGTGATGGGACTTACGCTTGACTAGAGTTATCCGATCTAAAAGGTCATAAATCTAATGACGGCACTGGTCCGCCGCTAAACAAGGCCATAGCTAGTTACCGTGTTCAACAACGTTCCCAGAAGAGGCGAATAAACCATACCATTAGCCACCAGATCACCTAGATCGATGCTGTTGCCTTGCAACACACGCTTGGTTGCGCAAGGGCTAGAGGTGCATCCTTGGAAAAGGCCTACCCTGGACGGGGCGACTGAGAAGTACAAAAGCCTTTAACACTAACAACAATGGCATTATTATAACTGACTGCTCTTTTGTGCGCACTGCTTGTTCTCAAACGAACGCAAGCTGTTTTACACCGTTCATAACTTATCTTCCCAACCCTCAACATTCAACCGACACGTTATCACTTCTAACGGGCACTTCGGTCATCCGTACCAGCTGTAATGTCTCTGGTGGAAATCCTGTCTGTGTAATCTATTGTTCTTCCTCGACTGGCTTCCAGGTTCCTCCGAATCCAATAACACTAGTTGATGCCCTCCATCGTCTTCGATCCTCTTTCGAACTAACCACGTTCAACCTATAGAACAAGACAGGTTGTAGTTTGCATGCTTCAAACCCTTGCCACCAACGCTTGTTGCATCCGACAGATTCGACTTCAAAACTCTAGTTTCATCGTCTGATTGACGTCCCTATCTAATCCCTCCGCGAAGTTTTTCTTACGCTTTTCTGAGGACCCTAAGGTTGAAAATTCCGATTTTGCTGGCGTTCGCGTGGTCCTTAGTAAAACACCTGGAGTCGCACCGTTAGACTGGATCTCTGTAGACAGCTGATTATGCACACTGAGACTTAGGTTCGTGCAAAGTGATCAATCGCCGTCGTGATAGACAACTTGAAATCCAGGTCTTAGGACGACACAAAACGCAGGGTCTCGATGGCCTTCTCCTAGCCCTCTTCAAAGATGGTGAAGTACAACTCGTTAGAAAACTTCGCGTTTTGTTCTCTAAGTTCTGAAATTCAGTGCAGGTCCTTCTCTGGCATGGAGAATCGATTGTTGTCCCCATCTTTAAAAAGAGTTCGCGTTAAGAATGTACTAGCAGCAGGAGCATAACCCTAATCCCAAAGCGTCGCAGATGCCTGCGTCTGTCATAGATCGCAATTTGCAAAAAACGCATGAAAAGTAGGCGGGATTTCGCGCCCACCGTGGGCGCCTCAAGTAAATCTTCTTTTAACAGCTGTTAGGGTACTGCAACAATTTTGAGATCAACGATCAGCATATTCCTAAGCATTCGTGTGGTCTTCGACAGTCAATAGGACCGTACTATGAAACTGTTTGTAGATAAATAAAATATCTGAGGATTGTGTCAGTTCCAAAAGAGTAGTATCATTGCACCTCAGGTCGGGTTGGGGCCTACGGCCAACTATCGTTAACTTTTGTTGTCTCCAGTGGGGTACGGCAAGGCCGCCCTACATCCCCATTCATCTTCAACTTTTCCAGAGGATGTTCTACAAAATGCCCTGTTTGGTCTACCGACCGGTGGAGTTGAGCTCCTCTCGTGGACGTTTTTGATACTATCGCCTGGTTGAGTGACAATGCAACACGTTTTGAAGCGCTTGGCCCCTGAGGTGCCCACATTTGGTATGCACTTTGCACGTTACAAGTGCAAAGTACTTTTACAAGACTGGCAGGAGCCTGTGCCTGTGCTCACGTTTGCGGTGATTAGTTAGAGGTAGTCGGCAGCCTGATTACAACTGGAGGTGATGTTGGAGAGGAGATAACATTACAAACAGAGAGATCCAGAACAGTTTTCACCGGCCTGCGACACCTGTGGTGTCGTCGTGACATCCGGCCCTACCTGAAGGGGTGGGTGTAAAACGCCACGGTTTGTGGTGTTTCGCTTTACGGCTGTGATACCTAACCACTTCATGTTCGGATGCTCGGGGGCTTTTCGTGTTTGACTACCAATACCTCCGAAGCGTTTCTCGCGTCTGGTGAGTGACGACCGGGTGCACCGTCGTGTGTTAGGGGTACGGGGAGTTGACTCCCGACTGAAGTGATCGCTCTACACCGCTCCCGATGGCTCGGGCATATTTAACGAATACCTGGCCACCGTCTTCCTTTGCGTGCTCTATTTGCACGAACTGGGCAACGCTGGAAGAAACGACGTGGGGTCAGGTCGAGACTAGGCACAGAGTTATGAGGAAGCTAGTATAAACATTGGTTCCGTTGATGCTTCACGCCTCCCTCGTTGGAGCCCAAAGAACGAGGACCGTGGCTGGTTAGAGACGTTGAGGGACAGCTCAGAATAGGAGTCAGTCGCGCGAATGCTGTGCGGTCTGCCAGTTGAACTCTGGTGCCCTGTAATCATAAAAACGAACAAAAAGTGTACGAAGCAAAAAAACCGTTCTTCCCCATCCTTTTGTGCCCTATCCGTCCCGTTACTTCGTTGTCTCTGTTAACTTTGTGATAGCGGGTTCTGTTGTTTATGTGCACCCATGAAATAAAAATGGTATCACCATCAATATTACAAATTGACGAAACCCAGGACGCTTTCAATTCATGGTTTAAATCAAGTTAAGAAAGTACCTGAATTTGCAGTTCAGATATAAGTACACTATGTACATAAAAAGAAGGATAGTTTGCCTATGAGAACCCAGAACTAAACTCTAAAAACTACACAGTTATCTAAGCTTATTTGATTTTATGCCACTGAGAACACAACTAATACCCGGATGTACACTATGTGGCTCGTACGATATACCGAACGTGCGAAACACAAATATTTAGACAGTGTTAATTACAACTTAATAAAAAAAACTTGATACTATACTATATAAACCTTTTAAGAGGCTTGAGAAAATAAATAAACCAACTAACCGGCGATCCTTATAATTCTAAGCGTTGTCATTCACATTTCACCGAAATTAAACTAGAAGCAAACGATTTCAGGTACATCCAACAATTCTTACTTATCGGCTTCGGTCAAGGAAAGACGAAGTAAACGTTCGATCAAAAGGTGATAACGTTGGAATCTCTGAACAGGAGTGATCAGCCGTGAGCTGAACTTTAGCAACGGTCGCACCACCGAGTCGGATGCATCGTTAGTATGCGTAGTATGGGACCCAGCAGCCGACTGTTCCCGACTGTACAAACGTTCGTTGCACGCGTTAATCCACGCAGAATAGAAGCGGTCACGTTCCAAATGAACAGCAACCTGAACAGCGCTATCGTGCGACGAACAGTAAGTGGAGTAAAGGTCGATGATACGCGGGGCCTATGCAAGAAAAGTATGAAAAAAGCATTGATAGATTTGGGTGTATGTGATAAAGTTATTCAGAAATGGATACAAGGCTGTCTAGATATAATATGAAGACAATTCTGTAGATGGATATCATGCTACAGTAAAGCTATTTTATTCCATGCCCACGTGGAAGAAAAAGCATACCATAAAACCACAATGATTCACATCATGCACTGGAAAAACCGACAACCATGACCTTGAAACTGGCAGTGAACAACTATATAAAATTCACGAGAGCTTCACAACGAAGTATTTCTAGCACGTTCTCTGTGTATATTGTAAAACACTATACTACAGTGCACGAGACACGATAAAACTACTCAATTTTTGTGATTAGGATTAGCTGCTTTGGTCTCCGTTCGGTTAAAACAACTTTTTTTCGCTGTTGGGTGGTTCGGCTTGTTTTTGGCGCGAGCGACTGTTGGTGGCTGATCGGATGATTCTGTTCCGTTTCGTCATAAACTGCTTGGGTCTACGACCCGCTTCGTTTGTCCGAGCTTTGCCATCGATTTCGGACAGAAAATGACGTTGTGTCTGCTAGAGCAATTAGGCCGTCTATCGATGAGTCAGCCAATATCCACAGAATAATTAGCAAATTTTCCGAAATTATCAGGATTGAGAATTCGTTCAGTGTTCTTACGTGGAAGTCAGCAGACTGCTACTTGGGATTTGCTTTTTTCGAACCATCACAAAGCCACACCACCGAAGGTTCGAAAACTGAAGTGCAGCCTGTCATCAATACATAAACACATCAGAGCTGTGGAAAATAAACTGCTTCTCAATTTTATTCAGCACTCCAAGTGGTAGAACTTTCCGCTTTTCCTCTTGAATGCGGTGGTCTCAGCTTCCTGTATTGTACCTTTGGTGCAGACTGTAGTTCTGAATGCCAACCGCACAAATCTAGTCAACAGCCGCTACCTCTGCACTCGTAAGTTGGTTTCAAGTACCGCTCAAAACGTTTCTTGCACTCTGCTCGCAGAATTTCCTTCGAAATGCAACAATACTCTTAGTTACGATGATCGCCAAAGTCGTTGATCCATCGAGGAGATTTTCAGTCTTCGTAAAAAAATGACAGGCGTCACACATAACGCCGACCAATAATAATGGCTTTCCTCAACTTCAAAGGTGTCTTCCATTCAGTTGACCGGGCGGCGCTGTTCAATAATCTTCACCGGAAAGGTATGCCACAGAAGTTCGTAAATCTACTGAGGTCATTCTATTGCCATGCTTCTGGTCGCGTGAGGGTTTACGGTGAACTATCCAGTCCATTGGCAACGACCAGTGGTGTTCGGCAAGGGTATCTCATTTTGCCAATAATGTTCAATTTCTTCATCAACGAGATAATGGAGAATGCCTTCCGTAATTCTCAGGATATGGGTGTCAAACTAGGTAGTAGTGAGAAGCTGTGTGACATAGATTATGCCAACGATCTTGTCTACTTTTTAGATGCAAAATGTTCAAACACTATTTAGATAGTGAAATGCCATGTAAATTAAATGACGCTGACGACGATGCGTGCTCGTCTGAATGCACGAAACGTGTGCACCGTGCATCAGATAGACTCGCGAGAGCTTTAGCTCTGCTTGGCATGCGCTTCCCACCTCCAAAGTGTAAAGTGGTGTTCCAAGACTGGGCATCAACGGTTCCGAGCTTGATATACAGCGTTCAGGTGTTAGCAATCGCCGACTGCAGCAATTACCTCGGCAGCAGCGGGACGACGCATGGAAGTATGGTTTTAGAGGTGACCACACGAACATCCACTTTCTGTCGAATCAGAATGGTTGATCAATGTGTGTTTGTACAGTTCGACTGTGTATTTTGTGTGGGCAACTAGAGTGTTGTTTCCTTTTCCCGCCCGTGTAGATCCACTTCCCGTTCACATTGCTGTACGCTGTACGACGATGATGGTGATCGGAATCCTTCAAAAAGTAGCGAATACCTTTTGCCTCTGATTCTTTATGTGCGAGTATTTTCCCTTGTTCCATCTCATAGTCTTGGACCTCGCACCATCCCTGTTTTCATGAATAAGAAACCTCCACTTCTGATCAGATTGTATAGCTTGAGTAAACTTTGTTCACTAATCACGTGCGATGCGGACACTGTTCAGTGAAACATCCCCGGGCATCGAAAATGAGTTATAACGATGAAGTTCATTGCGTTTGCAAACCAGTTTAGTATTTTCGTTATTCTTCTAGGGATGGGTTTAGTAGCACTTCGCACAATTTGAGGTACGTTTTCCGAGATAAATCGACTTAGCTGTTTCAAGCTTAAAAATCTGTGTACATGTTTCGTTTATTAGTGGATTGATACATCAGTATTCCGCATTTGGTCATCCTAAGTGGTTTGGTTCAAGATTAATCGAATGAAATAGGGTGGATTTTATAGCATTTCGTTCACTATATAGTGTCACATGAAAGAACCACTGTTCCTTCCTAGGGGATTGTTTGTTTGATCAGTAACACAAAAAAGAACAAACTCCATGAGCCCAGAGCTTGGTAAATCTTCCATCGGGATTTCACGCTTACATTACCAAGAACTAATGGAGTTTTTCTTTTCGTTTTACTCTTGCAGATTCAACATGTGCAACCCACTGGCGGAAGACCACTGATTCTTGCATAATACAATTTGGTGATCCTGTCAACGGGACCAAATAGAATGGAAGGCCTTGGTATTTGGATAATTTTGATACGCTGTGTGACCGACAGCGATCTTATGAAATGGTTTGCCCAATGAGATGTTTTCGTGGACCGAAGACTCTTAGTTTGTGTGTTATGGAGGAGAACATAACACTGCGGACAGTGCTCTTTTGTCGGAGGGAGCGGTGTAGTGAGCAAGCTGCAGGCAGCCATGTAAGTGTTCGATTATTGTGAGTGTGGGTTCTCGAAGAGAAATTTGTTGGGCTTTTCTTCGTTTTCGTTTTCCAGATTGAACACAAACACATTCCCGCAAAGCCACACCGATCCATCCATAGTACAATTGTAGATACGGAGAAATGAAGAACCCCGAACAGAAACTACCCATCACTTAGGATTACTCGTATCGTTGGGTTGCAATTCTAAGTGAACTGTGACAGGAAAGAACATATTCAGGGAAAGCTGACATTCTAATTTTTTTATGGTGGAGTAACAACATAGTACGACGCATCACGTCGAAGTTAACCACCGACAAGGCGCACTAGAAGACAGCTAATAATAAGTGCACGCGTTTGAAAACGCACTCCAGCGCAGAAACAAAAAACTACTCACACAAGTGAACGGTTCATTTACATCAAATTCATTATTTGCTTGAAGTGCATGTGGCAAGTAAGTGTTTACAGAGGAACATGCGCGTAAACACAGAGGTGAGTGAATCCCTATATTGCGTGTATTTGTGCGTCCAAGTGTATTATCAACGTGTGCTTATCGAGTAGTAGGAACCGTGTAACTACCATCATGTTGACAGGCACTTCATTTACCGGAGCGGAAAAGTTGTTCCATAACCCTCACGAGCTCTTCTGGATTCGAACTATCTCGGTTTATTGGTATAAACCAGACCGTTTTATGGGATGCTTGCTCGTCATAATCAAAACCATGCATGAAATCTTCTTACTCCACTGATATTCTTAAACGGCCTATCTGAATGGTTTGTCTGGTTGACCGGTCGATTCGGACAAATGTTAGCCACTGATTGATCCATTGGTACGCTTGGCTGACTGCACTCTTGCGAATCTGGACAGCCGATCATGTGTTGTCTGTTTGGATTTCTCGAACCTTACCCCTCATTCTGTACAGGCGATGGCATGTTGCCTGCCAGTGAATCAGGCCGTCTATTGTCAACATGCTAGTTCATACCCTCATAATCCAGAGCATGCAACAACCGTTGTGCAAGCGAATGGAGGAACAAAAGCCTGATTTTAATGGCTTTTGCTATCCCTAGTCTTCGAAATCTAGTGATTTTTGACTTAGAAACGGGTAATTAGTAAAAAAACCTAAAAGAGTATACAACTAACGATTACATTAGGATGTATCAATAGAACTTCCGACGCGGCATTCCACTTGAAGGGGAGGTGGATGAAACAGACTACATCAAACACTCAAAATGCGGACGATTGCACTGTCGAAAAATTCATCCTCCAGCATGTACAACCGAACCCTATCGATGAGAGAACGTAGTAGTGCGGTAAACTTGATATTCTGTGCGAACAGTACATCAGAAGGGAGATCGGCGACTCTAGGTTATTCAGCGTTCAAGTTGCGAAACGAATGACCGACTTGCACCTTCACTAAGTATGCACGATAACGGTCTTCCTCTCGTGCATACCAAAACCATGCTACGATGGCAGAGGCACCTCGAATACTGCGACTTAAAAAACGCGTCACAGCATTTCACACCTCATTATACAGACATGCACTATAGGGTTACGCTCATCACCACATTGCCCTGCATTTCTCTTAGTAACCTGACATTTCGATGGCAGACTTTGGTCTAACTGAAGGCGTTTGGCATAACTAATTGAAAATAATGGTTTCATTGTGATCAGGGACAAAATTCGAATTTTGACAAACACGAAATGGTATTTTTCTAATTGCAGCAGTTCTCACCATTTGGGACGCCCATTGACTCAATTTGATTCCGTTTGTATTTGTGCGTTCCAACGCCGGGAGAAGGTAACTGAAATGTATCCGAATCCCCTGATTAGGTAACTAGCGTATTACGCAAAAAAATCAACAGCAGGGCGAACGATATCAGACAGCAACCAAAACAATAAGTGATTCACATGTGTATATATATGACTGACATCAAACAACCTTCAATTTCAAGAGGAACGCGGTCGTAAATAGCTTGGATTTGATGGTTTTTATGGATAAAATCCGAAAAGCGTGCATCATTAGGAAAACAACAAAGAGCTAAGCTTTCTTCAATCGCTTAGGTTGACCGATTCAAGCAGAGATAAAAATGAGTCAAACATTTTTCGAGTAGGTTTATTGCCATAACATAAGTAGGCTAAATCTGAACTGATTAAGTTGATTCATTGAATACACATCCCATGAAATGTGTATATGATCACTACTCCTCATTAGTTCATCGTACCCCCGTCAACGCTGGAATGAAAACATTTCAAACGCCGAGGTTGACAATGAATTCAAAGTTGGAATAAAAAGCACACACCGGTGCTTTAACGTTGGTCAAATTCGCACAACCTCTCTTCTGAAATAGAACAAGTGGTCAGGAAACTAGTTCGTGAAAAATAAGTAGGTTCTCTTTAGAGTGTGTCTTCATATCGTTACGAAAGGAACCTCATTGTTTCAGCTCAAAAAAATCGTCTGTATTCCTGTCTCCCACCTACTCGCGCAGGTGAGTCGTCGTGCGAAGCTTTCGCCCGTGTAATCTCGTTTTCGGACGGATTGAAAACTCCTCCTGATATCAGATTTACTATCGATGAGTGTCAAATAGATACTGTTTATCAGATCCATGTCAGCAAACTTCCAACAGACTAGATGTGCATTATGATAGAATATGATGGTCAAACCAAAGATTTGGCACGAACATCAAAATGGAGAAGATCAGTTAACAGTTATGTTTACCTGCGATGGAAACAAAGTAGTTCGGGCCAATTTACCAGAAGCCAAGCTTGATTCTCGCGCATGAAGGGGGGAATCGGACTAGTTCCGGGCAATGAACGTGCACCCGAACCTGATTCAAGGGGACCGCATTCGGTGTTATCTCTTTGAAGCCACAAAACCTGAAGATGGACGGACAAAGAAGCAACAAAATAACACTGCATTCGTTTCAACGACCATACAGCTTGCATTACTCGATATTCGCCCTCAACCATTTTCTGTTTTACTACCTGAATTTCAAGCGGATATCGAATAAGGTATCTTTCGGTGTACAGACGGCCCGTTTGGTATTTGCCAAACTGAGCCATCTGCGTCATCCACATCACGAATGCTTACCAAACACGGGCTGAGTGTACGTTACAGCACACAGGCCAGTTTTTTTGCACGGCTAATGCGGGTGGAGGATATACGAAGACTGTCGATATCTGAGCACCGATGTCTTCGTGGAATTGCTCGAATATGGTGGAAATACCATATCAGCAACGCTGAGGTTCCGCGGTGGGTCTCAGGTACACGAACCAAATCACTAGCTTACCAAGCTAAGGTGGTTGAGACATACGTTGTGCATGACCCCGTATAAAATTCCTCAACACTTTCTGTGTGCTGGGGCGGGTAACGGTTGGAAGATAAGTAACGGTGACCAGTCCATGACGTGCAAGAAAGGATAAAAATCGCAACGAGTGGATTTGGTCATGCAAGGCGCATTAGACTGCCTCCGTGAGTTTCGAAAGATTCCTCTACTCAGTGGTTGAGTATCTTAGAGTTTATGGCTCGGTGTCGTGATTAGTGGCGCCCTTATATTCAAACTTTATCTGTCCATTCAGTACAACTATTTGTGGTTCTCTTATTACTTTTTTCATATTCTTCCTTTTTCTCTATTATTTTCGATTGGGGCTGTCGCTGATATATAGCAACCAAAGCCATCGCACGCGATGCATGGTTAATGGTTGTTTGAACTGAACTGGCTGATATTGGAAGGTAGCAAACCACAGGATATAACCCAAGTGCAAAGTTGCTGAATGTGTGACCTCGACTCAGATGGTTTCTGTCAGGGCGTCAAGAAAACTTCTGAGGAAAAGATTTCAATCAGTTTGGGCATGCCAAGTCAGGCCGACCAAGCCTCAGCAACAGACGGGGTTTAACTACTCAGTTGATAGAACACTGTGAACAGTCCGACAAAACTGGAGTCAAGGCATCTTCCAATTAGATAAGTCGGCGTCTTGGCAACTGAATCAGCCCTACAAGATACGAATGCGACTGGACGCCCGAGTTCGGGGTTGTTCTATCTTTGCTTTAAATATCATCTTATTCATTAACTTAAATAAGATTGTCAACTGGCATGCTATCGGCCTTTTCTATTTACATTTGCGGGCTGGTGCAATAAGAGCTGCAAGTCAGATTGTACATTGGCGTGGCATGTTCGCTTACGTGTCTCCACGACCGACAGAGATATGCAGGATGGCTTCTTTGAGCCGGAAGAGCTATTGTGCTTGTCAGATTAATGGCTAGTGGCAAGACGAAATTCAGCCTCGCTGAAACAACTGATGAACATCGGATTTTGTACGAGCAACTACTATGACCTTGGAAAAGACACTCTAGCGACGAAACAAGCAGAAGCACTTCACCAGATAAGAAAAGCCTCACTAGATAGACCCGGGGTGATTTCTTTCCACGGTGGAGGAAGTAGTCGTACTTCATTGAACAGTTTTGACCCACCAAAGCTGAACAGCCCCCAAGCCAAAAGCTACTGCCAAGTTCACACTTTCACCACTTAAATGGGTGCATCAGACCAAGGACTGAATATAAAGAGCGTAATGAAGATTGATGAACCGGAGAACATAATACGGAGAAACAACACGAAAGTTTCACATCAAACACAAAAATATGATCCTGCACCGGTGCATCGAACACGTTTTCGTGCTAGACTAGCTTGCTGTGAGGATCAGACCGCTGAGCCCATGAACTCCTGTTTCTTGGTCATTAAGGGTTAGAAGTCAGGACTACTGGTAATGTGTCCCATAGAAAAACTTTTGTGTCATAGGCAGCCGCAAAATATCCCCACTCCGAAAGTCACCAGCGCCTTCTTTCAGCATGTACTACTGAACGGATGCAAGAAACCAGATGCAGTAATAACCGAGGAAGCGCGATCCATGATAAAGACCAAATGAAGACAAACATTTTGGTGCATTTATTAGATCCGAGTATTTCCTGTACTCAGCTGCTTTCAAGGTTTGATGAGACTTATTAAACAGGGCAACTGGCTATTGTAGCTATGAATTTCGAGAATGAATGTGCTAGGCCTCCGAAACACATTTTGATGGTGGCATCTCGTGACCTGGATAAAGCTTGTCTCAAATTTCACTTTTGCGTATCGGGCGATTTGATCAGACTGCTGTCTGTGTCGTTTTGGGTAAGAGAGCTGAACGTACGAGCCAGGCCGGATCCAAATGAGCAATCGTTTGTGGGCAGCCCCACTGGACGGTTCTGTCCATGTCAATAGGGAGAGAAAAAAGTGCTGGTTAATGCTTGCTGTACCTTCGAAGGCTCTTAATGCAACCAAAGGTTGAAGAAGTCAACGCATAACTTGTGGTCGAGTATCGGAAGTGCTTTCACGATTGCCTCTCGCCAACCTCAGCCATCTGTGGCGTCAACGTAACATTGTCTATCGAGGGTCGAACGCATGCTGCAGCAGTTAGATAAGCTTTTCTGTAGGGATTAGAAAGTATGCCTGTGTGAGCAGAGGATAGCAGCAACGTTGGAACCATATCGTCTTCACAGTGTTGTTTGAATTTGGTTGGATTGCCATGGCGAAAATCGCGAGATTGGGCGTGGTGTGGAAGCTGCTGGGAGCCGACCATTAGATGAAACAGTTAAGCTCATCAGGTTTTGGTGGCTCAAGCACGTATTGTATGCGTCCACGAATAAACTTTTTAAGCATGTTATGCTCACCGAGGCTAGATGGTTGTGAAATGAGAAGTGGCAGTCAGATCATGGAATGGAAGAAAAACGAAGTCCAATAAATTCATCATAACAGTGGATGGATGAATCAGAAGATATAACGACATGTCACGAATATTGGCGCTCTTGTATTCACGCAGTTAAGACCGTTTTTTGTAGTGATCCCCGCAATGTTTTCATAAAGTCAATTGATTTGGTTTCCAAGTGAAGTTAATGCTGAGGCATATCGACCTCATTTCACGCCACTCAATCTGGTTTTTGACTGCTCAAACTGAAAGTGAAACCGACTAAATACTATAAGCAAGATGGTCAAAACTGCCGGTTTCTCGCAAAGGTACAATGACTGAGAATCCCACTCTACTCATTATTCTCTGATGTTCAAGTGGAATTTGAAAAATCGTATTTCGTTGATCAACAACGTCAGATACTAGTTTACATACGAAGAATGCAAGTGCTATGGATGTTCACCTCAGGTGAAGTAATTTCCTGTATCTTCATAAACATTTGTAAAGTGAATGAAGAAATTCAGCACGAATAATGGCGTCGTACAGTGACCGTGGAGGCCAGCACAAGCCTATCCAATAAATAAATAACCGTCAACTGAAAGGTTCTGGAAGAGATAGGCAACCTATGCTGAAATTCATTATGATCATCAGATACAATCCAGAGAATGCAAATTAGTACCCTACTTATATGATATGCATGATATAAAGAACGGAGAGAAGGGCACAATATTGGTGCAGGAAAAAAACAAGACGTGTAACCGAGCTTTACGACTGAAGTGATAGCTAAAGGTGTGGGCATAAAAAACAAGAAAAAAAATCGTACATCGTAAACAGATTGAAGAAACGTTATGTAAGACCGCTCGGTTTCCACCAGTTCCTCCCAGGCTAGACGAAATCGATCTGCCGAACTAGTCACTGCTTCGGACGATTTGCAACCAATCAATAAGTCAGAACCGGACGCGGCTGGGAATGAATGAGATGGACTGGAATGACGACTTCGTGAGTCAGACGCATTAGAAGAGATCTAGAGAGGAAAGAGAGGGAACGAACTCAACAGCTGACTTTCTGAAATATCGGACAATCTAGTGTGAGCTCAAGATTAGTCTTCGGAACACAGTAAAATCAAGTCCGTCAGATGTCAAACCTCCAAAAATTAGCAATTTATCAGATGTTAGAAAATTCTAGGAGTCCAATACCAAAACTATGTTTACCATTGGTTTCTAACCTTGAAAAAAAAACACCCTCAAAAAGCAGTAGTCTGTAGAATGTTCCTAACATCGCTTAAACCTGCCGCATTGAAACACTACAGGAAAAGGTCATCAAAAAGCGAAATCAATTGAAACTTCGCGCTTTTTAGGCTCCTTAAAAGCCTCAGTATGGTTGATTGTGGGTGTCTCAGGCTTCGACATGGCTACCCGTCCTGAACGCCTCTCGAAATGTTCCCAAGTGACCGTGCATCTAACACAGCTTCTGCTGAAGAAGTCCTACGCACTGCATTCTCGTGTTAGAGGCGTTCCCACTAAAGTGAGAGGATGAAAGCAAACGGCAGGCGTCTTCAACCGGGTTCACTGAGTATTAGTCAATCTAAGGGAGATGGCTAAACCTCGATCCCAAACCATCCATGGGTGGCATATGAATCGTACAACGGTATGGTCACCGACATCTGTGGCGGAGGTGCACTGGGCATCCAGGATGTTTGGCCTCATCCGAAGGGCAAATGAGCTGAGCAATCAGTCACCGGCTCCTAGTGGGCTACGGACCCCACGTTTCGTCCGGCTGCCTTGCGGGTAAAGCTTTGGATAACTAAAGGCTTCGGTTGTGGATCCCTAGGAAAACCACCTGCTTTGGTTTGGGCAACCTGGCACTATCGTGCCCAAAAACAAACCATGGTCTTGGATTATCTACCCCTTCCTCCCCGATATTTTGTTTGGGATACAGTTTGAAACCAGACAGGTGTGATTGTATATATATATATATATATATATATATATATATATATATATATATATATATATATATATAATGTTTGGAAAACGGTCATTTTCTAGCAACGATCAAGGTCACTAGCAACATCATACAGTGTATTATCGGTACAAGGAGCCTGAATCTTATATACTGAAAAATCTAGTCGTATTTTTCATTACAAATGATCGAAAATGTGAACAAAGGTTCAGGGTATGCTTCCCACGCAGCATAAAAATTCAAAACTCATAGTAATTGAGGAGCTAGATTTTGACATGCAACGAAGACACTTCGCTGCCATATTACCATCACCGCAAGTAGATTAGTAATCAGCCAAGATCTCTTCCCAATAAATCTACCGCGCATATGTTGCCTAATTAAAAATGGGAGGAAAGAAACATGAACTGGAGACGAATTTTCTATTCAACTTGCAGAAAAAACATGAATAATCTCAGGAAGATCGAAAATATGCAAATAAAAAAGATAAAATGACAAACCAGTAGTGGTTTTTCGAGGAGCATCGGGAATTCGCTACTTACGACATGTCAGTGGTGAAAAAACACCTAAACATTGAAATGTAACAGTTCTTTAGAAAGTAGCACTTTTCCCTTGACCGAGGGATGCGACATGGCACAAACCTGCGGGCACTTCTTTCATGCTTTTCGGTATAGTCATCAACAACATGGTTCCCTCTCCTTGCATTAATATGAAACTGAGTCTGTCATGAAACGCATTGAAACTACGTCCGACCTTGAGGTGCGTGGAGCGAACACCGACCTGTACTCATTGAAATTTAGCATCATCGTATTTCGCCATTTAGTGTCACCGGAACTATATTGTTAAAGGAATAGAACAGTTCATTGCATTACATCTTTTTCACTTTACATCAGAGTAACTGAAACCTACAAGTGTACCCATGATTGTAACATATTTTCACCTGAAAGCATGATGGTCGGGCGAATTTAGTAGATTAGAACAAACGCGTGAGCAATTGGTGGCGTGAAAGATATGTTGGGATCGCACATGGGAGTATGCGGAAGGTCCTGTACACTGGACTGCTGTGGGAGTACCGGCAATGGAAACAACAATGCTTGCAACGGGTCATCATCGTGGGCTTTAAACACTTCCGTTTTGCGCTCGAATTCCACTTCCGCCGCCGGTTACTTCCCTAATTGGCAACCTCTAATTGGTCATGACCCCTTTTCTAAACTGTTGTATCATTATCACATAATAAACAGAAAGAAGGAAGTGAATGTAGAGAAATAATTCAGGCTTCGGGATATTACTTCATATGGCTTCATGTTATAAGAATTCGTTAGCATATTGCTCGGTTTTGAAGCCAGGATACTGTGGCGGAAAAGTATCTGTTTCTCCCAATTAAAAGAGGTTGAACCATCGGATATTCCAATAATTGTATTCTGTATTGATATTGGTTTTCCCCCGCCGTTGGATAATTTCCTGTTTTACTTTCTTGAAGACTTACCATTGGATTTTCTGTCCCTAAGAAGTCAACTTCTGCAGTTATCCACGGTCGTCCAGACAACGCATAAAAGGTGGAGCTGTCGAACTACTTGGCTTGTGCCAGTTGATCGGTAATTAACGCATGGTCGTGCTTGTACTCGTCCTTTCTCTCACTGGCAGTGGTCAAGTGGGTTAGAGCATTTGATTACCACCTCGGAGGTCCGCGGTTCGAACCCCAGCCACCACCGGTTACTTTGGTGGTAGACAGCATTTCACTGTCGTCCGGATCGTTACCACACCTGACCTACTGGTGCCTTATGTGGTTCTCTACTTCAAGTCTCTGGGTCTGGTTGCCGGTTATTGTTGATAGTGCAGTAGGCCTTCGTGACTATGGGGCATATACCCCTTCTACTGCACCCATGCACAAGCACGCAATAAAAAAGCTAGCTGGCGGGCTATACTGGTTAAAGCTCGTGTTTGCCAACAGAGGGCTGTTTCGTCATGCCACTATGTGTTTCAAGGTTTTGATCCTCTTGTTATGTCCTTTACAATGCTCTCGTGTGTCGTTGCCCAAACCTTACGGCACCATCACAACCCTACGAAGGGATTTTGCGCTGAACGGTCCAGCTCATCGAATTGTGTCCGACAACGACTCCTGCCGAGAACACAAAAGTGAACATCACTTCTGGCCGCCAAACTACCCTTATTGCAACGGTCAAACCGAGCGTTTTGTGGATTCACGCAAACAAGGGGAGGGGGTAACAGATGAAACACTACAACAGTTATTGTATGTAAACCTCACAATGCCGAATGCTTCCATTTCTCAATGGCTTTCGCCATCACAGACCTGACTCTAGACTCCAACGCGGAAGAAGTGCACTAAATGTTACTAAACCAGCCCCATTTGCATTCGATTAATCTTGAACTAGACCACTTAAGATGACCAAATTTGGTAATGTTGAATCTGTTTTGCCTGTTTAAACCCTGCTCATTCATCAACACCTACCTATGCTACGTTTCGACCGGCTGACATATTCCTAATTTATTCAGAGGATGTATTGTTGGCACGAGGAACCTGAATCGCATGTTTTTTTGGAAAAACCACTTGCATTTTTCACATCGAAAAGTCGGACGTCCTAATTCATTAGACGATGACCACTTAGTTGTACGACTATCAGTCCACATGATTCCTCATCGCCCTCAAGCGTTGCCCGTCCGTCACACACACACACACACACACACACACACACACACACACACACACACATCACGCGGAACCACCACTCTTTTGATTGACTAGACTGTTAGATTGGGCACCGAATTCCGATCGGCTGCATCCGGCAGGCCTGTATAATCACGCATATGTACTGAGCATGCACACACGCACTCACACAAGACCGTGACCTGTTCGACCCGTGACTAATCGTGTATATGCGTGCCTGAGCGAATCTCTCCATACTCACTGATTGGTCAGAACCACCGATCGATTTCCGCCTGTTCGCCTATCCGTTCGTTTCTGTCCCTTATATGCATGTTCCTTTCTTTATCATTGTTTGTAGGGGTCGTTTCGTTAACCAACTTGGTCGCTTGTCCCTCGGTCAATTGGCCATAGTACGTGTTATCCTTTCTGAACAGTACGGAACGTTAAAAACGGTGATTCCCCCGACGACGCCACGTTTTGAGGTTTGTACATTTACCCCTTTGATTGATTATTGTTTGCAGTACCGCTAATAAACGGCGAGTTTGATTCGGTTTCTGAGGAGAGCGCGTCATTCCAACTCGGCATAGACACCGGATAAATGTGACCAAAATTCAGGAATCTGACGTACGTATCTACCAGTACTCAAAACCGTTCTTCAACCGGTGACCGTGTTTTTTCGTAGAATGGTATTGGTTCTCTTGATTTTAGTACATGTACTATTGTTTTTTTCTTCGTCCAATTAGCATCTTTTATCCTTATTCGCGGGAACCTTCCCAAACCTCGGCTTCTGGTAGTTTTCTCTTTTAATTGCCTACAGTCTGCCCAATTCCGATACAGCACGTTTGGTGGGGAACTATAGCTCGCCTGCTTAGGCATCTGTCATTTGCGACGTGCACTTAGAGGTGTTCGTTCCTGGTGTTCACAGATCACAAGCCTTTGGTACGCACTAAAGTTCGCTTTCGATCGACACTCATCTCGCGAGATTCGCCGTTCAGACTTTGTCTCACTTTATTGTGGACATGCGATAAGTCTCTGGGGCACTATCTCGTCACCGACGCTTTATCACGCGTACACCGCTTACGTCTGCCACAGTCTGACAACGACTCAGACACAATGGCACATGCCTAAAAGGCGGGCGTGATATCAAGGGACTTCCATTAAATGATTCACTACGCCTAACGCCGTTACTAGCGCTCACCGCCCGTGATTACGCCTAAACAAACTTAGTCTGTCAGTACGTTTTTTCTACTTTTCAACGACTGCACCTAACGTCGTTTTTGTCCGTTATCTTGGTCGAACATCTGCTGGCGCCCGAGGCGCACTTTCCTTCCGTTTTGCCTTCTCTTCAGATGGATGCAGTCACACTGACTACATTTGTTTCCTCGCTGACTCCTGGTATGTTCAAGAGGGCAACCACCCACCGGACAACAGGACCATTGGTCAGCGTGGCGCTGGAGACGACAGGTGGACGCATTGTTGGATGAAATTCGAAGGTGCAGATGTTAACCTCTCACCATTAGCCACTCCATGTCAGGCCATGAATGCAAGGAGTGACATGCGCGGAGTTCATGGGGTGGCCTACGTCCACAATCGAAACCCAACTCCGTCGGACTTCTAGGAGGAGGCCTCTGTAGTGGCATTCAACCCTGATTATTTGTTTAACACACATCAGTGTTTATGTGAACACGCGCCACCAAGCGCGGTGACCACTTGAACGTTGCCCGTGCACGCTACACGCGCGCTTCTCCAATATACACTAACCACTCTCTCCCTACCTAGTGTTCTCCTTCTCGTGGGTGGTGGGAAACAATGTCGTAGTGATCGTGATGGTATATTGCAGAGTACCACTGTAACGAACAGATGGTCCAAGCGTGTTGGGAAGGACTAGCGAACGTACGTAATAAGGAAACACCATGTAAGGTCTAACCAACCTTACAATTGGTGAGCCCGACGTGATGCCAAGGTCACGCCAGTTTTATTTTTGTTCGCCCATGGTTGTCCTGTTTTTCTCGGTATGTTGATTTTTCGTAGAATGGTATTGGTTCTCTTGATTTTAGTACATGTACTATTGTTTTTTTTCTTCGTCCAATTAGCATCTTTTATCCTTATTCGCGGGAACCTTCCCAAACCTCGGCTTCTGGTAGTTTTCTCTTTTAATTGCCTACAGTCTGCCAAATTCCGATACAGCATGTTTGGTGGGGAACTATAGCTCGCCTGCTTAGGCATCTGTCATTTGCGACGTGCACTTAGAGGTGTTCGTTCCTGGTGTTCACAGATCACAAGCCTTTGGTACGCACTAAAGTTCGCTTTCGATCGACACTCATCTCGCGAGATTCGCCGTTCAGACTTTGTCTCACTTTATTGTGGACATGCGATAAGTCTCTGGGGCACTATCTCGTCACCGACGCTTTATCACGCGTACACCGCTTACGTCTGCCACAGTCTGACAACGACTCAGACACAATGGCACATGCCTAAAAGGCGGGCGTGATATCAAGGGACTTCCATTAAATGATTCACTACGCCTAACGCCGTTACTAGCGCTCACCGCCCGTGATTACGCCTAAACAAACTTAGTCTGTCAGTACGTTTTTTCTACTTTTCAACGACTGCACCTAACGTCGTTTTTGTCCGTTATCTTGGTCGAACATCTGCTGGCGCCCGAGGCGCACTTTCCTTCCGTTTTGCCTTCTCTTCAGATGGATGCAGTCACACTGACTACATTTGTTTCCTCGCTGACTCCTGGTATGTTCAAGAGGGCAACCACCCACCGGACAACAGGACCATTGGTCAGCGTGGCGCTGGAGACGACAGGTGGACGCATTGTTGGATGAAATTCGAAGGTGCAGATGTTAACCTCTCACCATTAGCCACTCCATGTCAGGCCATGAATGCAAGGAGTGACATGCGCGGAGTTCATGGGGTGGCCTACGTCCACAATCGAAACCCAACTCCGTCGGACTTCTAGGAGGAGGCCTCTGTAGTGGCATTCAACCCTGATTATTTGTTTAACACACATCAGTGTTTATGTGAACACGCGCCACCAAGCGCGGTGACCACTTGAACGTTGCCCGTGCACGCTACACGCGCGCTTCTCCAATATACACTAACCACTCTCTCCCTACCTAGTGTTCTCCTTCTCGTGGGTGGTGGGAAACAATGTCGTAGTGATCGTGATGGTATATTGCAGAGTACCACTGTAACGAACAGATGGTCCAAGCGTGTTGGGAAGGACTAGCGAACGTACGTAATAAGGAAACACCATGTAAGGTCTAACCAACCTTACAATTGGTGAGCCCGACGTGATGCCAAGGTCACGCTAGTTTTATTTTTGTTCGCCCATGGTCGTCCTGTTTTTCTCGGTATGTTGATTTTTCGTAGAATGGTATTGGTTCTCTTGATTTTAGTACATGTACTATTGTTTTTTTCTTCGTCCAATTAGCATCTTTTATCCTTATTCGCGGGAACCTTCCCAAACCTCGGCTTCTGGTAGTTTTCTCTTTTAATTGCCTACAGTCTGCCCAATTCCGATACAGCACGTTTGGTGGGGAACTATAGCTCGCCTGCTTAGGCATCTGTCATTTGCGACGTGCACTTAGAGGTGTTCGTTCCTGGTGTTCACAGATCACAAGCCTTTGGTACGCACTAAAGTTCGCTTTCGATCGACACTCATCTCGCGAGATTCGCCGTTCAGACTTTGTCTCACTTTATTGTGGACATGCGATAAGTCTCTGGGGCACTATCTCGTCACCGACGCTTTATCACGCGTACACCGCTTACGTCTGCCACAGTCTGACAACGACTCAGACACAATGGCACATGCCTAAAAGGCGGGCGTGATATCAAGGGACTTCCATTAAATGATTCACTACGCCTAACGCCGTTACTAGCGCTCACCGCCCGTGATTACGCCTAAACAAACTTAGTCTGTCAGTACGTTTTTTCTACTTTTCAACGACTGCACCTAACGTCGTTTTTGTCCGTTATCTTGGTCGAACATCTGCTGGCGCCCGAGGCGCACTTTCCTTCCGTTTTGCCTTCTCTTCAGATGGATGCAGTCACACTGACTACATTTGTTTCCTCGCTGACTCCTGGTATGTTCAAGAGGGCAACCACCCACCGGACAACAGGACCATTGGTCAGCGTGGCGCTGGAGACGACAGGTGGACGCATTGTTGGATGAAATTCGAAGGTGCAGATGTTAACCTCTCACCATTAGCCACTCCATGTCAGGCCATGAATGCAAGGAGTGACATGCGCGGAGTTCATGGGGTGGCCTACGTCCACAATCGAAACCCAACTCCGTCGGACTTCTAGGAGGAGGCCTCTGTAGTGGCATTCAACCCTGATTATTTGTTTAACACACATCAGTGTTTATGTGAACACGCGCCACCAAGCGCGGTGACCACTTGAACGTTGCCCGTGCACGCTACACGCGCGCTTCTCCAATATACACTAACCACTCTCTCCCTACCTAGTGTTCTCCTTCTCGTGGGTGGTGGGAAACAATGTCGTAGTGATCGTGATGGTATATTGCAGAGTACCACTGTAACGAACAGATGGTCCAAGCGTGTTGGGAAGGACTAGCGAACGTACGTAATAAGGAAACACCATGTAAGGTCTAACCAACCTTACAATTGGTGAGCCCGACGTGATGCCAAGGTCACGCTAGTTTTATTTTTGTTCGCCCATGGTCGTCCTGTTTTTCTCGGTATGTTGATTTTTCGTAGAATGGTATTGGTTCTCTTGATTTTAGTACATGTACTATTGTTTTTTTCTTCGTCCAATTAGCATCTTTTATCCTTATTCGCGGGAACCTTCCCAAACCTCGGCTTCTGGTAGTTTTCTCTTTTAATTGCCTACAGTCTGCCCAATTCCGATACAGCACGTTTGGTGGGGAACTATAGCTCGCCTGCTTAGGCATCTGTCATTTGCGACGTGCACTTAGAGGTGTTCGTTCCTGGTGTTCACAGATCACAAGCCTTTGGTACGCACTAAAGTTCGCTTTCGATCGACACTCATCTCGCGAGATTCGCCGTTCAGACTTTGTCTCACTTTATTGTGGACATGCGATAAGTCTCTGGGGCACTATCTCGTCACCGACGCTTTATCACGCGTACACCGCTTACGTCTGCCACAGTCTGACAACGACTCAGACACAATGGCACATGCCTAAAAGGCGGGCGTGATATCAAGGGACTTCCATTAAATGATTCACTACGCCTAACGCCGTTACTAGCGCTCACCGCCCGTGATTACGCCTAAACAAACTTAGTCTGTCAGTACGTTTTTTCTACTTTTCAACGACTGCACCTAACGTCGTTTTTGTCCGTTATCTTGGTCGAACATCTGCTGGCGCCCGAGGCGCACTTTCCTTCCGTTTTGCCTTCTCTTCAGATGGATGCAGTCACACTGACTACATTTGTTTCCTCGCTGACTCCTGGTATGTTCAAGAGGGCAACCACCCACCGGACAACAGGACCATTGGTCAGCGTGGCGCTGGAGACGACAGGTGGACGCATTGTTGGATGAAATTCGAAGGTGCAGATGTTAACCTCTCACCATTAGCCACTCCATGTCAGGCCATGAATGCAAGGAGTGACATGCGCGGAGTTCATGGGGTGGCCTACGTCCACAATCGAAACCCAACTCCGTCGGACTTCTAGGAGGAGGCCTCTGTAGTGGCATTCAACCCTGATTATTTGTTTAACACACATCAGTGTTTATGTGAACACGCGCCACCAAGCGCGGTGACCACTTGAACGTTGCCCGTGCACGCTACACGCGCGCTTCTCCAATATACACTAACCACTCTCTCCCTACCTAGTGTTCTCCTTCTCGTGGGTGGTGGGAAACAATGTCGTAGTGATCGTGATGGTATATTGCAGAGTACCACTGTAACGAACAGATGGTCCAAGCGTGTTGGGAAGGACTAGCGAACGTACGTAATAAGGAAACACCATGTAAGGTCTAACCAACCTTACAATTGGTGAGCCCGACGTGATGCCAAGGTCACGCCAGTTTTATTTTTGTTCGCCCATGGTCGTCCTGTTTTTCTCGGTATGTTGATTTTTCGTAGAATGGTATTGGTTCTCTTGATTTTAGTACATGTACTATTGTTTTTTTTCTTCGTCCAATTAGCATCTTTTATCCTTATTCGCGGGAACCTTCCCAAACCTCGGCTTCTGGTAGTTTTCTCTTTTAATTGCCTACAGTCTGCCAAATTCCGATACAGCATGTTTGGTGGGGAACTATAGCTCGCCTGCTTAGGCATCTGTCATTTGCGACGTGCACTTAGAGGTGTTCGTTCCTGGTGTTCACAGATCACAAGCCTTTGGTACGCACTAAAGTTCGCTTTCGATCGACACTCATCTCGCGAGATTCGCCGTTCAGACTTTGTCTCACTTTATTGTGGACATGCGATAAGTCTCTGGGGCACTATCTCGTCACCGACGCTTTATCACGCGTACACCGCTTACGCCTGCCACAGTCTGACAACGACTCAGACACAATGGCACATGCCTAAAAGGCGGGCGTGATATCAAGGGACTTCCATTAAATGATTCACTACGCCTAACGCCGTTACTAGCGCTCACCGCCCGTGATTACGCCTAAACAAACTTAGTCTGTCAGTACGTTTTTTCTACTTTTCAACGACTGCACCTAACGTCGTTTTTGTCCGTTATCTTGGTCGAACATCTGCTGGCGCCCGAGGCGCACTTTCCTTCCGTTTTGCCTTCTCTTCAGATGGATGCAGTCACACTGACTACATTTGTTTCCTCGCTGACTCCTGGTATGTTCAAGAGGGCAACCACCCACCGGACAACAGGACCATTGGTCAGCGTGGCGCTGGAGACGACAGGTGGACGCATTGTTGGATGAAATTCGAAGGTGCAGATGTTAACCTCTCACCATTAGCCACTCCATGTCAGGCCATGAATGCAAGGAGTGACATGCGCGGAGTTCATGGGGTGGCCTACGTCCACAATCGAAACCCAACTCCGTCGGACTTCTAGGAGGAGGCCTCTGTAGTGGCATTCAACCCTGATTATTTGTTTAACACACATCAGTGTTTATGTGAACACGCGCCACCAAGCGCGGTGACCACTTGAACGTTGCCCGTGCACGCTACACGCGCGCTTCTCCAATATACACTAACCACTCTCTCCCTACCTAGTGTTCTCCTTCTCATGGGTGGTGGGAAACAATGTCGTAGTGATCGTGATGGTATATTGCAGAGTACCACTGTAACGAACAGATGGTCCAAGCGTGTTGGGAAGGACTAGCGAACGTACGTAATAAGGAAACACCATGTAAGGTCTAACCAACCTTACAATTGGTGAGCCCGACGTGATGCCAAGGTCACGCCAGTTTTATTTTTGTTCGCCCATGGTCGTCCTGTTTTTCTCGGTATGTTGATTTTTCGTAGAATGGTATTGGTTCTCTTGATTTTAGTACATGTACTATTGTTTTTTTTCTTCGTCCAATTAGCATCTTTTATCCTTATTCGCGGGAACCTTCCCAAACCTCGGCTTCTGGTAGTTTTCTCTTTTAATTGCCTACAGTCTGCCAAATTCCGATACAGCATGTTTGGTGGGGAACTATAGCTCGCCTGCTTAGGCATCTGTCATTTGCGACGTGCACTTAGAGGTGTTCGTTCCTGGTGTTCACAGATCACAAGCCTTTGGTACGCACTAAAGTTCGCTTTCGATCGACACTCATCTCGCGAGATTCGCCGTTCAGACTTTGTCTCACTTTATTGTGGACATGCGATAAGTCTCTGGGGCACTATCTCGTCACCGACGCTTTATCACGCGTACACCGCATACGCCTGCCACAGTCTGACAACGACTCAGACACAATGGCACATGCCTAAAAGGCGGGCGTGATATCAAGGGACTTCCATTAAATGATTCACTACGCCTAACGCCGTTACTAGCGCTCACCGCCCGTGATTACGCCTAAACAAACTTAGTCTGTCAGTACGTTTTTTCTACTTTTCAACGACTGCACCTAACGTCGTTTTTGTCCGTTATCTTGGTCGAACATCTGCTGGCGCCCGAGGCGCACTTTCCTTCCGTTTTGCCTTCTCTTCAGATGGATGCAGTCACACTGACTACATTTGTTTCCTCGCTGACTCCTGGTATGTTCAAGAGGGCAACCACCCACCGGACAACAGGACCATTGGTCAGCGTGGCGCTGGAGACGACAGGTGGACGCATTGTTGGATGAAATTCGAAGGTGCAGATGTTAACCTCTCACCATTAGCCACTCCATGTCAGGCCATGAATGCAAGGAGTGACATGCGCGGAGTTCATGGGGTGGCCTACGTCCACAATCGAAACCCAACTCCGTCGGACTTCTAGGAGGAGGCCTCTGTAGTGGCATTCAACCCTGATTATTTGTTTAACACACATCAGTGTTTATGTGAACACGCGCCACCAAGCGCGGTGACCACTTGAACGTTGCCCGTGCACGCTACACGCGCGCTTCTCCAATATACACTAACCACTCTCTCCCTACCTAGTGTTCTCCTTCTCGTGGGTGGTGGGAAACAATGTCGTAGTGATCGTGATGGTATATTGCAGAGTACCACTGTAACGAACAGATGGTCCAAGCGTGTTGGGAAGGACTAGCGAACGTACGTAATAAGGAAACACCATGTAAGGTCTAACCAACCTTACAATTGGTGAGCCCGACGTGATGCCAAGGTCACGCCAGTTTTATTTTTGTTCGCCCATGGTCGTCCTGTTTTTCTCGGTATGTTGATTTTTCGTAGAATGGTATTGGTTCTCTTGATTTTAGTACATGTACTATTGTTTTTTTTCTTCGTCCAATTAGCATCTTTTATCCTTATTCGCGGGAACCTTCCCAAACCTCGGCTTCTGGTAGTTTTCTCTTTTAATTGCCTACAGTCTGCCAAATTCCGATACAGCATGTTTGGTGGGGAACTATAGCTCGCCTGCTTAGGCATCTGTCATTTGCGACGTGCACTTAGAGGTGTTCGTTCCTGGTGTTCACAGATCACAAGCCTTTGGTACGCACTAAAGTTCGCTTTCGATCGACACTCATCTCGCGAGATTCGCCGTTCAGACTTTGTCTCACTTTATTGTGGACATGCGATAAGTCTCTGGGGCACTATCTCGTCACCGACGCTTTATCACGCGTACACCGCTTACGTCTGCCACAGTCTGACAACGACTCAGACACAATGGCACATGCCTAAAAGGCGGGCGTGATATCAAGGGACTTCCATTAAATGATTCACTACGCCTAACGCCGTTACTAGCGCTCACCGCCCGTGATTACGCCTAAACAAACTTAGTCTGTCAGTACGTTTTTTCTACTTTTCAACGACTGCACCTAACGTCGTTTTTGTCCGTTATCTTGGTCGAACATCTGCTGGCGCCCGAGGCGCACTTTCCTTCCGTTTTGCCTTCTCTTCAGATGGATGCAGTCACACTGACTACATTTGTTTCCTCGCTGACTCCTGGTATGTTCAAGAGGGCAACCACCCACCGGACAACAGGACCATTGGTCAGCGTGGCGCTGGAGACGACAGGTGGACGCATTGTTGGATGAAATTCGAAGGTGCAGATGTTAACCTCTCACCATTAGCCACTCCATGTCAGGCCATGAATGCAAGGAGTGACATGCGCGGAGTTCATGGGGTGGCCTACGTCCACAATCGAAACCCAACTCCGTCGGACTTCTAGGAGGAGGCCTCTGTAGTGGCATTCAACCCTGATTATTTGTTTAACACACATCAGTGTTTATGTGAACACGCGCCACCAAGCGCGGTGACCACTTGAACGTTGCCCGTGCACGCTACACGCGCGCTTCTCCAATATACACTAACCACTCTCTCCCTACCTAGTGTTCTCCTTCTCATGGGTGGTGGGAAACAATGTCGTAGTGATCGTGATGGTATATTGCAGAGTACCACTGTAACGAACAGATGGTCCAAGCGTGTTGGGAAGGACTAGCGAACGTACGTAATAAGGAAACACCATGTAAGGTCTAACCAACCTTACAATTGGTGAGCCCGACGTGATGCCAAGGTCACGCCAGTTTTATTTTTGTTCGCCCATGGTCGTCCTGTTTTTCTCGGTATGTTGATTTTTCGTAGAATGGTATTGGTTCTCTTGATTTTAGTACATGTACTATTGTTTTTTTCTTCGTCCAATTAGCATCTTTTATCCTTATTCGCGGGAACCTTCCCAAACCTCGGCTTCTGGTAGTTTTCTCTTTTAATTGCCTACAGTCTGCCAAATTCCGATACAGCATGTTTGGTGGGGAACTATAGCTCGCCTGCTTAGGCATCTGTCATTTGCGACGTGCACTTAGAGGTGTTCGTTCCTGGTGTTCACAGATCACAAGCCTTTGGTACGCACTAAAGTTCGCTTTCGATCGACACTCATCTCGCGAGATTCGCCGTTCAGACTTTGTCTCACTTTATTGTGGACATGCGATAAGTCTCTGGGGCACTATCTCGTCACCGACGCTTTATCACGCGTACACCGCTTACGTCTGCCACAGTCTGACAACGACTCAGACACAATGGCACATGCCTAAAAGGCGGGCGTGATATCAAGGGACTTCCATTAAATGATTCACTACGCCTAACGCCGTTACTAGCGCTCACCGCCCGTGATTACGCCTAAACAAACTTAGTCTGTCAGTACGTTTTTTCTACTTTTCAACGACTGCACCTAACGTCGTTTTTGTCCGTTATCTTGGTCGAACATCTGCTGGCGCCCGAGGCGCACTTTCCTTCCGTTTTGCCTTCTCTTCAGATGGATGCAGTCACACTGACTACATTTGTTTCCTCGCTGACTCCTGGTATGTTCAAGAGGGCAACCACCCACCGGACAACAGGACCATTGGTCAGCGTGGCGCTGGAGACGACAGGTGGACGCATTGTTGGATGAAATTCGAAGGTGCAGATGTTAACCTCTCACCATTAGCCACTCCATGTCAGGCCATGAATGCAAGGAGTGACATGCGCGGAGTTTATGGGGTGGCCTACGTCCACAATCGAAACCCAACTCCGTCGGACTTCTAGGAGGAGGCCTCTGTAGTGGCATTCAACCCTGATTATTTGTTTAACACACATCAGTGTTTATGTGAACACGCGCCACCAAGCGCGGTGACCACTTGAACGTTGCCCGTGCACGCTACACGCGCGCTTCTCCAATATACACTAACCACTCTCTCCCTACCTAGTGTTCTCCTTCTCATGGGTGGTGGGAAACAATGTCGTAGTGATCGTGATGGTATATTGCAGAGTACCACTGTAACGAACAGATGGTCCAAGCGTGTTGGGAAGGACTAGCGAACGTACGTAATAAGGAAACACCATGTAAGGTCTAACCAACCTTACAATTGGTGAGCCCGACGTGATGCCAAGGTCACGCCAGTTTTATTTTTGTTCGCCCATGGTCGTCCTGTTTTTCTCGGTATGTTGATTTTTCGTAGAATGGTATTGGTTCTCTTGATTTTAGTACATGTACTATTGTTTTTTTCTTCGTCCAATTAGCATCTTTTATCCTTATTCGCGGGAACCTTCCCAAACCTCGGCTTCTGGTAGTTTTCTCTTTTAATTGCCTACAGTCTGCCAAATTCCGATACAGCATGTTTGGTGGGGAACTATAGCTCGCCTGCTTAGGCATCTGTCATTTGCGACGTGCACTTAGAGGTGTTCGTTCCTGGTGTTCACAGATCACAAGCCTTTGGTACGCACTAAAGTTCGCTTTCGATCGACACTCATCTCGCGAGATTCGCCGTTCAGACTTTGTCTCACTTTATTGTGGACATGCGATAAGTCTCTGGGGCACTATCTCGTCACCGACGCTTTATCACGCGTACACCGCTTACGTCTGCCACAGTCTGACAACGACTCAGACACAATGGCACATGCCTAAAAGGCGGGCGTGATATCAAGGGACTTCCATTAAATGATTCACTACGCCTAACGCCGTTACTAGCGCTCACCGCCCGTGATTACGCCTAAACAAACTTAGTCTGTCAGTACGTTTTTTCTACTTTTCAACGACTGCACCTAACGTCGTTTTTGTCCGTTATCTTGGTCGAACATCTGCTGGCGCCCGAGGCGCACTTTCCTTCCGTTTTGCCTTCTCTTCAGATGGATGCAGTCACACTGACTACATTTGTTTCCTCGCTGACTCCTGGTATGTTCAAGAGGGCAACCACCCACCGGACAACAGGACCATTGGTCAGCGTGGCGCTGGAGACGACAGGTGGACGCATTGTTGGATGAAATTCGAAGGTGCAGATGTTAACCTCTCACCATTAGCCACTCCATGTCAGGCCATGAATGCAAGGAGTGACATGCGCGGAGTTCATGGGGTGGCCTACGTCCACAATCGAAACCCAACTCCGTCGGACTTCTAGGAGGAGGCCTCTGTAGTGGCATTCAACCCTGATTATTTGTTTAACACACATCAGTGTTTATGTGAACACGCGCCACCAAGCGCGGTGACCACTTGAACGTTGCCCGTGCACGCTACACGCGCGCTTCTCCAATATACACTAACCACTCTCTCCCTACCTAGTGTTCTCCTTCTCATGGGTGGTGGGAAACAATGTCGTAGTGATCGTGATGGTATATTGCAGAGTACCACTGTAACGAACAGATGGTCCAAGCGTGTTGGGAAGGACTAGCGAACGTACGTAATAAGGAAACACCATGTAAGGTCTAACCAACCTTACAATTGGTGAGCCCGACGTGATGCCAAGGTCACGCCAGTTTTATTTTTGTTCGCCCATGGTCGTCCTGTTTTTCTCGGTATGTTGATTTTTCGTAGAATGGTATTGGTTCTCTTGATTTTAGTACATGTACTATTGTTTTTTTCTTCGTCCAATTAGCATCTTTTATCCTTATTCGCGGGAACCTTCCCAAACCTCGGCTTCTGGTAGTTTTCTCTTTTAATTGCCTACAGTCTGCCAAATTCCGATACAGCATGTTTGGTGGGGAACTATAGCTCGCCTGCTTAGGCATCTGTCATTTGCGACGTGCACTTAGAGGTGTTCGTTCCTGGTGTTCACAGATCACAAGCCTTTGGTACGCACTAAAGTTCGCTTTCGATCGACACTCATCTCGCGAGATTCGCCGTTCAGACTTTGTCTCACTTTATTGTGGACATGCGATAAGTCTCTGGGGCACTATCTCGTCACCGACGCTTTATCACGCGTACACCGCTTACGTCTGCCACAGTCTGACAACGACTCAGACACAATGGCACATGCCTAAAAGGCGGGCGTGATATCAAGGGACTTCCATTAAATGATTCACTACGCCTAACGCCGTTACTAGCGCTCACCGCCCGTGATTACGCCTAAACAAACTTAGTCTGTCAGTACGTTTTTTCTACTTTTCAACGACTGCACCTAACGTCGTTTTTGTCCGTTATCTTGGTCGAACATCTGCTGGCGCCCGAGGCGCACTTTCCTTCCGTTTTGCCTTCTCTTCAGATGGATGCAGTCACACTGACTACATTTGTTTCCTCGCTGACTCCTGGTATGTTCAAGAGGGCAACCACCCACCGGACAACAGGACCATTGGTCAGCGTGGCGCTGGAGACGACAGGTGGACGCATTGTTGGATGAAATTCGAAGGTGCAGATGTTAACCTCTCACCATTAGCCACTCCATGTCAGGCCATGAATGCAAGGAGTGACATGCGCGGAGTTCATGGGGTGGCCTACGTCCACAATCGAAACCCAACTCCGTCGGACTTCTAGGAGGAGGCCTCTGTAGTGGCATTCAACCCTGATTATTTGTTTAACACACATCAGTGTTTATGTGAACACGCGCCACCAAGCGCGGTGACCACTTGAACGTTGCCCGTGCACGCTACACGCGCGCTTCTCCAATATACACTAACCACTCTCTCCCTACCTAGTGTTCTCCTTCTCATGGGTGGTGGGAAACAATGTCGTAGTGATCGTGATGGTATATTGCAGAGTACCACTGTAACGAACAGATGGTCCAAGCGTGTTGGGAAGGACTAGCGAACGTACGTAATAAGGAAACACCATGTAAGGTCTAACCAACCTTACAATTGGTGAGCCCGACGTGATGCCAAGGTCACGTCAGTTTTATTTTTGTTCGCCCATGGTCGTCCTGTTTTTCTCGGTATGTTGATTTTTCGTAGAATGGTATTGGTTCTCTTGATTTTAGTACATGTACTATTGTTTTTTTCTTCGTCCAATTAGCATCTTTTATCCTTATTCGCGGGAACCTTCCCAAACCTCGGCTTCTGGTAGTTTTCTCTTTTAATTGCCTACAGTCTGCCAAATTCCGATACAGCATGTTTGGTGGGGAACTATAGCTCGCCTGCTTAGGCATCTGTCATTTGCGACGTGCACTTAGAGGTGTTCGTTCCTGGTGTTCACAGATCACAAGCCTTTGGTACGCACTAAAGTTCGCTTTCGATCGACACTCATCTCGCGAGATTCGCCGTTCAGACTTTGTCTCACTTTATTGTGGACATGCGATAAGTCTCTGGGGCACTATCTCGTCACCGACGCTTTATCACGCGTACACCGCTTACGTCTGCCACAGTCTGACAACGACTCAGACACAATGGCACATGCCTAAAAGGCGGGCGTGATATCAAGGGACTTCCATTAAATGATTCACTACGCCTAACGCCGTTACTAGCGCTCACCGCCCGTGATTACGCCTAAACAAACTTAGTCTGTCAGTACGTTTTTTCTACTTTTCAACGACTGCACCTAACGTCGTTTTTGTCCGTTATCTTGGTCGAACATCTGCTGGCGCCCGAGGCGCACTTTCCTTCCGTTTTGCCTTCTCTTCAGATGGATGCAGTCACACTGACTACATTTGTTTCCTCGCTGACTCCTGGTATGTTCAAGAGGGCAACCACCCACCGGACAACAGGACCATTGGTCAGCGTGGCGCTGGAGACGACAGGTGGACGCATTGTTGGATGAAATTCGAAGGTGCAGATGTTAACCTCTCACCATTAGCCACTCCATGTCAGGCCATGAATGCAAGGAGTGACATGCGCGGAGTTCATGGGGTGGCCTACGTCCACAATCGAAACCCAACTCCGTCGGACTTCTAGGAGGAGGCCTCTGTAGTGGCATTCAACCCTGATTATTTGTTTAACACACATCAGTGTTTATGTGAACACGCGCCACCAAGCGCGGTGACCACTTGAACGTTGCCCGTGCACGCTACACGCGCGCTTCTCCAATATACACTAACCACTCTCTCCCTACCTAGTGTTCTCCTTCTCGTGGGTGGTGGGAAACAATGTCGTAGTGATCGTGATGGTATATTGCAGAGTACCACTGTAACGAACAGATGGTCCAAGCGTGTTGGGAAGGACTAGCGAACGTACGTAATAAGGAAACACCATGTAAGGTCTAACCAACCTTACAATTGGTGAGCCCGACGTGATGCCAAGGTCACGCCAGTTTTATTTTTGTTCGCCCATGGTCGTCCTGTTTTTCTCGGTATGTTGATTTTTCGTAGAATGGTATTGGTTCTCTTGATTTTAGTACATGTACTATTGTTTTTTTCTTCGTCCAATTAGCATCTTTTATCCTTATTCGCGGGAACCTTCCCAAACCTCGGCTTCTGGTAGTTTTCTCTTTTAATTGCCTACAGTCTGCCAAATTCCGATACAGCATGTTTGGTGGGGAACTATAGCTCGCCTGCTTAGGCATCTGTCATTTGCGACGTGCACTTAGAGGTGTTCGTTCCTGGTGTTCACAGATCACAAGCCTTTGGTACGCACTAAAGTTCGCTTTCGATCGACACTCATCTCGCGAGATTCGCCGTTCAGACTTTGTCTCACTTTATTGTGGACATGCGATAAGTCTCTGGGGCACTATCTCGTCACCGACGCTTTATCACGCGTACACCGCTTACGTCTGCCACAGTCTGACAACGACTCAGACACAATGGCACATGCCTAAAAGGCGGGCGTGATATCAAGGGACTTCCATTAAATGATTCACTACGCCTAACGCCGTTACTAGCGCTCACCGCCCGTGATTACGCCTAAACAAACTTAGTCTGTCAGTACGTTTTTTCTACTTTTCAACGACTGCACCTAACGTCGTTTTTGTCCGTTATCTTGGTCGAACATCTGCTGGCGCCCGAGGCGCACTTTCCTTCCGTTTTGCCTTCTCTTCAGATGGATGCAGTCACACTGACTACATTTGTTTCCTCGCTGACTCCTGGTATGTTCAAGAGGGCAACCACCCACCGGACAACAGGACCATTGGTCAGCGTGGCGCTGGAGACGACAGGTGGACGCATTGTTGGATGAAATTCGAAGGTGCAGATGTTAACCTCTCACCATTAGCCACTCCATGTCAGGCCATGAATGCAAGGAGTGACATGCGCGGAGTTCATGGGGTGGCCTACGTCCACAATCGAAACCCAACTCCGTCGGACTTCTAGGAGGAGGCCTCTGTAGTGGCATTCAACCCTGATTATTTGTTTAATACACATCAGTGTTTATGTGAACACGCGCCACCAAGCGCGGTGACCACTTGAACGTTGCCCGTGCACGCTACACGCGCGCTTCTCCAATATACACTAACCACTCTCTCCCTACCTAGTGTTCTCCTTCTCATGGGTGGTGGGAAACAATGTCGTAGTGATCGTGATGGTATATTGCAGAGTACTACTGTAACGAACAGATGGTCCAAGCGTGTTGGGAAGGACTAGCGAACGTACGTAATAAGGAAACACCATGTAAGGTCTAACCAACCTTACAATTGGTGAGCCCGACGTGATGCCAAGGTCACGCCAGTTTTATTTTTGTTCGCCCATGGTCGTCCTGTTTTTCTCGGTATGTTGATTTTTCGTAGAATGGTATTGGTTCTCTTGATTTTAGTACATGTACTATTGTTTTTTTCTTCGTCCAATTAGCATCTTTTATCCTTATTCGCGGGAACCTTCCCAAACCTCGGCTTCTGGTAGTTTTCTCTTTTAATTGCCTACAGTCTGCCAAATTCCGATACAGCATGTTTGGTGGGGAACTATAGCTCGCCTGCTTAGGCATCTGTCATTTGCGACGTGCACTTAGAGGTGTTCGTTCCTGGTGTTCACAGATCACAAGCCTTTGGTACGCACTAAAGTTCGCTTTCGATCGACACTCATCTCGCGAGATTCGCCGTTCAGACTTTGTCTCACTTTATTGTGGACATGCGATAAGTCTCTGGGGCACTATCTCGTCACCGACGCTTTATCACGCGTACACCGCTTACGTCTGCCACAGTCTGACAACGACTCAGACACAATGGCACATGCCTAAAAGGCGGGCGTGATATCAAGGGACTTCCATTAAATGATTCACTACGCCTAACGCCGTTACTAGCGCTCACCGCCCGTGATTACGCCTAAACAAACTTAGTCTGTCAGTACGTTTTTTCTACTTTTCAACGACTGCACCTAACGTCGTTTTTGTCCGTTATCTTGGTCGAACATCTGCTGGCGCCCGAGGCGCACTTTCCTTCCGTTTTGCCTTCTCTTCAGATGGATGCAGTCACACTGACTACATTTGTTTCCTCGCTGACTCCTGGTATGTTCAAGAGGGCAACCACCCACCGGACAACAGGACCATTGGTCAGCGTGGCGCTGGAGACGACAGGTGGACGCATTGTTGGATGAAATTCGAAGGTGCAGATGTTAACCTCTCACCATTAGCCACTCCATGTCAGGCCATGAATGCAAGGAGTGACATGCGCGGAGTTCATGGGGTGGCCTACGTCCACAATCGAAACCCAACTCCGTCGGACTTCTAGGAGGAGGCCTCTGTAGTGGCATTCAACCCTGATTATTTGTTTAACACACATCAGTGTTTATGTGAACACGCGCCACCAAGCGCGGTGACCACTTGAACGTTGCCCGTGCACGCTACACGCGCGCTTCTCCAATATACACTAACCACTCTCTCCCTACCTAGTGTTCTCCTTCTCGTGGGTGGTGGGAAACAATGTCGTAGTGATCGTGATGGTATATTGCAGAGTACCACTGTAACGAACAGATGGTCCAAGCGTGTTGGGAAGGACTAGCGAACGTACGTAATAAGGAAACACCATGTAAGGTCTAACCAACCTTACAATTGGTGAGCCCGACGTGATGCCAAGGTCACGCCAGTTTTATTTTTGTTCGCCCATGGTCGTCCTGTTTTTCTCGGTATGTTGATTTTTCGTAGAATGGTATTGGTTCTCTTGATTTTAGTACATGTACTATTGTTTTTTTCTTCGTCCAATTAGCATCTTTTATCCTTATTCGCGGGAACCTTCCCAAACCTCGGCTTCTGGTAGTTTTCTCTTTTAATTGCCTACAGTCTGCCAAATTCCGATACAGCATGTTTGGTGGGGAACTATAGCTCGCCTGCTTAGGCATCTGTCATTTGCGACGTGCACTTAGAGGTGTTCGTTCCTGGTGTTCACAGATCACAAGCCTTTGGTACGCACTAAAGTTCGCTTTCGATCGACACTCATCTCGCGAGATTCGCCGTTCAGACTTTGTCTCACTTTATTGTGGACATGCGATAAGTCTCTGGGGCACTATCTCGTCACCGACGCTTTATCACGCGTACACCGCTTACGTCTGCCACAGTCTGACAACGACTCAGACACAATGGCACATGCCTAAAAGGCGGGCGTGATATCAAGGGACTTCCATTAAATGATTCACTACGCCTAACGCCGTTACTAGCGCTCACCGCCCGTGATTACGCCTAAACAAACTTAGTCTGTCAGTACGTTTTTTCTACTTTTCAACGACTGCACCTAACGTCGTTTTTGTCCGTTATCTTGGTCGAACATCTGCTGGCGCCCGAGGCGCACTTTCCTTCCGTTTTGCCTTCTCTTCAGATGGATGCAGTCACACTGACTACATTTGTTTCCTCGCTGACTCCTGGTATGTTCAAGAGGGCAACCACCCACCGGACAACAGGACCATTGGTCAGCGTGGCGCTGGAGACGACAGGTGGACGCATTGTTGGATGAAATTCGAAGGTGCAGATGTTAACCTCTCACCATTAGCCACTCCATGTCAGGCCATGAATGCAAGGAGTGACATGCGCGGAGTTCATGGGGTGGCCTACGTCCACAATCGAAACCCAACTCCGTCGGACTTCTAGGAGGAGGCCTCTGTAGTGGCATTCAACCCTGATTATTTGTTTAACACACATCAGTGTTTATGTGAACACGCGCCACCAAGCGCGGTGACCACTTGAACGTTGCCCGTGCACGCTACACGCGCGCTTCTCCAATATACACTAACCACTCTCTCCCTACCTAGTGTTCTCCTTCTCATGGGTGGTGGGAAACAATGTCGTAGTGATCGTGATGGTATATTGCAGAGTACTACTGTAACGAACAGATGGTCCAAGCGTGTTGGGAAGGACTAGCGAACGTACGTAATAAGGAAACACCATGTAAGGTCTAACCAACCTTACAATTGGTGAGCCCGACGTGATGCCAAGGTCACGCCAGTTTTATTTTTGTTCGCCCATGGTCGTCCTGTTTTTCTCGGTATGTTGATTTTTCGTAGAATGGTATTGGTTCTCTTGATTTTAGTACATGTACTATTGTTTTTTTTTCTTCGTCCAATTAGCATCTTTTATCCTTATTCGCGGGAACCTTCCCAAACCTCGGCTTCTGGTAGTTTTCTCTTTTAATTGCCTACAGTCTGCCAAATTCCGATACAGCATGTTTGGTGGGGAACTATAGCTCGCCTGCTTAGGCATCTGTCATTTGCGACGTGCACTTGGAGGTGTTCGTTCCTGGTGTTCACAGATCACAAGCCTTTGGTACGCACTAAAGTTCGCTTTCGATCGACACTCATCTCGCGAGATTCGCCGTTCAGACTTTGTCTCACTTTATTGTGGACATGCGATAAGTCTCTGGGGCACTATCTCGTCACCGACGCTTTATCACGCGTACACCGCTTACGTCTGCCACAGTCTGACAACGACTCAGACACAATGGCACATGCCTAAAAGGCGGGCGTGATATCAAGGGACTTCCATTAAATGATTCACTACGCCTAACGCCGTTACTAGCGCTCACCGCCCGTGATTACGCCTAAACAAACTTAGTCTGTCAGTACGTTTTTTCTACTTTTCAACGACTGCACCTAACGTCGTTTTTGTCCGTTATCTTGGTCGAACATCTGCTGGCGCCCGAGGCGCACTTTCCTTCCGTTTTGCCTTCTCTTCAGATGGATGCAGTCACACTGACTACATTTGTTTCCTCGCTGACTCCTGGTATGTTCAAGAGGGCAACCACCCACCGGACAACAGGACCATTGGTCAGCGTGGCGCTGGAGACGACAGGTGGACGCATTGTTGGATGAAATTCGAAGGTGCAGATGTTAACCTCTCACCATTAGCCACTCCATGTCAGGCCATGAATGCAAGGAGTGACATGCGCGGAGTTCATGGGGTGGCCTACGTCCACAATCGAAACCCAACTCCGTCGGACTTCTAGGAGGAGGCCTCTGTAGTGGCATTCAACCCTGATTATTTGTTTAACACACATCAGTGTTTATGTGAACACGCGCCACCAAGCGCGGTGACCACTTGAACGTTGCCCGTGCACGCTACACGCGCGCTTCTCCAATATACACTAACCACTCTCTCCCTACCTAGTGTTCTCCTTCTCGTGGGTGGTGGGAAACAATGTCGTAGTGATCGTGATGGTATATTGCAGAGTATCACTGTAACGAACAGATGGTCCAAGCGTGTTGGGAAGGACTAGCGAACGTACGTAATAAGGAAACACCATGTAAGGTCTAACCAACCTTACAATTGGTGAGCCCGACGTGATGCCAAGGTCACGCCAGTTTTATTTTTGTTCGCCCATGGTCGTCCTGTTTTTCTCGGTATGTTGATTTTTCGTAGAATGGTATTGGTTCTCTTGATTTTAGTACATGTACTATTGTTTTTTTCTTCGTCCAATTAGCATCTTTTATCCTTATTCGCGGGAACCTTCCCAAACCTCGGCTTCTGGTAGTTTTCTCTTTTAATTGCCTACAGTCTGCCAAATTCCGATACAGCATGTTTGGTGGGGAACTATAGCTCGCCTGCTTAGGCATCTGTCATTTGCGACGTGCACTTAGAGGTGTTCGTTCCTGGTGTTCACAGATCACAAGCCTTTGGTACGCACTAAAGTTCGCTTTCGATCGACACTCATCTCGCGAGATTCGCCGTTCAGACTTTGTCTCACTTTATTGTGGACATGCGATAAGTCTCTGGGGCACTATCTCGTCACCGACGCTTTATCACGCGTACACCGCTTACGTCTGCCACAGTCTGACAACGACTCAGACACAATGGCACATGCCTAAAAGGCGGGCGTGATATCAAGGGACTTCCATTAAATGATTCACTACGCCTAACGCCGTTACTAGCGCTCACCGCCCGTGATTACGCCTAAACAAACTTAGTCTGTCAGTACGTTTTTTCTACTTTTCAACGACTGCACCTAACGTCGTTTTTGTCCGTTATCTTGGTCGAACATCTGCTGGCGCCCGAGGCGCACTTTCCTTCCGTTTTGCCTTCTCTTCAGATGGATGCAGTCACACTGACTACATTTGTTTCCTCGCTGACTCCTGGTATGTTCAAGAGGGCAACCACCCACCGGACAACAGGACCATTGGTCAGCGTGGCGCTGGAGACGACAGGTGGACGCATTGTTGGATGAAATTCGAAGGTGCAGATGTTAACCTCTCACCATTAGCCACTCCATGTCAGGCCATGAATGCAAGGAGTGACATGCGCGGAGTTCATGGGGTGGCCTACGTCCACAATCGAAACCCAACTCCGTCGGACTTCTAGGAGGAGGCCTCTGTAGTGGCATTCAACCCTGATTATTTGTTTAATACACATCAGTGTTTATGTGAACACGCGCCACCAAGCGCGGTGACCACTTGAACGTTGCCCGTGCACGCTACACGCGCGCTTCTCCAATATACACTAACCACTCTCTCCCTACCTAGTGTTCTCCTTCTCATGGGTGGTGGGAAACAATGTCGTAGTGATCGTGATGGTATATTGCAGAGTACTACTGTAACGAACAGATGGTCCAAGCGTGTTGGGAAGGACTAGCGAACGTACGTAATAAGGAAACACCATGTAAGGTCTAACCAACCTTACAATTGGTGAGCCCGACGTGATGCCAAGGTCACGCCAGTTTTATTTTTGTTCGCCCATGGTCGTCCTGTTTTTCTCGGTATGTTGATTTTTCGTAGAATGGTATTGGTTCTCTTGATTTTAGTACATGTACTATTGTTTTTTTTCTTCGTCCAATTAGCATCTTTTATCCTTATTCGCGGGAACCTTCCCAAACCTCGGCTTCTGGTAGTTTTCTCTTTTAATTGCCTACAGTCTGCCAAATTCCGATACAGCATGTTTGGTGGGGAACTATAGCTCGCCTGCTTAGGCATCTGTCATTTGCGACGTGCACTTAGAGGTGTTCGTTCCTGGTGTTCACAGATCACAAGCCTTTGGTACGCACTAAAGTTCGCTTTCGATCGACACTCATCTCGCGAGATTCGCCGTTCAGACTTTGTCTCACTTTATTGTGGACATGCGATAAGTCTCTGGGGCACTATCTCGTCACCGACGCTTTATCACGCGTACACCGCTTACGTCTGCCACAGTCTGACAACGACTCAGACACAATGGCACATGCCTAAAAGGCGGGCGTGATATCAAGGGACTTCCATTAAATGATTCACTACGCCTAACGCCGTTACTAGCGCTCACCGCCCGTGATTACGCCTAAACAAACTTAGTCTGTCAGTACGTTTTTTCTACTTTTCAACGACTGCACCTAACGTCGTTTTTGTCCGTTATCTTGGTCGAACATCTGCTGGCGCCCGAGGCGCACTTTCCTTCCGTTTTGCCTTCTCTTCAGATGGATGCAGTCACACTGACTACATTTGTTTCCTCGCTGACTCCTGGTATGTTCAAGAGGGCAACCACCCACCGGACAACAGGACCATTGGTCAGCGTGGCGCTGGAGACGACAGGTGGACGCATTGTTGGATGAGATTCGAAGGTGCAGATGTTAACCTCTCACCATTAGCCACTCCATGTCAGGCCATGAATGCAAGGAGTGACATGCGCGGAGTTCATGGGGTGGCCTACGTCCACAATCGAAACCCAACTCCGTCGGACTTCTAGGAGGAGGCCTCTGTAGTGGCATTCAACCCTGATTATTTGTTTAATACACATCAGTGTTTATGTGAACACGCGCCACCAAGCGCGGTGACCACTTGAACGTTGCCCGTGCACGCTACACGCGCGCTTCTCCAATATACACTAACCACTCTCTCCCTACCTAGTGTTCTCCTTCTCATGGGTGGTGGGAAACAATGTCGTAGTGATCGTGATGGTATATTGCAGAGTACTACTGTAACGAACAGATGGTCCAAGCGTGTTGGGAAGGACTAGCGAACGTACGTAATAAGGAAACACCATGTAAGGTCTAACCAACCTTACAATTGGTGAGCCCGACGTGATGCCAAGGTCACGCCAGTTTTATTTTTGTTCGCCCATGGTCGTCCTGTTTTTCTCGGTATGTTGATTTTTCGTAGAATGGTATTGGTTCTCTTGATTTTAGTACATGTACTATTGTTTTTTTTCTTCGTCCAATTAGCATCTTTTATCCTTATTCGCGGGAACCTTCCCAAACCTCGGCTTCTGGTAGTTTTCTCTTTTAATTGCCTACAGTCTGCCAAATTCCGATACAGCATGTTTGGTGGGGAACTATAGCTCGCCTGCTTAGGCATCTGTCATTTGCGACGTGCACTTGGAGGTGTTCGTTCCTGGTGTTCACAGATCACAAGCCTTTGGTACGCACTAAAGTTCGCTTTCGATCGACACTCATCTCGCGAGATTCGCCGTTCAGACTTTGTCTCACTTTATTGTGGACATGCGATAAGTCTCTGGGGCACTATCTCGTCACCGACGCTTTATCACGCGTACACCGCTTACGTCTGCCACAGTCTGACAACGACTCAGACACAATGGCACATGCCTAAAAGGCGGGCGTGATATCAAGGGACTTCCATTAAATGATTCACTACGCCTAACGCCGTTACTAGCGCTCACCGCCCGTGATTACGCCTAAACAAACTTAGTCTGTCAGTACGTTTTTTCTACTTTTCAACGACTGCACCTAACGTCGTTTTTGTCCGTTATCTTGGTCGAACATCTGCTGGCGCCCGAGGCGCACTTTCCTTCCGTTTTGCCTTCTCTTCAGATGGATGCAGTCACACTGACTACATTTGTTTCCTCGCTGACTCCTGGTATGTTCAAGAGGGCAACCACCCACCGGACAACAGGACCATTGGTCAGCGTGGCGCTGGAGACGACAGGTGGACGCATTGTTGGATGAGATTCGAAGGTGCAGATGTTAACCTCTCACCATTAGCCACTCCATGTCAGGCCATGAATGCAAGGAGTGACATGCGCGGAGTTCATGGGGTGGCCTACGTCCACAATCGAAACCCAACTCCGTCGGACTTCTAGGAGGAGGCCTCTGTAGTGGCATTCAACCCTGATTATTTGTTTAACACACATCAGAGGGCAACCATGCCTGGTGTGCTATACGCATCAGCGTTCGCATATTGAATGCCGTCAGTTTAAAAGGACGCCTGGGGCGAAAAAGAACACAAGGTAACGCATTAGGTGAGACTTGTATACTAGACGAAAGACGACGCGAGAGAACACGAACAGGAGTTCTCTCAGAGACACCACCGCAATTACGTCCTACTGCGGCTCCCGAAGGATATGAAAACGTGTAGGGAGGTTGAGGTGTGGAAATTGAATAACCAACGTGTGTTCGGTGTGAGAATCCCAGTGCGAGTGTGCATTTGAAGAGTGAAGCAGTCATTTTGTAGGATCTTCATGATTTGCACTCTTGCTGGCGTTGTGCGCTGTTGTCATACTTGGTAGCCCAGTCCAAAGTAGGCACTCTTATTCGAGGATGAACCTCTAGCTTATGCGCAACCGAGCACGTTCAGCAAGGCTGCAGCGTCAGTCCAGATGAGCCGCTGACTGATTGCTCAGCTCATTTGCCCTTCGGATGAGGCCAAACATCCTGGATGCCCAGTGCACCTCCGCCACAGATGTCGGTGACCATGCCGTTGAACGCCTCATATGCCACCCATGGATGGTTTGAAATCGGGGTTCAGCCATCTCCCCTAGATTGACCAATACTCAGTGAACCCGGTTGAAGACGCCTGCAGTTTTCTATCATTCTCTCACTTTAGTGGGAACGCCTCTGACACGAGAAGGAAGTGAATCGGACTTTCTCAGCAGAAGCTGTGTTAGACGCACGGTCACTTGGGAGCATTTTGAGAGGCGTTCAGGACGAGTAGCCATCTCGGAGCCTGAGAAACCCACCCCCGACCATACTGGGGGACCTACAGTACAGAAAGGTGAGACCACTGCACTGTAGTCATTTTATAGTGCAACAGTAATGGACAGAAGTCACATCACTTGGAATGCTGACTTGAGTAATATAATATTAAGCGATAAAAAGGTTGAATTTAGACGGCCCTGACGGAGTCATGTACTATTGGGATGGTTTTCGCGATTATCTGGCCTCCTATCCCGGGGGTGATTGTTGCCTCACCTCTGATGTTTCTTCCTCCGTTCCAAACTTCACTTTAAGATGTGCTTCTTTTTACTCTACACTTTTCCAAACCCGGCAAACTACGTTCTCCTGAGTGGTTTACCAACTTCTGCAACAACCCTTAGTGCTTAAAAAATTCAGCATTCAGATAGTGGTACGGCTACGATACATCCAATCTCCTAGACTTTTCATACAGGCCAGAAATAAATGCTCGCTTTCCATTCAGAAAGCCAAGGATCGTTTCACCCGCCACAAAGCCGAACGTCTAGCTTCCTTCGCTAGTGGAAGCCGATTACTTTGGTCTTTCGCTGAAACCGTTTACAGTAATTTTTGACTCTCCAACTTCTCCCCATTCTCTAAGTCCTCCCGCTCTAATCGGAGAACTCCAAGAGGAAGTTTTTACTTCCGGTTTGCTTTTAATTCCACTTTACCCAGTTCTTCTAGTCTTTCGCCAGCAACCAGTCTTACTGAACCTCCCTTTGTCACAATCAGAGGTCCGCCAGACCTTACAATCATCCGGCCAAAATAAACCACGTGGTCCGAATGCTATTACGCCCATCATACTCAAAATATGCCCCGGAGTTAGCACCAATTTCACATCATCTTTTTTGCTTTTCTCTCCAACCCGGTACATTTCCCACCCCATAGAAAGAAGCCGTTATTTTTCCTACTCCGAAAAACGGCGACACTGACCACAACAACTACCGTCCTATTTCCAGTGGGGCTCACTTTTCTTTTTAACGCTGTACAATGACGACGGCATTCATCTGTTAGATTACCCGAAATGGAGAGTCTGTTCTGGACAAACAGCAAAGGCTTGACCGTTGGGCCGAATACCTCAAGGAGCAGTTTAACTGGCCGCGCGCTAATGTAGTTACTCCGACGTCAACAGCTGCGATTCCTTGGGGAGTATCACTTGAACCCCCATGAGGAGTAGAAGTAGAGTCAAGCATTCGATTACCAAAGCGAGGATAAGCGGCCGATCCCGACGAATTTCTTCAAGTTCTTTTCAAAATGGGCGGAGATGCGTTGATAAAATCGCTTGCCACCTTCCTCCGTGACATTCGGAACGAGGAGCGTATTCCGTTATTATGGGCGAGTCATTGATTATGACCATATTCTAAAAGGGAATATGCAATGACTGTAGTAATCATCGTACGACCAGCTTGATTCTATTTTGTTGCACCGTTTGACACCAACTCGCGAGAGTAATGCTCGCGAACAACAGGCCGGATTCCGCCCAGGTCGAGGATACATCGAAGAGATTTTTAGTCTTCGTCAAATACTTGAAAGGCGTCACACATATCGTCGACCGACAATAATGGTTTTCTCCGACTTGAAAGGCTCCTTCGATTCAGTTGACTGAACAACACTATTCAGTGCTCTTCATCGAGAAGGTTTGTCACAGAAGTTCACGAATCTACTGAGATCATTGTACTGTCATGCCTCTGGTCGCATAAGGGTTTACGATGAACTATTTAGTCCATTCGAAACGACCAGTGGTGTTCGACGAGGGTGTCCCATTTCGCCATTTCCGGGCGTCGAACTAGGGAATAGTGAAATGCTGTGTCAATTAGATAATGTCGACGACGTTGTCTGCTTGTTTGAATGCACGGAACATACGCACCGTACACTAGATAGACTTGCGAGAGCTGTAGCACCGCTTGGCATGCGCTTTGCACCTCCAAAGTGTAAAGTGATGTTGCAAGACGACGTCAATGATTCGGAGCTTGATACTCGATGGTGAGGTGTTGACAATTGTTGACTGCTTTAGTTACCTCGGAAGCGGCGTGACAACGGATGGGAGCACGGTAGTAGGGGTGAGCGCGCGTTTATCGAAGGTTCGAGCGGCGTACGCTGGACTGAAGTACTTGTGGCACCGATCTGATGTTTCACTGAAGTTGAAAGGTCGTGTGTACTGTGCCGCAGTGCGCCCAGTTTTGTTGTATATTTGCTAGACTTGGGGTCCGACTGTAGAAGATATTCGTCGTCTTGAGGTTTTCGACCACAGATGTTTGCGTAGTATCGCTAAGATTGGATGGAATGTCCGAGTGAGCAATGGTGAGGTCAGAAATCGGGTATTGGGTACCACTCCAGGGAGTTCTCTATTACAACGTTTCCAGTTTAGTAGGCTTTATTGCTTCGGGCACGTGTTACGTACGGTAGACACACGCCTACCGTACAGTGTCCTATTTTCCGTTCTTCCTCGGGAGTGGAAGAAACCACGTGGAGGTCAACAGATGACTTGGCAACGAGGAATGAGAAATTGTACAGCGGACTTAGGGAAAGGAGGTGCCTCACGTCTTCGTGGTTGGGGTCCAAAAGATCCCTCAACCAGTTGGCTGGAGACACTGAGGGATATGGCTGCGAACCGCGAGCAATGGCGATCGTGTTGTCACTTTCTGTCGAATCAGGATGGTTGATCAATGTGTGTTTGTACAGTTAGACTGTGTATTTTGTGTGGGCTACTAGGGTGTTGTTTCTTTTTCCCGCCCGTGTAGGTTCACTTCCTGTCCACCTCAGGTGTTCATTCTTTCTATTTCTGCGTGCAACATGGTGAGAAAGGCAATGATCAGTGGGGCTCACTTTTCTTTTTAACGCTGTACAATGACGGCGGCATTCATCTGTTAGATTAACCGACAGTTTGGTCGTGGTATTGGTGAGTTTACCAGTGTCAAACCAGTGGAGTCTAATGTAGTTCACAACGTTTTGCGCCAGGATTGGGTTATCGGCTTTTCTCGAAAATTCTGAGTTAATACATTCATTACTCTGACGGTTGATTACTCCCTGATGGTTACTTGAGGGCCCTCCATGCACGCTGGTGACGTACATTTCGCCCATGAACATTTGCGTCTTGGATCGTATTGTTGAATCCATCCCGGTTTCTCTGTTCTTCCTTCCGATGTTATATTTCTCTCCAAAACCCTGATTTCCCCCGCCCTAGTTACGGCTGGCTATCGTCTTTTTCCCGGCGGTCTTTTAACGGTTATGTTGGTGAATCTGAAACCTGGTGGTTCCGGGTTCAAACCTCACCACCGCTAGCCACTTCCTCATTTGGCAGTCTTTTATTTACTGTAACCGTCATCCTGAAATGGTATGCCACTTATGCATAATAAATGAAGGACAAATCCAAACATTCTTCCAATCCGGATTGGCGTCTACGCATATATTAACCAATCTGTTGCAATCTCCTAAATTCCATATATCGACTTGCCGCCGACAGCGAGTTCCAGTTATTTCAAGTGTTGCAGTAACTTGATTTTGACAATGCTTGTGCCTTGAATCTCGATGATCTTGTGTTTTCTCTTTCGTTCGATCGATCACTCAGGTTGTGCAGAGCATTTTGGAGCGCTGTTTCCATGGTCTTTCCGCTGGTTCCGTTCCTCTCGTACGTCCAGCTGGTCTCTTCTAACCCGCTTACTTGCTAACTTTATCCTTTTTTCCGCGTGCCCATAATGCTTTCCTTAATTCCCGCCCTAACAATGACCTCGGTGACTTCACCTTATCAATGCTCGTAGCTTTTTGTTTTCGCTCTACAAGCGTGTTCTGTGTATAAACCAACCTCACTATTCTGCTTCCAAATCTCAATCTGACTGATTTGCGTGTCCAAACTCACAGTACAGACATTTTTGGACTGTGCTTTAACGGTTTGTTTTCATCGCGAAAACGAACCAGTTTTTAGCTACTTAGACTTGCAGCAACTTTTTATCGCCCTTGTCATCGAAATTTGTTCGCTTGCGTTGTTCGAGAGTAATTTTATGCAGTTCCTCGTTTTCGTGCGCATATCCTAATTTCATATTCAGTTCTCGGACTTTGATTGATTTTCCGCCAATCATATCCTAGATGAATGGACTGCACGTTTCTGTGTCTCGTGTATCTAAGCCACTGTATTCGTGCTTCTACGGGTCACAAGTGTTCTGTGGGGCATCATCTTCGCAGTATAAACATCTTTATATTGATCACCATGGTTACTTAACATGAACTGTGGGAAGTCATCTTTGCGGTTCATGAACTATGACCGTATTTTAATTCAGATAAGCCATTGATACGATTACCAACATTACGCTTTTTATAACCTGATGTTCACGGAACTCGTTCACGCTTTTTAATTGTTCGACTTTTCCCGTTGCACCCTCCTCGCAACTGAATGCACTGCGTGTCTTTTGACATACTCCCATCTAACTTATCTTTTTGATGCATCGTCATTCACAGCAATTCGAACAGTTCCGCGATCGCGTGACTTTATTATGCGAGCGAGCTCAGCAATTGCTAGATCAGTTTGGACAACCATCGCCCCCCGTTGTTGGGGTACAACTCCAAGTGTATTTGGCGAATCCATCCTACTCACCGTCACTAATGGTAACTTGGAAGAAGCAAAGACACAAGTTTCTGGATGCTATTGATCGTTGTGAAGCTGATGGCCTTAAGTTGCGTCAAACTTTACGCGACGGCCCTTATTATCCTGGAGAATCGTCCCCAGTTACAGCAAACGATCAAACAGGTACATCTAACTGGACTCATGCGGACGAAAATTTTGATCTACCGGTGGATCGAGTCTTCCATGTGATCAATCTGGAACATACTCTTGTTAAATTGACCGAGACGAGATCAGTGTTCAATCAAGCCTGGCGCCAGTTCACAAAACGTGCTGGTATAATCAAATTGATGGCTGATATTGAACAGCGATTCGTTGAGGTAATGGATCGTCTGTCTAAGCTCTGTTCTGGTATTTAATTGCAGTCTACAGTTTCAACCATTTCGCAATGTTACGGCACTGCTTTAATACCAAGACCTCTTGACTATGAACTCGTAAGTGGTCTATCAAGAATTACTTTAACACTTGTTAGGACACACTCCTCTGTTCACGCCTTCGTTATGCTCATTGATCGACGCACTGGTGATTGGAAGTCAGTCAAAACTATCGTGAGCAGACTGAACGTAAGGAGTTCCCATCTTTTTGCTACATTCAATCCATTGATTTTCAGACAACCTTCCCAGCGTCCATAGATCACATATATGTCATCAAACCTCAGGGTTTTGTTCAGCGTTTTTTCGTTGAGAAGACAGTATCTTGGATTCGAGAAGAAAGTCGTTTTCCGATTACATTCGTGGACAAGCTAGAAGAGCTTTCTCCATTTATCGACAGCGTACATTTGCCCACAGATATGGGTGGGCAGTTGTGCTTCAATATAGAAAATTGGCTTCGAGATCGCGCTGTGAGCAGCCCTTTGCTTCTTTTGATGCTACATTTTCTTTCACGTAACTTTCCTTTTCTCCTAGCTCCAGTCAACATAATATCGAGGATAATTTTTCGCTGTAAGTCACGGTTTGGGTTGTGAAATGTAAACACTGCAATGAAGGGAGAATTTCAATCGGAACGACATTCATCGCAGAGAAACTGCACCTAGACATGATGTGAAGGCTTGCGCGCCCCAGTGACTCAACGAGCTATGTAGGTTGGCTTACCTCAAGCCGAAGATTCAGACACCTGGACGGACAACGGGTAGAAAACTGACGAAGCAGTCTCCTAGTCCTCCGGTTGGGAGTCGATTTGAGCTTGCAACTCAGTCGATAAAGTCAGTGGATGCATAATTGATTGAAGCAAATGGGCTTCCACTCAGCCACCTCCTGCTGGCTTGCGGATAGGTTCTTGATAGAACTAAGGGCTTTGGTTGAGAACCCTAATTGTTTTCCATCCAAGCGACTAGACTCTATAGCACTGCCCATCCAGCGTCTCCCATAAACTGCACGAATACAAAGGATTCCATACTGCATCGGTCGTCGTGCAGGATCGCGCTACCCATTGCACTAAGTGGAGTAGGTAGTGATAGATGGACTACTACTCGGAGTTCCCTCTCTTATATTCAACCTTTGTCTTCTGTCCCCAGCCACCTCTCTTTGCCCCCTGTACCCACCCATAATGCTCCCGCTGATAACACGCCCGATACTCGAATTTTTGGGAAGAGGGACTGCTGAAGCAGGCTTAGAAGAACAAAATCCAACAACAACCGCCCGACGACGGGCTAGTGACTGCGGGTTGGACATTAGAGAAGGGTCGTCGATCAACCGGATGGCCTTCCGTTGAACCCGATAACGAAAATAAAGAAAAGCAGACGAAGCTCCATCTCACACGTGACTACGATATTTGATTGTGGGACGAATTTGAGCTTTGAATAGCAGAAGATGAGCTGGTGTGAAAAAGCGTCTGGCGCGAAATAGGGAACCAACTTTACGCGCAGTACGAGAGGCGAGCTAAGATATGAAAGCGGACCAGCATAGAGAATTTATAGGTAAGTCGAAAAGAGAGATAGAATATGTCAAATGCAGAACAGTCATCTCAAGGATAAATGAGGGAGAATGAATAATGTTTCAAAAAATTGAGAGAAAAGGTTTTGGAATCAATAAATGCAACATGATTATGGGAGCCCCAGGAGGTTGGAGTCTATAGACACTGATTGTACTGTGGTCACGATCGATGTTGGTGTTGGCATGGCGCGGAGTGCGATAAGAAAGAAGAGTGAAGGGTGGCGTCATCGGCAAAGTAATGGATTGGGTTAGAAGTAGTAGCAGAAGATCATTAGTAAATAAGAGGGTAGGTGCAAGTACTGAACCTTGGAGAACACCAATGGCTGGAACAGAACCTCATCAAGTCGGACGGGGATGGTTCGCTTTCTGAGAAAACTTGATGTCCAAAAATATGAGAGCGAGGAAACCCGAACGTGGTTTGTTTCGCCAGAAGATCTTCGTGCCAAACTTGGTTGAAGGCCTTATAGATGTCGACCGAGACCATGTGTGTTTCTCGGCGGTCGTGGAGTGCAGCCGACTAGGAGTGTGAGAGACAAGAGCCAGCAGATCACCGGTGGAACGGCGCGGTCGGAATCCGCATTGGCGATCACTCAGTAGTCTTTCGCGTTCGAGAAGCGTACGCAGTTGGTCGGAGATAACAATTTCGAATACCTTCGAAATAGTAGGTATGAGGGAAATCGGACGATAGTTATTCGGATCAGAAAGGTCATCGCTTTTGGGACTAGGGAGAATTACAGCGTGTTTCCCTTGAGGTCGGAAAAGTGAGAAGTTTGGGGAGCGAGAAAGAAACGACGATGTAAGAGGAGTCGATTCAGAGGTACACCCTTTAAGGACGACGGGTGTTATGCCGTCCTGACCGTGTGGTTTGCATAAATTCAGAGAACGCAGCGCTTGGCGGATTTTCCTGGTGCTGATATGCGGCACGAAATGGAAGACAGAGGAAAGAGAAGAAACCGGAGGAGGGTAAAGTGGAGTTGTAGACAAAGCTGGAAGCGTTTGGCTTTCCAACGAACAAAGCGTTCTTTGGTTCCCTGTATGATTGACGAGCATATGTTCTAGGCTTGAACGAAACAGCGGTGGGAGTCGGGAGCGGGCGAGCGGCGCCGGTGGTGGAGTATCGAACGCTTCAAGCATACAACATGATCACATGCGTGGTTAAACCACTCGAGAGATTCGGGTTTGCGGGGTTTGGAAAAGTGGGGAATGAAAAGTTGCTTATCTTGGAGAACACTGTCAAAGCAGTTGGAAACAGAAGTGGAATAGTCTGAAGTAAAGCAGCAATCATTTCAACGATAGGAGGCTAGGAAATCGCGAAGACCATCCCAATTGGCTGAACTGTAACGCTAAAATGTGTGTCTCGAGGTAGGTGGAGGGTCGGGGCGAGTAAAACTGATGAAAACAGGAAATATTACAGTGGTCAGATGAGCCAAGTGGAGGAAGAGCGGAGACGCCTGAGGAGAGAGACGGAGCAGAAATGAGAATAAGATCAGGAGTATGCGCAAGATCGACAAATCGGTCGACGATGCATATGGGGAGGTCAGCTAGCTGGCACGGCGAAATGTTCGGCTTCGTGCTCCAGTGCCGAAGTGTACGATGAATGAATCAACCAATCTTGATTGTGAACATTAAAATCTAAGATGATGGTAGAGCAGTTAGGATCTGACAGACAAGTGCTCAATGTTCCGAGATAAGAAATTACTACGACCATCACGACGAGACTGCACCTTGGCGTGGTGTGATGGCTTGCGTGCCTCCATGACCCGAGGAGCTATGCAGGATGGCTTCCTTAAGCCGGAGATGCAATCATGCCTGACAGGTCAATGGGTAGAGGCCAGACGAAGTTCAGTCTCAGTACCAGTTGCTGGATAACATCCAATTCTATTCACTATGCCCCTGGAGAGGAAACTCCAACGAATAAACACGGAGAAAAATAGTTTACCGGTCTAAAAACCTCCACTAGATGGACGTAGGATTGGAGTGCCTGGGTTTTCTTTCGATGATGGGAGAAGTCATCGTACTTCATTGGGCAACCATCGCCCACCTAAGCTGGGCAGCCACCAGCTCAATGGCTGCTGTCCCATCCACGTTCCGCTTGCTCCATTGGGTGCATGGGGCTGAGAACTGGATCCGGAAAGTGGGTCGATAACAAAGCACCAGCGAAGACAAAACAAAACGCATGCAATAATCAGGTATCATGTGACAGACGAGAAGAAGTTCCTTCACGAGTGCTTCGGTCACGTTCCTGTGCTGGGCTAACACCCCACTGCCTTGTGGGTCAAACCGTTGGGCCAAGGGCTCCGGTTAGAGTTCCCAAAGAGAAACCTTTTCTGCGGTGTGGGCAGCCGTGAAGTATGATTCACCCAGAAATCTCCAGCGGTCAATCGGGCCCATTCCTCATCTCTCTGCTCTTCATTCTTTACGTTAAAATTCGAAATGCGTACGAGTTGCCACAATGAACCGTAGCTTTGAACTTCGTAGGTCTCGGAAAGGGTAGCGAAATAAAGACAGGGGAAGAAAGAGAACTCATTCTCCGACCTAAGCATCCTCTTCACTCAGCTGCTTCAAACGTCCGCGCACCTTACCAAACTGGGCAACAGGCTGCCCTAGCTAAGACTCTTGAAACTTTTGAAATGGACGTCTGTTGTGTCTCCGAAACACGCATACAGGACCAAACTGCAGTGTTACAACTTCAATTCCCAGCGAGTACGAATTTCCCGCACAACATTGGTTAACTTGGCGTCCTCCTGTGCCTTCACAGCGTTGGATCGATTCAAGACTGTCGATCGTTGTGGTCCATGTCTGTAGACACTGATCACGCTCTTGTCCGCCCGCGCCTCGTCGGTGGCCGAAACAACGCCGGACCGGATGGGTAGCCTCCGTCTATTTTCAAAGACGGTGGCCCAGCACTTAAACCGAAGTTAACAAACTCCTCGGTTTGATATGGGATAGGGAACAATTTCAAAGAATTGGTGCGAATCGGTGATCATACCGACTTATAAGAAAGGCGACAGGTCCTCCCGTGAAAACCACAGGGGAATAAGTTTGGTCAGCATCGCATCCAAACTGCTCGCTGGTATTATTCCCCACCGCTCATCTAACGCTAACGAACAATGCTAGCGCGAGAATCAAGCTGGGTTTAGACCTAGTCGAGGTTGTATTGATTACATCTTCACTCTTCGACAAATTTTCGAACACAGACACACCTTCCGTAGGCCCACTATCTCCATTTTTCTTGGTCTCAAAGCGGCCTTTGACTCGGTTGACCGCACAGTTCTATGACGCTGCCTCCCGCTGAAGGGTGTATCAGACAAATTTATTTCCATTGTAAAATCTTTTTACATTATTAGCCGAAGCCGAGGTCGGGCTTACGGTGATCTTTTACCCGAGTTCACCACGAAAAGTGGTGTACTTCAGGGTTGACCTTCTCTTCTTTTGTCCTTAACTTTGTGATTGATGTGGTCCTAGAGAGCGCACTTTTGTCAGGTTAGGATAGCGGCATTGAACATTCCCCGGGTTGAAAGGTACCAAACCTTCAGTATGCTGACGGCACAGTTCTTCTAAGTGAAGATCCAGGTGAGTTGCCAGCTTGACGGACTGCATAGCAATGTTCGGTATGCGTTCTGCACCTTCAAAGTGCTAGATGCTGTTGCAGGATTGGGTTGGTCCAACGCCAAACCCTTCAGTGTCTGGGGAGACTATAAACGTGGTAGATAAGTTCTGTTATCTGGGGAGATGCATCTCACTTGGAGGTCGGATATCGCATGAAGTGTATCTGTGTATACAGAAGGCTCGCTTGGCATTTGTCAACCTGAGTCATCTGTGGCGTCGACATGATATCCGTTTATCTATCAAGGGTCGAGTGTACGCTGAAGCAGTGGGGCCCGTGCTTCTGTATGGTTCGGAGACATGGCCACTGTGGATGGAGGACATACGAAGATTGTCGGTATTTGAACACCCATGCCTTCATAGTGTTGCTCGAACCTGGTGGGAACACCGTGTGAGTAATGCACAGGTTCGGCAGAAAGTCTTAGGTTCAAAGATCAAATCGTGAGATGAAACACTTACGCTCACCGGGCTAAGATGGTTGGGACATGTGTTACGCATGTCCCCTGACAGGATCCCACGGCGTGCCATGTTTGCTGAGGCGGGTACCGGTAAGAAGATGAGTAACGGCGGTCAGTCCATGATGTGGAAGAAAGGTATGAAAAGCCTAACTAGTGGACCTGACCATTTAGGGCGTGTCAGACTTCCTGGGTGGGGTCCGAGACCCTTCTACTCAATAGTTAGATACGTTGGGGAATATGGCTAGAGGCCGCGATCAGTGGCGTTCTCGCGTTCACAAACTTTCTTCATCGACTTAATTCCATTAATGCAGTTCTCCCCTTACTCCTTTCATACTCTTTCCTCCTTCATTATTTCCTTTTGAGACTGCTACTTGGAGATAGCAACCAAAGCCGCCGCACTCAGTACATGGTTTATGGTTGCCTGAACACAACAGACTGAGGATCCAACGTAAAGCTATTTGTTCGGTAGGTGACCCAGTTTTACCATCGAATTTGCAGCCGCTTGCCTATCGCCGGGAAGTTGCTCCGTTGTCCCTATTCTACCGCTATTACTTTGGTTTTTTGTTTCTCTGAGCTTGCCTCGGCTGGTCCTATTACCATCACTTTTCAACACCAATCCTGAGCACAGGCAACTTGTCACCTTTCTAAGCTTTTTGTAGCTCGATCTCGGACTTCGACCTTTCAGTCTTCTTTCCATCCCCGGACGGTCAAGTTATGAAACGCCCTTCCCCTCTGTCTTTCTATCCACCTACAATCTTTCTCTTCTAAAAAGCGGAATCAACAAACTGGTTTTAACGTGAATGTTACCCACAGATTCCACTAACAATACGTTATCGAACTACGAGGTTTATCCCTTTTACTGTAATTTATTTCCTGTGTAATAAAAAACATCACATGACATTTTTTCATCACTGGCTTTGAACGGTAACAACCCGCTTCCAGCACAGCGATCAACTCCTGTGATGACTTATCTGTAAGGATCCTAGTACCAAGAAAGCTCTCTGTTGTAAAAACCTGCAGCGCTTAGTTACTAAATGCACGTGAGTAGATTATATACTGCATGATCAATCAAATTATGTAAAATATATTCCACTACTCAGGTGAATTTATAAGGAATAGCCGACTAAAAAGAAAATATCTTTAATTTGTGCGCTCTATTCTTTCGAAAGTTGCACGGAACATCAATAAATACATCCGCGGGGCACGGACTCAATCTCCCATACTACCGCAAATTGTACCAAGCGAGATAAATGTAACTGATCGGTCGAACAGAGAACAAAACCCTAGCCAGCGGATATGAGATCCGCAATTTCAGTAGCGCATGGGACTTATTATTATTATTATTAGTATTACTATTATTGTACGCCATCAAAGCTGGTAAAACCTCGTGCTGGAAATGTTTCAATGAACGGCTAACGTGTTCTCATAAAAACGGCAAAAAAAACGGTATGTCTCCTTCAGCTGATGCCTGAAAATCGTCCATTTCTGGGCGTGTCTCTGTGCCTTAGGTAGCAATTTGCGTTCCAGCTGACATGGTGTACACCGTGTTTTCTTTTTTTCCATCTAAAGCTGAGATGCTTACAAGTTCATCAATGCGCACATTGCGGTGGTTATCAGAAGTAGAGATCGAACTGGGTAATCACGAACGCTTACCTCGGTGCTAACTGAGGGCAGCGACGATAAACTGCTCTGATGGCGAGGAAAACTGGTGCGCGAAATATGCTGCCGAAGAAGAGCGATCCCGGTCTGATACTGCACCTCAACATCTTCCATTTGTCTTAGCAGCTCCATGAGTGCGTTCTGTGGTGGGAGAAGCGGCCACCAGGCGTGGGACATTATCATTAGAAAATAACTAACATCCTTCACAAGGTAAATAGATCGAAAATGTACGTGCTGATTTCCATAAGCTTCAATGTAACCACAATGAGTCGCTTACATTTGTCTCATTCGTAAACGAGGTACAACAATCTTCCTTTTACATGATTCTCACGGCACACCAAGAAGCAAGAAACAGATTTGGAACATTGCACCCGTACAGTAATGAAACTACACAGCTGTTTCATAGAATACAATCCTACAGACCGATTTTTAGCACAAAAAAGATATAAGGAAAACACAAAATACTAGCCACCGTAATACTGGACAATTTTGTATTATTTTGACACTGCTGGACACAGGGCACATTCATAATAATACCAACCATAATGATTGCCGGTACCGAACAGTAAAATCTGTGGTCGGACAGTACTGAAATCCTGGACAGAGGGTACGATATGAGGCACTAGAGAGATTCGGAGGTTAGGCTACCTAGAGAATAGGAGACCGAACAAAGCGCATCTGTTTAGAATACTCCGCGTTTGCGAAGCTAGCTTAGACGGAGTAAAACTAACTACGAAACTTGATGTGAGAACAAGAAAAATGAACGAAAATGAACTGATGAAAGTTTCATTTTAAGGAATTCGACAAGCTTCCATAAAACCTTTTTTAGATTTTTTTGTATATTTGCCAAATGGATGTTCGGTTGTGCCACCTTTACTAGTTTCTATCGGTATACGGTGGCAACTGTTGTTCGCGGTTCATCATGATCAGCACGTAATTGGTTTCGTAAGGGTTGCCACACCTAGACTGTTGTGTTGCGTATGTAAAATTCCGACAAAATCACTGTAGTATTGCGGTAATGAAATATGAACCATTATGAGAGGCTATTCTATCCGGTAAGACATACTGCAAGAACATCCGTTAGTTATATACGATGAAGCAGATCTGATTGCAACGAATTCCTACTTATATGTTCATGATAACGTGACTCGACAAATGTTATTAGGTTCGACCGAATCAACTTGGATTCTGGACTATGGGTGATCCGAGGATAGCCACGGCAGTATTTTCGCAGCCTGATGACGCCATGAACAGTGATGAATTATGTTCTAGATATTTGGATCAGTGGATGAAACTGTGTGCGATTACCCTCACACAATTCATCCTGGATGGCAAGCTTAAAACTTAAAAAATAATTCGACGCAAGAATACCGGAACAGTGACTTAAGGAGATGATGGAACAAGAACTGACGATCGACTGAGGGCACCACAGGCAACAACGCATCGTAATCCAGCTAAACCCAAAGGTCAGCGACCAGGAGAAACATATAAGTCGATGCTAAACTAAGATGGTTGAATGGATGCAATAAAGTGACAATGGATAGGATCTCGTTTGACGGATTTCATTTATTGCTTATAAATGAGGCTAGTGACGTAAGCAGACACCATGACCAAAACGGCTTACTATCAAGGAGAGTCAGAAGCCATGACTTAAAAGTTAGAACGAAAGGCCACATGAAGACCCAGTGGGTCAGTAGAACATGACCAGATCATCTACGACTATTCAAGGAGCTGAATTATCTTTCAGTGTGTGTCACGTTGTTAACGTTCAAAGTCAATGACGAACAAGCACTGTATCATGAATGGTTAATTTGAAACAAGCCACCGAGAGCGTTCTGAGCAGTTCAATGGCAAGGCGTGTATCCCCGAGGGTTCGAGTTCCAGTGGGGGCTCGGCGGATATGCACTGCAGATTACTCCTAACAAGAAAAAAAAACCTGTACAGTGGCTCCAGAGTTTCCATTGGTTTTTTCGGCTTTCACACTGCATCATAAATCATTTCCAAATATCAAAATAATTAATTCGGTTTTTCGACGTTTCCCTTCAATAATATTTTTATTCGTGGTCTTAACTACTCTAACGCGAGTCTGCTTCTGGTTAATAATAAATGGCGTGTACCGATGTTAACGAAGAATAAATGTTCGAATCAAATCGAGAATTAGCACTGAAACACGACATGGCGACACTTACACGGAGATCCATGGTGATGATGTCAGAGAACCGCTGATGGAAAAACTTCGGATCCGTAACCCCACGCAAATTACCCTCTTCACGTAAGGCGTAGTAGGCTCTGAGTTGATCTAGTTTTTGGTGACAATGCTCTAAGGACCACGAGTTGAAACTGTCATTGGTAATCACAGGGGTGATTAATTCGACCCCTCGTCGAATCCACGAACGAGCCTGAAAATTACCGGAAAGTAGGTATGGGAATTGATCGCGTTTGTATTGGATACTGATGAGGCACGTTCTGTTGCGATAAAGAGTACGCAGATCACGGTGATTGACTTTTAAAAAAGACTTCAATTGGTAAGGCTGTTGGACTGGGGACTGGCTCGTGCTTGAGTTCCCTCCCTCTATCCGCTTACTCCTCTTTACTTGCTTCCCCGTTATTAGTTTGTCTTAATCCTTATCAGACCACACGTGGGAAAACGGCCCCTAGTGGACTGACAAGTTCGTTTTCGCCGGTCTCTCTTGATTCCGAATAGATATAGATATTTTAGTGGGTTTGATCGCTTGAACTGCGAATAACCCGGGAATACATTCCAGCCCGGTAGACGCCAATCTTTGGGATCTTTAATGGTGAAGTTCGTCTAGTTGCGAACGATTTTATAAGAATCCTTAAAAAAACGTTATCGGATTTGCAGTGTCTCTAGGCTATGGCACGCGTATCACAATCGACTGCTGGACGTTGTTTACAAGTCTGCTTCAAAATCCATGGGTTCACTGATTTTGCAAAACAAAGTTCGACTTTGCAGGTAGCAGATGAGATAATTGCATAATCAAGCAGAAAGTAAACAAAATCATTGTATACAGTAAAAGTTTGGGAGAAAATTAAATGAAGTTTACTACTGTTTATGGTCAGTCGGAAAGGTAAAAGTTCATCCGTTATAAACGAGGCAACCAAGGGAATTTCAACAATAAGCTGTTGTCATCACAGAATGTTACTTATCTGCGTTCAGGGGATAACCGGATTGAATATGAACACTTTACGGGTCCATTTTGCTCAAGTAACAACGTAGCCGGACAGCAGGACCAGTCTCGTCAACTGACTGTCAATACCAAAGTTAAACTAATTTGAATCTTCAGTCGCAAACCTCAATCGGATGGATCAAATTTCCGTTGAGTTTTTTCGGTCTTCTAAGGTTAGCCCTTACGAATCTTCCAGCCTCACATTTTCGTTTAAATAAACGTTGAGTTCTTTATTAGACACTTGACTGTGTGACAACAACTGACCAAAGGAGACAAGCCTAATCGGCTCACCCTGCTAATTTGGGTTCTAGTTTTGCCCCACAGAAAATACACGAGGGAAGCAGCACAAGGCTCACAAATATCGAACACACTTAGACAGTGCAGAGTAAATGCGCACTAGCGCCGGTAACATAATGAGCCAGACAACACATCTTAGTGATAAAACATGCCAAGCGCGTAACTGGTAGCCTGATAATAAGTGAACTCCGATCAATGAAACAACATGCAATCAACGGCGTGAGGAATTTGAAGCAGACCTGTCAACTAGAATGAGTAAGAACTGAGAGACGCAATGTTGCATTCTTCAGTCAACCTACGCAATGGCAACAACAAGAACGACCGCCCTGCAAGCGTAAAGGTATATTCCTACCATGACTCATTACGATGAGTACAGATATATGATATTAGATAAGGGACAAGGTCAATGAAGATTGGAATAGGCAACAGCAACTGAGAACCAAATTCAGTGTATCAGTGAGTGATGGTTCACAGATACGGAACATCGTATACAATACGATACTCATTAACGATCGTGCAAAAAAACAAAGGATCATCCTGAAAGCTTAAACACAATGCCAAGCGATTCCGATTCACCCACAAGAATCTAGTAACCATTCAGCGCGTGAGAGTTATGAAACTCAAGTTTAATGCAATACGATGGGAAAAAACTTGTATTCTTGATATTTTTTCTGAGTGCTTTAAAGGACAATTACTGAAGGCTACTATGGTTAGTGAAACATTGAAGTAACCGGCAGAATGTGAAATTTTCTCAATCCACTTGATTTAACACACCATATGAGGATGCTCAAAAATGGAACGGTTTAGATTAAAGGAACTTGGTGAGAGTTAGCCAGCGTAAGAAATTAAAATACATTCTATGGGCTAAAGTCATGAAAGAATCGTCACAATCAAAAAAACTGTGGAGAAATTATACTAATAAATGTTCACCTTATTCATTTCGGAGTATAGCTGGAGCAAACGATTTAACTGATCCGCAGAGTTTGGAAGTTTGGTTTGGGCTAGCATCAGCAGCCGACGAAACATCGAAGCCCATCTTTCTGCATTACGAGGCAAGTGGATTGTGGGAAGTTTTAAACTCGACATTGATGAAACAGTGCCAACTGATGACGGACTATCTAGCTCGTCAGGATCACTATCGTTGTCCAAAACGAAAGTGAACCGACTGAGCGCTTCAATACCGGACGTTTCTGAGAGAATAGAAAAGTGCACATAAACAAGATGGTAATCGTTTCACAGAGCCACATAATATCACCAAATTTTATCAACTATAGACAAAAAAGAACAGCAACTGTTCCGCCATCCGAAACAATCATAGCAACTGACTTGTAAGGATTGCATCACCCGGAAACAGTTGATTGAACAAATCTGTGCGATTTTGAGCCAAAATTAGAAATAATTTCCATACGAACCACCGCAAAACGTTTAGATCGGGGACCCAGAAGAGCTTATCAAAGTAACCGAAATATATTCGATTAGCTGAAGACACTTCTGAAGGCAAATGTACTGAAAGGTGGAATCAATCTGAGCACGTTCAAGAAGAGTTCTCAGTGACAAAAATACCAGTGTAAACTTAAGCTACGTGTTTAACAGTTACGAACCCAACTTTCAATAAAGCCGAAAGGACAAAACCCATCGAAACTACCAAAGCATAGAAGAAAAGATGACATAATATTAGTGAAAGATATAAAATGAATGCAAACGACTTCTGAATATAAAAGGACTACAATTCACCAACAGGGCACTGTGTGTTAGATGCCAGTGTTACACCACAGTATACCGCACTGAAGTTATTACCGAGGCTAACGATCGAATGCAACCGACACGCGAAAAGACGAGAAAACGTAAGCACCGTTCTAGATATAATACAAGAGTTCTTTGAGAAGAATATAAATCACGATTTGCAAAAAGACTGAACGTGGTGGGAAAAAGAATGTTGTCTCGCATTTTGTCGACTACGGGAATGAAGAAAGATTAAAATATGAATATCTTGCTTCATTAGCCGAGACCCAACGTAAGCGACTTGTCGCTTGTGCTCAAGACTGACGTTGAAAGATCAGTAGTACATCTAGAGGATCAAATACAGATAGTGATGGTATTTGAGGGTGTCAAAGGGTTAATCCGGTTTTGAGTCAGCGAATCGAAATAGGAAATCATGGCTGAAGAGGAGTTTTCGGTAATGCGTTTGGAATTACGCAGGACTAATTTAAGAGAAACCTGAAAAAACACAACTCCATGACAGGTGGTGGCCGAATGGCTTAGAGCATGAAACTGCCACCGCTGGTCACTGTTTCTCGGCTCGTTATCAGACCGGACCTATCGGGACCTTGAACGGTTCTCGACTCTAGGCCTCAGGGACATGTTGTTTGTTACCCCAACAGTGCAATGAGTCATCAAGGTAATGGGTTGTGTACCCCTTTCACTACACTCATACGCAAGTATGCAATAAACAAAAGTGTAACATGCGATTTGGGTACCCGCATGTTATGCGAAAGCGATTTTTGCACAGTGAGAAGTTGATACGGGTAAGAAAATGCCTTACATGTACCAGAAAGCCAGCTTCGAGTGCAACACAAAAAACAAGGGACGAAACGTAGAATGGTCTGGGGCGTACAGAAACTACGGGTATACGTGGAGACAGAGTACACGGTTTCGTGGAACGAAGATTGGATGCGAGGATAAGGATTTGAGAGTAAAAGGATTGACATTCAGTAGATGTTATTGTGAAAGTTATATTGTTGATCAGAGAACTTCTGGAAGCAAGCAATTCATTGCAGGTATGTACAGGATGCACCGGTTTTTTCAGTTAACCAGCAGTGAGAATTCTATCGGAAGCTAGACGATTAAGATCATAAAAATGGTAAAGGGGAACAACAGCAAATATGCGAGAAAGTGGCGTGAATTAGGAAGTGCCACCGGTCGAAACATGGTCATATTTTTAGTGCTTCAAACTGTCGAGGAGGAAGATCATGTAGACCCCACCTGGAAAGACTCACAGGCCACAAATACTCAAGTGCTATACTTATTAGTCATATATTTCGCTTATATCTCAAACTAATCTTTTTTACGCAGCTTCTAATTACTACTCATCTTTATGAACACTTAACTCTAAAAGATCTGACTAGGAATCTGCGTAACAGATTACCAACCAACGCAGCCTGTTCGATCTAGCGAATTACTTCTGAACTGAACCCTACCACTGTCGATTCGACGTTCTTCCCATATGCGATCAACGCTGGTGAAGTAAGGCTCTTACATTAAGGGTTGGAAGATTAGAAAGGCTTTTCATAGAAAGAGGGCTGCAGCATTTTGGAAGACTGAGACTTCGCAGTTGACTATGCTACGGAAGGGTTTTTCTGTAAGAACCATAACCAGTATGTTTGAGTCTTAAGTCATATCCGTGATGAAACGGAAACTATGGAGCTTCCTCTTCGGAAACCCTGACAGAAGTCTTGGACCAAACAGTCTGACCAACATGGAATGAGGACGCTGATTCAAAAGGAGAATGTTACCCAGTTATGCGGATAGGGTCTTACTCCGGCCCACCATGTCAAAGCGGAGTGCGGACGAGGCAGCATTCTTTGAGCTGTCAGCTATTTCTGTCCCATGAGACACGAACACTTTTCTCATCGTCGAGAAACCTGCAGTGTCCCTCCAGAACCAAAGGTTGCCCAACAACTGGTTCAGTGAGACTGAAATTCGTCTAACGTTACTTTTTTTACTTTTACTCAAATATTTTTTACACCAGGATGAGCCGGTTCCATGAAAGACGTGGACATCAGCAGACAATAAGCGCTGATGGGAAGCGAGTTTGATGCTGATCGCGGTATGGCAGTGAGCAGACTTTCTCAGCAGAAGCTGTGTTACACGCACGGTCACTTGGGAGCACTTCGAGAGGTGTTCAGGACGGGTAGCCATCTCGGAGCCTCAGACACCCATAATCAACCATATTGAGGCATTTGGAGCGGGGTGCTGATCCTCTGCTCATATTTGTGTAGCATATCTCCTTTTCTTTGTTCGGGTGACTACCATCTGGACTCCACTTTCCCGTCATAAACCTCAGGTCATCCGATCAACCATGCAGTCGGAAGCACCAGGCTGGCATTTCGCTCTTGTTAGAGCTCATCAGTGATGCATATACTCCGCCGCACTCAGAGTTCGAACCCGGGCCCTTCCACCTCGAAGGTCAAAGGACAGTCAGTCAAGCATTGTATCGTCAGTCCCATACGCTACTCGGAAGTAATCCTAAGATATATGAAAATATCAAACGCGAAGCAGGTTTGAATTCAGGTACAATGGCCCATCTTGTGCGAAAGACTTGACTTGGTGGGAGGCATTCGTTTGGTGTCAACGGGACAGTTACCACGTCCCCCTTCTTATTCGTCGGGAATCTCTGGTTGTCATGGATGACCACATCTGAACAAAACTTAACTCACTTATTCGGTTAAAGCTCGGTCGGGAGCGCAGTGGCGTAATGGTGACATACGCCTTTCAGGTGAAAAGGCCCGGGATCAAACCCTGGGTGCGGCGGAGTATATGCACTACTGATGAGCTCTAACAAGAGCAAAATGCCAGTCTGGTGCTTCCGACTGCATGACTGATCGGATGGCCCGAGGTTTTGAGGGAAAGGTGGAATCAAAAAAACAGTCAGCCAAGTAAAGCATCATTATCCCCGCACAATACTCGCAAGTAATTATGGGACATATACAAATATCCCCTTTTGTGTTTCTTAAGAGTTTCCTTTTTTAGTACCCCATGAGCCACACACACACATACTGTTGCACACACATACACATGTATTACCCCTAATCAGACGGGAGTCGGGCTCAGCTTGTGTAATGCTTCCTCACGCGTGCACAGCCAACTATCATGTTGATTGATTATTTCCAATGGACAATTAGCCGACCTCATGGTGCTAACGTGTGACCCTGCGTGAAATCGTTCTTTGGATTGCTTCCCGCTTACACACAGCAAATTCCTGTCTTGATGAACCCAGAAACAGAAGCGTCTGGCTTGTTATCCCCCGGTACGATGTGAATTATTACCGTGTCCAAAAATTCGCAATGAACATAGACTGGCAAACAAGCTCGTTTCCAGTGTTCCATACTCATGCTATTAAGTCAAAATTCATTACAAGTTAAGGGATTGGACCAATTTGGCACCACTAATCTCTATCACGTACTATTTCTCTGGTTGGTCCAATCCCTTATCGAAACATACTGTGATACAACGGCATCAGTATGAACCACTGGGAACGAGCTTGTTCGACAATGCGTTTTTCAAATTATTCATGTATTGAAGAAAAAACAAGGTGGCGAACAAGCTTGTTTTCAGTAATTCTTAATCAAGCCATTACATCACATTTTATATGGACAATTTTAGTTGAACAGAACAGAAATCAAGATAAGCCGATGTGGCAAAATTGAGTGGGGGAGAGGGGATCAAATATCACACGCGTGACCTAGATCCGTCTCTGGACCATGAATGGGTGTCTGCGGTATCATTAGTCGGATCAACGGATCTGTGGTTAGTTTTTGGGTTGGGGATGTGCCAAGGGAGCATTAACGCTTGCACGAACTATTTTTGAGCGCACAACGGGGGATTGTAGAGACGATTGCCGTAACGGACTTCTAATAGTCGTTGAGATACACGTAACACAATCCGAAAAACGCCAAGCTTCCAATTCTGGGTCCCACAGGAACAAGTAAAGGAGTACACACAGAATGAAGCCATAGAATCTGACGCCTTATCTTTTAATCGTAAATACACACACGGCTTTGATGTAAATACAATATGGAGCTTTGCCGCGTAAAATGTTTTGTTGACGGTTCCTGATAATCTGCGATGTATAATATCCGCTGGGATATCACCTTTAAACGGCAAGCGGATGTATACTGACTTTTTTTGGGACAACTGTGGTCTTCGCTCTTTCTTCCACTTGTCGCATTGTCCTATCAATGAAACGATCCGGATATCCATTTTTCAGGAACACATTGCGCAGAGGACGAAGTTCGTTGTTCAGTGTGTCCTCAGTACAGATTTTGCGCGCTCTATTAAACAGGCAACGGATTAAGTTGCGCTTAAATTTGAGTGGCACGAAACTTTCGAAGTGAATGTACTGGCCATTCCACGCTGCTTTCTTGTGCACTGATCATTGAGCTGAGCCATCCACTAGCCGACTCAGGCACTTAGGCAGTTTACTGACGGTTGTATTATGAAATCAGAATATCCTAAGTAATAGTGGACAGTGCTGACAGAGAATCGTGCTAACATCACCCGTGCGTCGCTACTCTGCCATGCTCTTAATGAGCGAGATACTGTATCCAATCGAATGAGTGAATTGGGACGTTATCTTGCGAAATCCACGCATGTTTGACAAACTAACACCGGAAGAAAAGCAGTCATTCGACGCATACGTGGAAACAATAGTTGACAGACGGACCCAAACTCGTTTCACTGGGAAAACTTATCAATCCCTTCTGACCCAATGAAATTTACCCACAACTTTTCATCAATAAACGTTGTTCGAAGTGTTTTCACTAGGACCTAAGTTTTGCTGCCCTAGAAATAAAGGGAAACAAATGAATATGGAAGCCGAATTTGAGATTCTTTTTGCTCAACTCAGACTTGAGCCCATCGTCATTAAAAGAGATGGAGAGGCTGAAGTCCACTCTCGCGAACGCTTGCTACCAATATCGGGGCAGCAAACTATCAACAAAAAGCAAATTGACGACGGAGCATTTGAGGTGCCTAAACAATTTACAGATAAATAAAGATATCATTTTATCAAGACCCGATAAAGGCGCAGGCGTCGTGATTCTTGATAAATTGACCTATATAGAAAATATGAAAGCAATATTGAGGGACACGTCCGAATTCACCAAAGCCTCCAATAAGAAGGATAAAACGATCCAGATAGAAAAGTCTATCTCCAAGAGATTACGATCACTGAAGCAGAAAGGGATCATAGATTCAAATACATTCGAACGGATAGGACCAACCGGGATGATAATTCCCAGGCTGTACGGCTTACCAAAAGTTCACAAGGAAGGCGTACCGTTAAGACCTATTTTAGGCATGTGTGACTCACCCTACCATGCATTAGCCAGGGAGCTAACTGACTTATTGGAACCAGTGAGAGCTGCAATCGCTAAACACAGTTTACAAGACATTTTCGACTTCGTGGACAGTGTCCGAAATATAAACCTGAGAGAGAAACAAATGTTCGCATTTGACGTCACTTCATTGTTCACTAGCGTACCGATCAGTCAAACTATTACCTATCTGTACGATTACATTCAGGAAAACAACATCGACGTGGGCCTTCCGGTGGACGAGCTGAAACAACTCCTCTTTGTTTGCACGGTTAACGTGCAGTTTAAATTCAATGACGAAATATATCGTCAAAAAGACGGAGTAGCAAAGGGGTCGCCCTTGGGACCACTACTCGCCAATGTTTTCATGGCGAAAATTGACAATATTCAACTGCAGTCGACCATCAGACAATGTTAGCTTTAAAACGCTAAGTGGATGATATAATGTGCGTGGCAGGCGACACCATGGACATACACGCAATATTAAACACATTCAACACAGCCGATACTAATATACAGTATACGATGGAAAAAGAGGCAAACAATGAAATAGCCTTTCTAGATGTGTGACTAAGTCGGCTAGTGGATGGCTCAGCTCAATGATCAGTGCACAAGAAAGCAGCGTGGAATGGCCAGTACATTCACTTCGAAAGTTTCGTGCCACTCAAATTTAAGCGCAACTTAATCCGTTGCCTGTTTAATAGAGCGCGCAAAATCTGTACTGAGGACACACTGAACAACGAACTTCGTCCTCTGCGCAATGTGTTCCTGAAAAATGGATATCCGGATCGTTTCATTGATAGGACAATGCGACAAGTGGAAGAAAGAGCGAAGACCACAGTTGTCCCAAAAAAAGTCAGTATACATCCGCTTGCCGTTTAAAGGTGATATCCCAGCGGATATTATACATCGCAGATTATCAGGAACCGTCAACAAAACATTTTACGCGGCAAAGCTCCATATTGTATTTACATCAAAGCCGTGTGTGTATTTACGATTAAAAGATAAGGCGTCAGATTCTATGGCTTCATTCTGTGTGTACTCCTTTACTTGTTCCTGTGGGACCCAGAATTGGAAGCTTGGCGTTTTTCGGATTGTGTTACGTGTATCTCAACGACTATTAGAAGTCCGTTACGGCAATCGTCTCTACAATCCCCCGTTGTGCGCTCAAAAATAGTTCGTGCAAGCGTTAATGCTCCCTTGGCACATCCCCAACCCAAAAACTAACCACAGATCCGTTGATCCGACTAATGATACCGCAGACACCCATTCATGGTCCAGAGACGGATCTAGGTCACGCGTGTGATATTTGATCCCCTCTCCCCCACTCAATTTTGCCACATCGGCTTATCTTGATTTCTGTTCTGTTCAACTAAAATTGTCCATATAAAATGTGATGTAATGGCTTGATTAAGAATTACTGAAAACAAGCTTGTTCGCCACCCTGTGTTGATCTTCATTTGGTCTGTGGGATTATTCGGATAATTATTGCTTTATCGGTTTGCGTTTCTGAAGGTCACACTACGTTTCAGTCTCTTTAGATTATGTTGATGAGTAGATACCACACAATTCAAGGTTTGTACATTTCACTGAAGTAACCGTTTGCTTTATTAATAGTACCGTGTCAGAGAATGTCTCGGTTTTCACTGGATTAGAATCGGGGCTTCACGCGTAACTCCACTATTTGGGCAAGACTGGGAATAACACTCGCTAGACAATGTAATTTCGTGCGCGGAGTTAACGAGCTCCGTATGCTTCGATTCATTCAACTAACGATACCACAGAACATCAACTAAAACAGAGTATTAAAGTGAGGTAATTGCTTGATTGAACTGAATTTAAATGGCAAGACATCTGTGTGGAAATACCGACTCACTTCGTGCATCCCTCCTCTGCAGCAATGTTTTCGAACTGTATGGATTCACGGGATGCATTTTAAGCCCTGCTACGGAGATGGTCAGAAATGTTTGCAGCGTAACTGGTTCCCGATCTAAATGTATTAAGCTGTCCGCGTATGCAAGAACATGTGAGAACGCCGAAATCTACAAGCACACAGTTACGGCAAAGTGGGTGGACAGCGAAATATGCTGGTCGATGAGAAATCCGGGTAGAATTCGATTAATGCCCCAAATCAGTAGCTTGTTAGCGAGCAATTTGGTGATCCACTAGGAGTGACTTCGCATATTGCTGTTAGATGATGTCAAATATGGCTAAGCCCCACGACACTTCGAAAAAATCCTTTTCTCAGAATTCGTTTTACTCTATAAAGCCATCGACTCATCAACAGTATCAGAGGAACTTCTTGAAGCTGTTTTTGATGATAACGTTTATTTTATTTAATTACTCAATGACATATTGGGGACGGAGATGCGAGAGACTACGAATATCCATCGGAAATTAAGTAGCATGGAAAACTTAACCAGTGGCTGTAGATTCGAATATCACAGAGGTTAAATAAATTATTAGAAGAATTAGGCAACCAAGTAGACTGTACGGCTATCCAAAAATACCTGAGTCTAAGCTAACGTTCGATTCCTCCATTCGAATGTAGTCCACAACCCATTGAGTTGTTTTTGACAGAGCAAGTAGATCCGGCAGAAGTCCGGCACCAAACTGATCTGCTTCTGTTAGCCTATTCACAACTGCCCGCAAGTCCTCCAGATACATATCTTCCGTGGTAGACTCGCTGGGATCAGCGATTAATCCGAAGCAGGATCCATCAAATGATGAACTTCGTGATACGGAGGTCAAGAGAGAGGCGGAGGTCGGTTGACGTGTGGACAAATTGGTTAGTTGTTGTCGACCTATAGAACGACTGGATTGAAAATAATCCGATGCGGATTCCAGTAGGTTTTCCCACATTCCAGCAAGGGGCTCGAGCTGTAAAAATGGTACGCATCGGAGAATGATAGCAGTAATGACAGACTGGGACAAGCGCACTTTATAAATCAAGATCAATGACTGTGATTAGTGTCGGCCCTCTGTGAAACAAAGAAGCAACACGTTCGAGGCTGATCATGATGTTCGTCTGAGCCCTGAAGAATCTGGTTTAGAGGTCTATTCACAAGTAAACAGAGACCGCTTTCTTTTTTGGGCCGAACGGACTGAAAAACGGGATGAGGCAAATAAGTTTCCACAATCTCCACTAAGGTAAGCTGCAGGACCAAAGACAATCGGTCTATTGCTTGGCCAGTGAATGAGAGCATGAGTAAAAAACAATACAACATACAGCCATACACAACCGATCATAAGGCATTGCTATCAGCCCTCTATCTTACCGTTATAAATTGTTTATTAACAGTATTAGAATATTCAATTTCACTTACAAATAAATGACCATGCAGAAACGAAGTTTAACTCATCATTGAAAACTATGGAAGTACTGTGCAACTGTTTCATCCTCGTTAGGATTCATCAGCAGTGCAACTGTATTCACTTGCACACTTCTCACACTCACTGTATTTTGGTTATACGTAAATCGACCTGATTTTCCAGGAGGTAGTAACCAATCACGTCAATAGCGAGGACGGTTGAGGGATGTGCAAACTAAACTTAAATTCTTCGGGCTAAGAACTAAGTCTCTCTCTCAGAATCGCACATGGAATAGTTTTTCGAACAGATGATGTTATACTGTCTATTACAGCTGAGATTATTTATGACAACTGTTCAATCGTTCATGTCACTTAACTTTTCTCTACTGTCCCATTCCGACACACAGCACTGCATTTTGAAAGTTCCTCGATTACCGATACCATGGTTACTATATTTCATTTTTTTCATTACGCGTTTAAGCATCAGTGCAGTGGAAAAAGTATACCGCGTAACCACAAAGGCCAATTATACTATTAGTTATAAACTGCAACCAGAGCTTGAGACTTGGATTGGAGAATCAGATAACGTCACAAAATGTCATCTTGAAAATCTACCAAACTAACGAACAACAATGTGTGGGGACTCATAAGGAAATTTGAAGCACATTAGAGGTCGGGCATTCCAGGTTACTCACGGACAGTTGATAACAGGCAATCACTCGAGATGCATGGACACCATGAATGGTGTTTAATCCATAACTTATTAACCCTGTTCGCTATTTCTTGATGATAAGAAAGACTCAAGCAATCGTACGCTTCTAAATATTTTCAGAACTTCAGTCCTATCCACAACAAATTCCTCTCGCAATGGGATATCAAAATCAAAAGCTACACGGAGATCTGTTTTTCTTCTCTACTCCGATTCGCCGGCCCACAACTGAGTGAACCATTACTAGCAATAATTTGCCACCAATACTTTGGTCTTCGATCTTTCACACGCACAGACAATAACAGTTCATTTCTACTGACCTTTTACCAGTGTCCTCAAGTACAAGCGGCTAGCCACTAGCGTCGGATTTCTGTTCTACAGAGTTGAGGAAATACGAAACAACCTTTCTTTTTTTCTTTCTCCCATTAGGTATCAGTCTTTGTCCAATCGAAATAAGGACCAATAAACTGGTTATTCTTCAGTGTTCCCCTCAAGAACCCCTTGGAAGTGTCCCCAAAATTCGAGATCAATGTTTGGCGTAGTTTATACCTTTACTCAACATTTCGCCGAGCAATGTTACGTAAACGGAGAGGCCCTTAGCTACGTTTAACTGAACGAATCCAAGGAACAACGATCATAACTGCCTATGTAGAAATGGTCTTGGTATTAAAGCAGTGCCGTAACATTGCGAAATGGTTGAAACTGTAGACTGCAATTAAATACCAGAACAGAGCTTAGACAGACGATCCATTACCTCAACGAATCGCTGTTCAATATCAGCCATCAATTTGATTATACCAGCACGTTTTGTGAACTGGCGCCAGGCTTGATTGAACACTGATCTCGTCTCGGTCAATTTAACAAGAGTATGTTCCAGATTGATCACATGGAAGACTCGATCCACCGGTAGATCAAAATTTTCGTCCGCATGAGTCCAGTTAGATGTACCTGTTTGATCGTTTGCTGTAACTGGGGACGATTCTCCAGGATAATAAGGGCCGTCGCGTAAAGTTTGACGCAACTTAAGGCCATCAGCTTCACAACGATCAATAGCATCCAGAAACTTGTGTCTTTGCTTCTTCCAAGTTACCATTAGTGACGGTGAGTAGGATGGATTCGCCAAATACACTTGGAGTTGTACCCCAACAACGGGGGGCGATGGTTGTCCAAACTGATCTAGCAATTGCTGAGCTCGCTCGCATAATAAAGTCACGCGATCGCGGAACTGTTCGAATTGCTGTAAATGACGATGCATCAAAAAGATAAGTTAGATGGGAGTATGTCAAAAGACACGCAGTGCATTCAGTTGCGAGGAGGGTGCAACGGGAAAAGTCGAACAATTAAAAAGCGTGAACGAGTTCCGTGAACATCAGGTTATAAAAAGCGTAATGTTGGTAATCGTATCAATGGCTTATCTGAATTAAAATACGGTCATAGTTCATGAACCGCAAAGATGACTTCCCACAGTTCATGTTAAGTAACCATGGTGATCAATATAAAGATGTTTATACTGCGAAGATGATGCCCCACAGAACACTTGTGACCCGTAGAAGCACGAATACAGTGGCTTAGATACACGAGACACAGAAACGTGCAGTCCATTCATCTAGGATATGATTGGCGGAAAATCAATCAAAGTCCGAGAACTGAATATGAAATTAGGATATGCGCACGAAAACGAGGAACTGCATAAAATTACTCTCGAACAACGCAAGCGAACAAATTTCGATGACAAGGGCGATAAAAAGTTGCTGCAAGTCTAAGTAGCTAAAAACTGGTTCGTTTTCGCGATGAAAACAAACCGTTAAAGCACAGTCCAAAAATGTCTGTACTGTGAGTTTGGACACGCAAATCAGTCAGATTGAGATTTGGAAGCAGAATAGTGAGGTTGGTTTATACACAGAACACGCTTGTAGAGCGAAAACAAAAAGCTACGAGCATTGATAAGGTGAAGTCACCGAGGTCATTGTTAGGGCGGGAATTAAGGAAAGCATTATGGGCACGCGGAAAAAAGGATAAAGTTAGCAAGTAAGCGGGTTAGAAGAGACCAGCTGGACGTACGAGAGGAACGGAACCAGCGGAAAGACCATGGAAACAGCGCTCCAAAATGCTCTGCACAACCTGAGTGATCGATCGAACGAAAGAGAAAACACAAGATCATCGAGATTCAAGGCACAAGCATTGTCAAAATCAAGTTACTGCAACACTTGAAATAACTGGAACTCGCTGTCGGCGGCAAGTCGATATATGGAATTTAGGAGATTGCAACAGATTGGTTAATATATGCGTAGACGCCAATCCGGATTGGAAGAATGTTTGGATTTGTCCTTCATTTATTATGCATAAGTGGCATACCATTTCAGGATGACGGTTACAGTAAATAAAAGACTGCCAAATGAGGAAGTGGCTAGCGGTGGTGAGGTTTGAACCCGGAACCACCAGGTTTCAGATTCACCAACATAACCGTTAAAAGACCGCCGGGAAAAAGACGATAGCCAGCCGTAACTAGGGCGGGGGAAATCAGGGTTTTGGAGAGAAATATAACATCGGAAGGAAGAACAGAGAAACCGGGATGGATTCAACAATACGATCCAAGACGCAAATGTTCATGGGCGAAATGTACGTCACCAGCGTGCATGGAGGGCCCTCAAGTAACCATCAGGGAGTAATCAACCGTCAGAGTAATGAATGTATTAACTCAGAATTTTCGAGAAAAGCCGATAACCCAATCCTGGCGCAAAACGTTGTGAACTACATTAGACTCCACTGGTTTGACACTGGTAAACTCACCAATACCACGACCAAACTGTCGGTTAATCTAACAGATGAATGCCGCCGTCATTGTACAGCGTTAAAAAGAAAAGTGAGCCCCACTGATCATTGCCTTTCTCACCATGTTGCACGCAGAAATAGAAAGAATGAACACCTGAGGTGGACAGGAAGTGAACCTACACGGGCGGGAAAAAGAAACAACACCCTAGTAGCCCACACAAAATACACAGTCTAACTGTACAAACACACATTGATCAACCATCCTGATTCGACAGAAAGTGACAACACGATCTCCACTGCTCGCGGTTCGCAGCCATATCCCTCAGTGTCTCCAGCCAACTGGTTGAGGGATCTTTTGGACCCCAACCACGAAGACGTGAGGCACCTCCTTTCCCTAAGTCCGCTGTACAATTTCTCATTCCTCGTTGCCAAGTCATCTGTTGACCTCCACGTGGTTTCTTCCACTCCCGAGGAAGAACGGAAAATAGGACACTGTACGGTAGGCGTGTGTCTACCGTACGTAACACGTGCCCGAAGCAATAAAGCCTACTAAACTGGAAACGTTGTAATAGAGAACTCCCTGGAGTGGTACCCAATACCCGATTTCTGACCTCACCATTGCTCACTCGGACATTCCATCCAATCTTAGCGATACTACGCAAACATCTGTGGTCGAAAACCTCAAGACGACGAATATCTTCTACAGTCGGACCCCAAGTCTAGCAAATATACAACAAAACTGGGCGCACTGCGGCACAGTACACACGACCTTTCAACTTCAGTGAAACATCAGATCGGTGCCACAAGTACTTCAGTCCAGCGTACGCCGCTCGAACCTTCGATAAACGCGCGCTCACCCCTACTACCGTGCTCCCATCCGTTGTCACGCCGCTTCCGAGGTAACTAAAGCAGTCAACAATTGTCAACACCTCACCATCGAGTATCAAGCTCCGAATCATTGACGTCGTCTTGCAACATCACTTTACACTTTGGAGGTGCAAAGCGCATGCCAAGCGGTGCTACAGCTCTCGCAAGTCTATCTAGTGTACGGTGCGTATGTTCCGTGCATTCAAACAAGCAGACAACGTCGTCGACATTATCTAATTGACACAGCATTTCACTATTCCCTAGTTCGACGCCCGGAAATGGCGAAATGGGACACCCTCGTCGAACACCACTGGTCGTTTCGAATGGACTAAATAGTTCATCGTAAACCCTTATGCGACCAGAGGCATGACAGTACAATGATCTCAGTAGATTCGTGAACTTCTGTGACAAACCTTCTCGATGAAGAGCACTGAATAGTGTTGTTCAGTCAACTGAATCGAAGGAGCCTTTCAAGTCGGAGAAAACCATTATTGTCGGTCGACGATATGTGTGACGCCTTTCAAGTATTTGACGAAGACTAAAAATCTCTTCGATGTATCCTCGACCTGGGCGGAATCCGGCCTGTTGTTCGCGAGCATTACTCTCGCGAGTTGGTGTCAAACGGTGCAACAAAATAGAATCAAGCTGGTCGTACGATGATTACTACAGTCATTGCATATTCCCTTTTAGAATATGGTCATAATCAATGACTCGCCCATAATAACGGAATACGCTCCTCGTTCCGAATGTCACGGAGGAAGGTGGCAAGCGATTTTATCAACGCATCTCCGCCCATTTTGAAAAGAACTTGAAGAAATTCGTCGGGATCGGCCGCTTATCCTCGCTTTGGTAATCGAATGCTTGACTCTACTTCTACTCCTCATGGGGGTTCAAGTGATACTCCCCAAGGAATCGCAGCTGTTGACGTCGGAGTAACTACATTAGCGCGCGGCCAGTTAAACTGCTCCTTGAGGTATTCGGCCCAACGGTCAAGCCTTTGCTGTTTGTCCAGAACAGACTCTCCATTTCCATCGCATATCGTTTCACTGACCGGGGTTCGTCGTCCACCGGTTTCGCGAATAAGTCCCAGCAGTTTTTGACTGTTATCTGAAGCAGCTACTACTTCCATTTCTTGGGTTACCTTGACCCATCAATTTTCGCCATCCTTCTTAAGGCTTTTTGTGACTTGCCTTTGTAGATGTTTCCGTATCATTTTCATCACCTTACAGTTCGAGAGCCGATGTTTTTGCTCCATTGGACTCAGCGACTCTTCAGAAATTCAACGTTTCGATGGGCATCGAAGCTAAGACCGCAGGCGAAACCTGCTTCCACATGCATCGCTCGTTTGATATGGGCCCAGTGCTCGTCCACATTACTGTTCATCCTAGCTCATGTGCTAATTTCTGTTCACAACTGGTGTGAACTTCTAGATCAGACGAACGTCACACGGTTAACCAGGTTTGCAGTTTGCATCGATGACCATGAAGCTGGAACGATAATCGCGTTAAAACTAATGCATGGTCCGACTTTGCATACGTGGACCAGTAGGATTTTCAGTTCTGGACAGCACCGCGACCCCGGTAGCTTATTGCGATACGATCGACCTGACTCAGAGTGCCTGTAGAGTTAGAACGCCATGTCCCTGTGCGACAGGAGCTGTGTTGGAAATTCGCACTAGACGAGAAGAACCGATTCTCTGCGCAAAACTGGAGAAGCCTATTCCCGTTATTTCTACGCTGAGCGGGTAAGGTAGAACGCCCACCTAAAGAAGCTTCTGACGCACTAAGTTTGCCAACTTGTGCATTAAAATCGCCAGCTAACACTACAATGTCAGAGCTTTTGTTCCTGTGAACGAGAGTGGTGAGTTCACCATAGAACTCATCCTTCTGTGCGTCAGAGCTGCAGTCTGTTGAAGCCAATGCCGAGGTCACAAACAAACTGCGCTTAACACAGCTATCCTTCCGAACACCAACTGACCCCTTAAGTTCTACAGCACAAAAACGACTACTAATCGGTACTCAATCTAAAAGGGCAGTCTCAATTTTGTCAATCAAGACTAGTCCTACACCACGTTGACCCGCAGCTCTAGCTGCTTCGTCTCCGAAAGTGTGCAGGAAATACCTTGGTGGGATACCAGTTAGTTGAATCACACTGTTCGAATCCTGGATACGTGTTTCACAAACGCCGCAGACACCAATCGCCAGAGAGCCCGTTGTGACCGCTAGGCACGACTCCTGACCGGTCTGCATGGGTGTACGCACGTTAAAGGAGCCGAGATTCAGAGCCTGACGAATCATGAGAAAATGTGAGTTATGAGAGCGAGGATTATTTACGACACTATCTAACAATGAACCGTTACGAACAGAACCGCACATGAACGACCGTTGACTGGAATCCAATCTAGCAGTGCACGCTCAGCTTTCATGCTCAAAGCAATCCTAACGCCAGCCCGACCACGAGCTCTAGACACTGAATCACTCGAAGTAAGAGACTGAGGTTTTATCTGGGGTGCGGAGAGTTATCACAGAAGTGGGGTCTTATATACGTGTTTCAGAGACACAGTATACATCTATTTTAAAGATGTCAAGTGTTTTAGCTAGGGCAGCCTGTTTCCCTGTCTGACAGTGTACGCACGTTAAAGGCAGTTAAGTGGGGTAAACATTCGGGCTTCAGATGTGCATTCGATTTATACCCAACTCTTGAACGACTGTCTTAATCACATCCGAAACTACCCGCGGCGTTTTACATTGATCTTAAGTTAAAAGAGGGAAACTTGGGGAGGCCCTTTACAGGAAAGATAGTGGAGGTTTCTGGGTGAATCATACTTCACGGCTGCCCACACCGCAGAAAAGATTTCTCTTTGGGAACTGTAACCGGAGCCCTTGGCCCAACGGTTTGACCCACAAGGCAGTGGGGTGTTAGCCCAGCACAGGAACGTGACCGAAGCACTCGTGAAGGAACTTCTTCTCGTCTGTCACATGATACCTGATTATTGCATGCGTTTTGTTTTGTCTTCGCTGGTGCTTTGTTATCGACCCACTTTCCGGATCCAGTTCTCAGCCCCATGCACCCAATGGAGCAAGCGGAACGTGGATGGGACAGCAGCCATTGAGCTGGTGGCTGCCCAGCTTAGGTGGGCGATGGTTGCCCAATGAAGTACGATGACTTCTCCCATCATCGAAAGAAAACCCAGGCACTCCACTCCTACGTCCATCTAGTGGAGGTTTTTAGACCGGTAAACTATTTTTCTCCGTGTTTATTCGTTGGAGTTTCCTCTCCAGGGGCATAGTGAATAGAATTGGATGTTATCCAGCAACTGGTACTGAGACTGAACTTCGTCTGGCCTCTACCCATTGACCTGTCAGGCATGATTGCATCTCCGGCTTAAGGAAGCCATCCTGCATAGCTCCTCGGGTCATGGAGGCACGCAAGCCATCACACCACGCCAAGGTGCAGTCTCGTCGTGATGGTCGTAGTAATTTCTTATCTCGGAACATTGAGCACTTGTCTGTCAGATCCTAACTGCTCTACCATCATCTTAGATTTTAATGTTCACAATCAAGATTGGTTGATTCATTCATCGTACACTTCGGCACTGGAGCACGAAGCCGAACATTTCGCCGTGCCAGCTAGCTGACCTCCCCATATGCATCGTCGACCGATTTGTCGATCTTGCGCATACTCCTGATCTTATTCTTATTTCTGCTCCGTCTCTCTCCTCAGGCGTCTCCGCTCTTCCTCCACTTGGCTCATCTGACCACTGTAATATTTCCTGTTTTCATCAGTTTTACTCGCCCCGACCCTCCACCTACCTCGAGACACACATTTTAGCGTTACAGTTCAGCCAATTGGGATGGTCTTCGCGATTTCCTAGCCTCCTATCGTTGAAATGATTGCTGCTTTACTTCAGACTATTCCACTTCTGTTTCCAACTGCTTTGACAGTGTTCTCCAAGATAAGCAACTTTTCATTCCCCACTTTTCCAAACCCCGCAAACCCGAATCTCTCGAGTGGTTTAACCACGCATGTGATCATGTTGTATGCTTGAAGCGTTCGATACTCCACCACCGGCGCCGCTCGCCCGCTCCCGACTCCCACCGCTGTTTCGTTCAAGCCTAGAACATATGCTCGTCAATCATACAGGGAACCAAAGAACGCTTTGTTCGTTGGAAAGCCAAACGCTTCCAGCTTTGTCTACAACTCCACTTTACCCTCCTCCGGTTTCTTCTCTTTCCTCTGTCTTCCATTTCGTGCCGCATATCAGCACCAGGAAAATCCGCCAAGCGCTGCGTTCTCTGAATTTATGCAAACCACACGGTCAGGACGGCATAACACCCGTCGTCCTTAAAGGGTGTACCTCTGAATCGACTCCTCTTACATCGTCGTTTCTTTCTCGCTCCCCAAACTTCTCACTTTTCCGACCTCAAGGGAAACACGCTGTAATTCTCCCTAGTCCCAAAAGCGATGACCTTTCTGATCCGAATAAATATCGTCCGATTTCCCTCATACCTACTATTTCGAAGGTATTCGAAATTGTTATCTCCGACCAACTGCGTACGCTTCTCGAACGCGAAAGACTACTGAGTGATCGCCAATGCGGATTCCGACCGCGCCGTTCCACCGGTGATCTGCTGGCTCTTGTCTCTCACACTCCTAGTCGGCTGCACTCCACGACCGCCGAGAAACACACATGGTCTCGGTCGACATCTATAAGGCCTTCAACCAAGTTTGGCACGAAGATCTTCTGGCGAAACAAACCACGTTCGGGTTTCCTCGCTCTCATATTTTTGGACATCAAGTTTTCTCAGAAAGCGAACCATCCCCGTCCGACTTGATGAGGTTCTGTTCCAGCCATTGGTGTTCTCCAAGGTTCAGTACTTGCACCTACCCTCTTATTTACTAATGATCTTCTGCTACTACTTCTAACCCAATCCATTACTTTGCCGATGACGCCACCCTTCACTCTTCTTTCTTATCGCACTCCGCGCCATGCCAACACCAACATCGATCGTGACCACAGTACAATCAGTGTCTATAGACTCCAACCTCGAACACATCTCCTGGGGCTCCCATAATCATGTTGCATTTATTGATTCCAAAACCTTTTCTCTCAATTTTTTGAAACATTATTCATTCTCCCTCATTTATCCTTGAGATGACTGTTCTGCATTTGACATATTCTATCTCTCTTTTCGACTTACCTATAAATTCTCTATGCTGGTCCGCTTTCATATCTTAGCTCGCCTCTCGTACTGCGCGTAAAGTTGGTTCCCTATTTCGCGCCAGACGCTTTTTCACACCAGCTCATCTTCTGCTATTCAAAGCTCAAATTCGTCCCACAATCAAATATCGTAGTCACGTGTGAGGTGGAGCTTCGTCTGCTTTTCTTTATTTTCGTTATCGGGTTCAACGGAAGGCCATCCGGTTGATCGACGACCCTTCTCTAATGTCCAACCCGCAGTCACTAGCCCGTCGTCGGGCGGTTGTTGTTGGATTTTGTTCTTCTAAGCCTGCTTCAGCAGTCCCTCTTCCCAAAAATTCGAGTATCGGGCGTGTTATCAGCGGGAGCATTATGGGTGGGTACAGGGGGCAAAGAGAGGTGGCTGGGGACAGAAGACAAAGGTTGAATATAAGAGAGGGAACTCCGAGTAGTAGTCCATCTATCACTACCTACTCCACTTAGTGCAATGGGTAGCGCGATCCTGCACGACGACCGATGCAGTATGGAATCCTTTGTATTCGTGCAGTTTATGGGAGACGCTGGATGGGCAGTGCTATAGAGTCTAGTCGCTTGGATGGAAAACGATTAGGGTTCTCAACCAAAGCCCTTAGTTCTATCAAGAACCTATCCGCAAGCCAGCAGGAGGTGGCTGAGTGGAAGCCCATTTGCTTCAATCAATTATGCATCCACTGACTTTATCGACTGAGTTGCAAGCTCAAATCGACTCCCAACCGGAGGACTAGGAGACTGCTTCGTCAGTTTTCTACCCGTTGTCCGTCCAGGTGTCTGAATCTTCGGCTTGAGGTAAGCCAACCTACATAGCTCGTTGAGTCACTGGGGCGCGCAAGCCTTCACATCATGTCTAGGTGCAGTTTCTCTGCGATGAATGTCGTTCCGATTGAAATTCTCCCTTCATTGCAGTGTTTACATTTCACAACCCAAACCGTGACTTACAGCGAAAAATTATCCTCGATATTATGTTGACTGGAGCTAGGAGAAAAGGAAAGTTACGTGAAAGAAAATGTAGCATCAAAAGAAGCAAAGGGCTGCTCACAGCGCGATCTCGAAGCCAATTTTCTATATTGAAGCACAACTGCCCACCCATATCTGTGGGCAAATGTACGCTGTCGATAAATGGAGAAAGCTCTTCTAGCTTGTCCACGAATGTAATCGGAAAACGACTTTCTTCTCGAATCCAAGATACTGTCTTCTCAACGAAAAAACGCTGAACAAAACCCTGAGGTTTGATGACATATATGTGATCTATGGACGCTGGGAAGGTTGTCTGAAAATCAATGGATTGAATGTAGCAAAAAGATGGGAACTCCTTACGTTCAGTCTGCTCACGATAGTTTTGACTGACTTCCAATCACCAGTGCGTCGATCAATGAGCATAACGAAGGCGTGAACAGAGGAGTGTGTCCTAACAAGTGTTAAAGTAATTCTTGATAGACCACTTACGAGTTCATAGTCGAGAGGTATTGTAAAAGTAAGACGAACGACTCTTCTGCCAGATTTTCCGTTTGGTAGTCAGGAAATATGACAAGAGATCTAAATTCCCGATCGTGGCCACCTAAATTACAACAGTGGAATAGACCGTGATAACGACTGGAGCCGATCGTACCGGTAAATATGGCGTATTTCGTCCGAAGCAGTTCAGCAATCTCCTCGACCTTTATTTCATTCAAGGGGACGGTGGGCATGCTGCTTCGTGTTTCGATGGACTGAAAGCCAAACAAGAACGACAGTTGATGAACCGACCAGTTGTTTGTGCACGAGGGTGACTTACAAAAAGATGCATATCTACAAGAAAAACAACAGCTCACCAGAATTCGGGCTTAATCAAAAAACTCACGCATGCTTGTTACGTGATTCTACAAACATGAACAAAACGAAGAATGATTTGAGTAATTCTAGGCCATATTTACCCACCCACTTTGTACTCAGGGACAGTGGAATGTAACATATGAACGATTACCAGAATGAGAGCCCAAAAGACAGCGTCGGATTGATACGTTTTAATCGACGAAAAATAAGGCATACGAGCTAAAACAAGGCAAGCAGAAGATCAGACTATGCAAACGAAATAGGAGAGAATTAGGAAGCAGAAGCACGGTAACAAATGAATAACATTCACCGCCACTTAGAAAACAGACTAGTGTTTTTTGGTTCGTGCAGTCCGTGGGTAAGGAATAGAAAATGGTGATACCGATTAACGGAGAAAGCGTTGTTACGCCCCACAGTTTCGATGGCAATAGGATCTCACCTTTTGTTGTTGTAAAAGAATGTTTTAAACGTTTGTTTCTGGTTTGCTAGGAAACTTTACTGGGTCAGGGACAGTTGCTTGCAAATCGGAGGTACATGGCATGTTATCAACCGGGGGAGAGCCTGAATGAGGGACATGTGGTGCTGAGGTCGGTCGTTCTACGGGAGCAAGATGACGAAGTGATACTGTTTCTTCGCGTCCATCAGGGAGACATACGTGGGCGTACACGGGGTTGCTCTCCGGCAGTTCGACTTCCTCTGCTATCGGATTATGCTTGGACGAACGGATGTTGTTTCGATATAGCACTGGCCCAGGCATTAGTAACCATTGAGGTAAACTGGTGCCAAAAGCAGATTTTCGACGATGAATGAACATTCCTTCGCGAGGAGTCGCATTGATCGTAGTAAACAGCACTGACCTGATAGCATGTAGTGCCTCAGACAGTACCAATTCCCAGTGATCAATGGCTAGATCTCTCAAACGGAGGCACAGAAATACCTATTGCCACGCTGTCTCATTCAGTCGTTTAACTTGACCACTGTCTTGAGGTGTCAGCTCGTAGTGAAGAAATGTCCTCAATTCTTGGGACACAAGAGGACCTTTAGTCAGAATGCAGATAGCGCGCCATTCCAAACACAGCAAACAATTCCAACAGGCGAGAAATTATGATGGGAGCAGTCATATCAGAACAAGGGAAAGCAAGAGAAAGAGAGAATACCCACCCATGATTGTCAAGATGCAGCGGTTACGAGTAGAGCGGATAGGTTCTTCGAAGTCACCACTGAGACGTTTACACAGTTGTGTAGTTTCAACTAGTGGGCCATGAGAGGGTTTTTCGAACTTCGGTTTCAGGTGTGAACAAACAGTACATTGCTGAATTATCATCTTGACGTTATCAAGAAAGGCAAGTTTCTTTTCGAACAAAATGATTTAGTCGAGTAATACCGGAGTGACACAGACTTTCATGTAATCGCACCAGTTCACTGACAGGACGTGTGCTTGCACAGAGTGCCCGTGATAAAGTATCGGCTGTGGGATTCTCTGAACCTGGGCGATATATCACATCATGGGAGAATTGAAAAAGCTCAATGTGCCAACGTTGGATTTTTTCATCCTTTATATTGTTGCTGATTTCCATGTTGTCCGTGATAAATTTGAACTGTGCACCCAAAAGATAATGTTGTCACTTTCGAACAGCTACGACAATCGTGTAAGCTTCTTTTCTCTACCGCTGAGTGATTTCGCTCCATGGGTAAAAGAGTACACGAAAGAAGGCTACGGGACGACCGCTTTGATTAGGAGTAGCAGAGATTGTTATGTCAAAGAAGTCGGTTTCGAACACGAGATGTGTGTCTTTATCGATCGCAAATAGTGATGATTGGATTAATTCAGACTTCAATGATTCATAAGAAAAAAGTACTTCTTCGGAAAGAGGGAATGTCTTGTTGACGATAAGTGGGTGAATTTTATCCAAAAAACGGGAAAACCATCGAGATTGATATGAAAAAATTTCAGCGGCTCCCTGTTTCCTCTTCAAATCACTGAGAGAGAAGAGCGTCAAAGAGTTCCGGGTCAGACTTAAACGTTCTTTCGGATATTTTATAGCCCAACAGTCGAACTGCGGTTGTGGCAAGAACACACTTGTTGTGATTTAGAGTCGAACCATAATTCTCGACCGATTGCACAAGCCGTTTCAGATTGACATCGTGGTCAGTGACATCTTTCCCATGGATAGTGGTGTTGTCAACGTATACAGACGTTCCTTCGAGCCTTTCATATCGAACAAGCTTATCCATTGCGCGCTGAAAACAGGCAACAACGTTGGCTACTCCAAACGGTTTTTGGCAAAATTGGTAGAGGTTGTCGCACGCTTCGAAAGCCGTGTACTTCCGTTTGTTTTCCTCTATAGGGATCTGATGGTACGCGCTTTGTAGGTGTAAGGTGCTGTAAATGCTGATCTGTGAAATTCTCCCCACCAAATCGTCTCTGCAGGCTATCGGGTATGCATCTAGAAAGGCAAACCGAGCGAGTGTTTGACTATCGTCGACCACCATCCGTCGTTTCTGGAGTTCATTGGTGGTAACCGCGACTTGGGTCCGCCATGGTGATCGAGAAGGTTCGATTATACCATCGTCCAATAACCCAAAGAACTCTGACCGAATAAGGGTTTCATCGTTGTAGCTGCGTCTCCTCGATTTTGTGCAAACAGGACCGCGAGAGAGATTCAGATGTGCGAAAGCAGATGGAGCTAGAAGGTTAGCAGCAGAGACCACAAAGCGAGAAGGGTAGCCGAATTTCTTAAAAACGCATTTCTACCGACGTGTATTGTTGTAAAAAGTCAGTGCATCAGCATATAAGTCGGGGAGAGTCGATTGTTGACATTTTCGTGTCGAGCATATTTGTGCAGTCACGAGATGAAACAGTGACCTTTGGTATTGCTGATCATGCGGGTAGAAGCGAGGATGATCTTCTCTTTGAATGCCATTGCGGACCATTTTTTTCAGCAGCACAATCTCCTTGGAGACGTAACTCCCCAAGCTTCCTGTATCCGCTGGAGCTTGTAGCTTTACTCCGTTGACTATCACTTCAGTAATAGCCTTACTGAGGCCCACTGGATCTGCAGATGTGATGATGGAGGGCACAAGAAATGGTGAAGAATTTGCACTATATTTGTGTTCCCAGAAGCCCGACATCATCATCATCATCATCATCGTACAGCGTTAAACAGTAGGACAAGCCCCATTGACCACTGCCTTTCTCACCATGTTGCACGTTGAATTAGAAAGTATGAATATACAAGATGGACAGGTACTGGACCTACATGGGTGGGAAAAGAAAAGAATGCCCTAGTAGCCAACACACGGAATACACAGTCTAACTGTACAAACGTACACCGATCAAACATTCTGATTCGATAGAAAGTGACAACACGATCTCCACTGCTCGCGGTTCGCAGCCATATCCTTCAGTGTCTCCAGCCAACTGGTAGACGGATCTTTTGGACCCCAACCACGAAGACGTGAAGCACCTACTTTTCCTAAGTCTGCTGTACATTTTCTCATTTCTCGCTGCCACGTCATCTGTTGACCTCCATGTGGTCTCTTCCACTCCCTAGGATGAACGGAGAATAAAACACAGTACGGTCGACGTGTGTTTGCCATACGTAACACTTGCCCCAACCAACGAAGTCTACTAAGTTGGATACGCTGTGACAAAACGTTCTCTGAATTAGTACCCAATACTCGATTTCTCACCTCAGCATTACTTACTCGGCTAATCCACACGATCTTAGCGATACTACGTAAACATCGAAGGTCGAAAACCTCAAGACGACGAATATCTTCCACACGCAGACTCCAAGTTTCGCAACCATACAACAAAACTGAACGCACAGTGGCACAGTATACACGACCTTTCAACTTCAGTGGAATATCAGATCGGCGCCACAAGTGTTTCAGTCCAGCGTACGCCGCTCGAGCTTTGGATATACGCGTACTCACCTCTACTACTGTGCTCCCATCCGTCGTCACGCAGCTACCGAGGTAGGTGAAGAGATCGACAACTGACAGCACCTCCCCATCGAGCATCAAGCTCGGAATCGTTGACGTCCAGTCTTGTAACATCACCTTGCACTTTGAAGGTGCAAAGCGCATGCCGAATGGAGCTACAGCTCTTGCGAGATTATCTAGTGCACGCTTAGCATGTTTCGTGGATTCGAACAAGCAGACAACGTCGTCTGCGTAATCTAGGTCACATAGCTTTTCACTATCTCCTAGTTCGACGCCTACATCCGGAAGATTTCGCAAAGCACTCTCCATTATTTCGTCCATGACGAAGTTAAAAAGGAATGGAGACAAAGGGCATCCCTGTCGAACACCACTGGTCGTTTCGAACCGACCGGATAGTTCACCGTAAACCCTTACGCGGCCAGAAGTATGAGAATACAACGATCTCATTAGGTTCACGAACTTCTGGGGCATACCTTTTCGATGAAGAGAACTGAAAAGCGATGTTCGATCAACTGAATCGAAGGCGCCTTTCAGGTCTAAGAAAATCATTATTGTCGGTCGGCGGTGAGTGTGACGCGTTTCAAGTAGTCGGCGAAGAGTAAAAATCTGGTCGATGCATCCTCGACCTGAGCGGAATCCAGCCTGCTGTTCGCGGACATTCCTCTCGCGAGCCGGTGTAAGACGGTGCAGCAAAATCGAAGCTAATACTTTGGTGACTATCGGGATTAAGCTAATCCCACGATGATTACTACAGTCATTGCGTATTCCCTTCTTGAAGATGGGAACAATCAATGACTCGCTCCATATTAACGGAATACGCTCCTCCTTCCAAATGTCACCGAGCAAGGCGGTAAGTGATTTTATCAACGCCTCACCACCCAGTTTGAAAAGAACTGGAGGAAGTTCGTCGGGACCTGCCGCTTTCCCCCGCCTTAGTAATCGAATACATGACTCTACTTCTACTTCTGATGGGGGCTCAAGTGATACCACCAAAGAAGTCACAGTTGTTGACACGGGAGTAACTACACTAGCGTGCGGCCAGCTAAACTGTTCCTTGAAGTACTCGGCCCATCGGCCAAGCCTTTGCTGTTCGTTATGGATGGGTTCTCCATTCCTATCCCAAATCGTTTCACTGACCTGAGTTCGCCGTCCACCGGTGTCATGAATAAGTTTGAACAGTCTTTGACTGTTACCTGAAGCAGCTGCCACTTCCATTTCTTCGGCTACCTTGACCCACCAATTTTCGCGATCCTTCTTAAGGCTTTTCGTAGCTTGTCTTTGCAGCTTTCTTCGCATCTTATTCATCTCCTTACAGTTCGAAAGCTGACGCTTTTGCTCCATTATACTCAACGACTCTTGCGAGATCCAGTGTCTCTGATGGACAACGGATCGAGGACCACAGGCGAAACCTGCTGCAACGTGCATCGCTTGTTTGATATGAGCTCGACAGACCTTTTGAAAGTGGCCCCATTTACCGCACGAATTGCAAATTGTCTTTTGCGGTGCATTTGTGGCGAGGATGGTAATCATAACCACAAAAAAAACAGCTGTTCAGGATGCAGCCAGTGTTGCTTTGGTCTGTTTGTCAGATACCTGACTGAGGGCGCTCAAACTATCAATCGTAGCGGTACTGTAGACTGAAGGCTTGGACTGACCGAACGTCCGTGAGGGCTGATAAGCTAGATCTGGAGCTTTAGCTTGGTCATATGCAGTACCTACGTCGGGTGTTTTGTTTTCGAAAAGTGACTGACGAATAGTGTCTGATAAAAGTCCACTGATGAACGCAATGCAGATGGTGTCTTCTTCGTTTCGCTGTGTACTGACAGCCTGGAAATAAGTCTCTGGCCAGATCTGTGAGAGCCTCAACTTGAGCGTGGAGAATACTTGGGCCAGTCCGTCGTTCGTTCGGGCTTCCGCCCCTGGATAACTTCGATTTCTGTATGCTTTACACAAACGCCCTTGCTTGGAACATGGTGGTTCAGCCATCTACCCCTGCACGGTGGCGGAAGTATCCAAACTGGAGGCGCTCCCACACGCCTGGTAGTCAAACTACATAGGATCAACTACGAAGAATGTTTGGAAACCACTGGTTTGTTGTCTACTGCTCACAGTCGTATACGGGGTGGTCCGGTTGCACAGGACTGATGGTGGCCGGAGCCAATCGAGCGTTTTGAATTCTTTTAGTGATGTGCACAGAGATCAGCACCCACTACTGTGGCTGATTATTATTTCCTGTTTTATCACAAGAATGGGTTTGTTCCCTCAGTTTGGTTGGAAAAAGAAGTAGAAGCATTCTTCTCATTATCCAGGCGAGAGACCACCATTACGTTAGCGTTTCATCACACTTGGTGCCACAGATCGTAGGGACGGACACAGGGGAACTGAAAAGCCTGGGGCGAACTACTTTATTGCTGAAGAAGTTCGCTCGTACACTCAGCCTAGAGCGTGGCTTTCACAATTTTATACTATTTCCTCTCGTTCTGTGAACAGTGGCCTGTTCAAACATATCCCCGTTCCTTACGCCCGCTGACCCTTTCTGGATTTTAAACGCTTTAATGGTGTCTCCTGAGCCCTTTTACCAAGTGAGAAGTCCTATATCCTGCAGTCGCTGTTCACATGACTTCCCTTGTTGTACATCAACCATCCAAGTGGCTAGTCGCTGAACCTTTTCTAGGCAGGCTGCATCCTTTTTTAAAAGAGGTGTCGGAGTCTGTACACTGTTCTAAAAGTGGTCCCACTACTACCAAGTGCATGGTGTATGGGGTGTCTGAGAGGAGTAGCACTTCTGAGTTGGTTGACTGTCGTGTCCCTTGGGGCATCCTCCATCTCTTTGGTCTCCATCATTCACCCAACTCTCACCTGCGGCTCCACGAAGCAGCCACACCCCGGCAAACCGCTCGACAGGCGGGCTAAACCAGGTTGAGGGTTACCGAGGTCTAAAAAACTTCGGCGAGACGGTGTTCGGCATGCGAAGACAGATCCTTCTGAATGGGCGGACGAGATCTACTGATCCAACGGCCACAAAGGAGACCTGTTCAACTGCCTGATCCGGCATTCCAGGAGGCGAACGAACCGTACAGCAGGTCACCGGCTCCTCTGGAAACACCCTGCTGCCTTGCAGTCTGCACTTGGGTGTGCAAGGGCTGGAGGTGCAACCTCAAACAAAAAGGCCGAACGGTGCTGGGGACACCGCTTCGTACCCTACTCCCGCGACTCTCTATGCTTATTCACGAAACCTCAAGCGCTCATCATGCTACGGCGTCCCCGGTAAGCGACGCGCCTCGTGTCCCGGCGGTCGAGGTGATAAGACAACAAGCTGGGATTATTCGCTGCAGGAAAAGAACACACATAGCCTGTTGGAATGTCAGGACGTTTCTAGACGTCGGCAGTCAGTGCATCACAATGCGAACTCATTACGACTATGACGTAGATATTGCTTGCCTCTCGGAAGTCCGCCTGCCCAACTCAGGTGGCCGACAAATAAAGGTCCCGGGTGTGGATACATCCTACTGGCTCTATCACAGTGGCCCGAAAGACAACTCCGGTCTCTACGGTGTCGCGTTTGCTCTGAACAAAGCAGCTAATGATGCAATGATCTCTTGGGAACCCGTCTCATCCAGACTCGCCTTGGCACGTTTTAAAGGCTCCCCGCACGACTTGACGGTGATCGCGATCTATGCTCCAACCAATTCAGCTGATGACGAAACCAAAGACGAATTTTACACTAATTTGCAGGAGGTAATCAACCGGGTTTCGAGGCGCGATGTACTTTTCATCGCAGGAGATTGGAACGCTCGCACAGGTACGGCCGACGAATCTACTCGCCATATTCTCGGGAGATTCGGCCTTGGTCAACGCTGTGAGAACGGTGGCCGACTGATTGGTTAAGCCGACATCAACAGAATGGTTGTCTGCAGCACTCGATTTCAACACCCCAAGAAGCATCTACTCACATGGTACTCCAATGATGGTCGCACTGCACACCAACTCGACCACATCCTGGTGAGAGCCCGTTGGGCCTCGTCTGTGGAGGATTGCCGAGCGTACCGAGGTGCAAAAACGGGCAACACAAACGGCACCGACCATGTCCTCCTACGCTCATGCTTTAAAGTTCATCTGTCCACACGTGCTAAAGTGTCTGCACCCTCTCGGATAAACGTTGCTGCCCTAGGAAATCCAGAGAAGCGAGAAGCGTTGTCACGAGCAATCACAACCCGACTAACCAGCGCAACCAATGTACAGGGGGATGAAGTTTCTGTGGGAGGGCAGTGGACTCGAATGATGACGACAATCAAGGAAGCTTCTTGGACAGTACTCGGGAGAACGAAAAGGCGGACAAAGGATTGGATCTCGGAGAGCACGCTCCGGCTGTCAACCAGAGCACACGAAGCGCGACTGGCAGGTAGTAACGAACGCCGCAGACTGCAACGAGAGGCCACACGCTTCGCCAAGGCTGATCGCATAAGATACTGGATAGAAATAGCCGAAAAAATGGAGACCGCGTCCGGAACTGATGACTTCGGTAAACTTTTCCGCCTTATTCGCAGCGCCTCTAATAGGTTTTGTAAGCAAGATTCCCTTCTTCGTGACACGGCAGGAAACTTAATACCTGAACAGAGCAAGAAAATGGACCGATGGGTGGAATACTTTAGTCAGCTGCTCAACCGGCCTACGGACCACCGGACGGACCAACCAATATCAACCCCTCCAGCCCAGTACGAAAGCAACTGTGACCCGCCAAACACCGCGGAAATCACAGAAATGATAAACAAACTGAAAGACAGAAAGGCTGCTGGGGAAGATGGCATCCCTCCAGAAGTGTATAAAGCATGTTCATCGTCATTGATTGACAGGTTGTGTACACTTTTTGGTTCCATTTGGAGAGCGGAAGCATCTCCACCGGACTGGGGAATGTCCATACTGCTGCCCATTCCGAAGAAAGGTGATAAATCGGCATGCGAGAACTACCGAGGGATCAGCCTGATCGATGTCGCCGCAAAGATCTTTGGTTCGTTGTTACTAACTCGTTTTTCCGAGGCAAGAGACCAGCGCACTCGCCCGAACCAAGGGGGTTTCCGCCGTGGCAGAGGCTGTGTGGTTCAAATCTTCACACTGCGCCGAATACTGGAGCACCGCTATAGGTTCCAGCAGCCGACGGTAGCTTGTTTCATCGACTTCCGGGCAGCTTTTGATTCGGTGAACCGCGAGTCTCTTTGGACCATAATCCAATCCGATGGAATGCCCGATAAGCTTTTAAGGCTGTTAAGGGAATACTACTCGACAACCGGTGCTAGGGTTCGTATGTACGGTGAAGAGTCCCGCGAGTTCACACTCACTACCGGAGTTAGGCAGGGATGTCCCCTCTCACCGGTGCTGTTCAACTACGCCATCGATTGGACAATGCGACAGGCATTACACAACTACCCTGGCGTTCAGCTTAGCCAGGAAATATACATCTCGGACCTGGAGTTCGCGGATGATATTGTCGTGCTTGGAGACTCTCCCGTTACGCTACAACCAATCCTCGACCGAATCAATTCCTTCGCGAGGTCCATCGGACTTGAAGTAAACTCGACCAAAACAAAGGCTTTCACAACCCATCTGGGCGCGACAATTCAACAACTGTCGATGAATGACCAACCAGTCGAATACGTCCCTTCATTCAAATACCTAGGCTCAACTCTGCTTCCGAACGGCCAGGCAAAAGGTGAAGTGGTATTACGGATCGACAGCGCCAGGAGAGCCTTTCTTCAGCTAAGACGAACGCTATGGACTCGCAGTGAAATCAGCTTAAGAACCAAAACTCGTGTTTACCGTGCTGCCATCCGGCCCGTACTCATCTATGGCTACGAAACCTGGCCACTACGAGCTGAGGATACCAGAAGGCTGGAGGTTTTCGACCACTGGTGCCTGCGGCAAATCCTCAAAGTCAAGTGGCGCGACAGGGTGTCCAACGACGAGGTAAGGAGACGATGCTGTGATATCGATGCTCTCCCCGTCCTCCTCCAACGTCGACGACTTCAGTGGTTCGGCCATACGCTTCGGCGACCCGAGTCGGAGCTAACCAAGCAAACACTCTGCCCCACTCCCTGCCCTGGTTGGCGTTGTCGCCTTGGTGGGCAGCTCAAAACGTGGACCAGTACAATCGAGAAAGACGTAGAGCTTCTAGGCCTTCGATCAGTCTATGGAGCCCGGCGATGGAAAAAGGACTGGATCAAGATCTGTACGGAGCTCGCCTCCGACCGCCGCGCGTGGTCAGCAATGGTTCGTGATGTCCATGGAGCCGACTTATCCTCTCGCAGGAGATAGTCGCGTAAAAGTAAGTAAAGTAAGTGCATAGGTACGAACACCTCCACCGATCTGTGAGAAAGTGCTGAGCACAGCCTAAAGAGTTCACCTCTTGCCTTGTGAATAGCCAGCTTGCACTGTTCAGCACACGTGAAGTCCGCTGTCATTTGGACACCCAAGTCCCTTGTTGACTGTGTCGCCTCAACTGCGAATGGTCCATTTTTGCCCATGACCGTTAATCCCACTGTAGCTCTGGTCATCAGGTGGTTCTTGCTTTCGTTTGGGGCATATCCCATTTGTTTGCCCAGCTAACTACCTGCGTCAGGTCCCTCGCTGGTTCACCACGATCTCCCAATCTCACAAATTAAACACCGTCTTTAAAAATAAAACACAGTAGTGAAAATTCTTTTGCTAGATAATTTATGTAGAGAAGAAAGAGCATTGAGCCTAAAACTGACCCTTGAGGTACTCCGCTGCTTTCGACTTGCAAGTTCCTACTCTAACATGAAATGTCCTGTTGGTCAGGTAGGCTGATACCCACTTGTGTATTCGCCTGTCGATTCCAAACGTCTTCAGTTTGCCCTTCGATAGGCGACGGTTGCAGATGATGTGCGGCGCTCGTCACCTTCGGCCGGGAGAGCTGTTTAAGCGAGAGTGGCAATATAAAATGGCTTCGGCAAGAAATGCCAAACGAAATCTTAACTTAACAGGCGCTCAAAAAACCCTATCACTGTCTATATCTGGATAGATGGGCACCGGTTGCCGTCTCGAACATGTAGTGCTATCGATACAACACACGATTACGAAGATTAACAAGTTTGTTTATTTGAACAAGTACCGAATTTGGTGGCACCATTTGCTCCGCCTGTGTACACCGTCTGCACGCCGTTGCGCTCCTCCAATTTACACGTTTTCCCGCTCCAGCGTTTCGAGTTCTGCTCTTTTGCGTGCTGCCGAGTATATTCGCTAACGTGTCACGAACCGAGGACCAGGGGCTATAGACTCTATACGGGAGCAGATTCTGACTTAACTTGGGAGAATCCTAAACTGGTGAGCCCGAACAACAAATTCATTCCTCCAAGGACAACCGTAAGTCCTTCAATCACATTTAATCGTTTACACATACTTTTTGCGGCATATTAACGGGAAATCTCGATTTCTGCCACCATATTCCCCTTACATTTTCTTTTTATCGATATTATAAGTGTTTCACGGTTGCTGATTTGATCTTTATATATTGTTTTATATTTGATATACCACTGCACTTATGGCTAGCAACGACCGCAAGCCTGGTGCGGAACCGTCCGTCTTGACAGTCTCCCTAGCCGTCCCTGAGTTTTTTTTATTGATGACCCTCAACTCTGGTTTCATATGTTAGGGGCAGAGTTTGAATCACATAGAATCACAAGCTGGCGAACCCGTTACTTGTGGACTATCGGTCGCCTCCCTCGTGACGCTGCTACTCAGATACGCGACGTAATATTCAGTAAACGTTCTTACACAGCCGTGAAAGAAGTAATAATCTCTTGTCTTTTGCCATCAGAATCGTCCAGACTGAAACGGCTGATCCATGGGATAGAGTCAGGTAGCAAGAAGCCCTCTGCATTACTGAGAGAAATGCAGCAACTGGCAGGACAACTTTTAGGGAAAAACGTCCTTAAAGAGTTGTGGGTACAGCGATTACCACCCAACATTCAAGCACTGCTCGACGTTTCTAGCCATCTTAAGCTCACAGAAGCGGCAAAACTAGCAGACGGTATTATGGAACGGTACCATCCACAAATTACTGCCATAACAAACTCGAGCAGCCCCCAGACCGCCGCTCCCACTTTAGGACCACACTCCGAGGACACCCTGATAGCTGCTTTTGAGCGGGCTTTCAGACGTTTTTCTACTCCTAATTGTTCTCACTGTAGAGACCATAAATCTTATCACAGCTCTGACCGACGTGAACGTCTCATAAGCCCTTCCCCTGACAGCCCGGTTAACCCATCTCGATCAACTTACTGTCGATATCACAATCGGTTTGGGGAGAAGGTCCGGCGCTGCGAAGCCCGTTGCACCTTCCCAGGTGCCAAACAGGGAAACTAATATCCCGACGTGCCCCGAAAACTAACGCGGTCGGCAGCCACAATAGTAGTCGTCTCTTGCATGTTCGAGATTTAGTTTCCAATAACCTGTTCCTAATTGACACCGGTGCACCAGTTAGTGTCATCCCAAAGGAAGCAGGTGATGCAACAATTCCATCAATCCAACAACTCCGTGCGGCCAACGACACTCCTATTGCTACTTACAACCGTAAGTCACTCACGGTCAACTTAGACCTACGTCGCACCTTCCGCCGGGTGTTTATATTAGCACACGTCCTCTATCCCATACTGAGTATCGATTACCTTGACGATTTTGACCTCCTGGTCGATGCACGATGCCGGAGAGTTGTCGACCGACAGACTTCCCTTTCTGTAACCGGTTCGTATTCCTCCGTGAATTACATCACGCCACTATACATCGAACCGCAAGCCGAACACCCCTACGCAGACCTTCTTTCAGCTTACAAAGCTATGCTAAGACAATCTGGCCCCCTTCCCGCGGTGATCACTAACGTTACCCATCATATTGTCACTAAAGTACCCCCAGCATTTAGCCGACCACGTCGCTTGGCACCAGACAAGCTCCGCGTAGCACAGGCTGAGTTCGAATACATGCTAGAATTAGGCATAATACGCCCCTCCAGTAGCCTTTGGGCCTCGCCCCTTCACATGGTTCCTGAACCTAATGGCGACTGGCGCCCCTGCGGCTACTATTCAAGACAGATACCCCATTCCACAAATTCAAGATCTTACTCCTTCCCTATCTGGTTGCTCTGTTTTCAGCCGAATCGACCTCGTTAGAGCCTACCACCAAATCCCGGTAGCTGAGGCTGACATCCCTAAGACCGCTATCACAACACCATTCGGACTATTCGAGTTTCTGTGCATGCCGTTTGGGCTCAGCAATGCAGCCAAAACCTTTCAAAGGTTCATGCATGAAACAATACGCGGTTTGAAAAATGTCTACGTGTACTTAGACGGTATTTTGATGGCAAGTTCTTCAGAAAAAGAGCACGTGGCACACCTGCGCGCTCTTTCTGAGCGCCTTAGCCAACACGGTGTAACCATTATTCCTACTAAATGCGAACTAGGTAGGACAACCATCACATTCCTAGGTCAAGAAATCTCAGCCCCCGGCATACAGCCCCTGCCTGACAAGGTGACGGCAATTCGCAACTATTCTGAGCCTCACTCTTATCGGCAATTGCGCCAATTTTCTGGCCTGGTTAACTTTTATCCCCGACTCACCCCACACTGCGCCGAAATAATGCAGCCTCTAACAGATCTTTTACGTGGAGGAGGGCGAAAATTTATTTCCTCTGACACGGCGCAGGCAGCGTTTACTTTGATCAAGGAAGCTATCGCCAACATAGCACTCCTTTCATATCCCGATCCCTCTGCTCCCCTGGCATTAGGGACAGATGCTTCGGACACGGCTGTTGGAACAGTGTTGAAAAAATTCGTCGACAGATCATGGCAACCAATAGCTTTCTTCACCAAGCGTCTCCAGCCTGCGGAATCCCGATATAGTAAGTTCAGCAGGGAACTACTGGCAATTTATTTGGGTATCCCACACTTCCGGCACACACTCGAGGGCCAAATGTTCAGTGTTCAAAGACTATAACTCACTAGTGTAGGCCCTCCACTCAGCTTCCGATCGATACTCGCCACTTAGATTGTTTCGCAGTTTACTACGGACATTCGACACATCTCTGGGGTACACAATCCCGTAGCAGACGTACTCTCACGCGACCACAATATCGACGACTCAATCCTCATGGGCATAGACCAAGAAGCAATCGCTGCAGCCCAAACAACAGATCCTGAGGTCAAGCAGCTCAGAAACAGGAGCTCCCTGCATCTAGTGCCAGTAACCCTTCCAACTTCAGAGGTAACTATTAGTTGCGATGTCTCACAGGGTCGACCCCGACTACTAGCTCCTGCCAGTTTTCGCCGGCAAATTTTTATCACCCTCCACAACTTATCGCAACCTAGTGTAACCGCCTCAGTGAAACTAGTCACCGAGCGATTCGTTTGGCAGTGCGCCAAACATTCATCTTTGGGCCCGCGCTTGTCTTCAACTCCAACGCGTTAAAATACATCGTCACACTAAACCTACGTTAAGCACGTTCTGTGAGCCGCAAGCACGCTTTCACCATGTGCATGTGGATCTCGTGGGGTCCCTTCCATCATCCAACGGTTGAGTCTACGTCCTCACTTACGTAGATCGTTTCATTCGCTGGCTATAGGCCATACCTATTTCCCGTCCTACCTCAGAGGAAGCTGCAAAAGTGTTTCTAACCGGTTGGGTAAGTCAGTTCGGTTGCCCTGCTATCGTGACCACTGACCGCGGTTCTTATTTTGACGGTGCCTTCCACGAGCTACTGAATGCATTCGGTTGCAGACACAGCAAGACGATGGCTTATCATCCTCAGGCTAATGGCATCGTGGAGCGATTCCATCGCCAGCTGAAAGCTGCCCTTCGTGCTCGTGGTAACCCTTTATTGAGTGACGTTTTACCGATGGTTCTCTTAGGACTGCGTAACACCGTTAAAGCCGACATGGGTGTTACGGCGGCTGAACTGGTTTACGGTTGCACATTACGAATTCCGGGTGAGTTGGTTTATCCATTACCACCTGTGAGTTTTACCTACGGGGACCACGCAAAACGGTTGTCACACCAAATGCATGTGATAAAGCCCACCCGCCACGCGGACAACCTCTCAGCAACTACATACCTACCACTCTAGCGACCGCCAGCCATGTGTTTATTCGAGTGGATGCAGTGCGATCACCACTACAAGCGACTTACTCCGGCCCGTTCCGCGTCGTCCAGCGAAAGGAAAAGAAATACGTGGTGGAAGTCGAAGGCAGGAAAGAGACCATCAGCATAGACCGCCTTAAACCAGCCTTCATCGAGGTAGAACCCACCCCGAACAACCCGCCTAATGTCCCCACCTGCTCACAGCCTTTGGTTAGTCGTCCTGAGTCGGCACCTGTTACTCCCACTAACGATCCCTCGTTACCTGTTGCAACACCAAACTCCACGGAAGACACAACTGCACCCGTCAACAGGAGAAATCGACGTGGCCGCGAGCTGCGGCAGCCAACGAGGTTTACTGAATATGTAACAGTTGTATATATTCAAGTTTACTCTTCATATTCCACTTGTACATAGTTTTATTATGCATGAATGCACGACCACGCGGTTATCACGACAAGGGTAGCGGCAGCCTGTATTGCACCGGTATGTCCCCCTCAATCGAATATCCGTCCGCGCCCCGAGGCGCAGCTTCCTTGTTTCTTGCCTTCCAGCTCGGCCCGTCGGACAGAACCGTATGGAATTCCAGGATCACGCATGGCTCAAACACAACGCTCATTGGATCGCGACTGGATTCATTTGACGCCGGAGGCTGGCTCGTTTACGAAGGCAATAACAACCACAGACAAACGGAACTCCGGGATATGCCGATAACGACAGACCCTACAACACAATCACCACTGCCAAGTCACAAGCAGGATCCACCCCGGTCGGATGAAATGTTGAGGAGGACGCAAGTTCGCGATCTACCCACAGCGACCAGTGTGAGTCATGGAGAACGGCTTGTGCTGGCTTCGTTGTTGTGTTCGATCGCAGGGGGAGGCATGGAAAATATCTCTCGCTACCGAAGCCCACGTTCCCATCACGAGTCGAAGCCCAACTGCGTTGGCCTTCTAGGGGGAGACCCCCGTAGTCCTATCGATACAACACACGATTACGAAGATTAACAGGTTTGTTTATTTGAACAAGTACCGAATTTGGTGGCACCACTTGCTCCGCCTGTGTACACCGTCTGCACGCCGTTGCGCTCCTCCAATTTACACGTTGTCCCGCTCCAGCGTTTCGAGTTCTGCTCTTTTGCGTGCTGCCGAGTATATTCGCTAACGTGTCACGAACCGAGGACCAGGGGCTATAGACTCTATACGGCAGCAGATTCTGACTTAACTTGGGAGAAACCTAAAAACACGCAGTGTTGACTGCTACGGAAACACGCCGACAACACAATTATCTGGACATACGATTCGCTTTAGCCACACAAAGTCCTGTTCAGCGTAGAGGCAGTCAGTAGGGTTAAAGACCTTGGGGTCATCATGAACAGTGACTTCAAATGGTCGGAGCAGTGCAACGCTGCTGCACATAAGGCTCGTGGGGAGCTCTTTAGGCTGCGATCAGCTTTGTCTTGCCGGAAGCCGGAGGTATTCGTACCTATTTACATGGCTATAGTACGACCTCGCTTAGAAAGTATCGTGCAGGCTTGGTCACCCTTCTACAAAAAGGACGCCTAGAGAAAGTCCAACGTCTCGCCACGCGAATGGTTGAAGTGCAGAGGAGTAAGACTTACGAGCAAAGACTCTGTGACCTAAATCTTTTCTCGTTGGAAAGGAGAAGTCGAGATCTCATAGAAACGTTCAAGGTAATGAAGGGCTTGTCTGGCCTTAGACCAGATAGTCTACTCCAAGCGGCCGTAGACTCTAGAACAAGGGGACATGAAAAGAAGTTGATAAAAGCCCAAGCTAGGTTGATGGCTAGATCGCACTTCTTCAGCAACAGGGTTGTGAACAGTTGGAACGGTCCACCTGGTGGAATGGTAGATCTGCGGACCGTCTAATCCTTCAAAGGTGCCCTAGATCGCAAGTGGTACGAGATATTTCTTCGTAGTGAGCCTTGAGTAGGTCAACTAGGTGGACGACGGGTAGCACTGTGGTCCTTCTGGAGTATGTTTTATTAGACTTTTTCGCTCATTACATACTGTCTCAGTGAACGCACACGATGCATAATGTCTCTCGCAGTTGATGTGCGATGAGGTTTCCCGTTTCCCTCTCATTTTTAGCGGTGATCCGACGAAATACACTCGGCAGTGGTGGGTGCATAACCGGTGTGCATACCATCGGAGGAATTCTGGACGCTCGATTGGCCGTGGCCTTTACCTGTCCTGTGCAAACTGAATAAAAATCTATCGACTATTGAGTGACCCATCTCCGAAACGCTCTACCGACCGACGTGCTGGACGAGAAAAACGAGGGAATGTTCAGGAGAAAATTAGACAACACCGCGAAGAATAAACGGCAGAGCACTCACATCTAGCCGAGTCAGATGAGTACAATGTAATGCGGATAATACGGGATGACATCCCATTGTCATTCACCTGTGTGGTATGCAGGATGCAGTGTCTTTCGTGGGGGTCGCTCCAGCACGACCTGCAAAGCGAGAAACAAAACTCGGTGATTCGGAGCTCAGTAAGTGCACAAGCAAGCATCGACGCTCACATCGATGAAGATGGGGGGTGGCGATCCGTCTGACCGCGTTACACCTTAAGACCGGAACGTCGCCCAAACACGTACCGGCACAACTGTAACAGGCCGGTTAACTAGAAACGGACACATACGAGACTCATCAGCCATAGTCCAGTGCTCGTCGCTCAGTCAATACAGAGAACACAGGGTACAAGAGATGAACGTGTATTGGGCAGAAATGAATGCAGTAGAAACGAATTACAGCAGTTCTTCACAACTCAGGTTTCTCCGGGTCTGGGTCACTACACTCTTCGGGGATAGCGGCAGGTCTTCTTGTCCGAGATTCCTCATCGGGCTTCGTCCAGTTCACACGTCCGACAGGTGCACCTGTAACAAACGAACGACAACAGATAAGTACGTTCAAAAGTCCCTCCAATATGGCCGCCCCCGCTCTTATCTTTACAATATCCCCCTTCTTACGAAGGCACTGCCCCCAGTGCCCTTCCTGAACCACCTTCTGCGGGTATTTCTAGCTGCACGGCAACATTCCTTGGCCCGGGGTTACCTGAGAACGCGGCAGTCGTATCTGGCTTTAGTCTGTCGAAATGTACAGTGAATGGCCTTTGATTGGGATCCCTGAGTTCAGTTCAGTTCAGTTTGCACAGGACTTGGTGTGGCTAGAGCCAATCGTGTGTCCAGATAGTTGTGTTGTCGGCGCGTTTCCGTAGCTCCCAACACTGCGTGATTTTCTTTTTCTGAAAGGCAGAAATTTTGTGCAGTATCAGCCCTGGCAGAGTAAGGTGGAAACAATAAGTAAATTGCATCTGACCCTAAAAGCTGCTTAGCATAACTCGGGGTATACCACCACCCAACATAGGTCTAGTGCTTTCTTAAAGGCCTTCACTGTTGTGGTATTTATGACCTCTTCCGGGAGCTTATTCCAATAGGGTACCACTCTATTTGAGAAGTACTCCGCCCTAATTTGGAGCCTCGAATGTTTCCTTTGTAATCTAAGGCTATGCCCCCTTGTGCCTCTCTCGGGGATCAGCGAAAAAAGGTCTTCTCGACTTACTCCTGACAGTCCTTTCATTACCTTGAAGGTTTCTATCAAATCCCCGCGAATGCGCCGTCTTTCCATCGAGAATAGGTCTAGGGCACGGAGACGCTCTGTGTAGTTAAACCCCCTTTGCCCAGCCACCATTCTAGTGGCTAGCCCTTGCACTTTCTCCAGACAGTCGATATCTTTCTGGTAGTACGGTGCCCAGGCCTGCACGCAGTACTCCATATGCGGCCTAACTATGGCCTGATATATCGGAACGAATATCTCCGGATCTCTACACGACATAATGGATCTAACTCGAAAGAGTTCCCTCCTGGCCGTATTGGCTGCTGAGGTGCACTGCTTTGACGGCTTAAAGCTGTTGTCCATTATAACGCCCAAGTCTTTGACCTGCGAGACCACTTGCAACGAACCCACACTATTCTCACTAGCCCCTGTATTTGTGGTCAAGCATTGACACTTGGTGAGGTTTAGTGGAAGGTCCCATTTGCGTGCCCAGTTTTGTACTCCTAACACGTCAAGTTCTATATCTACTCCAGCTATCTTGACGTCATCGGCAAACATAAAGGTGGGGTTTGTAAGCCCACGTGCTAGGTCGTTGATGAAGATGAGGAAGAGCAGAGGGCCGAGCACCGAGCCCTGTGGCACCCCACTCGTTACACCTTCCGGTTTTGAAACATGGTTCCCCACCTTAACACTAAAGTTTCGCCCTGCTAAGAAACTACTTATCCATCGAGTGATCGAATCGAACACGTGGATGCCGACAAAACTTCGCGAACTTCGTACGGCCCCCTCCAAGCCCGATGGAATTTAGCGGGTAGCCCCGGATCAGCCTGGTCCGATCGCAGCCACACCCGGTCGCCTGGTTCCAACGGACTGCCGTATGTGGACTTGTCGTAGTATTCTTTCTGCCGACGATGTTCAGCTTGTAATTGTCGACGTGCTAGTTGGTGGCTGCGAATAAGGCGTTCTCAGCTTTGGATGAAGTAATCGCTGGCTAACAGCCCATCGGGTGCCGGGTGTGGGTTATCCATGTCAGCGGGAATTCTCATTTCACGTCCTGTTACCATGAAATGAGGTGTTTGTCCAGTCGATGCTTGCACCGTGGCGCGGTACGACAGCAAACAATGTGGTATCGCCTCATCCCAATGCCTGGTGCTGTCCTGGTTCACAAAGGCTTGTAAAAGACCTTTAAGCGTACGGTTAACTCTCTCGACTACTCCGTTGCCTTGAGGATGGTATGCCGTCGTGCGTGACTTTGATGACCCCAACACCCGGCATAGCTCCTTTACCAATGAGCTTTCGAAGTTGGCTCCTCTGTCCGAGTTAAGCTGATAGGGTACGCCCCAGCGAGATACCCAGGCTGCAAAAATTGTGTCGGCAGTGGTTCGTGCATCTATTCGGGGTACTGGTATAGCTTCACACCATTTGGTGAAATGGTCAATAAGCCCCAGTATGTATCGGTTTCCTTTCACCGTCTCCGGAAATGGCCTAACTGCGTCGATTGCCACTATCTCGTTAGGAAACCCCGTGGTTAAGCTCTGTAGAGGTGCTCGGGTGTGCTGCGCTGGCGGTTTGATCTGAGCGCACAAGCTGCATGTCAAACATGTATTGCGGACATCGCGCCGCTGGTGGGGCCACCAAAATCGGTGTCGTACAGCTTGTTCCAATTTGTTTTTGCCCACATGTCCCAGTTCTGTATGGAGTTCTTGTAGCAACGTGCCTACCTGCATTTCCGGAACCACCAGACGGCGCATGTAATTCGGACCAGAGTGCAGATAAATCGCGCCCTCTTCCAATCGCAAACTATCCCAGAGGGACCACAGACATCTCGTCTCCCAGCTACACCCTCTCATCATCTCGGGGGATGGCTGGCCCTTTCCATCCTTCAAATAGCTATAGATAATTCGCATATCTGGATCTTGTTCTTGTAATTTGCCCCACATTTCGCTTTTCGACTGTTGCAGCGTAATTTTCATTGTCCATGCTTCGGTACAACTGGGAAAATTCCCATGGTCACATTGAGGTCGTCGGGATAGTGCATAAGCAATGACGTGCTCTTCGTTATTTGAAGACCGTTGGGAAAAAACTGCTCCAATAGCGGCATCACTTGCATCTGTATCCAAAATGAAGCTTCCGGCGGTGTCCGACAGATCCGGGAGGGCTAAAATAAGGGCATTGCAAAGTCTTCTTTTGAGTTCATTGAACGCTCTCGCGCAGCCTTCTGACCAATCAAACGGCTGCCCTTTTTTGGTAATTCTGTCAACGGGGCAGCGACGGCGGAAAACTCAGGCACAAATCGGCGGTAGTAAGAAGCGAGTCCCAGGAAGCCTCTCACCTCGTCTACATCTCTAGGGGTGGGCCAGTGTTCCACAGCATGAACCTTCTCCGGATCGCTAATAATCCCGGCCCGAGAAATCGTATGGCCTAAGAATTTGACCGTGTCCTTCAGGAACACGCATTTCTAGGGATTGAGGCGCAAGCCAGCACTTTCTAATTTCTGGAAAACCAACTTCAAATGGTCGAAATGCTCTCGGATGGACTTTCTGGGAATAATTATGTCGTCTAGATAAAACAAACACGTATTGGAAGGCAAGCCTGCAAGGGTAACTTGCATGAGACGTTGGAACGTGGCCGGGGCGTTCGTGAGCCCGAATGGCATAGTATCGAATTCATATAGGCCGCTGGGGATAACAAATGCCGTCTTTTCTCTATCTTCTGGTTTTACCTCGACCTGCCAATATCCTGAGGCCAGATCCAGTGAGGAAAACTACTGGGAGCCGGCTAGGCCATCCAACGTGTCATCAATGCGTGGTAATGGAAACGGGTTACACTGTTCAGCTTCTGATAATCCACACAGACTCTCATTGATCCATCTCTTTTCTTAACTAACACTACCGGTGAGGCCCACGGAGAAGTTGACGGCCTGATTACCCCTTGCTTCAGCATTTGTTCTATAGCTTCCCTCAATGAATCTTGACAGTGTACCGGGACACGCCGTGGTGCCTGTCTTATCGGCCGTGCATCACCAGTGTCGATGGAGTGTTGTACTAGATTCGTCCTGCCCAGCTGTTCTCCATCCCACGAAAATATTCGCTCATATTCGCGGAGCAGCCGTTCAAACCGACTCCGGTCCGGTGGTTCCAGACCCTCCACCTTGGACGGTAGCAACTGACTGATTCTTTGTTCAGATGCCGATTCTTCCTCTAGCTCCGCCATGAAAGTGACAGAGGCGGTCTGTGATTTTATGCGGGTGTCTTCTCCCCCCGTTTGCAGCCAGTTATCTCGAAAATTTAGGATGCGTCTTGTCGACCTCAAAAAATCAACCCCCAAAATGACCGGAACTGGCAAATTTCGAACTACCGTAAAACCCTGAGGGTAGTTATGGACTCCGAGTTGGAGCTCTGTTGTTATACTGTCTATCACCTCCAGCGGAGTACCAGTCACACTTTTAAGCGACACTGGACGGTCATACAGTGGGCATCGCGGTACTTTACTTGCAAGCTGTTCGCTAATTAAGCTATAGACGGACCCATAGTCAATCAAAGCCCTGACTTGATGGCGGCCAATTATAATATCAATCATAGGTAGGGCACCACTACGTTTATCATACTCAAAACTGTTGACATTACCCGCATGAAAAGTTGACCTACCTTCGCGATTAATCCTCCGTCGGCAGTACCGGGCAATGTGTCGCGGTTTCTGGCAGTAGTAGCAGACCTTTACCTCTCGAACTGCCGGTTGTCTCCCCGTCTTGGCCGAAACCGTGAAGATTCCTGGAGTTGTCACATTCATCCCACCACCTGTCTGGTCCAGCGTGATGCTGGTAGACTCCAAGGCGGTCAAGTCTTTCGAGGGTTGTAGTCGAAGGAATACCTTTGATATGGGATCTCGCACCCCAGCCAAAAATCGGCCAAGGATCCGGTTTTCTCGGTCCTCCTTGGCTTCCTCTGGGAATCCCAACCGGGCCAGACGACGTAGTACCGATAGATATTCCATTAGTCTTTCTCCTTCCGCCTGTGTCCGTAAATGGAATTCATTCTGCCGATCGGTCTGGGCTACCGGGCTGTCCACAATTTTTCTCAGCAGAGCGAATATGGAGTTCACATCCTGTGAGATTCCATAGTCAAGTAGTTTGCTAAATACTTCCTTCGACAGCAAAGTTAGTATCAAGTCCGCCTGCTCCTCGGCCGGAAAACGCTGAATATATCGTTTCGTTTGGGCCTCCCGGACGCTAGCATCATCTCCCAAAGATAACTTGTCCGGAACTGGGTACAGAGGTTTCCGGCGTCTGTTGGGCATTAAAACTTGTTCAACTGTTTCTGATGCGAATGGACCAGACAACGTGGGTAATGGTTTGGACGGACTCGTATCTCCAGAACTCGGTCCCGCCGTGGGTGCCAATTCTGTAACAGGCCGGTAAACTAGAAACGGACACATACGAGACTCATCAGCCATAGTCCAGTGCTCGTCGCTCAGTCAATACAGAGAACACAGGGTACAAGAGATGAACGTGTATTGGGCAGAAATGAATGCAGTAGAAACGAGTTACAGCAGTTCTTCACAACTCAGGTTCCTCCGGGTCTGGGTCACTACACTCTTCGGGGATAGCGGCAGGTCTTCTTGTCCGAGATTCCTCACCGGGCTTCGTCCAGTTCACACGTCCGACAGGTGCACCTGTAACAAACGAACGACAACAGATAAGTACGTTCAAAAGTCCCTCCAATATGGCCGCCCCCGCTCTTGTCTTTACACAACAGGTTTCCGTTCGACCGCTTAATCAGTCAGTCTTCGGTCTTCAGATAAAGGACAGTGGGAAGTCATCCCGTATGAGCCCCACCGCATCGTACTCTATTGACTCAGCTAGATGCCGTTGCTCCGCCAGTAATCCTTTACGTTCTGATCCAATTTCCTAATAAGCAGCGTCTCGGTTTCCTCTTCCGCCACTTCGGTCGGTACATCGTTCCAGAGTTTGGTCACTCTCCTTGACAATCGATAGATGGCCGGTAAGCCGGTGGAATGCACCTTACGAAGCTTCAGGGTGTGTCCTCTTGCACGATCATTATTCCTGGGCGGGAATTCCGACTGTAGTTCCCGGCCCAACTCACCACGGATTATTGGCTTGGCATAGATGAGATCACCTCGAAGACGTCGATAGGCAGCGGGAGACAACTCAGTGACTTCCAGGCGTTCCTCATAGCTGAACTCACGAGGTCCGGCCACGAGGCTTGTGGCAGAACGTTGCACTCGTTCCAGTTTGGCTGCTTCCGCCGCCTTGCAGAGGTAGACAGCCGGACCGCCATATTCCGAGTGAGGATGCACATGCGAGACTTACGGCAATCGGAAGATGTCTAGGGGTAGAGCTTCAAATGAAACGGGCATAGGACCAAGTATCTCCCAAGCTGAGACGCACACTCTCTCAGAGTGTGCTCTTGTCCTCAGATTGTTCGTGATAACAACTCCGAGGTCCTTTTCCTCCTGCGTGTGACAGAGTACGACACCCCCATGGCAGTGGCCAGAAGTATCTTTGGGACTACCAGTCCTCATGTTCGAGCATTTGGTCGATCAATTGACTAGAACCTAGAGATCTTCCTGTAGTATCTCACGATCCTCTAGCGATCGACTGGTGGACCAGATCTTCAGGTCATTGGAGTATATAAGGTATGGGATCGAATGGTCTGTGGTAGGTCGTTCACAAACACTAAAAACAATAGGGGTCCTAGCATTGAGCCTTGCGGCACGCCACTGCCAACTGGATACCACGCGGATTGGGACTGTGCAAATTTCACGGAAAAGGTTCTCTCGACCAAGAAATCCTCAATCCAGTGAAGCGTGGACCCGGAGGTGCCGATGGCCCGGAGTTTCAGCAACAGCCAGTTCCTTCAACATCAACGGATGCACGTGGTCCGGTCTCGGTGATTTGCGGGCTTCGATGAACTTGAGCATGCTATTCACTTCCGGTTCCCCAAAACCATGCAAAATAAACAGCAGCGAGCCAGTGACCATCGGGATTGGTGCACCTTCCTCCACAGAATAAACTGACAGATAATGCTTGGCTAATGTCTCAGCCTTTCCGTCATCTGTTGCAATCATTTCGTCGTTGTTCATCAGCGCCGAGGTACCTACCATCGCTCCGGTGCTGCCCTTTGGGTACGCAAACAGGCGCTTGGGTGCTTGCATTGCGTCAGCCGCTAGAGCCTCCTCGAAAGCCATCCCCTTCATCCGTTTTTGTTCAGTACACTGGTCATCGGTCCCGCTATAGAGATCATAACCATCACCTGTAGGTCAGAACGGCTGTTAGGCCCGAGTTCTTCGTTTGAGTAGGCGTCTGTGCTCCAAACCAAACCACGGCAGGCCCTTCACTCGGTGTCTACTCCGGTTAAGGGGGGAGTAGGTACAATATACTGTCACGAATAAACGCCCAAGTCTCGTTCACATCGCGGTGGACAACTGAATCCATGGTAAACCAGTTGACGTCTAAAGCCTCCCTTTGGACATCCTCGAGTGGTGTGAGCCAAACTTTAAGTCCAATGTGTGGACTAGGGCATGGACAAGAACCGCTGCCCCCGTGAATTTCTAGCACCATGTGGTCACTGTTTCCAAGGGAAGGGAGATGTTCAACCTTATCGGCGTCCAAGCTCCTGGAATAAATCACCAGATCTAGGATGGAGTCGTGGCAAGATTGCCTCCGGTTTGATTCCTGAACATATTGGTGCAACGCCAGTTCTTGAACCGTTGCCAGTAACTCCGAGAGAAAGGATCTGCACCGGCCGTTATCCTGCCTGATGTCCAACCAATACGCGGGGCAAAGAAGTCGTCCAGGATAAGGCTGCGGTCGTCGCACGCCCACCTCCTCAATAAACTCATCATACCAGGAAGGGTGACCACAGGTGGCCGATAGATGAGTGCAACTGTCCCAAAACCTCCGGTGATGGGTTTGACGCGGCACCGAATAGCCTCACTGAATCCTTGTAGATCAGCGAAAGCCTCCAACTGCGGTGTTGGAATGTCTGATCGGACGAACAACGCTACGCCTCCACTCGCTCTGTGCGAGTTCCAATCGACTCGGAATAGGGTGCAGCCAGTGAGGGGTACCTCAGGTTCTGGGACACTGTTAATCAGCCATGTCCCCACCAATGCTGTCATAATAGGTGAGCTGCAGCAAGTGTTCCAGGTCATCCCTCTTGTTTAGCCGACTACGGACGTTAGGCAACAGGATGATGGCGCTGTGTTGGCCTGCGACCACCTCCGTTTGTTCACCGCGGCCTAGCTCGGGGGAACTGACAGGGACAGGGTGTCATTTCTGCACCCGAAAATCCCAAATAGTCAAGTCAGTTTCTCTTTGTTCTATATTTCCACGCCGTTCAGTCAATGCATCTGTATATTTCCATGATTTGCAGGGTCCAGACCTTGGTGCAACTACACTTGATCGCCCTTGAGCCGGTAGGACCTTCGCAACACAGAAGTCACGGCTTCCCCAGAGCCTAGCACCACTTTCAGCAGACGGGGGTGTTCAGCGTCATTGGCTGATCCGACCCGTAACTGCTCCACAGTCTCCTCCCCCCAGGGAAAAACAGCTGTGTTTGTTTACTTCGGAGACCCGAATTATCGTGGTCCAGAGACGCCTCTGCCGTGGCCTACTTTGCCGCAGGCAAGCTCGCTATTAAGAAACACTGCCTCCTCGATGGTTGCTCTCTTTGGGGGCCATCCGCAGTTGCTATTTGGTTCCGTCTACTTTCATCCACGACGGCGCTCTGTTGGCTGGGTATTGTACCTATGGCACCGTCCTGTGCGTGAACGGCCACGTCAGTGTCACCTGGGTTCGCACTGTGGCGGGCAACCTTAGGCAGCTCCTGGCTTGGGCTTCTTTTTGTTTCGGTTGGCTCAGTGACAGTTGTTGATGCCTCCTCCACGTATGTAGCACAGTCAGGAATAGACACCTCGGAGGAATTTTCCCCTTCTAAAGGCGATTATGACGGGGAGAGTGATGGCATTGGCGACGAAAAAGTCAATGATGATGCTGCTGCTACTGATGGTGATGAACTGACCGATGCTGCTGCTCACGTTGACGACGAAACTGATGACGCAGCCGTATCTGTGGCAGAGAGCGCCATCTTCACCGGCTGCTTAGCCGGCCACAGAGGTGTCGATAGCCCAGTGCATTTGTGGCTCAGCACCTCGAGCAACTTCACACGACATTTTTCCAGGGCTTCGGAAGAGCAATAGTTCCGTTCCACCCAGATTAGATCAGAGGATCTGGAGGTTTGAGCCAAATTTGCATCCAGTTTCTTGCATCCGAGGCTCCACGTATCCACACGTGCTGCAACAGAGAGACAAAATCATGGCGTTCGTTTCATGGGTGAAAACAGCGCGGAAGGTTTCTGGTTGTTCAGCCCGATTCAGTTTGCCTGGGAATTTGTACGGCTACGGCCAATCGTGTGTCCAGGTAGTTGGGTTGTCGGCTCGCTTCCGTAGCTTCCAACACTGCGTGATTTTTTTCTTTTTCTCGAAGGCCGAAATTTGGTGCGGTATCAGCCCTGACAGAACAATGGGAAAACAATGGGTATATTGTATCTGACCCCGGAATTACCTAAGATGGATCAGGATATACTGTTACCCAACTCCAGCCAACTTCTTTTCTAAACGCTCTGACTGCTGTGGTATTTACTGCCCCCTACGGAAGCTTATTCCAATGGGGTGTCACTGTACTTGAGAAGCAACCTACCATGGTTTGGAGACCCGAGTGCTTTTTAGCAATCTAAGGCCACGCTCCCTTATGCCTCCATCTGGGACCGGAGATGAAGACGCTTCTCGGATTCCACCCTTTAGTCTTCTCATCACCTTGTAGGCTCCTATCAAGTCCCCACGACTGGGCAGCTTCTTTATCGAGAACAGATCGCGAGCACGGAGGCACTTATTGTAGCTAAAAACTCTTTGCCCAGCCACTATTCTAGTGAGTGACCGCTGCACCCTTTCCATACAGCCTACACCATTTCGTCAGTACGGTGCCCATGCTTGCTCGGAGAACGCCAGGTAGGGCCTAGCCACGGCTTGCTAGATCGGAGCGAAAGTCTCTCACACTCCACAAGACATGGTGGGTCTAACTCGAAGTGGCTCTCTCCTGATCATATCTGCTGCTGTGGTGCACTGCCTCGAAAGTTTGAAACCGATGTCGAGTGCTACACCCAAGTCTTTGGCCTGAGACCGTTTGCAACGAGCCCACACCGTCCCTACTGGCCCCTACATTTGTGGCCAGGCACTTGCACTTTGCGGCTTTTAGTGGAGAGTCCCGACCAGCTTTGGACGGCTAACATGTCTAGTTCCCAATACACTCCAGCTATCTTGACGTCATAGCCGAACACAAAAGCAGGGCAGGTGGGCTCAGGTAATGGTGCGAACCTAGGCCACCCACTGGCTTGAATGAAAGCGGGTTTGTGCGGAGTTGCAAAAGCCTAGCTTCACTCTCTCACAAGTGGTGGGGTTCGGATAGCACTGAAATAAGCTGCTTATGTGGGTTATGATAGGACAGAGAAAACCAGCCTAGGGAGTCGTCGGGTGTCTAATCGGTCAGGGAAAGCGATGCAGATGCTACCAGTACGTGATGGTGTAGCGAGATACGAATTCAAGTCGACAAAGGAATGAATAAATTGAATGTATGAATCGAATGAATCGAAAAGTGAGGTATCTCTGGGAAAATGGTGTTAATATTGCAATCTGTGCCCTGGTACATGGGATACTGTACTGTCTCTACACTAAGTACCTAGGTCCACCGGCTATATGGCCCCTGGTCCTCGGATCGCAACTTGATAACGATTATACTCCACAGCTATCAGAAGACTGCAAACTCTGGGATGGGAAAAAGAGTATGTTAAGGGACGCAAGAGCCCTTGGACAGTACGGACAAGAGGAGCAAGTGCCGCCAACAAATTCCGTAATAGTTCAGATCCAGGCAAGTCAGGTCAGAGCACAGGGCTGGCGGCCAATATTAATGATGGTCCAGTTTCTCGCACCAGCGAAACCCCCAGTCTTCAAATTCTCGAAACCTTTTGTCCTTCGGTGGCTGAGAGCACGACAAATATCCAGATCGCCCTCCGCAAGAGCTCGTTATTTTTACTATGGCAATGGGCAACACTTTAATAGGGCACTCACTGGCAACCAGCTGATCCACTCTTCATGAAAATGTCAACGATTGCAGTCAGCAGTTCTCGTGAAGCAGTAGACAATCTAGGGAGGCCAAGAAGTGTTCAGGGGTGGTACTCGATCAGACTGACGAAGACTTAAAAAAGAAGAAAGCGAAGAGGAAAAAGAATACCGAAGCAGACTGAGGGACTACATCTAGGCTCATGTTAGCAGCTCGCGGATGTCGGTAGGGGCATGTGCACACTTCGTCCAGATTTCCCTTGAACATTGCCACAGTGTTTGCTTCCGCCTTCGCCTCGGAAAGTTTACTTCAGTTGTTAATCACCCTGCATACAAAAATGGACACTGATGGTTCTGCTATCCTGCGGCTTGGTTAGTTTCGACTTGTGTCCACGAAGAGTGCAGTTTCCGTGGTTCGTGGCTGAAAACCCACTCAGTTGTTTCGTTGTTTTTGCTGTTTAACCTCGTGTAAGGTACATTTGTGTCAATCCCCCTGGCCGTTGACACATACTTGTATTGCTGCGAATATGCTGTTTACCTTACTGACCCTCAAACAAGTACAGCATGCATCAACCACTACACTTGAACGTTTGTTTATATTTTGCTCGTGTTCCGTGGCATATTTTTGCTTTGAACTCGTGTAACGGCCAGACTGGAGGCCTTCATCTTGTCGTTCGTTTAATGTGAGCGTTGGTGCCGTTGGTAAACTTGCTGGGCCTTGGCTCATGGAGTTTTTCCTTCCTGGTGTACTATCAGAGGCAAGATGTTCCAAAGGCGAGTCAAATTCTCTAGTCAGTCTGATGATAAAAATGTAGAACTGCAGCATCGCCCTGAATCACGTAGATTATCGATCGGACCTGAACGCACTACACACACTGGAGACTGTAGTGCGCAGGTCACCCGCGGAACTACAGAGCAGATGCGCCGAGGAAGCCGAGGGGATCAGTAGATTTGGCGAGAAACGACGCCTGAGGACCTGACGCAGTTTATGGACCACCATGCCCGAATCGCAAAATAGACTTTTTGTTCATCTTGTGCTTGAAACTAGCAAGCTACCTAGGGCTACAACAACATCACGAAGCTGGACTTTGGTCAAACATGGAGTCTAAACGTGGATAAAGACCCGAGGGTGAGACGTTGCCGGTATTTGAGGCGTGTAGCGTGCTAAATCGCTTAGCGAATTGTCCTCGCCTCCGTAAAGTGGAGGTTAACGAGCAATGAGATGTGATAAGGAGACTGGGCGCTTGTTTTCCCGTCCCAAAGATTCTCACCAAACAAAGGTTTGTCGAGTTAAAATAAGTTTCACTGAGGATGGGTGCCCTGGAAAACATAATTATTAAATGCAGAAAGCCTGGAAATTGCATGCCGAGGAAACCTCGGAGCCGAGTGTGGCTTGCTCATTGTCTCTGGCGAATAACGAGCCCATTCACCTAGGAGTATAGGAGTTCGGCCTGGAAACCCCAATTGGGGTGATAAGAGAGTTGGGCTTCGTAGATAGTGGCTCGAATACCACTCTGGTGAGGGAGGAATTTGCAGAGATATGGGATCGGAGGGAATCAATCTTCATTAGCACTGAGCACTGTGAGTGGCACCCAGGTTGTCCATTCAACCATGCTGCACCAGCAAATCATTTTCTCGGTCAACAACAATGGAGCAGAAAGCATAGAAGTATTCACCACAAAAGATTTACCACTGAGAGCACCTAAGTTCGTGCAATCCATTTTGATTCAGTGGCCACATCACGACGGGCCACTGTCGATGAATGACAGAATAATGAAATAGATCTGTTGATCGATTGTGACGCTCCGGGAACACACTGGGTCCTGGATCAAAGAACGAGAAGCCGCAAAGCACAGTGTGCAGTACTAACAACATTTTTTGTACTTTGTACGCTGGTACAAGTGGAAGAGACGGCAGGAAAATCTAAATCAACTGGACTTCATTGGAAATGGTGAACAATGAGCAGGCTTTCCAGCACGTCCAGAAATGGGTACGCTGACAAGACTATTGATGAGGATGCCCCGCCACTAGGAGATGGATTAGTTTTGAAGAGGTGGTTGAGAACACCAAGTATGTAACCGATCGTTTTGAGATTACAGTACAGTACAGACCCAACCTTAAACCAATACCCAAAGCCTTGAAGTTCCAAGTGTTACCCCGGTGTCTGAGAAACCCGACTGCGCGAGAGCTTTTGGGATCCTGTGTAAAACGGAGGGTACGCTTAAAGTTTGACAGTGTCAAATGTGATGAGTCCATGGTCCTTCCTGATCTACACAAACGACCAGCTGCACTGAGGAAAATTCCTTCATCAATCCTAAATCTCTGCGGCCCCTTGGGATTCGTTTCTCCATGGCTGGCACTTGGAAAAAGCTCGCCCCAGTTGGCGTGCTGAGGAGGGACTGGTTAAGGCAAGCCTTCCCAGGACGACAGCAACAAGCGACAGCGTGACTGGTTAGACAAACTAGATCAACCTGGCAAAACTGAGTTACAATGTCTGACAAACATTGAGTGCGCACGCGATGCCCAGGCCCACTTTTTTCGGGAGTGTCAGAAATGGGCTACGGGCCGGTGGCCAACAGCTGCTGGGCGGATGAAAATGGTAGGGGACATAATCAGATAGTGATAGCCAAGACCAGAGCACCCCCCTGAACAGTGTACCCACCCCGAGGCTAGAGACGATTGCGGCAGTAATGACGTTGAGTGATCAACCGGGTTGGTGCCCATTCGCGGAAATCGGGGTCCATTATTTTGGTCCCTTATTCGTACAACAGCAGGAAAGCAAAGAGAAAAGGTGCGGCTGCCTGATAACTTTTGCAATCCAGGGCAGTTCGTCATAAATTAGTATGTAACATGACCACCTATCCTTTTCCAATGGCATTTTAGATGATTGTTGCAAGGCGGGGAGTTTCCGAAAGCATACATTCGGACCATGGCTCAAATTTCGTTGAAGGGCGTGTAACAGCCGGTCGTGGAAAATCCACCTTTTTCCCTCGCGATTCAGTGTTTTCTCCCAACATCACTCATTTCCATACACTATTGACTTGTCTTTACGAACTGGTTGTTTTTCTGGACCAATTGTTGTTTGTTCGCGCCCAGAGCGCTACTTTGACACATCCTTGCTCAGGACCTGCGTGACGCACGTGCTGTCTGCTCACACGCTGCCTTTCGGTTTCTCGTTGTTGAGTCTTTGTGATCGTATTATTGAGGATTGTATATTGTTTATGTCATTGTTTATTTTAATAATCTAGTATCGTAGAATTATCACGGATAATCGCCTTCAGATTTCGGGATCCGTTGCGAATTTGGCTACGCATTGCTCAAACGTTCGTAACAATACTCAATAGATCTATTTGGAACGAGGAAAAATCACGCAAAATGCCAAGAAAAGGATAAAAAGCAGTCGAATCCGGACAGGAAGTAATACGGCAAGTCTCTGGGGAGGTTTTGGGTACATATGATTCTTTAGTTAATGCTAGATCGCCTAGTCCTGTCAGTGCTAGCTCATGTGTTATTGAAAGCAATATTGATCGTAAGGATGTCGATTTATATAAGCTGAGAATACTAGAACTAGAGCAACAGTTACTTTCGGCTAGACTACAGGCGCATGAAGCAGAGAAGTGTACACAGAAACAGCGAGAGCATGAGACCAGTGACTTCGACACTTCCGATAGGTTAGAGTGCAATAAGGTAGGGAACCCCACGCCGGTCGCCGAATACAAACCACCATCGATCGATCTGCCTAGAGTGGAGTTAACGGTTTTCGACGGGCGAGCTGAGCAATACTGCAAGTTTGTCAAACAGTTCGAGACGTTCGTTGAAAACAAGGTAACCGACCCTGGGCAAAGGCTTCCTTACCTTACTCACTACTGCCGAGGCCGAGCGCGAGAAGCTATCGACGGGTGCACCATGCTCGATCCAGAACAAGGCTACACAAGGGCAAGAAAGATTCTGAGGGACTTGTTTGGCCAACCTTTCAAAGTAGCCCGTAACCTAATAGAGGGCGTGATGGCAGAGGCAAAGAGAACCAAGGGCGACGTCTACACCATGGCCGACCTGGTGATCAAGATGCAGAACTGCTCAATAGCCCTCGACCATTTAGGTTACAGGGCTGACCTAGACGCCATGCACACTTTGGAAGGCATAGTCCGTCACCTCTCTCCCGAACTACAGGGTCGGTGGGCGGAAGAAGCTGGACGGATAAGCCGAGGCGACAGAGAAGCCAACTTCGAAGACCTGACTGAATACTTAGACAGGCAAACGAAGATAGCTGACAGCAGATTCGGCCGACTTATCCGGGACAGCAACCGAGCAAACAAGCCCGGTGTAACAGCCGGTTGTGGAAAATCCCCCTTTTTTCCCTCGCGATTCAGTGTTTTTCCCAACATTACTCATTTCCATACACTATTGACTTGTCTTTACGAACTGGTTGTTTTTCTGGACCAATTGTTGTTTGTTCGCGCCCAGAGCGCTACTTTGACACATCCTTGCTCAGGACCTGCGTGACGCACGTGCTGTCTGCTCACACGCTGCCTTTCGGTTTCTCGTTGTTGAGTCTTTGTGATCGTATTATTGAGGATTGTATATTGTTTATGTCATTGTTTATTTTAATAATCTAGTATCGTAGAATTATCACGGATAATCGCCTTCAGATTTCGGGATCCGTTGCGAATTTGGCTACGCATTGCTCAAACGTTCGTAACAATACTCAATAGATCTATTTGGAACGAGGAAAAATCACGCAAAATGCCAAGAAAAGGATCAAAAGCAGTCGAATCCGGACAGGAAGTAATACGGCAAGTCTCTGGGGAGGTTTTGGGTACATATGATTCTTTAGTTAATGCTAGATCGCCTAGTCCTGTCAGTGCTAGCTCATGTGTTATTGAAAGCAATATTGATCGTAAGGATGTCGATTTATATAAGCTGAGAATACTAGAACTAGAGCAACAGTTACTTTCGGCTAGACTACAGGCGCATGAAGCAGAGAAGTGTACACAGAAACAGCGAGAGCATGAGACCAGTGACTTCGACACTTCCGATAGGTTAGAGTGCAATAAGGTAGGGAACCCCACGCCGGTCGCCGAATACAAACCACCATCGATCGATCTGCCTAGAGTGGAGTTAACGGTTTTCGACGGGCGAGCTGAGCAATACTGCAAGTTTGTCAAACAGTTCGAGACGTTCGTTGAAAACAAGGTAACCGACCCTGGGCAAAGGCTTCTTTACCTTACTCACTACTGCCGAGGCCGAGCGCGAGAAGCTATCGACGGGTGCACCATGCTCGATCCAGAACAAGGCTACACAAGGGCAAGAAAGATTCTGAGGGACTTGTTTGGCCAACCTTTCAAAGTAGCCCGTAACCTAATAGAGGGCGTGATGGCAGAGGCAAAGAGAACCAAGGGCGACGTCTACACCATGGCCGACCTGGTGATCAAGATGCAGAACTGCTCAATAGCCCTCGACCATTTAGGTTACAGGGCTGACCTAGACGCCATGCACACTTTGGAAGGCATAGTCCGTCACCTCTCTCCCGAACTACAGGGTCGGTGGGCGGAAGAAGCTGGACGGATAAGCCGAGGCGACAGAGAAGCCAACTTCGAAGACCTGACTGAATACTTAGACAGGCAAACGAAGATAGCTGACAGCAGATTCGGCCGACTCATCCGGGACAGCAACCGAGCAAACAAGCCCGGTGTAACAGCCGGTTGTGGAAAATCCCCCTTTTTTCCCTCGCGATTCAGTGTTTTTCCCAACATCACTCATTTCCATACACTATTGACTTGTCTTTACGAACTGGTTGTTTTTCTGGACCAATTGTTGTTTGTTCGCGCCCAGAGCGCTACTTTGACACATCCTTGCTCAGGACCTGCGTGACGCACGTGCTGTCTGCTCACACGCTGCCTTTCGGTTTCTCGTTGTTGAGTCTTTGTGATCGTATTATTGAGGATTGTATATTGTTTATGTCATTGTTTATTTTAATAATCTAGTATCGTAGAATTATCACGGATAATCGCCTTCAGATTTCGGGATCCGTTGCGAATTTGGCTACGCATTGCTCAAACGTTCGTAACAATACTCAATAGATCTATTTGGAACGAGGAAAAATCACGCAAAATGCCAAGAAAAGGATAAAAAGCAGTCGAATCCGGACAGGAAGTAATACGGCAAGTCTCTGGGGAGGTTTTGGGTACATATGATTCTTTAGTTAATGCTAGATCGCCTAGTCCTGTCAGTGCTAGCTCATGTGTTATTGAAAGCAATATTGATCGTAAGGATGTCGATTTATATAAGCTGAGAATACTAGAACTAGAGCAACAGTTACTTTCGGCTAGACTACAGGCGCATGAAGCAGAGAAGTGTACACAGAAACAGCGAGAGCATGAGACCAGTGACTTCGACACTTCCGATAGGTTAGAGTGCAATAAGGTAGGGAACCCCACGCCGGTCGCCGAATACAAACCACCATCGATCGATCTGCCTAGAGTGGAGTTAACGGTTTTCGACGGGCGAGCTGAGCAATACTGCAAGTTTGTCAAACAGTTCGAGACGTTCGTTGAAAACAAGGTAACCGACCCTGGGCAAAGGCTTCTTTACCTTACTCACTACTGCCGAGGCCGAGCGCGAGAAGCTATCGACGGGTGCACCATGCTCGATCCAGAACAAGGCTACACAAGGGCAAGAAAGATTCTGAGGGACTTGTTTGGCCAACCTTTCAAAGTAGCCCATAACCTAATAGAGGGCGTGATGGCAGAGGCAAAGAGAACCAAGGGCGACGTCTACACCATGGCCGACCTGGTGATCAAGATGCAGAACTGCTCAATAGCCCTCGACCATTTAGGTTACAGGGCTGACCTAGACGCCATGCACACTTTGGAAGGCATAGTCCGTCACCTCTCTCCCGAACTACAGGGTCGGTGGGCGGAAGAAGCTGGACGGATAAGCCGAGGCGACAGAGAAGCCAACTTCGAAGACCTGACTGAATACTTAGACAGGCAAACGAAGATAGCTGACAGCAGATTCGGCCGACTCATCCGGGACAGCAACCGAGCAAACAAGCCCGGTGTAACAGCCGGTTGTGGAAAATCCCCCTTTTTTCCCTCGCGATTCAGTGTTTTTTCCCAACATCACTCATTTCCATACACTATTGACTTGTCTTTACGAACTGGTTGTTTTTCTGGACCAATTGTTGTTTGTTCGCGCCCAGAGCGCTACTTTGACACATCCTTGCTCAGGACCTGCGTGACGCACGTGCTGTCTGCTCACACGCTGCCTTTCGGTTTCTCGTTGTTGAGTCTTTGTGATCGTATTATTGAGGATTGTATATTGTTTATGTCATTGTTTATTTTAATAATCTAGTATCGTAGAATTATCACGGATAATCGCCTTCAGATTTCGGGATCCGTTGCGAATTTGGCTACGCATTGCTCAAACGTTCGTAACAATACTCAATAGATCTATTTGGAACGAGGAAAAATCACGCAAAATGCCAAGAAAAGGATAAAAAGCAGTCGAATCCGGACAGGAAGTAATACGGCAAGTCTCTGGGGAGGTTTTGGGTACATATGATTCTTTAGTTAATGCTAGATCGCCTAGTCCTGTCAGTGCTAGCTCATGTGTTATTGAAAGCAATATTGATCGTAAGGATGTCGATTTATATAAGCTGAGAATACTAGAACTAGAGCAACAGTTACTTTCGGCTAGACTACAGGCGCATGAAGCAGAGAAGTGTACACAGAAACAGCGAGAGCATGAGACCAGTGACTTCGACACTTCCGATAGGTTAGAGTGCAATAAGGTAGGGAACCCCACGCCGGTCGCCGAATACAAACCACCATCGATCGATCTGCCTAGAGTGGAGTTAACGGTTTTCGACGGGCGAGCTGAGCAATACTGCAAGTTTGTCAAACAGTTCGAGACGTTCGTTGAAAACAAGGTAACCGACCCTGGGCAAAGGCTTCCTTACCTTACTCACTACTGCCGAGGCCGAGCGCGAGAAGCTATCGACGGGTGCACCATGCTCGATCCAGAACAAGGCTACACAAGGGCAAGAAAGATTCTGAGGGACTTGTTTGGCCAACCTTTCAAAGTAGCCCGTAACCTAATAGAGGGCGTGATGGCAGAGGCAAAGAGAACCAAGGGCGACGTCTACACCATGGCCGACCTGGTGATCAAGATGCAGAACTGCTCAATAGCCCTCGACCATTTAGGTTACAGGGCTGACCTAGACGCCATGCACACTTTGGAAGGCATAGTCCGTCACCTCTCTCCCGAACTACAGGGTCGGTGGGCGGAAGAAGCTGGACGGATAAGCCGAGGCGACAGAGAAGCCAACTTCGAAGACCTGACTGAATACTTAGACAGGCAAACGAAGATAGCTGACAGCAGATTCGGCCGACTTATCCGGGACAGCAACCGAGCAAACAAGCCCGGTGTAACAGCCGGTTGTGGAAAATCCCCCTTTTTTCCCTCGCGATTCAGTGTTTTTCCCAACATTACTCATTTCCATACACTATTGACTTGTCTTTACGAACTGGTTGTTTTTCTGGACCAATTGTTGTTTGTTCGCGCCCAGAGCGCTACTTTGACACATCCTTGCTCAGGACCTGCGTGACGCACGTGCTGTCTGCTCACACGCTGCCTTTCGGTTTCTCGTTGTTGAGTCTTTGTGATCGTATTATTGAGGATTGTATATTGTTTATGTCATTGTTTATTTTAATAATCTAGTATCGTAGAATTATCACGGATAATCGCCTTCAGATTTCGGGATCCGTTGCGAATTTGGCTACGCATTGCTCAAACGTTCGTAACAATACTCAATAGATCTATTTGGAACGAGGAAAAATCACGCAAAATGCCAAGAAAAGGATAAAAAGCAGTCGAATCCGGACAGGAAGTAATACGGCAAGTCTCTGGGGAGGTTTTGGGTACATATGATTCTTTAGTTAATGCTAGATCGCCTAGTCCTGTCAGTGCTAGCTCATGTGTTATTGAAAGCAATATTGATCGTAAGGATGTCGATTTATATAAGCTGAGAATACTAGAACTAGAGCAACAGTTACTTTCGGCTAGACTACAGGCGCATGAAGCAGAGAAGTGTACACAGAAACAGCGAGAGCATGAGACCAGTGACTTCGACACTTCCGATAGGTTAGAGTGCAATAAGGTAGGGAACCCCACGCCGGTCGCCGAATACAAACCACCATCGATCGATCTGCCTAGAGTGGAGTTAACGGTTTTCGACGGGCGAGCTGAGCAATACTGCAAGTTTGTCAAACAGTTCGAGACGTTCGTTGAAAACAAGGTAACCGACCCTGGGCAAAGGCTTCTTTACCTTACTCACTACTGCCGAGGCCGAGCGCGAGAAGCTATCGACGGGTGCACCATGCTCGATCCAGAACAAGGCTACACAAGGGCAAGAAAGATTCTGAGGGACTTGTTTGGCCAACCTTTCAAAGTAGCCCGTAACCTAATAGAGGGCGTGATGGCAGAGGCAAAGAGAACCAAGGGCGACGTCTACACCATGGCCGACCTGGTGATCAAGATGCAGAACTGCTCAATAGCCCTCGACCATTTAGGTTACAGGGCTGACCTAGACGCCATGCACACTTTGGAAGGCATAGTCCGTCACCTCTCTCCCGAACTACAGGGTCGGTGGGCGGAAGAAGCTGGACGGATAAGCCGAGGCGACAGAGAAGCCAACTTCGAAGACCTGACTGAATACTTAGACAGGCAAACGAAGATAGCTGACAGCAGATTCGGCCGACTTATCCGGGACAGCAACCGAGCAAACAAGCCCGGTGTAACAGCCGGTTGTGGAAAATCCCCCTTTTTTCCCTCGCGATTCAGTGTTTTTCCCAACATTACTCATTTCCATACACTATTGACTTGTCTTTACGAACTGGTTGTTTTTCTGGACCAATTGTTGTTTGTTCGCGCCCAGAGCGCTACTTTGACACATCCTTGCTCAGGACCTGCGTGACGCACGTGCTGTCTGCTCACACGCTGCCTTTCGGTTTCTCGTTGTTGAGTCTTTGTGATCGTATTATTGAGGATTGTATATTGTTTACGTCATTGTTTATTTTAATAATCTAGTATCGTAGAATTATCACGGATAATCGCCTTCAGATTTCGGGATCCGTTGCGAATTTGGCTACGCATTGCTCAAACGTTCGTAACAATACTCAATAGATCTATTTGGAACGAGGAAAAATCACGCAAAATGCCAAGAAAAGGATAAAAAGCAGTCGAATCCGGACAGGAAGTAATACGGCAAGTCTCTGGGGAGGTTTTGGGTACATATGATTCTTTAGTTAATGCTAGATCGCCTAGTCCTGTCAGTGCTAGCTCATGTGTTATTGAAAGCAATATTGATCGTAAGGATGTCGATTTATATAAGCTGAGAATACTAGAACTAGAGCAACAGTTACTTTCGGCTAGACTACAGGCGCATGAAGCAGAGAAGTGTACACAGAAACAGCGAGAGCATGAGACCAGTGACTTCGACACTTCCGATAGGTTAGAGTGCAATAAGGTAGGGAACCCCACGCCGGTCGCCGAATACAAACCACCATCGATCGATCTGCCTAGAGTGGAGTTAACGGTTTTCGACGGGCGAGCTGAGCAATACTGCAAGTTTGTCAAACAGTTCGAGACGTTCGTTGAAAACAAGGTAACCGACCCTGGGCAAAGGCTTCTTTACCTTACTCACTACTGCCGAGGCCGAGCGCGAGAAGCTATCGACGGGTGCACCATGCTCGATCCAGAACAAGGCTACACAAGGGCAAGAAAGATTCTGAGGGACTTGTTTGGCCAACCTTTCAAAGTAGCCCGTAACCTAATAGAGGGCGTGATGGCAGAGGCAAAGAGAACCAAGGGCGACGTCTACACCATGGCCGACCTGGTGATCAAGATGCAGAACTGCTCAATAGCCCTCGACCATTTAGGTTACAGGGCTGACCTAGACGCCATGCACACTTTGGAAGGCATAGTCCGTCACCTCTCTCCCGAACTACAGGGTCGGTGGGCGGAAGAAGCTGGACGGATAAGCCGAGGCGACAGAGAAGCCAACTTCGAAGACCTGACTGAATACTTAGACAGGCAAACGAAGATAGCTGACAGCAGATTCGGCCGACTTATCCGGGACAGCAACCGAGCAAACAAGCCCGGTGTAACAGCCGGTTGTGGAAAATCCCCCTTTTTTCCCTCGCGATTCAGTGTTTTTCCCAACATTACTCATTTCCATACACTATTGACTTGTCTTTACGAACTGGTTGTTTTTCTGGACCAATTGTTGTTTGTTCGCGCCCAGAGCGCTACTTTGACACATCCTTGCTCAGGACCTGCGTGACGCACGTGCTGTCTGCTCACACGCTGCCTTTCGGTTTCTCGTTGTTGAGTCTTTGTGATCGTATTATTGAGGATTGTATATTGTTTATGTCATTGTTTATTTTAATAATCTAGTATCGTAGAATTATCACGGATAATCGCCTTCAGATTTCGGGATCCGTTGCGAATTTGGCTACGCATTGCTCAAACGTTCGTAACAATACTCAATAGATCTATTTGGAACGAGGAAAAATCACGCAAAATGCCAAGAAAAGGATAAAAAGCAGTCGAATCCGGACAGGAAGTAATACGGCAAGTCTCTGGGGAGGTTTTGGGTACATATGATTCTTTAGTTAATGCTAGATCGCCTAGTCCTGTCAGTGCTAGCTCATGTGTTATTGAAAGCAATATTGATCGTAAGGATGTCGATTTATATAAGCTGAGAATACTAGAACTAGAGCAACAGTTACTTTCGGCTAGACTACAGGCGCATGAAGCAGAGAAGTGTACACAGAAACAGCGAGAGCATGAGACCAGTGACTTCGACACTTCCGATAGGTTAGAGTGCAATAAGGTAGGGAACCCCACGCCGGTCGCCGAATACAAACCACCATCGATCGATCTGCCTAGAGTGGAGTTAACGGTTTTCGACGGGCGAGCTGAGCAATACTGCAAGTTTGTCAAACAGTTCGAGACGTTCGTTGAAAACAAGGTAACCGACCCTGGGCAAAGGCTTCTTTACCTTACTCACTACTGCCGAGGCCGAGCGCGAGAAGCTATCGACGGGTGCACCATGCTCGATCCAGAACAAGGCTACACAAGGGCAAGAAAGATTCTGAGGGACTTGTTTGGCCAACCTTTCAAAGTAGCCCGTAACCTAATAGAGGGCGTGATGGCAGAGGCAAAGAGAACCAAGGGCGACGTCTACACCATGGCCGACCTGGTGATCAAGATGCAGAACTGCTCAATAGCCCTCGACCATTTAGGTTACAGGGCTGACCTAGACGCCATGCACACTTTGGAAGGCATAGTCCGTCACCTCTCTCCCGAACTACAGGGTCGGTGGGCGGAAGAAGCTGGACGGATAAGCCGAGGCGACAGAGAAGCCAACTTCGAAGACCTGACTGAATACTTAGACAGGCAAACGAAGATAGCTGACAGCAGATTCGGCCGACTTATCCGGGACAGCAACCGAGCAAACAAGCCCGGTGTAACAGCCGGTTGTGGAAAATCCCCCTTTTTTCCCTCGCGATTCAGTGTTTTTCCCAACATTACTCATTTCCATACACTATTGACTTGTCTTTACGAACTGGTTGTTTTTCTGGACCAATTGTTGTTTGTTCGCGCCCAGAGCGCTACTTTGACACATCCTTGCTCAGGACCTGCGTGACGCACGTGCTGTCTGCTCACACGCTGCCTTTCGGTTTCTCGTTGTTGAGTCTTTGTGATCGTATTATTGAGGATTGTATATTGTTTACGTCATTGTTTATTTTAATAATCTAGTATCGTAGAATTATCACGGATAATCGCCTTCAGATTTCGGGATCCGTTGCGAATTTGGCTACGCATTGCTCAAACGTTCGTAACAATACTCAATAGATCTATTTGGAACGAGGAAAAATCACGCAAAATGCCAAGAAAAGGATAAAAAGCAGTCGAATCCGGACAGGAAGTAATACGGCAAGTCTCTGGGGAGGTTTTGGGTACATATGATTCTTTAGTTAATGCTAGATCGCCTAGTCCTGTCAGTGCTAGCTCATGTGTTATTGAAAGCAATATTGATCGTAAGGATGTCGATTTATATAAGCTGAGAATACTAGAACTAGAGCAACAGTTACTTTCGGCTAGACTACAGGCGCATGAAGCAGAGAAGTGTACACAGAAACAGCGAGAGCATGAGACCAGTGACTTCGACACTTCCGATAGGTTAGAGTGCAATAAGGTAGGGAACCCCACGCCGGTCGCCGAATACAAACCACCATCGATCGATCTGCCTAGAGTGGAGTTAACGGTTTTCGACGGGCGAGCTGAGCAATACTGCAAGTTTGTCAAACAGTTCGAGACGTTCGTTGAAAACAAGGTAACCGACCCTGGGCAAAGGCTTCTTTACCTTACTCACTACTGCCGAGGCCGAGCGCGAGAAGCTATCGACGGGTGCACCATGCTCGATCCAGAACAAGGCTACACAAGGGCAAGAAAGATTCTGAGGGACTTGTTTGGCCAACCTTTCAAAGTAGCCCGTAACCTAATAGAGGGCGTGATGGCAGAGGCAAAGAGAACCAAGGGCGACGTCTACACCATGGCCGACCTGGTGATCAAGATGCAGAACTGCTCAATAGCCCTCGACCATTTAGGTTACAGGGCTGACCTAGACGCCATGCACACTTTGGAAGGCATAGTCCGTCACCTCTCTCCCGAACTACAGGGTCGGTGGGCGGAAGAAGCTGGACGGATAAGCCGAGGCGACAGAGAAGCCAACTTCGAAGACCTGACTGAATACTTAGACAGGCAAACGAAGATAGCTGACAGCAGATTCGGCCGACTTATCCGGGACAGCAACCGAGCAAACAAGCCCGGTGTAACAGCCGGTTGTGGAAAATCCCCCTTTTTTCCCTCGCGATTCAGTGTTTTTCCCAACATTACTCATTTCCATACACTATTGACTTGTCTTTACGAACTGGTTGTTTTTCTGGACCAATTGTTGTTTGTTCGCGCCCAGAGCGCTACTTTGACACATCCTTGCTCAGGACCTGCGTGACGCACGTGCTGTCTGCTCACACGCTGCCTTTCGGTTTCTCGTTGTTGAGTCTTTGTGATCGTATTATTGAGGATTGTATATTGTTTATGTCATTGTTTATTTTAATAATCTAGTATCGTAGAATTATCACGGATAATCGCCTTCAGATTTCGGGATCCGTTGCGAATTTGGCTACGCATTGCTCAAACGTTCGTAACAATACTCAATAGATCTATTTGGAACGAGGAAAAATCACGCAAAATGCCAAGAAAAGGATAAAAAGCAGTCGAATCCGGACAGGAAGTAATACGGCAAGTCTCTGGGGAGGTTTTGGGTACATATGATTCTTTAGTTAATGCTAGATCGCCTAGTCCTGTCAGTGCTAGCTCATGTGTTATTGAAAGCAATATTGATCGTAAGGATGTCGATTTATATAAGCTGAGAATACTAGAACTAGAGCAACAGTTACTTTCGGCTAGACTACAGGCGCATGAAGCAGAGAAGTGTACACAGAAACAGCGAGAGCATGAGACCAGTGACTTCGACACTTCCGATAGGTTAGAGTGCAATAAGGTAGGGAGCCCCACGCCGGTCGCCGAATACAAACCACCATCGATCGATCTGCCTAGAGTGGAGTTAACGGTTTTCGACGGGCGAGCTGAGCAATACTGCAAGTTTGTCAAACAGTTCGAGACGTTCGTTGAAAACAAGGTAACCGACCCTGGGCAAAGGCTTCTTTACCTTACTCACTACTGCCGAGGCCGAGCGCGAGAAGCTATCGACGGGTGCACCATGCTCGATCCAGAACAAGGCTACACAAGGGCAAGAAAGATTCTGAGGGACTTGTTTGGCCAACCTTTCAAAGTAGCCCGTAACCTAATAGAGGGCGTGATGGCAGAGGCAAAGAGAACCAAGGGCGACGTCTACACCATGGCCGACCTGGTGATCAAGATGCAGAACTGCTCAATAGCCCTCGACCATTTAGGTTACAGGGCTGACCTAGACGCCATGCACACTTTGGAAGGCATAGTCCGTCACCTCTCTCCCGAACTACAGGGTCGGTGGGCGGAAGAAGCTGGACGGATAAGCCGAGGCGACAGAGAAGCCAACTTCGAAGACCTGACTGAATACTTAGACAGGCAAACGAAGATAGCTGACAGCAGATTCGGCCGACTTATCCGGGACAGCAACCGAGCAAACAAGCCCGGTGTAACAGCCGGTTGTGGAAAATCCCCCTTTTTTCCCTCGCGATTCAGTGTTTTTCCCAACATTACTCATTTCCATACACTATTGACTTGTCTTTACGAACTGGTTGTTTTTCTGGACCAATTGTTGTTTGTTCGCGCCCAGAGCGCTACTTTGACACATCCTTGCTCAGGACCTGCGTGACGCACGTGCTGTCTGCTCACACGCTGCCTTTCGGTTTCTCGTTGTTGAGTCTTTGTGATCGTATTATTGAGGATTGTATATTGTTTATGTCATTGTTTATTTTAATAATCTAGTATCGTAGAATTATCACGGATAATCGCCTTCAGATTTCGGGATCCGTTGCGAATTTGGCTACGCATTGCTCAAACGTTCGTAACAATACTCAATAGATCTATTTGGAACGAGGAAAAATCACGCAAAATGCCAAGAAAAGGATAAAAAGCAGTCGAATCCGGACAGGAAGTAATACGGCAAGTCTCTGGGGAGGTTTTGGGTACATATGATTCTTTAGTTAATGCTAGATCGCCTAGTCCTGTCAGTGCTAGCTCATGTGTTATTGAAAGCAATATTGATCGTAAGGATGTCGATTTATATAAGCTGAGAATACTAGAACTAGAGCAACAGTTACTTTCGGCTAGACTACAGGCGCATGAAGCAGAGAAGTGTACACAGAAACAGCGAGAGCATGAGACCAGTGACTTCGACACTTCCGATAGGTTAGAGTGCAATAAGGTAGGGAACCCCACGCCGGTCGCCGAATACAAACCACCATCGATCGATCTGCCTAGAGTGGAGTTAACGGTTTTCGACGGGCGAGCTGAGCAATACTGCAAGTTTGTCAAACAGTTCGAGACGTTCGTTGAAAACAAGGTAACCGACCCTGGGCAAAGGCTTCTTTACCTTACTCACTACTGCCGAGGCCGAGCGCGAGAAGCTATCGACGGGTGCACCATGCTCGATCCAGAACAAGGCTACACAAGGGCAAGAAAGATTCTGAGGGACTTGTTTGGCCAACCTTTCAAAGTAGCCCGTAACCTAATAGAGGGCGTGATGGCAGAGGCAAAGAGAACCAAGGGCGACGTCTACACCATGGCCGACCTGGTGATCAAGATGCAGAACTGCTCAATAGCCCTCGACCATTTAGGTTACAGGGCTGACCTAGACGCCATGCACACTTTGGAAGGCATAGTCCGTCACCTCTCTCCCGAACTACAGGGTCGGTGGGCGGAAGAAGCTGGACGGATAAGCCGAGGCGACAGAGAAGCCAACTTCGAAGACCTGACTGAATACTTAGACAGGCAAACGAAGATAGCTGACAGCAGATTCGGCCGACTAATCCGGGACAGGAACCGAGCAAACAAGCCCGGTACTAGCCAAGTCCAAACCCCTGTACGGGAATATCCAAAGTACCAGCCTTGGACCAACACACACGTCATTTCGCGAGATGCTACGGCGAGACCAAATTGCAGATCCTGTGGTACTATCCATGGCCTACCAGAATGCCCCAAGTTCGGCAACGCCACAATAGACGAACGGTGGGGAATGGCGAGGATGGCAGGAGCATGTTTCATCTGTCTCAACACCACGCACCGGGCAGCAGCCTGTAGAACAAAGAATCGATGTGGTTACGAGGGCTGCACGGGCAGACACCATCGGCTGCTGCATCAGGCGAGAATAACCATATCCGAGGCGATTGCCAAGCCCAGCGTGATTTGCTCAACTTCACAATCTGCCAGTAAACCGGTACGTTTAGGCGTAGTGGCCGTGGGAGTAGTGACTCCAACTGGGATAGTCAAGGCGTTGGCTTTCGTTGATAGTGGATCCGACACCACTTTAGTGAAAGAGCGGTTTGCCGACAAACACCAACTGGCTAAAGGTGCGACGTCGTTAGCAGTGAGCACGGTGGGCGGAACACAGGTAATGACTGCCGGTAGATTAAAGCTGCAACTCATCTCTCTAGACACTAACGAGGAAATTGAACCAACGGAGGCATTCACGTTAGCGGATCTCCCCATGCGAGCACCAAGGTCGGTGAACGCAATCTTGACTCGATGGCCCCACCTGCAGGATGTAACCGTTGTAGACTGGGAAGATGATGAGGTGGATCTCCTCATCGGATGCGACGTGCCAGAGGCGCATTGGGTGCTTGACCAAAAAGTGGGCGACCGCCAGGCACCTTATGCCGTACGCACGGCTCTGGGATGGATGTTATGCGGTCCAGTAGGGGTACGCGGTTCCGTGAATTACTTATCCGCCGAAACGGACCGCATAGAGTATCATCTGCAACGGCTGTATGAAAAGGAGTTTCATGACATTGGAGACGAAAGACCGACGTTGTCTCAAGAGGATCACTTCGCTCTACAAACGGTGCGGCAAGGCTCTAGAGGCCTCAAAATCAGTTCGAGGTTCCCCTCCCATGGCGCACACCGGTCGACCCGTGGACTGACAACAGAAATTATGTTCTCCAACGATTATTACGACTAAAAGAACGCTTCATTCGAGACCAGAATCTGTGGGAACGATACGCGGATTTGATGAAGCGAAACGAGGCCCTCGGTTACGTTGAAAAGGTGCCTGTTAACACCGACAGCAAAAGGGGTATCTGGTATCTGCCTCACCATCCGGTTATCAACCCCAAGAAACCCAACAAACTGCGCGTGGTTTTCGACTGTGCGGCCAAGTGTCAGGGCAAGTCGTTGAACGATCGCCTACTACAGGGGCCTGACTGGACCACACCACTGATCGATGTTCTGTGCCGTTTCAGAGTGAGTAAAGTGGCTTTGTCCGCTGACATTAGGGAAATGTTCCATCAGGTGAAGATTCCGGTAGGAGAACGAGATGCTTTGCGTTTCCTGTGGTGGGAAGGGAGCGACCGGGACAACGCAGTGGTGAATTATAGGATGACCGTCCACCCCTTCGGAGCCATATCGTCACCATTTTGTGCCAACTACGCCCTCCGAGAACCAGCGAACAAACATGGCGATCTAGTACATCGGACGGTGGTAGAAAGCGTCAGCAGGAACTTCTACGTCGACGACTACCTTGGGTCATTCGATGATGTGGAATCAGCTCTAGAGCAGTTCAGGGGTCTGACGAGATTGCTGGAAGAGGGCGGCTTCCATCTAACTAAATGGATGTCGAACGCTTCGGAAGTGCTGAAGATCATCCCGTATCACGAAAAGGCCGAAAGGGTAAGAGATTTGGACGGCTCTTCACTTCCTATCGAGCGCACTTTAGGGATACAATGGGACGCGGAAACGGACGATTTTGTTTTCGAACTGAACGTTCCCGAGCTGCCAATAACCCGTCGTGGCATACTATCTGCCGTCTCAAGTTTGTTCGACCCGCTCGGTTTCGTCTCACCATGGCTGCTACCCGGAAAGATCTTGCTGCAGCGGCTGTGCCGTAAGAAAGTTGATTGGGACCAGTCACTGGACCGAGGGGACCGGCTGGACTGGGAAGAATTTCTGAACACCTTGAAGAAATTAGGGGACATAAGAATCCCACGATGTTTGACTCCTGGCCATACGACACGGACTGGAGAACTACATGCTTTTTCCGATGCATCCGAAGTCGGTTATGGAGCTGTGGTGTACGGACGATGGTGCGCAGGAGATGGACAATATACCACGAGGATCCTGTTCGCCAAAGCCCGCGTTGCTCCACTGAAGTCGGTCTCAATCCCACGCCTTGAACTCAGCGCAGCCGTGTTAGCAGTCAGGGTGGTGCAAGCTGTGAAGAGGTCTTTCGATCCCTACATTTGGTCGGTGAGCTTCTGGACGGATTCAACGATAGTACTTTACTATATCAACAACGTACGAGGCCGGTTTAGTACTTTCGTTGCTAACCGACTCACGATTATCCACGATGAATCGGCCACGCACCAGTGGAGTCATGTCAGGTCTGGCGATAATCCGGCCGACCTGTGCTCCCGAGGTGCGAACAACTTCAGGCAACTGGACACGTGGACGAGAGGGCCAAACTTCCTGCAATTGCCCAAACAGGACTGGCCCGTGTTCGAATTAAAACCCCCTACGGAATTGGAACTGGAGGTCAAAGGCGTAGTGATAGCAACCAACGTCGTCGAAGCGTCGTCCATTTTATCGCAACTGGTCAGGTTTTCTTCCTGGATGAAGACGCTTCGTTCGCTAGTTTGGTTAACCAGGTTCAAGATAAATTTACTAGTCATGAAAGGGCTACGGCCCTCAGGTCGGATACCGGTCGGCCCGATAGGTCCCGATGAGCTACAAGCGGCAGAGTACGATATTTTCAGAATGATACAACGCGAGGCTTTCGCCCGAGAACTCAAGAGGGCGGAAGAAGTGGGGCCAACCAATGAAGACATGCCATCGCCAAGAGGCGAGCTGAAGCGTTTAAACCCCAAACTCATCAACGGACTGCTGCGGGTGGATGGTAGGCTGACCAACGCACACCTGAACTTCGACACTAAGTATCCTATACTGCTGCCAGCGAGACAACCTGTAGTAGAGCTAATGATTCAACACGTCCACGCCATGGAGAGACATGCCGGGGAAAGTCACGTGACGAGCGTCATCCGAAAGCGTCTTTGGTTGTTGAGAGGACGAGAGACTGTAAAACGCGTAATCCGACGGTGTGTGCAATGCAGGAGACGCAATGCCACAGCAGGCAAACAGCTCATGGCCCCACTACCAGAATGCAGGGTGACTACGGGCTGGTGGCCGTTCAGTGACACCGGGTTTGACTATTTCGGGCCCTTGTGGATCAAGTGCGGGAAAAGATTAGAAAAGCGATATGGATGTATCATGACGTGCATGAAATCACGTGCGGTACACCTAGAAGTCGCACATTCGATGACGACCGATTCGTTTCTACGGGCCTTGCAAAGATTTATCAACCGAAGAGGCGTACCGGCCGATATATACTCAGATAATGGATCGAACTTTGTGGGCGCTCAACGGGAATTGCAGCGTTGGCACAAGAACATAAACAGAGACGAACTGCAGAATCGAACCGTGGCCTACGGCATACGATGGCATTTCAACCCCCCACAGGCCAGTCACCGAGGCGGCATATGGGAACGCATGATCCGGTCCGCCAGACGGATATTGCTGTCAATCATGGAGCAGCAGCCGCCCGACGACGAGACGCCGAACACCGTCATGACTGAGGTGGAGCGAATCCTGAACAACCGCCCCCTGGTTCCAGTATTGAACGGCGACCCCACCCACCTGGCGCTCACCCCAAACGACTTATTGACGCTAAGGTCGAACGAGGGTTTCCAAGGGCCGGTAAACCTTCGTGGGAGCTACCTCCACGGGTGAAAGCAAGCGAACTATCTGGCCAAGGTCTTCTGGAGGCGATGGCTGCGGGAGTACCTACCGGCTTTGCAGACTCGACAGAAGTGGCTGGCCAAAACAAGACCATTCAAAGTTGGGGACGTGGTTATGATCGCCGACGAACGCGCACATTTCAGCGCTTGGTCTTTGGGAGTAGATACGGAAACCATCAAAAGCACTGACGGAATGATAAGAACGGTGAAGGTGAAGACAGCTAACGGAGTGCTCATTCGTGACATACGCAGTATTAACCTACTCGAGAGCGAAGACGGAGGAGCTGATAACCCTGAGGCCTAGTACACCTTTTCACACCAGTAATCGAGGTGGATAAAGAAACACCATGTATACCACACGGTCTCCGTAAAACACGTTACAGTGCTCATGGTCCTTTCGTTGACATTACAGAAGGTTCTTTCCGATATGTGGTGATGAGTGCGATTCCATTATACATCCCGATACATACACGCATGCACGACGCACTCTACATCCCGTAAACCCATCATACATGTGACAGTGTTCTTTGTTTGCCTTTTGTTGACGCTACCGAATACCCTTGCATATGTGGAAGTAGCGGAGCTCAGGTCACACACACATGCTACATTTACTCGTCTTCTTGCCACGCAGTCTTTTGTTGACATTGCAGAAAGTCCTCCTTTGATGTGTAGTCATACCTATGATTTCATTGTAACCCCGGCACACACACACACACGCACACACACACGAACACACACACACACTCAAGCACCTACTTCCAGGACCGGACGGCCCCTTACGAGGACAACGTCTATGCGACCATTCACGCCCGCTATCGGTCATTTGGTCTTGTGGAAGATGTAGACTAGCCTCACGTCTATGTATCCAATGGATTAGGTGCGACCAGTATAAGAACGTTGACGACGAGCATTAGACGCGCGCACTGACAGCAGGGCCTAGGCAGGTAGGAAGAATCAGTACCTTTATACCGAACCTTTGACTCTGCTAAGGATCCAGGAGGATTTTGGTGGGCGGTGTAACAGCCGGTCGTGGAATATCCCCCTTTTTTCCCTCGCGATTCAGTGTTTTCTCCCAACATCACTCATTTCCATACACTATTGACTTGTCTTTACGAACTGGTTGTTTTTCTGGACCAATTGTTGTTTGTTCGCGCCCAGAGCGCTACTTTGACACATCCTTGCTCAGGACCTGCGTGACGCACGTGCTGTCTGCTCACACGCTGCTATTCGGTTTCTCGTGGTTGAGTCCTTGTGATCGTATTATTGAGGTTTGTATATTGTTTATGTCATTGCTTATCTTAATAATCTAGTATCGTAGAATTATCACGGATAATCGCCTTCTGATTTCGGGATCCGTTGCGAATTTGGCTACGCATTGCTCAAACGTTCGTAACAGGGCGTAAGGGGTTTGAGAGACAGTGGGGCCTTCCGGACCATGCCAAAATACGGGACAAAACCGTGGCCAAATGAAAGCAGTGGCACTTTAGTCCACCCTGTATCAGTCACCGCGGTGGATTATAGGAAAGACTGACACAACCGACCAGAAAAATGCTCACGAATGTTTTCTGACGTCAAGACCTTAATGGTGGGATGCAGAATACTCTACTGATTGAAGCAGAACACATACCGACCAAATGCCTCCTAGTGCCGGTTGTCCTGGATTTGGTAGACCAAGCGGCTGTCGCCCGCGGTGGTCTGTTATTGTTGCGGTCAAATGTAGGAGCACTCACTCCGAAATTTCCACGTGGAAAGTACATAACAGGATGAAAACGAGCAAACCGCTTGACACAGACTTTCTGGAAACATTGGACGAGCGAGTATTTACCGACACTACAGATTCGACGGATGTGGATCACCAAATAAAGGTTTTTTAGAAGTGGCTATGTCGTCATCGATGTACAGGGTACACTACCACAAAGACAAGTGGCCTATTGGAGTGATGAACGGTAGTGGTACTGAAAGCGATGGCCTCATACCCACCGTGGTGGTGAGAACGACCACAAGAGACGTGTTGCTAAGCATCTGCGAGGAGCTTCTGTCTGGGCGGAATTGTGGCCAGGGCTGCAGCGGTTGCCATCCTCATTCGTACTTTTACCACGTTTATTGTTCAACTGAACGCTGACTGCCAAGCGCGGTGGCCATTTGACCGTTGCTCTTGCGCACGCTCTCACGCACGCTCCTAAATATACGCTAACCACTATCTCTCCCTATTGCCTTCTCGTTCTCACAGGGCGTGGAGAATACCGTTATGGTTAACATATTCGTACAGTGCTGAGCATTAGAGTAACGTGCAGGTGGTCCACGCAGTACAAAGGACCGAAGCACGCGTTCACTAAGGAAACCGCGAACTAAAGTCTAACCAACCTTACAGGGCTACTTCGAAGCGACAGACCAATTTCAAAACTAGCTAATGAAATAAGTTCCCAAACCCGTGACTCCGAATGACGCTGAATTTATTTCATTTACCTCTCATGTATCTAACCGAAGATTCCTGACCACTTACACAACTATAAAATCACATTTAAGTCTAATTTGGTGAGATGTTCACAATTTACAATGGGGCTAATTTGTTGACACCACAAATCAGCCCATGACTCGAAGTTGTTTGTGAAGCGGCGGGGACTCTGGATCGACCATTTGTTCACGGTTTGTAGAAATATCTCTGTTTCTGAAATGCTTCCTGTTTTATCGTTAGCCAGTCTGTGTTCAAGTTGATATGTGTTTTGTCCCAGACTCATTACTGAAGCGATAACTCCACGAACTGGACTTTCTAACGCTTCAAGCACCTTATGATTACTTCGACTCTTCATCGAAAATTCTCAGCCTTCATTTGGCTTTGCGTTTTGCTTCTGCTCAGGAAACTGCCTGCACATGCCGACTGCACCAAAGCATGTATCTCCACACTTTTTTAAAGAAGCGTACTATCGCCAGATGAAGATTCAAGATCCTGATGCTTGAAGCAGACTCCCAAGAAATTCTGCAGGGGAGCCTGCAACTAACCAGCAGGAGACCAAACCCACGGCAAACTATATATGCATTGACCTTAGGATCTTTGTAGGGAAAGGGGAATCACTATCCCTACCTACGCCTTAGACGCTGACTTTTATGAGAGGGCTTGTTGGGCGGTGCAACTTATATTTGCAGAAATCCCCCCGGTCACTGTCAAATACTTGCACCGATTAGACAGCGATTTATTCTTGTTGAACCAGTATATAGCAAGCGCCACATCTGAGCAACTGCTTGTATTTCACTCACGAGTGCCACGGCATCCTTCTGGTTTGACCTCTGACAGTGACGACGGTCAAGGCTGACAGCGACCTTTGCCAAATTCTCGTTCTCATTGTTAAACTTTGTGGCCGTATAGTTGAGGTTTGTAAATAATAGACAAGCATACAGTTCGTTATTCAGCACCGTAGAATCAGCCCACCGACCTTGTTATAACTTTCGTATTCTTTAATTTGGCTGCGGTTTACTCCCAACCAGAATAACCATTACTCTGTCGCTCTCGAATCCCATTCGTTCATCGGCGATCAAGAAGTATTCCTCCAGTTTTCTTACCATAGGTTTTCATATTACTTTCTTGCCTGCGTTCACTACAGTTAACAGCATACTATCAAGCCGGTAATTTATTACCTGGTCTCTCAGATCTACCCTTTGAGCGGTCAGTTTGCCCTCCAGTTAGGAGCCCAGCCTTTCTGAGAGATTTGTTTTGCAGCGTGGCAAAGTCCTCTGCTAGGGTCCGAGCCGGCTGGCTGGGTTCCATCCGGTTCTGAGGCTTGCTTTTGTCAAATCATCTAATACTAACAGCACCCCGCCAGATGTTAGTAGTTTCTTCCGTGTGAGTAGTCCTAGGCCGTCCTGGGATCAATGAATGCCTTCTGTCATCAATCCTGTGTACCCTGTCGAAATGTTCTCGGAGGACCTTTGCCTTCTGCTCTATTTCATCAGTCTGATTTCTGTTCCTAGTTCTCTCACCCTCGTAATTTGCTCCCGTGTTTGCCTGGGCTTGGACGTAGCTGGAGAATGCCTTGGGGCAATTTTTGGCTGCCTGCTGCTGTCTGCATAATGGCGCATTAAATGGCCTCACCAAATGTTCTTGGTTCAGCATGCGTGTCTAATAGACCAGTTATAACTTCCTATCGGACAACCTGAGTGGCATCCCATAGTCTGAGATATGTACGAAAAATCCCACGAAACACACTGAGAACAAAAATGCTTGGCGAACAGGATCGTCTACAGCTATTCGCACTCACACCAATACATTACGGTAAATGACTGAAAGCAACAAAAGGGAATGATCATCCAGGTCCGTCCGAGCACGTGGGCACGCGTGAAATTGATCACAGCGACGAATGTAAGACTGGTCGCACACTTGTTCGGGAACAAGCAGTGGGCCATGGAAGCTGAAGTGCTCGCACAACTTGGTCTTTCTATTGAGGCACTTTCCCATCGGATCCACTGTGTTAAGCCAGTTAAGTCGAAGCAGATTTCCCAAGCCATCTCTTGTTCAGCAGACCGCGGATGTTGGGAAGCCTGACGACAGTGTTGTCTCGGTTTACTAATACTCCGTTCGCTAGTTGACCTAGCTTGGCGACGGCGACAGGGACACTGTCCTCGGCAGCCTCCATCGGACTTGGCGGCGCCTTTCCTGCACCCGAAAACACTTATTCACCAAATCGGTTTCCCGTTATCCTTAAAGTTAGAGCCATCATGCCAGTGATTCTTTATTTCTTCCATAATCCACAGAATCAAGATCGCAGTGCAGCCACACCTACTCTCCTTCGAGTCTGTAGGATCTTTGTAACACAGATCTCCCTGGCCTCAGAGCGGGACACTCTTCCAGCGGACGGGACGTTCAGTGTCACTGGCTTTTCCGATTCCGGAAACTGATCCTACTTGTGCCCACTCCGCAGTCTCCACTTCCGCAAGGACATCAAGTTTTGCTATTGTACCTCAGCGACTCCCGAGGCGATTGTCCGGATTTGCCCTTGCCGTAGCCTCCTTCAGTCTCAGGCAGTTCACCGTCAGGCAGCACTGTTTATTTTATTGCAGCTTTCTTCGTGAGCGATCAGCAGCTCATATCCAGTTTCATTTTCTTTCAAACATGGCGGTGCCCAATGAGTTGAGTATCATACTTTTGCTACTATCCCGCGCTGGTTTTGCCAGACCGGTTTTAGTATCGATGCCGCTGGGCTCCGCCTTATAGCGGGCAGGCCTAGGTTGTTGATTATTATGTTGGCTGCCTTTCTTTACGTTTGGGTCAAGGACAGATGGTGATACCTCCTTCGTATATAATACATATGACGGAATGGAAACCAGCATCCCGTTACCAAAAAGCGGCGAGTCTTTGGGATCAAAGAGGGATGCAGCTTCTGACGAGGTCATGGAGCCCCAGTGCCTAGTTTGATTTTCTGGTCCTGCGGGGATTGATATTTCTCTGCAATATATGCACGGCACCTTAAGTAATTAAGTGGGAGACTTTTGTGTGTCTTCCCAAACACCGTTGTGAACCACGCGAAAGTCGTTGTGGACCCAGCTGTTCTTTTTCACTGCTTGGGAATGCCTCAGCCCTGAAATGTGCAGCTTGAGAGCACTCGAAACACACGGTTGGAACTTCATTACCTTAGGGGGCATTTATGTGATGGTATTATTCCTCTGCTTGACACGAACCAACCAAATATAAATCCGCACTGAATGACTGCCTGGTGGAGCCTAGTATCTCAAGGAGAGTCTGCTCCCTGACTGATTCACTAGAAGATTGCAACATTTGAAGATTGCCGTAAAAGCTAATCAATGTGGTGACGAGAACACCGACCCACAGAAATATGGTATCCGACGGAGGCATGATGATCTGAAAGCAGAGATGCCCGCTGGACCTCAACACTAAAAGGCTGTGAAACTTAGGACCATCCACAGTTGTTGACTAGTTCGTGTTTAGTCTTATCGTACGCGATATTCCCGGTCCGCTTCATGATTTTGAGACAGAAGTTACCTACGCCATGAAGATGCCTCACCATATATTTCCCAGACCAGAATAACGGCAACAAAGTTTGTCCATTGCTGTGGCCCTAAAAACATGCCAGATAAACTATTAAAGACCTTCTCGCTTATCTCCTACCTTGATTTTTTAGTGGTGCCCGATGAACTCGAAGATAATATTCTAGGAAACAGCTTCCTTATTCACTGTCCATTCAAAGACCTCTGGCTGGTTAACCAGGTTCCTTACGATATGGTGGCGTATGATGATTTGGTTAATGGAGAATGTGAATGGATCTGTTTCGGAGTCTCGTCTCCGGTTGCAATTCATTTCCGGAAAAAATACCGACCCAGGCCAGCTGCTTTCAAGAAAATCGCGGGCAGCCTACCGGCAGCTTGAAACTAGGACGGTTAGACTCGGAAATGAAGAACGATTCAATTGCTTGACTGACCACATTAATAAACACCTCCGACAGAGGTCTAGCCCTATGCTTGAGTACTGTACCATTGAAGCCGTCCGATCGAGAAGTTTTGGTGAACTTGGTGAACCAAAGTATCTTGAAATGTTTGTTGCTTGGGAACTTCCCATATTCCGAATTGTTAGCTTGTTATAAAATTGGAGAACGGTATAAGCGTTTTACGCATGAGAAGTTTTGATGAAAATAACAATCTTTGGTGGGGTAATTTCCAGTATATGGATTGAAAATATAAAACAAGACGAAAATGGAATGATTTCACCTTATTTGAATGCAAATTGGAATTTAACCTACCGATAGCTTCACCCACCTTGTTTCTCTTCTCCGTACCATAATAAATCGAATAATCAGCAGAAACATATTGGTTCTCATTTGTAATGTAAAGCCTCTGTTCCTTTCTGTTCTTTTTCAAGGTAGGTTACTGTGTGAGAAGAAACTCAGTAGACGGTTGTAAGAATGTGTTGGTTTCAAGTGCTCTTGCCAAACGAGCGATCTTCTTTGCTCTTGACCAGGTGGATACGGGCATATCAGTACCCAAATAACATCTACTCATTTCATTTGTCCAGGCGGGAATTCCGTAGGAATTGATCTGACTATTTCTCGTGCATAATAACCACAAAAAGATACCCGCTTCTCCAATGGTTTGCATTGTAATGAGCAGCTCTTGTCCGTGCCTGCACAATGCAGATCATGATCGATCACTTGGATGTTCATCTCGTTCAACAGCCACAAACCTGGTACCACTGGTTGCGTTCGTTTTCTCTCTGTCGAGTATAATTTTCAACTTAATATTTCGTATTCGTATTAGGATTAGCAGATGGAGCGGCAGATGCAACATGAGAGCATATTGACTGACTACGCCGCATAATATACCACTGAATGATCTCAAATTCTGAACAAACTTTGAGAGACATTTGAGCAAGGCTTATGAACGTGTCCTTGTTCCGGTCACAGCGAAATATCGACGAAATTACCTCTAGCGAACAAATGGAGAAGATGCTAGCCGATGGACAGATGCGACAATGTATTCTATATAAAGTGGTACGGAAACAGTACCGATACAAGAAATACACGGAATGCAAACGATCGCAACGACGAATCAGAAAACGAAGAGCGAGCCTAGACAGTCAGCGCGAAACCGAAGTAAGGGTTATTTAAAACAAGGTCAGAAGAAACCTCGGAATAGTTAGTTCAGTTAAACATACGCGACCGAACAAAACGGTGAGGTCGAAATCAGACGTCAGAAAAAACCGTGGGGAAAATAAATCCAACATGGTGTCCAGAAAACGGTCGAGGCCACTAGAAAGCTATCTTATTTTGCACATGTAAAAACAGTCTAGGTTCACAGGAATACTCACCAGTAGGCAAAATATCAATACATCCATGTGTGCATCAGGCATTTGGCCTGTTGTCTAGGCCTTAAATTCTGCACTCTGACAAAATTCGCGCCTGTAAAATGTATCGTATTATCAAGCTCACTGAGAGGTAACATTAGCATGTAATCCATAACTCAAAGGTCCAAAATAACTAAGTCTTGTTCATTATTTATGGTGTCAATTGTCCAGATTGCGTCCCGACGGCCTGATCACAAGGAATTAAAAAGTCAGCGTCATCAATATCGTGTCCTTCCGGATAAAATGGACAATTAAAACGTATTTAGTTGAGTAGATAAATGGGTAGGTTAACAGTTTCAACATTTTCAGAGGTAATGTGGTAGTGGGATCTCTGGTGAACAGAAACATCAAAATCCTATATTTTTGGAATTTCCGTTTTGATTAGGAGATTTGTGGTAATCATATGTTTGACCATGTGATTTGCTATCGGATAGTCCACCAAATATTGCCCTTCATCATACAAGTTCTACAGTGTGCACCAGAACACACTGTGGTAGATTTTCTCAATAATCTCAGGATTTCCTCGAACTCCCTCTTTTAATGAAACTAATTTATCAGAAAAAACGGTATATGAAAAACAACATCGATTTGCTTCTTTCTGGTGGCCCTTATCCTACTATTTCCTGACAATAAGGCCTTCTCTATCGGCTGGATACACCAAACTTCGATCGGTGGCGCAGAGCTGCATTTGACACTTCGGAGGGCGGAGGTTCTAAATCCTCGAACGACGGTATTTTTCGTGGTAGGAGGAAATCCATTGTGTCTCGGCTGGTGACCACATCTGACATATTGGGACCTTATGCGGTCCCCCACTTCAAGCCGAACAGTCTGGTTTCCGGTTATCTTTAAAAGTGCACTGGGCTTATGTGGCCATGGGACCTTATATTGCGTAAACTGGCCAAGGGAAGAACACGATACGACTGTTGAGCATGGTCTTGATTGTTGTTCCTGAAATGAGACTGGTATACCGATTTTGAGTTGGTTTTGCTCGATATGGTCGCAGATGATACGTATGGCCTCCCTGAAGGGGAAAACCGTGAACAGTGATTGGACATCAAATGAAGCCGTGCGTTTCCCTTTCACAATGATCTGCCCATGAACTGTACTATTTCGAAACTTTCTTTGATAGTGTCTCTGGCCATTCAATCATGAACTGGTTCAAGCAATTTCAACACCCATCTCGCCAATTCGCAATGTGATGAATTTATCATCTATAGAATTTGCCTAAGTGAAACTTCTGGTTTGTGTAGTTTCGGTGGACCATGCAGATGTGGATTTTGAGGTTCTTTTGGCTTTAAATGTTGATGTGTGGTTTCACTGGTAAAATGTCCTTCTAGTAGACAGTGCGCTTCTGCCGATACCTCTTGTTCTAGTTCATCAGGTTCATAGCAGTTATCTTGGCGCACAAACTTGCTGGGATAGTCAAGATCGGTCTTTAATTTCTCATATTCACTCCAATGAGTCAGCACGAGTCCGGAATCATTGTTTGGGCGTAAAATTATGAAGCAAGTTTGCAACTGTAGATTTTCATTAATAAAAATGCATTCAGATGTGGTGAGTGACTAATGTCTGGACGATGTTACCAGTTACTGTGGCTCCAAGCCAACCAGCTCTACTTGGAACCAATTCTGCGCATCTTTTTAAGTGGGTTTGAATATTTTCAGTTATTCGAATAGATATTTGAATTGTGCTTGTGTCTAATTATGGTGCAGTTAGGTGTTTGCGGTTTCAATGTGACTGTGAACCTATTTACCTTTTAATGGCAGGGAAACCCCATTTGGCACCGTGCAAATTTCTCACCATATCGCGACGTGAATTAGTTGCGGCTGTTCTTATAACACGGTTTTGAACGATATTACTCACGAGATACAAGTGCATATAGATCGCCGTATTCCATGGACAGATCCCACCATTGTTTTGCAGTGAATAAATAATGCCAGTGCCATTCGTTTCCATTGGTTGCGGCCAATAAAATCGCTCTCATAGGGAACTGTACATCACACCGTAGGTGGCGATATGTTCCGACGGATGGGAATCCAGCGGATGTTTCATTTAGAGGCGCAGTCAGGGAACTGATGCCCTAAAGGAACGTTTGGATTCAAGGTCCAAGTTGTTAGGCAATTTGATGTTTAGCGAAAGACGCCAATGTCTGTGTTTGCATTGTCTGATAAAAAATACCAGAAGTGGAAAAAAACGTTGTGTTATTCTTAGTGACTGCACTGTCTCTTTCGCAGGAACCCTCGTGTCGTGTTATGTAACTTGGATTTAACTAAAGCACGAATTAGCTGGGCTTGGAAGATTGATTATTTCCATTCTTTTATTAGGGTATGGACGGCACTACACTGTCCATTTGGGACCTATGAGAGTGAAGTACTTGGGTAATGCTTCACTCATATCAATCAGAATAACCCAACATCAATGTTTTGAAAAGGATCTGAAGTCTACGAAGAAAAACACACCGAAGGCGACAAGTATTCTGAAGCCCTTAGGAACCACCGTGTATGAAGACTTGATTTATTTAGACGGCTGTGTGCCTGTGGCACCTATCGTAACTGATTGATTGGTACTCATCCTGCCTCCAGGTTGTACAATCGCTGAACTGATTGTAAAGCAATATCACGAGGTAAACGGTCATGTTAGAGCTTCTCGCGTTTTCGCGTGAATTAAAATGGAGTTTCGGATCGTATTGTGCATGAATGTTGTACGTTAAAAACTCAAAAAATGCTCTCGTTGTTGGAAAGTGTTCCCACAATCGTGTTATCAGATTATGGCCCCGCTACCCCTGAATAGGATTCGAGAAGGTCGACCGTTTAGGGTTTGGGGGATTGAATACTTTGCCAACATTTGATATTGAAATTGATAGAAGTACGTACAAGCAATGTGGATGTTTGTTCACTTGTATTCAAATGGGGGCTGTGCATATAGAAAAGACATATAGCCTAACAACAAATGCATTTCTCGTGTCGCTTTCGAGGACCCCCTGAGGTCATGTTTTGGCGACACCGGTGCTTATTTTATCGGGGCCGGGAGAGAGTGAGAAATACTGATATTGTGATTTGATAGCGAAAATCAGTAAGTGAGATTCCAATGCGTAATGTCGACTGGTGATTTCAACCACCTGAAGCAATTCACTTCGGTGACATATGAGAAAGAATGATTTGCTCTGTTAAGCGAATAATGACAACCGTGGTAGGTGGTCAGTTTCTCACAGATGAATCACTGCTGACCTGTATCGCTGACACTGGACGGATCATCAATGTCAAGCCAATTATTCTGGTGTATGATGACCTCTCATCATCAAGAGCTCTGAGATGTAGTGATTTACTGCTGTGACATTCCAATCCAACGGACATCCATGGATAAACCACTCTTATTGAAAGGTATACGAAGTGTCGATTTCAGGTGCAGTAGTTGGTCTGTGCCAGCTGGAAAGAATGAGGACATGGATACTCACGAACGTTGCAATTGTGCCACAAATGGTTATCGCCTAAACGGGATTTGCGCATCAATGAATACATTTTGCTTTTAGGTGGAAACAGTCATAGGGGATGCAGCCAAAAGGAGTCATTGACGAACTAATTCGTGGTGCCGATGGACACGTTCGTCAAGTGGCGGTCCGTACCAGTGATGAAAATCGTTGTCGAGATGTTCGATCCGTTAGCATACTGGAAGTAGTCGAATTAAATGGAAAGAGTGAAAATAAACAGTTTTCTTGATGTAATGTGAACTCTTCCTCCGACTAGAAACATCTTTCTTAGTTAGTCGCAAATAACTTCGAAGCATCTTTTAAGCAGGTGTTCAAACTGTTTGTGATTGTTGGCCGTGTAATCAACACATACAGTGTCAAAGAACTTCCCCAACTCGAGCCAGGCAAATCGTCAGTCATCGAATCATGTTATGTTAAACTGCCTCCTGCATTGATGTTGGAATCGCACCACATACAGATTGGATCCGATCTTCCAACTCATGCAGGTTCTCGGCCTTGTGGTCCCCAGCTTATCTTTCGACATAACCACCCGGGAAATATTCCATTGGAGCTTGATTCGGAGGTCCTGCAGACCATGGTATACGTCCTTTTTCGTTCGATCCAATGCAGAGGGGACTTCCAGTCGAGCCACTGGGCTTAGTCCCTAGAAAACATAGTTTTTTAGCGAGATCAACCTTTGTTCATTTGCTTATCGCACCAACTTATCCGAAGGCTTGTTGCCCATTCCAATATCCAACTGACGGTTGCGTGTTGGGCTGCATGCAATCTGTCGAAATCCCTCTCCAATTTTTCTAATAATCTCTCAACTGCACGCGCCACTGAACTGCCCAGATTTGAATCTCTTGAATGCATCGAGGAAATTCAGACACCGACCTTCAACGATATTCTAACGATATCTACATGCAGGAGTTGCTTTGCTCCACAGTTACAGTCTTATCTTAATGGTGTTCAGATTTTCTTTTTGTCTTATAATCCAGATACAATGCCACACTAATCACAGCGTGTCCTTATCTTTCAAATTGGAAAATTCAAGCTATTCGTTTCCTTTAGATTACTCCGTAAGTCGTGCATGTATTGAAAATTCACGGTAAATCGGGAGTATTAGGGAAATCATTTAATTGATTTACTGACCACATGGCCAGAATCTGAGATAAGACAATTAGTACCACTCTGCACGAGAAATAAAGAAGAACTAAATTGTCATCTTATTCTTCTCCTACTTGAGTTACACAAGTGATCTGAATTTTCGAACCAATGGGAATCCTTCGAACACCGTGTCTACTGTTTGGATTGAATACAGAATAGAAATCATTCTTCAAATGGATCAAATGTGCTGCGTAGAAACTACAAAGAATTTTTTGTTTGGCCCTGATCGGAATATTTTATTAGTAAAGCAAGCCCTAGCTGGATTAGATGAGGTTTGCGACTGAGGCATTTCCATCTCATGAGGTGAACAGATAACGGACCAGGTGTCGTCTCGCATACAGAAGGTGCCACTGGTCTTTACCAACCTCCCTCATCGGTGATGCTGGCATGATATCCTAAAGTTCATCAACGGTCGAGTATGCACGGTCACAGGTAATTTCGTTCGTTTTTATAGTTCAGAAACACGACCGTGTGGGTATATGTTAAACCAACATTATCGGTGTTTGATCATCAATCCCTCCGTTCCATTGAGAACACCGTGTCAGCAATAGCGAAGTTTGGTTTAGGTTGTTGGTAACCATTGTTCAGTCGCTGAAAGACTTACCCAATATGAGCAGTTTTCTATCAGTAACGCCACAAAATCAATGAAGCCGCACTTTCCCTGTCGTGGATTTATGAAATACACTGATTTTAGTTGTGGTCGTTGGAAGTCGCGAAAACAGTGAGAACAGTATGATATTGCTTTGGTTGTGTCTCTTCTACTTCTCTCGAGGAATAATCCCTGGTAGATTTGAAAACACTTTGAGCTCATAATTATTGAGCTTGAGTCAAGTGGCTTAGACGTTTTCATCCATGAGGGAGATAATACCGGCGGTGTACAGGAAGCAGCTGCCATGCTCCCAGTTTATTAGGCAAACTGCATGAACTCTCTTGAAGATCGAATACTGTTGCGGTGTTCAAGACATTTGGGGTTACATAGATTAGCCAACATAATACTGACGGCAGACATCAACCAAAAGCAGATGTCAATGATACACTGTCACCTTCGTGCTCGTCTCCACGAAGATATAATTTGATGAGGATGATGATGTTAATAATACCGTTATTGACGACGAAACAGACAATGAAGTGTAAGCAGATCAGTTTGAATTTGTAGTACTGGTATCGATATTGATTCTGTGGTAATACATGTAAACTGTGAATTCGGGTCAGAGGCACTTACTAAACTGATCTTTACTCACTGTGTACAGAAAACTGTCGGCTTCTCTGACATCTGATAGAGATCGTATTTTGCAACTTTTCTTGGCTGTTCAAGCACTTCAAAAGGGATCGGAACTTGAGTTATTTGTGCACTAATAATTCGCACTCTGTTATTGCGTGGTTGTTTCGAATTATGAACAGATTCAAGCTAGAAATGTAATTCACAAGACGCGATATACACCAATCCATATAAAAAGAGCACAAAATTGATTTGTGTGTGATTTGCAGAACAGCTCTGATTTTTGATACGCCAGTTTCTGATAATTCACCGACAAACATTTTACCTATTAGGAGGTTCATTGTTGTGAAATGGTTTATATGACTTGAGTCACGTGCTCGAAACGGAAATGGTGGGGACATACAGGATGCAACGACCTAGTCACTTCCGGACTCGTGCTGACTCATTGGAGTGAATATGAGAAATTAAGGACCGATCTTGACTATCCCAGCAAGTTTGTGCGCCAAGATAACTGCTATGAACCTGATGAACTAGAACAAGAGGTATCGGCAGAAGCGCACTGTCTACTAGAAGGACATTTTACCAGTGAAACCACACATCAACATTTAAAGCCAAAAGAACCTCAAAATCCACATCTGCATGGTCCACCGAAACTACACAAACCAGAAGTTTCACTTAGGCAAATTCTATAGATGATAAATTCATCACATTGCGAATTGGCGAGATGGGTGTTGAAATTGCTTGAACCAGTTCATGATTGAATGGCCAGAGACACTATCAAAGAAAGTTTCGAAATAGTACAGTTCATGGGCAGATCATTGTGAAAGGGAAACGCACGGCTTCATTTGATGTCCAATCACTGTTCACGGTTTTCCCCTTCAGGGAGGCCATACGTATCATCTGCGACCATATCGAGCAAAACCAACTCAAAATCGGTATACCAGTCTCATTTCAGGAACAACAATCAAGACCATGCTCAACAGTCGTATCGTGTTCTTCCCTTGGCCAGTTTACGCAATATAAGGTCCCATGGCCACATAAGCCCAGTGCACTTTTAAAGATAACCGGAAACCAGACTGTTCGGCTTGAAGTGGGGGACCGCATAAGGTCCCAATATGTCAGATGTGGTCACCAGCCGAGACACAATGGATTTCCTCCTACCACGAAAAATACCGTCGTTCGAGGATTTAGAACCTCCGCCCTCCGAAGTGTCAAATGCAGCTCTGCGCCACCGATCGAAGTTTGGTGTATCCAGCCGATAGAGAAGGCCTTATTGTCAGGAAATAGTAGGATAAGGGCCACCAGAAAGAAGCAAATCGATGTTGTTTTTCATATACCGTTTTTTCTGATAAATTAGTTTCATTAAAAGAGGGAGTTCGAGGAAATCCTGAGATTATTGAGAAAATCTACCACAGTGTGTTCTGGTGCACACTGTAGAACTTGTATGATGAAGGGCAATATTTGGTGGACTATCCGATAGCAAATCACATGGTCAAACATATGATTACCACAAATCTCCTAATCAAAACGGAAATTCCAAAAATATAGGATTTTGATGTTTCTGTTCACCAGAGATCCCACTACCACATTACCTCTGAAAATGTTGAAACTGTTAACCTACCCATTTATCTACTCAACTAAATACGTTTTAATTGTCCATTTTATCCGGAAGGACACGATATTGATGACGCTGACTTTTTAATTCCTTGTGATCAGGCCGTCGGGACGCAATCTGGACAATTGACACCATAAATCATGAACAAGACTTAGTTATTTTGGACCTTTGAGTTATGGATTACATGCTAATGTTACCTCTCAGTGAGCTTGATAATACGATACATTTTACAGGCGCGAATTTTGTCAGAGTGCAGAATTTAAGGCCTAGACAACAGGCCAAATGCCTGATGCACACATGGATGTATTGATATTTTGCCTACTGGTGAGTATTCCTGTGAACCTAGACTGTTTTTACATGTGCAAAATAAGATAGCTTTCTAGTGGCCTCGACCGTTTTCTGGACACCATGTTGGATTTATTTTCCCCACGGTTTTTTCTGACGTCTGATTTCGACCTCACCGTTTTGTTCGGTCGCGTATGTTTAACTGAACTAACTATTCCGAGGTTTCTTCTGACCTTGTTTTAAATAACCCTTACTTCGGTTTCGCGCTGACTGTCTAGGCTCGCTCTTCGTTTTCTGATTCGTCGTTGCGATCGTTTGCATTCCGTGTATTTCTTGTATCGGTACTGTTTCCGTACCACTTTATATAGAATACATTGTCGCATCTGTCCATCGGCTAGCATCTTCTCCATTTGTTCGCTAGAGGTAATTTCGTCGATATTTCGCTGTGACCGGAACAAGGACACGTTCATAAGCCTTGCTCAAATGTCTCTCAAAGTTTGTTCAGAATTTGAGATCATTCAGTGGTATATTATGCGGCGTAGTCAGTCAATATGCTCTCATGTTGCATCTGCCGCTCCATCTGCTAATCCTAATACGAATACGAAATATTAAGTTGAAAATTATACTCGACAGAGAGAAAACGAACGCAACCAGTGGTACCAGGTTTGTGGCTGTTGAACGAGATGAACATCCAAGTGATCGATCATGATCTGCATTGTGCAGGCACGGACAAGAGCTGCTCATTACAATGCAAACCATTGGAGAAGCGGGTATCTTTTTGTGGTTATTATGCACGAGAAATAGTCAGATCAATTCCTACGGAATTCCCGCCTGGACAAATGAAATGAGTAGATGTTATTTGGGTACTGATATGCCCGTATCCACCTGGTCAAGAGCAAAGAAGATCGCTCGTTTGGCAAGAGCACTTGAAACCAACACATTCTTACAACCGTCTACTGAGTTTCTTCTCACACAGTAACCTACCTTGAAAAAGAACAGAAAGGAACAGAAGCTTTACATTACAAATGAGAACCAATATGTTTCTGCTGATTTTTCGATTTATTATGGTACGGAGAAGAGAAACAAGGTGGGTGAAGCTATCGGTAGGTTAAATTCCAATTTGCATTCAAATAAGGTGAAATCATTCCATTTTCGTCTTGTTTTATATTTTCAATCCATATACTGGAAATTACCCCACCAAAGATTGTTATTTTCATCAAAACTTCTCATGCGTAAAACGCTTATACCGTTCTCCAATTTTATAACAAGCTAACAATTCGGAATATGGGAAGTTCCCAAGCAACAAACATTTCAAGATACTTTGGTTCACCAAGTTCACCAAAACTTCTCGATCGGACGGCTTCAATGGTACAGTACTCAAGCATAGGGCTAGACCTCTGTCGGAGGTGTTTAATAATGTGGTCAGTCAAGCAATTGAATCGTTCTTCATTTCCGAGTCTAACCGTCCTGGTACTATCATTCCCATACCAAAAGGGTCCAGTAACCCAACAGGATCCAAGAAATTTCACGCAGTTGTATTTTTTTGTCGGAGTTGAAATCGTTTGAATATGCTGTACTTCATGGCTTTCGAAACCCTGTCAGAAGTCCAACTGACGAATTCCAATTTGTGTATAAATCCTGGCGGTTCACGTATGAGGAAGTAGCTTAGAGGTCCGTTTCATTGCAGAATCAATAAATTATTCGTGAAAATATATCAGGCTTGCCTTCGACGATCACACACCAACATGTTATGGTTTACAGCAAACGTCGCTTCTTAAAAAAATTAGGATCCGACTTCCGCTCATGTACTCAATTAACTAATTGGCAGACTTCATCTCAGGAACAAATAAATGTATCAAAGTTGGAAGAAATGCTTCTACGTATCTGATAAGCAGTGACAATGTTCTTCCATGAGCTGTTCGTTCTCAAGACCTATTGAACACTTACACCAGTCACTTAGTTTTAACTACTCAGCTCGTCTATTCAAGTAAGCCAATGACGTTGTTTTGACTCAGTCTATCTCTCAGTAGTCTGATTTCTTTTCAGTTTCAAGAAAATATTTCACATGTAAAAACAGTCTCGAGTGGTCTGGTCTTCTGATAAACAATCACACATGTCAAGATTGCATTCATTCCACTGTGAGATCACGTTTTATCGGAGACAACGCCACTATTAAACATGCTCCTCGTACACCTGTAAACGATAGGAAATATCTCGGTTTAGGAAATACAATATGGGTGTATGAAAACAGGCATTGTTGTCTCGAGAAATCGTCCAATGCCATTTCAAATTCGTGAAATCCATCAGTTTAATGGTCCGCAGTCTGTAATTTCTTCATTCGTATACCTGTGAATCCTTCCCATGTTTCTATATTGTTCTGTCAGAGTGATTTCTCGTCTGTTGAAAAAGAGACAAAATCTCTACATAATCGGTCGTTTTTCTGGGCTTATGTGGTAAGCATATACCATCATCCATTTAATTTGCCGAAAATATCGTTGCGGACTGTTTCATCCAGTGTGATAATAAGTTCAGAGAAATCAATTCAATGAATGGATTGGTAATTCAGGCACTGGTCAAGAATGCGGCGTGAATATTGTTTTTGTATTACTGAGGATTGGTGCAGTGTATTGGGGGCACATAACAAACCAATGTGGTTGGGACTTGTGTCCTATGTATCACTGAATAGGACATCCTGGAGCGCTATGTTCGCTAAGGGAAGTAGTTGGTAGTAGAGATCAATGAAGTTTGCCAGTCCATGACATGATATGAAATGGAGGTATGGAAAGCCATGTGAATTGTTTTAGACTTACTGGGTGTGGTCCCACATAGGGGTTAATTGCATTTGAGTAGCGCTTTTGTAAATGCATTTTTAATATAATTGATAGAATTATTCATAGTTATCTCCTTATACTTTTGTACCATTGGTTGTTTGAGTTCCAGTTGAGATTCCAGTTGTGAGATAGAAGCGAGAACTACGACTTTGATGTCGTCAAAGTTATGGTTTTCAAGTGCGTAGAAAAGATGGTTTCATTATTGTGTAACGTGGAGACGAAATAGGGAATGAATGCACCGATATGCCGAAGGGGTTCTTTCTGAATCACCTCGAATCCCCTATGAATGCAAGTCCAATTTGCCCATCAGACAGCACATAAACCTTTCAGAAATTGGACTTCTTGAAGCTGTGTGCTTTAAATCATTATAAATTATTATTCATTCCTTCCAAACATCGATTCCCATCAGCTTATCTCTCTTGGTCCTTTCGAGCGATTTTATTCACCCAAATGCTCATTTTGTTATCGTGAAACATAATTCGGACATCGGGTATCAAAAATGAAGGAAATGAACCGATTGGACGATGGGGACCAGTTTTTTTCCAAACAGGTTTATTCCGCACTTACTATTTTGAGTGATGACACTCGACTGGGACATCAGAACAGTCGGTATCAAAACAAGTGATTGTCATTGTCCCACTTGTGATAAAATATTGTACGCTCCATAGATTTTGCACACTGGATGATAGAAAATCAGAAAGATAATCGATAATCTCGACTACTGCAATTGACTTATTCGTGTCCATAGAGTAGCGGTGTTATCTGTGTCACGACAGATATTCTGTTGATGACTGTCAATTGCGTGGGGTTAGTGATCGCGAAACATTATTTTATGTGGACGACCTGGATAGATTCAAAAGTCGAAATTGTTACTTCTGAGCAGATAATGTGGTGTTGATTCGTGCGAATTGAGACTCAATCGGCGGTGGCCGACATCTGGCCTTTTGACATTTTTTGCTGATCTTACATTGAAATTTTATATGGGAAGAAAGACTCAATTTGTATTGATCGAATGGTCCGATTCTATCTATTGTTGTATGAATAGACAAAATTTCACATGCGCAGAACGGGTTAGCGATGCTGAATGTGATTTTTTGTAAGAGAAAGGAGTTTGTATGTAAAACGTGCCTACTCGAGTTCAGTATTGTTCCTGCCACGTGTTCATCCTTCTGGTCGAGGCTGACAGCTTGTTGCATGTCTGCTTCATTTCTCACTAGGAATCATGTGTGACGAATTTTCACCGCGGCACACGTGTTTGTTGGACTTATTAGTTCCACAAAATTCTCACTTTATGTTTCCACAATACTCATCGAGCAGAAAAATGGATTGAAGATTTCCCTTAAATATTACAATAATTCCCACTTCCTAGAGATTCTGTTCTTGGTAAAATAATATAATATGCGAACAACATATGAAGAAACCAAACTAGAACATACCCAACGATTACTTTTTCTTCTTCAACCCCATTTGAGTACAAGTGATCACAATGACTCCACAGTATGACGGCCCATTCAGATCAAATCTTACTGACCCGCCGTAATGATGTTCATTAATGCGGTACTGGAGACTATGTGCGGTCAAGTTTATTGTCGGCACCAACTTGGTCAGAACTAGACACTGTGTGAGCAACGTTAATTAGAACCGTTTCACACACAAATAACTGAACATCTTAATTCACCAATACTGAATCAAAACAAATTGTACGGGTGTTAACTAGCCGCACACAGATAATTAGGCACAGCCTTTGAGGGACAGGCAACACAGAGATTCACAAAACTGATACCTCGAACGGCAACGACACTGTTGATCACTACGGGATCCTCCAACCGTCATCGCTAAAAAAGACGGCGGAATTGAGCATTTTCAGCGACGACCAGCACCAGCTTAATTAGGTCACTGATATTACCGTCTATATTGTCTGTTTGGACGATCTTACAAAAAACGTCAAATGACCAGTCGGGAAGGCAAGAACACGATGGAAACTACTATTACGGAGTGAATCGAAAAATCCAGTTACTGAGCTACCAAACTGTGTTTCAGAAAAAAAGTATTTTGGATGGAAATGGCGTGGTTCAAATGCAGAAGAAAGGGGACTTTCCATAAACATGACTACATTTGGACGGTTTTTGCCATCCCGGTTTTATCAAGGACGCGTTTATTCGAAATTAAAATAAGCTCTCCCATGTAATATTTTCATGAGTAACTGAATGATAAAGAGGTATAAATATATATCATATCGAAAATGTCAGCCCTGGAATCATTTACAGGCATAGTTAGCAAGATCGCGATACAGTGATTTAGCGGTTTGCATGAATACATGTAAGTGAAGGCAGATAAGACAAACTGAAAGTGTAATACCTAATGCAGTCCGGATGAGCATCACAAACCTGCGTCAATCAGCAAACAAACGTGTTACTCACAGGAAGTTCAATGCTGATTTTTTGTTTCTCGTTGAATATTCTCAGCAGTTCCCTTAATAAACTTCGGAAGTCGGGAATTAGAAAACAAACAAAAAATGAAAATTCTCAATTTCGACTTCTCAAACTGTTTTTTTTTAACCGCAATCACATATGTAAAATGTTGTTCACCAACTGAATTTGCACTGTTCACCTCTGCGGAAATAATTATGAGAACTTTCTTCTATCAAAGCACTGCACGTTGGAAAGTTCTGTAACATTTTGAATTCCCGATTTGTGTGGTTTTGTTTAAGCTCGAATTCAACGTTAGGAAGGTGATTATGTTTTATAACGTAGGCAAAGCTAGATGTTGCTCTCCAATCAAGTCGGATCTTTATTCGAGAAATTATCGATACCAGAGTTCTTGAGATTCGACATTTTAGGCTCGATTTTTCTGAGCAACTGCTAATTACTTAAGTCTAACTTCACTAGTGTTTGGAATCAGAGGTCAAGTTCTGGATCAAGTATTGAATTTAAACAGATTAAAGTGGCTGCAGCATATGTTACACATGCCCACCGACAGGCGTTTTCAGCGAATACTGTTCACAGAAGTTATTATTGGCACGAAAAAACCGAATCCTATATAATAGAATAATGGAATTGCTTTTTGACGTAGACAAAGCTAGATGTTGTGCTCCAGCCAAGTCGGATCTTTATTGAAGAACTTATCGATACCAGGGTTCTTCAGATTCGATATTTTAGGCTTCATTTGTCTGTCTCCTGGCTAAGTAGTCACAACTAATCATCACGTCAATGTTTGTCATTTACTTCACGATACGACATTTCGATTTGGTTTTACCAAAGAGTACACAGACTATAGAAGGAAGTAAGGTCGTTGCCTACTCAGTTGTGAATGAATAAAAAGAATGAATAATCTGGTAAAAACACCAAATTTACTGAAAGGAAAAATATTTTACTGACTCAGAATAAGGATTGTTCAGTGTTATGCTCCGATTTCAGCCAGTAAGAGAAACCATTGGACTTGGTGCTTGTGTTAAATTGATGAACTATCACACACATAAGGGCAAAACACCTAACATATTTTTAGGATGAAAAGACCACAATGAAACAACAAATAGCGAGGCGATCACTGGATGTAGCACAAAACCGTAATGGCAGCAAAACATATCTTCAGATTGTGAGAATAGAATAGATCTAAATCTTGTTAGACAGAGCAATAAGGTTTTGCAATGAATGTGTTTTGGGGCTAGATAAATCACCATAGCGGAATTAACTGTCAACATTTGAATGACTCATCCAAGTGAAGTATATACCAACCTAGTCTTGAAAGAGAAAACCCAGCAGGAATTCGTGTGAATATTCCAAAATATAATTTTGGTATTCGGGCTGATTTGCAAGCGTTCCATCCATGTCATTTGTTACAGTCGTTTCCAATAAAAGTCATACGATAGTAGTTACAATCAACAACATAATATTTTGTTGCTCTCCTGTTAGAGTAACAGAAGCCGCAAGCGTCGATCGCACGTGCAATAAAACTTGTCAGCCTGACGAAATCGTTCGATTCGAGTATTTCCACAACTAAAATCGATGTACCGAGCAAATTCCAGACATATTTCGTGTACTTCTCTTTCACAATGAGAGCTTAATCACACACAAACACGCACACACACACACACACAGACACGTGAGTACACAGACGGAAGAAGTATTTTCATTCAGCGCAAAAATTGAGATGCTTGGAATCCTGCAGGCTACAGGCTAACCGATGAAAGTCCTATGCAAACCTACAGAGTTATTACACGCATGCACTACTGAGCCTTCTGAAAATGCTGAAAGTTTTCCTCGATCTTGTTATGCCCAAGGATTTGTTTCCTTCTTCACGCGTACACCATTTCCTTTTAGCAGAACCACTCAGATTCCAGTTAGGTTACTTCATTATTCGTAATGGCTTGCGTTTGTGTTTTTGGTCAGGCCGGCAAAGTAGAGTTGTAGGTGCCCTTGGTGGTGTAGACCCAAACTAAAATAAAACACAGAATCGTTGGTATTGCCAAAACATTGCCACATGTCTCCAGTAAAATTTCGATGAAACAGTGTGAAACTACTGTTGATGCATGACCCCAGATTATTTCAATTCTGTTCTCTGATAACAGAAGAAACGAAACTCGTTTGAAAGAAAGAAATTATTTTAATGATTATCATGACAACCAAACACTTGATTTGTCACTCCATTTAGTTTTGAATTATAGATTATTGTAAGGAAAACTGAATCGTTGTTGAAGCTGTGCACCTACCATTGCAATAAAGATGACGAATTTTGTGTCTCTTTTCTTCATACACATAAGCTATTTCCATATTTTTCTCTTTGATGAGTTTGAAAAGAAGAGTACTTGGTGGAGAATGCGAGCGCAAAGTGCTGGAATTACAACAGACACGGCGCCAAAAAAATATTGATCGGAAAGTGCCATACGTTGATAATAATCACATATCGCCTTTTCTGCTTGTTTTGTGTATCCGTTACTGAATTTAAGATGAAAAACAATAATAAAAGTGGTTTATTTATAATGGAGATTTTAAAACCATGGAAAACGTGTGCTACTAACAATGTCGATGATGGCAATTTGTCTTTCCTTCATTCGTCACACAATAGAAGCAACAATATTTTCAGTTAAATAAACCATCCGTCCACAGTTTCCCCATAGCCATAGGGTGTTAGAATATAAATCAAACGGAAAAAAAGTGAACAAGGCAAAGAGAAATATTGGAGCGATGCAAATGGTGAAAGGATTATGGCGAAAATAAATTGAATGATCGTGAATATGGACCTCGAGATTAGAACACACAATTCTGAGTAACTATTTCAAGTCTATTTTTCCCAAAGCTGAAGTCATGTTAGCAAATTGTTCAAATCCGGATAAGTCTCGGAATTTTTGAATGTATGCCTAATTCGAAGAAAACACTTTCACACAGTGTGTATATTGGGGAAATTTGAGTCTCATCCTCAAACATCTGCTTTTCAAACAGTTATTGGCTATTTTTATATGTGAACTTGAGGAAAATGATAAAAGGAATTCAAATATCAGCCGTTGAGAAATGATGAACAAAAGACAAGCAGACCAATTCTCTCTCACTTTATACATCTTATTTGGAATATATCTCTCACATTAAATGCTGTATTTTACATAAGGAAATGCATAGATAATAAATCATGTAAGTTAGCCGATAAGCAAAAACGATTATTGTTACCTCGAATAACTTGATCAGTAAGAGATTCGGTTGGATTATTAAATAACGCATCAACAGTTCACAAAGCTCTGCTCGCCAATGGAAATTGCAGAGTCAATGTTCGGCTGCTTCATCTTTGTTAGAAATTATCACCACTGCACATCAGTTGATTTGTTATTGTGACTTTATCCCGTGAATAGACGATCGTGAGTTGAACACCTAACGACCAAGCTATCCAGGCTCTCAACGTCACAAGTACATGACATAGTGTTATTCCATCAGTGGTATTTCAGTGTCAACAGCCCGCTGACCGCACAACAATCGACTCCAAGGATCAACGACTTCGTTGGGAGAGTTCGTGGGAACAAAGCCGTCACTTTGCAAACAACTTGAAGAGAGCGCTTAGATAAGTAATCAAAGTGAACAGCTGAAGATTCTATTTGACTTTCAAGTGATTCATCATATGGAAACAAATTACCGTAATCGTCCATCATAAGATCTCATCTTGTGCACTTGAATCTTCAGCTACTAACAATATATTCTTCTACTAATTTCGTTCGTCATTAAATTATCACACAGATTCACATAGTCCAAGTCGAGAAATGAAACCTTATTTTGCACTACTTCATTTCATTTATTTATTATTCAAATACCCTATCCGTATTCCGGATTGGTAGGGATGATGTGTTCATACCGTTGATGTTTTATAAAAATGTATAATTTCCCAATTTTTCATGTGGCTTTATCCTCGCGCTAGATCATCATACCAAGCCCTTCTCTCGCACATCCATTGCAACCCCATCATTCTGTGGCATCTGACGCTACATAATTCCTGACTGATGTTAATTCCTTGATTTGGTTGTGTCTTGTCCTAGCCGCGATTGTTCCTTCTCATCTGATAAAAACATTTCTGATTTGAATATACTGGAGTTTGCTCTGCAATAGACGGCAAAATTCATTCCAAATCTTCTCAACCGCATCAATGTCTACTCACGGAACTGGGTAATAAACATGTTCAAGCAAAAGTGACTTTGAGAGTGGATTAAGCTGAGAGTGGATTCCATGTGTATATGTTCAGAGGTATTTTGCAAAAGACCAGTCTTCTTCGTCTTTAGCAATGCGTTGAAAACCTGAACTTGAATACGCACTGAAGTTTAACGTAGGTGCCTCGGGTGCTGATTGCGTGACTCGAGGATACACGCACGATGCATTAGATTAATTCGTCATGAATCTGGATACGATTAGGATGGCATTGTATTTGGATGATAAGCCAAACCTTTTCCGTTTCAGTCCAACAACTGACAATGGAAGAATCGCCATGTGATTCCAAATGTGGACCTACCAGACATGCAAACAGTATTGCGTCTGATTTGGAATACTTTGAATTGACTTTTGGAATGGTTATCCCAACTTCGAAGAATTCCAGAAAGCGATTCAAAATGCACTCTGATTTATGAAAGACAAATACATCATTGGAAAATGACCCGTGTAAATGTGGGTAACTAGGATTATACAAAAATTTGTTGTCGCTGATGTGAACTATGTAGCACGATTGGTTGCTTGAAAATAGCATTGGTAAGTTATGAACAAATCAGTGGACCACATATATTGCTTATCCTGGCTGAAAGACTGATTTTCGGCAAGCATTATCATAACTTGTTTGTCCTCATTATGAGCAATTCACATGTATATGACTGTAATCCACTTTCGAGAACTATTATTCACCACATTTTGTCTTCCGGTGTCGATCCCGATGAGCCTCTACAAAGCGGATCTGATCTCGGTTGTCCGTTACGGAAATCACTAACAAATTGAACAGGAAAGGATCAAAACACAAATAACACCACATTAACTGCATTCAAGTAATTTTGCATGAGCCGTGTGGCACTGTGAATGGATGACAGGATAAAATTGTCCAAAATTCACACGGCTGGTATTGCGGTTGTTACCGCTCATATGGTGAGCTTACCCGGTGCTCCTCCGCCCAACCATTATGTTTACTTTACAACTGTACTACTTCCAGTGACAATCCATATCGATCGCATTTCAGTACTTACTACTGGAACAATAACCAGTAGCCAATAAGAATAAGGCTGCCGTGGCTCTGCGGATAAATTGAATGGTTCATATTCTCGATCGGGTAGTCAATTATACTATTTCGTACTAATTCTTTCTGCCTCCAACGACATCACAATAAATGGTAACGCCATTTACATATCATTCTGAAGTCCGTGTATTATTCGAATGTGTCTGCTTCGTCAAATCATTGAATTGAACATGATAGATAACTGACGCGTAAAACAAAACTAGTACCTCATTCACAAATTAGTTCTACCTTCGCTGATCGCTAAACCAGACACTGTTATTGTCATCCACTTTCATTACCCTCTAATTTTATTTGATACTTCCTGTTTATCTTCATGATTCTACTTTGCGAGGTGCATGAATTTCCATCTTTTAGATAGCATTGCGAGGATTTAAATTGGAAATGATAATTTAATTTAAATTTAATTTAACAGCTGCTACCGCTGATTTTGACGTTCAATCATTTTTTCTGGTTTTTTTTTGGGGGGGGAGAGGGTGGGAGATATCCATCACGACATCCCACGATGGTATTTCACCATGGAATTGTCCGAGCATCGAGGTTTTCCAGTGAATGAAAAAAATAACACATACGCATGCCATAAAACATCACACAAATATAATTATGTGATACTTCTATTACAGTACATTGCGACCATAACTTGGTAAACTACATTGGTAAATCTGTAAATTGCACATCTAATGACTAACCTCCAACCTTCAAATTCATTTCAACACTACAGGACCTACAAGGGCCTCATTCTTTCGGTTGCTCTTCTATTTTATCGGCGTAATATATGAACAAATTCTCGTGACCAATTCCCAATGCTCAGTATGCCGGTAAGTCGTCCAGACTCCTGAACATTCACTTCGACACACTTTAAGCTGTTGTGTTTTCGCTCCTTTACCCTTACTTAGATAAGCAACCCAACATATGACTTCTCGGGCACTGGAACGTAGTTGGCTTACGGTAAAAGTATTAAGCATTGTGTGTGAACCTGAGAGAACTAAATGAACAGTCTGATAATTCACAAGATATTGTGAGTTAATATGAGCAAAGTGATCCTTTCTAACCCTTCGTAGTATTCTAGGTGTATATTCACCTCATCTCACTCAGCCTTCCCGAATGGCGAGAACAAACCTAACACCATTCAAGTACACAGATTCGAGTCTCCTTAGTACCAAGGAATGATGTTGAGCACTGATATCCTCAAATTTTCTGTTGTATGCTCGAATTGCTCTGACTTATCTTACAAATTCGAAAGCTCAAGTAATACTGCATTACGAGTATCAACACACTTTCTCTCGTGACAACGATAACAATGTACCGATGTGGACATGAAACTGTCATTTGTTGGCTCTCCGTGAATACTACGTTTCTTGCTCTTTTTTCTATCAGCTTTACTGAAGTGCCAATAAAATGACTAAATTCCGTCTTCTGTGAAGCACCACGAACGATTTCGTTCTCTACCGAGTGTTCAGATATTTCAGCCGGTTACTTTCATTTAATTCCGCGCTGAATCGACAGTCACATTATCCTCTGCTTCTCAGCAGGTTTTGAAAACAAATTACTCAAATTCTTCGTAATATTTCGCATGGTAACGGCGTAGAATTCAAGGTAATAATGTAGTCAATCGTATATCATTCAAAACGACTTTTTACGCGCGCAAAGCACACATGCGATTTGCAGTCTAATATCTAATAAAAACGTGATAGCTTCATTGGAGTTGCATGTGACTCAACTGAATTTACAACGACCTAGCTTCCAGTTGAATGAATATAGTTGCAATAATCTGTGTTTCTATTCCTCAGCTCTAACGCTCGAAAGCTGCATGCCATACACACATCGCCAACATGTCATGTGGGACGTATATGTTCGACAGCGACCGAGACAAACCATGGATAGCGTGCTAAGCACCGTCTGATATGGAAATGCAACTAAAATGATGTTGGTAACCTGATGGTCAAAAGGACCGCGGAGTAGACAGGCCTTGGTTGAAAGGTGGGTGACTGTTCGTGCACACTCGTGCACACTCATGCACAATGGAAACGCAGCAGCGAAATTGGTTACATGATTTTCTTTGACCGATGCCTCCTATCCTGAACGTAGCACAAAAATTACTTGTCTGAAATTGATTAGCGCGTATGTGGTTTGGTGGTGGTGCTTTCATCAGATGACTCTGGATATCCTCATGACTTCCAAGTGTTGAACAGCGAGCAACAAACTTCTTCCAGCTTGTCGATCGTACATGTTTCATGTGTTCATTAGAACACGGCCCCGACAAATCCAACTTTGTACTTCACGGAACAGAGCTAGGCAAGTGTAGTTACTTCCCTGACCACGTAGTTTTACAACGGACTGATCAGGGGATTGATCCATGATTTCGACGAGTACTTCAAATACTGAGAAATGCAATGTTGTTGTTAGCTTCTCCGACATTAAGTAGATGAGATGTAGTGGTTGTGCGGCTAATTCGTTGTCATAAATTCATTTACTTCATTTGTTCCTACATGTGATCGGTAACACGAAGTTAATCTCCACACAACCAACATTACGTAAACACGGTTCTTCCTGTTCCGGACTTGGATTACCTAATATAATCTTGGGCTGTGAAATTCCACACATTCTATCTAAGTTTGTCGCCTTACAACATTCGAGTATTTGATGATGACTTTCCGTGCGCTTGGGATCCGAATGCTGCTTGCCCATGCGTTTCTTTATATTTGTATTGCCTATGAAAATGCCGTTATTTGCATGCCTAATGAACAATACATTTCAGTGCCAGTTGGTGTGTCTTCTTTTTTCATTTCGGGCAAACCGGTTATCATTTGGATGTTTAGTTATATGACGTGTAAGTGACGGAACATGTTTTCACACTCGTCCTTGGTGTGCATATTACCGAAGATATCGTCTACCTAACGTCCGTAGAGAGTATCTTGTCATATAACTGTTTTAAATTATGTTCAAAGTGTGAGACAAATACATCTGCCATAACTGGTCCATAGTCGTTCTATTATTAGTCGAGGTGAAACAATAGGATTGTGAATGGTACACCTTACACTCAACATTATCCGAGCTGACTCTCAACGGTTTGCTGAATATCTACACTACACTACACTACACTAGCGCTGAAGCTGCATGGTGAATCATACTATACAAATCTAATCTTTTGTTACTCAATTGTAATTCAATACGAACCGTGAACTCTCATAAAAGGATTTCTCTGGATGTTTCGTCATATAAACTTGTCTGTGTCTGAAATAATAGACAGTTGCATATAAACTGAAAAAATCAGCAAAGGTATCCCTGCGGTAAAATGTGAAAAACTACTGCTTTTCTGCTCTCCAACCTCTTCTAATTTTATGATAACTTTTACAGACGGAAAGAGGACATCACAATGGCATCTCCACTCGGTTCTTTGTTCGCCGATATATTGAAGGCGAAAATTAAAACTATCTCGTTGGATTCAACCGTCAGCTGCCCGTTGCTGTACGAAAGATACGTCGATGATATTTTATGCTTACTAATGGGAGAATGCAGTGTACATCCGTTCTCACAGGCATTCGATGAGTCGCGCCTGAGTCTAAGTTCGCGATTGAACTAGAAGAAAATGCATTCAATCCTAGAACTAGCTTGCAATAAAACTTTTAATTTTTCAAATAACATGCATCTTCTTTTTTTCTATCAATTTCAAAATTGTACCTCCAGTTGGATATTTTCATAGTAATCAATAGCTGTTGATTTATCTACTACTCACATGACTTCGCTGATTGGTTCATACATGATTTTTGGAAAATCGCCTTTACAGACCATATAAGCTGTACAATTTACACCTCAGTTTGACTTGTAATGGTCGTCACCAATGAACGCGTGGTATCCTGTCGTGTCTGACTTCCCACTCAAACTAGCTGGTGGGCCTGCACTATCGAATTTCGTTCCTTGTATTCGGATGAGAAGCTTCGTGGGTACGTGATGGTCGGAAGAACTTTTGGGAATAAAAGCTGCCAGAACAAGTTCGGACGAGCAAGATCTTAAGTAGTACCAACAGACGAAAGACAACGCAGCAACAGCCCGTCAATGGGCTAGTGAAGCATGCTGGAGTTTGAAGAAGGGTTGTAGATCAACCGGATGACTCGTCGGTGAATCCAATCAATAGGGAGAGAGGCAGACAAGGCTCCATTCCACACGTGACTGCAGTATTTAAGTTTTGGGCTAGTTTGAGTTTTGTATGTCCAGAGATGAGCTAGTGTGAAAAAGCCTATGGCGCGAAACAGAAAACCAATTTCGCACGCAGCTCGAGAAGCAAACTGAGATAAGCAAGCAGACCAAGATAGAAGAGTTATAGATATGCCGAGAAGAGAGGTAGAATCTGTGGGAGGCAACACAGTTGAATCGAGGGTGTGGTGAGAATAGGACGATAGTTATTCAGGTCAGAAAGATCATCGCTTTTGGGAATATGAAACATCGCTGTGTGTTTCCAGGGGATCGGAAAAGTGGAAAGTCGGAGAATGTGTGTGTGTGAGAGAGAGAAAAACAGAAAGGACGACGTAAAAAATAGGCCAATTCAAATTTCACCTTTTAGGGACGATGGGTGGTATGGCGTTTTGATCGGGTGGTTTGCATAAGTCCAGGGAATGCAGCATTTGGCGTGTCTTTCAAAATCAAAATGGGATCGAAAATGGGAGACAGAGAGAACAGAATGAAACGAGGGAATAGGATACGTAGGTGAGATGGAGTTAGTGGAATTACAGATGTGAAGTAAACATTTCGGGAGACTACTTTAACAAAGGGCCAATTTTCCGGGTTACCGACGGCAGATGAGAGTAAGCGTTGGGTGAACGGTGAACTACACAAAAGCAATGATTACAAAAAGTAAGTCAAAGCTTCAGCCACATCAAGTGAAATTAACGAGTCGATATTATGCTTCACTCCGCGAGTGCTAGTGAGAGTGACAAATTAGTGCTCATCTTCCGAGTGAGGAGAACGAGCAAGACGGCCACTGCGTGTGTGGTTGTGTATTTTCATGATTTGTGGTGTAAAAGAAATCAGCAACCGTGATCCTGAAATCTAAATTGGCGAACCGCATAAGGCCTCAACAGATCTGGCGTAGTAGAGTGCTCTCTATCAGTTGTGTTCTGTGTTATGAGTTTCCTTGGCCTAGTGCCCTGTGTTTCGTGCAGTGAATTCATTGGGCACCGTGTCTTTTGATTGTGTTGTGTGAAATAGGCCGTGTGCTTCCACTGTGTGTGGCATACCAATGCCAAATAGATATTTTATCGAGTCTTAGTGAATTGAGACATTCCTCCTCAAGTCTGTCATCGCTTGATATAACAAAAGTTCATTGCAACTCACGCAATCATCGAATCAGACATTTTCATATGAACCATGATCAAGAGTACATGTGAGGATTCTTGACTGTGTCCGTCTGCGCAGATTTTCACCTGATCTCAAGCGGAAACTCTCCTTTTTTGTAAGAATCAAAAACTTGTTTTAAATAATTGTGGCTGGCAGTAGTTAGACGATAGAATTAACATGCTCTATTTTGAGCACTTGAATTGCTTTGTTCATTGTTCAGTCATTTGCGGCCTATGAGATCACAATCTCCAAAACTGGCATTTGAAATGACATTCACGGCATTTTTCTTGGTTTTCTCAGGGCGATTTATTGGGTTTCAATATTCAGGAAGAATCATTCGATTCGAAGAATTATATTTCTGAAGAATAAAGGCGAATTTATAAAATTTCCCATGCCAGTTGGCTTACATCTGCTTTAGAGTGCTGGCTGTATTTCTCATATGTCGTAGAAGACGATAGCTTTCTTCGTGTGACCGTCCCGGGTCACAGTAATTCTTACATAAATCTCAAAAAAAATGAGTATTCACATCATTCATCAGGAAATGTTTTGGCTCACATTGAGGAAAATACGAGCTCGTTCATGAATGCAGTGTAAGCGATATAAGGTCACATGGCCACAAAGGCCCACTACACTATTAGAGATAACCGGAAACCAGACTGTTCGGCTTGAAGTGGGGGACCGCATAAGGTCCCAATATGTCAGATGTGGTCACCAGCCGAGACACAATGGATTTCCTCCTACCACGAAAAATATCGTCGTTCAAGGATTTAAAACCTTTGACCTCCGAAGTGTCAAATGCAGCTCTGCGCCACCGATCGTTGTCTGGTGTATCTTGCTGATAGAGAAGGCTTTCTTGCCAGGGATCTTGGCGATAAGTGCCTTCATAAAAACAGCAGATTGGTATTGATTTTCATATACCATTTTTTTCTGATAAATTAGTTTCATTAAAAGAGGGAGTTCGAGGAAATCCTGGGATTAATAGGAAAATCTACCACAGTGTGTTCTGCTCCTCACTGTAGAGCTTGGATGTGGAAAAGCAATATTTGGTGGACTATCCGATAGCAAATCACACGATCATACATATAATTACCACGAATTTCCTAATCAACACGGAAATCCCAAAAATATAGGATGTTCACGTTTCTGTACGCCGGAGATGCCACTGCCGTATGAATTCTTGAATTCCTTAAGCGGTTTACCTACCCATATATCTGCTCAATTATATCCGTATTATATGTCCTTTATATTCAGAAGGAAATGATATTGATGACGCTGACTTTTAACCGCCTGCGATCAGGTCGTGGAAATGCAATCTGGATCATTGGATTCATACATTTTAAATTGGACTAATTCATTTTGGACTATCAAAGAATGGACTATATGCTGATGTTTATCCGTCAATCATGAGTACCAGCCTAAAGACAGAGCAAGTTCATGGTTGACACAAGTTACACAAACTACATGAATTAAGTAGGGCATGACTATGGAAGAGGCGCAAAACATCCGATGCACACGTGCATCGACAAAACAGAGGGGTGATAAGAGTAGTTATTAAGGAATAATTCATTTTGAATTTGAATTATAAGGTAATTGAGCAAGCCGTTACCGATAAAGAAACGTCTATGATCGAGACCTTTCTTCGTTGTCACAGTTCAGAAAGCAGGAGGCAAATAAACACGGTTAAACACTGAAGAATGGAATTGTAATTCACCTCTATTGTAAATCCGTAGTCAGTTTACTGTATCGTGTGAAATATGATGTCCCAACTGTCCCAGTCATCGATACACGGGAATACGAAAAAAATCTGAGTAAGAAATCTGCTTGAATTTCACATATAATTCATTTAAACTATGGTTGAATAAAGTGAGGCGTTTGTTGGACTAGCTCAAATGTGAATCGACTACTGCAACACACTTGAGTAGTAATAAGAAACGATGACTTGCCAAATAAAGTGTATATCTATTGTCCGTGACAAACGGGTGGTTTTCGAACCGTTTATCTTCCCGGTTTGAGTAGGTAGCTCTCCGTCTTCCATGTCGTGCGTACTGTTCTTCTGATGAAAAGGAGGTTGGAAATGCCTTCAGACCATTGAAATTCTTTCGTTTGTGTGCTTATATCTACTGGTGCAGTTGATGGGTGATCTGGTGAACAGGGCAAACGAATCCTTGTGGCATCTGACCTGCATACTGTATAAGATGGTATATGAGCTAAACGAAAATATCTTTGGTGTTTTAGTTGATCACAGTTTATCATGTTGCCGTGGAAGACGTTTTTTGGCACGAACGCACAAGTGATCCTCAACGAAGACTACGAAAAGATTGGTTCGGCTGTGGTCACAGCAACCGAATAGACCGGACCCGAAAAGCCAGTCCGAATAATCACGAGCGTTAACTGGAGCGTCAGCTGTGGTCGAATCAGTGTGGAATTCAATGCGCGGTACACCTTCCAACTGATGAGCTGAAAAGTCTGTTCGTATATGTCTTTGTCAACCATATCCAATGCTGGGACATGAGATCACTGCATTGCCAGCTAACGAAATTGAACTCCATCAAGTAATGTCATAACCCTCTCAGTTACTGGTGTCCTCGTCAGCAATATACTGAATCAAAACTTTTGTGAAATTTTGATGCCTAATTCCATCACAAAGCAATTGCATATCACCAGTCAAATAGAGCACCAATTATTGGAAAACAGGACTGATTATCGCCTGTTATCTGCATTTGATTGAATTGTCAACTGTCATCGGACAATACACACGTGGACAATCCACTGATCAATGAAACGAAAGACTGTTGCAAATTTACTTTATGCACGCACTCAGTTGATCAAACAAAAGACGAATTTGTGGATGAAATGTGTCTGTAATCTTGCCCCAAATCAGCATGCTGTGATATTTGACCGAGTTTTTATCGGAACGGCATTAGAGCACTGGGGTTACGTGCCTATTTGTAAAAAAGATGCTGCTCGCCCGTGTAGATCAGCGGACAGATTACGTCATTAGCTGAGTCGAGTTTGTTCCACTTCCTATTTCACAATTAGGTGTTTTGGGCCGTTGAGGCTATAGGGTGTACTCCTTCCACTTCACTCACGACTAAGAGGGTAATATAAATAATAAACCCAGAACATAATACATTGCGATCTAGTTATATTAAATCAGACAACCGATCAAAGGCTAAAAATTAAGTTCCGTGAAATAAGGTATACTATGAGTCATCACGTAGTGTGAATGCTCAGCTCTTCATTGGAAACCATGAAGATGATTTGTAAAGAGGAAGAAACAGCTGTTTAGTGGTTCCGTGGTTCTCCATGGTGATCCGAATCTTTAGGCTGCGTCATGAATCTATGTAAATCTCACATCTTGCTACTTACATGGGAATATAGAGTTCTTTTAGACCGTTTGTCCAATGTTGTCATGGTGCTCTACGATTTGTTAGTCGTAGAAACTTTCTCCAAAATAATGCTCCTCCTTATGCATGAATCTTCGCATGTCCGACAATTTCACTTGTCAGCTAAATGTTGCCCGATTTATTTGACGTCAGCTTCGATTTAGCTGAATTCATTACTTTCGTTGTGTAGTTGCATAGTGGATTTGCTAACCAGCCCTAAAATGGTATTACTGAATTCCCTTCTCGAGGGACAATTTACTTGGTTTCAGGATGTGCTTGATCGTACTGAATTTGCATTGTTATCAGTTGATCTACTGCTTGCAAAAACGACCTAAATAGTCAAACATGTGTAAAGTAAAATTGATTTCCAATGGCCTCGATAGAGTTGAGAAAATAACCCTTTCTGGACACAATGTTGAGGTCATTCAGTGGTATATTATGCGGCGTAGTCAGTGATTATGCTCCCATGTTGCATCTGCCGCTCAATCTGCTAATCCAAATGCCGATATGAAACAATAAGTTGAAAGTAATACTCGACAGACAGTAAATGAACGAAACCAGTGGTACCAGGTTCGTGGCTGGCACGGAAAGGTGCTGTTCATCACAATGCAAACCATTGGAGAAGCGGGTATTGTTTCGTGGTTATTTTACACGAGAATCAGTCAGATCAACTCATACGGAATTGAGGCTTAGACGAGTGAAATCAGTAGATTTTATTGGGGTATCGACATGCCGATATCTACCGGGTCAAGAGAAACCAGGCGGTGTGAATTTACATTTGTCTTGATGGATTTGTACGAAATTCATTTCCGCAAGAAATCACTATCGAAACAAAGGATCACTTGTTTGGCAGGAGCACATGAAGCCATCACACTCGTGCAGCCGTCTATCCAATTTCTTTTCGCACCGTAACATACCTTGAAATAGAACAGAATGGAACAGAGGCTTCACATTACGAATGAGAACAAATATGTTTCTGCTGTTTCATTTATTATGGCACGGAGAAGAGAAACAAGGTGGGTGAAGCTATCGAAATGCATTCAAATTAGGTGAAACCATTTCACTTTCGACTTGTTTTATATTTTCAATCCATATACTTTAAATAACCCACTAAAGATTGTTACTGTTATCAACATTTCTCATGCGTAAAACGCTGATACAGCTTCATGATCACCATCCGAAAATCCATTTCCCAATTTTATAACAAGCTAACAATTCGGAATTCAAGAACTTCTCAGGCAGCAAATTTGTCAAGATTCTTTGGTTCATGGAGTTCACCAAAACTTCCTGGATCGAACGGCTTCAATGGTACAGTACTCAAGCATAGGGCTGGACCTCTGTCGGAGGTGTTTAATAATGTGGTCAGTCAAGCAATTGAATCGTTTTTCATTTCTGACTCTAATCAAAAGGCTCCAGTCACCCAGCAGGATCCAAAAACTTTCAAGCAGTTGTATTTTTTTCGTCGGAGTTGAAATTGTTTGGATTTGCTGTACTTCATGGCCTTCGAAACCCTGTCAGAAGTCCAACTGACGAAAACCAATTTGCATATAAATCCTGGCGGTTCACGTATGAGGAAGTAGCGTAGAGGTCCATTTTATTGCGGAATCCCTCAATGATTCGTGGAAATCCATTAGGCCTGCCTTCGTTGATCACACACCAACATTTCATGGTGTAAACCAAACGTCGCTTCTCAAGAAATTAGAATCCATTATCTGCTCTTGTACTCAATTGACTGACTGGAAGACTTCTTCTCAGGAACAACATATTGTATCAAAGTTGGAAGAAATGCTTCTACGCATCTGATAAGCAGTGATAGTGTTCTTCCATGAGCTGTTCTTTCTCAAGACCTATTGAACACTTACACCAGTCACTTAGTTTTAACTGCTCAGCTCGTCTATTCAAGTAAGCCAATGACGTTGTTCTGACTCAGTCTATCTCTCAATAGTCTGATTTATTGCAGTGTCATGAAAACATTTCACATGTACAAACAGCCTCGAGCGGTGTGGTCTTCTGATAAACAATCACAAATGTCAAGAGAGATCACGTTCTATTGGCGATAACTCCACTATTATAATTACTCATTTCACAATTGTAAACCATAGGAAAAATCTCGGTTTAAGAAATACTTCATGGGTCTATACATACAAGCATTGTTGTCTGGAAAATTCGTCGAATGCCATTTCAAATTCGAGAAATCCATCAGTTCAATGCTTCGCAGTCTGTCATTTCTCCATTAGTATATCAGTGTATTCTTCCCACGTTTCTATATTGTTCTGCCAGATTTATTTCTCGTCTGCTGGAAAAAGACAACATCACTCCTCTTAGGTGTCTCTACATAATCGGTCGTTTTTCTGGGCTCATGTGGTAAGCATATACCATCATCCATTTAATTTGCCGAAAATATCGTTGCGGACTGTTTCATCCATCGTGATAATAAATTCAGAGAAATCAATTCAATGAGTGGATTGGTAATTCAGGCACTGGTCAAGAATGCGGCGTGAATATTGTTTTTGTAATACTGAGGATTGGTGAAGTGTATTGGGTGCACAGAACAAAACACTAGATGAAACAGTAAAGCTCATAAGGCCAATGTGTTTGGGACTTGTGTCCTATGTATCACTGGATAGGACAACTTGGAGCACTATGTTCGCTAAGGGAGGTAGTTGGTAGAAGAGATCAATGAAGTTTGCTAGTCCATGACATGATATGAAATGGAGGTATGGAAAGCCATGTGAATTGTGTGAGACTTACTGGGAATGGTCCCACATAGGGGTTTAATGCATTTGAGTAGCGCTTTTGTAAATGCATTATTTATCCACTTGAAAAAATTATTCATAGTTATCTCCTTATATTTTTGTACCATTGGTTGTTTGAGTTCCAGTTGAGATTCCAGTTGTGAGATAGAAACGAGAACTACCATAAACACTTCGTGAATGCTAGGTGTTTGAAACAAACTGAACTAAACCAAACCAAGCTGAGGAGAGCCGAACTGAACTGAACTGAGCTTTACTGAATATCGCTCCATGTTTGCATGAAGAATAATTGCATCGAATCAAAATGCATTCTGTATTCAGAATACATAGCTTTGTGAGTTCATGCTAGCCCTCATCGGTCACTTACTTACAATCATGTACGAACACATGACTATAGTCTACTAATACTTTCAAACAGGCAAGAGCCTTGTAGAATGAAACGTGTGGCATATCCCACACACGTATCTTTTGAGATTAATCCTGTACCAAATAGAATCAAACCATATCTATCGAGATTTCGAATAAATTCTGAGTGTAGATTGACATTTTGGAACTGCCACTTTGATATCGTTATGTTGATGGTTTTCAAGAGCAATTGGAGAATCGTTTCAATGTCGGGAAACGTGGAGACGAAATACGTAATGGATGCACCGATATGATGAAACGGTTCTTCCAAATCACCTGGAAACCCCTATGAATGCAAGTCCAATTTGCCCACCAGACAGCATATAAACTTTTCAAAAATTGGACTTCGTAAAGCTATGTGCTTTAAACCATCAATTATTCATTACTTTCAAACATCGATTCCCATCAGCCTAATCTCTCTTGGTCTCTCTTTAGTATTGATCGAATGATCCGATTCTATCGAATAGATGGTAAATTTCACTTGACCGCTTTTCACTAGTATCTTAATTACCCAACGCGGATGATACGCCCTTATGCGTCGAGATGGTCTTCCAGTAGTTTGACCTACGTCACCTACTCCAAGCTGAGAGCTGGAATGCATGGATATTCTGCCTTTCATTCATAAAATGAGAAATAGTCGAGAGATGAACAAAACATGTATTCCGGCAGCGTAATAACATCGATCTGACTTGGAATATGGAGAACGGGCGATTGAGATCGACTGTTCACCAAATCTGCTTCGCTGCTACTTCTTAATTCAATTCATGAGTAGACATATTGCTTTTCGACTGCTTGATGACAAGGTGTGCTATCATAATTCCTCGTGGTATTATTTATTGTGTATACTGGATGAGAAATGATTCCATCCTTTTATTTATTCTTTATCGAACATGTATTAATTGCTTCATTGGTAAGTCACTGCATTGGCTGCCTTTCCTGTCTCAACAATACGAATCTGTGGCAGTGTGTGCATGGACAGTCTCATTGTAGGTGTGGCGTTGCCCAAGGTATCTTCTTAGTTGACTTATGACCTCACGACCCAGGGTTGGAATCATGCCATCTCCAGTAAAATCATACCCCTTCGGTAGCCCACTATTGGTCATGTGCCCATTTCTGAATCATTTGATGTACTATTGTTGTATGACCGAGGCCGATATTTTGCTGCATGTATGCTTCATTTCTCACTGGGAATCATGTGTGAAGTATCTTCACCGCGGCACACGTGTTTTTTGGACTTAAACGATCCACAACATTCTCACTTCTTATTTCTACATTACTTATCTCACAGGAGAATGAAATAAAGATTTACCTAAAATATTACAATAATTCCCATTTCCTAGAGATTCTGTTCTTGGTAAAATAATATAATATGCGAACAACATATGAAGAAACCAAACTAGAACATACCCAACGATTACTTTTTCTTCTTCAACCCCATTTGAGTACAAGTGATCACAATGACTCCACAGTATGACGGCCCATTCAGATCAAATCTTACTGACCCGCCGTAATGATGTTCATTAATGCGGTACTGGAGACTATGTGCGGTCAAGTTTATTGTCGGCACCAACTTGGTCAGAACTAGACACTGCGTGAGCAACGTTAATTAGAACCGTTTCACACACAAATAACTGAACATCTTAATTCACCAATACTGAATCAAAACAAATTGTACGGGTGTTAACTAGCCGCACACAGATAATTAGGCACAGCCTTTGAGGGACAGGCAACACAGAGATTCACAAAACTGATACCTCGAACGGCAACGACACTGTTGATCACTACGGGATCCTCCAACCGTCATCGCTAAAAAAGACGGCGGAATTGAGCATTTTCAGCGACGACCAGCACCAGCTTAATTAGGTCACTGATATTACCGTCTATATTGTCTGTTTGGACGATTTCACGGAAAAAGTCAAGTGACCAGTCGGGAAGGCAAGAACAAGATGGTAACTACTACTATGGAGTGAATCGAAAAATCCAGTTACTGGGCTACTAAACTGTGTTTCACAAAAAATGGTCTTATGGATGGACGAATTCAATCCCAGCGTATGCTCAGGCTAGGAGACGCTAGTTTAGGTTTTTGTTATTCCGGTTTTACCAAGGACACGTTTATCTGTAAATAAAAAATACGATCTGTCATGATATCATTTCATGAGTTACTGAATTATGAAAAGGTATAAAAATATATACTATCGAAAATGTCAGCCCTGGAGGCATGTACAGGCATAGTTATCAAGCTGTCGATGCAGTGATTTGGCGGTTCGCATGTATACATGTAAGTGAAGGCAGATAAGACAAACTGAAAGTGTAATAGCTAATGCAGTCAGGATGGGCAGCATAAACCTGCGTCAATCGGCAAACAAACGTGTTACTCACAGGAAGTTCAATGTTGATTTTTTGTTTCTCGTTGAATATTCTCAGCAGTTCCCTTAATAAACTTCGGAAGTCGGGAATTAGAAAACAAAAAAACGATTTTTTTCACCTTCGACGTCTCAAACTGTTTTTTTTTATAACCGCAATCACCTTATGGTAATAGTTACACACATGCAGTGATATTCACCAAATGAATTCGCACTGTGAGAACTTTCTTCTATCAAAGCAATCCCGATCTGTGTGTTTTTGTGTAAGCTCGAATTCAATCTTAGGCAGGGGGTTATGCTTTATTAAATAGTCAAAGCCAGATGTTGCGCTCCAGCCAAGTCGGATCTTTATTCAAGAACTTGTCGACACCAGAATTCTTCAAATTCTACATTTTAGGCTCGGTTCTTCCGAGCAACTGCTATTCACTTGATTCTAACTTCACCAATGTTTAGACCCGGAGGTCATCTTTTGGATCAAGTACTGAATTTAAATGGATTAAAGTGGTTGCAACAGATGTAACACATGCCCACCGACAGACTTTTTCGGCGTATGTTGTTCTCTAAGGCAGGTAATGCTTCGAAGGTAGGTCGAGATAGTCAGTCCACGACATGGCAAAAATGCATGCATGCATTGGCCAGTGGCCTTAGCCACACAAGACGTGTTAGACACGTGATCCGTCTACCAAATAGTTAGGGACATTAGGTGATATTGCTTGGTGTCGCAGCCAATGGCATAGTTGTTTTCGGTCTCTTTCTTTGTTTTCGAGACTTTCGTTAATAACTTCGTAATTTTGGCACTTTTTTAGGTTGTGCTCCTTCATTATATGCCCTTTGCGCGATGCTACTGGAAAATAGCAGCCGAAATCAGATTAGAGATCTGCGAGGTTAGCAGCTGAAGAAACTGGAAGCTGATAACAGCCAAAAAATTGGGTTATTCGATCGCCTAACCAGATATAAAAATGATTCATTACTGAGTAGAAAACAATGACGTGTCCTTTCATGATAGATATAATTCACAGAGGTTATTATTGGCACGAAGAAACCGAATCCTATATAATAGAAAAATCAGATTGCATTTTGACACCAAAAAGGACAGCTCTGCGAGCGGAAGTCGAACAGGCAGGATTCTGAGCAGATAATTACCTTTCTGAGTGGTTGCCACCAAGGTGCTCAGAATTTTGCAGTTTTCCAACATTTACAATTCAAAGGTGACAAAATCATCCAACTGATCAAAAAGCGCCTGAAATTTGCCATCAAACAGATAAGCGACGCAGCCAATAATGTCAACATATTCACAACCAGGTGGACACCAACACCGTCAGTGAAAGAGCTAATCTTTTTTCGTACGCAATCCAAATTTAGCTATTAACACACACATGGGCATGTTCACCAGTCTGCATAAACAGAAATGGGAGACAAATACGTCACCAAATAAATGATCATATTCCGGTATGACCTCAAAATATGACGAATGGCAAGTTAACACCAATGATGACATCTATGAAATCAAATGCAATCAGACCATGAATTGGGCCGCATATAACTAAACAGAAACAGTATGCAACTCCAGACAACTAGCGTAAATTCATGTGCAACATTACAAACACCAGAGTATTCAGATATGCTGAGGCCCTTGTCATTCCTGAGCATAAACCGAAACTGTGCAAATAGCGTGAATGTCCTATCAGTTTAATCCCATTTTGGTGACACAATTTATTCTCCTCTCATTATTGTTGGTTCCTATCCCTTATTACTGACCTCAGTCTTATCTCGGTGTCAACAGTTGCTTCACTGACAATAAAAAGCCACACTGACAGCAGTACACTCGTTTACAGATACAGGGAAATTGTCAAGGATACACTGTGAAAGCCTGTTTTCGACTCTTTTTATTCAAAATTTTGGATGACATTCATTGCTTCCAAACATGGTGAGAGTTAGCCGGTAAATTTGTGACACTTATTTTGCTGTTTGAGATTCATATTCTCCCACGTTTGTGGATAACCGCTGTATAGGAAATAGTGAATGTGTTGAGTTTGTTATGCTCACGGAGAGGAAATTAACCGAAAAGACTTTGTATGTAATAGTCATCAAGTGGTGAGAGCATGTGTCCTAACAAGTTTGTGTAGAGTCCAACATGCCATTCGGAGCATGGAATTACTGAAAACTCTGAAGTTTCATCTGAATTCCAACAATTCCTTGATTTTGTTTCAACAGTAGGAGATGCGAACCAGGATTTTGCGATGTAATGAAACTAACCAAGATGCGAAGAACTAGAATCTTCCAGAGGATCCCTGGGCTTTCAACATTTTGTTCATAATAGCGGACGTTTCGCGAATGAAACTTCTATCAGCATCAGTGCAAACAGTGTATTTCCAAGTCTAGCTGTATCCTACCAGCTGCCGCTTTTATATTACTTTAACGCTGCTGGCTCCTACGAGAGGATGAACCAAGACGGTTTGTGCATGTCCTCAGCAGTACGTACGCGGTGTGTGTGTAGATGAACTGTTTATCAGGGATCTTGGGAATTATCTCCGGAGTGACGTACCTAGCGTTATTCATCTATCAATGTGTTCAACTTGTTCTTATCAAGGATTCCTTCATATTATCTATTGTGACCCGAACAGATTACCTAAAGTATTGTTTCAGTAACCACACTCAACTCACCAATAAAAACACAGCATCACTGTTCCATACATGTTAGGAGTCATTAGTACTGCACACCTGCCGAGTTCACTCTAGGAGTGGAAACAGAACCTGAGCAACCCAAGCTAACTCTCTCAACGATTTGGTTCACATCAACACATAATTAAACAACCATATTCCATGCCTCTTCGAAGGTTCGTAAAGTGAGACTGCTATTTATACATGTTTTGAACCCTTTTAAATGACGCCGAACTGGAAAATGGTCAAGTGTTTCTCATTGAAGCAATGGAGACAGTGACAGCAAATAGCACAACAGTTAAGCTTTACTCGCTTTAGGCTGCTTGTAGGCAGTTCGTTCTTTGGAACGCCTAAGTCCAGTAACAGAAATCTCATGTTTCTCAAATAAATTGAGATCGAAAATAACTGTAAGCATTAAAAAGTATTTAAGTTATAATGTTACATTCGAAGGTTGAATATCTCAGAGCAATAATGTATCTAATGTTGTTAGTAATACTATTTTGCTTTGCTAAGCAAGGAGAAATTGATGAAGTAACTGAAGCCGGTATCTCTAAATCATGAACGTAGACTATACGGGAACCGACTTACCGAGGTTGATCTCAACTAACTTCATGTTTTATCGACTTCTCTAGTTCGGCAGTTAGTTCACGGTAGGTTTCGTCTGCGTAGTCCTGCAACTTGCGTTTTGCGGCCATCGTTGATCTATGTCAAGTGGGCTTCTGTCCAGGTTTGATTGGGTTCATCGAAGATGGAGTGAACACGTCGTCTTGACTGATGCTGCTATGATATATTTTCACGCAGTCGTCTACGTTGTAATTGTTCACTCGTACGGCAGCTAAAATGTCCGCATCATCACCTCATCGAGGACTTACGTCCTGAATTTCCCAAACCAAAATGGCATTAAATGTAGGCGTTATTACGTGTCTTGTGTGATTATACATTTAGGGTTTCGACTAGGATGATAAAAATGCTAACGCTCAATTTCGTTTTTATGCGGTTTCATTTACCGTCACTGAAATTGGAACGAAGAGATATCTAATGCTAGTGTCAGTCAAATATCTTGAGCGAAGTTCTTGTTGTTCGCCATATATTCGGTGTATCTCTAGCAGGCGCAAGTCCACACTCTCGCCTCCCTACTGGCACATACATTGCCGGTAACTATGTGCCTGCCTCACTGCGTGTGTCTGTGTGTGTGTGTTTGATTTGCTAAACTGTGGTGAAGAGGCTGACGTAGTGCGACTGCACACGCGATATTGAGAAATGTGACCGAAAAACATGCACATCAATGTCAGTTATTCATCGTTGTAATGCTCGTTACCACAACTGACCTATTGCCAACTTATTTTGTCTCTACTCTTAGTCATGTGACATCATGCACAAAGAAGTGAAGAAAGAGCACCAAACTGCAATCTTCTTGACGGCTGAGGGCAGCTAATTGTATTTGCTGGTAAAAAACATTGCTTACCCCAGGGCCTGTCCTGCAAATCCGTTCAACGACTGGGAGGCTCTGCTATATAGCCACGTAATTCCGATTGGTTTCCTGTCACAGAAAGTGCCAAATTCCATTCCCTAGTCTGTGGTCCCAGTAGGAGCTTCGTGATTTCGTCCCGACACTAAAATCACGGGATGCGATTTGTGACTTTGATGATCAGTTGGAGATCCGATTGCGGAAACGCCCCACTGTCGAAATACGTCACCGAGGTTGCAAAAGAAGCTACTGCTTACACCCTACCTCACGTCCTCCCAGGCTCGGTCAAGGTGCGAACAATTCGATGACGTATTTGATGCAACGGCTAAACAGTCCGTAGTGAACTACCAATAAGTTTGCTCTCGTCAACCAGCCCGTTTCACACAAAAGCCTCAACCTAAGCCAGTCGGAGAGGCGATTCCCTAACACAAACCAGTACAAATAAATCGTTGCTTCTCGTGCACCGAACTCCACCTACGTTCCACCTACCGCTTCCGTCATGCAGGATGCTGTTCTTGTGGTAGGAATGGTCGTATTTGCAAGGCATGCCGCCAATCCAAATGCACTGCCATGAATGCCACCTATCAGTAGCCGGAAAATGATGTCACATGGTACAAACTCTGAAGATTCCGAGTGAATCCAACCAATTCGTGTACAGATCACTCCAGTTCCAATGTGAATTGGGACTTTCATTCATGTTGGATTTCACGAGTTGCTTGTCCATTATTCGGAAATCCGTATGTGACTTAATTCTGCCCAGTATACCCATCCAATACACCGATGTGCGCATTCACGGTGTTACTCATCGTCGACTTCCTCTGTTGTGCGAGACTACATCGATGGTTCGTTTGGAAAGTGAATATATCCTGATGCGCTTCCGGATATTCGTAGGCAGTCTCTTGATTTTACGTTTTAAGGCCCCGCATACGTTGGAGCAATAGGCAACAATCTGGAAGTCACCCAGTAATCCGGTGGATCAGGTTGTTCTGCAGCAGTTGATCGCACAATGCTCGAATAACGAAAGCGGCATGGCAGTTGATCCTGTGAAGTTGGGAGTGGGTTGTGATGTTGAGCTCCTGAAGCAATGAGTATTGCCGTATGGTCAGATCGAAGGTGTTCTGAAGGTGCTTTCCCAAATGGAACAAGACGGTGTCATTGTGTGAGTGGCTCCATCCACATGGGTTATTCCGATTGTGATGGCGATGATGAGTGATGGACAGTGTTGTGTTCACAATCCGGTTAAAGAAGAAAGGCGCACGTACAGTAAGCGCCAGTACAAACAAGAACGTGAAAACGCAAACAAGTCTGCAAGTGCGAGTCAGTCATGCATATAATCAGAAGTGTAAGACAACGGCACATTCGGACCACGTCGTGCAATGTCGCTTAGCACGTGATACAATCTGATTGGACAATTCCGTCCGGGACGAAGCACGGCCAACGTCAGCTGTGTACGTGCGTGTGTGTGCGTGCAAGATCGTCTGTCTGAGCACATGCCTGTTCAGGCCGAACACAACAGACAGATACTTCCAATTTGCAGTAATCTTTGACTGTTCTTGAATCCACGTTCAAAAAGACGCGCGGCAATCACGGTGGAACCGAAGAACTTCCAGAAATGCATGCTCGGCAGAAAGTATTTCTCATAAACTGATCTTGCTGATGCATGTTCAGGAATTCCGCTGAATGCGGAATATCCACTATTATTAACCATGAACAGTCCATGGAGCATGCTCCAATACAATTCTTTGCCGTTCGGTATACACGTGCCATCTGGGATATTTCAGACCACAATAGTCAAGGTGATCCGCGGTATCAATGGGATGATGACATATCAGGAGGGAAAGCTGACTTTTAGTTCCCCATAAGAAAGAACACTACTGCCGATTGTGACAGCTGCTGATGAGATTTATGGAATGGAACGTATCGAAGAAGCCCAAATTCGGTTTCACCAAACCAGGTTTCTTTGGCTTCACTCTCAATTCCAGTGGATATCGACCCAATCCAGATAGTTCTAAACCCGTGATCGTCAACTACTCACCGAAAAATCAGGCGAACTTACGATCGATTCCTGGATGCCCGCAGGGCTACTTCAGATTCATTCCAAATTCTTGGACGCGAGCAGAACCGTTTTTACTAGCCCAGTCATCTGATGCAGAGCAGTGGAACAAGCAGTGTGAAAAAGACAACACGTTGTTTTTTTCTAAATATCGTTGGCCGACCGATACTAACCCCATTCGCGCCATCTGAGCGGACGACACAGACCACTGACGTGTGGAGCAGTTCTGTAACAGGTGATCGTCGAATGATCTGCATCTAGCGTTTTCCCTGTGCTGAAGGGTGGAGTTATTCTCAGAAGTAGAAGAGGGCTTTGGTCGTTTCACTGGCGGTTCGCGGAATAAAACAGTACCTATTCGGACTGAAGTTTACAATTGTCACCGACCACCAAGCTTATCAGCACTCATATAATGCAGATAAATCCGTCTTCAATTCCACGGCTGCTGTGATTCAACGACGAAGCATTACCTGAGCTGCCTAAAGCTACGACCTCCTGCATCGAGGAGGCTAAACCATCATGTAGACGGATTTCTAGCCACGTATCTCACGATTCGCGGAACAAATACCATTTCATTACTGCGACAGCCCTCATGTCCCCGTCAAAATTGAGGTAGCAGACAAAACCATGCTACTCTTCGGTGACTTCGGCAATCAGAAAGAGGTGTCGACCCGGACTGAAGCGGAATGTTCTCCCGTTTTCGTACTGTAAGTGGAATTAAGTATCCAACCCGATGGCGTCCTTTGTTGAGGTGACCAAATTGATATCCATTTCAATTTCACAAGTCGGGTTTGGTTCAACTACATTTAGGTCATTTGGGTATGAATAAAATGAAGCCACTGGCATGACAGATTTGTCGGTGGCCGGAATTTGATGCAGACATTTGCACTTTGGCAATGAACCCGTGTTCCGAAAGCAAGGGGTTCACTGACTCCTATTTCAGATGTCCAGGAGTGTTCCTGACCAGTTGGCCAAACAACTCGTTAGTAATCCAGTTTTTACGGAAGCGCCTCAGCCGAGAAGCAACGTGTTGGGTACTGGTCACCGAAAATGGATCGTACTTCTGTGAGACGGAGCTGAAAATTAGCCTGAGAAAATCGGATGTTGCCATTCGTGTACAGCGCCACGCCACCCGTGCTCTAACGGTGCATCAGGAACCTTGGTGCGCTCCGTGAAAGGTGCTCTATCATCAGGGATCGCGAGAACGTTGCCCGACTTGGAGGTGTTCCTGGACAATTTCCCCTTGCAATACCGAGACGCAGTGCACACGACCACCAGGGAGATTTCAGCCGTTCTGTTCAGGTTCTGATAACTACGGTCACCGGTGACATGTCTTGATTCCGGCAACATCACATTACTCCATGACAACGAACTTCGACCAACTTGCGGAATCATCTACAGATAACCTGCTCAATAGATGGTTGAGATTACATAGGTGGATGATGAGTCAGTGCACCGGCACCACATCAGTCAAATCCATTTCAAATGGCGACCGCCGATCACACTGCTGGGACGACCGAGGATCCAGATGGTGACCGTGTTGATGACAGGGATCCATTTATTCCTCCAACCAAAAAGACGGCTATGGCAGCCAAGCCATAGCCACCAGCTCCAGTTCGGATATCAGTGCGGATGGAGATCCCAATAACGAGGAGCACCTGAAGAAGGACAGATGTGATGTTTTACTAAGCATCACACGTGATATGGCTTAGTATATTTCCATAGCTACGCTCGCGTTTAGGATCCTCAACCGATTAGGATTGCCGCGGACGGGTACAGGTAAGCCCACTGTGACTGATCAAATTCCAACCTGCCAATTAATTCTTTTTTGTTCTTGATCATTGATACAACTCAGCTATGAAATAAAATTATCGTGCTGTTTCGCAGCCTGGGCGTTGTCGCCATTTTGGATTAGGTGGTTTCGGTTAGGAGCAAATTCAACACATCCTATCAGCTTGTGTATTGCGAATATCACAAGAACATGTCTCTCTCTCTCTCTTGTCTGACTTGAGAATATACATTTGGTTTGGAAATCATAACAGAGGTTTGGTGATTATCAATGTGTAGTTGAGTTCTACATGAGTTCTAAATGAGAAAGTGTATCATATTGATGTTTCAGTGACTAACGGATTGAATCGACTGACAGACGCAATTTTTTGCCACAAATGTTCACCAACACTCTTGAGATGTTCACTTGAAATGAAATGCATTTCCGTTCTGAAATATAACACTAACTCTAGTAAGAAAACTATTCTGCTTTCAGATAATCTGTATGTTTATTATAAAAATCACAGTTTGCATACGAACAATGAGGATCATGACTATATCAAGGCCCGCACAATAAAAGGTTCAACTGTTATTCTCGTTCAGCCTATATGAGAGGGAGGGAAACGAATTTGTTCCTTCGGGTCAGATGACATAAGGCATTTTATTGGATCTTCGATTTGCTTCGTTCGCTCTCAACTTGTCCTCCTTTCGGGAGAAACGAAAAGGTGCCGGTTGTTCGAAAAATCTTCGCGCTGTATGGTAATGGAAAAAAGCCGTCTGTTGACAATGACCCAGATTCAAAAAAAAATGTTAAATAGAATATCGACTTTTCTTTGTGCAGTAGATGTTATAACTATTCCGATATGTCTATACGTCAGGACGAGGATGCACCTTGTACAGTGTACCCATAATCAAAGAGCTTAACGGAATGGACTCACTAAGCCGGAGATGTAATCGTTACTGCTAGGTCAATGGATAGAGGCCGGACGATGTCCTGTCTCAAAGCCAGTTGATGTGCAACATCAGATTCTATCCACTTTGCCCAGAGAGAAGACACTCCAGTAGAATAGCAAGGAGAGAAACAGTTGACCGATCTAAAAAGCTCCCTTAGATGGACGTAGGAGTAGCGTACCCCGGTTTTATATCGACGGCGAGAGATCATCGCACATCATTGAACAGCTATGGCCCACTTTATCTTGGCATCCCTCGACCAAAAAATGATATCCCGTCCACAGTTTGCTTTCTCCATTGGATGCATGTGGCTTGGGCCTAAATTCAAAAAGTGGATCGATAACAAAGCATCAGCAAAGACAAGAAATTATACTTGTACAATCAGAATTCACGCGACGGACCAGGATGCGTTCCTTGACGGTTGGATCTGTTATTTTCCCATGTTGGTTTAGCGCACAACTATTTTGTGGGTCAGAGTCCCCAATGAAAACTCCGTTGTGTCTTGTGGGTAGTCGCCAAGTACGATATGCCCAAAAACCTCCATTGTCCCTTCAGGAAACTATTATTATTTCTCTGCTCTTTAACTCTCTCAAATCCCAATTCTGAATAGATACGAGGGGCCACAACTAGTCGTTACCGTGAACTTCAAACTCTCAGTAACGGTAAAAAATATGGGACAAAAAAAATATCGAATCCCCACCCTAGACTTTTGTCTCAATTAGCTGATTTTAGCATCCGCACACCTCGTCAAACGGAGCAACAGTCTGCTATACCTGGAACTGTTCAAAACACTCCAAACGGACGTTCATAGTGTCCTCGAAACACGCATAAAAGACCCAACTTCAGTATTAACACTTGGCTCTTCAGCTAAATACTGAATTTCCCGTTTCACTCTGCGCATGCCGGGTCATTCGGTGTCTAGTGCTTGTGGTAAGGCTGGCGTTGGCATCATTCTCGGCATGAAAATTGAGCGTGTACTGCTCGACTGGATTCCAATGACCAGTCGTCTATGTGCGATTCGGGTGAACGGTTCTATACGTGTAAACAGCACTAGATTGAGGAGTCCATGCCAGTTTGTCGATTAAGTGTATGCCCCAAATGACTGCAACTCGTCTGAGGCTAACGACGAATACTACCATGATGTTATCAATTGATCCGTAGCATGCGTGCAACGGACATCATGGATGTTGTTGGTGAATTCAGTGTTCACGTTGGAGGCCTAGAAGAGACGGCGAGAAGTAAAGGAAACGATTTCGACATTTCAACCGATGGAACCGATAACGGTGACCGACTCACTCAACTTTGTCCCTACTATGGACTATTCCTAGCGAATACAAATTTCTGGCACAATAAGCTCCACTGAGTAACCTGGCAACCTGCTGCGTCTTCACAGCCTTGCACTCAGATCGACCAAATTGCTCTTGGTTACCGCTGGCACGAATCAACTCTAAACTGCTGATCATTTTGTTTCCGTCTGTTGACAATGATCACACAGTTGTCTGTGTGAATTCAAGTCGGTAGCCGAAAATACATCAAAGACGAAAATCCTCGTCGGCCACTACTTGACGATATCAAAGAATGTTCCTCCAAACAGAATTGTCATAAAATTCAAGATTGACACATTCTGTTTTATTTCACTCCACTCTCTCTGTTATAGTACATAATGGTACCCGTACATGATACCACCCAGATGAAAAATTGAACTACGTTCTATGCATTCTTGATGTTCTTACTTCGCAGTGGTTGTTTGCGGGATTCAGCTTATTCAATCCATTTAATTTCACATTTGGTGTCGCGCAAACGATTCAAACCATGATTGCATCTGAAATGAAACCGCTTGATGTACGTTCCGCATCCCAACCGGTTGACGACTACATGGAATGTTTCAATATTTCGTATTTGGCCCGAAACCATTTAGATGATGCGCAGAAATTCAGTGTTTTTCGTTCCTCCCATTTGCAGAAATGCATACACTCCCACGAGAACGTCGTCTTTCCCGGATCCTTCCATCAGTCTACCACACGACAAGTTAATAATCATCATTTTATGGCATTCCAAGCCAATCAATTTCACTGCTGCTGGGCGAGCGAAGTAAAACAGCCTCACACTACTTGAAAACCGATCCGTTCGTGAATTCATTCTTCAGCTGGAGACACAGGCATTGAAGTGCGACTGAGGTCCCACATGGGAACATCAACTGTACAATCGCTTGATTGTAAGAATCAACCTTCCAGTTTGGAACAGAGGCTGTTGTCTGCGACTGATCAGACCCTTCATCACGTTAGCCAAATTCGTCAAAAGTATCGGGAAGTAAATGCTGTTTCGGAGTCCACACTGTTCAATTCTACCAAAAATCAAGTAGTTCGGCACACTCACAATTTGCCTCATTTTACCAAGCCGATAAGTTGTCGTGACAATCAGCCGCACTTGAGAGATCGATTCGTTCGAAATCCTACCATAACTACTTCCATTTGGGCAAGTGTATTTCATATGGTCAGTTACGGTGTTGTTTCACATGTCCCCGTTGACGAGCCACGTGTTTTGCCTAGGGTAAGTTTGGCTACAATGATAGTGCTTGTAGAAGTAACCCAGCATATCGACAGACGTCCCTCTCAGCATCATCTGACACTTCTTTACTTCCTACCAGGTTTTCGACACTTACATTATCTCTTACGTCAGATAAAATCCCACACACTACCGGGAATTGCATACTCAAGCGGGTAGTCAACACATTTTTATTGTTGACACTGGGAGTGTAGAATCCATTATTTCACTTAAAGCTACTAATTGCGTCTATACCATCGATAGGATTATTCCTACCAGGGCCACTATTCCAGGTATTACTAGGCACAAGTTCTCACATGTTTGTGGTTTCTGATTCAGGACTACAACTTGTTGGTTTTAAAGTGGTTCGTGAATTGCACATTGATGTCACTTGCCTAAATTCTTCACCTTATTCATTGAATATGCAACAGCTTCTTTAAAATGTTCTTAGGTTTCTGGTAGAATGCACATTCCTGGATTAGGGTCAGAGATATCTGGCGATCCCAATTTCTTTCAGACTATTGTGGATCCTTCTTGGGTATATACTACACTCTTGTTATCACTGATGCTTTTTCCTGCTGATCAAAGTTATATTGAACAACTTCACCTGCTGCTGACTTCACATGGACTACGCTCAGGAAAAGATTCAGCAGAGGAGGAATTCTGTTTGTGCCAGTTACTGACAGTAACACCAATTTAGCTGTTTACCTCTTGGATAATTGGCTAAAATATCTTCGTTGAAAAGCAAAACGCACTGGTCTTCGTCACCCGCAGTCTTATGGTCGTGCAGATAATTTTGAATGAAATTTGTTTTGTGATTCCTCATACATTTTTCGAACCTGGTCTTGTCATTGACAATCCATTAGATATCACAACTGTTCACCGAATTATCGACGCCCAGTATCCAGATGAGTTGTAAACAAAAGTCCAGTGGATTCTTTTTGAGGCTGTTACGGCTGCCCAAGGTCCAGCAACCAGCTACCCACAGAAGCAGTGGATATCTGCATTCTCATTTGAGCTGCAAGATGCTTGCGGAATGATTCCTTTGGATTCCAGATATGATGGAAGACAGAGGTGCCCTAAACGCCAATTGATTCTGAGCCTGAGAGACGGCCGTGAATATTAGTGGGTTGTGGAGGTGGGAAAAGCTGCAGCGATGAGCAGCAGCTACAGCGACAGGCAGCAGCGGCAATCTTATCCGTCAAAGCGAAAACACTTGTTCTCGAAAGTCAGGCGTTATTAGACTCTTCTAAGAGACAAACGGCTCATCGAATCGAAATCAGGAGCGTCGTCTAGAATGTTGGGAGAAGCATTTTAAGAAGCAGTTCAATTGGCTTTTATCCCCGACAGGCTTGTTAAGAATCGTCATAGCTCCAACTTAGGTTGTGGATACCGGTCCTCTATCAGACGCGGAAGTTCTTCGTGAGCGAGGCCACCTCAGTGACACGATACTGCTTGACCGTCTAATTTCAAGGATGATGGCTCATAATTGTTATTGGGTTGACAAAACTCCTCGATTTGGTAGGTCATAGGGAACAAGTTCCAAAGAGTTGTAAATAATCTGTGATCCTACCAATATACAAAAATGATGGTGATTCCTGTTGTCAAAAGCACTCGAGAATAAGTTCGGTTAGCATCACATCTCATATGCTTGCATTTAGCATTCCCCACCACTCATCAATCACTCAAGCATAGCGCCCTAGCAAGCATCAAGATGGGTTTGGACTTGATCTCGTTTGTGTTGATCATATCTTTACTCTCCGACGCATTTTAGAACCCAAGCACACATTTTATATGTCAACGTACCTCCTTTTTATTGATCCTTCAGGCTATCTTAGACTCAGTTGACCACATAATACTCTGACGTTGCCTCTTGTTTGAGGGTGTATCCAAGAAATTTCGTTCCACCATAAAGTCCTTTTATATGAACAGCCTAGTTTGAGTGAAGTTTTACGGTTCTTCCTAACCCGAGCTGATCTTCGTGAGTGATACAGTCCCATATATAGAACTGTAGTCAGGTGATGATAACGGCATCAAACTTTTCGCCAGTTGAAATGTCTTAGACCTTGAATATGCGAGTGACATAATTCTCCTTTATGAAACTCCAGGTAAGTTGCAAGCTTTTATGAGCAACATGAAAAACTGTGTACCAATAATTGGTATGAGTTTTGCAAGATGCTGTTGTAGGATTGGGTTTGTCCAACTCTCCACCTTTCACTATCTGGAGAACCATAGACTTGGTTGATAAGTTGTTTACTGGGCAGCTGGATTTCACTGGGAGAACAGATATCGGTTCAGGTGTCATTGTGTATGCAGAAATTTCGCTTGACATTTGCCAATCTGAGTCATCTGTGGTTTTGATACGAAATCTGTTCATCAATCAAGAGTCGGGTGTACTCTGCAGTAGTCAAGCCCGTATTTCTTTGTGGTTAGGGAACATGGCCACTACGGGTGAAGAGTATGAGAAGATTATTGATATCTGAACGCCGATGTGCGCATGTCCCCTGACGAGATTCTTCGGCACGCCATATTTGGGAGGCAGGTACCTGCTGGAAAATGAGTAAGGATGGCCAGTCCATGACATGGAAGAAGGAAATGAAAAATCAAACCAAATCGAAGCAAAATTGCACCAATCAAGACAGATAAAATGCTAGAATATTTCCTTTGTTGCAAAAACTTCCAGAACTAAGAATTGCAAGTTCCCAAGGCACGTCACAAAGCTTCGTCGTATTCAGAAAACCAAATCAGGCACGGTTGACGTTATTGTGGACCAACCCAAGTCTATTATAATACTTTCTTCTTGTGACCGTCCTCTTTCATATTTACCCGATGAAGACTTTAAAACCTTTTCTCAATCGGAAATTTTTCTTATTATTCACAAGCCGAAATATTCTCATTCTTACTCTTGTCCGGATGGGCTATCCCCTGAAATTCATGGGTACAGTAGAATTCCAGCTTGCGCAACCCACGACAGCTTTGTCGAATGAACCCTTTGGTAAACTGTTCGACGCAACTAACACGGAAAAACACGCTCATCTAGCAGTCTTCCACTAGAAGAACTGTAACCAGTGAGAAACAAATTTCTTGTTGTCGTTTATTACACCTTCCGTCATTGTCAGTTTGCCCGCAGAACCAAGAGGTCCACAGTTGATAGTAAAGATTCCTGAAATACACCACATGACCCCGTCCTATTACAGACGCGTCCGATCTGTCCGTTGTGTACTTCATGAATATTCTTCAGCCTCTGATTCAGCACACAGACCGTTTCTTATTTCTTGAAAACCCTGAAGATTTCCAAAGTCCTTGACAACTAAAGAAGTGGCTCTCAATTCATAACGAACACGAAGCTGTCGGTAAGTCATGCATATGACAGCCCCAAAGAGGACTAGACTTCATTCAAGTACAGTTCTCTGTTTGAAGAAATACAATGTAAACCTCAAACATGACCTTCCGCGGATTGGTATTGCCCAAAACAATAAATTTATTCTCAATTGCTTGCAAATCAATCATACTAAATTGCAAGTAAAACATACACTGTAGTGCTTCCATCTGTAAAGAAGAGGCACAAAACAATTGACGCAAACTTCTATATCGAAAAGGGCCCAATGTCAGAAATTTCATAGGCGCATATAAAAACATCCACTGTATTGGTCCATTCCTTAAAGAAGAGGCAACGAAACACTCGTAATCAAACAGGGACAGTGGGAATGGAGTGCGGGTAATGTTCATACTGTTTATTGTCGAGTCGACCAGTCGCTTGCACTAGATTTTTCACCACGCAGTGCGGAAATCCAGGAGAGGGTACTAGTTTTCTGAGATCAATTCAAACAATTATGGATTATTCCATGGTTCGGTGTTATTCCTCTTCTTTATTCAACTGAAATCGATAACCTTTGTGTATTTTCTCTACTGGAGGCGTTCAAATAAGCTGAGAATATTGTTCTTGTCAGGAAATTTCTGGCCTACTTCTTGAAAATCTACTCGTTTAGAGAATCTTCCAAGCCGAGATGTTTCAAAAACTAATGTCTCCAATCACCTTGAATGTTAGTTCACGAATGTTTGCTCATTTATTCCAATAGTTTATGTTTCCGTTACTTCTGTGGTGGAAAAGTGAGGTGTCCATCATCTCAGACAGTTTCGGTCATTTCAGCCAGTGAAATGCAAATACAAATTCCAATGTGTTCTTCTTATATTATTTCACTTTCCCTGCAATTATCCTCGTATTTACGAACCTGGACCTTAGCACACTACTCCGTGGCTCGATAATTACAAGTCATACTTCATCTATGATAAGTGCACTTTCGAAATTACTCATTGGTCAGCCTAATTAATCTTGTTAAATCTCTAACCAACAAGAAATATCAGGGTCATACTCATCCGGTACACACAGACGTAATTTGTCGCTCCCATTCATGCAATATGTCTGTATTCCGGGACATTCCACTTAGAATGATTCCATACAAAATGTCAAACCTTGTCTGCTTCAAGTCATATCCAAAAAAGAATAGATAAAATCAATGACTTGAGAAACCTCTTAATGATAGCAACTTTACTTTTCTTTCGCATATACTTAAACACTGCACTTAGATAAATTATTCGTTTTTACCTAATTTCTTGACCATTTCATGAATCTTTCTTGTTCTACTTGTTCATTTCTCCCGTGTAACTGTTATGTCACTAGCATATTCTCCTTGATTTATGTAATCGTATACGCACCCGCGTTCTGCTATGTACGTCGTCGCACGTGACTTGTGCTCGCAAATCTCATCATTTCAGCCCTTAAATGAGAAATTGAAGACGAAAGCAAAACACGGTAAAACTTGTGTGTTTCATGGCAGAACGATTTGCTGGTAAAAGCGAAAATCTTGAGCGCGCTATTCCGATGGTTTTGCTCTATTGGTGGGCATGACTGATTGAGTTTTGTGTCATACTCACAACTACCCGCGAGTTGTACGTGAGGATAAGTGGTACTTTGCTTGGTTGATATTCGTTTGGATTTCACCTTTCCGGCCAACCCTGCACTCGGAAGCACTAGACTCGAGCGTCACTTCTACTTGAGTTTATTTATACTCTCTGTCATACACAGTATCTGAACCCCGGCCTTTTCAGCTCAGTAGTATGTATATTACCATTGCATCACCGAGCTTCCCTCGAGACAGGTCCAAACTACGGAAATAAATTTTGTTTAGATGTCATCTTCTATGATACTAAACAATGGCTGACAGCTTCGAGGAGAGACACGGTATCTGTTCCGTTAACTCCAAGGGAATTACTTACACCATATCAGGTCTTCTCCGCAGGATGGGCCATCGTACCCACACTTAAACCAGATTGAGTTTTGTTGTCTAGTTTTGTCGGACAGGTATATAGTTATTGTTAACTCGGGTTATTCAGTGGCATGCGTGTGTTAAGGCGTGCTGATTAGTTGACTAGGTAAAGACAGATGATTACGTTGCTTCAGGGAATTTTTTCACTCTCTGATAGTAATACGTAATACGAACATAAACATAAGTTATTTCGGCCGTTTTCCACCAGTAGTATTTGCTTCAAACCCTAATGATAAATTAGATTGTGATTGTTGTACAGTGTGAGCATTCCCTATTATGTCAAAGATTGTCGACCTCCTTAACCTCGGTGAAGCTAAAGCTGTACTCGTTGGAACTTTTAGTATCCTTGTTTCAAACAGATGGGAAATAACAATTTTCATCTCCACGTGCTCGAATGTTTCGCACTCAAACACCAACTTTACTAAAAATTTGAGTAGTATTAGCAATAGACTTTGGTACAGTGTCGAACTGCGTGCAACGGCGGAAGTTATAATTACTGGGGTCAGTGGACGATGTGGTTGTTTGGTCTTGCTTGGAGTCCAAAAAGGCGTATGGAATCGGCAAATCACAATTTTACTTTCTACCTCCGGAATGTTGTTTCCGGAGAAGTAACTGAATAGTCAAAAATGAAAATTCATTTTTAGGCAAGTATTCAGTTCTTTTTATTTCGGGTCTACTGGTTGCCAATGCTGATGGTCTGCGGTATCGCAGAATTATAGTCCCACTGTTTGAAAATATCGCAAACGTTTAGACTTCGACCTAACTTTGCTAATCACATGCGACCCTAATGGATCCAGCATATTCTCTAAATTCACTTGTGCTCCTTTACAGTAGCGATAGTATGGTCAGTTGCTCCTATTCAGAAGTAGATTAGGGAGCAGGCCCATTTGATATTTGATGTAATTCGAAGGAACATCCGACCATTTTCATTTTAATAGTTAGCCGTGTTCAGTCATAGGATTTTCTCATTCAAATAAGGAATTGGTTGATATCTAGTCTAGAGGTTGTTTCATCAATTAACTTGCAGGGGACTACGTTTCCTCACTGAATCACTTAACAGATATGACTAATCAGTCTAAACATTTTATTGTGTGCGGATACAGCGCATTTTGCGATTTCCTACCCAAACTAGTGCGACGTAGCATGTGAATGCAACCTTGCTTTTCTCACCGACCATACATGTGAGGCAAACAAACCTCTAGTGTTAGCTCCCTGTTATCTCTGTAGCGATCAGATCATTGGCGCAACGTAACTGTCTTTGTTCTCAAGTGTATTAGTCAACGATGATAAACCCTCCAAAACCTCTATTAAAGTGCCATTTACAGGTGTATAAACATGAAAGAACAAACAAAGTGAAACCTGGCATAAACCTATATCCTTAGAAAACCTCTGATTACCAGTTTACAATAATTATGAGAATACGACATGAATTGCCTGTAAGGCGAATGTGTTGGAAGCAGCCCCAATGAACATCACGTCGATGAAAGGCCCTGAACAATTCCAACAGCGCAGAGATTGGGTGTACTCATGATCAAAGTAGAACACCTAATTCGTTTAGAATAAAAGACTGTTGTGGAAGAAAACAACGATCCCCATCTAATTGTGAGGTGTTGTGAGTATCAGGTGATCGACGGAGTCCGAATCCCGGCGTTTTGCTTCACAACCAGTAGTGAAACATTTGTTTGATTCAACTAAGTCTGGCACTCGCGGATCCGTTGCCCTGGTCCTGTGGAGGAGACCTGATATGGTGGGAGGCATTCGCTTGGAGTTGACTAGGTCTGGAACCGTGTTTCCATTTGAAGCTGTCGAGCATTTCTGGCTGTCATATAGGTCGGCATCTGAACAAATTTGACTCGGTGATTTGGATGAGCTCGGACGGGAGTGGGAAAGCGCAGTGGTAACAAACAAGCCTTCGAAATCGCGTATGGAATCGGCAAATCACAATTTTACTTTCTACCTCAGGAATGTTGTTTCCGGAGAAGTAACTGAATAGTCAAAAATGAAAATTCATTTTTAGGCAAGTATTCAGTTCTTTTTATTTCGGGTCTACTGGTTGCCAATGCTGATGGTCTGCGGTATCGCAGAATTATAGTCCCACTGTTTGAAAATATCGCAAACGTTTAGACTTCGACCTAACTTTGCTAATCACATGCGACCCTAATGGATCCAGCATATTCTCTAAATTCACTTGTGCTCCTTTACAGTAGCGATAGTATGGTCAGTTGCTCCTATTCAGAAGTAGATTAGGGAGCAGGCCCATTTGATATTTGATGTAATTCGAAGGACTATCCGACCATTTTCATTTTAATAGTTAGCCGTGTTCAGTCATAGGATTTTCTCATTCAAATAAGGAATTGGTTGATATCTAGTCTAGAGGTTGTTTCATCAATTAACTTGCAGGGGACTACGTTTCCTCACTGAATCACTTAACAGATATGACTAATCAGTCTAAACATTTTATTGTGTGCGGATACAGCGCATTTTGCGATTTCCTACCCAAACTAGTGCGACGTAGCATGTGAATGCAACCTTGCTTTTCTCACCGACCATACATGTGAGGCAAACAAACCTCTAGTGTTAGCTCCCTGTTATCTCTGTAGCGATCAGATCATTGGCGCAACGTAACTGTCTTTGTTCTCAAGTGTATTAGTCAACGATGATAAACCCTCCAAAACCTCTATTAAAGTGCCATTTACAGGTGTATAAACATGAAAGAACAAACAAAGTGAAACCTGGCATAAACCTATATCCTTAGAAAACCTCTGATTACCAGTTTACAATAATTATGAGAATACGACATGAATTGCCTGTAAGGCGAATGTGTTGGAAGCAGCCCCAATGAACATCACGTCGATGAAAGGCCCTGAACAATTCCAACAGCGCAGAGATTGGGTGTACTCATGATCAAAGTAGAACACCTAATTCGTTTAGAATAAAAGACTGTTGTGGAAGAAAACAACGATCCCCATCTAATTGTGAGGTGTTGTGAGTATCAGGTGATCGACGGAGTCCGAATCCCGGCGTTTTGCTTCACAACCAGTAGTGAAACATTTGTTTGATTCAACTAAGTCTGGCACTCGCGGATCCGTTGCCCTGGTCCTGTGGAGGAGACCTGATATGGTGGGAGGCATTCGCTTGGAGTTGACTAGGTCTGGAACCGTGTTTCCATTTGAAGCTGTCGAGCATTTCTGGCTGTCATATAGGTCGGCATCTGAACAAATTTGACTCGGTGATTTGGATGAGCTCGGACGGGAGTGGGAAAGCGCAGTGGTAACAAACAAGCCTTCGAAATCGCGTATGGAATCGGCAAATCACAATTTTACTTTCTACCTCAGGAATGTTGTTTCCGGAGAAGTAACTGAATAGTCAAAAATGAAAATTCATTTTTAGGCAAGTATTCAGTTCTTTTTATTTCGGGTCTACTGGTTGCCAATGCTGATGGTCTGCGGTATCGCAGAATTATAGTCCCACTGTTTGAAAATATCGCAAACGTTTAGACTTCGACCTAACTTTGCTAATCACATGCGACCCTAATGGATCCAGCATATTCTCTAAATTCACTTGTGCTCCTTTACAGTAGCGATAGTATGGTCAGTTGCTCCTATTCAGAAGTAGATTAGGGAGCAGGCCCATTTGATATTTGATGTAATTCGAAGGACTATCCGACCATTTTCATTTTAATAGTTAGCCGTGCTCAGTCATAGGATTTTCTCATTCAAATAACGACTTGGTTGATATCATGGTGATTAGTGTAATATATATTGAAACAAACATTTTCCATTCATTGTGCAAGGACCGAAGCGAGCAAAGCCAGGTATTTGTGATGCACCATTTTGTAGTCAATCAGAGGCGACCAGCAAGAGAAAATTGTGCACACAGATAACGCATTACTACCTCATGGCCATCGTATCTCTTCTTTGCTGACCTTAGAACGTCACGTTTGCAAAGATGGACTCATGAGCGGAACTTCATATGCTCGGTACAATCTTCCACTGCATCTCATGTATGGTATTCAACACCATCATGGTGAATATTTACACGATCGAACGAGTGTTATTTTCCGGCCATCGGCCGAACAGCTTTAAAATTATTTATCTGTCTAACCATTGGGAATATTTTTTGTTGGTTTTGTGCGCGACGAGCTTCCGGAGATGTGCAACAAACTGTAGTCTGTTGGTACTCAATACTATGTGAGAAACCAATACGGGCATAAGAAATGCTATTTCGTCAAGGTTTTCGTGAATTTTTGTTTATACTGATAAAAAAATCCCAGTGAAAATCGAGAATGTGCTGTAGTTAGCAGCGCTCTGGAAAATTGTATTTTGTATTCCCAATAGAAAAATTCGCACGGACGAAACATGTGAGTTCTGCTATGGTAGCAGCAGTGATCACGACTGTACTGACAACATCGAGAATGTTGAGCATCAAAATTGGTGATTTTTTGAAATAATAAATCTGCTTCCATTCTTGAGAACAAAGACAGTTACGTTGCGCCAATGATCTGATCGCTACAGAGATAACAGGGAGCTAACACTAGAGGTTTGTTTGCCTCACATGTATGGTCGGTGAGAAAAGCAAGGTTGCATTCACATGCTACGTCGCACTAGTTTGGGTAGGAAATCGCAAAATGCGCTGTATCCGCACACAATAAAATGTTTAGACTGATTAGTCATATCTGTTAAGTGATTCAGTGAGGAAACGTAGTCCCCTGCAAGTTAATTGATGAAACAACCACTAGACTGTTCTTCTTGCTTTCCTTTCATTATCGTTGCCAGTGCAAAGATGTCCGACTAGAAATTCGATTAGTGTGCAACGCAAGGTGTATAAGATATATTGTTAATGTGGGCGTATTCACCTAGAACCTATTTCTGTGGCCACACGCGAGTGCGCTGCTATCAGTTGGTGTTCCATTAGAAACACTGTGTATGCGTTTGTGCATATCACAAGTGATTTCAAACAAACGGAGTTAAACAGCTTCATGCGGAGTGTCTTCGTGGGTTAATCATGGTGATCTCGCAATAAATATTTTGTGGTTCATTAGTATACTAAAGAGAACAATCTTACTCATATATTCCGATGACTCACTGCACATCACTTCCTGTATAATTTTGTGTTCAGTGTTGCAAATGAAAGGAACACATACCAAAACGGAACTCCAATCCCGGCTACTTGCTTTGCGAATTACATCCCTGGTCATGGTTGGTATAAAGGCAGGCTTGTTACCAACACACAATACTTGGTTACATACATGGAAGGTTTGTGTGGTAGGAAATACTGTATCTCAATCGGATCAGAAGGGAGACAACAAAAAATCACCAGCCGGTCCAAAAGGCAAAAATGAAGCACCACTTTGTATGATTGCTAGATTTGAATAGACAAATCCAGTTTGAAAAGACCACAATGAAACAACAAATAGCGAGGCGATCACTGGATGTAGCACAAAACCGTAATGGCAACAAAACATATCTTCAGATTGTGAGAGTAGATTAGAGCAAAATCTTGTTAGACAGAGCAATACGGTTTCGCAATGAATGTGTTTTGTGGCTTAGTAACTTAGCATTGCGGAATTCACTGCAAACTTTTCAATGACTCATCCAAGTGAAGTATATACTAACCTAGTCTTGAGAGAGAAAACCCAGCAGGGAATCGTGTGAATATTCCAAAATATAATTTTGTTATTCGGGCTGATTCGCAAGCGTTCCATCCATGTCATTTGTTACAGTCGTTTCCAATAAAAGTCATAAGATAGTGGTTACAATCAACAAAATAGTACTTGTTGCTCTTCTGTTAGAGTAACAGAAGCCGCAAGCGTCGATCGCACGTGCAATAAAACTTGTCAGTCTGACAAAATCATCCGATTAATGGATTTGACGAACTAAAATCGGTGTACTGAGCAATTCTAACATATCCCTCGTCCTTCTCTTTCACAATGATAGCTGGATCACACACACACACACACACACAGACACGTGAGTACACCAACGGAATAAATATATTTACTCAGCCCAAAAACTGAGAGGCTACAAACTAATGGGTGAACATCTTATGCAAACTTACAGAGGTAATGCACGCATGCATTACCGAGCTTTCTTAAACGTGATCAAATATTTCCCCCACCTTGCTATACCCAAGGATTTATTTCCTTCTTCACGCGTACACCATTTCATTTTAGCAGAACCATTCAGCTTCCATTTAGGTTACTTTATTAATCGTAATGGTTTGTGTTTAAGTTTTTGGTCAGGCCGGCAAAGTAGAGTTGTACGTGCCCTTGGTGGTGTAGACCCAAACTAAAATAAAACACAGAATCGTTGGTATTGCCAAAACATTGCCACATGTCTCCAGTAAAATTTCGATGAAACAGTGTGAAACTACTGTTGATGCATGAACCTAGATTATTTCAATTCTATTCTCTGATAACAACAGAAACGAAACTCGTTTGAAAAAAAAATGAGAACCATCCAGGACTGTCTAGACTAGACATTAGTGACACTAATTTTATGGACTCAGTAATAATGGATACTCACGATTATCAATAGTTGATTGAGTAATTGAGATGGAAACGGATTGTATCATACCACGTTTATATAAATGTGGATGGTGTGAACTGGAAGTTGGATTGTAATACTACTTGGAAATTCGGAGGTCGATCATTTAACGTTCCGCTTCAAATTACTTCTTTCACGTGATTTCATAACATGGGTGACATGGGTAACATGGGATCTAATCACCTCAAACCAGTGGGTTTTGATTAGTGTTGTTTCTTCTGCCTAAATGATGAACATTTTTCTCAAATTGTTGAATTAGACGAGATTAGTTTCATATCTAGACGTAAAAGAATGGCGTTTTTTATTCATGAGGCGTGACAGCGTAGTTTACCTGAACCCCACTCACCGGACACAAGGAAATGCAACTGAACTCCTCATGTGATGATGGATATTGCACTACGAATATTACCTGAATAGTTTTTTTCTAATTAAAATCGTATTTTGATCGAGATTTTAACCGGACACTCGTGCATGATGAACCTTAATATACAAGAATTCAACAGCGTACGGCTGGAAAACTTCTGGATGAACTTTCGGATTACAGCATGCCAAATCCACAACATAAGTCTAGATTAAAAATTAGCAACGAAGTATTTGAATGGTTCAAAACTATCCCTAAAATATTTGGGATTTGAATTTCCCAACAGTGCTGTTATACATGAGTTGAAAATCTGGTTTTGGTTATAGGTTAAGATTACCTACCATTACAATACTGATGACGCCTTTGTGTCATTCCTAAGTAAACATTCAGTTAAATAAACACTCAGTCCACAGTTTCCCCATAGCCATAATGTGTTAGAAAATAAATCAAACGGAAGAATTTGAACAAGGCAAAGTGAAATATTGTAGCGATTCAAATGGTGAGAGGACTAAAGATAAAATAAATTGAATGATCGTGAATAGGGAGCTCGAGATTTGAACACACAATTCTGAGTAACTATTTCAAGTCTATTTTTACCAAAGATGAAGTCATGCTAGCAAATTGTTCAAATCCGGATGAGGCTTGGCTCGTTTGAATGTATGCCGAATTCGAAGGAAACAATTTCACACAGCGTGTATATTGAGGAGATTCGAGTCTCATCCTCAAGTATCTGCTTTTCAAACAGTTATTGGCTATTTTTATATGTAGGCTTGAAGGAAATGATGAAGGAAATTTGAATATCAGCCGCTAGGGAATGATGAACAAAAGACAAGCAGACCAATTCTCTCTCACTTTATATATCTGACTTGGAATATATCTCTCACCCTAAATGGTGTATTTTACATAAGGAAATGCATATATAAATCGTGTAGGTTAGCTGATAAGCCAAATCGCTCACTGTTACCTCGAAAATCTTGACCAGTGAGAGATTCGGTTGGATTAATAAAAATCGCATCAAGTCCTACTCACAGAACTAGACAATAAACATGTTCAAGCAAAAGTGATTTTGAAAGTGGATGAAGCTGAGAGTGGATTCCATGTGTATACGTTCATAGGTATTTTGCAAAAGACCAGTCTTCTTCGTTACTAGCAATGCTTTGAAAAGCTGAATTTGAATATGCACTTGAGTTTAACGTAGGTGCCTCGGGTGCTGATTGCGTGACTCGAGGATACACGCACGATGCATTAGATTAATTCGTCATGAATCTGGATACGATTAGGATGGCATTGTATTTGGATGATAAGCCAAACCTTTTCCGTTTCAGTCCAACAACTGACAATGGAAGAATCGCCATGTGATTCCAAATGTGGACCTACCAGACATGCATACAGTATTGTGTCTGATTTGGAATACTTTGAATTGACTTTTGGAATGGTTATCCCAACTTCGAAGAATTCCAGAAAGCGATTCAAAATGCACTCTGATTTATGAAAGACAAATACATCATTGGAAAATGACCCGTGTAAATGTGGGTAACTAGGATTATACAAAAATTTGTTGTCGCTGATGTGAACTATGTAGCACGATTGGTTGCTTGAAAATAGCATTGGTAAGTTATGAACAAATCAGTGGACCACATATATTGCTTATCATGGCTGAAAGACTGATTTGCGGCAAGCATCATCATAACTTGTTTGTCTTTATTATGAACAATTTACACGTATATGGGTGTAATCTAATTTCGAGGACTATGCTCCATCAAACTTTGTCTTTCGGTGTCGAATCCGATGAGCCTCTACAAAGCGGATTTGATCTCGGTTGTCCGTTACGGAAATCACTAACAAATTGAACAGGAAAGGATCAAAACACAAATCCTACCATATTAACTGCATTCAAGTAATTTTGCATGAGCCGTGTGGCACTATGAATGGATGGCAGGATAAAATTGCCCAAAATTCATACGGCTGGTATTGCGGTTGTTACCGCCCATATGGTGAGCTTACCCGGTGCTCCTCCGCCCAACCATTATACTTACTTTACAACTGTACTATTTCCAGTGACAATCCATATCGATCGCATTTCAGTACTTACTACTGGAACAACAGCCAGTAGCCAATAAGCATGAGGCTGCCGTGGCTCTGTGGATAAATTGAATGGTTCATATTCTCGATCGGGTAATCAATTATACTATTTCGTACTAAATCTTTCTGCCACCAACGACATCACAATAAATGGTAACGCCATTTACATATCATTGTGAGGTCTATGTATTATTTCAATTTGTTTGCTTCGTCCAATCACTGCATTGAAGTTGATAGGGAACTGACGCGTCAAACAAAACTAGCACCTCATTCAAAAATTAGTTCTACCTTCGCTGATCGCTAAACCAGACACCATTATTGTTATCCAATTTCATTACCCTCTAATTTTATTTGATACTTCCTGTTTATCTTCATGATTCTACTTTGCGAGGTGCATGAATTTCCATCTTTTAGATAGCATTGCGTGGATGTAAATTGGAAGTGATAATTTATATCGTTCCGAAATGCACTGCACGAGAAACTTATACCAGATCTGAGGTTTTTTAAAAGAAAGATTATTTTCCCATGGTCACATTAAAGAAACAACATTGGAGCGCGTAAAATTGTTTTCAATGATTCCTAATCTTTCTCTTACACATCATATAGGAGACAGTTATGCATTTGATTGGCCGTTGGCTGTGTTGAAGGACATTTTTTTTGGTGTGGGGGAAATCGTGTGGTGTTTGTCAGTTAGCGTGTGGTGATGCTGAGTCCACCACTGTTACTGGGTTTCAGAAGTCGTTTCTCGTTTTGGATGCTCCGTCTTTGGCGAAGGCAACTGAGGTGCATGAACTAGTCGCTTTTGCGCACACAGATCTGAGCTAAGTAGACGCATGGCGATTGCTCGGACCCACCATTTCATCCCACACACCACACACCTACTGCAAAAATGTCCTTCAACACAGCCAAAGGTCAATCAAATGCATAACTGTCACCCATATGATATGCAAGAGCAAGATTAGGAATCATTAAAAACAATTTTTTGCCTTCTTGTGTTGATTTTGTGGATTATTTTCCCGTTCTGAAATAAGAATAAATTCTCGTGACAAATCCTCAATAATCAGCTTCCCGGTAGGTTGTCCAGACTGCTGAACAATCACTTCAACACTCGTCAAGCTGATGTGCTTTCGCTCTTTTCCCCTAACTTACATAAGCAACTCAAATTATGGCTTCTCAGGAACTGGAAAGTATTACGCTAACGGTAGAAGCATGTACCATTTTGCGTCAACCTAAGCGGACTAAACAAACAAAATGATAAATCTCAAGATATTTCGAGTTATTACGAGCAAAGTGATCCTTTCCTAACCCTTCGTAGTATTCTAGGTGTATATTCACCTCATCTCACTCAGCCTTCCTGAATGGTGAGAACAAACCTAACACCATTCAATTACACAGATTCGAGTCTCCTTAGTACCAAGGAATGATGTTGAGCACTGATATCCTCAAATTTTCGGTTGTATGCTCGAATTGCTCTGACTTCTCTTACAATTTCGAAAGCTCAAGTAATACTGCATTACGAGCATCAACACACTTTCTCTCGTGTCAACGATAACAATGTACCGATGTGGACATGAAACTGTCATTTGTTGGCTCTCATGAATACTAAGTTTCTTGCTCTTTTTTCTATCATGTTTACTGAAGTGCTAATAAAATGCCTAGATTCCGTCTTCTGTGAAGCACCGAGAACGATTTCGTCCACCGGGTGTTCAGATCATTCAGCTGGTTATTTTCACATAATTCCGCTGTAAATCGACACTCATTTTATCCTTTGTTTCTCAGCGGATTTTGAAAACAAAAAATACTCAATTTCTTCGTAATATTTCGCATGGTATCAGTGTAGAATTTAGGGTAATAATGTAGTCAATCATTTATCTTTTCACCGAATTTTTAAGCGAGCAAGAACATGTTAGATTTTTAGCCTCACATAAATTTAAAAAAATATGGCTTCACGTGGAGTTGCATGTGACTCAATTGAATTAACAACGTCCTAGATTCAAGTTGAATGAATATAGTTGCAATAATCCTGTCATAATGCTGTGTTTCTATTCCTCAGCCCTCACGCTCGAAAGCTGCATGCCATACACACATCGCCATGTCATGTGGGACGTACATGTACGACAGCGACCGAGACAAACCATGGATAGCGTGCTCAGCTCCGTCTGTTTTCGAAATGCAAATGAAATGATGTTGCCAACCTGATGGTCAAAAGGACCACGGAGTGGACAGGCTTTGGTTGAAAGGTGGGTGACTGGTTAGGCGTTTCTCTGTTCGCGCACACTCGTGCACACTCATGCACAATGGAAACGCAGCAGCAAAATTGGTTAAATGATTTTCTTTGACCGATGCCTCCTATCCTGAACGTAGCACAAGAATTTCTTGTCTGAAAGTGATTGGCGCGTATGTGGTTTCGTGGTGGTGCTTTCATCAACGTGCATGCAGCTCAACTTGGGTCTACACATCACTTCGCGGTTTACGCGTATGTCAATCACCATCGCTGACACGCCATGCTTTTCCCAGCTTGTTCCCACGCGCGCACGCACAACAATGGGCCTAATAAGTCACTCCAGCCTTCACACAAGGCCTGTGTGCTCTATGTTTATTTTGATCGCAAGACCTTCGCAACAGGCGTTTCAACCAGTCTCACTAATGTATCATTCCACACATCCAGTGCTACTCACTCTCGCTGGGGTCACATGTTATACGGGTTAAGCTGGTAATTCAGAGAATATTTCATCGGTCCGCATATGCGTGCTCACACACACGCATGCATTCTGCTGGATAATTTTTACTGGTGAGAATTTCGCCAGCATGCAAATGTACGGCCTACACAATCAGGCCGACGCTCACATCCCTATAGGATTTTTTGTTAATTGGCCAACTGACAATCATAAAAGTAGCCTGGTGCTGAAAGTGGTTTGAATGGGCTTAAGCAAGTCTCAAGAATTTCCTTCACGAAATAAAAACACTGTACAGTTGGGTTACAGCTGTAATACCATTGGAGTCAAATGGAGCTCGGACTAACCGGAGGTACATTTTTCGGATCAAAATGTGATTCCTCCGAAGATAATCCGTCGGTTACCACAGAATGTCGAACAGAATAAGAAACCATCTTCCAATTTTTGTACTAAAACTGGTAGCAAACGTGTTTCCTCAACAAAAAATGAGAAACCATCAACCACGGTTGGAAAATTACCGGGACATACTGATAGCAATTAGAAGTCGTTGAAATTTTAAGGATACCCGGTGTCCGTAAAGGTCTCATTTGGATTTTAAAATGTGATGAAGAATTCCTTATTTATAGGTGATTGCCAGTCAGGCGTCCTAAACAAGTCTAATCAGATATTTGGGTGAATTAATTTGAAAAAGGAAATCAGTCCGATAGCAAATGTGTTCAAATGTCCTTATCTGAAAAATCCATATGCGAAAGTAAATCAAATTACGTCAGCAACCATCAAATCAACGTTTATTCAGAAGAACGAATTGTCAAATACTCAGTAAGTGATTTAGTAGGGATGAAACGGAAGCTGTTGAAATTACTGGGAATACCGGTAAGTTTACTTCTGTTTTGACCAGGTGGTTTGCATAATTCCAGAGAATGCATCCTTTTGCGTATCTTCCCAGTGCTAATATGATATTGGAAACGGGAGACAGAGGGAAAAGAAAGAAACGGAGGAGTAGAATGTTAGTAAGATGGATGGAGTGACAAATCAGAAGGCGAATTGTGAACTTTATCATGTGGTTCACGAACAAGATCGGCAGAGGAATTACAGATGTGAAGCAAATTAGAAGGGAAAGTTCGCGGGAGACTGCTTTGGCAGAAGACCAAAATGTCCGGCTACCGGTGACAGATGGTTGAAATATAGCTTCAAAATATGTTAGGCAAAGTATATGGAGTATTGGGGCGAATACAGTTGATGGGACAAAAAATAATATGATGGAAATAATACGACCAATATATAGGTCATTCAGATGGGGTATGTGCTCGAAATAGCAAACTGTTAGAAACGTTCGTGTTAATAAGTCGGGGCCACCAAACGGCACTAGGATTGTCCAAGAACTATAAGGACAGATAGAGTTGTTAGGAAGTTGAGTTTATGGGATTTAAATTATATGGATGAGGAAGTAAGGATGTGTCGAAGTTACCAGTGAACTGGTGATTTGAATCTACGACGTATAACGTCACTTTGAGTCTGGCACAGCAGAACAGTGGAAGAGCCTTTCACATCATACGGCATTTCTCGTTACCCTCTACTGTGTCTGCTTGCAAGTGATTCAGATTTCGTACTTCAGTCTTGATGAGGTGGAGTAGTCTTATACGGCTTGATCCCAGCTAGATGTTTGTACCTTTCCCTTAGCTCCACTGAGGCTCATCACGCGAGGAGAGGGAACCCTTTTGTGTTGAACCTAAAATATTTCCAAATGGCTACACAAATCATGAAATTTAGGGCAGTCAGTAAGGTGTTCACACAATGAGGAAGCCTTGTGTAAACAAGTGATAAAATTGTTCAAGGTAACCAATGCTTCAAGTTTTTTCTGAGATTCTCCAAGGTGCAAACTGTTCTGAGGAGAGTGCGCTATGGATGCTAGCAGTTTTTCAAAGATTTTCCTATGCAACAAACTTGAGGGTGAAGGAGTAAAGTAGAATGATCAGAAAAATATGTAGGGTAACCTTGAAACACTGTGAAAATACTTTCATATTTCACTGACACTGAACTCCTAGGGGTATCGAAGCAGTTAGGAAACGCGGAAGATTGGTGAAAATCTATGGTGAGTGTGAAGAATGAGTCTAGTTCATTGAAATTACCTGCTTTTATGAACAAAGACTGATTGAGATCCGTATTGAAATAGTTGGAAAGGTTGTCAAACAACTGACTGATATCATCAACGGGAGTATCCAGTAAAATATAAGCATTGTAAAGGACAACATGTTGAAAGGAATTTGGAAAAGGTGGCTTCACACGAATTGCAATGCAGTTGATCTCATTTATGCTGAATTCAAACTAGAAGTGGGAAGATTTGCACCCCGTTCAATAGATAAGTATGATTCAAGCCTTGATTGCTGGACAGTGTGTGGACACTGGATATGCGAATATTCTAAGTTTTAAAACTAAATAATAAAGGAATCTGTTATAACTATCTACATGCAGTTGCTTGGCTATATACAGGTATAGTAAAATCAATTGGCAGTTGAGACATATGGTAAATGCGGTGAGCGGTATGATCGTGTGTACCTTCTCTAAGATTTTAGTTGTGCGAACCGATGACCCTTTGTTTTCTTTTTTGCTCGTTTTTCTCTCAGAGATTCAGGTCACATCGAGGTATAGTATGAAATAGCAAGAAAACATAATTCCATGAGCTGTGGCCAAAAATTAGGAAATCAACCAACGGGGATGTAATTGTCAAACCGGTTAGGCAAATTGGCAATGAAGAACTGTAATTCTGCATATGGCTACATGTGCGTGCATTTTTCATGTGTTCTTTAGAACACGGCCCCGACAAATCCAACTTTGTACTTCATGGAACAGAGCTAGTTAGGTGTAGTTACTTTCCTGACCACGTAGTTTGACGTGGACTGATAAGCAGATTGATGCATGATTTCGACGAGTACTTCAAATACTTAGAAGTGCAATGTTGTTGTTAGCTTCTCCGATATTGGGTCGATGAGATGTAGTGGTTCTGCGAATAACTCTTTGCCATAAATTCATTTGGTTCATTTGGTCCTACATGTGATCGGTAACACAAAGTTGATTTCCACACAACCAACATTACGCAAACACGGTTCTTTCCGCTCCGGACTTGGATTACCTAATATAATCTTGGGCTGTGAAATTCCACACATTCGATCGAAGTTTGTCGCCTAACAATATTCGAGTATCTGATGATGACTATCGGTGCGCATCGGATGCGAATGCTGCTTGCCTATGCGTTTCTTTATATTTGTATTGCCTATTAAAATGCCATAATTTGCATACCTAATGGACAATGCATTTCAGTTCCAGTTGGTGTGTCTTCTTTTTTCATTTCGGGCAAACCGGTTATCATTTGGATGTTTAGTTATATGACGTGTAAGTGACGGAACATGTTTTCACACTCGTCCTCGGTGTGCATATTACCGAAGATATCGTCTACCTAACGTTCGTAGAGAGTATCTTGTCATATAACTGTTTTAAATTATTGTTCGAAGTGTGAGACAAATACATCTGCCATAACTGGTCCATAGTCGTTCTATTATTATTAGTCGAGATGAAAAATAGGATTGTGAATGGTTGACCTTACCCTCAGGGTTATCCGAGCTGGCTCTCAACGGTTTGCTGAACATCTACGCTACACTAGCACATTGTTGATGCTGAGCTGAGCGTTGAAGTTGCATGATGAATCGTATTACACAAAGCTAATCTCCTGCAACTCAGTTGTAATTAAATTTGAATTGTGAATTCACATAAAATGATTTTTCTAGATGTTTCGTCATTGATCACGAACGTGTCAGTATCTAAAATAATAGACAGTTGCAAATCAACAGAAAAAATCAGCAAGAGTATACCTAAGGGAAAATGTAAAGAACTTCTGATTTTCTGCTCTCCAATCAGTTCTAATTCGATGATAACGTTTAGAGACGAAAAAGGACATCACAAGGGCATCTCCAATCGGTTCTTGGTTCACCGATATATTCATGGCGAAAGTTGAAAATATCTCGTTGAATTCAACCGTCAGCTGCCTGTTGCTGTATTAACGATAAGTTGATGATTGGGATTGGTTTTATAGGATAGTGGGGTTTGAGAAATTCCTAGGATTATTGAGAAAGCATTCCACAGTGTGTTCTGGTCATCACTGTACAACTAAGATGAAGAAGGGCATCAATTGCTGGGCTATCCGGTAGCAAACCACATGATCATACAAATGATTACCACGAATCTCCTAACGAACACGGAAATTACAAATAATATGGGATGTTGATATGTCTGTACAAAAGAGATGCCACTACCACCTTACCTCATAAATCTTTAAACTGTTCGCCTACCCATTATTCTGCTCAATCATATACGTTTTATTTGTCCAATACATTCAAAAGGAAATGATATTGATGACGCTGACTTCTTACCTTATGTTGTCAGGCCGTGGGAATGCATTCTGGATAAATGGCTTCATAAACTCCTAATTAGACTAATTCATTTTGGACTATCGAAGAATGGACTATATGCTGATGTCTATCCGTCAATGAGCTTGACAGTACGGTATATTTTACAGGTGATAATTTTGTCAGAGCGCAGAATACAAGGCCTAGACAACAGGCCGGATGCTCAAAGCCCATTTAGATGTTTCGATATTTTGTCTAATGATAAGTAGTCCTGTAAAGAGTGTCTTTTAAAAGGGCTTGGACAATTATCCACAATTTTTTCACTACTTGAAAAACAAAATATCATGTGAATACAATTAATTATTTTTGGTGGGTCCTCACCCGCTAGACGCTCATTACATTTGAAAAATTTCCATAGTTGGCGAAAGGAGCACAGTTCCGGCTTCATTTCCAATGAGAAACCGATGTTGAATGAAATCGTTCTGATCACATACACATTTAGATCTTCCCTCTATGTGACTCTTTATACACAGCTCTGCTTCATGTGGGATAGAACGGTTGCTTCATCCTTATTGGCGTCTTGGATCAGAAAGACAAACTCGCAAGGATTCGAAATCAAATTATTAGAAGCTATTGTTGATATATTACCAAACCTGTGCTGGAGTGATGGGTACAAGCCTAAGGACAGAGCAAGTTGATGATTGACACAAGTGACACAAGCTACATGAATAAAGAAAAGTTTGACTACGGAAGAGAAAACAAGCATACGACGCTCACAGGAATCAGCAAAACGGAAGCGCGATGAGTAGAAAAGTAAGGGATAATTCAAATTGAATTTGAATTATAAGATTGTAAATAACTAGACAGATTATTGTATCATGTACAATCTGATGTCCCAATTGTCCCAGTCATGGATACACGGAAACAAGGAAATAATCTGAGTAGGAAATCTTGAATTTTGGTTGAATAGATTGAGGCGTTTGTTGGACTAGCTCAAATGTGAATCAACTATGTTGAAAGCTATTCTGTTTATGGTTTGCTCCACAATAATGACAAGCGTTGACCTGTCACTCTCAGCAAACATACTGAATCACAGTATTTATGACATCTTGCTGCCAAATTTACCTACAAAGCGACTGCTTACCACCAGTAGAATAGAGCACTAGTTAACGGACAACAGGACCGATTAATGGCCATAATCTCCATTTGGTGGAACTGTCAACTGCCATCGGACAACACACACGTGGACAACCCATTGATCAATGAAACGAAGGACTATTGATGATTTGCGTGAGACAAGTAGTCAGTTGATCGAATAACGGAGACGAATTTGTGGATGAATAGTGTCTGTCAACTTGCCACAAATTGGTATGCTGCGAAATTTGACCAAGTTATGTTTGGATCGGCTGTCGAGCATTGAGGTTTCCATGCTTATTTGGAATGAAGATGTTGCTCGCTCGTTTGCATCGGTGGACAGAATACGTCATTACCTGAGTCGAGTCTGCGCAACTCTTCATTTCATAAACTTTCCCATGACCGACTGTTTTACTAGTCAGCTAAATGTAGCCCGATTTATTTGACGTCAGATCGACTTTGCAAAACTCATTACTTTCATTCTGTGGTTGCATATTTGGTTTATTTATCCAACCCTCAGTTGGTATTACTGAATTTCATCTTCGGGGGTAAAATTATTTGGTTTCCAAATGTGATTGACCGTTCTGAAATTCGTTTGTTATTAGTTGACCTATTGCGTGCAAAATAGACCTCAGAGGTCAAACCTGAACTGTATTTGCATGTGCAAAGTAAAAGTCTTTGATCGTTCAAAGGATTCGTAGTGGTCTCTATGGAGTTGCCGAAAAGACCGGTATCTGGCCACAATGTTTACTTGAACTGATTTTTCCGAGGTTCCTGTGGGCCTGTATATCAAATCCGACTGTACACGGTGGCGGTTCGCTTTCTGATTCGTCGCTGAGTTCGTTTGCATTTCGTGTGTTTCTCGTATCGGTACTGTTTCGGTTCCACGTTGAATAGAATACAATGTCGCATCTGTCCATCTGCTACCATCTCTATTTAATCGATTGAGGTGAATTCTTTGGTAGTTCGCTGTGAGACAGGAATAAAGCCTCGTTCACAAGCCTTGCTCAAATTTCTCCCAAAGTTTGTTTAGCATTTGAGGTCATTCAGTGGTATATTATGCGGCGTAGTCAGTGATTATGCTCCCATGTTGCATCTGCCGCTCAATCTCCTAATGCTTATACGAATACGAAGCAATTTTTTGAAAGTGATATTCGACAGACAGAAAATGAAGGCAACCAGTGTTACCAGGTTTGCGGCTTTTGAACGAGATGAACATCCAAGTGATCGATCACGATCTGCATTGTGTAGGCACGGAAAAGAGCTGTTCATCACAATGCAAATCATTGGAGAAGCGGGTAGCATTTCATGATTATTGACACAAGAATTAGTCAGATCATTTCACACGGAATTCATGCAAATGGGTATATTTTATTGGAGTATTGATAAGCCAAATTCTATCTGGTCGAGAGGAACCAGTCGATGTAAGGTTACATTTGTCTTGATAGATTTGTACGAAGTTCAGTTCCACAGGGAACCACTATCAAAACACGGGATCACTCGTTTGGCAAGATCACATGCAACCAACACACTCGTTCAATCGTGTACCGAATTTCTTTTCACACAATACTACTGCTTGAAATAGAACAAAATCGATTAGAAGCATCAAATTACAAATGGGAACACCTTAGCCATGAGTCACTTCAATAAAATATGTCCTCAAAATGACAAAACAGACGGAACAGAGCGAGTAGTCTCATCATCAATGACCAAATCGGCTCTAGATAATAACTAATAAAATGGTTGATAAGGTTACGAAATCCAGTTACGTTGTGAAAGACAGTTACCTATCAACAGCGAACACTGAGAAAATGGATCAATTAAAATATATGGATACAAACACTATCTATACTGCACTGAAATTGTTCTAGATAAGTACAAGATTTGCACGACAGAACCAATGGAGAGAGAAATCATTCGATTTATTCAAACACTGATGTCTACTGCGTATCCGGCATACTTCCCGGCAAATTATTATCACCTCAATCTGATGAAGAATAGTCTTCCACTGTACTTGGAAATAAAATTAGGAATAGCCCGTAAATGAGACGTGATCATCAACCAAATCAACAAACTTTTGAAGCCGAAATTCAGGCGCATCCAATATACTGCTGAACCTGTATTTATGTGCACGTTATTCCCCGATCACACGTCATACAGTGAAACAAACCATCCAAATGTGGCTTGAGAAAGAAACTCAACACGATTGCGTCATCGATGGATGACAGATCAATGACTGCCACAAATTGTTTGGAGACAATGCATTACGTCACTGCCAGTCAGACAGTCGTAGTGATCTTCTCTACTGAAAACAATAGGAAAGCATTCCTTCAATAAGCGACGCAACACCATCAAGTGATTCAACGAAGTACATGAAGCAATAAATTTGATCCAATCAACATGATTACTCATTTCGCTGTCGCAGCGAATCTCACATGAACCGGGTTATGTATGCTCACGCAGCGCATGTGGAGATCAGCATGTTGGCATTTACCATGAGAATAAACGATATTCGAAAGTGTCTATCAGTTTGACGAGAGCATCGTATTTTATTGGTGGTAGTGCTAGTGGCAATGCGATTCCGGTAATGCTTCATGCGACAAACGCGCCCTGAAAGCTGCCCAACCGGAGAAGACAGGCAAGTTACGATCCTACATCGTTTGTGAAATGCGAGTAATGATCGTCATACGTTTTTTCCAATTTATGGTTTGATAAGATGTGCTTTTATTGAGCGATATGCACACGTTGTTTACTTTCTTGCTATGCCAGGTTGGAAGGTAAATTAAGGGAACGCTGTTCATATGTGAAATGAATCTTGAAGTATTGGTTACCAGTGTTGTACTGACCTGTTTGTTCCGGTTCATGGTTATATTTGAATAATATTTTCTTGCAATTATTGTGGATTCATATGATTTGGTTAAGTGAGGACAGTCGAATATGGCATCAGAACACCCGGTGGCGAAACAACTAGTTATAACTGTTTCACCTGTGATAAAATATTACACGCTTTAGAGATTTTGCACACCGGATGACAGAAAATCAGAAAGATAGTCGGTAATCTTGATTACAGCAATTGACTAATTCGTGTCCATTCAGTAGAGGTGTTATCAGTGTTACGACGGATATTGCGTTGTTAAGTGTCAGTTGCATGCGGTCAGTGATTACGTCAAACTATTTTGTGTGGGTGACCAAGATAGATTTAAAGATCTAAAATGTTGCTTCTGAACCCATAATGTGGTGTTGTTTCGTGCGGATTGAGACCCAGTCGGCGGTTGCCGAGATCTGGCCTTTGGCATTTCTTGTTGCTCTCAATTTGACATTTTATTTGGGAAGAGGGACTTCATTAGTATTCATCCAATGATCCGATTTCATGGAAGAGATGGTAAATGTCGTTTGTCCGCTTTTCACTAGACTTTTGTTTAACCAACCCGGGTGAAACACATTTATGCGTTGATACGGTCTTTCTGTGGTTCGGCCTACGTCACCTGCCCCACACTGAGAGCTCGAATGCACGGATATTCTACCTTTCACTGGGTAAATGAGAAATAGTCGAGAGGTGAACAAAACTTCGATTTCAGCAACGGAATACATCTCTCTGTTTTCGGATGTGTATAACAGGCGATTGATTTCACTCGTTTATCATATATGTTTCACTGCTACTTCTAAATTCGATTCATGGGTAGACAGATTGATTTTCGACTGCTTCATGACAAGGTGTGCTATCGTCATTCTTCGTGATATTATTGATTTTATATACTGGATGAGAAATGATTTCACCCTTTCATTTATACTTTATCGGACATATCCTAATTGCTTTATTGGTCAATCGATGTATACAATGCTTTTTCTGTCTCAATAATATGGATCTGTGGTAGTGTGTGCATGGACTTGATACAATTTCCTTATGAATAAATGAACGTCCTAGTGGGCCATCGGATTGATGATGTATAACAAGTGAGAAGTAGAAAGAATTGCTTTTTATTTATTTCATTTTGACTACTCATTACCTCAATATATTTTGACATGCAGTATTTGACCAGCTGATTGGGTATCAAAATTGTTTTACCAATCTGTACAACAAATAATCTCTGGAGTCTTGCTGGTGGATTGGAAACTCGGGATTTCGAGTCCATACTATCCCAGATGACCGTCAAATATTTATTGCTTAACAGTTTTGCCTAATATGATGCCAATTCGTCACTAGCTTCACATGTGTATTGGTGATGCACATAATGGTCCACTAACGTGCAATACTGCTAAACGTTGAGTGTAAGAATTGGCGGATGGAATACCGAAACGTGTGGGATTGATCATTGGAAAAGCGGTGGAAACGTGAACCACAGTTTTATGTTGCACTTATTTAGTTAATACACTTTTACAGCTTCATCCAAACTAGTCTGGTACTGTTGATCAAACGGTCATTGTAAATAGTATTGTGTTTTCTGTCAATCGCTAGTCTCGATGGAGGTGTGGCGTTGTTCAAAGTGTTGACTTATTACCTGACGACTCAGGGTTGGAATCATGCCATTTCCAGTAAAATCATAACTCTTCAATAGCTCACTATTGGTCTTGTGCCTATTTCGGAATCATTTGATGTACTATTGTTGTATGAAAAGACAAAATGTAAACTGCGCATAACGGGTAAGCGGTGCTAAAGGTGATAGTTTGGTAGGGAAAGGAGTTTGTCTGTAAAACGTACATGCTCGAGTTCAGCATTATTCCTGCCACATGTTTACCCTTCTGATCGAGGCTGACAGCTTGTTGCATGTCTGTTTCATTTCTCACTGGGACTCATGTGTGACGAATTTCCACCGCGGCACACGTGTTTGTTGGACTTAATCGATCCACAACATTCTCATTGGATATTTCCACAATACTAATCGAAATTAAGATTTCCCTAAAATATTACAATAATTCCAATTTCTTAGAAATTCTATTCTTGTTAAAATACAATAATATGCGAACAACATGTGAAGAAACCAAACAAGATCAAACCCAACGTTTTCTTTCTCTTCGGCTAGACGACCAATGTAGTTTGTCTTCATTTTAAAAACGGTAAACATTCGTCACGATTGTGTTTATCGGTTGTTCTGAAACCTACACACTTATTTTTCGCATTACATGGTAAGCGGTTCATACAAAACAAAAAATAGAGGATGAATTTCTTTGCCATATGTCAGTTTGTGTAATCAGTTGTATATTATTTTAATATTGGGTATCGAAGAGATGAATTATATATACTGACAGCATTGTGTAAGCTTACATTTTCTCACTACATGCATGATCACCACGGCGGTGGAACACCCAGAGCAGTATCAAGTATTATCGACAATCTGACACTGAAACTTGTAGTACAGAATTACACGTGGTCCCAGTAGGTCAAATGTGTAACGAGCCGGACGACAGTGAATTGCTTTCTACAACAGAAACAGCCGGCAGTCCAGGGATTCGATGGTCCTTACAACATTACAGTATGTGATAGTGTGCTCGAGTTGTGTTTAAAATCATCGTGAAAAAGACTGAGATGCAAAAGGAAATGAATAGGAAGAGTACTGCGTTGAAGCTACGCATTGATTACTCCTCATGACACTGCAATTATAAAAGCTGAATGAATTCCTACTATTTTCACAGTTTGGTCTCAATGTTGCAGTTGTTATGGTTTTACTTGCAAAGATCAATCACTTGAGAGTCACCAGGATTGGTTTGAAAGCTGTCATCGAACTGATCTTCTGTCCAATGATAGCCAAGTGTTGTAGTATTGCGCCGCTGGTACTGCCAATATAAGTATCTTCTAGATGCATGCTCATATTCATTTCGCGGCATTTCGATATAAAACCTGCAGTAATCACTCAAGATTCTTCTGTCTCCCTGACGGCCAATCTATACAACCACTTTCTATCTCATATGTGACTAGCAGGGTGAAACCTCCCCAACCTCATTTGAGTACAAGTGATCATCATGATTCCATAGTATGACGGCCCATTCAGATCAAATCTTAGTGTCCCACCGTAATGATTTCCAGTAATGCGGTACTGAAGACTAAGTGCGGTCAGGTCTATTGTTGGCACCAACTTGGTCAGAACTAAACACTGTGTGAGCAACTTTTATTAGCAAAGTTTCACTCACAAAAATCTGAACGTCCCAACTCACCAATACTGAATCAAAACAAATTGACTGATATTACCCCGCCGTACATAGATAATTAGGCACAACTTTTGAGGACAGGCAACACAGAGATGCACAAAACTGATACCTCGAACGGCAACGACACTGTTGATCACTACGGGATCCTCCGACCGTCATCGCCGAACAAAACGGAGAAATTGAGCATTTTCAGCGACGACCAGCACAAGCATAATAAGGTCACCACTATTACCGTTTATATTGTCTGTTTGGACGATTTCACGGAAACTGTCAAATGACCAGTCGGGAAGGCAAGAACACGATGGAAACTACTACTATGGAGTGAATCGAAAAAAACAGTTACAGGGCTACCAAACTGTGTTTCAGAAAATATAGTCTTATGGATGGAAATGGCGTGTTTCAAATGCAGAAGAAAGGTGACTTTCTATAAACAAGACTATATTTGGATGGAAAATGTAATCGATCCCAGCGTATGCCCTGGCTAGGAGACGCTAGTTTAGGTTTTTGTTATTCCGGTTTTACCAAGGACACATTTATTTGTAAATAAAAAATACGATCTGTCATGATATCATTTCATGAGTTACTGAATTATGAAAAGGTATAAAAAAATATATATTATCGAAAATGTCAGCCCTGGAGTCATGTACAGGCATAGTTATCAAGATCTCGATGCAGTGATTTAGCGGTTCGCATGTATACATGTAATTGAAGGCAGATAAGACAAACTGCAAGTGTAATATCTAATGCAGTCCGGATGAGCATCACAAACCTGCGTCAATCAGCAAACAAACGTGTTACTCACAGGAAGTTCAATGTTGATTTTTTGTCTCTCGTTGAATATTCTCAGCAGTTCCCTTATTAAACTTCGGAAGTCGGAAATTAGAAAACAAAAAAATAATCAAAGTTTTCATCTTCGGCTTCTCAAACAGTTTTTTCAACCGCAATCACCTTATGGTAATAGTTACATATATACAGTGATGTTCACCAATTGAATTTGCACTGTTCACCTTTCTTCTATCAAAGCACTCCACGTTGGAAAGTTCTGTGACATTTTGAATTCCCGATTTGTGTGGTTTTGTTTAAGCTCGAATTCAACGTTAGGAAGGGGATTATGTTTTACAACGTAGGCAAAGCTAGATGTTGCTCTCTAATCAAGTCGGATCTTTATTCGAGAAATTATCGATACCAGAGTTCTTGAGATTCGACATTCTAGGCTCGATTTTTCTGAGCAACTGCTATTTACTTAAGTCTAACTTCACTAGTTTTTGGAATCAGAGGTCAACTTCTGGATCAAGTATTGAATTTAAACAGATTAAAGTGGCTGCAGCATATGTTACACATGCCCACCGACAGGCGTTTTCAGCGAATACTGTTCACAGAAGTTATTATTGGCACGAAAAAACCGAATCCTATATAATAGAATAATGGAATTGCTTTTTGACACCGAAAAGGCGAACGCCGAGAGAGTAACTCGAATAGGCAAGATTCCCGCGCAGAGGATTACCCTTCTGAGCGGTTGCCACCAAGGTGCTCAGAATTTTGCAGATTTTCAACATTTACAATTCAAAGGTGACAAAATCATCCACTAATCACGGAGCGCCTGAAATCTGCCATCAAACACATACGCGATGCAGCGAAAATGGTCAGCATATTCCCAACCAGGCGGATACCAACACCGTCAGTGATAGAGCTGCTCTCCCCTGTACCAAATCCAAATCTATCTATTAACTCACATGAGCATGTTCACCAGTCTGCATAGACAGAAATGGGAGACAATTACGTCACCAAATAAATGATCAAGTTAAGGTGTGACCTCAAAATATGACGGATGACAAGTTCACACCAATGATGACATTTATGAAATCAAATGCAATCATATAGCTAGTCAGTTTTGTGATATGCCGATTTTGCACGCATAATATAGGCCTCAAAGAAACTCATGACTTCTGAACTTTTGATGATCCTGTCAAATAAGACGCCAGTTTCTCAATTGGTTTGAGTTGTTTATTATGTTTTCGGATAAGATTCCATGTAAGTTCAGAATTTGAAGATGTCTTGATATCATTTGTTTCTCTGTCAGGATGTTGTTATCCAATGTAGTGTCCCGTTTGAAGGAATTTATGTCTGAAGGCATATCTTCCATCTTTCATGTGTCCACTTCTTCTTCATGATTGCATTGCCTGTTTCCTCATCTGGTTGCAGGAACACCATTAGTTCTATTCTACCTAATCACTCTGTTACTCACGAAGAATAACTAGTCAATGGTCTATTCCTTTAGGATGTTACAATAATCAGATATTGCTGGCCAATTGCTATCCCGAGAAGTTCATCGAGCAACACCGAAAACCAAGGAAAGCAAGCGGAAATCTTGTATTGGAAATCAGTCTCGTGTATTTATTGAACATATTGTTTATAGGAACTACCGCTATCAAGCTCGGTAGCAATTTGACTGTTGCACGCGCACGCTTCACGCACGCTCTGGCAATACATCCTGATCACTTCCTCCCTATTAATCGTGTTCTCCATCTCATGGGTCGTGGAAAACAATACTCTGGTTGCAATATCGGCTTTATGCGAGGCATCACAGTGAAGGACTGGCGGTCCGTGCATAGTCAAAAAGACTAACGAGCACATGCAACTAAAGCGTCACATCTTCGGATTATTTTATTGTGTAACGTTTATTTGCATCAGGTCACAAAGCTGACCCGACCTTATCCCTAAAATTGTGTTGCGCAATCCCAATTTGGAGCTGTGAGCATTCACCAAAGCGGAGTCAATCAGAATGCATCCGTCAGCGATTTGTGCACAACAAATGGTTGACACAAGTGTTTGTCTGTTATGGCACCAACCAAAATGACCACGCTCTCCCCCTATGAAACTCCGTGTTGTAGCTTTCATCTAACCCAATTCGTTGTATCATTTTCATCGTTTTGCGACACATAAACTGAGATGTTGTACGTGAGCGGTGGACGAGAGCAAACGAAATGATTGCATCACGTTACTTATATTTTCCTTCAATCCTCATGTACTTCTCAAGAAACACAATTATTCTATATCTCCACTGTCAATATATGATTCATTTCTTTTACTACATCTGGCGAACATAGTCATCATTAGCCAAACACATTTCAGTATTGATTATTTTGTGCCATATGCTGCATGCTGCAGTTCCATCAGTAATTGGAATGACGTCTCAGCCTCCCTTTCACAAGTCCGATTCATCTTTAAGCTCTTTATTTAGGGAGATATATTCTCGACGTCAATTTTGGTTCAAGTTTCTTCTCGCTTTGTCTTCCCTGCACAAAGGGATGTGTTGAGGGAAGCAATTATAAATCACTTAGTCAAAGTGCGTGTGGGTGCCCTGGGTCTCCACACACGGAGACTTTACATCTATGTTTGATGATACGTCCAAACTCCAATATGTATGTCGATGATTCCTCGCCGTTTAATGGTTGATGTGAACTGACTGCCGACCATATCATTCTAGCCTCCACATAGCTTGCACCCTGGTGGCTGAATGTGTCAATCAATTTCATAGCGTAACGTACCCTTTTGAAGAATTTCACGATTATCACAGCAAAAGACGCAGCTTTCTATGCACATTCTGCGGCCTCAACGTCAGACCCATCATCAATATACACCACCTTAGGTATACTGCGTCTGGCTATAAACCGTATCATTGCCAGGAGAAATATATTCACAGTCATATTATATGCGATTTCCGAGTGTATTGCTCGACACCCATATCTGTTGTGTTCAATTAAATCTACCTTGATACGAGTTCAAACATGAACGGCGCCTATATATCTTGGAATCTGCTGGTGGTGTTGCTTCAAAAGTTCAGTGAATTGTGAGCGAGCTGGTAGAACCATCAACCTACTATTAGGTAAACTGCTATGCAGAGCAGCTCTAGCCCAAAGACATCGTTTACCGTCGAGCAGCCTTGGTTCTAACATTTTCACTTTGAGAATTTTAGCGCATTTATCGGGATATATTTTCACCAATCTAATTTCTCCGAAATTGTATGTCTGAATCAACTCGACGACAATTGTCGCGGAATCTTGACACTTCGAACAAAGACAACGGTCCCAGCCTGCCAGTAGTTGTTTGGAGCATCGTAAATCGAGCAATCTGAAGTCATTGACCCACTATAGACTCTGGTGACAAACATCATGACATGTCATTTGATAAGGCAATGGAATGGGCACTACAAACGATTATGGATCAAAAAATGTAGGAAACATTTCTAGTTAATCCCGAGTCGGTATTGGAACCTCGGATAAATGAATTGAAAGCACACAACAGTCATACTGAATATCCTACTTGAAACCTAATGCTTTATGGCCCACGATGATCTGCTGATAAAGTTTGAAGTACGTACTCGATTTTTCTCCGTTCATCGATTCTGGTCGTAGTCTAGGTCTTTACGACACCCATTCAGTTCAGTGTTGCCCATCTGTTTGAATTATTGCAATAAATCCGCATAATACAGTGACAACAAACAACCATCCAAACAAAAGTTATTAGTCATCGCATTTACTACTAATGAAAAACTTTAATGTTGCTGTCCTCAGCAGCTCTTCTTAAGGACAGTTCGGCACAAAACGATGAATAACTAGTGCTAAACGGATAAGCTTTCTTTTCGTAAACAGTCACACTACTTCTCACATATTAATCTGACCACTAAATGAAGCCTACAGATCACCTGTAACACTTTGGAACCCTAATTTGCTGGAATATCTATTAAATTTGAGCAAAAAGAGCAACGACATATCAACAGAACCTGACGGATACTCTAAACAAATGATCAGTTAGACCAGGTTATTGTATTAGGACTTCCTTGAGTGAAATGCTCTCACGAAAAGTCGCACAGTCGAATACCACTCGGACCTTCCCGGGCCTAATCGAACTTAAGACGGTATGGGGTGGCAGGAACACACGTTTTCTTGAGCATCTTCTTGTGGAACTATAGATGTCATTTATCCTTTTCAATGATGACCGCGAATAACATGATTGTACTTTGAGAGTAGTTTCAAATTCCAGAGTAGTCATATCTTGACAAACGACAAACGATGGTCTACAACTGGGTGAATAAAAGGAAGCTCATTTCTATCAATACGCCACGGTAAGCCATGGATACACTTATTCCTTTCTTTACCTTATTTACACGCAACTATCTCCTTCTAGACGACAAGGCGGTTTCATGAATATATCACATATCAAAGCTGATCGATCGGAGCAGTGTAGAGTCTAAGTACGTGAAATATGGAACGCACTCTACCGGCTGGTCATTGATGGACAGCTTTTGAGCTGATAGCCATGAGTAAGATCATGTACTTCTATGATGTCAAAAGTCAGTTCTTCGTGAAAAGCAGTCAGTATATTGTTACAGTGAGCAACAACGAAATCTCGATATTGGTAAATATTGGATGGCTTATAAAGTCCATTGCACTAGTCACATTGCTCGATTTACAGTGTGCCAATCAAGAGTCACTCTCTGACCAATCAGGGAGCACCACGAACGAGGTAAATCAAAAACATCCAACACACAAGAGTGTACTAGTTTCTACGGAATAAAGTGTACATAATTAGTACAAACATTCCACACACACGATTCCGCGCATCGCGAAATATCAACAACTGATGGATATGGTAACATTTTAGAAGTAAATGGGGATGCTTATGGCCCGATAGTCAATGTCCGAAATTTAGTTTGTTTTTCCCCGTTTGTTTCATTATCACCACTACTGATCACTGATTGCCGTTGCCCCCGATCACTTTAGTGTACCCAGAGTACACAGATAAAGCCGGCCTCGGTGTTCCTTTTTGGAAAATCATGCTCCCAACATTTTACAAAGCAGTTTATCGTTCAATGTTCAGCCTCTGGGTTTGGAGCCATTTTTTGTGATGATCGCTTGATCACCACCCGTCTTCTGTTCCTTTTCATTTACAGTTTTCGTGTTTGAACTTATCGGAACCTGGCTTTCTTCTCAGTAGTATTTTCCTCCTATTCATCTCAATCGTACGAAAATCAATTTTACTCCTTTTTGGCTGATAGTCAAGTTTGCTAGCCTACTGAAATCCTCGATGCAATACAATGAGATGCAGGTTTGTTCTGTTCAGATAGCCATCACCATGCGTTGTGTGTATTGGTTTTGTCTGTTATCTCGTAGCGGCAATCTCACAAGGAAATAATGGAGAAGAAGAGAGTATAAAAGGAGTACGAGAAGAACCACATTATTGGAATTAAGTCGATGGATAAAGTTCGTGGATGCAATAGCCCTACTAATCGCTGCATCTATCCATATCTCTCAAAGTATTTAACCATTGAGTGGCAGGGTCGCTTGAACCTGGCCTCAGAAGTCTAACACGCCCTACAATAACAAGTCAACTAGTTAGACTTCCCATAGAGTAGTAGTATGCAAGGATCAGTGTATCCCGTGGGATTTGCTCGTGTTTGATCTTCAAAATAAAATATAGAAGGAAATCCATGAGTATAATGAGTCATTGAGTGCAAAAACAGGACCCTACAATTGAATTATTCGAACTCCGGTATGACTGCTAACAGCCTGCTCACTATACTGCTCCCCCTCCAACGTCAAATAATCACTGTCCCCACTGTTATTTACTCCTTCACCACACACAAACTGAGAGTATTTGATTCTCATTGTGAAGGTCATTTTACAAGACCACTCTCGGTCATATTGCATCGAAATCACACAATCAAAAGACCTCTCATTCCACTTGATCCCGCTAGCCAGTTATTTAAACGAAGCACGAATTTCTAATGCAGTTCACCTCAGTTTGTACTATTACTATGGGCCCAGATAGTCACACTCAGTTTGTAACTTATTCAACTTACTCGTATGAAGTAGGGTAAGTCAGTGTTCACCGTATCTCATTACCCGTACTAATGTTCTAGCTTATCTATCTGAACCCCACTGTTATCTACTTGTTGACCCTTCGAAGCCGAAATGGGCCTACTGCAGCTTCCGGACACTCACAGTGGAGCGTTTAGTTTATCAGAGATGCAGGAAACTTGTGCTTTCTAATATACAGCGCGTGTCACCTTGAAAAAAACTAACTGAATTTTGCTCACTGTCTACTTGTAGTCCAGAGAAATGGAGAAAGCTATATCCAATATTAGACAAAGTAGCTTCAGTCAACTGAACTTGTTCCTTGACTTGACTTCTAAGAACTAACAAAGAAGATCAGTTCATGAGCTGGCAGAACAATCTGTAAACGATAAAACTGGGAACGAATAATGGGACAATAGTCTCCATCTTTCGAACAAATGCATCCAGCTTACTAAATTGTTGTGGGATAGTAATCGACGGTGCCGACAGGATTTGAAATCACCATTCACCATAGGAGGATTTTGAATCTACCGTGATGATTACTTGACCAGCGCCGGCCAGTTTATTGCCAAGTCAATAACCAATATGATAAACACGGTCGTTTTGTCGCCCAGCACTCACTTTCTGACTTACGCAACCAAGCTTACCAGAAGCGTTTATCACAGATCCTCTGAAAAGGCGACGACTTTTTCCTGATTTATATGAGCTACGTAGAGATAAACTTTTATCCCCATTAGCTGCTCCAACTAAAAAGCTCCAAAGATCAGGATGATTGAAAAGTCTTCAAATTTACTGTGTGTGTGGAAGAACTTTTCATCAGAAATATTGACAATTATGTAAGCTGTGACCTCCCCAGCGTCACTCATCTCATACCAATACGTTAAGCTTGTTTTTATAAGAGATTATAACCAAATTGTTCCATACGCTTTTGTAGGCGTATACATTGCCGGTAACTAGGTACCTGCCTCACTGCGTGTGCCTATGTGTGTGACTTGCTAATCTGTAGTGAAGAGGCTGACGTGGTCCAACTGCAAATCCGTTAAACGACTTAGAGGCTCTGCTATAAAGCTACGTAATTCCGGTCAGTTTGCGGGCACAGAAAGTACCAAATTCCAATCACTAGTCTGTGGTCCCAGTAGGAGCTTCGTGATTTCGTCTCGACACTAAAATGACAAGATGAGGAGTGTTACTTTGGTGTTCAATTAATCATCCGATTGAGGAAACGCCCCACTGCCGATATACGTCACCGAGGTTGCAAATGAAGCTACTGCTGACGCCCTCCTTCACGTCTGCTGAGGCCCGGTTGACGCGCGAGCATTTCTTTGACGTATCCGATGCAACGGCTGAACAGTCCGTAGTGAACTACCAATACGTTTGCGCTCGTCAACCAACCCGTTTCACACAAACGCCTCAACCTAAGCCAGTCGGAGAGGCGATTCCCTGACACAAACCAGTACAAATAAATCGTTGCTTCTCGTGCACGGAACTCCACCTACGTTCCACCTTCCGCTTCCGTCATGCAGGATGCTGTTCTTGTGGTAAGAATGGTCATATTTGCAAGGCATGCCGCCAATCCAAATGCGCTGTCATGAATGCCACCTCTCAGTATCCGGAAAATGATGGCAGTCCGGTATACATACTAAAGATTCCGAGTGAATCCAACCAATTCGTGTACAGATCAGTCCAGTTCCACTGTGACTCGGGACTTTCATTCATGTTGGATATCACGAGCTGCTAGTCCATTATTCGGAAATCCGTATTCGACCTCATTCAGTCCAGCGTTCCCATATAAAACACTGATGTGCGCATTCACGGTGTTACTGATCGTCGACTTCCACTGTTGCGCGAGACTACATTGATGGTTCGTCTGGAAAGTGAATATATCCTTATATGCTTCTCGATATTCGTAGGCAGTCCCTTGATTTTACGTTTTAAGGCCCCGCGTACATTGGAGCAATAGTCCATAATCCGAAAGGCATCCAGTATTCCGGTGGATCAAGTTGTTCTGCAGCAGTTGATCGCACAATGCTGGAATAACGAGAGTGGCATGGCGGTTGAGCCCGCGAACTTGGGATTGGGTTATGATGCGGAGCTCCTGAAGCAATGCGTATTGCCGTATGGTCAGATCGAAGGTGTTCTGAAAGTGCCTTCCCAAATGGAACAAGACGGTGTCGTTGTTTGCGTGTCCCCATCCACATGAGTTAATCCGATTGTGGTGGCGATGATGAGTGATGGACAGACACTTCCAATTCGCAGTGACCACCGACTGTTTATGAATCCACATTCAAAAAGACGCGCGGCAACCACGATGGAGCCGCAGAACTGCCAGAAATGCATAATTGGCAGCAAAGTGTTTCTCATAAATTGATCTGGCTGATGCATGTTCAGAAATTCCGCTGCGCGCGGAGTCTAAACCATTATCGACCATCAACAATCCAATACAATTCCTTGTCGTTCGGTATGCACGTGTCATCCAAGATATTTCAGGCCATAATAGACGAGGTGATCCGTGTTATCAATGGGGTGATAATAAATCAGGATGTTGTGCTTATACTTGAATCCGCGAAGAACGAACAATACTGCAGATTGTGACAGCTGCTGACGAGATTCGGGGAATGAAACGTATCGAAAAATCGCAAATTCGGTCTCAATAAACCAGATTTCCTAGGCTTCACTGTCAATTCAAACGGATATCGACCCGATTCAGATAGTTTTAAATCAGTGATTATCATCCAGTCACCGAAAAATCAGGCGAACTTATGATCAATTCTCGGATGCCCGCAGTGCTACCTCAGCTTAAATCCCAACATTTTGACACGAGTCCAACGTTCTTTTTCTGGCCCAGTCATCGGATGCAGAGCAGTGGAACATGCAGTGTTGTCTTATTCGAAATATCGTTGACCGACCGATACTAACCTCGTTTTCGCCGTGTGAGCAGACGACACGGACCACTGACTTGTCCAATGTGGAGATGGGAGCAATTCTGTAACAGGTGAATGTCGAATGATCTGCATCTAGCGTGTTATCAGTGCTGCAGGAAGAAGTTATTCTCAGAAGTAGAAGAGAGCTTTGGTCGTTTCACTGGCGGTACGCTGATTAAAACGGTACGATTGTCACCGACCATCAAGCTAATCATTTCTCAATTAATGTAGATAAATCCGCCTACAAGTCCACGGCTGCTGTGATGCAGTGATGAGGCATAAGCTGAGCTGCGACGTCCTGCATCGAGGAGGCAAAACCGTAATGAAGGCGGATTTCTTGCCCCAATACTCATGATTCGCAGTGTCAGAACAATGCCATGTAACTACTGCGGCCCCTCCTATTTCCCGGTCAAAATTAAGGGAGCAGACGAAACGACGTTATTCATCGGTGACTTTAGCAATCAGAAACGAGTGGTCACCCTATGTGAAGCGGACGTTGATATAGTTCTTCCTACTGCAACAGGAATTAAGCATTCAACCCGACGGTGTCCAGTGTCAGGGTGACCGTCTTAAAATATTTTTCATTGCGCATTTCGGTTTTGGTTGAACTGCATTAGGGCCACTTGGGTGTGAATTAAATGGAGCCACTGGCTTGACGGATGTGCTGGTGACCGGAATTGGATACGACCGTTGTCACCATAACAAAGAACCCGTGGTCCGAAAGCAGAGAGTTCACGCTGACATCTGTGGCTCATTTGTGAAAAAAAATCATGCCCGTTTACTGGCTGACTCCTACTTCAAATGGCCAGAAGTGTTCCTTACGAGTTCACCAACCAACTTGTTCGTAATCCAAGTTTTACGGAAGCGCCTCAGCCGAGAAGCAACCCGTCGCGTACTGGTCACCGACACCGGATCGCAGTTCTGTGCTTCGGATCCGAAAAATGGCTTGACGACCAACGTGGCCGATCACACTGCTGAGACGACCGATGATCCAAATGGTGACCGTGTTGATGACAGGAATCCATTCAATTCTCCAACCGAAACAACGGCCACATCGGCCGAGGAAAGCCAAAATAACTAGAAGCCCTTGAACGAGGACAGATTTGATGATTCAGCGAGCATCACACGTGATAAATCCAAGTTCATTTTCGAAGCTACGTTTGCTGAGGATCGTCAACCAATTAGGATCGCTGTGGACGGGTACAGCTAAAGCCTATTTTGGTTGACTAAATCCTAACGTGCCAGGTAATTTCTTAATTTTTTTTCATACAAATCATTTCTGGAATGAAATAATCGTGTTTTTCCGCAGTCTTGGCACTCTTGCCTATTAGGATGAGAGGGGTTTCGTGTGAGAGCTATTTAAACACATCCTATCAGCTTGTGTATTGCGAATATTACAGGAAGAATAATCTCTGCCTCTATCTTGTCTGATTTGAGAATAATCATTTACACTGGAAATCGTAACAGAGGTTTGGTGATCATCAATGTGTAGTTGAGTTCTACATGATGCGGTATCATGTGAAGCATGCGGCTTTGGTTCAATGAAATAATCTGCATTGAAGTAGTACAGTGTCTAGTCATGAACCACATATTATGCATTGCCGGTGATTCTTGTCAAGACGTATCTTCAGAGGTCTTCAGTATTCAACAACACGTCTTACGCTGTTTAAACAGCTTCCAAAATGCGAGAATTTACGATTGAATTTTTGGTTGCTTGTTCTTCTATTTATTATTTAGTGAATTTCCAAGCTATTCAAATGCATAAATCCATATTCGTCTGTATTTCTCGCACGAACATTGATGTTTAAACAAGCGCTTTGTTCTAACTTTCTTGAAACTCATATTAAGTGGAAAATCACCAGCTTTCTTCAACATTCCTGTGGTCAAAACTCTTTGTAGGATTAAGTGTGGAGTTCTTTTCAGCAAGAACAGTATCAATTACTCATTTCATATTGCATTCAACTGACTGATTATAACTGTTATGTACTAGTTTGCATTCTTTCCAATAAAACGATGTACCATTGGCCAGCTTATGCAAGGGAATCAGATTGACTCAAAACAAGGATACACACAGCTATCGCCTAGTAATTTGAAACTATCAGCTTTCAAAGTAAACCAAAACATGTTTCAGCTCACTTCAGTGTCACTGTGTTTCACTGGATCGCTTGAAAACCGAAATTCTGTATTTTGGGGGTGACATTGAGTTGCACATTGGTGACCCCCGAAGAGGGGCAGTGAGGGATCGGGTGAACCTCGCCAAGCTGTTTCCATATCACCGCTTTCACAAGTCTATCTTGCCATGCGTGGACCGCCTTTCTGTAGTAGTAGGCTTCCTTATGTTACCTCGACAACCATAGGAGCGCGACTACCAGAAGAAGTTCCTTCACGGGCGCTTCGGTCAGTTTTCCGTGTTGGGTTAGCGCCCCACTATTTTCTGGGTCAGACTTTTGAGTCAGTGGATAAGGATAGAGTATCCAAGAGAAAGTCTCCATTTTTCCTTCGGGAATTACAGTTCGTATTTCCCCACACTTTAACTCTCTCATACGAATTTTATACATGTGAACAGCACTAGACTGAAGAGTCCATGCCTGTTTGTCGTTTATGTGCATGCCTCAATTGACTGCAACTCGTCTGACTCTAACGACGAATACTACCGCGGTTTGATAAATTGCTCCGTAGCATGCGTTCAACGAACATCATGGATGTTGTTGGTGAATTCAGTGTTCACGTTGGAGGCCTAGAAGAGACGGCGAGAAATAAAGGAAACCGTTTCGACATTTCAACCGATGGAACCGATAACGGTGACCGACTCACTCAACTATGGCCCGACCATGGACTATTCCTAGCGAATACAATTTTCGGGCATAATAAGCCCCACCGAGTAACCTGGCCACCTGCTGCGTCTCCATAGATTTGCATTCAGATCGACCATATCAGTCTTCGTTACCGCTGGCATGGATCAACTCAAAACTGCTGATCATTTTGTTCCCCGTCTGTTGACAATGATCACACAGTTGTCTGTGTGAATTCAAATTCACCTCTCGTCGTTGGGCCGAAAACACAACAAAGACAAAAATAATCGTCGGCCACTACTTGACGATATCAAAGAATGTGCCTTTAAATAGAACAACTGTAAAATTCAAGATTGACACATTCTGTTTTATTTCACTGTATTATCTCTGTTATAGTACGTAATGGTATTGTACGTGATACCGCGCAGATGAAAAATTGAGCAACGTTCCGTGCATTCTTGATGTTCTTACTTCGCAGTGGTTGTGTGCGGCGTTCAGCTTATTCAATCCGTTCGATTTCACATTTGGCGTCGCGCAAAGGATTCAAACCATGATTGCATCTGAAATGAAACCTCTTGATGTAAGTTCTACGTCTCAACCCGTTGACGACTACATGGAATGTTTCAGTATTTCGTATTTGGCCCAAAACCATTTGGATGTTAAAAAAACACTGCTTCTTGTTCATTCCATTTGCAGAAATGCATACACTCCCATGAGAACGTCGTCTTTTCCGGATTCTACCATCAGTCTACCACACGACAAGCTAAGAATCATCATTTTATAGCATTTCATGTTAGTCAATTTCACTGTTACTTAGAGAGCCAAATGAAAAAATCAGCCCCACTTGAGCGATCGATTCGTTCAAAATCTAACCATAACACTTTCGATTTGGGTAAGTGTATTACATATGGTCAGTTACGTCGTTGTTTCACATGTCTCCGTTGATGAGCCACGTGTTTTGCCTGTGGTACAATTGGCCACATTGATAGTGCTTGTAGAAGTAGCCCACCATATCGACAGACGATCCCCTCAGCATCATCTGACACTTCTCCACTTCCTACCAGGTTTTCGACATTTGCATTAGCCCTCTTGTCAGAGAAGTTTCCACATATTACCAGGAATTGCATACACAAGAGGGTAGTCAACACACTTTTATTGTTGACACTGGGAGTGTGGAATCCATCATTTCACGTAAAGCTAAAAATTGCGTCTATCCCATGGATAAGATTTATCCCACCAGGAAGACTATTCCATGTATTACTAGGCACAAGTTCTCACTCGTTCTTCGTTTCCGATTCAGCACTTCCACGTTTTGGTTTAAAAGCTGTTCGTGAATTGCACATTGATTTCACTCTCCTGACTTCTTCACCCCATGCATACAACAGCTTTTTTTAAAATGCTCTGAGGTTTCTGTTGGAATGCATATTCCTGGATTAAGGTTAGAGATATCTGGCGAGCTCATTTTACTAAAGAGCAGTATGATTCATTTGAACTTGAGAGATTCTGTCCGCCAAGCAATGCATTCTGTGTGAGCGCGGAATTTCTAGCTCTGTGGAGCCGTCTAACTGGGCCGACGTTGAGCGTGCTGGTAAATATTGCAAGCAGCATTTATATTAGGTACGTTTGAAACTTTTGAATTGGCTTCCTTGACCAATGTTTCGCGAGGCGTGGCGGCGGTTATATGCAGGCTATTGCGGAGCCTTCTAAGTAAATACTACACTCTTGTGATCATTGATGCTTTTCCCCGCTGATCAAAGGTATATTGAACAAATTCACCCACTGCTGACTTCACACAGACTACGTCAAGGAAAAGATTCAACAGAGAAGGAATTCTGTTTGTGCCAGTTACTGACAGCGGCACCAAATTCGCCGTTAAACTCTTGAATGATTGGTTGAAGGGTTTGGTTGCAAATACTCACACACAGCTCCACGTCATTCGCAATCTAATGGTCTTGCAGAGAACTTTGTTCGCAGTTCGTTTTGTGAATTCCCACACATTTTTTGAACCTTGTCTTGCCATTGACAATCCATTAGATATCACAACTGTTCAACGAGTTATTGACGCCCATTATCCAGATGAGTTGTAAACAAATGTCCAGCAGACTCTATTTGAGGCTGGTACTGCTGCCTAAGATACAACAACCAGCTACTCACAGAAGCACTGCATATCTGAATCCTCAGTTGAGCTGTGAGATGCCCGCAGAATGATTCCTCTCGATTTCAGATATGATGGAACACAGAAGTGCCTTAAACGCCAATCGATTCTGAGTCTGAGAAACTGCCGTGAATAGTAGTGGACTGCAGAGGAGGAAAAAGCTGCAGCGATGAGCAGCAGCTGCAATCTTATCCGTCTAAGCGAAAACACCTGTTCTCGAATGTCAGGCGTTATTGAACTGTTCTAAGAGACAAACGGCTCACTGATTCGAACTCAGGAGCTTAGTCCAGTCCGCTGGGAGAACCATTTAAAGAAGCAGTTCCATTGGCTTTTATATCCGACAGGCTTGTTAAGAAGCGTCATAGCTCCAACTGTGGTTGTAGATACCGGTTCTATGTCAAAAAAGAGGTTCTTCGTGAGCTAGGCTACCTAAATGACATGAGACTGCTTGACCGGATGAGTTGCCCCTGTCCAATTTCAAGGATGATGGCTCATAATTGTTATTGGAGTTGACAAAACTGCTTGTTTTTGTAGGTCACAGGGAATAAGTTCCAAAGAGTTGGAAATAATCTGTGATTGTGCCAATTTCCAAGAAGGATGGTGATTCCTCTTGTCAAAACCACCCGGGAATACGTTCGGTTAGCATCACATCTAAAATACTTGCTTTTATCATTTCCCACCACTCATCGACTACTTGAGAACATTGCTCTTGAGAACATCAGGATGGGTTTGGACTTGATCTCGGCTGTGCTGATCATACCTTCACTCTTCGATACATTTTAGAACACAAACAAACACTTTAATAGGCCATCTACCCCCTTTTTTCTTGATCCTATAGGCGATCTTAGAATCAGTTGACCACATACTTATCTGGTGTTGCCTCCATTTGAAGGGTTTATCGGAGAAATTCCGTTCCACCATGAAGCCCTTTAATGTGAACATCCGAGGTCGAGTTAAGTATTACTGTTCTCCTTCACCCGAGTTCACCACGGGAAGTGATGTGCATCGGGGTCAGCCCTCCCTCCCATTCTCTCTACCGTCGGGATTGATATGGTCTCGGATGCAGCACTTTTGTCAGCAGATGATAGTAATATCAAACTTTTTACCAGTTGAAAGGTCTTAGAACCTGAATATGCGAAAGACATTGTTCGCCCTTATGAAGATCCAGGTCAGTTGCAAGCTTTTATGAGCAATACGATCAACTGTGTACCAATGGTCGGTAAGCGTTTTGCAGGATACTGTTGAAGGATTGGGTTGGTCCACTGAACATTTTATTATCTGGAGAACCTTAGACTTGGTTGATAAGTTGTTTTCTGGGCAGCTGAATTTTACTGGGAGAACAGATATCGACTGAGGTGTCATTGTGTATGCAGAAATTTCGCTTGACATTTGCCAATCTGAGTCATCTGTGGATTTGACATAAAATCTGTTCATCAATCAAGGGTTGGATGTACGCTGCAGTAGTTCTTCTCTGTGGTTAAGATACATGGCTACTACGGGTGGAGAATATGAGAAGATTATCAGTATTGGAACACCGATGTGCGCATGTCACCTGACAGGATTCTTCGGCACGCCATAAATAATATCTTTATTGTCTGGAGTCGATTGCTCCTATTTTCTCAGTGGTGTTTTGATAGCTCAAAGTCATCCTGAAGCCCTTGTGTCCCAGTTTCTACGAAAAACCGCATCGTTTCCTCAGCTTTCGTGAACCCACACAGTGGTATTCTCACCGGTGTGATTTTCAGCACCAGTGACACCAACCGTGACTTTCCCATGAAACTCGATGAAAAGTTCCATTATTCACGGCCGTCATCGCATTACCTTGTTCGAACTGATGATCAATTCAGTTTGTTCACTCTCGAACCTTAAAGCACACTACAGAAAACGTCCGACTAGCGGCTCAGAAACGTATCTTCTATCGAGTCCTGACGCGAACTATTAATGAAAATTCTTTAGACGAATAAATAGAAAAGACCGGCGTCGGCGAGAACCGAAAATGTTCCAAAGGTGAAGTGCACGGATACTTCGGGAAAGTCAATTCACTAAAACGTACGCTACCGAGGAAAAAACAGTGAACTCTAAATCAGGCCTCAGAGATCAGTGAGAAAATTAATCAATTACTTCTGCTAATTAGTTCCTTTCAGTGCTTCACCAGATTGAATCTGGGTTAACAATAAAGACAGCACTCTTTGTCCGATCCTTCATGCAACGAACGTTCCAATCGTCTTCAGTGCGTAAACAGTGTTTATGATGCATATTGAATAATCTGTCAACTGATACTCTCAGACATTTTTGCCATATGCTTTTGGGAAAAGGAATATGGATAATTGCACAGATAAGTACTGGGTTGTAAAATGTATATGCTTACTAAGTAGATAAATGTGAAAGTAATCTTTTGAATTGAAACTAACTCTTTGACTGAGTTTGAGAAGCATATGGCTGAGGTGGGGTGGGGGTTACCACTTCGAAGAAGTATCGATAAAGCTTGAGGTTAGTAAGTGATCGCCCCGGCAGGAGAAACTGAAATGCCTGTGATGTTCAGTCGTACTGATTGCATGAATAGATCATATCTAACAAAGGATGGTGGTATCTTCTAACATCAGAATCTAACCCCAAACCTTTTGTTTCAATAACTTAGAATGTAAACCAGACCGTTTATCTGGTAGCAAGGTAATCACAACACCTTGTCGTCAACCGAGGCCAGTCTGATGAATCTTTGATGGTTTGAGCGAAAGTACTGAAGGTGATTATCATTGGTCCTTTTATTTTCGACGGAAACGCCACAAATACAGAAAGACACCAACTTACTCAAAAGTATTAGCAAATTCGTATTTGAAGATACTGCCGAATTTTCTAGCTCGGACGAGTCTTTACTATAAAGAGGTGTTAGAGCTTAAAAAATTGCATGTGAAATCTCTTCTCTAATATCCTCGCTTTGTGTCTTGTATTTATAGCTGCAAACAGAACTGTGCAAATTTTAAAATCATTTACCTAGGCAATAAAAGACATCTAACGAAATGGTAACAACTCGCCGTATTCGACTGAAATGCCAGTTGCTCTCATCGGATTTACTCGATTGGTTGCACGCGTGCATACACATACACACACAATATTACCGATTCAAGCCATGACAGGACAGATTTGGTTGCCGGCAGATTATGCCAGTCACCAAATGTTATATTTCTTTCATTGGGATGAAAGTAAGCATCCATATTTATATATTTACTTATTTATATATGTATGTATATGTATATCTAATAATAGCAAGTAGTATGTAGTCTTGTGGACGAAATCCCTCGGAAGCACACGACTGGTATCGCGGTTGTTGTCGCTCATCAGGTATGCGTACCCGGTACTCATTTGCCCATTTGTCTCCATAATTGTACACTCAGATGTCATATGTTCAATACGATCTAATTTGAATCGTTTGGAATGTGAATAGATACTCTTCATTGAAGAGCCCACAAACGAATCACATTAACGATTCATCATGGTTATTCGTGTCTGGTTCACTACATACTACTTACGTTCAATATGAGCGCCTACAGGTGCAAACTCGTTATTATCCCTTATTCTTTGAGTTGAATGTGAGCTTCAGTATATCATATATATAAATATATATATATATATATATATATATATATATATATATATATATATATATATATATATATATATATATGAAGCGATCGGAAGTGTGGCAAATTCGATATGCAATCAGGTCCTTTGCAGACTCCATAACTTTCGAATTGTGACCTCTCTTTTCCCATTTTGATCGTTTTTTTCTCAGACAGGTGCGTGATGTATGACGGCAGGGTAGAATATATTTGCAATTCCATGTATATATTTTTGAATAAATTGCAGACTACCAATCTTTCGATAAATGGTTCAAATGTGCCGCTTAGGAACTCCGAAAGATTTCTTCGTTGTTCTTTGAAAGGAAGAGAGTAGGATGAGTACAGGAGAACCGATACTGACTGATCGTTGTGTGTGAGAGAGAAGAACAAGAACTGGGAGATCACAACTACTGTTGTATGGTTTCGGAAATTGAAATTATTCGGTTAGTTTCTTTCCTTTCACAATCGATGGTTCAGATCACATTCCATCAACTCAAGGTACCAGATAGTAGATCCTAAAAATTGTTTCGCAAAAGTTAGAAACCAGAAGACCCATATGATGCTGAGCGACAATGTTTATCGAAACGCCAGATTGTTTCGATCACTTCCAGGAGTTAGAGTAAGACCAGCCGAATTGAACTAATAGAGCTACGGTTCAACCGTCCGCGAGTGGAGCAGTCAAACTATTCGCAAGTAAATGGCTGAAATCAGTTGTCGTTGGTGTGAGTGAACAAACAACGAACAGTCCTGTGACACAGAACTGCTTACAAACTAATCAGACTCAGGAACTTGTTAGTTAATTTTGACTATATTGATTTCTATAAGTGAATTCACGCGAGTGAATTTAGTCATCTCCGGAGCGATACTGCCAACCATACTCATATTCGTTACTCGACAAAGTCGGTGAAACAATAAATTTGACTGTTTGTCCCCACTCTTTCCGTTTTGAGCACATGACTCAAGTCATAATAGGCATAATTTTCATGTTGGACTCATCAAACGTTTGCGCATCAAAAATCAGAGCTGTTTTGCACATCACACACAAATCAGTTTGTGCACATTTTATATGGATTGGTGTATTTTGCGTCTTGTGAATTACATTTCTAGCTTGAATTTGTTCATGACTCGAAAAAACCACGCAAAAATAGAGTGCGAATTATTAGTGCACAAATAACTCAAATTCCGATATTTTTTGAAGTGCTTGAACAGCCAAGAAAAGCTGCAAAATGCGATCTCTATCAGATGTCAGAGAAGCCGACAGTTTTCTGTACACAGTGAGTAAAGCTCAGTTTAGTAAGTGCCTCTGACCCGAATTCACAGTTTACATGTATTACCACAGAATCAATATCGATACCAATACTACAAATTCAAACTGATCTGCTTACACTTCATTGTCTGCTTCGTCGTCAATAACGGTATTATTAACTTCATCATCATCAACTTTTATCTTCGTGGAGACGAGCACGAAGGTGACAGGGCATCACTGACATCTGCTTTTGGTTGACGTCTGCCGTCAGTATTATGTTGGCTAATCTATGTAACTCAAAATGTCTTGAACACCGCAACAGCATTCGATCTTCAAGAGAGTTCACGCAGTTTGCCTAATAAACTGGGAGCCCGGCAACTGTTTCCTGTACACACCCAGTATTATCTCCCTCATGGATGGAAACACGTAAGCCACTTGACTCAAGCTAAAAAATTATCAGTTCAAAGTGTTTTCAAATCTACCAGAGAATATTCCTCGAGAGAAGTAGAAGAGACACAGTAAAATAAACTTCATATTGTTCTCAATGTTTTCGCGACTTCCAACAACCACAACTGAAATAACTTTATTTCATAAATCCACGACAGGGGAAGTGTGGCTTCATTGATTTTGTGGCGTTACTGAAAGAAAACTGCTCACACTGGGTAAGTCTTTCAGCGACTGAACACTGGTTACCAACAACCTAAACCAAACTACCCTATTGCTGACACGGTGTTCTCAACATATTTTACCAATGGAACGGAGGGATTGATGATCAAACACCGATAATGTCGGTTTAACATATACCCCACGGTCGTGTTTGTGAACTATAAAAACGAACGAAATTACCTGTGACAGTGCATACTCGACCGTTGATGAACTTTAGGATATCATGCCAGCATCACCGATGAGGGAGGTTGGTAAATACCAGTGGCACCTTCTGCATGCGAGACGACACCTGATCCGTTATCTGTTCACCTCATGAGATGGAAATGCCTCAGTCGCAAAACGTATCTAATCCAGCTAATGCTTGCTTCACTGATTAATTATTTCGATCAGGGCCAATCCAGTACAGCAGCAGAAAACAAGAAATTCTTTGTAGTTCCTTCGCAGCACATTTGATCCATTTGCGGAATTATTTATAACCTGTATTCATTCCAAACAGTAGACACGGTGTTCGGAGAATTCCGAATGGTTCACAAATTCTGATCACTTGTATCACTCAAGCAGGAGAAGAATAAGATGACAGTTTAGCTCTTCTTCATTTATCGTGCAGAGTGGTACTAACTGTCTTATCTCAGATTCAGGCCATGTGGTCAGTAAATTAAGCCAATGATCGCCCTAATACACCCGATTTACGGTGAATTTTTAATACATGCGAGACTTACAGAAAAAAATTGCTTGAGTTTTCCAATTTGAAATACAAGGACACGCTCTGACTAGTATGGCATTGTATCTGGATTATGGGACAAACTTTACCCGAAACACCATTAAGATGAGACTATAACTGTGAAGCAAAGCAACTCGTGCACACAAATGACGTTAGAATATCGTTCGATGTCAGTGTCTGAATTTCCCCGGTGCATTCAGGAGATTCAAATCTGGATAGTTCAGTGGTGCGTGGAGTTGAGAGATCATTGGAAAAATCGGAGCTGGATTGCGACCGATTGCATGCAGCCCAACATGCAACGGTCAATTGGATATTGGAATGGGCAACAAGCCTTCGGATAAGTTGGTGCGGTAAGCAAGTGAACAAAGGTTGATCTCGCTACAAAACTAGGGACTAAGCCCAGTGGCTCGACTGGAAGTTCCCTCCGCATTGGGTCGGACAAAAAAGGACGTAAACCATGGTCTGCAGGACCTCCGAATCAAGCTCCAATGGAATATTCTCTGGGTGGTTATGTTGCAAGATAAGCTGGGGACCACAAGGCCGATAACCTGGATGAGGTTGAACATCGGATCAAATCTGTATGTGGTGCGATTCCAACGTCAATGCAGGAGGCAGCTTAACATAACATGATTCGACGACTGACGATTTGCCTGTCTCAATTTGGGGAAGTTCTTTGACACTGTATGTGTTGATTACACGGCCAACAATCACAAACAGTTTGAACACCTGCTTAAAAGATGCTTCGAAGTTATTTGCGACTAACTAAGAAAGCTGTTTCTAGTCGAAGGAAGAGTTCACATTACATCAAGAAAACTGCTTATTTTCACTCTATCCGTTTAATTCGACTACTTCCCGTGTGCTAACGGGTCGAACATCTCGACAGGGATTATCGTCACTCGTACGGACCGCCACTTGACCAACGTGTCCATGGGCACCACGAATTAGTTCGTCGATAACCCCTGTTGGCCGGATCCCCATATGACTGTTTCCACCTAGAAGCAAAATGTATTCATCGATGCGCAAATCCCGTTTAGGCGATAACCATTTGTGGCACAATTGCAACGTTCGTGAGTATCCATGTCCTCATTCTTTCCAGCTGGCACAGACCAAATACTGCACCTGAAATCGACACTTCGTATACCTTTCAATAAGAGTTGTTTCTCCATGGATGTCCGTTGGATTGGAATGTCACAGCAGTAAATCACTACTTCTCAGAGCTTTTGGTGATGAGATGTCATCATACACCAGAATAATTGGCTTGACATTGATGATCCGTCCAGTGTCAGCGATACAGGTCAGCAGTGATTCATCTGTGAGAAACTGACCACCTAACACGGCTGTCATTATTCGCTCAACAGAGCAAATCATTCTTTCTCATATGTCACGGAAGTGAATTGCTTCAGGTGGTTGAAATCACCAGTCCACATTAGGCATTGGAATCTCACTTAATGATTTTCGCTATCAAATCACAATATCAATATTTCTCATTCTCTTCCTGCCCCGATAAAATGAGCACCGGTGTCGCCAAAACATGACCTCAGGGGGTCCTCGAAAGCGACACGAGAAATGCATTTGTTGTTAGGCTATGTGTCACTTCTATATGCACAGCCCCCATATGAATACAAGTGAATAAGCATCCACATTGCTTGTACGTACTTCTATCAATTTAAATATCAAATGTTGGCAAAGTATTCAATCCCCCAAACCCTAAACGGTCGACCTTCTCGAATCCTATTTAGGGGTAGCGGGGCCATAATCTGATAACACGATTGTGGGAACACTTTCCAAAAACGAGAGCATTTTTTGAGTTTCCAACGTACAACATTCATGCTCTTCAAGATCCCAAACTCCATTTTCACTCTAGCGAGAACGTGAGAAGCCCTTACATGACCGTTCACCTCATGATAATGCTTCACAATCAGTTCAGCGTTTTTACAACCTGGAGGCAGGATGAGTACCAATCAATCAGTTACGATAGGTGCCACAGGCATACATCCGTCTAAATAAATCAGGTCTTCCTACACGGTGGTTCCTAAGGGCTTCAGAATACTTGTCGCCTTCGGTGAGTTTATCTTCGAAGACTTCAGATCCTTTTCGAAACAGTAATATTGGGTTATTCTGATTGATATGAGTGAAGCATCACCCAAGTACTTCACTCCCATAGGTCCCAAATGGACAGTGTAGTGCCGTCCATACCCTAATAAAATAATGGAAATAATCAATCTTCTATGCCGAGCTACTCCGTGCTTTAGTTAAATTCAAGTTGAATAACACGACACGAGGGTTCCTGCGAAAGAGACAGTGCAGTCACTAAGAATAACAAAACGATTTTTTTCCATTTATGGTATTTTTTATCAGACAATGCAAACACAGACATTGTCGTCTTTGGCTTCACATCAAAATTGCTTAACAACTTGGACCTTGAATCCAAACGTTCCTATCAGGCGTCATATCCCCTGACTGTGCCTCCTAATGAATCATCCGCTGGATTCTCATCGGTCGGAACATATCGCCACCTACGTTGTGATATACAGTTCCCTATGAGAGCAATTCTATTGGCCAAAACGAATGGAAACGAATGGCACTGGCATTATTTATTCACTGCAAAACAATGGTGGGATCCGTCCATGGAATACGGCGATCTATATGCACTAGTATTTCGTGAGTAATATCATTCAAAACCGTGTTCCAAGAACAACTGCAACTAATTTAGGTCGCGGTATGGTGAGAAATTTGCACGGTGCCACTTGGGGTTTTCTTGCCATTAAAAGGTAAATAGGTTCACAGTCACACTGAAACCGCAAAAACCTATTTGGACCATAATTAGACACAACATTTGAATATCTATTCGAACAATTTGAATATTCAAACCCAATTAAAAAGATGCGCAGATTTGGTTCCAAGCGGAGCTGATTGACTTCGAACCACAGTAACTGGTAAGATCGTCCAGACATCAGTCACTCACCACATCTGAGTGCATTTCCATCACTGAAAAAATATAGTTGCATACTGATTTGGTAAATTTATGCCTTAACAATGATTCCGGACGCGTGCTGACTCATTGGAGTGAATATGAGAAAATGGAGACCGTTCTTGACTGTCCCAGCAAGTTTGTGCGCCAAGATAACTGCGATGAATCTGATGAACTAGAACAAAAGATATCGGTAGAGGCACACTGTTTACTTGGAGGACATTTTACCAGTGAAACCACAGATCAACATCTGAAGCCGAAAGGAACTCTAAATCCACAACTGCATGGTCCACCGAAACTACACAAACCAGAAGTTTCACTCAGAAAAATACTATAGATGATAAATTCATAACAGCACGAATTGGCGAAATGGGAGTTGAAATTGCTTGAGCCAGTTCATGATTTAATGGTCATAGACACTATCAAAGAAAGTTTCGAAATAGTAGAGATCTTTGGGCCAGATCATTGTGAAAGTGAAACACACGGCTTCATTTGATGTTTATTCACTGTTCACGAACTTCATTTCAGGGAGGCGACATGCATCATCTGCGACCATGTCGAGCAAAACCAACTCAAAATCGGTATACCAGTCTCATTTCAGGAACGACAATTACTACCATGCTCAACAGTCGTATCGTGTTCTTCCTTTGGTTGAGCCCACAGACAAATTGACGCAGTCGCAATACGGAGCTCATTGGATTCGTTTTATCAGGAAATACTTTGGCTCACTTTGAGGAAAAAACGAGCTTGTTCATGAATGCAGTGTAAGCGATGTAAGATCATATGGCCACGAAAGCCCTCTGCACTATTTGAGATAACCAGAAACCAGACTGTTCGGCTTGAAGTGGGGGACCGCATTAGGTCCAAATATGTCAGATGTGGTCACCAGCCGAGTCACAATGGATTTCCTCCTACCACGAAAAATATCATCGTTCGAGGATTCAGAACGTCTGACCTCAGCAGTGTCAAATGAAAGCTCTGCGCCACCGATCGAAGTTTGGTGTATCTTTCTGATAGAGAAGGCCTTCTTGTCAGGAAACAGGAGGATAAGTGCCATCTGAAAGAAGCAAATTGATATTAATTTTCAAGTTCAGTTTTTTCTAATAAATTAATTTGATGAAAATAAGGGAGTTCGAGGAAATCCTGGGATTATTGAGAAAATCTAACACAGTGTGTTCTGGTCCTCACTGTAGAGCTTGGATGGGGAAGGGCAATATTTGGTGGACTATTCGATAGCAAATCACATGATCATACATATGATTACCACGAATCTCCTAATCAAAACGGAAATTTCAAAAATATATGATGTTGATGTTTCTGTACATCGAAGATGCCACTGCCACATTACCTCTGAAAATGTTGAAACTGTCGACCTACCCATTTATCTACTCAATTAGGTACGTTTTATTTGTCCATTTTATTCAGGAGGAAATGGTATTGATGACGCTGACTTTTTAACCCCGTGTGATCAGGCCATCGGGAGGCAATCTGGACAATTGACAACATAAATATTGAACAAGACCTAATTATTTTGGACCTTTGAGTATTGGATTATATGCTAATGGTACCCCTCAGTGAGCTTGATAATAGGGTACATTTTACGGGCGTGAATTTTTTCAGAGTGCAGAATCTAAGGCCTAGACAACAGTCCAAATGCCCGATGCCCACATGGATGTATTGATGTTTTGCCTACTGATGAGTATTCCTCTGAGTAATGTTGTAAATAGCGTGAAACAAGACTGCTTTTACATGTACGAAATATGATAGATTTCCGGTAGACTCGACCGTTTTCTGGACACCATGTTGGATTTGTTTTCCCTTCGGTCTTTTCTGACTTCTGATTTTGACCTCACAGTTTTGTTCGCTCGCGTATGTTTAACTGAACTAACTATTCCGAGTTTTATTCTGACCTCGTTTTGAATAACTCTACCTTTGGTTTCGCGCTGACTGTCTAGGCTCGCGCTTTGTTTTTTGTGTCGTCGTTGCTATCGGTGTATTTTTTGTATCGGTACAGTTTTCGTACCACTTTATATAGAATACATTGTCGTATCTGTCCATTGGCTCGCATCTTCTCTATTTGTTTGCTAGAGGCGATTTCATTGGCATTTCTCTGTGTCACCGGAATAAGGACACGTTCATAAGCCTTGCTCAAACGTCTCCCAAAGTTTGTTCAGCATTTGAGATCATTCAGTGGTATATTATGCGGCGTAGTCAGTGATTATGCTCCCATATTGCATCTGCCGCTCAATCTGCTAATCCAAATACGAATATGGAACAATAAGTTGACAGTTATACTCGACAGACAGAAAATGAACGCAACCAGTGGTACCAGGTTTGTGGCTGGTGAACGAGATGAACATCCAAGTGGTCGATCATGATCTGCATTGTGCAGGCACGGGAAAGAGCTGCTCATTACAATGCAAACCGTTGAAGAAGCGGGTATCTTTTTGTGGTTATTATACACGAGAAATATTCAGATTAATTCCTACGGAATTCATACTTGGACAAATGAAATGAGTAGATGTTATTTGGGTACTGATATGCCCGTGTCTACCTAGTCAAGAGCAAAGAGGATCGCTCTTTTGTCTAGAGCCCATGAAACCATCACATTCTTACAACCGTCTACCGAGTTTCTTTTCACACAGTCACACAGCTTGCAATAGAACAGAATGGAACCGAGGCTTCACATTACAAATTCGAACAAATATGTTTTTGCTGGTTATTCGATTTATTATGGCACGGATAAGAGAAGCAAGGTGGGTAGGCTATATTCCAATTTGCATTCAAATAAGGTGAAATCATTCCAATTTCGACTTGTTTTAAATTTTTAATCTATATACTGAAAATTACCCCACCAAAGATTTTTATTGTTATCAACAATTCTCATGCGTGAAACGCTGATACCGTTTCCCAATTTTAAACCAAGCTAGCAATTCCGAATATGGGACCTTCTCAACCAACAATTATTTCAAGCTTCTTTCGTTCATCAAGTTCACCGAAACTTCTCGATCGGACGGCTTCAATTGTACAGTACTCAAGTATGGGGCTGGACCACTGTCGGAGATGTTGATTGTTATGGTCAGTCACGCAATTGAATCGTTCTTCATTCCCGAGTCTAACCGTCCTATCACTATCATTCCCATACAAAATAGGTCCAACAACCCAACAGGATCCAAGAAAGTTCACACAATTATACTTCTTACGTCGGAGTTGAAATCGTTTGAATTTGCTGTACTTCATGGCCTTCGAAACCCTGTCAGAAGTCCAACTGACGAATACCAATTTATGTATAAATCCTGGCGGTTCACGTACGAGGAAGTAGCGTAGAAGTCCATTTCATTGCAGAATCACTCAATTATTCGTGAAAATCTATCAGGCCTGCCTTCGTTGATCACACACCAACATTTTATGGTTCACAGCAAAAGTCGCTTCTCAAGAAATTATAATCTAATTTCTGCTCACGTACTCAATTGACTGATTGGCAGACTTCTTCTCAGGAACAACGTAATGTATCAAATTTGGAAGAAATGCTTCTGCGTATCTGATAAGCAGTGACAATGTTCTTCCATGAGCTGTTCTTTCTCAAGAATTATTCAATACTCACATCAGTCACTTAGTTTTAACTACTCAGCTCGTCTATTCAAGTAAGCCAATGACGTTGTTTTGACTCAGTCTATCTCTCAGTAGTCTGATTTCTTTTCAGTTTCATGAAAACATTTCACATGTACAAACAGTCTCGAACGGTGTGGTCTTCTGATAAACAATCACAAATGTCAAGATTGTATTCATTCCACTGTGATATCACGTTTTATCGGAGACAACGCCACCAATAAATGTGCTGTTGTTGCACGTGTATACCATAGAAAATATCTCGGTTTAGGAAATACTTTATGGATATATGAATACAGGCATTGTTGTCTGGAAAATTCGTCGAATGCCATTTCAAATTCGTGAAATCCAAAAGTTCAGTGCCTCGCAGTCTGTTATTTCTCTATTGGTATATCAGTGTATGCTTCCCATGTTTCTATATTGTTCTGCCGTAATTATTTATCGTCTGTTTAAAAAAGACAACATCACTCCTCTTAGGTGTCACTACATAATCGGTCGTTTTTCTGGGCTCATGTGCTAAGCATATGACATCATCCATTTAATTTGCCGAAAATATCGTTGCGGACTGTTTCATCCATCGTGATAATAAAATCATAAAAGTCAATTCAAAGAGTGGATTGGTAATTCAGGCACTGGCATAGCATGCAGCGTGAATATTGTTTTCGTATTACTGAGGATTGGTGCAGTGTATTGGGTGCACAGAACAAACCACCAGATTAAACATTGAAGCTCATAAGGCCAATGTGGTTGTGACTTGTGTCCTACATATCACTGGATGGGACAACTTGGAGCGCTATGTTCGCTAAGGGAGGTAGTTCGTAGAAGAGATCAATGAAGCTGGCCAGTCCATGACATGATATGAAAGGGAGGTATGGAAAGGCTATGCGAATTGTGTTAGACTTCCTGGGTGTGGTCCTACATAGGGGTTTCATGCATTCGAGTAGGGCCTTTGTAAATACATTATTCATCTACTTGATAGAATTATTCGTAGTTATTTCCTTCTATTTTTTGTACCATCGGTTGTTTGAGTTCCAGTTGAGATTCCAGTTGTGAGATAGAAACGAGAACTACCATAACCACTTCGTGAATGCTAGGTGTTCGAAACAAACTGAACTAAATTAAACCAAGCTGATGTGAGCTGAACTGAACTGAACTGAGCTTTACTGAATATCTCTTCATATTCGCGTGAAGAATAACTGCGTCAAAACAAAATGCAATCTGTATTCATAATACATAGCTTTGTGAGTTCATACTAGCCCTCATCGGTCAATTACTTACAGTCATGTACGAACACATGACTACAGTCTACTAATAATTTCAAATAGACAAACGTCTTGTAGATTAAAACGTGTGGCATATCCCACACACGTATCTTTTGGGAACAGTCCTGTACCAAATAGAATCGAACCATATCCATCGAGATTTCCAATAAATTCTGAGTGTAGATTGACATTTTGGAATTGCTACTTTGATGTCGTCAAAATTATGGTTTTCAAAAGCGTAGAAATGATGGTTTCATTATTGTGTAACGTGGCGACGAAATAGGGAATGGATGAACCGATTTGCCGAAGGGGTTCTTCCGAATCACCTCGAATCCCCTATGAATGCAAGTCCCATTTGCCCATGAAACAGCAAATAAACCTTTCAGAAATGGGACTTCCTAAAGCTGTGTGTTTTAAATCACCAGATACTATTATTCATTCCTCCCAAACATCGATTCCCATTAGCCTAATCTCTCTTGGTCCCGTCGGGCTATTTTATTCACGGAAAAGCTCATTTTGTTACCGTGAAACAGAATTCGGACATCGGGTATCAAAAATGATGGAAGTGAACCAATCGGACGATGAGGACCAGTTTTTATCTAAACAGGTATATTCCTCACTTTCTTTTTTGAGTGGTGACACTCGATTGAGCCATCAGAACACTCGGTATCAAAACAACTGGATGTCATTGTCCCACTTGTGATAAAATATTGCACACATCAAACATTTTGCACACTGGATGATAGAAAAAGAAAGATAGTCGATAACCTCGACTGCTGCAATTGACAAACTCGTGTCCATACAGTAGCGGTGTTATCAGTGTCACGACAGATAATGTGTTGATAACTGTCAATAGCGTGGGGTTTGTGATTACGTAACATGATTTTGTGTTGATGACGTGGATAGATTCAGGGATCAACAATGTTGATTCTGAGCAGAAAATGTGGTGTTGTTTCGTGCGGATCGAGACTCAATCGGCGGTGGCCGAGATCTGGCATTTGGCATTTATTGTTGCTCTAACTTTGACAGTTTATATGGGGAGTAAGACTCAGATTTTATTGATCGAGTGATGTGATTCTATCAAATAGATGGTAAACGTGACTACCTTTCCGTTCTGCCTATACAGGTGGCTGAGCACTCACATTTGAATTGGTATAGGCAGTTTAAAGTGGCGTGGACAGGTAAGGGTTGTTTGATCGATGGCCTCGTTAACCGATTTGTTGTAAATATAATCACTGGATGGGTAGCATAGTAGGTGCGGCTGATAGCTGATTGCAAGGGTTTTTTGGTCAACTCACATTATCACTAATGTACGGGAGTTTTAGATATATGTTCATCTTAGACGCTCGGATCGAAATATCCTTCCTCGGCTTCAGGTGACGATACTTTGCCAACAATGATGTTGGGTATCCATTTGCCGTCAGAATTTTAGTGATGTGAATTATTTCCTCATCCAAGGTGTCCGCCGTGCAAATCTTCTGTGCTGTGTAGAACAGTGTTTATCTTGTACTTTATCAGGACGAAGCTGCTGAAGTGGAGACATTGCCCCGACCAGGTGTCTTTTCGATAAACGCACCTCCTAATTGAGCCATCTTTTCTGCCAAACATTTCAATATCTAAGAAGCTTATGGCTCCAATGACCTCATTGTCCATTGTCAGCCTTATATGTTTGGGTGTAGATTATTAAGCAAGGCATGCAACTCTTCACCTTCTTGTTTGCTCTTTGTGATGACAAAAATATGGTCCACGTAAAGGCAGTTTAGTATCATGTGGGATAATTCGTCCACAAAATATGCGCCAGAATAGGGCCCAATGGACTGCCCATGGCAACTCCGTCAATTTGTCCATATCCTTCATTGAGAAAGCGGAACTTCACATTAGATGTACATAACAGCAGTAAACGTGTCAATTCCGTATTCGGTAACCCGATATGATTATTATGCTTTCTCGATTATTTGGCATATAAGATCGATAGTTTCTCCCAGTTGGATATTTGTAAATAGTGAGGCAATATCCATGGTAAGCAAATGTCCGTTCTGGATATTTTCTTTTTGCAAAAGGGTACACATTTGGAAACTGTCCTTCAATGCATGGCTCGCAACCGTGTCCCTGACTGGCTTCAGTAAATGAGCTAACCATTTTTGTTGTGGAGAGTTGACCATTGATAAGATTGGCTGCATTGATATATTTGTTTTGTGTACTTTTGGTGGACCGTACAGTTGTGGTGTTTGACTCGCTCTGGGTCTCATTGACTTGGCTCTTGACTCGCGAATAAAGCCTGCTTGAACTGGAGTTGGCAGTTCCCTGTCGAGTAGATCACTTTGAACTCTTCACTTGCGTTATCTCAATATGACGGAATTTGAACCTCTGAGGCAAAATGAAACAAGATTTCTCACATAGAAATAACACAGACATTGTTAGGAAGACTATGTTCGTGCACAATATCAGACATTTATTCTGCCCCCATGAATGATGTGTCAGTGTGATGTGCATTCAGTCCACTTTGGTTGTGATGAAATGATTTTTCTTATCTTCCACGTCACTTGTGACTCCAATGACCATTGGGTAGGTAGCCCATTGAATATTCCTATTAGAACAAATAAATGTTGACGATTACGATAAATCTGCGCTGCTAAAAGACAACTTTGTGAACTCAATCATGAAGTTGCGCATGTTTGTACAAGCCTTGCAATGATGAGAATCAAAACATTCTGCATATTTTCAAGCAATAGCCTCGTGAAAAAGCAAGAAGCTTCATAGAGAAAAACTATTATCCATTTGGGTGATTTATTTTCGCTCAACTAGGAGACATTTTTAGTCAAACGTCATTCGAGGCGTCTCGCATTTAAGCTCAGCCAACAAAGCTAAGCGTGCTCTATTCCGATCCAAGTCAATAACGGTGATCGGTGTAAGGGTATTTGCTGACGCATCGATAGACGGCCTACTTGTGTTTACATACAGCACTTATTTGTCTGTCCAAAATCGGCGGAAAACCTCAGGCTCTTGGAGTGGGCCTATAGTTCAGTCAGTTCGTGACGAAACGGAGCGAAACCATTTAATCAGCCATGAACACTCCCCTTGACCGATCCCAGAGGAGTCAACCAATCAGCGATTGAGCGTTGTTTTACGAAGCGCAACGGACTCAACCAATCAGCGGCCAAGAGTTATTTTAATCGAACGGAGCGGAAAGCAACCAATCAGCTATCAGCAGTTACTTTAACCGATCGCAAAGAAATTTGCCAGTCAGAAACTTAAACTACATAGCCATTCAGAAAACCCGGTTCATGTAGGAGCTCTCTACATGTCAACATTCAGCGGGATAAATTTCCGGGGGAAATTCGTTCACAAAATGACATTTTTCACAGCCTCCTACGGTTCGTCATATACCAAACACTCAGACGAGAAATAAATCCATCGCCAATATGATGGGTCTTGTACTTTGAGTCCCAGGATGAAATCATTAAGGGACCTCATTTGTTCAGCTTGGAACGCAGCCTTCATATCACGTAACTTGTGTCCAACAGAAAGTGAAAGGCCTGGAAATATTACCGCACTGGATTAGAGACAAGAATTTCTGGTACTATTTTTTGATCACGATAAACATAAATTCATCCTATACATTCGATTTTTCAGGTCTCCTACCCATGAATGTGTTCTTGGGGTAGTTTTTCTGCAACTTAACTCACGATTGGTGCTCCTGTTCGCGTTGAAACACATAGATAAATACAGCAAAATAGATTCGAAATTTTAAATCTGCAATTTCACTTTCATTCTTTTTATAGAGGTGCCGAGAAAAATTAGTTTTAGCGGATCTTTTCACCACTGTCCCGAGAACAATATAAGCGATCAAAAGATAGCACATAAATGACCTTGAAGCCCATGCTCACATGAATGCAAACCGGAATTTTGTCCCAGTAAGCTTGATAATCATCGTTGACACAAATTTTTAAACCATGTGTGGAGTGAAATTTCATAATTCTGAGAAAATCTCTTAACCTCATTCTGTAGAAACCACTATGGATACTATATTGGCCGAAAAACGGCTTCTACCAAAACACTCAGTGAGTATAAACCAGGATTATCCATGTGATCCTGTTGATCAACTGATATATATATCCATACCTTGGTCATTCTCAGTCTTCTTTGGTCAAAGCGTTTTACTTTTATGCCCGAATTCGCACACTTACGACTATCCATAGTGCAGCGAATTATCAAAATAAATAACAGGTCACTTTGGGTAAATTATTACCATTATCCGGTGGCTGTTATATGTTGATCAATTCATAAAGCTCGAACTATATGCCGAGAAAAATTTCCGAATGTATCACAATCGACAGTACAGTTATCTATCCATCTATCTATCTATCTATCTATCTATCCATCTATCTATTTATCTATCTATCTATCTATCTATCTATCTATCTATCTATCTAACTATCTATCTATCTATCTATCCAACTATATACGTATATATATATATATATATATATATATATATATATATATATATATGTATATATATACACTAATTGGTGCCAAATGACGAACGACTTATCTGTAGGTGAAAAGCCCGTTCAGAGGACTGTCCACGACCAGAGTGGTCAGGTTTTATGTGAAATATATACGAACAGGGAAACGGTGTGAACATATTTTATGCATTTACGCGTTGGTATATTTTTACCAAATTTACAAGTCATACCAATCCGGTGTTCAATCAGAGTAACTGTGGACGTTTTGCTTCCTGTTCCAAAGTTGTCACCGATGTTTGCAAACACGCACTGTCCAAAGCAATCTCCGGTGAATAAATGGATTTCTTGGAGGATAGAATAGGTTTCGATTTGGTCGGCGTGTGTTTCTGAGAGTAAGGTTTGTCTCCAGTTAACTCATTTCTTCTGGCATTGGTCTCTTTAGTCGATTTGATGGTGGTGGACGAGGGAGAGGACGACAACGAGTGAAGAAACTCGATGAGGGCAGCTAGTCTCAACGGCCAATCTAAGAGAACTAATTCTTCAATGCCCTTTGAGTGCTTCATTTGTGTTCAGCAACACTTATTATTGCCAGAAGGGTGGGGTTGCTATGGGGTCACCTCTAGGACCACTTCTTGCTGACATTTCTGTGGCAAAACTGGAGACTCAAGCATTACGCAGAACAATAATTCGATTGGACCAATACTACCGATATGTGGATCATATATTTTGCATAGCTGATGCGCAAACCAACTTAGTGGATATATCTCGCAAATTCAACACTAAGCACTCCGCAATCAGGCTCACCACAGCGACGGAAGAAAAAAATTGCCTACCGTTTCTTGATGTACACCTAACCAGACGATCTGATGGCTCGATCCAGAGGAAGGTGTACCGGAAAGCCACCTGGAATGGCCAGTACACAAACTTTCACAGTTTTGTGCCACTTGGTTACAAACGTAATCTGATACGCTGTATTCTACACAGGGCGAAACATATCTGCACTGCAGATACTCTAGAGGCCGAGCTATCAAACATAAGGAAGACGCTACTTAGCAACGGTTATCTTGAAAATTCATCCGAATAAACTGGACCGAACGGGTAAAACCAGCGAGAATCACACATGCAGAAAAGAAAGTATTTTTCATCCAACCCCCCTATTCAAGGGAGATGTCGCAGCCGATAGAGTCTGGTAAATTGTGAGTGCCACAGTTAAGTCCACCTTCAACGCTGTCAGGATCAGGTGCGTCTTTTTCACGTCACCAATAATCCGATGTAAAAATAATGTTAAGCTGCTCATGTTGACCTCATCCATGATCATCTATCAATTCAGGTGCGCCTGTGGTGCTACTAACATAGGTCGAACGGCAAGATAGCTATCAAAACGCATCAAGCAGCATAACCCACGATGGCTTAGACACGGAAGCAATGGAGTAGTATCAGAATCAGTCGTCTCGCACTTCTTAGAAACTGGGCATTCAGTCGACGTCCAGTCCACCTTCAAAGTCGTCTACCAAGTCCCACAACATGTGTCAGGAGCAATTAGGCTCCGGATACGAGAAACTGCCGAAGCAATTATCATCCGCCTCTTGAAGCCTGAGCTTGGTGCGCACCGAAAATTCGTCCAAGCACTACAACTCCCATGGCCAACACTCAACTGTGTTACACAACAGAGCGCAGCGGTGACGTAAGCTAATTAGCACCGGTTACATAATCTGGTCACTCACACAGGGTTCCATCCCTCCTCACCCATAATTATCCACACTGACCTAGTGAGACTTTTTCCAACTCCTCTAAATTATTCGTTTTCATATAAATGTGATTGTAATGGCTTGAGAATGAAATCACCGAAAACATATGTTCGCCTACAACTCGTGTTCTGAGTACTATGATGGGCTTATTCCACAGTCAAAAACAAATAGGTTGTTTTATGGCTCGGATGTGCAGTCAGTGGCATGCAAAAAAACTTTAAAACATGTATCCCAATTACAGAAACATGGAAAGTTACGAACATAAAAGTGCAGTTTCCTTATTGTATGAGTAATGAAACCTTTGATCCTTCTTCACTTGATTTCGCAGTGACTGCATCATGCTTCCCTCCATTACCTCGTCACGGACGAAGTCCAACGGGAATGACAAAATGGGACATCCTTGTCAAACATCGCTGGTCATTTTAAATGGACTGGATAGTTCACCGTAAACATTTACGCAGCCAGAAGTATGACAGTACAATGACGTCAGTAGATTCACGAAAGTCTGTTGCATGCCTTTCCAGTGAAGAGCACTGAATAGCATTGTTCGGCTAACTGAATCAAAGATGCCTTTCCAGTCAAGGAAAATAATCATTATCGATCGATGATGTGTGCGTGACGCAGTTTAAGTAACCGACGAACAGTAAAATGCTGGTCGATGCATCTTCAACCTGGCCGAAACCAGACTGTTGTTCGCAGGCGTTCCTCTCGCGAGCTGGTTTCGAACGGCCCAGCTAAATCCATGCCAATACCTGGGTGACTATCGGGATTGGGTGGAATCCACAGTAATTACTACAGTCATTCCGTATTCTCTTCTTGAAAATGGGCACAATCAATGATTCACCCAATAACAACGGAATACGCTCCTCATTCCAAATGTCACGGATCAAAGTGGTAAGTGATTCCAGCAACATATCACCACCTACTTGGTGAAGAACTGGGGAAAGTTTGTCGGGACCAACCGCTTTCCCACACTTTATTTATCGAATCATAAAGCCACTTCCTCTTCCGATAAAGGGTCAAGTAATTTTCCTCAAGGAACCGCAGTTGTAGTCAGAATAACCCCATCGGCACGCGGCCAGCTAAACTGCTCCTGAATGTATTCATCCCAATGGTCGCGCCCTTGCTCTTGGCCATGAACACGTTTCTCATTTCTGTCGTACATCGGTTCACTGACTGCGGTTCGCCGCCCACCGCTGTCGCGAATAGGTTTGAACAATCTTTCACTGCTACCTAAAGCACCAGCTTCTTCTATTTCTTCGGCTACCTTGACCCACCAATTTTCCCGATCATACTTAAGGCTTTTCGCGACTGGCCTCTGTAGATGCCGTCGCATCATGTTCATCTCCTTACACTTCGAGAGCTGACGACCGCTTTGCTCCATTAGACTGAGCAACTATTGATAAATCCAGTATCTCTGATGGACATAGGACCTAGGAACACAAGTGAAATCTGCTGGCTGCCACGTGCAACGCCTGCCCATAATGGGCCCAACGCTCATCCGCATTACTTTTCGTCGAAGACCTTAACTCACATGCAAATTTCTGTTCATAACTGATGCGAACCTTTGGACCAGACAAACGTTGTACTACCAACTGGGTTCGCGGTTTGTGTCAATGACCATAGAGCTGGAGTGATAATCGCATTTAAACTAACGCAAGATCCGAATCTACATACGCGGATCAGTAGGGTCTACAGTTCCAAACAGAACTGCACCACCGGTAGCTTACTCAGATATGATCGATTTGGCTCACGGTACCTGTAGAGTTAGAGCACCATGTCACTGTGCGATGCCAGCTGTGTTGGAAATTTCTACCAAACAGAAATAACCGACTTTCGGCACAAAACTGGATAAGCCTATCCCCGTTATCTGTGCGCTAAGTGGGTAAGGCACAACGCCCACCCAAACAAGCTTCTCATGCCCACGTTTGCCAACTTGTGCATTAAAATCACTAACTAGCACTACAATGGCAGAACATTTGCTCTTGCAAACGAGAGTAATGAGTTCATCGCAAGTCTCATCCTCATGCATGTCACAGCTACAGTCTATTGGAGCGCATACCGAGATCGCAAGCAACATGTGCTTAACACAACTATCCTTTCGAACGCCAACCGACTTCTGGAGTTTCACAGAATATAAACGACTAATAACCGGAATCCAATCTAAAAATACAGCCTCAGTCAAGACTATCCCTATACTACGTTGGCACTCGGCTCTTGCTGGTTCGTCTCCTGAAGTGGGCAAGAGATACCTCGATGAGTTACCAGGATCAGTTAGTTGAATCACACCGCTCGAATCTCGGATATGCGCAACATATATCGATTGCCAGAGAGTCTACTGTGAGCGCTAGGCACGCCTGTTGACTGGTTCTCATGAGCGTAAGCAGGTTAAAGGAGCTGAGATTAGGAGGCTGACGAGGATTGAAGAAATGTGAGTTTTTTCATTACCTGCTTGCTTATGCGTGTAGTGGAAAGGGCATATATCCCATAGCCATGAAGGTTCACTGCACTATTAACGAAAACTGGCAACCAGACCCTGAGGCATAGAGTGACGGAGAACCAAATATGTTCGTAATAGGCCAAGTTTGGTAGCAATCCGGACAGCAGCGCAATATTGACCGCCATAAAGGTAACTGGTGAAGGCGGGGATTCAAACCTCGAACATTCGAGGTAGTAATCAAACGCTCTCAAATCACGATCACCACCGGTCAGTTACAAGATAGGGGATTATTTACGACATGATCTGGCAATGAACCAGTACGAGTACAGGGTGTGTTATACTAGGAGAATTATGGGCAGATAGAGAGGACAAAAAGAGGTGGTTAGGAAAAGAAGACCAATGTTGACTGAAAGAGAGGGAGCTCTGAGCAATAGACCACTTATTATTACCCACCCCGCCCGACACAATGGGCAGCGCGGCCCTAATTATCCTGCACGATGACTGATACGGTATGGATTTTTTCATATTCGCGCAGCATGGGTGCTGGACGGGTGCTGGGTACCGTAAAGGTGTCCAGCCACAAAGCAGGAAAACGATTAGGGTTCTCATCCAAAGCCTTCAGTTCTAACAATAACCTGTTTGCAAGGCAGCGGAGTGGCTGAATTTAAGCCCATTTGCTAAGAATAACTCTTATTCTACTGGTTTTACCGCCTTAAGTGCCAGCTCAATTCAACCCCCAACCTGGAAGACCAGCGTACTGCTTCGTCAGTCCTCTACCCATTGATTTTCCACGTGTGACTGAATCTTTGGCTTGAGTTGAGCCAACCTGTGTGGTTTGTTGGGTCGTTGAGGAGCACAAGCCGTCACACCACGTCAAGGGACAGTCTGGTTGCGACAGCACCCAATAGATCAGGTGTGGTAACGAGCCGGACAACAGCGGATTGCTGGCCACTACTAGTGATCGGCGTGATTGGCGTGATTCGAACATTTTATCCCCGAGGGCATAAATGTTCAAACCATTAGACCACTACCGGGAGTGCAGCTTGGAAATACGTGGACAAATGAATTTTGAATGAAGATGTGGCAATACGACCGGGAATCCCACGGGTTAGAACTTTTCAAGTTCTTAAAACACATCATGGTCGAAACAAATCAACCTATTATCCGATCGTTAGATGTCCTGGGCAACGATTTACACCGTGGAAGTCAGTTTTTGGGCATACATCATCATCATTATCATCATCATCATCATCATCATCATCATCATCATCATCATCATCATCATCATCATCATCATCATCATCATCATCATCATCGTACAGCGTTAAACAGTAGGACAAGCCCCACTGACCACTGCCTTCCGCACCATGTTGCACGCTCAATTGGAAAGTATGAATATACAATATGCATAGGGAATGGACCTACATGAGTGGGAAAAAGGGAAGAATGCCCTAGTAGCCAACACACGGAAAACACAGTTTAACTGTACAAACGTACATCGATCAGTCATTCTGATTCGATAGAAAGTGACAACACGATCGCGACTGTTCGCGGTTCGCTGCCATATCCTTCAGTGTCTCCAGCCAACTGGTAGACAGATCTTGTGGACACCAACCACGAAGAAGTGAAGCACCTACGTTTCACAAGTCTGCTGTACATTTCCTCATTCCTCGCTGCCACGTCATCCGTTGAACTCCATGTGGTCTCTTCAACTCCCTAGGAGGAACGGAGGACAGGACACGATATGATAGACGTGTGTTTGACATACGTAACACGTTCCCCAACCAACGAAGTCAAATAAGTTGGATACGCTGTGACAAAACGTTCTCCGAAGTACTGCCCAATACTCGATTTCTGACCTCAGCATTACTTACTCGGCTATTCCACCCAATCTCAGCGATACTACGTAAACATTAGTGGTCGAAAACCTCAAGACGACGAATATCTTCAGCACGCAGACTACAAGTTTCGCAACCATAAAACAAAACTGAACGCACTGTGGCACAGTATGCACGACGTTTCAACTTCCAGGAAATATCAGGTCGGCGCCACAAGTGCTAAGGTCCAGCGCACGCCGCTGGAGCCTTGAATATACGCGTGTTTACCTCTACTACTGTGCTCCCATCCGTCGTCAAGCTGCTGCCGAGGTAGGTAAAGTGGTCGACAACTGACAGCACCTCCCCATCGAGCATCAAGCTCGGAATCGTTGACGTCCAGTCTTGTAAAATCAGCTTGCACTTTGAAGGTGCAAAGCTCATGCCGAATGGAGCTACAGCTCTTAAGAGTTTACCTAGTGCACGTTGAGCATGGTCCGTGGATTCGAACAAGCAGACAACGTAGTCTGCGCAGTACAGGTCACACAGTTTTCCACTAATTCCTAGTTCGATGCCCACATCCTGAAGATTTTGAAGCGCACTCTCCATTATTTAGTCACTAACGAAGTTGAACGGGGATGGAGACATAGGACATCGCTGTCCAACGCACCTGGTCGTTCCGAACCGACGGGATATTTAACTGCAAGCTGTAAGGCAACCAGAAGTATGAGAGCAAAATGATCACTGTAGGTAGAACAAAGTTATCTTGTAATTTATCGGGACGAAGCTGCTGAAGTGGAGACGTTGCCCCGACCAGGTGTCTTTTCGATAAACGCACCTCCTAATTGAGCCATCTTTTCTGCCAAACATTTCAATATCTAAGAAGCTTATGGCTCCATTGACCTCATTGTCCATTGTCAGCCTTATATGTTTAGGTGTAGATTATTAAGCAAGGCATGCAACTTATCACCTTCTTGTTTGCTCTTTGTGATGACAAAATTATGGTCCACGTAACGGCAATTTAATATCATGTTGGATATTTTGTTTAAAAAATTAGCGTCAGAATAGGGCCCAATGGACTGCCCATGGCAACTCCGTCAATTTGTCCATATCCTTCATTGAGAAAGCGGAACTTCACATTAGATGTACATAACAGCAGTAAACGTGTCAATTCCGTATTCGGTAACCCGATATGATTATTATGCTTTCTCGATTATTTGGCATATAAGATCGATAGTTTCTCCCAGTTGGATATTTGTAAATAGTGAGGCAATATCCATGGCAAGCAAATGTCCGTTCTGGATATTTTCTTTTTGCAATAGGGTACACATTTGGAAACTGTCCTTCAATGCATGGCTCGCAACCGTGTCCCTGACTGGCTTCAGTAAATGAGCTAACCATTTGTGTTGTGGAGAGTGGACCATTGATAAGATTGGCTGCATTGGTATATTTGTTTTGTGTACTTTTGGTGGACCGTACAGTTGTGGTGTTTGACTCGCTCTGGGTCTCATTGACTTGGCTCTTGACTCGCGAATAAGGCCTGCTTGAACTAGAGTTGGCAGTTCCGTGTTAATTCGCTGTTCTAGTTCACTTGGATCATCTGGCGTTGGGTCCTTCCGGAATTTTGTTTTATCTTCTAAAATAGTTACCACTTTCTGCACGTGTGACGATTTATCCATAATGAGAACTCCCGATCCCTGGTCGGCACGCAGGATTACTATGTTAGAGTTCTTCTTCAATCTTTCGAGAGCTTCAATGTGCCTTTGCATTCAATTGCCTAATCACTGATGAGGGGGGAGAGAATGGGGGGGGGGTCGACAATTGTGATAAAAAAACAAGCATTCCACGTTACAAGTTTGAAAACAGAAGTCAAAACCACAGATTGCAAGATGTATCCTCGATCATTTCGCTGCATCTTTACAAAGTGCATACTCCAGTCCAAGTGATTATTTTCATTGGAAAATAAATGAACGAAATGTTTGTAACTAAAGGCAAAATCACATGACGCACACATTCATACATGTCTATCCGATAACCACACAACAATTATCACACTTCGTTACCACGGCAATGATAGATTGATTACAAGTTCGCGTTGTTTGCACAGTTCAGGCTCGAGCACATGGATCGACAGGGCCTCCATATATATCTTAATAGTTTGGTATTGGTGGTCGAGTAGATCACTTTGAACGCTTCACTTGCGTTGACGCAAAATGACGGAATTTGAACCTCTGAGACAAAATGAAACAAGATTTCTCACATAGAAATAACACAGACATTGTTGGGAAGACTATGTTCGTGCACAATATCAGACATTTATTCTGCCCCCATGAATGATGTGTCAGTGTGATGTGCATTCAGTCCACTTTGGTTGTGATGAAATGATTTTTCTTATCTTCCACGCCACTTGTGACTCCAATGACCATTGGGTAGGTAGCCCATTGAATATTCCTATTAGAACAAATAAATGTTGACGATTACGATAAATCTGCGCTGTTAAAAGACAATTTTGTGAAATCAATCCTGAAGTTGCGCATGTTTGTACAAGCCTTGCAATGATGAGAATCAAAACATTCGGCATAACTCCAAGCAAAAGCCTCGTGAGAAAGCAAGAAGCTTCATAGAGAAAAACTATTATCCATTTGGGTGATTTATTTTCGCTCAACTAGGAGACATTTTTAGTCACAAGTCACTCGAGGCGTCTCTCACTCACGCTCAGCCAACAAAGTTAAGCGTGCTCATTTCCGATCCAAGTCAATAACGGTGATCGGTGTAAGGGTATTTGCTGACGCATCGATAGACGGCCTACTTGTGTTTACATACAGCACTTATTTGTCTGTCCGAAATCGGTGGAGAACCTCAGGCTCTTGGAGTGGGCCGATAGTTCAGTCAGTTCGTGACGAAACGGAGCGAAACCATTCAATCAGCCATGAACACTCCCCTTTACCGAACCCAGCGGATTCAACCAATCAGCGACTGAGCGTTGTTTTACGAAGCGCAACGGACTCAACCAATCAGCGGCCAAGAGTTATTTTAATCGAACGGAGCGGAAAGCAACCAATCAGCTATCAGCAGTTACTTTAACCGATCGCAAAGAAATTTGCCAGTCAGAAACTTAAACTACATAGCCATTCAGAAAACCCGGTTCATGTAGGAGCTCTCTACATGTCAACATTCAGCGGGATAAATTTCCGGGGGAAATTCGTTCACAAAATGACATTTTTCACAGCCTCCTACGGTTCGTCATATACCAAACACTCGGACGAGAAATAAATCCATCGCCAATATGATGGGTCTTGTACTTTGAGTCCCAGGATGAAATCATTAAGGGACCTCATTTGTTCAGCTTAGAACGCAGCCTTCATATCACGTAACTTGTGTCCAACAGAAAGTGAAAGGCCTGGAAATATTACCGCACTGGATTAGAGACAAGAATTTCTGGTACTATTTTTTGATCACGATAAACATAAATTCATCCTATACATTCGATTTTTCAGGTCTCCTACCCATGAATGTGTTCTTGGGGTAGTTTTTCTGCAACTTAACTCACGATTGG